>LR991066.1:15235615-18211520 GCA_905163555.1 Notocelia uddmanniana
TGTCATCAACATCCTTATCATCATCAATCATCAAGCTAGACACATTTGATCTGCTTTTTTGTCGATTCTCTAAATTAATGGCCTTGATGGGAAAATCATGCCTTTTTTTACCGACTTCAATAGAAGGAAGGAGGTACTCAGTTCGTCTGCACGTTTGCTTTCGTGCATCGAGTCGTTAGTAATTAGGTACTTATCTTATGTTAGTTTTATTAATTTATATAATAAATCCGCTCGGACTCGGGGTTTATTAATTCCGTCATCCAGTGCCTTTGCAGAACACTATCTGGGCGGTCAGCTAACACAGTTAGTATGCCATTGGGACTGTTCCTGATTCTGCTTCTGATTGAGGCCATTTTTTTGCGCATTATGGCGGGAAATCCATCTACGCGAGCGTCGGCAAACATGCCTGATGCGCTGCAGAATCTAGGCAGACCCAAAAGCACCCTAAACATGTTATTGTAGAGGACACGTAAGGCGCTGATTGCTCGTTGGGTGTAACTGGCCCACAGGCCACCTGTATAAAAGGATTGACAGAAGGATTTGAACAATGTCCTTTTTACTTCTCCTGTGCAATGCGCAAACCTGCGGGCCAGCATATTCCCTCGAACTGCCAGGACCCTGCGTTCCCTCTCGATATCACAATCGTCTCTCAAGTCACTTGTGACAATGTGACCCAAATACTTGAACTGCTTGACTATCGGCAGCTCCTTACCACATAGCCTAATCATAAAATAAAAAAATATGTATGTATGTTCCCCGATAACTCTTGACCACGTTTGCCGATTTTGATATTTTTTTTTTGTTTCATAGCAGGTACCCCGACATTGGTCCCATATAAATTTGGTGAAGGTCTGATGATGGGATCTAGGAGGAATCGAGGGATCTCCTCGAATTTGATACACACGCATATGCCGATTTCGGTATTTTCTGTAGGTAACCAAGCATTGGCTCACGGAAACCACAAATTGTAGCATAGCAAATACAAAATTGGAGTCGGTAATTTTTGGTATAAATTATTTTGTATAAACTGTACCAAATGCTGTTCACATCATCTACAAGTAATGTGGGTGATGATCATAAAATACTCATAAAAGAGAATCAATATTTAGGCACTGTTCGATTCGAAAGGTGGTACAAATCATACTCTACTGTTGTCCAAAATCCGTTTCACCAGCCTTTGACTGAAGCTTCTGTAAATGTATGTGTTGTGCTCGAACTGTACCGTTGCACCTAATTTACATTTCGACGAGGCGCGAGCGCCGTAATTTTTGCACGCGCGCTGTCGTTCTACCGTTTAACAGCCTCCGACATGGAACGGGGGATTAAATCCGAGTTACATACGATATAAAACGTTTCTGGGATTATATCATACCTCTAGATATAAATTTGTGTTTTTTTCTGCGTCTTTGCGTCTAGTAGTATTTAGATTTACTTTTAACATTTTTATTTGAGATTGTGTAATTAAGATCGATATATTCCAATAATCCTACTTTTTATACAATACTTAATTATGCTTGTAATAAAACTCAAATAGACATCGCCCAAAGTGTGTAACAAATCTAGCACGTGCATAATTGACGAAATCGAAATGACTACTTACAAGTATTGTTACATTCACTGATAAGTTCGGCGACGACACTTCGGGCGACTCTCGAATGAACGCTGAAGTAAATACGTAATTATTTACTTAATGCGCTCTTTAACTGAGCGGCGTGTAAAGATTTTCATCACATCACCCATATTACTATCACGATATTCTCTAACGCCTATATTGCATTGCCTACAGCCCGTATGCATAATAATTAGTTTACTCCCTCTCATAAGGCTCTGGCTAGTTTTTTAGTTATTGGACTAGATTTGCCTCACATCTTAATTAGAAAAGCTAGAGTGGTCATAATGTGTATTACTAGACTATTTAGTGGCGGATATCAGTATACTCGTACAGTCAGCATCAAAAGTAGCTACGCATTTGAAAACTTCAAAAGTCTTTATTATAAGGGAATAAGAACTTTTGACACTTTCATATGCGAAGCTACATTTGGTGCTGACTGTACTATAATAATAATAATAATTGTTGGAGAGTAACGACCCCACGGACCCGAGTGCTCCAGAGAGTCGGTCAGGGCCTCCGTCTCCGGCGTGCCTTCGTCGGTCGGAGTGGAATCCCAAGAGGGCCCGCAGGACTCTCAGCTCTGGCTTGCCTTCATTGGCCGTCCAGAGAGGAGTCGTTAGAGCTATATGCTCCAGGGGTGGAAGTGTTAAAGGGCATAACGCCGCGAGTAACTTCGGAGAAAGCACAGCACACCTCACGACACCCCTGAGCCGCTCACACCGGTGTTGCTCGACGACGCATTTTCAGGAGCCTATCTAGCGAGTGGCTAGTCACCGCCTGCCTCAATAGCATTTAACAATGTTATGGCAGGTGTCCGGAACTCTAGCAATAGCCCCATTACTTTTTCCACCCAAAATTTATTCATAGCCCGATTTTTTTTACAATTTACCCACAATAGTCCCATCGCTTGCTGGAACCGGTTCACGGGTATCTGTCGATGTACCCGTGAATGGGTTCTAACAGGTATACTACATCACATCAAACTTCTTCTCCAAAAGGCCTGTTGGATTTTTATCTCTACGCACGCCTTCCAAATGACCGGGTTTCACCCCGTGAATTTAAAATGGAGATACATAATAATAAAATTCATTTTTTACAGTTAGATCTGCTTCTTTTAACCTTAGAGCTGGTCTTATTATGAGTCTGAAGTGATGACTGTATAGGTACATCATCCTCCTAGCGTTATTCCCAGTACAGTTGCATTCTGAAGGATGCCTGGGGTCCGCTACCTAATCTCAAGAATTGGCGTAGGCACTAGTTTTTACGGAAGCGACTGCCGTCTGACCTTCCAACCCGAGGGGGAAACTAGACCTTATTGGTATTATGCTTGTCAAGTGAGTGGGCAACTTGACTGTTAGAAGTTCTCAAGCCGCCCTGAGACCTCTAACTTGGCTTAACGACTGCTTTCACAGACAGCAACCGGAATCAACGTCTTAACCTGCCTTCCAAAGCACGGGAGCGCTCAGTTAGTAACTACTCAAAGCGGTCACCCATCCAAGAACTGACCTCGCCCGATATTGTTTGACCTCGCATACCGCACGCGGTACGCGGGCGCCGCTGGGCCACGAACGCTCCTGATGACTGCATATATGCGATCATAAAATAACTTCTTAATATGATCTCAATTGAGACAATTTAGGTCTGTATTGATTATCAGATTTCAGTATTTTCAATGCAGTTTGTATTTAGATACGTTGCATCAAAATTACCTACACTTTGATGCAACAATGCATTAAATAAAATCTTAATTAAAAAAATACTGAAAATAAATAAAAGTCCGTCTCCAATATAATGGGGCTTTAATCGGTAACTATTAAAGTGTTTATTAATTGAATTTCAAGTTTAGTGTAATTTCTCCGTAAATAATGGCAACAAACACGAATTTAATTAATACTCAATACTAATCTGAACGTACTTTAAAATGTCCCATTAGGCGCAAATTTCATTTCAAAGTGTTTCGCAAGTGTTTTCACAAGTGTTTTCAAGCAGTTTATTGGCTAGTAAAACAAGATTTCAAAACAGTTCTTGTTAACGTTGGTAATTATTTAAACTCAGTAACTTTATACATCGTAGAAAAATCATATAACTTAAATGGGTAAGTCTGTATTAATCGATTGCCATAGACACTTGGCTACTATTTAATAAAGTGCGTGTAAGTTTCAAGTAGGTATGTTATAAATTGTAGAATTCCTGGCATACGCAACGGAAGCAGAGCAGGACATCTAAATCAGCCGTGTCGCGGACGGACAAGCCGACAACGGCGCGATGGCCAGCGGGCCGTTACTCTACCGCTGGACCTCTGTTTTAATCTAAACTTGCAAAGATACTAGTTTGTGTGTGTTACCATTAGGTGCAGGTAGGTTAGGTAACATTAGTCTGTTTTTACGAATTTCACACTGTTACAGACAAAACGTCTTATTTTAACAAATACCCTGAACCTCAGCAGTCCACAATGAGATCACAAGTTTGTAAAAAAGTGATTTTTGGAGACATATAGACATAGAAACCATATATATATAATTCTAATATTTCATTGGAATATAAACTTCCTTCGTTATGGAGATAATCAGTGAGTAGTATGGAAGGAAGACATTTAATAAAAATAATGTTAAATTGGATCCAGATAATACCATTATCTTTTAAGCTTAAAACCCCGAAAGAATTCTCTATTGTTATCGAACATAATCACAATATATTAAAAATCAGACATGCAACCTAAATACGAATCTAATAATAATGAAGAAAGCTTTCTTGGCGTAATGTATGACATTATTACTCTTTGAAGATGCTCTTCTTTACCCAATTATGACTTTACGATAAATTATGCGTTTGGCGTAACTGCATATCATTTTATAACATCATACTAAAATGACAGTGCTATTAGAAAACGCGTTTTATGCACATAGTATCTAGGTTTAATTTTGTTCGTGCATTATAGCGTTCAGGGGATGTTTATAGCCGGTATGCTCCCATTTTCAGATTATTCCAAAAGATAAGTGGTGGCCGCATGCAAAATACTTCCCGTTGAGATATGAGAATCGTCCGCTGGTCGTATATTATTTAAAGTATCGGGAACGCCACACACGACGCTACCGTACGGCCCGAGGTGCAGGCTAATGCAGAAAAGCCAGCTTCAGTTATTTATAGACATTTATGATAAACAGCTATGGCCGTCATCTCTGTAACAACGCCACAAAACATGAATCTATATTCTAGCGCGAACACGCTTCCAACACTTAACATTTAAGTTGCAGTCTACATTCGATCTTTGGATGGCTAATTGTGTAACGAAACGGAAGAATGAAAGAGTATAATGAGTCACAAAACAGTTTGGCGAGGTCGCCGTCGACAGATAGTACATCTCATACATCATAGGATACCTATTAGTTCATCGATTATTTTAATTTTGTGATTATAGTTAAATTATGTCGAGCTTTCGTCACAAATGTCCCAGCCTGTGAAATTAGCTCACATAGGCCTATTTTTTCCTTTTACTTGGAAAATAAAACAATAGTGATTTTAAGCCTCATTTGCCCCTTGTAAAGCAAAAAAGGTCTAGAAATTAAAGCAAAAAAGCATCCAATAAGGTGTTTATTATAAGATAAGGGTTAACAAAAATGTGTGAAATAATTACAATTGTTTGGCGACAAAATGTTAACAGCATTTTTTTTTTATTTAATCGCAATTATTCATTTACTCCCAAATTCGGCTTGATGATTCCAACCCACATTTAAACACCTCATATCTGGCTGCCCATCATTCCCTTTTAAATCAACTTTAGAGCAGTTAGAAAAATTAAGGCACATGTGCGCACATAGCTTGTAGTTACTTGAGACATTTCGTGTAAAAGCAGCGATTAGAAGTCAGAAGCTCTAAAACGGCCAAAACGGGACCACCCGTGGTCGGAAGCGGAACCACCCACTCCACATCACGAGTCCACTATCTCAGTTATCTTAATTATGAGCGTGTCGATCATCATCTTGAATTTTACCTTAAAAGGTCTATAAAGAGTCGCTAAGTGTACGCAATTTGGAGCGATTGCGCGCCCCGCCCGTGAGTTATGTCACGACTCGATGCGCGGACACTTCTGTTCGAGAGCACGTGCCGAGCAACGGCACTGGTATTTTCTAGAAAATAACATTTCATTAGACACAACTTATTGTTGAAAAGGTCCAATGACCCATTGTTATTTACTACAGCGTTAGCTTTTACCCAAGGTTTTGCGTAGTACGTATAGTTGGCTTCATACGAGGAGTTCAATATCGGTACTTATTAGGCGCATTCCTGTTTTGTCGATGCTAAGGCGGTAAGATATGAGAAAACTGTCAGCTGTCAGTGTCAACCGATACGAATGCAGTACTGCCTCGCCTCTGCGCATGGTATTACTACTGCGCAAACGTAATAGGTACTGACAGTATTTCGTCAAGTGGACAGTAGGAGTTTTACAACTTTAAATCCATATAATTAAATAAGAAGTCATAAATACAGTTTTGCAAGCAAAAAACGTCTCTTTGCTTGATATTTGCATTATTGGTGTCGGTAGTTTTTCCACCTAAAAATACGTCAGAAAATACTGCAAAACTCTTATGTCCGCTAAGTACCTCACCTTTTATCAATCACTATCAGCTCCATTAACGAAATCCTTAACATACACAGTTAACAGCACCGGTATAGGTAGTGTAAAATGACAAGTAGGCCGGTGCCCAGCTATGGGCACATCACGCGCTATCGCTGTTATAACAGGCCCGCGGGCTCGCTCCTGCCCGTGCGGCTAATGCGGCCCTTCTACACTTTCTTGGTACTTGATGCTTTTATTTATTTCGGAACACATACAGTTTAATTTTCAGTGCATTTTCACACCATGAAATATTATCTTCAGTGCTATACTTCTAGCAATAACTTGTAGACGGCTAAAATATCTGATATTATATTATTGCAGTGACAGGTCGCTACTCGCTACTCGCGCCTACTACCCTCAACACATTCAACCCTATCTCGCAATCGACTCTCATGACACCCATGGGAAGGGGGTGGTGATTCTAACCCTATGCAAAACGGGACTTTTACGGAAGTTGTACTTTATACGTAGCTTTTGAATTAATGCACAAAATGTGTCACGTAGAACTGCATTTATTTAGTTTCAGCATTATTTATAGGGAGCTTTGTTTTCAGTTCGATTTCATCGTTAACTGTTTTGTATATAAGTTCATATAAACCTGCACTACATAGATAGGTATTTAAACCTACCTATCCTATCTAGAGTTAATTTCAAGGCCAGGACCTGGAGTCCAGAGCCCGAGGCGTACGGCCAAGAGGTAGGGGAGTTAGATCCAGGAGTGGTTAGTTTTAATTAGGTAGGTATAGGGAAAATAATTTTGTTTAATTGAAAGTTAATGTCGGATTCTACCTATAGAGAAAGAAATAGGGCAATAAATATCAATGTTTTATTACTTTGCCTTCTATCCATTTTCATGCGATCCGCAATCATATTTATATTTATAACGCTTCTCAAATGCCAAGCACGTTCAAAGTCCCTACATCAGGAGCGAATGTGATTGCGCCGCGCTACAGTTAAGGTAAATAGCTCATACAATTGTTGGAATGGAGGGCTCGGAGCCTCTTTTGTTGAGGAAGTGGCCTCTAATGGGCGAACGTAGCCACCGGCTAGACTTACATGGTGTCAAGTGCTATGCGGGGCTGGCACCAAAACGGAGTGGCGATTGCCCACTCAATACCCGATAGTCGGCTTCTATCGTCTAATTTGAATTTTGTATAAAAGGCTAAACTGCTATTCGACGATTGCTCGCACGGTTCACGGTAATTTCGTTGTTTATGTCTGTGTTTTCAGTTTTATAATGCTAATTGTATGCGTGTTATAGTCGTAGTTTTCGTTACCTACGAGTGGCATTAACTTCTGTAGTTTATGATTTTGACACGAACTTTAATACGCCGCGCTTACCTAACTTAATGTATTATTTTATTACCATAAATAACACATATATATATATATATTAGAAAGGTACTAGTATGTATATAATCTCTTCAAGTGAACTATCATCTATCAGGATCAAAACTGACAAGCGTTAAAATAAATAATATTCATATAATAAATAATATTTATATAATAAATATTACATGCAATCGTTCTATAATCGTAATATAAACATAGAGAACATCTAAGTCTCAGGAACTAATGTTTCTGTTCACCACAGAAACAAATGCCCTTACCGGGATTCGAACCCGAGACCTCTAGCTTCGAGGGCAGTGTCACTCCCAACTAGGCTCAACAGGCCGACAAAACGAAACCATGCCTTTTGCCGACGTATATTTGTTGATCTCAAGATAGAAGTTACACAAGCAGCCCGAACCAAACGAAACTTGCTTGTTTAACCCGCATTTCAATCTGCCATGAAAATTAATATCGTAACATCATACCCTAGAATCGTTTTATAGAGCACTTCGTTAGTGGTCTGGGGGCGAGGGTCTTAACCGAACCACGGAATGTAGGTACAAGTCAAGGGATACTAGACTCCTTCTCATAGCCACAAAGGCGTCAACGCAAGCTACAATTATATGGTCCTACTGTAATTAAATTTGCATAGAAATCCCCCTAAATTAGTCGGTAGCGACCGCCTAGTTCTGCGGTATTGACATAGAGCAGTCAGCTCACATTTATTATATCCAAATATGGTATGGAATGATTAATTATTTATTAAATAAATTTGAAACGATTGAATTAAGTATAGGGAAATTTTAATAGGCGCTAAATGAGTACGTGCACAGAAAATGAAATGTTATAAGTGGAACGTTTTTTAATGAAAATTACACCTCTGTGAAACTTATACTAAACTAGATCACAAGTTAATTCGAGGCATAAATCACTGCCTCGTCAATCAGAAGTCAAGTGCTATTGAAACATCTTTTTATGATTTGCAATAACATTGGCGACAATATTTCAGTTTCGCCGTTACTCCTTTGTGTGCTCATAGTACCAACTCTAGAATAAACACCTATTTACATTGTAAGGATCAATATTTCGAGCCAGGACTTTATAGCTGTATGCTGGACCAGGCCATGCTGGACCATATTCGATGCTCGCGCGCCTTATGCTATCACTGATAACCAAAACTATGTGCAAATCTGCTTTCAACGCTACCTACTCGTACTACCGAGACCGCGTAAACGATAGAAAATTCTGTATATAATCGTCTCAACTTATCATATATGGTAGTGTTATCAAAGTTAATTTATCTTTGTATCAATGTGCCTGTTTATTGCACGATAAGTATAGTTAAAATAAATAAAATAAAAATCGATCAAGAGCATATCGGGCCATGCTCAATGTAGGGATCCGTAGTTGCCCAGTAAGTTCTTACTTTAAAAAAATCAATAACAAGCAAAAGGAAATACCTGCGCAGTGTTTCATACGCCTTTTACTAAGAAGGGAAGACTTTTTACGATAACTCAAAAACAGATCAACTCATCATTTTCGCTATAGTTTGCCTTGAAAGTCTTTATTAAGCTTTACTTTCATGATTTTTTTCATATTTTATCAAAAAGTGTTTCATGAAGACCTTTATTCATTTTGAAAGATCTATCCAACAACAGCATAGGGTTGAAGTGAAAAAAAAAACATCCCCACTTTATGTGTAGGGGAGGGGTGGTACCATTAAAGTTTTTTTTTACATTTTATGTTACGGCTTTCTCAGTTTTATAGATTTACATATACATACCAAATTGCAACTTTCTATCACTAACAATCACAGAGCGAACCCTCGCACAGACGGACGGACAGACAGACAGACGGACATGGCGAAACTATAAGGGTTCCTGGTGTACTACGGAACCCTAAACATACCCAATACATAATACGACTGCTTTTCTTATATGAAACCCTTTATCACTGTCACATACCGACACTTGCCTTATATGCCGGAATAAATCCGTCATGTAAGCTGTTAATTCCACATAGTACAGTCAAGAGCAAAAGTAAGTTAACACTTTTGCTTCTTATTCTATTGTGATAAGATGAAATAGTGTTAATTGTGATAATATGAAATAGTGTTAATCTTATTCCATTGTGATAAGATGAAATAGTGTTAACATACTTGCGCTCTTGACTGTACATGCCAAACAAATAGATGCACTCTCATATACAAGGCGTCCCAGGGCTATGCCACATGGAAGGACAGTAACTACCTTGAATATTGTAGATGAAACATTTTACTGAGAGAAGACATTATTTTAATTTAAAAAACAATTTAAACTGCATTCATAGATTTTTTTAATAATTACATGGTTGAACCGAGAATCGAACCCAGTACAAAATAAAAATAAATTATAAAATTGTTAAATCTCATGGTCTTTCTTTTATTTCTGACACTGTGTTATTAAGCAAAAATAATCCTTATGATGAAATGAAGCCTTTCGATCGGCATGATAAAACTACAGGGTAATTTTTTTTCGTGTAGCGGGTTTGATTCCCGTTTCAACCATGTAATTATTTAAAAATCTATGAATGTAGTTTAAATTGGTTCTTAAATTAAAATAATGTCATTTCAGAAAAATGTTTCATCTACAATATTCAAGGTACTTTCCCTCCATGTGGCATAGCCCTGGGACGCCCTGTATATGAGATATGCTTACAGTCAGCAGCAGAAGTAGCTAAGCAGTATAACATATTCACAGAGCCTTATTCTCTTGACATTAGAGTTTGTGTGTAGCTCATTTTGAGCAGAAGGCCCGCGTCGCTAATTCTGCTGCTAACTTACATAGGTATATATTACATAAATATACCTCTACTATGAACAGTTTAAGTTTGATTTCTAAGCAACTTTGTACGTTGCCAAAGTTAAAATCAATATAAACCTGATAGAGACCTCATATTATTGTCACTGTGGCTGGTTGACTGTACAGTATATACATAGTATATTTGCGGTAATCAGGTAAAAGTTTCAGGTCTTTTAATTATTACAAGCTTTTATCACAGAATATTACAATAGGTAAATTACATAATAGGTACATACTCGTCCTTTTATTTAACTTGCACTATTATAAATGTTTGAATCTGAATCTGAATCTATTCGTATGTATGTTAGTAAGGAATTAAGTTGTCCTCAAAATCCTTCCTTGGCTACGGAATCCTTTTCAGGGTTCCGTAGCCAAAATAGCAAAAACGGAACGCTTATAGATTCATCATGCATGTCTGTCCGTCCGTCCGTCCGTATGTCACAGCAGATTTACTCTAAGACTATGACCACTACAATTATGAAATTTGGTGTGAAGGTGTACGTTTTAAACCGCTATAGAAATATGATGTGAAATTACGAAAAAAATATTAAACTGGGTGGCACCCCATACATGTAACAGGGGGGGCGTGTGGGGTATCTATAGAAGTATAGATAGGCCTTTCAAAATGACATAGAGGTTTCTAAGAAACTTTTCCATTTAAGTCAACCGTTGGTGAGCTGTCAAAGTCATGAAAAGTGTGCCCCCCCCCTCTAATTCTATGAAGTTTAATATTCTGAACAAAATCAAGATGATGTGAATTAATAAATCTTTTCAACAATTTTTGGTTTTAACAAGATAAGTTTAACGGTTTTTGAGTTATTGCTGAAAAACTGTCTTGTCTGTCAAAACAAAAAGGCGTAAGTGCCGTAAGTTTCATACGAAGATACGACCTTTTTTGATTAAATGTATTGTATAGTGGTTTTAAATGTAGATTAGGTGCCGGTACGGAACACTTCTTTGTGCGTGGTCCGACACGCACCTAGCCGGGTTTTTTCAACCACTTGCCGGACTCCTATTGAGCTGAAATTAGGCATAGTTATTGAATCAGGTCTGATGATGGAGACAGAAGGTGGCCATTGCAACTCCTAAACTACACAAGATAAACCCTTTGTGGTTGGGCTCATTGGAACCGTCTCAACGAGTAATTGGTGCATGTGAAAAAAAGGTACCGACAACATTAAAAGCTTCTACCGAAATGAAGTTTTGAAATAAAATTATTACTTATCCACTTAAAAAATATTTAGTTCAAACTACTACCAGTTACTAATACTAGTTAGAAGAAGAATAAATATAATAGTTCTACTACTAGTTAGAAGAAGAATATAGGTTGCAACCCACTCTCCCGAATTAGGACTTAAATATGAACTCAAAACAAGTGCCGTCATAGCTTTTAAAATTAGCAAACTGAAGTGGCAATGGACTGGCCACATCTGTCGTAGAACTGACAACCGCTGGTGTAACCGTGTCCTGGAGTGGAGGCCGCGCCTCCGCAAGCGTAGTGTAGGTCGCCCGCCGGCCAGGTGGCGACACGATGTATGTCGGAGGGCGGGAAGCGACTGGATGCGTAAAGCAGAGGACCGCACTTTGTGGTGTGTCTTGGGAGAGGCCTATGCTCAGCAGTAGACTGCAATGGGCTGATGATGATGATGGACTCAAAAGAGAGAAGTACCTACCTATAGATATTCCTACAACCACAACCTTACTGTAAATAATTTATGAAACAGAGTAGAATGAATAAGTTACTTAGACAATTTATGATAGATCGATGTTCTGGGATATGATATGATGTGTCGTGGGTTGTGGCTGTCATATTGGTTGGACATCAACTGGTGTTAGTTAATCAGATTTAACTAGTCGATGTACTTCACAGTACGTCATAAGGGTCACTATAAAATTTTAGTAAGCGTCAACAAACGACTTATCTTAGTTTGCGCTAGTTAATATAACAAGAAAATTGTTCAAAAATTCACGTCAAGTGTAGGCGCAGGGCGCAGCTCGTCACCCGCCACGCGCATGCGCTCCGCGCGCATGATCGTCGCCGCGCCGATAAGCGCAATATTAGTGCGCCCCGGTATAACGACAACTATCGAGATCCACGAGGACTATAATTCCTGTTCCGCAATACTTTATCGATTCTCTTATTAAATTTAATAATTCCAGGCACACACGAGTTTGTACAAATGATCTAATGATGATAGGGTTGCTCGTTAGGTAGTTAAGTATTTGTGTATTGCCATAGTGTCGGCTAAATGGAACTCTGACCTACTATGGAAGTACCTACTATTAATTAATAGGTACTAATCAAAGTTGTAAAGTACTAAGTAGTCATCAAGGAAACTTCTTAAATCTTTGATACAATCGTAATTTTTTTTTTTTGAACTATGACTTCTAATGTCAGTTTGACGCAGTTCTATGGATAGTGCAGCAAATGGGTAGACTCCATTTTGTTGATAGTGCCTATGTTACTCGTAGTATAGCTGCATACTTACGTACTGTTGGAAGACGGCTTAGTATCCCTGAGTATAAGATGTATACTGGAAGCTTACTTTTCTCTGTAATGCACTATATCTAACAATAAAGAATTTCAACTTCTAGTTATATTGCAATTTTACACCCATGTGTATATTGAGACAATTTTATTTCCTTTTATACTGCATTTTTATAACTGTGTAATGTTATATACGGTAGCCGAAGAATTGTATTTGAATGCAATAGGTTTCTAACATATACGTGTTTAAAAAAATGATTTGCTTCTAGTGATTATTAAAAATGATATTCAATAGATCCTAGACATGTTTATATTGATTATTTTTCTAGTTTTACATGTATGTGTAAATGCGAAATATTATGAAGGTACGAATTACCAACGCAAAGAGTTTTCTAAGAAAGGTGTTAAGGCTTCGTAATTTAATGTGTGCAATAATTTTATATTTCAGTGAAACATTCCAATTCAGAATACAATATTTTAGGGAATCTTTCCCCAAATTCACGCATTGATTTGAGGGCTTTAAAGCACCTGGCAAGTAAGTAACGTCTTGGCTTACTCATTGTTTGTACTTGCTTATACTAATATTAATTACCTACCATCATATGGCACCTCTTCCGCCAGTTTTTCTGGTGTACTATGCTAGGAAAACTGAGTTTTTCCTAGCATAGTACACCTTTATGATTTTTTCAGTAAATTGATACATTGTAAAATGAATAAGTAATGTTTATTAAGTCCCGCAACTTACTAATGACTTACAAATTTTACAGAAGTTTTCCCAAATCATGCGATTGAGATACAAATTCAGGGATCTCAATATGAAATACCTAAAATACAAAATAAACATATGAAAAACCACAGGTTACGAGAATATGGGCATTTTTATCAGAAGTGGCCTTATAGAATAGGTGAAGTATTATATTAAAAGTTTTTAATAGTTTATTTTTAGTAAGTGTAATAGCAGGGCAAAATTTGGCAATAAATTTTAAATTACCTGTTTACAGGAACTGAAATTGTTTTGTTTGTAAATGCTTACAGGAACATTTACAAACAAAACAATATCGCCAAGTCGATTTATTCAACTAATCATGCAACATAACAATAATTGACAGTTTGTTGTTGTAAATACAGTAGGGGAGATAGGGGAGCATTGGGCAATTTTTACATAAGTCGCAGTAAAAATGTTATTAAAAAAAACAACTTTTTATTTCATATCAGAAGCACATATAATCATTACGAACATCGGTCAACCAATAATTATCATCATCGTGGCTTCAATCATTGCGAAGAAGATCAAGACATTTTCTAAACCTTGTCGAAAATGCCCAAACCAACCAAGTGGTTGTGGCACCTCTGTGGGAGGTTTGGGCATGGTATTAAATACGCCATCTAATGTTAAATTTTACAAGATAACTATAAGCATTTGCAATAGTATCGACAAATATTCAACTTTTATAACTAACTCAAAAGAAAATAGTAGTCTTACTTAAGTAACAAAACTTATCTAAGGTTCGCTATAACCCAGACGGGCTTATCAAACGTGTATTAGGAATTGGCACGCTTGACCCATATTTTTGGCTTTCGCAATAACGAGAGGGAGAAACGACTTAAAAACGTCATGCATGAGGCACGTCGCTGTTTGCGTCAGTGTTTTGTTTTGTAAGCAGCGGAGTGGCCGGACCCTCAAACGACTCCCTACACCTCACAAATTAATTCAAATGTGTTTTTTGTATTCAAATGGTTTACCTCAATATACACGTAAATTTTAGCTTTGATAAACACATAATTAAATACAAATAAAGTAACCACCTTTCCGCAGATTTCTTTGTAATTTCCTTTTAAATCGCAACAAAATCTCTAAACAAAATGGCAGATGATGGCCTGAGTGATGTGACCGGTTACAAAGCTAAACTACACAGTATGCCAAATTAAGTATCTTCAACACGTCTTAGGTTAAAAAATAGTGCCCGAACCTCCCGATTGCCTAATGCTCCTCTACATCCCCTAACTATCTAACTAGTGGCTCTATGAGCTGTAGGCCTCGCAAAAAAATGTTTTTTCGAATTTCGAAATTTCCAGTAACTGACCTGACCAAAAAAAAAATTCTATATAAGTCTCGAACCTGCTCACAAAATTTCACGAGAATCGGTTGAGAAATGCGACCTGTAAAGGAGAACATCCGGACAGACAGACAGACAGACATACGAAAGAATTTTTGTCGACAGCTGAAACGGAGACGCTTCGCTCGCTCGGTCAATTAATGTGACAAACAGTAAGGAAAGTTGAAGTACTTTGTAGCTTGTCACAATGGCCATAAATAACGATTGCATTTCTCAATATCCATGATCGTCCTCATAATAAATAACTGGATATTATAATAAATATATAAACTCCTTGACGTATGAAACAAAAAAAACTTTAAGATTATTTATATTTACAGGACGCTCGGGCGAAAATACATACCTCAGTAAGTACGAGTAATATCTCGCCGTATGAAAACTGGCGTGAATGGATCAAATAAGTGACAAAGTATGTATGTGTATCTATCTAAATGGTACGGTTAGTACACAACCAGTTGGTGAAAATATAGAAATATTGATACGAAATGTTTTTGGTCTTTCATGATTCCCAACAAGAGCCGTTAATATGGTCAGATCTGATAATTGTTAATATCGTGATACAAAAAACTTGTACACAACACGACCGGTAAAGCAATCACAAAAACGTCGGCAACAAAGCCCTCCTTTGCTGTTGCTCTCGTTCTTTAAAGACTGTTACAATTTTTAATAAACAATATACTAATATTATTTTTAATGACTTAGACAATTCGTTATTGGCAAATGCTGGAGCATCGAACCAAATATTGCCCACTACAACAACCACAACTACCACAACAGTTATGACAACCAAACTGGAGACTTCACCAACCTCTAGTATAAGACATGTATACCCGCATCAACCAACAGGTAATCATCATTAAAAAAAATGTTAACGAATTAAAGTTTTTTCTTGCTCGTATTGTCTCAGTCCCCAGCTGGATGTTTAATAAAACTTATAAAAGTTGTACTAGTTGAAATTATGAATATTTGGCTTACCTGCCCCGGACCATATGGACAATGAGTCGCTTGGACACACTTTTACGTCTAAATTATTTTGCACAGATGAGCTAAGACGGCCTCTTTACATGGAAGATCTTATACAAGCCCTAGAAGATTTCGAGAAAAAACTGGCGGTGGACCACGGTGATTACAGTTATATTTTTATTCTAAGACAAGAATGAGCATGGTAGGTAGGACCCCATAATAATTAGTAGTACCATAAAACAGGGGGAGTGGACAAAACGAGATTTTTTTAATGATGTAGCTATCTTTATTGTTACCAGAAGAAGAAAAAATTACAAATAATATAATACAATCTAAGCCCGAAAATTAAAGTAGCAACTGGAAAAGTATATTCTAGATTTGCATCCCTACTGCCCCCGCCGTCCCTTCTTATCCCGTTTTATGGTGCTTAAAAGGTAGAAAATTAGGCTCTATATACTAACTGGTGACTAAATGTAAAAACATTATTTAAAAATGATTCTGAAGTTGGCTGGACTGCACATTGGGATAATTTTTTAGGTGAACAATTAAAAACCTCCATCCATAAACCAGCAATTGCTAAAAAAGTGGCACAGAAAATTAAATGTCATGTGCTCTGCCTACCCCTTTTGGGAATATAGGCGTGAGTTTATGTATGTATATGTAACAATTAAATACGCGAACACATTCTTTCAGTTTTTCCATTGTACATACATAACGTAACAAACAGCGAAGAATGCAATAGTTTTGCAAAACACTTTTTACCGCTCCTACAATAAGCTACATTAAGTCACTAAGTTACAATGTACATATTTGTAATCTATAGATAAGGCACTGCAATTTCTGTATTTTAAAAACATTTATTTATGTATGTACAAAGAATATTCAAGAATACTAAACCAAAAAAATATAAATAAAATTAAAACTAACTTAAATCTAAAACAGGCCCTTGAGGCCCTGTAACGAGGATGCTGGCGGCATCGGCATTTCCTCGTTGTATCGCAATATATTTAACTCTTTGTGGCCTAAACAAATAAATATATACAGATTTATATGTATATAAATGACGATGAATGTTAATTGAACCATCTCCACTTTTTGTCTTACGGGTTATGTTATGCTAATTTGTAACCCTTTGAGCCCTTTGATATCCTGTGGGTGTCGTAAGAGTCTACTTTGGGGGTAGAGTTGAGTGGTTGTAGATGTAGGCTATCAATTATGATCCTATCACTGCACTGTCACAAATCGTCTACATCGTTACATTTATACTTTTGCTGAATCATATAATCATACCCGTAAGGTAAGGCTTTTTTGATTACATTCGCGACTTTAAGTTGTGTTTATGGGTAATAATTATATTTTATGACGATTTGCCAGGAAATTCATCGACGAACTACGGTGATCGTCCAGTAGTGAAAAAGGATATATGGGACCTTGAGAAGATTCTAAGTAAGTTCTCCTTCTATACATATGTACTCTACCTATGTAACAAGTTATTGTCTATATAGGTATTAGTGATAAATAAATTGAGTGGTTTAATTAATCATGTGACATATTTGTATTTAAAGGTCCAAAAAGTAAGTTAAACATAAACATACGTTAGTTATACCCACTTCCTTCAGCTGTATTCATGAAAGATGCTCTTCCTTAACTTACCTACACATAAATGTAAACTACCTTCATACATTCTTAGTTCAGTTTATTTTTTTGGTTTGGTAGCAACTTATAATTATGAATGTTTAATATACTTAGAACAATTTATTGTCCTATCACTATTAGGTACAGATTGTAATGCTGATACAGAATCTGGAAGCTATGATCAGCCCACCATACCTCTCTCCGACCATAGAAATATGGCTGTCAAGAATTTCCACGACGTTGTGCGACTCATTAATAAAGGTGCCTATCCACTTAATTTACGAGCATACAGGTTCACTTTTATTCAGGGCGACATAAACACGGGGTCGGAATAATTTCTAAGAAAAAAAAATCGACTTCAATGGGGGAGGCCGACGAAAGATTATTATACTTAGATGGTGCACTCTTAGATTCCATACAATGAAATAAAAATGGCTATAAGTACAATGGCTATAAGTACAAAGTGTTTATCATGGTAGAAGACTAAGTACCCTCAATTCATCATGGAATCCTCCATCAGAACTCAAGCATGATAAAAATGTGTCTTGAAAACAGTTGGTAGTTTTCTATGCAGTATGTTATCCCACTAATATTATAAATGCGAAAGTTTAGATGTTTGGATGTTTGTTACTCAATCACGCAAAAACGCCTGAACCTGAAAGATCATGATGATTTTTTGTATACTAATAGTATGTAATCTGGATTCACTTATAGTATACTTTTTATCCCGATAATCACCCTCAAAGGGATGAAATCGGGGGTGCAAATATGGTCTATGAAACGGGGTGATTTAAATCCTCATACGCCATTAGAAGCTTTAAGTTTCAGCCAATTGGGAGTATAACGGCGTGTCAATAAATTTAACGTAAGCCGTAGCAGAATTTGACGTATTGTAAACAAGCTGACGTTTCGATATGTCAAAACAGAAATATCATAATTCCTTCTGATTGATGACGCTATTTTTGAGCATAACCTTTTAGCAAGTAGGTCTATTATAGCGTGTAACTCAAAATAAATTTGCGATAAGTTTGGAATTGTTTGTCTTCATATGCTTAAATACAAAAACAGCTGCTTCAATGCAGTCTTTGTATCGTCGGTGTACAATTTAATTTTGTCGTGTATTATTGTTTACGTAATTGGTGACCCTTCACACTATAATAACTGTTTGATATAAGAGATCACTTGGACTGGGCAGCCCAATCGCCAACATTGACGGTTAAAGCATCTTAGATCTATGCACAAAGTACAATATATGTATACTGAGATGGAGATACCAGTGAAATACTCCACATAGATCGTAGCGCCGTTGTGTATTTGGTAAGAACTAACCGCACGACCGCTGCATCCCTGTCACTTCAATATGCAAGTGCGATAGAGATAGCACCCAGTGACATCTGGTACAAACAAGTTAAACTAACATTTCCATAGAAAAAATCGTACTTCGAGCTGAAAGGCCCCTGGATCTATGCTTATCCGTATACATATATAATGCAGCTGTAGATGGTCGAAAATCTGTACATTGAAGATATTGGATAAATCAGTGGAGCGATTGGAGGGCCTTGGCATCGAAACAGAACACATTTCAACAGTTTTAAGAATTCGTGTCTGTTTGTCTATCGGTTTATACCTAGTTGGTTACTAAGTTCTGTTACTCGATTTGCAAACTCTTTTCTTGCGTTAAAACAAATGCTACCGAAAAAATAAAAAATGACATATAATGGCGGGTTGTCAGTTATAATTTTATAGCACACACAACACTTATCTCGTCATATTTATAATGGATTGGGGTCTAAAAGAAAATCGTGTCGCTGTAATTGCGTTGCACAAATGCGGGCATCCGCCAAACGTGATTTTGAAGTTGCTTCAAAATCTGAAAATCAACAAACAATTCGTTTATCGTACCATTAATAGGTACAATAGTACCCTGAGCTTTGATCACCGCAAGAGGTCTGGAAAACCACGCAACGTTCGGACCCCAGCTCTAATAAAGGCAGTGAAGGCGAGAATCGCAAGAAACCCCGTTCGGAAGCAAAAGTTGTTGGCAATTCAGATGTCTGTGAAGAGAAGCTCCCTTAAAAAAGTTATCAATCAAGACCTTAGACTACACGCTTATCGTAGACGGAAAGGTCATTTGCTTAATGGACGATTGAAGACTATGAGGCTGAATAGAAGTCGCGTGCTACTGAAGCGGTACGCGCAAAATGGCCACCGAAATATATTATTTAGGGACGAAAAAATGTTTACCATTGAAGAATGTTGTAACCGCCAGAATGACAGAGTGTATGCAAAAAACAGTCAAGAAGCGAGTGTAGCTGTTCCGAGAGTGCAACGAGGCCATCATCCCTCTTATATATAGTTAATCGTCGAATCCGACTCGGCTGGGCAGCGTTCGGGAAGCTACGGCACATCTTTACGTCCAATATTCCGCAGTGTCTCAAGACGAGGCTCTTTGACCAGTGTGTGTTGCCAGTGATGACATATGGCACTGAAACGTGGTCGCTTACTATGGGCCTCATAAGAAGGCTCAAAGTCACCCAAAGAGCAATGGAGAGGGCTATGCTTGGAGTATCTCTGCGTGATCGCATCAGAAGTGAGGCCATCCGCAGTAGAACCAAAGTTACCGACATAACCCTCCGAACCGCTAAACTTAAGTGGCAGTGGGCGGGGCATATTACACGTGGAACACACAAAAGGTTTTCGATTGGTGACTACGTACCAGAAGGCGCTGCGTGCGTAGCCCCCCCCCCCCCCACAAGGTGGACTGATGACCTGGTAAAGGTCGCAGGTGTCCGCTGGATGCGGATGGCAAAGGAACGGTCATTGTGTCACTCTGGGGGGGAGGCTTATGTCCAGCAGTGGACGTCTTTCGGCTGATATGGTGATGATGATGATTCGTTTTGAAAAACATATTCCTATTACAATTTGCCGTGCGCGGTAAAGAGCATTTCATATTGAACGTAATTATGTATTTCTTAAGGGGGTGTAAAGAAGGGTTAATGATGTATGGGAAAACAAATAACTCTAAACCAAGAATGAGTTCCACGCAGACGAAGTCGCGGGCAAAAGCTAGTAATACCATAAAAGCTGTTGAATATTTAAGAAAACTGCCAAGTAAAAGCTCAAAATTAGTTTTACAGTAAACAATGTAGTGCCTGACTTGGCACCATTTTAGAGGATCTACGGAACTTGGACTTGGCACCCATTTAGATCTCAATTCTTTTGTCGGTGAAGACGTCAACCAAAAATGGCATGTTCTTAATATTGAACTTGGCTCCCATTTTCACATTTATGTTTTTTATGGGATTTAAGTATTTCATCTTTATTAAGCTACTGGCCGAGCTGAGCAGTAAGTAATTTTCAATCTGAGGGTCACAGGTTTGAACCCCGATTTCGTATATACTACTGGGTTTATAAAAAAACCGTATGTTTGTAATAGCTACTATTTGATATTCGATCCCGAATCCTTCTTTTACAACACAGAAGACTACACCACCAATGCAAGCCTTCCGTGCAAAAATTTAAGTGTAATTAAAATAATACACTATATGTAAACGTATGCTCACGATAAATTCAGAAAATGCTTTACCGTTTTTAACTTAGTTTAGGGGGATTCTTCTGAATGATTTTGACGATAGTTGGGTATGATTGTCGCTGTAGAAACACTATAAATGTCAATAAATACGTACAATTTGCAGGTTAATTATTATAATGCCATCTGTTTGCCAAAGTATTTTTTTATTTATTTATTTGGACCTTCAACAATAAGTACACTGTTTCATATTAGAACTAACATGCACACCTAAAAACTATGCGCCTTATTACTTACAGAAGATCACCACATGAGTTAAACAAAAATACCTACATTGCATATACATAATAATTATGGACTTAGTTTGCACACATAATAAAACTATCTAATATTAAGCATATGTTTCTTAATGGCTATGAATGAGGTTGAATTGAGGTTGAATTAATAAGACTTATTCTTTTTTAGGTGTTAAAGTTCAATTGGAAGTGACAACACCCCGACAGCGAGATTCACATATGAAATGGGTTCCGATTAAAGTACCAAAAGGAATAATGTAATAAGTAAATGATACCTCAAAATGTTGGTTTGATAAATATTTGCTTTGTGGCCTAATCGCCTCCAGTGTGGCTATCTTAAATAATTCATACTATACCTCGTTTTTAAGATCCCGTAGTAAACAAGTATCTCTTATATTTCACCATGTCCGTCCGTCCGTCGGTCCGTTTCTACTATAAATTTTAATTTGGCATGGCTATAAATAAATAAATATAAATATTGGGAGACAATCTTACACAAATCGACCTATTCCCAAACTAAGGAAAGCTTGTACTATGGGTAATATACGACGATATACATACTTATATAGATAAATACATACTTAAATACAAAGGAAACATCCAAGACTCGAGAACAAAATTCGTGATAGATGTACAAATAATGCCCTGACCGGAATTCAAACCCGGGACCTCCAGCTTTATAGGCAGGGTCACTGCCAACTAAGCCAAAGTGGCCGTTAAATGCCGAGAACACAGGTAGAATACAATCTTAAAAAGATTTTTATAGGGTAGCTCCTCTAATTGTACAGTACAGTAGGGATGTAATGGTCAAATGTCCCCCCCCCCCCCCCCTGCCAGCTAAATGGCTGCTACCAGGAATATAAAAAAAAACATGGTAGTAGTAGGTATATATATATATATTAAAGATTGAAAATTACTATAAAGCAATTATAAAAGGAAAACCATCCCAGCTAAGTAGACTTAATACGAGTATCCGAACTTAAGAGGGGGTACCACGCCAAATTGCAGTTCGCGGATTGAATATTTACCTATCATAAGCAAGTCTAAATGCCAAAAAAACCAATTACACGAAAACTAGATCATATTTGCTATTTTTGAGTTTGAACAAAACCATTAAAGACTAAAGTTGGCTCGATAGAAATAAATCGTCAAAACATGTCTAATTTTCACCTAATTTCAATTGTGTGACGTTACCTTGCATACTATTGAAGTAAAAAAATTACATAAAATACCTTTCGACATAATACATTTTTGTTATTAGCGATTTATCAAAATGTTGTAATTTTTCTGAGTTATTGAGGTAAAACATATTTGGCGCATAAGCCCTTTTTCTTCCGCGCGATACCGTCTCTTCCGTCGCACGTTCCGCGCGGCGCAGTATATCTGCTGTTGCTGTTCACGGGCGGAGCCAGTCCCGATCGCTCCACTGAGACGAGAGGACTGTGTAGGGAGCGCTCAAGACTGCGAAGTAAATATAATAGTATCAACAAGAGCGTGTCCCAAATAAAACGTAGAGTTTATAAAACCCAACACTATAGTTAATGAATTTCAGGTAAAAGTTTGAAGAAAACTTCTCAACAAAAAATCTAATATCTACCTTATGTAACAAACTTTACAGTTCAAATTACAACGTTATCATTGCGCGGCAGTCAACATCGGTTAAACGATTGTGTGTAGTATATGCAAAAATAGACGATAAATTTCTCTTACGTATGAGTCTTACTCCAAGTCAAATTATTACACTAAATTTAAGGTTTCCGTAGTCAACTAGGAACCCTTGTAGTTTCGCCATGTCCGTCTGTCTGTTTGTCTGTCCGTCTGTCTGTCCGAGGCTTTGCTCTGTGATTGTTAGTGCTAGAAAACTGCAATTTGGCATGTATTTATAAAGCATTAATCTGACAAAATGGTAAAACGAAATCTAAAAAAAAATTAAGTGTACCTCTCCTGCACGTAAAATGGGGATGACAATTTTTTTTTTGCTTCAACATTACGGTGTGGTTTGTGGTTGGATAGGTCTTTTAAAATGAATAGAGGTCTTCATCAAACATTTTTAGATAAAGTGAACATTTTCGGAAACGCTCCAAAAGAAAAAAAAAACCGGCCAAGTGCATGTCGGATTGTCGGATCACCCACAAAGAAGGGTTCCCTACCGACACCTACCATATACCACACCACCACACCACACACACTACCAGTCCACATTTAAAACCACTAATCTAGTAGCTCTGTGAGCTGCGTAGACCTCGTGAGTGTGTTTATTTTACTTTTCAAAATTTTACATGACATACAAAGAATTACTGTACATTACTGCAGAGGCCATGAAGTAAGGGATTGCTGGACGAGTTTGGGATAAACGGCCGAGTCGTAGACGAGACCGGATAAAACGAGTCCTGCAATCCCTGTACCGGCCGAGGATTGTATAGTACTTTTCTCAAACATGTTAGAAAAAAAAAACAAAAACAACCTACAATGTAAAAAAATCTAAAAACTAATAAATACAAAACGTCCCAAAAATACCAAAGCATTCACGAAAAATAACAAATACAAATAATAACGGAAATTAAATAAAAACACGGAAATTGCTACAAAAAAAATCCATAAAACACGAAAAACCAAAAATATCAAGCAAAAGAACACGAATAATACTACAAAAATACCAAAAAACGTGAAAATGAAAAAAACAAAAAACTGATGAATAGTACAAAAAAACACGAAAAAACTTTTAAAAATCCAGAAACCTCAAAAAACGCTAAATAACAGGAAAAAACTAAAAAAAATACCTTAAATACACGAAAAACTCGAGAGAAACAACAAAAAACACGAAAAATACTATAAAAATACAAGCACGACTTAAAAAAACACGAAAGGAGTAAAAAAAAACCAAAAAACACGTTAGAACTTATAAAAAAAAACAAAAAACCTGACGAAAAGTAAAAAAATACAAAAAACTTTTAAAAAGTCCAAAACATCAAAAAACACAAAATAACAAGCAAGAACTAAAAATAAAATACCAACTAACACGTAAAAACTAAAAGAATACCAAAAAACAGAAAAACTGACGAAAAGTACAAAAAAATACGAAAAAACAAAAAAACCAAAAAACAAAAAGAAACTGACGAAAAGTACAAAAAAATAGTCCAAAAACATCAAAAAACACATAAAACGCTTCCGAGTAAAAACGAAAAAAATACCAAAATTCACAAATAAAAACGAAAAAAATTACTAAAAATGCCACAAAATACAAGCACGATTATAAAAAACACGCAAGAAGTATAAAATTACCAAAAACCACGTAAATACTAAAAAACGTATCAAAAAACACGAGAAAGCAAAAATATTGTCGAAAAGTACAAAAAAAAATGAAAAAAACTTTTAAAAAGTCCAAAAATATCAAAAAACAAAAACTTCCTTTGACAGTTGTTTTCAGTAAGCAAATTTAAAAAGTTAGAGCAGCGGACAATAATGTTAGTTTCATACATTCTCCATAAAAGCCTGGGAGCCATAAACAGGTAACTTCATGTGCTCTTTTCGTGACATTAATGCATACATTTAGGCGCATGTTTGAGAAAAGGATATTTCACGAGAATCAGTGGAAAAATGCGCCCAGAAGAGGCATAAAAATGCAACGATGGCAACGATGGCAAAAAAATGTTCAAGATACTTTAACGCTCTTTGTACCTGATAAAGTATTTGAACATATTTCGGTCGACACCAACTTTTTAACTTTTCATATCGTAGGTTAGTATAAGTAACTTCATTCTCTCTATCACTATGCCTTTGCGTTATATTTTCTCGCCCCTGAAGTGAAAAGTTGTATGTTTCACACGAGAGCAAAGAAGAGCATCTCGTGTTTTTGAGTCCCTCGCTACGCTCAAGATTCTAATTTTGAATCACGAGCGTAGCGAAGAAGAAGAAGAAGAAGAAGCAGCAAGCGAAAGATTCTACAATGCGAGCGTAGCGCGCGCATTGTAGAATCTTTCGCTTGCTCGGGACTCAACATCAACACTCGCAGCAAAAATTTACTTTGCTCTCTTGTTGAACAAATAATTATTGTTCGGCTCGCGGGCGATGTCAACGGAACGGCGCGCAACGAGCGCTCGCGGGTCGCACCTGTGTGCGTGCGCTCACACATAGACAGCTCCCGCTCCCGCCCACAGCAGCGCGACAGAAATATTGCTTCAAAAATTCGAGATTTGAAAAGTTGCTCAGCTAGGCATTTCTCTTATAAACAATTTTTAATATCATGCACAAAAACTTTCTCAAGAATGTGACAAATACTTTTCTAAAAACCGCATCAAGATCGATGTAGCCGAACGCGAGATAATTGTGGACAAACAAACGTAAATACAAACATACGGGTCAAACTGAGACCCTCCTTTTTTATGAAGTCGGTTAAAAACAAATGTTCACATAATGTCGAATAAAAAAACTGCAGTATTTGAAAAAAAAAGACTACAGTATTAGAAAAAAAAAAACTTATATCCATTATTTATCAACTAGGTCAAAAACTACACAAATAAATGTGAAGATTAATATAACAAACATGTGCATCTAATATATTTTGAAGTCGGTTACTTTTGGGGACGATTAAAACACGAGGAAGATTGAAACGTTTCAATCGTCCACAAGCAAGTTGTTTCTATCGTCCCCACACTACGTTTTTCACTTCAATGACAAATATTATATATAAAAAAACCCGAACGCTGATCAACGGCCATTAAAAACATTCGTTTATTCCTACCTATAACACCAAAATAATTCGATTAGTCAAAATACAAGAGTAAACGAAGTTATAAGAGAATATACGAGAGCACAAATACTTATTTTTTACCCGCGAAAAACTGGTTTGGCTCGTGGACACTCCCGTCTCGCACCGGCGCTCGGACCAAGGATTCAATCATGACCGACCGCATGTTCTCAGTGTTGCGTCAGACGCGAAAATAATGTAAACACCTGTTTACATTATTTTCGTTTTCATCTGGCGCGTACTATAGGTATTATAGTTTTTTCAATCATGACATGAGAAATATAACTTGTTTCAATCATGACGTGTTTCTATTGTCCCCGGTCTACCCTACTGTTCATGCCTTTACTAAGTAAGTGGGCGCTTTTTTTTTGCTATATGGATAGGTCTTTCAAAATAAATAGAGGTCTTCATCAAACACTTTTTGATAAGTGAATATTTTTGGAAATATATCTTCCAAGAGAAAGAAAAATGTTTCCTCCTCTAACTTTTTAACTATGGGACAAAAAATATGTAAAAAATCATGAAAGTAAAATTTAATAAAGACTTGACTTAATAAAGAAATTGAATGAAAACTATAGCGGACATGATCAGTTGAGCTGTTTTTCAGCTATCGTAAAAAGTCTTCCCTTCTTAGTAAAAGACGTATGAAACGCTGTGAAAGTATTCTCTTTTGTTACTTATTGATTTTTTTAAAGCAAGTTCATTGGGAATATACCGAACGAAGCCCTACACTGAGTATGGCCCGACATGCTCTTGGCCGATTTTATTGTAGCCATATAATAGGTCGATTCATTAAAGCTGGCGCGGATTTTGTATGAAACTGTCATATTTTTCACAGACATTTTGCGCTAGCTTTTGTCAATTAACTTATACTTCATTTATCTTTGTATATGTATAAGAATAATCCGCTAGATTCCGGGGTGGGTTACTAGTTAAAAACGATTGTTAGTCTGTACGTACTATTTCCTAAAAGCATTTATAAATTTACTTACCTACTCGTAAGTAATAACTTTTATGATGACTTCAAAAGTATAACATATTTAAAAGAGGTTGTAATCGTTTCACCTAGAATATGGCTGCTACACATCAGAATATGGATGTCCGGGTTGCGGAAGGAAATGTAAAAGGCTGCGAGCGCTTACGTCACGAGAGATAAAGACTTCAATATCCCAATCGAATACCTAACGCGGCCGCGCGGCTGACAGGGAGACTTCTCTTAATGCCCAATTGACACCGTAGTCCATGGACGTTCTTAATTTCTAATTAACACCGTAGTCTATGGACGTTTTTAATTTCCAATTGTAATTAACAAATAAACAATACTATCGGTTATTAAATAATCATGTTTCATCTGTCTGGATGGGCATATACTATGCGGAGTGAGCGAGGCAGCAACAGACGCATCGCCTTTACGCACAGCGGGCCAGGCGCGGGACGCGCGGGTGATTTCTACTTTTTTCCTGGCGCTATGCCCCCTCTTAAGAATTGTACACCTACCTTACCTATTGTGCTAACTTTCGTACATTTTCAATTGATTACTTACTCGTAAATAGGTATTGGCTATGTGCGAAGTAGGTGGTGGGGGTAAGCTAGGCGATCGTAGCGCACACCATGGCAGAAATGTGTACTTACCGGGGACCACTGTCAAATTTACTTTCACGTTTTCTATTGGTTTCTTAACGGTTTCCTACGATTCGTTTCGTTTGTATGTATTTATTTATTCTCTTATTTATTTCAGTAAAATGGTCTTTCTCGTTTACTAAAGTAAATAAAATATTCATGTGTCATTATTTGACATCTCTAAGTTTTGATATTGTCTCGGGACCTTTGAGGTTTGACGTTTCAGACGTGCAATAATGCCAATACATACGTTTATGAACTTTTAAGTACGCATAATGTAATGGGTGGAGGAAGGGACCGACCAAAGCGGAAACGATGGCCAAACTATATAATACTCTTGGCTCTGTGCTACACTAAGGTACGTACTGTAAATAGGTAAGGGAAGGCCTATAAGTTCTCAAGGTCATATCTACTCTTATATATGTACCTACTCTAGTGGATGAAATTATAACTGCAGTTCTCGATGCTGACGTGTCGTGTCATCAAAAGATAAACCTAGCTTTAGCTCTTGTGTTCCTAATCAGGAACAATAAAGACAATGAATAACCTTATACTGTTTCAGACTTCCAAATAAATAGTGTAGTTATTTGAAACAACCCTCCTGGCTATTTTACAAGCAATACTTAAGTTAAAACATTGCAAGTCAAACAATAATAGGTACCAGAATATCGTCTCAGTTCGTGCTCTATCATACCCGACTGTTCGCAACACATTCATCTTTCAGAAGCCTAGAAGTCAAGGACTAGTATGACTAAAACACATTGCTTGGGCGCTCATTACATTAAACAAAGAAACAAAACCAATCAATTACTTTCATAAGAACAATATTTAAAATGCTACTTGACCTCTACCGCACGGAGGCACGTACAAAATTAACTGGAACATTATTTATGGACCTCGACGGAGGATAATTCTATGTAATATTTATTAACTCATCGAGTGAACTGACGTTAAATAAGAGCGGTATTCATAGGTCGTACTTTGAAAGGAAATTCTACGGTTAGGTGCCCATGACCTTCGTTTAACGCTAAAATTGAATGTGAATTAAGTTAGTAATGACGGTCAATTCTGCTCACGGGAAATGAAATGTTATCGGGAGAATTGATATTAAGAAAGAAGTTTGAAGATAGGTAGGAATTCTATCCTATTTATTTTAGTTTATCAGCTTATTAAAGGCCTGTGATCTTTTAAGGATGTATGCGGAATACTCTTTCTTTAAAGGTAATCAAGATATAATGATAAGTCGTTAAGTCTGCGGAGATGCGAACGCCGGAAGAGAAGAAATGAGGCAGTGCGGACCAAAAAATGGATCTCGAATAAAAAATATATAATAAAAGGCATAAGCATATAGCTAATAGTCACCCTAGGTAGTTTAAATATTATAGTATAGTACTTTAGGCATTACTCACCAACATATAGTTTGGCGAAACACACGTATATGTCTACTTTAAGTTTATATTATTGAGTTTTTCGAAGCCCATTCGTTACAAAAACGCTCCATTAGTAAAAGAAAATACCATAAACAGAGACATGTAATAAATAGTAAACGAAAATAATTGAAACCTCACAGCTAGGAATATTAATGTTTTTTATGACACCGACTGCTCTTGTTACGTGTTTACTCGATTAGTTTTTAGAAATTAAAGCGTTAAAGTAATGTTATGTCCTTACTATGAGCAGGGGCCAAGTTATGCAAGCCTGATGAATAGTCCAACAAAACGTGGAACAGCGACCGACCTCTGCCTCTGCCCGATCTTTATCGTATCGCAGCGGACCAACTGCGCATTGCAATTAAACTATTAGCTCCATTCAGTTCACTAGTTCATGAACACACGTGCAAACATCCTGTAAAGTGATATCATTGTTTGAACCCATTGATTGGTACATAACTGGGAAAATTTGGGAATCAGCCAACTATACATGTAACCGGGCGATGAAAAAAAAAATCAATGCACATAGGCGTGTGGCGTATAGATACCCTTTAAAAATGATCATGATAGAAGAATTATGTAAAGCTTAAACTTTATCGAAAGCATATTATACCACACACGACTACATGAATGGTAAAACACCGCGGGATTAATTATGACTGAAATAATAATGAATTATAATAAATTAAATAAAATAAAAGTAGATTACGAAATTACGATACAAGTGCAGCGAACAGGTAATTCGCACTCGTGTCGATTTAAAACACTCCCTTCGGTCGTGTTTCAATTTATCACCACTCGTTGCGAATTTCCTGTTCGCACGTGTATTGTACAACGTTTTACAGTACATATGGCTCTTTAAAGTTTCGACATGATTACCGCACTCGTGCGGTAAAGTAGCACCATATGTACTGTAATAGTACATTACGATACAAGGGTTGTAAAACAAAGAAAGGTGACATCGCAGATGTTTGAGGCCCGAGCCGCGGGCGAGGGTCATAAATATGCGAGAGAGGGCTTTCTGTTTGACGACTCGTGTTTTGTACCCAATTTTACGTCACCACTTGGCCAAAAAGTGGGTTTTTCCGGACGCGCAGCGTGCGGAAAAACGCGCTTTTTGGCAAGGTGTGGTGTAAAATAATTTATTTATCTCAAATAAAGAATACTAATAGCATGAATAAATTCCTCTAAATATTTCACTAAAGATAATGTTTTAACTGACGATTCTAAAGTGGTTGTTGCTATGCCTATTTGAATAAAGAGTATGTTGACTTTTATAGTTTTCCTTTTTTGTCAACCGTTGGTGAGATATTAGCTGTGAAAGTCGTAAAAGTGTCCCCCCTCCTGCAATTTCCAAACGATGAAGTATGCAATTCAGAAAAAAATGAGGTGGTGTACATTAATAAATACTTCCAACATTTTTGGTTTGAACAAAATAGGTCTATCCCTCAGTGTGCGAGTGAGACTCGCACTTAATGACCGTATACTGAGCCTGTATTTTGGGACTTTTGGGATAAACAACGCCATAGGAGACGGAAGTTTGAGTAGCATTCTGGTGTAAAATATAGCAATAGGTAAGTAATATAATCAATTCATTCCGTTTAGTTCATTTGTGTATGAAAATTAAAAATAATGTCTACTTAACAAATTCGTCACAGCTACTGTGGCTCATAGAATATTACTACTATAAGAGTAAATGAAAAGAGGATCGTCAATGAATCGAAATGGGTATCAATAAATATTCCCTACTGTAATTGAATTGAGTATGTGTCGCTTTTAGTATTCATCTAAAATGATTAATACTAATATAAATACATACCTAATAAAAGCCGATTTAAATAAGCGGTATTTACACTGCCGAGAAATCTCCGCCGTTGAAAAGCATGCATTTTAATTGGCCTCAGCGTGAGGTCCCGTAATTTTATACTCGTTTATAAGCTAACGAGTTTACTCTAATAACAGTGTTGTTATAACAGCACCAATATACATTGATCTACCACTAATATATCCAATTGCAACGGAACAATAGAAAAGCTCTAAATATTGGCGTGGTTCTAGCTAGACTGGTTACTTTCGTAATAATGGTCAAACAAAATGCGTCCAAACAATAAACGAAACGTTTTGATGTTTAAACGACTAACCGGGTGCAATTAATTAAAATTAAAAATGGTTGCCTTGGCATTTATGTTTGCAAAGACGCAAAGGTGTGTGCAATTAATTTGTGGGCATTTTTTACGCGCAATTTGTTAAAAATGTTTTAAATATTTCAATTTTGCGTTGTACAAAACACTGTTCTGAAGAATTTTGATGAAAAAAGTTAACAAAATTCATACCACCAATTCTATAAAAACTGTCATTCTTGGCGACTGTGTAAGGGACGACACAGTTTAAAAACAAAAATACACATTAGGCGTTAAATAAATGTGTGTGTATGTATTTAAAAGATTTGTTCACGGGTCTAACGCGATGTTTATTTTAGACCCATAACACAGAATTGTATAATATTATCGCATAAACAAATCTCTGAAGGTCTCATATAAAGCGCAAGAGGTTAGTGTTGTATGTATGTATATATGACACTGTTATAGCCTTGAACATAAAAAAAAAGTAAAAACAAATGAATTAAAACAAAAATATAAATGCACACAGGCAAACATAAACTTTACAAGGGACCAGCTAATCTTCGGGTTAATCTTCGGGATGATGAGATGAGAAAAATATTAAGTAAAGCACAAAGGAAACACACGAATAATAAATTAAAATAATATAAAGTCAGTTTTAAATAAGTTTCTGTCAAAAATTTCATTTTCGGTACAAGCTTTTAATGTCGACTGTACTTTTTTCCACAATCATTAACTACTTCGTTGAGATGAGACGGTTCGAATGAGCCCAAACACGATGGCTTTATTTTATGTAGTTTAGGAGCTGCTATGGCCACCTTCTGTCTCCATAATCAGATCAGCTCGGTGGTACTATAGTATTGTATTGTCACCGAACTTACATAAGTATGCCAAATTTCAGCTCAGTCGGTTGAAGATATCTGCTTGAAAGTTGAGTTGCGAGATTCCAGCCGAACAGACATAGTTACATACATTGCAAGTTAAATAAAAGCTTGTAAAAACACTATATACATTCTTAACACAGTATCCTTATCTTTAGGCAGCACAGAAGACAAGAACACTACAAAATAATAATAAATAAGAAAATATCGTTTGATGCAATGACCTTGCTTTTTAATGCATCAAATTTCCTTAACATGATGTAACCGTGTTGTATATAATATATAATAACTTCTAATAATTCACTGAGACTATTTCCCAAGACTACAGCAATGAATAAATCTGTGTTGGAATTAGCATTCCTAAAAAGGTGGCCGTGTACTTTATTGTGGCGGGTAGGGGATAGAGCGCACGTAAATCAGATTGTATGGACACTACACCGTTTTGAACACGCTGTATCGGAACACTAACTCCGTTGTCTATAGTCTTACGGCTATTGTTTTGGATTTGCCTCTTTGTACAAAATTTGTGGAAGCATGGAAATGATTCAAATCTTATGTACGATTGACATAAAATTGATATAACTGTCGTAAAAGCTAGCAAAGAGCAACTCATGTAACATGAAATCTTTTGGTAATTAGTTAATAGGGTCTTTCACTCTTTTTTTGGACAGCTAATTAATATTAATCCGCACGGTCCAATAAATCAGTGGAATTTTTATTTCTATTTTATGACATCGATAAATACATTTTAATTTTGCTTCTTCAATTTCCGAGCGAAAATGCTTGCCGGCATTTTAAAATCCACTAGTGACGTCATATGGCACTATAATAATGATTGACCAATACACTTTTTGACCGACTCGTTCTTATATCCGTCACTTGTGAGAGTTATCGAGTACTATGGCATCAGCCTTTGTATGTAGGTATGTAGTTGTATTTTTATTGATTCAAATACTGTACAATTATTTTGTTTTAGATTATTGCTTTGTTATAATTCTTTTTCTTATGTCGATCGATTCGATTTGTGAACCATATCGATTATCGAAAAAGCTGTATGTATTTTGATTGGCCAATCACTAATTTTGATGTCTGTCACAAGTATCAAACACAGAGCTGTTATGCCGAATGTACACAATGGGCTACGATGGCCCAACGTACAAAGTCAAGTTAATACAATAAGACACAAGTCATTAAAAATATATAAAATAATGATAATTATACTGACAAAACGAACACAAATCTGGCAAACATTAATACATTTTAGCGTTAAGATAACATTTCACATCGACACAATTTAAAATAACAAATTAAATAACATTATATTCATTATAATTGTAAAACTGATCACGAAATTATTGTATATAAACATATACAGTTTATATGAAGGAGCGTCTTTGATCTCCGAACTCAACTTATGAAATATCTTAACACCAACAACCCTCAGCGATTTGGCTGTCCGCGTCAATCGGGCCGGCACGGGTTTCACGTCGCGGTGTGTTTTTCTTTGAGCGGGGCGGCGTGTACAGGACGCAGTTATGCATTAAAGGTAGAAAGACATATTTTCGTGTACATACGTTCTGCCATCATGATCCATTGTGTAGCTCCGGAATTATAGTGCCGTATGACGTCACAATTGACATTCGTAATGGCGGCTACCTTTCGCAATTTTTTAGCACAGATAAAAAGCATAAATTTTATAAGTAACTATAAAAAAATAATATGCTACTTTACCGCACTCGTGCGGTAATCAGTAGATTACGTGCATATGTCGAAACTTTAAAGAGCCATATGTACGGTAAAACGTTGTACGATACACGTGCGAATAGGTAATTCGCAACTCGTGTCGATTTAAAACACTCCCTTCGGTCGTGTTTTATTTTATCACCACTCGTTGCAAATTTCCTATTCTCTGCACTTGTATCGTAATGTAATATTACATGATCATGAATTTATATCAACACAGTTCGAATTCATTCCTATTACAAAAACAACTTATTTTTACAATTTTAAAGTATTTATTTTTTAATGTATATTATTTAATGTATACCTGGAGTATCTATTGAATGTAAGCATCGATACTGAAAATTTTCAGGCTGTTCGTATACATCCAATAATATAGAAAAAATCAGAACCCTGATAAGGTAATCATGATTGTGTTCCTTTTGAGACTGCTCGATCAGATTTGATGTACAATCGGCACACCCGTTTTGATACGCTATATCATAACGCCATTTACTTTGTTGCCCATAGCTCTAGCTATTATTGTGATGTAAAGGTGTGTTCACACTTGCAATCTACAGTACACCACTACCACTTAGCGTTTTAAGCCCATGTTTTAGTGAGATTTCTGATAATGTGCACAGTCTATTTTACATTTGAAAAGAAAAAAAAATGTTGACTAGCCAGTTGCAAAATAAGCGGTAATTGAGAGAAATCTGACAATGTTACAATGAGATAGATGTGATGTGTTCCGTTACATCGGTATATGTTTTTAGCTGAAGGCTCTCTGTCAATAACGTTGGTCTCCGTAGAGGACGGGATGTAATGTTACGGGAAATCAACATTGTTCTCATTTATCCCTGAAGGTATACACAAAGTAAATTTCTGGATAGGTTAGGTTATGTTATATTTTAAGATTTTTAAGTACATCGGGTTCCGTTACAATAGTCCAATCAGCTGCACTGAGGAAGGCCGCACTCCTCTGTACCACTTTACTTTTAAGTAAAAAAATATTGAAATAAAGGTGTTTGTATTAAACCGCGATTGCAGGAAAAAAGACTTTTCTCAAACATGCAATGTACGTGCGTTATAACAGGTTTTTTTTTGTGGTTTTGTTTTTATTTCATTGCATGTGTTTGAGAAAAGCACTATACAGATCTCGGCGAGAAACGTTGGGCTGCAGGCCGCGTATCCCTATCCTATATCTACTTGGCCTGCAACCCTTCATTTCCCGGCCTCTATACTTATAGTAATGTACTATTAATCATAAGTCAGATTTCAGCTTCAGTTTTTATTCAGAGTATCGAAATGACTCTGTCAATACAAGAATGCTATGTTTTATCAGGCTTTATTTCTAGTCGATGTGAAGTACCCTTAACAAGAATGCCACTGGACGCCGCCAGCGCCCCGGAGCGCTGCGCCGACATGACGTTGTATCGGGAGCAGCACTGACCTTTAACATTTCCACACTGGGCTCATGGTCTCGACTTTCACCGTAAACGGGCAATTTACGGACGCCGAGCGGCCAGTGTCTTAGACTAAACTGTCTCAATTAGTGCCCGACAGATGACCCCGCAATTTCGTCTGGCAACACCAGAAATTGCCCGTTGCCATTGAGGATTGAGGTTAGGAAATTGTGATCTTTATTAGAGGTAGTTTACTTGCTTTATGATTTAAAGAATCCTCACTATCGTTACTTAAAACTGTGTAACTCCCGACAACTTTGGTTAAGCAGAGGATTAAGCACAGTTAAAAGTTATAAATGAGACGACCCCACTTGTACCAATTAACTGTGTAAACGGGTACCGGTATGAGAGCAAGAACATGCAAGCCCAAGTTTAACTATACAACCTCTCAAAACGTCGGCACTATTGAATCAAATTCTAACTCCCGGGTTAATTAAAATCAGCTAGCTTTTCTTAGGTTTGAAAGGCGAGTTGGTGAGTGGCTGATAGTGGCGTTGCGTCGTTTTGGTCGGGTAGATGTGAGTAGTTGAATCGTGCGCGTACAGCTGCGCGGCGGGACGCGGCGCAAGCGTGCCGGTGGCGGCCGCGCCCAGTCGGCGCGAGCGCACCGCGTACTGGCATGCTCCTCTTGACACCACTGAAAGATAAATAGACATTACAAATTTAAAAAAAAACATGGTTATAGATAGGTGGGCAAGGCAGAAGCTTAAGAGACTGTCAAGCGCTAATGTCTGTTTGTGTCTAATTGCGCCAGAGTGAAAGAGAAAATATATACCTGCTATACAAGCAGATAGTCAGAAATTTAGTCATAAAACACATATATTTATTTAACACAAATTTATTTATTTATAAAATTAAATATATTCACCGCATGTTTAATATAAATCGTCCATGCTTTAGGTTTGAGTATGTTGGAACTGTGTTTTTAATTATTCATGTTTCAGTTGAAAAAAAAGATATTACGATTGTTTTAATATGATTTTAAGACGTAGCTTTGCGATTTTTTTCGTTCGAGCCGATTTTCTTTAATCGTGTTTTGGTATCATCGACATCCTATGAAATATAATGAATATTAACGTGTATTTTTATTTTTTTACCAAAACATAGTTCAGTTTTATAATATTAGTATAGATAAGGGGCAGTTATTCTCTCACACTCAGTCCCCCACTTAAAACTCCTTTTCATCTTACAGCACCTCACTTTATGTAGAATTAATGATTCATGATCATCATCAACCTCTGCAGAAGAGAGGTGGCCTGTATCCAGCAGCGGAACGAAATATATAGGATACATGATAACCTATGAATATTCCAAGCGGCAATGAATGGAACAGCAAAAACTTCGGGTTGAGCTGAAAGTGATCGCTTGTATCAACCCAAGGTTTAAACACTTGTGTGGGTCATACATAGATTTAAGTTTACGATTTTATAAAGCTTGATTATTGGTTGGACTGTTAATTGGCGAAATGGGTTTTCACTCATAGAATTTTATGCTATGATGACATTTTATATGCGCACGTAACGTCACTGACGTATCCCTTTACCTTTTTATAATTCATTGATGGCACAATAATCATGACGTACATTAGGTCTTACAATAAAAATTGGTTCGACACATGAACCCACTACATAACCTATTCAATACTTGAATACCGCTATCATTTAATACCACTTCTGTGGCAAACAAGCGTACGGGTCCGCCTGAAGGTAAGCGGTCACCGCAGCCTACGGACGCCTGCGAGTCCAGGGGTGTCACTAACTATTGACCACAGAAAAGAAAACGATGAGTGAGTTTTTTTCGGTCTGTATAATATGACCCTTGTAGACGAACGAAAAGGTTAGCCGCACGGGACAAAATACGTATGAGCTTGTATACACAGCCACTACTGAGGTCTTTACGCACATTATTGTAGGTAATAACTTATACCAAAAAAAAAATTTTTTTTCTACTTGCTATGCCACAATTTGTGGTCTCCGTGACCCAATGCTTGGTTACCTACAGAAAATACCGAAATTGGCATATGCGTGCCTATCAAATTCGAAGAGTTCCCTCGATTCCTCATAGATCCCAAAATCAGACCTTCATCAAATTTATATGGGACCAATGTCGGGGTATCTGCTTTGAAACAAAAAAAAGAGTTATCAAAATCGGCCAACGGGGTCAAGAGTTATCGGGGACATACATAAAAAAAGAACACGCAAACATGCAGACGAACTGAGTACCTCCTTCCTTCTATTGAAGTCGGTAAAAAATAGCTCAAACGCAAGAGCGGTCACAAAAGGAACGGTCACAGATAGGTCGATCTATTTATTTTATTTTTTTCTAACAAGTTGTTGAGAAAGTGTATTAGCGTTGGTAACAAAACTGGTAGTGTTCTAAATGCAGTATTTATTGCGCTTCTGTTGCTCGGCACTTGGCTTAGATAGCATGGTATGTACACACCTTGTTACGTAATTATATTTAAGGTAACGCTTAAATAAGTATGTGCGGTAGGTTGAATTAGTCAAGATTATGATTCGTATGAATTCGGTATTCTTATCTTAATAAAATATAATTATTTCTTAGCACATCTACATCCACCTTACAGGATCCTTTAAGTAAGCAAACGTTTGTAGTCAAAGAGGCAGGCCAGTTAAAAAATCGTGTGTGTAACCGATATAGTTTCCTGTATGATGAATATTGAGATTAAGATACATTCGAAAAAGCTTTAATGGCTTGGATAAAAAACTTGAACTACGAAGAAACAGAGACTATCTTGTCTTGCATAACTTAATTAGTAACACTTACCTATTTCAGAACAAACACACACACACACACACACACACACACACACACACACACACACACACACACACACACACACACACACACACACACACACACACACACACACGACACATACACACACACACACGACACACACACGACACAAACACATACACACACACACTTTTTAGTATTACCTATATAGTACTCTTAATTGGTTAACTGCTAAATAATAACATATGATTTATTTTAATATCTGTTTTCAAAATTATGTCAGTAACAAAAATGTCTTTTTGTATGTTTATTATGGTTTACTACCACTTCTTGTATTGGAAGAGCGGTGTCTCCGGACACAAGCATAATTGTAATGCTTAATAGGAGGCTCCAACCTTGCCTATTGTAAAAATATGTCAATGACCTAAATAAACTATTTTTATTTTCATTTTCATTTCATTTTCATTCGAGCAAATATGATGATGGACATCTGACATCTTGATCTATGATGACATCTTGTATTGAATTTCTATACAAAGTGTACCTATTTATTTTGCTCTTGGGTCTGCTATGTATTAGGATTAGAATGAAATCATTAGTTGCAAAATGCTGGCTGTTTCTACGTTTTCACAGAATACGAGTAAGACCGCGCGGGCGCGCCTGACCTCGCTCCCGTGAATTACTCGCCATTCTTTCCGCCTTTAATAACCTGATAACCCCAAGGTGCATAACTTGATAACCCCAAGGTGCATAACTAGGGGAAGAGGGGGTTATCTGAATTGAAATGCAATTCCATACATATGGTTCAAACGGAAGACCAGCGCTGGCTACCACGCCAGCAATATGCCCATCAGTTGAAACAACGAGGAACCGTATTATCACGATTGGCACTATGCAATTTGGACCATAACCGCTTCGCTAACTAAAGTGTAAATACAAAACAAATAACCGCTTAATCTAAGGGTCACCTAAGTTTGACCAAGTTTGACAGTCAATAAAATAAGTGAGTCGGTTACGAAATTTGCTGTCGTCAATCCATAAAGGATTGACAACCTACTTATAACACTCCTGTAGAGCCCACCATATCAGCCTATGGACATCAACTGCTAGACATAGGCCTCCCCCAATTTGATGGGGGATAAATGCCATAACGCCACGCTTGGCATGCGGGTTGGCGATCACAGTATCTCAACTGCACTCCAGGGATGCTGCTGCCCATTCCACATGGTCTTGGTCGTAGTTTTAGGACATACCCGGGTCTAGAGCCGTAAGCGTCCAAATGCTACAGTGTCGCTATATACAATATTTTTTACATATTGTGATAGGTGTAGGGGAATATGACAATATTCTTAACAAATGACGTCGGCAACTTAGACAATAGCAACTTATAAAGATTAAAATTTAAGGGTATATTATTCTACGTGCATTTTATAAATATGTAGCATTTTTACAGCAATAGAAGAACGCGCGCACGATCGCGATCGTTTATCTGCCGCTCGTTTTCACCGGTCGTGAATGGCCGACCGACACCTGAAGGTCAGAGCAAAATTAAAAGTGTTTTAGTATCGGGTATCTGATTACAGCCTTATTACACGCCAGACGTCCAAACAATAAGGCTTCCTGCCTGCCTGTGCAGATAAATATGATTACCTGTAATTATTGTTGATCTAATAGATCTGCACTGTATTTCTTTACTGCCATAACGGTGGCAAAGAAGCTTACGGCTCGCCTTATAATAAGCAGTCAGGTCACCACCTATGGACGCTTGCAACCCCAAGGGTCAAATACACATTGTCAGTCTCTTATTATTGAGCTGAGGTTTCGCTGTACCAATAAAGAGACACATTTATTACACAGGTTTCTCATAGTTCATCCTTCGGAGCTCTGGCGACGTTATTTATCAGCACCGCCAGGAACATAACACCACACACCTGAATAGCAAATGGTGTTGTTGTTATTATTGCAGCAGTCTTCTGTAAGGTTCTTGAATCGAAATGCTCCAAATATGAGCGTTTCCTTTTTTTACCTCAGTACAAAACTGCAAGAAAAACAATGAAAGTAAACTGGCTAACTCAGTGATTTTATTGCTGACAATGCAATGAAATAATTGTAAAATAACGGAGCTAACTCAACCACAACACAGGCTATGCCCGTGGTATTTCTCAAACCAACAGACTAATTGTATCATGTTATTCAATCAGATGACAAAAGCATAATCTAAGCACACTAGAGAGGAAATAGTCGCCGAGATGAATTTCATTGTGGTCCGTCATGCCTCACCGATTAAACAAATTATGCTTTCATATTATGTCGACACACAGTCTGTCACTGTGGGTAGGTATGCTCCGACTGATTTGAGAAGTTGCCCCATAATATTATTCACGAAGCTCCATAACGAGCTTTCGTGCCTTAGATATTTTGCTTACATAAATTAATATATCTTGGAAACTAAGATTATGATGTCATGTTTTAGATTTAGTTCTTACAAACAACAATCTTAATTTTTTGGGTTCCGTACCTCGAAAGGAAAAAACGGAACCCTTATAGGATCACTTTGTTGTCCGTCCGTCTGTCTGTCTGTCAAGACCCTTTTTCTCAGGAACGCGTTGAGGTATCAAGCTGGAATTTATATCAAATACTCGGGTCAACTGTCCCGTGGAGCTGTAAAAAAATCAAACTTCTAAGCCAACGCAATCAAAAGATAAAGCCGTTTATGCCGCAAATTTTCGACACTCGCAAGCGAATCAAAACTAAACTAAACTAAACTTCCCGTGAACTCAGAATATTGAAATTTGGTACGAAGCAACGTCTTATAGCACAGATTAAGGAAAAATTGCGATGACCGTACATTTTTAGTTACAACATATAATAAAAATATTTTTATGGAATTCTCGGTGGGCGAGTCTGACTCGCACTTAGCCGGTTTTTTTTAATAAGAACCCTACACAATATACTTTATCTGATCTTTAAACAGTCTTAGATTGCAGGGAAGTGTGAAAAGTCTGTTGCACTGTTAAGGCTGTATGTGTGTGTAACTTTATTCTAATCCTCTGTACTAAAACTCATAAAATAATAAAAAAAATGTCTTCTATCCCATCGGAAAAAAGGCAGATTCTTTTAAAAAAAACAAAAATAATAATATTTAATGATAATTAGTCTCTTTCAAAAAAGGAAATAAAGCGATTTCCTTTTTATTCGAATAAGAGTAATAAAAATACATGTGCTTAATTTACAACACAAAAAACAATTGATTTGAGAACTTCATACTTTTTGAACTCATTTCCAAAACAACGGCCAGTGAGAGGCAAAGGCACATAATATTTCCATGAGCCGTCCTATAATCGATTTTTTCGTAACCTCGGCGTTTCGCGCGACCGATTTCTTATTGATCTAAAATTTGACATCGTAATTCTTTGTTACGTTACGCACTACGCAAAAAGAATTTTCGAAACACATTTTAGGCAACCGATTCTAGTAATTTGACCATCGGTTACTTGTTATAAATAATGTATTAAACTCCTTCTCTGTCGTTTTGCTCTTGGAAGAGTGGTGGTGATTGATCATGGTGAGGTGTCCACGCCGGTGATACAGGCGGTCACAGTTCTCCATCTGCACGATCTCTCCCTTTTGGCAGACTGTCTGACTCAGACACGCGGTTTTTCTTTGCGGATTTCACTTTTTCAATCCAGCCCATAGTGGACCGCTCGTGGCCCAGCGGCGCGGCGCCCGCGAACCGCGTGCGGTATGCGAGGTTAAGCAATGTGGGTGCAGGCCAGTTTTTGGATGGGTGACCGCTTTGAGTGGTTACTAACTGAGGGCTCCCGTGTTTTCGTGGAAGGCACCTTAAGCCGTTGATCCCGGCTGTTGTCTATGACAGCAGTCGTTAAGCCAAGTTAGAGGCCTTCGGGCGGCTTGAGAACTTCTAACAGTCAAGTTGCCCACTCACTCGACAAAGGAGCGTCGAAGTTGCACCACGTCCGTATCCGTTACCCTACACGTGACCCCTGGGTGGTGCTAAAAGTGCAACAAAAAACTGGCAACCGTACTTGTCTTCTCGAAGATCTCACGGTTCGAATATAAATGCCATACGATTATTATTATTATTAGTGGACCTGCCGCGCGATCTTCTTCATTCCACTCTGTAATAAAGACTTTGAACTTTTCAAATGCATAGCTACTTTTGGTGCTAACTGTACGCCGACCAGCCACTCTATGGAGTCGTTATTACGTACAGTAAGAGTAACCCTAAATATTAAGTAGTAACGTAAACAAAAAAATCTTCTTATTCTTTTAAGTTAGTAATTGTGTTTGTGTTGACTACTTACTTTACACTAAAGTTTCGCGAATTTCAACCTTGCATTCTGAACCGCTGTCTGTACTGGCGACTCCTCTTTATTTTTATTAAAAGATTCGCAATAATTCAGTTTTACAATAACAAGTTAATACTAATACATTCACAAACAAACCGCATAATTTCCGAAAACAACTGTATTTTAATCACGCTTGTATAAGGGATTTAAAATCTTCAATGCAATGTTCATTGTAAATAAAGTAAAAAGCTATTGACAGTTTTACGTTGGCAAACAATTTTGAAAACTTTCAAATGGCAATAAAAATATTTACTTCTACTTTAAGAAACTACGCGCAAAATTAGACAGTATCTTCATGCGCATCGTGACCGTCGCCCGCGCACCGATGTTGATCTGAGCGTAATCCAGCCGATTTAGATCTGTGCGCAATTTGTGCGGCTCGTGCGCAGGCCCCCGATAACGCCTGAATAATACATTCGCTCTCATTGTGCCTTTATCGTGGCTAGGTGTTTGTCTTTTGAAATCGTAACGGAAGAATAAGCATTGTTTATACATCTAACACTCTTATTTAAATTAAAGTGTAACAGAGTGGTGAAATATGTGGCTATTGTATACCTTAGAACCTGGTCGGGTGGAAATGGCGGTCACGGGCTGGCTAAGCTTAGGCCAAAGGTTTGTAGGTAGACTACTTGTTGCCTTGAGAGGTTTGTCAGATGAAGTTGTTTATTGAATGATTAAATAGGCGCCCTATGAAGATTAATTTCCTTAGAAAACAATTGAAAGCGTCCGTTCTCTTTGTTAGGAAGCACATAAACTATGATCGATTCATGGATGAAGGTAATATTCCGAATTCCGATACTCCCCCCGTCTCGTACAATAAAGCAATGTATGTACACAGAAATGAAACTGAAGTTTTTCTCGTCAGCCTGACATAATGACACGGGAATGGCGGCAAAAACCAGCTTTGTCAATATTAGGAAGTAATTAAGCCGCCTTTGACAGTCCAATTAAATGTCTGCTGGGCTTTGTGCTCCATGTGCAATTGCTTTTTTTAGATAAATAAAATTTCATGGTTCGATTAGGTGTTATGAAGTGTTTGTTTTGGGTGAAAAATAATAGGTCTCTTTTCACAGCAGTACCCTTATAATAACTAGTACCTAATTCAATGAGGTGTAAAACAACAATCTGTTAATCCTACAAAAATAGTTCAAGCCTTAATTTGTGACGCAAAATAAACCAAGCGATTACGATCAACAAAAAGTACAAAAAGACGGTTAAAGAGTAGGTATGTACCTATACAGCCAAGTGGACGTTGACGAATTAAGAGTTAAATCGAATATCGGTATAATGAACTTTGTCTAGAGTCATAAAACATAATCAGTTTAGACATAGACAATAAATAGATCAAGACGTGAAGTAAAAGCCGCCTATGAAAACCAGATTGCTTATTTCTTTGGTTGAAGATATTTCTAAGGTAGGGTATATTTAAATTTCCACACGCAGACAAGATTAGTTCAAGTACGTAGGCACCCACCATCCACCATCCAAACCATCTAAAGGCGGCAACGACACTCAAGCATCTGTTATGCAATTGACAACTAACTGCTCATCCAAAGCCTCTTGACGCCTAGATTTCTAATAATGTATTGTGTAATCGAAGTTCTGACTTACACTGGATCTCCTGAGGTGAGGTGGTATGAAGCGTTGTGAATGACAGCCCTGATTCACACTGTCTGACTGATATCAGTTAGCCATGCAAATTGCTATGAACCTAAGTGACGATCTTTTTACGCAGCCGGATAGATAATATATCATCTCAATTAAGCTAATTCTCATAAGATACCTCACTAAACCATAAAAAAATACATGAAAAAAAATTAAAATTTACATGCCAATTTTTCGAATTACCAAATGCAAAAAAATACCTTTTTTAATTATCATTTTTCGAACCAGTTTTAAATGAGGAAAGACAAAAACGAGAGTCAACTTCAAAGTACAACATAGCTGCTGAGCACTGAAAACGCTCCAACATAAGGGCAGGTGCGTACTGTGCGGCTAGGGCACTGCGGAGCGTGTTTATATATCTGTAGTTGTGATACAGTTTATTTTTATTAAAACATACGAATCCGGTCGTTTTTTACTAACATTTAGACAATAAACAAAATTGTATACTTTTCGATACTTTCAAGTCTCATATGTATAAGTACTTAAGTATATTTTTAATACATAACACCCGTATCCCATTAGGGTAGGCAGTGACCAGATAATGCGAAAAACTGCGTGCCTTACATATTTCCTTCGCTTCGAACGCATCCACACATCTCCTCATACATACTCGTCGATTGCGGGTACTTCTAACTTGGTCTTTTTTCATATATTTAATGTTGATCGCAATATTTTATTTCTTTTTTGTTGTGATCATTTAATGGCTTATAACCACGATTTTAACGCCCTCTATCTACATTTATATCCCTAATAGCCTATAAATGTTTTGACATATATGTGCAGTAAGCTTAAGTTTCATGGCGCATTGGGTTACTGTAATGCCACGCAAACGTATGTAATAAATAAATAAAATAAATAAATAAATCAGTACCTTAGATGCCAATTCTGTTACAATATGAATCAACTGATACAAACGAGACATTTACAATGCAACCCAATATAAATAAATAATTACTATTGCATAACTACACGTAGGCCTCGATTCTTCGAATATCTAGACAGTGTAGCGTAACATCCAATTCTCAAATCGATACAATTTTGATTGTCCATGACATACGGAAGACAGACGAATATTGTGTCTCTGCACGTCATACTTATGCAATGGCCAGTGTGAGGTAAGGTTAATTTTGACTCAAATAAAAGGCGTGAGGTAATTATTTTAAGATATGTAGGACTTTCACCATTTATCAACAACTTTGTAAAATACACTCTTTCACGCTTCTAGCAGTAGAAATAGATATAACCAAATAGATATAGAAATTAATAGTAACCTGGAAATCATACATAAAGAACATTAAAGTTAAACTCTTGAAATTCGTTTATACCCTCGGAGAAAAAAAACTGACTTCAAAACAGCACTTTCCACTTATCATGCGGACGTTAATGCATGGCTCACTTACGGAGTAATCCTTTGGGGTAACAGTACCGATGGACCTGCAGTTTTCACACTACAGAAAAAACTCATCCGAATTTTAGTCAATATCAATCAAACTGATAGCTGCAGTTTGTGAGTTTTTAAGTCCTTATAATGTAAAGTGTGGGCAAATACGAAACTCTACATTGCGCGTGGCCTGACACGCACTTGACAGGTTTTTTACAATAGGAAAGGTCTTCAATAAGTAACTCTCCACAATTCCAGAGACGCGATTCTACACAAAATATAACAATTATCTAATATCCCTGTCAGTGTCAACAATTAGCTCACTACTTACAGATAAACTTAGTATCATTAGTTATATTCATTAATTAATCGCACGCGAACAATCAATAGCTTTAGAGGCACCGTGCAATGATGGCGCGCGTATCGTACTATCGGTATCAGTTGCACAATATTCATAAGTAATAGTAATTACAATAGATCGCCATTGTTCGAGTGACCGATCGGCCTCAGCGACGTACGACCTTCGGGCGTCGCTTGCGCACGATTTTTTGACCATTTGGTACTGGAAATTTTCTAGAGCAGATGATACCTGTTTCAGAATATTTATTTAATAATTCCTCAAAAGACACTCGTACTTTCGTGATCAAACTTACTGTCTATGGGCATTCAACTTGGATAGTAATTATAATACAATTTTATAAATATTTCAGCTGAAATGTAAGCGCTGAAATTTAATCGTAGCTCTTCAGAATTAATTCTGACTTTCACATTGTACGCATAAAAAAATCTAACAAAGAGTTAACACAAAAACAAGGTAAACGGTTTTGAACTGGATAAATATTTGTTGGCAGCTTATTGGGGTTAACTGCCCTACACACAACGTTTTATGAACTTTAATTCCGTTACTACCGCTAGATGGAGCTAAAATAAAGTGATGGTGATCCGTAGAAATAGATAGCAAATAAACTTATAAAGTACTAGCTGTTGCCCGTGACCTCGTACGCGTCTTCGCCCCTATTAGTCGCAGCGTGATGTTATATAGCCTAAAGCCCAACACAAAAAGAACTTTTCAATTCGAACCAGTAGTTCCTGAGATTAGCGCGTTCAAACAAACAAACAAACTCTTCAGCTTTATAATACTAGTATAGATAATTATAAGTTTCAATAAAGTTATCAACCAGATACTAAAGCATTAATACGATTATGTATGCGTTATTTTACATAGTGACGAAAATAAATAGGTAGGACTCAACATATGTTACTGTTCTATCCCTGATACAGCCCGCTGTTTTTTTATAAGTTTACTTGTAAAACTCTTTTATAGGGTTCCGTACCCAATGGGTAAAACGGGATCCTATTACTAAGACTCCGCTGTCCGTCCCTGTGTCTGTCTTTCCGTCTGTCACCAGGCTGTATCTCATGAACCGTGATAGTTTGACAGATGAAATTTTCACAGATGATGTATTTCTGTTGCCGCTATAACACCAAATACTAAAAACATAATAAAATAAATATTTAAGGGAGATCCCCATACAAAAAATCTTAAAAAGTTGCTCGTTGTGTTCATCAGGCGCTGGGTCTCAAAATGTATGGGAAAACTAAAATCCGACACGCACTTGACCAAAATTCTACTTGATATTATTTAACGTTCTTATTACTGATAAAAAATATATATTAAAATTAAACTATAAAGTGTCCAATGTTGTATAAATAATAGTACGAAACCCTTCATGCGCGAGTCCGACTCGCACAACATGGCCGGTTTTTTGAAATTCGAACTATATTTAGAGTAAAGTATGATGACTATGATGTTGTTATGATCAAATCCTAATGTACATAAAGTTAGATAGCCATCAGTGAGTTACAGGTTTATAGCTTATTGAGGCATTCACTTATGATCTGCATTATATTTGATATTTATGACAATAATTAATCAATATTTATGTCTTTCTTCTATTCAATAACAAAGTGAAGCGGACGGTTTTAGCAGCTCTCAGTAGGTACACTTACGCACCACGATTGGCCGCTCGATATTGACACTCATTAGTCTATTTATTACAACTGCAGATTAGTTATCTCAAATAAAATTACCTCCTGTTAATAATATAGTTGACCGTAGATATTTTACTCTGCGAATAATATACAATGTCATCATATCGCGGAAGCGTTGTCGCGTGCAAGTACGAGTATCATATCTAGTTTATGTTACTGCCCGACGCATTTTAATCGGAATATAAAGATTATGGAATAATCGTCCTATATATGCATTATTCATAGGCAAACTCGTCTCAACTCGTGTCTTGGAATTGCGTCACAATTTCCTTAAATCTGCAGGAGGCAAATTCCTCTTGCGAGTATACACTTTTTTCTGATCCCATTTGTCTAGGTGGAGCATTAAGCTTGTCAACGAAGTGTAATTAAAACAATCCTTATACTATACAGTAGCCTTTTCTATAATGCCAGGTCACCGAGCATTCATAATTTCATTAAATGTTAATATATTATTATGTTAACAATCTGCCCTTTTTGTTTAAACATAATATTTCAAGCAATCTGCAGTCCACAATTAAGGGTAATCAGCGACAATTAACACTTGCTTTTTTTCCTTTGTACGCTTCATGTAAACTCAAGTTCCGGCAAAATTAAACGGCAGTTTTCTTAAAAATATGTAACATATGTATTTGATTCAGTTTGTCAATATCACATCATAATAAAATCAAATATTTCTAACCATTAGATACAGTATACGCTTTTACGTGTTGTAACAAAAATAAAAATTAGCAATATTTTTATGTGAGTGAGATTTGACTCTCGAATGTCAATGGAAATGTTTGATATGATTCCTTGAATACCAAAACGAGTAATTAATGTTAATTGTAACCGTTTATAGCCACTAATTCAACTCTTTATCCCTTGTTGAACTTAAAACGAACAGATTAAGACATTTTGACAAATTGAGCACATTGCGCGTGTTGCTTTTTATTTGTTTCCTGACAATAATGGTTTTGTTTTTAATTACCTTGGTTATTGTGTTTATGATACTTTTGATATTTTAATACCTGACATGACACTTTCATTAGGTACCTCTAAAAAACCTAATTTATCAAATACAAGCCCAATAATCCCCGGATCCGGGTATGTCCTAAAACTACGACCAAGACCACCGGGGAATGGGCAACAGCATTCCTAGAGTGCGGTGGAGATACTGCGATCGCCAACCCGCATGCCAAGCGTGGCGATTATGGCATTTACCCCCCATGAAATTGGGGGAGGCCTATGTCCAGCAGTGGACGTCCTAGGGCTGATATGGTGCTGGTGGAAGCCCAATAATTAAGCACTTTGCTACAAGAGGAGTTATGTTCCCTGTGTCAAACAGTGTGCATGGCATGATGAATGCCAAAATTCACATACGCGCATTATGACACACAATAAGTATCTACAAAATAAGTGTGAGAATTTAGGCGAACGTACTAAAATCTCATAATTACATATAAAAAAATTCGCCATTCTCAAATATAAGTCAAGACGACCTTTATCTACGTGGTTTATTCTTTGCTACAACATATCAAACATGCATATCAATGCACCCATTACGAGACAAGTAACACGAATTACACACTGTCATTAACGAAAAAATAATAACATATCCTCAGACGTGCGTGCACATTATCGTGTTGCCCAAGAAAGCAGCCTCGCTCCCAATATCTCAAATAATTTGCCGGCCTTGTTGTCGGCCTAAGTAATACCTCTTTTAATTATTATTATGAGGTGCCGTTGACATCCGAGTCGTAGCACAGTGGTCAATTTAAACGTATTGAAGGCGATAGCAGGCAATATCTTCTTGTAAGTGCCTGCCTCCTACGTATTTCTACTAATACGAGTATCCCTTGGAATTTGGCTTAGAATAGGTTAATATTTTATTATTATTTCTTCTATAGTTCAGTACATATATTGTTCCAATATTTCACCTATTTTTATATACCTCGGTAGGAAAGTGACTTGCAAAACAAAATTTGAAACAGTGAAGCTATCCACTTAAAATAATGTATATCGTATTCAACCCTCGGAAAACTCCAGTGCTATTGTTATTCACAACGCTCAACCTCACAAAAAGCGAACGATTGTAAGTCCTTAGATTTACCCGTTGTTATTTGAAATCCCGGTGACAAGGTATGTTAGGATTGAGTGACGAGTCGAAATAAGTTCTGAATAGTATCTTAGATAAATGGTAAGTGACAGGAATCATTGTAATAGCAATGACGGTCATCACGTGGTCATCACTTCCATTTCCTAATTCCTGACGTCCGTCCTTGCAGGTATCTTTTTTTTAATTAAGGATTTTATTTACAAATCTTAGAATAAATACAATTATTAAAAGTTTTGACATAATCTAGTAGATCCCAGAACGGCAGGCACCTGGTGTAAATGTGCCTAATATGCTGGCGGCATTGCCCCGCTGCACTGCCAACGATATTTTTTGAACCAGGTACGAGCCGGACCTGGGATCGCAACCACTTTACCTCAACCTCTGTCCTAATTTTTTTAAAAACAATTTCGCTTCAGAGCACCAGTGGCCACACGTCTCTACAGCAACCGGTACGAAGTCATACATACGTTCCAGGTTCGAGTATTTGGCGTGCTTCAGCTTAGCTGCGCTTTCTGCAGCTGCACCGGCTTTTCGCAAAGTGAGGTTGAGATGCGACGGGGCAAACGTACTTACACACGTCGCATCCCAAATGAGACTGCGCTCTCTCGCCCACGGAACCAATGTTAACCCGTCCGGTCTCTTACCATCCATTCTACTCAAACCTTGAGGCTCTAAAACGGAGGGCAGATTTGCGGACACCAGAGCTCGACGTATAATTTCATTAATTGACTGATGTCTCGAAAATCTACCCGCACAGCGCCCGCAGCTTAAACCGTGATGGCCGTTCGCCTCAACAGTAGCTCCACAAATGCACTGATGAAGTTCGCACACTGAACACCCAAGTCTTAGTGCAGCTGCAATTCTGAGCGAATCGTTGTTCAGAAGCGTACCTATGTGAGGCGATGGCAGTGCATGCAGCCATGCTCCAGATTCAGGCACGGCCACCGCTTTTAACCGGGCCACATCAACTCCGACAGCTACCTCCACGAGACCTTCATAAGTCCTTTTACAAAGCAGGTCGTCCCACGATCTTTGAGTATTTAAGCAAGTTGGTCGGGCATCATCCGGACACCTTAACTTCCATTCTACTAAAGCTTCCTTCAAAAATGGAATTTGAACCTTGCCACCGTCTAGACACAAAATGCGAGTGACAAGCTCACCAGATGCATGAGCAGAAGCAATGAAAGCTATAAGTCCAACATCATTCACATGACGAATGCCAAGACCACCGTACCTAATAGGCAGCGCAGCCTGAACCCATTGCGATTCATTCCGACTTACATTTAAAATGGCTTCAAGACCACATCGCAAAATTTGGTCAAAATCTTGAATACGAGTACACTGAGGAAACAACCAAGAAGGAGCTGTCCGCAAAGTGTAAATCATTCGGGGCATAGAAAATGAACTACGTAACAAGACCAAGGCGACATGGGCTGAAAGCTGTTGTAAAAGAATTAAAGACGATGCTAATGCATCTGACTTTTTTTTTAAATCGGGACGAGTTTTCTGCACTTGTATCGTAATGAACTATAATAAAATTTGCTTATTGAGACAAAGTCCTAAATTAAGTAATTGTATTTTTTTAATTATATTTAATAGTGTATATATGCTTCCTTAAATAAATGAACATAGAATACCAATATATACATAAGTCCCATTTATTATTGTAGTGATAGCATATTACAAGTTGGTTCACATGAATTACTGTTGATGGGCACACTGTAGCTGTACATACTCGTTTATGCGTTTTCGTTAACACTGCAAGCTTCATGGTGTAATTGATAAAATAAATAACTAATAGTATTTTTGTTAACTATCAAATTAAATTATTCATATGAAAAAAATGTGTTAAATAACTATGTCATAAAGTCGCCACATTGATCGCTATTATCAAGACTCCTGAGTCATCACTGTGGCGACTTGTCAGGACAAGTAGTGAGTATAACAGAGAATTGCGCATACGCACACGAAATCGGCTTCTGTTTGGCCTGCGCTAAATGTTACAATTAATTAGCGTCGCAGGGCCTTGCGCTGACATTTGCCTTTTCACAAGTTTATTTGGTTCAAAATTAAAATTATATTAAATCTGAAAACAGGATTTATAACTTTATACCGATTTTTACACACCTTAAATATATTCTTGATGGCTTGTGAAATTAGCAACTACTTGGAGTTGTCAACCGTGGAGTTGACTCAGTGCGATACAATAATGTTAGGGTCAGTCATTTCAGGGATGCCATATCTAGTGGTGATGTATCTGTGACAGACTAACTACTTAAAGTGCATACGAAGGCTGGGTTGCACCAACTTACGATCACAGACTGATCAACGTTAAATATGGCGTCGGCAGCTGTCATCCTATAGAAACTTGGCAAACTTGCCATACATTCAAATTTTAACGAACTCACGGGCGAACGTTCATAACATACATATATTAGAGATATAAGAAATTTACAAACAAGGCTGATTAATTTCTTATTTAGTTAAAATTTAAGAAAGATTGTGAAAAAGATTACGATAAACTATTTCCCTTAAGGTTTTACCCGTAGATAAGAAAGTCTCATACCTCTTAGGTTTAGAGCATTATTACAGTGAAAAGTACAAATTATTAACTAACAATAAATATAGTACTAGGAGTGTAAGAGACAAAAAGATAGCACAGCCTAAAATGAAAAATTATTATGAGAAAAGGAGTTCAAAATACCTAGTACCAAAAATATTTTACAGTACATATGGTGCTACTTTACCGCACGAGTGCGGTAATCAGCAGGAAACTTTAAAGAGCCATATGTACTTTAAAACGTTGTACGATACACGTGCGAATAGGAAATTCGCAACGAGTGGTGATAAATTAAAACACGACCAAAGGGAGTGTTTTAAATCGGGACGAGTTTTCTGCACTTGTATCGTAATGAACTATAATAAAATTTGCTTATGGAGACAAAGTCCTAAATTAAGTAAATCTATTATAAAAACTAAACTAAAGGAATTTCTTCTAGGCTTGTCATGATTGTCTGTGTGTGTGTGTGTGTGTGTGTGTGTGTGTGTGTGTGTGTGTGTGTGTGTGGGTGTGGGTGTGTGTGTGTGTGTGTTTGTGTGTGTATGTATATGTGTATATGCGGGAGTGTGTGTGTGTGATAAGTCGAGAAGACATTCTTGATTTATCATATATGCATATGTGAAATGTAGTAAGTTTATTTTCATTTAGTGACATAAGTTTGTTAATCATTGTAGTTTTAAGATCATTATTATTATTGTTAGTCTTTTTTAAATTGTATAACCAAATTTTATTATTATTGACTTGTAAAAGTGCTCTTGTCGCCCATATGCAGAATAATTTTTTGAATTTTGAATAGATATATATTTTCTTTTCCCTGATATGGCCCACCGGAACTGTTACTGTATTTATAGGATGAGTTTAATAGGTTAATTAAGTTTTTAAAAATGTAGCGCGTCTCGCCATCAAACATAACAGTTTGGCGAGAAATCAAATGCATAGTATGTAAGTTGTAATTTGATTATATAAATAAAAAAACATTAAAGGCGGTTTAGAGCAACCCAGCCTAAATGTAATGTTTTTGTTAATTGCTATTGCGAAAAAAATGTACTCCCTCAAAAGCATGTTATTTATAAAAGGTCTACGGAAAGGATTGTATTGACATTAAAGGCATAAAAGAAGTGTCATTATATACACATCAGTGCTTAAATTGTAATGTCCATCAAAATTGACTCATTGATAAACTCATAAGGAAATTTACTTTCAGGTTAGGACAGCAGTTTCGAAAAGCCCGGGGGCGTTTCGGTACAGTAATTAAAGTAGCTACTTATTTACTGATAACTTAAAGCAACTCGTATCTCAATAGTTTCTGTCGTTGTAAAATAAATCTTACTATCTTCAACATTGATTTGATCTTTAAGGTGAAGTCAAAGATACGTTTGAGAGTTTATGAAAATATGTTGTTTATCGATTGACGCTGATCGACTTGGCATTACGCGTAATTTACGGCGTGCCCTCCCCGTCGTAAATTGAACGTAATAGTTTACCCTTTCGTAATTACTGTAAAGTGACTGATCACGAGTTACATATGGCGTTATATATTATTTTGACTAGTGTGCCTACGGGCACAAATGAGATCGTTTTAAGCGACGATTGATATCTACCTTATAACTACGTCAAGTCTACTCACACCGCGGTTAGTTCCATGATTATAATTTTCAAGTTCTCAGAACAATAGAACATCTGAGAAAATAGTGTTTTTTTAATTTATTGTATCATCATTGATAGGATGATAAGAGCATGTTTGTATCTTATTTTCTGGGTCACAATTCCATCTACGGTCATTTTCAGAAGGGTACGAGTATCCCCATTTTTATATCTGACAAATATGGCGGCTCTGAATGTATTTGAGGAGTGGCGTTTCAAAAGGGCTTATTTTGTCTTAGCGGTACTTCTAAAGGGAACCTTGCTCAACAAAACTTAAGATCCAATTAAGATGTAGAGTTACAGAAAAAATAAGCCCTTTTGAAAAGACACTCCTCATTTATTGTTAGAAAAAGATATATATATATATCTTTTTCATTTATTGTTGTTAGAAAAAGATATATATATATATATATATATATATATATATCTTTTTCTAACAATAAATGAGGAGTGTCTTTTCAAAAGGGCTTATTTTTTCTGTAACTCTACATCTTAATTGGATCTTAAGTTTTGTTGAGCAAGGTTCCCTTTAGAAGTACCGCTAAGACAAAAGAAGCCCTTTTGAAACGCCACTCCTCAAATACATTCAGAGCCGCCATATTTGTCAGATATAAAAATGGGGATACTCGTACCCTTCTGAAAATGACCGTAAAATGATATAATATATATATATATATATATATTCGAATCAAATATGGGATTACAATTAAAAACCTAAATATTTAGTGATTCCTGGAATAGAACCTTTTTACTTAGTCTTTAGGTTAATAGTGTAGGGTAGTTTCCTAATGTTAAAATTTATAACATATTGCCGTTATATGGATAGCATACCTAAACACAAGAAAATGAAAATTCCAAAATAAAATCAGAATATATAATACGAGATTGGAAAGTTTAAAATAATATGTATATTTTTTATCATCCAAAAGTTAAATAAAGGCTACCAATAAAATTTAGATAATGCATTAAAAAAACTTGTAAAACCACTATGTACTTAAACGCAGTATTTCACGATTAAAATAGCAAGTTTCTTGTTTTCCCATACAACGTTAGTACGGGGCTCGTGTGTTGTGATTCTGATGTCATAATTTTCAGTCAATTAGTATGGAGCGTTTTTGGTGTTCGGGATCAATATCCATATTTGACACTCATTTGCGGCTTTTGTTGTGCTTTAATCGCAGTTGGTCGCATACAAACATTTAACAAGACATTTAAAAAAAAAACCTCCTTTAAACTTTTCCAGATCCCATCCTCCTGCTATATAATTTGAGGAGTTGCCTCGATTTTTCCAAGATCCCGTCATCAGATCTAGACTTGGTGACAATGGGACCAACTAGAAATAATACCCCTTTAAACAAAAAAAAAGATTTTTTGAAATCGGTGCATTAGTTTCCGGGTAGTCGGTGAACATACATAAAAAAAATATTCCGACGAATTGAGAACCTCCTCCTTTTTATCCTTTTTATGAAGTCGGTTAAAAATGGTTTGCATGGCATTGTTAATAATTTTTGGAAACTAGCCTATTGTAACACCTGTCATATGTATTAACGAAAAAAATGTTGGTTCTCCAATGACGAGGCGTGGTAAAGAGGTAAATTTCAAACATAATATAATATAATAATAATATATAAGTATAATATAGTGATTTATTCCCGGCCAAAAATCCCGCGGCGTTCGAATCCCGGCCAGGGCTTTTATTTGTGCATTTTTCACGGATATTTGTTCTTGGGTCTTGGATGTTTTCTATGTATTTAAGTATGTATTTATCTATATAAGTATGTATATCGTCGTCTAGTACCCACCCATAGTACAACCTTTGCTTAGTTTGGGACTAGGTCGATTTGTGTAAGATTGTCCCCCAATATTTATTTATTTATTTATTTATTTTTTCTTACTGTCACTGTCAGGGAATAAAAATGGCTTGTCATTAGTTCGAGGACTAGTGATCCATGGAACGCCTGATATTCTTGAATTCCAGTAAGTTGGGTTATTCGATCACTCGATTTGTTAAGACCGGTCTGCCTGGAGCTCTCCACTTTTCTTAAAGGCGACATGTAATTGATTCCCGCATCCAACTAGTTTTCCTCATGTCCGATAATCTGCATTTAATCCGGCTCATGACGTCCGTACTTCCGCCATGACGCGTACCTATGACAACCGATACGGTCGCGGAAGCACGCAGCAGATGACATGTCGTGATCTACTTCTGATAAATGTGGACGTCAAATAGAAAAAGAAACTTGTATTAAATTATTATGATATGATATGAGTGACTGGGATTTCAGATAGACAATAAATAAAAAAACGTTGCGTACAAGTATAGAAGTTAGATAATTACCATATATTGGTGTAACCAGCCCACTGTAGCAAATTCTTAAACCGTATATCAGTTAGCTAATCATATATAAGGTGTTAATTTATTAGTTGCAGATATTTTTACAGCTGATAGTACTCGGTCCCTGGAGTATATTTAAGTATGAAACATTATAGCTTTTACCATGTTTTTTTGGAGAAAACTGTAAAACAAATTTGTTACGTAAAAACACCCTGTTAATGTGATTATTAAATGATAACTCATTGAACAGATTCTAGTACCTCTTTTACGTACCACTTAACTGTAACTGGCCACTTCACGTCTATAAATCAAATACTTGATTGTTAATGTCATGTTATTTTCTGTCTGATTGTGTCGTTTGCAAATCAATTTTACTTATTTTGAAATGCCTTCTTTTCTTCATGCTTGCTTTTAAAATTACTTTAACTCACTTATCAAAGGCTAGTATTAGTTAACTATCCTAATGGGTGGATTTTCTTGACTAGTTTTAACACGACAGCCCCAATTTCCATCCTACATTACATCCTACATTTGTAGTTTTTCCGCCGAACCATAATGACATTTAAGACAAACAATTGTTGACATGAGTGACATGACAGATAGTGTTAAACGTCTTATCATGGTGATTATTTTTAGACGAAATTACAAATTAATTTTTTGTTCTGTAAATGAAAACAAAAAATATATATTAAAAGGTTTCTTAATTTCTATTTAAAGTGATTTTTTTAAAGTAAAGTATCATCTGTTAAAATATCTGCAACTAATAAATTAACACCTAATTAATCTCTTTATTTAGATAACAACACATGAATTATATACAAATAAAACTATATCTAAACTTAAAATATGTTTAAAAAATTGGGCCCTCTAGGTCTTGGTTCCTAAGATGCCGGCAGCATTTCCTCGCTGAATCGCAACGCTAATGCGTTGAGCGAGGAAGCTGCCAGCTCTTCGGTCCCCTGTGTTGTCTACGAGCCTTTTGGAAGGCTCCTTGTAGAGCTGACGTGCACTGGGACCCCACGGACCAAGGGTCTCTACACCGAACGGAACAAACGTGTATTCAGTGCCGAGACCCCCTATATTTATGTTTTTTTTACTTTTCAGCCGCTTCGGCCGCCGCACCCGGTTGGTTGCTGGTTCCGTGGAGATGGGTAGGTGCCAAAGTGTCTACACAAGTAGCAGCCCAAACTAGCACCTTACCTAGTCTCCACGGAATCAGGGACATTCCGTCCGGTCTCATTAACACCTTATATATTATATTATTATATCTAAAGTAGTAGTAATTTAGATATTAGTTAAGTGTACTTTAAGCTGTATATTCTTAATTGTTTAATTTTACCTAAAACACGTAAAACTACTTTTAAAAAAAACAGCGATCGAAAACCGCGTACAGTTTAACATGTGGCTAACTAACGAAGAGGAGGATGAGGTGAGATTTACCCACGACGGAACGGAGAGGGAATCTGTGTTGAGGCTGTGAGATTTTGTGTTTATTTCTTTGTTTGAGTGTGCGCGTGTGTAACTATTTTGAAATTATAGTTTATTTTAAAGAAAAGATTTTTCTCGTCCTTATTATAGAATATTTTTCTTATTGTAAAGCAACGCACCTCTCATCTACTTTTCAAATGCGCATAAAAAAAGTGTAAACTGAGACATACATTTCGCATTAAACTTTATTTTTTCTTTGCTTTCATTATGTTTCGATCGCTTGCTCTCAAGCGCGCTAAAGTAACATGTCAGAACTAGTACCTATGCGAAACAAATTGAAATGAAATTGGAAGTGTAACTATGTCGCAGATTTATTTCCAACTACGCACGTCTAATGGGACTGAAGACTTATTCGAGAGGCGAATGTCTAAACAAATAATACGTCTGACTTATTTACAAAATGACCTTTACTTTAATTAGGTACACGCAACTATGTCATCCTAATTGTTCTAGGAATCCGGCGGTTGTCCTTGCGCGTATTTTTCGATGGTGGGTTTGACGCGCGGAATGCGCCGGCGCCGATCGTGGCCCGCGTGACTTCCAACCCGGGCTTAGACGCCGACCGGTGTGATAATCTTTGAAATCCTTCTTAATTACTAACTAGTTGGTATGCTGTGGGTTTGCCTGTTGTTTTATTTAATTATTAATTTACAGCTTGCTTATAGGAATTTTGATGATGACAAAATGAAAGATGACGATTAAAGAGAGAAGAGTATAGATCTTTTCACTCGCTAATCTCTGAAAAACCTTCCTAATTACTCAAAAGTGTCTATACTGTGACTTTGCTTGTAGTTTTATTTCATTATTCAAGTTGTGGGCTGTTCATAGGTGGCATAGTATTAAATATAGAGGTGTTTACTCAATAAATATTTTTACAAGCGGAATCATTTCCGACCCAAATGAAAAAATTATCACCCCGGGCGGGATTTGAACCCACGACCTCCACGACGACGGACGGACGGCTCCCGATGGACTGTGATAAATTTTTGTGTTTTCACTCGTTAGCACACAACATTTTATGCACCAAACTTCACCAGAATATTGATATTGACTGGACAGTTTATTGTTATTCTATGTCTGTGATTGAAGGGACAGAGAATGACTGAGTAGTGAGTGTCGTATTATCTTCTTAGTTTCCAATCTCGTCTGAAGTCCATCTACAGACAGATCTCGTAGGATAGACATATTAGACATGGACAATTTCCAAATTTTTAAACAATAGTTTTCAGTATTATTTTTGTTTTTTTAGCTATCCGAATACACGGTTTTATTTGGTGTGCAGGCAAGCATGGTTACCATTACCGCGCGCCTTCATGTTGGGGTCAAACACACAAAGTCATTAGTATTTATTACTATCAAATTTCTCACTACATAATCCCAACATTGTCGTCTCAATGCCGATGTTTGCCGACACGATATGCTCGATTGTTTTTTGTGTCTATTAGCTTATTGATCCTATGTCAGTGGCATTGTCAATCGCAACGTATTAATGTCAATAGCAAACATTAGTGGGTTAATAGTGTAGGAGGGCGTACATTATATAGAGTGTTCCTGGTTTTTATTGATTTATCTGATGGAGTGAAACAACCTGTTTGAGTATAACGATGTTATTGATTATTGAGAGGCTGAAACTGTTGTTAACGTTGGACTGGTGGTGGTTGGGATCGGGGAATAGTTTGATTTTTTACAGTTTTTCCGTACGAAAATTGTAATTTACAAATTTATTCACATTTTATTTTTACATTTTATTCCTTTCCTGTTAAATTCTAGTTTGCCAATGCTCAACGCTTGTTGTTAAAAAGGAAACCTGGAAATCTTACTTCATTTTCAATATCTATATTTGGCATGCCTTTTTAACCGACTTAAAAAAGGAAGAGGTTCTCGATTCATCGGAATATTTTTGAAAAGAGGTTTATCAGATGTCGATGGCAGAATAAAACTATGATGATGGGGGTGAATTACGAGTAATTGTCTCTTGAACCCAAAGGAAAATTACTTATACGCTAATTTATTTTCAAGCAGATTTAGTTTTGTCCCGTATTAAGCATTAACGTATTTTATACTACGTATTTAATAAAACATGTTAAATATGTGTATTATGGGCGTTTTGTATACATCCAAATCGTATACAAAACGCCCATAATACTTATCTATTACTTCTGTTATGTAATCTGTTACTTCAACCATTTGACATTTATGAATTGACGTTTGTAGTTATGAGGCTAAGACGTATCGTTTGTGAAATGAAGGGATTATTAACGAATAGTTGATTGAATCGATTTTACAGCCGATTTTTGAAATGTTTTTATGATCATTTTATATCACATGATTGTATCAGTATATTCCATACAATAAGAAACATATGAAGAAGAAATAAGAAAGACAGACATATTCTCTTAATCACGTCGTCGCTATGCTGATGCCGTAGCTGGTCGGTCTGTCTGTCACATATGTCAATCAATAAATTTTGCACATATTTTCCAACTTTACGGAGTTTTACTAATGTTTAAGTGTACAGCGTCAACAAAGTGGTCTTCGAACCGTTTCTAGTGTAAATTCGAACCACACATGTGTACACCGCAAAATTTGTTATGTTATGTGTTTCGCACGCCGAGTGGAATAAAAAGCCGTAGTGATACTCGCGCTGAACGCAAGGCAGAAGCAAAATTGTCGACGCCTGCGAAGGCACCAGGCTCTTCACCAGTATCGCTGACATGTCATGCCGCAGACCGACGTTCGTGGCAGGCAGCAGCCGTATGTCAAATAAGGCGCCGTCGTTGAGTGACGACGGTGTACCGCACCCGCTGTCACCGCATAATAAGGTACCATCCACATCCAAATCCATGTCAGCACGAAAGAAGGGGCTGGAACTAAAGGCCAAACAACGAAAGGCGTTGATTGAACTGCAGTGCGATAGAGAGTGACATCTGGTACAAACAAGTAAACTAACATCTCCATAGAAAAAATCTTACTTCGAGCTAAAAGGCCCCTGGTATCAGTGGCTCTTATAATGTATATGTTTTTACAGCTGTCACTGATTTTTCTCTACAATAAAATTGCGCAGATTTTCCAACTTTACGGAGTTTTACTAATATTTAGGTTTACGCGGTCAACAGATATTTTTTTTGTTAAAAATTTATCGTTATATATACTAGCGACCCGCCCCGTGCTTCGCACGGATTACAATATAATTCATATGAGAAATATACGTAAATTACACACCATAACCATCCGGAAGAATCAAGCTACACGGTAGTGAAAGCTGCATCTAAAATCATCAAGCTTTTTTCGAGTTTATCGCGAACATACAGACAGGCAGACGCGGCGGCGGACTTTTTATATTATTATATGTAAAAGCAATAATTGTCTATCTCATTTTTATAAAATCTCCTCTCAATCTCTCAAATGTTAGCTGGAAGAGATCTCTCATTTTCAAGTTCGCCTTTGTACTCTGATCTTGTGTGACATGTATATGTTTTAAACTGTTATTCTGTACAATAAAGTGCTTACATGCATACATACATAATTAAATTTTTATTTTCCTCGCTAGAGAGCTCCGATAAACACGTGCGATCGCTGCTAATCATAAAGTGCTATAGGGCGAAGCGCGGGCCGCGGCCTACGACGCCGGCCCCCCGGCCGGTACCGCCGCAACTACTATGTCCCTGCATTTTAAATCTGTGATATCTTATTTTGATGCTGGTCAAGAGCAATCCCATTTGTGATTAAACTTTTTTTTTCGAAAATATTCATTTAAATTACATGCCGTAAAGAGCCATATTGATCTATATTAAATGCACAATGTATTTACGGCACTTAATCGTATAAGGATTAATGCTGTATTGCTTAAAAACACTTCGTAAATAAGTCGTTATTTCTCGTAAAAAGTAAAGGATAAAAAATGGTTATCGTGGGTTATCCCTAAGAGATAGACATACCATCGCGGACTTTTTTGTAGACCTTTCGAGGGTGTACAATAATGTACTACATTATTTTGATCTATCTCGTAGGGTTCAGCCAGCGTTTGCAAAGTAAGCGCAAAAAAATGTAACAATTTAAACTCTCGCGCTTTGTACACATTCTTAAAATTCGTATACGGGTCTAACACGAAATTTATTTATTTACCTTAATTACCGACGTTCCGACACGAGTTGCACCGGTCATGGTCGCGGCAGACTGACGTCCCAGCAAGTTGTCAACGGAGATATGGATACACAACATTTAACTGCCTCACAATTGTTTATAAAAATGTGAAGGGTAGATCTGAAAAAGTTTTCTACCCGCTCATTATGCTATTTATTATTATTATTATGCTACTAATTGTCTAGGGCACGACACATGAATTTCGTGTTAGACCCGTATACGAATATTTTAAGAATGCAAAAAATGAGTTTATTTACTACATCACATTAGAAGCCTCTAAAATTATCAGTGGTTTTCTTCTAAATTAAACATGTATTATACATATAAACATTCCTCTTGAATCACTCTATCTATTTAAAAAAAAAACACATCAAAATGTCCTGGGTAGTTTTAAAGATTTAAGCATACATAGGGACAGACAGCGGGAAGCGACTTTTTTATACCATGTAGTGTTATTCATTTAAATTACATGCTGTAAAGGGCCATACTGATCTTTATTAAATACACAATGTATTTAAGGTACTTAATTGGATAAGGATTAATGCTGTATTGCTTAAAATCGCTTCGTAATTAAGCCATTATTTCTCGTAAAAAGTAAAGGACAAAAAATGGTTATTGTGGGTAATCCCTAAGAGATAGACATATACCATTGCGGACTTTTTTGTAGACCTTTTAAAGGTGTACAATACTGTGGTACTATATTTTGATCTATCTCGTTAAGGTCCAGCCAGCGTTTGCCATGAAAGCGCAAAAAATGAGTTTATTTACGACATCACATTAGAAACCTCTAAAACCTCTAAACCTCTAAAATTCTACAGTTTCTTAACTATATTATGCATGTTTTATACATATAAACATTCCTCTTGAATCGTTCTATCGATTAAAAAAACCGCATCAAAATCCGTTGCGTAGTTTTAAAGATTTAAGCATACATAGGGACAGACATCGGGAAGCGACTTTGTTTTATACTATGCAGTGATGCGTACTCGTACCTAATCGATTCCTATAAATTTACGGAAATATCTTCTAAAACTAAAATACAGACTTGGTTACAACACTAGTTTTAAAAAGAAAACGACATAAAACGTAACTGTGTGGGTCAAGAATTATTATCGTAAAATACTCAACAACAATTAACTAAAAAATGTAACATAACTTAAATTATGTTTAAGAAAAGCAAAATATTATTTTTATGCCCTAATACTATTACGTGATTTTATTTATAATTTCGATAAGTCTTGCGTGTTTACGTTATATGGATGTTGTGATGTGTCAAATGGTTGAAGTAACAGATTACAAGGTATAATATACATCTTATTAACGACGGACTTACAACAGGTACCATTCATCTAACGCAAGATAAAACCCAACTGAGCAGTTTCGGCTGGTTCGTAACTTCAGCTAGCGAAACTACTACATTACTACACTATTTACTTACACTAAATTATTACACACAATTCCACGCAGTTCGCTCGATTGACAAATGCACCTGAAAATTTCACAAGTTGAGCGTATTCCATTTTGAAAGAGAGAGCATGCACCAACTGATTTACATACCTTATGTGAAAACGTCAAAAAAGTACTTATTTTGTGCTAACAATACGAGTATCTCAATCGCGATAATTAATGTCATACGTCATGTTAATAACCCAGAGCAGGATCTCAGATGGGAAAATAAAATGTTGATTATTTAATTAGTATTTTTTTGTGATATTCAACCAGATCCGTTACCTTTCTAGGAAGCCACATCCTTGTATCGGCACCATGGCTGTGTCCTGTTTCTTCAGAATGTGATAATTGAACCAGCCACGCATTTTTACCAATTTACAGAAGGTAAATGACCCTTTCACTTTACCGCCTGAGTAGAAATATGCATAATGATATGCGAATTATTTTTAAATATCACCTACATTTAGACACGAGGTTAATGGAAAATTGTGAAAATATTTATAAATGGCATGCGTTAATTAAACAACAAACCGTAACAGTACTTAATTGACTTCAAATATGAATTGATTATCATCATTAATTCGATGAGCTCACACTGATATATGTAAGTTCGAAGCAAATATCCATATGATATATATATATATATATATATATACCTTAGGGAGAACGCTTATGACTTTTCATATATGTAGGTACTACCACATTTTGGCTAAATTTGCGTGGGTAATTACTAACCAAATTCATGTAACAAATGTTTTATTTAGTTTATGGTATTGTGCTACCAAAGAGAAGTGGACTTTTTAAACTATTTTTAAGAATAAAAACTTAATTGACCTCTATAATTTCGACCAAAGTAGTGGTCATTCCTAAATCCTAGGTCAACCTATATTTCATTTTTCAAATTTGATTTTTTAAGAATAAATCTTTATTCCAGTTTGGCTAAGTCCACGCCAAATGAAATAATATTAGGTACAGGTAAATTACTTTCGAGACGTTTTTGCATTTGTAGTAGTATTTGTATATTTGCAGGAACACACGTACACGTTGATGTACACAGACACACGTATATGTGTGTGTGTGTGTGTGTGAGGCTGGCTACAGAGGTTACAACTACAAATGCTGCGTCTCGAAAGTAATTTACCTGTATATAAAAATTGACAATATCATAGACAACTTACATAGAAATTTCTACAATTGGCACAATTTTATTCATCAAATTTAGCTTTTGCTAACGGCCAGAGCGGTATATCTTATCAGCGAAATATACAAGATATACAAGACTGATTTATGAACAGGATAAAGCCAGAGCGACATCTCCCGGACGTGGGCGTCAAACCTAAGATTATCTCTATCTGAAAATGACTTAAGTGCGGTTGGAATTCCTATATACTTGATATCTTACATATTTACGCAGGAAAATATGCTACTTTCAGGTTAATACGGCGTGAACGAAGCGGACAGGTTGTACTGGCTGATTGCGACTAAACTCCAGAAAAAAAAAGTAATGTTTCATAAGGCTTGCCATTCCTAAGATTCAAAAATCGCAAAGTTATTTATTGCATTGACAGCCATAAAAGTAAGGATTTGTCCAATAAATATCGGGGATGGAATATCGCCCCTGGTGAAAATGATATTACAAGTTTCCCACGTAAAAGTTCATTGGATAACATTTTGTAGGTAACATGTAAAATAGGTGCTAGAGCTTACGAGACAACAGACATCATTACACTTACAAAACAAAAAAATCTGTGAGTACTGCCAAAAAATAGAAGAAGAATTGTCTTCGTAACTCAACATAGTACTGTTTTGATTTAACTAAGACTACTAGGTACTATTTGAACGAGCGCCCTGCAGGCCGGGCATAGAATACGGCTACAGTATCCCAGTATTCCCCTGCTTGTCGTACAAGGCAACTAAAAGGGGATCCTCGGGGTCGATGACGGTCGCAGATGGGGGCTGCGATCGTCCATGGAAACAGATGGACCCACAGAAGAGTGACTCAAGGGCGGCACTGGTGCGCTTCGTAGGATATCCGAGAGCCGTCGGACATAAGTTGAAGAGGACCATCGGGCGGATTTTAATAGTTTGTGCAAGTTTGACATAACCTCCGCCTTGCCCCCACAGTTCGGTGGTATCCATTAAGGATTTTACTCCGAACAAAAAAGACTATTTCTATTTTCTATTTGAACGAACGAAAATGAATGTACATTAAATTACGCATATTGTGAGGGAATAAACTCACAATTGCTTTTAGTTGTATCAAATGCACTTTGAATTTAAAAATGTTACTGAACAAAGTAATTAAGGCTTTCCGCGTTAAAAGTTTAAAAGGTAAGTTGACCTCAAACAATTACAAGGTAATACAATTCCAATGATTTTTGTTACGTAAGTAATAAATCATTGCCTAAATTCCGGTATAATAATATTAATGACGTGACGACAAACTGTGCCTATATAAATGACATGAACATAATTAAATTTAATGATCGCAAAAAATCTTTTGTCGTCAAATAGGCAATGTTACAATTAATTAGACAAAAAACGAGTGATTAACTTCACTTTAACAACACCATAAAAATTACGACATGTCAAAGTATTGGTGACATGGAAATAATTCACATAATTTCATAATTAAGTCGGTCAACTTAAGGTGAACGTGCCAACGATTAACAGTTTGATTCTAATAATTACACACCCTGATAATTTACTTTTTTGCAAATAATTATGATTGAACGTATTAGTACAAGTGTAGGACCGGCGTGGGGAACTGGGACGTTTACCTACCTTAGTTGATTTTACTATTACATCCATGAATTACCTGTGATAATTTGCATTAATGCCTACACTTGAAACTACAGCCCTTTTTAGGGTTTCGTACCTCAAAAGGAAAAAAACGGAAACAGCTATGGACAGAGAAGCCTGGCAGTTTTTGGTGTCGGAGGCCAAGATCAACTTCGGGTCGTTGCGCCACAGCAGTAAGAGATTTTTTGTCTCCCTTGATGGGACTCTTATAAACTCTAAGATATTGACACAAGAGTATCTCAGTACATATGAAGTAAACCGGGATTCTACAGTATTATACATCATAATAACATTTGAAAGTCTCGAAGTGTTCCAGGCCCAGAAACCTCCATCAAGAGACCAGTATTCAGCTGCACATATATAATCCATACTGTGGTTAAAGTAATTTAGCGATGTTTTAAAGGTGTTATATAGATTTAATATGGTGACGAGAGAGGCCGAACAAGCGATACATTTGCGTAGAGTAATATTTTTAATTTTCGCAATAAGCCTAGAGGGGCCACCAGGTGGGTAGAAATATATTTCGCTACTTTCGATTCCTAATCCAATTATAATTGTTTTATATATACATATGTACGTCTGTCTAGGCACTCCTTTTCTATGATTTCATTTGTGGCCTAACTGAAAATAAAACTTTGAAAATAATAATAATAATAAATATAAATATTGGGGGACAATCTTACACAAATCGACCTAATCACAAATTAAGCAAAGATTGTACTATGGGTACTAGACAACGATATACATACTTATTATATAGATAAATACATACTTAAATACATAGAGAACATCCAAGACCCACGAACAAAATCCGTACTAAATGCACAAATTATGTCCTGACCGGGATTCGAACCCGGGACCTCTAGCTTCGGAGGCAGTGTCACTACCAACTAGGCTAAACAGGCTGTCCTAAGTAAAGAAAAAAAAGATTGATATCATTTGTGAGTGAATACTTCTCTTGATATTGTATAACTTATAGATTTTTACTTTGTTGTAGAATGTTCCAAGATACTAAGTTAAGCTGTGGTTACCTATAATTAGATGAACATCAAACTAAAATGTTACTTAAGATACTTCTGGATTTTGTATGTCTGTTGGTGATCCTAAATAAATAAATAAATATGGGCCTGTTTGTAAACGCGTGTAACGAATTTTTACGTTTTTCGTGTGGACAAACAGTTTGAAATTATTCTATATTCTGACAGGTTAACGTTTTGGGCGTACTGCATACCTGCTCCATTTCTCAAGACAAGTAGTTACACAACCGGCCAATGGTCGGCGTCTAAAAGCGATGCAATGTAATCCTGCGCAGAATAGGTAACTGATTTGAACTTATTCGAACGACAATCGATTCTCTAGCCATTACAAAGTTAACAAGCGTTAATTGCAGTAGCCTGAATTCGTGATCGGAATTGGAATGTCACATTATGACTATTTGAGCACTGGTTGAATTTTCACGACGTGATAAAATTATAATAATGTTGATAACAGCTCATTGCAGAGCATTTCAATTAAATCGTTTAGATACAGCGCATATTGTCCTTGTAGAGCGAATTCTCTGTAAGCCCTTACTTTGTTAAGGTGTTCATTTCAACATTGGTTTACAAGTTGAAAATCCTTAATTGAATCCTTTATAAGACAAATTACTCTAATCACATCGTTCACGTTATTGTCACGTTAACGTTCTATGTCCCGTTTAAAGATATATTCAGCTGACCATGGAGTGCATTGTTTTAGTGCAGGCAACAAAGTCTAAGAAGCTTTTACTCGGAATATTATTAGTCAAACGGCATTTGTCATTGGATATTCGCTTTGATAAGGCTCAGTATCGGCGGGCGCTCGACAGAAGGCTTGATAAAGTATCCGAGCAGATGTAAATGGAACAGCCAGCACGCCCGAGGCTAGGGCGGGGTCCGTACAACACTTTCATATTATTACGACCGCATTGCCTGCACACAGTCACACCGCACGCACACTCCCGCGCACGATTAGATCGCGCGGACATGCGCCGCGCACGCGATCCGACCACTTTCAATGATTCGTTAGCGAAATCATTAGGAGATGTAATGTCGGCGCATTGTAATGCGTGTTTATGGTTATTTAAATGATTTATTTTTATTGATTGTTTTTGCCTTGTTGCGAGACAGAAAATAATGATGGCTGTATGAGTAGGACTACTATTATGCTGCGGTGTTGCGAAGGTGATCGCTACTATGCAATTTGAGCGTTTGGTAATGGAATGTATGGCGAGAAAATGAGTTGTCAAGTTTGCTAAGCTGGGGCATTCATCACGCGGGATCCGGCGGCGTGTGTGGACAGACCCGCGCATGCGCGGTATGACTGATGGATCGACCACTCCGGATTTAGATCAGCTTGCTCATACTCCCAAGGTGACCATTTATTAGTAGTTTCGTTTTGGTAATTTCCTCCGGACATTGTTTGAACGTTAAAGAATTATTCATATGAATTAAACCTAATTATGAGCTATAAAATTCATAATAATGTGGAAAATTGCCCCAAATCCAATTGCATGAAAGGTCACCAACCTTGAGTAACAAATCACGTTCAAGCAATTGATATGTAATTCAAGCACAACTGTCGCAAATTCAGGGTAATAAAATTTTACAGTTGTTACAAACGCACAAGTCGATATTGGCAGATTTACTTTAAAAAGCTCGCATTTTTTTCAAAATTTAATATCGGCAACAACAATCAATACAGTTCCAAAATACTATGGTTCGGTAAGGTAACCTAATCTTGCTGTATATCGTAAGTAGTCAATAATGAATTGCAAGCGCATGTCAGTGTTGATTGCAACGTTAGGAATTTTACATTTCTGTCTGATTGGATACCTTCAGACACTTTACAAAAAGATACATTAAATATCCTAATAGGCTGCTCTCGCACTAGTTTTCCTTTTAAGGTAAGTTATTTAATTCTGGACTTACTCATTGCTCTGATTAAAACGTCATTTGGTCCTCATTTTGGACGTGTGGGGCAACCGTGATTAGTAGGCCCTAATTAATGATTATCATAACAAAATTAATTGGTCATAAACTTTTGTCAAAGATAGTTTCAAGCAATCAAACGATTGAGTAGCTTGGCGTATTATTTATAAAAGATTAATCCGTAGACTCGAAGTTCATCAAATAATCTTCATACATTTAGTATGATTGCCTAAAGAGTGAGCCGCGAATATTTTATGGCCGGTACAGCCCGTGTCGCAACATTGGTTTTAAAGGTAAATAAATAAATATGGCGTTAAATCCATTGAAACTAACATTTCCAGTTTGTGAAAAAAAAAACGTACTTATCAATTGAGCACTCACCTGATTTGAAGAGGAGAGTAGTTTTAATTTTTCCGATTACAGATGTACCTTCCATCTACACAGGTTTTAAGATGGCACTATAAATAAAAATTTTTGTTTTATTTTTGTGTGTTACGAAATTTTAATGTGCTTAATTATGAAAAGTGCGGCAATACCGGGTGTCGCGGCATTGCGACGGTGACGCTTTGTCGGCATCTCACGCTGTCTTCTTCACACCGCTCACCCGCTCATTAACTTTGCATGTCTGTCCGTCTCTCAGATTATTGCAATTATTTAAATTCACACCTTCGAACGAAAAAGCCTCTTTTTAACTTTAATATTTCGTAAGCGCAAGGAAATGACGTCTCATTCGAAAGGTATAATTAGGGTCAACCTTGGGCCGGGGTCCAGCGCCTGCGCTTCTGACATTGCTATATTGACGCGATAATTGCGTTGTTTCGACATGCGCGGATCACAATGACACGTAATAAAGGGGAGCGCGCATCAAAATGTGATTTAATCGCATTTAGAGTACTCTTCACAGTTACCAAAGAAAATGTAGAAAATTGCAGTGTTGATGATGCTTTAAAATACAGGTTCCAATTTGTAGATCATTGTATCATGTGTGGAAATGTTCGGTCCTCTTGTGAGTCTTAAATGATTTAAAAAATACTTTTTTTTTTTTTTTTTTTAAATTAGTAAAAAGACATGTTCATAAATTAAATTAAAACTAAATATAACTAAACTTATAATTAAAATAATTTTATTGAAATAATAAAAACATAAAGACACTAAAAAATAAAAAATAAACTATACTCGCGGCTAACCAAGGTCACTCATTGGCGGAAAAGAACCCAAGATGCTGGCGGCGTTTCCCCGTTGCACAGCAATACTGAGCCTTTGTCCGAGAAACGCCCCAGCTCTTGGATCACAGGTAAATCTAATAAGTTTTTTTTTAATAAGATTAAACAGTTGGTGAGCCTCTGGGCCCCAAGGGCCTAGAGTCTCGACCGCAAACGGTACGAAAATATAATTGTCACCTAATAACATGTATTTTCGGCGCTTAGCCGCCTCCGCGTTTGTGGCAGCTCCACCTGGTTTTTGACACGTTACTGCAATGTGTGACGATGCCAAAGTGTCTACACAGGTGGAGTCCCACACTAAGGGCCGCCCCAACCGCCACGGCACTAACGTCATACCATCGAGTCTCTTGCCGTCGTCCCGTGCGAGGCCATTGGGTTCGAGTACCGCAGGCACTTGGACGCTGACAAGGGCCCGACGTATGATGTCGTTGAGACAAGCATGGCGGGAGAGTCTACCGGCGCTTTTGGGGCAGCTAAGGCCATGATGTCCTAAACTATCTACCTGTGCTCCGCAGCGACATTGGTGTGGTACGACAATGTCTAGGCCTAGACGAAGGCCAACAGCCACCCTGAAAGAGTTATCGTCCAGTAAAGTGCCGAAATTAACTGAAGGAAGTGCATGGAGCCAGTAACCGGACTCAGACGCAGAAACTGCTAAGAGCCTGGCTTTGTCTCTCGGAGTGGGACATGTGTCTATAAGGTGGGTGTAAACTCTTGAGCTTATCGGCATGTCCCAAAGTTTTTGGTTCTCTGCACTCGTGGGGACGTCTGTACCAGGGCAGGCCTGTTTCCAAGCGTCCTTGGCCTCAGACAAACAGGCCACCTCAAAATCGGATAGTAAAGGAGATAATATTTTACCGATAAGAGGTAGCGAGCTATGTGTCGAGGACAAGAACGCTGGAAGAGCGACACCTGAGATTTGCCTTACGCCGAGACCACCCAACCTTACAGGCAGCGTAGCCTGTAAAAATTGACGATCGTCAAATTTTACATTAATCACTTTTTCTAAATGAGTGTGAATTATGCTGTCAATGTTTTCACATATGATTTTAAATTTCCAAATGGGGCAGCAGCGCATGGCATACGTAAACTTGGGTACAAAAAGGCAGGAACGTAGGATGAAAATAGCCATGTGAGCGTGAATTTCTAAAAGTCGGTCTGCAGATTCTTCAAACTTGCTTATCTTATTCTCTACAAAGATAGGAATCCCTTCGTCAAAGATGGGGACACCTAGAAGTTGTAACGTTTCTTTAGTTAAAAACTTGATTCCTGGACATACAGATTCAAAAGCTTGCTTGACCGATGAAGAGTCGAAGATGCCATCTAGAAATACTTCGCACTTGTCAAAGTTCAAATGAAGTCCGATCGTATCAAATTTATTTTTAATCAAACTAAGGTCGTTTAAGACAGAATCCGCATCTCCTCCAAGGGAACCATCATCAAGATACCAAACATTAAATTTAGAGGTTAAACCTGAAATGATTGAATGTATTGCCAAGCTAAAAATGGCCGGACCGAGAGGGTCACCTTGCTGACATCCGACAGATGAGAGCAAAGTGTTATTTTCAAAAACAAGATTGGACGGAGTACCATAACATTGCCTAAGATAGTATATATATCTGGAACTACTTTTTGAATTTCAGATAACATAGTGTCTCGGCTGATGGAATTAAAAGCGTTCTTAACGTCAAGTTTCAGGAGGACTTTTGAAGAGGATTTTTCAAGAAAAGAGCGACAGGCATGTACTGCTGCTTCACAGCCTCCTTTACACCCGAAACCTAGCTGAACCGGTTGAAACTTAGGCTGCAACACCGGAAGAATATGCCTGCAACAAATTTTGGAAGCAATTCTCCTAAATGTGGATCCAACCGCAATGGGGCGAATGCCACCGTCTTTTTTTAAGAGAGCACATAGATTGGCACCATATAAAGTATCAGTGACTAGTGGGTTTACCTTTCCAGCTAGCATGAGGTTAATGAGGTTGGTTAGGCTTGTGAGAAGAGCACTATTACGACCACAAGATGGAGGGGCTAATGGATGCTTGCTAGAAAGTGCAGCTAGGGTGGCGGCTGAATTTGAGGCACACGAGTCGTTTGAAAATAGTAAACGGGCTGCACCTCTCAGATCTCCGTCATTAAATTTAGTTTCTACCTTTTTAAAGATTGGCTGAGATGGTCTTGGAGGGGTCGCAACTGAAGAATATTGGTGAAAAGAAGCCGGTCGAGAGCAATTATCTTTTAATTTCTGAGTAAGAGAGACCTCGGGGTGTGCTTTACTGATGTGTAAGGTGTTATATGAGAATGACAATAAACGTAGCCAGCTACTTTCCGAGTTCTCAGCTGTGCAGTCGTCGATGGTTTTGATCAAATTATTGGCGACGGTGTGTCGCGCCCCACGGGGTATTCTTTTCAGAATAGGGGTCGATCTCTTCAAGGAGCTCAATATTGTTGATAAGGAGCTGTGTTGGGGAAGTGTAGAATGTTGGGCGAATGATTGTTGTGGAAAGGATGAATTCAAATGTGATTTGTGGGATCTACTGATATGAATATTAAGACCTCGCTGACCTTTGAAAACTTTAGTTGTTGAGCAATGCGGGCACTCGATAAAACCTTCTGCAGGTTGACTGTTGGCAGGCATGACGTTTTAGCAACAAAACACATAAATAAACATTAAGAAGATTAGAGATACTTAAATAAAATCACTATTTACACAAAATATTTACAAAAATCACAGAAACATCACACAGACGTATGTCAAAGTCACTGGCGTGGAGGCTGCGCCCTGGCCAAAGACTACTATGCCCTGGCAAGAGAAACGACACGCAGGTTGTAAATACTCCTGCCTGAAGCGAAATATAGCGGTATTTCGTATATCGGGACAAAATTATGTAGAATACTCGAAGAATATAAGAAATCGTATGAAATGCAATATCTTCGTAACCTTCTGTGTGCTTTGAATGGCTAAGCACAAAATCTTCCACCAAAATCTTCGGTTATATTTTTGATTATTTCTCAAAATGGCTAATTTAAGTAAGCTATATTTTATGCTTTCAATTCCCATTAGACCGCCATTTTTCGGATAAATTTTCTGTTCGATATTTTCAATAAATTTCGTTTCTTGCAATTCCGATCATATTACGAATAATATCAATTTATTTGCCAGACATCACGTACATCATCATAATATGTACACGCATACAGTGGATACCAAACGCCAGGATATGAATTTTATTTTTCACCTCAGCGGCTCGAAATTAAAAAAAAAAAAAAAAATATATTTATGCATAATTTATTAAGCTTCCTGTGAGATATATGCGAATAAATGTGTAAGATTGACTCTCAAGATTTATTTTAAATGGGTATAAATAGGTGATGTTAATGTTGAGTGGAAAATATATTTATTTTCAATAAAAAGCAAATTAAATAAAGGACTTAAACTTAATAACTAAAAATATAAAACAACCTATACTTACCAGAACGACCACCTATACCTACGGTGGTAGTTTATTGACATTCATAGAAGAAGAAGAAAAACCATGTATTCTGCATATAATATTCCTAAATTGAAGAATAAAAATAACCTTTACTACTTTAATAACCTATTGGCTATGTGTGAAGTAGGTGGTGGGGGTAAGCTAGGCGATCGTAGCGCACACCATGGCAGAAATATGTACTTACCGGGGACCACTGTCAAATTTACTTTCACGTTTTCTATTGGTTTCTTAACGGTTTCCTACGATTCGTTTCGTTTGTATGTATTTATTTATTCTCTTATTTGTTTCAGTAAAATTTCCAATACGGGATCTTTCTCGTTTACTAAAGTAAATAAAATATTCATGTGTCATTATTTGACATCTCTAAGTTTTGACATTGTCTCGGGACCTTTGACGTTTGACGTTTCAGACGTGCACATAGCCAATACAAAAATAACGGCCCGCGGCATATTGCCAAAAATGATGCTGGTATCATTTCCCAGCTGTATAAGCTACGCTCATGCGTTATGCGAGGAAGCTTCCCTTTTGTCATCAGGGGTATCCACTATAACCTCTTAGCAACTTCTTTGAAAAGGTCATAATCAAATCAAAGCGATAAAGGCAGCATCAACATATTATGTGTAGAAAACACGAATGTTAATACGAGTATAAACATGCATAGATAAAAATATTGCATAGAATATATATAGATAAAGTAATTACAAGATAGATTATTAAATTTAACTAAGATACGTTACAACAAAAACAAACGAAATTAAAAATAACTTAAAATATACCAAATTAAAAGCTAAATAATAAAAACTGACTGTCGCGTAACAGTCATATTTAACTCTTTATCAGGCCATATTGTCAAAATGACAATTGAATGTCAGTCTTACTTAAACATATTTTGGTACTCATTAGATATACAAATCATTTATTTCAGACACAAATGTAAAAACTAAACTTCAACTATATTAACTGTAAAATTAACACTAAATTAAAAAACTAAACCATGTTTAAAAAGTTGGACCCCTTGGCATGGTGCCGAGGATGGGCAGCAGGGCGACTATTGGCTATGTGCACGTCTGAAACGTCATACGTCAAAGGTCCCGAGACAATATCAAAACTCAGAGATGTCAAAAAATGACACATGAATATTTTATTTACTTTTGTAAACGAGAAAGACCCCGTATTGGAAATTTTACTGAAATAAATAAGAGAATAAATAAATACATACAAACGAAACGAATCGTAGGAAACCGTTAAGAAACCAATAGAAAACGTGAAAGTAAATTTGACAGTGGTCCCCGGTAAGTACACATTTCTGCCATGGTGTGCGCTACGATCGCCTAGCTTACCCCCACCACCTACTTCGCACATAGCCAATAGCGCGTATACAGTCCATCAGTTCGAAAATATGGGCACGGACAAAGTGATCAAAAATGTGAACACGACTTTATTCTTAATTTTTTAATATTATTCCCATAATAAAATCGGATATTTTGGACCGTTGGGAACGTCCATATATTTATGAACTCGACTGTCTCGACTGTACTGAATAGAATGAACTTGATGAAATGTACAAGTACTGTCGCTCGTCAGCTCGTCACCCCGCTGCCCGCTGGCACGAGACCACGACTTTAGGTACTTCGAGGTGAGTCTCCGAAACTCAAATAATAACGTTTTGCAAATTATTAAGCATTTTCACAAAGTTTTCATAATTATCATCTCCTCTTGCTTCTAATGCAATATATGAATATCCAGGTGTTGCCAGTAAGGCATTTGCCTGTCATTGTGTGAAGTTGTGAAAACTATCGCAGCTGCGCTTTCCATTTTATTGGTCATAGTCTCGAATAAGGGCTCTGCCTGTCTGCCTTTATATGCCACTTGACTATTACTCACCATTTCGCTATTAGGTAAATAGATAAAGAGATGAAACATTCCTTTCCTATTAGGTTCACATTTGGTCAGCAAATTCTCAAGTACCTACTGAACATATGTATGATTGAAAATGTTTTATACCGGACAGTTCATCATAGGAAGATTACATTAGGTATTAAACATGTACCTACGGTCTCATTATAATGTATGCATCTATTTATAATATACGAATTACTCCAGTGTATACAAGACCCACTTCAATACTCAATAATTTATTGCATTCCACAATACAATACAATACAATACTCTTTATTGCACACCTCAATTAAAGGACACAGTACAGTACATAATAACAATAAGTACCTAGAGGCAAACAAAAGGCCACAATGATAGTTTACACGATTACTAATACACACACACACAGGTTTACAGGATTAGGTTACTTAAGTTTTAGTTGTTATATAATAGCAAGCGCCGTAATTTTCATGGCGCTTAGGACGTTCTTGTTTTCTGCCGACAAGTGAACTCAACTTAACGAGTGACTTTTAGTCAATACAATAGTGGACTTAATGATCATCGGTTTAAAGACGAAGTTCAAGTGAGTGTTACAAAATTTAAATTTCGTTTGACTGGTTTTTGTGTTTACAAATTATCAAATATATATAAAGAACAATCACATCAACACTTAAACTAAGTTTATACAATACAAGCAAATAAAAGGGACACCATAATGAATTGTTTCGCATGCAATACAGTAATTACCAACGATAAGACCATGTTAAAATGTGTTCTTTGCAAAGACACCTATCACTACCAATGTCTTGGGATGACGACTATATTTTTCCACGATAAATTGGAAGATCTTAATGGTGCATGGCGTTGCCCTGCGTGCTCCAATATTACGTCCAGACGCAAGAATGACGATACTCCAGTTCGGCGCCAACAAGATATTTCTACTACAGGAAATAACACTGACATGTCAATCGATGACTTATTGTGCCATGAGGAATCACAGCAAAGTATACTAGGAAACACACAAGGCTCCCAAATGACCCAAACGCAGCCAATTTTGCCGAGCATTACTTTGGAGCAATTCGGTATGCTTTTAGACCAGAAATTGAGGCACAATAATAATACCATCATAAACAACATAAAATCTTTAATAAAGACTGAAATAAATTCAGCGATAGAAAAACTGAAACAAGATTTTCTACTAAAAAACAATGAAATAATATCAAAACAAGATGTTTTTTGTAAACAATTACAGGCAACAGATTTAAAAATCTTAACATTGGAAAAGGAAAATGAAAAAATCAAGTCTCAACTATATGAGTTGCAGACATGTTTAAATAATAAACAAGTTTCTAATACGAATAATGAAGACACGATGAAGAAATTTGTGCTATACGGTCTGGATGAATATTACGGAGAAACCGAACATGATATATATCCACGCATAAACTGTATGTTTCGAGATATTCTGAATATTGATATAAATGGTTATGTTGAATCTGTCAAGAGAGTTGGTAAAAAAGGTAATAGACGTCCTTTGATTATTGAGCTAATCAGTAAACGCATGAAAACTTACGTACTTGACAATGCATTCCAATTCAGAAACACCGGATATTCTGTGTCTGAGGTTTTGGATAGGGAAGCTCTAATGAAAAGAAAAACGTTGACAAATTACCTTTTGAATGCACGTCAGGAAGGTAAATATGCCGTTATGAGAAATAATCGTCTTTTTGTAAATGGAGAGGAATACATTCCAAAGCCGAACTTACAATCACATTTGTCACAACCTCTTCAGCAAAACACCTCGAGTAATACACATGCAGTGCCAGATCAAGAAAATACCCCAAATGAAACTGAGGCGTCCGATAAAATGAATCTTTTTCGTGTATAAGGAATTATTTATTATGCATCAGAATGTAAACGGTTTAATCAATAAAGCGGACTTATTAAGCGTTCATATCCAGGACCTGGCGGAATCAAATAAACCATTGGATGTTTTGTGCATAACCGAGCACAACATGAAAATTGATGACGAACCTCATTTAGCAATCTCCAACTATAAACTAGCGACATGTTTCTCACGAGATAACAGAAACGGAGGATCGTGCATACTCATCAAAAATACTCATAGTTATGTAGTTTTAGAAGACATTGTTAATTCCTCGATCCCAAATGCGGTTGAATGCTCGGCTATAGAGTTAATTGAACATAAAGTAGTAATAGTCTGTATTTATAGGATACCAAGAAATGATAAGAGTTCAATAACATTATTTTTAAGTAAAATCAGTTTTATTCTGAATAGAATTTGTACTAACAATCGTAAAAAAATAATCATTTGCGGTGATTTTAATATCGATTTATCTAAAAATACCACACAGGCAATGTTATTTAAGAATTTGTTGTACGATTTTAATCTAAAAATAGGAATATCACAGCCAACTCGTCTTAGTTCCAATACATGTATTGACAATATATTTCATAATATACGCGGTGGCACAACCGAAGTAATAGATCTCGCAATCTCTGATCACACAGCCCAAATCATGAAATGTCCAGTAAAGAAAACAAGTGCTTTGCAGTATTGGTTTGTCAAAAAACGGGATAATAGCATGGAAAACTTGCTGAAATTTACTGAGTGCATAAAAAGCTTAACTTTTAATGAGGTATACATGGCTGCGGACCCGAATGAATCTTTCAACATTTTTTTTGACCTTTTTGGTTTATTTTTTAATTTGTGTTTCCCTATCACCAAGGTAAAAATAACATCTTCGAATAAACCAAGGTGGATTACCAAGGGCATAAAGAAATGTTGCAAACGAAAACGAGAATTGCTCTGGAAATTAAGATTAAAACCGAATACAAGTAACAAAACTGACTTCAAAAACTACGCGAAGCGGCTTAACAAAATAATAAGACTCACTCAAAAATCACAAAATGATTTTGTTATACAAAATTCTTCAAATAAATCAAAAGCGACATGGAACATTATTAATAATCCTAAAACAAAACATCCGAAGGAAAATATTCCGTATTTAACAGTTGAAGGTAAATTAATAAAAAAACCGTTGGATATTGCTCAAGCTTTTAATGACTATTTTATTGACATAACAAAGATAGATAATAGGAAATCTAACCAGACATTGCATATTAATAAGAATAACAGTAAGAAATATCAACATTTAATTAACAGCACACCCAATTCGATTTTCATTAAACCAACGAATTTACAGGAAATACAGCTAATCATAAGTTCATTAAAGAATACGAATAGTACTGGATATGATGGAATTACGACAAAGGTTATCAAGGAATGCAGTCATATTATTGCGAAGCCGCTGTGTCACATTGTAAATCTGTGTATTGAAAAAGGTATATTTCCGGACAAACTAAAGACAGCTATTGTTAAACCGATACATAAGAAAGGAGATAAAGATAACCCAAACAATTACCGTCCAGTTGCATTACTTTCAAATTTTTCCAAAATTATTGAAAGGGTAATACATAACAACCTTAATCAGTATTTTGAAATGAAAAACTTATTTGCCGATGAACAAAAAGGTTTTCGGAAAAATAGATCCATAAATATGGCTATCTTTGATCTACTTAAAAAAATAATGGTAAATGTAGACAAAAGAATACCTGTAAATGCGCTTTATATGGATATGTCTAAAGCATTTGATTTCGTCGACCACAAGATCTTACTAAAAAAGCTATTTACGTATGGCGTGCGCGGAAATGCACACGATTTAATCAAATCATATTTAAGCGACCGTAGACAAGCTACTCAAATAAATCATTTATGCGTTAAGTCTAAAACTGAATTGATTTACTCATCAGATTTTAAACAGTTAAAGTACGGGGTACCGCAGGGAAGCATCCTGGGACCCCTACTGTTTTTAATATATATTAACGACCTGCCGAAGGCTATTGATTATCCTATGGTCCTCTTTGCTGATGACAGTACGATAATATTTTCAGCTGAAAATGGTAATGTAGATTTAAAGTCTTATCAATCCAATATCAATAGAACATTAGAATCAGTAATTGAATGGCTTAATTATAATAATTTAAATATTAATCTTGACAAAACTAAAATAATGAATTTTAAACAACGTACTAATAAATTAACAGATTTGACTATTACCTATAATGGCCATAAAATAGAGGACACAAATGTAACAATTTTTTTAGGTTTAAGAGTAGACAGTAAGTTGACATGGGAAAACCAAATTGAATCCATTTGTAAAAAGCTTAATTCATATGCATATGCTCTCCGTAACTTAAGAAAAATTGTTAACCAGTCAGCCGTCCTTACAGCATATCACGCGTATGTCAGTTCAACATTACGATACGGAATTTTATTTTGGGGCAACTCAAGTGGTCGAGAAATGGTTTTCATAAGTCAGAAAAAATGTATTCGTGCTCTTAGTGGTATCCCATCCACTGAAACATGTAAACCACATTTCATTAGATTACGTATATTAACTCTGCCGTGCTTATATATCTACGAAATTTCGTGTTATGTCAAATACAATATTAGACAGTTCCCCAGTTTTAATAGTTCTCGCCTACAGGGTAAAATTAACTCCATTCAATCTAAAACGGCGTTATTATCGAAAAGTGTATTCGGAATGGCATCAAAGATTTTTAATAAATTACCGGCAAATATATTGACAATTGTGGATTATAAATTATTCAAAAAACACTTATTTGATTTCCTTGCAAATAAGGCGTATTATTCTATTGACGAATTCAGAAGGGACCATTTCTAGGTTCACTCACATAGCTGCTTTTTACATTAGATCAAAGTTATTTAAATATTATAATGTATGTAGTAGGGTAAGCATGCTGCATGTAAAATTTTGCTTGCCATTTGTATACCTTTTGGTACGGCATAGTGATACACATTTTACCAAACTGTAACACCTATTGTAACCTATGTCATACAAATAAATATTTTGAGTTTGAGTTTGAGTTTAGTAAATCTTAATTGTGGACCCTGTTGGGCACCGAAAATTTGTGAAGAGAAGACGACTTAAATAGGTATATGAATTTATTAAAAGGTCAAGTTTCTTGAAAATTGCATATACAGTGCAAATCATAAGGAAAAGGAACTGCACTTAATGTTCAATTATGCTTAATTATAAACATAATATTGTAATTCGTCTATATATGTACCTATTACACATTTTATTTTTTATTCAACTTCACTAAGTCATGTGGACAAGCCGATTTAACGAATTGTTGTGGCGTTTTTTTGTAATTTAAAAAAACTGAGACATTTTGTAAATAGTGAGACATTGTATAAATTGTTATTAGTAAATAGTTAAGAATAGCGTAGTCTGGGCAATGAGTAGTTACGAGCGACCTTTCTGACCCGTTACTTGATAGTGCTTAAATTGTTCGTAAATGGAGCATACCTTTAGAGTTGAGTGTACCTTTATATAACTAAAGAGGTCAGAGCCAGAGCTTATCGTGAGCTGAGCACAGTAAGGGAGCTTACGACGAAGCTGATCGGTATTGATAAGCCTTAATCATTGTTTACAGCGTACAATGATATTAATTAGTATATTAATAAGCAAGGAACAATAGGTATTAACTGCAAATGTTTTAATCCATCCATAGCTCTTTCCAACTGAGCTATCGCGGGTATTGCTCGAGGCGACGAATCTTTCAATCAGTTCACTTGCAGCAACATCTACCACGAAGTTGCTACAACTTCTGAAATTTCACCACCGTCTCAAGTTACATTGTGAATTGTGAATCAATTTTTCATTCCAGTTGGAAATTATAATTCCACTAAGCGGACGCACAGCTTGTAAAAATAAACTAAAGCTCTAAAGTTGTTGGAATTAAGTTGGCGCTATAATGTATGTAGGTATTATAGACCAAACTCAGATCGCCTACTCGGCGCGCGGGACAAGAGTTACCTATTATTTTAATTATATTATTATTTACAAAACAAGTTACAGACACTTGCATAATGTACAATGTGCTTTGCCCAACAGTGGACGTTTTTCGGCTGATATGATGATTGTGACTATATTAAATTAAGGTCCGGCTCTGCCCAATTGCCGGCATTAACTTCATAATTACTTTACAGTCGCCATCACAAACATCGGAGCGAAAATGGTCCTGACAAAGATCTGTAAACTACATTATTTTCAATTCAATAGAGTGTATTTTAAGATATTTTTCAACAACCTGAAGTGCAAAGATGTATCTTATTGCGTTGGCGACTGTACATCGTTTGATTTATTTCTCCAATGTGTTCCGAACCAAAATTGGTTGAAAGTAACACTATTGCGAACACTCTGTGCTGTCAGTCTATCAGAGGCAGTTGTTTCTTTAATAACAGAGTCCAGTCAACGAGTCTTCCGTTTACATGCAATTGATATGGCTTCTTACAGGCTGAAATGTTGTAACCCCGACAAAAACGACCAGATTTAGTGCAAGGCTCAGGAATGAACATGATGTAGTCCGGTGTACGCTGTCAATTCCCCTGTTGCCTTGGACACACCCATGCTACAGTTATAGCGTAGTTACGTCTACCAGTGCCGCACTGATAGATAGTTAATATGTAAATATTTAAACAGTACATGGAAGGAATATGTCTAGTTACTTTTCTTATGACTTTTTTATCTACTACCGAGGGGTTCATCTAATTGTCATTTTCAATATTAAAAATGACAGTTACATCTAACTAACGCAAGCTTTGGTTACGTAATCAATTTGTGCAGCTCCACAATATACGAGTATGTGTTCATTATCCAGCTTTATCGGTCGGCCTGTTTAGCCTAGTTGGTAGTGACTCTGCCTCCGAAGCTAAAGGTCCCGGGTTCGAATCCCGGCCAGGGCATATTTATTTGTGCATTTATCACGGATATTTGTTCTTGGGTCTTGGATGTTTTCTATGTATTTATCTATATAAGTATGTATATTGTCGTCTAGTACCCATAGTACAAGCTTATTAGCTTAGTTAGGGACTAGGTCGATTTGTGTACTTCCAAAACCGGATATGCCAGTAGGTAATCACTACGGTTTTGGAAGTATACCGACGATATAACGTCACGCGGTTCACACCTCGGTGCACAGATATTGTGGCGAATAGTAAAAAAACCATTATCATCATCCTATAGCGTAATCACAGTACAGTTGCATCCTGAAAGATGCCCGGGGTCCTAAGAATTGGCGTAGGCACTAGTTTATACGGAGACGACTGCCATTGGCCTTCCATCCCAAAGCGGAAACTAGACCTTTTTAGGATAAGGCTTGTCAAGGGAAACTTGACTGATAGAAGTTTTCAAGCCACCCGAAGGCTTCTAACTCAGCTTTAGCGACTGCTGTTATAGACAGCAGCCGAGATCTTAACGTGCCTTCCAAAGCACGACTTAACGTGCCTTCCAAAGCACGGGGCCGCTCAGTTAGTAACCCCTCAAACTGGTCACCAATTCAAGATTTGACCCCGGGGGACGTTATTTAACTTCGCATACCTCTCACAGTTGTCGGCCGCCGCGCCGCTGTGGCACGAAAGCTCATACGTATAATACTAATACGTACGTTTTAAGGATAGTAAATACATGAAAATTCAAGCTCGCAATTGACTTATAGGTATACTCGTAAGGTGACATTAAACTCAAAGGTAGTTTCATTTAATTTTCAGTAACAATTCTTTCAGTTCTATCAATTGTAGATTTGAAGTTGAGGAAAATATGATAATGCCTAAATAAAAAAAAACAATTCGTAATTGGAAATCCGTAGTCTCTTCCTACCTCTCCGGCAATCAGGCATCACGAATTTTTTTTTGTATAAATAGGTACACAAAGAAAGAAACAATTTACTTTCCTAAAAATTTAATACAGCTGTAGATCCTCGTCTATTATATTATTTATCCTACCCTCTGAGTGTTTATTGTACGATACTATAAATAAATAAATAAACGAAAATAAAAAAGCCTTATATTTCTTACTAAAACATTACATAACAGATAACATTATTTAAGTTTATAAATTACTACCCAAAAATTATAACAAAGCTTAAATTAACAATTACATTTATAAACAATATGTTAATTGTTTAAGTAAAAACCCCTCGCTCCTCGAAGGTGAAGGCCTCCTCAAGTGATTTCCAAACATCCCGATTACTCGCCGTGTCCATCCACTGTTTGCCAGCCACTTGTAGTAAATCGTCAATCCACCGGGTAGATCCTCGTCTATTATATTATTTATCCTACCCTCTGAATGTTTATTGTACAATACCATAGGTACTTAAAAAGATCAAGACAATGGTCCTACTGTTAATATATGTGCCGACCAAACCACTGTTATCAGACTACACTGCACTGGGGCAGTAACCCCTGCAATATGCACGCAGACGCACACACCGCCTGATAAGTGTGGGTGTAGCAGTCTTAGATAGATGGTCACCCTCCCTTTCACTGGCGTAATCGTGCCTTAGTTATAGTTCAGGTGATTATTTTATACTATAAATATAATTTATTGATCGTGCTATAAAAAAGAAACAGAAAATGTCAATTAAAGTGCCTTTAATTTATTATGCTTCCGAATTTGTATATAATAATGTATCTTTGTCAATTAATTTCTACCTATTTGACCAAGTTCTCTTTTTGTGATACAGTTTTTTTTTTACAACCTTATACAAAACGAACTGAACATGACACCCTGGTTACCTTATAGAATCTGAATCAGATTATGTTAACTTTTTTATGCAAATAATTCAGTAAAAACCCTTTGTTTTCAACAAATTTCGGAGAAACGATAATAACATTATAATGATTAACTTGCAGTTATGCAGACAGTATAGTCACCTTTGACTATGAAAATTCCCTTTGGAATACGAAAATTTTGCTAAGCCAATTCCAAACCCTTAAGTACTTTTCGAGCATAAAATTGATAATAGCAATAGATACTCGTATAATGCTAGCAAAGAAAAACACAATTAATATTACGTTCGTGAAAGCTCGCCTTATTATATACTTGGACCTTACTATGTTAAGTACTAGGTATAGAACTTTTGTTTGACAACCGCATACTTATATTTGTGCCCGCCTCCGCGCGCTCCCGAACGTTACCTCGTGTATATTTATTTATTTATTTGTTTATTGTCAGAACGAGCGAGAAACATCTCGAAACGAAATATGAAAGAAACAAATGCGTAGAATCCAGCAGGGATATGTAAGGTTCCTTATAATCTAAACAGGGCTTCCGATTGTCTAATTCAACCCATGTTTTGCACCGACCAGTTAAATGACTTCTGCTACCCATTTTGGTTGAGTTCCTTTAACGAGCAGTAAAGTGGTACTCAGCCCAAGGCGAACGGCTATGGATACGGACAATCATCCAATAAGGTATCTACGTATACTGATAACAGATAAGGCTATTGCGGTGGCTTGCCCACTAATTCCGGCTAAGGTGCGCTCCGGTACGGCTCTCGAAGTTTTATACTATTAGGTTACCTAATATCATTACATAATAGTATATTTATAATTATAATTAGGTAGGTAACTATATATTCTTCCTTCGCTGCCCCCGGGACATTAAAATGTGGGAAGTGGGAAGTAGGAATTGGACCATAGGTGTTGCACCAGCGGTCTCTGTTGCCAGATACCTAAGCACTATGAGACTGCAATAGGGCGCAACAGCGATTGTGATATTCCAACACTTTGTAGTTCCGCGGGCGGTATAGGTAAAATACCACTAATAGCGCGGATTCAAGGACGACGGTTACTCCTGTGTAGCTACTCTCCAGATCCTGCTTGACATGTTACATAGGTCCCTACTCGAAGCTTTGTGCAGTGGACGATAACAGGCCGTAAATAACGATGCTGGTGAAGATGAAGTGACTAGAGTAATTATTTCTATAATTTGTGTTTCATAGTACTCCCCGTCTTACTTTTGGATCAAGGTCGGATGAATTAATTGTATTACAAGCATTTATGACAATGTACCTATACAGTGATTTAGCATTTTCTATTAATCAACACTTGCTGAAATGCAACTGATTGATGAACGGGGTCCATTAAGAAGCCAAGTGAACAAACAGACAAGTTTATAAGCGTGATAGATTTACATATAATTTGTTAGGATTACTCGTACTTACCCACCACCACCATATCAGCCGAAGGACGTCCACTGCTGGGGTGCTACCGCGAACTTCGAAAATCGAACTTCGTATTGTACCGTCCCTTTCCGGCATATAGAGTATAACACGAGAGTGAAAGGGACGGCACGACACGAAGTTCGATTTTCGAAGTTCGCGGTAGCACAGCTGGATATAGGCCTCCCCCAATTTCATGGGCGGTAAATGCCATAATTACAATGAAGATTATTTACAACTGTGATTAGGTACTTACAATGAAAGTAAAATTAAAGTTGCGTATACTTAATTGCTGGAGGCTAAATATTTTTTTATTACTCTTTATAAAATTTACTTAGTTATAGTAAGTGGAGCGGCCAGGACCGGTGCGTACCGCGTGATATACGAGCGCTGCGCCCGCGCCGCGACATCTACAAGAGTTGCGAAACTGGAGCGAGCGCCGCACACTGGGCGTGCTGGGACGACCAGTATAGAAATTATTTTTAGTAAGTAATAAAATAAAACATCATATTGTAAAATTATGCACCAATCTCTAATTTGAAGCATTTGGACTTTAAACAATTCCTATCATCATCATCAACATGTCAGCCGAAAGACGTCCACTGCTGGACATAGGCCTCCCCTAAAGACTTCCACAATGACTGGTCCTGCGCCACCCGCATCCAGCGGACACCCGGGACCCTTACCAGGTCATCAGTCCACCGTGTGGGGGGCCTGCCTACGCTACGCCTTCCGGTACGTGGTCGCCACTCGAGAACCTTTCCGCCCCAACGGCCATCGGTTCTACGTGCTATGTATCCTGCCCACTGTCACTTAAGTTTAGCGATTCGAAGGGCTATATATGTCACCTTGGTTCTGCTGCGGATAACTTCATTCCTGATGCGATCATGCAGAGATACTCCCAGCATAGCCCTCTCCATTGCTCTTTGGGTGACTTTGAGCCTTTTTATGAGGCCCATTGTAAGCGACCACGTTTCAGAACCATATATCATCACTGGCAACACACACTGGTCAAAGACTTTCGTCTTGAGACACTGCGGAATATTGGACGAAAAGAAGTGCCGTAGCTTCCCGAACCGTGCCCAGCCGAGTCGGATTCGACGATTAACCTCTTTCTCGAAGTTGGACTTACCTAACTGGACAGTCTGTCCTAGGTAAATGTAATCATCTACAACTTCGAACGTAAAGTGTCCGATTGTTACGGGAGTTGGAGCTACATGAGCATTTGACATGATCTTCGTCTTATCCATGTTCATCCTTAGACCAACTCGCTCGGAGGCTTTACTAAAAAAATGCCTATATCAAGTATAAATGCCCGATGTACAGTCAGCATTAAAAGTAGCTGTGTACGCATATGAAGAGGTTAAAAGGTTTTATTACAAGGAAATAAGAGCTTTTGTCATGCTCATATGCGTAGATTCTTCTGATGCTGATGCTGTACGCCATAAGTTTACAGTTTATCCGTCGTGTTTTGTTTTTTTCATTTGTACAAGCAAGAATGAGTTGCTAAACCCTATGTAATCTCTATGAACATGGCAATAAACAGCGGGGTAGTTACGAAACCACCCTCAAAAGAGGGTGCGTAAGATATATTTAAATACCATTTTCCATAGAATAATTACTGTTAGATTTACCTATCGTCCGTTCGAAAAGTTATGTGATTGTCCCGCTGGACGATGACCAATGAACAAATGGAATAAGGTGTAAAACCTTATAATGTTTGGTCAAAGATACAACATTTTGCCAAGAAAATAGTGGTGTAGACCACTATGCGACGCGCGCCCGCGCGTGCGCCGCGCCACGCGCCGACCGCCGACATTTCTGTTAGGTTAGGCATTAGTTAGGCACAGAGCGTGAGCTTTGTTTTGTTAAGAAAGTACTTTATTTGTTTTATGTCTTCGAAGCCTACTTAATTACTTACTTAGGTTATTTAAGTAGTGAATGGTTAGGTAATATTAATCAAGTAACCCCGAGCCGTAAAAATGCCCCCTGTGCTACGCGAGCAGAAAGTGTCAGGGTCAAAGAAAGACCCCGATTTTTCTTATTTGGTTTCGGTGTTTTGTTGCGCTTCATGCGAACGCTCCGTTGAGTAGATAAAACGAAAAAGCTGAGTGTGTGGGGTTTAATTAAGTTTAATATGCAAGTCTCATGTTTGGACAATCGTTAACAGTTTCACAGTAGATTCGGGAGACGTGAGCAAGATCAACACTACGGATTCAGTAGATCATAATCTACTGCTTCGTGCCACTATTAGTGAAATTAACATTCATTTATCTTTGGTGTTGAAAACAAAATGTTTTTAATTATTTACGAAATTCATGGTCACTCTACAATCAGAATACTTCAGTCAAATCATACGTGTCAAATTGAATGTCATCTGAGTCCGATTACTTTTGAAATATCGTATCTCACTCAATGTGACAATTTACTTTCTTCGTAATCAAAGTGCTGTCATAACAGTTAGAGGTTTAATCTTTATAAACAAGTTGTTGTAGGGTGACCATGATTGTAGAGAATTAAACTTTAACTTAACAAAAATTAAAATACAGGAAAAAGGCATGGGTGTTTCACTTAAATACAATGGTGAACGATTCATTGCTATTTACTATGTATGTAGTGTTGGTCCTGCTCACGTCTCCTGAATCACCCTGTATAGTAACATATTGTAATATCGATTGTAAAATAATCTGCACAGTCGTTCATATCCCTAAAAATGAATAAATAAATAAAACTTCCTTTTGTCTTTCAATTTAAGGAGTAGCGCCCATTGAAGTCATGGCGGGGTGGAATGTGTTGTTATCGGCTCTAACCGGTAACTTTAAAATTATTGATTGAAATAATAACCTTTTACCTGTTGAAACATTATAAGTATAAGTTAAACATATCGTATTCAAATACGCGCAAATATGCGTTGTTTCGCAGACAAATGTTTCATAGAATGTATTGATTCGCAGAATTTTCATTTCATAGAAAACTCTTTTTTCAGTAGAAACCGTTAACTTTTTAGATACAGTCATTAGTAATTGAGTCGAATCCATTTAGTTCTACCAGAAAAGTAGGTTAGGTTAGAACAGCGACTCTTTTTGAAAAAAAAATCTATGAAATGAAAAATTCTGATTAACATACATTCGATCAAATATTTTTCTGCAAAACAAAGTACAACCCAAACATTCATTTTAAAGGGAAATACTACGTAAAAGAAAGTATCATAAATGCATCCAGATTGTAGTGCAACGGTAATGAACCTTTCCCTCCTATAATTACAACATAACAAACATACTTATAAACCAAGCCGATCCAATTTAACCACACCTTCATTAACTGAACAATCGGTCCATTTAACTCAATTCCCACCTTACTTTTAATTATTGATTTAATATCCATCATTATGATGATGCAACGACGTAATTAAAGATTACTTGCTTTTCAGTAATTGGCAGTAATTCGGATTTATCGAGAGATTCGGGTCAATTTACTTCTTTATGGCCACAGTAGAAATTAAACAGTATCTTGACTTCAAAAGTATGTCATATTGTGTGAAAAAATTGTACCTACTCGATCTACAAATTACTTATTTTTGAACGTCACGAATAAATTATTGAAAAATATGTCAACATCGATCCTTTTTTTTTTGATAAGCTCTGACGCAATGCTCTTTGCAAACGAGGAACCGTAATATAGGTACGAGTATTTATTGTACTGTCACCGAATATACTAAAAAATAATTTAAACATGAAGTAGGTACTACACAGAGTTTCAGTTGAGTGAAGCTAATTAATATACGGCTTGTAAGATGAAATACCAGGGTCCTGTTCCATATACGTCACAATGACAGGTGACAGGTGACAATTCGACATTTTGTAAATTTTTCGTTTCATAAACATTACCTATGACAAATAAGTCGTGGTGGAAAAATTACAATTATGTGAAATTGTCGCGACATTTTGACATATTTCTATTTCATAAAAAATTTCCCTTGACAGGCGACAGGTGACAATTTGTCGCGAAAAATTTGACGTAATTGTTTTATGAAACACAAAATTGTAATTACAAGTTGACAAATTTGTAGACTTGTCGAAGATTTTCTTTGTTTCTTTCTTTCTATTACCAGTGAAATGGTGCTAACATGGCAAATTTTGGATTGGTATTATTTTATGTAGGAACACCACACATTTGATTATAATAATAACAATAGGTACTTACAATAGTCCTTTTCCTCCAATTTTGCCATGTTGTATCACGCAAATACCTACTTCCAATCCTTGCTAAATATACCCAATCCCTTTAATTGATCTGCGATTTCCTTCCTTTTTTTTTCGTGCGTTTTACTTTCACTACATTTGATAAACAATATTTCTCGGTTGTCGTGTATAAGGCCGAAAATTATTATTTTCGTGTCCATTTTACTTGTTGCAAGTACTAATACCGATAAAATCCTAGAATGCTAGTGAAAATTATAATGTAAGACCAACATTTTTATTGCTACCCTCATAGTGCCATATTATCATTTTAACAAAAATGTATGCTGTGACATATTTCTTGCAATTTACGACAATTATGTCGATTACCATGACAAAAAAGTCTTGACAATTTTCTTAAATACTGACATTTAAAACTGACAATTGTAGACCTTTATGAAACGCGATCGACACTGACAATTTTGTCAACTATTTTCCTGCCGCAATCGGACATATTTGTCATGTTTATGAAACAGAATTTGTTAGTACAATTCGACAATTTTATCAAAAACTGACAAGTTGTCAACTTGTCACGTATATGAAACAGGGCCCAGTGGTCACACGGGTAGTTCGGTTTAACGGGCCTCTACGCACAGCATTACATTGTTGTATTGCGCTTGTAGTTCTCAAGCGCCTTTGTACTTAAGTCGTCGATAGCCGTTTTCGCATGCTACCGTCTCCTATTTTTGATTTAGGTAAGCAAAGTTATTATTTTTCAGGGAGTGATTTATGTAAATATTTTTGAGAAATAAATGGCATAAACTATAAATTAAAAAAGTAGGATGAATTGGTTGCGAATTTAAATGTTAACAACACAAGATCATGTTAACAACGGTCGTATCATATTTGACTCTTTCGTAATTTTTAACGAAGGGCTGATGTTCCAAGATTACACTTAGGCTGGGTTGCACCAAACTGTCTGTAATCGTAAGCTGTGTTCGTTAAAATTTAAATGTATGGAAAGTTTGACAAGTTTCTATGGGATGACAGCTGCCGGCGCCATATTTAACGATGATCAGTCTGTAATCGTAAGTCGGTGCAACCCAGCCTTAGTCTCCAATATCGACTATTCTATGAAGTAAATTACTGATTGGTACGTGCTGTGCTGTGGTAAAGGTGTTTGTCCACGGTGTAATACGGCGTATTTGTGACGAAAATAATCGTGATCTTGAAGGAAAAGAAGTGATTGGATTAGACAAATCTGCCAGTACGAGGGTAAAACTGAAAGTTTCGGGAATAGAAGAAAATATGCAGTATAAGTGAGTTTATTTATTTTTATTGTTTTTCAAAATATTCTCCTTTGTATTTCATGCACTTATGCATGCGTTCAAACCAGTCCATAAAGCACTTTTTGAACTCTGAAGTAGGGGTCGACAAAATGGCTATTTTATAGGCCTCCACTGCTTCTTCTGGCGTCTGAAACCGCTGACCACGCAGTTTGTCCTTGATTCTGGGGAATGTAAAAAAGTCGTTGGGACTTAAGTCAGGGCTATATGGAGGGTGGTCCAATATTTCGACTTTTTCACCGTCCAGGTACTCAGTTGTTGTCCGAGCGGTGTGTGGGCTGGCGTTGTCGTGGTGAAGGATGATGCGACGACTAGGGTTTGTTTTTCGGAGTTCAGCAAAGACGTTCGGCAAACAAATAGTGGTGTACCAATCAGCATTGACTGTTCTACGATCCTCAAGAGCCACAGTAGCTACGTGACCAGATTTAGAGATAAACGTAGCCACCATCTTCTTAGCCGTACTGCGAGAACGAACAACTTTTGTGGGTTTGAGCTCGTCTTCGAAGACCCATACTCGGGATTGGTTTTTAGTTTCAGGCTCATAAGCGTATATCCACGACTCGTCACCTGATACTATGCTAAAAACAGCATTTGAGCGTCCCTTGTTAAATCTTTTCAAAGTTTTGCGGCACCAATTGACACGGACTATTTTCTGCTCGTCAGACAATAGGTGAGGTATCCAACGGGAAAATAACTTTTTCACGCCTAATTCGTCTTTTAAAATAATTTGTATTTGACTCATTCCAATACCCAGGTGCTCTTGAATTTCCCGATATGTCACATGTCGGTCTTCATTTATCAGACGACGCACAACATCGACGTTTTCTTGCGTGACTGCCGATTTTGGTCGACCTTCACGCACTTCGTCGGTGAGGGATACACGGCCACGTTGAAATTCTGAATACCACCTGTATATTGTAGTCTTTGAAGGAGCTTCAATATTAAAAGCAGCAACCATCCGCTCTTCACATTGTTTTTGTGTTAGTCCACTTTTAAAGTCATAATAAATCATAGCTCTGAAATTTTCACGGCACAATTCCATTTTAAGCAGTGACTCGACGACTTCAATAAACAATTGAAACCGAACCATACTTTTTTTTTTCTAAGTGGCCAGTGTGTTGAGATAAGGAAACTTCAGAGATTATAAAAAGGTATAATACATGTTAAAAATAAATTAATAAGTATTCGATTCCCGCCACTTTCAGTGCAAGCCTCGTAATGATGTCATCAATAGACGCGTATCGAATAAGTAAAGGGCTTGGAAGTGTTTGGAAAACTGTTGCGCCCTAGGCTATTTTTCGCAACGCTTTGCCTCATCTCGGGCAAAATAGTAAGAGCCTCTTTCTGTACGTTGGGAAAATAAATTAACGTACCTCACCCGGTAAAGACCCAGGTGGGAATGATGGACTATAGAGTTAAACCGTACTACTGTTTATACAGTGATGACATATGGTACTGAAACGTGGTCGCTTACTATGGGCCTCATAAGAAGGCTCAAAGTCACCCAAAGAGCAATGGAGAGGGCTATGCTTGGAGTTTCTCTGCGTGATCGCATCAGAAATGAGGCCATCCGCAGCAGAACCAAAGTGACCGATATAGCCCTTCGAATCGCTAAACTTAGGTGGCAGTGGGCGGGGCACATAGCACGCAGAACCGATGGCCGTTGGGGCGGGAAGGTTCTCGAGTGGCGACCACGTACCGGAAGGCGTAGCGTGGGCAGGCCCCCCACACGGTGGACTGATGACCTGGTAAGGGTCGCGGGTGTCCGCTGGATGCGGGTGGCGCAGGACCGGTCATTGTGGAAGTCTTTGGGGGAGGCCTATGTCCAGCAGTGGACGTCATTCGGCTGAAATGATGATGATAATGATGACTGTTTATACACCCAACGAGTATCAGCTACGCCTTCAGTGGGTCGCCGCAGGATCGCAAATAGCACTCTACTGCGACGCACCGGCGGGTGAGTAACTCAGACCTAATATTAGGCCGCGGCCACACCGTAGCTCAAAATACAGTGACGGTACGGAATCGCGGTGAATGAAGTTACCGCGTTTACGGTGCAGTGCAGTGCGGTTGTTTTGCAAATCCGGTAGTAAAAGTTACCGGCGTAAGCTCTGAGGTGGAATGAAACTAGTTGTGAATACCACAGGTAGGTAACCTATCAGGTAGGGTTTGGTCTCAATATAGATGAGTCTGGCTCAAAAAAAAATTTCGGTCACATGATTAGCCCAAAAAAAAAATGTTCCCTTCATTTTTTTAAACCACTATCAATTGATTCTTGCGAATCTAGATGGTTGCGAATAAAATTCGTTTATAATTTATTTTACATGATATTTGAGTAACTTGAAATTCGTCAAGTTTTTCCTCCATACAAAATTGAAATGTCTCAGGACATTTTTTGATACATATATGTACTAAAAATAATAAGACGGCTTTTACTTAAGTTTTTTTTTGTCTTCGTTGTTAGAAGAGTAGTCAATTTAAAGTATTTTGTTTGAAAACCTCAGAAACTTTGTTATTTTCACATAAAAATTATCCTGGTTGCGTATTAGGCAAACTTTTTTGTTTTATAGCAATTGCCACATTTAAGCAATTTTTTAGAGTGGCCACACTATTAGCTACAGTTGGCAAGTATTCCAATAAATGCCAGCCGTCTTAGTTTGGCAACAAAACTGCGTAAACGTGCGCTGAAATTTACTTCCACATTTTAAATGTATTTTCAATAATAAATTACCAAGGTACACATACATTTTTCACTATTTCCAGTCCTACTACGAAATATATATTCATATGGGGTCTAAATTACGAATTTCTTGCTTAAATAACTTTAAATTTGCGGCTTCTATAATTAAATTAAGGTATTTTTCCCGTTGTGTTTTTTATTCCAGCGTGTTATGTCGTGTTACATTACGTGTTGCGTAACACACTAGATAGTTAAAGGTTGGTTCACATAATGCTTTTACCCGACTGCGTCACAATAAAGAGCTTGTTATGTTTTCGCTCTTTTCATGAAACAATTTATGTCCGAGTAAAAGCTACGGTGGCCTAGCGGTTCACAAGTGTGGCTGTCAAGCGGCGGTTGGGGTTTGATTTCCAGCTCGTACCTATGAGTTTTTCGTAGTAATGTACGGAATATTTTTGTTAGCTTTTCGGTGAAGAAATAGAAATATTTTGCGAATACTTATAATTATGTCTTAAAATTTAACTAATGGTGTCCCAGTATTCAGTTGACATAAGAGTCAACATTTTTATTTTTACTGTAAATAACATTTGATCTAAACAATTTTTGACAATTCTCCACATTGAAATAGAGCGCTCACTTGGCCCAGCGGCACCCGCATACCGCGTGCGGTATGCGAGGTTAAGCAACGTGGGCCCAGGTCAGTTCTTAGATGGGTGACCGCTTTGAGTGGTTACTAACTGAGCGCTCCCGTGCTTTGAAAAGCACGTTAAGCCGTTGATACCGGCTGCTATCTACGACAGCAGTCGTTAAGCCAAGTTAGATGCCTTCGGATGGCTTGAGAACTTCTAACAGTCAAGTTGCTCACTCACTTGACAAAAGGGGGTCGAAGTTGCGCCACGTCCGTAGGAACTACCCATCGTTTCCCTAAACGTGGTGGTGCTAAAAATGCAACAAAGTGGCAACCGTATTAATGCCATACGATTATTGTTGTTATTAAAATAAATCTTAAAATGATTACATGTCACCTTTATTGAAACAAAAGTTAAACATTACAGTAAAATTTAATAAAGTAAAATTAATTAAAATATATATGTCAAGAAAAATAATGCCATTAATAACAATAATATTGGGATTATTATTTAGCTAATTTTTTATAGTCTTTAACACTATAAAAGCAGTTGTCCTGTAGCCATTTAGCTAGCCTTGTCTTAAATAAATTACCGTTCAACATGCTTAATTCATCAAGGAAAACATCGTGAGTAAACCTGCATACATCTGCGAAGAAATTCAAATATTACTCATAATAAAAAGCTTGATTCCTTATCCTTTCTAAATACATTAAGAACTTGCAAATATAATTACTATTTTTGTTAATTTTCGAACGAATCTTGCTTCATGTAATCTCAGCTTTACAGAGTTCCATCGTGTTACAGAATTTCCAGTGTGTTGCGAATAAAATTGTGTGTTACATTTTCCAGTACGTAATTTATACCTACGCACAAATCTTTGATATACAGAATGGAAAAACAATATGAAAAAAAATATAATTTTTCTGTGCCAATTGTAAAAAATCTTTTTTTTATTATTTGTGGACTCTCTTGCATCTTAGACTGACGGTATATCGATCTCTAAGAAGTTTTTGTACCTTGATAAAAATAGGGTCGATTGGCATCAATTGACATCAAAAATTTTTTGACAAAAATGTTTAAAAAATGGTTATGTTTTGATGTCTGTACATTTTTTCAAAAATCTGTGAATGCAATTTTATTTCTTAGGAGAAAGAAAAAAATGTTTTCCCCTCACTAGTATTCTCATCTTTTATCCTTTGAAACAAGCGGGTAAAAACGCATGGAAGTGGGGAAAGTAATTTGACCTTGGAGCGTGTTTTCTCCTCACAAGCATGGAAAGTAATTTGACTTTGGAGTGTGTTTGAGTAGCTTTTGCTAGATAACAAAACGTAAAAATGACAATTATCATTAAATAAATGGTTTGAAAATTTAATAAAAATATACCAAATTTAGCAGTATTTAATGATTTAAACCTGAAAATTCCATTTCTAAATTTTTTTCTTATAATGATATTGAATATAATTGTGAACGCACAAGTTGAGTCGATGCAATATGGCTGTGGAACTGTTTTTTTTTGCATGTTGCACTTTCCTCGCTATAGTGAGGCAAAAAGTTTTGTGTTACACACGGGTTCAAAGTTGTATTTTACTTCTTGTGTGTTTAAACACTCGCTACGCTCTGGATTCTATTTTAGAACCACTCGCTTAGCTCGTGGTTCAACTATAGAATCCTGTCGCTGGCTCGTGTTTCAATTCCACACTCACGGGTAAAATACAACTTGCACCCTTGAATAACAAATAACTATTCCTGTCAGCAAATTTAGCTATCTCAACGTTTTAAGGTAGTTCCCCTATAGGGCCCATATTTTTTTCCCACCCTGTATATATCGGGTAACTGTCCTGCAAAATCTACATCCACTTGGCAAAATGATGCATTTGATATCGAAGCCAGATATGGTATGTTTGTGCACTGTGAATGGACCTAGAATGACAGAGATGTTTATGTCATTTGCGCTGACAGGACATGGATATGATATGAACGTCATATTTATTTATTATTGTAAGACCTGTTTACAATGTATGATTTTAAGTTAAATAGAATTGCAGTTGAAAGGAAACATACGGGAGCATGCAACCTTCTCACAATTATTACGACATCGACCTTGTTTTTATAACTAGAGATTAACCCCCTTATTCATAAACGTCCATCAAGCCTCTATTAGTTAACAAGCCGCTAAAGTTGGTTTGTCCTTATCTGTCACTTTGACATTTATGTTTGTGAGAAAAGGACAAAACGACTTTTAGTTAACAGAGGTTTGTTAAGTTTTATGAATAAGGGGATAAGTACCTTTAAAATAATGAGCCTACTTTAGGTGGATTCACTGCTTAACACAAAGCGCCATCTATTAGGAGAAGTTTGTCGTGTTCATAGGCTAATTTCACTACGGTGAGGTAGAAATAGTGAAATTAGCTATATCAGTCTCATTATTTTAAAAGTACGCCACAATGATAAACATTCGTAGTATATATAACTGACTAGTATCTGTTTATGTCATACTTTAGGGACCTAGAACCACTGACCATCGGTATTTTCTTATGATACTCAAACTCAAACTTAAACTCGTTTATTTGTAATACATATTATTACACGTCATACAGTACCTAATTAATGCCTTTTATTCCGTACCTTGCATAAAGCTGCAATAACTTGCTTTTTCGCTGCAGATTTTGTTACATCCGTGTGTTTAATAATAATAATAATAATAAATTTCCTACTTCACAAACTTCCTATTCTCTTCTATGGATAGGCGTACACAAGTGGATGTGGTATATACAGATTTTCAAAAAGCCTTAGACAAAGTCGATCACCTACTACTATTACGTAAACTAGTTTTTTTAATGGGATCAAAGGCAATCTACTGAGGTGGTTCGCTTCTTATTTCGAAAATCGTACCCAAAAAATTGTTATTATTAGCTTTGAATCACAAACATCCCGCATATCATCTGGTGTTATTCAAGGATCTATTTTAGGGCCGCTACTTTACTCCTTGTTCGTAAACGATATCGGTAATTGCTTTTGGAATTGTAAATTCTCTATGTTTGCAGACGACCTAAAAATATATAAAACAGTGATAAAGCAAAACGATTGCGATCTCATACAAGATGACTTAGACCGATTCCATGATTACTGTGTAGAAAACGAATTATCCTTAGCCTCTGATAAGTGTGTCCATATTACATTAAAAAAAAAATTCAATACCATCTAAATATAATATAGGGGGAAAAGCGGTCCAAAGGGTCCCGCAAGTTAAAGATCTTGGAGTAACACTCGATGAAAAGCTAACTCTCGACCAACATATTCATAAAATAACGAATAAAGCTTTTCAAATGCTTGGATTTGTCCTTAGAGCTGCCAAACCTTTAAAACAGTGCTCGTCATACTTGTTACTATGGGTGTCCCAAGAAGTAGTGATATACTGAAGCTGGGAGGTAGAGGACCTAGAGGGCTATCTGAATCACCCCCATGTATGTTCCGCGATTTTTAGTATTTTCGGAGTTATGTTTTTTTTTTTAATTTTTCACCTATCGCCGCGTACGATGAGATTTTTATTTATGGTGACGTGAATTATTGCGGTAGATGCTTGATTTTTTTTTGTGTGCTAAGCTGATAGATAGGCCAATTCAGTATGGTAACATTTACTATCGTTAGATCTTTGAATGGCATAAAAAAATTAAATGCCAGGAAAGATAAAATTACCCAGTATGTTCAAACTTCAAGGGCCCTTAAAAAAATAAAATCACATAAAAAATAATTACCGATTGGCTTTTAAAAACTTGCTCTATCTATCAGGTAGCTACCCTGCAAATTTCATTATATTATTAATGAGGCTTCAATCAAAAAATTGAAATCTAAATGTGGTAAGTGCACAATTTTAATTTACATAATGATTAATGCAAGCAAAGCAAAACCTTTCTAAATAAATTTCGTTCTAAATCACGCACTGGCCATCAATAGAAAAAGAACAAAAAACAAAAGACGGTTGACGCATGAGAAAATTTTCACGTTGTTTGGTCATCGTTGTTATTTTTCAATAATTTAAAAATTGTGTTTTAATACTGCTAATTGTTCGTTTCCCTAATCATTTTGGCTATTCATATGGACTTTGACTTGCATTACGATTTGGATTAGTGTTATTACCTAACTGGACTTGAGTTTGCGTGTAAGTGATCATGTTTACTTCACATGATTACGCAGAAATGCATTACTATTACGGTTATGCTAGGGGGAATGCGGCGGAAGCTTCAAGGCTGTACCGGGAACATGTGGAACGAAGAGGCGGGCCTCAACCTGAAACGTTTCCTGACTATCGCATGATCTTAAGAGTACATAATGCGTATTTGGAAGGTCACATACCGGGTACGAAATCAGGCCGTATGGCCACTATGCCGGATCCTGATGTAGTAGATGCAGTTGTTGAAGAAGTAGAAAGAGACCCGTCGACCAGTGTGAGAGTTACGGAACGTCGTACCGGACTTTCTAAATCTCAGGTACACCGTACACTACAGACCGTAGGATATCATCCGTTTCACATTAGAAAAGTGCAACAGTTGAAACCGGAAGATTACAATCGGCGAATTGAATTCTGTCAGGAAATGCTGAGGAGACAAGCTGAAAACGAAAATTTTTTTAACCAAATTTTGTGGACGGTGAATCCCACTTTAGACGCAATGGGATTTTTAATATGCACAATTCTCACTCATGGGCAATTGAAAATCCGAATTTAAAAAGGGAATCGACATTCCAAGAATGTGTTTAATGGGTGTTTAATTCGCACGTTTATGTTCGCTAGTTAGGACTTACGAGTATGTCTCGGTAATGATATTGCTGTATGGGATTACTAGTAGACTTTAAATCATTGCTTAGTTATTGGGTGAAACTTCAATAAGTTCTGGTTACTATTCATATGGATGGACAAATATTATGTAATTTATGTATATGTATATATTTAATAATTATTATTTGATAATGTATTTTCTTTATAGTGTATAATGTTTATTTTATTTGTTTTAATGTTTATTTGGGCACAAACGGTACAATCGTTCTTAATTAAAGTATCAGTTACATATATCATAAACCAGCAAAGGTGCCACAACTTAATACTACATACAAGTTAAAAGAATACGGAATAGCAATACAGAAAATAAGAAACATTTTTCGGCATTAAATAACATTTTAAATAAGTAATTATGCTGCGTTAGTAAACTAATAACAAATACAAGGTACATACATTACAGTGTATCATACATTCAAAGCGTTAAATATTTCATGCTTAAACTTATCTAATGTAAGGTTAAATATATCAACATATGAAAAATTATTGTTATATGACTTACAAGTTCTAATAAAGAAGGAGTTTGATATATATTTCTTTCGAGTGAAGGGAATATGAAAGAGTTTGTTACTGCGTGTATTCAATCGACGAGTCTTATAATAAATTTTACTTGTTAAGTACGAAGAGTCAATTTCATTTCTTATAATTTTGTACATAAAATTTGATCTCTCAATGCGCGCCGGCCTTCGAGGGAAACCGTGTTCTCAATGTTAAACGTTAGGTTAGACCTGTCAATTTAATTCATGTACCTATAATAGTACATTACTACAGAGGCCGGGACAAAAGGGGTTGCTGGCCGAAGACATATAGACGGCTGAGCGAAGCGAGGCCGGATAGGTCTAAGGCCGGCAACCCCATATTTCCCGCCGAGGTATGTATAGTGCTTTTCTCAAACATGCAATGAAATAAACAACAAAAAAAACAAAGTTTTATTTTTAATACGCATAGTGGCAGAATGTCATGATGCCTGTGCCACAAATTTATGTGGAATGGAAATTAAAAAAGAAGACTTTGCAGGCCTAGGCCTGCAAGATTTGTATGAAATTCCATTAACTACCTCTTGTCCTAGCCGCACCTGAAACGTCATACTTCGCAGCCTATTATAAGGAACATAACATCAATATTTCATTGCATGTTTGAGAAAAAAATATTAATAATTCATTCAGTCATTAATTATGAGTCTAACGCCATTAATTAGAGTATAACGCCTTTGACGATTTGTTTAGCCTAGTTGGTAGTGACTCTGCCTCTGAAGCTAGAGGTCCCGGGTTCGAATCCCGGCCTGGGCATTTATTTGTGCATTTTTCACGGATATTTGTTCTTGGGTCTTGGATGTTTTCTATGTATTTAAGTATTTATTTATCTATATCTATATAAGTATGTATATCGTCGTCTAGTACCCATAGTACAAGCTTTGCTTAGTTTTGGACTAGGTCGATTTGTGTAAGATTGTCCCCCCCCAATATTATTATTATTATTATTTTTCTTTATTGGGAAAAAAAAACAGACAAAGATCGATATTACAGGTAGAACAAAGTAGGATAAATGTAAGTAGGTACAACCTATATAGGTTAGGGCTATATAGGTTGTACCTATATAGGTTGTACCTACTTACATACCTAGTACGATTCCCACTAGGAGTTCACACAAATTATCTTTAGATGGTATTGTAATAAGGATACAGATCAGATTTCACTCTCATCCTTAAATAAATCCTAACAACATAGGTAAGAAATAGTCTGCTACACACAATAGCAAAGTACAAAATACAAAATGAGAAACAAAAAAAAACTGACACATACTGATACTTATAAACTAAACGAGTACATTAATTTTGCGCTTAAAACTGGCTCGCGTATTATTAAATATGTCCACCGAGACTAGGCGCTTGTTATAATTGCAGCACAATCTGCGCAGTGGTGCTCGTACTCCTGCGTTAGTGAAGACTGACGGGACCGCGAATAGGGACAAAGTGCGCGTTCTATAGCTAGGAGCTCGGAAACCAATAGCCTCTAACAGTTCTGGGCAGTTATAGTGACCTGTGCATATATTATACAATACTGTGGCATCTTTGATATGACACCTGCTAGCCAATGTCTTAAGCTTATACCGCTCTAGGAGCTTGTCGTAAGATAGCGGTGCATGTGCAAGCCTATAGTGGAGGGCTCTGAGGAATCGCTTCTGGACCGCTTCAACAGCATCTACCGCTTCTACCGCAATAATTCACGTCACCATAAATAAAAATCTCATCGTACGCGGCGATAGGTGAAAAATTAAAAAAAAAAATCATAACTCCGAAAATACTAAAAATCGCGGAACATACATGGGGGTGATTCAGATAGCCCTCTAGGTCCTCTACCTCCCAGCTTCAGTAAATCACTACTTCTTGGGACACCCTGTATAACTCCCTAGTACGTCCTTACTTAGAGTATGCTTCAGAAGTCTGGAACCCTCACTACGCAATCTATATCGATGCTGTTGAAGCGGTCCAGAAGCGATTCCTCAGAGCCCTCCACTATAGGCTTGCACATGCACCGCTATCTTACGACAAGCTCCTAGAGCGGTATAAGCTTAAGACATTGGCTAGCAGGTGTCATATCAAAGATGCCACCGTATTGTATAATATATGCACAGGTCACTATAACTGCCCAGAACTGTTAGAGGCTATTGGTTTCCGAGCTCCTAGCTATAGAACGCGCACTTTGTCCCTATTCGCGGTCCCGTCAGTCTTCACTAACGCAGGAGTACGAGCACCACTGCGCAGATTGTGCTGCAATTATAACAAGCGCCTAGTCTCGGTGGACATATTTAATAATACGCGAGCCAGTTTTAAGCGCAAAATTAATGTACTCGTTTAGTTTATAAGTATCAGTATGTGTCAGTTTTTTTTTGTTTCTCATTTTGTATTTTGTACTTTGCTATTGTGTGTAGCAGACTATTTCTTACCTATGTTGTTAGGATTTATTTAAGGATGAGAGTGAAATCTGATCTGTATCCTTATTACAATACCATCTAAAGATAATTTGTGTGAACTCCTAGTGGGAATCGTACTAGGTATGTAAGTAGGTACAACCTATATAGGTACAACCTATATAGCCCTAACCTATATAGGTTGTACCTACTTACATTTATCCTACTTTGTTCTACCTGTAATATCGATCTTTGTCTGTTTTTTTTTCCCAATAAAGAAAAATAATAATAATAATAATATTGGGGGGGGGACAATCTTACACAAATCGACCTAGTCCAAAACTAAGCAAAGCTTGTACTATGGGTACTAGACGACGATATACATACTTATATAGATATAGATAAATAAATACTTAAATACATAGAAAACATCCAAGACCCAAGAACAAATATCCGTGAAAAATGCACAAATAAATGCCCAGGCCGGGATTCGAACCCGGGACCTCTAGCTTCAGAGGCAGAGTCACTACCAACTAGGCTAAACAAATCGTCAAAGGCGTTATACTCTAATTAATGGCGTTAGACTCATAATTAATGACTGAATGAATTATTAATATTTTTTTCTCAAACATGCAATGAAATATTGATGTTATGTTCCTTATAATAGGCTGCGAAGTATGACGTTTCAGGTGCGGCTAGGACAAGAGGTAGTTAATGGAATTTCATACAAATCTTGCAGGCCTAGGCCTGCAAAGTCTTCTTTTTTAATTTCCATTCCACATAAATTTGTGGCACAGGCATCATGACATTCTGCCACTATGCGTATTAAAAATAAAACTTTGTTTTTTTTGTTGTTTATTTCATTGCATGTTTGAGAAAAGCACTATACATACCTCGGCGGGAAATATGGGGTTGCCGGCCTTAGACCTATCCGGCCTCGCTTCGCTCAGCCGTCTATATGTCTTCGGCCAGCAACCCCTTTTGTCCCGGCCTCTGTAGTAATGTACTATTATAGGTACATGAATTAAATTGACAGGTCTAACCTAACGTTTAACATTGAGAACACGGTTTCCCTCGAAGGCCGGCGCGCATTGAGAGATCAAATTTTTATGTACAAAATTATAAGAAATGAAATTGACTCTTCGTACTTAACAAGTAAAATTTATTATAAGACTCGTCGATTGAATACACGCAGTAACAAACTCTTTCATATTCCCTTCACTCGAAAGAAATATATATCAAACTCCTTCTTTATTAGAACTTGTAAGTCATATAACAATAATTTCTCATATGTTGATATATTTAACCTTACATTAGATAAGTTTAAGCATGAAATATTTAACGCTTTGAATGTATGATACACTGTAATGTATGTACCTTGTATTTGTTATTAGTTTACTAACGCAGCATAATTACTTATTTAAAATGTTATTTAATGCCGAAAAATGTTTCTTATTTTCTGTATTGCTATTCCGTATTCTTTTAACTTGTATGTAGTATTAAGTTGTGGCAGCTTTGCTGGTTTATGATATATGTAACTGATACTTTAATTAAGAACGATTGTACCGTTTGTGCCCAAATAAACATTAAAACAAATAAAATAAACATTATACACTATAAAGAAAATACATTATCAAATAATAATTATTAAATATATACATATACATAAATTACATAATATTTGTCCATCCATATGAATAGTAACCAGAACTTATTGAAGTTTCACCCAATAACTAAGCAATGATTTAAAGTCTACTAGTAATCCCATACAGCAATATCATTACCGAGACATACTCGTAAGTCCTAACTAGCGAACATAAACGTGCGAATTAAACACCCACGACCTCTCTTCATTTTTGTTCTATAGTATAATAATCATGACGTAGCAGGTAATCTCGTGAAATTTATTACCTCTAAGCGAATCTGCTTGGAAATTTATCAACGAAATGTGTGGGCTAACGAAACTGTGGAGTTATACTGTGCTAGAAATGTCTTAATCAAATAATCCGTTTTTCTGTAACTATTACTGGTTAAATTACACATACTTAGCTGCCTTTAATCGTGTTTTTACTCATATGATTGCATGTAAAATAGTGATTAGATTCGTGTCAAATAGTTAATATTTAATATACATACAAACAAACACAACAAAACAACACAACAATAATGTACATACATTTAATTTTATTTTTAATTTTTGTTAATATACATTTTGATGTATGGGTATGGGTATATTATATACTTTCAAAAGAGGGCAGCGAATATATTTGTCACGTTGCATCTCTATACCACCGACGGGCACAACTAAGGTCGTGAACCCCTCGACGTTTCCAGGCCATCTACGTCCGCGTCTTCGTAAAGAGATGACCGGCCACCGACAATTAGCCTACGCATATTAATTACCAGCACAAACTGGATACGTCCGGCTTTCTAATTTAAATTGGAGCGGTTTAAGTCAACGGACGACTAACTGAGATTTATGATCGTCCGAACAAATATGTTGATAACGATAAAAGTTAAGGCGGGATCATTAGTCTGAAGACGGCACCGGAAAGCTATTTATAAATGTCGACTAGGTCCTGTCTAACTGTATTGTACTTAAAGTGCGTCCTTATCCACTCAAGTGCTCGCGTTAAAAAAAAAGGTGGTCTAAAGTGCTCAAGATTCACCGGGCATTAGCAGCGCATTGTCTTGTGTTGTTAATAAATCGATTGCCTGGCTTCGTCTAAACTTTTTGCTATGATTCTTTTTATGTTATAAAGCTAAAGAAACAGGCAATTTGTTTATATAATTAATTACATCGGTCACCATAGTAAAATATTTTTTTTAAAAGTCACAAACTTAACATACCGTTTCGAATGAGATCTTTTGCAATAAATATATTTTTATTTTAAAATCTAAATCGATAACATATGTAAATTTTATGTTTATTTAAAACTGTAATAGTTTACGCTTCGATTGATACCAAATAAAGTATATGTTCCCGGGGAAATATTTATCATAAAACCTTTTTCATTTGCAATGTTTACATTGTCAGTTTTGCAATTCGCCGCAAAACAGTGTAGTTTGTTTATGATTTTTTTATGAATAATTTAGGCAAACGAGTACAAAAATATTGTCAGACGTAGATAGAGACACTATTAATCTTTAAATAACAAGTGCCAGTTTTGTCAAAATCGCAGCAATTTCTGTCACAAATTATCAATAACAAAAAATAGCCTTACATACCTAACGTAATGAGGGCCGCTTTTGACGCCCGATTACAAATAGTTCCGTGCACTTCAAACCACATAAAACACTTAACACATATACTACACATGTTACAGTTCACAACTTAATAGATATGCGACCGATTACAACTCGATTTATATTTTTGTTCTCATTTCAAAGGTATACAAAAACCCACGTAAAGGTCCCGACTCAAACTAATGGACATACTCCGGCGGGCCTGCGCTGTCAAAATTTAATCATGGCGGCGATAAAGGACGGGGTACACTGGTGCGCAACGAAACCACAGTTCATGCAGTGATCGTCAATATTGAAATCACGAAATTTACATTTCTTATTATATCAATTACGAATAGTTACAGATCCTTAACTTATTACTTATACAATGCTAATACAAAATTAACAGCTGTACACTCATGGTGACTTTAATTATATATATTCTTGGAGTAATAATAACGTTTGGCATTTTATTTTAAATATCAGTGGCTGTCGTGATATAGAATAACTGACAAAGTAGAAAAGTTGGAAAACCGCCGATTTTTTCACTTCAAAGTTATATATCTCAACAATGGCTGAACCGATTTTGATAAAACATGTTTTACTAATATTATCGTTTCAGAGAGAAAAGTTATGTTATTCTCCTATTATAAATTCGAGGAGTTAAAAATGCAGTGTTTTTTCACCATAATAGTTACAACTTTTTGGCTCGACATATCAGATCTCAAAGACCTCGTGTTTACGTGTCTAGACATTTATAGTTGCTTCAGTCATATTGATCCACGGCTATAAGATACTACTAAATTTCTCTTGGAAATCCTGCTCTGAAAAAAAGACAACTAAATCGGTTCACCAGTTTAAATAAAAGCTACGATGCCACTGACAGATATACACATTAAACTTATAACCCCCCTCTTTTGCGTTGCGTAGTATAGTAGTAGTAGGTACGGTACCAGAACTGACTATATTGTAATTTCATCATGTCAGCCGAAGGACGTCCACTGCTGGACATAGGACATATATTTATTTGGCACCTCAACAAGTTTATTTTAACTCTAACAGGTTCTCATTGCTGAGGTGATAAGTTTTATGTGATGTGGTATGTGTGTGGTACACGAGAGCAAAGTTACCTATATGCATATCGTGTATTTGAATCTCTCGATACGCTATAAAACCTATCATAGAATCACTTGCCACGCTCCCTAGTGATTCGATTAAGGCACTAAGGTATCCTTCGCTACCTCGGTATTCGAAATTATCACTCGTCGCAAAAAAACGAATGCTCTCTTATTGCACAAATAATTATTAAATCCTTGCCTGACACATCACGTAACCACTAAAGAGGAAAATTGTAATGAAAATTTAAGAAATTAAATTAAATTAATATTTGAAAAAAATAATCACATGTAACAACAAAATTCATACACTTAATTTGTGAGGTTAAGTATTTTTTTATTGGTACGTGGTTTTCACTGCCGCAATGAAGAAATTTTGGGGTGTTAAGTTAAAACGACTATGACAATATATATGCTAGCTACAAATAACTGAGATAACGGTCAATACGGGTCATAATCAGAACTGGTTTTTTTTTAAAAAAACCATAGGTACATTCTTATTTGACCCATTACATGGAATATGTGAATTTTATAAATTTATATGATCAGTTAAACACGTTAAAGTGAACCCTACCTCTACTTCATAGATTCATAAATAAAAGGTAAGCAGTTATATTGGTAATGGGCCGCCACTTAGTATGCGTAAAAGAACCTACCAAAAATAAATAAACTAAATTAAACCATTCTGCGACAATAGCCCAGTGTGCACCGCGCCTTACGACATAATACGTGGATCCGACGCGAATCGGCGGAAGTGCCTTGTGCAACCACAGTTGCGTACAATAGTATTTATAGACGTCACAAGTTCATTCACCTAATCCTGCATAGAACATACCTAATTGTTCATTAAAAGTGGATTTATGTTGATTTTAATAGACGCATTTATTGATTTTAATAGCCTAGTACAGAAATATGGAATAATCACATAATAATGTACGATTTAAATTTAACCTCGCAAAATTTTCATCACTCAACGTACTTTGTTGGAAGAATTTATCACATTCCATTTTAATTAGTATCGAAATATATGCTTCGTCTTATGAAGCAGTAAACCAGGATTAATTTGGTATATAATACCAACTAAAAAATGCGAAATTGATTGCTTACAGCATTTTTTAATCGCGAGCTCTTTCGCTGACGTACCGAACTTCGATGGTCATCAAAACAACTTTTATATTTTATAAAAATTGTTCCGTAGACTGCCGTTTTAATTTTTTTTATAGTTGCCACATTCATACTCTACCTATATAACTCAATTAAAAAGCGTTCTTTGCATGTTCCGCATAGCAACAATTTAAAAACCGTTGGAACTCCAACTCGCAACTAGTGTTGCGAGAGCACTGTACGTTTTCCCAAGTCGCAACCCTAGTTGCGGAGAGCACGTGAGTGGTTAGAGATAAAAATAGTTAACTAAGTATAATGAAGCATATCAGTTGATATAGTATACATACCTGAAAGTAATTTAAAATTTGTTTTACACAACCATGATGTCGATTAAAGCAATATACACTCGTATTATACTCATACTAATTCACATTTTATATTGTCAGATCGGTAAGTTAAATAAAAAAAAATGTAGTACAAATTTTAAAGGAAAATATCAGGCTCCCATAAACTTTAAGTGTCACCCGGTTCCTGAAAACCCGATAGCCTTAACTTTTGTCGTGAACAAACAGATGACTAGTGCTGGTATTCACAACGCTTAACGCGTCGCTTCAGGCAAGCTAATACAATGCTCACCAGTGGCATAGCTACGGAGTGGCGGGGAACGTCCACCCGAGTGACAACTTTCAGGGGATGACACCTGGGATTGTCACCATTATTGGCCCAGCTGGGTGACGTCCTCATGATTTCCGCCCGAATGCGGTTGTCGACGAATTTAAGACGACAGCCAAGGAAAATCTCTAGTTTAAAAAAATTGAAAAAGAAGCAAATATACAAAACAGAAACAAAGAAAAAAACTACAAAATAAAAGGAAAATTGGCGCGACAATAGGCTTGCGCCCAGCGTTTGCTACTAGCTTGGTCAGCCCGCAGGAGGGTACTTCACAGCTCCTAAAAAAGGGTATATAATAATAGTTGGCTGGAAGGGGGAGGTTTGTTTGAGTACCTATACGACCCTACAACACACAACTACTACAGTTTTGTTACTTGTTTGTGTAAATACAAACTGCTTGTGTTACATATTAGTTCTAAGTTAGCTTAGGAATAATAGGAATAAATAATAATCTCTAGCTTTGTTACTTGCTTTTATATATTTTGCGATGCCTCACAGGGTATATGTTTGATACTTAATTGTGACGTGTATCAGTCACCTATATATTTGTAACAAAATGGATACAAACAATCTCAAGGTCAAGCTACACTAGAGATGATGGTAAAGTGAGACGAGATATTGCGAATAAGACAGCAGTATTAGGAACAAAACAATTGCTATTATATCTAATCCCTGTAACGGTGTGCGGGTCGCCCGCTACCTTATTGGATGACCCCACGCCGCGCACAGATAAACAAAGCCCTCGCCGCGGCGTATCTTGCCAAATGAAAATGGACTAGGGATGCTTTAGGTTCTCCTGCTATCTATTACGTTTGAGCCTAGATTTTCAAGCCGCTTTGCTATTTTGAAACGTTTCATAAATATCAAATGTGAATTCTATTACTTAAAACATAAATAAACATGCATTCTGATCTGATCTACATGTACATACATAAACGCACGTCTATATTCCCAAAAGGGGTAAAAAGCACACGAAAATTAATTCTCATTGCCACTTTTAGCTATTGTAGGTGTTATAGGTGGAGAAAATGTGATATTGCAGTGACAGGTTGCTAACCCATCGCCCACAACACATTTCAATCTGGTTATTATTTAGTCGACTCTTACAACATCCTAGGGGGTGGTTCTAACGCGGCACCACATAGGGAATCTTATCTGCCCAGTCTTTTTAAGCTAAAATTAGGCTCTATAGCTCTTAACCTTGACAATATCCCGGAAACATGGTCGGCGTTGCATGTAAGAAGGCTGCATGCACCCATATGTTTCCTTTCGACTGCAATTCTATTTACCTTAAAATGATACATTGTAAACAGGCCTTAATAAATATATATATGACATTCATATCATACCCATGTCTAGTCAGAACAGACGACATAGACATCTCTGAATAGTCTGAATTTGCAAGACGCTCGTCTGTTTGTTATAGTCTAATGGACAGTTAGTTTAGATCTTGGAACCTTTTTATTATACAAAGTTACGAATGCGAATACGATTGCGGCTGCATACGATCCACAATTATTATTTTGTATAATTTCTTATCTGGTGGGCACTTTTTACTTGGAAGTTCTTTTTACGTAATTTTAAACACTTTAATAGCTAATTTGAGCAATAGGAGCCCCAATATCACACTTACAGGTATAACAAAAACTATTAATATGTAGTAGAGGTGGATGTTCTTTTTTAGGGTTCCGTAGCCAAAATGGCAAAACGGAACCCTTATAGATTCGTCATGTCGGTCCGTCCGTCCGTCCATATGTCACAGGCGATTTATTTGGAAACTATGAGCACTACAATTATTAAATTTGGTAGGAAGGTATATGCTATGAACCGCTATATAAATATGATGTGAAATAACGAGAAAAATATTAAAATGGGGGGGGAGGCACCCCACACATGTAACAACTCAAAAAAAAAATCAATGCACATTCCTGTGTGGAGTATCAATGGATAGGCCTTCAAAAATGACATAGAGGTTTCTATAAAACTTTTCCATTTAAGTCAACTGTTGGTGAGATATTAGCTGTTAAAGTCGTAAAAAGTGAGTCCCCCCCACTAATTTCCAAACAATGAAGTTCAAAATTCTGAAAAAAATCAAGGTTTGAACAAGAAAAGTCTAACGGTTTTTGAGTTATTGCTGAAAAACTGTCTTGCCCAAACAAAAGGGCGTAGGTGCCGTGAGTTCCCTATCAAGATACGACCTTTTTTGATTCAATGTATTGTATAGTGGTTTTAAATGTAGATTAGGAGGTTTCGGTACGGAACCCTTATTGTGCGTGGTCCGACAAGCACTTGGCCGGTATTTTTCTGTATTTTATGTTTTTTGCGTCCGTGTCGTCATTCAATAGATTTAAGACAGGATCCCACTGAAAACCCGCGTCATGGCTTGCCGTCACATTATGCTGAGTCCCTTTTAGCGTCGTTTGTTGTTCTTTTTTTTGTCATAAAAATGTAATTATTATGCTGTGTATTTTTCATTCTTTTCTTTTTTCTTAATGCTACCACAACCCATTTGAAATTAAACTCATATTCGCATCTCTACATAAAATTGACCAGTAATTAATTAAATGCCTTCAACATGATAAAAGGTCAAAGGACGCCCGATATCCGTCTAATTTCTAACGGAACCGCTAGTACAAATATAGGCAAACAATCTAATACTCGCATTATTCTCGTATTTCTTAGTAGGTTTATCCCGCGGCATTCTCTCGGTAGATAATAGACCAGATAGGCTACCGACCATTGCATTCACTCTGATAACAACGAATATTATAATAGAACATGCAAGTTTATTTTGTAGTGTATTAGTTTGCGATGTTGTTTACTTCACTGTGTTATGTTTCACATGTTGACAAGTTGAATATTAGCAGCGTTTGTTGAGCACAATACAATTCCATACTTATAATCATAGTTTTATTTATACACTGTGCTAAGTTTACACGTCATTAATATCGTCACCAGCCTATTTACATCCCACTGATGGGCACAGGTCTCCTCTCATAGATTAGAGGAAATGGGTATTAGTCTCCACGCGGGCCCAGTGCGGATTAGGGACTTCATACCTATGAAACTTTGAATTTATTCGCAGATGTGTGCAGGTTCACAGTTTTTTCCTTCGCCGAAAAGCTAACAGTAAATATCAAATAATATTACGCACATAAGTTCCAAAAAAATCCATTGCGACGAGCCAAGACACGTTACCTACCTAAGATTTTTTAAATGTTTCAACATCATTAGGACAACGCGAACGTTACTTGTATTGTATAGTCATATTTCCTGTTATTGATGTTACTGAACTGCTTATTGAAATCCGTTATCACAATAAGCAGAATATAAGACCCATACACTCGGCTAGTGTCAATAATATCTCGCCGGTCATTCAGCTACCCCTTATTTGGTCTTCCGCGCTGGTGTCAAAGGCTCGGGGAAGACAATGACCAGCAAAGGTACACTAAATTGGACTACGTTAGGGCCGCGCTACACGATCCGACCGGGGCTTATCCCGCAGCGGCGAGATTATTGTTTCGAGAGCATCTCTGGCTAACATAGCGGAAGATCTGTTATGCAGGTAGCATCGGATATGGACCGAGCCATCTGATAGCCGTACACCGCATCGCCACCGGCAGTCCCAGTTGCAATACGTACTAACTTTACCATTATCTGTATCAAACATCTTCTTTATTGTATAAAATCATCGCGTATATAATCATAATATATGTCTACGCTTAGACATTATACTTTATAAAGACCGTTAAAATGCATTATCGGTGAAACGAAAACGGTCGAATACATTGTAACAGATGTTCACTCTGACTCAGACTTCAGTGGTATAATTTAAAATAACACAATTTAATGACTTTGTATAGCTTACTCATATACTAAACAAATGCTATTTACACAGTAACTTAAAACAGAAAAATAGCTTAATAGCTAGTCTTCAATAAAAGTGTCCGATAGTCCCATGAAGCTTAACTATCAGGAAAAGGAAAAGGAAGTCACTATTTACATTTCTTTATAATTATTGATTAAACTGTAAAATATTTATAATTTTCAGTCACAAGAATTCCCGAGCCTTACCTCAGGGTCCCAGTGTTATAGATGGCACTACCCGCAGAACTTGAAACAAAAATTAAAATGCCTGTGTCTTGTATAAAAGTCAACACCATAGCTATGAGAGGATTTATCAAAGCCAGGAGCCGCGGGTTCGACTTATTTATGCAGCGCGCTCTCAAACGCCTGCGCCGCGGGACGCTTGCCCACGCGCATGGTATAGTTCAACTCCATGTCAGTTTATGTCAGATTTGAACGGAATAATCACTAACCATTGTTACGTTGTTTGTGAATGAAGGTAATCATACATCAGCCTGCCGGGAAATGAAATGTGAGCTACTTCATTCACGTTGTAATGGAGGACAAATTAAAGCCAACGAAGTGGAGGGCAAAATGAGAGAGCCTCTTTGTCGTAAAATCACAATAACCAAAAGCTTTAAGGGGTTGATAGACGTAAAACATTTTGAGATTGGGATTTCAGTTTAGGATACGAAAGTTTTTTTTTTAATTCTCCTAGTCTGCAAGTGGATCATTGTTTATCTAAGTGGCCGGCTGAAAGTGGTACATTTCTGCTCTAGAGCAGAAAAGTATTGAAAAATCAATTTTTAGCATAATTTGGAATTTTTTAAGTTTCCTCATATTCAAAATGAAAAGTAAAGTGTTGAACTCGGGTGAAACCACCCATTTCAGCCTCGAACTATTGGCACTCACTCTCTCTTCGTTCGAGCGCAAAAATATCTCGTCAGAAATGGGTGCCTAATAACAATCCTTCTTGGATTTTTTCGAGATTTATGCACAGTTGGAACCTACTGTAGCAGCAGAAGTAGATTTCAAAATAATCTGTGTATGTCTTTATAATACGACAATAGGATCTTATGTACAACAATTTGAGTACTTCAGCACCGCCCGCGTAACTACTTTTACTGCGGAATGTACCTTTTCCAGTATAGGTCGCCGCCGTTATAAAATCGATCTTTCATAAGGTCCTCTAAATAGACCGGGAAGCCCAAATGAGTTTACGCATTGTAATCAAATCAATAACCGGAGACCATACTGATACATCTGCATTGGAATGTAGACACTTAACATAGATCAAACCTAATTAATCTTCACTCATTGTAAACCAGGAAACGATAACATTTTAATGCTATTGTTTATGTTTTACTTGAATTATAGCACCATTAAGTTAGTGCTTGACTCGATAACTTCTAGTAAATATCGCCTAAAGGTATCACGCTACTTTGTGCTATAAAACTGTTAATTGTGAGTCATTCACTATATCCATTTTATGTAGTGGAAGACTTTCGTCGTTACGATCATGTCACGGCTAATCTTGGAGTAACTCGCTCTTAAATTACTGTGTATTGTAATGATTTATATTTATTAAATTACTGTGTAGTTTTGTTGATGCTATGTACAGCATTGATTGGGAGGAACTATGGAATCGTCGCGGTCATAGCGCGGCCACATTGGCCTTGTCCATAGTTACTGTAATTAGTAATAAGGTTGACATTTGTTTTCCCGTAAAAAATATAAGTAACCGTAAAAATAATTCATGGCTATCAGATGACATAATTAATTCAAAATTATTATTATTCGACTTTATTAAAATGGGCCATCAATATCCGAATAATGAACATGTAAAACACATAATCGATATAGCACATCAAAATTATAACGAACTCATTAGAACTAGTAAATATGACCACTATATAAATATTATGGCAAAAAGTAAAAATGCTAGTAAGTCGATGTGGCAAATTATTAATAAGGAGCGAGGTCAGATAAAAAGCTCAAAGGCCGATTTCACAGATATCATCGTCGATACACTAGGAAATCGGTTTAGATCGAAGCAGGATGCAGCGAGCGCGATGAATCATCGTTTCACTCGTGCGGCCGCGGCGTGCGGGGCGCCGGCTGCTAACTTATCACGTGTGCTCACCGCGCTGAGCGCCGCTCGTGCACCGGCAGATCGTAGCCTGCGTCTTCGTCCATTCTCTGCGGACGAAGTCTATCAGATTATAACAAAGAAGATACCACACAAACTATCGAAGGATCTGTATGGTGTGTCGATGGAACTTCTACATCTTGCTGCCGCCCCTCTGTCACCGGTGCTGGCGGGTCTGTACAATCAATGCATCTCTGAAGGAGTATACCCTTCCACTCTGAAAATCAGTAAAATTTCCCCTTTGTATAAGGGTAAGGGAAAAAGAGAGGATATTGATTGCTACAGACCCGTCTCTATCATACCGGCGGTGGCAAAGGTGATGGAGAATGGGCTTAGCTCGCGCTTAACTGAGTTCCTGACAGCAACCGAAGCCCTATCTGCGCGGCAGTATGCCTATCGTGCGGGACACTCTACGGGCGCGATGGCACGCGATGTGGTGCGCCGGGTGATGGACGCCCGCGAGCGGGGCCAGCAGGTCGCAGTGTTGTGCTGTGATCTGTCGAAGGCGTTCGATCTCGCAGATCACGGCGTACTCGCTGCTAAGCTCCATCACTACGGCATCAACGGTAAAGCGCATGCACTTGTATCGGACATTATGCATGGAAGATCACAGGTAGTGCTGGGCGATGGAGGCAGAGTGAGGTCGGATCCAATGTCAACCGCGATGGGCGTGGCGCAGGGGTCTTCGGTGTCGAATATACTTTTCTCGTTGCTTCTCAATGACCTTCCAGAAGCGATACCAGCGGGGGAGGTGTACATGTACGCCGACGACGTTGCCGCGGTAGTATGTGCACCTAACATCGACCTACTCGAGCGACGTTTAAACGAAGTCGTAAATGAGGTGTCACTTTATTTCCGAAACAATGGATTGGTCCTAAATTTAAAAAAGACCCATTTTATACATTTCTACCTCGGGGGAAAGGTTACAAGGAGACTAGAGGTTCTTGTGGACGGCAACAATCTAGCACAAGTGCAAAATACCACATTTCTAGGGTTCGAGTTGGACGGAGGACTAAAGTGGGAATCGCACATCGCGAAGGTGTGTAGCAAGCTAGGGAGTGCCTGCTTTGCCCTGCGTCGATTGGCGCGAGTAATGCCTAGAAGTGTGGTGCGCTCGTGCTATTTCGCTACTGTGCACTCGCTCCTACAATACGGTGCAGAGCTGTGGGGCCGCGCTGCCGACTGGGAGCGTGTCTTTCGCATGCAAAAGAGAGCCATACGAGCTATTGCACAGGTAGGCCAAAGTGCGTCCGCAAAACCATACTTCCGGTCCCTTGGGATACTCACTCTGCCTTCGTTAGTGATATTTCAGGTGGCTACATACGTGCGGTGTCATTTGCACGAATACGCGAGGGGAGCAGATATACACGGTCGTAACCTACGTAACGCTCAGAGACTTGTGGGAGTTAAGCATAAACTAGCGAAATCTAGCAAACTCACCCATGTCATGGGACCAAGAGTGTACAACCGATTGCCGGCACAAATTTTAGAGGCACCTTCGATGGCCAGTTTTAAATCGCGACTAAAGGCATGGCTTATCGAGCACACTTTCTACAGCTTTAGTGAATTTATTCCAAGATAGAATGGTTGACTGTACAATTACTTACAATGTGTTGTAAATTTTTATGTTCTTTTTATTGTACGGATGGAAAAAAAATACTTTGAATATTGACATGTAATATGAATTATTATTAATAAATATGAATATGAATATGAATATGAATATGAATATGAATATGATTGCATATATATGCACCTTTACCTTTACTTACATCTTTTAATAACTGGCAATCATATTATTAAATAAAAACATTGAAGCCAAACCTAAAAAACCAGCCAAGTGCGTGTCCGGCCCCCCAAATTATCATACATTTAAAGGTTTACACTATGTGACGATAGATACAAAACATGTGGAAAAACGTCACATAGTAAAATAAAAAGCCCGGTCAAGTGTTGAGTGTGTGTCGGACCACGCCCAATGTACCTAAGGATAATGCATGAGGACTTTACTCAACAAAAATTTACACTTAAAAGATTAATCACGCAAACGGATTCCTGAATAAAAAAAGGTTAAAGAAAACCCATTTTTTTAAAACGAGCTATCTAACGAACAACGAGATGGTTTTATAAGAAAAAAAAATGCATCCCCATTTTACGTGTAGGGGAGGTGCACACTTAAAACTTGACGTAAGTAAAGTAAATAAGTACTATTATTTAGATCTATACAGCCTTCAACACTGATCACTAATAGTTTCTAGTTATTTTTATAATATTTAACACTAATTAATATCTGTAGCACAAAGAAGCAAAGAAAAATTAAAAAACGATTTAATCCGCGCTATTTAAAAGAGCGTTCTGAAACGGTGGTATTGGGTTCCAAAAATTAAGATCGTTAAAAGTAGAATTGTTAATTGACATGATAAACTTTCTGTATTTCTGCAACAATGGTTTTATTTCAAAATATTTATGATGATATAGTACATTACTGCAGAGGCCGTGAAGTAAGGGATTGCTGGACGAGTGTGGGATAAACGGCCGAGTCGTAGACGAGGCCGGATAAAACGAGTCCTGCAATCCCTGTTCCGGCCGAGGATTGTATAGTACTTTTCTCAAACATGTTAGAAAAAAAACAATAAAAAAACTACAATGTAAAAATAACTAAAAAATACAAAACGCCCAAAATTAGCAAAGCATCACGACAAATAACGGAAATTAAATAAAAACTCGAAACATGCTACATTACAACAAATACATGCACCATTTAAAAAAAACACGAAAGAACTAAAAAATACCAAGAAACACGTAAAAACTAAAAAAAATACCAAATACATGGAAAAACAAAAAAAAATGTCGAAAAGTACAAAAGAATTTAGAAAAAACTTTAAAAAAGTCCAAAAATATCAAAAAACAAAAAACGCTACAAAATAACACGAAAAAACTAAAAAAATACACAAAACTCGAAAAATTCGAAAAAAAAAACAAAATACAAAAATACAAGAACGACAAAAAAACCGGAAATATCTAAAAAACTACTAATTTACATAACGAATTAAAAATACGAGTATATATACAAAATCGTGGCGGTTGGCTCTATGTAATATTTCCTTTATCAGTTGATTTAGTAAAGAAATTTAAAAAGTTAGAGCAGCGGACAATAATGTTAGTTTCATACATTCTTTGGCCGCCGGCCAAGAAGTAATGTAGGGAGCCGTAAACAGGGAACTTCATGTCCTCTTTTCGTGACATTAATGCATACATTTAGGCGCATGTTTGAGAAAATTGTATTTAATAAAACCGTTGGCAACAGCTTCTTGATAATTTAAACTTTTTGGTTTATTTACGAGTAAATCATAAGATTATGATCCAACTGGTATTAATTAAATGAATTAATGTAATTTAATTGATTGATTATTTTTTTTATGTTTTTTTTCCTGGCACTCTCTTTTTCTTAACGAATTGAAAGGGACAAAAAGAAAGAAGTTCAATTATAATTTATTGGAAGCGCTCGTGGCCCAGCGGCGCCCGCGAACCGCGTGCGGTATGCGAGGTTAAGCATTGTGGGCGCAGGTCAGTTCTTGGATAGGTGACCGCTTTGAGTGGTTACTAACTGAGCGCTCCCGTGCTTTGGAAGGCACGTTAAGCCGTTGATCCCGGCTGCTGTGTATAACGGCAGTCGTTAAGCCGAGTTAGTGGCCTTCAGGCGGCTTGAGAACTTCTAACAGTCAAGTTGCCCACTCACTTGACAAAGGGGGGTCGAAGTTGCACCACGTTCGTAGGGAGTACCCACCGTTACCCTTCACGTGAACCCTGGGTGGTGCTAAAAGTGCAACAAAACCGGCAACTGTACTTGTCTATTGTCTTGTATTATTTATATTTATTTGTAATATACCTCAAACTATGACATGGCATACCAAATTAAAAAAACACAGAGTGAACAATAACTCATTTTGAGAAAATTCGAAAAATTTAAATATTTAGATTTCTCGCAGCGAAGTAGCAAGCCGCTGGGGTAAAAAATGCATAGGTATTATTGACCCTGCCGGTTAAATATCAAAGTTATAAATCCTCGTGCACAATGTTTGTTAGGGTCCGTACCCAAGATTTGTAAGGGTTCCGTACCCAAAGGAAAAAGGGGGGTAAAAAGAAACATGAAAATTGGAAAGGAAGTTTTTCATGTACATCCCCAACTTTCATGTTTCCTAAGAAACATGTTAAACAATAAATCAAATAATATCCAATGAGTTTCGTAGGAGATATTTCATGATTGTTAGAATATAACAAATTACTCATATAGGTACTTACGAAGTAGAATAATATCCCATCTTTATTATACTTTTGTACTATATAGCTTGAAAGGCAAACATTAAAGCCCCGTACTTAATCGAAACGACGTTTTACGGCTACAGCTGTTGCTATTTAAATTACGCTCGTGACAATATTATAAACATTAACGTCGAGAGCTATTTACACAATTTCCGTTGAAACTTTAATCAGTTAATCTTCAATATGGGCGAATGAAATATAGTCAAAGTGCTCTAGTTTGATACAAAAAAACTAGTTACATTTCTGGACAGGCAATGTTCGGTTTTTTCACGACCTGGGTTTTCCGACGTGATTTTAAATATTTAGATAAAAGTTAATCGATGATCCTTAATTAGAGGAAGATTACTTGGTCAGGTTAGGAATGCCCGCAGGAGGCCGGCAAATGCAAAATACGCCCGGAGCGGGTGACCGACACAGATTATATCAGCTTAGTTACTTAACTCTAAATAACTAACGCTATTAAAGGGAGTGCCAGAATTTTGCGAATTAATTTGACAGACGCGAATGTCACAATTAGGTGAAAAAAACAGACAAATTAATATATCGATAAAATTACATCGATAAAACCATTCCGTGTCTATCGTGCCAATCCATCAGATTGTAATATAAAGCATATAATTTTTAAGAATAAAAACCGACTTCAATGGGGGAGCCCGGTGAAAGATTATTATAGGTACTTAGATGGTGCACTCTTAGATTCCATACAATGAAAACAAAATGGCTATAAGTATGTTTATAATGGTAGAAGACTAAGTACCCTCAATATCTCATGGATTCCTCCATCAGAACTCAGGCTTCACAAAAATATGTCCTGAAAACCTAGCTTGCTTGACAAACATAACAAAGAGAACAATTCGCCAACTCCAACTATGCGTCGTTGAAGAGTTCTGTTCTGATCATCATCAGCAGTTCCACTCCATCAAATTTCACTTATTTAAATGTAAATACTTGATTTGTTCATGAATATACTAAAATCACTATATGTATGCCTTTTACATTTGAGTAGTTCCCTGGATTCCTCATGGATCCCATCATCATCAAAACTCGAGCTTGACAAATGATTGTCTTGAAAATCTAACTTGCTTAACAAACACAGCAAAGAGGACAATTCGCCAAACGTGAACTATGCGTCGTTGAAGAGTTCCGTTCTGATCATCATCAGTAGTTCCACTTCATGAAATGTTACATTTTTGTATGCATAATGCTTGATTTGTTGATAAAATCACAAAAATCACTATATGTTTGCTTTTAAGATTTGAGGAGTTCCCTCGATTCCTCATGGATCCCATCATCAGACCAACTTGGATATATATACTTACAATCATAAAAAGAATTTTCAGAATCGTTTCAGAAATTACGGAGTTCTGGAGTAACAAACATTAAAAAAAACATACAACTGAATTGATAACCCCCTCTTTTGAAATCTTGAAGTCGGTTAAAAATAGAGATTAATTATTGGCTATCGGTGGCCGAATAGTAGCAACATTATAAAAAATAAGAAACCATTATATCTAGAAATTTAAAACAATTATATTCGACTGTCAGAAAAGTCAGAAAACCTGAAGACTTTGAATTTTTTAAAGCTTAATGATTTCTATATAGCTGGTATCCGGAAGCCATATTTATTACTAGTGCATCTGTGAATTGTAGATATTGCGTTTTTTTATATATTTTCAAGTTTCAAAATTTCCGAAAACTGACACGTCTAAAAATACAAAATTATCGAACCTGCTCACAAAATTTCACGAGAATGGGTTGAGAAATACGACCTGTATAGGTCGATTCACAAGAGCTGGCGCGGAATGTCTATGAAATTATTGACAGTTTCATACATTTTTCGCGCCAGCTCTTGTGAATCGACCTACACAGGAGAACAACCAGAAATCCGGACATCTGGACATGCAGAAATACGAAATGATTTTTGTCGAAGCTTAAACGGAGACCTTCGCTTCACTCGGTCGATAACATCGCTATTCGCAGCATTGATGAACGCCTATTTGTTTCAGTTTTGGAACTTACTAAACTATTACATAGTTAAGCGTCGCTCCACCTCTGTAAAAGGGATTAAATTTAGGCCAAGTAACCTACCATAATATCATATTTAAGGAGATAAGTAAGTACATATTTTCATATTTAATGTTTAATTACGAATATATTGAATTATGTATGAAACTGCAACTATTTAAATTACAATAATAAAAAATAAAAAAAACTTAAACCGGAATTTTCGTCCTTGAAGTTTCATAGGCAGTTTTTACACCGATGCGGTTTCCGGAAGACGGTGCGAACAGGACAGCGCTATGCATGTCTATAGCGATATCCCGCTTACACTGCGGAAACCGCCCGGAAACCGCGTCAGTGTGACATCCGCCAACGGTACCTTTGATCTATAGGATGATATACATAAGTAATAATAATAATAATAATAATAAATATGCTTTATTGCACCACACAAGAGAACAATGTTACACAAAAAAACTTACTTAATTAGTAATGGTAGCAACAGGCGGTCTTATCGCTTAAGACTTTACCTACCTTTTGTGTGTTCTGACACTGACAGTGCTGGCGGATTTTTAATTTTTGCTACTCGTCACTGAATTAATTTTCAATACGATTAATCAGTGCTTAAGCACAAGTAAGTTTAGACCATCGCTATGAAGCTATTGCGCGCTATATATTTTCTGTACCTCACGGCATTTAGATATGCGAATAAGACCCTAGCCCTATTGAGATGTTACGCATAGTAATGATGATATGCATACAGTGCACGAACATTACTGCGTGTGTTTCAATGGGATGTAGGATGTCGTGGTGTAAATGCTAGTGTCGCCTCATTGTGCTGTGACATAATTAAGCGTAGGAAATAAAGGGACATATTTTTTTAACTCATCAGATTTCGTGTTATAACTGCATGTGGGAATATTAGAATTGATAAAGGTTTATGAATATTTTATTTGCGGTAAAACTTTGAGGAATAAACATTTAAAAAACCTATATCAATAAACTGTGTTTATAAATTTCAGTGTTTTTCGTTTTGTTTTATTTATTAGTATTATGAAAGGGCTTCCAACAAATGTTGCGGTGCTCTGATCTTTCTTTGCGAATCAGTCGCCAAGGCTAGGGATATCACATCTATAAAGGCCTCGTACATACTGAGGGCCTACTCCGAACTTCGAAAATCGAACTTCGTGTCGTGCCGTCCCTTTCACTCTCGTGTTATACACTATATGACGGAAAGGGACGGCACGATACGAAGTTCGAATTTCAAAGTTCGGAGTAGGCCCTCAGGTTAATTTACTTTCGAGACGTTTTTGCATCTGTAGTAGTATTTGTATATTTACAAGGACACACGTACATGTTGACATGTACAGACACACGTCAACGTGTGTGTGAGGCTAGCTACAAGCTGACTACAGAGGTCACAACTACAAATGCAAAAACGTCTCGAAAGTAATTTACCTGTACGTTGTTGTCATCCTAAGGACTAGCTCATTTGTTTGTTGTGTAGTGTAAGTAATTTTTTTTTTAATTAAAAATGGGATTGCTCTTGGCCAGCATCTAGCCATCATTCCTGATATTTAGGCTATGCAGACTTATTTCTTGCCTTACTGTTTGTATATTGAGATGAACATGTACTTGAATATGTACTTGTTGCTTGTACCTACTTACGAAAACAAGTAACAAAGATATAAAAAAAAAATTAAACCTGTATGTAACACGGTAGATGAATGTAGTTGATTTAATTGTAGTACTTCATTGCCATCACTTGCACTCCATTTTCATTGGGTACAGACATAGCGTTGGTGGCAAAACTGGCAAACAGGTGTACTGCCTTATGATAAGCTGAAGATGTAACCTATGGACGCTTGCTGGTCTGGAGTAAGTATTTACAGTTATGTGCATATCTAGATTGAGGGTTTACTGTGTTGATAGCAAAAGACATATGCACTATATGCAGGTCGATAAGTATGGTTTAATATTTAACCCTAAGTAGAGCACCGGATACATGCTTCCTTATACACCACAGTTATGTTATTGTTGAACTTATCGAGTTACTCATGTATTTAAATACGCTCAGATCACAATTCTTCAATCTCTTTTACAATTCGAGTAAATATCTAATACCTACGTAAGATTTTTCTCGTTCAAAGCAATACCTATTTTAATATAATGTATACAAAAAAAACCGACTCCAATTTTGGTACTTGCTATGCCGCAATTTGTGGTTTCCGTGAGCCAATGCTTGGTTAGCTACAGAAAATACCAAAATCGGCATATGCGTGCCTATCAAATTCGAGGAGTTCCCTCAATTCCTCCTAGATCCCATCATCAGACCTTCACCAAATTTATATGGGACCAATGTCGGGGTACTTGCTTTGAAAAAAAAATTGACAAAATCCGCCAACGTAGTCAAGAGTTTTATCGGGGAACAAACATACATAAAAAAAAGAACAAGCAACCATGCAGACGGAACTGAGTACCTCCTTCCTTCTATTGAAGTCGGTAAAAATCAAACACTTCTGCTCTATTAAGAGTCTCCAGTACGCATGGCTGAACTCGATTATCCATACCAACGTAGTTTCGTTCTCATTTTTCCGAAAACGCCTTGCTGAAATAACATGAAACTTTGTATACACAATGGGAGCCGCCATATTTAGGTCTGAAATTAGTTTCTGTTGCTAGAAATTGTAATAGAAAAAAAAATACAGCGAGTTTTTGTGATTTTTACGTCTTGTATGAAAACCTTAATAATCGCTGTATTTTTTCTCCATTATAATTTCAAGCAACTAAAACTAATTTCCGACCTAGATATTCCGGATTCCATTCTGTATACAAAGTTTCATATTATTCTAGCATGGCGTTTTAAAATGAGATCGAGCGAAATTACCTTTGTGTGGAGTACCGAGCTTACTGCGGGCTCTTAAGGGTTACCCCATTAGTAGTCATTACTATCCTACTATATATGATGAAATAAGTCTAATCTAATCTATAATAGTATAAACGCGATAGTTTAGATGTTTGTTGCTCAACCACACAAAAACGGCTAATAATTAACTAATTATTTATGAGTGGTGGAAGACTATTGACCGTTTTATTTAATAATACACCAGTCATGTGGCGCTGCATACATCGTGACTACCCCTTACTGATATGTGTCAAGTTATTTATGTACTGTGGAAAATAATTACCAATTACTATGTCCATGATATCTCGCATTATTTCTGCTAGAAACAAACCTAATTAATAAGAGTACCTACTTCTTATTTTCTCATGGTGTAAAAATAAATAAATGCAGGCGAAAATATATGCGGTGCTCTGCCCATACAAGTTATGATATGTCAGCTATTTCTCACATTTTATTAATTATGCCCTGCCAACTGAATTTATTACTCGCTTCCACACCGTTTCCAGCTGCCTATTCCGCGATCTATTACAATGTTTACACTCTTGTAAATAAGTCATAACCACCATATACGACAGACAAAGATATTTGTGTATTTATTTATGTTATATCGACAGTGTGAGTCGCACATTCCGATCGAAACTAATTTAGTTGACATGAGGTAACGTCATAATAAAAAAGAACAAAGGGCATTCATGCGTCGAGTAAAAACATCCTTGACATACCGAAACAATCCGTGGCGCGTGTCAAATCAACGCGTGATTTCTCCAAACACACATCTCCATACCGTCACCTTTCACACCAAAACACATCCTCGACATCACGGCCGATATAATATCATCAATCAAACAGTACAAGGGCCGAATGCAAATTTTATTTAAGTCAGATCACCGGCTCACCCACGTCAGTCGTTCTTCGTTCAAATTTCGCTCTTCCTTCCCAGCGACAGTCGCCAAAATAACACCGACGTCTCCGACCCAGGGTCGACTATCGTGCCAGACTCTAGGACGATTAAAGCGTCAGTCTGTTCAGTGTTTGTAAGCAATAGGTATTTTGCATACAAAGCATTATAAATATTTCCTGTGGTTAAGTTGCGTCCTCTGCGTTTTGAAAGCCAGCGGATGACACGCGTCGATACGTCGGACGATTTATGCGTTAAAGTGGATGTAAATATATGTAAAATAGAGTCTTCTCGTTATGAAATACGGGCTTTGAGAGAAAAGGAGCAATGAATTACCATGCCGGCTGGAATATTGCAGTAGCTTGTTTGTAGAAGATGAGACTAATCAACATACAGAGGTATGATTACAATGTTGTATCTTGGTCCACACACTTTACACGCATGACAAATACATACACCTAGGGCGATTTTGCGATTATTTTCCACGGGCACGTAAGCCAATCGTCGGCATCAAAGTACACAAAAGAAGGCCTTTTTATTTAGATAAGTACTTATTTGGGTTTGAGAAAAAACTCCATTGCGGACTGTTCCTTATGTTTCCTCACGGAATATGTGAATGACGAAATGACGTAATGAATAGGGTTATTCACCAAATCTTCATTCTAAAACCCCGTGCACAACACGAAACAAGTTGTATTTGCGTCTAAAACGGTTGATATTTAAATAGGTCTGGGTCGGGCGGAACACTTGTTCGATTTGACAGGTGATAGCGGCCGGTGAAATATCACCGCCCGGGCGATACCGTGCGGCCCGCAGCTGCGCAGGATCTTGTAACACCCAGAAGGACCTATATTTCGCATTCCATTTTTAGGGTTACATACCTGAAAAGAAGTAAACACTTACCTGTAGGATCACTTTGTTGTCCGCCTGTCTGCATGTCTGTCTGTCAAGGCTCTTTGTCTCAGGAAGGCGTGGAGGTATCAAGTTGAAGTTAAAATCAAATACTTAAATCTGCAATCCCTTGAAGCTGTGAGTAAATAACGCAATCTAACACAGTCGTACCTACATGCTGAATATTTTGACTCTCTCAATGGAATCAAAACCTACTTACTTCCCGCTGACCTAGAGTTATGTATGAAATTTGGCAAGAAGATAGGTGACGTAATTACGCGCAAATTATGAGAGTACGGTACGGAACCCTTATGCGCGAGTTAGACTTAAGCTAACATGTCAGATCGGCTTGAAACTGGGAAAGTACCTCCACCTCCTGAAGACCGCAGCCGTAATTACACCACCTACTCTGCCACGTATATGGTGTTGTATTCCTGGAGGTGAGTAAGACGGCTAGAACGCCCGAGGGTGTGCTATATTGGGAGCGAGAGACATGCATTTGTCTTAAGCTGTCTAAATAGCGAATCCTTAAATTAATGACGGGTCAGTAACGAGCTTGTTACTTTTCTCGAGTATAAGCCGTCCGCTACGAATACTCTTCTAGAATCTAAAACGTCCATAGGCTGCGGTGCCTACCCGACACATTGATATCAAACTGGAATGTGAAATGCAACTATCAGATTGACTACAGATGCACAGGAGCGGCAGATGGCTATCATATCAGTCATGATTAGTACATTATTTCAGAGGCCGGGAAAAAGCATCGTATTTACTCATAGTTTTTGACAGACGACGCAGAGCAATCGATACAATAGAGGCATAGTGCTTTTCGCCATCAATGCAAAAAAAACAACTTATTATGACTAATATGTAAATATGTTCATAAATTCATGGGACCCGGATATGTCCTAAAACTACAACCAAGACCTGCAGCAGGCAGCAGCATCCTGGAGTGCGGTTTATTTAATGGGGGGAGGCCTAGGTATGTCCAGCAGTGGACGCCTTCGGCTGATATGGTGGTGGTGGTAGATATTCAATACTAATGAAGTTAGTGATTCTGAGTGGAATGAGTGATATGTGAATAATAGTGATTTGTGAAAAAATGGATTGGACTATGTACCGTTGAACTTTTTCAGGCTATTTATTCACTAATGTTGGTGGTAAGTTTGCATAACGAGGCTATTGTACTTTCTTTACGAATGAGATCCTGCAGGTTGTATAGTTCTATATGGAAATTATGCACTAGGCCACTTAGACTTGATAGGAGACCGCAATATGTCGAGCCAAATAGTTGTAATTATTATGGTGAGAGAACGTTGCACTATTTGGTTCCTCGAATCTTTAATAACATACCTTTTTTGTGTGAAAGCGATATTATTAACAAAACAGCCTTTAAAGATAAGCTAAAAATACACTACTGGCATTTTACAGTGTCCAAAATGTGCTGCAGTGACGATGAGCAGTTTTTCAGGTGTAATCAAGTGGTCCCACTTCCACTCCCACCCCACCCGCACCTCACTGGAGCCCCACTTGTCGAAGAAAGCCCTAACTTGGCAGATACCCGGAAAGCTGAAAAAAGGTCGCCCTAGAGCAACATAGCGGCGTTCTGTGGATCAAGAGTTGGACTCGCTCGGGATGAAGTGGGAGGGAGTAACCCAAACTGCCCAAGACAGAAGCAAATGGAGGGAGTTGATTCGAGCCCTACAGCTGCACTCCAGCAGAGGGTAATGGGACAAAGAAGAAGAATCAAGTGGTTGAGGTCAGCTGGTAGTTGTTGCGTGATTTGTCGGTTAGGAATAAAATAACACATGCGTCTAAAGTCTAGAAGATGATGATGAAACAAAAGTAGATGTGATCGCCCTTTATCGATAAGATCGCATGTTGTTGCTGTTTTCTGTAATGTTTTATTATTCACTTTTATTCAAGTTCGCAACAAAGCGTGTTAGTATTGTCAAACAGACTGAAAGCAAGTATTAACCAATACTTAGAAACTCGTATCGTGAGCCATAAACAGCCGCCGTCTTCACTACAATTAGAGAACTAAACGGTAATATTGGTGCATCTAAAGTGCATCAAATCGCAGATTAGCTTGCTTTACTGCTATCTCTGGCCGCTGTATCGACGTGGGCGATGTCGCGATAACCTAACGCGATGCTTCTTTGTTTCTCTTTGCATAAGTATAAGGTTATCCCGGGTTGGTCAATCGGTGGTTAACATTAGAATGATGCAAGAAGTAACAAATTGTATGGACCTTAAGGAGTAGTGCGTATTTTTATTTTTTTATCTATATACATCCATAGCAGTCTTAAAATAAAAATGTATCTAATCAACTTACAAATATGTAATGCAGAAGCGGATAATTTTATCACCCACCCACCTTAAACCTAATCTGTTATTTTCATATCATTGACTTAAGTACCTACTAATATTTGATTTCATTGACCAGCGACCTCTCCTTCTCTGAAATAAGGTTAAGCTGGCTAGTCTAGCTATGATAACTATAGGTAAGTTTTAGTTTTGTATTTCTCTTTGGGTGCCCTGAAAACTAGCGCTTATTGGTATATACTGGCTGGTATCCTTTTGGGTTAATTGATGTTTTATTTAATTAAATTCCATGTACCTACTTACGAGTATTAATACTATGCCGCGATTGTGATTGTACCTACACCCAATAAATATATTTCTTTCTTTCTTAGGAATAATCATTTATTTATGTACAAAGAAAATATATACAAGAATACTTAACCAAAATAATATAAATAAAATTAAAACTAACTTAAATCTAAAACAGGCCCTTGAGGCATTGTACCGAGGAAGCTGGCGGCATTTCCTCGCTGTATCGCAATGCTGATACGTTGAGCGAGGAAGCCGCCAGCTCTTCGGTCACCAGTTAGTTCCTTCTTTCTTTATATTTACTTTTTTGTTTATATTTCATTGCGCAACTTTTGGCGACCTCGGTATGCGACAGATACCTACTTGTATAGTAGGTATACCAGAGGAACTTGTGAAATATCATATTCTTAAAATATATTCAAAACCATATCGAAATGTTTAAGCATAAGGAGAGCCGACCCAACCTAATGTGGAATATGGTGAAAACAAAGAAAAAGACAATGAAAAGCTTAGATATTAACCACCATGGCCATATGTCCTGGTACAGTTAACTTGCTAGCCGCATTCACCGTAGGTTATACAGATAAGTTTGTATAGCTCTCATATATAACTACATTCACGACATGGTTCTCTCAGTGACAATGACAGGGCTAGAATTAAGAGCTACATGCACCGACAACAGTGCGGTATGTACTTATAATTAAATACTGCACGTCTACATCATGTCATAGAAAAAAACCCTGTTTCATGCAGAGACATGAGAAGAACAGAGGTTCTTCGTAATCAAAATGTCTGTAGGTATATATAATAATAAAAGCCGTATCGTAGGGATGATTGCGACACAGGACTGAAGTGTTTGCGTTATCTATATACGAGATCTGTAGGTTATTGGAACCTAACATAATCCCAAATTAAATCACTACTTTTGTAGAAAGAACTAATTGATGCTCCTTAAGGGACACTAGATTATGCCCCAAAGCCCGTGCTTGAGCCATGTCTTTATTGACATCTACTTAATCGAGTAATATATCGCCATTTGATGTAATTGAGTAATATATAGCTCGCAGTGAAAGCGTCGTCCCACACCACGCTAATCAAGCCACAACGCAATTACCTATGTACTGATTTGAATATTCCATTCGAAATTTGAATTTGAGATTGTCGTCTGTCGTGAGTCATTCGATGACACTTGAATGAATGACGAAAATTTCGGCACGCGTAGGCTTCGTCAAATCATCCGTAGAGGTAAGTTACGTAGAGGTACATATGTATGTGTGATGAAAAACCAGACATGTTAATTAAAACATATACATAGTTAGGGTAGGTTTGTTAAAATAGTAATAACAATTTTATGGCATAAATTTCCTCTCGCAAATCTGATCATATTATAGACGATTTGATTTTCGGGTTTCCGTTACTTGAAAGAGGACCGGTGCACGTTTTTAAGTTATTATTACTAAAAAGCTGTCTTTCTTTTACATAATTATCTTATGACGATACACTGTTTTGTGTATAGCTCGACACACGTAGGGCTCAATAAAATCAATGGCAGACGGGTAGACATTGGATGATCGCGTAAATATGCCGTATGGATAAATTTTAAACGCTAAAAATTGTTTAAGGCACAAAGGCTTTTTATTGTAATTTTACCTTTTTTCTATTTCATAATATTCATAATTTGCTCAGGATTCTGAGCAGAATAACCCAAAAAATGACAAATCTGTGAGAAATTGTACAAGTAGAACAAAAAATTAAAACACTCAACAATTAGTTTCGTTTTACAAAGGCGTTAAGAAATTAAGGCTCTCATGTAAACATCGCGAAGATATAAACACACGCTCCAAACAAAATGTCCGTACCTTTTAAGAAGATAAAGGCCTGCTTTTGTAACAGAACTGGTTGAACTGGAAGCCAGCTCGCTAAATTAGAGGCACACGCTGCTTTAGGATTTTCCCCTTTCTTGCGTTTCGCCGCCACAATTTGTAACGCAACAGGCAACATTTTCGCAATGTCCCGATTGAATAGACCACTTAGCTTGATAATGTTGAATTTATTATTTCGTTTGCCTTTTCTTTGATAGTTTGCCGTTGAATTGAATCGTCGCTTGCTTATTAGGAAGTGTAATATGTAGCGCTTGGCTAGCGAAAGTCCAAGTAACTTAAATATATTCAGATTGTGATCTTTCATTGCACTTTCATAATAGTTACCGATTTGACTTGACAACCACTTTGGCTTAGTTGGTAGTTACCCTACCTACGAAGTCGGAGCGAGGTCCCGGGTTCGAATCCCGGCCAGGGATTATTTGTGCATTTATCACGAATATTGCTTCTGGGTTTTGGATGTTTCGTATGTATTTAAATTTGTATTTGTCCATATACAAGTATGTTTATCGTCGTCTAGTACCCATAGTACAAGCTTGGCTTAGTTTGGGACTAGGTCGATTTGTGTAAGATTGTCCCCCAATAATTATTTATTTTATTCATCATCAGCCTATATACGTGCCACTGCTGAGGACAGACCTCTCATTAATAAGAGAAAATTGTACGGTGAAAAGTATTGTGTGGCCTGCTACCCCTACGCTGGCCCTGTGCGGGTTGAGGACTTCACATACACCTTTAAATTTCTTCGCAGATGTATGCAGGTTTCCTCACGACACTTTTCTTCACCGAAAAATTTACGGAAAATATCTAATGTTATCCGTAGGTACCTATAAGATCTGAAAAACTTATTGGTACGAGACGGGATTCGAACCCACGACCGGCGCTCGAAAGCAGCATGCTTTAACGACTAGGCTTCCGTAACCTAAATATTGTATATAGGAAACATAAAAATACATACTACATAGGTACATAGAAAACATTCAAAACTAAGGAGCATATACAGGCTGTAAATTTTATAGGGGCGTATATTTTAATGACGATTATTATCGGATCTAGAGAACCAACATAAACCCCAACGTAATACATTCATATTAATTTACGTACCTAAACGTCATATCATGCCAGTATTCATTTGTTTACTTTATCAATAAAAGTTATGTCAAACTTAATTGGATTGTATACATAAGTGCTCGGCCGGACTTTAAAAATATTATTACGTCTAATTAATAACACAATTTAACGAAATTATTATCCCATATGAGTCGTATGATCGGATACCATAGCTATGCAGTTTTCTATGCAATCTATCTATCTATATCTCTCTTCTATCTATCTTCTATATATATATTACGCGAAGCCGATCTTTGTAATGCCCATCTGATCTACAGTTATGGACCGATTTTGATAAATTATATACCATAGGATTCGTCTCATGCTGCAGATTTGCAATAAGGTCTTAGATTTTTTCATTTTTCTCCTGGAAAATTAATAAAATGATATTTACGTAAAATCCTGGATGCCCCGACAAATATAAGCCTCAAAATAGTGTTCGATGACGCCGCATACAAGCGAGGGGTCAGCTTACATTGGTAGAATTGTACGAGGTGTCAAAATTTAGCTTGGTTAACACGTGACTTGGGAACTAGCTATGGTATGATTCCGGATGACATAAAATTAAATATGAATTAAAATGTCCCTGTAAGAAAAATCTGGTACAGCATTACAAAATAAAACTTTTAAGTCGAGAAATACTCCATTTTAACTATAAACGAAAGTAAAATTACTAATTTGTTTACTAGACAATACATAATATTCGGTCTAAGTATTTACAGTTTACATAAATGACAGACGTATTGTGTCAACTTTTTTTTATTGTGCTCTATTTATGTCAAAATTAAATTGTCATGGTTTATACTTCAAAGAAGTTGATATACAAACCAATGACGTTTTAAATATACGTTCCGTATATCTTGACTGATATTGATATCTGCCAAACCAATGACAAACCAAATTAAACTTTACGTTGTGAGTTACAGAGCTGTTTCTGAGTTAATCATAGATAAGCTGCAAAATAATAATAAATAATAAATAAATAATTGGAGTAGACGTTACTTATTGGTGGATTCAGATCAAACCGACGAGAAAACAATGTTGCACTAATTAATCTTTACGACGCCAATAACGTATTCGACGTATATGCGCACCATCGATTCGACACAACGACGAATATATCCGTCATGGTAAATGGTTGATAGTGCGCTTAAAAGGTTACTTTATATACTTTAACAGAATTAAGACGTTATAAAAATAATTAAACCCTTTAATTGCCGACAATATAGGTGTTATGACGTACGTACGTTGTCAAAATCACCTTCGTTTTTTACACTATGGTTCATATTCTATCTCTTATAGAAAATCAGTTGGCGTGTAAGTGTCACTGCCGTTCGTAAAGTATGGCGTTCAAAGGGTGATTTTGCTATTCATCAATGTTGTCTGAGGATGTCAAACGCAAAGTTGACAGACCTTCTCTATCACACCAATAAGGAAGTGTTATAGAGATGGATATAACGAAAGATTTTAACCCAGTTACTTCACTTGACAAAATAGATCTCACAACTGTCATGTCAGAACCACACGATGGACCATGATGGGCCACGTACAAGACGCAGTTACGCGGTGAAACGAGATGCAAATATGTTTTCTTTATGATTGACTGACTGGCGATTGGCCTTAGTCTCACCTGATAGAAAGCGATGATAAGGCCTTTCATCCTTTAGTGCATAACTGCGTCCTATACGTTGGCCCATAATGGCCCATTGTGTGGTTCCGGCATCAAATGTCAATGCCAATATTGCCAATGTCGCATGCATGTTTTTTTTTCTAGATTAGATAGAATAGGTTATGAGAATACGTAGAGTATTTCAGATAAGAGATCCTATACGAGTACGAGTTCCACCAATAGGGACGGAAAAGCTCTTACCCACCTAAGTTGAGAATTTGTCTTAAACGGTTGGCGCCTTATCATAAACAACCTCTATAATTTGGGTGGGTATGACGAGGACATGATAATGAGGCAAATAAAGTGGAACTATGACAAAGACTACAAATGATGTATCTCTCTCTGTCGCTCTTATTCCATTTAGTGCATGAGTAGATCGGTAGCGGTATTATTATTTGAAATTTTCTCAGGGGTACTCTAAGGGAGGGTAGGATAGGAGTCATATCACAGAACATTCTTACTTGCGGAACTATGACAAAGACAACAAATGATATATTCCTCACAGTCACTTTTATTCAATTTAGTAAGTATATGATCATCTCGCTCGGTAGCTGTATTATTATTAGACGTCTTCTCTGGGGTACTCTGAGTTTGCGTACCTCATTAGAGCCTTATTTAGACAAGAGACGCCATCACCGCACATTACCGAACAAAATATTTTGTAATTCGGGGGAGGTAACACACACATAAAAAACCACACATACTAAATATTTTCCTATTACTACGCACCATTACACTGAAACAATCAACGCACATACATTCAAAACACTAAAGTTATCTGATTATTATCACATGGCCAAATTGACTGAAGTTGCTAAGGCGCATATTATTCATAGAAATTCTCATAGATAAGTAAAATAAGTAAAAGCAAAAGTTATTTATTTACCAAATTAACATTTAGCGCTAATAACACAGTGTAACAGTAACCCTCACACTAGCCTGAGCCTGTATCGTGGGAGTCAGTTCAGATAACGGGTTAACAAAATATCATTGCGGCTTTAGGGGTGTGAGAATACAAGTTGAATTTGAAGACGGGTTATGGTTTTACAAAAATGCATGCAAACAAATGATAAAAGAACAAGTTACTTATAGTTATAACATATTCGTAGTATCCTAACAAGCAGGTAATCAAATTAAAGATATGAAGTAGTTGTATGTGTTAAAATAATGTGTGAGATAGTAGGTAGATCTTATTTCTTGAAATAAGGCTGACATTTACTCTCAATTTGACGACTAGCCGTGATGATCAAGCACGAATGTTTTTAAATCGACTTTGTAATATCCTTCCAAATACGCATATTCTATCCCGTGGCTTCGCTTGCATTCTTCGTAGTACGTCGACGCGGCGAAGCCGCGCGGGTAACTAGTATGTTATAATACCATAAAAGCTGTAGGATATTTAAGAAAACTGCCAAGTTAAAGCTCAAAATGCATTAAGCCGCAGTAAATTAGTTTTACTGTAAACAATGAAGTGCCGGGCTTGGCACCATTTCAGAGAATCTGCGGAACTTGGCACCCATTTAGATCTCAATTCTTTTGTCGGTGAAGACGACAACCTAGAATGGCATATTCTTAATATTGAACTTGGCTCCCGTTTTCACATTTATGTTTTTGATGGGTTAATCTTACCGGAAGCGCAGCCGCAAAAGGTAGAGCTCACTGCCAACAGTGCCAACTAGTGATGTGGGTTGCCAAACTTTAAGATTCTCTATTTGTATCAGGATACTGACACAGAGTTTTAACGCCTTATAGTTAGGCGAGGCCAAGCTAAATAATATCAATATACTCAGCTCATAATTGGAAGAGAATGCCGCAAAACGATCTCAGGGCGTCGACGCGACGTAGTAAAGGTACAATAGTATAGTATGTATAGATCAGTTTAAAGTCACTCCTCATTTGACTAAGAATTCCGAAGCTTTGTTTTGAATGCATGATTCATTTAGACCAGTGGTCTCATGTTTCACCTACTAATCGCATTTTCAACACTAATTTATTGCTGCCTTTTACAGAAACATCCACCTGAGTCATTCTCGCCACAATGAGCTTACTCTCAATTAAAACATTCATTGTAAGTGTCAGTTCTGGACTTAGGTCGTATATTTCAATTTGACACATCGCAGCGATCATGTAGTGTGTAAAGCATGACTTATGTTTAAATATTAATGGCCCTCCGTATACGGTTGGCGTTCTGCGCTTAGATACCGATGCCTTGTTTGTAGTATCATCGGAAAAGTTATTTCTATTGTTCTGAGCTGTGAAGTAAAACTTGGTTCAAGTTTTACTTCACAGTTAACACAAGCCTTATTGAGCTTACTATGGGACAAGTTCGATTTGTGTAAACAAATGACCCCTAATATTTATAATTTAAAAATAATTAGCCTTCTGGGCCCTCTACCCGCTGATGGCGACTTGGGACAATTTTTTTATCTTTAAGTTTGCTTATTTTATTTTTATTTTATAGGTTATTTTATTATGTCTGATTATATTGAATAAACGCAGGCCCTCACTTAAAACAACTAGCAACACAGAATAAGAAGGAAGAAAAAGAACAAGCTAATATTAGTTATTAATTATTAATGACATTTTATCAAGCTATTTTTTTCGACGAACGAGTGCAATGAGGATAATGACTAGGTAGCTCCTCATCTTGGTGTTATCCCGGGTGTATCCGGGAGAAGCCCGCGACTGGGGTCTCCTTTCGACCTAAACCTGAAAATTGGCATAGACCAATTTATACCTCTTATCTGACCTTACAACTAGACCTCATTGGAATCAGGTATGTTTTTGACCAAGACATATGTACATACATTCCATCCAGCTCCATAATATATTTATTACGCCGTAAGATCACCCAACAGAAGATCAGGATCGTAACACAATTATAATCAGTACCATACGAACCCCAAGAATGGAAACATATATCAAATTAAAAAGTATTTCTATTTAGATAAATCCAGTCATCGAATATGTAAATCGCGCCGAGATATCTTAGTTACAAAACTTTGCATAAGCCAAAGGCTAACTGCGCACGCATTACATCTTGTCAGTCTGTGCGTAGTTTCAAATACCTTAAAATAAATATGGCCGTTGGATTTCCCTTAGTTTGACGATAGTCATCATCCTGTCAATCAGTATGTAAGTAACAAGAAATCGTAAACATAGCAGTGCGTGAGTAACGCATGCTGAGGATCAATTTACCCAATTAGAGGCGATTACGTCGATCCTTGTCTTGCCTGCATGCTTGTGCTTGTTGTGACATCTGCCATATTAATGTATGTATACGTGGTTCCGGCGCATAGATGAGACATATGGTCAGGAATAAAAATGTGGACTGTGTCCTAATGTGAGCGTTCTTGCGCGTTAAATACGAGGATTAATTTTTATTGGCATTAAGGCTCGTATATACTGTGCAACTTAGTGTAAGTTGTAATGAAGAAGTGAAACAAAAAGAAAAGAATGCATTAAATAATAAATTATTAATAGGTATTCTTTATCACGACTTGTTTCAGACAACCTTTTGATAGTAGTAGTAGGTTCTAGTTGGTAGAAAATATTTTAACATGGACAATAGAGGTACGAGTAGATGAAACAGAAGAATAAAGTACCTATAAGATAAACATGAAGTAAGAATAAGACTGGAGCGTAGACAATATCACACGTGGGAGCGATAAGCACTCGTATAGTTTATTTAAAACTAACTTGACGACCGTTTTAGCCTAGTAGCGGTTCTTGGTACGAATCCCGGTCAGGGCATTTATTTGTGTGGCAAACACAAATGATTGTTTTTGGGTCTTGGATGTTTTCTATGTATTTAAATATTTATCTATGTATATATTTAGATATAATTTGACGGCTAGTAGCCATAGTAGGTATACAATTAGTTAATTTAAAACTAACTTGACGACCGTTTTAGCCTAGTAGCGGTTCTTGGTACGAATCCCGGTCAGGGCATTTATTTGTGTGGCGAGCACGAATGATTGTTTCTGGGTCTTGGATGTTTTCTATGTATTTAAATATTTATCTATCTATATATTTAGATATAATTTGACGGCTAGTAGCCATAGTAGGTACACAATTAGTTAATTTAAAACTAACTTGACGACCGTTTTAGCCTAGTAGCGGTTCTTGGTACGAATCCCGGTCAGGGCATTTATTTGTGTGGCGAGCACGAATGATTGTTTCTGGGTCTTGGATGTTTTCTATGTATTTAAATATTTATCTATCTATATATTTAGATATAATTTGACGGCTAGTAGCCATAGTAGGTACACAATTAGTTAATTTAAAACTAACTTGACGACCGTTTTAGCCTAGTAGCGGTTCTTGGTACGAATCCCGGTCAGGGCATTTATTTGTGTAGCGAGCACGAATGATTGTTTCTGGGTCTTGGATGTTTTCTATGTATATAAATATTTATCTATCTATATATTTAGATATAATTTGACGGCTAGTAGCCATAGTAGGTATACAATTTGCTTAGATTGGGACGTGGTTGACTAGTGTAACAGTGTCCAAAAATCAATAAAAATATAATAATCTAAATGAACAGTCTCTAGAATAATACCTACACCTGTATGAACGAACAATTATAAGCATTTACTGCAGTCTTATTAGCGCGGATTGCGAGCATGATAACATACGCGCAGCTTCCGCCAGCATGCCACCGGAGCCTATTTGTCACCGACTTCAAACAATTTAAGTGGGGTATGTGCCTGCGGAGCCAGCGCCGTAAAGGATGGCCGAGTGACGAGTCTTCCAGCAGTGACGCAAGCCACTTCGCAGAATACGATCCGAGCCGAGAATCTAACACTAAAAAATATAACGCCATCGACTTTATACAACTTTTAACGTCTAATTCCAAAGCGTCAGACCATTTATAGGAGATGTCGCTGATTAAGCCGCGCGAATATAGCTTTTAATTGCAATGTAATTGAACATTTGACTACTCTAATTGATGTTCGCATCTCTGCGCTAACTGACTCGATTAAACACTTCTTGAAACGAATACATGCGGTATCCGTTACAAATAACTTGGGCTCGATTCCGATTAATGTGGAGATTTTGTAATGCATCCATCAGTAGCCAAAAGGAAAAGTAAATGGCCAACGGGACGAAGGCTGTATTCATAAAAGTCACTCTTGATCTAGTCGTAGCCTATGCGAACTTGCCTAATTGGGATTATAAATTAATTAACCTCTTAATTAGTAGTTTATAAATTGAAGCGAACCTTCTTGTATAAGTAGAATTAGCATTAAGACAAATAATTAGTACGCACGCTGCTTTCAATTGTTCTCTCGGATATAGTACATTTCGATGCTAGTGCGGAAAGTATGTCATTTCTTCACGAGTACCGAGGGATGCCACGAGCCGCAGGCGAGTGGCAACACTCGGGACGAGTGAAGAATGACATTTCCGCACGTGTATTGAACGACGTTTTTTAATACAGTTGCGAAAAAATAAGAAAAACAACAAGTAATATTTATAAAAACAATATCGAATGTTGCCTTTAGAAACTTAAAACATGCTTGCAGTAAGTAAAAACGCCTCTTCTTTGACAGGCGTTTCGGCAGCTATTCCGTTCCACTCAGACAACTTATTAAGAACGGTTTTTCAATATTCAATATTAAAAAATAAACGTGTTATAATGATGAAGAGGTAACTAATAAAACATGAAATGTGTATATTTTTCGTATTCTGATATTAACAGTAGGTTTTTATGTTAATTACGACGTTTAAAGGAAACTAATATTTAACACCCAGCAATAAGGAGTCATGCATTGGAACAAGCATAAATTTAAAAAAAACGGAAAAGTGAAAAGCACTAGTGCGCCAAAACCAACTTTCCGCACGCTAAACAGCTACGTAAAGTAACACTTTTTGAGCAACTGTATTAAAAAATCAGTATCTACTCGTAGATATGGACCCACATTGTATCTGGGTGCATGTGGGCGATGTAACTAGAATAACGTTTAGTATTATCATTAGCGCCATGTACAATGAGTTAAATAATTTGATTTTTGATTATTTCATTAGGATGTTCACAGATACGCAAACACACAATATACCGGTACCGGTATGTTTTCTAAGAAAACTCTATTTTATAGTACTAGTATAAATAAATAGTTATTTGTTATACAAGGGTGCAAAGTTGTATTTTACCCGCGAGTGTGGAATTGAAACACGAGCCAGCGAAATGATTCTATAGTTGAACCACGAGCGAAGCGAGTGGTTCTAAAACAGAATCCTGAGCGTAGCGAGTGTTTCAACACACAAATACAACTTTGTACCAGTGTGTAACACAAAACTTTTCTCCTCGCTATAGCGAGGAAAGTGCAACATGCAAAAAAACACAGTTCCACAGACATGATTTTCATTACTGGAATCACTGATATTTTTACGATATTATAACAAAAAACTCTGGAAGTTGTGTATAATATTTACGTGAGTTGGAGTCGGTGACAATGACAAGTTGTGTATATTTTAGTTGACATTTCTGACGTTCTGCGTTTTGAAATTGTATCGACTCAACTTGTGCGCTTACAATTATACTCAATATCATTATAAAAAAAAATGTTAGTTATAGAATTTTAAGGTTTACGACTTAAATCATTAAATAAAGCTAAATTTGGTATTTTTTATAAAATTCTCAAATCGTTTATTTAATGATAATTGATATCAAACGAACCATTATTAGGAGCGTTTTACGTTTTGTTATCTGTCAAAAGCTACTCAAACACGCTCCAAGGTCAAATTACTTTCCCCACTTGTGGATAAAATGCGTTTTTACCTGCTTGTTTCAAAGGATAAAAGACGGCTTTCCGAGCTAGTGAGGGGAAAAATCAATTCTCGTAATGTATGTACGTACATAAGTTCAGAACGGGTGTATTTATTTAGATAATTATTTTTTTGTTACGTTTGTAAAATAGTCAGGGAAAGTTTTGTTTGTATGTATGTATGTATGTAAATACTTTATTGTACACAAAACACAGGTAAAAATCTAATATATGAAAGTAGAAACTGACTGACTGACTGATATATCAACGCACAGCCCAAACCACTGGTCCTAGAGATTCCAAATTTGGCACGTAGGTTCCTTATAAGGTCTAGGGGTGCACTAAGAAAGGAATTTTCGAAATTCAACCCCTAAGAGGGTAAAATGGGAGTCCGAATTTAGTATAGGGAAACAAGATTAGTTGGACTATTTTATTCGAAACTTCACAGGAGTATTTCTAACGATAAATGAATAAACACGTGTTTCGGTTTTTTTGAGAAATAAACCCCTAAAAGGGGGAAATGTGGTGAAATTTTCTGAAAATCGACATGGGTATTGTTTTTATGGTTTATCGGGTCTCTGATAACGAAAACAACAATGATTTTAAAATCCCACGTGGAGGACGTGAAATACCCCCCTGTTGGGGTGCGAGGGGGATGAAATGTCTAAATATTAATATGGGTGACGTTTTTATGGTTTTTTTGTACGTTAATTACGAAAATGGCATCGATTTTGAAATTTAATATTGTGGACATGAAAACTTTTGAGAGTGTGTGCCAAATTGCAAGAAATAACTGACTGAATGAGTGAGTGACACATCAACGCACACAAACTGCTGGTTCTAGAGATTCCAAATTTAGTTCGTTGGTTTCATATAAGGTTTAGAGGTGCATTAAGAAAGGATTTTTCAAATTTCAACCCCTCAGGGGGTTTAATGGGGGTCCAAAGTTTGTATGGGGAATCAAGATTGGTTGCTCCCGATTTCGTTCAAAATCGATATCTAAGCGTCCGAAAGGTCTCTTAATACGAATCTGAGGTAATATTTGGCACTCCATACATGCCAGGGATTGTAAAAAAAAAGTTTAATGTTACTATATAGGCGTGTGGGGTATCTATGGATTGGCTTTTAAAAATGACATAGAGGTTTCTATATTTTTTTCCATTTAAATCAACCTTTAGATTAGTATTACATACTAGCAGCCCGGCCCGTACAAATAATTATCAAATAGTTTTTCTATCATCAATAGTTTTCGCAGCGCACGCGATGTAAAGAATATTTTAGGTATTTTTTTTACATTTTGGGTTACATTATTGGAGTTTTAGTGAGAATCCTTAATTATTTGAAAATATAATATAGCTCATTTCAATGTCACCCAAGAATAGTGTAGCTTCCCAATAGTGAAAGAATTTTTCAAATCGGTTCTGTAGTTCGGAGCCTACTCATTGCAAACAAACAATCAAATCTTTCCTTTTTATAAGATTAGTATAGATTAGCTGTCTAAGTCGTAAAAATTGTGTCCCCTCAATGTAATTTCCAAAAGCATTTGAGCATAATCAGGAAACAATAGAAAATGTCCAATCCATCCGACTCCTGGGGATGATGCTGGATTGCCATTGCACTTGGCAATTTCATGTCGAATTTTTGGTAAACAAGCTGAACAGATTCGTTTTTGCTCTGCGCAGGCTTACGCAAGTGGTTTCCCAAAAATCAGCCTTACTTGCTTTCCATGGTCACATTATGTCCAATCTCCGATACGTCCTAATCCTTTGGGGCAACTCCGCGCATGCAAAGCGGGCTTTTATATTGCAGAAAAAGTGCGTCAGGGCTATGTGCGGAGCTAAAGCAGCTGATTCATGTAGGCCTCTGTTCAGCAAGTTAAAAATTCTTCCGTTACCTGCTTTGTACATCTACGAAATGTGTCTATTTGTAAAATCACGCATAGACATGTACAAAGTTATGCCATCAAATCCAAGGTCGACATCTAAACTGCATGGTCTGAATCTTTGCTATCCGAATCATAACTCTGCTCATTTGAAAAAAAAGTATACTGTACATGTCGGTGAAAATATTTAATCATTTACCTAATGAACTAAAGACTTTAGATTCTATAGAATTTAAAAGTAAGTTGTTTAAGTGGTGTTTGAATAAGTTATACTATGACATTAACGAATATTTCCGAAATAATAATAATAATATAACATGACATTTGTGCACTGTGCTTTTTTACCATTCCTGACAATTTGTTTATAACTATAAATTTTAATATTCATTTTACATTATTACTATTTTTATTTGTTTTTTTTTCTTTATTATCTGTTCAAGATTTCATAGCTGGTCATTGACATTTTTTTTTCTCTTTTGTTATTTAATTCTTATATTGATATTTATGTGTAATTTTAGTGACATAACCATAAAATTCAATGACATGCTATGGAATCATATTATTGTACGCCATTTATGGCAGATTGTGACGAACCACTGAACTTTTGTTATCTTTACTACCACTCACTTTCAGACAATAAACTATTTTTATTTGTATTTGTATTTGAAAAAATGAAGTGTAAGATTCTGAAAAAAAAGAGATGGTGCATATTAGTAAATACTTTCCACGACTTTTGGTTGCAACAAAATAGGTTTACCATTTTTTGAGATATCGTTGAAAAACAGTCTTGCCCAAACAAAAGAACTTAAGGCGCTGTCAGTTCAGCGCTCGGCTGCTAAAGCGGGGTGAGGTGCGGGGCTTGAGGGGAGCAGGCGCGGGGTTACCCCGCTTGCAACCGCGCCGAATGATTCTGTTCGCGTGCTCGCTGCCAATGTCGAAATGCCACAGTATAGCGACTACCACAGTAGTACAACACTAGTCAATATAACTTTAAAAATGTTATTTGTAATAAAAGTGAATGGAAATAGTGTATTGAAATAAAGTACTTAGTTTCTCTTATGCTTACCTATATTATTCAATTGTTGAATTGAATTTATTTACATGTAATAATTTGGAAATAAATGATCTTTATTATTTATTATTTATTTTATTTGTGTATGTTTATACGTCTACTTGAAAACAATCATGAAGTTATTATTCCTTGCGGAATATTCTTTCTTGGTGACGTAGACTCAACGAAAAATATTATGTCAGGGGTCAGTGTCATGCATGAGGCGACTAGCCACGCGGGGAGCACCTCTTTCACCCGGGATACTCGCGCGCTTACAGTAAGAATACACAGTAAACTCAGTCAAGGCATAAGCAAAGCAGTACTGCTACGAAGTGGGGAAATTAATTGACTAGTGCAAGCTGTCCATTCTGGATATTAATGCAAAAATATAGTATTACTACCATACCTTTAGACTATTTGAATATTAAGTTAGTTAGACCAACTAAAAAATAAACGAAAATGTCTATTTATGTTTTATGTTTATAAAAAAGGTACATTACTGCAGAGGCCGTGAAGTGAAGTAAGGGACTACTGGAGTAGTTTGGGATAAATAATAAGACGTGTCCGGCAATCCCTGTTCTGGCCGAGGATTGTATAGTGCTTTTCTCAAACATGTTAGGAAATATTAAAAATAAATATCTACTAGAGCATAAAGTAAATAAGTATATTATAAATATATAAAAAAAAACAAATAGTAATATTGGTGAATCCGAAACGTCGTTCGATGAATCCGAAACATGTCACTCAATGAGTTATAAACATGTCACTCGATGTGTCCAAAACATGTCACTCGATGAGTCCAAAACATGTCGCTCCATGAGTCCGAAACATGTCACTCGATGAGTCCGAAACATGTCGCGATGAGCCGGAATAATGTCTCAAGTATGCTTACAGAGTCTAATGGCGGTTGGCTGAATGGAAAATCGATATCTGAAGTTCCGGGAGGTCTCTTAATACGAAACCAAGGTCATATTTAAAAAAAGTGACGGCCATATTGGTTTTCTTTGTTTATGTTCTGATTTAGTTCAAAATCGTTATCTCAGCGTCCGAGAGGTCTCTTAATACGATTCAGATGTAAAATTTGACAAAAAGTGGCGGCCATATTGATTATTCTTATTTACTTAATCCACCTACCTACCTACCTGATGTGGTCTGGTTAGGGAATCTAGATGCAAATAAAGATTATGATTATGATTAGATAAGCGATTAGCTTACCAGCCATAGTAGTTAGTGAAAGGTAAGCCTTTGCAAGGCAAAGATTCACTGTGATGGCGTAGTGGTCTGGATGGCCTAGTGGTAAGGACAATGGTCCATTAAATCAAAGACGTGGGTTTGATTATTAAAGCGCCTTACTGCCCTACTTGTCAATGCGGGGGCGGTACGATATGAGAAAACTTGACTATAAGGACTTATTTTGATCAATGACAGCTTTATGTACTTTTACTCATGTTTTTACAAATAAATTATGTTTATCTCATAATGACAATAAATACTAAGAACCTTCATGTTACCAGTATTGGACCCAGGACTGTCAACTTTGCAGGCAGAGCCACTTTACACGTCTTCTAAAGAGTGAAAAGGTTTCCTACTGTATTTGTGAATGTCTACTGTGGGTACATGCATTAGGTACTTACCGTATTGTATTCGTTCTTCTAGCATTCGCGCGGGCTATTCTTATAAGTTTTCGCCGCCTACGTTTTATTCTATTCCTGTTATTACCCATATTTGTTAACAAACACGGAATAATTCGCAAAAATTTTACTTAGTGGCGCGCAGACGGAGTGACACACGTGCGACCTCGAACGCAGCTCGCTGGGTACTGAGCGGCCGCCCGCGCACGAGCGTGTGCGCGCAAATCAGCATTTATGAAATATTATTTTTAGAAGTTTAAAATTCAGAAAAAGTAATCAAAGTATGTCATCAAGTACATGAATGCATGAATTGGCTGCGTTCAAAGATATTTTAATCGGGCCCTTTACACGATTGATATTATCACAATAATGGGATGTCAATATTGTAGCGGTATTTAAAATTGGATGTGAGTTTGCTGCAATATTTGTCAATCCTTGCATGATATGTGTCGTGATATATGAGTGTACAGCGTGATAGTGATCGTCGTGTAAATGGCCGCACCTTTGACGTATTTTATATTCTATATAAATTAACCTTTGTTTTGTTCTTTTTTGTCACTCGTTCTGCCTGTCTAAACTTTAATTGACTGTTTTTATGTTATTATTATTAAATATTTTTCTTCTTTTTTTGGTGCAAGACCAACATGTTGCCCATCGTGATTTGACTCGACGGTCCCATCGGAAGACCAGCGCTGGCAGCAATGCCCGCATTTTGCTGAGATGGGACCGTTTCATGACAATACATGTCAGTTGTACTATAATGTTATGATATTATTGTGGTCACGAATAAACGGTTTATTATTATTATTATTACAATATTACGCATTTATTGATATAATTTTCATATTAATAGTTAATGTGCAGAATTTGTAAAATATTTTTAATGTAGTGTTTTAGACTTAAGTTTGCGATTTTTTTCTATAAAGCAAAAGTTGCTAAATCGTGTTTTAAATCGATCTTGTCACTAGAGAAAGGTCTCAAAATTGCTATGCGTATTTTTTGGAAACCCATCATCAGCTACAAACGCGTCACTATTTCGTCAAAAAGTCTGTTTCCTAACCCCACTGCGCCTTAAGTGCCGTGAGTTTCCTATAGTGGTTTAAATGTGGACTGGTAGGTGTCGGCACGGAACCCTTCTTTGTGCGTGATCCGACACGCACTTGGCCGGTTCTAATTTAATATTATGGACATGAAAATTCTTGATAGTTTGTGCCTTAATTCAATCGGTCCAGTAGTTTTAAAGCAAATCGGTTGTAACAGACGGACTGACAGACAGCCACACGTGAATTGGGAATAAGGGTCTCTTTTTGCTTTTGAGGTACGGAATGAGCCCCACGTATCCTAACAGATTTTTGGGTATGATGTGATAGCGTTAGAGGGATTAGTTAGGCATAACTATGATTTATTAACAGATGAACAAAAGTCAGTATACGAGCATGGAGTGCGAATGGAAGTGAGGCCAAATTTTATTTTTGGATGCTCCAATGGGAACTGGTAAAACCTGCCTATTAAATTTAATTTTAGGAAAAACGTGTTATCTTACGTGATATTGAAATAGCTGTATTTCTGTACTTCAAAGACCAGAGTTTATGACCGCTGCTTGGTCGTTATCAGACCTATTGGTGTTACTGTAGTACACAGATATTTTTACTAAGGGCCATTTAAGACATGCTTTTATTTCATCGGCCCTTTCCCCTTCGGCCTCTTGGAAATGTATGATATTAGTTATCGATCCTTATTTTTGCCAGAATGTAACAACTACTTTTCTGTTTCAGCCAAACGCGAGATAATCGTGGACAAACATACATACATACCTACATACGTACCTACATACATACATACGGGTCAAACAGAGAACCTCTTTTTTGTAGACGGTTAAAAATGACGCTTAGTACGCGGGCGAAGCCGCGGGCAAACGCTAGTACAGACAAATTCGGTTATTAAATTCGGTTTGGTTTCGGTTATTCGGTCGGTGTTTGTAATAAAATGTTTGATTATTTGTACGTAAACAGAAAAAAATGGGTTATAACCAGCTCCATATAAAAAGTGAATGAGTGAGACAGTTAGGGGCTGTAAAGGGTAAATTCGGTCTCATTTTCTTCATTAGTACACCTGTGTGAAGCCGGGGCGGGCAGCTAGTAACTTTTAACTAACTAGTAAGGATTAAACTCCTTTCAGATCAGTATTATATTTAAAACTTAACTTGGTAATTTAACTAATTACCTTAGCAGTAATAGCAGTATCAAATATTTATTTATTTAGACGACCTGTTTAGCCTAGTTGGTAGTGACTCTGCCTCTGAAGCTAGAGGTCCCGGGTTCGAATCCCGGCCAGGGCATTTATTTGTGCAATTATCACGGTAATTTGTTATAATAATAATAATAATGGTCGTGCAACGCTCTATTGGGATCGATCTGTCATCACGGACAGGACTATTGTAGCCAACAAGCCTGATATCGTGCTGACAGATCGATTGAAGCGCCAGGCAGTGCTCGTTGACATCACCATCCCCCATGACGAGAACCTCGTGAAAGCTGAGAAGGACAAAGTCAGCAAGTACCTAGACTTGGCACATAAGGTAACCGCCATGTAGGATGTTGATTCAACGACTATTGTCCCGATAGTCGTCTCTGTGAACGGTCTAATAGCGAAGAGTCTCGACCAACATCTTAAGAGACTCTCGTTAGATGGCTGGGTACAGAAGGCGGTACTCCTGGACACGGCGCGGAAAGTCCGGAGATTCCTCTCTCTGTCGCCCTAACCACCGGTAGCTTAGGCCCGCCTCGCTGCCGGCGGCACTCTAGGTTAGGTTTTTTATAATGCTTTTTTTTATACTTTGTACGTGTATTTTTATATTTTACATTTGATAAATTTATTGTAAAAAATCTAACCTAAGAAAAAGAAATAAATAAGGTGAATAATAATAATAATAATTTATTTGCAAGAATACTTATTTCTAGTTACAGGATGTTATTGTGAAATTTAGTACAGTACTCTATCGTAATGTATGTTGTCCAAAAACTCTTAACCACATCGGCCGATTTTGATAATTATTCTTTTTTTGTTTTAAAGCAGGTACCCCCAAGTGGGTTCCATATAAATTTGGTGAAGGTCTGATGGTGGGATCTAGGAGGAATCGAAGGAACTCCCCGAATTTGATAGGCCCACGTATGCCGATTTCGGTATTTTCTGACGCTAACCAAGCATTGGCTCATGGAAACCAGAAATTGTGGCATAGCGAAGTACAAAATTGGAATCGGTTTCTTTTTTGGTATAAATTATTTTTAGTACCTAGTTTCCCACCAAAACGGTTAAAACTGCCCGCTGGAATGAAAAACCGGGCAGGTAAGGCTAACAAGTGTATCTGTTCTTGTCGAGTCGTGAATGTATGTATATATTCATTTAATCAACCAACGGCAATTCAGACAGAGAGTTTTTGTTGAGGTTGTATACCTAAGGTAGATTTATATTGGCTGCTAACACTTTTCTTTATGAGTTTTGATTCTGTCATCGCCTGTCGGTAAAGCTGCAATGTCTAATATTTATACTATTGTGTGAGAATTATGATTTAAATAATAAATACCGATCTACGGAAGAACCTCTCGTCATTATTCAATATGGTAGCATCGCTGGAATAAAGGAATTAAGCATTGAAATACAAGTAAGTCGTAAAAATGAGTAACAATATTGTGATTCCGATTTTCGACGGGTCGGACTACGCGAACTGGAAAATTCGACTATTAAAATTTTTGCAATTTAAAAAGTGCAAAGATGTAGCTATACGATGCAAAAGTGAAAAAGATGATACGGTGAAGTGGGAAGAGATGGATGTTCAGGCTACAAATTATATATACAGCGCGATCACGAACCAACAGTTGGAATATATTTGCGAATTAGAGTCGGTACACAAAATTATGTTAAAATTCGACGAAATGTATCTGAAACAATCAACGGCATTGCAAATTGTATGTAGAAGCAATCTAGAAAATATAAAACTAGCGAAATATTCCGACATTAATATTTTCTTTGACGATTTCGAACGATGTGTGAATGATTTAAAAAAAGCCGGCGCGATAATTTCGGAAAGCGAAAAATTGAATTATATGTTAAAAGCGTTGCCGGGAAGTTACAATTATATAGACGATTTAATAGATGTTTTGACGGAAAAAGAGAGAACCGTCGAATATTTGAAAAGTAAAATACGGATGAAAAATATACAAAAAGTAGAAGAAGAAATACCTGACAGATCCAATGCATTTAAAGTAGAGGCAGAGAATAAACCTAAATGTTTTACTTGCGGAAAATTTGGACACGTGCAAAGAGATTGCTGGCACGGAAATCGTGGTCGTGGACACGGACATTATGGTCGGAGTCGTGGCCGTGGACGAGGTCACTATAATAACGGACAAAATAGAGGCAGAGGAAGTTATTATAACTCAGAACATTACAGACAGAGCTTTCACACATTGATTGTAAATAACTCAACGACTGCTAGAGAAGATTCCCCTAAGGCGGGACAAATTAATTGGCTTTTAGATAGTGGATGCACCGATCACATCATAAATACGGACGAATATTTTGACAAATACGTGACATTGAAGGAACCTATAAAAGTTAAGGTTGGAGATGGAAGAATATTGAAAGCTACGAAGGTTGGGAGTATTACAACATACTTTCCTGTGTATTAAAATAAAAATAAGGTGGTCATAGACAACGTATTTTATGTGAAAGAGATGAAAGCTAACTTATTAAGTTACTCAAAGATTACGGACAGTCATACAATAATTTCGACAGGATATACAACGAAGATATATAATATGAATAGAGATTTGATAGCTATAGCGAAAAAAGATGAGAGATTATACAAGATAACAAGTTTTGTCTGTAAAGTAATAGACGTAAATACAGCAAATAGTGAAATGACAATGAAAGAAAAGCTTCACAGAACATTTGGACATATAAACTTCAATTGTCTCGATATGATGTGCAAAAACCAAGTATTAGAAGGAATGCCTAAACAATTAGAAACGGATTATATGAAGTGTGCTATCTGCGTTGAAAATAAAATGCACAATTTACCATTTAATAACAACAGAACCAGAGCGAATGATATATTAGGTATTATACATACGGATGTTAATGGACCACACAGAACTACAGGATATCAAGGAGAAAAATATTTTCTGACATTTATAGATGATTACAGTAAGTTGGCGAAAGTATTTTGTATCAAATCTAAAGAACAAGTTTATGAATGCTTTGTAGAATACGTGAATGGAATGCAAAATATGACAGGAAAAAAGATAAAAGAATTAAGATGTGACAATGGAAAAGAATATATAAACAATAGAATTTTTAACTTCGCGAGAGAGAAAGGAATAATGATTAAACCATGCCCAGCATACGTTCATGAGCTTAATGGTACAGCTGAACGATACAATAGATCAATAATGGATATGGCACGATGCCTTATGGCTGAAGCAAAGGTCAACAGACGTTATTGGCCGGAAGCTATCAAGACAGCAGCTTATTTGAAGAATCGCATCATGACGAATACACCGGAGAGAAAGTCACCGTATGAAATATTCTTTGATGAGAAACCAACTGCAAAATATTTGAAAATGTATGGCAGTAAAGTTTATGTAAGAGTACCAGAAGAGAGACGAGTATCGAAATGGGATAAAAAAGCCGAAATGGGTATTTTACTTGGATATGCAGATGTTGGATACAGAGTACTGATTAATAACAGAGTAGTCGTGGCAAGACACGTTGACGTAATTGAAGAGGATGTAAATATATTGGTTTTGATGATATTGAAATTGAAAACAGAAAAGAGGAAGAAAAATGGGAAGATTCTCGAGATGAAATTCAACCAGACGAGAATATTGATAATATAGAGCAAATAAATGATGAACGGAGAAAGTCTAAGAGACAAATCAAAGCACCAGTCCGATTCGATGAAGAGTTTGGCTACTACTGTATAACTGTTAACTATTGTGATGCGATGATTCCAGATACTTTTCAGGAGGCGACTACATGTGACGAAGCAGAACAATGGAAAGAGGCTATGGACCGTGAGATGAATAGTTTGGTCAAAAATGATACATGGACCCTGGTAACTGCGCCAAAGGAGAAAAAGGTACTAGATGTAAAATGGGTGTACAAGAAGAAATCTGCTGAATTATATAAAGCCAGGTTAGTGGTTAGAGGTTTCCAACAGACAGACAATGTAGATGATACGTATTCACCTGTAGCTAGGATGCAAACATTGAAATTACTTCTATCGTATTGTTGTCAATTTAATTTAAATGTGCATCAAATGGACGTAGAGACTGCATTTTTGAACGACAAAGTGTTGTCTGAAGTGTACGTTAAACAGCCACTTGGCTATGATGATGGTACAGACAAAGTGTATAAACTATACAAATCATTATACGGTTTAAAGGAAAGTCCGCGTGCATGGTACGAATGCTTTAATGATTTTGTAACTACTATTGGTTTTAGGCGGAGTAAATATGAGTATTGTCTCTATGTAAAACAGGATAATAAGGGAACTATTTATATCTTAGTATACGTCGATGACTTATTGATTGCCTGCAAAGATGAACAAACGGTTGAGGCTATTAAAAGTAAATTGAGTAATTATTTTAAAATGAAGGACATGGGCAAAGTTAAAAACTATATAGGTATTGATGTTGACTATGATTATGGAAAAGCTAGCATTATGACGTTGAGTCAGGAAAAATATATAGAGTCATTAGCCAAAAAATATAAAATTGAGAATTCTAAACTGTACAAAACTCCTATGGAGATTAATGTGAAACTCGATAAATGTGAAATAAATGAGGATGTTAAATACAGAAACTTGATAGGAGCTTTACTCTACATTAGCTCCGGTACGCGACCAGATATCGCATTTTGTGTCAATTACTTGAGTAGATTTCAGAATTGCTATGATGAAACTCATTTCAAATACGCATTACGCGTTTTAAAATACTTGTACTTAACAAAAAGCCTTAAGCTCACGTATTATCAGAATTTAAAGGCGAATATTATGGACTGTTATGTTGACGCCGATTGGGCAGGAGATATTGTAGACCGAAAGTCTACCACGGGTTTTGTGATTAGATTATTTGGTAACGCCGTGTATTGGAAGTCGAAGAAACAAAGCAGTGTGACAAAATCTTCCACATTTGCAGAATACATAGCGTTGTCAGAAGCTGTAACTGAAATAAGTTTATTGCGTAGTGTACTTGATGATGTTTTTGTAAAGTTCGATAAACCTGTAAATATTTATGAAGATAATTCAGGAGCTGTAGCTATTGCAAAGTATGGTAATTTCACGAAGAATTCAAAGCACATTGAGGTGCATTATCACTATGTTCATGAGAGTGTTAAGAATGGAACCATTGATATAGTAAAAGTAGATTCGGAAGACAACGTTGCAGATATTCTCACTAAATCGTTAGGGCACATTAAATATTTGAAATTCAGACAAATGTTAAATATTACTTAAAATGATATTGCCATGCTTGGGATGTTTTTGTTGTTTATTTAGTATTGCTAGTGTTGCCATATAAATCTAAGGAGGCGTGTTGAGGTTGTATACCTAAGGTAGATTTATATTGGCTGCTAACACTTTTCTTTATGAGTTTTGATTCTGTCATCGCCTGTCGCTAAAGCTGCAATGTCTAATATTTATACTATTGTGTGAGAATTATGATTTAAATAATAAATACCGATCTACGGAAGAACCTCTCGTCATTATTCAATAGTTTTTAATGTTTGTTCTGCAACAATTCTTCACCAATTTTGATTCTTTCTTTTGTCGGAAGCGGGTCTGACGATGGAATCCAGGAACAGATCCAGAAAGGGAATTGAGGATAGATGGAATCGAGGGAACTCCCCAAATGTGTTAGACGCGTATATATTATGATGATTTCGATTTTTTTATACCTCGTATGTGGCAAACATCAAGCGTACGTCCCGCCTGATGGTAAGCGGTCACCGCAGCCTATGGACGCCTGCAACTCCAGGGCTGTTACATGCGCGTAGCCAACTCTAAGCATATTTCATGTTGTAAACTATTAATTTGCTCTCGGAAACCATAAATTTCGTGAATTGGAACTGATGGTAATGACTTGGTTAGATGATATTAAATGGAACTCTTAAATGATGTAGGTACTTCGCAGATTCCGATGAGATTTCACTAACGTAGAAGCTAATGAACTGATGGTGAGGTACCGAAGGTAAGAATGGAATCCTACTACCAGGCCACGTGATGCTGCGAGCAAATTTACCCGATAGCGGTTGGCAATCCAACGCACTTCCCGTTTGTGCGTCATGTGCTTTTATTCAAAGACCGAGGTATAACTTTATCTATGAAATACTGCCTATAGTAAAATGTACGGCACGCTCATTTGTTTCTTACATAGAAATTATATGGCACAGTACTTTACAGATAACAGAACCGGCTATAGAGAGCTCTCTAAAAGTAGTATTTTAGTGTTTCATACTAAACTTTGTCCAACCCAACGCTCGTGCACACACATTCCTAGTGACAGGCGTCTATCACAGTCATCCTAATATGTATGACATTCACCTTACAAAAAATAAAAATAATGGCCAAGAAAAAATAAAATGGGTACCTATACTTTGTATCGAGTTTCCTTAACAGACTGAGCCAATTGCTCCTGCGCGTGTATATTATATTTTTTAAATTAATCAATATTCGGTTGTTATGATGGTGATGAATGATGATGAATCAATACAAGGATTGAGATGCCGTTGATAGAAATGATAAATACTATAGTCAAGAGTCAAACTGACCTATTTTAGTTCCTGCTGAGTGTAGAATTACTTCGAGAAAGAGGTTAATCGTCGAATCCGACTCGGCTGGGCAGCGTCCGGGAAGCTACGGCACATCTTTTCGTCCAATATTCCGCATCAGTATCTCAAGACGAGAGTCTTTGACCAGTGTGGGTTGGTACTGAAACGTGGTCGCTTACAATGGAGAGGGCTATGCTGGGAGTTTCTCTGCATGATCGCATCAGGAATGAGGCCTTCCGCAGCAGAACCAAAGTGACTGATATAGCCCTCCGAATCACTAAACTTAAGTGGCAGTGGGCGTAGAAAAGATGGCTTTTGGGGCGGAAAGGTACTCGAGTGCCGACCACGTAGGTACCGGAAGGCGTAGCGTGGGCAGGGCCCCCCCACACGGTGAACTGATGACCTGGTAAAGGTCGCGGGTGTCCGCTGGATGCGGGTGGTACAGGACCGGTCATTGGGGAAGTCTTTTGGGGAAGCCTATGTTTAGAAGTGGACGTCTTTCAGTTGATATGATGATGATCAGTGTAGAATAGAAAACTTCTACTTATGAACTTCTTAACGAAAAGGATAAAGATTAAAGGTACTAGAGCCGTGTCATAACTCCCCAGGTGCATTCGCATTACACGGAAACATTATATAAATTACTGCAAACATTATATCGCGAGCATTCGCAGCAAGGTTAATAACTCTATTCCTTTAATTGGAGTGTTAATTGCGATAGTTTACCAAACGCATGCGTGTTACTTTTAGTTTTTATTACATTAGACAATTTTTTTAAACATTACATTATCACTAGACAACATGTAAATTTCGCAATTAGAAGATTGCATTTTGGATTTAATTAGCAGCTGTTTAATAAGAAATGCGGGCAAGGGGCATACTTATTTAGGAATCGTACTGAATTGGGGTATTTGCCACATGCTAAAGTTTATAACATGCTGTTACTCTATGTACAGTAAACCATCAAAATATTACAACAAATTGTAAATTACAAAATATCACCAAAATCATAAAAATATATGTAACATCAAAAATTCGAAAATATTTTTTCATTTATACTGTTAAAAGTCAAATAAAAGGTACCTACCAATACGAATAGAATCTTCGTGTAATAATAAAAAATAAATTGTATGACAACTATGTACCTTATCGCCGTATTTCCGAGTTTCCGACTACAATAACATAACATCAATACTTATATACTATTTTTCCATACATCGGGCGGCTCTGCTCTGGTGTGTCGTTATAAGCTAGTGTCAATTTATTCGTGGCATTTTTTGAGCTTAGGTTTATGATTATGCTCTAATTGTAGTTGTTCCCATATATACATTTAAACGTCTTTAAAAACTGGTTCGAATAGTATCGGTTTTTTATTTGTCGCGTGCATTCATACGTTACGATTCCCGCGCGTGGATGACATGATAACTTAAATACAAAAGTATAGAATATAGGTAGAACTAGAAAAATTCGTGACAATACAACAGAACTAAAGAAAAAGATGTACCTTATTACAATAAATCCCCAACCAAATTAACAATTATTGACCACCGAATCCGTACTAGGTAACGGATCAAATATGGGGGCAAAGAGGTTTGACAACATTGTTAATGTCTTGTTTCAGAAGTTATTACATAAAATGTATATATGATTATGCCGAGTAAGTAACATTTACATTAATTAAATTTTAAACCCTCAATTATTTAAGGGTTTACGTTGAATTAATTCACGTTTTATGAAACACCTCTGTTTGGATATCTTGAAGTTTATTTAACATATTATTTGTTATTCAAGATTAATCACCTATATCTCAAGTCTTGTTCACTTTCTCTAAGATCCCTAACATCCAGCCTCAATTGACGGAATATTTATTAACGTTAAGTATATTTTATTGTTTCCAACTCCGTTCGACATTACGGATGTAATTTAGTGCATTTTATTTGATTTTAAACTTAAATTAAAAGCTTTCTGTTATTAAGGACCAGCCACACTGGAGCTAGACATACTCGTATTTAACATATTAGGCTTTTCGTATATGCAGCATCATCAATGTCTTGTTCTATAACGTTTATCACATTGATTGATTGACAAAAGAGTAAACTACTTAATTCTTTAAAGTCAAATAAATCATTTGTGTGTAATTCTATCATTACAACAAAGCCAAATTATAAAAAAGCTTAGTACTCGTAACATAACCTTTATTTACGAGCTAACATTAAAATCGCATTCTAATTGGACTCCATTAAATGAGTTCTATTCGACTGGCTATTGCAGCTAACAAGTGGTGCACCGCAGCCGGGTATTATTGTATAACAAACAAAATAAATAATCTAAGCAGATTGTATACAATGACAATATCGTAACAGCGCGTGCGCCCGCGCCGTTGCGCCACGACCGCGCCCAGCCAGTGCGGTGCGTGATCTAGACTATCGATATCACTTCCGCGTCAACATATCGATGAGTCGATTCGATACGGCGTTAATAAATGCGATTTTTAATTGCCTGTTATAATTTTTATGGCTTGCAGTGCAAAATCTTTGAGATTTGACGTTAAAAGAAATTAAAGTGTCTAAATGTGCTATAACAACATTAGCTTTTTAGACATTTATGTGGAGACATTAATCAAGTTAATGTTTAATTAAAAACTATTCCACACATTTTAATGGGTTTAAGTATATGGTAGTACCATAATTATTTTGATTAATTTTTACGATCTAAGCACTTTCGTCCCCAGTTTCTACAACTTAGCAACGTAGCAAAGGTTTCCATCTAATATATGATAAAACTTCCTACAAGTATAAATAAACGTATCGCTTTACTGCATTTTCATAATAAGTAGCTGGGTGACTGAGCTTTCTAGGCATCTTTCGTGTTGACTACGTTCCACTTAATCTTAAAAACTACTGATATTATTCCCTAAAACTTTCCAGTAATGTAGATAATGACAGACTCCCTGATTCGTTCTTTGAGTATATTGTTATTTTGTTATAATTAATAACTCCATTTTTAAGTGAATAGGATAACTACAAACTTGATTAGTCATTTCAGTGTTTCTAAGGAAGAATCGCAGGCAAAAGCTAGTTAATAAATAAATACTCGTACGATACAAGAATTGCTATGCTTGTTTAAAGATAATAAATATGCATCAAATTATATATTGGGTGTCAATGTATTATTAGGTGATACATACCCCATCTTATAATATTCACATAAGATTAAATTCATTGTATGACATGCAAAAGTCCATTTTATGAACTGTGTTGTATTAAATAGGTGTTGTTGTTAAGTTGCTTTACGACATTTGTTGGAAACTCTATGGTGATGTGACATACTTTTGTAATTTGAATATTTAATGATATTCGTGTTCTGCTTGATGTATGTCACTCTGAAATAAATGGTGAATAAGTAACGTTGGTTTTGGCTAATTCTAGTGATTAATATTATTTCTTACAATTGGCGACCGTGACAGGACAAGAATATGACATATTACTTCATCTGTCCGTTACTTTTGCCCGGAAAGCATCTAATAATCAAAAGACTCGTCGCTTCGAAATACCAAATTTTGCACGACGCCGGCCCTGGTACTTTAACAAGCGTACTTAGGGAGAAGTATTGGATTACGGGCATTAGAAGACTCGTCAGTTCCACCGTTTCAAAATGCATACCCTGCAAGCGGCAATCTGTAAGGCATGCGGACACACCATTGGCCCCTTTGCCTCTTGACAGAGTAAAACCGGCTGCTGCCTTTGAAGTGACAGGCGCTGATCTGGCTGGCCCTCTCTTTCTGCGGTCGGGAGGGAAGGTGTGGATAATTTTATTTACGTGTGCAGTATACCGCGCCGTGCACCTGGAACTAACCAAGTCGTTGTCAACAGAAGCGTTCCTCATGGCATTACGACGGTTTATAGCAAGACGTGGAAGAGTCGACACAATATACACGGATAATGGCACAAATTTCCACGGAGCTGACAACCTGTAAAAGTTATTAAATTGGGATGAGATAACAGCTTACTCCAGCGTGCGATGTATAAAGTGGAAGTTTAATCCTCCCGCAGCATCTTGGTGGGGAGGTTGGTGGGAGCGCTTGATCCGGTCCCTAAAGGAACTTCTGCGACGTATCTTAGGACAGAGAACAGTAAGCTATGAAGAGCTGTCAACTATACTCTGCGATTGCGAAGCATTAATGAACTCACGACCATTAACTTATATCGCGGACGGTTCAGAGAACTTGAAGCCTCTTACGCCGGCCTGCTTCATACAAGGGCTTCCTGTTAGCGAGACTCCAGATTTAGGTCAGCTAGATCATGAGTCTTTAAATAGGCGTCTAAGGCTAATAGCATATAGCTTATGCTATTATCCTTAGACGCCTATTTAAAGACTCATGATCTCATGATCAGGGGAGACTTACGGGAGCGATTTAGAAACGAGTATTTGAGTATGCTCGTACAGAAGGGCAAGGAGAGGGACTCTAATTTAAAGGTAGGCGATGTTGTGCTAGTAGAAACTGACGCAAAACGTATAAAGTGGCCATTAGGATTAATTGTAGATGTCTATGCTGGTAAGGATGGTAACGCCAGAGTAGCGAGAGTACGCACAGCTGACGGCGAGTACACTCAGGCTTATCAACGTCTGTACCCACTTGAAGTACAACCTGACGAAGTTCTATGAAGATAAAATGTTTTGTGTCTTCGTCCCAAAGGTGGGAGGATGTTGGAAACTCTATGGTGATGTGACATACTTTTGAAATTTGAATATTTACTGATTTTCGTGTTCTGTTTGATTTATGTCACTCTGAAATAAATGGTGAATAAGTTACGTTAGTTTTGGCTAATTCTAGTGATTAATATTATTTCTTTCAACATTTTTAAGTACTATATTTTGGGCAACCATCTCTTTAGGTCTGCCCAATGACCAACACCAGCGCTGTAAAGGCACAACACGTCGAATCCTTTTTAATCGTGTAAACTATTTGTTATATCGACCCCAAATTTAAAAAATATATATAGTTGAATTCATTTTACATACAACAAAAATCACTTTAAGTATTTTATAAGCAACGTGCATCACTAAGTCCAGCAACATCACAATCACATGCCCGTATTCACTGCATTAGTGGGGCACGAGCTACTGGCCTCTGATATAAGGTATATTTATTTAAATAAAGATTTACCAACAAGGAATAACAACCTGGCTTGCCTTTTAATGGACTGGATAGATCAATCTGTTTGCAGTTGGGAAGGACCTACTGTATCAATAAATTGAATTATTTATTAATTTGGAAACTGAATAAGTGTTCTTTATGAATTGACTTTGAATAAATAATTTTGATTTTAATTCCGCATTTTTACTTGCACTTCCGGGAATCGCAAATACACAATTCATTATGTGATTATTTAGAAACTACATATCTCCATAACATGAGCTATGTCCACGACAGAAAGACCACCTAGCGTTGATAAATTCCTATACAGGGTGATTTCGGGGTCGTGGATCAAGAACCAGGTTTTAGACTTGGTATCTGTTAGCCATTTCAGAAAAAATGTAGTGACACGAAACAAACGCATTTCATTTTTTGTTTATTCTGATGAAAAAAATACAAAATCACAAAAAAACATGGTTACCCTACTCTCTTTGACGGATGGTATGGAGAGTTGACAGTGGGGTAGGGTGACCAAGTTGTATGAAAAAGTATTATTTCCCATTAAAATTTGTAAAAAAAAGAAAACTATTTGAATTATAAACCTTCATACCGATTGTGATGTTGTCTACTTTGAATTTTTGACCATGTACAATTATTTTGGTTCACGACCCCAAAATCACCCTGTATAGACAATGTGAGATACATTATAAGTATTATGGCATACGATAATCTTATTGCATTCTACTAGATTAAATTAATTTTCAATAAAAGAAAAGCGTAAAATTAGTATATAACACCGTTAGAAACGTACTATGTATAGATAAATGACCATTATAATAAAATCCGATTTTGAAAGTACATACAAAAACACACAACACAATATATAGGTACATTTCCGAATTTAAGACTGTGATAGAAGGCCATTAATTAGTGTTAGCACAACTTTAAGGAATAAAGGAAAACTGAGACGAGCGGTACAAGTTTTTTAATCGCCACAAGACGACATCCTTATTAAAAAACCTTCCTATATACCTCTTTATTATATTTAAAATACGTAGAAACACATCATTCTCATCCATAACTCAACGATTTCAATGACTTTCTTCATAAATAACATAACTAGAAATGTAGCGAATTAAAATCGATTGTCATAATGCCCGATTACGAGTGATGATGCCTAATTAGATACGTCGATTATTTGTTGCGTTTTCCCTCAACTGTGGATCCTAATACCGATTTGGAAATTATGACAGATTTCAAACGACAGAATCGACCCAAAACTAAATTTAAAAACAAAATGCCGTAGGATGTACACTACCGCTCATACGTATTTAGGCACCCATACCTTTTTCCATACATCTGTACACAAAAATTACACTATTATTAATTACATTATTAATTTCAGAAATACACTGGGGGAAAGTCATTTCCCCAGTGTATTTCTGAAAGTCATTTCCCCCTTGACAGTTTTGCGTGCATTTTGCATTTTTTATTTAGCTGTCTTATTGAGCCTTAAATCGGTGCCCCCCCCCCCCTCCTTAAAACGGAAATGAAATGAAATGAAATAATTTATTATGCTTGATTTTAGGTACAGTAGGGTGACACAGGTACAATTAAAAGTATCACTAAAATCTACCTTACAGGCATGCAAAATTTTAGGACATATCTTAAATCTAATTATTTTATTTACTTATACTCTAAAAATTCCTTAATACTGTAAAAACATTTTTCAGCAAGCCAATTCATTAAGGTTTTTTTAAATTTTATGAATGGTAAGTCTTTTGTCGTATCAGGCAGTTTATTGTAAATCCTAATACACATAACGTAAGCGTTCTTTTGTACTAGTGACAGTTTTGTTGGAGGAATATACATTTTGTTGCGATATTGCGACCGGATAGGATTTCTGTATAATTCTTTAACTTGCTGAAAAAGATGACCATGTCGATATACAAATATGCATGCATTGAGTATGTAAATACATGGAAGAGATACAATATTCTGATTTATAAAGTACGGCCTACATGAATCTCTATTTTTCAGCCCAAAGACAGCCCTTATACATTTTTTTTGAACAATGAAAACATCGTCTACGTATATCTGTGGATCTGCCCCATATTATAATTCCATACTGTAGTATTGAGTGAATGTACCCATGGTAGGCAATGAGAGCCGCTTCTTTGGAAACAACTTGTCTTATTTTCCTTAACGCAAATACAAAACGGTTAATTCTTGAGCATAGGTCTCCAACATGTTCTTTCCAACTGCAAAACCGATCAAGGGTAACACCTAAAAATTTAATGCTAGATACCTCATCAATCTTTTGGCCATTATGAGTAATGTTAAGATTTTCTGGTTTTCTTTTGTTTGTATGGAATTGCATGAACTTAGTTTTGGCCAGATTTACTTTAAGGTTGTTTAGTTCTAGCCACTCAATGGTTTTGTTTAAGGTTTCATTAATCTGTGATTCGTAGGTTCTTAGATTATCCCCTTTAATGACAATCGTGGTATCATCAGCAAAAAGGTAACATTTTTGTGATAGAGTACTTGGTAAATCATTAATATATAACAGGAATAATAATGGGCCCATTATGCTGCCTTGTGGCACTCCGTATACATTTTTTATATAGTTTGACCTATGTTTGACGATGTATTTAGTATCCGGACAAAGTTGAGATATCTCTACACACTGCTGCCTATTAGACAAATATGAACTGACCCAGTTATAAGCTGTGCCACGAATGCCATACCTATACAGTTTCTCTAGCAGACGTCTATGGCAGACAAAATCGAATGCCTTAGTCATATCTAAAAATAGAACGCTCACAGGTATTTTCTCATTTAAGCAGTCAGTGATATTTTTCATCAGTTGAAATATAGTAAGACTATTGCTTCTATGTCTACGAAAACCATTTTGCTCGTCCTTTAACTTTAATTTTTCATCAGTTGAAATATAGTAAGACTAGTGCTTCTATGTCTACGAAAACCATTTTGCTCGTCATTTAACAAATCATTGCTTTCCAAAATATTGATTACTCTAGCGTAAACGACCTTTTCCCCATGATATCTGACTGGTTTGCTGCCAATAACTTAGTATTGAACCCGAAAAAAACGAAATGTATTAAATTCTCTCTTGCGAACTCATCAAACAGAAACTTATATACAAATATTAGACTTAATGGTCAAACATTAGAATTTGTTACTTCTACTGTATTCTTAGGTATTACATTGGACTCAAAATTGCAGTGGGGTTCCCATATAACAGCGATAGGAAGTAGGTTGAGCTCTGCTGCATTTGCAGTCAGGAGAATAAGGCAGCTTACCAATGTGGCAACGGCACGGTTAGTTTACTTTGCTTATTTTAATAGTATAATTACTTATGGTCTTATCTTATGGGGATCAGCTGCAGATATTGAAACTGTTTTTATTTTGCAAAAAAGGGCTATCCGAGCAATTTATAACTTGGGGTCACGTGAGACATTAAGAGAATTTTTCAAAGAAATAGATATTCTAACCCTGCCGTCCCTATATATATTTGAAATAATAATGTATGTTAGGAAGAATTTGGGCAATTTTCCAACGAACGCTGATAAACCAATAGCCACGAGAAATACTGGGAAACTGAAAGTAACCTTCTATAGACTAGTAAAGGCGAAAAAGTCGTTCTTGGGAAATTGTATCAAATTCTACAATAAAATTCCTAAACACATTACTGAACTTAGTAATTCTAAATTCAAATCTGTAGTAAAACAAACACTTATTTCAAAAGCATATTATAAGATAAACGATTACATCATGGATAGGGATGTTTGGCAGTGATAGCGTCCTGCACGGGTAATCTATCGCGAAAATATGTTTTCTACTGTAGCATTGTTATTTCAGTTATTTTGTAGTAGCTGACACTGTAATTTATATTTAACTATACAATGTATATTGTTTTGAAAAAATGACACCTCGCCGAGTTTCTTACGCCGGTTCTTCTCGTGGCAGAGGTTTATTTTTCCGAACCGGTGGTAGTTTATTGACGTTCATAGGTGCATGTAATATGCCTAATTTGAAGAATAAACTACTTTTACTTTTACTTTACTTTTTTACTTTTCAAAAAATTTTGAAAAAATAGGTATTAATGTGATTGGCCTGTAATTGTCTAAATATTGCTTGTTTCCCTTTTTGAATAGAGGTTTCACGACTGATTTCTTTAGCGTCACCGGAAAACAGCCTTGAGTTAAAGATAAGTTTATGGCGTGCCTTAAGGGTTCAGCTATCACATTAATACTCATTTTTATTATATCAGTATTAATTTCATCATAACCTACAGCCTTAGTATTGCGTAAGGAGGTGACAACATTTTTTAACTCTGATGTGCAAACAGGACGTAAAAAAATACATTTTTCAAATTGCGGTAAACTTTCACTGATTCCTGATAAAGTAACATGAGTGCGACAGTTGTTTTCGACTATGTTAACAAAGTACTTATTGAACACATCTGCTATATTTTGAGGATCATTGTATACAACATTATCAGAACTAATCCGCTGAATGTGATTAGCATTATTAATTGTGGCTGTGTATCTTTTTATTACATCCCAGGATGCTTTACATTTATTATTAGATTGGTTGATATAAGATTTATTTCTTTTTTTTTGGGAATAATTTAGACAGTTTTTTAGGATTATTGCATATTTGAGATATAATTCGGTATTAGCAGGACATTTTTTATAGCGGCATCCTATATACAATTTTCTTTTCCTCCGACAGGACTTACGCAATCCCTTTGTTAGCCAAGTACATTTCTGAGACATGTTCTTGACTTTTACTCGAATGACTGGAAAACATAATTCATACAATAAACAATAAAGTTCATGGAACTCGTTAAAAGCTAATTCAGAGTCATTCTCTTCATAAACTTGAATAAAAGAGAGACATGATAAATGTTTAAGAAATTTCAACCTATTCTCTTTCGAGAAATCTCTTTTGTATTTTTCTTAGTTTCGTAGTAGGTAGTTTTCTTTTTGCAATGACATAAATAACTACTAATTGCTGGTCCATAGAAAAGTGTGTTTTTGTATGAATCAGCAATTAGTAGTTATTTAAGTCATTGCAAAAAGAAAACTGGGTATGGGTGCCTAAATACTTATGAGCGGTAAGGTAATATTATGGGGATTGCGTATTATGTTTTAAATGCGAAATTCTGTACTAATATGGTATACATAAATATAATATCCCATTTAATTATTGTATGCTGCGGCTCTGTGAGCTGTACTGCATGTCGCGAGTTTTGTTTTCAACTATAAAAATTTCCAAAAGCTAACTCGACAAAAAATCTATAAAATTATCGAACCTGCTCACAAAATTTCACGAGAATCGGTTGAGAAATGTGACCTGTAGATGAGAACAACCGGACATACGGACATCTGGACATCCAGACATACGAAATCATTTTTGTCGGAGCTGAAACGGAGACCTTCGTTTCAGTCGGACAACAAGAGTATACACTATATATTGTATTGGGAGATTGTATCTATTTTTGTAACTCGCAACCTATTGTTTTTTTTGCCAATTGCCAATTTACGGTATATGGGTGACATACTTTTGTTTCACTCATACTTTCTTAACTTTGAAAGTGAAAAAGCACACTTAAATTACTTTTTTTTTGTAATTTTTAAGCCACTATAGGAAAATATATAATGCGTAGCGTTATTTTTCGAGTTTACACCACAATGTCAATTATTTTCCATTCCAAAATAAGATGTCGGTGTTTTTGACAGAGTGTACCCGGACATTACACATTTTTGCCACGGCGTGCGCAATTAGCCCACATTTTGCAATATCAATTATTCGGTTTTGCCTCTTTGTTCCAAAACTTACGTATGTTCTACGCTGCTGCCCCGTCACTAAATTTCATAACTTATTATCCCCCTCGACGACTTGATCAAATCAAATTTGGAATCAGTTTTGAACATGCAGCTCAGCGAAGATTCCTGGACCCAAGCTTCCCTTCCCATTCGTTATAGTGGAATAGGGATACGCAAAATTATGAATATTTGTGCACCGGCTTTTTTGTCTTTCGCTCATAGCTCAGTTAATCTCATAGGAAAAATCCTAAGGGATTTCCTTTCAAACTGTGAGACTGCTGGCTTGACGGAAGCCAAAAATGCCTGGTGCATTGCCTGCCCGGGTAAAGATTTTCCTCAAAATTTGAAATCCCAAAGGTCCTGGGACGACATCCAGTGCAAAAATACTTATGATTCTCTCTTAAGTCGCAGCGCAGGTTCCGATCGGGCCAGAATTTTAGCAGTGGGTACCAGAGAAGCAGGTGCTTGGTTGCACGCCTATCAGTGCATACCGGCACCTTCCTCGAAGCCCATACTCTGCGTGTGGCGACCTGCCTGCGACTCGGTGTCCGGATGGTATGTCTTTGATTCCGTGGAAGATGGGACGTGTGCTAGTGTGGGACGCCACGTGTGTGGATACGTTAGCTCCTTTCCATCTCCACGGAACTTCAGTCAGAGCGGGTGCGGCGGCAGAGGCGGCCGAAAAGGCTAAGCAAAGCAAATATAGGGGTCTCGGCGCCGAATATAACTTCGTTCCGTTCGGCGTTGAGACCCTCAGTCGGTGGGGTCCCAGGGCCCATGACCTCTTTAAAGAAGTGGCAAAGAGGCTAGTGGACACCACTGGTGACCAAAGGGCTGGCAGCTTCCTCGCACAACGCATCAGCGTTGCTATACAGCGAGGAAATGCTGCCAGCATCTTTGGCACGATGCCGCGGGGTGACCCCTTATTTTAAATTATTTATTTTGTACGTTTTTGATAAGTATAGGTTATTTTATTATCTTTAGTCAGTAAGGAATTATGTAATTGTTAGAAGCAATAATACAACTATATTCACCGTAAACAAACATGAATATAATAATTTATATCAAAGACATTTTACACAATGACATGAAACAGAACATATTTAAAATATCATTTGAATTTACAAACGGCCTGTCACGAGTGTCCATAGGAGGTTTTAACACTGCCCCTTACTCGAGCAAACTATGTACCAGAACTCTAAAACAGAGAGCTACCAACATAATGCGAGAGTACAATATCAAGAGTGACCAAAAATTCAAATTGTATTTTCAAAACTACGAGTATTATGTTAAACCTAAGCACTTAACAAAATAATTGTGTTTCACCTTGGGTAAAGCCTTTGTAAACAGATCTGCCTCTAATTCAGCAGAGGGCTTGTAATCCAAACGAATCAGTTTCCGATCAACGCATTCTCTTATGAAGTGGTGATGCACATCTATGTGTTTCGTTCTTCGAAAACATTCATTTTCTACCATTTTCAACGTACTACGATTATCATTGTAAATGGTGATAACTTCTGATTCTAGCGGTTTCCTAACATTTAGCTCCTGCAAGAAGTTGCGAACAAATTTCGCCTCCTTCACAGCATTGCCAAGGGCGTAATATTCGGCTTCTGTACTAGAGCATGCAACGTTTGTTTGTTTATGGCTATGCCAATTTATAATACAATTGCCGAACCTACTTACAAAACCCGAACAAGATTTTCTATCACTGGTATCCCCCGCCCAATCTGCGTCGGATGAAATAATGATATCACTATTTCCTTTTTTGAAATTGAGTCCGTAGCCAGTTCTACCCGCAATATACCGCAAAACTCGTTTAGCTGACATCCAGTGAGACTCATTATAACAAGTGTTATATTGACTGAGCTTACTGCATGCAAACGCTATATCTGGACGAGTGCAAACAGCGAGATACATCAAACTTCCTATTAGTTCCTGATATGGGAACCTTGTATCTATGGTATCTGCTTTTGGAAGATTAAAATTAACTTCCATTGGGGTAGCAACGCTATGACAATCTTTCATAACAAACTTAACTAAAATATTTTTTACATATTCAGACTGACTTAACTTCAAAGTGCCTTGCTCTCGGTTCCTCTCCACCTTCATGCCTAAGGCTTGTTTCACAGGTCCAAGTATTTTGATTTTGAAGTTTGAACTGAGCAATTTGTAAAGCATTTTCTTTTCACATTCATTTGAACTAAATATGAAGAAGTCGTTTACATATAAGGCAATAATGACCTTATTTTTGAAATAAACACATTTCTCAGTTTTAAGTTGCGTAAATCCATTGCTAACTAAAACTTTGTGAACTTTTTCATTCCAAGCTCTACTGGCTTGTTTGAGTTCATATAAGCTCTTCTTTAGTAAACAGACTTTGTTCTGCCCCTCAATCGCAAAATCAGTTGGTTGTTCCATATAAATACGTTCATTGAGGTCTCCATTAAGGAAGGCTGTATTAACATCAACATGTTCAATGTCCATATCATTTTCAACGCTAATTGCGAAAAGTAAGCGTAAGGTACAATGTCTAACGACAGGTGCAAAGGTTTCTTCAAAGTCAATCCCATATTGTTGGGTAAAGCCCTTTGCTACTAGGCGCGCTTTGAATTTTTCAAAGTTACCACTTGGATCAACTTTTACTTTGAAAACCCATTTGCATTTAATTACGTTACTATCTTTTGGCCGATCTACAAGTTTCCAGACTCCATGCGAGATGAGAGAATTATATTCTTCCTGCATAGCCTCTAACCATTCTTTATTTTTCTCAGATTTTATAGCTTCATTGTACGTTCTAGGTTCACTCCGCCCCATTAAGCCTACTTCAGTGAAATAGTTCATTTCATAAACGTCAAATCGTTTGGGAGGACAGCGAGTGCGTACAGGTCTAGAACATTCAGCTAGCTCCGATTCTGAGTCAGAACTCATTGGTGCAGAATATTCAACTACTTCCGAGTCTGAGTCAGAACTCATTGGTGCAGAATCTATATTTTGAGAAATTTTAACATTATTCAATGGTGAATCAGGAGTACCTTGTTCATTAATGATGGTATCCTGAATTTCAGATTGAATAGAAAGAGTTTCTGGTGTAGCATATTCATCGATGTCAACATCAGGTTCAATAACATTTGGCCGAGGTGAATTTGAATTTTCTACTGAAACTTCAATAGCATTGACTGAATCATTGAAATTGTCATTCGATTCATTTATTTTGAACTGAATACCTCTGACAGTTTCTATAAACTCTACTGAACGAGCTTTAATCATTTTGCTGCCATCAGCTGGATCACCGAGTCTATAACCTTTTGTGTGATCACAATATCCTAACATTATGTAGGGTTTTGATTCGAGATCAAGCTTTGTAAGCTGACATTGTGGAGTAAGGGCGTATGCTACACAACCAAAGACTCTGAGGTGACTAAGGTTTACTTTTGAACCAGTCCAGAGCTCTTCAGGAGTAGCTGTATTTAAAGCAGCAGTTGGACTACGATTCTTTAAATAGCAAGCGGTATTAACTGCTTCAGCCCAATTTTTTTTCCCTAAACCAGCGTCTTGCAACAATTCTCTAGCTTTTTCCATTATAGTAAGATTTAAACGCTCACTTACGCCATTTTGTTGAGGACTATATGGCACAGTGGTTTCATGGATGATACCGCATTGCTTAAAATAATTCATGAAACTTTTGTTACAATACTCCGTGCCGTTATCACTTCTAACACGCTTAATCTTTAGATCGGTTTGATTTTCAACTACGTTTTTGAATTTCATAGGAAATTCTATAAACGTATTCAAAACAGTAGTTTGATCTTTGCGATCTAGAAAATAAATAAACGATTTTCGCGTAAAATCATCAGTGAAAGTGATAAAATAACGACTGCCACTCCAACTATTGACGGACATAGGTCCACAAATATCGGTATGGATTAAATCCAATTTAGTCACGCTTCTATGAGTCTGACCACGGGGAAAAGATTTACTCTTTTGTTTTCCTTCAATACATGGAGGACATGGATTCAGGTTTCCATTTGGAAACTTAATACCCCGGGCTAAAGAGTCACGAAGAGTTAACATACCTTTAAAACTTAAGTGTCCTAGGCGACGGTGCCATAGCTCCAACAAATCGGTACTGGATACAAAAGCTTTACCTTCGGTGAACATCTTAGGCTCTTGGTTATTTAATAAAGTTGAATAACATTCCTCTTTTTGATTAATTTTATATATACCACCCACATTAGTAGTTTGCAGCTCACAGGAACCAGTAACGGACACATTATCCCTCCTGTAAACATTACATTTATTAATATCAAATACTAAAACGTAACCTTTTGCTGCCACTTTACTTACAGACAAAAGATTCGTTGCTACTTTTGGTACATATAAAGCATTAGTAATAACTTTAACAGTATTATTGTGCAACGTCACATTAACATTGCCTACGCCTTCGCTATGCATAGTATCACTATTGGCAGTAGTGATTTGAGATTTAACGCTAGAAGAGTAATTTAATAACCAATCCTTCCGATTAGTCATATGACTAGAGCAACCAGAATCTAAAATCCAGCTATCACGATCACAAACATTACTAACTAAGGCAGCTTCTGTTGAAAATAAAGAAGTATTAATTCCGTTTTTAAAAGATGAGGAATCTTGATTTGCAACATTGTTTAAATTCTTCTTTGAATTCTTCTTCAACTTGGGACATTTAGGCTTGATATGTCCTTTGACATGACAGTTGTGACAGATAGGAACAAATTTGTTCTTTGCCAATAAAATCTTTTCGGATGGTTCCAAATTTGAACTTGACGACTGTTTTTTGAATTCACTTTGAATTAATTGACATTTCACAAAATCCGAAGTCAACTTTGTATTTGAGGCTTCAATTGTCATGATCAGTGGATCAAACTCAGTTGGCAAGCCAATTAACATCAATTCTGCCAATTCTTCGTCATCAATGGTGCAGCCAATATCGGCTAATTTTTGCGTTACAGAAATAATATTTCCAAGATAATGATCCATGCAATCATGCTCTTCATATTTAATTTGAGCTAATTTTCTCTTCAAAGAGAGTCTACGACTTATGCCAGCATTCTCATAAGCCAATTTTAAATTATTCCACGCTTCAGAAGCTGTCTTCGACTTTTTGACATGTGGATAGCAGATGGGTTGAATATTCAAACAAATCTTAGCATAAGCTTTTTGATCTTTTGTGGGATTCTTAGTCGCGTCACCAGATCCATTAGCAAAGTCCCACAAGCCATTATCTATTAGTAACAACTTCATTTGAAATTTCCAGGTAGCATAATTATTTACTCCTTCTAATTTACTGATGGACATATTAGAACCGGTACTTACGATGAGATTGTTTAACGAAATATTTTCCGTTGAACCGTTTTCAACCATTATGTAAAATAATATTTTACTATAATATTTACTCACGAATACACAACAATATTAACTGGCGATAATATTCGCTAAATTTACGGTTATTTATATCCCATAACCAATGTTAGAAGCAATAATACAACTATATTCACGGTAAACAAACATGAGTATAATAATTTATATCAAAGACATTTTACACAATGACATGAAACAGAACATGGAGCGCTCGTGGCCCAGTGGCACCCGCGTACTGCGTGCGGTATGCGAGGTTAAGCAATGTCGGGCGAAGTCAGTCCTTGGATGGGTGACCGCTTTGAGTGGTTACTAACTGAGCGCTCCCGTGCTTTGGAAGGCACGCTAAGCCGTTGATCCCGGTTGTTGTCTTTGATAGCAGTCGTTAAGCCAAGTTAGAGGCCTCCGGGCGGCTTGAGAACTTCTAACAGTCAAGTTGCCCACTCACTTGACAAGCCTATTCCCAATAAGGTCGGTTTCCCCCTCGGGTTGGAAGGTCATATGGCAGTCGCTTCCGTAAAAACTAGTGCCTACGCCAATTCTTGGCATTAGGTAGCGGACCCCAGGCATTCTTCAGGATGCAACTGTACTGGGAATAACGCTAGGAGGATGATGATGATGAAACAGAACATATTTAAAATATCATTTGAATTTACAAACGGCCTGTCACGAGTGTCCATTGGAGGTTTTAACAGTAATAACTCTGTAATTTCCAAATTTTTACAAATTAAAAATTGAAAAAAAAAATAGATATATACCCAGAAAAAATAGGCAAGTTAATCATGTTAGCACATACCCCCAATAGAATCGTCATATTTTTCAGAATAACTTTTTACAGCACTCATAGAATGTCATAATAAATAAAACATGATGCTTTATTGGTACCTTTATGGGAACTATTGTTTAGAAGATCGACCGATACGTGTACAGTACAGCATCACGATATAATCTTTAAAGCACGATCGATCAAGAACTGTCAAAAGTACTTAATCAAGCGAGCCTTAAATAACTGAATTAGTAATGTTTGTTTGTTATACTAATTTCATAACGAATACAGTCAATTATAACCTTAATGTCCGGCAGGTTACCATGACGCGCAGTTTTTAACATGTTACAACATCCGCAATAATAAAAAGTTTACAAGTTTTTACTACTGTCTGTGTAAGTATCTAATATCCTAGTTTCTTTGACCTTGAAATCAATTATTATTCGTGATATCATGAAACTTTTTTCAGGTAGGTAGTTGGTAGGTACCAGGGATGTTTATTATGTGGATACCTATTATATAGTGATAACAAGAACTATCGTCTGTCACATATTTTGTTCAAAAGAATTGTTTTACATCCCATTTTCCTATGAACTTGAAATTTAGTGATAATGTTTATTATTACGTATATTTTACCAACAAATACCAATATATTGATGAATCACATTTGATTTTTAGTTGTACGGTACCCTCGGTGCGCGAGTCCGACGCGCACTTGGCCGGTTTTTTCATGTAAGTATTTTTTTAATACAAGGACCACTTTTACAAATTGTGACAAGAAAGATGTCAAGACAGAGATAATTAAAATAATTGTAGCTATATTGGCACATTGTTGTCAATTTATCGGCTTCAATGTATTTTGTACGTACGTCTACATTGTAGTACACAACTTCTATGTTGAAGTAATGTGTAGGCACACTTAAAGCATACATTTTTGATATTATTTTCAAATAGCAAGACATATTGAGTCAGTTCAACCTTTTATTTAACGCACACATTGCTGAACTCCTTGTGTATACCTTTATGTGCCTTTGCCTTACGTTCAACAATTTCTTTTTTTGTCATTCGTTCTATATTGTGTGGATTATGGTCTTTCTTTCTTTCTTTTTCTTACATTTATGACTTTTACTATACAAAGTACGGCACATTACAAACGTGTCACCTTTTCTTATACGGGTAGTACGAGTATATCAGTCATCAACTTGACATGATACCATATGTCATAATAAATGATTTTTCAAGGACCAGCCATATGGACATCCGCAATCACGTCACAAGCGCTGGCCACTAATTAAAACGGATGTGGCTTGTAAAATTATCATTCCTGGTTTATCAAGTAGGTGTAGACCCGAGACAGTATCGGCAATCGATTATTCAATGTTCATATATACGTACAAAATCTTACATATATAAAACAAAGTTGTGTTAGTTATACCATTTATAACTTAAGTATGCATGGGCCGATTTTTATGAATTTTGATTTTTTGGATTTGTCGTCGCTCCGAATAGCAGAATAGCTATTGAAATATCGTTACATATATGGAAATAAAATATCATACATTTTGCACGGAACGAGTGGAGGGCGGGACGAAGTTAATAAAACTATTCGCTTATTGGGACATAATTCTAATTTGTCGGCTCTATCTTTTCTTAGACGTTTACGGAGACAAGTAAGTTTAAGTTACGATACCGCGGGTTTTGTATAATAAATATTGTTATGTGGTTGTTTTGGCTGATATGATGATGATTATGACATCATTATATCAGAGGCGTCCACTGCTGGGTGAAGTGAAGGCCTCCCCAAGGATCTTTCAATGGGGGAAAAATCGGAATTCGCGAATTCACTACGCTTGGTGGTTCCTGTGAAGTGCCTTTGGTTTTGTAGTTTGTCTCAAATGTACATGAAAAGTAAAACTTTCACATGTTGTTAACATGTTTTATGGTGTAAAGCTGCAAAACTACATAAAAAGCCACTTTTCGGCCTCAACCCTTGCCAATAATCGCAAAAAACAAAGGCATTTTCACTAAACCCAAAATCAGATATTCTGAGAGGTATATTTTAGCTGCCGTATCAGCTGTCCACGGGTTATCTTCGGCCTATGGAACGGCCTGTATAGATATATTAATTACAATTAAATAAGGATACACTAATAAGATACAGCGAGTCCTTTTCGGGCCCGTATTGTCGGCTATAGTAGAGTCTCTACCAGTACGTAGCATCTCCGACCTCTATGCAAAGAACCAATATGTTCATTCCTATTGTACGGTTCAAAATGTTTTCGAGCATAATATTTGTGTTTCCGATTTTATATTGTGGTAAGTCGTTTTATAACTCCTCAAAACACCATTTAAATACCAAATACCATACTGAGAATAGTAGTTTGCTGTATTATTTCATAAGTACAGCTTACGTTACATTATATTGCACTTACCTCCAAATTGGGAAAACATTCGAGTAATTATTTTTTAATTTGGATACTGCAAAAAATAGGGCGATATTCCCGCGCCGCGACAAACGGGTTGGACGTGCCTTTAACGACCCCAAAGTAGAATCAATTTCCTGGCATTTTGTCACATCAGTGCTGCGATATTGAAATGCCCCGCGTTCTCGTTCTCAAGCCTCCGATTGAAAAACACACGCCGGCGAAAACTTAATGAAGTTCTTAACGACGACTGACGGACAGAAGGGAGATTTATTGCCCCACTAATGGCTGGTGGTTGGACCGAAAAAATAACCAAAGCAACCTGCCCAAATGGTATTTAATTGCGCGAACCGCGTACTTAAGTCACGTACAGTCTGAACGCGAATGCTACAACCTTTTCCCCTGTAAATACGTGCTTCATTCCTCTGGCAGAATTTACCCAAACCTGTCCTGTGCTTCAAGTATAAGAATCAGAGTGAATAAGTAAGTGCAGACGATTGCATTCTACTGCCAAATATAATTTAGTATGATTTATTAATACCTACTCTTAATTTTTGCTGCTTTTTGTCTTAAATAATGTACAGGTCAATAATTAAACTGAAGCTGATTTTAATTGGACTCACCTGAAATGACAGACTGACCGACTGAAATTGAGTATGATATGTAACACTATGTACAGACGGATATTATATCCCTCATTTATTTTTGTTAATAAAAATAAATATGCATAAGTATCATATCGCTTTCACGTATGCTGAACTAACGTACCAGAAATTATTTAAATAATGTGTGTACGTCTTAATCTCTTATAAATCTATTGTCCGATTTATCCAAAGTTTCCCATCAAATCGAGCCAAGTGATGTCAATTAAGCTGAACAATTTGCTCGTTCACAATTGGCCACTCTAGCTCCTAACCCATTTTAGATAGATTTCCTATTCCGATTGTTTGGCACAAGATTCAACAACCTATTAATACACGGATGCCAGTTGCTTGCCCTAATGGGTCCACGAGAAGAGCCCTACCCCACGCACGTGCTATGAAAGGGCCTAATTTAGCAACGCTCGTATGACATTTCCCTGCGACTAATAGGACACATTTCGCGGGTGTATGGGATTGTGCAAGCTATGGCGCCTAGTGTAGAGGACGGACAATGGTCGCGGTGTTAAGTTATTTAGGCCGGGACTGTATGGAGTTGATTATAATATAATTTATTTTAACACACAAAAGGATTTAATTTCAGGACTAACAACGAGACGAGGCATACCTATTTCTGAGAAGTAAATGACTCACCACTTTAGTGTGTCGCAAAATCCTTGCGAAGACTTCTTTGTTCTTATTATTATATTTTAGGTTAATTAAAATTTAATGGTGTTTCATTACTTTTTTAACAAGAAACCTACATTGTTTTAATATTTTTATAGCTATTATTATTCACAATATTCATGGAAATCTAAAGAAAGCCTACCATCGTCGATATGACGTCACAAGGCTGAATTGTGATAGTCACAACGTACAGAAAGAATAGCAGTACACTTTCTGTAGTAAATCCGCCTTACTAATAGTACTTCTGTATGATTTTAAACTCTCTTTTAGAATGAGAAATTTTTGAAATGGCTTTTTTATGTTGCATTATAGGGTTATTTTCGAGAATTTAAAAATGTGGTTATACATAAATTTTTATCCTGTATTTGATGCCTACTACTTAAATTAGTAAAATCGCTATTTAAACATTATTTGAACGAAGCTATTATTTTTCAGAGCTTGATGGTCGAGTCGAAAAGTACAAGATCTACGGCCATCAAAACATTTTTCACCACTCGAAGTGCCAATTTATTGTATTTATTTATTTACATGATTCATGCAACAAAGGGCCATACTAGCATATACCTTAGAGACTAACATACATATCAGTACAAAATGTTCTTAAACACTATATTTAGCTAAGAATTAGGTCTAAAAATGTTACGTACGGCCAATGAGACGGGATTAATTATGTTATGAGAACATACATAAACTCACGCCTATATTCCCAAAAGGGTTGGGCAGAGCACATGAACATTAATTTTAGTGCCACTTTTAGCAATTGTAGGTTTATAGATGGACAAAATGTGATATTGCAGTGACATGTTGCTAGCCCATCGCCCACAACACACTTCAACCTGGTTCCCATAGAGAGAGTGATATGAGAATGAGAGAGAAAAGGGGCGAGATGCCTACGTAACATGTCAGAAACACATGAAGTACGAGGTATATCTTGGCTCGTTGCTTTGCTTTAGTAGCAAGGCAATACAAAGTTATAAGTTTTAAGGCTAGCATGTAAACCCATCTTTTCTGAGCGAGTGGGCAGCACGCCGACTTATGTCGCGATAGTGTCGCGAGATTCCCGCAGAGCAAGGACCTTATTCAGACCGCTTTCATTCTGCTTGTATACTCTATTAGGTTTTAACTATATATATTATATACTAAGGCTGTTTACTGTAACAAATATTAAAATGGACGCTTTCTTAGAGCATTTGCAGTAACCCCTTGTGACCAAATTAGTTTTTTTTTTTCATTACGGATAAAGTTTGATGTAAAGTTAGGACCTTCAAATAATGGATCCTGACACCACGAGATTAGAGCACGTCATTCAATGCAGATTCAAAGGTTTTTTGTTTTAAAAGGGTACTTTTCGGATTTTAATTAACATTAGTAGTATTATAATATAAGAAAGATATAAATATTACTAAAAATAGTACTATGTACACGTAAACTGTCTTGGCATTTTTTATTGTAACCACTTGGAAATATTTAACTAAATATTATTAGTCAAATTTTCAATATCGAACTAGTCCCAGAGTAAGCTCAATAATTGCTGAAAAGCTTAATAGGTAATCTACCATTTAAAAATATACTCATGTTACAGCCCACATCCTGTAGGTATGTGTAATTTTATATTATATAGTTTGACAATTTGCTGCGGTTGAAATTCATATCCATTTTCTTCGAATCCTGTGGTACCTAAAGACCTATAATCTACCGTAATGACTAATGAGGCTACTTTGGCCCTCATTGCGTAACTATTTGTCTATTACTTTGATTTTATAGCGTTGAAACTGAAAGTATGCATTAAGTATTTATGAAATAGAAAATATTTTTATTCAAATAAATATAATAAATACTTTGTCAGTTCCTCTCTTTAAATCTGCAATAGTTAGTATCGACTACAACAAAGGGTTGTATCCACCTTTTCACCTCCTTGCATTATACTGAGGTCCAAAAGTGTATAGATATCTCTTTTTAGTCGACTGTACCAAGGCAAAATTTGTGTGGAGGAGAATACTTACACAGAGATTTTTTTTTTGTAGAAAACAAGTAAAAAATATTAATCATTAGTAAAATTGTATAAATCCCAGGACAAGGTGATTATATACTAACGGTTACAAACCAGTTTTACTGATATTATTTACTAACAACAAAAAAAACTTATTTATTTTAAGTAACTCATTTGTAATATTTTGTAATCTTACGTACATTACTGGTACACCATTTATAAACTCAAGGAAAATTTTATAGAATTTGTACAACTCTGTAATTCGGAGTAAAGAATATTAATTTCACGATGCAGTAAAACCATTTTGCATTTCCTATACAAATAAAATTAATAGAAATTAATAAAATTTTCTTAAAATTAGATTCTTTTCTACCGCCTAAAATTTTTTTAACCATTTTTTTTTATTTTACCAATAAATAACTAATAGAATTTGATATTCACGTTTTTAGATATGAGGTTTTTAAGTCGAGCAATTTTTTTTCTCTCAGTGTACAACGAATAAATCTACACACTCAATTACGATACATTTTAAAATATTTCCGTAACTTCACATTTGAAGCAATATTATGGTACAAAGCATTCTCATTTTAAAGTAGCTTCAACAAAAGTGCAATACATTTTTTTTATTACGTCCATTTATACTAGATTTAGAAGCAAATTCGTCCCATTTCTATAAAAACTGACTGTTCCTTTTGGGACATGTTTAAAAATAGTAATAATAGGTAATTATTCGCGGTCAAATACTTCGTTCGTAATCCCACCGTTTATGAAATCTGTTTACATAATAATATACTCGTAATTCCGCGTTTTCAAGAATTAACAAACAAAAATTAAAAGAAAATAGTAGTTAAATAAGTTTGTCTGGAAACTTCTACTTGTATCATGCAACTATATCACTAGTCCCAAGAGCAATAAGAGCAGGCCAATTTCTGCGTTTAAATTGGTTTTGAGTCAAGAATCTTGATAATGGTTGAAGGTTTTTGCTCTAAATCCAAGGTCTAAGAAAAATGGCCAAGTGCGAGTCTTACTCGCGCACGAACGGTTCCGTACCATTATCTATAAAAGCGGCAAAAAGTCCGACTCGCACTTGGCCGGTTTTTAATTATAGAGGCAAATGATACATCATCTGTAAAAATTTCAACTCTCTAATTATCGCGGTTCTTGAGATACAGCCTGTTGACAGACAGACGGACGGACAGACTGACGGACAGGCATCGAAGTCTTAGTAATAGGGTCCCGTTTTTACCCTTGGGGTAAGGAACCCTTTAAAAGTAACTTGTATTTCATCGGTGGCTTAGGTGTAATCTGCAGAAAAATCAAGTCAATATCTCACTGGCTTGATTTTTGTGTAGCGTAGAACGAAGCGCATCGGATAAAAAAAATCGGATGATATTTTTGACATTGAAAATGTCTTTTCGTTCGCTCCAGTATAGGGTCCCATTACACGAAATAGTGCGATCCCCTTATATTTCAGAGAGTTGTGAAGGTATGATATTCAAACTAGGCTCAGAAGACGCGTATTTACGAGATGTGTAAGATGCAAAGAGAATTATTTGAGAAAGTCCAGAACGAAAAAAGTTTTGGCCGAAATAGTGAAAAAAATTCACAGATCTCGTGCACTACACGACCATCAAGGTACATTGAAAATGAACTCAACAAAATAACAAAATGCATTACATTTGCTAACGTTATGCCAATTTCAATGTAGTTAACTCGATATTTTGGAAACGAAGAATGAAAACTCCTCTGGACAATTTAGTCGGCTACAATTTGAGCCTAAAACAGAGACGATCGGGTCAAGGGTTTGCGCTGTAGCCTAACCTTTTTGAAAGAAGTCAAAAAGTCAGAACGACTATTAGTAGGTAATATATATTTTTTTAAATCAACACAATTGTACAATTGTAGTTAGTTTTAGTTTTATATTTCAAATTGTTTAAATTAAACATGTATTGTTTCTATAATAAATTATTATTAATTATAGTTCGAGACAATAATAGCACATTATTGCAGTGCCCGGGAAATAGCAATTCGTGGATAAGTCAATGATGTTTTGGAAGACCAATATCTTCCAAAACCTTGGAAAATAAAAGTTGATTGAGATTGCATAAAACAAGCCATTTTATCCGAGACAATTTATCGACCCGAGCCGCAGGCAAGGGTCGATATAAAGTAGAGGATAAAATGAGTTTTATACATGAGTTATACATCTGCTTTTCACTTCGATTGCGAGAAAATTAAACAAATAATCAAGGTTATGATTTCATATAATTTATCCTTCTCCTGGAGCCTAGGGTGTCATGTTGAATTCGACTTTGAAAATTCTTGTTATAGTTATAGTCGGAGTTTGGAGGTCGAGTTAATTTGAAGTCGCCGTTATCTTGCGTAAATATTAGTAAAGTGGCAAATGCCTTTTTATGTAGTTACCGTAACTTGGCTGCGCTTTAAAAAATTGCCAATTTAATAGGAATTTTGTATGTGAGCTATGTTTATATATTATATATCAACCAAATTGGCATAACGTTAGCAAATGTAATGCATTTTTTTATTTTGTTGAGTTCATTTTCAATGTACCTTGATGGTCGTGTAGTGCACGAGATCTGTGTTTTTTTTTTGTCGGTACATCGCAGCATGTAGGTAGCAGTATCAGTGACCAAAATATTTGTATAAGTAATGCCTTAACGTCTTATGTTTGTGAGCACGTTGTACGCTACAATGTTGTAACGGCAACTGTACAACTTGTGTCAATATTTTCTACTAAGCTAAGTTATGACCTAACTCAGTAAAATGCAAATTACGAGTTCTAATTCCTAAACAAAAGCGAGCTAAATTATCGAGATAAACTACTCCGTTCGTAACATTACCCGAGCGCCAGTTTAATTAGGATGGATACCAAACCTAGTTCTTTGTCCTAGACAATGAGGCGTGTCGGTCGCTCGATCGCCCACTTAACCCGACATTACGGGGCTGGTATTCACAACACTTACCTATAACCATCCTCAGATGGTACAGTATAAATCGGTCCTCAGATTAAGCAGTTGTAACGACTGTCTGGACCAAGATATACTAGCCCGGGTGAATGGTGAGCGGACACAGGCTGTGAAGTGCATAGCAGGATACCGGCGCGCGCGCCAGCCTGTCGATAATGAGATGTAATTGCCTTATCGACGCCCTTGCGGCGTCCTTGCTTTCACTGATAACGCCGGCCTTATATAACCGATTAAGATCATCAGCTAAATGTCAATATTCTGACCCTTTGCACCAGTTTTTGACACGATAAGAGAAATCGATTAAGCTGACAGATTAAGCTCAGGGACTGAGCTGTCTTATAAGGGTGAGGAACAAAGTTTTGGACCGTAGTTACCGTCTACACCGATTTCGTCTACAATTTAATTGATTCCATTGTGACACGAAAGTTACCCTTATAAATTGTAAGACAAATTCTCGTTTCACAACGGTATCATTTATACAATAGACGAATTAAAAGAAAATTTAGTGTTCACCCATAAATTTAGCAAAAAGTGAAATATGTTGTAACGGCAACTGTACAACTTGTGTCAATATTTTCTACTAAGCTAAGTTATGACCTAACTCAGTAAAATGCAAATTACGAGTTCTAATTCCTAAACAAAAGCGAGCTAAATTATCGAGATAAACTACTCCGTTCGTAACATTACCCGAGCGCCAGTTTAATTAGGATGGATACCAAACCTAGTTCTTTGTCCTAGACAATGAGGCGTGTCGGTCGCTCGATCGCCCACTTAACCCGACATTACGGGGCTGGTATTCACAACACTTACCTATAACCATCCTCAGATGGTACAGTATAAATCGGTCCTCAGATTAAGCAGTTGTAACGACTGTCTGGACCAAGATATACTAGCCCGGGTGAATGGTGAGCGGACACAGGCTGTGAAGTGCATAGCAGGATACCGGCGCGCGCGCCAGCCTGTCGATAATGAGATGTAATTGCCTTATCGACGCCCTTGCGGCGTCCTTGCTTTCACTGATAACGCCGGCCTTATATAACCGATTAAGATCATCAGCTAAATGTCAATATTCTGACCCTTTGCACCAGTTTTTGACACGATAAGAGAAATCGATTAAGCTGACAGATTAAGCTCAGGGACTGAGCTGTCTTATAAGGGTGAGGAACAAAGTTTTGGACCGTAGTTACCGTCTACACCGATTTCGTCTACAATTTAATTGATTCCATTGTGACACGAAAGTTACCCTTATAAATTGTAAGACAAATTCTCGTTTCACAACGGTATCATTTATACAATAGACGAATTAAAAGAAAATTTAGTGTTCACCCATAAATTTAGCAAAAAGTGAAATACCTCATTGTAGCTCTTACAGTCAAGTTTTGCCCAAGTAAAGCATTGGTAATTACCAAACTTGCCCTTACGGTATTACCAAATACTTACATTTAGTGACATTACTTACATTACTGCAATTAATACCAACGACTTCCAAATGAAGTATTTTTGATATCGCTCATTTATTGACTTACTTTGGACTATCTTTCATTCCATGACTTCATAAATGTTGAGTTGATGAGGTTCTGATGAGGTGGTGGAGGTAAAATGGCATTATAATGTTAAGTCCCCGGTTGCGTCTCATAACAATGAAACTCCTGAACTGAAATTGATCCAGTTTTAATGAAAAGGTTATTAGGTACTGAGGAATTATTTCATAGATACAAAACTTTACGCGGATCGCTTACGAGTATAAACTATAAATAAGACTGAACTGAAACAGGTCTATCCGATATGGCGGCCATCGCTCGAAAAACATCTGATTCATTCAGATAGATTTATAAAATATCTAAATTAGTTATAGTACAAGGATAAATATATACTGAGATAAATCAAAGGCAATCTTTACGTTGTACTGTTTTATTTTTCAATGAGATACAATAATCACGTTCTGCGTGGAATCGAACTTGAAATTAAATAATTTAGGTACAAGTGTCTTAGTTGATAGTATTTATAGATAATAATTAGGTATTGTTTGTGACGCTAAATCTTAAAATATAACTAGTGCATCGAAGTGATATTAATATAGTACAAAATAGTACTATTTAATACAAACAACTATCTACTTTATAAGTATTTCATTGCTTTGAGAAATGCAAGTGACGTTTGCATTGGAAGATGCGGTAAGCATCAAAAAATCTAATTTACTGTGTACCTAAACAATTATTACATGTTGGGGTACAGAGGCGAAGAAGTTCCTGAGGGAGATTGGTCGTCGGTTGCGGGAGAGGGGACATGACACCCGTTCCGAGTCTTTCTTGGTGCAGAGGCTGTCCATCGCGATACAACGCGGCAACGCGGCGAGCGTGTTTGGTACTTTTGCACCGGGAATGATTCGGGGCGGGCTTTTCGATTAGATAATCTTCATTCTGTACTTATGTAATCAGGTTTAAGTTATTATTTTTTACGTCAATGTGTATTTTTACGATTTGAACAAGTCTCAGTTTAAATAAATTTATATCTTATGTTGTAAAATATATGAGCACAACTACCTTTTATATATATCTACAACTACCGTAGATGCGATAGTATCACGCAGTATATTTACGTCAACCAGTGTAAAATGTAACGACTCTAGACATATACGTACCTACTGTTATGTTCTGTACTTTTGACAAATCATCAACATTGGTCGGTCGACGAACACATCGAAATGGTGGCATCATTTATCTACTTGGTTTGTAATAAATACACTGCGCAATAAGTTCTGTTGCAACAATCTTAATTAAGTAGTAGTGGATGTTTTAAAATCTAACAATTATTTTACAAATTCCATAACTCTATAATTTGCAGGTGAAATATTAGAGAAGCTAACGTCTCCAGTCAACGTGAAACCCTCAATTTATATACAATAACTGTGTAAATAACAATTTAACAAAATATTTTAAGGGATTTGCAAATTTATGTACTTATCTACTTAATAATATAACAATAATCTATGCATCATTTTATAGTGCCAATTTTTATATTAAGTACTCTATCCCTTCTATAAACCGAATAGTAAACAATTTTGTCTATAATTACAAAAGCTTTGGTAGGTTCTTGACTAAACGAGAAATACGATGTGACTCTGACCGAATAATTTCACCCTCTTAGTTTAGTAATTACAAAATGATGTCACTAAAATTGTAGTTAAATCTTTACTTACATTAAGGGCAATGTGTAAACCAATACGTCGAATAAAGTATTATTTATTTTGAAAACATTAACTTATACTTTACACATTTTTAACAAACTACATTCATATTAATATGCATATACTTACTCTAGAAATCGGCTGTGGAAAAATATATACAGTTCGTAATAGTACATTTTATTGAATAAATCTTAGATCACAAGATTTAAACTAGGAACGATTATTGAACTCATTTTAACGTAAAATTATATAACTCTATGATAAAGAGAAGAACTAGTACGCTCTCTTAGCAACTGTCCAAATGGTATGTTGTCATGATAATAAGAATTTCACTAACTACGTTAATGATGTATATTCTTTTATCTATATACTCAAAAGAAGAAATCTAACATTTACATACATAGTTTTGATAATTGCACGTTTGCATTGATAAAACAGAAGTGATTTCTTCTTTTACGAATACAGACTAACTGTTCCCCTCAAACTATGCCAAAATTATACCCTATAATTAATTACACTCGGACGAAGTCACAGGCATCAGCTAGTTTGCATATTCTTAAACTATAATTGCAATGATTTTGCTTGCTGTGCACTAGAGAGAAACGTCACAATACGTACTCGAACACCCGCTCATCTTGAGCCTTATCAAACAGTCGGGGCTAATCGAACGTCTGCGGCCACAGCGGCGGCAGAGGCGGCAGCGGGTAGGCCGACGGCTATGTGGAGATGGCTAGCACGGAGGGGCGGTGCGGGGCGTGCGGCGCGTGCGGCGACGACGCGGGCGGCGAGCGCGCGCCCGGCGAACACGTCACCTTGCCCATGAACGAGCGGATGTCGTCAAAGTACGCATCCTCGCGCTCCGTGTCCGCAGAGCTCGGGGAGTCGCCTCCCTCGGCTTCGTGCTTCTTCAGGTGCCGGTCGAGGTTAGTCTGCTGCCCGAAACACCTATCGCACAACGGACATCTAAACGGTCTCTCCTTATTGTGAATGTTCCGCACGTGTCGCTGGAGATTGGAAGAGATCGAGAACGAACGCTCGCAGTACTTACATTTGTAAGGCTGCTCCCCAGTGTGGGTGCGAAGGTGACGAGTCAAATTTGCGCTGCGAGGGAATACTTTCCCGCAAAACTTGCAGGCGTAGCGATCGCGAAGCTTCCCCGACCCAGCGCTTAGTTCACGAAATTTTGCATACGCGCTCGGTTGCCTATCGGGTCCATCGGTACCGAGGAGCGGGGATAAAAAATTAAATGGGGTCGGAACGTACGGAGATGAGTTCAAGATTGAGTCGGACGCCGAATGAAAGGACGGAAATCTGGGGCGGTACATGGCGTCGATGAGGCTACTGTTGTGTTGTGGGTGTACAGGCATCGGGAATGCTAGCGGTGGTGACACCAGTTGTGGAGGCGTGTCTTCTCGTTTGGGCTCTACTCCCTCCACATCGATATCCGCGGTGTCGTTTTCTGGAGTTTTGCTATCACGCTCCATTGGGCTTTCGGGGGGAGAATACGATTTGACAGATGAGTTACGAAAGGAGCGATCATCGATATCAGCTTCGGAATCTTTGTCACTACTGTGTTTCCGGGAAACTGACAAATCCAAAGGTTGATCACCGTCATCCTTCTTTACTTCTACTTCAGAATCAGAGTAGTCTGAATTCTTGTCGTCATCATTTCCATCATTCTTATTAGACAAGTCTGTAGGGAATGGTGAATGCGACTTATTCCCCTGAATAGTATTGTTATTGAGCTTTACTGAAAAATTAAATGGTGATTTTCTTTGCTTCATGTCATCTCTAACAAAATTGAATGGATTGATAGGTGTCGACATGCTCAACACCGAAGATGGGCGCTGCTGTGAAGACACTTCTTCAACGGAAGGAGGTGACTGTTTCATAGTTAATGCATGTGATTTATTAGGTGTAACCCTATCACCTGTATCGCTTTCGCGTTTAATAGATTCATAGTCCAAATCCTTATTCTTCTTCATTATGTCATCAAGTGAATTTGAACTGTCCACGCTCTTAACGGACATGCGTCCTTCCTGGTGTTTCGACAATAGACCAGCGTTGGTTAGTGCAAAGTCATGCTCCATGGCAAGTCTTGCTCCTTGAACATTGAAAAGTAGTGGGTTCAAAAATTCTGGGGGGCAGGCAGCGGCCGCCGCAGAGAAAAGACCTGGGTACTGTGCGAAGGTGTTGTATGGAAGCGGCAAAGTCGGGCCCCTATACATAGGGAACGGATTGGGGTTACCGGGCGTATTCATTCCGATATTGGGTAGGGATGGCATTTGAGGTAGTCCCTGCGGCATTTGTCCTCTCATGCCTACGTTGGCAGCGCTAGCTGTGTCACAGAATCTCTTGTGTTTAGTAAGAGAGGCGTAGGAGTTGAAGGAGTTTCCGCATTTCCCGCACTCGACCAGGGCTCTGCATGCGACGTGCATGCGCTTGTGTCTACATAAATTGGAGAACTGTGTGTATGACTGAAACAATACAAAAAACATTTATTATTTTATTTTATTTTAATTACCTTTATATTAGTACACTGACAAGAGGCAAACCGTTTAATTTGTTTTGCTAGGTGTTTTACGACAGTTCCGTGGTATAAATTATTTCTGGACGTCTATAAAATCGTAGTAATGCTAAACTCTCAATTAAAATAGTTATAACTAACATGCAAACAAGGTAATTACACAATTACATTTGTGTGTACCGTAGTCATGTCTTAAGTGTCTCCTTGATAACCCAGATACGAACGTTATATTTAGAACGGTAGACATATAATTTACTCCATCTCCATGTTTTGTAGTCGTTGCTTTCTGTTCACTTACCTCCCTCTTCCCAGTTTACAATACATCGAAAAGTACCTAGTACAGTCGAAACCTACACTGAGACAGAATAAGATACAAAATACAACTCGCGCCTTAAATTGTTCAATATGAGAGTTAGCCACCAATCCTTTTAATTGCAGGCTGTTTTGTGTTGGTATCTATTCTTTGGAAAGCAACCAGGATAACAATGTTCTGTTTTGTGTCTATTACCTAAGCTGGTGGATGAATATCTTCGTGGACTGAACGATCCACAGCCAAGTACACTACTCTAGCAGTATAGGTACAGTCAACATCATGTATATACATATAGTAGCAGTCAAAGTAGCTAAAAATAATACATCTAAACACATCTTTATCACTATTGGAGTAAGAATGTGTAACGATTGTATTGGCTACTTTGGCTGCTACTATCTCTACGATGCTGATACTATTGGAGTAAGAATGTGTAACGACTGTATTGGCTACATTGGCTGCTACCTATATCTCTACGATGCTGATACTATTGGAGTAAGAATGTGTAACGATTGTATGGGCTACTTTGGCTGCTACTATCTCTACGATGCTGATACTATTGGAGTAAGAATGTGTAACGATTGTATGGGCTACTTTGACTGCTACTATCTCTACGATGCTGATACTATTGGAGTAAGAATATGTAACGATTGTATGGGCTACATTGGCTGCTACTATCTCTACGATGCTGATACTATTGGAGTAAGAATGTGTAACGATTGTATAGGCTACTTTGACTGCTACTATCTCTACGATGCTGATACTATTGGAGTAAGAATGTGTAACGACTGTATTGGCTTCATTGGCTGCTACTATCTCTACGATGCTGATACTATTGGAGTAAGAATGTGTAACGATTGTATGGGCTACTTTAGCTGCTACTATCTCTACGATGCTGATACTATTGGAGTAAGAATGTGTAACGATTGTATAGGCTACTTTGACTGCTATTATCTCTACGATGCTGATACTATTGGAGTAAGAATGTGTAACGACTGTATTGGCTACATTGGCTGCTACTATCTCTACGATGCTGATACTATTGCAGTAAGAATGTGTATCGATTGTATAGGCTGCTTTGACAGCTACTATCTCTACGATGCTGATACTATTGGAGTAAGAATGTGTAACGATTGTATGGGCTATGTAATAACCCCTAGGGGAGGAAATTTAATGAAAACTTATGGAAAGTCAAGGAAAAGTCTAGCTAAAAGCCTAACTAAAATTTCCCTAAAGTTCCTAAAGTATACCTAAAGCTTTATACTTACTTTATCAGAAAATCTGAAAACCAGGATTTTCCTCAAGTTGCTAATACCTACTGAAGTTCTAAAGCTTTTATTAAAGTTTCTCAGATCTAAATGATAGGGTTCCTACTATAGGGAAAGAAAATAAATCAAACAAAAAGTTGAGAGAGAGAAATAAACAAACAAAACATTTATTTAATAAAAATGAATTTACTCGAAACTCGAATCTAATAAAGTCCGGGGAGAACTTTATTAGACATCCGCTTGATTACTAGGCCAACCTAGACAAGGGAAAACAAGCGGACACACAAAAACCCTTGTTGCCATAAAGCTAATACAATTAACATAACAGACAAATTATTTACATAAATTATGAGTAATTCTTGTTAATTACAATATCATAAGAAACACTAATAATTGAAAGATTAATGGTATGATCATCTAGGGACATATTTAAGACCTTGTTATAAACGTAGTAACCATAGTTCACTGAGGTGTGAGAAATGTATAAACAATTGAGAATCGGACAATGTTTAAACAATATTGCAACATAACCTAAAATTAGGATAAGCTTGCCTAAACGAATAACAACAATATCCTGTAATATCCTATTAATAAACAATTACTAACCATGAACACAATATTATGAAACCTATAACAAACATACTAGAGATAAAACATTATCACGAGAATAATAAAAGCAATAAAACAACACTCTTCAGAAGTATTTCTAAATTATCGACAATGCTATATGAACCAGAACAAGTGTAGAATCTAGCCTACCATTTAAATACCGTCGTTGGCTGTGTGATCAGTAAAGGCTTAAATAAATTGCTTGGAATTAAATGAAGGCAAGTATAAATGATCCGAAGTAGTCATGTAGTACCTAGAAGATTAAGTGTTTAGAAAAAATGGTAGAAAATAGTTAATGGAGCAAAATAAGTTATTGTAGCATATATAGTTAAACGTGGTAGCAGATAAACGTAGGTAAATTCCTGATATGTCAAGATAGCATTAATGTTTCCTACAAAATAGAATATAACAGGTAAAGTCTGGCTTCTTACCAAATATGGCGTAAATCTCAATCTGAAAGATATGAGAACATTGTAAATATAAAATAGCTGATTGCACGCAACCATAAAGCCACAGTTCTCATAAAAGTACCATGCATAAGTCATATAAACCACCAAGCCATTTCTGGACATGATGAGGCAACTATGTCGAGGCAGAAGTCTCGCGAAGGAACCTGAGCCTCAAGCTAGCCGCTTGGATATGTCCCTACCTAACACCTAACACGAGCAATCAGGGTATCCTCGCAGGTGGTACAGGCACAAGGCACATGACCGAGACTATGAGAGTTATGTGACAATAGCGCCTGATGAATGAACATGTACATGGTAATAATAAGAGCGTAGCCCATAATATTATGAGACCAGCCATTTTATAATGCATAAAAGCATAGGCAAAGTAAACAACTATGATCTAACTTAGAAGCCAGTTGGAATAAATGCATAAAGCATAAGTAGTATATACTACTATGATCCACAGATCAGCTGAAATATAAATATATTATAGTGGCACTCTACGAAGGAGGCCTACGTCCAGCAGGGGACGTCAATCAGATCATATGATGATGATCAATCGATTACCTCGTACCCAAATATTGTGCAAACAAAACAAAGCTGTCACTATTCAGGTTTAGCGTCCAAATCGAATCATACAGTCATCCCATAAGCTAAGTATCACTACTGAGTTATGCAACCGCAAGACCTCAGCATTGACCAGCGTTCTCACGACAGCAAGGAGTTTTGCTCGAGTCTTCAATAACCTGTATCGCCATTGAACTTTCACATCCCATCTCGCCCATATAGTATAGTATATAAGGGTACATATATATTGGGGTCTTTAATGATCAGTTTCAGCAAACGGCAATACAGATTTCTCGTCCGTACGGATCTATAGTGTCTTGTATGAATCAAAGATTCCGACAAGCAGTAATAGAATCCGGCACCTAACCGGGTCAGCAGCCCTTTTCAAAGCCCGTCCCGTGGATTCAGTCCAAAGAAGAAAGCCTGTCGTTAAGAATCTGTAAAGACTGTCCCTAACACCCATTGATGATCGTATTTCATCGATCTGGAAAAAACCGTTCTTTAGTAAAATAGTTATTATTAGGTATATTTGGGTACTACATATATAACCAATACCTTTCGTCATAGGCTGGAACAAACCACACTAATCGTATCAAACGATTGGCAGTCCAGGCTGTGACGTTACCTCATTGCTGGAAATAGCCACGGATAAAGTCCATTGCGGCCAGTTCCAACAACTACAATAAATTAGTAGTAAAATATGTCAGTTGGTAGATAGGTATAGAATACTGAAACAGTATCTACTCGTAACACGAGTAAGTATAGATGAAAATATTAACGTAATATGAATTACGTGTGACAGACTATGCTGTAATTGGAAATCAAATTCCATCAAGATAAATAAGTCAAGATCACTCAAGACATTTGTCGTACGTGAAATATGGTTGCAAGACAAAATCAGATCACACAGCCAACGATAGCATTTTAGGCCTGTTGTAAAGACAACATTAATTATGATATTTAAATTCCCAGAGAACATAAATAAGTATCATAGATTGAATAATACAATCAGAATAATGATGAAGATATTGACGTAATATTAATTACGTAGTAGACAGATTTGCAATTGGAAACAAAGTTCCATCAAAAGATACTACATAACCCAAGATCACACAAGATATTGGTTGTAAGAAAATAATATACTTAGATCACACAACGCAACGATAAAATTTCGGCTTGCTATAAAGATAACCTGATTTAAGCCATTTAAATCGTAATAGAACATAAACAAATATAGCTCGCACAAGAAATGGATTTCAGAGATTAAGAAAATCATATCTCATAACACAACGATACCATTTCGGCTTGGTATCATTTATGCCATTTAAATCGCAACAGAATATAAATAAGTACCATAGCTCACACAGTCAGAAAGTTTTGCGAAACTTAGAAAACCATCCAAGGATCTCTTCATCTGTGCGTGTACAGCCGTGTTCTTCAAAGCCGTCATGCCGGAACAATTCCCATATGTAGTAGTTGAAGCCTTGATCAACCAGCTCGATGTTGCAGCACATCTTCGTGACCGTCTTCTGGCAGTGGTAAGGAAAGCCGTTGACTGCCACTCAGGGTTGTAGGAGATAACCCAGAGATAGAATGGTATGGTGTTCAGGAACTCCCTCACAGGTTGAGCATTGGAGGTATGGCAGATCGTCATGGTACAGGTGTAGTTTGCGATGGTCTTCATTGGTAGTCAGTTGTTTGCAGCGCTGGAAACTTCTGGTAACATATGGTAATGTGCGCAGGAACGCCGTTGGATATAACGTTTGATGGATGCTTGGCGGATGTCACATTGTCATGGCACAGCAGTAGATTGATGTTGGCCTGGATCTGGTCATCGATTATCCACATGGAATCTTCTGAGTATCACTGATCTGACTGGCGCGCTATCCTTCTCTCAAAAAGGTTTGATTTCGCAAAACCTTCCAAACGCCCGAACCATGGCATAGAAATCTACTAGATGTAATAATCAATTGAATGTTAAACACTAATTGAACCCTAATTATTTAACTACCTACATTAACACAACCAATACCCTTCACTAATAATGCAAAACCAACGTTAACCGCAAAACCTATGAAAATATACAAAACCTATTCAAGAATCCGTAATGAATGCGTTGGATATTATTAGTTATATTTATCGTGTATAATTTATAAATTGTAATAAAGTTCAGGCAAGGTTATAGAAACAAAATACGACTAGACACATAAATCACCCAAATATTTTAAAGGCGATATTAATTCAATACGAAACGCATAACCACACTGTAAGTATATCACGAAATGTAAATCAGGCGCTACGTATAATATAACATTATAAAATGATACGCCCAAAACACATCAAAACATTAATAAATTTCGTAACATTAAAATAACACTGATCCGATACTATAATCAACATGAACATTACACACACATTATTATAATTCTATCCTATAAAGATATCCTACAATCCTCAAGTCAGTAAAGAGTCTGTAACGCGCCCGTGATTCCTCTGGAATCGCAAGCACCTACATGTAACCGTGTCTGCTTACCATCAAGCAAGACGTAAGCCTGTTTGCTACCGTCATTGTATAAACAGTATAAATAATTTATGATTTATGATCAAGGCATAATAGTTAAAAGAATAAAATTCGGTAATAACCAGCTCGTATGAATAGCACCTACGCATCTCAATAAATGAAATAGTACACACAAAATCCGCCACCGTAATTTGGTAAATAATTAGCATGCACAATAAATGTAGGTCAATTAAAAGACAAGTTATTTATTATATCGGGTAGTAATCAAACGCCGCCGAAGTACCTCTCATATAGCAAATATGTGGATAACGCAGTTGTTAAATAAGGCAATACTACACTCGATAGAATAAAATGCATCTTTAATAGAGAAATTAATAAACTGCAATTCTATTATCATTCATTTACAGGAATGTGATATGCTATATCGAATCCTCATACATATCTTCCACCAGAGAGTTATCTGGCCAGGTAAATATGCATAATTAACCGTATTAGTCTCCGGACTGATTTCCGTAACGACAAATATGGTTCGATTATTGATAAAGCATGTCAGAAATTAACAAATTCAAAATAACGAGGCTATGCTAATCCCGAATCATCATACATATCTTCCACCAGAGAGTTATCTGGCCAGGTAAATATGCATAATTAACCGTATTAGTCTCCGGACTGATTTCCGTAACGACAAATATGGTTCGATTCTTGATAAAGCATGTCAGAAATTAACAAATTCAAAATAACGAGGCTATGCTAATCCCGAATCATCATACATATCTTCCACCAGAGAGTTATCTGGCCAGGTAAATATGCATAATTAACCGTATTAGTCTCCGGACTGATTTCCGTAACGACAAATATGGTTCGATTCTTGATAAAGCATGTCAGAAATTAACAAATTCAAAATAACGAGGCTATGCTAATCCCGAATCATCATACATATCTTCCACCAGAGAGTTATCTGGCCAGGTAAATATGCATAATTAACCGTATTAGTCTCCGGACTGATTTCCGTAACGACAAATATGGTTCGATTCTTGGATAAGCAATACCTAAATAACGTCTCACTTCAGTAAAACAAAATTAAGAAAGGAACACGAACTTACGCTTGCAGTTTATCTAGACAAATAACGGAACACTAATATTATCACCAATATTTGCTATACGAGGTTTTAAGACATTCGCTGACAAAGAAATCCCTGTGAACAGAAAGGATTATTCACACACATCCTAAATATCCTAACACAGTGAAAACCCTATCAGAGTCCCTAGCCAAGACACTTTAAACAACTCACATAAAGACACTCCTGAAGTACCAAGACTAATGTTACTTGTCGCTCTGGTGAAGGCAAAAAGTCCCCTAAAAACGTTGTGAATCTCCTTATATACCCCCCTCATCCGATCATCAGCGCCACCAATATCACGCGATCACTATGTTTTTCCGTAAATTTGGAGGGAACGATTCTCATTGGTTTTCAACCTAAATCTGAAATACTATTGGTTGACAAAACTCGCAAGTTCTCCTACTCGACACCAGACACCTCCACTCTCGCTATTCCTTTTAAAACCTCACTAAAATAAAAAGTCACCTATGCAGAAACAATTGCTTACTTTATCATAAATTTCATTTTAGTTGGGTAATCATAAAGTCAGGCGAGAGTCTACCCGCTCAAGCCGGCTCGGCAGCTATTGCTATTCGATTAATAACTTCCATCAGTGAGACTCACAGCTCACGCCTAGTATATCTTGACACCGAGATCCGTACTAACAACTCGTAGTCGGAGGTCAGACCTAAACTGGCTGGCCTAAGGTGAGGTAATTTTTACTTCAACTTTAGCGCTGTGAATTATGTGCTCACAATTACCCGTATAAATTCAGATGGCTACAGATATCGCTACTGGACCTACCAAATGACGTACTTTTGACACGGTTGGATTATTATCTCTTGTCAGTTAAGCAACTTGTCGCTAGATGGCCCTGCCTGACCTAAATAACATTAACAAAACTTTGTTAAAGCTATTCTAATAATTATATTGATAATACTATCCTGAAATACAATAAAAATACATTAAAACTTGGAAGATTTTATGAAGAAATAGTAAACAATCGAACTTATTAAAACTTAATTTAAAGCCCGTTAACTTTTACCATGAAAACCTTCACCGATAATGAAAATTCAAGAAAATAAATAAGCTTTCCCGATTTTCCCGAAGCTTAGAAGCTTTCATGGGCTGAGGGATGTCGTTCTGTTACAATCGCCCTATGTTATTTTACCGTAGTTTATCGGAGTAAAATAACTAACCCTAAACAGAAGACACCGAAGGCCAAGTGAATGGAAAGCAGAAAAATTAAACCTATAAACTGAGAATAAAATCAAGAATTTATCATAGATAGGTAAAAATGGATGTAAAAGGAGAACTCCCTACTAGCTACAACCAATCACTCAAGATGTATGCAGTAAAATAACATTTAGGCAAGATTTAGTAAATACACCTGCCCTATTCTTTTGTTATAATGTTACTCAAACAAAATTGGGATTGATACATACACATCCATGCTAGTATTAGTCATCAATCAACAAATCCGCACTGCCATTCAGCGACCACGACGAAAAAATATAAATTAATCATCAGCAAGTAACACATACCTGCAACCCATGAACAACCAATAAAATCAAACAACATTTTGAGAGCATTTTTTTCCAACAAAACAACAATGCACAAATAAAGCTGCATTTCATAAAACAACCGATAAGCGTATTCTGTTATACTCGTTGTATATAAATTTAGCGTAGGTAGTTTATATACACTAATCATAGGAAAATAGATGGAAATAGAAAATTAAAACCTTAATAAAATATTACAGCTTTATTTATATGTTGAATGATTTACAACATAACCATTAATATGTTTGATACAAAAATATTAGGAAATACATAAATCTTGAATAAGTTTAAATTCAGGAACACTATACATAATTTACTTGTATTCAGATCATTATTTACCTTTATGTATAAATATAGCTTTATTATCATTACTATTTCTGGAAATGATTCTATTGTTATTACAGATATTACTTTGCCTGAGTATAATAACGATTTAAATGAATAGTGTTAAAGTTTCCCCTAATCATTTTAGTTTTAGGTTCCATCAATGTATATACATTTGGATGGGGTACAGCTGCAACAACATAAGGCCCCTCATATAGAAGTTCAAATTTCTTCGTAATTTGTCTCTCCGCAACAGATTTGTTCATTTTACGAATTTTCACTAAATCACCAATTTCAAATGCGATCACTTTATGAGACTTATTAAATTGAGTCTGGCGTTTTATACTACTTTCCTTTAAGTTTTTTATGACTTGATCCCGTACCATTTTAATATCAACCTTAGAATCTACATCCGGTAAACACATGTCATACGTCATCCTATTCCCATTTCCATATAAAATCTCATTCGGAGTGAATCCTGTGCTTTCGTGGAATGTGTTATTGTACAATAATTCAATTTTTGGTAGAATCGAAGCCCAACGTTTATGATTATTATGACAATATGTTCTGAACAATCTACTAAGTTCTTTGTTGACTCGCTCAGTAGTGTTAGGTCTAGGATTCCGGACTGTTGTAAAAATAGGTTTAATACCTAAATCCTTTAACGTCCTCTTCCATCCTTCACAACTAAACTGACTTCCATTATCAGTCATGACTATTTTGGGATTAATTATTTTAATGAAATTCTTCAATTTTGCCACTACAGCCCGAGATGAAGCTCTTGCCAAATCATATAATTTAATAAATTTACTGAACGAATCTTGAATTACAAAGATATAAGCTACGCCAAATCTACCCTTAGGTAATGGCCCATAAAGGTCCGCCATCACCAAATCACCCACATTATTGGTTACAATTGATTGACATTCCCCAACATATTTTACATTATCACTTTTCGACACTTGACAAATGTGGCAAATACGCAATGTAGTCTTAACAGTTCTATTCATTCCTATCCAATAAAATCTATCATTCAAGTATTTCAATATTTTATAGGGCCCTTGATGACCCATTTCCTCATGTGTCTGAATGATTACATCCTGCCTTAACTTTTCGGGTAAATAAATTACATGCTTATTCGAATCAACAATGAAATAGACTACATTGTTTTTAATATAACATCGTTTTGCTACTTTACCTAACTTATTAACATTTGGGACTTGGATTGTTTTATTTAAAATATTCATAATATATCTAACTTCTATATCTTCTGACTGAAACGTAGCAATGTTCTTCAAATCATTAATCAATTTCCGATTCTCACTCAATTCCATGTAATTTATTTCCGGACAATAAACCCTATCTTCTTGAATGGTTGTTGCCCCAGAAGGATACCTGGACAACACATCAACAGCAACGTTATCCCTACCTCTCACATGTTCAACGGAGTAATCAAATTGTTCCAAATATAAAATCCACCTTATTATCCTACTATTATATAATTTCCAAGTCTTTACAAATGTTAACGCTTTATGATCTGTCCTAATGATAAGTCTTGCGCCCCTTAAATAAGTTTCAAATTTCCGCATACAATAAATAATGGCCCAAAACTCTTGTTCAGTTGTGGTCCACCTAAGTTCAGCACCCCGCAATGCTTTACTACAGTAACCCAAGATCTTCATGTCCCCGTCATCACTCAATTGGAAAAGAACCCCTGCTAACCCTATCCCACTACTATCTGTTTGAAGGTAAAATGGTCTTGACATATCTGGATGATGTAACATAATAGTGTTAATAAAACTGGTTTTAAGGCTATCAAATGCAATTTGCGCCTCATTAGTCCATACCCAGGATTTACTTTTCTTCAGTAATTGACAAAGAGGTTGTATAATACTATTATAATCTGGAATGAACCGTCGATAATAATTACATAAACCCAGAAAGGCTCTTAAGTGTTTTAATTTTCTGGGAATCGGAAAATTCCTGATTGATTCTACCTTTTCAGGATCTGTGCGGATACCTTCCGTCGATATAATGTGACCTAACATCTTAACTTCATTGCAAATAAATTTACATTTTTCAATGTTACATGTGAGGCCTGCAGTTTTAAGTTTATTCAGGATAATTTCAATATGTTGTAGATGTTGGTCCAAATTTCCTGTTGTTAATATAGCCAAATCGTCTAAATAATTGACACAAAAGTCTCTAACCTCTGGGCCCAATATAATGTCCATTGCCCTACTAAAACTGCCAACTGAAGTTTTCAATCCCTGCGGTAAACAATTATATACATAACTCTTCCCGTTAAATGTAAATCCAGTGTATTTCCTACTACTTTCGGAAATGGGAATTTGGAAATACGCGTTGTTTAGGTCAATTATACTTATGAATTTAACACCATGGAAAGAGTTGAGGATATCCATTTGCATGGGGGGTGCTTCTGATTCTGCTATCATAAACTTATTTATTTCCCTAGCATCTAGAAGCACTCTTAGAGAACCATCTGGTTTAACCGTGAATGTTAAAGGGCTGCTATAAGGAGTTGAACCGCGGGATATAATTCCCAAATTTACCATTTCAGCTAACTTCTCTTCCATTTTGGGCCTGTAAGCATATGGGACGGGATAAGATCGTTTTATTATCGGGGTATGATTAGACATTAAAATCTCATGCTCATAACAATTAGCCCTACCTAATCGTTTCGTAAATACTTCGCTATGCCTGTCTAATACTTGCTTCAGTTTATCTATTTGCCAACCAGGAAGTGCTATGCCTGTCTGAACTTTCCCTAAATAATCATTAATTACAGAATTCTGATCGTCCTGCGCTAGTGCATTTGTGTAAATAACCGAAACATCATTACCCACAGCTATGTGTTCTAGGAATGGTACAAAAATGCTGTCATTGTCTTTTGCTATAATTAATCCTTTTGTATTTTTTTGTAATTGAATATTAACCTCATTGGCAATTAACCAATCGAACCCTAGTATAACTGAATGTACTAACCCAGGTACGATTAGAAAGCTGGTTTCAATGGTAATGGCCCCAAATGTTACCGGAAGTAAAACCATTTGTTGGATCCTAGCACTTTTTTGTCCAATGGCTCCTTTAATTTGGATAGGCTTAACTGGTAACATTGTTAGTTTGTTTCCTAACCTTGCGGATATTGATTCCCAAAAAGAATCCGAAATACAGGTGATGTCACTACCCGTATCAATTAGACAAACAATCTTATCGTTAAACATCTTTACTTCAACTTCTGATTTAACCCATTCGTATTTTTCAGGTGATATGTTATCTTCCTCGTCAAACAACGAAGCCGCCTGAATATCAGTTTGAATCAAATTATAATTACTTGCTTCAGCATGAGACTTCAAAACATTAACTACCCCAGATTCTAAATTTTCCTTTAAGCTACATACCATACCTAAACCCTTCCTATTTGTTTGCCCCTCTGAGACTACAGGAAACAATAATCCTTCACTTCGTATACCTAGTGGCTGTCCAGGCATCCAATTATTAGCTAGCAAGACATTCAACGGCATATAAGAATTATCACCCCTTTTCATTGTTGATGTTTTGGGGCAAGGAACATCAACCCTATCTAGTTTAAATAATTAGTTTGATCACCAGTTTCACGCGAATAATAGGACCTATTGTTAGACGCATTTATTCTATTCGTTCCGTAAATTTGATTTAGCTGACGCCTGTTCTGTGCCTGTACAAAATGCTTCTTGGGATAATTTAGCTTCTTTCTTGATTGTTGTGCTTGACTCTCTGCCAACGACGCACGACCTGAATCTCCGCAGCTTGTTCCAGAAGACAAAACTTCTTCATTGTTAGACTGCTGTTCGCAGGTGCTCGTGTATTTATTGACATCGTCCAACTTGCGGAGAAAATTTGTTGCCTCAAGTATTGTTGATGCTTGACTAGTGTACCATGCATACTGTACATCCTTTGGATAATGAGTCATAATGTCATTTACCAATTGTTTCTCTTCCATAGAATAAGTTAACATCTTCGCTTGTCCGCAAAGCGTGATAAAATGCTGTAGCATAGTTGTCCCCTTGTTGTCCCATTTGTTCTGCACAATTTGCCTTCGTAATTGTGCTTGCTCTGATTCGCTCCAATATACTTCTAAGAAATCTCTTTTAAAATCATCAAAATGAACCCAGCGCTCCCGATATATTCGGGACCAATTTCTGACTTCTCCATCTAAACAATCCACAATCAAATCAATTACATTTCCATAATTAGGCGGAATCCTCTTGAGGTACGCAGTCATTTCTTCTATAAAGGTTATGGGGTGTTTGTTATTGCCAGGAAACTTCGGTTTCTCAATAGTGGGAGGCGGGCAGTAGTAGATAATTGGGCTCGTGGAGTTTGTTGCCGCCAAAGTGATGTTTGCCCCGGCCGAAGCGGAGGGCATATTCATAGTGGAGTTTGCCCCTGCCTCAATGTAGTTCGCCCCGGTCGAAGCGTAGTTAGGCATAATCATGGTGGAGTTTGGCCCTGCCACAGTGGAGTTCGCCCCGGTCGAAGCGTAGTTAGGCATAGTCATGGTGGAGTTTGTCCCTGCCACAGTGGAGTTCGCCCCGGTCGAAGCGTAGTTAGGCATAATCATGGTGGAGTTTGCCCCTGCCACAGTGAGGTTTGCTCCTGCCACAGTGGAGCTCGCCCCGGTCGAAACGTAGTTAGGCATAGTCATAGTGGAGTTTGTATCCGGCGACATAGAGCTGGTCCCTACAGTAACAGAACCATTATTTTCTAAAATAGCACTATGTTGCGAGGTCTGGCTGGTTACACTGCTGTCAACAGTTGAGGTAGGTTGCTTAATTTGATCTTCCAATCTGCTTATTTTCAAATTAAGGTTACCAATAGTTCGTCGCATCATTTTTTTTAGGAATTGGATTCTGCCCATAGTACCTCTATCGATAGTAGGCTCCTTGGTAACCTTAGCAGGGCTTTTCAGACGTGTAGTAACTCTTTTTCCGGGTTTTGTCATGATTATTATATTATATTTAATTCACTTTATATACTTTTATAACCACTGTTTTGAACCACTCTTAGTCACTAAAATCCATCACTTTCAATCGTATCAATTGCAAAACACCTTCATTCGTTGACTTATCACTTTAATTATATAATTCACACTGGTCACTTTATAACGTTTCACTTCACTCCAGGGAATACTGTTAACATACACAACCGTGATCACTGAATGGCAAATTGCATGTACTTTTATTGATTGATTACAACCCAACAACTTATCTGATCGTATCATTATCCTTATAAACTGCGTAAATATGATCCCACTTATCTTCTTCAACTTGAATCTCTAAAGATATAAAAATAAATCTAGTAACCTAACGTAACCTATCGTAGGGTGAAGTAAAATTTAAGTAAATCTTATTATGAGATTAAAGTCCTATGACCCAAAGAATTTGCTAAATACTAACGGCACTAACGGTAGTACGGTGGTAACGTACTATATGTACCTACATTTTCAATAATATTAAATCAGATAAACCCCAACCGATACAGAGTTAAATTTAACCTTAAATTAATTAGTATGATAAATACAGCAATTAATAGCATTCTACGTCAATATGCAATTGATAAATTCTGAAGGAATCTAACTTACCAAGAAACAAATATCTTAACAAGAAATCAACCTTACCAGAACATCAATTATATTGACAGAAAGGTTTCGCTCTCAAAAATATGACCTATAAGTATACTCGTCACTTGCCAAAGTATACTAACGAAGACGTAACCCTGTCAGAAATAAAACCTAGAAGAAAGTAAATAAATGAAGGAGTAATCTATCAGAATATACCCTAGAAGCTAATATAGTAACGAGAAAGACTACATCTGGAACACAATCTGAAAATAAGTATAGTGACAATGTATTACTATCAAACCCATAACCCAAGAGCAAATAAACTAACGACAAAGTAGCGCTACTCCAAATATAATCTACAAGTAAACATTGAGAAGGTTACCCTATCAAATTATAACCTAGGAGAAAGTATAAAAACGAAAGGTAGCCCTATACGAAATATGATCTAGACGAAATTATACTAACAATAAAGCAGCCTAGCAGAAATATTACAGAAAAAAGCATACTAAGGAGAAGTATTTCTGTCTAAATTTATGATGTAAAATCCTGTAATAAAACACAGTATACACAAATAATAATAAAATATGTTAATATCATCAAATCATGTAGGTATGCATTACCTGGCAACATGTATTTCTGAAATATCCACATGCACACGTAAGAAAAATCACAAAAATATCAATAAAATTAATAGATCAATAAATGCAATTAACCGATACTGTTTCATAGTTACCAATATCAATCCAGTAAATAATTATGCAAAATATTGTACTTTATGTTCAAATATTTGTAATCTAAAAATGTGAAATTTACGATTGTTAAAATCCAAGAATTATTTTAGTTTCTAATCATAAGTGAGATACGCCCACTAAATTTCTAAACCAAACCTTAAAGTCATTAAAACGTGAACTTTGAAAGTAACCACTTTGAAGTAGAAATATGAAGTCAATAAAACAAAATATTGATATCTAAATCAGAAAAATGCTCAAAAGTGACAGACTACATAATGAAATTTAAAACCATCCTGAAAAGAAATGATATAAAGAGCAATCTTAAATAACTAACATGCAAATAATATATTAAAATTAGGCTAATTAAAACTTTCTCCTATCTTTTAGAAATGCTATTCATACCAGCTGGTAACATGTTTTATAGGCGCTATTCACTATCTTTTAGAAATGCTATTCATACCAGCTGGTAACATGTTTTATAGGCGCTATTCATTCAAGCTGGAAAATACTCAACAAAACATTAAATAATAAAATTAAACCGTAAAATAACCTAATCGAAAAAGTTGACCTTAAATAGCCTTATGATAAGCTTCAACATAAAACTTGTTTAAACAATGTCCATCACAAATATTTAACACTTCTCACTTGAAAAACCTCAGACCTTTGCACGAACATCAAATTGTGCCTGAAAGGCAAACAATTATGATAAATAAAGATCCAGGTCACGGTAACACATATTGTAATAACCCCTAGGGGAGGAAATTTAATGAAAACTTATGGAAAGTCAAGGAAAAGTCTAGCTAAAAGCCTAACTAAAATTTCCCTAAAGTTCCTAAAGTATACCTAAAGCTTTATACTTACTTTATCAGAAAATCTGAAAACCAGGATTTTCCTCAAGTTGCTAATACCTACTGAAGTTCTAAAGCTTTTATTAAAGTTTCTCAGATCTAAATGATAGGGTTCCTACTATAGGGAAAGAAAATAAATCAAACAAAAAGTTGAGAGAGAGAAATAAACAAACAAAACATTTATTTAATAAAAATGAATTTACTCGAAACTCGAATCTAATAAAGTCCGGGGAGAACTTTATTAGACATCCGCTTGATTACTAGGCCAACCTAGACAAGGGAAAACAAGCGGACACACAAAAACCCTTGTTGCCATAAAGCTAATACAATTAACATAACAGACAAATTATTTACATAAATTATGAGTAATTCTTGTTAATTACAATATCATAAGAAACACTAATAATTGAAAGATTAATGGTATGATCATCTAGGGACATATTTAAGACCTTGTTATAAACGTAGTAACCATAGTTCACTGAGGTGTGAGAAATGTATAAACAATTGAGAATCGGACAATGTTTAAACAATATTGCAACATAACCTAAAATTAGGATAAGCTTGCCTAAACGAATAACAACAATATCCTGTAATATCCTATTAATAAACAATTACTAACCATGAACACAATATTATGAAACCTATAACAAACATACTAGAGATAAAACATTATCACGAGAATAATAAAAGCAATAAAACAACACTCTTCAGAAGTATTTCTAAATTATCGACAATGCTATATGAACCAGAACAAGTGTAGAATCTAGCCTACCATTTAAATACCGTCGTTGGCTGTGTGATCAGTAAAGGCTTAAATAAATTGCTTGGAATTAAATGAAGGCAAGTATAAATGATCCGAAGTAGTCATGTAGTACCTAGAAGATTAAGTGTTTAGAAAAAATGGTAGAAAATAGTTAATGGAGCAAAATAAGTTATTGTAGCATATATAGTTAAACGTGGTAGCAGATAAACGTAGGTAAATTCCTGATATGTCAAGATAGCATTAATGTTTCCTACAAAATAGAATATAACAGGTAAAGTCTGGCTTCTTACCAAATATGGCGTAAATCTCAATCTGAAAGATATGAGAACATTGTAAATATAAAATAGCTGATTGCACGCAACCATAAAGCCACAGTTCTCATAAAAGTACCATGCATAAGTCATATAAACCACCAAGCCATTTCTGGACATGATGAGGCAACTATGTCGAGGCAGAAGTCTCGCGAAGGAACCTGAGCCTCAAGCTAGCCGCTTGGATATGTCCCTACCTAACACCTAACACGAGCAATCAGGGTATCCTCGCAGGTGGTACAGGCACAAGGCACATGACCGAGACTATGAGAGTTATGTGACAATAGCGCCTGATGAATGAACATGTACATGGTAATAATAAGAGCGTAGCCCATAATATTATGAGACCAGCCATTTTATAATGCATAAAAGCATAGGCAAAGTAAACAACTATGATCTAACTTAGAAGCCAGTTGGAATAAATGCATAAAGCATAAGTAGTATATACTACTATGATCCACAGATCAGCTGAAATATAAATATATTATAGTGGCACTCTACGAAGGAGGCCTACGTCCAGCAGGGGACGTCAATCAGATCATATGATGATGATCAATCGATTACCTCGTACCCAAATATTGTGCAAACAAAACAAAGCTGTCACTATTCAGGTTTAGCGTCCAAATCGAATCATACAGTCATCCCATAAGCTAAGTATCACTACTGAGTTATGCAACCGCAAGACCTCAGCATTGACCAGCGTTCTCACGACAGCAAGGAGTTTTGCTCGAGTCTTCAATAACCTGTATCGCCATTGAACTTTCACATCCCATCTCGCCCATATAGTATAGTATATAAGGGTACATATATATTGGGGTCTTTAATGATCAGTTTCAGCAAACGGCAATACAGATTTCTCGTCCGTACGGATCTATAGTGTCTTGTATGAATCAAAGATTCCGACAAGCAGTAATAGAATCCGGCACCTAACCGGGTCAGCAGCCCTTTTCAAAGCCCGTCCCGTGGATTCAGTCCAAAGAAGAAAGCCTGTCGTTAAGAATCTGTAAAGACTGTCCCTAACACCCATTGATGATCGTATTTCATCGATCTGGAAAAAACCGTTCTTTAGTAAAATAGTTATTATTAGGTATATTTGGGTACTACATATATAACCAATACCTTTCGTCATAGGCTGGAACAAACCACACTAATCGTATCAAACGATTGGCAGTCCAGGCTGTGACGTTACCTCATTGCTGGAAATAGCCACGGATAAAGTCCATTGCGGCCAGTTCCAACAACTACAATAAATTAGTAGTAAAATATGTCAGTTGGTAGATAGGTATAGAATACTGAAACAGTATCTACTCGTAACACGAGTAAGTATAGATGAAAATATTAACGTAATATGAATTACGTGTGACAGACTATGCTGTAATTGGAAATCAAATTCCATCAAGATAAATAAGTCAAGATCACTCAAGACATTTGTCGTACGTGAAATATGGTTGCAAGACAAAATCAGATCACACAGCCAACGATAGCATTTTAGGCCTGTTGTAAAGACAACATTAATTATGATATTTAAATTCCCAGAGAACATAAATAAGTATCATAGATTGAATAATACAATCAGAATAATGATGAAGATATTGACGTAATATTAATTACGTAGTAGACAGATTTGCAATTGGAAACAAAGTTCCATCAAAAGATACTACATAACCCAAGATCACACAAGATATTGGTTGTAAGAAAATAATATACTTAGATCACACAACGCAACGATAAAATTTCGGCTTGCTATAAAGATAACCTGATTTAAGCCATTTAAATCGTAATAGAACATAAACAAATATAGCTCGCACAAGAAATGGATTTCAGAGATTAAGAAAATCATATCTCATAACACAACGATACCATTTCGGCTTGGTATCATTTATGCCATTTAAATCGCAACAGAATATAAATAAGTACCATAGCTCACACAGTCAGAAAGTTTTGCGAAACTTAGAAAACCATCCAAGGATCTCTTCATCTGTGCGTGTACAGCCGTGTTCTTCAAAGCCGTCATGCCGGAACAATTCCCATATGTAGTAGTTGAAGCCTTGATCAACCAGCTCGATGTTGCAGCACATCTTCGTGACCGTCTTCTGGCAGTGGTAAGGAAAGCCGTTGACTGCCACTCAGGGTTGTAGGAGATAACCCAGAGATAGAATGGTATGGTGTTCAGGAACTCCCTCACAGGTTGAGCATTGGAGGTATGGCAGATCGTCATGGTACAGGTGTAGTTTGCGATGGTCTTCATTGGTAGTCAGTTGTTTGCAGCGCTGGAAACTTCTGGTAACATATGGTAATGTGCGCAGGAACGCCGTTGGATATAACGTTTGATGGATGCTTGGCGGATGTCACATTGTCATGGCACAGCAGTAGATTGATGTTGGCCTGGATCTGGTCATCGATTATCCACATGGAATCTTCTGAGTATCACTGATCTGACTGGCGCGCTATCCTTCTCTCAAAAAGGTTTGATTTCGCAAAACCTTCCAAACGCCCGAACCATGGCATAGAAATCTACTAGATGTAATAATCAATTGAATGTTAAACACTAATTGAACCCTAATTATTTAACTACCTACATTAACACAACCAATACCCTTCACTAATAATGCAAAACCAACGTTAACCGCAAAACCTATGAAAATATACAAAACCTATTCAAGAATCCGTAATGAATGCGTTGGATATTATTAGTTATATTTATCGTGTATAATTTATAAATTGTAATAAAGTTCAGGCAAGGTTATAGAAACAAAATACGACTAGACACATAAATCACCCAAATATTTTAAAGGCGATATTAATTCAATACGAAACGCATAACCACACTGTAAGTATATCACGAAATGTAAATCAGGCGCTACGTATAATATAACATTATAAAATGATACGCCCAAAACACATCAAAACATTAATAAATTTCGTAACATTAAAATAACACTGATCCGATACTATAATCAACATGAACATTACACACACATTATTATAATTCTATCCTATAAAGATATCCTACAATCCTCAAGTCAGTAAAGAGTCTGTAACGCGCCCGTGATTCCTCTGGAATCGCAAGCACCTACATGTAACCGTGTCTGCTTACCATCAAGCAAGACGTAAGCCTGTTTGCTACCGTCATTGTATAAACAGTATAAATAATTTATGATTTATGATCAAGGCATAATAGTTAAAAGAATAAAATTCGGTAATAACCAGCTCGTATGAATAGCACCTACGCATCTCAATAAATGAAATAGTACACACAAAATCCGCCACCGTAATTTGGTAAATAATTAGCATGCACAATAAATGTAGGTCAATTAAAAGACAAGTTATTTATTATATCGGGTAGTAATCAAACGCCGCCGAAGTACCTCTCATATAGCAAATATGTGGATAACGCAGTTGTTAAATAAGGCAATACTACACTCGATAGAATAAAATGCATCTTTAATAGAGAAATTAATAAACTGCAATTCTATTATCATTCATTTACAGGAATGTGATATGCTATATCGAATCCTCATACATATCTTCCACCAGAGAGTTATCTGGCCAGGTAAATATGCATAATTAACCGTATTAGTCTCCGGACTGATTTCCGTAACGACAAATATGGTTCGATTATTGATAAAGCATGTCAGAAATTAACAAATTCAAAATAACGAGGCTATGCTAATCCCGAATCATCATACATATCTTCCACCAGAGAGTTATCTGGCCAGGTAAATATGCATAATTAACCGTATTAGTCTCCGGACTGATTTCCGTAACGACAAATATGGTTCGATTCTTGATAAAGCATGTCAGAAATTAACAAATTCAAAATAACGAGGCTATGCTAATCCCGAATCATCATACATATCTTCCACCAGAGAGTTATCTGGCCAGGTAAATATGCATAATTAACCGTATTAGTCTCCGGACTGATTTCCGTAACGACAAATATGGTTCGATTCTTGATAAAGCATGTCAGAAATTAACAAATTCAAAATAACGAGGCTATGCTAATCCCGAATCATCATACATATCTTCCACCAGAGAGTTATCTGGCCAGGTAAATATGCATAATTAACCGTATTAGTCTCCGGACTGATTTCCGTAACGACAAATATGGTTCGATTCTTGGATAAGCAATACCTAAATAACGTCTCACTTCAGTAAAACAAAATTAAGAAAGGAACACGAACTTACGCTTGCAGTTTATCTAGACAAATAACGGAACACTAATATTATCACCAATATTTGCTATACGAGGTTTTAAGACATTCGCTGACAAAGAAATCCCTGTGAACAGAAAGGATTATTCACACACATCCTAAATATCCTAACACAGTGAAAACCCTATCAGAGTCCCTAGCCAAGACACTTTAAACAACTCACATAAAGACACTCCTGAAGTACCAAGACTAATGTTACTTGTCGCTCTGGTGAAGGCAAAAAGTCCCCTAAAAACGTTGTGAATCTCCTTATATACCCCCCTCATCCGATCATCAGCGCCACCAATATCACGCGATCACTATGTTTTTCCGTAAATTTGGAGGGAACGATTCTCATTGGTTTTCAACCTAAATCTGAAATACTATTGGTTGACAAAACTCGCAAGTTCTCCTACTCGACACCAGACACCTCCACTCTCGCTATTCCTTTTAAAACCTCACTAAAATAAAAAGTCACCTATGCAGAAACAATTGCTTACTTTATCATAAATTTCATTTTAGTTGGGTAATCATAAAGTCAGGCGAGAGTCTACCCGCTCAAGCCGGCTCGGCAGCTATTGCTATTCGATTAATAACTTCCATCAGTGAGACTCACAGCTCACGCCTAGTATATCTTGACACCGAGATCCGTACTAACAACTCGTAGTCGGAGGTCAGACCTAAACTGGCTGGCCTAAGGTGAGGTAATTTTTACTTCAACTTTAGCGCTGTGAATTATGTGCTCACAATTACCCGTATAAATTCAGATGGCTACAGATATCGCTACTGGACCTACCAAATGACGTACTTTTGACACGGTTGGATTATTATCTCTTGTCAGTTAAGCAACTTGTCGCTAGATGGCCCTGCCTGACCTAAATAACATTAACAAAACTTTGTTAAAGCTATTCTAATAATTATATTGATAATACTATCCTGAAATACAATAAAAATACATTAAAACTTGGAAGATTTTATGAAGAAATAGTAAACAATCGAACTTATTAAAACTTAATTTAAAGCCCGTTAACTTTTACCATGAAAACCTTCACCGATAATGAAAATTCAAGAAAATAAATAAGCTTTCCCGATTTTCCCGAAGCTTAGAAGCTTTCATGGGCTGAGGGATGTCGTTCTGTTACAGCTACTTTGGCTGCTACTATCTCTACGATGCTGATACTATTGGAGTAAGAATGTGTAACGATTGTATTGGCTACACTGGCTGCTACTATCTCTACGATGCTGATACTATTGGAGTAAGAATGTGTAACGATTGTATTGGCTACTTTGGCTTCTACTATCTCTACGATGCTGATACTATTGGAGTAAGAATGTGTAACGATTGTATTGGCTACACTGGCTGCTATTATCTCTACGATGCTGATACTATTGGAGTAAGAATGTGTAACGACTGTATTGGCTACATTGGCTGCTACTATCTCTACGATGCTGATACTATTGGAGTAAGAATGTGTAACGATTGTATAGGCTGCTTTGACTGCTACTATCTCTACGATGCTGATACTATTGGAGTAAGAATGTGTAACGATTGTATGGGCTACTTTGGCTGCTACTATCTCTACGATGCTGATACTATTGGAGTAAGAATGTGTAACGATTGTATGGGCTACTTTGGCTGCTACTATCTCTACGATGCTGATACTATTGGAGTAAGAATGTGTAACGATTGTATTGGCTACACTGGCTGCTACTATCTCTACGATGCTGATACTATTGGAGTAAGAATGTGTAACGATTGTATTGGCTACATTGGCTGCTACTATCTCAACGATGCTGATACTATTGGAGTAAAAATAAATAAAATAATAAAATAAATATTGGTTGATACTATCTCTACGATGCTGTTACTATTGGAGTAAGAATGTGTAAAAATTGTATTGGCTACTTTGACTGCTACTATCCCTGCCAATACTATTGAAGTAAGAATTTACTACGATGCTGACTGCAACGGTACGAACACTCACCTTGAAGCAAACTTTGCACTGGAATGGTTTGACGCTGGAGTGGATGTGCGTGTGCTGTTTCAAGCCCGAGGATGTGGCGAAGGTCTTCCCGCACTCGGGGCAGGCGTGGCTGCGCGCGCCGACGTGTTGCGCGCGGATGTGGCGCTGGAGGTTGGAAGGATCGGTAAATACCTGAAATAACATCAGGTTTCGGAACGGGTGAAATTTCATCGATAACGTTCGGTGGCGATAGTGCAATCATACTCAGCGGCAAAAACTTAATGGCGTCATAACTCTTTTAGACCCTCTTTAAGGAAAAAGAGCTTTGTGTGACTAAGTATTGGTTGCATTGCAGTATCACCTATATTGTGAATTATATCGACTTTTAATTCTTGTGGAACGACATTAACGTTAATACAAATGAAATTTAATTCACAAAGGGCACTAAAACAGCCTCGAGTATCTGTATTTTTACGCACGTTGTTCCACAGTAAAATTATCGAAATCGATTATTTATTTTAAATTCAACCCTACCGAAACCATACGTCATTTCGTTCTTATTTAAAAATCCCTCAAAAAAACAAATATTGTCATGGTTATCCTTTATAGTAGGAGACGTTCATTTCTTAAAATAATGTGAGTATAAGTCCCTCACGTCGCAACTTGGCTGCGAATTGTGCTATACAAACTGATAGCATATTTTCTATATAGAGAAACTAGAGCTATCTGCTTTTATTTTTTCCTAGTTCGATCCGTACTCTGATTTTGTCTTAAAATATTATCCAAGTCCCAAAAAAGGTATAGCTCCAGTTTGTTTGCAGTGTTTGTATGTTAATGCAAAATTTGTCCGATTTCATTACTCATACAAGAGTAGGTACAATCAGCAGCAGGCAGACCCCGGGCCTATTACTTAAAATGTTCTAAACAGGGACTCTAATGTCAAGAGAATAGGGATATGTCCACAGATCTACAGCTCATTCTGAGATCTAATCAAATTGTGGCTGTGCGGCGGCGGCGGCCGAGTGAGCACGGTGCTGCAGCGCGGCCGCCGCGGCCACCGCATAAAAGCGGGGCTGCGACGTGTCTTTTTATTAATGAATCCTTAGAATATCGTTTGGATATAATTTTTTATTATTATTTTTAAAATACGACGTTTTTTGAGAAAAGCTTTCATTGCATTTTTTGTGAAAATCACTATACATGCGTCGACCGTAATTCCCCGGCCTCGTAATATAGCCGTCTCCCTCGACTTTGTCGGCCATTATGGTACTCTCGTAAGCCACAACAATAAAGTGATATGCACACCTTAGGGCAATTCTCGCAGGGGTATTTCCTGATGTCCGTGTGCGCAAGCGCACGGTGCCGCAGCAGCAGCGGGCGGGAGCTGTACGCGCGGTTGCAGAGCTCGCAGTGGAAGGCGGCCGCTGGCTGCGCGTGCGATTGGATCAGGTGACGATCGAGACTGGAAAACGAGAAAATTCTTTTGTTAATCAAATTGTTTATACATGAAATTAATATTGGCAAAGTGGCTTGTAGTCAGGTTATTTATTTATTCGTTTGGCATTCAATTCAGTAGTCAGGTAAAGATTATAAAGTTAGTGTGAGTTCTGAAGATCGCAACAAATTTGACTTTGAATGTATTACTGGGTTCGAATCCCGGTCAGGGCAATATGGTGAGCATGTATTGCAGTCCTGGATGTTTTCTATGAAATTAAGTATTTACATCTATTAAATATATCGTTGTCTAATACCCATAATACAAGCCTTATTGAGCTTACTATATGACTAGTTCGATTTGTGTAAGATTGTCCCTGTAATATTTATTTAATTGATGCTTTACTCGAATAAGCACTATATCGCCAAATCTTTATTTATAGATGACAAGTAAGTTCTAAAATTTTGTTACTCTTTATCATCGAACAAGACGTAAATACTTATTTTAATATACTTGGGACACAAATAGAGTTACCGAATAAGTATATAATTGGTCGAGAACGATAAAGACAATAACAGATATGAAAACAGATAAAATATTTGCTATTTCCTCTTCGTTGAAATATTGAATTAAAATGCTCTCGTTTCAAATTCAACATGGTTTAATCCGATAAGTGCATACGACGTCTCAATTAGAAAGTGAAAAGATTACGCTAACGAACCCGACTTCAAGTAAAACTGTCTTCTGGACTAAGATATAAGTACAGGAAGAAACGAAACGATAACATCTGTAAGCATCGGGATCGCCTACGCGGAGATAACTTAGAACCAGATGTATATAATTCAAACGTGTTTTTGTCCAACATTGTGGATGTTCGAATTCATTTTGCAATAAAAGCAATAAAATCTCGCGCTGTATGACGTATACAATATAGGTAGAATGAGCGGTAAGATATGTTTAAATTGTTGCAGTTGAAGTGATTCGATTTATATTTTAATGATTTGCTTTCATATTTACAAAAATCAAAGCCTGCTTGCAGCTGCTGCAAGTTTTGCCTGGTCGAAATTTCTCTAATTCGAACCAAGCGCTTTGCATCATCTTTTATAATGCGCACTTCTAAGGTTTAGAATTCTCTGCCGGCATTCGTATTTCTGAGTTCATATAAACTAGGCCTTTTTAAGGCACGAGTGAATCTTCTGGGCGAGATCGCTTCATCGTCGGCCTCATCTTTGCCCCCCGGCTAGATGCTGGCCAAGAGCAATCCCATTTTTAATAAAAAAAGGTAACGTTAAATAAATCTCCTTAGCTCTGGTAAACAAAGCCAAACAATTATTATCGACCGACAACTAAACGCCACGTCTTCATACATTTTCTAGATAGCTAACGAGTTTCCGACATAGCAAACCGAGGGTCAAGAAAATCCTGTTACACGTATTGCTGTCATGATTGGCTGTCATTTCATGAAAACCGTATATAATATTACAAAAATAGTTAAAGCGAGTCTCCTTGGCAGTAACTGGTCCACCACACGCAACCCTCGCTGCCTCCGGCTATTTCTAACATAGCACCTGCTGCGCTATCTGAGTTACGACTTCGGGTGTTAGCAGTGATTACATCGCGGCTTTTGTACAAAAAACACATAAGTTTCTTTATTGTAGTGGAATATTATGGTCGCTTATTAGGTAGTGTCGTGGTTGTCACGATGACATGATGCGTTTTCACTCTCGTAAACCACCGGCGTCGGCGTGCCGTATCTTTTAATCTCGGGAATAAAATCTAGCGTCAATAGTATTTCATTACTGCTTAGTTCCAGCGTTAGTATCCACCTAAACTACCTAAACATCAAATTTGAAATTATGCCCAATTGTATTTCGACTTGAATGCTGCTAATCCGGTAATATGTATGCGTCTTCAAGAGAGTAGCCAGCTGCGATAGTTGGAAGCTGCTTAGCCTTGTAAGTGGCGCACGAGCCAGCACAACGCACCGCCCCAGGCTCCGCTTGCAACACTCACCTATCTACGCAGACGATCTTCTGCGGCATATTTTTTTATTATCATTACAAACGCGCTGCTACATCTAAGTAAACGGTCCTAACAGAGATCGATTGTGTTCCTCTTAATAGCATATTGCGTAATTGTGGGCAGTTACAATTGAAAGTGTGCCGTTTTTTCGGCACGTTTAAAGAGTTGAATGCAACAATTGATCTATTAGTGAGTACCCTGTAGAGCCTCGATGACAAAAAGCTTATTAAGTTTTTAACAATGATTGCTCTGTGGAGAGCGAAAAGTAATTATTGGACACGGCAAAATGAATGTTATGTATGAGGCGCCTCATGCCAAGTCAAAATAAATTGGTATGTTTCATTCCTTTTAACATTCTGATAAAAAGTTAGCAGCTGAAAAAAAACGTCATAGAGTTGACATCATCTACTCGTACGCATAAAACGCTAACACTTAACATGTATATAGTTGATACAAGACAATGTTGGATCCGATAGTAGCCGGAAATAAGAAGTAAATTGAAGTCAAAAGTCTTAAAATGTAACTGAAATTAGGTTCAAACAGGCCGTAGGACGCGGAGGTTACGATCATAGGGGCAATCTACATGTTGTCGAATTGATAACATCCAATGAACAACTTTCATTCAGAGCCGATCCATTAAGCCCCACCCACACGAGCCACTGATACCTGAAGCAACTTTAAAATGCTGCTGTAGCCGTACGAATAATATGCGTAACTGTGTATACAGAAAAATATACAGGGTGGTTGGCAGATGGATGTGTATGTAGCGGATAGATGAGGTCATCTGCTACGTGGTCAAACACAAAAAAATGGACTAGGACCCAAAAATTTTCTGTTTTCAAATAACTCTACTCGTAAGATTCTGGAATTAGTCTAGATTAAAATAAAATAAAAAAACCGTTTTATCATATTTTTAAGTTATTTGAGGTTTTAAATCTTGAAAACAGAGTATTACAGATACAACATTTTTATTTTATTTAAATCTAGACTAATTCCAGAATCTTACAAATTCAGTTATTTGAAAACAGGGTATTTAAAAAAAATATTTGGGTTAAGTAATTTTTTTGTGATTGACCACGTAGCGGATGACCTCATCTATCCCACCCATTCAGCCATCCATCCATCTGTCGAACATCCTGTATAAGAACAGATTTTAAGCTCGTTCATAATAAGAATCATAAGTAACTTTACTTTTAAGTAATTACTTGAAAAAATCATTGATGTCAAAGGCTTATTACAGAGTCGAGGACTATCTAACTGACAGAAATGCAAGGCCCAAACCAGAGACCTAAATAGCATTATTAATATAGAGGTATGCTTATTTTCATTGTATCACGTCTAGGAAATAAGTAAACACATGTTGTCTTGTTGAACTACAGATTGTAAATATTCTTCCTCTTTTTGTTTCCATACACAGATTTACTTATATTAAGTAGGTTAAGTATTATCATTGTAATAAGCATATTATCATTGTAATAAGCATAGTCGAGTTTCTTTCGGCGTTTCTTCTCGGCAGTGGTCTTCTTTTTCAGAAACGTTAGTAGATTTTGGCTTGTAAAAGTGCCATTGCGGCCTACTTGCAGAATAAAGTTCATTTATTTCATTTAACTGACATAATGGCAATATGGGTAACACGAGTTGGACAACTAGGCTATGCAAAATAGTTCAGTGACCGCAACTTGTGCTGAAACACGTACGGTAAATAAAACTACAAATGCCCCGACTGTCTCTAGAATATAAAAAATGAATACACCGTTCCTTTAGTATTGTATTCTTATATGATATGAGCCACCATATCAGCCCTAGGACGTCCCCTGCTGGACATAGGCCTCCCCCATTTTATGGGGGGTAAATGCCATAATCGCCACGCTTGGCATGCGGGTTGGCGATCGCAGTATCTCCACCGTACTCTAGGAATGCTGCTGCCCATTCCCCGGTAGTCTGATGATATGAGCAGTAATGGATAATATATGTAAAAAAAAAATATTGAACTGTGATTTGACATTCCTAAAATTAAAATTATCTATGTAGAACATATATTCGTAGACTGCCTGACAAACATACGGACAGGCAAACAGACTGATAGACATGACAAAATTATAAGGGTTCGGTTTTGGCCATTTTGACTTTAGAGCCCTAAAAAAGGGGTTAACAATAGGATTGGAATTCTAAATACCAAAATATTTAATAGGTACTACAACTCGGTAACATTTGTTTGGCGACATCTTAGCGGCGCAGTAGACTAATGATGTACCGACGATCGTGCTTACATTTTAATAATCGATTGTAGATCCAAAGCGCTAACAATCGATTGAGAAATTCCTTGGCTCAGTCCCCGATGGCTTACGAGATAACACGAATATTACCAATGTGTTCATATTCTATTTGTCTATGGAATATACATACGAATCCGTTTGAATATATGGGTCGCGATGCGAACGCATAATTTTTTTGCATTGTTTTATTTTCTTCATCAAATTAGAGACACTTCACTTTCGAAGTATCTTTAAAAACATTCCCTTTCCGATAGTCCAATCATTGCACAAAAGAGAGCCAATCACAAACGAATAATACGTAATTTCGGCTGTACTACGCAAGCGCTACCATAGATCAGATATCGATTCAAGGTGTGACAGGTCTGATGATTCCAATTGTGACGGCCGTGATGAAAGCAAGAGTGGAAGAAAGATCCGATAAGAGATAACAATGGGATGTCGCAAGGCGATGTATCACGTTCCAATGGGTATTAGGGACATACGTGACATTATAATTTTACGCCTACTGATGCATTATGGCCAGTACATTTAACTAAGATAGCACAGATATTAGCATTAGCGTGTCAAATCAGGTTAAGCTACAGTAATAAAAGGTAATGGAATAATGTTAGACTAAGCTTAGGAGGACCACGAGGAGTAAATTTTAATATAATGACAGTCCTCATCACCGTAACGTTTTTACCGATTTAAGGTCCGGCCACGCCGGTGCTCAAAATACGGTGAAGGTACGGAATCGCAGTGACCGAAAGGGAGAAACTTATGAGTTAAAAACTTCACTCTTCATTATCCCAGTTGCAGTCCTAATCCTAAGTGTTAGCCAAGGCACTCGCCCGCTATCTGTCCTTCTCGCCCAAATTTATACTTTGCGCTTTTGGGAAGTCCTTCCTTAACAAGGTTTACGCCCTATTAGGAACTTTAATCTTCAAAATACCAGTATTCATACTAGTATAATTAAAAAGAGGGCATGATAAAAAAATAATCGATCTCCGGATGTCCTAGAATTGTTGAAATCGTTAAAAACAATAGTGATGTCGCGATAAGCGAGGATATGTTCAAACGGTGCATGTCGATAATCTCTTCTGCATTATTGATGAGTCCGACGCCGCTCCAATAGAATATGATGACACACGCCATTATAGGCTACCGACGCTTGTCATACAGATAATAAATTCATGATAAATTTTCTATTCGTGATGAGATGCTTAGTTTATAGTCGATTTGATTTTATCGCCGCATAACATTTAGTTTCTGGGCTTTAATTAGGTACCTACACGTGTTTCCCTGCTGTATTTGTTGGAGACTACTTTAATGACTTCTAATATTTTTGCTTTAGGTATTTTGTAACTTTACAAAACTTGACTTAGTTTTGTAACCTAAGTTAGTGCAGTTGTTTATTAACCGCGTTATAAAGACGTGTTACGATATATATGGCTACGTTGGCTGCTACTAAATCTAATAATTCTGACTGTACTAAATAGTATTAGATTGTGCACGCCTGCTGGCAGACTAGACACATTACATACTATTTAACTGTAAGCACATAAAAATTCAATTTTCTTCTGACTAGTTGAGGCGCGTCTTCGTGTGTTGATTGACATCATTATTATTTTATTCTAGTGCCTACATTTGTACTTTGTGAAAGACATAGTGAAAAACTCTAAAGAAAAAACAAGGTTATTTTTCTTTATTTTCTCGTAAATAACATAATCTGAATGTTTCCGAAAGGAAAAAAAGTCCTTCTAGTGGGCAGAAGGGTAGTTTAATTCTTGTTTTTTTTTATCTGCAAAGTACAACCTATTATTATATCTTTTATAACCGAGAATCTAAGTATTCAGCATACTGTAACATTGGTGGCTAGGTGAAACAATAATATAACTCGACAAGACCATAGCAGATGTGAGCGGCGGCGGCGTCGCGTGCCCCCGCTGCTCGTAACAAATCATCGACGCCCGCCTTATCGAACGGGCACATCTCTAGCGCTAAATAAATCGTTACTGGACCTGAGACGACCGAATATTTATGGCAAGAGGTTAATGGTTCCGAAGACGTTTGCAATAGATTGACTTCTGCATTAGGGTTTATAAGGGAGCCAACCTTTTTCGAAACTAAGTAAAAACGTAAATATTTTTCTGGAGTGAGGTCCTGTAGGAACGAGTCGATGTGACGGTAAATCATACACTTCAGCCCAAGTGACTTCTGAATTGTGTGGTAGTACTTTATTTCTTTTTAAGTATACTTATTCAAAAAAAAGTTTAAAGAAGATACATACGCGTCAATATTCGGGAAGGGGGCGTCGCAGAATGAGCAGCGCGGTTCCGTGTCCTCCCGCTCTTCGTCCTCGTTGATGGACACGCCGGGCGGGTTGACGCTGGACGCTTGCCGACCTTCAACAAAACAATTCACTGTTAAAACCTGAACGTAACACCTAAAACACCTAGATTAAGCTGATGGGTAAAACACGGATACTGGCTTTTTCAATGCCATTAAAAATATCCAATGTTGTGAAATGTTGGAAAATGTCCCAACTATAGGCCTCTGACGTCACACCTCTTACGCCACGCGCCGCGCAAGAACCGCCTAAGTTAAACGATAGGATTATAATAAAGTACCAATTAATGCCAATAACTGATCGGTTTGCAATATTACTGGGCATTTTTCGTATTTTCCTCCAAACATGAGACCTGGCTAGATCAATTTTTCCCCCCGTAAACCTTTAAATTGTAAATATTATCAAAATCGTAAGAGCCGTTTCCATCATCTTCGTAATAAATAAATATACTTAAAAGAATTCATCGTTTAAAGATATTAGGTAGATTAGATACTCGTATGTCTTTTAGGTTAGCCTAATTTCCAAGCTCCAAAGCAAAGTTGGTATGACGTAACGACACTAGTTTCATGAAAACCTTTACCTGTTTAAAAGAAAACGCACTCGGCTGAAAGTGGGACATTGATAGGCAAAGTGTATGGTCATGATCCAGCATGTAAATCAATAGAAAGGCAGCAATTAAAGTAGAAACTTTCGTAACAGGACGCATAAGTCTTTGCCGATGGCCCGATGTGCATATTGACACGAATTAATTTGTTATTTATAGAGTGTTCCGACTAGAAAGGTTATAGCCGTGCCCTGTTATTGTTATAATTGTAGCATGGTTGTTTGTTTTACAGCTGCTATAAAGATTAGAGAGCGGTTAAGAGGATACTATGTTTAATTGTGCACTTATTCACTTATCCTACTTTACTAAATGACATTCGCCGTCTGGAATTTTCACTCATCGAGAGTACGAGTATACTAGTAGTAAAAATAGAGATCTTTAAAAAATCGGTCAAGATGGACTGTGATCTCACTTATCTTTAATTTCATCGAGAATATCGCATGTATTACGTTACGTTAAGCCTCGTACTTTTATACAATCTGCCTCATAAGTAGCTAGACACTTTGGGACTTCGTCGCTTTCACCCATCGGGAATTTAGTATAATAGTTTAAACATGACATTAAAGCGACCCGGTACAAAGGTGTTAAGCCCCTTGTGAGGCCAACCGTACCTATACACCAATTGTAATTTACCAGATTGAAATCACATTAACTCACGGCGATACACGCCATAAAACAAAACAACATACAATCAATGCAAACATTGTCATCACATCGCAATGCGAAATTTAGCACCCCCCAGCATCACGAATCATGTCGGAAATAAGTTGTGTTTCACACTGACACATGCAGAATTAATTCGCCTCACGACAAGCCAGGCCACGCCTCGAGCATTGTCTAACGAACTCCAGCTAGATAAGGTGATATCATGGTTTTTTAACACATCGAAATTGCGATTGTTAGAACTCGAGCACTTAAAATGTCGCTTAGCGTGTCTTGCTGTGCTGGAGATAGCAAGAAAATTTTAGTACACGTAAAGACAGAAGAACGGATTTATTACTTTTGTTTGAACTTTGTACGGGTTGGCTAAATATAGCAGTCTGATTAATTCTTTTCAATTATGATTAAATGGGAGATTGCTATTTTAGTGACACCGTGGCCTTTCTTGTCTTAATTTATTATCTTTTAAATGCCGCGATTTGAAGTAAGGGGTATAATTACTTGAACCAATTAATTGTGACATTATGGACTATTTTGACATGTATTGAAATTAAGGTATTTGTCACGGTAAGTTAATCAACCGAAAAAAATAAATATTTGTATTTAAAAAGTATGAAATACGTACCTGCTATTTAAATAAATATTTCAAATTTAAAGTAAGCAGTCGCGTGATTCACAAAGATGGCACGGGAGACCATCGGAGGTCAACCGAACTGTCTGATGTCAACAAAGCACTGAAGTGTTTGTTACAAATTATCAGGGGGCTGGCCACCCCCACCCGACCCCACCTGTGGGGTAATATGCTCACTTGACCCGACATTTGCATCGAGGGTAAAAAATCATCTGAGCGTGCAATAACGGCTTTTGGTAATTAAATGCACAATTGATTTAAGTCACCGATTTGATTTACTGATTTATACGAAGGAGGGTAGTTAACGATGTTAAAATAGATTAGTAATGTAGGTATAGTTCAAGATTTACAGACATATTCTAATGCACAGGTCTTTAATTAGGGACCCCCTTATGGTTGACAGCCCTGCCGAACTGTATTGAGAATTAAATTCAGGGAAAATGTTTGCAAAATGGGTCTCCAATCGAAAAGTTCGACCGTATCATGTAAAAGTTTAAGTAAATAAACTGAAACACAATATTTTATTTCTTATCCTCACCTTGAAAGGGTTAGCAATTAAGCTAGTCTCCGTAGGTTATGGTGTCCGCTTACCATTCGCTTGTTTGCCACGTGATATAAAAAAATATTATTCTCTACACGTTTTTAGGTCTTTTGGTTCGGACAGACACGCACATCATTTAATCGTCGATGGTTGATAGATTCAGGAGCTTTATCAATCAACACGAGGTGACGGCACGCTTCACGATAATTGTTTGTTGAACGATTATCATCAGTTGTGGCCAGAGTACCGCGCATCGGCAAACATGCATCGGCAGGACAGATTATTCGTTAACAAGACTGCTATAGCGGCTTGCCGCAGTTGAAGTCTCGACCACGATTTGCCCGAGGTCGCTTTTTAATCGGAGTCAAGCCAAGCTACATACGTTAACTTCGTTAATTTGTTTTATGAAAAGATGTCATAGTGGCTTATCTGGTGGCCATGTTTTTATGAATGCGAAGTTCGTAACAACATCACATTAAAACGTATCGAATTGAGCTCAAGAGTAAATAAAGGTCTTAATTATAAGCAAATAAAATGTTTTTTTTTGAGCGGTCTATCTTAACATTAAAACTACAGCATATGTAATAGTAACATTACAATATCCTTATCTTGTACCCTAGTGCCGTATGGGAAACAATTATTTTCGCGTAGGGTGATGCCGTTAAGTTTTCCCACGACGGTGAGCCGCCGCCAGATGGCGTGCGGCGCGCGTTTACCGTGACGGTGACTTACCGATCTTTGGATATTATAATGACCCTAAACTGCCCCGCACCTGTTAGTTCTCGCGGTGATAAGGGTTTCATTAACTTTATATTATCTTTTTGAAGCATGTCAAATCTATTTTACTATAAAATAATTGAAGGATCAGAATTATTAGAAAATATACCTTCCTATATGCTGCGTCATAGCATAGCACGTTAAATTTTGCACTAAGCTAAAACCTGATAATGTGGAAAATGACCAATACTTACGTTAAATCATATCAAAATAGTTCCAGCTTAGGAAACAAGAGAGCTCATATATACCTAAAATACGAGTATGTACAGTCGCGAACCGGGTTGTTGAGTCACTTGGCAATATTCGTAACTTCGCCGTGTAATGCAAAGCTTTATTGGTAATTCTCGTATGTAGTCACGAAAAGTTACGGTACTATATTCGTCATCGTCAATCATCATCATCATCATAATCAGCTGAAAGACGTTCACTGCTACACATAGGCCTCCCCCAAAGAGGTCCACAATGACCGGCCCTGCGCCACTCGCATCCGGCGGACACCCGCAACCTTTACCAGGTCATCAGTCCACCTTGTGAGGAGCCTTCCCATTCTATTAGAAGAAAATAAATATCTATTTAAATTTATTTTATATTTATTGTAATTCCGTGTTTGAAATGAATGACTCGTCATTTAATTTAAAGCGGCTCAGTCCGCTATTTCTACTGAAATCTGATTGCGATATATGAAGTTTGTCTTGACGTTTTCAGGACCGCCTATCACTTTCTTTCTTAGAAAGCTTTCTTTATTAAATGTATGACGACATTCATGTATAGCCAGAGACCCAAAATTTCAAAACGCTACCAATTACAGATCTAGCAATCTTATTAACCAAGCTATCACTGTTATAACGCAAATATAGCAACATCGTCGTCACTCGGAATAAAATTGGTCGTTTCACAGAACAGACAGTTCGGGAAAACGCGAAACAAAATCGAACGGCTGTCGACAAATCGGCTATTGTCGTATAAGGAAGACATGTTTAATATGTCATGTCAAAGTGAAATTTACTTATAGCTCAAAATCTTATTTAACTGATACAACCTCGGGTACAATCGGTCATTCATTACACGGCAAAATTATGAAAATGGTAAGTGATTCTACAATCCCGGTTCTCGACTGTACCTACGCTGGAAGCAAGTTACCATCATAAATTCAAAACAAGATCCCATTACCATTTCGCGGAACCTCTGAAGTCGATACAAGTATTAAAATCTCTTTCACAACGTCAAGCATGTCCTAAGGAAGTACGTATTGGCCTCAAATGAAGACTTTGGACCAATCGATTCTGGTGAAGACAATATTGATGCGATCTCAATAGCGGCATATGCCACACATGAACATCCTATAACGATATTTCTATCAAGTCTCGAGTCACTTCCTAGTTGGGGCAAGCCTATCAGCGCTCGCGGCGTATGCGTACCATAGTAAAGGAGATATCGTTATAAAGAACATAATAATAGTAAATTTATTCGGTACTATTACATTTTACATGTATGAGTATTTATACGAAGCTTCCATATTACTTATATTACTAGTGACTCTGTAAGCTGTAGACCTATCATTTTTTTTTAAATTTCCAAAAACTAACTCGTCAAGAAAAATTACTTATATAACATTTCTGATGAGAAATGCGATCTGTAGAGAAGAACATTCGGATTTCGAAAAACTCACTACAAAAAAATTCTATATAATTATCGAACCTTCTCACAAAATTTCACGAGAATCGGTTGAGAAATGCGACCTGTAGAGGAGAACATCCGGACATCCGTACGATATTTTTTTTATATTTTATCAAATTTCAAAATTTCTTAAAACTGACTTGACAAAAAAAACTATATAAGTTTTCTGATGAGAAATGCAACCTGTAGAGGAGAACATCCGGACAGACATATGAAAAAATATTTTTATTTTTCAAAATTCAAAATTTCCAAAACCTAACTCAACAAAAAAAATCTATATAATTATCGAACCTGCTCACAAAATTTCACTAGAATCGGTAAAGAAATGCGACCTGTAGAGGAGAACATCCGGACATACGAAAGATTTTTTGTCGAAAGCTGAAACGGAGACGCTTCGCTCGATCGGTCAAAAACATGAGTTTAATCAACAGATGTCTACTGGGGTGTTATTCAAACCGACTCATCCTCGCCTCTCACCTCACACGTCCGTCACCCCTTTTGCATATAGAAACTCTCAAAATTTGACAAATAACATTTGATAGTTTCTGTATAAAAGCGGGTAACGTGTGAAGCGAAAAATAAATATTGCGGGACAATCTTACACAAATCGAACTAGTCCCAAACTAAGCAAAGCTTGTACTTTGGGTACTAGACGACGATATACATACTTAAATAGATAAACACATACTAAAATACATAGAAAACATCCAAGACTCGGGAACAAATATTCATGCTAATTATTACACAAATATTGCCCTAACCAGGATTCGAACCCGGGACTTCCGGCTTCATAGGCAGGGTCACTGCCAACTATGCAAAAGTGGTCGTCTAATTCTGATAAGATAAATGTTTCTAATTAGGTAATATAGAATCCATCACTAATTTCATGTAAGTAGTAGGTATGTAGTTACAAACTGCATACACGGTTAGTAATTTTATCGAAATCTTCGCTGTGTAACAAAACTAGTTCCAAAGTGAACATAGACCAATACAACGCAAGGTGCGTCGCAGTCCCGTAACCAGCCCTGGGCGCCGGCTTGATCTCATTGCCATTGTCGGTCGACAGGATGTGTGAGATGCGTTTAGGTTACACTTTATCTAGCTAGGAGCGTTGAGAGCTAGCCCTCGGGCAAACCTAGAACATTCCTGTTGCACCGTACAACTACTTTCAGCTCCGCAACCAGTTTAGAAATTTTAGCAATGTGGCAAGGAGTAAACAGTTTTGTTTCGATTGTTATTGTTTTTTTTGTGCCACCACCACCACCATATCAGCCTTAGGACGTCCACTGCTGGACATAGGCCTCCCCCAATTTCATGGGGGGTAAATGCCATAATCGCCACGCTTGGCATGCGGGTTGGCGATCGCAGTATCTCCACCGCACTCTAGGAATGCTGCTGCCCATTCCCCGATGGTCTTGGTCGTAGTTTTAGGACATACCCGGGTCCAAGGACATACCCGGGTCCAGTTTTTTTGTGCAATAAAGTGTTATACATACATACATACATACATACATAAACATATGAAAACGTTAAATAAAGCTAGTTCTGAGCCCCCTCTGAAGTTTTTTTTTAAAATATTGGTTGGACAATCTTATCCAAATCGACCTAGTCCCAATCTAAGCAAAGCTTGTACTATGGGTGCTAGACAACGATATGCATACTTATATAGATAAATACGAGTACACACTTAAATACATATGAAACATCCAAGACCCAGTAAAAATATTTGCGATAAATGCACAAATAATTGTCTGACCCGAATTCGAACCCGGGACCTCCGGCTTCGTAGGCAGGGTCACTACCAAATAAGCCGAAGTGGTCGACAAATGTATTTGGTGATGCCTAATCGTACTCCATCCCGCACCGAATCATAACAAAACTGCTACTTGGTAGCATGCAGGTTGGTGGTAAATCGGTGAGGTAGTAATCAATAGAGAAGAAAGAAACTGATCGGGGTCTCAGGTGATCTCAGGGCAGGCTCTTACTTCGCACAGAAGCTGAGCTTGGCTATACAACAAGGTAATGCGGTGAGCGTTCTGGGAACGATGCCCCAGGCAACTTTAGGTTGTGTCGAGGGTGGGCAATTTTTCTTTGAATGGTTACTTTTTTATTATTATTAAGTATGTGCTATAATGTATATGTTGTGTTCTTAATAAAACATAGAGAAGTAAACTGTTCAGAATTCACTTTCCTCTGTTTTAGTAGTACTAGTAGTAGTAGTAGTAGTAAAACTCTTTATTGTACGAAAACACAACAGATACAAAAATTCAAAAGTAATAGTAAGTATAAGTTTAGGTTTACTTATACAAAAATGTTTCAATCAAAGCATCTAAAAGTTAAAATAAAGTATTTAGGTCAATTTTACAGTAGGTATACCTATGTGGGACTCAGGTCAGTACTAACAGAAAAAAACACAACGGTCGTTTCAAAACAGATCTACACTGAGATAATAAAGTCACGATCGAGATTAATAACAAAATATAAATTATTAAATTTCGCGTAACATCAAGATAGTTTCGAGCTAATCTGGTGACAAAAAACGACAAATGCAACGCCAGATTTAACCCTTCACTGGGGGCGGAGATATTAAATTGAAATATTTCTATTTTATTGTCGGTAATATTTATTTGATTGTTAAATAAACACGCGGTGTGGGCCGGCGATTGTGCGCGTAATGGGGGGAGCCTATTGTTGTTGCTTAATTTTTTGATTAATCATCCTGTATCGTGGGGAATAGTGCGATCCTGGGACGTGTTAATTCCAGTTTTTACGTTATTTGGTTTGTGGTAGCTTTATATGTACCTACGTATCATTTCAGTCGGTTCTTTATTAGATGAGCAAATAATATTTTACTTAGAAGAGGGGAAAGGGGTGAACATGAACAGTAAGACAATTAATACATTTCCTTTCTGTCAATATTCAAATGAGTGTTTTAAATATTGTCGTACTTTAGTACGTACTTATACCGTACCTTTGAGTGGTTAATAACTAACTGAGCGCTCCCGTGCTTTGGAAAGCACGCTAAGCCATTGATCCCGGCTGCTGTCTATGACAGCAGTCGTTAAGCCAAGTTAGAGGCCTTCGAGCGGCTTGAAAAACTTCTAACAGTCAAATTGCCTACTCACTTGCCAAACCTAATCCCTATAAGGTGTAGATTCTCCCTTGGGTTGGAAGGTCAGACGTGGCAGCCCCCTATGTAAAAGCTAGTGCCTACACGAGTTCTTGGGATTACGAAGCGAACCCCGGGCATCCTTCAGGATGCCACTGTAATACTGGGATAACGCTAGGTTGATGATGAATTAGATATACCGTACCTGTTTTGTCGATAGTTTATTTACGTATTATTTTAGGAATAAACAGCGCATTTGCCAGGCGCATTTTTAAACTTAAAAATATGATACAAACATATGAGAAGCCTAATAAAAAGAAGAGTACTCAGGTTACACAGTGCAATCAATTTAAAATTTCGGGGAAAACTCAAACAATTCAACAACCGGCTAAAGCTGTCTGGTCAATATGACTAGAATCTGTTCCCATTTACATAGCATAATTAATCCAGCAAAATACATATTTTTAAAACCGGGCACGCATAGCGATAACGCCTGTACTGTACAATGGCGCGTGCGTCACAAAGCAACGTCATCAATTTTAATCTTCGTACAATTGCGCGATGACAAATGTCAGTGGCTCATTCATTACGGCCGATTGCGTACGCACGGCTAATAAAGGGTTGAAATTATTATTGTTAAACAGATTATTTTTAAGCTTTTATGACGTCTATATGAGGATCTGGTACGTACAGTTGTACTGTAGTTCAGTCACTTACATAAGAAAATTAACATAAAATAGGTCTTATAATTCGATTGAAAAGCAAATTAGTTTTACCCAGAGGGCCTACTCCGAACTTCGAAAATCGAACTTCGTATCGTGCCGTCCCTTTCCGTCATATACGAGAGTGAAAGGGACGACACGATACGAAGTTTGATTTTCGAAGTTCAGAGTAGGCCCTCAGGTGATACTAGAAAAATAATTATAGGTCAGATGGTCAATCCAAAGAAATTTCACGTGCTTATTCACAATGGTCTGTTGGATCAAACGGGTTAAAGTCAACAACTACGAAAAAAAACTTACTACTATCGACGTCTGTCTGACGATAGCGACGCTCTAAACCCAATCAATCGCCGTGTTGAAGTTAACGAACGATTCGTTATAATAAAACAGAATTAGTAGTCACTACAATATAGGGAGCTAGATTATTTAACGCTAGTCATGCTTTAATAATACATATTTTGAATATTTCATTTGTCGGGAAGCTTGACAATTTCCAAAGATAAAATTTGGAGAGCGACGATCGATCATCATTGCGCCAACAGCTACGTCACAGCGGCACGACCACCTTGCGTCGCACGCGCGGGCTCACATTAATCCTTTCGCAAAATCGTACTTATCTCGAAATTAATAAATTCAATGAATAGAGGTCTCTCATGCGATAAAGACCCCATCAATCATGTCTTGCACAACGTCGGTCTATGACAAATGGAATTGAACTGCAAATCGATCCTAATTAGGGATATTTAAGAGTCATTGTGGTAGAATTGGAGTGTCATGCAGCTGATACTGGGCATATGTGGGCGGATTTGGTCCATTCGTTTTGCTTGATGATGATTGTTTGTTTGTACCCTTCTGTTGAGTAGGCTAATGTGCCGACGCAACATATGAGAGTCTTAATTTATTATTGCTGAGCTTATATCGAAAATAAAATTTGTAAAAGTGGAAGATGGAAATTGATATAGCACAAAATGCCAAGAATTAAAAGCTGCTGTTTACAGCAGTGTATAAAATAGCACCGTCTAGTACTGACTGATGTCATTAGGTCGTTGTAGTTATTATCGTAAGGGAGCTGTTATTCGGTCGGCATAAATCACGCACGCGCCGGCTGCGCCCGCGCCGGAAGCAGAGCGCTGAAGACCAGCGCACACCTCCGTGTGGAGTTATAGCCGACGGAAGCGACTATGGCTTGCTAGTGGAAACGAGTAGTACACTTTTAATTGCGATTTAAAAAACTTTAACTCTATAGGTACACGGTGAATTTCAGTAACCCGAAAGATTTTAACCATCGCTTCTAAAGCCTAAATCAAGTAAAAAAGAGGTATAACTAATAGTCCAAAACGGCTCAATTTTCGAGATTATTCATTCTTTTAAGAATATTACAAGTTAAAAAATCTCAAGTATAACACACCCTAAGGACGTTACGTAGCTGAAGTGTGACAAGTGTGAAGTTTTAGTTTTAGTTTTTTTATCTTTTACTACTTTGACTAAGGATTTGTTCACAAGAAAGGAGTATCGTTACTTGATTTGTTTTGTTCCAGAAATTAATTAAGGTAATATGGCAGTAATGTATATATGTTCATATAACATTATTTAAACGGCTGTAATAATTGCGATGAAATTTACAATTAAGGGATTATCGGGGGCGAAATGTCGATCTAGCTACTTCTCATCTTCGGGAGAACCGCTATTCTCGGGAAAATACGAAAGATGCCGAGCCAAGCTCGGTCATCCAGGTACTGATGCCGATTCCTACTATTGTATTTAGGTACAGCTAGTTACAGTTAGTACTCAAGTTTACTTTTTAACTTTCGGTTAAACTATCTTTAAGGAATTAAAGTGGACGGACTCAAAAGACATGTGGATAGGGCGGGAGACGACGTCTACTCGTAAGAATTAATAAATGAAAGAAAAAAACGGTGCTGCGCAGAGAAAGTAAATGGGACTGAAACGCGTATCATAATTCGTGTCCTATGCTATTTTTCCATATTTTGATATACTATTGACACATCCAGTTTGCCACACACTACGTCGTACCTACCTAGCACGCACACGCATAGCGCAATGCGTGTTCACATAGGGCGGCGTCGCGTTCGTCGCGATTTATCTAAATTAAACATCGCATGCGCGTGCCGTGTCCCTGCCGGTGCCCTGTGATTTTGTTTATGAATACAGCATGTGTGGGGTTCACGCGATTCAATGTGACGTTACGCAACTTACGCACTAAAAAAGGTCAGACAAAATTTCAATAATATTTTCTATATGAATCTGTTTCGGTATTGATTATGGTACCTTTAGTCTGCCTGCTGCTCTCTAAAGACGATGGATGTATGTAGGATAGATGAGCCCAGGCTTCGCTGTGGTCAGTGTGGCCTAAGCTAATTCAAGACTTGGCGTTACCAGTAGTTTTATGAAAACGATTGCCAACTGACCTTACAACCCAGAGGAAAAACTAGATATTATTGGGATTATTGGTCACGCTATTTTTGTTCACCGAAAATCTAGTGATAAATGTCCTATGATATTTATGTATATAAGTCCCCTAAACGTGTGATAGTACTAAAATGTAGCATGTAAAAGTTTCAAAGCAGCTAGTTCGCAAAATAAAATCGACCTATATAGTAAAGTATGCCCACACGAGGGTCACACGTTTGACTCGGCAGGTGACTCCAATTACCGTGCGCCGGCCGACCGTGAAGCGTGATTCAGCGGGCACGACGTTTACGGACTTCAGGAAGGGCAACTTGCCTTCAGCTTTATGTATTTACTTTAATTCTGTTTTAAGTTTCCCTTTACATTCGTGTAATGTCGATGAAAGATGACATTCTGTGAGACGCACCGGCAAATGCTGCATGTATGTAAATACAGTAAAGGAAATGTAAAAACGTACCTTTTTATACATGTTTCGATTTCCTTGACTACGCTCTTAGCGTCTCGAAGCAATCCACTATCATTTGTTTCATCACCATTTATTTAGACTTATATTCCGATTTGCTTAATTTATTTAATCAAACAAGAAACTAACAAAGAGACGGTTTTGTTTCGATCCTAATTTATAAATACTCATTCTGCAAAGAGAATATAGTTAGATAGGGAAATCATTAGATAAATAGGTACCCAAAAGTCTTAAAACTTAAACGAAGTACCGTAGCAAGATCCTATCTCATTCAATTGGTGATAATTTGGCATTAACACGTTCTCTATCCCCCATCCAAAAGTCAAAATTTGTTTGCATCTCAAGTCCACTTCAATATTTATTATGTTTTGTCTATATTTTATTTATTATTGGGTTTAATACTAATTTTAGTAATTCTCACACAGTACTGGCCAATAATTCCACCTTCAGGTCTTATCGGGAAAATTTTGTATCGTGAAAACTAATTATTCTTGTCGGTCTTAGGAGTGTAAACTCTTTGCACTTACTAATTTTACATTTGATTACTTTTCAGGAAGTATTTAAAAAAAGTTAGGCAAAGACAACATGAAGTTTGTATAATATTGGCCAGTATTGTATATTTTTGTGTGTATCAATTTAGATACATGCACTCTATGGTAACACAGTTTTGGTATCCAATCCACTGTACAAGGAATATGTTAATATTCCCTATGTTTTTTTGCACCGAATCTATTCTGTACTTACCGGCAGCAGCTTGCACATCTTGCAGGGGTAAAGGTGTGCGCGGGCCCAGGAGCAGCTCTTGCCCGGAGATGATGTCACGCGTCACCTTGTACCAGACCTGGAACGTTTATGCCATTCGTCATGAGTTGTAAATATACATGACGTGACAAACGGCAGCAGCAAAGCTACTGCGAGTATTAATGTTTGCGTTTATATTGTTACATAATGTCAGTTACTCTTATTACGTAAATACATACAGTGATAGATTTTGTTTCATATTCCTTTTTTGTTATATATAAGCTAAGGAAAGCATACTATACACGATAAAGATATTAACATTATTAGATAATAACCATAACTGCGTTATTAAATATTTACAAAATAATACACGATTTTTTTAGTTGAAACAGAAACATCTTTACAAACATGAATGAACTTGCCTTTTAAGTTTTGTACACGCAATTTACATGAGTAAATGTAATCAATATAAGCGAAAAGATCAGGTTCAATACACATTTTAACCCAGAAAACATTCAGTTGTTTAAAATAAAAACGTTAAAATTCATAATATCGAATGAAAATCTCAAAACCTCGACAGGGGTGAAATATCAAATAGCTTTTAACCTCCAAAGTGGCACAATACGTGGATCTAATCAACGCATCTGTTGCGCGATCCACAAACATGCAGAGATTCGCCGCATCGACCTCAGACGGCCATCCTGCTCTCCTTCCCATCAAATGATAAGGACAGCATCATTAATTTCACATTTTAAATGACGCAAAATACTTCTGGGTTGTTGGGTCGTTTGCTCCCCTTCGATTGACCGGAAGTGGGACACAGTTGTTCAGGCGAACACCGATTTTCTGCCACCGGAAGTACCCGACGTTGTACATTCAAATTTGATTGGGGTAGTGACATAAAAGACGCAATAATGAGGGCTGCCGTGATAACGATTCGGCGACTAGTTCGTTGGGCTTTTAGATTGTGATATATTATGAGAGCATTACTCATTATGTTTGAATTTTAAACGTACGCTGCTTAACATTTTGAATCAGCGCATTAACAGGTAATTAATAAACATGTATACTTTACTGATTTTTTACCCTGCATTTAAAATTCATGTACGAATACTCATTTTTATCAAAAATATCATGACTAAAATATCCAAAGATTTTTGCCATTTGACGACGCAAAACCAAATTTGACAGACCGTAAATGAATGGGAGGAGACGATCAGGAGTACCGAGACATCGGCCGCGGATCAATCCAAAGACGAGGTAAGTCGTATCAGGAGTTCAAGGTGTTGAAGGAGAAGCAAACAAAATTGGGTAGGTACTTGTCTTTCTTTTTTATCGGTTTTTACTTTATATTTATTTATTTAATCTTTATTGCACAAAAGTAAAACTTATAGTACAAAAGGCGGACTTAATGCCATAAAGCATTCTCTACCAGTCAACCTTAAGGCAAAGCAGAAAAATTGTGGACGGTGGGTGTGGTAATAAAAAAACAGTAGGTACTTACAAAGACTGATACATTAAGAATGTTAAAAAAATACTTAGAAACGAAAAAATAATAAGTTTTGCGTACTTATTTATTGTGACATCTATTTTTTTGTAAAATATCATGTACATTTTCAAGGTAAAATGCAATCCAGTGGTTGTGTGACGTCACACTTCTAATAAACGAACTAAGCTGTTCGCGTGCCTCTTCGAAGAATTGTATATTTGAAAGCAGAACGTCACTATATGATGATGAATATGATAATGATGATAAAAGTGAGGCGAGCAATCGTCATGTAGACAATAACGTTAAACCATGGTAAACGATCATACTTGGCCGGCATGCAGTAAATGCTGCACGTTCACATCCTGAGGGTAGTTCGTGGAGCGGACCAGCTTCAGCCAGTTGGACTTCTCGGTGGTGCCGTCCAGCCAGCCGCGGAGACCGTTCGGCCCGAGGACCTGCGGATAAACACGGGATTAGCGAGGTTCGTAGTGCGCTGAATTATGGTGTTCGCGGGCCTGGGTTTGAAACCCAGTGAGGGAAACTATTTGTGCATTGAGAGGCAAAATATTGAGTTATATGCATACCTATTATTTAAGTCATGAATGAAATATTTACAGATAAGGTCAGAAAGGCTTTTCCCACTTTTCATGTGTTTCTATGACATTGACACTTATTATTGTTAGGGCAAAAATTACTCATTCGTAATATGTACTTTCTTTCTAACTTTTCCATTACGCGGCAGTGAGATACCCGTATGGATTAATAGTAGCATTTTATGCGTTACATACAATACCAAAATAACGCACAAAATACCAACAACGGTCAATTGACCGAGCGAGCGCAGCGTCACCGATTAAGCTTTCGGCAAAAATTCTTTCGTATGTCTGTCCGGATGTTCTCCTCTAAAGGTCGCATTTCTCAACCGATTCTCGTGAAAATTTGTGAGCAGGATCGATAATTATATAGATTTTTTTTGTCGTCAGTTTTCGGAAATTGTCAGTTTGTGTAAGTCTGTCCGGAATATCTCCCCGGATCTTCTCCTCTACAGGCCGCATTTCTCATCAAGAAATGTTATTGACCGAGCGAGCGAAGCGTCTCCATTTCAGCTTTCGACAAAAATTCTTTCGTATGTCTGTCTGTTCAGATGTTCTGCTCTACAGGTCGCATTTCTCAACCGAGTCTCGTGAAATTTTGTAAGCAGGTTCGATAATTATAATTACATAGATTTTTTTGTCGTCAGTTTTTAGAAATTTATAAATTTGAAAAAAAAAATTGTGAGGTCTACAGCTCCCAGAGCCTCTAGTAAATAAGGGTTCTTAAAATTCGAGAGTCGATTAACAAAATGAGTCTAATAGCGAGTTTTGTAATTAAAGACTTGTGAATTTTAAGACCCTAATTTGCATCTTACAATAATTTAACTACAGAATAATATTATGATTTAAATTAAAAATCGAAATGGTGGCAAAATACGGACGTTGGCGCGTGCCTCATTTGAAAATTAAAAAAGAAATAGTTGCATAATAGTATTAATAATAATGTATGGAAATCCATTATGATTTTTACACCAGTAATAATTATAATGAATTGTCCATGAATTCCATGATATAGACTTGCATTGGTAATAATGTTTATTTTTTAATTGCTGGAGTGGAGTGGAGTGGAAAAAAATATAAGTAATTTTAGATACCGGTTACCGGATACGAGTTATTTTAGACACCGGTGATTTATTTATTAATCATTCTCGTAATTGGACGTTATTACGTGAAATAAGTACATACTAATGCGTTCCATATTTCCATAAATAAAGTTGTGCTGTTTTACGATTTGCTTGAAAACAGCGCCATCTATACATTTTAAGTAAAACTAGCTGTAGACCAAGTGAGCCCCGTGCATTGCGGCAGTCAGTCGGCATTGTTTCGTTCGCCACAGTGAATGAAAAAATAAATAAAAACGAATTGTAATAATAAAGGGACTTTCTTCACTGTCAAATATTCCCTTTAACTTAATAGTGCTACATGTATGCACACTAACAATAACAATAATTTACTATTTCGCGGTTGTACAGATAAGCCAGATAAGTATTTACAAGAAATTATTTATTCAAATAACGTTATCATATACCAAAATAAACATTTTTCCTAATAAACTAAAACTTTTCAATAAACTCTTCCAATTAATCATCCTCGCGGTTCGCTATCATTAGCGCCACCTCGCGACACCTGGCGACAACAGACATTTCACCGGACAACGCAGCTTCATAATAGATGGCGCTATTAGTCGCTGTCAAGATGTAACGGGGTTGTCACAGCTTGGACATTTATCACTGACCACCCTATTCAGGGATGATTTAATTTTCATAGGTGAAATTAATCGGCTTTTTGTCTGAGTAAGTAGGGAATGAGGGATAATTTAATGAAACGGACACAGAGAAGAGTGTCGTGACGGCATTCACGGTGCAGGATTTATGTGTTTGTGTAATTATAAAACATACGATACTCAACAGTGATTTTTCGGTGAAGAAAAACATCGTGAGGAAACCAGCGTAATCCCAATAATCGTTAAGTTTTGGTACTTAATCGGCTATTAGCAATTATCATTGTAATAAGCTTACTTTTTGGGAGAAAATGACTGACTGTCGATGTTATTTCGGCGTTAGTTCTCGGTTCTCGGTTCTCGTCAGTGGTCTTCTTTTTCAGAAACACTAGTAGATTTTGACCTACAAAAATGCTGTTTGGCCTACTAGTAATTTTAGGAAATAACCGGATCCCCGGGTGAGTAAGTCTTTACTGCTGCAAAAACCGTATGCAGAGGAAAGCTTTCGCGACTAGCACCCACCGCTCGGGTTCACAGTACTGTAAGTGTTAAACTATGTACCAAAAAAATCCTAGAACCCTAAACCCAGAAAAGAATACCACGGCAAAACATAACTCTTTCAAACTGACCATAATAACATCCTAGGTACAACTGCAGCATATTTACATAACATTCCGACCGATAACATCGACATCGTTACACTGATCGATCCCTAATGCCACCTTTAACCTCTTCTTTTCCAATTGGACGACCGTAACCTACAATTTACTAGACACTTCCCTTGTGTACCTTCGATTGAGTCATAAAGTAATAGGCGGTTGAAGATGTGTGCTTCCCTGATAGAGGGTCTGATGTTTGTGTTGGCCGTAAAATTAGGGTTTTTAAGCTTGATCTATTGCCTTCATTGCCCGGGGAGTGGCGGTGTATCGATTCTATTAAAGTTTTATGAGTTACTTTGTGGGTTAAGCGATTGGAGTGTCTTACTAGATAGTTTATACATATGTGTTCTAAGCGACAATTCTCAATTAATACGGTTATGAAGATTAGTAGTAGTTTGCCAAATTAAGAATAATGATTAGTTACTTAAAAGGCATATTTACAATAATTAAAGTTTGACGTAGACGGAATCGCTAATATGGACAATAAGCTTCCGAAATGATATTTTTATTTTATCATCATCAGCCTACATCCCACTGCTGGGCATAGGCGTCCTCTCATTGATGAGGGATTGGACAGTACCTAGTACCCACGCTGGTTCAGAGCGGGTGGGGAATTTCACATACACCTTTCAATTTAATTTCTTCCCAGATGTATATGCTTGCTTTCTTAAGGAAACATTAAATTACATTCCTCGCATAAGTTCCGAAAAACTCATTGGTACGAGCTGGGATTCGAACCCAAGACAGGCGCTTGACAGCCGCATTCTGGAATAACTTGGCAACCGTAGCTTTTTTACCGTAGTTTTATCTTTTTATTTGTCTACTTGTAAATCCAATTCATTCTAACAAGAAAGTCATTAAACGAAGCTTAGAGTCTTATACACCCGGCTCTAAATTTACAACCAGCTTGTTATACCAATAAAAAACACTAGGGATGTACCCCTCCACAGCGCCCCTGCAAGCAAACACTTATCTGAAGAAAGCCGTCTATCATTACCTAATTTCTCGTAAAATTAAAAACGATCACTTTATCATGTCGGCAAAAATGTGAAGAAAATTACATGAAGAATAAAATGCATCTGTTGCGTAATCGAATGACGATAGGATGTTCTGATACTGGGACAAGGAGTAACTCTTAAGTGGAGGGGATAAGGTTTAGATTGGCGAGGAGTGGATGGTTTACAAGTGAGGTATTAATCAAAAGGCAAGTTGGGAAACCCTCCTTCCGCGTCAGCGACAAGCCTTCCGCAGCATTTATCGTGTTATTAAAACTGAAGCGGGTGCGTTGCGTAAAAAAGATAATTATCTTAGCCCCCGTCTTGGGCAGGGTTGTCGGTTTTGCGGGTTATAGTATCGGCATTGCAGTTAATCTAGTAAAAATGTTTACTATAAACGGTGTGTGCTTCGAGTAAATGCAATAGTGCGTAGTAAGTAAGATTTTGATGGCTGTTATTCATTAATTGTAGGTATTTAATAACTATACTATATACGTTTAGGGTAGGAAAACTTTGATTCTTTTTTATAGAATTTTTTTTCTTTGTAACTTTTACCTGTAAACTGTCGTCGTATACTATTATTATTATTATTTATACACTAGCAGCTACAAGCTGAAGCGTGTATATCACGGCACTTGTTATTTAAAAAAAAATTTTTTATTTGTTTTAAATATTTGTCCAGTCTATTTTTGAAGCTATTTACTGAAGCGGCACTTATCCCTGTCTCTGGTAATTTATTCCACTCACGTACTACTCGATTTGGTAAAAAAATGCTTCCTAGGATTGCTTGTGCTGGATCCCCGAGTAATCTTTAAGCTGTGGCCACTTAGACAATGATTCTTACAAATTGCAAACAGAGTCTTTAAGTTAGACAGGTCATAATAATCATGCAGTACTCGTATCTTATAAGTTTCTATGAGGTCGCCACGCTGTCTTCTCCGCTCCAGGGTAGTCAAACCAAGATTGGTAAGCCTTTTTGCATATGGCATATTACACATTCCATACACCATCTTGGTTGCCCTACGACCTACGTTGCACCTTTTCAAGCATATTAATATCCTTCCGAAAGTATGGACTCCAAACTTGGTAAGCATATCAAGAAGAGGGCTGATGTAACTTTGATAGAGCTTCAGAAATAAATCCCTATCAATTGTCTCGAATGTCTTTCGAATTAGAAACGTTAGTAAATTGACTCTTTTAGTTATTTCAAGATGGATGTGCAATTGTGCATGTCCCACTTCAGGTTACTTGTGACAGTTTCTCCAAGATCTTTTTGTGTGTTCACTTTTTCCAGGATTTGGGACTGTATAGAATAAGGGAGATGAGGATTAGTGGGTCCAATATGTAGAACAGTGCATTTTTCAGAATTTAGTGACCGTACAATTCGATTCAGATCTTCCTGTGTGATAAGAGGGTTTCCCATAATTTTCGTATCATCAGCATAAAACGACATTGAGTCGATGATTGTCTTAAGATCGGTGACAAATATTCCAAAAAGGATCGGCCCAAGGACAGATCCTTGCGGGATGCCACTAAGTACCTTAGTAGGCTATGATACACTAGTACACTGAGTACTACAAAAATAATTTTTTCGCCGGTATTACATATCAACTATACATATAACGGCTCCAAAGCTTTTAAAACAAACTCAACTTAAGTGTTTAATCTCACCACTGAATTGTGGAACATAGAACAGCCACTTCTAAGACGCAGTCAAAACATTAGTGCCAACCCTACACAAGGGCACGGGCGATGAGTTGCCGGGTGCCCGCGGCACATGCCCGCCATCAGTCATCGATGTGCCCGGTCAAGGATGCCGCGACACTTGTTACTAACATCACGCTCGTTACTCCCCTAGCAAGTTATTGGGAGCTTGACCCATCAGAGAACGTCAGAATTGGAACTTTATTGGAGTAATAAGTGACTACTGACTAAATGTGATTTGGCAGCTGACCTCGGCCATTACTCTTCAGCATGTAGTTTTTATAAATCATTGACCGATTGAATGACAAAAAAGTTTAATTTACGATTATAAGAATAATAAGTAGGTGAATTAAAAAAAACATAGTTAAGGACTTAATTATGTCTACATTTTAATTGATTATTTGTGTTACGAAAAATAGTCATACAATTTTTATGGGTAACTTTCGCAACAAAATGGAATCAATTAAAATGTAAGTACTGGTGACTCTAGTAGAACACTGAATACCTAATGATCGCTCAGGGAAGTAAATAAAGGCACTTGTCATTGCGGGCCAACACGACCAACAAATTGACAAACAACTATGGTCTGTTGTTGTATGTAACAAGTTACCTCAAGCGCGCATATGAGTTGACCTAATTGTCAGAACATGTATAATATTCAATCTGCTCCAAGTATTTGTACCTACTTACCACAACCACCACCAACACCCTACATACAAGCGCTACATGCATCTCTTGTAGTTAATTCTATTTACTCGGCAGCTGTAACCGTTGCATTGCCATAAATTATCGTCAACTACATGCCGCTGATGGAGTTTACAGAGAGCTGTAGAATATTTATAAAAGCGGTGTAATTTAAACGAACTGGGGGTAGATCTCGCGTTGCGCCGCAGATCGCAATTTCCCGGAATACTCGGAAAAGCTACAAATGTTCCTGAGTCGTTTGCGCCAGAAAATTACATTTCATAAATTTTAGTGACGCTGTAGCGTTATCGATAAACACGTAGATTAAAAAAAAGGAACACGAGATAATATTTTTTTGTTGCACGATTGTTAGCAATGAGCACGTGTTTTACTCGAAAGTAAAAAAACATTTTTAACCAAAATGACTTTTTCTACTCGTATAAGTTATAACATTCCCAGATAATTCCCTTCACATCGCTGCTCAGCTGCTGTTCATTTTATTAATCTAAAAATCATAACCCTATTTAAATTTGTGCATACTTAATCATCCAGTCTAGTCAAGTAATATCCAGATCTATCTGAGATTTTACGAACATTGATACTTCTTAAATATTTTCTACTACACAACCTTTACATTTACCTCAGGTAAAATCTGACTAGTATAAACCCTTCTCAGGTGGCAAATCAGATATCTACTGCATTCTGAATCCCCCACTACTTTTCTTCTCCTCTTGCCATCTCTTTAACTTATCTATTTACAGAACATGTACATATGTCTACGTACACAATTGTCCAAATAGCGAACCGAAACCAATTTCGACAACCTTTTTCATTTTTCATCGACACATCTCCATCCCTAGCTGGAACTGAAGAGCTTTGCGGTTGCGGGCACGCATGGCTGCGCGCATCACACGACTCGTTTCACAAGATAACAATTTGTGCGCGCTTATGTACCGCACCTGCACGCCTGCTCCGAATTGGTCCTACCTTTACGTAAATTTACATAGGAGCGCTTTGATTTTATCCTGTCTCTGGTATTAAGGTATTGGCAGATCTATAGGTGATTATTAGATTTTTTTAATGCAATAAGAGCAAAAAGTTAGCATTGTGTTACTTCATTCATGATATCTACGACTAGCAATAGCGCAACAATAACAAAATTAACAATACTTTAACATGTCGGTGTTTGTGAAGCGTTCGTGTTTCGTACCGCGTGCATCATATTAAGCAACGTCGGCCGGGGTCAACTCTTGGATGGGTAACCGCTTTGAGTGGTTACTAACATACTAACTGAGCGCTCCCGTGATTTGGAAGGCAGTCGAAAAGCCAAGTTAGGGCCTTCAGACGGCTTAAAAACTTGTAACAGTCAAGTTGGCCACTTACTTGACAAGACTTATCCCTGTAGTTTCCCTTTGGGTTGGAAGGTCAAATGGCAGTCGCTTCCATAAAAACGAGTGCCTACGCCAATTCTAGAGATTAGGTAGCGGACCCCAGGCATCCTTCAGGATGCAACTGCCCTCTTATTTACAAAGTGACTCGTCTAGGCTCGGGTGATGAATTGATGATGATGAACATGTCTGTATTCATTAACAACAGTAGTTTGAAGACGCTGACAGCTTAGTTAATAGAAGCTCTGTCTAAAAGAACTGCCAGTGTTGACTAAAAAACAATGTTTATCTGAAATGTTAACTGCGTATTATGAATTGAAGGGTTCATTCTTCCAAGCATATTTAAGATACGAGTGTAGATATATCGTGACCTACTACAATAACAAAACCAGCTTTTAGTTTGGGACGTTTCCTTACAATAACACATACCTAGACTTACGAGTACAATAGCGTTACTACATAAATTAAGTGTGTAACATTAAACTAAAAACGAGTGTCTCAATTTGAACAGTCCTAACAAATCATTTATCCCAAACGCTTCCGCCGGACTGAAAGCCCGTCGGAAAAACACGAAAAAAGCTTCTTTTCCGTTTTTTCCATATCACCTCGCGGCGTGTCTAGGACCGACGTTTCCGGCGCTTGTCTTCGGTATCAGGTCGGGAAAACATTGCTTCCGGAACTGTCAGCTGAGGCCCGGTCAAGATTTTATATCGCCTTTTTTCCTTCGGCTCTTAGATCCATTTGTCTTTGTTTGCTGACTTGTTGAGGGGAGATTATGAATATACTTGTTGAACAATGGATTAACAAATAAAGCTAGTATATTAGAGCTTGGTGTTCGGTATTTCTTTATATTCATAACATTTTTAACACACTCAATATAGTCTGGCAGTTAATCTGTTAGGTACCTTTTTAGTATTTTACAAAATATACTAATCAAGGAATTTATTGGGAGCTTCTGCTTTAGCTTTAACGGTAGCAAAATAACTATTCCAATTATACAAATAATACCAACACCAACCCCATATCAGCCGAAGGACGTCCACTGCCGGACCTCCCCCAATTTCATGGGGGGTAAATGCCATAATCCTCGCTACGCTTGGCATGCGGATTGGCGATCGCAGTATCTCCACCGCACTTCTGGGATGCTGCTGCCCATCCCCCGGTGGACTTGGTCGTAGTTTTATGACATACCCGGGTCCGGGGCGGGGTATACAAATACAGTACAATGATAATATTGGTAAGTTCCCAATCTGATTTTGTTATTTCTAAACAGTCAGTCACAAAACTCGTGTGACAGGTTTTGTGACACGTCAATTAATCCAGATTATTGAAGACCAAAATCGCCAAACGGCTTTAAACCTGCCGCCTTTAATGTATTCCCCATAAATTACCCACACCCGTATAGGATTTCACTGTTCATCATTGTCACTGCATCCTGAACAAATTATCGAAAAATTATGACTCCGTTCTTCGGTCACGTTTTAACCATTAAATGGAGACAAAACGATCTAATTCCTGACGAAGCGAAATATCCACGAACTGGTGCTATCATTGCGCAAAAAATGCGACCGACCGGAGACTTGATACAGCTTTGAGAATCATGTTAATTCAACAATGAACCTTATTATACGTTGTCTAAAAGTGACAGTACTTTTTGTTGGTTGCAGTTATACATTTGTTGAAGGTGCACAATCAGTGGGTGTTAGAATGCGATGTCCCATTGATACAGAATTAAGGCGCCCCATTGATTGCAACAAAAACATCACTCGATTGTCAGGCCCGTGGTGAATAATCCTCGGCTACTATTTGTGTGTCGGTAGTTATGTATTTTTTAACACTAATTGGCTATTCTGGAGGTATCTATCTAATCTAATCTATTATTTTGAAACAAGCAATTATTGTATATATATTTATTTATATCAAGACTCTCGGAAACGGCTCTAACGATTGCGATGAAATTTACAATTCAGGGGTTTACGCTTGGGAGTGAAATATCGATCTTAGATCTTTATTATTGAAATAGAAATTTATTATTAAATCATATACATGCATATTAATATTTATTATTTTAATGATGCAATTTTACATACCAAACCGGGTCTGAAATCCAGTCTTCCTTCAGGTCCAGTCAGGGACCAAAATATACCTACGTATGGAATTGGATTCGTGCGTGTGCGTGTCATTAAATCATCAATATTGCCGCTGCAACATGGGATTATATTCTCATGAAACTTATATTCAGCCATGAAATGAAGACTACTTTCACGATGATTTTATTGCGTCACAGCCCCTATACATCCGCAATCGCAGCTCAGAGTCATCGCATCGCTCACATCTGGCTGCGTTAAAATGGATTAACCAGAAGATTACACGCGAAAAAAAACGCATATAAGTAGTAGCGCTACAAAGACACCGCACCGTGACAATTGGTGGGATTACCCCGTGATTGGTATCATTCGAGCGGTGTCGAGTTTAGAGCATTCGTATGTTTTGGTTCGTGGGAGAATGTCTATAAAACATTTGCAGGTAACGATAGGTACAGCTGGGTTAGAGCTAAGTTTCCGGCAGTGGCAAGAAGGAAGGCTATATTTCGGTATTTTTTGATCTGTCTACCTCACAGTATCGTATAGTACCTTCTCCTTCACCTCCTTGTTTCCTTTCTTTTTACACAAAGTATTTCAAAAAATATGTAAAAGCCAACGTAATGAGATGTCTTCATGGGCAACTGAGCCCACATAAAAGTCGTCCCGCGGGCTCATTGGCCCCTTTCGATTTTTTTCGTGGGTGACTCGACCCAACTTAGCTCACGGGCCCAGTTGACCACTATATCCCACTTACAGGTCCACTCGAATTGCGGGCTCAGTCAACCACTCTTTAGCATTTAAAAGTCTTCTCAGCCCGCGGGCTCAGTCTACCACTCTCTACCGGATAAGGTAGAGCTAGCTACGGCGTAAGTACGCCGTAACGTATAATTGAAGCATTAAATAATAGGTTGCAATTGCTATTGCAATTTTATCTGACTAAACTTTCGGGGAAGCGGGCGCGTTTCATTTCGATTTAAGAGTTTTAAATAATAACAATTGTTAAAGTTAGCCATTTGGCATGGATGCATCAACATCGCCTCTGCCGGTCAGTGTAAACAACGCTTAACCTAACCCAATAACTGACGTTAGGTACACGTATCGCATTGCTTTCGAAGTATTTCGTTATTTTGTCTACACGGATGCTGGCGATGGTGTGCAACCGGCTATATTACTCAGACCCCCGCACGGTAGAAAGCTGTGAAGAACAGTTCGGTATTCTTTAGTTTCGGGGAGGCAGAGGGGTCAGCGTACAATGGTGGGATCGTAACATTGTGGTACGAACGTGCCGTGGCTTCGAGTCCACGAGCTATTATTGTTCTGGCCAGCTCGGATGAAATATTGCCCCACTGTGCATGCCGGAGTGTTTTTGCGAACGAATTTGTTGGGAAAAATATTAGCGGAAATAAGTAGCCGCGAAGAGTCGTGAACAAACTTTGCAATGAGACGTTCGTGTTAGTTCGTTCGTGCCCATCGTATTGCTTTTGCGACGTACACATTGGGGGAAACCTTTAGGTACAGTCAACAGCAAAAGTAGATGATCATTTTAGTACCTTGTCACTTTCACTACTTTGCGGCATCCCAATTGTCGCAGTATTAAAACAATTAAAAAAATTGGGTGATAAATCTGCCAAATCTGTAATTGTAATACATTTTTAACCCGATAGTAATTTAATAGGGCATAAAATGTACCAAAATAGCGAATAGAGTTGGGAGCTTATCTGGCGTGGATCATAAATGTACCTAAATATGTATGTAGATTAAGATAATTATTATCAAATATTTGTGTTTAGCTTTTGTTTTTAAAACAAGGTGCGAAACAAATGGCTTCATATTAAAAATAAACCACTAAAATGATTTAGCAACAAATTTCCGAATGCACCCTAAATATTGAGCATATTTCTCAAACAGGCGTGTCGAGGGGAGACCGGGCCCGAGTGACAATGACGCGGCAGCGAAGATAAATTTCTATCACGCTCACAGATTAGCTGCTATTGTGTAACAGTGTAAGATTAACTGATAAGTGTCTGCTTGTTAATAATAAGAGAAATGTTTACGAATGCCACTTACTCGCCGAGGGCGAGGCTCCCCTTTCTAATAATATTGAAGATGTTTTTTAATTAAACAACAGTGATACAATTTATTAGAGGTTATCGATTATGAAACTTGAACGTGCAAAGATACATGATTCTCGATGAGTATTTTTGACGACCACTTTGGCTTAGTTGGTACCTAGTGACCCTGCCTACGAAGCAGGAGGTCCAGGGTTCGAATCCCGGTCAGGGCATTATTTGTGCAATTAGCACGAATATTTGTTCCTGAGTCTTGGATGTTTTCTATGTATTTAAGTATGTATTTATCTACATACGTATGCATATCGTATTCTAGTAGCCATAGTACACGCTTTGCTTAGTTTGGGACTAGGTCGATATGTGTAAGATTGTCCCCCAATATTTATTTATCTTTTCTTTATTTATTTTATATTAAACAGTTAATATGGCAAAAACAATTAGTGACTCCTGATACTCCTGAGAGTAATAGTTTCATTCGAAAATAATGAAGATAAAATCTAAACTTCAATTTAATACATATTCATTTTCTTTACCAAGTACTTACGTATCGACGGGGACCTTTTTGAAACAAATATTTTAGGGTAATATTATGTTTGGTGTAATATCACTGCAGCTTACTTGTTTATTCGATCCAAAGAGCCGGTGTCAGATGGACCAGGTGTCAATGTGACATCTCCTGTCATGTATCGATGCCGCGTGTATGATTTTACGTGTAGTATGGAGGACAAATAAAAAGTAAGTACTTGTCTTCAACGGATTAAGTCATTATCAATATTATTATTTGTTATAACGAGCCTGTAGTATGTGTTTGCCTGCTGAGCAGACGTTTGCTCCACGAGTATGCAATAAATGTTGTAAATATTATAAGTGGATCTGTATAAGAGCTACTATGGGCAAAATGAAACTCCTGGGTAACTACAAAATAATGTCAGATTGACTTCATTAATTTAGATTGCGACTATTTGAGAGTGACTTCTTGGTCGTTACTTAACAATCACTACTTTACGCTGATATACTTTTTAAGACAATTTACATTAATATGTATACAAGATGAATAAAATGCATTTTATGAATTTGACTTACAACAAGTTCTGCACAGAAGTTTTTACAACTGTGAGCACTAGTTTACACTTTCGAAAAGTTATACAGTTTGCGCGTGATTTGTCCGCCAGTGTTCACGACGACAATACATCCCATCTGTGCGCCAGTAAGCGGAGATCATACCGAATTGTATCAACATTATCAACGGTGGCAATAAATATAATAACAATAATATTTTTTATTGTGCGACACAATGCCGGGGGTTTGTCAGCCGCCCGCCGTAATGAAGATGTAATGGGGCCGCGAACTAATCCTTCCATGAAGGGGGTGACCAGGGCTGAAAGGATGTCACCGAATATGACAGATATTTTGACAGTAATGCAACGGATTCAACGTTGGCAAGCGTAAGCTCCAAATTAGCTCTTTTTTAATAAATTTAAGCCTAATATATCTGCGACAAAGGTCTGAAAAGAGACATATCGAAACATTATAATCTGCTAACCTATGTTGGACCAGTTTTTCGAGGAATACGCTTTAAATTAGCTTTAATTTGAACGTTTCATTACTATATTTAAAAATGAAGTTGCATATACATATATAAGAGTCAATTAACGTTGGTACCTACAACAATAAAGTGAATTTTTAGATCAAATATAGTTTATTTGTTAAAATAAAATAAAACCATTGTACATTGAATAATCACAAATCGGTCCGCGCATACCCAATGTCCCGTCGAATAAACATTACAAACAAATTATTCGAGCCCAACGCTTCACGGCGAAAAATCAACAAAACCACATAAAACATGCACATCCAATTCCCCTTTGTCAGTGTTGAACCGACCTAAACTATGCCAAATACATTTTGTTTAATTCAGAAGGTAACAAAAATCAATATTTCAATCATAAATTAGAGGGCTCCAGTACATTACCCCAATATCTTACCAGTTAGCTTTAAGAGTTCTTATCATTTTCACAGAAAGTTTATAATAGCCTCGTATTAAATTCATAATTTAGCGGGACTTGCACGTCAATTTCGCATCAGTTTTGACGGTTGTCCCGAGTGAAAATAATTATTTATCGATCCAATAATTCATTACTTGATTGACGGATTTGGAGCCGCATTGTTGCAAACGAGTTTGCCTCATCTCGTATTCATCACTGATATGATATGAGCGAGTTGTTTTCTCTTCTTTTTTGAATTCTGAATAAACATGATCAACTGCTCAAATTAATATTTGCATAATATTTTTAATAAATTAATACATTGCGAATATTAAAAAGAAGCGCAAATGGTATCTCGGTTTCGTGATTTTAAGACCTGTGAGAAAAAGATCCGCAAGAATTTTGAGTGATAATTGAATACGGAGTTTTAATAACAAACGAGACTGCACACAAAAAGAGATGCATTTCAAGAGATTTCGTGACGACTTTATTTAAAAAAAAAAACTCGCCAATCAAGTTTTCATTTTAAAGTTTGAATACACTGACATCTTTCTTTGTCAATTTTGCCGTTACCTCAACTGTTTTCGTTAAAAAAGCGTAGATTTCTAAAAAAATTGTTGACGGGGGTCACGCCTAAACCAAAATTAGGGTTTATTCGTAACTAACCTTTTATTGAACTTTGACATGGGATGTTCTGAGAACACCCGGAGTTTTTTTTACAAGTTGAAGATTTTATTGAGATATCGGAATTTGGGAAACGGTGGTTAGATAATGTTACCATGTGTCTGATTGAACAATGCTTGCACCCCTTTAAGTTTACTTAGACATGTGAACTTATTGAATTTCGGCAAATCCCTTTAAATGTACCCATATGGATTTAACGCGGGAAAGGGTGATTTCGATCGGTGCTAATAAAGTAGTAATAATAAATCAACTTGCTGACTAGGGATCTCAACTAAAAATTCTTCCTCGTATAGATATCTTACTGGTCGTTATAATAATAATCAAGCTTATCACGAAGCGTCAGTAAATGCATGTGTAGCAAAGTAGGTAAGTCACATCAAAGGGCCTTTATGCAGCGGCTCGGAAGCGCGGTCAGCGTTTGCGCGTAATGATGCCGCAATTGGCACTCTTACCCTGCGTCACGTACAAGATCAAACTGCTGTGAAACACGGGAACAACGTTACGTCTTTAGGGCAAAACGGCTGACGTCAATTTGGTTAGAACGGTCGCTTGTACAATAATTTGATAGGTATCATTATTAAAATTGCATTTATATACCCACATCACATCAGTCGTTAAAGCGATAAAAATATGCGAGTTTTTTTAATTCGTTTAAAATGAATTGTTTGATGCAACAAATATTCTTAAATCCTTTGGTAATAGGAATAATCGGCGTATTTTGGAATGTTTAGGTACCTAACAGGTCGAATTCTTGGTTCAACTGCAGAATAGAGTGAGGTAATGAAGATTGATTTTAATATGTACCTATATCAAATGTACCAAACTTCACATCCGCGTCCATCAAGCCTCTATTAGTTAACAAGCCGCTTAAGTTGATTTGTCCTTATCTGTCACTTTGACATTTATGTTTGTGAGAAAGGGACAAAACGACTTTTAGTTAAAAGAGGTTTGTTAAGTTTTATGAATAAGGGGGTTAGTCACTGCATTGTTAAAATTTTATTTTTTACGGATTTATTGTTATTGAACGTACATAATTGTATACATTTTAACTTTAAATAAAAAAAAAAACAAGTACCTACCAGTGCATTAGTCTGTTTTGGAACAGCCGATGAAAGCATTACCTTGAACTGCATATAAGTGTTCGCATTCTGTGTAACGCACATTCAGCTTTTCTCTACTATTTTCAAACAACATCAAAGTCCAATAACTGCTCGGTGCAGTTTATTATTACAGCGATGTTACCCGAATCGAATATGTACTAAGTTACAGAATAGCTTTAGTTAATATATGTTAATTCGACCGCCAACTATTAATATGATATTGGCCATCACAAAAGCTGTCGAACAGATCAAAACAAGAATAAATCCAGAGGTAGCAACCGGAACTAAACGTCTGCGCACAATAGCGGTTTGGCTGTAACCGGAGCGCGGGCGCAGTGCTATCTGTCTCGACTGACATTCGATGCGCATCGAGCGCGGAACGTCCGGTGTATTCACTGTGTAATTGCGAATTGGTTTGGAATGAATTCTTAATAAATCGGTCGCCTGAAATCTAATTGCCGCATATTAAATCATTCTTAGTAGCAAAGAAAACAATTTCCAGTAAAAATCTACAATTTTCATATAAGCCTGCCCACAGTAGTACCTATCATAATAATAAACAACTAATAAAATTGAGATAATTTTAACGAGTTTTCTAACTCGATGGGGTCACGTTCTTTTAAGTAAAACTCCAATGTATCCTAACGGCACAACAAACATATTCAAAAATATCTGAACATGGTTCTTAATGCCTTGAGAATAGTTTTGTGACATGTTCCTAAGCACCTTACTTGCTCCCATGTAGGAGCTCCTATCTGACGGTGACTGTACGTGTCACGATACAATGTTAGGAAATCAGAATTGCAGATTGTTGTCTAAAAAGCGCAAAACTTTTCGTAATACAATACTTTTATAAGTACACCGAGACATTGTTGAATTGATTTCCGTTTCCTCGCAGATACGCGCCACGCCCATTGCGAATCCAAAGTGCACTCGCTCGAGCACTTCTTGCCATAAATTGTGACCAAAGGACCGAACTTAAGTCCTGTCAATAAGAACTATTTTAGAATGATTCAAGTTCATTTAAACTTGGCATTGATGCTCTTAGATAACGACTCATTGTGATTTTGTTCCGATTCATCTTCAAAGAGTGTGTGGAATTGCTCAAAAGGCTAAATCTCAATAAAGACTTACCGAAGCGAAATAAGTTAAGTTGATATAGAATAGACAGTGAACAGGCTTGGGTTAAAATATTTGGTAAACCGTCAATAACCTCGTTACTGGTAACTAACTCATCGGTTTCCATTAACAATCTTGAAACAAGAGCTTGTTTTCAAAATATGACACCTAAAAACTGCATAAAAAAGACACCAAAAAACCGGACTCCTTCAAACATCAATAAAATCGACATTTTATTGCATCCGTGCTCAACGTTTCGGTAACGCTGCAGTTGTGCCGTAATTTATGAACGAACCGTTCGTTTTTTTGACACTTCAATTTTACACTTGACTCGTACTGAAACAAGTGGGCTATCGTCACCAAGCGCGATATATTATCCACAAACACCTAGAAAAAGTCCTTCTCATCACTAATTGAAACTTACCTCCCAAGCATATCTCGTGTCCAATGGTTCCGTCGCGTTATACTTCCCAATGAAAGGTCCATACTTCGTCCCGCTCGGTATATTTACTCTAGCGAACACTCCACCATTCTTCATCACCAGTTCTATCGGTAATTTCAACTCACTATCGGTAATATCGGCATTTTTCACTCTCTCCTTCTCTCTTTGGTTTTTCGTGTCATACCTTGGCAGATCCAAATTGCCAGGTAAGTATCCCCGTCCGAATTCTGCAAAGTTAGGAGATAGATAGGTCTCTGATAAGCGATAGTCGAGCGTGCTATAATAGTCCTTAGCGTCTACGCCGGGAGGCATAGTTTCCTGTTTAATGTGAACTAAGGTGGGCGGAGATTCAGATGTCGCGGAGTCGGTTGGACTCGGAGGCGGGCTGCCTGACTCCTGGCTGTCGCCTGCTGTGGACAAAACAAACAACTTTTTATTATACCCCTTAATTATCCATTAACAACATAAAGCTACCATAAATTCAAAATAACGCCAGTGTGAGTCAATACTCAATACGAGTATAAGTCACTAGACGGCGTTAAATATGAATGATTATTTCATTCCAGGTTAGATAATTCCATCAACATAATATGTACTAAATATATAGGCCTATGCGTTCTTATTCAGTTCTTTCAAACTCATAGATATGATATCGTTCATTTTGTGATATGGTTCTATTTTCCGGAGCGTTCAAAATAACATACGAAGTAAGATATAGGTAGTAATATAGCCTCGTTGGGTCGCCATGTAACGGGCCGACAATAAAACAAGTTGCATTTCTCCACAGACTTGTTACATATAGTAATTTTCTTTGTAGCCGTACTGTCTGCCTAGATATTATAACTACTACGATACACATTGCCTGTAGTTCCTACTGCACTTCACAAATGTAATAATCGCACTTGCTTATTTTTAAAGCAAGAGCTAAAAAATTATGAAGACGTGCAAGATGGTGATCTCATTATTCGTATTTCCGCCCTCGACAAAGAGTTTCCGCTCCTCTTCTGTCTCTCAGAACATCCCTCCGAGATGCAAGTCTAAGGCTATAACCGCAAAAATCTTACGAATATATCTATCTCTATCGCACTTGCGTTATTAGAGTGATAGAGGTAGAGACATACACCGATCTTCGAGCCTTCGCGTTAGCAGCTATCAGCCTTGCCAGCTTAGCAACAGCAAATGCGAGTTGTACAGAAGCAGAAACATGTGCACAAACCTTTTCCCACAGGCCATACGAGATTCAACCTCATGTTAATGTCATTAAGGTAGGGAAAACTTTTCTCCCTTTATCTGTAATCGTACCAATACACAGGTCCTATTTAGGAATAAGCATAAAGGAAAAATCTGTTTTAAACTTCACTAATCGCGTAAATTTTTTCAGTTTGGCAACGGCTATATATTATTAAACGCATTAGAATTACAGATTAAAACCACATTTTTCCCGTTTTATTACATACCTTTACTCATTAAGGCTGGATTCGAACAAACTGGGGTACCTAAGGACTTAGAGCGGGTTGTTCCGACTTACAATTAGGCCGCGGTCTCGCCAGCGGACAGCGGCGTCGCACCGCAAAAAATATGATATAATTTCTGCGGTGATTTTTCGTGTAGTATTATAGTATTGTGGCCACGCTGATACATCGAGCCCGCTAAAATGTATGATCGCCCGCTCCACAAAGTACAATATACATACTGAGATATAGATAACAATGAAATACTACTCCACATAGATCGTAGCGCCGTTGTGTATTTAGTAAGAACTAACCGCACGAACGCTGCATCTCTGTCACTTCAATAATATATGCAAGTGCGATACTATAATTTTTATAGAAAAATCGTACTTCGAGCTGAAAGGCCCCTGGCCCGCTCGCCGCCCCACTGCCCGCTGGCATCCAGTACCTCTAGTATATATTTTTCGAAACACAAACGTAAACGAACTCCTTTGCGTTTAATCTCAATTTGGATGGCAACGCGAAGAGCGCCTCTGGTGGCCTTTGGTGGTAACTATTTGTTGCCATACAAATTGAGTCTATGCACAAACGCGTTCGTTTTGTGTTTGTTTCGAAAAAAGCTATAGCTACTAGAGGTACAAACCGTGGCCTTACACGCCGATCAACGTTAAATATGGCGCCGGTAGCTGTCATCTCGTAGAAACTTGCCAAACACTTCATACAAATCGATTTTAACGAACACTCTTTACGATTACATACGGTTTCGTAGCCTGAATTGAACGTCAGTATTGTATGAGCCTGTCTGGGAATAAACCTTAGGGAAGGGACAGGCACTACAGTATAGCCTCCTGAGGACTTGCGTCCTACACATAGTGTTCCCAATGAAGGGCCCAATGAAGTTATAGGCCCCAATGAAGTTTTGGCTCTTTGTTAATTTGACAGAGTTCAATTTATTCTGGCAAATTTTGATACCCAGTCGTCAGGAGGATGGTTATTCAAAAAAGGGGTGTAAGTATACATTTTTAAAACGTCGGTAAGGTAACGCACATGTGATACAACTGGAGTTGCAGAAGTCCATAGGCTGCGGTAACCGCTTACCATCAGGCGGGCCGTACGCTTGTTTGCCACCGACGCGGTATAAAAAAACCGGCCAAGTGCGAGTCGGACTCGCGCACCGAGTAACTAAAATCTTATGGTTTTCATAATTTTTCCTTTATCTGTGCTATAAGACGTTGCTTCGTACCAAATTTCAAGATTCTGAGTTCACGGGAAGTACCCTGTAGGTTTTGATTCCCTTGTGAGTGTTGTGTCGAAAATTTGCGGAAATGTGCGGCATAAACGGCTGTATCTTTTGATTTTGTTTGTCGGCCTGTTTAGCCTAGTTGGTACTGCCACTGCCTCCGAAGCTAGAGATCCCGGGTTCGAATCCCGGTAAGGGCATTTGTTTCTGTGGTGAGCAGAAACATTTGTTCCTATGACTTGGATGTTTTCTATGTATTTAAGTTTATATCTATTAAATATATTGTCGTCTAGTACCCATAACACAAGCCTTATTGAGCTTACTATGGGACTAGTTCGATTCGTGTAAAAATTGTCCGCCTAATATTTATTTATTTATTTATTACGTTGGCTTAAAAGTTTGACGACCTATTTAGCCTAGTTGGTAGACACTGCCTCCAAAGCTAGAGGTCCCGTTATTTGTGCATTTAGCACGGATTTTGTTCATGGGTCTTGGATGTTCTCTATGTATTTAAGTACGTATTTATCTATATAAGTATGTATATCGTCGTCTAGTAGCCATAGTACAAGCTTTGCTAAGTTTGGGACTAGGTCGATTTGTGTAAGATTGTACCCCAATTTTTTTTTTTTTTCACAGCTCCAAGGGACAGTTACACCTGACTATTTGATATAAATTCCAGCTGGATACCTCAACGCCGGTGGCGCAGGACCGGTCATGGTGGAAGTCTTTGAGGGAGGCCTATGTCCCGCAGTGGACATCATTCTGCTGACATGATGATGACGACGATGATGACATCCACGTGTTCTTGAGAATAAGGGTCTTGGCAGACAGATAGACGGACGGACGGACAACAAAGTGATCCTATAAGGGTTCCGTTTTTTTTCTTTCGAGGTACGGAACCCTGGAACATGGTACAGGTTCTTTTTTATCTTAATCTTGTTGTTTTACATGAAACCACATTTATCTTCACGTTACACACAATGCAACAAAAAAATGACTAAACGAACAAATATGAATTCATAATTGCATACGGAAACCTAACATCCGTACGAACGCGTGTCATCAATAAAACACATCCCCTTTGCAAATAGCTGAAAGAGACACTCTATAAATCATTAGACCCCCTATTACTACTAATATACTTGTTAGAACAACCCCTATCTCGTCCATTTGTCTTCCTTAGCACGTGGCGGTGAAAAAACTAGAATTATACGGTCGATAAAGGCGTAATACAATGCGATTACAAACGGAATGATAACTGCTTAGCATCACAAAGGTGCATCCGACAATGGCCAGGATGTATGAGCGCGTCTTAAGAATCCCTTTATTTGGACTCGTTTGGCGAGCTTATCACCTGTCCTGTAGGAAGTGTATGCGTTGTAAATAGTACTGTAGGCACGTTGTTATGAATATGATTAATCGTTGAGTGTATATAAGTCTCAAAATTAAAAATGGGATTTTTCATATATGCAACAGAATCAGTCAAATTATTGAGCTAAGAATTACGATCCTGTTCTATTCCTGGCATTCAACACACTTAGTCTAGTATTTTATGCAACAGTTATATAATAATGGTTCTTAAAATTCGAGAGTCGCTGTAGTATAACGCTGCAGTATCAGATAATAATTTTCTACGACAGCAAAATAATTCGATTTATTGTGGCAGAACACGACCATTGGCGTGTGCCTCTTTTTAAAATTAAAAAAAAGGTGTAGTAATGGAAATCCATTTTGATTCTCCCACCACTCATATAATGACTTGTCTATGGTATAGACTTGCATTTGTATAAAAAGTTTATTGTTTTAAATACTTCTGTCAGTCATTTAGGTAACTATGCAGGTGTAAAAAAATGTATATTTCTAGATTAACTCAATACAACACAAGAGAACGGAAACTGAGGCGATCCGTAGCTCAATTTCCTTTACTATACCTACATGCATCGTGATATAGATTTGTAAGTATCTTCTTTTAATCAAGTCTATTTTGAAAATAATGTATTTATTTATTTATTATAGGAGTTTCAACAGCTTTATAAACATGTTGACATTTTAAATTGAAATATGGAGCCAATTACAGAAACCACCAATAGAAACAAGATATGACTAAGGTTACACACTATGTTACTGTATCTTAAAATTACAAAATCAAAGGCTATAAGAGAACACAACAAGAGATGCCCATCTCTCACCGGACGCCCAGAAAATACACGAATAGTACTTGTATATTTGTATACTCAGCAACTTATTTATAAAGTTAATCAAATGTATAAAGTTAGTCACACCCAGTAAGCATATTATCACCACTCGCAACCTAGATGGGTAAGAAACAACGTTTAGATAAAGTTCGCCTCACGGAATAGAGCAATTGAAAACATCAATATCTAGATCCTTCGACAAGCTATTTAACTTATGTACTGCACGACATAGAAAACTATTTTGCCTCTAATTAGATGATGTACATTGAAGTGAAATGGGGGATAAAACCTTTTCGACCGAGTAGGTGTGGTATGTTATAGTGTATCATATTTGTCTTTCCTACAATATGGAGTTTAAGATTCCATTTTCAAATTCAAATGAGCCGTAGCGAGGTCCCGTCGCTGCGTGAGCGGACAATGCAGACGAGTCGCCGTTAAAGTCTCCAGTTTCCGCAGAAACTGGCCAGATTTAAAATAAGAACATCCACGCACTGCGGGTAGAGTGGAGCAGCAATCTTTTTAAATTGTATAGAAACTAATGAAGACCGATATCTTGCGAGTAAGAAATACGTTCAAATAATTGTATTATCAAATAAATTACTGCCTCTAGTTATCGCACGTCTCCCAATATCATTAGACAATTCTGTTTTAACATTAAAAATGTTTTTTTTATAGCTTCAGTATATAATAGTCTTCAATTTCAGCGAATAGTGCGAATTCGCCCTGGTGTCGCAAGTTTTAAGATACGTGAATGCTAAGAGGTTCAAAAGACTTGTCGATGGGCGCTATTAGATGGTGAAAAAACAATATAACAATCACGAAAAGTTGCTAAAATTGCCATTTTTAAGAGGTTTAAAAATAATTATATTTTTATATTACCTATACATAGATTGCGTCGATAAAGAGATGCTTTTTAAAAATTTTGAAAAAGTTATATTCTCGGATACTCGTATATGATTTTTGATTGATTGACGTGTCGCGCGCAGTTCTGAATATGACTGCGGTTATTGTTGTTTTATTTATTGTTTCTGTGTTTGAATTATGTATAATAAATGTATGAATGCCTAAAAACTGTTATTCAACATTTAAAGATTAATTAATTATTAAAGTAAAAAAATATACTTTATAAAATTATTTGTTAGTAAATAACTGTTTATTTAGATATTATAATTTGTAGTAATAAGGAATTTGATATTTGAGATATTTATACACCATATATCAACCAAATCGGAATAAATAACTGTTTATTTAGATATTGTAATTTGTAGTAATAAGGAATTTGATATTTGAGATATTTATACACCATATATCAACCAAATCGGAATAAAATTAGCAAATGTAACGCGTTTTTTTAGATTTTGTTGAGGTCATTTTCAATGTACCTCTTCGAGTTAGGTACCTCAAAGGTCGTGTAGTGCAAGAATTGTGTTTTTTTTATGGTAACTTTTGACGCGAGCGTCCGTTCATAGCTTGAATGGCGTACGTATTGAATTTGAATGTTAAAAATGGTACATGAACTCGTGTGACCGACGGTAAGTGTTTAGTAACTACCCTACAGATCGACGATTTAAGACGTTATAATATATAAGATCATGACATTTTTTTATAGCTACATAGAAAATGTTTATCCCGTTTTGTTAATAATATATGATGTGTGTCTGTGTATTACGGTGCTGTAGTAGTTTTATATGTCTTAAATAATATACTGGTTAAATTAAAAGTGCCTAATAAGGAATTAATGCACTTCCTCTTTAGCAGGAAAGAAACACAGAATAGGTACCTAATCATTGTTTCACTATTTATGAATTATACTGATTGATGATGGTGCATCGCGTGGCTTCATCCCAGAGGCAAAAAAGTAGGTTGTTCTCACATAATTACGAGAAGCAAAATCAAAATGGCTTCATTAAATATAGTATAATTTATTAAAATGATTATTTGTAAGATCGTCACATCCGTGTCCGCGGACCCCCGGGCACGCCAATTTGGCCAGTTCGTCACACAGACTGACAATAAGGGTTTACTGTCACTCGTCGTTCACGGCCCGGCTTATGTTGTATCGTAAAATACTCACCAACATAAACTTAACAATTAAATAAACTACACAAACTCCTTAAGTCTAGTATATTAAAGATGCAAATGGTTTGTCAAATGAGTTGCTGGATAGAAGATAATGTGGTAAGCAGGCGTGCAAAGTGCATGCCTCATCGGACATACGTGAAGTGACTAAATAGATGAATTCAGCGAGACAATAGGCAAGCGTTCGCGGAAAGTCGCGCTTTCTACCGCGACCAACATTTCTAAAGGACAGGAAACGGTTTATTTAATGAATGAAGAAAGTTCTATTACGAGAGACGTGTAGACATACTTGTGTATTTGAAAAAGCGTTGTAATGTAACTGTTGTTTAATAATTTAATAGTTTTTAGTATAATGTCCGATATATTCCCATTTTTAATATTTTACAATAAATTTAAATAATTATTTTATTATAAAAGAATACTTAAGCAAAATAACTTAAATATTTTTAAAACTAACTTAAATCTAAAAGAGGCCCTTGAGGCATTACACAGAGGATTCTGGCGGCTTTTCCTCGCTGTATCGCAATGCTGATACATTGTGCGAGGAAGTTGCCAGCTCTTCGGTCACCAGTTACGTCAACCAGACCCATCGCAATTTCTGTAAATAACTTATGCGTGCTGGGACCCCATGGACGTAGAATTTCGACGCCAAAAGGTACAAAATTGTTCTCTCTGCCGAGGCCCTTGTATTTATTACGCTTTACAATTTCGGCGTTTTTTCGCCGCTGCACCCGCTTTTACTGTAGTTCGTTGGAGGTGGGACGGTGCCAGGGTGCCAGAGACACTAATATAATTATTTATTTTTTGTAAACGTGAGTATGAAGATTTATGATTTCACCAAATGAATCTGTTGAACTGAACTGGAGTGCTGCAGACGAACTCGCATTGAGTTGCAATATTGATCCGTCGGATCGTACAGCTGCCTCTTATTGAAGACATCTGAATCTCACTACTCCAACCGATAAAGACAAGAGTAGTACTCCGAGCATTGAATACTAGTAGTACTTAATAGTGCATGCATGCAGCTATTGACAACTATGAAGGTAGTATCGTGTAAAGACATGAATAAAAGTATCCGCTTAAGATAATATTTTCTTTGTATTAGGACATTTTTATCAAAAATCAAATCATAAAAACAAAATATTTATTTAGGTAACAAAAGAAGTAACAATCCTATTCAAGTTTGGAATTTCCTAGTAAGTAAAAAGTTACTTGTGGCAGGAAATTCTCTGTTTCTTTTCCACTTTAATATTAGCTAGAGGTCCCGGGTCTGGGAATACTGGTATATTAGAGCATTTGTTTCTGTGGTGAGCAGAAACATTTGTTTCCGAGACTTGGATGTTTTCTATGTGTTTAAGTATATATCTATTAAATATACCGTCGTCTAGTACCCATAATACAAGCCTTATTGAGCTTACTATGGGATTTGTATGAAAAAAAAACTGGCCTGGTGCGTGTCGGACTCGGACCACGCACAAAGAAGAGTTCCGTTACATGTACATATATGGGGTGCCCCCCCCCCCCCCAGTATTTTTTTTTTCGTAATTTCACATAATATTTCTATAGCGGTTCATAGCATACACCTTCCTACCAAATTGTAGTGATCATAGTCTCCGAGTAAATTGGCTGTGACATACGGACGGACGGACGGACAGACATGACGAATCTATAAAGGTTCCGTTTTCCCATTTTGGCTACGGAGCCCTAAAAACTCCCTTAATATTTATTTTATTTTTATTTATTTAGGATTGTATGTAGAACAATAACAATCTCTTTTCACAAGCTACTATTTAACTTGCCATGATAATTACTATGTATGTATGTATGTATGTGTGTGCAACATCTTGTCACTGAATTTAAGACCTTTAGAGTTAGAGTTATCCTTAACTGATTAAGCTGAAATTTGGCATACATGGATGGATGACAATGCAATAGGGTACGACCGAACTTATTAGATGATGAAGATAAGCCATAGCAACTCCTGAACTAAACAAGACAAACCCGTAGTGTTTGGGCTTATTGGAACCCTCACAACGAGTAATTGACGACTATGAAAAAAAAGTACAGTCGTCGGTAAATGCTTGTATAATTTTTTTTTTTCGAAAAAACTTATTTTTCTTCTCGGTCATTATAATCTATCAATTAAATTAATGACAGCAGTATTACAATAATTCACTTTTTATACAAATACAAGTCATTAAATGACTGGTGGAAGAATCAAAATGGATTTACATACATCATCATCATTTCAGCCGAATGACGTCCACTGCTGGACATATGTAGGCCTCTCCCAAAGACTTCCAAAATGACCGGTCCTGCGCCACTCGCATCCAGAAGACACCCGCGACCCTTACCAGGTCATCGGTCCTTATTTACATACATTATTATACAACTGTTGATTTAAAAAAAAACAGGCATACGTCAACGCCCGTATTCTGCCACATTTAGATTTTTAATTGGAATCAAATTATTTTGCTGTCGTATAAAAAATATTAAAGTTATGCAACGTTACATAATTAGGTCTTAAAATTCTCATTTCTTTAATAACAAAACTCGCCACGCTCGTTTTCTTACAGTGGCTCTCAAATTTTAAGAACCCTTATTGTCCTTGGGTGTTGACATTTTAAAACACATAGGTGTTGACCATGAAAAAACTTTATTAAAATTATTTCACATCTACCATGTCCGTATCATCAAACAAATTGTATTAGTATCACTGCAAAATCTATTAATTATAAAGTATTTGAAATAGTATCTAACAAATATTTTTAAATAATTATAATTGATGTAACTAATTGTTAGTGTAGATATTTCATAGTTCACCGCACATTTTACTCAATAATAACGCTTTTCAAAACATCCCATGGCGTCCGTTATCGTTTTCGCACTTCCATATAGCCAACTAACAATAGTCTCATACAAATAATGTAAAACTATCGGCGCCCGCCAAAAGCTAGCACCTCCGAAACCGCACCAATCAAACAGCCAACAAATTTAAAAGTAAAATTAATATCTCAATGCTAAACCCCAATTTAAAAAAAATATCCACACGTCATCGAGTTTTCGCACGCACTTGGCAGACCCACAGATAACATTTGAGGTGCTCGACAAAAAACATAGATGTTCAGATTAGGGTTATTTGTTTATGCTTAAAGTTGGTAAAGTTGCATATTTATTTTGTCGTATTTATGTCGAGGGCCGTGACTGTTGTAAACTTGTACCTATTCTTCAGTTCTATGAAATTAAAGTTTAAAAATATATTTATAAGAAGGTTCAAAAAAGAATTGATAGGTACTTTAATTGAAATTAACGTAAAAGTCTGTAGATATGTGTGCATTACAATAATATATTATTTCGTACCACAACATAAAAATACATTTCAATCTAATAAGAAACTAATTCATGCAAAAACATATTTATCATAGTTGAAACCTACGGCAAGTCGTCAAAATAATAGCAGTAAATTAATTAGGTCGCAATTAATGGCTGTCCCGCTATAAAACTTTAAGGGATTATATGCCAAATGTATATGCGAATAAAATACAATAAACAGTAACAATCAACACCTTAATTAGGTAGCAAACGGTTAATTCTGATAAAATTATTGCGTAGGTATTAAACACTTCATAAATAACTCACCAGACATCTTCATTTTACACAGCCACAGTTAACATTCGTGTCGGTCAGATTTTAGCATAGTCCAAAATTAACTCTTCCACTTTTTTCAGAAAAAGTAATTTAAAATGTTTTTTTTTTAATTACGCGGCATAAAGTCAAAATTTGAATTAGGAGCTAATTTAATTTATAGTATTACTTATTCCTTATTCAATTAAAATATTTTTTTTGTTTTTTTACTAGTCCACAGATCGTCAATTGTTTCTATCACCGCACTTTCAGAACAGTATCCCGTTACAGCAAAAGACGTACACGTCATTAATTTCTAAATGGAATGGTCGATGTCCGATGGGATGTGCGCGTGTTTCGGTATCCGATCGCGGTGACAGGCCGTCCCGACATGTGCGGCCGGCTTGGCGAGTGGTACCAGAGTAACGCGAGAGGAAGCGAGACCCCAGCTCATCCCTAGAATCCCGAATCACATACCCTCTCCCGGGCCGCCCCGCGCCCCGGCCCCGGCCCCGCTGTGTCTTTGTGTTACACCCCTCTCTTTCACGCGAGCGTTTCGGGGTCTAATGTAAGGTTACCGACTGAAAACGCTCGCTTTTCAATAGATAATGCTTAATCGGAATTTATAATTAAAACATTATTATATCAATTAAAAAACTTTGTAATTATTATTTGTACCGCAAACGTTAACACGCGTTTTGTTTGACTTATACGCAGAACATTTCCGAGTTCACTTTTTTAAAGCGAATTTCTCGGAACCATTGTTCTGGCTAGCGTCTGGGTGAAACAGTCAATCATTTTGTTTATTATCGTTAGGTAACTTTATTGAATTTATTCCAATGTCATCGATTCTCAAACAGTAAACTTGTCGAGTTGTCGATTACAAAAACAATGAGCGAAGTTAGGATCAACTTTCAAGTTGAGTTGAAACTGGTAGTTATAACAACACTATTACACAGTAGGTACTTTATAACCGCTCTGCTTATAATAAAGACTTATCAAGGGAATAAAACTACTGTTTTAATAAATGTCCCGACGAAGACTAACCTTAGACATGCTATTACAGTATTAGCCTTGATTTTAACCTGTCAAGTTAAACTGGCCGGTAAATCGAAACATTATGTAGATTAGGAAAAGTGAATTAAATACGTCTCTACAATATCTAATCGATCTTATCGTTTTATATTTAATCGGCCATAGCATGCTATTACTTTAACAGGCCCGTGTATCTAAGTCAGAAGTCACAGTAAACATAAATAATAGCGCATATTGCTTTCAATGTTAAATATGAAACTCATAAATGTCAATCACTAGTCAATCTAGCTGTAATAATAAATATCATCAATTTTAATTTACACGTTTAATAACTCTTTCGTGTACGAGGTTACATTTTCAATCTATTTTCGCGTTGCATTTTTCCAGTCTGAAAATAGCGTTCACAAGGCAAGTGAGAGAGGAGATAACAAGATAACATGAAAGATCTGTGCGAGCGCGTGTGATTGGCTGCCGCGGGCGAAGGGCGTGGCTTTGCAGTGGATTCACCAATGGGATGATCCCTGTTGTCTGCCTCTTTGTCTGTCAACAGATTCTGTAGTGATGTAGCAGATGCTTCGGAATCTACTTTCGACTTACCATGCCACATTGTTTTCAGCTTGTTACGTAGATATGAATATATCCAAAATTCCAAGGAAACATGAAAATGCTAAATTTTCAAAAAATTTAGTAATTCTGACTAAACAGTATATTGTCAGTGAACTCTATTCTTCAGAATTTTTGTGACTGCAAAAATTGGTAACATTTGAATATCCGAAAACTAAAACTATTTATGTTTTATTTTCATGCTATCTTACCAAGACAAAACACTCTATAGTTATGGTGATACAAATTTCAGTGAAGGTAACGTTTAGGGACTTGTATTATTTTCTTTACGTGGCCTAAATGAAGTTAATATAATATACACTGTACGTGTGTCTTCCATACGAACAAGAAAATTCGCTTAGGGGCAGTTAAAACAGGATGGTCTGTAAGAAAATTCGATACGAGGTATACCCATTTTATTTGCTCTTGACTATATTTTAACTTACGACAGTTTGTAGCTGTTTTTAAAAAATATTACTTTTTTCGAGACGATAAAATATCTGTGATTAAGTTAATAATTTATTACGAGTACATTGCGTAATTAATTTGTTTTATAGTTTATTATTTAACTTATATAAACTCAATTTAAAATAAATATATAATCCCCGACAAACAACCATCCCCACAAACGAAACTTTCGCTTAAAAAACACACCCAAATCATTTCATCCATTTGGGAGCTACGATGCCACAGACAGGCACACACATACCTACACAGATACCTACACATGTTAAACTTAAAATAATTAGAGCTTATACTTTCAGTTCATAAAATAGGTATTGGTTGGCGGGAAAAACACACACTTTAGGCATTAATATAACATTTTCAACGAATACCGATCAATTAATCATAAACATTAATATTTAAATTTGTGTTAACAATTCATCAGACAAAACTATAATTTAGCAAAAAAATTAAAGACAAATGTGTGTTTCTAATATTGAATCAGTGATCACTTGATCACGTAGCGTTTATTTTCAAATAAATATATTTTCAGATTTGTCTTGATTTGCTTATTAAAGTAGGCACCTACATAGTCAGCTATGCCTCGATTAAATATTACAATAAACAAGCAATATTTTGTTCCCCCAATTATTAAATATTTTTTCGAGAAGATGGCAATCCCCATGAGATTTAGGTTGGCGTTATATTAATGTAAACACTTACAATAAGACTGCCACAACAACCTACATACATTTTCGTAAGCAAAATAATTCATTTTCTAAAACGGAGATTTTCCGCGACACAATGAAAACAGCCGATAACTCGCAAATTATTAATTAAGAGTAGCCATCGATAATCACATTCAATTCGATTTTTAATCAAGTAGTGACAAACGTGAAGGTGCGGACTAGAATCGATTCGCGATAGACGAGACGCCAGATAATTGATTTTCAGATACTGCTGATGTATTCGGCTGACGCATTTTCTTAAACGACTCTCTCATTAAGGTATCATTTCGACCATTCCATTAGAAATTCATATATTTTTGACGTTTATTCTAAGATACCGGACATATATTATACCCGTTTCAATAAATCTAGCCTCAGAGTAAAACCTGTACTTACTCATAAGTATGCGATTCGAGAACAAGTAATAAATAAAATAAATAAATTAATTAATTAATATTAGGGGACAATTTTTACACAAATCGAACTAGTCCCATCCATAGTAAGCTAAATAAAGGCTTGTGTTATGGGTACTAGACGACGATATATTTAATAGATATATACTTAAATACATAGAAAACATCCAAGTCTCAGGAACAAATGTTTCTGCTCACCACAGAAACAAATGCCCTTACCGGGATTCGGACCCGGGACCTCTAGCTTCGGTGGTAGTTTAACTACCAACTAAGCTAAACAGGCCGACAAAGTAATACATTCGATCATCATCATAATTAGTAATTACTACTGGGCACAGGGATTCTCTTAAGAATCAGAGGGAATGGCTTATTTTACTTATTTTAATTTATCAACTTTGTAGGCATCCGTTCGAAAAACGCTAATAAGTAAACCGAGTGATATTAAAAAACTTCTAATTTTCTCCTAAACACAAATGAAAGCTATATAATAAGGGTAGTTAAGGAAGCTACTGCATATATGTCACATGTGAGTAAGTAGATGTCTTAGACACTTGTTTTCGAAATAAAACATGGAAATAATTTATTTGATTTGCCGTTAAAAAAAATATTCGCAACAAAATAAGTGATTACTTACTCAATAACAGCAGAGAAAAAAATTACTTAATCGGCAGTGAAACTACTGCCTACCGGGAAGTTGATTAGGCTAGACTAGAACCTTAGAGCTGCCAACCAGAGAACCAAAATTGCTACCAGAAAACTACATAGGTTAAGTTAGTTACCTAGTCTGTTTAGAACGTATAGATATTTTTTTCTTTTAATCAAAATAACTAAATAAAATATCTGGCCTATCACAATAATTTAGAGCATTAGTCTATGACTTTAACTGCTGGCCATTTTGGCAATGTTTGTTGGTCACAAGTTGCAGATCAATTACCTAGTAATTTATAAATTTGCTTATCGTTTAAATCACACCCATAATAGATATTATATCTATACTATTCATGCTATTTTCGATTTAGGTAGGTATGCGTGAAGCTTTATGGAAATTCTTTTTTATTTATATTAGGTACCCATTTAAATATAATAACACACATAAATCATTTTCTAATCATGTATACCTATTTGTTACTCACTCAACCGTTAAGGCTTACATTTGAAAATTTATTGTAATAAATGATTGCAGATGGCTTACATCGAAATAAATGTAATTTAAATCAGTTTTTGTTATAGTAAATAATAACGCACCTATACGCGAGTAAATTATTATATTATATTGACTAGTAAATGTGACACTATCATTCTTGTGTGATCCGAGTACCTAGTCAAGTACAAGTTGGGTATAATAAATTCTTCAATCTATCTGCGGATGCAGCGTGCGATACCCATCTACTAATAATGTAATTTTTAATCGAAGCTCTTTTATAACAACTATATGTATAAGCAACACGTGTGCAACTAAACTGTGTTTCATTAATTACTAATGAACTCTTGAAATTCATGAGCTCTATGGGCTCTACAAATGAAGTTGTGTCAGATATTTTTTTTATATCTTACCCTACCGTGTCGTTTTTGCACGTAAATATACCAAAAAGAGCGTTTAATACTATTCAAACGAGAATTTATTTAGAGTGTCGTGTCGTGGCGACCAGAAACGCCATAATAAAATGTTTATAACAGGCATACATCATCCTTTATGAGCTAGCAGACAGCTGGATTTGCATTTACCAAGGCAGCATGCGCGCTGCTTTCAGCATTATTCATTTTTATCATTATTTACTTTGATAAAAAAAGTAAATAATGTGTGAATTAGAAAATAACGAATTTACAACGAGGTAAATCAACAATCAACGAGGAGATTAATCAACGAGGTAAAAACGAATACAACGGCGAAAAGGACTCATTTGCTGCCGTGAGCAACTGCTCACTCCTCGTCATTCTATACCAGTCTATATATTGCCAAATTAAAGGCATACACGTACCTACATATTAGGTAATCTTGAGTCAAATTATATTGGCTATTACATGACTGTGGAGATGAGAGCTATAGATGAAGAAGTAGGACACCACCCCATCTTACGCTAAAAATTTAAAGATTTTATTTATTTAATTTGCTAAGATACGGAATTACAACAAACGTGCGAAACATATTGCATATTCCTGTATTGTTTTCTTGTGTAGCGTGGCGATTATGGCATTTACCCCCCATGAAATTGGGGGAGGCCTATGTCCAGCAGTGGACGTCCTAGGGCTGATATGGTGGTGGTGGTGGTGGTGGTGGTATTGTTTTCTGACAATCCACACATCTGCTAACATTCTACACACCGACTATCCGTAAGGATAATCCATACCGTTATTTTTAATTTGGTATAATAATAAATACTTTGATCCCGAGTGAGGACGCGGGATAGTTTTTATCCTAGAAGGTATCGACGTGTTTACGATACAGACAATGAATTCCACGCGGACTAGTCGCGGGCAGAAGCTAGTTCTAAATACTACCTACCTTAGCGGCTACATCAGCGTCAATAGTTAAAATCTACTGTGTCTACAACGTTGATTGTTGAATCTAAGGCGCCTTCCTAATTTATCGATGCGGAGGTGGTACGATATGAGAAAACTGTCAGCTGTCAGTGTCAACCTATATCAATGCAGTACTGCCCCAGTTCTGCGCATCGTGTTAGTACTGCGCAAACGTAATACTGACAGTAATTCGTCAAGTGAGTAAATTTCACATCGCTTACGTCAAACAACAAAATACTTATGACATATCGATTCCGCCCCGCCAAGTCAGGAAGTCGCTTTAAAGACCAAAAGCAGTTTTTCGGCAAAAACTTGGATGTCGGCCAGATGCCAAAGTGTGGTCGAAGGCACTAAATCATTCGGAACGAGACCAGCAAGCGTCGCGTCGCCACCGATTGGCGTGAGTGCTGGAGAGGTATTCTCAACGCTTACCGACAAACTCAGGAGAACCAGCATTGCTCTAACCTATAATGCGCATGGTTGTTACAAGTCTTACGGCTTAAGTCTATTTGGGACGAATGAGGCGAGACTGGTCGTGAATCGCAGCGGGAACGTGCTTCGTGGCTAGACAAAAAATAGATTTTCGACTGATATTGGTATAGAAAGCCTGATTTAGTACATGACTAACTAAAATTATGACGTGGCCTCCTCTGGAACTAAAATTATGAGGGATATAGTAACATATTCTCTCATTAGGTTTCCATTTGTATGTACTAGTATGTGTAAGCAGCTAGTATAATATGTCTTTATATCCACATACACATACAAAATAGCTGCATATAATATTAGACATATTATTCTAGATGCTTTGCCCCTGCAATCTCATTGCATTTCCGTCATGGCCCCCTGGCAATGAAGGAAATGAGGCCAAATCTTCCTTTTTCCAGTAGGTATTGCCAATTTATTTTTATTTATTTATAATTGGTATATTACAGCGTATATAACCGCAAACTCTAGGGTAGTTACTAGTATAAAAAATGGTCCCTAATAGTCATATTTACTATCATATCAGCAGGCAATATGGTATTTGAAGTGATACTAGTTGTTTACATAAACTACTAGTTTACATAAACAAGATTAGATCCACTCCTATGTGTCAAGTTAGCATTGCAAATTGCAAATTGCAATACATTCCTGATTGACAAAATATCTAAAATTAATTATGCTTTGGTAGTTAACACTAAACTTACTATTTATTGCAATATCGCTTCATAGCACTGTAGCCTACGTCTGGTTACAATTTGTGGCTCTATCAAAAATACAATCTGTATACACGTTATGCCACCAACTACTTGGCCGACGGTATAGGTGAAAAACTTAAGTAAGTCACCTGAGGGGCTAGTATGATCGCTTATATGTCGGACATATAGCATTCGTCCCGTACTGTCAAGTATGTAAGTGCGAGAGGGACGAATGCTATATGTCCGACATATAAGCGATCATACTAGCCCCACTGTTGTATGTAGTTGTGACGTGTTCGAATAGGCGTTTGTTAACCGACTTCAAAATTTCAAAAGAGGAGGTTATCAATTCGGTTGTATGTTTTTTTTTTAATGTTTGTTACTCCATAACTCCGTCATTTCCAAACCGATTTGAAAAAAAATTTTTTTGATTGTATGTATATATATCCAAGTTGGTCCCGTTTTTGTCAAAAGGCAGTTCTGATGATGGGATCCATGAGGAATTGAGGGAACTTCTCAAATCTTTAAGGCAAACATATAGTGATTTTTATGTTTTTATAAACAAGTCAAGCATTTGCATCCAAAAATGTGACATTGGATGAAGTGGAACTGCTGATGATGATCAGAACAGAACTCTTCAACGACGAAAAGTTCACGTTTGGCGATTTGTCCTTCTAGCTGTGTTTGTTAAGCAAGTTCTATTTTCACGATTAATTTTTGTCATGCTCGAGTTCTGATGATGGGATCCATGAGGAGTTGAGGGAACTCCTCAAATCTTAAAGGCAAAAATATAGTGATTATTTTGTTTTTATCAACAAATCGAGCATTATCATACAAAAATGTGACATTTGATGAAGTGGAACTGCTGATGATGATCAGAACAGAACTCTTCAACGACGAAAAGTTCACGTTTGGCGATTTGTCCTTCTAGCGGTGTTTGTTAAGCAAGTTCTATTTTCACGATTGATTTTTGTCATGCTCGAGTTCTGATGATGGGATCCATTAGGAATCGAGGAAACTCCTCAAATGTGAAAGGCACACAAATAGTGATTTTAGTATTTTCATGAACTAATCAAGCATTTTCATTCATAAAAGTGACATTTGATGAAGTGGAACTGCTGATGATGATCAGAACGGAACTTTTCAACGACGCGTAGTTCACGTTTGGCGATTTGTTCTCTTCGTTTTGTTTGTCAAGCAAGCAAGGTTTTTCCATGATTTCATGAGGAATTGAGGGTACTTAGTCTTCTACTATTATAAACATACTTATAGCCATTTTTGTATTTTATTGTATGGAATCTAAGAGTGCACCATCTAAGATTAATAATCTTTCACCGGACTCCCCCATTGAAGTCGGTTTTTTTTTCTTAAAAATTATTTTGTCTGTGTTGCACATTTTAAATATGTAATGTCTATTCGAACACGCTACAACTACATACAACAGGTCCTTTACTAAGTTTTTTACCTATATGCTAAATTTTGTCTTCTAAGTCAAAACCTGTGGTGCCTGTATACGCGTGTTGGATGAAGGCACAGGTGATATGAAATAAGAATAGATACTCCTCCTATTTTGAAGGAGAAGACATTAAGAAGAGGAAGAAAACATTAAGCATTTTCTTTACGATACGTACATATCCTTTTTGTAGGATTTCTAAAATATGATTAATCCCGATAACACTAAGGGCCTTCTGACCGTCGGATATTTAATAATACATAAACATAAGTTAAAACGGACTTCATGTACTGACGTTGAATTAGACATCTTATACTACAACACACACTACTTACATTTTATACCTTAGACTAAAATTAGAGCCCCGTGTGGTGCCGGGTTACAATAGCACCACCCCCCTTTCTTTCCTTGGGTGTCGTAAGAGTCGACTATGGGAACCAGGTTGAAGTGTGTTGTGGGCGATGGGCTAGCAACCTGTCACTGCAATATCATTTTCTCCATCTATGAACCTTTATACAATTACTAAAAGTGGCACTGAAATTAATGTTCGTGTTCTCTGCCTGCCCCTTTTGGGAACATGGGCGTGAGTTTAGGTATTTATATAAAATTGAGTATTATTTATTTATCGTATGGCTTTTTTATTCGAACCGTGTGATCGTCGAGAAGATCGAGAAAACAGTACGGTTGCCAGTTTGTTGCACTTTTAGCACCATACTAAAAAATTAAGTCTAACATTAATTAGGTTTATTCATGATTAGTGGTACACAAATGGCCAATCCTCGTCCCGCCACACTTACGGTTACACCAACGTGCGGTAACCAAAATGTATTTTCCTGGTTTAAATTCCTCCCACATACAATTAAATAAATTAAACAAACACGTTAAACGCAGAATAATAATAATCGTATGGCATTTTATTTCCGAACCGTGAGATCTTCGAAGAAGACAGTACGGTTGCCAGTTTGTTGCACTTTTAGCACCACCCAGGGGTCACGTGTAGGGTAACGGTGGGTTCTCCCTACCGACGTAGTGTAACTTCGGCCCTTCTTCAACTTGACTGTTAGAAGTTCTCAAGCCGCCCGAAGGCCTATAACTCGGCTTACGACTGCTGTTGTAGACAGCAGCCGGGATCAACGATTTAACGTGCCTTCCAAAACGGTTAAACGCATAGCCAACTGTTGATCAATATTTGTATGCCCCGTTTGTAATTTGTATTGATAAGACAATCTTAGCTGGACTTCTCAAGCTAATGGAAAAATAGTGATAACTCTATTAATTTAAGGCTTATTCTTGGAAAACTAATTTTAAACTATACTAAAAACTAACAACTTAGAAAAGTTGAAAAACCCTCGACATTTTCATTTCAAAGTTCAATATCTCAAAAACGGCTGAACCGATTTTTATAAAACATGGCTTAGAACGATCGCTGGAAAACCTTCTTTCAAATAAAAAAACGCATTCAAATTGGTTCACCCGTTTAAGTGCTACGATGGCGCACACAAACAAACACACACACACACATACACAGATACACCGTTCTCTTTTGCATTCCGCGTCGGGGGTAAAAAATGAGGTATTTAATGTAACCATTATCTTACTATTTTAATTTTAAAAATAGAAAACAATATACATAAATAGTATCGTGATTTTCTTTAAAATCCATGTTTTAAAAAGTATTTTCGCTCGTTCACACACTTTTCTCGCGCGGGCGACAAGCACCATATTTAGACAAAATATTGGCGTCGGTCGAAGAAAAGTCGAAAAGCTACTATCACATAATTATCTATGTGACAAATAACCCGAGCCCTGGCAATTGGTGGCACTTTGAGTTACTTCGTGAACTAACTCACTATCTTTGAATAGTAGTCAAATAAAGCATATCTACATGCGTAAACAAGTAGATGGTACGATTGGTACGTAAACATTTATTTCACTGTAACTTTTTCACCTTTAATATAATTATGGTTAAAAGTACGTAAACCATTTACCAGCCAGCACACACCTATTAAAGTATGTGACGATTGTAAAGTCCCTAATCTTTGTAAATAACGTTCCAAAATGTCGTGTCGAGCCAAAAGTGACCACGTACGTGAGGCTGGCGAGGCTGCGACAGGTTTATTTGTGCCCCCATCGTTCCCTTTGTCGAGAATTTGCGATGCTTCCCCCCCTTTACGAAGGCGGAATGCTAAGCAAAGGGGGCCGGCGGTGTTTGTGACAGACTGACCAAAAGAATTAGCAAAATTGGACGCCAGCGTTATGTGTTTGTCCGAGTTCTTTGGACCGTTGCTGCGAAAATGCAATTACTAAATCCAAAAGGCATACAAGCTCTGTTTTGGACATTCATATTGATAAATGCCACCAAACTACCATAAAATATTCTTCTACAAGTTTTACAGACTTAAATTTAACATTAAAAGTACAGTTTTCGTTGAGAAAAGTGAAAGTGGCAAACCTACATTGAACTACGTTGAATTTGCCTGAACCTACTTAGTTACGAATAATTTGACTCTTCCAATATTTTTTTTAGTAAGTAAGTATTGAACTTTTAATTTGTGAGACACACTTATCTCTACCTACCTTTTAAATTAGACTTACGCCTTACTCGTATCTATATCTAAACATTACAATATTTCTTTCCTACGGTCATTTTCTCTAGAACTTTCAGTACATTGTGTTCTCCATCAGATTGATAAACTACTGTCCATTGCATTTGAAAGGATAAACGATTGAAACTTTAAAATGTCTCCCCTTGCACCAGCCGTAAAAGCTTTTGTTGATAGAAAGATGCAATCTACGTGTGTGAAGTGTCGATTTTTATTATGTCAGTCTAAAAGTATTTCGGACTGGCTTTGAACGTTTTTTTTTACTTTATAGTTTTTTTTTATTAATATACTGCATCAATAATATTTCTATCAAGAACATAACGGGTCACTCCTGTCCTGTGTAAATAAGACTAGCTCAGGACCGGGACAAGAAGCGTACATAAAACGAGGCATATGCACTGGCAATGGGTGCTGCTATGCATTACAGCCTGAAAATGATGGCGATCATAGAGTCACCATAATTGCCATCTAACCCACTAAACCCAAACAGTAACTAAAGAACTGATTTTAAAATGCCGGATTGAAATCATTCGGTACAAAGGGGCGAGCCATTTCAATTTTGAGCGAGAACTCTAAATCGAAAAGCGAGATAGCCACTCGGTAAGCGCCTCCTGGGGCGCGTCTATCGAATTTATGGACGCAATAAAATTGTATTAGAAAGTAATGCTGCCAGTTACTTACGTCCAATCGCTGTGAACATAAGTTTGTGCGTGTTTGATAATCGTTGCAATACCTATCTAGAAACATGTTTTATATTCGAGTATTGATCGGCTTTTCATTCTTGTTAAACAACGGTGTACCATAACAAAATTGTACATATAGTCTGGGCTATGAGTTTAAATAAGACCTATTTACATTATGTATTTAAAAAGTTTGACTATGTAGCAAACAATATCAAGTAGTGTCTAGGTATGACTTTGGTCGAAATAAAGAGTACATTTTAGCCGCTGACTTTTTTACAGCAATTTTATGCATACGAGGTTACAAGAATACGACGTAAGCGCGTTAAAATTAAAAGTACTGAAACGCGTATTCACGCGCGTTGCTGCCTAAACCTGTCCAGCAATATTGTAAACGAGTCTAATCACGAAATAATTTGTTTAGCATCTGATGCCTGACATAAAGGCTCTATTAGGGCAAACGGAAGAACCTATTAAAGTCTAGAAATGATGGAAAACCTTCTTGCATGCCGCGCGTGCGGCGACAGCAACTAAACTTTTAGTTGACCCTCTAATCAGGAGGCTGATCAATGTAGTCATATGTTACGTTTAATTAGGGATTAAGTGGCTAACCGCTAATTGTGCGATGTTAGTCTGAATAACTAGTATAATACTTACTTACAATATTTACATTGAATCTCGCAACCTATAAGTTTTAATAATATGGGGTATTTGATAAATCTTCTTTTATCAGGTCTACAGCTATCACTGGTTTAAATCGTTAAACTGAATAATTATGAATATTTTAATAGGCTTACGTGTCCTGCATGAATTTATGAATAATTAATTTTAACTGTACAACAAACCTCTCTCCTTTTGTTTGTTACTAACTGAATTGAAACGAATTAAGTATATTTTCGTTTAGGTATATTGTGAGACGTTTAATCTAGTTTTACCAGATAATCGCACTCCAGTGTCCTGGAAAACTGATCGTGTCCATCCTACATAAAAAAGGGACATTTCAAAACCTAGTAATTACCGCCCTATACGTACATAAGCCTCCTTTCGCATACATATAAACTCGTCGAAGGTCTTCGAATTTGCAATCCTCTCACCCGGATTCTTAACGAGTGTAAGCGGTTAAGTAAGCGGATTTTTGACCAACGAAAGTCACAAATAGCCTTTTGGCATTTGTCGATGACGAGAAGGCCTGCGACAGTGTCGACCGTTGGGTCATGTTTCACTTTCTCTATCACTGCCCAACCCAATCGATGCTCGCTACGTGGATGTGCTTCGGGAACTAAACAATTTCTCAACGATCCAGAGTTCCGCTCCACAAATTAAAAGTGTCCCAATATCAATCAAAGGGGGCGTGTGACAAGGAGATACCATTTTACCCAAGCTTTAACGGCCTTTATAGAAAACTTCATAAAAACGCTTGCATGAGGTATATGATACGAAGGTGCGTGACGTCGCTGAAGTCATCACTAAACTCAAATGGAGTTGGACATGACACGTTGCATTAGGAAGATATCGGGTAACTTCCGGATAAGATTGGCTCAGGGCCGGCCTGTGCTCAGCAGTGAGCGATTAACGGGCTCAAAATGAGGATGATATCGTAAGAAACATATCTGTGGCGTAATCTGACATAAACGTTTCCAATTTAACTTTAATATTATGCTTTAACCGTGTGACCGTCATTGAAAGTACTAATAAAATGCAAAAAAGAGCTCGTAGCTCATTAGGTTCATTATAATAATATCGCATCAATACCCATATCAACAAAAACATCCGATCCATTCCGTATTTTTGTGTCGGAATATATGTTGTCGGCATCTCGTATGGTCTTGAAAGGTCGCGGTTTATCGGAATTATCGGTTTTTAATATAGAAATCAGGGAGCACAGGTCAGCCATCAGATACATTTCCTAGAGAAGCTACCGAACTTTTCGACTTCCAGCTAATCTAGCTCATAAATAAGAATTATGACACCGGATGAGTCCGAATGTTGCTTAATAGCTTATTTTTAATGGAACATATTTTTTTATCAAACGCACTGGCTGAAAGATAAAGATAACAGAGTGAAGTGCGGTTGTATTTTTAACCGCCTTCACACGAAGGAGGATATTCCATGTTCCATGTTTTTTATGTATGTTGACCGTTTTCTCTGTCTATTCGTGGACAGTCTTTAAAAATTGTTTTGTATGCGAAAAAGTATACTCCTGAAGTGGTCGCGTTGTCACCAAGTCAAGATCTGGTAATGGGACCCAGTGAAATAGAAGGCTGTGTTTCGTATATTTTCTAAAGCTATTCAAATATTTGCGTCTGATAATCATCATGTCATGTTGATGAGCTGGAACAGTTCCTTAACGGTTGGGTGGAGGATATTTTTTTAATATTATAGGAACGTACAGGAGGACCCCGGGCATCCTAGGATGATGATAGGTACGTAAGTACGTGCAGACGGATAGTTGTATTCTTTCAGATTAATCTGATGAGCTAATGATGGAAGGTAAAACCCACAGATGTATGTATGATGCTCTGAGGTAAAACTTTTTAACGGTTAGAAGTTAGACGATGATTCTTTAAATATCATAAGTAGGTTTACCCCTTTAATTGTATTCTTTTAAATTATTCATGTGAGCTGATGATGGAAGGTAAAACTCCAAAACAGTTAGGAGTTAGACGTTAATTTAAGTTGCCTACCTTACTATGTTCTGAAGGAAAGATTACACTAATAATTTTTAAGAAAAAAAAACCTACTGCAATTGGGGAGGCCGGTGAAAGATTATTATACTTAGATGGTGCACTCTTAGATCCCATACAATAAAATAAAAATGGCTATAAGTATGTTTATAATGGCAGAAGACTAAGTACCCTCAATTCCTCATGGAATCATGGAAAAACCTTGCTTGCTTGACAAACAAAACGAAGAGAACAAATCGCCAAACTTGAACTATGCGTCGTTGAAGAGTTCCGTTCTAATCATCATCAGCAGTTCCACTTCATCAAATGTCACTTTTGTGAATGAAAATGCTTGATTAGTTCATGAAAATACTAAAATTACTATTTGTGTGCCTTTCACATTTGAGGAGTTCCCTCGATTCCTAATGGATCCCATCATCGGAACTCGAGCATGACAAAAATCAACCGTGAAAATAGAGCATGCTTAACAAACACAGCTAGAAGGACAAATCGCCTAAAGTGAACTTTTCGTCGTTGAAAAGTTCTGTTCTGATGATCATCAGCAGTTCCACTTCATCAAATGTCACATTTTTGTATGATAATGCTCGATTTTTTGATAAAAACAAAAAAGTCACTTTATGTTTGCCTGTAAGATTTGAGGAGTTCCCTCGATTCCTAATGGATCCCATCATCAGAACTCCAGCATGACAAAAATCAATCGTGAAAATAGAACATGCTTAACAAACACAGCTAGAGGGACAAATCGCCAAAAGTGAACTTTTCGTCGTTGAAGAGTTCTGTTCTGATCATCATCAGCAGTTCCACTTCATCAAATGTCACATTTTTGTATGATAATGCTCGATTTGTTGATAAAAACAAAAAAGTCACTTTATGTTTGCCTTTAAGATTTGAGGAGTTCCCTCAATTCCTCATGGATCCCATCATCAGAAATCGAGCATGACAAAAATTAATCGTGAAGATAGAACTTGCTTAACAAACACAGCTAGGAGGACAAATCGCCAAACGTGAACTTTTCGTCGTTGAAGAGTTCTGTTCTGATCATCATCAGCAGTTCCACTTCATCAAATGTTACACATTTGGATGAAAATGCTTGATTTGTTGATAGAAACACAAAAATCACTATATTTTTTCCTTTAAGATTTGAGGATTTCCCTCAATTTCTCATGGATTCCATCGTCAGAACTGCGTTTTGACAAAAACGGGACCAACTTGGATATATATACTTACAATCAAAAAAAGATTTTTCCAAATCGGTTAAGAAATGACGGAGTTATGGAGTAACCAACATTAAAAAAAAGAAAAAAAAAAACATACAACCGAATTGATAACCTCCTCTTTCGAAATCTTGAAGTCGGTTAAAAATAGAAACAATAAACAAACTTTAAAATACATACTTATATTAAACAGACATAAAATAACTGAAACCGGAGATACAAAATATACGTCACGATTGGATTGGAAATCTCATGTGGATGAAATAGATAATTTTTTGCTTTTTAGTGTTTTTAGGTAGGGAGTTTTAGTTTCATGATTTTTAATAGTGTTTAATTATAATTATTTTTAAGTTTGTTTGTTTTGAAAGTAATTTAAAAAATATATAGGTACATAGTTTAGGACTTAAATATGTCTACATTTAACTATGTTATACAATTTAAATGGGTAACTTTCGTTACACAATGGAATAAATAAAAAATTTGACATAATTAAGTCCTTAACTATGTAAGTTTTTTTGCAATTCATTCAATTTCGGCAATACGAGTACATAAAAATATTTTCGCCCGTTTATTACGTCACAGGAAAGACACATCATCACCTTGCTTTTCTGAATTTGCCACCGTTCTTTTCTGACACAAAAATCTGGCCTGACTATTAATTTTTATTTCCCTGTGTTCCGTTTGTATGAATGTTGTAAGACATTTCTTGTATGAATACACCTATTCAAACTTATCCTATCACATAACTATTTGAAACGTCAAAATTTCGCAAATTACACACCGTTATTCGACAATACGCTGCACTATCGTGTTACCTACGTCGAAAAAACATGTCATTGTTATACAAATGTATCTGTTGTTGCGAACTCGTAATTGCTGGCCCGCTCTGTAATTTGCCACGACTTTTGTATGTCACGGATTTTACTGATCAAGAAGGTCGTATATGCGAATATTTCACAGTGGACTTTTAACTTTTTGTCGGCGATAATAAGACGATGGAGGGGACAAATGAATACGGATGAAAATAAGGGATGGTGGAATGGAAAGTTGAGAAGCTAAGTAAATGAAGTTTTATACTTTTCAACTTAAAAATGTTCCTGAAAGTAAATAGTACTACGTAGACAGTTGGTGTCTGGTGCTAAACTGGCATCGTACTTACAATTCACAGATTACCTCATCAATCTCACGAATTCGAAATTCAAACAGATATAAGTACAAAAACCATATTGCAATAACTAATATCCCCATCTCACATTAGCAATACGATAGTAAATTATATAATTGCAAAGACCTATTTCGTTGTAAAGACATCCATTTTATTTTCATGTCTGTGTAATACTGTGCAAAACCAAATGGGCTTATAGGCGTTGCAAGCACAATCACTATTAAAGCATTTCGATTCAGTACGCCAGTTTAACCGTTTGTGCGAGTGATAATGAAAACGTCAGGCGAGAGGCGCCCGACTGCGATCTGTCGGAGTGGCGTCAAAGGGTTTTGTCAAGGCGCGAATTAAACCGGCCAGCGGGAGGCTTCAGAGGTGACGACTGCCATTGAGAACCGGTTTCATCCGGGTTGTGGGGAGCTGGGGATGTTGCTAAGAGTTACCCTTTCCGTGTATAGGTACTGTGGCTGTGTCAGTGTGGTTCCTTTAAGCACGCATAGCCGAAATCTTAGTTATTTCAAACTAAATCATATGTAGAATAGTTTCTTGATTCAAATTTTTAAGATTTTCACCTTTTGTAAAACGACTTTGAAAACTGTTTCTCTTTACTTTTTTCATTTCAATACTGGAAATGTGGAATCTATTCATTTAAATTGTATGGTTGTCATTAATTGATTAACAGTTATCGTTACATAGAAATACAATGGCATGAGCATGATACGAGTATGGGTAATGGGTGAAGAATCTGTGCTAGCATGTCATGCACTCACTTTACACACCTACGAAAACAATGTTATGTTACGTACAATCATAACCCTTATATAATAATTTATGTTAGTTATATGACCTTCCATGTAAAGGTCGTTTAGTTCCTCTCTTAGTTACCCTTACAATTAGTTTAGGCAATGCCGTCACCAATCGTGAAGTACAATAATTCGAGATACAAGTAAGGAAGTAGTTACGAATGTTACGATCCTTTGTGGTTACTAACGAATAGGAATTTCCAACTTTATCAGTTTGAAAGTGTTAGCTAAGTTGTTTACGGCTGCCGAGTAATTAAACAATGCAAAAGGACGTACTCAGTAAGCGTAACGTTTTGGTAAGGTTATGGAATTATTGGTCATGTAATTAGGTTGCCGTCCGGAGTTCTATTGAACAACATACACACACATTCTTTATTTGCAATAGCTAACAACTTGTGGATTTGTGAGCCGTAGACCTCGCGACTTTTTGTTTCAAATAAATTAACAATAACTATTTCGACAAGAAAAACAATAAAATTATCAAACATGCTTACAAAATTCACGAGAATCGGTTGAGAAATGCGACCTGTAGAGGAGAACAGTCGGAAATCCGGATACAAAAGCATTTTTACCGGAGCATTTTTGACGGAGACCTTCATTTTATACTCGGTCAATTCGTACTCGCAAATGACTATGCAATTAAGCAATATAATCAAGACAAACAGAAAAAAAACAAGACATGAACTGTCTGTGTTATAATATATAGAGATTACTAGAGTTTTGGACTATTTTAATGATACTAGCATGCCTAAATAAATAAATAACTACTGCCACTTCAAATGTAATAATCAAAATTTTGTTACTATTATTTTATTTTAATTATTTTATTGCATTGTATAAGCTAATTAATTCATTTCATATCATATTGACCTGACTGTGATTTTGTTTTCGTATACCTAATGGGCTCATCATGGTTTTCGTACTGTAAACATCAATGTAACAGCTATATTATTATTATTACCTGTGATGACGAAATAAATGTATTTGTATTTGTCTTAATGTTAAGACGCTTTTCAAAATTGAGTCCATGCTAAGTATCACATGCTATGTATGCTCTATGAGACCTTGGTGTATCGAATATGCATATAGGTAGGTACACGAAACAGTATATCATAGTTTTAAATGGTACATTTCCAATTTCCATCATCTTTCATAATCAAACAAATGATCCAATACTTTTGATTTTCATTATTCCATGCCCCCCTATAAATCGAAGCAAGGAAGAAACATCAAAATTTCGTCTATAGCTCAGAACCGATCAAATAATTACCTTCTCGATAAAATATTGGCACCCTCCCTCACTGTCGCGTTCCCGCGAGCCACAACTGTCGATGTCACCTTAATTTACGACCTTCAATTATAAATTTTACATCTTCTACCATCCATTGTTTGCTAACCTGAATTAAGCCATGTAATGTTGACTTAAAGTCTCAAATTGATCAGCTCTAGAAAAAACATGATTGAAATTACAAGACTCTGCGCTTCGGGGGAATAGTAATAATTTAAAAATAATAACCGAAGTTCGAAGAGATCTTTGATTACCAGTTTAGAAAGGAGTTCCAAAATTTGTATAATGCGATTTGTCGTATTATGATATTGATGTACTCGTATTTGGGAACTAATTTAAAAAATTAAAAAAAATTAGCGTTTTCTAATGTTTTCTCAGAATATGTACTTTTGGCCTTATTCTACTCAAAATTCCAAACGTTATTGATTCTAGAAGAATAAAAACCGGTGAAGTGTGAATCTGACTCGCGCACCGAGGGTTCCGTACAACGATAGTGTAGCCGTCCCGACCCGAACACAGCGCCGCGCCATCTACCAACGCATTTTGTTACTAATTTGTGCGTCTGAATAACGTAGTATGTAGCATAATCTCATAGGAATTTTCAATACGAAAATACATACAAAGGGGACTAAAGTACGTAGATAGTATGTATAAATGTTTTCTGCTGGTAAAAAAACTAGATAGGGAAATAATTATATTTTTCCTGTAATATTTATATAGATACTAACGTTATGTAATAATTTAATAGTTTTTCCTTGGTAAACTTTAAAGATAAAGGGGCAACGGTATTTTTTATATTATCCTTCATAAAACGTAATTTATCCACTGTAAAAAAAGAAAAACTGTTTCAGAATGTGCAATTCAAAGCATATCATATTATATATAGTCACTAAACTTTGAACTTTTGCCCCCCCCCCCCCCCCTTTGAATCGGTATTTTTTCACAGAAAATAAGAAATGTATCTGGATTAGCCTTGTTTATAACTATTCCAAATATCAAATGGCTAGCATAAGTATTTCTTGAGATATTTAGCGATGTGAAAGCCAGCCAGACAGACAGACAGGGCGGGACTATGAGGATTCCTTTTTAACAATTTCGGTAAGGAGCCCTAAAAAAGATACGTCCTCAAATTTTCATAATAATAATAAATTTCGATGCAGGTTTTGTTACCGGTATCATCATCATCATAATATCAGCCGAAAGACGTCCTCTGCTGGACATAGGCCATTGTGGCAGCCTTTACCATTACTATAAATAAATAAACAAAGTAACAAAACTGTTCTGGGCACACTTTTTTCTTCTTCTAGAATCGATAGCGTCGTTGATTCCGATTCGAATGAGCTCAAAAATTCTACCTATATATTATAAGAAAACATGTAATGTACCAATTTGTTTGTAATTGCCCTTTTATGCGAATATTGTGCTAGGCACAGGATGAATAACCGAAAGACCCTGGTCTTCGAAGCACGAGTTAAAGAGACGGCCACCAAAACTAATGCTCCAAAGAAAGAAGAAAAGAGAGAGAGATACATATGGCGACTTCTATATAGGTATTTTGCTCTTTGACGTAAGCTTACTGGTGTGAAATTCACTTGACAAAATACTGTCAGTATTACGTTTGCGCAGTAGTAATACCATGCGCAGAAGTGGGCCAGTACTCACAGATATCAGAGTAAAGCAGATCCGCTCATTTAAGTTGAACGATTTCTGTCCATCTATTCTATTCTCACTAATACACAAATCAGAAAGTTTGAGAGAGTCAGATAACTGACGTCTGACACGTCTTCACCTGTCAGTGTCTCCGTCTTCATAACTGAAAATTGTACTGAACTGACGTTGTGGTGTGTTAAGTTTATATGGGATTTAACATCCTGGTGTGCTTTCAAATGGAGACAACTCGTTACAAGCCGAAAATGATTGTGCTATCTGTCGCATTCTAACTCATTGCGGTGCACCATAAGGATCAAAGAGACAACTATATGAAAATGTATCTGGCTTAATACTGAGAGTCTGCTTTTCTCTGATGTCTGTGCCAGTACTGCATTGGTATCGGTTGACACTGACAGCTGACAGTTTTCTCACATCGTACCACCTCCGCATCGTCAAATCAGGAAGGCGCCTTAGGTTTTTATATTGAATACTCATTGGAAACGCTCTTTTTTATCATAGGTTGTTAATTATTAATATGGAGAGATAAATATTCAGTTAAAACGTATGATAACGAGTTTTAATGACGGACACTAATGCGGTTTCCGTAATTAATATTATGTTACGGGCACCGATAAACATGATTACAAACACTGTTAACGCTGCTGTAAACTTAATGTTTTTATATGTTTTTTGCTAGTTTGATGGCAAGTACAAACTGGAAAGATGTAATCATTTATTTATGTACAACGAAAATATATACACGAATACTTAACCAAAATAATATAAAGAAAATTAAAACTAGCTTAAATCTAAAACGGGCCCTTGAGGCATTGTACCGAGGATGCTGGCGGCATTTCCTCGCTGTATCGCAATGCTGATACGTTGAGCGAGGAAACCGCCAGCTCTTCGGTCACCAGTTACGTCAACCAGACGCTTCGCAATTTCTGCAAAAAGAGAACTGGAAACTGGAAAGAGATTCCAAAGAATATTTTACATGAACAACGAATAAAACGAAAAATCACTAAAGGGTCGCCAGCGCGCTTGTACTTTTTCTGGAGTTGCAAGACTTGCAAGCGCCTATAAGCTACGGCCCCCCACAAGGTGGACTAATGACCTGGTAAAGGTCGCGGGAGTCCGCTGGATGCGGGTGGCGCAGGACCGGTAATTGTGGCACTCTTTAGGGGAAGCCTATATCCAGCAGTAGACGTCTTTCGGCTGATATGACGATGATGATAAGCCACAGTGTCTGCTTACCATCAGGCAGGAGTAAGCATAATTTAGCCGCTATAGTGGGTGGTCTCGTTGCCCACCATTGTATTACAAATGCTCGATAGCGAGAAGTCCTGTGACTTCGTTGGACTATCGTTAGGGGTTTAGTGGATAGTGGAGTCCCACACACCCGTCCAGTCCCCCTGCATTCGGGCGGACGGTGCGTCAAGGCATTCCCCCAACGGAAAAAAGGCCGTAAGCTTATTTGGCACCGTCGTCATAAAACAAAAAAACATGATATGAGACGGTTATAGCGTATGTAGTGTAAAAATGAGAAACGATAATATTACTTTATTATACCACTAATTTAAAGACCCGCATATTCATATCAAATTAAACAAAAAATAAACCAATTGAAAGACTGAAGCCTTCAATTTGAAAGACTGGGAAACCTTTTTTTATACATTATAAATGTTGTAATATATTAAAATGCGTCAAGGAGGTAGCGAATAGTGGATGAACTGGTGAATTTTCGAACCAGTAGAATTGCCTGCCATATTTAGAACCAGAAAAAAGCATCATTAACGACTAATATCTTTACTATTTCTATAAATAGGCAGCGCAAGAAAAAATCTTCATTTACAAATAAAAATCACGTTTTTTTTTATGTGAATATTCGTTCGCGCGTGTTTACTTAACCCGGCCGGCTGTCTATCGTCGCGGGTTTCCTCTGACCTCTGACACAAGATAGTACATTTATGCTCATTAACGCGTTATCGATGCGAGCTTATAACGAGAACGCCACGTCGGGATACCAAGGTTAACTTACTTGTTACCTCCAATCCTTGTGCCTATAACAGTACTTATATTTTTTAAATTTATTTATATACATTTAAGAATTGATTTTGATATATTAATATATTATTATTTATTTATAAAATTCATTTTTGGATTATTCCAAAAATGAATTTTGTAAATAGTCCTCTACATTTCTTTTACAAGATTGAATAGGTATTAATTAGAGTGTGACAAAAATCAAATAATATCTAGAGGCACCAAGTAACTCGGCAATCTTAGTCCATAGTACAAGCCCATAACACAAGCCTTATTGAGCTTATTGAGCTTACTATGGGACTAGTTCGATTTATGTAAAATTTTCCCCATAATATTTATTTATTTATTTTTATAGTATTTTCACACAACAAACAGCCAAGCCATAAGTAAAAAAAAAATATTTTTTTAAATAACGTTAATCATACGACGTTACTACTTTAGTTATTCGTTAAATTATAAAACCGTGACATCGTCTGTGGTGTTTTTTTTTCTCTGGATGCACTTTCAATAGGCTCTAGCAGCTATCAGCACCGTTCGTAATTGTCGACTTGACCAAACAAGAATGGACCAAACAAGATAAGATAGTCGACACAAACTTGGCTTTTAATCTCAGACTGCATTTATAACCGAATTAGGTCAAATTGTGCAGTGGTAGCAACAGTCTTATCATTGGGTATTATAAGATTGGGTAAAATATCTCTGTATACTTAAGTTTTCCTTACAGGATGTTTTGCTATTTATATGGAACGAGAAATTTCTTTACCATATTTTAAAATATTTATTAGTTATTTTTACCAAAATAATTATACTCCTACATACTAAGTCCTTTAGCACATTGGCTTATTTTACCCACTTAGATATAACAATACTTGGCTTACAGAGAGTCTAGACACCCCATTTTAAACACAGAGATATGATTAAGCTGCCAGAGGACTCGATTTTTATTTTATAAAAATCATTTGACGAGGGTCGCCATTAATTTCGGCGACAATGTGATAAATAATGAGAGAGGTGTAATGTGGGGGCGGCATCCCTCTAAAATGTCACTTTGATGGGCTGCTTCTGAAGTTTTGACAGGCCTCATTCTAAATTTCTTTCTGGGAGTGCGCGCGGTTGCCAATTTCCAATAGAGAGCATTGTAAGAATATTGCAATTTAAACTTCTTTGTGGCCAATGAGTATCTATAGTTATAGGTATATTAGATATCATTAAGTTCAAGTTTAACTTATTACTTAGCAACTGATGTTTTATTTACTTGTACAGTCAGCATCAAAAGCGGCTACGCATGTGAAGGCGTCAAAAGCTCTTATTCCTTATAATAACGACTTTTGAACTTTTCAAATACGTAGCAACTTTTGATGCTGACCGTACACTGTGATGGCATCTGCCAACAATTAGGTATCTAGGTGATTGCATCCCCGTTAATGTGATGTAAGTACAGGCGTAACATAAAAATCCAGATAAAAAGATCAAAAAGTATATTAAACACTTTTCTTGTATTGTGTTTGAATTAAATTTCGAACACAATAATAGAAGTGATATGATATCCCTGAAGCTTTACTCGTCATGTAAATGGGTCGACTTATTTTAATTTTTTTCATACCGGTTGTGGTCTCTTACAGGGACGAATAATTAATAGTAGTATGTTATGCAACAATTACATAATAAGGGTTCCTAAAACTCGCTGTAACAAAACGAGCGTAGCGAGTGTTAACTCTATGCGCGCGCAAGCGCACGAAATACACTGTTAACGAATTAGACTACGAAATGTGTCAGACAGATCCCTTGTTAAGAGCGTGCAAGCAAAATATCGCGTCCTTTGTAACCCCGCTCTTACCAGAAGTGGTAAGAAAAGGAATTAACTTTTAGATATAAGATTAATATTTCAGATTTTAAGGATTAATTTCTTGTCTATATGATTGTTTCTCTGATTTTAACCGAAACACGATTACTTAAAATACTCTCGATTGAAAAAATAATCCAGGTTGAGTCTTTTTCCTTTTACACTCAGCCTACTATATTATTAAACGACACCATCAAGTTAAATTATGGTATTATAATTCATTGAAACTCTCACGAGAACAAATATGATTAAAACCTCGCATCGCAAGGTTAAATAATTATTAAAAATTATGCAAAAAAAAGCTACACCCGAAGAGCGTTGCTATTCGTAATATCGTGCGCGGAGGACATAAAAGTATTTTACGGGCGTGGTTTACAGAATAGAAGCATCCCCTTAATCGTATCACAGGCCAGATCTATATACCGTACTCACGTTTTGCAGCTTATCTGCAACAAAACTTATTGTTAAGTTAATTAAGGCTGCGCGGGTATATAAATGCAGTGCAACCATCACGTGCGCTGTTAATTAGCGGTGTCAAGCGTACCGACGACATCAAAGAGCGTCGGGAACAGGCGGTATTTCCAGCCAGTGACAATGTCACTGGTATCGATGTACCCGATTATTCATTAAACTTCACAAACCTCTGTTAACTAACATTTGTTTTGTCCCTTTCCAACAAACATAAATGTCAAAGTGACAAATAAGGACAAACACACTTTAGCGGCATATTAACTAATATAGGTCTGATAGACGGTTATGAATAAGGAGGTTAATTTTTTATTTTATTTAAAGCATTGGCAACGAGACTCACATCTCAAAACATACGAAAATAGTACCTTACCTACTAGGTTTACCTTGACTAAAGAAGACCATGGAAGAGTTAAGACATAAGTATATGTATAATGATTTATTTTATAGGGCCCGCGTGTAGTGCCAGGTTAGAATAGCATCACCCCCTTTCTTCCCCCCCAAAGACTTCCACAATGACCGGTCCTGCGCCACCCGCATCCAGCGGACACCCGCGACCCTTACCAGGTCATCAGTCCACCGTGTGGGGGGCCTGCCCACGCTACGCCTTCCGGTACGTGGTCGCCACTCGAAAACCTTCCCGCCCCAATGGCCATCGGTTCTGCGTGCTATGTGCCCCGCCCACTGCCACTTAAGTTTAGCGATTCGAAGGGCTATATCGGTCACTTTGGTTCTGCTGCGGATGGCCTCATTTCTGATGCGATCGCGCAGAGAAACTCCCAGCATAGCCCTCTCCATTGCTCTTTGGGTGACTTTGAGCCTTCTTATGAGGCCCATAGTAAGCGACCACGTTTCAGTACCATATGTCATCACTGGCAACACACACTGGACAAAGACTTTCGTCTTGAGACACTGCGGGATATTGGACGAAAAGATGTGACGTAGCTTCCCGAACGCTGCCCAGCCGAGTCGGATTCGACGATTAACCTCTTTCTCGAAGTTGGACTTACCTAACTGGACAGTCTGTCCTAGGTACCTTTTCCATCCTTCCTTCCTTATCCATCCTTCCTTTCGTCCTTTTCCATCTATAAACCTACAATTGCTAAAAGTAGCACTGAAATTAAATAACGTGTGGCTGCCTGCCTCTTTAGGGAATTTTGGTATATTTTAACATTGTTGTATAACTTCTCGCAATCATTACTCAAAGAGTACATCTGATCGTCTGTCAAATTAAACAAGCTTGACAGAACTGGCTTTCCATGAGGCAGCCTGACCCTATATACTTATGGCAACTCGTTTTCACACTTGCATTAAAAGAATAATTTAATGTGAGTTGACTCGTTAAAATAATTATCATATACAACGTTTGACAGGCAGTGATGGTGGCAGGATATAATATCTCCTTAACGCACGCCTCAAAACCCTCACCCGTCAGGTTGCTTTAATCAATGGTTATTATTGGAATACGTAATTACGCAATCGTACGTCGAATACATAATTACGTAATCCCAATACATACGAGTATATCATTCATGATCCATGCAGTGACACACGTAAACCAATTTGCAACAGATCTGATGCAAACATTTGGCTGCAGTAAATCAAATTTAAACTCGATTCGGCGTTTCATAACGCGGGGCGAGATCTGTGAAAAATGGCTTATTTTTAAAACGCTATTTTTTGTCACTGTATGGGGACGCATTCTGCCACTGAACACGGGACGACGAGGAATAATTTACTGAATTACTGGATGCCTTTTGCTGATAACCAAAATAATTTCATAAGTGTATATAACATTTTAATAAATTTCTTAAATATTATAACTGTAAACAAGCATGAGCTCTAAAAAGAGTTTAACATCACTGCATGTGATGTTATAAACTCCCTCGCAATACGAAAACGATGCACCAAATAAACCCTACTATTCAAAATTATAAGAAGAACTTGGTAAAAGTTACCGTGCCCGCGCTAAGATATCTAGATACACGGTAGTGCGTCAGCCAAGTTCGCTATATATATATACTGAAGCAAAAAGAGTTTAGTTGATTAGATATTTTCGCGTCTACCATTGTGATTAAAGTCTTTTTAAGACAGTGATCATTTTGTACAGTCATTATCTAAAACATGTATACACTATAACACTTTTAAACTCTCGCCCTTTATACATTCTTAAAATATTCCGCGAATATGACCGGTGCAATCCGTGTCGAAACGTCGGTAATTAAGGTAAATAAATACATGTCGCGTTAGGCCATATATATATATATTGTATACACTTTTCGACCTCATCTCTAAACAAAGTGCTAGAATGTATACATGTTTCTGATGCCGACTAATACCTACTATACAAACACTCTTTATTACAAACCTAAAAAAAATATAAATAGTTCAGAAATAGCATAGTGAGATACAAGCAGAGGTAAACACGGTAAACAACAGGCGTACCTCAGTTTTATTAGGTATCTATTTTCTGTTCTTTACCTCATTCATTATATTGTGAAACAATTTCGAGAAATCTTTAATACCTACTTAGAAGTAGTACTAATTCTAGAAGTATGTAGTAGTAAAACGCTTTATTGTGCAAAAATACCACAACAGATAAGATTTAAAAAGGAAATTTTAAGTACAAAGGCGAACCTATCCGTTTAAGGGATCTCTTCCAATTAACATTTGAGTAGATAAGAGTAGAAATGAATAAAGGTAGACAAATGCGGCAACATGTACAGAAGGCACTTTTAAAAAGATGCAAAATCTTTTTAAAAGTATTTCACTTAATTCCATAATGAATATTATGACATTATCTCAATTCTCCACAAGAAAACTGTTTTAAATTGGATTCTCCATTTCGTATATCGTGGGTGAACCAGGGCCATATATCATGCGGTGCTCATCACGTTTTTAATAAAAACACACCAGCCGGCTGCCGGCACACCTACTATATTTCTCTTACGAATGCGACAAATCTAATTAGGAAATATGTCCTGCTAAATATGTTTGCATGCAGAAATATTTTTGAGGTCTTCTCGGAATCAGAATACGGTAGGTACTTAAGGGACTTCTATGAAGTTTATTTTAAGCTACTGGTAGTAGAAGTTGTAGTATATGTATAATTTTGATGTTTACGAGACTCTTTATGCAAAATACCCTTTAGGCGACTATTGTCGGTAAGGAAAAATGACGAATATAAATGTCTAAATACGCTTTATAAAAATGACGATATGGAAAAATGACAAAGTATTATCCCTATAATACTTTGAGGAACAAAAATGTCTAAATAGAATTTACAGTACATATGGTGCTATATTACCGCACGAGTGCGGTAATCTGCAGATTACGTGCATATGTCGAAACTTTGAAGAGCCATATGTACTGTAAAACGTTGTACGATACACGTGCGAACAGGTAAGTCGCAACTCGTGTCGATTTAAAACACTCCCTTCGGTCGTGTTTCAATTTATCACCACTCGTTGCGAATTTCCTGTTCTCTGCACTTGTATCGTAATGTACTATTACAGTACATATGGTGCTACATTACCGCACGAGTGCGGTAATCAACAGATTACGTGCATGTGTCGAAGCTTTAAAGAACCATATGTACTGTAAAACGTTGTACGATACACGTGCGAATAGGTAATTCGCAACTCTCTTCGGTCGTGTTTCAATTTATCACCACTCGTTGCGAATTTCCTGTTCTCTGCACTTGTATCGTAATGTACTATTAGAAGTATTGAAATGACTAATTTCACTCTGCCTTAAAATTGACGGAGCCCTCCTATTTCTGCACAGTTCACCTTCGGGTATCTGAAGATACCTAACGAACCTAACCTACCTAGACCTGGGGCCGTTGTAGAACACTTATAGTAGGACTTTTTTTAGAATTTCAAATCTGGACATTTTTACTTTTGAACCATTGTCAGTTCGTCTTTTCTACTTCTCGACATTTTTATACTTCGTCAATTTTCATATTCAACTTTTTTATTTTTTGACTATAAACAGCATTTCGACATTTTATACCTCGTCATTTTGCTTATAGACCGTAGCCGCCTATTTGCAAAATACCTACTGCATATTTTACGGGCAACCTTTTGGGGACGACCTGTTTAGCCTAGTTGGTAGTGACACTGCCTCCGAAGCTAGAGGCCCCGGGTTCGAATCCCGGCCAAGGCATTATTTGTGCATTTAACACGGATTTTGTTCTTGGGTCTTGGATGTTCTCTATATATTTAAGTATGTATTTATCTATATAAGTATGTGTAAAAGTGGGTGTGGGTACTGGACGACTAGTACCCATTGTACAAGTTTTGTTTAGTTTGGGACTAAGTTGATTTGTGTAAGATTGTCCCCCAATATTTATTTATTTATTTACGGGAAGGTAAGTAATTTTTCCCGACTATTGGTACTAAATGATCATGTCGAATTTATATGATGTTTTTCCTCTCGAAAATGGGTCAGTCGTTGATATACGTGAGCTTATTCAAAAGTATGAAATACAAGTCTTCGTGAGATGAAACATCTATACGTAATATTTTTAACATATTTTTATATGTATACTTAAAACTAAATTCATTTAACTTCCTACTGGAATAATAAATACAAACCACTGACTCGCACAACATTATTATATCGGTTTCCCATAAACTAGACCTTTGTTAAAGAATGGCTTCCGTAAACGATTGTGTTTGGATTTGTTCATCTACACAAATTATCGTAATTATAAACCACTCGAGAAGTCTCGGGCTCTGTCCAAATATACGTTGGGGTCCGTTACGGCTGCAATCAAAAGAATTCTATCGATGAAGTCGCGCCCCATGTCTTTGCTACCCCTGCCTTGCGAAAACTATGCGTTCTAAAACAAACTTTAACTTCAAAACTATTTGGTTTACTTTCAATTGTACATTTGTGAAAGTCGAGTGTCTGCCAAAGAAATCGTCAATAAACAATAGTTTATGTTAAATTAATGCTGCGATTCTTAGTTATGTCGTTCTGTCTTAACTAAACTTGTATAAATACAGGATGTTTATTTAATTATACAATCATCATCATCCTAGCGTTATCCCAGTACAGTTGCATCCTCGAGGATGCCCGGGGTCCGCTATCTAAACCCAAGAATTGGCGTAGGCACTAGTTTTTTTAATTATACAATATGTTTATTTAATTTAATCAACAATCTAAAACTGCGGCCGTTTTGTCACCGTTATAAAGTTTTCTTTATTGATATGTATGTTAGTCTATAAGTAAGAGTGAACGGCGTCTTCTGCTACATTAATCATCACCATCATCATCATAATCATCATCAGCCTATATATATATATGTGCCCAGCAGTGGGACGTATATATATATACGTCCCACTGCTGGGCACAGACCTCCTGTCATTGATGAGCAGGAGGGTGGGCTGCGTTAATCAGTGGGATAAAACTGATAAAACATAACTTACATGCACAAAAGCTGCCTGCCTTCTTGAGCCGAATGCCATGGTCAGAGACGATGGAAGGGGTGTTTTAGCTCCTTGGATCTTGGGACGGATATTGGTGTAGGATGCTACCTGTGGAGGTAGACATACTGGTACCGTCCTACCTGGAACGGACTACAGTAAAAGCGGGTCCATGCGGCAGAAAACGCCGAAATTGTAAAGCGCAATAAATGTGAGGGCCTCGGCAGAGAAGTACAATTTTGTAAATTTTGGTTCTAAACTCTAGATCCACGGGGCCTAACGACGAGAAGACTTGTCAAGTTGCCCACTCACTTGACAAGGGGGGTCGAAGTTGCACTACGTCCGTAGGGAGTACCCACCGTGACCCTACAAGTGACCCCTGGGTGGTGCTAGAAGTGCAACAAAAACTGGCAACCGTACTTGTCTTCTCGAAGACCACACGGTTCGAAAATAAATGCTATACGATTATTATTCATAATATAAATAAAAATAAGTTTTTTTTTAAAACCTGTGTTTTTGACTGACGAATTTGAATTAAGATTACTGTCGTCAATCATCCTATTTATATCGAAAATAATCTTACTAATGGTACATAATCAATTTTGCCTAAGAAATATTCGTACCCTACTTATAGAACAGCCTGTATAACGAAAACAAAACGCAACTCACTTGATATGACCCTCGAAAAATAAAGGTATCCGGACATTACGTAGGTAATGAGTACGAGTCATGAGGCCGGGAATCAAACCGACGATTGTTTTCTACCCTCCGCCGTTTGTATGGGACAAAAGATGGTCCGATAAAAATCATGCTAGTCGAAGTTGCTTTGTTATGAACTTTCAAGGAACTTGCGTTTGCTTAACTACTGTTTATTGCCACGGTGGTAAATAAGCATTAACTTGCCTGATGATATGCGGACATCGTAGTCTATGGACGCTTACAACTCCAAATAAATCCCACGTTGCTCACCATTTATTACAAAATAGGTATATTTTTGAGAGCTTTCGCTACCCTAATAAGGAAAATAAGATCATATTTCTAAGGAGCAAGTAGTACCTAGTGTTTTCATGGCGAGTGAGGCTGCTCCTAATATCAAAACACAGTGCCCTGTGAAACAATATCATTAAAAAAATCGGAAGATCGGAGCACAGAAATCATAAAACACACTTGTTAAAAGGTCGACTTTGTGACTTCCTATAAAATTCGTCAGTCACCCTGCCCCTGACTTGAGCTAATGTAAAAAAACTGCACAATCAAAATATGACACGCAGGGGGTCACGCCGCGCCATCACCCTTTCACCCTTTTTTGTCGATTTTTTTGCAAAAAATAACGTTTTTTACCGATTTTTAGCGCGACGATGAATTTCGCACGGTTCGTTATAACGGGGTGACACGGTGATTTGAATGCGTCGCTAATTTCGGTTGCCGGATATTGTCGAACCCTTTCTGTGGCAACAAAGGCGCTTACAATTACTTATCTTACCTACGGATGTCTACCTGTCTCTGTACATGTCACGACCTTTCTCTTGACCTCTTGACACTTTTTTTATGGACCATGTGAATTTGCGGAAGCCCGAGAAAGATAGTTAATTAACGGCTATTGTTGCTTCGGGAAGGGTTATCTAAACCCTTGTTCAACGAGATAACCCATTTGATGCTGTGAATGCTGAGTTTCCGGTAAATTGTTATCTTATTAATATAAAGTAAACTGTCACAGAAAAAAATAAAAATAATCGAACATTTTAACAAAAAAAAACGACTTCAACTGAGTTATTCATCCATTTGTCGCGCACACACTTAATGCAAATTTAAGACTTGTATGTTTTTTTCATGGATGCCATTGTCAGAACTGGACCAAATTAATTTGGGACCACACGGGAAGCACCAGCTTTCAAATAAAAAAAGAATAATAATAATAATAATATTGGGGGACAATCTTACACAAATCGACCTAGTCCCAAACTAAGCAAAGCTTGTACTATGGGTACTAGACGACGATATACATACTTATTATAGATAAATACATACTTAAATACATAGAAAACATCCAAGACCCAAGAACAAATATCCGTGAAAAATGCACAAATAAATGCCCTGGCCGGGATTCGAACCCGGGACCTCTAGCTTCGGAGGCAGAGTCACTACCAACTAGGCTAAACAGGCCGTCGAGAATAGTTTAAATCGGTTCGGTTCGGTCGAACATAATAAAAAAATCCAGTCAAATTGAGAATCTCCTCCTTTTTTGAAGTCGGTTAAAAATCAATCCTTTGCTCACCGAGGGAATCCGTTTCTACAATTATAAATTGCTATCTGGACCTGTAGCTCGAACCGCGTAGGATTATTTTACGACAGAAAGTCCAACCTAACTCTTTACCAAAAATCATTAAAATTAGCTCAGTTGTTTAGGTGCGACTCGTACGTAGTGAGAGCGCCAATAATTCGAGGCTTAACCCTTTCGCCGCCATTGACTTGATACGAAGTCCGCACATTTCGTGCCCCACACGCCAACGACTTCATATCAAGTGATGTAAGGTTCATTTTCAGTCTTTTTCCATAAATACTTTGGCGATAAAGGCACGCTATTACTTTTTGACGTGGCGGCGAATAGGTTAAATGGGTGGTTTCACCCGAGTCAAAACTGCTTTTCATTTCGAATTCGAGAAACAGGGTTATATTGAACAAAATAATACTTATAATTTATTGAAGAGTATCGATAAAATCTTGGTTTATTTCCGTAATTTTAAAATATCAATTATTATATTATCAATCATCATCATTTCAGCCGAAGGACGTCCACTGCTCGACATAGGCTTCCCCTAAAGAGTTCCGCTATGACAAATCCCGCGACCTTTACCAGGTCATCACTGCTTGTCCATATTATTAATAAACTTCAAAAATTACAGTAAATTATTAGTAGGGTGGCTGTATAAATTTGTGCCAATTTATTTTTTTAATGAAAAACAACTGCATTAAATGTATTCAAACACTATCAAATAGCAATATTTGGTATTTTTTTTATTAGCATAATTTACAATGTTATTTAACTCGTAATATTTTTTTCTCAAACATGCAATGAAATATTGATGTTATGTTCCTTATAACAGGCTGCGAAGTATGACGTTTCAGGTGCGGCTAGGGCAAGAGGTCGTTAATGGAATTTCATACAAATCTTGCAGGCCTAGGGCGGCAAAGTCCTCTTTGATAATTTCCATTCCACATAAATTGTGGCACAGGCACCATGACATTCTGCCACTAAAAAATAAAACTTTTATTTTTTTATTGTTTATTTCATTGCATGTTTGAGAAAAGCACTATACATACCTCGGCGGGAAATATGGGGTTGCCCGCCTCAGACCTATCCGACCTCGTTTCGCTCGGCCGTCTATATGTCTTCGGCCGGCAACCCCCTCCGTCCCGGCCTCTGTAGTAATGTACTATTAACAAAAATCTATACAATTATACGGAAGTGGCTGTACAGGTTTCTGCCACTATTCTATTTTTTTAATACTTTTAAATCCTAACCACCGACCTGCCTCACTTTCAATTCGCTTCTGAGGTCATAAATATGGCCTAAGTACTTCCAGAGTTTGAGAAATGAAAAATAACTTAATTGTGATCCCGACTCTCAAAACATTAAAATATTGTTAATGTACAGGCATAATAACGTCTCTCGTCTGTGCTCAGTTCTCATATAATTTAAGATGAAATCTCACGCCGTTTTTCGTTTTGTCCGAATGCTCTATTTAAACTTTTGACTTCATAATGACATACCTATTACAAGGTACATTTGTAAAGCCACCTGCGGAGTCCCTTACGTGTCCTTGGTTTGGATTCAATAATCAGACATACTTTATACACCATAGCAAGGGAAAATCAACCTTATACGCATAACTTAAGTTAGACATTATATTGAACTTTCCAGTAATAAAATGTGTAGCCACAGGGCGTATCTGTTTTGTTAAATAAGTCATGTGAATAATTCCTCACAAATCCTTTTAGTGATTATCATTTCAGTTGTAAGGGTAACTGACAATAGACTTGGTACATACATACACGTACCAATATATTACCCGTATATATTTAAAAAAAAATAAACGGAAAAACGCATGCAGTTTATAATTAATACACTTTCTTTGCCTAATGTATTGGAAATGAAAATTTGAACATTAAATTTTAATTAATACATATATAAGTTTAATTGAAAATTTATATAGCCTATATTTGATATATTTATTTTGTATGACGATGTGTGAGCATTGCAAATAAATTATATGATACTCGTATTATATGATTCTAATTTATGGATATAACGACGTTTTGTATTACAATTAATCATAATTAAATTACCAATTAAAGTGGCGAATAGCACTATCTTTCTATAAGCTGTCATCTTACCTGGAATGGAATATTTTTACTATGCTCAATCCATTAACTTATCTAATTTAGGGTATTTTGTGTTCAAAATAGCTAATAAGTCATCATCATCATCATCAATCAAAAGTAAATCGAGCTTATCATTTCTTTGTGTAGAGCCCTCTACGGCCAGCCTACGCGCTACGGCGTAGCCCGCGCCGTAGACACAGATCGATTTGCGGTTACAAGTGACAAAGTTTTTCAAGATGGCGCCCGGGGGTCTTGAAAGGGGGGGAGGGAGGGGGATGCTCATATTTTTTACTGTCGGGGTGAGCACTGAAGCCGATCGCAACATCGCTCTCCACTCTCTCGGCCTCTTAAAAGCTGCCGACGTGTGTCTGTGTTCGTTTCGGATGTGTACTTAATGGCGATCTATGTGTGAAGCGCATTTCGGCGGCATCTTTACATGAGCTGAGGGTTGCAGTCTGCTGCACATGACTGGATGTTACCATGCACAGCTTAGGTGACGGTAGTGAAAGGTTATTTATAACAAAGTACTTTAAAATAGACTTTAAAATAGCATATTGAGATATTTCTACGAACAATAAAACGTTAAAATGAATGACACAATACCAAGAAATTATGATGCTAGCCTTATGGGTCCTGCGTGCTAGCGCTGTCTCCGAATCCTGGTAAGAGAAAGTAAATGTCCGATTAGCAAGCGAATTTGTAGCTGGTATAGAGGTCTATTGTGATCAAACACTAATATACCGATACCGCCGATAATCCCACCGATGGCCGTAAGGATAGATATCAAAAAAAAAGACTTAATTTTTTGAATTGTTTGACCATATACTTGCTGGTAAATATTTTATAATAACGAGTATGTATCCACCGAATTTGATTTTGTTTAAAAAAAAAGACGATCACGAGTGACGATATTGTGAAATAAATAAATCTATCTATCATATTTAGAGAGAGATATTTCTCCAGACAAATCCTAATTATGAGGCAATGTGATGACGTATCTTTTGAACATTTACACTTCTCATCGTACAAGTAAAACGGACGCCTGAATGTAAATAACAGTTACAAAATAACAGAGCGAGGAGTTCCGTTCAAAATTACCCTGCGGAAATCCGCCTCACCATCCAACCAGCCCTTCATTATGGACAGTCATAACTTATGTACCAGTTAATAACATTTGCGCATGTCAACACGGTAGATAAACGCTTGTCTCGGATAATGCAGCGCCCGCGCTCGCGCCCGCGGGCTGTTTGCAAATCAGACGGACGCTACTGGCTTTTCTGTTTGACTTGTTAGCCAGGAATTGTAAAATACAGTTGTGTACCTTAATTTGGAACCACCTTACGGTTAAATATCCCGTCAAACTGTAAAGAACTTCAAAGATTTCTTTTGCAAAATGGGTCACAGCACAAATTACAGAACATGACTGTACGGTCGGCCTCACAAGGGGCTGAACACCTTTGTACCTTGTCGCTTTAAAGTCATGTTTAAACTGTCATAGTAAATATCTAACGGATGGAAGCGACCAAGTCCTAAAGTGTCCAGCTACTTATGAGGCCGACTGGGCTGTTGTTGATGATTCATTTTGATTCATCATGAGACAGTTGTTGTTTCTTTTTGAAAGAGTCAAATCATATTGGTTTTTAGAAAAACAGATGTTGATATCCTCCTATAATGTAGTATCGCCATATCTTTCTTTCAGCATAATCATATCACAGGTACTGGTACATGAAATTATGTACATACGCCTTGTAAGATTAATTCTTAAAACAGATTATCTCCCTAAATATTATAGTTTTTTGAAAGGTTTCTAAAGATTTCAATAAGATTTACAGGGATTGGCAGGGGTAAAAAATCGATAGAGAAATCTGAATAGGTCTCATTTCCAGGTAAAGTCATTATATCCGATATAAAACACGAAAGCTCGATCTCGCGACGTACCGTAGTAATAATAAGACATTATTTTAATTTTCCCTCCGTCGTCTTAATAAAATAAATGTCGTTGGCAGCTCGTCATTTCATCATGAAAATTCGTTATCTCTACGATCAATTAGATCTTACTATAAGGACCAAAAACATTTAGACAAAGAGAAAACTAAAATATGTGTTACTACGAACACAATTTTTAGTTTTTTTGTTTAGTTTGGGGGTTAATTTTGTTGTTGTGTTGTTAAGGCCAAGGATATATCCACCCCCAGATAAATGGGAATAAGGCCTAGGACGATGACGATGAATTAAATATTACTACTGCGAAAGTTTGCTAATTCCACTAAAAAAGTAAAAAAAGTAAAAGTAGTTTATTCTTCAAATTAGGCATATTACATGCACCTATGAACGTCAATAAACTACCACCGGTTCGGAAAAATATACCTCTGCCACGAGAAGAACCGGCATAAGAAACTCGGCGAGGTGTCATTTTTTCAAAACAATATACATTGTATAGTTAAATATAAAATTACAGTGTCAGCTACTACAAAATTACTTAAATAACAATGCTACAGTAGAAAATATATTTTCGCGATAGATTACCCGTGCAGGACGCTATCACTGCCAAACATCCCGATACATGATGTAATCGTTTATCTTATAATATGCTCTTGAAATAAGTGTTTGTTTTACTACAGATTTGAATTTAGAATTGCTAAGTTCAGTAATGTGTTTAGGAATTTTATTGTAGAATTTGATACAATTTCCCAAGAACGACTTTTTCGCCTTTACTAGTCTATAGAAGGTTATTTTGAGTTTCCCAGTATTTCTCGTGGCTATTGGTTTATCAGCGTTCGTTGGAAAACTGCCCAAATTCTTCCTAACATACATTATTATTTCAAATATGTATAGGGACGGCAGGGTTAGAATATCTATTTCTTTGAAAAATTCTCTTAATGAATCACGCGACCCCAAGTTATAAATTGCTCGGATAGCCCTTTTTTGCAAAATAAAAACAGTTTCAATATCTGCAGCTGATCCCCACAAGATAAGACCATAAGTAATTATACTATTAAAATAAGCAAACTAAACTATCACTGTTAACAAAATTGGTGTAAATTACTTGTGACGTTGCTAGTAATCTAACTCAGTAATGTACGAAGAACAAGAGGAGATATTAACCACTAACACCAAAATAAATACCAAAAATCTATACCATCGCTAACTCAGTTAACTGACTATTCGTGCACTTTATGCGCAGTGTAATAACGATCAATAACGGTTAGTTAACTGTTTTGGAGTTTGTACATCTATTATCGGCATATCAATTTAATGTGGATGTTTGCAATGGGTCGTAATATTGTATTGTTTAATACTACAACCCATTGCAAACATCCAAATTGAATTCTATATATATACATACAAAAGCAAAAAACAGTTGCGCAGGTATAATAGAAATAAAGCTAAGTTGAAACGCAAATTCATACTCCATGTTAACATCCTCTTTTCTCTGCTAAACCAAAAAACCTTTTACAAAAGTAATTCTTTCAACAATAACGTGATGAAAAATGGAATACTTTGCTCGAAAACTCAGCTACGGTTTGCTTTCCGGCGTCTGCCCTGTGTACATAGTCCGGAGTAGCGCACAAATTAATTTCGAATAGCCCGCGGCCCCGCCGTAGACACGTGCAATATGGATATTGATAATGTAACTAGATCATAAATAGCCCCTAACTCTCGAAAACCACATGGGAAAAGGGTTGGTTAATTAAAAATAAACTGTATGTGGTGATTATCACATAGGTAATATGATGCAATTGCGATCGTAGCGCTCGTGGCCCAGCGGCACCAGCGTACCGCGTGTGGTAAGCAAGGTTAAACAACGTGGGCCAAGGTCAGTTCTTAGCTAGGTGACCGCTTTGATCCCATTAATCCGGCTGCTGGCTTATGACAGCAGTCATTAAGCCAAGTAGAACCCTTCGGGCGGCTTGAAAACTTCTAACAGTTAGTTGCCAAGTCTGACAAAGGGGGGTCGAATTTGCACCACGTCCATAGGGAGTACCCTCCGTTACACGTACCACACGTGACCTGGGTGGTGCTAAATGTGCAACAAACTGACAACCGTACTGTCTTCTCAAAGATCTCACGGTTCGATATGATTGCCATACGATAAATAGTAAATAATGAAATTACCATTAAGTTTGATAACAGATTACGTGGTCGATCATACATTTCCCACTTAGAATGTAAGATGCATAATCCCAATTTGGCAAAACGTTTGTAAAACGACATCGAATTTGTACTAGTAAACAAAACTTGGAAATAACTATAGGAAGAGGAACCGAATTTGTTATTGTATAGCTATCACTCGTTTCTAGTAAGTTGTAGGTAGCTATAAAAAGCTTATAAGTAGAAGCTTATTCATGCCACACAGCCAACATAGCAGAACAGGGATATCAGATCTTTCCCCATCACGCCAATGCCAAATGGGGTTTAAAACAAAAAGAACAAAAGCGCGAAACAATGGTCTGCTGGATACGCACAGTTTAATGTGAGAGTTTTGTACCCATTATACTCGTATATCAACTCAATACTTTCACAAAATCGTATTTAACAAAAAGTTGCAATTGTAAGAGCTATCTTACGTGTACCAAATAAAGTTGATATTCCTAAATAATTAAATATAAGATGAAACGTCGGGAAAATATGTAATTAATATGGGAAGAGTGGACTTGGGGGGATCAAATCATTGTACTTAATTGAATCGCTTTTGTTTTTAAATTTCGCTTTATATTAGTTATGTACTTTTCTGATCATTTAAAAGCGGATGCATACTTTTCGAACTTATGACTGTGCAATGTCATGATAAGAGAAGATAAAATTATTTGAGACTTATTTTAAACGTTATATTATTGGTCTACTTGGGGCTATTCCCATAAACGTCCATAAAAGTATCAATCGTTCATTCAACGAATTATAAAAATAACATTATATTATGTGGTATAGAAGTAGTAGCATTGAAGCATCAAAATTAATTTTGTATTAAGCAGTAACGCCGATAACGAAAATTCCAAATTTCAAATTAATTTTTTATTATTATTTATTTTTATTACTTTTACTTTATCCTGCTCGGAGCATAAAATTTTCCTATTTTTCCGTTTAGTTTGAAAATCGAAGCATCAAATTTTGAAAACTTTTTGTGTAACGATAACTTTGTGTAAACTCAAAGAAAGGTCTTGTCTAAACATAAGTATATACTCGTATCTGTTTAAGTAATGTACAGTCGGCGGCCTCATAAGTAGCTGGACACTAAGGGACTTTGTCGCTATCACCCGTTAGACATTTAGTAGTATGACAGTTTAAACATGACATTAAAGCGACAAAGTACAAAGGTGTTTTGTTTAGCCCCTTGTGAGGCCGACCGTACCAAATAGCATTTCAGTGACATTTAAATTTAAATAGTAAACTAAATTTTATATGTTTTAGTGGGAACTGTTGAGGAATTAAATACATGTCCATTTGTAATCTAGGTTTTTAATTCAATTCAATTTCAATCATTTATTGATACATTTTTTATAAAACATTTTACACGTCAATAATTCAATACACATTGTACACATATGAACATGTCATTGTTTTAAGTTGTTTTTATGTAGATTTAACTCTGTGTGTGTTCTCCAAATAAATAAATAAAACTCATTTTAGTTAAAATACCATTCAAATTCGTTTGTCTTTATCTAAGTTTACCCAACATACTTATATATGTAGATTTATATTTGCGAGATCTAGATTAAACCATTTTCGTGTATTTGTATGTTTTATGAATAAGAGGGGAAATTTATGATTAAATTCGACCTTTCATTGTGCGTCTTTCGGCCGAGACGGCATCACCAGTAGCGGATCGCGGATACCTAAATATGCAGATCCTATTAAATCTGAAATAGCTATCCAATCAGTGCGCGCACGCTTCGGCGCATTTATGCGTCGTTACGGCGTAATGTTCCTCCGTACTCATACTTGGGCATAAACTTAACCGTGGACCTATGTAATGAACTAATGACCATTTTGTAACTAATTTAAAATTCATACACATCTCTCGTAAAATATTCTTGCAAAAGTAGTCGTCCGTTTATTTATGATTTACTTAGTCTTGTTGTTTGTTAATTGGTTGGACATTAGAACTAAACAAGTAACATAAAAAACTACAAAATGTTTTTATATAAATTGTACCTAATCATTTCCATATTTCTTGGTGTAGTTGGAACTCGTTCTATATCCATACCCTCCCGTCGTCAACCAATACACGTATCCATTATGTAAATAAATAACATAACTTGATAAAAGTATGTACCTCAGCTTGATATTAAACGTTTCGCCTTCCACAAAAACGCTATTATATGTTTCTTTTTAAGTACACTTACGTCATCATCATCATCATCTTTCAGCCGAATGACGTCCACTGCTGGACATAGGCCTCCCCCAAAGACTTCCACCCGCATACAGCGGACACCCTTACGTAATGATTACACTTGTCACACTTACGTAATTATTACAAACTAAAGTTATTACAACTCAGATTCTACAGGCATAAGTTTCCCAATGTTAGACGAGGCGGAGTCACGTTGACACAAACATGATGCACACTCTCCGAAAACACATCTCGAACTTCAGCTATAAATATATATATTGTGCTAGATGTCGCCCTCCAGTTTATACACACGGTATTACATAACATTCAAAAGGATCTCGGTAATTTTCCGCGGCTTCGCATCCCTCCTCTAGGGCTGTCAAAACTCCCCCACGATTGATAAAATAGCTCCGCTGCACAAACCGCCGAAACGGCAGAAAACTCACAAAAGGCAGAAAGTCCTCGACGACTCTCAGCCTAAACGCTTTAACTATGTCCCAACCCCATACTTCAGGATTGCTCACTCCACTTGTCTCCAAAAACCCGTGAATATTTTATAGGATTCTAAGCCTAATAACAGGGGAGCAAGAGTTAGCTTGCCGTGGGGCGGCCGAGATAATGATGGCACTTCAGCCGATGGTTTTGGTATTGCTTCTAATTGGTGGTGGTTCTCATGTAAAACTGTTGCACGCGCCACCCCTATATTCCATCATAAGTAGGTACATACAGAATTGGTACCTATTGTGTATCTATTGAATATCCGTGCTATAGAGCTCAAGCTTGCGTTTAATTCTCATTGTGCATTGTAACTAAACAAATACATATTAGAATGGATACAACTGCACCATATGAAATCCTTTGTTTCAAAGACGTAATAGCTATAACTACACAGGACGCCTTAATAAAGGCGTAATATTATGCATAGCCTCATTATTAAGTGCACACCGTATAACATCAAACTAGTTCAAGCAATTCGCTTAAATTAACTGCTCACTGGGAATATCCTCTGGTGAAACTCGATACAGTAAACATAATCATTTTGCTGCTACTACTTATATATAAATATTAAGTGCTCAGAGTACAAACAATAGGTCGTTTAAGTAAATCTACTTATTAGTTTCGCCTGTAGACAGCGCTCTTTCTAAAGTACATGTAAGTGTACATTTGTATAATTGCAAAAGCAACCTTGCCTTGTATAAGATAGAATGCAAGTTCGAATGCATCTAAAAGAGAAGCAATATCAAGAAACTAACAGGGTATAGTGCGAGTCAGGTCATAAACGTGAGACAAGCAGAGGTTTTAATTAGGGACCGCGTCGAATGCGGTCTCGGCGCACGTCGCTGAACCGACTGAGAGGAATGAGGAGGCGCTTAAGGCCTCTGTACACACACGAGACTCGCATCCGAGATTCATTATATTGCGGGTTATCGTTGTATAATGGGTTCAATCGATCTGTCCCACCGCGCAATGTAGTGAAACTCGCATACGCGTCTCGTGGGTGTGTAAATAAGTCTTTACTCCTGCAAATGAGCGACAGGACGTAGCGAGGAATTAAACAACAAATGCCAAACTTTAATTCCCGTTTTGTGTATTTATTTATTTATACTTTGCAAAATACTAGACCGTACAAATGGCGGACTAATTGTCTAAGGCATTCTCTACCAGTCAACCACTGGGCTAAAAAAACAATTGTAAAGGACACATCATACACATATCAATTAAAATGTGTAGTATCTTATCTTGGTATTCGAAAGACATTAAATTTCATTCTTTCAATAAGTCCATGTTACTTGGTCCTAATGATGCATCAATGCCACAATAATAATGTATATTTATCTAATTACTAACTAGAAATGGTATTGTACTATAATATTCGTGATCTGCTTTGACCTTTTTTGAATAAAGTATCAAAAAGTATCATCTTATTACTAGTAACTATGTTAAAAAACTGATTTCATCGCAGTAATTATTAATATTTTGATTCGTTTAATTTTACACTAATATTCATTCATTCATTCAAATCTAAATATTCTAATACGAGCATCATGAGGCCAGCAAATTAAAATATCATATCAACATGATATCATCGATGTTGAGATAAAATGTATTTTTTTTTAAATATTGGTGGACAATCTTACACAAATCGACCTAGTCCCAAACTAAGCAAAGCTTATACTATGGGTACTAGACGACGGTATATATACTTATATAGATAAATACATACTTAAATACATAGAAAACATCCAAGACCCAAGAACAAATATCCGTGATAAATGCACAAATAAATGCCCTGGCCGGGATTCGAACCCGGGACCTCTAGCTTTGGAGGCAGAGTCACTACCAACTAGGCTAAACAGGCCGTCAAATATTCAAGTAACATATTCGTATGATAAGCATAAACGTATGAGATATACGTGTTGAATGTATCTGTGTGAAAAATAAGGCATTCAGTCTAGGTTCAAACAAGTTGATTTATATACAGGCTGTTCGGCACATGAACCGTCAAATTTTTTTGGCGTGCTGGTAGGGTGATTTCCTACCATTCCACCCTTAGACCCTGGGTCCTAAGAGTTAAGGTCAAGGAACTACGGTTTTTTTTTAATTTTTACCTAAACTACCCAAATTCTGACCTTTGAAGCCTCATAACTTTTTTTGTGTATGCTTTTACATGCATAACTTGCTTAATTTTATAGCGTAAAAGCTAGTCTACTCTAGAACAGTATTAATTAATGATAAATGACGTAATCCCGGTCCCTTCAATTTATTATACATTATTATTGCTATTATTATCTTATTCAATGTTTGTACTCTATTATATAACTGTATTACGTTTAATATCAGAAGCCTTCAGCATAACTTTGACCAATTTCTAGTGACTTTTAACCGGCTAAACATTGATTTCGACGTCATTATTCTTACGGAGTGTTGGTTGAGAGAGGGATCGGTTGTTGGGCACATAGAGGGATATACATCCTTCCGCACGTTAAGATTACACAACCAAGCGAGCGGAGTGGTTGCTTATGTAAGAAAATCTTTAAATGTGACTGTCACCGAGCCACTCATCCAGGACTCAGATAGTCTTTTCATAAAGGTGCCTGAGCGCTTCTCTTTACTGGGTTTATTGGCTATGTGCACGTCAGAAACGTCAAACGTCAAAGGTCCCGAGACAATTTCAAAACTCAGAGATGTCAAATAATGACACATGAATATTATATTTACTTTAGTAAACGAGAAAGACCCCGTATTGGAAATTTTACTGAAATAAATAAGAGAAAAAATAAATACATACAAACGAAACTAATCGTAGGAAACCGTTAAGAAACCAATAGAAAACGTGAAAGTAAATTTGACAGTGGTCCCCGGTAAGTACACATTTCTGCCATGGTGTGCGCTACGATCGCCTAGTTTACCCCCACCACCTACTTCGCACATAGCCAATACCGCTCTCCTTCTTTTACTAATCCTACCCCATTTATTCATTCTTTAGAATATTTTATTAAAAATAACACAAAAGAGCCAAGCTGTTTTATATTAACGGGGGATATAAATATTAATATTAATTCTCCATGCTCTGATCATCATACCTCCGAGTATTTATGCATGTTGGCGAGTCTTGGGCTCACATCCGCAGTTGATAAGCCCACAAGAGGAGGCTCTTGTTTGGACCACGTTTTTGTGAGGTCGGCGAGGGATATGGCATCGGTCGTCTGTGTTTCCGATATTACCGACCATGATTTAGTTGCTGTTGGCATTACAGCTCGAAACAAAATTAAAATTATAAAACCATCGAGAACAGTTATCAAACAGAATTATAAAGCAATCACAGCAGAGTTAAAACACGAAAACTGGCAGATGGTCACTAGTAAAATAACCGCTACCGAAGCTGCTGATGCTTTCACAGCAGTACTCACCAGAGTAATATCAAAAAACACTGTACGCACAACTGTAAGTAGCTCAAAATTAATTTTAAAACCTTGGATGACTCCAGGCCTTATTAGATGCTCTAGAGTCAAGGATAAACTACATGCCCTCTACCGGAAAACTCCTCATAGTGAAGTCGCTAAACTTACATACACCAGATACAGAAATTTTTATATAGGAATTATTCGTAAAACCAAGGATGACTATGATAGGACACAACTTATAGAAAATAAACATAACCCCAGGAAGCTCTGGCAAACCATTAGATCTATTACCCATCTAAATCAGGATAAGCACACACCACATGAACTAGCCTCCATTAAGCCTAACATGACCGACTCCCTAAATCACGCCAATGAGTTCTTCTCGTCAGTAGGAAAAAACCTAGCAAATGATATTCTTGACCAAAATAATACAACCGAGGTTTTACTTTCATCCAAGGCAAACCTCCCGAATTCACTCCAATTGTCTATGTTCTTATCTCCGACTGACGAAAGTGAGGTAGAGAAAATAATTCTTGGTTTGAATCCGGAAAGCGCCTCTGGCAACGATGAAATAAGTACTCGTCTTATTAGAGATTTGAAAGACTACATTGTCAAGCCACTCGTCTATATTTTCAATCTAAGCATATCAACTGGCACTTTTCCGGAGAGCTGGAAATTAGCCGCTATTGTCCCGATCCACAAAGGAGGTGCTAAGGACTGCCCCAGTAATTACCGCCCAATTTCTTTGCTTAGCTGTCTTTCTAAAATTTTGGAAAAGATCATTAATAAACAGTTGATCGGTTATCTCGAATCACGAGACTTGCTTTCCGAAAGACAATTTGGCTTCAGAAAGGGCAGATCTACGGAGCAGGCTGCCACCTTGTTAGTAAAACTTGTCTCTTCCTATCTTGACAGCGATGAGTCATGCGTGGGCGTCTTTTTGGACCTGGCCAAGGCGTTTGACACAGTCTCAGTCCTGATTTTGTTAAGAAAACTTGAACTTTTAGGGATAAGAGGCACTGCCTGGAGCTGGATCAAAAGCTACCTTACAAATCGGAAGCAGAGCCTCAGACTTGGCGCCTTGGTCAGTAATCCAGTACCGATACCATTTGGTGTACCCCAAGGAAGCATTCTCGGTCCCACCCTCTTCCTAGTCTACCTCAACGACATGATATCTCTGCCTCTCCGACAGGCAGAAATAATTTGCTACGCAGACGACACTGTTTTGGTCTTTCATAATATTTCCTGGGAGCGTTGTTTCGAGGATGTGGAGAGCGGGTTGTTAATGATCGCTAAATGGTTGGCAGATAACCTACTCTCCCTTAACATATTAAAAACAAAATATCTCTGCTTCCACAAAACTGCTGCTTCTGCTCCTCTTACGCGACCAGATATTCAACTTATCTTCAATCGCTCTATGGACAACACAACTACCAATACTAATAGTGTATGTAATATTATCAGAAACTGTTCCACCGTAAAGTATTTGGGTATTACGTTGGACGAGAATCTCAATTTCAAACAGCACATTGAAGTGATGTCTGGAAGGGTCAGAAAAATGGTTTTCATAATGAAAATACTAAGAAACTCTGCTGGGAAGGACTTGATGAAATTAGTATACACATCAATGTGCGAGTCAATTTTATCGTACTGTATAAGCGTGTGGGGTGGCACCAGTTCATCTGCACTTCTGCCGAAAGGGCCCAGAGGTTTGTACTTAAGGTCATGCTTAGAAAGCCCAGGTTTTTCTCTACAACTGCTCTTTATAAAACTGCGGACGTCCTCAGTGTGAGGCAGCTGATGATTCTGCGGGTCGCAACTCAAGTACACGCGAAAGTTATTAATTCGGAGGAGTATCCTGCTTTAATCCATAAGAGAGTTTTTAAAATCCCTATCCCCCGCACAAGAACAGCATTTGCACGGCGTCTCCCAAATTTTTTGCATCCGTATATTTACAACACGGTGGTAAGGATCTGTAGGATTGCAGGAAATTCTTCTCGTGAAGCAAAAGCGAAGATTCTCAGTTGGTTAAAAGGTCTTAACTATAGGCAAACCGAGCAACTCCTGAAGATCATTACTTAGTCTTGGCACTACCTTAATCTTGTAGCCTCACACCCACGTCGTGCATCCCCACTTACACACACTCAGACAAAAATACATACACTCACCAACACACACACACACACACTTGCACTCACATACCTTTTACTCTAGGTTGTTATATGTTTCTACTTTCTAGTTACTGTTTGGTCATCATAATAATATATATATATTTTTCTGGTATCTTTTTTAAATCGGCGATCTTTGATTATATTAACTGTGTATACGTATGTAACCGTAGTAATACTAGAACTTATGGTAGTTAACTTATTTTAAATTCGAATCTGGTCACCACAATACAGGCTTAGCCTAGTGTGGGGCCGCAGGATAATTTGTAAATGTACTTAATTTTTCTTGCAAATAAACCAAATTTTATTTTTTAATTTTATTTTATTTTATTTTATTATTTCAAATTATTTATGATTTTTATAGCATTATGTTATGAATGACATTCAATATCATTAAAGATTTGCACGCCTGCTCGCAGGCTAGATTAGTACGCTGTTGGATATTTTCTTAAGTAACAACTTTGTAAACTGGGTCTGAGCAAATAAATATTTCTGATTTCATTAAATATTGTTGAAAGTGAATGATAACCAGAGTGTTAAAACGTAAACCAGTATCGGTTTAGAGTATTAGTTATTCAAAGTTCTCGCGGATTAGCCTACCCTTTGTATACAACGTGCTCCTGAGGAACCCACGTAACTTTACCAGCGTATTCCTGATCATATTTAGAGACTAAAACATCGTGTGAAGTTCACTGGATTCAGGCTAGTATCAGAGATATTACCATTTTTTCAGAAAACACTTTTGATTCGTAACACAGCGCAGAATGCGTTTTTGCGCACGATGTTGCTATTATGTGGTTGAGTCTAGACATACTGATTGACAGACTTCAAAGTGACATTCTCATGTTTTCGCAAACCAAATTCTAACAAAAAAAAAGTTCCCGATCGAATTTAAGACATGGTTTCACCAAATAAAATTTACTTTAAATATAAACATTTAAAGTAAATTTAGCATTCAAAAAACCTAAAAAAAAATTTTTTGGTTTACGTTATTGACCTAAAGTCATATTATATTTTTTGCTACTTTTAGCCACAGCAATGCGTGGTTAAAATCTTTCGGTTTCCTCGCGAGCACCGTATGTAGATAGTCGTGTACCCGACAATGGCGTTAGAAAACGAGCGTTTCGAAACGTTTCATCGTATGTATTCGACTAACATCAATACAATACAATTTTTTTATAATACCATAGTTACAAGTCAAAAAGTCAAATATTAACATCTATACTATATATATTTATATATATATAAAGCTGACGAGTTTGTTTGTTTGTTTGAACGCGCTAATCTTAGGAACTACTAGTTTTAATTGAAAAATTATTTTTGTGTTCGATAGTCAATTTATCGAGGAAGGCTTTAGCATCACGCTGCGACCAATAGGAGCGAAGACGCGGACTAAGTCGCGGGCAACAGCTAGTTATTAATATTTATGTACACCCATTGCTAATTTTTATGTGTGTGTGTGTGTGTATCATCTTCTTTACACTGTTGCGGTCGCCGCATGTCGCAGTCGGCTATCGACTAAATGTAATTGCGCATGAAAGCAGCTGGCACTCCGAACGCCACAATCTCCAGAAGCAAAGACACAGGAGGAGCCACCCAAGCACCACTGACCTATGCTTAATGGCCTGTATACAGTTTGATTTGTGATTAGTGTGAGTTCATAGAATAGGAGTGTTCTATTTTTTTACGACTAACTTTTGTATGGACTTGAGACGGCGCGGCGCTGAACGAAGAATGGCGTGCAGTAACACAGCCTGTCTAACCGCCGCCTAAGAGACGAGCCAGTTTACTGGCGTCCGTGCCTCGCGACGCATTCCACCCGCGACCCAACACCACAGTTTACGAGCCGCATTAATGACAAACGGTAACGACCGGGAAGAGAATCGATTCAGGACCGATTTTACTATCGACTCGCCATAACAGATGGAATGTTTGCTTTGACGATTGGGATCATTTTCGCGGCAACTTTAGATGTATCATGTGTTATAAAGGGTGTAAGGCAACTAAAGACCGGTGTTTTAACCTGCACAAGTATAATTGAAAAGGAGTACACTTAATCAAGCCCGAGATTTCATGAGCCACGCTCTCACTCCATGATGGAGATCAAAAGTATACGAACGTATACTTTGCACATACATATCTTTCATAAAAAAAACGTATATTGAATAATATCTGATTTCAAGGCCCATTGTAATAACACGAAATGCACGTTGTTTAGCATATATCACTATCCTAATGCATCATTACAGCTAAATTTGATTGCCTTTAATAGACTAAAGGCATAATAGCTTTTAGCCGTATATTCAGCTCCTTAAAACTCATTGTTCTAATTTCAAAGAGCATACGAGTAATACAGTACATTGTATCGAACTCGTGTGCATACTAATGTAAATAAGGCTAAAATCAAAAACAAGCGTGGGTGTGTCGACCCGCTGGCGGATAAAAATGTTTAAATACGCGACGCGACCATTACAGTTTTCTAGGGTTCCGTAGCCAAATGGCAAAAAAACGGAACCCTTATGGATTCGTCATGTCTGTCTGTCTGTCTGTCTGTCCGCCCGTATGTCACAGCCGATTTACTCGGAGAATACAACTACTGCAATTATGGAATTTGGTGTGGAGGTGTATGTTATGAACCGCTATAGAAATATGATGTGAAATTACGAAAAAACAATATTTAACTGGGGGGCACCCCATACATGTAACAGGGGGTCAAATATATTTTTTTCTATGTACATGTACAACCTGATAGGCCTTCAAAATTGATTGGTGAGATATTAGCTGTCAAAGTCGTAAAAAGTGCCCCCCCCCCATCCCCTCTAATTTCCAAACTATGAAGTTTTAAATTCTGAAAAAAAAAACATGATGATGTACATTAATAAATCCTTTCAACGATTTTTGGTTTGAACAAGATAGTTTTAACGGTTTTTGAGTGATTGCTGAAAAACTGTCTTGCCAAAACAAAAGGGCATAAGTGTCGTAAATTTCCTATGAAGATACGACCTATTGTGATTAAATGTATAATGGTTTTAAATGTAGATTAGGAGGTGTCGGTACGGAATCCTTTATGTGCGTGGTCCGACACGCACTTGGCCGGATTTTATTAGTAAGTAGTTGTAATGAGAAGTTTTATTATACGTTCCACTTAATTTCAAAAACAAGTGTTATTTTTTCATGATCCATTCCAATAATGTAAAATTCACTATGTAAAAACCTTGAATTGCAAGATACATTCAAGGTTCTTGCAAATAAAAATGGTAATTCATTTAGATATATTAGATATATATATTATCAAAGCTGTGTTGGTACATAGGTCTTATAAATATTACAGAAGTCTTATCAGCTTGCCCATTTCTGGCGTACAATATTACACTATACTAATACATGCCGACGTAAAACAATTACAAATTATCAAAACAATTAACTATAGATGTGCATAAAATATTCATTTAGATTATAGAAACTTTTTGTTAATAGCCATTTCTTGAGCTTATTTTTAAATCTGATCCCATCTTGGGCCTTAATGTGTTCAGGCAAGTGATTGAATATTTTTATTCCTGTGGCATATGTGCTCCTGCTTAGTATAAAACTAGACGGTCTAACCGTACACACATCATATTTATATTGCAATCTAATATTATTTTTTGAGACACTTTTCTTAATAAATATGTCATTTTGTTCCTTAACTAATACACAAATTTCCAAAATATAGATACATGTCAGAGTTAATATTTCATTGTCTTTAAAAACTTCTCTGAGAGATTCTAGTTGCCAAAACTTAAATATTATACGCAAGCATCTTTTTTGAAGAATGAATGTTGATTCTACGTTTGTCGAATTGCCCCAAAATATTATGCCATATGTCAGGCGGGGATAAACATTTCCATAGTACGCCTTCTTTGCGACATCGGTCGAGGTTATATTTGTCAATATTGATAATGCGTAGCATGCTCTGGCTAGATTTTTATTTAATTTATCTATGAGATGCTTCCAGTTTAGGTTGCTATCAATTGTGACTCCTAAGAAGTTAGTACTATTTACTTGTTCAACTTGTTTGTTGTTCATAACTAGATTAACACTTTATGTACCTGTTTACAATTTAGGAATTGTAAAATTTTCGTTTTGTCTAGGTTCACACTTAGATTCAAAGTCGACAACCAATCAGTTACATGACTTAAGGTATTATGCAATTCATTGGATATATCTGACCCATTCTCCTCGGAGACAAAAATAGTGGCATCATCAGCAAACATAACACACAAGTGGTGAGCTATCAAGGGTAACTCATTTACATATACCAGAAACAATAGCGGTCCCAGCACACTACCTTGAGGTACCCCTTGCCGATTTATTTCACAATTTGACTGTACTCTGTTTTTGTAGTCCTGTCATATGAATCTAATACAGTGACTTGAGTTCTTTTATTAAGATAGGTCTCTATTAATTTTAAGGCAGTTCCCCGTATCCCGATGTGATCCAGCTGTTTCAGTAAAATTTCGTGAGTCACGCAGTCAAAAGCCCTTGACAGATCTATAAATAATCCAAAAGAGGTTTTTTTCTTATCCATATCTAGCCATATTTGATAAAGAATTTTGAATATGGCTAAGGTTGTGTTTTTCCCCTTTCGGAACCCAAACTGATTTGCGTTTAATATTTTTTATTTGTCAAAGAATGATGTCAAGCGATTCATTATAACTTTTTCAAATATTTTTGAAAAATTTGGCAGCAAAGCAATGGGTCTATAATTTTTTAATTCCAGTTTAGATCCTTTTTTATGCAAAGGTCTTATTAACGCCTTCTTAAGATCGTCCGGAAAGATACCATTTTCTAAAGTTAAATTTATTATATGGGTCAGGGGTTCTGCTATGTGTTCGATACTTGATTTTATTAATTTCACGGGTATTTGGTCATGACCAGTGCTATTTTTACTTTGTTGTTGGTCTCATAAAATGCTAGTTGAGATTGGCTGAGACCGTGGTTTGTATTGAATATTGTATTGTGTACGAGTATTATTTAAATTTATAAAGCACTTATTTACTGCATTTGCAATGTCAAAAGGATTATCCAGAACTATATCATCAATTTTTATAGAATCTACCGTGTTTTTTTATTGTGTTTGTTTGTGATGTATTTTGTTTTATAATTTGCCATGTAGCTTTACTTTTGTTCGTACTCTGCGTAATATAATTCATATTTGTGTTTCGTTTAGACTGCTTCGTTACCATTTTCATGATCCGGCAGTATTTTTTGTACTCATTTTTAAACATTTCGTTACCAGATTTTTGGGTTTGCAAGTATAATTGCCGTTTCCGTTTGCTAGCTATAATAATCCCTTTAGTCTTCCAGTTTTTTTTTTTTTGTAAGTGACTAATTTTTTCAGTTGGTATGCACAGAACAAGACTGAAAGTCTCAATAAATGCTTTATAAGCGCAATTTAGATCTGTTGAGGAGTAGACATCCGCAAAGCTGAATTTTGAGATGTATTTGAGAAAAATTTCTAAATACCTATCTGTTATGTATTTGTCTACAATCAGTATGTTTGATATCCCGAACTATTCGTTTTGAGAATATCTACTAAAATTTCGTCCGTGCACAGGCAAGAGCATGCATATTTATTGCAATCATTCCTTAAGGGGGTGAAAAGGGGAGTGGAAGAATGCATGGGAGAGATTTTTTTTTTAATTATTGTTTTCGAATGATAAACTTAAAAACTACTACAAAACTTCGCCAAACCTCAGAGCAATTCATTAGCGAATGGCTTTAATACACCCATTTTTTGCTGTCATAAATATCTCTAAGGCGATAAGGAGGAAGGTCATAGCCTCGGGTAAAAGCTAGTATTATATAACACAGAACCAATGTTGTTGTCAATTTTTGTTTTACAAGTAGATTATTATCATGGTTGAGATTTCAAAACTAAATAGACTTAAACTTTTATTTTTATTTGACATGTACGATGGACTTAGATGACATTTAACTCGCATCACAGATAAGCAAAGAGTAACAGTATTTGTTTATTATTATTATTAAAAGCCTAAAGAGTGTCTCACTGCTTGGTAAAGACCTCCCCTCTTGATTTCCACTCATCAGGGTTCTGAGCAGTCTCTGGCCATTCGTCGCGATATGTGAATTGGGCCAATTTTTAGGGTTTGCCCTTGCAATTGATCATCTTGAGCCGACATTGTTAAGTGTAAGAGGTAAGACATTGATGATTAGTTATAAAAAAAAACTTTAGCTATATAAAATGTGTTTCGTATATTCTGTGAAATATCACAGAATAACCGCGATATAATTATTTTAAATTGTTATATTTGGGTCGTTATTAATAGAAATTAACATAGTTAAGGGCTTTAATTAAAACTAAACTTAACTGATTTCTTCGTTGAGTTACCCATATATTTTGTAGGTATGATCAACTTTCGTTATAAAAAAGGACGCAATCGTAATTTTGTTTTCTCTAAGCCTTTAAATATGTTTTAAAGGCTTAATTAATGAGTATCAGTCGCAGAAATAGTAGACAACATAACAATAAAAGGTGAAATAAAAAAACATTCTGTCGCTCTCCGCCTGGGTGCGACATGCGTTGCCCCACATCTCTGCCGGTGCGGTGACCCGGTCGATCAGCTCGGCCACCACGGTTTATCCTGCAGCAGAAGCGCAGGGCGCGCTTCTCGTCATGCCAGTCTTAATGACGTCATCCGTCGGGCACTTGCTAGCGCTGGCGCACCAGCTATTCTAGAGCCGACTGGACTTGCTCGCGACGACGGCAAGAGGCCCGACGGCATGACCCTTGTGCCCTGGAGGCTGAGACGGCTCCTTGTCTGGGACGCAACCTGTGCGGACACCCTGGCTCTATCTCATCTCCACGGCACCGCTACCAAGGCTGGCTCTGCTGCCAATTCGGCCGAGCTTCTCAAGCGGCGCAAATACGCAGCCCTAAATAACCACCTTTTCGAGCCGTTTGGGGTCGAGACCCTGGGGCCCTGGGGTGAGAGTGCATTCAGAATCTTTTCTGAATGCGCTAAGCGTTTAGTAGACGTAACGCGTGACCAGAGGGCTGGTTCATATCTGGCACAGCGGCTCAGCGTTGCCATACAGCGTGGCAACGCTGCCAGCGTTCTAGGCAAGCTCCCGGCTGGAGTTGAATTAAGAGAAATCTTTTATTTATAATTTAGATTTATGTTAGATTTTAATTTTAAAGTTTAGCATTAGTTTTTATTTATAGATATATTTAATTAAGCACTGTACAAATTGTAATTTATAAATATTTATTATTATAATAAACATGTATTGTTTCTTAGAAGCGAATTAAATTATATCCGCTAAATAAATAAATAAATACAAAAACCATCCGTAACTCCGTAACACTACTAAATTAAAATGAATATATTGTTTCTTCTACTTGAAAATAATCGACTTGATTTAACATTACATCTCAAAACTTTTTTGTAGTAAATAGGTATAAGAATCTTTCTACATCTTTTTACATGTAGGTAAATAATGTTTTTCATGTGATATGTGCCTATACAGTTAACGGGCTGAGCACTCTAGTTACATCTCATACTTTATACAATACAAACATGAGTAATTATATCAAACCGATTTGGTACATAACTAACAAAATTATTTAATAATTATTCACACCGCTTCCGACTGGACGGCGCCATTCAAATATGAGACGTATCTACTGGGCAAACGCTTGAAAACCCTAGTGAAGTTAGGTTAGAATCGTATCGTACCTAGGCTTTCCTTGCTTTGCGTTGTTGATCCGCGCCCTACGCCGATCACGTTTATTTCGACAATCAATAATTTGGCAATTGTAGTAAATGCTCAGTGTGTTAACAGGGGATTATTTGACATTATGGTAGGTTTCGTTTATAGCCATAAGGTTTATTAAAAAACACTACTGTAGAATTTATGCGTGTGCACTAAAATCAGTTAAAATTGTTTAAAAAATAGTAATAATAAAATCCCCGGTGGTTTTTTTTTTTGAAAAATGGGTAAAATAATTGTCGTGACAGTATAGTCAAAAATCACCAACTTTTGAATTTATGTATAGCTGTTATTAATTTATTTCAATATTTTTATTATTATATGCTCTACGATATAAAAGGTGATTTTTTAAAATACTGTTTTTAATAATATGTTAGTCCCTTTAGATCAAAAATCACTAGTGTAGGATTTAATGTTTATATTTAATGAAGAATATAAACTTCATAATTTTTTTGGGATTAGCTCATTATATTTTTTGGGGAAAACCTTTGACTTATCCCAAAATAATGTTCTATCGGATTGCACAAACAAATACAGTGTAGGATTTAATGTGTAATTCTCGAACAACTAAAAGTTTCTTTCCCGGACTAATACGTCTCCATGCCATCCCGCCATCTCCGTCGTGGCCTGCCACGTCGTCGCCACCCATTGTTCAGCACCCACTCCTGGCTAGTTTGGCCTACCTTTGCGGCTGCATGTGGCAGACGTGGCCAGCGTATTCCCATTTCATCTTGGCGTTCTTGAATCCAACGTCAAAAATTCTGGTTTTTGAGCGTAGCGTAGAATTTCGAACCCCGTCGATCCGTTTCACTCATAGGATGCTACGCTCGATAACCCGTTATATAAAATATAACATTATATCGCAATAATAATAATCTACTAAAGAATAATACTAAAATAATATATTAAATAGTTTCACGTACCTATATGGCTAATTAGTGTTTCCGACTCGCAATGCATCACAAATCCAAGGCTCTGAGATAGGTATGTATGACAAGCATATATTGCATCGGGACATAATAAGCATATACTGATAAGATTAATAGTGCAGAACAATCGCAAGAACCTCGATCATACATAATTTTATGTGGGTAACTTACTCGTACGTGCCTAATCGGCATCTTACTGATACCTATTTATGTTTTGATACGGGAATATATTTGAATGTAACCAAGAGCCTAATTCCCGAAGGCGTATAAAAAATGTCTGTGTAGCTTCTAGGTTCAAACACTTCCTGTAGTTAAAGTAAATCCGAGTAGTAAAAGTTTGACCCCCGTTTTTGTTCGTATCTAAGCATTGCAGTCAAATTTTATACGTTTCACGTGCTCGATGCAAACATAATGAGACAAAACAATTTTTGTATCAAAGATTTTTGTAGTCTGCTAAAGAAAATTCTAAATTTAAAATGAAAGGGAAAATAATACCTCCCTAAGGCCATATACTCTTAAAAGGGAACTAATTAAGGATTTCGTGCCTGAGCTTGATGTTCCGATTGCTCAGTTGGCTAAGCGATCGGCCGCATATGACAGGATGTCGCAGGTTCGAACCCTACACGGTGCACAACTTTTTTTTTAACAAAAACAAGCCTCTTGTCTTGGTCTCAGATCTCTCAACACGATAAGGTACTCGTGGGTAGGGTAGGGAAACAAGTTGAATTAGTATTTATAATTGAGATAAGAGAAGATGGTCGATTAAGGTCCACTGACCGGAGCGAAGCTATTAAATAATGATGACTTGATGACTATGAATCGAAAGCAAAGCCTCCATACTCTCAGTCTGGAAATCAATTTGCTTTTTTTTATACCACGTCGGTGACAAATAAGCGTACGGACCGCCCGATGGTGAGCGGTCACCGCAGCCTATGGACGCCTGCAACTCCAAAGATATAATAACATGCGCGTTGGCGACTCTTTAAGAATTGTACACTCCTTTCTTAAATCCGTTTCATTACTTAGTTTATACTTACCATATCATTGTACTTTATATACATATTTAGTCACTTGTTTTTGTTTATAACGGTTAAAATTCTTTAACGCCAGGTAAACTTTATCTCTGTCAATCGCTAAGTGTCAACCTGGGATTCAGGCCAAGCCTAGTGCAGGGGACACAGGAAAATTACAAAGTGAATAAAAAAATATAATCATATACAGCGGTAGGTTACGATCTAAATGTATGAAATCGTGTAATTAATTATAAGTACCTCTGTATTGTAAATAAATGTATTGAATTGAATTGAATTGAAACTCGTACATAGAACCCTATAATGTTGCTCCGGGGGTTTACTGTAGGACAAATTGTTCACTTTGTTATTTCCCTGGCTGGGGAATCACTTGAATTAAAAAACTTGATATTAATTGATATATTTTTATAAATATACCCTTTCTACATTCATGAATAATTTTTTTCATCCTTTCTTTTTTGACGTAAATGCAACTATCTAGTTACGTGGTGTGCAAAACAACTCTGAATGTGAGGCCTTTGATACCTTTTAAGTATATTAATATGCGTAAAGTATTTACTTGTTGTTCAATAACATTTGGAACTGTGCCGTACTTTTTTAATTATGGTTTCCTCTAGTTGTGACTACTATATACCATTGAATGACTAGGCTATAAAGCGGCTATCATAAGATAAAATGTTTTGAATGATTACAGTAATCAGCGAGTGAAGCTATCTGACGCGATATCATCGATTTATGCGCTGGCACAACTACATGCCATATCGGATTTAATTTAAACATTAAATAACAACATTCATTTCATCGTATCACGTAACTTATACACGTTATACAATGCACCAATACATAGTCGACATGCTGCACAAACAATAGATATGTCATTCTCCAGCAAGAGGTCCCTCTTTGTTAACGCCGCCTAAATGCGCTTTAGCTTGGCAGTGACTGAAGTAGAGTCCGGGTTACCAGAGTGGCAATTTTTTATTATGCTGTTTATAAAACGAATGCCGTGAAATTAGTTTCAGCATTGTCAAATTGGTTGAGATTCCAAGACTAAACAGACTTCGATGACATTATATTTGACTCGTATCACAAATAAGCAACGTATTTTGGTATTTGACGGGAGTATTCTAATTGTAGAGTGACCATGCATATCGTAAATAATTAAAAAAATCCTTGTCCACACTAAAAATAAACGTTAGTCTCTCTGATTGATAGTGGTACGTAGCAGCAGCTATAAGATCTATGTACTAAATCCGTAGGATAATAATAAAATAATCGAAAAAAAAAACCAAAGTAGCCTTTGTTTTTATACCAGATTATGGTAAAATAAGGAAAACCCATGCTAAAAAAAATTAACACCTAATTATACCCTTATTTTATGCAAATAAATATATGATTATGATTAATTAGTCATATTTGCATCTTTTACTACTCTTTTTTCATAGACATAATTCGTTCGCTTAATTAATTAGCCTATTATTAGGGTACGACGAAACATTTCTCTTTTTATCCTGTTTAAAATACGTTCTCATAAAATAAATTGGGTACAGACGAAACACATCTTTAAGGACTGACGACAAAACATTCGAATGTCCAAAGCGAAAAGATACGTAAGTAGTATAAAAGTGACCAACATTCTGTTTTTTCGACTATATACTACACTCCCGGATATAACTATGATTACACAACTGCCTAAGTAATAACTAGGTATGCATGCATTTGCATGAGTGTAGCCTTTTCCGGATTCTCAAGTCTTTTTTCGCTCTTGAGGTAGCACATTTTCTATTGACAATTATGCTGGTGGTAGGATTATTAAAGGCACACTTACCTCAAATTTCCGAGCGTTGGTGTCATGCGCCTTAAAACCAGGTGAATTTATAAGAGACACTATACAAATCATAACCCGAAAGTCCACTCCACCGCTGACGGCGTATCACTTAACAGTAATTGTCACTGAACAAATTACGTCTTCATCGTGTGTTTCTGATAAAACGAAGATAAGACAAACGGATTTAGTGATAATACTGATGATAAAGGGAATCTTCGATCATTGTAGACAAGGATAGTTTAATATGTGTTAAAAGATACGTGACGTGATACAGAAATATCGATGATAAGTGATAACACTACATAATGTAATGAAGTGACACCGGTCCTTCTTTCAATGATGGAAAGATGAATAATGAATATACTTAGTTAAATAGTTTATGTAAATCTGATATCGCCTAAAATGAAGGTAGACTTTTAACGAATACGAGTATATAACGATACACATTCAACATCAATGAACGTCGACTGCAGAATAAAAATCTTCAAATATTTATAAATAGATTGTAAAATAATTAGAATTAGCCATATAAGTAGGGTGAAACTGCCCTTAGCGAATTAATGTATTTCCCACCTATTCTCCCCGTATCTACCTACTCTTCTTTACTATGCTTCTCTATACGATCATGTGCCAACCTGATCCACTGTTTACTTGCTGCTCAGCAGATATCGTGTGCAATTTGTGCATTGCCTGCTCGCTGACCGTTTGATGCAACCATTCGGTAGTTTGTTTTGTCCATCTCCCATTGTTCCTTTTCGACAAGTGTTCTTGTATACCTTCGGTTTAGTTAGATCGTTCGTTTACTGACACCTGGATATTTTGTGCCGCGCTGGATTTCAGTGTTTACAAGGGAGATGCCTAACATGGCCCGCTCAAGGGCTTTCTGCGCCAAGTTAATTTTGTATAATGCTCCCAATGTCAGTGCCTCATGATTCAGAGCAGTTAATTTATTCCATAGCAGGTAATTAATGACGGCGACTTACCTGTTCTTTCATCGTTATTCGTGGACTCTCCTTCAGCTTCAGCACCTGAAAATATAAATTTACGTTTATTTAGACTAGTGGCTCTTTGAGCTGAAGACCTCGCAATTATATTTTTTTTCAAATTACTAAATTTAGAACCTGCTTACAAAATTTCACGAGAATCGGTTGAGAAATGCGACCTGTAGAGGAGAATATTCGGACAGACAGACAGACATAAGAAAGATTTTTTGTCGAAAGCTGAAACGGAGACGCTTCTCTCGCTCGGTCAATAAATGCTGCTTTGTAATACAACTCTCTTAAAAAACATCTCACAAATTATCGCCTGGGAACAACTTGCTAAATATAGAGCTGTTGCTGGCTCGCGGTCTATATCACATTAAGACTGTTCGTTCCGAGTACTTATCATAATTGTAATATGTTTCGTTAGATAAGGTAACTTATACAACATAACGGCGTTACATTTTATAATGATTATTGGTTATCTTTTACACGTTACCTTAATTATTTTTAGGTTTCATACATTATTTCTGCACTACCTAGTGCGAATTATATTAATTAGATTTGATTTCCGCTACCCAAAGGTTGTCCGGAAGAGTTTGCTCTTTAGCTATAAGACCTTTTGATTGCCTGTATTTTTTGTTATTATGTACATTGTGTCCTTTAATTGCAATGAAAAGCGGTGCGCAATAAATAGTACCTGTATTGTATTGTTATACACTATATATTTAACCTACCAATACACTATAATAATAATAACCTAATAGAGGTAAAGCTTGTGACTTTGTAGGTTTGTATGTTGAAGATATACTCCGATTTCAATGTGCAGGTACGTAGTACTAGTACTATTACTTATTCTGTGCTTCAGGATGGAGCGATGGAGAGAGGTTTTAGAATTAGCAGCGCCGTCCGTGTTATTTGTAAAAAGCGTATTGCAAAGCCGACGAGACGAGATATACCTTGTCTGTTACGTCACTATTATATCTCGTTCCTTATATCTTTCATGTCATAATTTATACCGTCTCGTCGGCCTTACTTTAGTGCTAGTTTCTTTTATGGTTGTTTTTATATCATAGGCGAGTGGTATTAATCCGCGAAACCCCACACTATCTTTACACACACCGTGTGTAAAGACGCGGTGCTGTGTGTTAACTGCCTTATTACGACATAATGAAAATCTGTGTATCAGGCGATGAGCTGGCACTGACAAGTACTAGCCACCCCTTTGTATTACTAACTAATCGAGCTCAATTGCATTAACTTACCCTGCTCGCGTGTAATTGACACTGACACCCTTCAATGAACATTGTGTATCACTTTAGCAAGGCATCTTAGTCACTTTTATCTTCAAGTGCAGGCCCACTTTACGTACGATTACAAAAATATTCGTAATATTTCAGCTAATACCTTCTCTCTCATTAAGTTCTCGTAATGTCATGCTTCAGTACCTAATTTAATCTTTAACATATCTTATTAAGCTTAAACTTCACCTAGCGATGCTTAATTAGAATTGGGGTCTTGTCTACAAAGACAAATATGTTACAATGGGCACTGCACAAGAGAATTAAAAGAGATAAAATCGCTCATATCAGCAGTTAGATTTGAGTACCTAAGCAGTATACACTTTCACAATTATCTACACAGAGCCTTATTCTGTTATATAAACACACAATCTCTATCAGCATAAATACTTATCTAAAAGAATATCAGCATAGATATTAACCGTGAAAACTATAGATAAGCGAATAAGTATATTTGATATTCAGAAAGGATACCTTATTAAGTTATGACTGTGAATAAATGCCAAACTCGATGCGCGTTAGTTCAGTAGTTTTTCCAAATGCCCGACAACTACTTTAATTTGAAATACTTACACAAGTCAGTTATTAATACTGAGTACATAGTGCATACCTGCCTTTGAAATCTCTCTACACTGTAAATATGGACTCGCTGACGTAAATGTTAAAATGTCTGCTCCTAAAAGCTGCCAAATTTTTCGTACTCATCTCTCTTTAGCTAGCTAAGTATATATAGTACTTTAACGTAACGTATATATTTTGCCATTAGTTAAGGTGAATGAAAAAAATAGTCTCGCATCTCTAGCAATTTGTAATAATGAAGGGCGGTTGCCATACGCAACCACCAAAAACATCTTGAGACTACAACGGTACAGTTACGGCCGAACACCTTTCCACCTACTTAGTTTCAATAATACAGCAGGCACGCGACAGGACACTGGCACAAAAGCAATGCACTACACCATCATTACGAAGAAAAAGAAGTCAGCCAGCTGCCTCCTACTTCCTCTCCTTACAAAACTGTGTAATACAAGATGTGCGCTTTGTATGAGCGTTTATTTTAGGGCTTATTCATTACGGCACTCAATTTGGCGCGTGTTCTTATCTTTATGTGTGTATTCTGTGTATCTGTGTCTGTGTAGTGTTTCTATGTATTTATAGACGTGTGTATGTGAGCGCGTGCCGTGCGTCATTATTTGATAGGCGGAAATGAATGCTAAAAGGGTAGTATCGAGGTTTTAACAGATTTCAACTATGATACAAATAGTTAACCATAATTGTGACAGTTGGGTCAATGTGAGACAACTATCGGTTAATCTGAGACAAGCATTTTGCATTCCACATTAATTTCCAATTGTTTTGTGCAATCGCGTCCACGCTCGCAGAAATAACTCGTGAATGTGTTCGTATGTGCGACACAAATTGGAATGAGAAATATTTGTCTCTAATTGACTCCTATATCTGTACAATACTGTAAGAATTTAACCTAATAAACAGCGTTAACCTACTAAACGGCAGGATTATTTTTACTTTCTATTCGTGGTACAGTCAACAGCAACAGTAGATGATCATTTTAGTACCTTGTTAAATACTTTCACTACTTTGACGCATCCCAAACTGTCGCAGTATTGTTACGTTAGTGTGACAAAGTATAAAAATCATCATCTACATTAGCTGTTGACTGTACTTTCCAAATTTAGTACAATACCGAAACTATGTTTATTCAAATTTACCCTTTAAACTATAGTTGCCATTATATCAATTATCATAAATCAACACTCCAGCAGGGCTACTCTAAAATAATATGCGTTCTAAAGCCTTGACAATAGAGCGGGGTTCATATATTTGTGAGCACCTTGTTCACTGCGCTCGTTTGATATCGCCTACATCTTTCGTCCAAATTAATATCACCACACAAAGCATTAGACTGAATATTCATATCGACCCCCAGGTCAATGTTTATTAGAACCAGTTCAAGACAGCTGCCGCTGAAGGGGCGGCGTCTTCCGCTGCATTGTGATGTGCGCACGCGCCGATGCAACGCAGCTTGGCTATCAGCTTTAGCGGGGGTCAGAAAACTTAGCCAATTCTATATATGAACTAGCCCGCGACTTCGTCCGCGTCTTCGTCCACGTCTACGGCCATTCTCGAATGGTCTTTCATCCTCATTTCATCCCACTGAGGGTTGATTTTCGGAAGGAGTTCTATAGCCTAGCCAGCAGTTCGCAAGAGTTAGGAATGGGATGATTTCTCGTGGATTGCATATTATAAACGCTATTTGAGGACATACTCATAAGCCAAATGTTAGGCTCCAGGGTAAAGTCCGGGAACAGAAGGTAATTTATGACCAAAATGTCAAATATAAAATCAGAGTGATACAACATTTTCAGTAATAGTTACGGACCTATAAATGGCGAAATCTAGAAGTTATTTAACGAATATTTCTGGCCACAATCCGGTATAACCATAAAAACCCAACATTTACCGTAAGCGTTTATGGTAAAAGGTGACGCTGTAGCTAAATAAAATTGAATTTATTATGCAGCGCTTTTCGATATAGTTTATAAGGTAGCCCAAATTTTTACGCGTATTTGTCTTGTTATACAAAACAATTTATTCATAGAGGAAGGTAGCCTAAAATTTTCAATATTTTGAATCTTTTTGGTACTCAGAAATAAGGAAATACTGCAAGTTCTTTGTTTTCATCCAAATTTCATGAGAGAAATTTCGAATTAACTTTTTTAAACAAAGGTATTTTTAAAACTTCAATGTATGTTATTTTAATGCAAACGACATATTTTTCTGTAATAAAGTAACCCTCAAACGGTGTCAGTGGGCCCTTGTTGGCACAGAAGCTAAGCCCCTGTAACGGTGTTTACCGAACAAATTTATGTCCGTCATTACGGCACTGTCAATAATCTACTTATCTACCAGCGCCACGCCTCAATACTACCATTGAACATCTGTAATAAGCTACTCTAACGACGAACTGTGTTTGAACAAATGTAAGGGACATTGAGATCGTTTTTTAGGTGACATGGATATGGAATCGTCCGGTTAGCGAAATTATAATTTCCAAACAGAGTAAAAAAATAAATAAAACAAATCGGTTCAAATCCCACCCAGGGTGATCAATATTTAACTTTTTCACGGTCTGGGTTCAAATTCCACCCGGGGTGATCAATTTTTCACTCCGGTTTAAAATGTAAATGGATCATACAGACCTGGAAAAACAAAAGCTATCTAACGACTGACTGAAAATTATAGAGGATATTGAGACTGTTTTAATAACTATACATGGATATGGATCATGCAGACTTGTAAAAATAAAAGCTCTCTCCTGTTCTTAAATTATAGATATATAAATAAACCACCAAAAAAAAAGGTCAAGTGCGAGTCCGACCCGCGCAGCGAGGGTTCCGTACAACGATCGTGTACCCGTCCCTACCCCATTAATTTAAGAGAAATTAAACTCCACGGGTGCAACGCCATTTATCGGAGAATTACACAATCTTAGTTTTAAAATGTTTTTTGATGATAAATGAAATATATAATCTAAAATATAATTCTATTTTTCCCATAATATTTATATTGATAATAACGTTGTGTAATAATTTCACTTTTTCACAGAATTTTTTTTGTTGTAATTGTAAGATTTGTTCAAGTTGTAATTCTAAACTAACCTACGCGCTACATTACTCATTTTGTCTATTAGTGATAATTTTCACGCCCTGTAATAAATTACTTAATCTGTGCAATATCGTTATAATATCAGCACAGCGTTAGCTTATCAACCCACTTGTATTCTATTACACAATACGAAAGCACAACACAGTAGATGAGTGTATCGTATCGGCCGTATTGTCCATTGTGTCGACGCGCTCATTGTTCCTTGTGTGCCCGCCATCGATTGGCTTACGTGTGTGTTATGACTTCTAGCAGTGACAGCCGAGAATAGAAACGCTACGCTATGGATTATAGTTTTTTTCTTTATGACTGATATAGCAGGCCTGCTACTGCAAACGCAAAGTATACTGTGACTATTTACATATTACCTTTTTAACCAGTATGTCGCTGGAAATTTAATTTCATGTATCCCGAAAAGGGGTATAAAATTTAGCATGTATTCCAAACCCTTTTCGGAATATATGCTAGATTTTATATGCATGTACAGTCTGTCTATTTTACCAATAGACCTTGGCTTTATATTGATATCGCACTCACTCTTGCAGCTGACAGTATATTTGTCGTAGAAACCGACGATTGCCGAAGTCTATTGGTAAAATAAACAGACTGTAGCATGACTATAGTGGTTAGTCAATTTATGCAAGGTGCACTCCTGTTTACCAAAACGATATTGAATATGTGTGGTGCAAAGCGATGCATAATAGTAACTCTTCAACCCGATTTTAAAACAGATTTTATTCACTATATTCACTCGTCACCCGTCATGTTCACGGATGTCTAATAACATCCCAGGAAAAGTACAAATACCTTATCATCGGTAATTCCAATTCCTGTACAAACATTTGCGGCCCATATTCATTGATTCGTTGCAGTCCACATTAGATAACAACATTATTTATCCCACCTCTTTATCGGTGAGGGCGCTTTAAGTGGTTACGCAGACGACTCACAGACAGTATAGTTTATAAAAAAGGGTTTGTCATTGACGATATCTTTAATATACAGCTGGGAACAATGATAATTAGGAATGAAAAATATTCAACAGTACACATGTAATCTATAAGAGTGATAAGTAATTCTTATAACCAAATGAACCACAAAAATCCGACTCCAATTAACTACAGAAAATACCGAAATCGCCACACGCGTGCCTATCAAATTTGAGGAGTTCCCTCTATTCCTCCTGGATCCCATCATCAGACCTTCACCATTTTTATATGGGACCAACTTGGGGGTATCTGCTTTAAAACAAAAAGAATTATCAAAATCGGCCAACGTGGTCAAGAGTTATCGGGGAACATACATACATAAAAAACAACATACAGACGAACTAAGAACCTTGCTTCCTTCTATTGAAATCGGTTAAAAAACAAAGTAACTTATAGCTTGATAAATCTTAGAACAAAACAATATGATTTCGCTAACCACAATTAATATACAAGGAAACTGGAATAAAAATAAAAGTCAGTGCCAGCACTGAACACATTGAAATGACAAATCCGCCCCATGACATGATTTAGAGTTGATCAAATAAGTAAACTTCCCGGCCGTAATATGCTTCCAGATATAAATTGTCAACATGTAATTGTGGTAGGCGATTACCAACTTATCAATGTCGGTGGCGAAAATGTGAACCAATTTTCGGTTATATTCTAAAAGAGCCTATGACCGTTCCGCCCTCCCTAATAAATATGAGAATCAGTGTTAAATATTGCGGTTTATAACATTTGTTCCCTAATAACAGAGCGCTTCGTTCAATGGTTCAAATATGTTGGTAGCGGTATAATAACTGCGTTTGCTGTCAGCGGAGCAAATCCAGGGCGGCACGACGCGAATGGAATCCGCGTTTCGTCGCCAAATTACATGATTTATTGTCATCGCAGATCAAGCGGTGATGTTGTAGCATATTGTACGCACGGGGAGAATACAGGCATAGTATTATAGTAAGTAAGTTAATAGAAATAGTAAGTTTCTAGATTGGCGGCCTAGTTCACCTACATAAGCCTTTCGTACAAGTAGTTATTTGACAACATTTCAAGTAGTAATTTTTATAGCTATTAGTTTTCAAGATATTCATGAAAATGCCAAGAAAGACTGCCATAGTCTATATGACGTCACAACACTGATTTGTCACAGTCTGTTGAGACTGTGACACAAAAAAAGTGTATTGCTGTTCACTTTCTTTAGTAAACCCGTATCATTAATAGTACCTACTTCCGTATACTCGTCACTTACTCGTACTCTCTTTTAAAATGAGAAACTTTGAAATTGATTTTCTTATAAGAAAAATTCTAAATGGGATATTTTCGAGTATTTAAAAATGTGGTTATTTAATTTTTTATCCTCTATTTGTTGTCGTCGGAAAAAAGCCCACTTGAAAAAATTTAATGTTGTCAATATGTCGTTTAACTCTAGGGTTATTTCATATTCCTTTAAACCTAGTCGAGCTGTATTATTAAAGTTACCACTAGATCTATATTACTTTATTAATTCTAGGTGCAGAAGTGGACAATGAACTAATTAGTATTTAACAACCAGTTCTTGATTTTGTTAACTGAATTTTAAGCAGAAGGAACGAATACAAGCAGTATGCCACACGCAGTTACTAAGGGGGAAATAGGGGCAATATGGAACGAAAATATTATAATAAAGTGTAAGCTATATTGTGAATGTGACAGTCCGCGTGGCACCCCACGCCGCCCGTTTAAGGGTTAACGGCAAAGGGTCGTCTTTATAAACTGAAGAGATTATTTTAAACAATTACCCTGACACATTCATCATTTTCAACGATTAATATTACAGATTATCGAAATTATGACAGCTAATCGTATGACGACGCGTTTGACGACGCCTGTCTATTTTCGATTAATAATATGTATTGTATAGTATTCAATGCATTGTTCCAGTAAACCAGAGGCTTCCCGCTTTGATCTGCGGTTATGGTAATAATGACTCGTACCTTTAATTCTAAACAGATAATAGATTTACTTCATAAAGTGAATATACCCACGAAACGAGGTTGAGCAACGTCAGCCGGGGTCAACTCATGGATGGGTGACCGCTTTGAGTGGTTAGCTGAGCGCTCCCATGCTTTGGAAGGCACGTTAAACCGTCAATTCCAGCTGCTATCTATGGCAGCAGTAGTTAAGCCTAGTTAGAGGCCTTCAGACGGCATAAGAACTTTTCAGGTCACAGTCAAGTTGCCAACTCACTTGACAAGCCGAATCCTAATATCTAGTTTCCCCCTTGGGTGAGAAGGTCAGATCGCAGTCGCTTACGTTAAAACCAGTATAAGGCTTCAGGATGCAATTGTACTGGGATAACGCTAGGACAATGATGATGATGATTAAGTGAATAAACCTACAAGTTTTTTTTATATGGGAAATGGTAAGATTACTTGTTAAACTAATATTCAATCTAAAATTCTCTAATCTGTAAGTAAAACACTTATTTATTAGGACTATTAAGAAACTCGTTAACTTAACACATCAATCACACCTCCAAGTCCCCCCTTGAACACCGTGTAACCTCCCGCAGTCTATTAGGAATACTGCATTTCCTGAGACACGCAATAAGGAGGCTGCAGTGACATCAAACATGAATTAACTCTCAGCGACCCTCCTTTATCAATGGAGACACGATCCGTTAAGTGGCCAAGCGGACCCCGACGGGAGGGGAAAGAAGCTAAGAGAATACTATCGGAAAGAATGGAATTTTAAGTTTTTGAATGGGTAAGGTCCTTCTTTATAGTTCTTAATATACCTACAAGATAAGAGCACTTTTTAACCGACTTCAAAATTTCAAAAGAGGAGGTTATCAATTCGGTTGTATGTTTTTTTTTTTTTGGTTTTTTTTTTTAATTATTGTTAGTCCATAACTCCGTCATTTCTTAACCGATTTGGAAAATTCTTTTTTTGATTGTAAGTATGTATATCCAAGTTGGTCCCGTTTTTGTCAAAACGCAGTTCTGATGATGGAATCTATGAGGAATTGAGGGAACTCCTCAAACCTTTAAGGCAAACATATAGTGATTTTTGTGTTTTTATCAACAAGTCAAGCATTTTCATCCAAAAATGTGACATTGGATGAAGTGGAACTGCTCATGATGATCAGAACAGAACTCTTCAACGACGAAAAGTTCACGTATGGCGATTTGTCCTCCTAGCTGTGTTTGTTAAGCAATTTCTATTTTCACGATTAATTTTTATCATACTTGATTTCTGATGATGGGATCCATGAGGAATTGGGGGAACTCCTCAAATCTTAAAGGCAAACATATAGTGATTTTTGTGTTTTTATCAACAAATCGAGCATTATCATACAAAAAAGTGACATTTGATGAAGTGGAACTGCTGATGATGATCAGAACAGAACTCTTCAACGACGAAAAGTTCACGTTTGGCGATTTGTCCTTCTAGGTGTGTTTGTTAAGCAAGTTCTATTTTCACGATTGATTTTTGTCATGCTCGAGTTCTGATGACGGGATCCATTAGGAATCGAGGGAACTCCTCAAATGTGAAAGGCACACAAATAGTGATTGTAGTATTTTCATGAACTAATCAAGCATTTTCATTCATAAAAGTGACATTTGATGAAGTGGAACTGCTGATGATGATCAGAACGGAACTCTTCAACGACGCGTAGTTCACGTTTGGCGATTTGTTCTCTTCGTTTTGTTTGTCAAGTAAGCAAGGTTTTTTCATGATTCCATGAGGAATTGAGGGTACTTAGTCTTCTACCATTATAAACATACATTATAGCCATTTTTATTTTATTGTATATCTATCTAAGAGTGCACCGTCTAAGTATAATAATCTTTTACCGGCCTCCCCCATTAAAGTCAGTTTTTTTTTCTTAAAAATTATTAATCAGTAAACTTGTAGCATGGCTAATTTCAGCCAGCAGGAACTAATTTGAAATAATATATTTATAAACTTTTTAATAAGTACTTAGGTTAAGTATATACATAGTGACACTATTATGTTCGAAATGTCATACGAGTATTATGAATTATGAGTATGTGAATTAATTTTAATTAGTCTAAACAAAATTCATGACAGACCAACAAACATCCAAACATCACAATAATCAATACCAACTTTCGCGATGAGAGTAATAATAATAATAATAATGGCGTAGGGATGTGACGACCCCATCGCCCACTGGATTTCCAGTGCGGTCAGTCAACGTAGGGCAGCTTGTGGCGAGCTGTTAGGGAGCAGCGACCCTATGTACATGAGTGCTCCTGGGGGTGTCCTGTGGGTTGATTGTATGAACAGGCCCCCCGCCTCTGGCTTGTCTTAACCGGCTGTCCAGAGTGGAGTCGCTAGAGCTATTGCTCGGGGGTGGATGTGGTCACCTAAGTGGCGAGTTGGCTATATGTTTAAAGTCCAGTGCCACCTCTCTACCCCCAGCCCTCAGCACCGGTGTTGCCCTTAGGCCATTTTTTAATGTCGCTATTTGTGGGGGCCCATCTAGCAGAGGGCGGGTTACCGTCTACCTGAGATAAAAATGTGAGACAGTTTTATTAGGCAGACGTCAGTTGCCTCACTCAATAGCCCAGCCATTAGTCCATCATATTCACCCAAGAGTCCGGTTCATTTAGATTCCATCAACCAGCAATAGTTCCTGTACACCCTGGTGGGCGCTGTCTCTGTGTGCGTCCCATGACACGGGCAGGGACAGCATCCGCTCGGTGTACCCCTTGCATTTCATTAAATTGTCAAAAGGGCCTCTACGTGTTGGCTATGTGGTACTCGGTTGGTACTTCGGTACCTCGGTACTTCGGCTCCGCGCACGCCTTCCAAAGGTCCGGGACACCATTGTCCCGTGAGCGCAAAATACATACAATAATAATAATAATAATGTCTTTATTTACGACCAACGAGGATCAATGTGTTAGTAGCAGTTTATTAAATTATAGTAGTGTTATTAATCATTGTATATGCTTGACTTAAGTACTTTCGTGCTTATTCTTAAATTAAATTAATTTCTGCGCACATGTAGCATGCAGCAGTTGCTCAAATACAGGCCATCAACCATTTCCGCGGACATGGCCAGAATGCTGTTGGAGCTAGCCCACACCCTGCGCACCAGGGATGTGGCTCGCTTGCGCATAGTGATGTGGAAGCAGTCTACCCGCGCCTCCGCAAACATCCCTGACGCGCTACAATATCTAGACAGCCCCATCAGCATTCTGAAAGCGTTATTGTACTGCACGCGCAGAGCGCTAAATTGTCTTTGAGTATAGTCCGCCCACAGGCTGCTTGTGTAGAAAGTAGTACAGGAGGCTTTGAAGAAACTGACCTTTACACCTTTACTTCCCCAGAGCACTTAGCAAACCTGCGGCCTATCATATTCGCACTGACGGACAACGTTCTGCGCTCGCGCTGCCTACTACTAATAGTAAGACTCTTTCAATCCTTTCGGGTGTGTACGAATACTCCAATATCAATCAACTAAATATGACAAAGACGATACGCCCTATGTCCATTAATTACAAAGTGTCAGATAGAGTTGTCTAATGTATCCCTTTACGTCGTCAACGCGATTGAATTCTCTTCTCACGCGACGGAGGCGGAGGGCGGATTAGGCGGCACGCGACGCTACAGATATTGTCCATTTGGCTACATTGCTAATATCATCACGTTACTCAATATAAAAGCTAAAATGTATTTACGGTTTATCTCATAATTCATGTAATAAAGCGTGTCCACCTACGCACTATTTCCTCAGGCTGAAAAAAGGTTTAAAATATATGTTTTAAACGCTACGGATTACATAGTGGCAACAACCCATTTGATACGCTTTGTTACCTTTTGTATGGCAAAACAAATTTTCTTCACGAACCGTTAATTATTTACTAAAAAAAACCTTAAAATCTTAAATCAAGATATTAAAATAAACTCTGCTTAGATTTACGATTTCAGCAAAAAATATTATTTTCAAATATTCTGTTCATCAAATAACTGCCTACTCACAAATAAACCCCAGGAAACAAACAAATTGAGAACAACGCAACAACATCCAGTAACATCGGCGACTAATTACAAACTTCACACAATTCACGCTATAATAAAGACGTCACGTTTTTTGTCTGCATCGCTGCGCCCCTCGCTCCCCTAAACAAGCGGAACATAACAAATTTAAAACGATGCTTCGTCAATAAGGCGAATGTATTAAGGTATTGATTGACTTCCTAGTTATTTTATTGGAAATACATAAATATTTAGCTGACTTGACGAAATGTCAAGTTCTTAAACGGTTTCGCTCGACATCTAACTGGAAACCGAGTTCTTTCAAAGCTCCTTAGCTCCTGACATGCATAACGTTCTCCAATTGCTTAAAATGATTTGTTATGATATTTTATTTGCTATTTAATAGTGCGACCTGTTAAGTTTTAAAGGCCGTTTTTCAAGTAACAATTCACATTTGCAAGAACTTCAAATCTTTAAAATACCAGTATCATAAAATAAGCTAAATTTGATTTTGTCCGAGTATTTTCGTAAGATTTTTTTAAGTAAAAGTAGTATAAATAAATACTTTTTAGTGTTGTAAAATACCGTATCTTGACATTGAAGTATTACGTTTAATTACTCAAAGTATCTTCATAGTCAAGTCGTCAGTTGTTTCTGGCACATTCGCGATGTTGCGAGCGCTACATTGCTAAAGTGCATCCCACCGGGGTTCCGCGGCATATGCCCCGCGCGGGATCGCCCACTGATAATGTTACACGCAATTGTGAACCGAATCCCCCAGATCATTGAGTGACGGCTGTGCACACTGCGATACCTAGTGGGATTTTATGCAGTCTGATTTTTATTTCATTGGCCTTCTTCATCTACGAAAATTATTTTGAAATTAATGGGAATTTTTTTAATAGTGCTCTGAGTAGCATTCGAAGCTGCGACGTCTGGTATACGCGGCCAATCGCTCTAGCCACTGAGCCATCGGAACAATCAAGCTCAGGCACGATATCCTTTACTAATTCTCTCTTACAACGCCTAAGAAAGGCGTATATTTTTTATGCGTGTATTGGGTAATTTGGGTAAAGGCAAAATTTTAGAACATTGTTAAAGCTCGTAATTCGTTTACAATTTAATTGTTTCTGTTGTGACACGAATACTGTTCATATATTGTTTATGGGTAACTTGTGTGTCACAACGGAATCAATGAATCGTAGATGAACACGATGCATGGTCCAAAAAATTTACCGGGACCCATAAGGTATCTAAACCTATTTTTTTGTTAAGGCGGCGTAGACCAAGGAATAAAAATATCTGAACGTATTTGTATTAGATTAGAATGAGTCTTTGTTATTCTTCCTGCGGAAAACATAGGCGTGTCTCTTACATGCGGGCGTGATTTACATATTCGAGGGATCCCCTTAAATAACTAATTTACCTGCATAAATATAAAATTTAATTTAAAAGTATATTTTAAGTTTTATAATGGACGCCCGTTTCATTCATAAATCGTAAATCGCGCGACTACGTCAGCAGTGTACGCTTGCTACGCTACCCAGCGGTCTGCACAAACACAGATATGAAATAAATAGCCGTGCCATTACAAATAATGGCTCACTAACGCCGTGCTAATGCCTCACAACTATTTGACATCTCCGCTAAAAAACGGGGGCATGAATGTCATATAAATTAACATAAACGTCCCGTTAGATGTTTAGTGCCCTACAAAACTGGCCTGAGACAATTGACTTTATTGTGCGCGAAAAGTAATGAAGCTATTTGACGAGTAGTTAGCTATTACTCCAATAACCTGTGTGAACTAAGCAAACAGCAACAACCGCTACGCACTATACTTAATTATACGGTATATGTATAGACTTACAAAGCAATTAAAAAACTGGAAATTCATTATTTCCATACATATTGATCCGTTTTCATTGCCCTTCATACATGCTAAATATTAACTTCTGGATAATTTGAAATAGGTTTCGAAATATCGACGCCAACGATAATGCTGTCTACTTCGGAATTGCCATATTTACCCTGGTACTGACTCACTTAATTAAGAGTCTCTAGGACCTTAAGTTTTATACCGGATATTTTCTTTGTTTTTCTGTCTACGTTGACAACTTTAACAGAGTAATTGCGTTACTCTTCAAACACGTTAGGATCTACATAAAAAACCCCATATATTGCTTCAAAAAATGATAGTTTGTATGTCCGGCCGCTCGTTAAAAGAGTTACTCCATTGCCCCACTAGTAGATCAATGAAAAGTTTGTTCGGCTCCGGTTTACAAAACGTCATATTATTTTTTGTGGTCATAAAGCGAATGACACACGAGCGACAGCGTCAAGAGCATGTCATGGCCGTCACCGAGTCTCCGCTCGTAAACTAACGGGTTAATGCGTTTCTCGTCAGCTGATGGTTCACATACAGTACTGGCCAATAATATTACACATTCAACACTTTTTACTATATCACTGGAACAACTATTAGAGATACTTAGTTTCAATTGAATGCCCACCCTCTCTAAATAGGTAGGTAAGTCGCTATGTGGGAAACCAGTTATGTCAAATTCAATTATTTAGACAGTATTCTAAATTTCGGTGCAGCAGCTGCTGGAAACATGACGACCATGGTTCAACTATGTGAATAAATACGATAATACTGGTAACCTGTCAAATTTGAAGACATTGAGATGATGTGAACTATATGGTAAATTCCGTGGTATCATTGAGATGCTAGTTTTTTTTACGAATCAAATTATTTTTCTAATTTTTTTTATTCCTGTTAATTAAAATCATTGACATGCCGAAAATGTCGTCAATGTTCTTGACAACAGGGGTATTACCTATTCACAAACCGATTTGTCCTCACCTTTTACCCCACACCTCGCCCGTTTATAAAAACGAATACACACACGATTTTGACAAATGACATTTGACAGTTTCCATATAAAAACGGGTGAGGTGTGAGGCGACAGGTGAGAACGACTCGGTTTATGTTTAAGAGGGCTGGTTGTTCAAGAATAGTTATTGGCTCAACAAGAGAGCAAAGTAGATTTTTGCTGCAAGTGTTGATGTTGAGTCCCGAGCAAGCGAAAGATTCTATAATTTAGAATCTTGAGCGTAGCGAAAGACTCAAAGACACGAGATGCAAATATCTTTGCTCTCGTGTGATACTTACAACTTTCCACCTCAGCGGCAAGAACATATTACGCAAAGTAATAGTGATAGAGAGAATGAAGTTTAAATGTTCCAAGTTTGTATTACACCCCGCAGTATGAAAAGATGACCTGCGACTAACCTACGATATGAAAAAATAAAAAGCATGTTTTTTTCACGCTCGCACCAAAATTGCATTTTGCTCACTGGTTTTAAGCAGAAAAAGTCGTTTTCACGCTTGCAGTAAAATTGCATTTTGCCCGCCATGTTGGTGCCACTGAGGTGAAAAAGATTTTGCTCTGAATTTTTTACAAAAGTAGTGTCGTGTGACTCATCAATAGGTGCCTGATTTTTAGGTTTTCTCCAATAAAAGATGATAAACGTTTTAATTTTGTCTTTTATAAACCAACAGAGTAGCGTTTAATATTTTACTTATATTATATTTTATTAATGGAATGAAGAATGAATCAAAACAAGGTAATGTCACCTTCGCGTTTCAAAGAACCGCAACAAAAGGAGCGAGAAGCCCACGCAATGCCCACACCACACCACGCCCGCCGCCCGCAGATAAAACAAAGCGCGTTTGATCTCCCACCCCGCTCACTTGCAAGTATTCCAACACGCCATTTACAAGACAAGTCCACCAATGTCGCAATAATTATGAAGGAGCATCCACGGGCTTCCTACATCCCTAGGAAACTTCGCGAGTTTTCTCAAAAACAATCAAAGTTTCGATGACGTCATCTGGATGGCGAGGCCTCGGGGAATTATTGTTATTAATTAGAGAGGGTTTGTTTAATTAAGTAGGGCGCCAATCACGCCGTCATCTTGAGTTCGACGCCAGTCTCGCTCAACGTCTTTGTTACATCCCTGCCATAGACCTAGTGATGTTGGGACACGGTATATTTAGTATTGTTATACTATGTTGTAATTATTAGTAGGTTTCGTACAGGGTGAAATTTAATTGGTGATACAAAATAGGGAAATGTGAATATGACCATGATTCTTAACGACTCTGCTGTTTCATGGTCTCTTCAATCGACAGACCAGATTGACCGGACCAAACTATGAAATAGTAATTTTTGACACGCACAAAGTTGGTCCTACATATATTAAAGTGTTCAAATTCATGGTCAGGTTCACATTTTTCTATTTTGTATCACTATTAGATTTCACCCTGTACCAAACCTATTTAGATTTCTGCCGAATCGTAATGAATAGATTTGTATTCCGCTACTCAAAGGTTGGAAGAGATATCTTTAGAGATAAGGCCACCTGTTGTTTGCCTCTACTTATTGTAATTAAGTAATTATGTACTATATTGTCCTTTAATTGAAGTGTACAATAAAAAGTATTTTTATTGTGTTGTACGTATAAAATAAGTATGAAACTTATTCAGTACAAACATTTAAATATGGTATACAGTATGTAAAGCAGGCCGTACGCTTGTTTGCCACCGTCGTAATAAAATAAAAAAAGTTTTCTGTGCTAACTTATGGTTAGACTTCTTATTCTTGCACCCTATACGAGTAAAATAATGATTGCAAGCATTTAGGTTAGTGTAACAAAAACGACCTGAAACATTATTGTTTGATACAAGAAACGTTTTATATTTTACAATCCGTCTCGAGGAAATGAATACTTAGACAAAAATACATCCAGGAGAGGTAATATTTTTGTTAAGTAAGCACACAGTATACTAGTATATTTCGTAGACAATTGAAAAATTACATGACACAGTAAAAACAACACTGAATACTACAACGCAATTTATTTGCCTAGATAAATATTTCAACTGCTCTTTGACAACTCTTTGAATACGAAATGTCTTCGACTGGCTTTGTAAAGACACATTAAAAGCATACTATTTATTTTGCTCTACAGTATATTGCGTGTATGTATTTATTTTTACATTTACCTTCTATTGTGGCTATGCCGCATTCTAATCTGAATGGTTATGTTTAGAACTGATCTAATGAGACTATATCGAGTATTCTCTTATCCGAAAATAAAATGTATAACGCAGCCCTTTCTTACGGGTCTATCCCTGCATCGCTCGTCACTCTCGGCGATAATGGAGTGGGATAATTTTAATCGTGCGCGAATTGTCGAGCGTAATGCCCCGGCCACGTGGCGCGGTCCTAATTCACAGTGAACTACATATTCTTAATGGCCGTCAAGACTGTGAATGTCTTCAGAAGTTCATCAGTTAATTTTGATTATATTGTTTGATGTTTTGAATAAAACATTTTGCTTTGATTTATTTAACTGGTGTTTGTTTATACACTTCATTATGTAAAAAACATGCGTTAATAATATGATTCTAATACCTGTGAAAAGTTGATGTGCAATCCTGGAATTTAACCACCCGAATGTTTTCGTCGTGCATAAAACGTTTCCTTTAATCACGCGCCACTGTTTAATTTACCACTGACGCCGCGCCGTAAAGTCAAAATATTCCTTTCCTGGGATCTCAGCATTATGCCATTCCATTCATTCTCGGGAATAACGAAAATTCTTTAATTCCTTGTGCAATTAACATCTAGCGTCAGTGCCGAGGCAAGCCAAGTGTCATCGTAAGTCTTGGAGTCATTAAGGGCATCTGCAGCGCGCTAAATAACGAAAAAACTCCACGAGTAGGAGCGGGGGGTGCGATGAGATTTTATTTAACAAAGTCTATATTAACCCCGTGCAATTAGAGAGCGTTAACGAGCAGCGGTAATGACTGCTGGGCCGCTATTCTTAAAGTAGGCGACATAGGCTTCATTCTAAGTTTAGACTAAGGCTGAGTTGCACCAACTTACGATCACAGACAGATCAACGTTAAATATGGCGCCGGCAGCCGTCATCCCATAGAAACTTGTCAATCTTTCAATACATTTAGATTTTTATGAACACAGCTTACGATTACAGACGTTTGGTACAACCCAACCTAAACCGCTTATAGGACAAGCTGATGCTCACGCAATTGCAGTCATAATATGTAATTGCTTATTTAATACATAGTGGTTTTCAGTTCATTCATTTACGGTAGCATAACGTTCAACAAAGTTCAGCCAATGGGCCGCGTAATGACGCGGGATTCCCTCAGGTTTTTAAAGGAATCACCGCCGACTTAATTCTTGCCTAAAGTTTCGTAAGCGTAGCACAATTTCGCTCTCGTAGCGGTTACGGGTTTTATTATAACGGATCATCAAATGAGGCTGCATTCTGTAATGATTACTATTTTCTGCGATTTGTTCTTTGTTACAAGTTGTAGCAGATCTGACCTACCTGATTACAAGTATTTGGTTAAAGGAAAAAATAGTTATCGTAAAATGGGGTGAGTAGGGTTCGCGGGGAGAGGTGGGTTATGAATGGGGAGAGAAGGGATAAAAGGGGGGTGAGATAGGATTTTAAGGCTACTGCTACAAAAATAATGTATTCCAATTTAAAATGGAGCTATAGTTATACTCATAATAAAAAAAACGATCCAAAAATCTTCCAAAATCACCTTTGTATGAAATCCCATCTCACCCCAATTACGAGGAACTACGGGGTGAGGTAGGATTTCCTGTTTATCTTCAAAAATATGAAACCCAAAATAAAATGAAAACTAAAATACAAACGTCTGTAACACTTATTATATACATCATTTACTTTGCATATGTAAAAATAAAATGTTATCGAGGTTTGAATGTCAGTTTTGTCCCTACTCACCCCATTTTACGGTAAGCTATTTTTAAGTTCTTTATCAAAATATAATAATAATATAATAATACGGGATGACGACCCGATTTTCTCCAATAATTCATTGTATATTTCAACTAAGAGAGTGTTAAAAGGGATAATATGTTTCGTGCAGTTAGAAATCTCATGCTCTGAAGTCGTCTGACAGTTATGGCGTTAAAGTTGTAGGGCAAATATAAGTAACATTAATTCAGAATGCTTACGTAATTTTATCACGGCAACTTTGTAATTGATCTAAAGTATGTGCCTAAGTAATGGTAAAGCCCAGTGTTTGAAGACTCTGAAGGTCCCTTAACAACCGCTCCGCCTACGTTATTCAGATTTTAACCACAGGACAATAATCTATTGGCATACTCTAATTGACTCTTGTATTATTATTATTAGCTCTTTATTTATATTTTTTTCTTAAACTACTCGTAGTTTTTTTTACAGTAACTATATTAAATTAAAATATAACAATATACATACAAAATATAAAAGCGCTATAAAAAACCTACCATAGGGTGCCGTCGGTACAGGCGCTAAGCTACCGGTGGTGGCGGAGGTAAGGGCGACAGAGAAAGCAATCTCCGGACTGTCCGCGCTGTGTCCTGGAGTACCGCCTTCTGTATCTGACCCTTGACCCAACCATCTTACGAGAGTCTCTTAAGGTGTTGGTCGAGGCTCTTCGCTATTAGACCGATCGCAGAGACAACTATAGACACCATGATCGTTGAATCAACATCCCACATAGCGGTTACCTCGTGTGCTAGGTTGCTGGATTTGTCCTTCGGCGACCATATTGATATTTAGACATTTCAACCCCTTCGCACCCCAACGGGGTAATGGAATTTCACGTTCTCCACGTTGGATTTTAAAATCATTGTTGTTTTCGCAATCAGTGACCCGATAAACCATAGAAACGATACCCATGTCTATTTTCAGAATTTGTCACCACATTTCCCCCTTTTAGGGATTGATTTCTCAAAAAACCTGAAACACGTGTTAATTCATTTATCGTTAGAAATACTCCTGTTAAGTTTCGAATAAAACATTCCAACTAATCTTCTTTCCCCATACAAACTTCGGACCCCCAATTTACCCTTTTAGGGGTTGAATTTTAAAAAATCCTTTCTCAATGCACCTTTAGACCTTATAAGGAACCTACATGCCAAATTCGGAATCCCTAGAACCAGCAGTTTGGGTTGTGCGTTGATATGTCACTCACTCAGTCAGTCAGTTTCTTCTTGCAATTTGGCACAAACTTTCAAAAGTTTTCATGTCCGCAATATTAAATTTCAAAATCGATGCCATTTTCGTAATTCACGTCAAAAAACCATAAAAATGACACCCATATTAATATTTACACATTTCAACCCCCTCGCGCCCCAACAGGGGATGGTATTTCACTCCCTCCACGTGGGATTTTAAAATCATTGTTGTTTTCGTAATCAGCGACCCGATTAACCATAGAAACGATACTCATATCGATTTTCAGAATTTGTCACCACATTTCCCCCTTTTAGGGGTTGATTTCTCAAAAAACCTGAAACACATGTCTATTCATTTATCGCTAGAAATACTCCTGTTAAGTTTCGAATAAAACAGTCCAACTAATCTTCTTTCTTCATACAAATTTCGGACCCCCATTTCACCCCCTTATGGGTTGAATCTTAAAAAATCCTTTCTTAGTTCACCCCTAGCCTTTATAAGGAACCTACGTGCAAAATTTGGAATCTCTAGGACCCGTGGTTTGGGCTGTGCGTTTATATGTCAGTCAGTCAGTCAGTCAGTTTCTTCTTTTATATATTTAGAAGATTATTGCTACAATGACAAAACTGTAACAAATTATATCTGTAATTATTAATTATAGTGTCATGTGAGATCACAAGTCAAGAGCAGTTGTAAATTAACATTCCTGCTCCTTATAATTATCACATTCTGATAAGGTAAAAAACTTATCAACTTATTGCTGCCTTTGACTATGTAAACTGGGGGTTACTTTTTGTCGAGGGGCGACTTTGTTCAAACCCCTCGAATCAAAGAAGAAGTGAAAAAATTAGTTCATTATCTTTGTACTGGTTTGGGTTAGTTTACTTAATTAATTTACCTAGTTTCCAATAGTGCTGCTTATTTTTCATTCCAAATGATGACTGATGTTACTTAAGTATTTAAAGTAGAACTTTACCATGTATTTAGACACTAAGAGCCGTATGAGATAATGTGATATAATTTGTACAAAATCTTATTCAAATTGTCATAGCAACAACCTTCTTATTTTTTAAATCATGTGTTCACCTGTAATTGGTACATACCCACTTGTATGCCAAAGACAAATGTAATCTTACCTTATATAGTGGTGTAATAAATAGGTAGATAAAATTCAATAAAGTAGCCCCGCCCCATTTTTGCCTGAATTTACCCAGTCCACCAGCAGATTGGATTCTATACATGCCAATTTAGGAGCTATAACTTGTGTATGAATGTTAGTAATAACTTAGGGAATGTATCCTTGACATTAATTTATCTATGGGCAATAATTAACTCGATTCAACGATATTTGAATAGATTAAAAAACGTGCACTCAATATTTTTCACCTTTTTGAGAATACGTACTCCGCACGTTGACACATTACCGGAGAGTGATGAGAATTCAAAGCATTATAATAATCGTTGCGAGGCAGCGGCCAGCTATTTATTGTTTAATTAAACCAACGTCCGGCCCGCCATTACGGGTAAGCACCCCACTTGTTTATGTTAATGCAACGGGAAATTAGCCTGCGAGAAAAATCTTAAGTTACTTGCCAAATAATAGATTATTTCACAAAGTGCATAATGTCCTGTGACTGCGACCACTATTTGTATCTCCTACTTGTCTTATACGCATCCATATCAGCCCTAGGACGTCCACTGCTGGACATAGGCCTCCCCCAATTTCATGGGGGGTAAATGCCATAATCGCCACGCTTGTCATGCGGGTTGGCGATCGCAGTATCTCCACCGCACTCTAGGAATGCTGCTGCCCATTTCCCGGTGGTCTTGGTCGTAGTTTAAGGATATACCTGGGTCCCGGGTGTTTTATACGCATAAAGAAACTTAAAAGTTGTCCCGTTTCTAAAAAAATTGAATGCAAAAAACGGGACTTAGCCTTTTTTTAACGTACGTCCTAGCCAAGTAGGCTCTTTCGTAATGTTCTGTTATTACTACTAATATTTATAATATCCTGCTTGGTTCAGACACAGAAACACAACAGATGTTCGTCCCGTATCTAAATAATAATGATAATTTTCAATTTTTAATGCGGAAAGTTTAATGCTTTGTCATAGTTACCCACTAAAGTCAATTATAAATTAGTATAACCATTATTTGGTAAATTCTACACGTATTCTAACCAAGATGGGTTTCTTTTTTTAGGATGTACAAGAGTGTAACTAGCCCTCAGTAATTTTAAGAGACCATAAGTGTACTACTAAACTTGTAACATCGAGTTAGTAGACCATAAATAAAAATTTAAAAATAAATTGTGTTGTCATTTTTTCAGTTAAGCTTATGAGTTGTATTTCCGATATAGCAAAAACTACTAAATGGTTACACGACTCGACTCAAAATTGAATAGAAAATACCAAATAACTGAGCAAAATATTCATATGTGATACAAAAAATCAAACCTATAAAATATTAATCTAATTTGTGCCACATCGTAGTCCTAAGACTAATAATATGTATCGTTAGTCCAAAATCTTTTTTGGTGAATAAAATAAGTAATTATAATCATAATGGTTTATTGCGTTATTCGTATGTGTACATTGTGATCTTAAAAAATATATAGAGGTACTGTCTCAACATGAACCCTGTGAGGGCATAGCAACGAATCTAGGACAAGGTACAAACTAAAAAACTTAAGCACTAATAGATTATACAAAATAATACAAACCTGTGTCTTACTTATTCATTTAAAAACTCTTGGACGGAATAGGTAGTAAGCTTTACTGATAAGGTGCCGTTTTCATTGTATTTTAAATCTATGTATATTTGTTTCCTCCTGTAATGCCTTCGGAATTTTATTAAATATATTGACTGGCATAGTGAAGGGGCCAGAGTATCTCATTTTCATTTTTTAATTATTTTATGAAGTATTTTCTTTGTTTTATTTGTTTACTATTGTATTGAAATAGCGATCAAGAGTTGGAAAAGGTTTTATTGATTCTTGTTTTATTTCTTCGATGACATTTCTATATAGGTACAGTCACCGGCAATAGTAGGTATCTTCCTACACGAAGGCCGCAAAAATATGTGACACACTCTTATTTGTAAGGTCATAAGAGCGTGTCACATATTTAAGCGGCCTTCGTGTAGGAAGATACTATTGCCGGTGACTGTACAGGGTGTTTTTATTCTTTTCCGTTTCTTCTAGCATATAGCCGTGTATAGCCATAGAAACGACGTAGCATATTTAGTTTTGCAAAATTCAAGTCTAAATATTATTTTCATTTTGTAAATATACAAAACGGCCTTAAGAGTTAACGTGGAGTTATGCAAAAGTTAATGACAAGTATAACAATATTCATAATTCTAATGAAAGCACGTACGTCAACATTGTTTATTGTTAAGGATCTTTGATACTATGCTAGGGGTGTTAATTAACGAAAGTAAATTATTTATTATCTTCTAAATGGTACATCATCATCATCATTCGAGTCCAGAAAAGGTAAGAAAAATTGTGCTGAATCGAACGTAGTAAAGCTGCAATATCTAAAAACTTTCACGATCACTTACTTCATGTCCGGTATAGAAGCAAACCCCGGCAAATTCAAAACCGGAAGTTATTTTAATGTGTACGGGAAGTTGTATTCGTCCCTAAATATTGGATGGTGTTGACGCTGTACACCTAAATATTAGTAAAATAAAGACTCCGTAAAGTTGGAAAATATGAGCACGTTTTATTGATTGACATAAATGACAGAGAAAAATCTGTGACAGCTGTAATAAAATAATATACAAATTATAAGAGCTAGTGGTTAAGAGGCCGTCATCTACAGATTGGTCGATGTGAAGAATTACAGTTTGCTATATAGCTCTGTATCTTACACTCATTAAAACACCCAAAGTTTTCTCGTGTCTTAACAAATTACCTTTAATAGGTAAAACAAGACTATTTACAAGCTTTCCAGACGTAATTCGGCATTCGAGGAGGAAGCAATGCGATACGATAGTTAGAGTGAGTGGTGTCATTAGTGTAAATTACGGTGATAGCGTGCCGTGCAATCGCAACTGGACTATTCACAACGATTAACCAGATCAACCAGTGTTATGCCAACCAGCGTAAGCCTGACCCCGACATGCTTATTACAATATGGGTCAAATATACTAGGCCCGAGTGAGGCGAGTCGAGACGGATTGTGAAATGCGTAGCTGTAACCCCGCAAATTGGGTTCTTTATTGCACACTAATTCGACCAAACATTCGCCTCTTAATTTAAATCGGACTACGTTAATGTGGGCTTGGTGAGGAAGCGTACGGCTTAACACCAGTGAGCAGTGAAAACGGGCAAATAAAATACACGAGTGGGACCTACTACAGAAGTACAGAATTGGGCTGCATACCTACTCTCCAAAAACATTTCAATTTCAGCAATCTTCACTCACTTCGTAAGTTCGTACCACTCAGTTTTTTATGACAAAAAACCTTACGTCCATACAAAATATTATTTAATAATTAACAGTAGCTTTTCGGTGAAGTGTCAAAAAATATCGACCAGGGGTGTTGTTCGGGTCGATCAACTATTTTTTGTATGTATAAGTTTTAATTATTTGCATGCTAGTATTATTGTTTTGTAATACTTATAGCAGAATAATGTTCCTCAATAATATTTTGTCATCTCTTTGTATATAATTATTCTATGCAAGTTATTAATGTCTCCCGAGTCACTCTTTGAAACCGAGCTTTTATAGGGCTTAAATATACCAAACATACGTTTTAGCGATGATTATAAACTCATTCTGATGTGGGTCATCTCTTGAGCATGTTAGAAGTCTATATTACAACATTTTTCTCAGAAACTCGATTACTGTTGTCTCCTTGCTGACGGGACAGAATAACAAGGAAAATTTGATCGACGCATCCACAATTCGACTCGTCCTCACCTCTCACCTCACACCTTACCCGTTTTTATGTGGAATCTATCAAAATTTGACAAGTTACATTTGACAGTCGGTATAGTATCGGATATCGTGAGTGTTGTGTGTTGACTGTGGGACAACCCTAACGCACAAGTGGATGATAAAGACCAAGTGCGGGTAGCTCAAAAATCTCGCACGGTTAGAAGATGTTAATGTTTGCTACAGCCGGTCGACCAGTGACCACGGAGGAAATACGCCCTCTGAAACGTCTGGGTAAATAAATAGTATGAAAGTATATAACCATATATATACGCGGTTAAGGTCTCGTTAATTTATTAGTAAATATGAGTGAAAATTGCGGTATTGTAAACCAAGTATAATTTACCACATATCGATCCCGCCCCGCCAAGTCAGGAAGTCATCTAAGACTAAGAAGCTGTGCTATTTACAATGTTCACCTCACCGCTCACCCCTAATATATTTTGACGCCGGGACTCGTAATAACAACACGTGATCGGAGGTCTGACGCGATTGGTCCAAGTTGAGGCCTTGAACAAACAGACTATTACGAGTAGGATAACACTGCAAGCTGCAGGCATACAACAGCCTATGCGTGAAAACTTCATACGCAAACATAAACACGTGGTGTAACCCAAAAACTCTACACATAATTACGGTTCAATCACAATATCACAAAACACTTTTCTTGATTCGTCAACGTCATTGTTGTTGTTTTTAATACGTTCTTTAACTTCTGAATGCTCTGGAACTTTAGCGGTTTGACAATCTTGCAAACAAATATAACAATAGACTAAAACCAACACATTTTTTTATTTTTAAAGGAGTAAAATAGCAATTTTGTTTTTTCACATCGAATCTTTTCAGGATTTCAGGTAATTCTTTTTATTTGTAGATGTATTGTTTAAGTGGGTAAAACGAGTAAAACAAAATAAAGTAAAGAGCACTTTATACGCCAACAAACTGTCCTCATTGTGGCGGAAATTAATATGTACCTACCAATTATGCTTTTGACACTTAAATAAATAAAATTAAATTGAATAAGTACTTGACCAATGGGTATATAATATACTTTACAGTACATATGGTGCTAGATTACCGCACAAGTGCGGTAATCAGCAGATTACGTGCATATGTCGAAACTTTAAAGAGCCATATGTACCTACTGTAAAACGTTGTACGATACACGTGCGAATTTCCTGTTCTCTGCACTTGTATCGTAATGTACTATTACAGTACATATGGTGCTATATTACCGCACGAGTGCGGTAATCAGCAAATTACGTGCATATGTCGAAACTTTAAAGAACCATATGTACTGTAAAACGTTGTACGATACACGTGCGAACTGGTAATTCGCAACTCGTGTCTTTTTAAAACACTCCCTTCGGTCGTGTTTCAATTTATCACCACTCGTTGCGAATTTCCTGTTCTCTGTATCGTAATGTACTATTTTATATTTGTTTATTACAAGATTTAAAATATTTTTTCGAATGACTTTACGATATAAAGAAGAATAAGCTAAAATAGATACTTTTAACTTAAAGTTATATCGAATTAGGAAGTTATTGACTTCCTATTTCGAGAAACATTTGTTAGAATGGTTATGTTCCCATAAAATACGACATCCCATTCAGGTAAATAGACGTCTTTATCTAATTATTCAGTGACAAATCGAAATCAGCATGTAAAATAGGCGTAAATGAGTGAGCTCCGAAAGATGCGCTGTAGGTATTGAGAGTGAGGGACCTAACCTAAATTTGCCTCTACAATATTATACCAGTACAATTCATGTAAACGAATCACATTTGAGTACTTTAAAGGGAAAACTTCAAGGTACTAGAAACCCAAAAAACAACACTACACACAAGACTAAACACACGCTACACTGAAGACAAAAAAACTACATTCTTTATGTACACTCTTCACCAATTGATTGGTTGATTTTCCAAAATTCCAAAAACAGAATAGTTGTGATCACGGATGTTGTGATACATACATTCGAAACGTTGATCAAACCTCAAAAAAGGTGAATACATTTCAGTTTGATAAGTCCCTTTTACCAATAGGTAATCCATACTATCCATACTAATATTATAAATGCGAAAGTCACCCGTCTGTCTGTCTGTCTGTTACCTCTTCACGCTTAAACCGCTAAACCGATTTAGATGAAATTTGGTACAGACGTAGTTTGAGTCCCGGGAAAGGACATAGGATAGTTTTTATTCCGGAAATCGTTCCTTAGGGGGTGAAAAGGGCATAAAAGTTTATTTGGGTGCCTACAACAATAAAATAGCAAGTATTTCTATAAATATCGTTTGCTAAGAGTGTAAACCCGCTAAATATATCGTTTTACCCATCATTATGTAGCAAAAAAAGATGCATCGTCTGAGAAAAACAGCTACTGCCAGTTATTATAACAAATTGCTTAAATCACATGATGAAATGGATGAATAAAACAGTCAACTTCACGAGTTTAAAAGTTATCGGCTAACTTCATTGTACCCGCCATATTCGTAAGAATTTTGATCGGCTAGATGTCTGTTTTCGCAAAAGTTAACTTTGTTTCGTGTTTTTGGTGTAAACGAAGAAGTGTAATATAACATCGCAAAGGCATGTATTGTTGCGTCGGTGGACTGTATTGCAGACTTGCAGTTGATTCTCGTGGATGGGCAGCACATTAAAACGAAGTAATTTTGTGAAAAACTGTATTGCGACCATGTAGTATGAAGGATAGCACAAGAAGAAGAGCACCGAGGTGGCTGTGCCACAGATAACAATAATCTCGGTGTAAGACCGTAGATAAAATTAATCAATACCAACTTAAATTATTATTACATTGCTTATGTTGGTATCTCCAACATGTATTATTTTTGTTTTTTATTAATATTCCGTGGCTTTTGGCTATAAATCCAATACAATCCCTGTTTTGGGGTTAGGTTGACCTTTTGTCAAAATTAATGAGAGTTTTTATTCTTTGTATCGCGATAAACGTACTTAGCAGGTATTTTTCATATCCTCAAAATAACTTTGTTACAGTGTGTCAAGACGGGAGTCTTTGACCAGTGTGTGTTGCCAGTGATGACATAATGGTCACTAAAACGTGGTCGCTTACTATGGGCCTCATAAGAGGCCTTAAAGTCACCAAAAGAGATCTTAGGGATTTAGGTACTTATATTTCCTTACCATGATGTAACTACTTTCTTTTTCTTGACAAACTGCTAATACTATAATATAAAACGTAATTTCATTGCAAATTACAAATAAGTTACAAAAGACATCGTAAAAAACAGAAAATCAAAACGCTGTCTTTTATTTTGGAATTACGGGAAAAAATAACCCAATGGTATCTTTTTTCTTTAATTTCAATCTTTTTTTTGTCTCTCCCGTTAACCGCCATAATATGACGTTAGCAGGTCTTACACTACCTTATACTAGCCGGCGATATAACGAGTTGCAAGCGGACGAAGTCGCGGGAAAAAGCTAGTACTCGTAATAAATTCAAAACGTAAATGACTTTAGTAACGAGTTAAACAAGTACATAACTTTCATTGGACAGAAGTGTCGTGTGCTACGCCGTAGGCCGTAGCAGGGTACTCACGCGTCACATGTGCTGAAGCGGCCAAGTACCTAATAGTGGAAACGAAAATTTAAGAGTAAATTTATGACAAAAGCAATCGCAAGCTCACACTGAACTAAACTTGGGTCATATAAGTAGTCGTATTTTTATCCTACGACGGTGACAAACATGCATACGGCCTGCCTGATAAAAATAGACACCGTAGCCTATGACAGCTTACGACACACACAACTATGGTAGCTTGAGACACATCGCAGGCCGCTTCAATATGTGACACGCTTAACCCTTCGAACGCCAAGACCCTCTAAAGTGGTCGTGTGTTGTCGTGCCCACTAAAAAGATCAGGGTGAAGGTGTACTTTGATCATGAAAAAAATCTATTATGATTGTTTTTATTTGTTTTTATTGGTTTAAACGTTACATCAATTTTTGATACCTTGGCGTCTGCGTCATCACTTCATTCAAATATGAAAGTGTTCAAAGGATTAAGGTGGTCAGGGCTCCGGAAAATTCGCTTTGTTGATAGTGAGGGACCTGCATTAATTAGTCTCTAGCTGACGATGTAACACACCTTTAAATCAACTAATTGTTCTGGAGTGAGAGTTGAGAACAAAGTGGCAATTTTCGTTTAGATTTTATATATTAATTTAAACCTAATTGCACAAATAAATCAGTACAAATGAATGCCTCAAGGCATTCTCTACCAGTGAACCATAGGCCCAAACAGAAAATTGCGAAGGTAGGTGCAAGAGAAAAACTTGGTTAGAAAAACAAAAAAATAAACTTCTTAGGTAGAGCTAATCACAAAAAAGGTTTTTAAACTACTTCGTGCCTACATACATATATATACTGTATAAAATATGAGGAGCCTCTGCAAATACATGAATGTAAATCCAAGTTCATATAATACTCATACTTCCTACATTTACGAAATAAGATGATTTATCAGAATGGATGGCAATTACCTGCCTAATAAATGACAGATGGTAATTTTAATGTACTTTTAGCTACAAAAATGCGGCTAAGGGTGAGTAGCAGCAAACCATCCGTAATCGTAAGCGTTGTTCTTAAAAATCTGATTGTATAGATAGTTTGCTATCTAAATATATAAAAGAAGAAACTGACTGACTGACTGACATATCAACACACAGCCCAAACCGCTTGTCCTAGAGATTCCAAATTTGGCACGTAGGTTCTTTATAAGGTCTAGGGGTGCACTAAGAAAGGATTTTTCAAAATTCAACCCCTAAGGGGGTGAAATGGGGGTCCGAAGTTTGTATGGGGAAACAAGATTAGTTAGACCGTTTTATTCAAAACTTTACAAGAGTACGAGTATTTCTAACGATAAATGAGTAAACATGTGTTTCAGGTTTTTTGAGAAATCAACCGCTAAAAGGGGGAAATCTGGTGACAAATTCTGAAAATCGATATGGGTATTGTTTCTATGGTTTATCGGGTCGCTGATTACGAAAACAACAATGATTTTAAAATCCAAGGTGGAGGACGTGAAATACCATCCCCTCTGTTGGGGTCCGAGGGGGTTTAAATGTCTAAATATTAATATGGGTGTCGTTTTTATAGTTTTGTGGGTCGTTAATTTCGAATATGGCATTGATTTTGAAATTTAATATTGCGGACATGAATTTTTTTTTAAGTTTGTGCCAAATTGCAAGAAATAACTGACTGGCTGAGTGAGTGACATATCAACGCAAAGCCCAAACTGCTGGTTCGAGTGATACAAAATTTGGCATGCAGGTTCCTTATAAGGTATAAAGGTGCATGAAGTGCCGTGAGTTTCCTATGAAGATACTCGACCTTTTTTGATTCAATGTATTGTAAATGGTTTTATTAATCAGTGCCGTCTGATACGATTTCGACAAAAATCGATATTGAGCGGTCGAGTGGACTTTTAATAGGAATCCGAGGTAAACTTTGAATAAAGTAACGGTCATATTGATTTTCTTTATTTCCGTCCCGATTTCGTTCAAAATCGATATCTGAGCGTCCGAGATGTCTCTTAATACGAATCCAAGGTTAAATTTTAAAAAAGTCACAGCCATATTGATTTTAATCATTTCCTTCCCAATTTTGTTCAAAATCGATATCTGAGCGTCCGACAGGTCTCGTAATACGAATGCGAGGTAAAATTTGGAAAAGTGGCGGCCATATTGATTTTCTTCATTTCCGTCCCGATTTCGTTAAAAATCGAAAATATCTGAGCGTCCGAGAGGTCTCTTAATACGAATCCGACGTAAAATTTTGGAAAAGTCGCAGCCATATTGATTTTCTTCATTTCCTTCCAATTTCGTTCAACATCGATATCTGAGCATCCGAGAGAAATCTTAATACCAATCCGAGGTAAAATTTGGAAAAAGTGGCAGCCATATTGATTTTCTTCATTTCTGTCCCGATTTCGTTCAAAATCGATATCTGAGCATCCGAGAGGTCTCTTAATACGAATCTGAGGTAAAATTGGTGAAAGTGGCGGCCATATTGATTTTCTTTTTTTCCGTCCCAATTTCGTCCAAAATCGATATCTGAGCGTCCGAGAGGTCTCTTAACACGAATCCGAGGTAAAATTTGGCACTTCATACATGCCAGGGATTGTAAAAAAAAGGTTAATGTATAGGTGTATGTATAGGCGTTTATCTATGGATTGGCTTTTAAAAATGACATACAGGTTTCTATTTTATTTTTTTCATTTAAATCAACCTTTAGATTAGTATTACATACTAGCAGCCCGGCTTATACAAATAATTAACAAATAGTTATTCTGTCATCAATAGATTTTGCAGCGCACGCGATGTAAAGAATATTTTAGGTATTTTTTTTACACCTTGGGTTACATTATTGGAGTTTTAGTAAGAATCCTTAATTTTTTGAAATTATAATATAGCCCACGTCACGTCAATGTCACCCAAGGATAATGCAGCTTCCCAACAGTGAAAGAATTTTTCAAATCGGTTCTGTAGTTTCGGAGCCTATTCAATGCAAACAAGCAATCAAATCTTTACCGTTTATAATATTAGTCAAGATTAGCTGTCTAAGTCGTAAAAATTGTGTCGCCCCTCACTGTAATTTCCAAACTATGAATTTTAAGATTCTGAAAAAAATTGAAATGGTGCATATTAGTAACATTTTCAGCGACTTTTGGTTTCAACAAGATAGGTTTACAGTTTTTTGAGATATCGTTGAAAAACAGTCTTACCCAAACTAAAGGACTTAAGTGCCGTGAGTTTCCTATAGTGGTTTAAATGTGGACAGCCACACGCCGTGAATTGGTAATAAGCTCTTTTTGCTTTTGAGGTACGGAACGAGCCCCTCGTATCCTAATAGATTTTTGGGTATGATGTGATAGCTTTAGACGGGTTAGTTAGGCATAACTATGATTCTTTAACAGATAAACAAAAGTCAGTATACGAGCAAATAGTAAGGAGTGCGAATGGAAGTGAGGCCAAATTTTCGTTTTGGTTACTCCAACGGGAACTGGCAAAACCCACCTATTAAAATTAATTTTAAGAAAAATAAGCGTTACACGTGATATTGAATTAACCGTATTTCTGTACTTCAAAGTACCAGATTTTATGACCGCTGCTTGGTCGTTATCAGAACTTCTATTGGTGTTACTGTAGTACACAGATACTTTTACTAAGGGCCATTTAAGACATGCTTTTATTTCATCGGCCTTTTTTCCTTCGTCTTCTCGGAAATGTACGATAATAATTTTTCGATCCTTAATTTTGCCAAAAGCAAATGAAATTCAACAGTTTGCCGGTTCTCAGAATGTATACTGACTTTTCATCTGTTCATCTGTTAATGAATCACAATCACTAAACTTCGTATACCGAAACCCCCAGAATGTAACAACTACTTTTCTGGAAACCGCATCTAAATCGGTTCAGCCGAACGCGAGATAATCGTGGACAAACATACATACATACCTACATGCGTACATACATACATACGGGTCAAACAGAACCTCTTTTTTGTAGACGGTTAAAAATTACGCTTAGTACGCCGTCGAAGCCGCGGGCAAACGCTAGTATTTCATATTTAACGTTGAACGGTCTGTAATCGTAAGTTGATGCAAATCACCCTTCTTAAGTGTTTAAAGAACACACGGTTTACTTTTAAACGAGCTATCCAACGATACCCATTACGATTGGTTTTATAATAATGCAACCATTTTTTTGTGGCGTTTTGTTGGCATTGTTGATACGTATACCTTTGCCAAAGTACTGTTTTCTAGTAGTAACGGTTACTGAGCTCCGCGGCGGACAGACGGACGGACGGACGGAGATGGCGAAACTGTAAGAGATCCGTATTTACTATGGAACCCCAAAAAGAAGTTTTTTGTTAAAATGATGCAAGTAAGTGGTAGTTAGCTCTGTCAGGGGTTGATAATTCAGAGTTCCTTGCATTAACTGCCTACTCTCGCCCTGCCTAACCAGTCAGTCACAACTCCTATATAAAAAAAAACAATGTATGGCGATGGAGCGCCTGTCATGCCAACCTACAGGATAATGGGTTGTCATGGCAATCTGACAAACTTGACAAACGTAAAACGTACATTAAAAATATTTTTCTCACTTGAAATACCGACGTTCATTAATGATAATTATTTTATTCGCTGTACTTTTGAAACTTTAGTGGCGTAGAATTGAGCAAATTTGCTCCTCCGCTTATTTCACGTGTGCGCGCAGTTTTTAGAAACAGGGACTCTTATTGTTTTGTGTGTGTGTTATTTTATTTAATAGACGTGGACTCGTGATACTTCTGAGATAGAGACTCGAAATAGTTATAAGTGACTCATAATGGGCGGTAATAGACGTAAAAATAGACGCTGTGAAGTATGTGGCGTCAGAGAAAGCCTCAGGGGAGAATTCTTTGCTAATTTTCCCACAGATGAGCTAATAACAAGATAATGTAAATATCTTTAAGATTTAATGGAAAGAAAAGGATTTTTTATAACTCCTTTGTGTGTAAATAAATAATATTGTATAAGCTTGACGTGGTTTATTTACTATTATCAACAAAAGTTGAAAACAAGTCGATTGTTTTCGCTGTAAGTATTAACGCTGGTTACTTCTTAATGCAAACTTAGTTAAAAAAGGCAAAATGTAAATCGCAATACCTACGTAAGCAATTTTTATCGAATATCGATAAGACATGCACATCACTAGTGCATTTACTATTCAATACTATCGATAACTCCACAGCACTACAGTGACAGTTAGTTTTATAGCGATGAACATCAAAGATATACAGAAACATACAAATTACTGTGGATGACAGTATTTAGGCAGTTACGTCTCTTCTCCGTAAGGAGTATTATATTCTCTTTGTGTCTAACCTAACATCGTAGTGATTATATTCTCTTTGCCTAACATAACCTCGGATACAAAAATAATAGTGTTGTACCTTCTCTAGTCTACCCCGACATCACGTGCCTTGACTAAACTTATGATATTGTTATGCCCTGCAATCAATTACCGTGCGTTCTAGTTATTGATGTTATAACGGAACGGATTCCTTTGGCTTCTAACCTTAATCGCACCACCAACATAACTCGAGCTTCCCTACGTCCCCCTACACATTGCAAATAGTATCTAAGAGCGGGAGAAGACTGTGCAAAGAGGGTCAATTCTGACTGGTCTAGTCGAGAGTGCACCAAATGACATGCGCCATCTGGTGTGTGTCATAAAAGAACCCTCTTGCCACTACTCGTGTAGGTCGTGATAGTTTCTTGTAAGGGTAGGAAGGGCTTCTACCCTTGTGTAATGCCGATACTTGCGATGCTTGTCTAGTTCCCGTTTAATACAAATGTAGTGTTTCTGCGAAAATAAGGAATTCGTTACAAAAGCAATTATTGTGTTGATGAAACACGAAATTCTGATAGAAAGATAAACAATTCTATTTTTAGGGTTCCTTACCCAAAGGGTAAAAACGGGACCCTAATCCGTTCGTCTGTCTGCCACCAGGCTGTATCTCAAGAACCGCGTTAGTTAGACAGTTGAAATTTTCACAGATGATGTATTTCTCTTGCCGCTATAACAACAAATATTAAAAACCGGCCAAGTCGGATTCAGAATCTTTGCTGTTTTTATAGATAATGGTACGGAACCCTTCGTGCGCGAGTCCGACTCGCATTTGGCTAGTATTTTTTATTTATTTCAATCGCATATAGATATTGACATATTGACGAATGTATCGTTGGCATTTTATTAATTCATTTAGTTTAGTGACCTAGATATTTATATAAACGGAAATGTTTACTATCACTGAATGTAAACTCGATTACAGTGCCAAAATTGTGCAAGATATAGAACTTTTGTTTTCATTTTTGAATAAATTCGATCTAATCATATTAAATTAACAAATTACACAACTCAAGGTATGTATATCCTTAAAACACATGATTTAAAACGACTTACAGTAAAAAATTACGCATCTACACGTACAAACCAATTAAGCACACAATACAATCGCCTGAACACCAACAAAGTTTGGAAAGGCAAACATCGCGTGCACCGCCCGGCTATATCTGCAAATCAATTAAGGAGTTCAAAATTCCAAGTAAATTGGTGTCTTGTTTTCCGCCGCGGTTCTTATCACTGTATTCAATCTGACTGCGTGGTCAGAACCTACCCCCTTTTATGAATATTTCACCCCCGGGGGGATACTTGACCCCCCTATCTGGATACATCATCTACCCCTAAAATGAGCTAATGGACAAATCACAAATGTAAAACTTGTTGAAGTGGCCTAGAGAATTTATTGTATATGAAGTTGAGTCATCGTTAACTTCGCCAATAATTGTAAACCGCGTACTTAGTTTCATATGCACCTACATACATATAGTCACGCCTGTTTCCCAGTGGGGTAGGCAAAGATCACGGATTTCTATTTGCTACGATCTTGACATACAATTTTCACTTTCATATGCACCTACTAATAAAAAAGCTCTAAGTATCTTTAGACATAGAACAATTAAAAAAAATAGCATTATCATCATTGCAAATAATTCTTCATACTTAATTATTTGCCACAGTACGGACCGCGCCAGTAATGTCCGAACCCGCCGGCAATTTCCAATACAAATCCTATTGCGACATCCTCAACTTTGATCCCTCAAAATGAAAGCTTATTTATTTGTCACTTTTAGTAAAGTTATGTCCCTAAATTGTATTTATTTCACACACGTCATAATAATGCACAGTTACAGCTGATTTAAGTGCCTTATTCTAACAATTGTAGAAAAAACATTTGATTAACTGTGATGATAAATTAGATCTATTATTAAATTAAATATTCTGCGGTGATTTGACAATACAATTTAACATGAATTGGCTTATGTTTTAAACCATTAATATAATCGCAACTATTTATCGATTCTGCGTGTTTTTATACTACACTAATACAGTTTTATTAGTTTCATCAAATTTGAATACTTAAGACTTAATTATTTGAGGTTTTGTTATTAATTTGTTAGATAGAGCCTTAGATAAGATATATTTATTGTCAAAGCTGTGTTGGTACATAAGGTCTTATAAATATCACAGAAGTCTTAGCAGCTTGCCCATTTCGGGCGTAAAATATTACGCTATACTAATACATACAGACGTAAAACAATCACAAATTATCAAAACAATTAACTATGATGTGCATAAAAAATTCATTTAGATTATAGAAACTTTTTGTTAACAGCCATTTCTTGAGTTTATTTTTAAATCTGGTCCCATCTTGGGCCTTAATGTGTTCAGGCAAGTGATTGAATATTTTTATTCCTGTGGCATATGTGCTCCTGCTTAGTATAAAACTAGACGGTCTAACCGTACAAACATTATATTTATATTGCAATCTAATATTACTTTTTGAGACACTTTTCTTAATAAATATGTCATTTTGTTCCTTAACTAATACACAAATTGTCTTTAAAAACTCCTCTGAGAGATTCTAGATGCCAAAGCTTAAATATTATATGCAAGCATCTTTTTTGAAGAATGAATGTGTATTCTACGTTTGTCGAATTACCCCAAAATATTATGCCATACGTCAGGTGGGGATAAACATTTCCATAGTACGCCTTCTTTGCGACATCGGTCGAGGTTATATTTGTCAATATTGATAATGCGTAGCATGCTCTGGCTAGATTTTTATTTAATTTGTCTATGTGATGCTTCCAGTTTAGGTTGCTATCAATTGTGACTCCTAAGAAGTTAGTACTATTTACTTGTTCAACTTGTTTGTTGTTCATAACTAGATGAACACTTTTATGTACCTGTTTATAATTTAGGAATGGTACAATTTTTGTTTTATCTAGGTTTACACTTAGATTCAAGGTCGACAACCAATCAATTACAAGTATTACATGACTTAAGGTATTATGCAATACGTTGGCTATATCTGACCATTCTCTTCGGAGACAAAAATAGTGGCATCATCGGCAAACATAACACACAAGTCGTGAAAACAATAGCGGTCCCAGCACACTACCTTGAGGTACCCCTTGCCGGTTTATTTCACAATTTGACTGCACTCTTATTACTGTTTTTGTAGTCCTGTCATATGAATCTAATATAGTGACTTGAGTTCTTTTATCAACATAGGTCTCTATTCATTTTAAGGCACTTCCCCGTATCCCGATGTGATCCAGATGTTTCAGTAAAATTTCGAGAGTCACGCAGTCAAAAGCCTTTGACGGATCTATAAATAATCCGAAAGAGGTTTTTTTCTTATCCATATCTACCCATATTTAATAAATAATTTTGAATATGGCTAAGGTTGTGTTTTTCCCCTTTCGAAACAAACTGATTTGCGTTTAATATTTTATATTTGTCAAAGAATGATGTCAAGCTATTCAATATAACTTTTTCGAATATTTATGAAAAATTTAGCAGCAAAGCAATGGGTCTATATTTGTTTAATTCCAGTTTAGATCCCTTTTTATGCAAAGGTCATATTAACGCCTTCTTAAAATCATCCGGAAATATACCATTTTCTAAAGTTAAATTTATAATATGGGTCAGGGGTTCCGCTATGTGTTCGATACTTGATTTTATTAATTTCACGGGTATTTGGTCATGACCAGTGCTATTTTTACTTTGTTGTTGGTCTCATAAAAATGCTAGTTAAGATTGGTTGAGACCGTGGTTTGTATTGAATATTGTATTGTGTACGAGTATTATTTAAATTTATAAAGAACTTATTTACTGCATTTGCAATGTCAAAAGGATTATCCAAAACTATATCATCAATTTTTACAGAACCTACCGTGTTTTTTTATTGTGTTTGTTTGTGATGTATTTTGTTTTATTATTTGCCATGTAGCCTTACTGTTGTTCGTACTCTGCGTAATATAATTCATATTTGTGTTTCGTTTTAGCTGCTTCGTTACCATTTTCAAGATCCGGCAATATTTTTTGTACTCATTTTTAAACATTTCGTTACCTGATTTTTGGGTGTGCAAGTATAATTGCCGTTTCCGTTTGCTAGCTATAACAATCCCTTTAGTCTTCCAGTTTGTCTTTTTTTGTAAGTAACTCTAAGTTTTTCAGTTGGTATACACAGTTTAAGAACAAGACTGAAAGAATCAATAAATGCTTTATAAGCGCAATTTGAATCTGTTGAGGAGTAGACAATGTATTTGAGAAAAATTTCTAAATACCTATCTGGATTACGGTTATAAATGTACCAATACTGTTCTTTAATTCCTAAGCCAGCTGGAACCGGAACAATCTGACCAGTATGATCAGACAGTCCGAGGTCCAGCACTTCTACCTGACAGTGTTTTTTTTTATACCACGTCGGTGGCAAACAAGCGTACGGCCCGCCTGATGGTAAGCGGTCACCGCAGCCTATAGACGCCTGCAACTCCTAGGGGTGTCACATGCGCGTTGCCGACCCTTTAAGAATTTATACACTCCTTTCTTGAAGAACCCCATACTGTAATCCGTCGGGAAAACCTCGTCAGGGAGTTCATTCCACAAGAATTCAGTGTTCAAGTGGTTGTGTTGTGTTTCAGTGTTTCAGATTTCAGTGTTTTATATTAGTGAAAATGTTATCTATGCATGTTTGTGAATGTGATGTTATCCTTGTTGGTACAGATATTTTTGGCTGAAGTTTGTAGGAGCCGAACGTATTTAGGAAAAGTTCAGTTTTATTGTTTTTCTCAAGAGTATTAACATTAAAATCCCCCAAGATAAAAATATTCCTATAGCTCTGTATCTTTGCCTTGCGACTAGCTTGTTTAAAAGAAATCCTATGTTTACAAGAAAGACGTCCAGGTTACTATTCGGCGTTCTATATACACATATTATGAGATACTTGAGACCACAAACTGTTGCCCCACAACATTCAAAATGACATTCTACCGACATCTTAGTTATCCAATCCAGCTCGCAACACTCGATATCGTGCTTTGCATAGATTGCGACGCTTAAAGATTTGCATTTTTTTGTTTGTAGTCGTAAGATAATTATTGACACTAGGTTTAATAAAACGTGACATACCAACAACTTTAACTATTAAGTATTGCCTTACCTAATACCTACAGCCAAAAACACCATTTAAATTGCGCCAGTTTTTTATCTTTGTTTTGTTGAATCCGTCTTCGCTTTTAAAAGCAGAATAACTATTAAAATATCGGTAAAATGTACGAAAAAAATATATTTCTCATATATTTTGTACGGAACGGGTCGGGGGCGGTACGAAGTTCACCGGGACATAATAAATAGAACTTCAGTTACTAATTCGACCCATTCACACAAACTTTCATGAGTGCAGAGATGCAAAGTAATGAATGGGTAAAATCTGGAGACAGTTCCACATATCACCTACCTATCCCTACCTATGTAAAAATTGTTCAGGTGGCGTACATAACGCTACAGGTACTCGTAAGACATCCGTTACTGTTGGACTCGCTTATTTATCAGAACATGAGAAATAAGTGATTGAAATGATAAAATGAAACAATCATGTCAATCATACGAGCCAGGTTGCAGAGCATACTATAGACATAGATATAACACATTATACTAAAAATCTTAGCCTCCCTCTCCCTTCTGCAGCAGTAGAATTAAAATAGAACTTTATCATTACAAGACAAGACCATTCTAGTTGCCTCTTTGACCCCGGTTATTAGCCCAAACATTATAATGGAAAATATGAAAATGAGTTTCATTAACGCCTGAGTCATGCGGCCCCACGAATTAATGATATCTTTGGACAAAGGACGGCGTCCGCCGCGAATATAAAAATTCCCTACATTATCACTGTAATTTCTGTTTTAATGACCTTTCCTTATCTAAATCGGATTGTCTTTCGACTTGGCTATTTTGTGTATAGATTCAAGGTACTTATAAACAGAATAATAATAGGGTTGTCACACAGTTTAGGTGCTGAAAGAAGACAGAAACAGATCGATGAAATCTACTTGCACCTACATTATTATTATTAAGTATTAATTAGGACAACTAAAACTTAACAAATTATAAATGGTTATTTAAAGCTGGTCTTTCCTAAATTATTGTAATATTTATTTTTCCACTTGTAACCATTTTACTTCAGCATATCGGAAAAATACAAAATATAGTAATGTGCATATTAATGTAACGTAAAATAACTTAGTTTCCCTACATTTTTGAAAACACGACAATATTTTGCAACAGTATAGCCTTAACCTAATTTCAAAATTATTTGGAGACTGTTTTCCATCTTAAAAAGAAAATGTTAAATCAATGGACCACCTTTCAATGTATGGTACGTAGACCAATTAATATTACTAATTGCTTCCCTCGCCAGCAATCACTCCAAATTTTCCAGCCAGTTATTAATTATCCGCTCAGACAAATTCGCCTCTTAAAGAACCCATTGCACCAGCCCCTACAGAATTCAGTAACTACTGAATTCAGCTGGCATGCAAGGATATCCGACTCACACGTTCTCTATCTCTCATTATCATAGCATGCGGTGCAGGTGAATAAATTAACGTGCGACTTTATGACCGTGATTTGTCTATCGAATTATGAGTGAGCGAGTAGACAAAGTGTGAGGGTGAAATGTATACATATAGTAGTACAAACATTATAACAACTGATACTTTAATCATAATGTAGAGTTTTTAATATAGGAACGGATTAGATCATAAGTTTTGAGACGAATATTGTTTTAAATAAATCAATTACAGAAAATATTTCTGTCAAGGTTATTATTTTCTTTGAATCACTGCACTGTAGCTGATAAAAGTAAATAGAGTTTATTTAAATTGGCTTTCAATATTTTTGATTTAAGCCTTTAAATACGGTGGTCTCTCTTAGGTGCCGGCACGAAACGAAAAACGCCTTTTTCACTGACAAGTTCATGTCTATGGTTGAAAGAAAGTTAACGCAGCGGAACGACAAATTGTACACCTAAATGTCGATAGATGTTCCAACTACTGCACAGAACTGCAACCTTATCACCCTGCGAGGTTCACGATACGGTCGATTATTACGTACGGGGTAGCTTTTTCCTTCAATTTTTAATACTAGATGCTCAAACTATGCCTTAAAATTATCCATTTACCAGATAGACTATTGGAATCACTTTTTAAAGTTACTTTATTTGATACGTTTATTTGTCAATATAATTGTTTTTTTGACAAAGTTTTGGAGAACACCGTAACAAAATTAAATTTCATACGAAAACTGCTGCTGCTGCTGCTGCTGTATGTCTTTAACCAGTCAATAGAAGTAACTTTCTTCGAGCCAGCCGGGCTCCTGGTTAGTCTTTTTGGGCAAAATTACCTTTTATGAACACACAATTTAGAGCTAAAAACCTGCCATAAATAACACTCAAAAATAGTTACTCACAAATGAGCCATTGGAAGAGAAGCAAGAGATTCCCTGATGAAATTTTTCGTGTCTCGCGGGGTCATTATCTAGGTGTAGCCGACGCAATAAATGGCATCTAACATAAAATATTGGAATGCAGTTTAAATAATACCTATGTATGTTTATTAATGAAACTATTTTCAAGTAAAATTAACAAAATATTTACAGGTATATATAAAAAAAAACGACTATTTAGCCGTCTCAAAACTTATGATCACACGAGGTATATTGGGTTTTCCAGAAAATCAGCCCCAAAGGACAGTTAGATAACAGTTTTATGAAGAAGTCCACATAAATGATAACGATCTGGTTTAGGGTGAAAACAATAAAAAAATGCTACGAAAGTTATAAGAATATAACAAGTCAAAATAACAACCACTTCTACTTACATTACATCATATGTACATGTACTTATACAAAGTACAATATATATCGATGTTGTATCCTATTCTAAACTCCAGAACAGTGTAAATGTACTTGTAAATTAAGAGAACATACATGCAATGTTAAAAAAAAAGATTATCTACCAACAAAAACCTAACTTCACGCAATAACAAATTCTCGTCTATAATGAAAGCGATTACCTATAGGTACTTAGTAGTGTTTATTTTCTACCTTCAAGTACCTCCGCCTACACCTAATCTTTGTCGCTAATTGTCCGCTACCCAAAATTGACTGGAAAGAAATCGCACTTTAGCGATAAGAGCGCCTATCGTTTATATCTACTTTCAAGTTTTTATGTTCTATGTTAATTTTATTTATTGAGGTGTACAGAGTATTTGTATTGTATTGTACTTCAGTTCAGGAAATAAGCCATAAGAGTTTTCATCAGTGACGTGACACATAATGCAAATTTAGCATGCACGGGAATCAAACCAGTCAATTAAAGAGACGTAATGAAAAATGGACGGCGACAGCCCCCGCCTATGTACAGGCTATATGTAAAATTACGTAGGCACCATGTAATCTGGACCTATAAAGCCGCCGTGATAACTCCTCCGATAGTGCGGCAATTTCTGAACGACACAATAATGACACCTATTAGGTGGACCGGTCTACATCCTGTCGCATAATAGCCCCCGCATCGGCATTGCCGGCCCGCCGCGGACAACACGCTTCACGACACTCCGTAATAACCACCTCCACGCTAGAACAGAACATAATTAGTTAAGTCCTTAAAAATAATCGTGGTTAACTGTTACGATAAAGGTAACGAACCTTTCCAATATATACTCGCCTCGTAGGCTCAAGTTTCTACCTAGGTTAAACAAATCGCCGTCCGCAGCTTTAATGAGCTAGAAGATTAGGCATAGTTGGCTTCGTTATGGACTCGGAACGGGCCATTTATGACTACGATTTATAATCTACGCATTAAACACGAAAGACTGAAGTCTCGGTTAACTCGAATATTAACTCGACGAGGTCTCTGCACCGCTAACGCGAAGCCATCTAAAAATGTATTCATCCACTTTATATTAAAGCCAATTACAATTAATCTCACACGAAAGTAACGCCCACGGCGAGTCTAGACGCCTAATCTTTCTTCGATCTAATACGACATAACTTTGTAATTAAAGGCGAGGACAATAAAAGTTAGATCCATGTGTCGTGTCGTGTGAGCTCGGGTCGCGTGACGGCGGTCTGTCGTGTCGCCTTCGTCCGACAATAAAATTATAAGTCGCCCGCAGTGACAATCCAGTGATTTACGCCGGCACACACGCGAATTTTCTAATATGAAAAGACCTTAAGCTTTTTACTGCGGCGTAAAAAGAGGCGGACAGGTTAATGAAGAAAATATGTTCAGGTCGCCGCTGAGATAGCCGCGACGCGTGACTGCCATAATGGCCGCTACTGGTTATTGTGGTACTGATACCGATTTAGCATTAACATTTAAATAATCCTTCTTTCGCCCTCTTTGCATTATTTTGATGGTTATCGCTCAATACAAGAAAGAGGTCTGGGAAGTAAATGCATTTTTCTGGGTAAATTAGGGAGTAATTAGGAAGTAAATTAATTAGTTATTTATGTACGTAGGCCTTATTTACCAGCAAACGTTACATTCTTTTGGTTTAAGTTAACGAAGTGTGCAGTCTTTTTTTATTTAGATATAAAGTAACTAATAATTAAACATATGTCATCTACGCTAACTTCTTACTAAAAGAACACTTTTACGTTCCTCATAAGAAAGAACATCAGGCTGCGAACTAATCCTTGCTGCCAAATACAGAGAAAATCAGCAGAGCGGAACGGAGCACAGTTGGTAATCCGATAAGGTAAGTCTTAGGCGAGGAGTAAATGGATAATGGTACCTACTCTCGCCTTCGGAAAAATAGGCAAGTATGGCTCGGTTAACACAAACCGACATTGCTATATGGTGAATTTCAAAAATAATTGATCTTTTATAATTAATATGTGCGTTTATTTTCTACTGTGGTCACTTCCATTATAAAGTCTTGCACTACCATGGACGTCTATTTCAATTTTAAATATCTATACCAGACAAATATTGTATGCTGGTTAGAGCTTGCGATTCAGTCGAATATTATTATTATTATTGTCCTTATTTATTCTTTTTCACATATTAGGTTTTTTACAATAAATTTATCAAATTTAAAATATAAAAATATACATACAAAATATAAAAGCATTATAAAAAACCTAACCTAGAGTGCCGCTGGCAGCGAGGCGGGGCCTAAGCTACCGGTGGTTAGGGCGACAGAGAGAGGAACCTCCTGACTATCCGCGCCGTGTCCAAGAGTACCGCCTTCTGCATCTGACCCTTGACCCAGCCATCTAGCGAGAGTCTCTTAAGACTCTTCGCAATTAGACCGTTCGCAGAGACGACTATCGGGACAATGATCGTCGAATCAACATCCCACATAGCGGTTACCTCGTGTGCCAGGTCTAGGTACTTACTAACCTTGTCCTTCTCGGCCTACACGAGGTTCCCATCATGGTGATGTCGACGAGCACTGCCTGGCGCTTCAATCGATCTGTCAGCACGATATCAGGTTTGTTGGCTATAATAGTCGTGTCCGTGATGACAGATCGATCCCAATAGAGCGTGGCACGACTGAGGAACTTACGCAAAGAAGAATAACTGGCGCAGGTGTGTACTTATAGTACGGCACTTCGAAGTCCACAAGACCGTACAGAAGAGCAAGCTGCTGGTGAATAATCTTGGCTACCAAGTTATGTCTGTGCAAGTACTCGCCGTTAGCAAGATGACCACAACCGGAAATGATATGCCTGAGCGACTCTCCGGGACGGCGGCATGGCCGACAAACGTCGACCGTACCGTCCTTCAGGATATATTTCCGGTAGTTGTTCGTCATGATAACTTCGTCCGCATTATTATTATTATTATTTTAATTTATTTACACAGCATTACAGTTGTAACTTAACCATTGCACAGGTAAACATAGGTACATAAAGGAAACTAAAATTATATTGGAACACTAGATTGCCTGCTCTCCATCGTCTCGCAAAACTTTAAACATGCACAACAAACTGCCGGCCATTCCCATGCGAAAAAGTCGCATTCAGGTACTGACATCAGAAGCGCATTGAGACACTTCATCGCCCGAATAAATGGCGAGTTTCTGTGCGACAATGTGCGGGCCACTGGTACTGCCAATAAAGGACGCGCACGTGGTCTAAGGGCTATTCGAGGAACGTCAGGTACAAACAGTCGCACCAATTTCTCAACCAAGTCCGGACTATCAACTTCGCCACGTAAAACCTTACAAGTCAATCTAAGAAGATAGAAGTTGCGCCTTACTTCCAAAGAATTGTATCCAAGTGTCCCAAGTAAAAACTTCGTTGGATACAAGTAGGGGTACTGCCCATAGGTCTTCTTGTACAGCATTCTTAAGAAAGTTTTTTGGACCTTCTCGAGAAGCAAAGCGTATGTTGACTCATAACTTCATAAGGATTCCATACAATCGCCGAAGCCTCTAATTTGCTTCTAACCAGAGCGTTATATAGAGTCTTTATAGCACCCGGGTCATGGAAATCCTTAGTGCTGCGAATAACAAAACCTAATCTACGGTAGCAAGCAGTAGCAAGGTCTTTAATATGATTGTGGAAAGTTAAAGGCGAGTCAAATGTAACCCCTAGATCTTATACTGTATAGACTCTATTAATTGACTCAGTTCCTAGCAAGTATTGGAAATGAACAGGAACGGAAGCACGGCTAAAAGTACAGACACAGCACTTTGCGATATTAAAACAAAGCCTGTTGTCTATGCTCCACCGGTAAACTGAATTTATATCCTCCTGCAACCGCACAGAGCCCACAGCACATTCCACTTCGTACACTAGCTTCAGATCGTCAGCAAATATTATGTAGAGGTAGATAATCGTAGCTACACTATCCAAGCCTAAAATTTACACTGAGTTATAAACATGTCATACGTTACGTAAAACTAACTGAAATATATAGGAGAATATGAAACGAAACGATTAAATAACGATACCAATGAAAGCAGGGAAGCATAATAGCGTAAAAAATATAAACAAAAGGAGAATATTCTATTAAATTGCGCAAATATTTCAGAAAATAACTAGTATATTAATCTATGTAACGATTTTAATTAAACTTAATTAAATTTAAATAACCAGCTTTTATTATCGATTGTACTTTTTTGCATAAGTACGCCAAATTTCAGCTCAATCAAGTTAACTAGTTTAAAATTCAGTTGCAATATTTGTACCATTCATAGGTTCAAGTACATACATACATAGTATAACAGGGCAAGTTAAAAAGAAGCTTGTAAAAAAAATAACTACCAAAATGGCCCTGATGTGGCAAGCGACTTAAAATGATCATCGTTTTCTCAAACATGCTTGTAAATTATTCCATTTTCTTCCAGAAACGCACATGCCATGTGCCTGATTTTCATCCACCAGATGAAAAACCAAAAATCTCCCAATCTTACCAAAACACAATATATCCCGTATTTTTTGTTTTTCATTGTTTATGATTAGAAAAAAAGATAAACTTAAAATAAGTGCTACTTTCCTTTAATTAGTTTGAAATTACCTACCTATAGATAAGTGTTACAATTAAGTATGTACTACTCTTCTAAACTTAAACCGTGTTTAAGTTTAGGAGAAAGTGTAAATGTAAATACCACCTCTGATAAAAGCCGTCGAAACATGCTTTCAACTAAATCTAAATAAAAATATCACCGCTTATTAGATATGCTATATCACTAAATATCATGCAATACCTCAATTTGTTTAAGAAAATCACTATTTACCTTGATGAAATCCAAGATAGCCTGCCTCATCTTTTGGTAGGCTTCGGCAAACCTCAGCCTAACAAACACCGTTAGGTAACCCCTTAGGGTCCGCGCCTCGACAATACTTTATTGTGGAAAGATATAATAATCTATTTTCAAAATGCTTATATACAGGGTGATCAATCCAAATGGGTCAGTATGTAGAAGTCATAAACTATGAGATAACGAAATCTGTTCTTAGGAACCATGACGTCAATTTTATTGACATGAAAAACTGCATTCATAAATTTAAAAAAGAACTTGTACTACTCAGAGGATTCAAACCCGGTCTTAGTGAAAAATAAAACTTACAGTATTTCTATTTCGATTGTGCATTTTATTCATTTTAAGTATCCAGTTTCCTAGTAACATTTACTGCGTATGATCTGCACAATCGATATCGAAATAGAAATATCTCGTATATTTTTTTCTTCAATACTATCGGTTTCGAGTCACGAACCGAGTACAAGTTTTTTTTAAATTCCATGATTGCAGTTTTTCTTGTCACTAAAATCGACGCCATGGTTACTAAGAACATATTTCTCTATCTCTTATAGTTCCTGACTTCTCCCAACTGACCTATTTGGATTGATCACCCGGTATATAACATAGCCTGACAAGGTAAATAATATTCAAACAGTAAAACATCTAATAGGTCATTTTAAAATAGAATGCTCAATAGTTAGGTATGTCAACGTTAATAAGCCCCTTATTCGCTGGAATTTATCGATGGTTGATTACATGGGTGAGCTCATCGTGTAAGCCGATCAATCCTCGACACGCAGGAACCCTTTATCTCGAACACATCTTATAAAAATCATTGTTTACAGAAGCGTGTGTAAACTATATTGTTATAAGAAAACTCTTAAAGTATAACCTACTTATAGCAAAAGTTGTATAGATGTCGACAAAACTCAGAAGTATAATGGAAATGGAGGCATAAATAGTATTTCAAAATGAAAATTAGATTTGTCATATCTGCCATTCACAAATCAGATGCCTAATGGAAAACCTCGTAATTGAGTTGCCATTCAACTTATTTATTTATGCGATTGCAAAAAATGTTAAACCACAAAGACGGTATTTATATTAAAGACCGGATTTGATAAAATTTGTTTGTGGATTTTTATAAAACAGAGCCTTAGTAGATCTGTCTAATCGCTAGCATACTCGTATATGAAAGAAAATCTTTTCCCCCTACGAGTTAAAGCCGAATCTAGGTCAGAAACTCTGTGTCTTTCTTTACATTTCCCCCGAAAGAACGTAAATCCTCGTGTAAAACGGTAGAGAAGCCACTCTACGCCGCCATTTTCCTCGACTCGAAGCGATTTATCCAAACAAGCCGTCATTTCTTGCGGTAGTACGGGGAAATCCTGCGAATTCCCTCACGAACGGCGCAATGACTCGAAGATAAGGCTAATAGCGGCTCGCTGTCTACTCGAACGTAATAATGTACTTACTTTGACGTTTAGCCGGGGAAATGGTAACGTTTCGGAATTGTTTAAACGTTATTTCACGACAACTAGGTAACGAATAAAATTTGACTCTTCTTTCGATTCATTAGCAATTCTACTTTTTGTTACATAATCAGGCAAAAGTCGCTGAACGGATTTAGATGTTTATTTTTAAAGATAATGTTATAACATGCGTTAAAATATAGATACAAAAATACTGTTATTTCTGACAATCAATCCCTAAAGGGATAAAATCGGGGAAGTTTGAGTAAGTAGATAAAGGAGTTCACGCGGACGAAATCGCGGCGCGGGCAAAGAGGTAACATAATATGTAAATCTATACATATAATAAAGCTGAAGAGGGTCGAAAGTCTGTACATGGAAGATATTCGAAAAAAAGTTGGCTGGGGATACTTAGAATCGATAAAAGAACACGCCCCAACAGTTTTTAGAATTTTTGTCTGTTTGTCTGTTTATATGAACGCGCATCACGTGAAAACGGCTGAAGCGATTTTGATGAAAACTTTACTAATCTGTCGAGTAAATGCCCGGTCAGGTTTTAAGCTATAAAAATTGTGCAAATTTGGGTTAAAAGGGGATAAAAAGAGCGGTTGAATTTTGTATGAAAACTCCTTTAATCCGTGAGTTACAGGTATGAAAATTGGTAAGCATATACTTGACGACAAAGGAAAAACATCCTCATTCAAAATTTGTGAAATCTTAAGATAGAAACTGAAAACAACAGTAAACGCAAGCGCTGCGCCGCGACGCTGCCCAGTGTGCGCGCCAGCCACCACGGTCTCTTCGAGTTTTGAACACTATTATGATTTATTCCATTAAGTAACTGTGACTCTAAAACCCAACTTTTAGTCCCATTTTCTAGATTCAAAAACTACATATATAACTTTGTAATCCTATATAAAACATGCAATTACAATGTTATTTTTGCCGTTCACTTCATGTGAACTCACTTTATAACATAATCCCACTACTTAATATTATAAATGCGAAAGCTTAGATGTTTGGATGTTTGTCACTGAATCACACAAAAACGGCTGAACAGATTAAGATGATTTGTATGCTAATAGTATATAATCTGGATTCACTTATATATATTATAAGTGTACTTTTTGTCCCGATGATCTTCCATCAAAGGGATATTAAATCGGGGATGCAAGTAAGGTCTATGAAACGGGGTGGTTTAATCCTCATACGCCATTCTACGATTTAAGTTTCAGCCAATTGGGAGTATAACAGCGTGTCAAGAAATTTAACTTAAAGCATAGCAGAATTGTAAACAAGTTGACGATTCATTATGTCAAATACCAAAGTATCATAATTCCTTCTGATTGTTGACGCTATTTTCGAGCACAACCTTTTCGCAATTAGTTCTACTTTGCGTGTACATCAAAATGCATTTGCGATACTTTGGCATTGTTTTTATTCATATGCTTAAATACAAAAACAGCTGTTTCAACGCACACTTTGTATCGTCGGTGTACCATTTAATTTTGTCGTGGGTTATTTTTTACGTAATTGTTGACCCTTCACACCATAAAAACTGTATGATATAAGAGATCACTTGAGCTGGGCAGCCCAATCGTCAGCATAGACAGTTGGAGCATCTTAGATGTACACTTAGAAGAGGGTCGAAAGTCTGTACATGGAAGATATTTGAAAAAAAGTTGGCTGGGGATACTTAGAATCGATAACAGAAATCGTTTCAACAGTTCTAAGAATTTGTGTCTGTTTGTCTGTCTGTTTATACGTCTAGGCATCACGTGAAAACGAACGAATGGAGTATAATTTACCCTCATTAATATGGCAATTGGATCTTCGGCGACGACATAGCTCGGCCTTCGGCCTCACATGCCTTGCCACTCTCTTTCGGCTTTTCAGTCATCAACCTTACATGAAGAATCTACTCTGTTGGGAAGCTCGGCCTTCAGCCTCGCGTGTCTCGCCTCTCTGCTTCAGGCCTTCGGCCCTCAGCCTTACATGAGAGGCCCGCTCTATGTGATTATTCTCGCATGCCTTGCCGCTCTGCTTCCGGCCTTCGGTCATCATACTTACATGAAGAACTCGCTCTGTTGGGATAACTTTTTACGGCAGAACTGCGTAGCGAGACTTTTACCATTGTACAATGTACATGTAATTTTTTTGACGAGATTCATTCGTCTTGAATCGGTACATTTGATATTCCAAAATAAGTACTTAATCATTCGTTTTGACAATAAGATTTCTAGGGAATGTCATATTGACTGTAATCATTTCTTAAGGGGGTGTAAAGAAGGGTGAAAGATTGTATCATCATCATCTGAGGCGTTATAGTTGCGGGTGGGCCCTAGGCTAGCCTGGTCAAGCAAATATCTCCAGTCCGATCTATTCGTGGCTTTCCTTCTCCAACATGTCACCGCTAAGTTCCTGGTATCCACCTGAGCTTGAGAAAGATTGTATGGGAAATCAAATCATTCTAAGGCGAGAACGAATTATACTCGGATGAAGTCGCGGGCAAAAGCTAGTGTTAAATATTGTTATCTTTGACAGTATTTTTTTATCCAGGTACCTACCGAAATAATGATGTCAATGCCGCAAGGATCCCTTTAGATTACATAATCATTCAAAACAATCTAGACAGCAGATAAGCCTCGCTTAGCTCCTCCTAATGACTACTATCTCGATCTAAATATGCTTTAATTGCCAGGGGGCGGAGGGAGGAACCGCCCTCATGTAAATAAGGCGAGTATCAGATGGACGCTTTCTTTGTTTGCCTGTTCATGTGTGCAAATTGAAACTTAATTGCGTCCTACTGAACCGGTTCTCGTTAATTGTGCCCTGTGGTGAGGAAACTTCGACAATGTTGGCTGGGATCAACTGCAAATAGCTCGAAATCCAATTGTGAATAAGTGACTGCGCCACTTGTACTTTCTAAAACTTCATTTTTGATTCAACCGAAAAGCAATAACAAAACATAGTCATTAGATTGAATCTTATCCTCTATTAAGCTTTGCCAGTAATTTGATTTCGAAGAGTTCTAGTTGTAATAAAAATATGCACCTACTTACTTACATTTTTAATAATTGATGAAGTAACTATTATCTAAAATTATTTTTTTCTTACTTTCCTATCTGATGGTACCAAAAAAATATCGCTAAAACTATTTCAAATTTACAAGTTATAATCTTAAATTTATGGCAAGAGACGTCTATTTTTCACACAAATAGTCGGAATGGTATGTAACGCCACGCATCGGAGACCACCCATAAGTCAAAAGTCACGAAGTCAGATAAGGCCTAATTGACGTGAGCACCGCCCAACGCAACCTTAATAAGCATTTATAACGATATAACTTCTATTATCAAAAATACTTAACCTATTTATATTATTGTAGCGTCGGTAAATTTCACATTTCGTTTTGATTTCGATTAGCACGCCGTTTGACTTTGACATTGAGTTTAAGCGGATCGGCGAGCCATGATGGAACGACACTCGGCTGCATTGTTTCTTATCGTTCACGAATTTCAAATGGTTTTAAAGTAAAACATTTATTCGCATCACTGTCAAGGATCTGTAGAAATTATGCTGTTAGGGCCTATGCTAGCTGGCGCGGGTGCACGGAGCGGGCGCACGCCTGCGGGTACTCGCTCTATGCAACCCGCCGCGGGTCAGTTAGCGCCGCTCATAGGTACTATTTTTCGATAGGCGTGCTCCCGCTCCGTGCAATCCGCGCCAGCTAACGTAGGCCCTTACAAAATCATTCATCAAACTAAAAACGTTGCAAAATTGTTGAATCATAGAGTTGAGATCAAGTTAAAATTAGAAGAAACAACTGCCCAGACGTTCCTTTCCTTCAATAATATGTTCCACTCGGAGCATAACTCAAAGTTTAGTCACGGACTTCGTTTGCCAACCATACCTATTCTATGATAAAACGACAAGCATAGAGACGCAATTACCTTCCTTACTTCCTACCGTGACGTCAGAACTAGGCCACATGTCTTACGGCCCCGCGTCACGAACCCACGAAACAAATCTTTTAATTGCTCCACATTATTCCCTTATATGTTAGATTATTTTCGAATGTTCGCGCTTGACAGAGTTCGCGTCGGCACGCTAGCCTCTCGGGTACATTTCGCTGCTAATGATTACAGATATAAATCGGCTTCATAAATGGTATTGTTACGTAGGCCAATGTGAGGGCCTCATAAGTCCTAAGTAGTTTCTAAACTAGCCGTCAACGTCTCAATTGCTTTAAGCATTTGATTATGGATATCAATAAATATGTACCTATTCGATACACTCTTCTTCTTCTCGTGTAGATGGTGAAATCAAATAAATTTATAGTGCACAAGAAGATAATTTTGTAACCACACCTTAAAAAAGACAACTAGTGGCTACACTTAGTCTACATGGTGAGATAGTAATAAAAAAAAAATTACAAAAGGATCAGCTCAGCTAAATGCTCTAACCTCGTGGTTTCTTCTTCTGGTTTAGATCGTACGAGATCAGAAGCTGGCAATAAGTAGCTAAAGCGCTGTCTGTCACGTCGCGAAGTTTTACTCGGAGCAGGAGTACGGGTTCACCGGGCAAGGCAAAATATATACGCGCCATATTATGCTGAGCCGTCCCGCACACACAAGTGTCTGACGCGCTTAGGATGCCCCATTTGCCACGATTTCCCCATCCCCTGCAGCATCCCTGGAGTGCGGTGGAGATACTGCGATCGCAAACCCGCATGCCAAGCATGGCGATTATGGCATATAAATTATTTGTACAGATATTTATGAGTTCCTACTTGTTCACAAAAAATTGGAAAACGTTAGTTAGTACATATATTTATGTGCCCCTACCTGTTCACAGATATTTGAAAATAACCCTTGTGTCAACAGTTATGTGCTTCCACTTGTCAAAATAATTTTGTAAAATTTTCGTACAGTTATTTTTATTTTTCAGTTACTGAAATATATTTATTATTGAGAGGCTTGCTCAGATGAATATGACGGATGAGACGTGTACATATTTTCGATTTACAAATCTGTTTAGATGTATTTGTACCTTACTATGTATATTTATTTATGAAGGCTTGGATATGCTCATAATATATTTATGAACACGACTATACGTAAAAATACTATTTCAGGAAGGAGTTCGGAAACATAACTATTTCTGTATTTTTGATAAAATGTTAATAAATAAATGATTAGCACATTTCTTACTTAATAAAGTAAATATTTTTAGAAATATGCGATCTATACTCGAAAAGTGTAGACAGAGCTAACAGTCTTGCCGTAACAGTAATTCGGCTTCATTAGCGCGTGCGCGGCTGCGCGCGCGCCGATAGCCGCGGCCAATTACGTGCTTTTATCACCAATTAACGTTTACGATGCTCCGACCTACCAATATTTCGATACGATCCCTATAGTTCTACAATTGTAGTTTTTAATAAGTTTTAACTTTGTGTTGGTACTCTTTATCGGTAGCAAGGTAAGCATCAATGCACAAAAATTATGTATAAAATAATAATAAAGTAGCGTCGAGTTTAATTGCGTTTTGTAAAAAAAAGTTTGAATATAACATATGCAACTTTTTGCAAGATAAAAGATTTCGATAGCTCTATTTTATTTAGGCGGCGACGACTAAAAGTAAGACGTATTACCACGAGAGGGTTAGATATTTTCCGAGTGAAGTAAGGGAAAATAGTCCGAAGGGTAATATGGTTTTTAGAACAGAGTTACAACACTCTACTTTCATTTTGCTTCCGGGAAAATAAATAAAAAAAGATTATCCAAACACGAGAAAAAAAGTTTACCATATGAGTGTACTGTGCGAGTAAAAATATTTTAAATGACAAACCTAGGACATTGATCATGTCGTTCAACGATCAGCCTGCTCAATTTTGATTTAATTTAATTTCAGAATCAATTACTAGCGCTACTCAATATACAAATAACACACCTTATTTGATATAAATGCTCGACAGTAGCTGGAAGTTTCACAAAGTTGCATTATTTAAAAGAAACTCATCTCCGATTGCACCCAAACTAATGATCCGTAACTTTATCTTGTAATCTCATAAATTGTAATGCTACTCTTTAACATTAAACCGTACTCAAGCTTCTTAACGATTGGAACGTGCCTAATATCAGTAAACACTACACTGTTGAGTCTCTGACTGTCAAACTTGGCCATTCAATTCCAATGCGTATTAAGTGACAAAGGAGATGTATTGTAAAACTAATCTTATGTCAATGTACTTCAATCCAGAATGGCACTATAAATTACCATTAAATTATCTTATTTGTTTTATTGTAACTGAGATTTATTATGATTATGACTGCTAATTAAAAGCTTAAACATTCAGTTCCTACATATTTAGAATTATTTACATCGAAAAGTAGACTTGAACAAGCGGAAGTTTTCTCTGTTTGTTGGAAAATTACAATAAAATTAGTCTAAAGTGTGTATTGGATTAAGGAACATCTTATATCCACTTAATTTCACATCGTTTCATGTATGTTTTCCAGTTATCAAAATACTGTTAAGTAAATATTTCACAAGTGCATATCACTTATTTTCAAGCGAATTACACGAGGATACATCACAAAGTCCGATTGATATTGTATCTAAGAATCTAGACCAACTAAAACGTACATTGAATTCGAAAAAACCGGGATAGAATTGGCACTATCAGCCTTTATCATTGATAGATGGAGACCCGGGGCTCGTTCCATTGTCCGGTGACGGATCGACGTCGAATCCGGATGCACGGAGATACGTGAGATTAATGCTTTGTGCTAATATATAAAAAGCGTATTAAGGGAATTGAGAGTTTTAGTGAAATGGGACTATTTGCAACATTCGTCATTGTCATGTAATGGAATGTTATATGTTTTAGGCTGGGTTGCACCAAGCCATCTGTAATCGTAAGCTGTGTTCGTTAAAATTTTAATGTATGGAAAGTTTGACAAGTTTCTATGGGATGACAGCTGCCGGCGCCATATTACGGTACATATACGGCCTAAGGCTGGGTTGCACCGACTTACGATCACAGACTGATCAACGTTAAATATGGCGCCAGCAGCTGTCATCCCATAGAAACGTGTTAAACTTTCCATACATTCAAATTTTAACGAACACAGCTTACGATTACAGACGGTTTGGTGCAACCCAGCCTTAATCTACAAAAGTGTCCATTCGTCGGCATATTCTAATTGGCAATATCGTGTCTCAGTTAGTTTAAACAAATAAAAGCAACTCTTCATTCGGTACGAGTATATCTTCTGTTTTCTTCGTGTTTGAGTAACAAGTGGAAGTTGAAAGTGGATTCACGGTAATCCGAAAAATTGTAAATTTTTGATTATTTTTTTTGGTTTTTGATACCAAAAGTAGAAAGAGCAAAAGCAGTTTATAAAACGCTAAGCTAATTCTAATGCGTCGCTTCTGAGAAATACAGTCATCGTCGGTTAAAAGGTCAAATAATACAAACCAAGTATACCCCGAATAAAGTACTCATAAAAAAATATTGCAATTAGATCTTATCACTATCCGTTAGTCTAGATATTGCTGCTGAAGGGACCAAAATTCACTAACAAAAGAGTTGCGTGCAACAAGAATTTAAAGATTACCTCCAATACTTATTTTACAAGACGTAATGAAGTAAAACTGATTGATCACAGGGTTTTAGTTATAAAAGTCCCTGGTTCGTGTCTTGGGGCTATTATCATAATGACGGCGCGACACTCGGAAGCTAGATAGCATCGTATCGCGCGCGGTGGACAATAACCCTTACCCACATTCATTTATAATAATTAGTTGGCCTAATGCCAGGCTGATATGAATATTGCCATATTTTACTGGACAGCGGCGCGTTATCTGTGTCTGACGCTGAAAAGTCATTATTTGTGCGTTAGTGCAGCGATAATACAAACGGCATCGTTTACATTCGACAATTCGGGTGTCCTGAAAACAGCGTTCAAAATTATAAGTATATATAATCGCACTTATTTTTATTTACTTGGGTACTTACTCTACGATTTAAGCTGCGACCACTAAAAATACGATGATGGTACGGAATCGAAGTAAACTTTCTCAATTACTAGTTACTCGGCGTCGTTGATCGGGTCGCCACCTTCCCTAACAGATGGTCGAGGGAGGCGATGGCTGAGATACGCGTCATACTCGTGATCGGGTGCTGTTTGTGGAGTCCGGTCTGTTCATGCTTGCAAGGGCATAGTAAATACCTTAATACTAGTGTTATTTTATTGTATGTAGATTGACGAGAGACATGATCCTGTTCTGGATTAGTTTTATTATTATTGACGCTTAGAGACCTTATACAGCTCTAACAATATTAAGTTTACTTATTTTAATTTTAGCGCTTAGAGATCATTTACATCACTAAGCACTTTGAAATCATTGTTATTAATCATATTTGGACGCTCAGAGACCATATACATCTCTGAGATATTAAATTAATTTTATATTCCTTTTGTTTATTCGGACACAGATCGTATTCAATACGTCCTTAATATTTGTAAATTTATTTTCATTGAATTGTCAATCAGTATATTTTTTTTGTATCATTTTTATTAAGTAAGATTGTCAGTTTTTTAAATTGTATGAATTCATGCTTTGACATGTAAAAGTGCCCTTGTGGCCTATTTGCAGAATAAATATTTGATTTTGATTTTGATTTTTGATTGATCCGTTGGCTCAGCGACCCAAAATGAGACTTGGCCTCCAACATAAGACAGCGCCAGTTTTCACGGTCCTGTGCAACCCTCGCCAATTGGTGACTCGAAGTTCGCGCAGATCCGCCTCCACCATGTCGCACCAGCGATACCTGGAGCGTCCGACAGGACGTCTTTCTATTGGGCGGTTCAAGTATGCTCTTTTCACGTTCCGATCTTCATCCATTCTCTCAAGATGGCCCAACCAACGGCGGGCCGTAAACAAGAGGGAGAAACTTACGACGAGTAAACGAGTTAAAAACGTCATGTATGAGGCACGTCACTGCGTTTACGATGCATCACTGCATTTTAAGCAGCGGTGTGGCCGGACCTAAGGGCTTTAATACGATTCTCATACTGCAACTTAGCCGATGCTCGACAACTAAATGCCGAGTAGAATAGATGACACCTATTGATAACCTCTGTCTTATGACATTATTGGCATAACATTAAAATAGTCGAGCACTGGAACATTTACCAGACCGGAATTTAATTTGATGAAATTTTCATTTCACTAATTGAACTGGGATTTCCTGCATTTTTTTAAAGATGGCAGATATTACAATTTAAAAAGCAAAAAATACCTGACCTGTGGGTAAGGTTTTTACATTTACCGATATTCTTCCGATTGCACTATGCATGGGGTTCATTTTACTTAAATTCTAAGTAACTACCCAGGGTAGACGTCTTGTCGACGCTTCAGGGGACCATAGGTCTGGCGCTTACCTTCACAACGTATTTCTTTAGCAATACAGAGAGGTAACGCCGCCAGCGTTATGGGCTCCATGCCGCAGACGGAACTACTGGACGGGGTCTTCTTTTTATGACTGGGTAAATTAAGTTAGTTTAGTTTTTAATTAATTTGTATTTTATGCTTGATTGTTTTTTATAAAGTTATGATGTGATTATATTTAAAAAAATGGATAATACTTTAAATTTATTGTGTAATTATTAATTAAGTTAAACATAAACCCGCAGAAAATGTGTAAATGTAGTAAAATTTTATGATTAAGTACTAACCAATGATGTGTTCACCTGTAATTGGGGTGCATAATAGCCCAAAGACAATTAACATGTAATAGTACATTACTACAGAGGCCGGGACAAAAGGGGTTGCCGGCCGAAGACATATAGACCGAAGGCTGAGCGAAGCGAGGCCAGATAGGTCTAAGGCCGGCAACCACATATTTCCCGCCGAGGTATGTATAGTGCTTTTCTCAAAATGCAATGAAATAAACAACAAAAAAATCAAAGTTTTATTTTTAATACGCATAGTGGCAGAATGTCATGATCCCTGTGCCACAAATTTATGTGGAATGGAAATTAAAAAAGAGAACTTTGCAGGCCTAGGCCTGCAAGATTTGTATGAAATTCCATTAACTACCTCTTGTCCTAGCCGCACCTGAAACGTCATACTTCGCAGCCTATTATAAGGAACATAACATCAATATTTCATTGCATGTTTGAGAAAAGTCACTTATAGTTATGTACTCTGTTCAGTTGGTGTCCCGTACAAATAAATAAATATTTATACTTATTGATCGTACTCCGGGCAAATCGGAGACATTCTGCAGAAAGGCCAGGTCAAGAGTACCCTAAATAAAGAATGTTATGAGAGTTCATAAAGTGAAAGTTGTATGTTATGGTCGTAGCAAATAGAAATCCGTGATCTCTGCCTACCCCTCTGGGAAACAGGCGTGACTATATGTATGTATGTATACGTTTGTATATTTAACGATTAATAACTTTGCTGTAGGCTACATTTTCATAACTTCAAGATCAAAACGATATTTATTATGAATTCATATCGCCATGCGGAATATGATTTTGACATTAACAGAATTTCGGATCATTATGATATTACTTTTTTCATAACGTTATAAACGCTTATCTAGGTAAAAACAAAACAAGGTACATACATAGGTACGTATTTGCAATCGCATTTCATATCAAAATGCGTTAACACAACAAAAGCCTTTCACAGGGAAGGGAAAACATACATGTCAAGTATGAACGATATGCCAATCTGCGATTCGGACTAGTTAACGAAATGAGTATTGCCAGTCAAGGACAACCCGGCCATTTGGGAAATAATGCTACTTCCTCGAAAGCTTCTAACAAAAGAAAATCCCGACTCAAGGTAGTAATAATAAAAACAAACACAGGAGGAGGCATTTCTACCCATTCAAAGGTCGTGACATATTCCACGACGACAATGGTCACGTTAAATTTAAGAATACGTACGATGCAGTGAAGGGCAAATATTGGTTTGGAAATATTCGCCGCTTCATTCAAAAATACGTAAGAGGGTACATACCCTGTCAGTACGCTAAATTATTGGTATGGCATATTATTGGCATAGCACATATGCACATACAGCGTCGCAGCTGGATCTCTTTAGGGACCTTTGTGGATCATAATTTAGTTGCTGTCATCCCATTGACATTCCAGAGATCACCTGTTATCTCATGAGGTACATCTTTCCTATCTATACTGTCTCAGTATCACACAGTCCATTTATCTTTACCTGGACCTACCCCGTGTCTTAGGTACATTACATCCCTCCGCGTTCACCAGGTCAGAAGTACCCTCAACCGACGAGCATGTATAAGGAAATTGTATGAATGTGATTGAAGTGAAAGAAGTATGTAAGGAACGTAGCATTTAGCATTCTCTGGTCTCTGCCTACCCCAATGGGATACGAGCGTGAGTATGTATGCTACGTTCACTAATCACCATCTACATGACTTTCATCCATGATAATTAAATGCCCATAGCACGCAAGGAGGGTTAAATTTTCAACAGTAGATACTACTTTCAAGAGCCTTTACTATGGTGTGTATTTCAAAATTACTTTGCGGTCTAAACTATTTTAGCGTGATTTTCGCTTCGTGAGGTGAACACAGAATACGATATTTAGATGTTTCTAAGCAACTTGTTTGCTCAAATTCATTGGTCATTGACGTCTGTACTCGTACATATGTCAAGTAAATGTACAGCGGTGTATATTCGCTGAAAATAGCAGCGAGATGCAAGCGCGAGCATGAAGCATGGAGTGAGTCAGAGATAAGCTATCTCGATGATCACAGCGCTTAGTAATCTAGCCGTGGAGTGTACCTTTGTGCTCGGCTCTATGCGAGCATGGTGTTTCTATTGTCTTGCAAGCCAAGCCACCAAGAGCGTATAGACGTAATGATAAAACTTATCATTTAAAAGTAAAGGCACGGCGTAAAGGTACAGTCACCAAGAAAATCGTCTGCCACTTTTTGTCTTGTACCGTACCACTTTCTATGTTAACTGTACAGCCTTGGTTAAAAAGTGTATCAATGCATTGTTGTTGAGACCGGCCAGTTCCACGGATCTATTCAGAAAGGAATTTAATATCCCACATTTTCCGTTGCCCGTTAGTGTTATATTTGAAATATAGCTCAATTTATTTTATTTTAATTAATAACACTTCACCATAGTATGGAATATATGCGATTATGAATTTCTACGGTCACAGAATTATTCGATGCAATTTCTTGAATAATTTGAGATATGCAAGGAAGGGATTAAAACCGCATGCTATGATAGAAAGGTGCTTTCCAAATACGAGTATGTTAAATAAGAGTTGGTTTCTAAGTTCAATCGTACAACTGGAGTTTTCGGGTCGCGAAGGAATTTTGATGGTCAGTAAGGACCGTGACACCAAAAAGTTTGAAAAACACCGCCTTAGCTGATGTTTAGCTGTTATTCTGTGTGTCCCTTTTCGGGAATAATGCTTAAACGTCACAAAATTTTGTCCTACTCGCTCTTTAGTGAGCTCAATATGCTATTCTCGTCGCCCGCAACTTGCAAAAATCAGCATAAAGCGTTTTGTCAAAGCGAGTCATTGTTTCAAAAAAGTAAGTAAACGTAGGTATTGTTCATACCCTATTTTAAAATGAAGACTACAATATATCGTATTTTTCCGATAAAATATACAATAGTTAAATGGTTACAACGGAAAATATAAGGCGGACTTGGAAAATTAATTTCTCGAATTTATTTTAGTGTCCTGCAGATTATGATATATTGTTATCGGGTATCAAAATTGTGTTTTTTTTAATCATTGCAAATGTTTAGCACGTAAATTATATACCATAGAATGATTGTAATTAGTTTTGTTACTTGGAGGAAGGGATGAAGAGCGGTGCTATCCAACACAGGCAATCTTTTGCTTACCGCTCGGCTCCATCCCCTATGTTATGTACTATGTGTTATTTTATGAAATATATTATTTTGTATTTTTGTATTGGTATTGCTTTGTGGGTTGCAGGCACAGATCGTGGTATTAATTAAATATGTCGTTATTTTAAACGTGATAAGGGGTCGTATTTTTACATATATAATTGATTATGAGGGCAGTATATATTAAGGAAATTAAACCGACTTCAATGGGGGAGGCCGGTGAAAGATTATTGTATACTTAGATAGTGCACTCTTAAGATTCCATACAACCAAATAAAAATGGCTCATGGAACCCTCCATCAGAACTCAAGCTTGACAAAAATGTGTCTTGAAAACCTAGCTTACTTGACAAACAAAACGAAGAGAACAAATCGCCAAACGTGAACTACGCGTCGTTGAAGAGTTCCGTTCTGGCCATCACAGGCAGTTCTACTTCATCAAATGTCACTTATTTGAATAAAAATGCTTGATTAGTTCATGAAAATACTAAAATCACTATTTGTGTGCCTTTCACATTTGAGGAGTGCCCTCGATTCCTAATGGATCCCATCATCAGAACTCGAGCATGACAAAAATTTATCGTGAAAATAGAACTTGCTTAACAAACACAGCTAGAAGGACAAATCGCCGAACGTGAACTTTTCGTCGTTGAAGAGTTCTGTTCTGATCATCATCAGCAGTTCCACTTCATCAAATGTCACATTTTTGAATGATAATGCTCGATTTGTTGATAAAAACACAAAAATCACTCTGTTTGCCTTTAAGATTTGAGGAGTTCCCTCAATTCCTCATGGATCCCATCATCAGAACTGCGTTTTGACAAAAACGGGCCCCATTTGGATATATATACTTACAATCAATAAAAGAATTTTCCAAATCGGTTAAGAAATGACGGAGTTATGGAGTAACAAACATTAAAAAAAAAAACAACTGAATTGATAACCTCCTCTTTTGAAATCTTGAAGTCGGTTAAAAAGAAAGGAGCCTTAATTACACCTAAGAGTCTTCAGATTCTTAAAATGCATTTTCTTGGAATTTATGTCTGAAATTTGGAAACATTTTTTAGCAATATGACAGAACATTTAGCCCGTTGATCATTATTTCATTGAGAATGATCGACGGGTATTCAATTAGAATGGACAGTTCAAATATGGGAAAAAAGTTTCTAGGTGGGATTGGTTCGGTTGTTAGATACTAAAGCAAATGTTCGAACTTGGCCAATACATGGCACTGGCAATCTTATGTCATAATCACAGAAGCGATCAAATAGGTGCGATCTATTGGGTATTAAGGTGACGGGCATTGGGACGTTTACCTTACATATGATCTGATGTACTTCATCAGGCACTTAAGGTCGAAACACACAGACCAGTAGCGGTGCGAGAATTTTTAATTTTTCGAAACAGTCGACTGTCATTACTGCTTCATATGTCACACACGTCAGCTCCGCTCTACCGTGGTACCGAATACCGCGCGTTTTTTTTGGTGCGTCGTTCCCGGGACCGCGTTCGCTTCATAACAAAACCGCCTCCGCCCCGCAACGACGCCGCGCCGCGCTCTGTACGTTTCAAGCTGTCATGAGCAATGTTACACTAAAACTTGAAACGCACAGAGCAGGCGCGGCGCGGTGCGGGGCGGAGGCGATTTGCTTTTTCGATTTCTCCAAAACTGTTGACTGTCGATCGTCTCAATATGCTTCATATGTCACACACGCCACCTCCGCTCTGATATCCCGCGCGGTTTTTTGGTGAGAGTGTCCCGAACTGCGTTCGCTTTACCCAAAACCGCCTCCGCCCCGCAACGAAGCGTCGCAACGCAGCGTCACCGCGCTCTGTGCGTTAAATGAATCGTACCAGACAACCAGAGGGCTCCTCCTTATCAGCGTTATCTCGTAGCATCCGAACGAAGCCCGGGTTCCTGGGGTCCTTTGTCAACTGACGCCGCGACACGACGCGAGACGATAAAATCTACCCTTCTCGTTCTGATTTACACAGTGAGAGTGAGATGCCAACATGGTGTGATAGCCCACTAGACATCTAGAAGTGAGAAGAGGAAACTTCTTCAAAGGGCGATCGTGGGCGACGGGCCTAATTGCACGGCGTCTAGGAAACGGGGTCGCTGAGGGGCTTCTTGAACTTTTCAATTCACTGCGTGCTTTATGCATACATGTGACAGTTGACGATGTACTAGCTTCATGTGTTACAGTTGTTGTGAAAGCACGGAAAATTAATGCATGATGCACTTGTGTCTGGCTGTTGACACTATGAGAACACAAATCAATAAATGATCGGCAACGCGTATCTGTGCGTAGAGTGACTAAAGCAGGGTTTCTTGAATCTAAGATCATCAGGGTTTCTGGGGTCCATGGACACCTAAGGAATCCATGTGGTGAGCGCCAGAGCTTCATCGCAAGCCTACCTAATATCAGACCTACCATATCATAATCTATACTAATATTATAAAGCTGAAGAGTTTGTTTGTTTATTTGAACGCTCTAATCTCAGGAACTACTGGTTCAAATTGAAAAAATATTTTTGTGTTGGATAATCCATTTATCGAGGAAGGCTTTAGGCTATATAACATCACGCTGCGACCAATAGGAACGGAGACGCGGACGAAGTCGCGGGAAACAGCTTGTGCATTATATTATAACCGTTCTAGTTTAGCATAATCCGCCACACATTCACATTTAAAGTTTAATCACAGCGTACCTACAAGGCGAACAGTTCATCAAAAGATTTAAATTCTGGTAAAAACTAAAACTGTATTTTGTCTTTGCGATAATAACTGGAAATTTTTAAAAAACCTCCTGTAGTTGCTGATGTCATGGCATTGAAAGAGCCTAATTAGACCTAGTTTCTCTTCCAGGTCAGATAGTACCGATAGTAAGGCAGCATCTAAAGTAGATACGTATATGAAGGAGTCAAAAGCTCTTATTCCCTTGTAAATAAAGACTTTTGAACTTTTCAAATGCGTTGCTACTTTTGTTGTTGACTGTACCTATCCAGTTCTGCATAACAAGTGTTTACAAAAAGTAGCAATTTGATGGTAACTGCCTACGATTTGTTAGTTGAAAGGGGCATTGCATTTAAATTTCCAAAACAACCTCGACAGTAAGTTTATAAGTACGCAAAACAAGCTTGATGTCTAGTCTACGAGTATCTATACAAACAGCGAGTAGCACTTATCTACAATCGTATTCGTATAGACACGAGGTTTTGCCATTAGTGAAGAAAGGGCGGGACGGACCCACTAATGACCAAGAAGCTAATGACATGTCTGATATGCGGGCTCGGCAAAACGTAATCACCACCTGGCTCACAGATCGTCTACGTACTGTAATATCGCAATTTATTGTAACAATATCTAGGTGACCGAGCTTTGCTCGGCATCTTTCGTTGTTTTCCGGAGAATACTAGTTTTCCCGAAGATTTCACCTAGCTAAATCGACTTTTCGCCCCCGTAAATCCCTGTATTGTAAATTTAATCGAAATTGATACAGCAATTTCCGAGCTCCTTGAGATAAATAAAGAAAAACATAAGAATTCTTTCATTAGATTCGATAGATTATATTTTTCATTCAACTCGATCATCGATTTGTGTAAGATTGTCCCCCAATATTTATTATTATTTATTATTATTATTATTAACTTTTAGTGGCAACTTCAGTACGGTAATAAATACCTTTATGTTATTTTTAACTCATTTTTGCTCATACACTGAATCATATTTAGCATTAAGAATTTAAACAAACCTCTCATGTATCCTAAAATAAATGCGATGCAACTTTGTAAAAGTAACTATTAGTTACATCCCATTAGACGATACGTCGGTAATTCTTTGATCTCACGAAACTTTGCGACAATAATTGTTTCAAAGAATCAAGGAACTACCATTGAAAAGCTTCCACATTTTGTTTGTAATACTAAGTGTTTACAGCAGAACTACGTTTACGTTCCTTAACAATAGAGCCGCGTACTCGGCGCCATTTCACGGAATCAAACCAGTGTTATTATTTCAAACGTCTGTCAAACTGTTAACGATCTTAGCATAAACCTTTGCCCGACGATTTCCTCCGTTTTACATTCGATTGATTTCAGCGACCTGTACAATCTTTATTGGCTATTGAAACTCAATCTTTACCGTGCCGGAAAACAATTTGCCAGCAAGCGTGTTTTGTCATCAGGGCTAATAAACATCTGCCGTTTCTCCTGAGTTTTCCTGCAAGAAATAATAATTTGAATTTTCGCCGAGGCGACCGCGCTCGTAATTCCTTTTCGAGACATAAAATAAAGCTGAAAAGAACACGGTTCGAGACGTCGGTCATTTCTTAATTTACGAGAGCGTTGTGTGGCGAGAGTTCGTCATTTCCGAGCGCCATCTGCAGGTAAGTTACGAGGGCCCGGCGCGGGCACGCACCGCGCACACATGCGCGCACGCACGCACACGGACACCTCCACTGTCCACCGTGGCCGAACAATCGATCGTAAATCAGCTTCGATAAAATTATAGGAGGGAACACAATGGATGGCGCATCTGCGCCGCATAACCTGCCCTCCTCGTAAGACGCAGAGTCCGCTTTCCCGCGCCGCCCGCCCGCTCCCGCCACGTAACTCTCCGTCTCCGAGATAAAGTCTACATTCGCACGTGTAAAGACAAGAGGTGTTTATTTTGAGAAAGCCCTGTCCCGCGACAGTGGTCTCTAGTGGGCAGAGCTTTGAGATGATTATCGCGCGCCGCTATCGGGGCTCACGTAATTGCGAAATTCACGCTTCGTGGCGCGGTACAAAAATAAGATTATGGATTCTGCTGAGCTGCTGCGTTATTGTGATTCGAGGATCCGTCCGTAGGTATGTCTGCGAGCTTTACGACTGCTATTCCTGGAGGAATAAACCGGTGCACTTATTGAATATTGTTCGGTTTATTTATGGTGGACAGCGCCATTGTCCGGAGGCTTGGAAACTCATATCCTTTATATTTGTTTAGAGAGAGATTTGCAAAGCTGCAGCTGCAAGCTATTCAGGTCGTAAACTGTATAGGTATGATATTTCAGGCCTTAAAAGACTAGGATAGTGTGTATTTTCTGTAACATGTCAATCGACTGAAGGACATAAAAGTGGTCCGCCGCATTAGTCCGTCGCCGGACACAAAAGATGGGGTCGAATTTCCCGACAGGTCGGAGGCGCGCTGGGTTATGGGGCCATAAAATGTGGCCAGATATTAACGACCCGCACCGACACAGCATTTTATTAATATTGACCGAATCGTAAAAACATTCATTTAATCAATATAATTATAACCTGGACATTTGGTTAAAGGTAAGGAATACGTTCCGTAAAATATGTTCCGTAATAAGGTAAGGTATATGTTCCGTTCGTTTGTCTCGTAAAAAAATTCGCGTCACCTGTTTTACGCATAATATTCATTATATAAGTAGACACATTAAATTTACGTTTTTTAATATTTTTGAAAGTAAAGTATTCAAGAAATTCCAGTTTTTGTGTAGGTTTGTCTGTGCATAAATAAATAAATAAATATTGAGGGACAATCTTACACAAATCGACCTAGTCCCAAACTAAGCAAAGCTTGTAATATGGATCCTAGATGACGATATACATACTTATATAGATAAGTACATACTTAAATACATAGAAAACATCCAAGACCCAAGAACAAATACCCGTGCTAATTGCACAAATAATGCCCTGGCCGAGATTCGAACCCGGGACCTCTAGCTTCGGAGGCAGTGTCACTACCAACTAGGCTAAACAGGCCGACCGGCATGAAATTTTAAGACCAAATAATGAATGAAAATTAGTGTGAATGTGTTTTTCAAATATTTGGCAGATCATCGGAGACCATATGTCTATATTTTCATATCAACAAATCGAATAGAGTATCAGTATGCTTAAAGCAATTGATCTGCATAGTTACCTAATTAGTAGCCAGCAACATTTTCCTGTTTCTAATCTCCAAAATAGTTAATTATACCACGTTTTAACCGTAGATAAGAGACCGTGTGCGAAACACATCTTATCGAATGTCTGCGAGTGCGTACTCGTACTCGGATAAGTATTATATGCCTTATAAAAGAGCTCGCACAGTAGCGATTCGAAACAACTACTTATATGTATTATGTTACAGTTTAATGACATACGATAACACGGCAGATAAGGGAGATCTACCTTCGGCTACTGCATAAACAATGTGAAATATGTTGTACCTACTGTAAATATGGCGTTGATGGAAAAAAAAACATGGAAAAAGTAATAAATGAAATAAATGAACTTTATTCTGCAAGTATGCCGCAATGGCACTTTTACAAATCAAAATCTACTGGCGTTTCTGCAAAAGAAGACTACTGCCGAGAAGAAACACCGAAAGAAACTCGACAGTCAGTCATTTTTTCCTAAACATATGCTTATGACACTTAACTTAATTAATATAAATAAATCTGAGTATGGAAACAAAAGAGGAAGAATATTTACAATGCATAGTTCAAGAAGACGACATGTGTTTACTAATTTCCTAGACGTGATACAATGAAACTTTACATATATGAATATTAATGCTATTTAGGTCTCAAGTTTAGGCCATGCATTTCTGTCAGTTAGATAGTCCTCGACCCTGTAATAAGCCTTTGACATCAACAATTTTTTCAAGTAATTTTTAAGGGCTGGAAAGGGTAAATTAGAAATTTCATCAGGTAACTCATTCTTCATTATAACTATATATATATAACTTCATTATAAAAACGGATACATTGACCGATAAAAGACTTGTATACTTTGCGAATACGAAACTTTTTAGAGGCAATTTTATTTATATTTCTAGTATTATATTTATTTTATTTCAAAGGAAAACTTACAGCTTAAATAACAAACTAGGTAATCATATAAAAACAGTGAGCCAATTACAAGTTTTCACAGGTAGAAAATGCATAGTATATATAGTATTAAAATGATGGATATCAGAATTTTTAAAAAACGAGTCTAGGTTCTTAATGACATAAATAATATTCTCATAAATGTATTGGGAATTAGGGACGCTACAGTTAAAATGTTAATTTCTTTAAAAAGTTCTCTTAGAGATTCATGTGAGCTCAGGTTACAACCTATGGAGCGAATGGCTCTTTTTTTGTAACACAAAGATTGTCTGTATGTCAGCTGCTTTACCCCAAACCTGAATACCGTACGACATAACACTATGAAAATAACTATGGTAAATTAAGCGAGCTGTTTCAACATTGGTCAATTGTCTAATTTTTCTAATAGCATATGCGGCTGAACTTGTTTACGTGCCAAAACGGCTATATGGGGACTCCATTGTAGATTTTTGCCTAATATTATACCTAAGAATATTGCTTTATCGACTAATTCTAAACACTCTCTTTAATTCTAATCTAGCTGGAGTACTCGCACATATAACCAATTTGGTTATTTCATATGAATTTAAGTATTTATTTATCTATGAATCGTCGCCTAGTATTACCTATACCCATAGTAAAAGCTTTGCTTAGTTTGGGACTAGGTCGATTTGTGTGAAATGTTCCACCATATCAGCCAAAGGACGTCCACTGCTGGACATCGGCCGCCCCCAAATTCGCGGGGGGTGTAAAATGTTCACAAATATTTATTTATTTAATACCGCATTTCACTGATAGTCAAACTACCAACTTTTTACGAAACGTCAAAAAAGCTCAGTTAGTATGAACTTTGTAGAGAAATGTGCCTAGTGACGTCACAATTTTGTATAGTCAAACTGAGTACTTTTTCCATGTTTATGTATTTAAAAATCTTTAAAATCGCATAAACGCGCTGAAACTTGATTTTTTCTGTGTACTTTCGTATGATTTGTTTATTGGTACCTAACGTAAATAAAAATAGAAAATATTAACGCCCTTGGAGAAGAGACTAGGAGCGGTGGACCTATTTTAAATAATGTGTGACTTTCTGTACATTTGTCCTAATTGCTTACGTCTGCAGATATGAGCCAAACAACACCGGAAGGGCGGTCAATTTAAGATTGGTTTTACTCTAGAGATTTAATATCTTCAAGGTGGTAGAACTCCTAACGATGTAAGTACTGGCCGTTTGAGATATTTACTATTTTAACGGCCTGTTTAGCCTAGTTGGTAGTGACTCTGCCTCCGAAGCTAGAGGTCCCGGGTTCGAATCCCAGCCAGGGCATTTATTTGTGCATTTATCACGGATATTTGTTCTTGGGTCTTGGATGTTTTTTATATATTTCAGTATGTATTTATCTATATAAGTATGTATATCGGCGTCTAGTACCCATAGTACAAGCTTTGCTTAGTTTGGGACTAGGTCGATTTGTGTAAGATTGTCCCCCAATATTTATTATTTCTTTATTTATTATTTATTAACCGGGTAAGTATCGAAAATAGGTACCAAATTATCTAATTAAATGTTTTATTGCCGTATTAGGTTACCTACAATGTTTTCGTATCCTTCTATGAGGATGTATACAATTCATATTCATACCTGTAGTTAGGTACTAATTTCGAGTTGGAGTTCATTTGTATCAAAATATAATAAAGCGAGAAAAAATAAACATACCTAAGAATATTTTAACTAAGTAGGTAATGTTTAATAACCAATGTAGTATTCTGAAAATAAACTGCCTGCCTTTTATACGATGATAAGAGTTGTTTTGTGCAATTACGATTAAATAAACAAATACTTTCGTAGATTATAATATAATTAAATTAATTGCAGTCAGCATAAAAAGTAGGTACACATATGAAGGTGCCAAAAATTCTTATTCCTTTATAATAAAGACTTTTGAACTTTTCAAATGCGTGGCTACTTTCGATGCTGCTACGTATATTCTTACCGGCAGATAGTTTGAACAACGTTTCAATGAACTGCAGGAAAGCTTTACCTACTTCAGTCAAATTACTAAAATATCAGTTCCTGTGTAAAGATCGTTCAATCCAGGGAGACGAGACATGCCTCATATTGCTTACCTATGTCCTACTAGATTGTTTTGTCGAGTCGAGGGCATGAATAGTTATATCTTTTTCAATGAAATATGGTGAAAAAATGTATACATATTGGCGGCTTGACTGTCCATAGCGTAGGTAGAAGTCGGGCGCTCCCTATACATACATACATATAATCACTCCTGTTTCCCAGAGGGGTAGGCGGAGATCACGGATTTCCATTTGCTTGACATACAGCTTTTGCTTCATGAACTCTCATAACATTCTTCATTAATGCGCGCCGATTTAGACCTGGCCTTTCTGTAGAATGTTTCTGATTTGGTCGGAGTACGTTCGCCGAGGTTTTCCCCTTCCAACTTTTCCATCCACTTTTACTTCATTTCTTTGTCAATCGTTTTTCATCCATCCTCCCTACATATCCAAAACATCTTCACATACCTTCTACTACTACATACTGGCGCTCCCTATACAGACAAGTACACCTAGGTTGTATAATGTATACTTGCCATATTTTCCTGAAACTAGAATATACCTGACCATATTGTACAGAGAGTGCGTCACTCGCCATAAACCGCATCGTAAAAACTGATGATTGCTTCTGCAAACCGTTGTGCAACCGATGTTTGGGAAATAGCTGTCTACCTACTGATAACGACGTTTCCACGCCGATCTCAACTCTAACGCCACGTAATAAGGACCACCGGGCGGTGTCCTAGCGCCGTCGTAGGCCAGCTGCTGTTGAAAGTTACGATGTTTGAACAAAGTTTACGTTTTTCGTTTCTGTCTAAAGTTGGCACTGAAACTTCTTTGGCACGAGCAAAAGTGATTCTGATTTTTTACCTATGAACTTCAAATTGTGTAATATTAAAAAATGTTTAATAATTATTCGTAATTTAGCATAGAAAAATGCTCAAGGACTTGGACAAATCAAAGCTTAGAGCGAAACGTAAACACATATCACGTTTCATGGTATTACATAATGAAAATAAATAATGAAAATCCTCGATGCGCATCCAATAACAACTGACAACGGAGGGAACATCCCTCTTGGCACAACTCAAGCTGAACCCAACTTTAACGCCTATTATTACAGTCCATTGTTCAACGGCAGCGTGCGGAGGATGTCCCTCGCTATCTTGTCTGGCGGGGGCGGTGCCGACCAATAGCGAAGCGCGCCGAGCGCATCACATGCCTCTTATCTCATACCTACTGCGCATCCTCGTAGCACTCGTAGACCCTCGGTGCGTAGAACCTAAAATTAGCTTTTTAAAAATAGAATTGCTGCGACTCACCTTGCGAATGCAACCTCCTCGCGACCGCCTTCGAACGCATTTTAAACTCAACGTTGTCACTAATTAAAAAAAAAGTTTATTTGAAAATAGAACGTTTTGCGCGCGCGTGCGGATTTAGGAGACAGTGCGGGACGGGCGGGCGTCGGGGACGAACGTCCCGCGGGGTGGGGACGTGGCGTGGTGTCACGCGAGCGGCCGGCGGGACACTGCGTTCACGTGCGGCGCGGCCGCGGGAAAGCGATTTTCACGCGGGAAACGATAGTGACCGGCTCGCTGTCTGGCGGCCACTCGACAACTGTCAGCCGGCCGCCTTCTGACGCTCGCAGCCCGCCATGCCACGCTATGTGGCTATGGTGCCGAGCCTTACCAGTTTTTTTAGGCTCCACTTACTAACTTTACATGTTACTCGTTTTAACTGAGACGTTTCAAAAAAGAGGAGGTTCTCAATTCGTTAGATTCTTTTTATATATGTTCACCGATTACTCAGAAGCTTAGACCCATCCGAAAATTATTATCTTGAAAACGTTCGTTAATAAACTAAATGCGCCATTACCGAGGCACTGGAATAAACTCCATGTAGGATTAACCAGTGCTTAGGGATGATACATCGAATGTTTCTTTTTTGACTTTATCTTTTATTTTATTTTTACTCTAACCCTAGTCTTTAAGTACCTAATGTAACTAACAAATTATGGATATATAATCTGAAATAAATGTTAATTATTATTATTATTATTTTTTTTCTCTAAAAGGGTAAGACGGTTATCTACATAGTAGGTCCCATTGTGATCAAATTAATGCCGGGATCCTGGAGAAATCGAGGGAACTCCTCAAATTTTTAAAGTAATATTACATAGCGATTTTTTAAAGTAATATTACGTGCATTTGTTTCTTTTATACAATTTTATTTGATCGAAAGTCTTAGAATATCGATACATATATTAAAGTTGCTCCTTAATCTGTGATCGAGATAATTCTAAGATTTCTAAGGTTACTTAACATTTTTGTTGATATATTGAGAGCTTACTCGTATTATAGGTCAACGATATGTAGTTTTCTTTACTACTGACAATGTTCATTTCTTTCTGAAAACGTGATTTATTTTCTATACTTGTTGTAACAAAACGATACTACGATTTTTTTTTGTTTATTTTACTTACTTTTTATTACTTAGTTCGGAAGTTTTTAGTCTTGATGAAATATCTAGGTTTAAAATAACGAATACCTATGGAATACCTAGACTATTGCAAACTCACGTCAAAGTTTGTTTTGGTAACTATGTTTGCGTCCTATAATTTCATAACCAGTCAGTTTTAATGGAGGATTACCAATTTTTTCAACTAGTTAGGAAGAAACCAAGTTTGAAACCTTGAGAAAATATTTAGGTTGTAAATCCAGTTAGGTTAACTAAGAGAAGCTGATATTTTAGGCTGTGGGAATTTTAGGTCAATATAGACACATTATTTGCCCCACCCCACACCCCCACATTATTTTCCTCTGCTTGGATCTTTCAATGCTGTTTCTGAACTATTTGTATTTTTTTTAATTTGTGTAATAAAGAGTACATATTTGTATTATTTAGAATTAAGAAACACTGTATTTGTAGTTTGTCACCTACGGCGAATAGTTAACTACGAGTACGTAACCAATATGATACATATGCAAATGCAAAATTTTATCAAAACATTGATTCTTTGTTGTATGTATCTAAATGTATGAGCGTCTAGACCTTTTTCGGCATAGAATACACAAGAATCCAGACATCTAATCCCAGCGTCCACGGTGTTCACTGGCCTTAATCGCGGGTCAATGACCGGAAGGCGCACGCCACGCGATAACGCCTGTATAGGCCTCCTTAATCACAAATAGAGTAAGTATAACAGGTCCTCTTATGTACTTAGACCTCTTATTTTAATCAGAACACCGGCCTTAAATATTAGGCCCTATACTTCTAAATAAATTGGCTTTAGTTAACACTAAAAATAAGAACCCAGGAAGTGCACCACTGAAAAATGTCTCATGACTTTAGAAGTGGACGAAACAACATCACAAAATAGAATATTGTGGCGAAAACATACAAGGAGTACTGACCCCAAAAAAATGTTAGGACAAAGAAGAAGATACACAGATACCTAGACAAGAATATACAGGGCGTCCCACGGCCATGCCACATAGAGGGAAAGTACCTTTAATATTGTAGATAGAACATTTTACTGAAAGAAGACATTATCTAATTTTTAAAAGTTAGTAATTCTGCATTCAAAGATTTTCTAAAAATTACTCGCTTCGTCCGGGAATCGAACCGACTCACATGTGAAAAAGAAACATCCTGTATTTTTATGATCCATATCGCAAGAATGTACAAAACTAAATCATTTTTCTAAAGTAACATGGTATCCCAAAAGAAAGGCAAATAGTAAAATCTATGATTGAAGTTTCAAGATTCAGTTCGATTCCTGTCAAAGTATGAAAAATTCGATTTTTTCAAAAAAATCTATGAATACCAAATTACTCACTTCTAAAAATTAGATAATGTCTTCTTTCAGTAAACTTTCTTATCTGCAGTATTTAAGGTACTTCCCCTTCATGTGGCATGGCCGTGGGACGCCCTGTATTATAGAAGTGCTGTGGCGTGACAGGCACAAAACAGTCATATATAATGCTTTTACTTAATTTTCAATATCGTTAAAATGTGTCTAAAATAAGACAGCTTTTGAGTTTTGATCATGTAGCCTTTAACAAAAAATATATATTAAAGGCAGAAACATAAATATATCTTTCTTTGAATTACTGTTCAAAACGGGGTATTTAACATGTATCATTATTATTGTTGAGTTTCCGATATTTCGGCGCTGCATGCACCATTTTCAAGGATTAACTAACACACGTGGTAGGTAAATACCCAATTTTGAACAGTAATTCTAAGATTAATGACCATTAGCTTGAAATCTTATATCTTTCTTTGTTATGGCGTTAGATATTAATATCTTATTATTTTCTTATGATATTTTGATTTTATTCTAGAAACTATCTAGATTTCTATTTTTTATACATTTTTATAATTATGATTTATATTTGGACGATCCTATTGTGAATTTTACTACATATTAATTTCTTATTTTGACATGACTACAATTTTAAAGAATAATAATAGCATCAATAAATTGCTCTAAATAATTAATAAACATATTACTTATATATTAATACATGTTATAACTGACGATTCAAAAGTGTTTGTTGTTAGGCCTATTTGAATAAAGAATATTTTGACTTTGACTTTGACTATGTATTCAAAATAAATTCGTAAAAGGCAAAAAAACAGAATAAGCATTTCTGATCGAAACTGCACAGTATACATACATACGCGCAGCCTCAAACATCAATCTGCCTTTTTAGGGTTCCGTAGTCAACTAGGAACCCTTATAGTTTCGCCATGTCTGTCCGTCCGTCTGTCCGTCCGTCCGTCCGCGGATAATCTCAGTGACCGTTAGCACTAGAAAGCTGAAATTTGGTACTAATATGTATATCAATTACGCCGACAAAGTGGTAAAATAAAAAGTGGAAAAAAATATTTTATTAGGGTACCTCCCTATACGTAAAGTGGGGAGTGATTTTTTTTTTTCATTTTAACCCTAACGTGTGATATATTGTTAGATAGGTATTTAAAAATAAATAGGGGTTTACTAAAATCATTTTTTGATAATGTTAATATTTTCGGAAATAATCGCTCCAGAAGTAAAAAAAATGTGTCCCCCCCCCCCTCTAACTTTTGAACCATAAGTTTTTAAAATATGAAAAAAATCTCAAAAGTTAGCTTTATAAAAACTTTGTAGGAAAATTATTTTGAACTTGATAGGTTGAATAGTTTTTGAAAAAATTACAAATATAATTTCTGAACTAAGTTTGTAATTTAACCGTGGGTGGTGGTGTTTATTACAGGTGTTTATTGTACCTGTCATTTCTACAAAATCACAATGAAATGACGTACTTTTTAGGGTTTTGTGTTTCTGTACTTAATATGTCAACTTAATGTGACGGACGGAAAACTACGGAACCCTACACTGAGCGTGGCCCGCCACGCTCTTGGCCGGTTTTTTCATATCACGTTAGTGGCAAACAGACGTACGGCCCGCCTGATAGTAAGCCATCACCGCAGCCTGTGGATGTCTGCAACTCCATGGGTGTCACATGCGCGTTTCCGACCTTTTAAAAATGTACACAATCCTTTAAGAAAAAGAAAATCCCATACTGTAGTCCCTCGGGAATGCCCGTTTTACAACCGGAGCGTCCGAGGGAGGAAATTCCTCTGAAACCGTACCGTACGCGACCATTTAGATTCTAAGGTGAGGTGGAACGCCCTGCCGACGGCGAGCAGTGCGATGGTAGAAAGCGGCCGTGGGCATCATGCCGAACAGTTCTTCGGAGCACAACCCATTACACAAGCGATAAAACACACACAAGGAGCCAAACTACCAACCAAACCATTTGGCTGTTTTTTGATAATTAAATGTGGTTCACCTTTATCGTTTATGAATGAATTAAAACCGTTTATATGGGAGCGATACGAATAAAAAATCGTATCTGTTAGTAGGACTTTTAAGTTTTGCAGCTTTCGCCTCAGCAGAGCTTTTGTGTTCTTTTGACCCAGGGTTCTGTGTTGAAGTATGCTTTCGCTGCAGTTTATTTACGAGGGGTGCTCTGAAATGTCAGATACGTGACGTGTTCTTACAATTAGGCACGACTTGTAGATATGAGAGATGTGCCTCCTGGTACGAATAACTTACAAAAGATAAAGATAAAGATAAAGATAATTTATTTGTAAAAACATGAGTAAAAGTACATAAAGCTGTCATTGATAAAATAAGTCCTTCGTGTTTTGCCATTCGGCGTACAAATTTCGATTTACATATGCGACATTAAATTTATAACAAAGGGTCAAAATATGTATAAATTGATAATAAAAGATATAAGTACTAATCTAAAATTAATAAAATCTACATTCATATCGCATTCTGAAAATAATAATAATCTATAATTGGTATCCATGTCATAATAAATATATTAAATTAATTAACTGTTTTATAAATTACTATCATTTAAAAATTCATTTAAGCTGTAATAACATTTACTTACTAACAAGGTTACCAATTCACGCTTAAAGATTCTGATTGTGCTGTCTCTAATAGCTTTTGGTATCTTATTATAAGTTTTCGGAGCTACACCGAATGCACTTTTCCTTAGTAAGGCAGTGTTGGTAAGTCAGTATCTTAATTTATTGTTGTCGCGTGGTCTTAGAAAACTATTTTTGCTATTTGCCCGTTCAAATAAATCAGGATTGCTGCAAACAAATACTGCTACTTCAAAAATGTAAATAGAAGGGAATGTCAATATTTTATATTTTATGAAATATGGCTTACTGCTATCTAATGGTTTCAGGCCAAACATAGCCCGTATGCATCGTTTTTGGCCTATTAAAACATTTTGCCGATCTGTGCAGCTTCCCCGAAATATTACCCCGTATCTTAATATAGACGCTACTAGTGCATGATATGCTGACAAAACTACCTCTACATTTACAATTTGCCTCAGTTTATGCAGTGCATATGACGATGTGGCTAATCTTGAACAGGTTACCTCAACGTGTTTTTTCCAATTTAGAGACTTATCAATATAAACCCCTAGAAACTTTATGCTCTCAATTTCTTCCAGTATATTATCTTGATATGATATGATAGGGTGTGGTATAGTGGACATGCGTTGACCAAAATGCATCAGCTTAGTTTTCGAGAGGTTTGCTCTAAGATTGTTATTTTTTAGCCAGGAAATAATATTATTTATCGAATTATGTATGTCATTTCCATATGTAATTCTATCCTTACATTCTACAATTACAGTGCTGTCATCGGCAAACAAAGTCATTGGGTTATTTTCTACTTGTGGTAAATCATTAATATAAATAATGAAGAACAATGGGCCGACCACAGATCCTTGCGGTACACCGTAAGCACAAGGATATTACGAGAGCTATATACAATAGATAGACACAACAAGAAACGACAATAGACGAATTGTTTGGAAGTTATACTTATGCAACTGAATTAAAAAACTTCGATACCGCGTTGCAGATCATGTCAGATCGACAAATGACAGTAGTGACGCCACAGACTTAAGAACTTAAATAATTTAAATATACAGGGTGTTTTTATTGATTTCCGTTCCTTCTAGCATACAGCCGTGTATAGCCATAGAAACAACGTAGCATATTTAGTTTTACCAAATTAATGAAAAAAATATTTTTTTCATTTTCATACGAAATAATTAATTATGGTGAATGAAAACCGGCCTTAAGACTTAATGTAGGGTTAAACAAAAGTTATTCTCAAGCATGACAATTCGAAATTCGAATGGCACGCACTTTAACATTGTTTAATTGTTAAGGATCTTTTACTCTATATATATAGTAGGGGTGTTAATTAAGGAAAATTAATTCTTGAATATCTTTGAAATGGTACGAATTGGGATACTAGTGTCTTAAAGAAGATTACTTTATTTCATATTAGGAATGTGCCCTCGCAACTAACGGAATTCAATTAAAACACCCTGTATATACGTAAATATTACTATACAATCAATCATTTCGTTAAGTATGTTAATATTTGATAGCTTTAAGCTAGTTCTTAATTACTTAACATTAAGGCAGCAATTGCGATGCCCTTGCAGGGCTCATGTTTGATAGTCCAACTTAATTGCATTCCACCAGCTTCATTTCTTCTTCGTACAATACAATACAGAAATGAAACTCATTGGTAGCTTATGTCGTAATTACTAGCGCCAGTATTTGTGTAAGTAAGTAACTCTAATACTAGCAGCTGTGCGCTTCCCTACAACAGGTGTTCACCGAAGACCAGCGTTGGGTACTCCAGTAGCATTAGCATCTGGCTTTACCTACCTTTTTTTTTTTTTTTGTTAACGGTGTGGAAATGCGTTACGCATACCTCCCAGGCGGGGAAACTTTATGGGGGGTTATGTGGGACTCTCTTCTCCCGCACCATTTCTGAGCGAAATGGAGGGGAGAAGCCTACCCACTAAAACCACACCGGCGTTTCCCCTCTTGGCCGTGAATGGGGGCGCCATGGGATCGCGAACATTCTACCACGACGCCCCCCGGCCGTTCCAGCCGAATTTAAGCTGGGGCATCCGCGCCGGTGTAGGGAAAGGTTAGAATCGCTTTAGCTTTCCCCTCAGACGTGTAGGACCGTACAAGGTGGGTTCCCAGCCCACTGGCCTAAGGGGATTACAGAATTGCCGAAGCAAAGCCTGCACGTCTCCTACCCCTCCGTCTTCGCCGGAGTGGATGCGCATCAGCACTGTTCTCGCGCTCCCGCTCCGAGGCCTCTTTCTGCGAGAGAACAATCTCGCAGAAAGAGGCCACTGCCTCCCATGATCTCTTGCTGAGTAACATGGCTGACATGACGCTGCGCAGCGAGAGATCCCTCCCTGCCAGTCCGATCGCTCTTGCCATATTACACCGTTCCCGGGCCCACCGTCTGCACACCTCTAAAGTATGTTGAGCCGTGTCATCCGGGTCGCCACATTCATGGCTACTCGGGCTCGGCTCCCTTCCTATCTTATGCAGGTAATGACCGAAACTGCCATTTCCGGCCCTTAAATGGCTTTACCTACCTATGCTGAGTGTTCAACTTCTTCAGTATAATCAGTTAATCACTGTGGTACAGTTTAGTAAATATATTCTTCCATTATTAATTTTTTGCATACCTATTTATTGTATTACTGCAGGTATACTAACATTGAAATAAAATATCTAGTAGTATATTCTAAATCAATTTTGAAAACAATAAATTACTTGGTTACTTGAATTCGAGAAAAACCAATATCTAAATACTCGTATCGATTTATAGTAAGAATATTCTTATTAGATACAGAAGAAATTAACTTGGATTAAATTCGAACAAGTCTAATTTATAAATTATCTTATTAAGTGAGAAATTAAAGTTTTCATCTGATACGTTTAATATGTACTATAGCTATAACCTGTGTGTTGTGTAGGCATACTTATGCTTAACACGCCACAGAACATTGAAGAAGACACTGTAGACAGAGGATATTCGTACAAACTGATGATAATGGTTTGTTAGTTAAAAGCAGGAGTAAAGGTAAACTATATATTCACAAGTTACGAAATTACTATCAGCGAATACTATGTTACAAGGATCTCAGAAGGGAGAATAATTCAAACGAGAAAATACAACATAAGTATTTATTAACAGAAAATTTATTATAATATAAATAATCAAAGAGTCACCAACCTTACTCGAAGACGTCTCGTTCCGAAGTGAGTCAAAATCAAGAAGGCGACCGACTGCAAGTGACGTCACTATCCGTTCATTCACTTGACATACGCGAATACAGTGTTGCCACTGTAATATTGAGTCGATATTATTGATGGGTATTATTGATAGTCACGTTACAGTCGGCCATCCTCTAGGAACGAGTCTCTTCGTTCTAAGTTCTCTATTTAGGGACGTACTTAATATGCTCACACGACAAGTATACAAAATCTGTAGTTAATTAAATAACAATTAAACTCTAAGGATATTCAGAGATTCCGTATTAATAGAAGAAAAATCAAAATAACAGTCCATAATGGCAAAATTGAGTCTTACGTCAGTTAATCGAAAGGCCTTTTACATGTATATCTAATTTGTACTATACTAATTTTCTAGCTATAGCCATGAAGTGAGATAGTTTATTGCCTCTCAAACCGTCCCACTATCATGACCGCGATGTTTGGGACCACTCCTGGGCGGTGAGTTCCTACACCAATCATGCCCGGTCCCAAGACACCCTAAGACATTATTCACTAGTCAGTAACAGTGTGGGAGCTACTTCCTTCACAACCATATTGTCACTGTTCGTGGAACTTGAGCCAATCCTGGGCGGCGAGTTCATACGCCAATCATGCCCGACTCAATATTCTACACTATCCTCATTAACCTAATCATGAAACATGAGCCAATCCTGGGCGGCGAGTTCATACGCCAATCATGCCCGACTCAATATTTCACATTATCCTTAAACTATCATGGAACATGAGCCAATCCTGGGCGGCGAGTTCATACGCCAATCATGCCCGACTCAAACGTCCTCCACTAATCCGTGAATATAAAACAATCGTGTTAATATCCTATTCCAATTCTAATTGCGTTTTAAATCAATTTATCATCAATTATCCAATATTCGTTAATTAAATTACATACAATCAACATTAAGATTATTCGTTCACACATTCATCATTGTCACTATCCGAATCACTTGAAGAGCCAGCAGCGAAATTGAAGCTAAGCCATGGGAATATTTTGTCGATAGCAACGACTGTTTCATACCTAGCCCCCCTCTTAGTCAACGGGGTGTCCTCCACGAGAAAACGGTCGTTTGGTAAAATCTTTTTGATTCTATATGGCCCTTTACATTTTGGTTCTAGCTTTTTTGATTGCCCTGGAACCGTCACTACTGCCCTAGCAATCCTCACTAAATCGCCCTCTTTATAAGTTGTACTATTTTTTTTATTTTTATCATATCGATTTTTCATCTTTTCTTGGTCTTGTACTATCCTGTCCGAAGCCTCATTTCTAATTTCTTCTATCGACTTATCTCCTGCATCATCGTTTTTAACTTCGTCCACTATTTCATTTAAAATACCCTGAGATGGATTTGTTATTGTCCTACCTAGGAGAAGTTCAGTAGGTGTTTTCTTTGTCACGTCATGTACTGTCGTGTTCAATCCTAACTGAACGTCAGGGAGAAAGTCTTCCCAAGTATTTTTGTTTTTGTCATGCGCCATGGACCCAAGGGCAGCCAAGATCGTTCTGTTGTAACGCTCGACCTGCCCATTAGCTCTTGGCGTGGCCACAGCATTCAAAACGTGTTTCGTACCTATCGACTGTACGAAGGTTTTAAAGTTCTTGCTTGTGAAGCTTGTTCCCCTATCTGTTATCAACCGAGTTGGAGATCCAAAAAAGCTAAAGAGAGTTTTGAATGCCCGTATACTCTCTTTAGTTTTAGTACTTTTAACCGGAAATAGACTTACGTACTTTGTAAACGCGTCTACTATCACTAATATGTATGTGAAGCCTCGTCTGCTCCTCGGGAACGGACCAAGGTGGTCTGCGTGAAGCGTGTGGAACGGTATGTCAACTTTTGGGATCGGGTGAAGTAGTCCCTCTCGCGAGCCCGATGGCAACTTATGGTGCGCGCACTCTAAACAAGCGGACACGTATTTCTTAATGAATCTACGCATCTTTGGGAACCAAAACAAAGAACGTATCCGCTCTAGTGTCTTATCAAAGCCAAAGTGGCCCACGTTATCGTGGTTAGCTTTTAAAAGTTGCCAACGTACTCCCTTTGGAACCACCCATCTCGTTACACCGTCCATCAATATACGAAAAAGTCGCCCATTTTTAAGTGTATATTCTTTATAAGCATTGACAATTTTCGGTGTCACTGGGTCTTCTAGGATGTCCTTAATGCGTTTGATTTCTTCATCAGAGGACTGTACCGTGGAGATCCAGTCTTCGGTACCAATTGATAAAACATCTAGTGTATGTGTCTGTTCTGGCTCCACTGATACAGGTCCTCTGCTGAGGGCATCAACGTGGGACATCCTTTCACCTGGGCGATATTCGACAGTGCAGTCGAACTCGAGAAATTGTATCCACCAGCGGGATATCCGTGGGATAAGGTCCCTTTTTGTGAAAGTAGACCGCAGGGCATTGCAATCACTAACAATAGTAAATTTTATACCAATCAGATATGTACGAAATCTACTGAGTGAGCTAACGACAGCTAGTGTCTCAAGTTCGAATGAGTGAAGTTTCATCTCATCGGGTTGAGTTTGACGGCTAAAGTATGCGACTGGCCGCAATGGGTCGGATTGTTTTCTCTGCAACAATATTCCTGCCAAGCCAAACTTACTAGCGTCAGTGTGCAATTGGGTCTCTGCGGTATGGTCGTATAATGCGAGGACGGGTCTATCTGTTAGTCTATCCTTAATCGTTTGAAAAGCTTGGGCTTCCAAGTCGCTCCATTTCCAAGGTGTGTCCTTTTTCAAAAGGCTCGTCAAGGGCCTCGCTATCATTGCAAATCCCCTGACGAACCTCCTGAAGAAGCTCGCAAGTCCGAGAAATCTCCTCACCTCATGTTGATTAGTCGGCGTTGGGAACTTGGCTACAGCCTCGGTTTTAGAGTGCCCAGGCCTAACACCGTTCTTATCAATCTCAAACCCAAGGAAATCTATTCGCTCTTGAAAGAAATTACATTTTTCCATCTTCAGAGTAAAACCCGCCTCCTTGAACAACCCAAGTACCTCTTCAAGACGTTCAAGCCCCTCCTCAAAAGTCTTTGACGGTATTAAAATATCGTCCATGTAAATCACTACGTAACTGACCTTAGATTTACTAAGCACTTTGTGAATTGCCCTTTGAAAAACCGCAGGGGCGTTTGCCAGCCCAAAAGGTACACGATTGTACTCATAAAGTCCATCGGGCGTTACAAATGCAGTCTTTTCGCGTGATTGTTCAGCAATCGGGATCTGGTGGTAACCTGAGGCTAGGTCCAGGGAAGTGAATAGCGATTGGCCAGAAAGCTGATCTAATAAGTCTTCTATATGTGGTAAGGGGTAATGATCTCGTTTGGTGCGACTGTTGAGAGCGCGGTAGTCCACGCAAAGACGCTTCTCCCCCGATTTCTTTTTAACCAGTACAATAGGACTAGCGTATGGCGATGAGGACTCCCGCACTATACCGTGGTTCAACATATCTCCCACCATATCCTGGACTAATTTACGCTCAGAATGGGCCAACCGATACGGTCTATAAACTACCGGGGTTGTATCCTTGAGATGAATTTCCATCTCAGTCACACTAGTGAATCCCAAGTCATGCATTCCAGTGGAAAAACTACTTTTGTATTTGCCAAGCAGTTCTTTGCATTGTTCTACTTGGCTTCGTGATAGCTGATCACCCCACTTGGGAGTCACGGGTGTCTGAGGGGAAAATTCACCAGAAATCCTCATAATGCTATTACCAGTGCCTATGAATCTAGCTCGGGTAATGAGAGTATTTGCCTTGAATTGTAGCGGTGTTGTGCTAACATTTTGTATAAGCAGATTGCAATCGAAGCCTGTGAGTTGATATTCGCCCGGCAAAAGGTAATATTCATGACCTGCAGAGCCTCTGACTGATCCACCAACATAAATACTACCATGGCACGATACGTCGGCCCTAACAGGAACAGATATCATTTCACCTACATCCATAGTCACATCACAGCCTGTATACAGTTGCAGTTTCAAATCATGTTCCTGTTTCATTCGTTCAAATCTCAGATCTGTTGACGACTTAATAATCATAAGTGAAGGTCTCTCTGTAAAGGTATGGCCAAGTAATACGTTACAGTTAATCAAATGGTCGTCCACTATAAACACTTCGACATCCTTTTCCAGGATGCCCTGAACTTCGATGTTAACTAACGTGGAGCCCAATGGTAAGTAAGGGATGTTACCCAATCCTCTTAAAAAGGGACCGGTAACATCCTTCCAAGTCATACCCATATCCAAGGCAGTATTTTTACGAATTAGAGTGGCTTCACTACCTAAATCAACCTGGCAGGTTATAGGGAAACCATTCAAGTTTATAAGAATTTTGTATTTATCATTCGTGTTTTCAGAAACGGAAACTTCAAGAACGTTTTTACTATTATCCTTAGGTGCTAGATTTTCTTTTGATTTTGAGCAACGCGAGGAGTCATGACCAAGGAAACCACAACTGGTGCACTTAAGTACTGGCTTCGGGCACTTAAAGCTAGGATGGCCTACACCCTGACAGTTAAAGCATTTAATAGGACCCTTATTATTATTTTTGGGCGTACCACTATTAGTGTCAGAGGACCTCGTTGGGTTATTATTGAAATTTGTATTATTGCCTACACGTTTGTCGCGGTTCATATCCTTGAAAGTGTCTACTTGGTTCCGGTTATTTGATTTCACAGTCTTAAAGAATTCTAATACGTCTTCGGGCTTATCGAATTTAGCGGCCTGAGCACCTACGCGTACACCCCTATCATCAATTGCATAAAGCAAACAGTCCACTGCTTGCTTTCCAAATATTTTACATCTGTTTAATAGATTAAGTTTCGCAAAATAATAGACTTCAAATGATTCTCCAGGGCGCACCCGTCTATTAAGCATATCTGTTAACAGCTCGGCATAATTTTCAGTGGCTGGAAATGATTCTCTCAACATTTTTTTCCACTCACCCCAGGTATGCTTAATTGAGGGCAAACCCTGGTACCAGGTTTTCGCGAGTCCAGTTAGTTTAGGCAGGGCATAATGAATCGTTTGTCTTTCGTTCCAGTTATAAATTTCTGAACATTCATCTACTTTGTCAAGCCAGATATTAATGGTTTGTTCTTTTAGCATCGGGTCATACTCTGGTATGACATTATTTAAAGATGACCCAGAGAACGATTCATTATTTCCTGTCTTTGCTTTCAATACATTTAAAAACTCTTCAAAAAAAACCGTTGCGGATCTACGTTCACTCTGTTTCTTATTCTCGTTACGGTCAGCAGATCTACGTTCCTTTGTTGGGGTTCTGAGGCAACGGGCACGAGTGTGACGGTCTTGACGCGCAGTTTTATCTGTATGGCCAAGAAGGCTGGGTCTGGATACTCTCGATGTTAAAGATCGAATGTCACGTCCGTCATCACTAACTCGTGCACGTTTTCTACATAACACGTGTTCAAGGGCTCTTACTTGTTCTCGCTTCCGTGTCAGCTCTCGCTCAGTGCGGCCGTCACTTCGGCTCCGGTGACGACTGCGACTGCGACTGCGACTCGGCCTCGTCCGCGAAGCTCGATGACCGCGACGACTGCGGCTGCGACTGGGCCGCGTCCACGAGGAACGAGGATCACGATGGCTGCGGCTGCTGCGCCGTGTACGCGAGTCATGGTCATCGCCACGGCTGCGCCCGCGACTACGCCGTGGACTTCCCCGCAAACTCCGATCACTTTCTCGGTCGCTCATTTTCTGAAACTCATATTTATTTATGTTAGCAGGAGCTTGCAAAAATCCTTGCTACCTACATTTAGACGAACGAGAATCGAACAATTAACCTAATAATTAATTTTAAGTGATGTTTAATGTGCATTTCCTTAGGGCTGGTATCATGAAAAACTTAACCATCGCCATTTTGGTTTTAAATCGATATCCATCTGCTTATCTGGAGCATATTTTCGTGAAAAAAGGTGATTTAATTATATAAATAACGCTGTTGTTCCAATTTTCACATGTATTTTTAAAGAATATTCATTTTTACTAAAGATAATATATCAACATTTATCATGTTTTAATTCGTAATCTGATTTCATCCGCCTATAATTGAATAATTTTTACACAAAATGGTCTTAAGTTTGTACAATCATGTTTATTCTATCAATTTCTGTGATTATTTTTACATTTACTTGTCGCTTTCAGAAAAAAAAAATCGAAGATAAGGAACTAACAAAAAAATCGAAGATAAGGAACTACCGTCACTTTCTTTTTACATTAGTAATCCATTTCCATCTGCTGATTGATAGATTATTTCCACAGTTAATAGTTACTTAATTGTTAGATCTTTACATATCTTTATATTTTCACGTTTATTTTGGTTTTTTTTTACTAACTATTTTTTTACTAATTCTTAATGTGGATTTCTAACAATGGTCGAGCTTTAAATGGCGTGGAACGAACATATTTATTCGCAATATCCCACTTCTGAAATGTTACAAGGATCTCAGAAGGGAGAATAATTCAAACGAGAAAATACAACATAAGTATTTATTAACAGAAAATTTATTATAATATAAATAATCAAAGAGTCACCAACCTTACTCGAAGACGTCTCGTTCCGAAGTGAGTCAAAATCAAGAAGGCGACCGACTGCAAGTGACGTCACTATCCGTTCATTCACTTGACATACGCGAATACAGTGTTGCCACTGTAATATTGAGTCGATATTATTGATGGGTATTATTGATAGTCACGTTACAGTTTATCCCATCAAAAACATAAATATGAAAATGGGAGCCCAGTTCAATATTAATAATATGCGATGCGTAGTTGTCGTCTTCACCGACAAACGTATTGAGATCTAAATGGGTGCCAAATTTCGTAGATTATCTGAAATGGTGCCAAGTCTGGCACTAGATTGTTTACCTACAGAAAAATTAATTTATTGCGGCTTAATGCATTTTGAGCTTAAACTTGGCAGTTTTCTTAAATATCCAACAGCTTTCATGGTATTATAACATACTGCACAGAAAACTGCTAAGGCTCAAAATGCATTAAGCCGCATTAAATTAGTTTTACTTGTAAACATTCTAGTTATCAATCTAGTTACTGTAAACATAAGTAAATCATAGAAAGAGTTACTTCGTGGCGTTGATAATGGAATAGATGGAAGGGATACCATTTTTTTCAGTGAGGTCGTTTAATCAAAAATTAAATATTTATTTTCCAAGTATACCATATGATATCATTAAGTGACATGAATATATAGCAACAATGAACCAACAGACTATCCGAGAGAAAGGTATTAATCTTTGGATCCATTACATAACAATAAACTTATAAATAAACATTTGGTACACAATCACGACACAATTGACAGTCACTGATCTGATTTGACCCTTACATATTCTAGACATAACCTGCGTCCTAGGCAGCACTAGTTCGATGGAACAATGCGATATAAGCTCGCCATTCGATACAGGTATCATGAAAAAACCTTACACTCGGGCCGGGCGAAACTAAACCGTATTTCCATGCCCTAAGCACCTTGAGATGTGAAAGCTTGCCATATCTGCAAGCCACTGCCCCGATAAACGTACAGATTGCCACAGTGGATTAAGTAAGATGTTAGTATCGATTTACTTGCAGAATAGACCAGCCTATCAAGCTTGGCTCAGCCTGTTTTATAGGCCTATATGGTTAATGGAACAGGCGCAATCAGAGCCAGTAAACAACGGTAGGAGTCAAAGACCTTTTAGAAATGAACAAATGAAAAATCGTGATATTATCACGAATGAATCGCGTAATTTCGTTTTACCTTAACAGAACTTTGCCGGGGGTAGTCAACACTTATGTGTCATAGCGCTACAGTTATGACAAGCAACGATAACATTTAAATTGATTACAATACATATACAATAGATGTTTTTGATCCCGATAAGTATACGTATCACTCACACAGTATACCGCTGTACCAGCAGAATGGTGGTTAGGTAAATTTTATCTATAGGGATAAAATAGGCAACTATATTTACTTGTTAGTGCCAAAGGTATAAATGGAAGGGACGAGGAAGAAGAGAAAAATCGTCTTGTATGCAAAAGCACATGACTAAGTGTGAGCGGTGTGGCACTGCTATTGCGATGGATCAAAGAAAAACTGACAAAAAAATGGATAGCCACGTTAGTCTTGTAAATAAGAAAGTGCATTAGGTAAGCAGTAACATAACTACTTATTAGTCCTACAATAAACGAAATATGTCACTTGATTACAGATTCAGCGAGACTTTCCAATGAAACCAAACACTGAAAACACTTAAAGTGGTCACCGGTCAAGCCGTTATCCAAAGTTCCTTGGAGGGTTGGCCGGGGGGAAGCCGTAAATATGATTATCAGCGAGGGAGGCGACGGACTAATCATATTCACTGCAATTTACATAAATATTAGTGTGCCGTGACACACAAGTCACACGACGGTCATTACGATGCCAGAAGCCACTTTTTTCAAACCCATACGCCCGCACCTTGAAAAACCTAAACAAAGCCGACCCGAAAAGTAGCCGTTGGCTCTTGCCGTTGTCAGCTCGACAAATGCCGAAGATTCATAAGGTCTTGGTTGGAATGGCTTCATTCGGAGACGCTGGTTCCTGGCGTGCTCGGCAATAAGGTTGATTTTAGATCTTGCTTTAGTGGCCGTGTCTTTTTTATGAGTGATTAATGTTCACTGCGGCAAGGGACGCCCCGTTTGCCATGCATATTCAAAATTTTATAGGGATGTTTTTGGTGTCAGGGTTTTTGTAACAGTAGCTTGTTGTTGTCTTCGTTTTTGGCCAGATAGTACCTACTAGAAATTGATTGTTTTACTTCTCTAGGTAGCTACCACAGTAACCCACAATCATCTGATAGCCATTTTTACCTTTTTGCGAACAGTTTCAAAATATCCCATTCCTTTGAACTGCATGAACTAATAATAAAATAGGTAGGTACCACTGCTAAATACTATAGGAAATACCAAAAGAAGGAACGTTAAGGGTTTTAGAAAATGTCATGAAAAAAGAAATGAAATTATTATTATTCCAGAAACAAATTAATGATTAAGAATAGCAACACACGCTGAATTTCAGCCTTTTCGTTATCGCACACATTGCTGGACCCATTGTGGACCCACTGTGTGTATCTTCACGTTAACGATTTTCTTTTATTTTTCTTTTTATACTGCTTTGAGTGCTATATAGAATTAATGTTTTTTTTTCTTCTTCCTTCTAATTGAGCTGGTTCTCAATTCGATTGTATTTTTTTATGAGAAGAAGTCCGTCCCTCCATATATTATTTAAATCGATTTGGAAAATTGTTTTTTTGAGTGACCAACTTGGTCCCATATGATTAATATCATATAACTAGCATTTGCCCGCGGCTTCGCCCGCGTACTAAGCGAGTTTTTAACCGTCTACAAATTATCTCGCGTTTGGCTGAACCGATTTAGATGGTTTCCAGAAAAGTAGTTGTTACATTCTGGGAGTTTCGGTATACGAAGTTTGGTGATTGTGATTCATTAACAGGAGCATCCAAAAAGAAAATTTGGCCTCACTTCCATTCGCACTCCTTACTGTCAGTCCGTCAGTTACAACACTTACAACCGAGTTGCTTTTACTGGACCGATTGAATTGCAATTTGGCACAAACTATCAAGAATTTAGAGCGCTCGTGGCCCAGCGGCACTCACCTACCGCGTGTGGTATGCGAGGTTAAGCGATATGGATACAGGTCAGTTCTTGGATGGGTGACCGCTTTGAGTGGTTACTAACTGAGCGCTCTTGTGCTTTAGAAGGCACGTTAAGCCGTTGATCCCGGCTGCTGTCTAGGACAGCAGTCGTTAAGCCAAGTTAGAGGCCTTCGGGCGGCTTGAGAACTTCTAACAGTCAAGTTGCCCACTCACTTGACAAAGGGGAGTCGAAGTTGCACCACGTCCGTAGGGAGTACCCATCGCTACCCTACATGTGACGCCTGGGTGGTGCTAAAAGTACAACAAAACTGGCAACCGTACTTGTGTTCTCGAAGATCTCACGGTTCGAAAATAAATACCATACGATTATTATTATAGTTACGTAGGTTCTCTGAAATGGTGCCAAGTCCGGCACTACATTGTTTACAGTAAAACTAATTTACTGCGGCTTTATGCATTTTGAGCTTTAAGTTATCAGTTTTCTTAAATATCCAACAGCCTTTATGGTATTATAACAAACTGCCAAGATAAGGCTCAAAATGCATAAAGCCGCAGTAAATTAGTTTTACTGTAAACAATGTAGTGCCGGACTTGGCACCATTTCAGAGAACCTACGGAACTTGGCAAAAATAATCTAAAGGTTGATTTAAATGGAAAAAAATATCCAAACCTCTATGTCGTTTATAAAAGCAAATCCATTGATACCCCACACGCCTATATAACACGTATGTAACATTAAACTTTTATTTTACAATCCTTGGCATGTATTGAGTGCCAAATTTTACCTCAAGTTCGTATTAGGGGACCTCTTGGACACTCAGATATCGATATTGAACGAAATCGGGTTGCAAATGAAGAAAATCAATATGGCTCCCACTTTTTCCAAATTTTACCTCGGATTCGTATTAAGAATTCTCTCGGACGCTCATATATCGATTTTGAACGAAATCGTGACGGAAATGATAAAAATGAATATGGCCGCCACTTTTTCTACATTTTACCTCGGATTCGTATTAGAGACCTCTCGGACGCTCAGATATCGATTATGAACGAAATTGGGAAGGAAATGAGAAAATTAATATGGCTGCGACTTTTTCCAAATTTTACCTCGGAGTCGTATTAAGAAACATCTCGGATGCTCAGATATCGATTTTAACGAAATCGGGAAAGAAAAGAAGAAAATGAATATGGCCGCAACTTTTTCCAAATTTTGCCTCGGAGTCATATTAGGGGACCTCTCGGACGCTCAGATATCGATTTTGAACGAAATCGGGACGGATATGAAGTAAATCAATATGGCCGTTACTTTATTCAAAGTTTAGGTACCTCGGTATTAAGAGTCCTCTCGGACGCTCAAATATCGATTTATGTTGAAGTCGTATTCGACGGCACTGATTAATAAAACCACTTACAATACATTGAATCAAAAAAGGTCGTATCTTCATAGGAAACTCACGGCACTTCATGCACCTTTAGACCTTATAAGGAACCCACATGCCAAATTTGGTATATCTCAAACCAGCAGTTTGGGCTGTGCGTCGATATGTCACTCACTCAGTCAGTCAGTTTTTTCTTGCAATTAAGCACCAACTTTTAAAAGTTTTCATGTCCGCAATATTAAATTTCAAAATCAATGACATGCTATGGAATCATATTATTGTACGCCATTTATGGCAGATTGTGACGAACCACGGAACTTTTGTTATCTTTACTACCACTCACTTTCAGACAATAAACCATTTGTATTTGTATTTGTAATGCCATTTTTTAAATTAACGACCCAAAAAACCATAAAAATGATACCCATATTAATATTTATACATTCCAACCCCCTCGGACCCCAACAGAGGGGATGGTATTTCACGTCGTCCACGTGAGATTTTAAAATCATTGTTGATTTCGTTATCAGCGACCCGGTATATCATACAAACAATACCCATGTCGATTTTCAGAATTTGTCACCACCTTTCCCCCTTTTAGGGGTTGATTTCTCAAAAAACCTGAAATACGTATTTACTCATTTATCGTTAGAAATACTCCTGTGAAGTTTCGAATAAAATAGTCCAACTAATCTTGTTTCCACATACAAACTTCGGACCCCCATTTCACCCCCTTAGGGGTTGAATTTTGAAAAATCCTTTCTTAGTGCACCCCTAGACGTTATAAGGAACCTGGAATTTGGAATCTCTACGACCAGCGGTTTGGGCTGTGCGTTGATATGTCAGTCAGTCAGTCAGTCAGTTTCTTCTTTTATATATTTAGAAGATAAGGATTCGAGAATTCAGCCGCCCGTACCCTTCCCGGGGACTGGATTTAATTCGACACAGTTTAAAAAAACTTTTTAGCATTTTTATAAACGACTGTAGACAATAATTAGCTATGAGTGGATACGCACATTACGATATATCGACCAATCAGGAGAGAGCATTGCGGACTCAATCGAAAAATAGTGGCGCACGTCTTTGTGGATGACATCAACTATAGAGATATGCTGGCTGGACTAGACGGTTATGTTTTCCAAATACTAACACAGGTTTGTTAGGGTTCAGTAGTATACTAGGAACCCTTATAGTTTCGCCATGCCCATCCGTCGGTCTGTCCGTCCGTCCGTCTGTCCGCGCATTTATTTTTTAATATTTTATTCAAGAAAAAGACAAAATTTTACACACAATAAAAACTCGCCAAACTATGAAGTTTGATGGCGAGATTGGGCGACGTTGGTCGGTTTCTTATTTATTCAGATTCGTACTAGGTCAGATTCTTACTTTGCCAGATTCAGACTAGGTTTAATTCTTACTTTGTCGAATTCGTCGGAGGTCAGATTTTTATTTAGTTGGATTCTAACTAGGTCAACAAAATAAGAAACTGACCTAGTCAGATTCTGACAATAAAATGACTTGACCTAGTCTGAATCTAAAAAGTTAGAATCCGACCTACTACGAATACCACAAAATAAAAAAAACCAACCACTTCTCTGAAAAGGCCTCCTTTTGGAGTGGTAGGTGGTTTTATTATTTTATCGAATTCTGACCTGGTCAGTTTCTAATGCTGTTGGATTCGTAGTAGGTCAAAATATTGTTTTGTCGGATTCTGACTAGGTCAGTTCCTTATCGAAAAAATAGAATCTGGCCTACAACGAATTCGGCAACATAACAAACCAACTCAGAATTCGAAAATATAAGAAACTGGCCAAGTCAGAATTCGACAAAACAAGAATCTGACCTGACTGATCTGATCTGACTAAATAAGAAACCGATCAACATCGCCCAAATATAAGTTCCTTTGTGAACTATTAAGTCGTCATAATGTGGGGAACTACGGAATCGTAAGTGCGTTGCGCGATTTATCAAATTTCATAGACAATAATTTTTCATAACAATCATAACTTAATATGAAAACTCTAATCAATTTAAAGCCTTGTTTTATAGGCCAGACAAAATTAAATCAGTCAAATTCGAACGTTAACATGAATAGTGTCTCAAGCGGCTTGAATCCCTGATGACAGGAAGCTGGTAGTCGGTGAATTTCTATAGACACGCTCAGACCCCTCACAACACAAGTAATCACAGGCGAAATAAATTATTAATTACGACACCTTTAACGGTAAAGCAGAGTTCACCCTTCCTATAAATTAAGGGGCCAGATGTTAACAGAGTTCAAACAAACCCCAAATATCTTGTTAAGCCACCCACAGTGCTAGTCCGGATACCGCAGCCACACATACCTAGACAGAGTTACACAAACGCATCCACGTAGGTAAACAACATCCTACTATGCACCTTACACCGGTCAACATAAGATCGATTTTCCCGCAGTCGTTAACGGCGGTTTGTCTTTCTCCGTTCCAGAAACAGTTTCTTCCTTATAATATATCGCACGAAGATGCACTTCCACTTCCGAAAAGACGACTAAATTCTCCTGTCCCAAGCGAAACCGCACTTTACCACCCGCACTTACAGTTGAAAGTCGTTTGACAAATCTTGCTATGTAAGTTGTTTTCCTCGTGCAGGGCATGTGATATGATTATCAAGGCGAGACAGAAAGGGACAGTAGAGCGCAGGCTCCTCGGCAGACGTCGCGGTTGCCATGGTGACCAATCGATCCGCGCCCCCGCGCGCCGCCGCCGCAGCCTCCCCCTGATTCAGGTCATTCGAAGGCACTGGCTTAGATTAGATTTCAGCAGTTCTTTTACACTGTCTTATTGTTCAATCCAGACAACATTAGACACAATCAAAGAGGACAGAGAGTTCACACATTCATTTGAAATAGGGCGAAACTGTGTGATGGAATTGGCAAGAAAGTGAATTAAAGAGTGAAAGGTTGGGTTTTGATGAGAGAAAAAAAAGATTATAATATAATAACGCCTGCTAGAAAAGCTTTTGGAGGAAGACCTAGATAACCGTACCTAGTTCAATACAAGAACATCAGCTATACTCTCCAGTATGTAGGAATGAGAGAAGGAGGTTACTTATTAAGCGCAAAGAAGTGACTGGTCCCTGTCTACAAAGTGTAACAAAAATGCCGTGGATCCGTTTAAGGCGTTATTGGTATCGTTTGGGTTGTATTTGTATGGGGATGGTTGATTTTGTATGGAGACCTTCGTCAAAATTTGCCAATTCCCCATACAAAATCAAAAAATATTTGGGTTAAAAAAAAATATTTTTTTTATAATCAGAATGCTATACCAATTAACACCTTAAACGGATCCTCGGCATTTTTGTTACATCCTGCATTCTGTATCTATAGGAAAGGGGTATTTTACGTACAGTCGACTACAATGAGATGTATACACTTTTACACCTTATTACAATGCAATTGGATACATATCTTTGTAGTTGACCGTGCATTATATTATCTACATGATTTAAAAAGATTTTTAAGAAAAAAAAACTGACTTCAATGGGGGAGTCCGGTGAAAGATTATTAATCTTAGATGGTGCACTCTTAGATTCCATACAATAAAATACAAAAATGGCTATAAGTATGTTTATAATGGTAGAAGACTAAGTACCCTCAATTCCTCATGAAATCATGTAAAAACCTTGCTTGCTTGACAAACAAACCGAAGAGAACAAATCGCCAAACGTGAACGCCAAACGCGTCGTTGAAGAGTTCCGTTCTGATCATCATCAGCAGTTCCACTTCATCAAATGTCACTTTTATGAATGAAAATGCTTGATTAGTTCATGAAAATACTAAAATCACTATTTGTGTGCCTTTCACATTTGAGGAGTTTCCTCGATTCCTAATGGATCCCATCATCAGAACTCGAGCATGACAAAAATCAATCGTGAAAATAGAACTTGCTTAACAAACACCGCTAGAAGGACAAATCGCCAAACGTGAACTTTTCGTCGTTGAAGAGTTCTGTTCTGATCATCATCAGCAGTTCCACTTCATCAAATGTCATATTTTTGTATGATAATGCTCGATTTGTTGATAAAAACACAATAATCACTATATGTTTGCCTTTAAGATTTGAGGAGTTCCCTCAACTCCTCATGGATCCCATCATCAGAACTCGAGCATGACAAAAATTAATCGTGAAAATAGAACTTGCTTAACAAACACAGCTAGGAGGACAAATCGCCAAACGTGAACTTTTCGTCGTTGAAGAGTTCTGTTCTGATCATCATCAGCAGTTCCACTTCATCCAATGTCACATTTTTGGATGCAAATGCTTGACTTGTTGATAAAAACACAAAAATCACTATATGTTGGCCTTGAGGAGGAGTTCCCTCAATTCCTCATGGATCCCATCATCAGAACTGCCTTTTGACAAAAACGGGACCAACTTGGATATATATACATACAATCAAAAAAATTTTTTTCAAATCGGTTAAGAAATGACGGAGTTATGGAGTAACAAACATTAAAAAAAAAACATACAACCGAATTGATAACCTCCTCTTTTGAAATTTTGAAGTCGGTTAAAAAACAGTAAATTTATCAGCACTCGTTGTGAATTTCCTGTGCACTTGTATCATACCTATAATGTATAAGTACTACTATAATATATCTAGATTAAATTAAAAAATAATTCTTCCATTTGGAGATTTAATTATATTTTTCCCGTAATATTTATATTGATATTAAGGTTGTGTAATCATTTCATTATTTTGTAAAACTTTAAATTAGACTCGAACTTTTGTCGATAAATTAGACTTGAACTTTTGTCGTCCCTCTATTTCTACTGAAAATTAATCGATAATCTTTATTTTAATTCTCTTCTAGTACCTTCCTTCCTTTTTCCTTTCGCCCAAGTTTTTTCGTCCAATTCAAAATGTTTTTAATTTTATTGTTTTTTAGTGTTTCCGATATTAGTCCATACAGTTTTTACATATTAAGATTAAGTTCAAAGGCTAAATTATTTGCGATGATAATGTTTTCAAGCGTAGATATGCAAATTGTACATACCTATGTATATCAGTTTTTAATTTACGGGGTGGCACTAGAATTTTGTTTTGTTGCAACGGCTTTTAAAAATACACTTGCGAGAGAGCTAATATACTCGTAACTGGCATTTTACCTCACATATAAAATATACTCCAATACTAGGGACAAACCAGACGCTGCCTTCAAGCGCTTTCAACTCAAGTGTTCTTTAAAGCATATACCTCTAACATGTAATTCCTTTCCTCCCAACATTACCAAATTGGCATTACAACGACCGTATATAACGTGAGCTTTGATGTCTCGACCCAATTCCTATCTGAAAGACACGCCCAGCTACCTGACAAAAGCAAGAGCCTGGACCTAATAGGGCCACTTCGGCCCTTTGGTGCCCTTTGAGCTACAAAATGAAGGTAATTTAAAAAGGAAAGGCGAGCACCTTCCGACGTTACGAAGTCGCAAAGCGGACTGTAGCTACGTCCGCGAGGTTTTGTTCAAATTTAAGTACACACTTTGTGTATTTCTATCCACTTTTTAGCTGTTAGAGAACAAACCTATCCATATTAGAGTTCAATAAACGGCTATCTACAACATGCAATGAACGAGCCTTCAGGGATTCTGGAGAAGCAAGTCATTTTAGGCCAAATGAATAGCAAACATGCTCAGGGCAGGGACCAGATAAATAAATGAATGACATTAAGCGTAAGCTATTAACAACAAAACTTACATGTAGCATGATTACAAATACAAAATTGTTTATTTAAAAAAATAAACGTATTATGTAGCCTAAGGAATGGAGCCACCCTGTAGGTAAGCAAAAAATCGCCCTTGTTTGGAGGCACCGCTCTTCCTCATGTAATACAAGGTAAAACTATATCCTTATGGCTCTTAACTCTTATTTAGAATAAATTTTAATTAAAAATTAATTATTAAACTAAACAAACAAAAAATATAAATAATAGAATTCATATTTCGAAGTAGATATTCATAGGGTTCTGAATTCCTGTATTTTGTGCGTATGTGCGTGTGTGTATGTTTTTTTTAAATAAAAACAGCATGTACCGATCAACAAAGTGCGCTCCCTAAAATATTACTGTAAAGCAGGTACAACTATAACTATACCTACAAAATCTGCACTGCGGTCCCAAACCAAAAGGCCGTATATGTCCCTCCCGGACTCAGACTGACAGGATACGACCTAATGGCGAAGTGGGATAGGAGTACAGTAGGGCTTATAAACTAAGTTAACATTATATCTTGCTTATCCATACTTCCATAATATATACTATAATATATAATATTATTATGTAATATATTATATTTTTATTATATTATAAATGCGAAAGTCACCAGTCTGTCTGTCTGTTAGCTCTTCACGCTTAAACCGCTGAACCGATTTAGATAAAATTTGGTATAGAGGTAGTGTGAGTCCCGGGAAAGGACATAGGATAGTTTTTATTCCGAAAATCATTCCTTTGGGTGTTCAAAGTGGGGTAAAAGTTTGTATGGGCGCCTACTAGAAAATGAATAGCAATTATTTATATAATAGCGTTTGCTAAGAGTGTACACCCGCTAAATCCATTTCTTAACATTTTGGCTTAATGTTCATAACCCTTAACAGGTCAGAGGGTAATCGGATTTTTCATTGGTTTTCCATCTTATCTTACAGCAACAAGGTTCAAAATCAGGTGGTAACTATTTTACCAGTGCCCTATTAAGGGATAATAGACAGAATTATTTACCTAGCAACAATTTTTGTCTTCCACTGAGTTTCAGTTTCATGTAAACAATATATACCTATATATCAAATACATACATCGAATAAAGCAATTAATGATAATAACTCCTGGACACGGCGCGGATAGTCCGGAGGTTTCTCTCTCTGTCGCCCTAACCACCGGTAGCTTAGGCCCACAGGCCCTGCCTCGCTGCCGGCGGCACCCTAGGTTAGGTTTTTTTATAATGCTTTTATATTTTGTACGTATGTTTATATATTTTACTTTTATAAAGTTATTGTAAAAAACCTAGAATAAGTACGAAAATAAATACAGAGATAATAATTAATAATATTATTTTCTTGAATTTTTATAAACTAAATATGCTACGTCGTTTCTATGGCTATACACGGCTATATGCTAGAAGGGACGGAAATCAATAAAAACACCCTGTATAATCTCATACACTTAACAATCTTAGTACCTACCAAAAGCATAATTAAATAATAAAATAAAAAAATATCCTAATTAAAATTACAGATAAAAAATTTGGCCCAAATCGCTGTCATTGGGGAGGGTGGCCAGAAGGCAGGCTGTACTTATTCGCTGAGCAAAATAGAGGCCATCCCTCTGGTCACCTGAAGCCTCTATTAGGCGCTTCGAGAGATCTATGAATAGTCGACGTGCACTCGGCCCCCACGGCCCCAAAGTTTCAACGCCAAACGCCGCAAACATGTAGCCACTTCCAGCAATTTGGGTGTTTGGAATATGGGACGGTGCCAGGGTATCAGCGCAAGTAGCATCCCAAACTAGCGACCGACCCATACTCCAAGGCGCCAATGTCATTCCGTCGGTCCTTTTGCCGTCGTCCCTAGCCAAACCGCTATGTTCTAAGACTGCCGGCAGTTTGGCACTAACAAGGGCCCGTCGGATGAGATCATTGATGCTGGCATGGCATCCTCGCAACGTTTCGAACGCACGAAAGGCCGTGGCGGGTGGCCCAGGCTGTCGACCATGACACCACATTGACAGCTATGTGGCTGGTTTGTTGGAGCCCCCAAACGTAGGCTACATGTAACCAATAAAACAAATTTAATGCACATACATAGGCGTGTGGGATATCTATTGCTAGGCCTTAATGATATTATACTTAGAGGTTTCAAAAAACTTTTCTATTGAAGTCGACCCTTGATGATGATGAGATATTGAAATTAATTACCGCTTCCGAAGTCGCAAAAAGTGGATATACTATGTGTTGTAATAAGTTGAAAAGTTTTGATTTTGTAGGTACGTACGGAAGCATTCATATTAGGACCTATTTTGTTCATAGTAATCTCATTTAATTTTGCGCCATCTTTTGCAACTCTTCAATAACGATAGTTTTGTCCCAACCTATTTCTTATACTGTGAAGAACAGAGATGGCGCTTTTGTGACTGTTTAGTGACACCTATAAAAAATATCAGAACTTTTAAACATTTTAACCCACTAACAAACATAAAAAGTCTTCAGCTGTGCCAAAAGATGGCGCTAGACATGCTTAATCTGCTTTACCGTATAGTGTTGTAAATGTAAACAAAAGTTACACATAATGAAACCTATATGATTATGCCATAGTATTGACATTTTGTCCTACTTCTCGTAATTTTAGTTATGAATAGTAAAGATGCACCGATATAAAAGAGGTATATTTTACTTTTTTTATCTTTTTTGTTAAGTTTAGACGGTATCGATTTAAACGCAACAAAAGCATTCAATGGACATCCCTACCCGTCTGTAAATGTTATCTGTTTTACCGACTGAGCACTTTTGCGGGTTCGTGGTTGGCTAAACGCGTGCGCGTCGCGTTTTTATTCCTTCTCTTTTTCTATTGGATTGGTTTGTTTTGTGTCATGTCCGAACCCTTGCTTGCAATAACCTGCTTGTGTATTTTTTGTTGTTAAGATTAAAGTAACTATTATTTTAATGGTAGACATAGTAATAAAATATAATATAGTATTGTGATGATAAGTGCTGTGAATAACTGTACTCTAGGCTGGGAAACTAAAGCGGCACCGTGGAGTCACGAAAACGAAGGTAAAAAGTTTTCATTGTTCCTACTGACGCTTCGGTTACAGCGAAAAATTGGAAATCGATCCGTCTGCCAGTGTTATTTCCTTCTTGTATTAGTCTTAAACTTATTCTTTTCTAATTTTAGTTCTGTAGGATTTTAAAGCGCATGTGGGGTAAACATTCGTTTTTACTAGCCACATGGGTCGATAATTTCTGACGGTGATGGCAATAGCTCGAATTTTAAAATTTTCATATAAGTTTGAAGCTGGTTTTTCATGTATGTGTGGAAAAATTCCAACTATACTCTTCTCATTTGTTTGATGAGTAAGCAATTAAGTTGAGGTTAGAATTATTGCTATAGACGATAGGTCTGTGAAGCTTTGTTGTGAATCAGTCTGTTCTCAGCTGTACAAAGTACCTACGCAGCTTCAATTAGTTGCAAATGTATTAAAGATTTTCCTCTAAACTTGGTGTTATTTACCACGTAATGACACATTTTCCTGCAGCTACAATAATATTTTATCCTCAAATAGATGTGTCAAGTCATAAACAAAGTCTATGTTCAGTCAATAGATAACGATGGACTCCCTCAAATCTGCCGACAAATTGATGCACAATTCCTAGAGATCGTCAGCAATCGCATTTATGTATGTAGTTATTGAAAACAGCTCTGTAATTTCTCTACCTCATTTTTAGGGTTCCATAGCCAAAATGGCTAAAACGGAACCCTTATAGATTCGTCATACCTGTCCGTCCGTTCGTATGTCACAGCCGATTTACTCGGAAACTATAAGAACTACAATTATGAAATTTGGTAGGAAGGTGTATTCTATGAACCGCTACAGAAAAATGGATGTGAAATTACAAACAAAAATTAAATTTGAGGGGCACCCCTTACCAGCTTATGACCAGGGGATCTATGGATAGGTCTTTAAAATTAACATGAAGGTTTCTAAGAAACTTTTCCATTCCAGTTACCTCACCGTTAGTGAGATACTAGCTGTCAAAGTCGTAAAAACAGTGTGTCCCCCCTCTCTAATTTGTAAACATGTCTTGCCTAAACAAAAAGATGTAAGTGCCGTAATTTCCCTATGAAGATACAACCTTTTTTGATTCAATGTATTTTATAGTGGTTTTAATTATGGACTAGTATGTGTCGGTACAGAACCCTTCTTTGTGCGTGATCTGACACGCACTTGGCCGGTTTTTTGATTCATTATTGGGTGAGCCTACAAATCTTATATACATGCACTTATATATAATAATGTACAGAAACAACTACATAACAATGAAAACAATACTAAAGAATATTTAATATGACAGTAGTCACCACACTTAAATGTAGCACACATTGTTTTATAAGTTGAAACCTCTGCTATATGCTGGTACCAGCATGGTGGAGTCCTCTTTGACTCGTCATTACTGTATAGTTTGGGAAATGCACAGTAATATCATCACCACCTTGAAGATTTCTGGCCAAGTGCCGAGGTTGCACCTCTAGCTACCACTTCCACCACGTCAGTTACCATGGGTGCCAAAATAGGATTTTCCCTTTCCACCTATTACCAGTTGTTCTTGTTACATGAACAGTCCATCTCTATAGTAATTTCCATGCTAGTTCAGAGGCATCTGTGACTTTGGTTAATACTCTTGTCCAACTATTCCTTTTCCTACAGGAAAAAGAGCAGCATGCTGAATATCAGATAGAGTAACAGGGCTATCTGATATACAGCATGCTTCTCTCAGTCACCCATTGAAATACACTAATCTTCTGGAGGACTTCTTTGGTAAGTGCCCAGGTTTGGCATGTACTTTAATAGTGTTGGTAGAACTATAGGCATGAACCCTTGTTAATCACCTTATATTAAATTATTATATCAAGGCCCTAGGGTACAGTGCATGGAGCGATTGCTCTATGTCCTGGTGCATAGAGCAGCCTAAATCAATCCACCTTGACCAGATATGAAGGCTGGCACTGCTTTACCTAGGGAGAACTGGGAGAAGAGATCTATGTCAAGGCTACACTACTAAGATTTACAAACATATCTGGCAATAACATTCAAAGAAATGTCATTGCAGATAGAATAAACAATGACCATTGCCAATCTCACTAATAAAGCAACAAGTTCTCAGTAATTGTATCTTAAGCTTGTATCAATTTCAATAGCTATAAAATGGAACTGCTATAAGTATAACTTTCCTTTTCTAATGTTGTTGTGTGAGATTATGGATAGTTGATAAATTCATGTTGGATCTATTCTTTTTTCTATTTTATTTGAATATAGTCCATTGTCCTGCAGCAATCACTGTCTAAAAGCTCATAACATGAAAAATAGATTTAGTACAAGTAGTAGACATATCTGTGTCCAGACCAAAAACAACAAAGATGTAATATCATGTTTGTATTGTTTAGGTTATTATGTTATATTCAAATCTTGTAACAATAACCTTGAGAAACTGGCAAACTTCCATCTTAATTTTTTATCTGTAAAGGTGGCTTATAATGTGCAGCAATGTGACCAATTGATCATTGACCTGGCATTTCTAAACAAAATGAATAGTCAGTAGGAAGGAAAATATTTCATTACAGGTACATTTTTCTACCCTTACTTAATTTTCATTAGGGTTTTTAAAATTAATATCACTTTAATGACTTAGTTATTTGATTCTATAAAAGTAGGTGTATTTATCAATGTCAACCAATCACAATAATTATAAATAGAATGGCTGCCTTTGTCATGCCTATCAAATAATTGCATTAATCATTGTTCATTATCAAAATACTAATCACCATTATTATTACATGGTCCTCAACATCTTAATGAAACATTTTTTTTGAATGCATTTGAAGTTGAACCCCCCTTATACATAAATATTAGTTCAAAATGTTCAAATGTCGCTTAAATTCGTTCGTCCTTATCACCACTTTTCCTTGTTAGAATAGGACAAAACAGCGGAGTAAAATTTATGAATAATGGGGTAAGAAATTGGTCTTCATAGAACTTTGGAAAGGTTAGCTGGAAGTATAAGGCATAAGTTTGCTTTCGTACAAATATCTAATACTATAATCACGCCTGTTTCCCAGAGGGGTAGGCAGAGATCACGAATTTCCATTTGCTACGATCCTGACATACAACTTTCGCTTCATGAACTCTCATAACATTCTTCATGCATGCGCGCCGATTTAGGGTACTATATTTTCACCTCCGTCATATGACGGCGTTTCTCACTCTATCTCTCAAAGTAACGCCACACGTACTTCTCAGCGCTCTCATTTGCACTATATTCACTCGACTCTGAAGTTTCTTCTGCCACACCCAGCTTTCGCTATTATACATTAGTGTCGGCACTAACACTATGCACAGCCAGCCGCGCCTTTTCTGACACTTTCTGGCTGCTTATAAAGGCGTGAAGTGCCCCATTCACTCGATTCCCAGCTATCACTCTCCTTTCAATGTATCCCTCAAGCGCACCGTCTCTCGTGAACATAGTCCCCAAACACACAAACTTATCCACTTGCCCCAACTTTTCTCCCTCGACCGCAATTTCACAAACTGTCCTACCCTCATCTGCATCTCTTTCAAATACCACCACTTTCGTCTTGATAACATTCATATTCATTCCTTTTCTCGCAAACGATCCCTGCATGCTGGTTACCATCTTCTGTAGCATCTCAACCGCAACCCTGCCTGTTGATGATCAGTCCCATTCATATCCAACCCACATTCATCGTCTTTCAAATCTTGCTAACAACTGTCCATAGATAGATTAAACAGCCAGGGTGACGCTACACATCCCTGTCTAACACCCTTTTCGATACTAAACCATGCAGTGTAGGACCCGTTTACTCTCACGCAAGCTGCCGTTACACCAAGATTACTGAATACCTACTGCAGATTGGTAACGAAAAGTGAATCTTAACTAGCATAAACATGCATAGCTGCCTGAATATGGATGTCCATCCACCAGTGACCTCCTTCCTCCCCTCACAGTAACCCCTATCCTCGCATAATTTATCATTTGTTACATACTGATATAAGTATTGCGTAACTGAATCTTTCTGGATCTTAGCTGAATTATCAACTTATACTAATTATCTCTGATATTGTACTGCAACCATTTGTCAATGCCGTTTACTGAATGCATAATACATTTCGCAAAGTACTGATCCAGAATATGTAAAACATAAAAACTCACCAGGGTTTCCAGGGATATTATTGGCTAATTAATAGATATTTACTGCTCCGTATCATTTATGATTCTTTCTGATTTAACCATAATTTTACTTCTGATTTTCCTTTTGATTTTCCTTGACAGACTAAAATTTGGCAACCTCTTCCGTCACTGATTTTTAGTATGCCGCTAGACATAGAGTTCCACAGACCATATCTGCAAAGTACGAAGTTTGAATACTATCGCAGTCTGAATATTAAATCGGGAATCTTCGCGACACAAGCAGTGGAATCCTCGTAGAAAGATTTCAGAACTTGAACGAGATGGCCGCTTACTCCATACCTGGACTAGGGTGGTCCAAAAAAATATACTTTAAAAATGTGATTCTCCACAAGGCTCTTTTTGTTTCATATCACCCCAGGAACTGTTTTACCAAGTTTTAGCCAAAAAGAATGATATTTAGGGGTCGCGACGATTTGACACTCCTTCTTTCAATGGGATAATATTATGAAATTATTTGCATTTCTTAACAAAGTACCTAATTATCATAAAATTTATTAAAATTGAAGGAAATCATAATCATTATTCAGCCTATATCTTTATATTCTAAGGGCATCGTCATTTTGTTGGATTTTGAAGCCATAGGAAACTGTTTTCTGTGAAGACCGCACACCGAACACACAGAGGAGGTAATATTTTTGGGATAATTGTATTTAATTTTTGGATCAATGCTATCCCACGCACTGCAAAGTCATTTTTAACCTTTATTTGGCCAGATTTCTCCTGCATTTGGATATCAAATTTCATCAGTGGGCCATTGGGAAGGATTCTTTCCCAAAATATCCATTGATTTCTCGCGGTCATCATGGATTAATAAGTCAAACGGGGTCGCTGCCCATTGTGTATGTGTCAACAGTATTATCAGTTAGTCTTTTAAAAGTCTTATGTTAAGGTGGTTTTTGCAAGTTTAGAACCATTTCAACCTATCAAATGGGTCGTAAAATACCTCAGGTACCAACGAAACGCTTTTAATGCAGAGGTACTTAATCTTTCGGTTTCGATAATTTTTGGTTTACAAGAAGTTCGTCGTCATTCAAAGGAACTCTTTCGGTCACTGAGTCGTCATTTAAATACTTAGCGTCATAAACGAAAATTACCCACAAACATGCTTAAGTCCGTCACGGATCGTTTCTCTGCTACAGGGAGAGCAAATTGATTGTGAAAAAGATATATTATTTTCAGACACTATATTGCTTTGGCCATCCACTGAGCTTGGTGTAAGGCACCAAGTGCACGAAACACTTTTCATACTATTCTACCCGAGGAAATACTTACAAAGATAAAACAATTCGAGGTAACTACTCGTCTCTCGGCTGCTGAATTTTGACAGTATTGTGTTTGTATGCCTTCATTTCTTGACGAAGTTTACAGAGATATGGGGTGTTAAATAAATTGTTGTCGGCAGTTATACAAAATGAATAAATAGATAAATATTGGGGGACAATCTTGCACAAATCGACCTAGTCCCAAACTAAGCAAAGCTTGTACTATGGGTACTAGACGACGATATACATACTTATATATGTATATACATACTTACTACATACTTATATTATATTGATTTTGTTAATTAATTTCTGTCCATTTATTTTGAAACGTTAAAAAGTGTAACCATTAGGTCTACCGCTAGATCCAAACAATGCTTTACAAACCGCGGAGAGCATCACTTCTAAAATATGGTGCCTGCAAGCAATCCAAATATTTTATTTACCTTGACACTTTTCAATCATAGTAAACTTACAATGAAGTAACAATGAAGTAGTCCATTACAATAACACTTGATCCACCAACATATCAGCGTAAGGATATCCACTGCTGGACATGGGCCTCTCCCAGTTTATGGGGAGTAAATGCCATAATCGCCACGCTTGCCATGCGGGTTGGCGATCGCAATATCTCCACCGCATTCCAAGGATGCTGCTGCCCATCCCCTGGTGGTCTTGATCATAGTTTTAGGACATATCAGGGTCCCCACACATCCGGGTCTCAACACTTGATCACTAGTTGGTAATTTTGTTCTTGATTTCCATCGTGCATTTTGTCGCGACCTCTAAATGTACTTGAAATTCGCTGATTTTTGGTACATACGTAATTTACAGTAATACGAACAGAAACAGCCTTGTGGAGAGGGTATAATTCAATTATTTTTTTTCCATACATATGTGGACCACCCTAACCTGGACAGTACCGACCAAAGTTAATTCCTCACCACTCTATCATAAGCCATCTCTAAATCCACGAACGCGGAATAGACCTTTTGACCTTTGGCCAAATATTTTTCGGCTGTGTAAAGCGAAGACCTGATCCGTACATGGTTATACCTTTCCTAAATCCCGCTCGTACTCTCTCTACTACATACTACATAATATTTCATCGGATTCTTTCATTACAAATATTCTGTAAAAGTTTTCTGCTATGTAGGTACTTGATTTGTACAAAAGTATTTACTACTATAGGTAAAAATTAAGAAAAGGACCTCTTGTATGTAGTTGTGACGTGTTTGAATTGGTATTTGTTTTGTTTCACATTTTAAATATGTATGTAATGTATATTCGAATACGTCACAACTATATACAACAGGTCCTTCTCTTAAGTTATTTACCTATTAACTTTCTCTTATAAGCAAAATCATACAAATGCACTTCTTTGACTATAGATTCATTGTTTAATGTTGTTTCAGGTAAATGGAAGAATAACTGAGAGGGTTTCATGACAAACTCAAGGTACCGTATCATTGTATGTAAGCACACCAAGCAAAAAACTCTCCGTTTTAGTTGCAAAATTACCTATTTTATACCATTGCACTTGTCAAGTTCATATTAAGAGGCTGACAAACGCCAATGACCTTGGCTATGTCTGTCTGCGTCTAGTTGCGCCGGAGGGAAAGAGAAACTATATACCTGCTATACAAGCAGATAATCAGAAATTTAATCATAAAATTAAATATTTAGATCACATGTGTAATATAAATCGCCTATGCTTTAGGTTTGAGTATGTTGGAACTGTGTTTTTAATTATACATGTTTCAGTTGAAATATAGTACATTACGATACAAGTGCAGAGAACAGGAAATTCGTAACGAGTGGTGATAAATTAAAACACGACGGAAGGGAGTGTTTTAAATCGACACGAGTTGCGAATTACCTATTCGCACGTGTATCGTACAACGTTTTACAGTACATATGCTCATTACCGGACTCGTGCGGTAAAGTAGCACCATATGTACTGTAAAAAGACATTATGATTATTTTAAGACGTAGCTTTGCGTATTTTTTATCGATCTAACCGATTTTCTTAAATCGTGGTTTGGAATCGTCCAGACCCTTTGAAATATAATGAATATTAACGTGTATTTTTTTTTCCAAAACAAATGGTCTTTTGTTGATTCACCATTTAAAAATGGCAATTTAGCTCTATTCAGCGTCTTAAATAATTAAATAATCCACCGCATATTCCCTACAGTTGGATAAGTTGGTACTTACTGTTGGATAAGTTGGTGTCACTTTCCCGCGATATATTTATTTAGCTTCAGTCATTATACATATTACACTTAAAACGTTCTCTCCCTAACTTGGAAACTTTCCCTAAAGAAAATGTTACGGAGACGCATTACCGCATTTGTAAAGAAAGACCTCTTCGACAATGCCCTACACAAAGGCGAGGGTGCTCTAAGAAAAATACATGTTGCTAGATTTTTCTCTCTATAAAATTTTCGGTCGCTAGTATTAATCTGAAGCTTTTTGGCAACATTATAATAGTAAATAACTTATTCCTGTTATTGTTGATTTTTTTTTCATGTTCTCAAAGTACAGTTCAAATATCCATCCATTGTTTTCCCCACCTTGCTTGACGTCTGTCACTTTATTTCTTAAAAACCGTTAGTAGACTTGCACTCGTATCATAATATTCATAATGCCACTCGTGGTGCTTTCTTGTCCGACGTTATTTTTGACATATCAGCGTTTATTCATTGTTTGGATTATAAAATAGCTAACAATTATTTCTCTAATAATTATTACGTGACTAATGTAACGAAATGGCTTACAATCAGTTTTAATCCCCGACGCGGAACGCAAAAGAGGGATGTTATAAGTATAACAAGTGTATCTGTGTGTCTATCTGTGGCATCGTAGCGAACGGGTGAACCGATTTGAATGCGGTTTATATCTGAAGAACGCAATTTTTATATTCTCCTAATCCAGTTTGCACAATATCATGTAGTTTTGAAGCTGCAGGCATCCCGGGCTCGTGTAGCGCGGGTACTCGCGAAGCAACGCTCATTCTTATTATTATACCGAGCAGCCTACCTGAACCGCTCCGCTCCGCGAGCGTCAGCAAAAAAGTAAAAAGGTAATTTTTCGTCGACTCGGGCCTCGGACGAAAGAACAAAGGTTTACTCTTACCTAGTTATAGCTAGTTATTCCGGCTCCCCGCAGGTGTAACTTGTTATCTCTTACCGAGAATTTCTTTATTTTCTTTTTCGTCGAGATAACTCTGTATTTCTATGGCGTGAAAGTATAGGACGGTCGTAAAGTACTTTGTGTTTTCACGGGGACCGGAGAACAATCTTTATTACTACAGCACCTTTAAAAAGATACTTGTTTTGTGGTCTTTCGTCTAATGTATTAACGTGATAATTTTTCGAGCTTGTCGAGCATCGTTTATCCGGCTTGGATAAGTCATCGCCACGTTAGCGAATGTCGGTGGCAAAAAACTGGTAACCGGTGGCATTCACCCGTCGTCCTCCATCAGCCGCTCGGTTCACCAACTCACCTGGACCCTTTGGTTTTAGGCCTTGAAGTCTAAATGGCCATTCAACCTGGCTATAATAGCTCGCTCTGAAATAAACAAAAATATCTTGAGAAATTCTGAAGTATTTATAGAGTACGGAATGTACGGATATGACAGCGCGGGGTAACTATCCTCTCTTATGAAGTGCCGGTCATTAATCTTTATACCTCCACTCTCGCGCTGGCTTGGCACTCGTCACAGGTTTTATGGTGGGTGCCATAACTTTATTGCCATAGGAATCTCTTGATATGCTATAAACACGTTGCCGCTAAAATGTTATCTTTTGTAATTTTAAACAAGTGGTTATTACATTCACATGTGCTGTGTAATTTTAACAAACGACAGCTGATATTCTGAATATTTGCTTCGTCAAATCATGTTCATAAATCTTTTTATACATATCTTCTTGAACTGAAGAATGTGTGTGAATGTAAATTCTTCATAAACCGAGATAGGCATTAAATTACAGCTGGATGGAAACAACTAGAGTCAGTTTCTTAGCAAGTTTATTCTTCCCTCGTCATATTTATTAGCTTTGGAGATACTATCTACTAATTAGATCCGGCATAAATTGTAGCTACCTAATAAATAACGTGAATGCTATAAAACTACACAATTAAGTATGTATATTATGTGATGTGGTCCTTACTTATGTGACTAATATCTAATCTCATATGAGCATGTCATTCTGTTCAAAATAAGCAATATGTTTTTGCAGCCATGGTCACAGGCCATGGTCAAATTTTATCGAGTGTTGGCTCTGCGTCTGCTGAGACGCTATTAATGAGTAATTACGGAAAGTACTGAACTATACTTTGTTAATCTGTATCACCTTTGTTATTTAAGATACATTACTACGGAAGAGCGGTGTCTCTTATCACAAGTATCTCTGAATACTTAAAAAGAGACATCTACCCTGTTACTGTAAAAAGTTTGTATGCTAACGAATAAATAATTTTGAATTTTTTTTTAATACTAGTACTAAGTCCTCTAAAACAACAAATTTAGCAAGAAGAAGTGGTTGAAAGACGGCTTGTCAGTAACCACTTCGTACGTAGATACTAACTTTGTATAAAGTATCAATTGTAATATAATTTCTGACGAAGGCCACATACTTGCGTTTGAAAGCTTAGCTTATTGTTAGATAAATCAACTGCCGCTACGAGAAGCTCGTTCCGATTCAAGCCGAATGAATTTACAAGATATCGGTTATTTTAACGATGCGCAAAAAAATAGTAGTAATGAAACCACAATTAATATCGATAAAGATAATCAGCAACGTCGTGGCATTGAACGGGCTGTTAGAAAACGTAAATCGATGTACAATGCCACGAGGCGGAAGGCTAGTGTTCTGTAAGACCGCAACACGAGCCCGCAGACATCGGGCTCTATCAAACGTTTTGACGAAGATTAATTGAGTTATTCATAATGGTCCGACCTAAGCTTGATGCTTGTTAGACAGTAAGGACTTGTTTTGTCTCGGGCTTTGTTAATTTCCTGCACAATGGAGGTTCACGTGAGACAGACGGCTCAAGGAACACTTTCTATTTCAGGTTTCACGAGTAGTGAATGTCATGTCCGCTACGTTGTTCACATTATTTTAAATCAAATGGTAATTGCTTTGTTAGAAGATAAGTACCCAGTGTTCAAGCGATGGTTCATTTTACAACTTTATTGTAGTATTTGAAGCACAAAGAATATCCTCCAACAAATCGATTCATTGTCATACTACCGTCAAAATTCAAATAATCCATCAATACGTATCATACTGAATGCATTCATGTTAAGAGGCCCCAGTGCGCTCGGCTGCACTCGATTCTCCATACAAACGTAGTTACGCTCTCATTTTAAAACGCTATACTAGAATAACATGAAACTTTGTATACACAATGGGAGCCGCCATAGCTAGGTCGGAAATTAGTTTCTGTTCCTAGAAATTGTAATAGAAAAAAAATACAGCGCGTTTTTGAGTTTTTTACGTCTTGTATGAAAACCTTAATAATCGCTGAATTTTTTCACCATTATAATTTCAAACAACAGAAACTAATTTTCGTCATAGATATGCCGGATCCCATTGTGTATTCAAAGTTTCATGTTACTCTAGCATGGCGTTTTAAAATGAGAGCGTAACTACGTTTGTATGGAGAACCGAGCATACTGCGGACTCTTTAATTATAAACATTCAAAGTATCAGCCGATGACTTTGGTTTTAGGTGTCTGCTTTTAGAAGGATACGCTACCTACCGCAACCTTGCGGTCGTCGCGCCCATTCGTTAGACGTATATGGACATAATTCGCTATTCGTGTAGGTCCTCGAGTGGGTCGTAATATCTCATTGTTACTACCGAACCCATTAGCTAGCGCGTGGTACTAAAAATGACGCTTTGTAATTATCGTAGCACGATTGTTTCTTGTGATGTCACCAGCTCGAGTTATCTGCCTAAATTACTACCCAGTTTGAAGTATCTGGACCGAGCTCCCGTCATTCGACTCGACTCGTGTCAATTGAAGATTCATATTTATGATGATTGATAGAATCAATTATAAACAAATCTTCAATATAACTTTATGTACATACCTATTTAACATAGTAACTCTCCAAGCCGAAGTTGCTTTCGATACTTTTAATATTGTAAATTTCTCCCAAAAATTTCATTTTTGTTACATGCTGTTATTGCCGACTGTAATTTTCCACAATCATCAACTGCTCGTTGAGACGGTTCGAATGAGCCCAAACACGATGGATTTATCTTGTGTTAGTTTAGGAGATGCTAATGAAACTTATTGAATATTTTATTTTTGAATGTATGGTGAAAAATATTTAATTATACTTGTATAATTGAAATTTAAAGCACTGAAAACTAATATGGGTTCGCAAATTATAAAGAACCACCGAAAACTTCAACCTCGTTGCAGGAACTCTCCTATATAACAAAATAAATCATAAACTGCTAACAAAGACCCAGAGGGGCTTTAAACCTACATTAGATGGCATAATAACTGTGAGTACCATCCTCAGCGTAAATACTTGAATTCCCTACGGAGTCATTTAACGTTACCAGAGTTCGAATAAGAAAGGAAACTGAAATGCAAAGCACCGCCAGACAACAAGAATGGGATTCCTCTACAATCTACTCACGTACGGCTGTTGTCAACTTTCGCAATGTTACCTCGCGACACTCAAATCGTAAGTAGACTCGAAGGCTAAATAGCAGTCGAGGTTATGAAGCCGTCTACATGAAGTTTCAAACTGTTGAGCCCCGCCGTGTCGAATGAGAACTTTACACAAACCTTACCTTTCATTTTATTCAAAAAGGGTTATAACATTGTTACAAATTGTTTCCGAGAAGATTAAACCCTTTGCAATAGCGAGCCCAGCATTTCAGAAACTTACCAGATCAACGCATCAAAGCGAAAAGCCGATTTTCTTTGAACAATATAATGTAAACTGCTTAAATTGGAAAATCATACGCTTTGCGGTTTCATTGAATAGGCTGCGCCTAGGTAAATATGAATAAGTGCGAAGGTGACATCAAGGTTTTCGTCGGTCAGAAAGCCGTGTCCCTCCTCTACTCTACGAGCATTCATAATTACTGCTAAGCCATTCACTCGTGAATTACCTTGCGTTTACTTTATGGTGTGCTGCTGTATCTAAAGTAGGGTAATGTGATTTAATCGTTTTAACTTCGTTGCCTTAAAAAAAACATCTGCGGCTGTACAGCATTTACATAGTTACAACATTTATAAGTAGGTAGATTCTTACTTAAAATGTAAATGTTAAATACATAAATTGCTTGAATAATAGCAATGACGTTTACAATCACTAGGATAATACGTCATAAAACTCATGATAACCTTAATAAATCTCGGATCTAGGTAATGTCGTGATGGGAAATCATTAACTCATCAGGGCCATGATTGATAACAAAATTTTATTTGCCCGCTGCTAGTATTATTTCAGCGGCAACCGTGTAACACGATCAATTTAGCATCTCAGCCTTGGCTTACTCTGGGCGTTGCCGCGATAATACTAATTGGTTCAATTTACTATCACTGTGCGAGTAAAAGAATACATTACAATTAGTATAATTAGTCCAATTAATTGCATACCTCGTCGCTAATTCGAATATTTACAAACTTGAATTATCAACAACTAATACCAAATCACAGGTTTTACCACGGCAGTTGCGATAATTTGCTAGACTACAATTTCAAAATCGCGCATCGAGTCAACTTTCTTGTCTAGTGAACATTATGTACGAGTACCTACATATTTGGCTTCTATAAAATTAGATCAATTTATTGGGTTATCTCATCTCTCACTGTGATCAGCGGACATCGTTCATTTATAATGGGAATCATATGAAAAACATATGTTGGTATCATATTTTACAGCAAACGTGATCTTCAGAAATTGAAAAACTTGTGCGCATCCTCAGGCACTCTATCAAGTGTGCACGCAGCGAAATGGTTCGATTCCGTGACGTCGGATATCGGAATGGTTTATGGGCAATGCCGTGCGTACGTGCCACGGGACTTGACTAACTTGTACTGATACAATCCCGAAATTACGAGAACCCGTTTCGAGTAAATACGATAATATCATGCTATCAATTTCGGGAACAGTTAACGTAAACACTTGACAAGCGAATCATAATATATAAAACGAAATATGTAAATACTAATACATCATATATGATGGCCGATTGATTAAGTAAAACCCAAATATTACGTACCAATTCTCGTAATATATGAAATCGGCGGAAAAACCGTAAGGCGTGAATCACACTGAGACGGCGTAAGGCGAAGGCGAGGCGCAGGCGCGGCACAGATACGGCGCCGCGTCGCTTCAGTGTAATTTACCGGCACGTCGCCTTCCTACATTTTGTATGAAAACGTTTGAAGCGGCATCGTGCCTCCGCTGCGCCTGCACCGAACCTTCGCCACGCCGTTTCCGCGTCGCTTCGCTAGCAGACACGACCGCGCGAGGAGGACGTCGCTTGTTATACAGTATGAGCCGTATAAATTTATCAACATCAAAAATGCGTGACGATATTGAATATAATATAGAATTCTGCGAGATAGTGGAAGAATACCCAACTCTTTACTACTAATATACCAGGCCGGAGTACAGTAATAGAAATGTTCAGGATAAAATATGGAGAGACTGGTTCTCTCCAATTTTTATGCTGCTTCTGAAGACCGTGTTTTACTTTCGACAATATAATTTGGAAACATTGTTGTGACATTTTATACACTGTACGAAAACGATCAGGATAGTCATGTAATTTTCCATTCTTTTAAAATATCTATGTTCTTCTGACAATTTCCACGCAGGGTGGACCCAATATCTTCTGTGCTTCTGTACATTAATGAGTTGCAGCAAAGCAAGCGCATCTTCGTCTTCTGAAGAGGAAGACATGCTATCGCAACAAACTCAGCCTGTATAATGACGCATCGTACCGTCTTTTCGCCGCTTCTGTATAACTTATATCGCGTCCGTGCCGTATCTGTGCCACGCCTGCGCCGCGCCTTATGCCTTATGCCGTCTCAGTGTAATTCACGCCTAAGGATACAAAGAGACAACTATAGTAGTCGGCGGTTAAGATGTCGATTTGACACCTGTCATTTCCATACATTTTATAACCTAAAAGTCACTGAGGTTATAAACTGTATGGAAATGACAGGTGTCAGGGTTGACTTCTTAACCGCCGACCACTAAATATTAATATTATTAATCTAGGTGAAAAACCAAAAAGTGACGTAAGAGGTTTTTAAAAAAACTATTTATGCGCAACGGATGTTGAGGGCGCAGTACGCTCGGTTCTCCATACAAACGTATTTATGCTCTCATTTTAAAACGCCATGCTAGAATAACATGAAACTTTGTATACACAATGGGATCCGGCATATCTAGGTCGGAAATTAGTTGCGCACTCTTAATACAAAAATCAATCACCTCGATAGGTAAGTTGTAACTTGGTACGGAATACAAGGGAGAGTTCATGGTAAGTGTAATTTGGTAACATTCCGGATGATAGTGATTTTACAACTTTTACAACTCTCCACCTTGCCAGAAGAAAAATATCAGGGTATTCAGATTCAGAATGTTGATTTGCTTTCCGTACAAGTACATGCAAATACATTCATAGGTACAATTAATATACATTTTTTAAATATTTTACTTACTCTTAGGGTATTAAATAGCAATATCATTTCTTATATTATTACATTGTTGTTGTCGTTTATCATTAGGCATACGTTTATAAATCAAGTACCTACATTGGCAAAAAAATCTTTAATTGTGTTCTTAAGGATGATTCACAGTAGGCCGTTCCGTCTCCGTGCCGGCCCGTTTTCTTCTAGAGAAATACGCCGGCCGTTGCGTTTGCTGTCATAGAAAACGGGCCGGCCCGGACACGGAATGGTCTACTGTGAATCATCCTTTATTGTGTTGTTGTCTATTAATGAAATATTCCTTTACTTTTTTGTGAAAAGTTCTAAAGTCATTAATCACACTGTTTTATATATATCTGGATTTTATTCGTGTCAATTTATTTTTATTTCAAAAAATAAATTATAAGTGGAGTGGTGTAAATAACGAAATAAAGATCAATATTAATTATGCTATGTTTTTCGTTGATTATATATATATATATATATAATATTAATTTTCTAAAGTTATATTTACAATAAAAGAAATAAAACAAGGAACACAAAAAGAAAAGAAAAATCAGTTAACTAAATACTAGAAACAATAATAATAAAACAAGAGAAAAAAAAGACTATACCTCACTCTGCGTCTTGCCCGATCTAAAGGTCCCCAAAATGCACGCAGCGTTTCCACGCAGCACAGCAATGGAGACCTGTTGGACCAGCCACGACCCAGAGCGGGGGTCATTACCCCTCTCTCTCAGCCTTTCACCAAGGACTTTAAAAAGCCCGGGAGCCTCGCTGCCCCACGGTCCTGCCGTCTCAATGGCAACCGGGACGAAATCGTACGTAGATTCCAAGGCAGAGTATTTGGTGTGCTTCATTTTTGCGGCATTTTCTGCCGCCGAACCTGTTGCCTTAATGGTGTGTCTTAGATGTGATGCCGCAAATGTGCTAACACATGTGGCATCCCATAGAAGACAACGACCTCTCTGCCAAGGAACCAGCGTCAGCCCGTCCGGTCTTTTTCCGTTCGTACGGGACAGGCCCGGTGGTTCTAAGAGGCAGGGTATGTTGGCCGACACCATAGCCCGACGCACGATTTTATTGATGGAGTGGTGCCTGGGGAACCGACCTGCACATTTTTGGCAACTCAGCACATGGTGGCCGTTTTCCTCCACCATTATGCCACAAATGCACCGATGCGCTTCGCAAACCTTGCTCCCCAGCCTTAACGCCACTGCTACCCTCAACGAGTCGTTATCGAGTAGTGTGCCGAGTTGAGGGGAAGGCAAGGCATGCAGCCGCGCACCGGATTCGGGTTTTTTGAGTGCCTTCAAACGCGCTAAGTCGGTACCAGAAGCACCACTCATCAAATGATTAAAAGTGGTTTGGCAAATAATGTCGTCCCAACCTCTCTGGACTGATAGGTTGTCTGGGCGGTCGCCGGCTGGACAAATAGTATCCCAACGAGCGAAAGCCTCTGTTAAGAATGGTATTTGGACGTTGTTGCCATCATTAGACAATATTGGCTATGTGCGAAGTAGGTGGTGGGCGTAAGCTAAGCGATCGTAGCGCACACCATGGCAGAAATGTGTACTTACCGGGGACCACTGTCAAATTTACTTTCACGTTTTTTATTGGTTTCTTAACGGTTTCCTACGATTCGTTTCGTTTGTATGTATTTATTTATTCTCTTATTTATTTCAGTAAAATTTCCAATACGGGGTCTTTCTCGTTTACTAAAGTAAATAAAATATTCATGTGTAATTATTTGACATTGTCTCGGGACCTTTGACGTTTGACGTTTTAGACGTGCACATAGCCAATACGAGCAACGAGATCCGACGAACCATGCGCCGAGGCTAAAAATGCTGTTAGGCCTATGTCCTGGACCCGACGTACTCCGAGTCCGCCGAAAAAATAAATTCTTGATTGATATATTATAAGATAACAAATTAATGCGCCCTTTAAATTTGCGAAAATGTTTACGAAGTTAGCATCCACGTTATAAAATAGTTTGTTTGGTAGATAATGTATTTTTACTCCAGTCTATGAACACAAAAACCTGTGTGTGTGTGGTACACGTTTCATGTCTGTCGGAAGCTATTATTTCTAAGAGAAAAGTATTATATCAGACTTGTCGCGGAAGCCTTTCATGTCATGATGAATTTTGTCAGATTGTGTCGTCTCGGCGGCAGCTCGAAGCGGTGCGGTGGAGCCGCGGGCGAGCGGCGGCGGTAGGGCGCGTTATCATAGGGCGGCACATGGCTGCCGCGCGGGGGCGCCGGGCGCTGTCAGTTCCACTCGGAGCGACGCACCGACCGATCGCCTCGCGCTCTGCGCCGAACTCGCGAATCTAACATCTTCGTGCACAAACTATTACGCTGCGACTTACTTACGCCCGCAATCGCCTACCGCCACTACTTGACTAAACTATCGGTACAATTACAATTTTATTCACACTTTTAACTTAAACCAAAAGTTTATCGACCCTAACTCACTGCCATAACAACCCTTATTCACTTCTCTCGGCTAGTCGCTCCCTCTAATTATTGACTCCCCTAAAGTTTTAAAAATCCAGTCTGTCGTTTCGGCCCTTTTATTGCTTTAATATTTTTATTACGCCGCTCTCAATTCAGCCTTTCATCGCGCAGTTCAGATATTCTGATGCCATTACGATCACGTTTCCTTCTATCCACTTCCTCGACCGTTTAATTACACTAGACGGGGACAATTAATTTTTTCTCGATTTCGCTAGCCGGAAGGCTGTTGCGGGCGCGAGTCTTAAGTTTCCACGCGGTTTGCGTCACCGTTATCTGTATTTAGGTCAATTAGGACGCGTTGAACCATGACACGGCGTTGACATCGTCATAAGTCGTCATAGTGTGTGAATGTGATCGTGGAAGGGGAGGGTAGTAGCGGCGCATGAGCGCGGGCGCCGCCGCAGCGGATGTCCACGCCGCTGCCGTCCTGGTGGATCCTGCACTTTGGAATGCCAGCTGCTCTTGACCTAACCAGGTAATTATCTTAATGTGCCATATCGTTTACTAGTTTTCTAACGTTAATATTTCGTATGTGGAAGTTTACACTGTTGTTTTATATTTATATACTAGAACCTGAGTGCACAGCCATCACAGCGCCATCAAAACGAATCAGCATCCCGCTATTCTGGAGTAGCAAGCGGCTATGCTTGTTTGCCACCGTCGTAGTATAAAATAAGCGGACAGCTGCCATATCTCTACGTACTGACTGACATCGCGGCCGAGACGTGATTATGATTAGTATGCCCATCTGATCCGATGTCTTTAAACATACAACGATTCAGCTTGCGATACTTTCAGGGTTCCGTACCCAAAGTGTAAAACGGGACCCTATTACTAAGACTCCGCTGTCCGTCTGTCACCAGGCTGTTTCTCATGAACCGGGATAGTAAGACAGTTGAAATTTTGTCGCTATAACAAAAAATACTAAAAGTTAGGACAAAATAAATATTTAAGGGGGCTCCCATACAACAAAAGTGTGATGTTATTGCCGTTTTTATAGCTAATGTTAACGGAACCCTTCGTGCGCGAGTCCGACTCTCACTTGGTCGGTTTTTTTTAAGCATACCATTTAACTTTAATGATTCCATTTTCAGTTTCTGCTTCAAGGAAGTAATCCTTTCAGAAATAGTATACATATAAGCAGGTATCATTTAGTTTCAAGAGCACAATCGAACTACATATTTTAACACTTGATTATCAGTATATCCGAAACTCGTTTTGGTCGGCGGAATCCAATATTAATTAGATTTTGAACACAAAATCCATTAACTATAATATTTCTTGAGCATGTAACTACTCGTATAAGAAAATAATCCATTAACTAGAAGATATCTTGAAAACATTTACATAAAATACGAGCACGGATAATCTCATGCTAATACTTAATCAATAGCTTGCCCAGCTGGGGCCCGAGCGAAATGTACAAAGACATTCAAAACGATATCTCTAAAATAAACAGAAACACTGGAAACATGAATAACGTCCCCGATTTTCATTAACCTAAATGTCATCTCAACGCTTTTTATCGACAGCCGTTCGAATTATTTCGCTTAAATATTCTATTGTCATTTGAGGCACAGAAGCAATTAATGTTAGATGAAGCGCTATTTCGACCACTGTCTATATTTACGTCGTTTCGTGACGCGAAATTAATTTATAACAGCCGTCACTATATTACTAGCTTCCCTAGCACTGGACCTTTTTGTCGTCTATATAGCGATAGATGAGAGACTGCGCTATTCGGTCAGGGTATAACATCCACCAAAAACCTTCAAAATTTCCAATGTCTGTCAATGATTTCTGATATATCCGAACTAGTGGTCTATTGTTGAATACGTTGTTAAATCTTAAATGACCACGTGACGAATATAGCCTAGTGCCGATGCCCAATCGGCCAAAATACCCGTAGGTACGATATCAAACCAATGCGGCCAATTGGTCAACGTTATATTTTTAAAATTTCCACGTGCGTATACGTCACGTCGTGGATAAAACTAAGATAAATCGAGACCTGAAAATAAATATAATAGTTTTAGTTTTTGTTATAAATATTTATTATTAACGGTAAGCCATATCATAATCGTTAGTAATCTAGTTCACACATAAAATTTTGTCACAACTATTGTATTCGATACAATTGTATTGCTTGGACCGTTTGTGATTGCAAAATGTATAATGATTACTACTACAGTGTTAACTACGCAATACCTTATCAACAACAGTGTGAAAAAGGTCACTTTGTGTTATAGAAACTAGTTACATTTCGATGCATTTGTGGCAGTGATTGCTAATTATTAATTAACTGTCGAATTTGTGATTGTGATTCTCAGAAGTGCAAAGCCTGTTTTGAAGCAATATAATCGTTGCATAGTATCGTATATCGATTGCTAATCATGTCACATCGTAATACAATTAAAAATACAAGTCAGGTGAACATGTATAATGTACTGTACTGTATAATTTACTTTCAGTAATGTTACTGTACAGTCGACTACAAAGAGATGTGTACACTTTTTCACGCTATTGCATTGTAATAAGGTCCAAAAGTGTACACATATTTATAGTGGACAGTACAGTGAAGTTATAATCGAAGCTGCAAAGATAAATGATTACTAATAATGCAGTTTGCAATTCTAGACACGTGTTCTGTGTTATGACGTCACGTCATGTTTAATAACACTTTGTTCTTGCTTGTTTACGTTTCATGTTTCTTAAGCAAGAATTCATCAATAACCTTAAAACAATAAGCATCAGAACTATAATAAAACGTGTCGTCAAATAAAATTACATGGCCTAGCTTGCCAATAATTTCGATATCATATCCCTTTTATGTTTTATATCGTTCTTTTATATTTATCTTCGCGTTTTATATGAATTATTGATATAAATATTCAATTTCTGTCTGTAGGAATATTTTTATTTGACCATTTCGTTTGAATTGGCTCGTTGAAATAAGGGCTGATGTAGTCATACCTCACAGCGTTTGAAATTGAAGTGGCCGTGTAGCGTTTACGAGACGTTTATATTCAGAAGGGCGTACCACCCGCGTCGCGAGGCGCGCACGGCGAAATCGGAGATACCACGTCGGTGGCCATCCATACTGGCATCACGATAACGTTACGTCCTCGCCATTATATTACAATGTGATCCACCGTGATTTCAGTGCTGCACTTTACACTGAGTTTGGAAAAAGCAAAGTTAAACCCACTAGATGCAATTACGCGACAACTCTACTTACGTACTATGCGTACATTGGGGCCGAGGTTGTGAATAAATGATTTTAAAATGGAATTTTAGAACAGAAGAGTGACATTTCACCTACCCGCCCTTTCTTTTACTGGCAATGAAAGGTTGGCCAACACTTTTGATAGTCGATTTTTAAAATACATCGACTTTATTGTATTTTATTTAGTATGAGCTGTCTCGGTCGACTGTCAGTAATATGTTCGAGCCACACAACGCTCATTTTAGTACGCTAGTTTTGAAATAGTCATCCTAAGCACTATCTATTCTAATGGTAAATCAAAAATCACTTAGTTTAGTACGTAGGTACTTCGATATATACAAGGAAATAAATTTTTGTCTGTTCGGTGGGAACATACCTACTCATAAATGTAGAGATCTAAATTATTCCACGTAGTCGTTTAAACGCGATGCCTCCACCAAGATCAGGTACTATTCCAATGAAAATTATGTTCAAAGTTAAATAGGTGCGATTAACTGCCTGATGAAATGATTGGGGCTGTACCAGGATAAATGGTTTTCTAACAGTTTCAATAAACCGAAGAAGATCGGTAAAGCTAACGAAACCTGTAGAAAAATCACATATTTCTCAGAGAAATAATAGAGGATGTAAGTTCGGTGCAAAGTGTGTTGTACAATGGCAATCTATCTCCTCTCCCCGAGGAGTTGCCCGGGCTCGACGACTCCTCCCTATACAACCGACTCGAGAGGAATATGGCATTTTTGTTCATGTACAACTAAAATGTAGCCACTGCTGAGACTTTATTGCTGTTCATCACACTTTACTAGAATAGATTACTGTTATTGCCCGAGTTGGTTTTATGTGGGCTGTTTACGTTGCAAAATTGTTGTTGCTGCATCCCAACTATTGTTATTTGCTAGCAACTAAAGTGTTATTCTATGTTCTGAGTCTTATACGTGAGTAAATACTGCATATTTTTCCACAGTTGTTTAACAAGTCAACTTCATTTACATATCTCCTTCGTCCATAACGACTGATAATTATTTTGCATAATATTCTTATATGTATTTTCTAGGTCGCAGCTTGACCTTTAAACCGTAAAATATAAACGACGCGTCATCTCAGTACTGGAATATTAGGTACTTAGTACTTACTTTATAGATGACGTCTGAAAGTTTGAATTGAATACTAATTGTTTTAGGTTCATTAACAGAGTATCAGATATTGCGATTGGTATTAAAAGACTTAAAGAATTGGGTAGATAATTCATAAACCTTCATTGAGCTCGACAGCCGCTGTCGCGAGAATAATCTTTCAAGTTCGAAGTGGGTAATCGCTTGGGAAATTTAATATTTCGTAATTTTGATGCCTTTATTTCGCCCTTGTTGCGAGTTATCAAATCGGAGAGCGCTTAAAGTGGAAGATCCTTGCTTATTAATTTTCCAGACCATCCTGCTTATTGCAGAGATTGGATGGAAAAGAATAATTTCCTGGGTTCGCGCCTTTCCTACTCGTCTTGTAGCTTCGTGTAGATTTACCGAGATGCAGTCGTATTAGTCAATGAGCCGGGTTTAAATATATACTCATGCTCCACGGTTCCATTAGGGCGCAGCTAAAAGAGCGACACGGCACCTCCCGTTTCCCCGAACTGGCAACATTTTATCCGGCCGAGTTCAGTGCTCGACTGCCGGCCTGCAAACATGTGGCGAGCCGGGAGGGCCGCTCGTGAGCCTCGATGACACTTTGACACACTTTGATCGTCAAAAAATACGACGTACTTAATTTACCAAGTTGTGCTTCAGGTTAAATAAGATCACAATGTTATTGTTTGTTGCTTTGTTTCTATATCGTTTCAGAGGAACCTAATATTGAAATAGCCATAGCGTAATTAATTATCATTAGCTACGCCGTCGTAAGCGATGCGGGATGCGCTTTATATATTTGTGAGTAGGAACTTTTAGTAAAAGTAGGGTTTGCAGTCCCGGTACTTATTGAAGTCCCGAAGTTTTCGGGACCGGGGCTGGGTCAGTCCCGGGAATTCCCGGATACTTTCGTGACTTTCGGGACTTTGTAGTTTTTAGGGAGTATGTATGAACAAACCGGACAAGTATGAGTCAAACTCGCGCCCGATAGTTTCGTTCCGTACTCTCATGATTTGTAGCTATAATAAACTATTTGGCGCATGTATATTGTCTAGTGTAACCTGTATCTGGATGTCCCTTTACGTTGCTTAAATTGAAATAGTATTTTTATGTACAAGTTCAAAGTTATTTATTACCTTACTTGTAATGTAAGACCATGCTTATTATATTACCAAATATCATGATTCTAGGTCAACGGGAATTACCCTATAGGTTTTGATTCCCTTGAGAGTGTCATTATGCGGTATTACAGCCGCATATTTCGATTACGATTACTTAGAAGTTTGATTTTTTCGCAGCTTCAAGGAATTGCGGTTCGAAGTATTTTATTTTTATATCAACCTTGAAGTACGGAGATCAGCCTGTAAGAGATTAGAATGGCTCTTAAACAGCTCAAAAACAACAATACACCCGTTGAATATGGTATTACAGCTGAACTCCTGAAGGCGGGTGGAAAACCGGTCCTTACGGCCCTCCAGAAGTTGTTCAATTCAGTCTTACTGGAAATAAGAACGCCAAAGGCATGGAGCGGGTGTGAAGTGTAGTGGTGATTTACTTCAAAAAGAGCGACAACGCTCTGCTAAAGAACTACAGGCCCATCTGACTTTTGAGTCATATATATAAGCTGTTTTCATTTCAAGAGTCATTACGAACCGTTTCGCACGCAGGCTAGATGGCTTCCTGCCTCCCGAACAAGCCGGTTTCTAAAGAGGCTTTAGTACCGTATAGTATACCACTTTCCTACGCTTCGCCAGGTTATACAGAAGACTGGGGAGTATGACTTGCCCCTCTGTTTAGCGTTCGTAGACTACGAGAACTTCGATTCGATTCGATCGAAACCTGGTATATCGAAGTGCTGAAGTGTTTGTACGAGAACGCCACTATGTCAGTCCTTCTCCGGGACCAGAACTCGAAACCTATTTAGTTGCAGCGGGGAGTCCGGCAAGGAGATGTTATTTCTCCTAATTTGTTCTCCGCTGCACTGGAGGATGTTTTCAAGACTCTGGACTAAAAAGGCTAGGCATCAACATAAATGGCGAGTACATCACTCACCTTCAGTTTGCTGACGATATAGTAGTCTTGGCTGAGACCATGGAGGCTATGCTCAAGTAGTAGTCATAAGTACAATGCTCAATAACGTCAGTAAAGCCTCCGAGCGAGTTGGTCTTAGGATGAACATGGACAAGACGAAGATCATGTCAAATGCCCACGTAGCACCAACTCCCGTAACAATCGGACACTTAACGCTCGAAGTTGAAGACGACTACATTTACCTAGGACAGACCGTCCAATAAAGTAGGTCAAATTTCGAGAAAGAGGTTAATCGTCAAATTCGAATCGGGTAGGTAACGTTCGGGAAGCTACGGCACATCTTTTTGTCCAATATTACGCAGGGTCTCAAGACGAGAGTGCTTGACCAGTGTGTGTTGCCACTTGCCAGTGATGACATATGGCACTGAAACGTGATTGCTTACTATGGGCCTCATAAGAAGGCTCAAAGTCACCCAAAGAGCAATAGCGACGGATATGCTGGGAGTATATCTGCGTGTTCGTATCAGGAATGAGGTTATCCGCAACAGAACCCATGTAACCGATATGGCCCTCCGAATCGCTAAACTTAAGTGGCAGTGGGCTGAGCACATAGCACGTAGAACCGATAGCCGTTGGGGCGGAAAGGTTCTCTAGTGGCGTCAGCGTACCGGTGGACTGATGACCTGGTAAGGATCGCGGGTGCAGGCTGGATTCAGGATTAGCGCAGGACCAGTCATTGAGGAAGTCTTTGGGGCATAGGTCCAGTAGTGGACGTCCTTCGGCTGATATGATGATACCTCTACGCGTTCACGAGAAAAACACATCAGAGTTGATGAAATGAGCCCGAAAAAACAACTCATTTTGCCATTTCACTAGAGAAGTTCAGTGATATATATGAGTGTTATTCACCACAAATAATGAAATCCCGAAAGTCCCGAAAGCAACGGGAATTACAAAATCAATCCCGGGAAAAAATGTGAGTTTCATTTCCCGGGAAATACCGGGATTTTCGGGATCGAGATTTCCCGGGAGCACACCCTACGTAAAAGCATCGGCTGCCTGGCTGACAGTGTTTACGCCTTTGCTATATCCACAAACATTCTTTAATGGCCCAAGAAGCCTGGCGGGGTTTATACAACGCTGCACTTTATTTCGTGGCTGGTGTTGCAAAAAATGAAATGATAAGTTTCTTCCTATGGAAGTTTTAAAATACGTTTTGTGGTTTTGCTATTGCCTAACCGTTTGTGAAATCGTTTTGGAAAACTATCCTAATATTAGTACGGCAATCTGATTGGATCTAAACTAGAATATGTCGGGTCAACCAGATTGACCACGAGTGGTAACGCTTAAAATTCGACTAGACTTAGCATTAGCTAATGCCTCTAAAACGTTGCCCGGGAAAGTTTAGAATGTTTTCACGGATGTTACGTTTCGTTAGTAATTGAATGGGGACGGGTGTAATCAGATTTATTTTCTCCGCATTGAACTAGGCTGGGCTACCAAACTAACTCAACACAAGTTAGGCAAATTCAAAAGTTTTAGTGCTTCGCTAGTGACCCTGACAACTCCCTTAATAATGGCTAGTCGATGTGTAGCCGCCGTTTGAAGTAAATACAACCTTGTAAATGCTAATTCACATTTTACTTTTGAAGTATCTATTTAGCTACTACCTACAAAAACGTACTACTGATTATTACTTAATTTTCCGAGTCTAGAGTACAACTGAAAACATCAAAACTAATGTGATGCTTATTATGTCAAAAATATCAAGTTTTCGGCACCCAGTACTTAAAAAGAATAGTCGGTTGGCAACAAGAATAATCGAATCCGAGTAGCATCGTGGGGCTAGTTAATTCGTTGAGTTCGTAGGCGGCAGTCGCTGGGCACTTCCGCGTTCGTCAGCCTCGGCAGCATGGCACACGCCGGCAGCAAGGCCGTGCGAACCTCTTTGTCTTTATGCCGATGTGGGCACGCCTAAAAAATGTGACTCGTGGATATTCACATGCCACATCTTGTGAGCAGTCCCATATAATCACCGAACCTTCACCCCGCACTAGTAACCAACATAGCGAAAACACTAGTCTTTTTTTATTCAATACCGAGTGTTAAAAGTTCTCGTAGACTAATTATTTTGATAGCATTTTATTACTCTTTTATTGCTACGTATATTTTCAGCATACTGTTTACTGGCGGTAACAACCGTGGCTCACGAACGTTTCTTAATTAATAAAATTGGTTCCCCAAAACCGGCGAGTAACTGAGCCCACTCTAAATAGGGCGTCGGTATAGCTTATTTAAAATGAGCAGTAACTAAATCAATTCGCGGCGATTGCCTTTAGCAGCCGCTTTGCCAGTTGCTCACTCTTCCGTAAATTGGGTAACTATTTTATTGCAGCATCTCACTGCAAACTGCAAGCGGTTGCGAAGAAATGCTCCCCGAGACACCAGCCGGACATTAAACGACATTTTGCAATAGAGACTATCGTGACAATGTTAGCTCGTTATATTCGTAGTTTCTCGTTGCTGATTTCCTTAGTTCTTGAAGATAAATTGTAGTTAGCAGTTAGCTTATTGTTCTTAAACTTTACAAGACAGTTATGCCCTAAATTGTGTTTGATAGTAGCATCGCAGTTGTTTTTAAGCACTTGATTGATTATATAAGTTTGTGTATATTAGAACACGAGCAATGTCGTAGTCTCGTTAGTAGTCAGAAGGGTGCCTGTGTGCCTAGCTGCGGAAACGTTACGTAACAAGATCATTGTTTCGTTCTTACCTTGCCTGCGGCCATGCGATAATAACATCACCGACCTTTGTTCTCGGCGGAATACGACGTGTAACATGGATCATGAGCAGGTCGTAAAATTAACACTAACCCAAAATAATAAAGTTTACCTGCAGCTTTGCTCGCATGGCAACAATGTCTTCCTCATTTTACTGGAATTTACATATAAATGCTTCCGAGGTTAAAAGTAGACTAGGTAGATAAGGCCCTACCGTCTCTAACATTTTGCATAATATCGCGCTCTTTTGAGTTGCTCACACGACACCTAGGAAAGCCAAGTATACCAAATAAGTTATTTGTTTAAGTAATCAGATATAATTCCAAGTCCACTCCATATAGGCCGGTAGAGACCGGTACAAGGGTCGCATCCCGGCCTGGTCCTCGCTAGTGAACACACATATACATACATATTTTATATCTTGTTTCATCAAAAGTGCTCAGTGCTTCCATGTTAAGTTTTGAAAAGTAAAGTTATACAAATTTATCCATCACGTGGTGTAAGAATCTAGATTTATTTATAATTGATTCGCTTAGGTCGTTTGTTTGACGGAAGCAACCAGACTCCATTAACGTGCAGACCGCAATAATATTGCAGTAATTTACCAACGCCAGCAGCGAGCCAAAATAGACAGTCTCTGTCATCGGCTTGATATGTTCTGGGCTATAAACCGATGGATTATTGATATTACCGACACTCAAATAGATGCTAAATTAACTCAAAAGCTGACTAACCATATAGAAGACTTTTAGTATCATTGTTTTTTACTACGTGGGAAAATATTCTGGGGTAAAAATATGTATGAAAATTTGATAACGCACTTTGATACGCAAACGTGATAGTTATATGTTGAATTTGCTGAAAATCTACGATTGAAGAATGTTTGTTAAGTAACACACACTAGGTATAATTTAGCGTCTAATATGTAGTTGTAGGTTAGCTCTGGCGAACACAAGATAAAAAAGCGGGCAAATGCGTGTCGGATCACGCATCACGCACAATGAAGGGATCCGTACCGACACCTGCAAGCACACATTTACGTGTATAACCACTATACAAAAAAATGATTTAAAAAAGGTCGTATGTTCATAGGGAGCTCATGGCACTTACGTCCTTTTGTTTGGCCAAGACTGGTTTTCGGCAATAACTTAAAAACCGTTAGACCTATTTTGTTCAAACCAAAAATCGTTGAATTTATTTATTAATGTTAACCACCTCCATATTTTTAGAATTTCAACCTTTATAGTTTGGAAATTAAGGGTGTGGGGGGCACTCTTTTTATGTCTCGTGACAGCTGATATCTCACCAACGGTTGGCTTAAATGGTAAGGTTTTTTTAGAAACCTCTACACTCTCAAGAGTCTACGGGATGATTTCGGGGACGAGATCATGAATCATTTTTCCCGACTAGGTATCTAAGTATTAGCCATTTAAAAAAATGTAGTGACACATGTAGTGATGTTATCTACTTTGAATTTTTGACCATGTACAATCTCATTCCGGATGACGTCCCCAAAATCATCCTGTATATCATTTTTAAAGACCTACCATAAATATCCCACACACGCCTATATGCATTAATTTTTTTTTTCATCCCAAGCTTACATTTAGCAACGTTATATTTATATGCTAAAGAGGAGCTTTCTTAGTTAAAACCCGAAAAACTTGTTTCGTATATTCAAGTATTTCCAGAAAAGGTAAGATAATAAAACACATGCGTTGCTCCTGAAAATATTGCCAGGATTAATCTCATTGTTTTATCCAACGTGTGAAAACATTTTAGGGTAAAAAATACGATAAAGCGTTTAATACAGCAGTTTCATACTCGCGCGTTATACATTTTATGCTGAATTTGTCTGAGTATCTACGATTGAAGCAATGTAACACAAGTGTTTGCAAAATTCGGAAGAACAGCCGGTAAAAACCATAGTATGGGTCTATAATTTAGCGTCTAGTTGTAGGTTAGCCGGACGCACGCCCCCCGTAGTGCGTTGAACCGCCGGTTATATTTAACTACGACAACACGTGTGCGCTGACAGCAATGCTATGCAGCAAGCAAGCTCTCCAGCTTGGATACCGTTTTAAATATCTAAATAGAATGTTTAGTTAAACAAATATTATAAAAAAATATATATCTTGGAACATAAAGTCTCTGCGATTTAATCTAATGCGTTTGAGGGTAAGTACTTACTTATAAGCTTTTATTTATATTACCCTGTTAGTTTATACAAGAGCATAATAAACAAATAAATAAAATAACCTAACCTTACTTATTGTATTGTACTGTATTCAAGAGTCCAAAAGTGAGAGACAATTAAATTCCTTGTCCTCGACTTACCTATACATTAAATATTTTAGCAAAATTATCTAGAAATGAACGTGGCGCTGGATTCATATGTACAGTCGACCAATTTGATTTCTGGGCCATTTCGTACCTTGTCACAGTGACCATAATATGAGATCTCTAACAGCTTTCATATTGATTTTCACTGTAACAATGTACAAAGTGGCCCAAAAATCTAATTCGTTGACCGTACCTGACGTGATGCGCTCTAACGTATGACGTAGTATGATTTTTCACGTCAGAGGGCGCAGATGAATGTGAATCTATCCATACTAAACAAAACGAAACCGGTTTCGATCCGTCGCGTCAGGATACGTCAAATAAATATGAATATGGCTTAATAATATTATTTTCTTTCTGTGTTTATTTGCACACCCATCGCGCAAATTAAAAACGTAATTAAAACCGGCCAAGTGCTTGTGTAGTTTCGTTGTAAATAATCTTAGCTAAAACTACATAAATGCTTTCCACTGTCAAAACCGTCCACCAAAGTTCCAAAATAGGTGGAAATTTTGAATCTAACAAAGGCAAGGATCTTTTGCGAATAGTGGTCCCATTGATGGACGGAATTTCTGTTATTATGCAGTTGTGCAGGGTAACAAGACGCAGACGTTCGATTCAGTACCTGAAGATTCACAATGGCGTTCAATGAACCCCGCGCCCACCCACTCCGTCATTGTCGTTGGGGGAACACTCCTCTATTGTCACTTCCTGAGGCCTATTTTGCGATACCAGCAATGTGCGCAGTCTTTACTATCAAATATTACTAGTGGCTCTGTGAGCTGTACACTTCGCAAAAAATGTTTTTTTACAAATTTCAAAATTTCCAAAAACAGACGCGACAAAAATTCTATATAATTATCGAACCTGCTCACAAAATTTCACGAGGATTGGTTGACAGATGCGACCTGTAGAGGAGAACATCCGGAAAGACATACGAATTTTTTTTTGTCGATGATGAAATGGAGACGCTTCGCTCGCTCGGTCAATTAAGAAACTAAAGACACCTGATTTTGTGAACAATCTGTAAGCTTTCGTTTGATTGGTGACGATTCATTTTATCAAGTTTCAACATTAGGACTGTTGGACGTCATGCGCAACAAAATAATTCCCGAAAATAACACCTGCAATATAATAACTGTCAACTTAAAAAAGTCGAAAACCCCCGAAATTTTCATTTCAATATTCAATGTCTCAAAAACGGCTAAATCGATTTTGATAAAACATATCTAAGAACCATCGCTGGAAAACCTGCTTTAAAAAAAACTGCATTCAAATCGATTCACCCGTTTAAGAGCTGCAATGCCACAGATAGACACAACTTACACGCAGATACACATATTAAACGTATAAATATCACCCCTCCTTTGCGTTCCGCGTCGGGGGTTAAAAATACAGATGCGACGATGATTTGATAAGTAAGTATGTATTCCTTTTGTTACAATTTTATGCTAAAACAGCGCTAATATCAGATACAGTTTCATCGTTCCCTCTCGTTGCGATGTAAATTAAATTTTGTGGTTCAGTGTAAAACTATATAGGCTATTATCATATTTGTTGTGCACAAAGGGGAAACATTATATAGGCCGGACACAGACCTAATAGGATTTACGTTTATGAGCGCTCCAGGTAAGCGCTTCGCAAACGCAGCCGTGGCCACTGGCCAGACACTGCCGTAACGTTCATAATTACTTGTATTCGATACTTCGCTGCATTAACTACGTTGGACGTTGGCTATAACGCTTCATAGTTTGAGTAACTTATGGAAGACGCTCCAACTTTAACGGACATCATAGGATCACTCTCAATAAATTTTGGCTTATACTTCCCAATTTCCATTCGGTAGCTAATATAGAGCGTCAAGTAGATCTTTGTGATGTTTAAAACTATGCTCGACGCGACGGCTACGTAGCTACCCCTTTTTGTGAAGGAAATCCCATTGTTTATTCACTCATTTAACCTGAATAATGGGTTGAGTCTAACGATAAAAGTTAAATCGAGGTAGCAAAAACAAAACACTGTTAATGAAATTTTGAAGCTTTTCAACGAAATTAAACCATTAACTTTTTGAGCATGTGGAGAATGTCGAGCGAATAGGCAGCGAACTGTGTGCGCGCAATTTAATTAATTACGGACTATTGGTGTTATATATGGACGCACTTATTGCTGCGTGTATTGCACTTAAAGCTTTTTGTTGCACCGTGCTCGTATAGCGCAGTGTCGTTATGACGTCATCAGTTAAATTATAAAGGTCCTACGTTAGTTATTATATCACCGTTATACATCGGGGTCGAAATTCAATTCCTCTGCCACTAAAGCAATAAACCGTGTAGGTTATTGATTTTCAAAACGTCGAATATCAATAATGGCCATCATATATATTATATAACACAGTTTAAAGGATAAGGCTATGTATCACTACGATGTTTAAGAAAGATAGTTGCTGTTATATGTATAACATTTATAACAGCCAGTGTGGGAGCACCATAATATTGTAAGATTCTATACATACAGTCTACTATAGGTAATGTAAGGTAAGACATGAATGCTACAAAAAAATTAAAGAGCAATTATTGTCATATTTACGAGTAAGTTTTATTTGTTTGTACTGAATATTTCTGACAGGCATTTTGAGCTTTAACTTGGCAGTTTTCTTAAATATCCAACAGATTAAATGTTCATAACATACTGCATAGAAAACTGCCAAGTTAAGGCTCAAAATGAATTAAGCCGCAGTAAATTAGTTTTACTGTAAACAATGTAGTGCCGGACTTGGCACCATTTCAGAGAATCTACGGAACTTGGCATCCATTTAGATCTCAATTCTTTTGTCGGTGAAGATGACAACCAAGCATCACAGATTCTTAATATTGAACTTGGCTCCCATTTTCACGTGTATGTTTTTGATGGGATATCATTACTTTTTGTCAATCTTCGCCAAATGGTGATTTTTAAGAGCGAATGCACGGGTTACTATACAAAATACCCTAACCTCTATAGGTGCACCTCAAATATTTGAAGAGTTCCCTCGATTTCCCAGGACCCTATGATAAGGTAACTATGGGACCACCCCTAAAGTGTACCGTTTCAAACAAAAAAAGTATTTTCCAAATCGGTTAATATATGACGGAGTTCTGAGGTAACTAGCATAAATAATAATAAAACTAATAAAAAAATCTTTGTTTTCTGATTTTTTCTGGTGTACACACACAATTACCAAGCTGCATGCCAAATTTCAGCTTTCTAGGTCACCTGGAAGTGGGTTGGGTTTTTGATTACTAGTCAGTCAGTCAGTCAGTGGTAAAATGCCGTTTTATGGAATTTAATATCCCAATAACTATTAAACCCATATTTATGAAATTTGGGGTTCTAGTTGTTCTAAAGGATCTTAATACATGTACCAAATTTCATTCTTTTATGTTAGATAGATTTGGAGTTATTGGGGGGTCAAAAGTGGCACCAAACGGTTCCTGTAAAATAATACACGGCTGCTGTCCGCCAGTTCCTGGGGTAAACTTGGTTGGACACGCTGCCGCGTGTCTAGATAATCTTTGAATACAGGTACATTTATTTTTTAAATCAAAATAAAGTCTCCTTTTAGCCAAATGTCCTCTCTACAATATTTTAGGAACGTCCCCTCTATGTGGCATAGCCGTGGGACGCCATGTATACCAATAAATGCCTTCATGCTGTTTTTAATTTTAAATAATATATACCTTACAAAAAGCGATATAAAGACCCACATTAACTTTCAACAAAAGAACCTTGAAAAGAACATTTCCATTGCTTTCCTTCGAATAAAACTCTATTTACCGATGAATCGACGAGTCTATTTAATTGGACTCGAAAGGAAAGTTTATCGCTTGTAATATCAATGGAACTTTTTCATTCATGTTGCTAATAATGCCGTAAGTTTCCGATTGAGTTCAATTTAAGCTCTGAAAGTGATTTTATCTAGGAAAACCTGCCACTACCATAGTTCAGGGACTTCTTTTATACATATATTCATTTCTCATACAGGTTTACTTTTCACATCACGCATAATTTATAAATTTATTTGAAATCTAAGAGAACTACATACATTTAATGCATCTTAAAGATCAGTAGCTAATGAAATTGAATCATCTGTTTTATTTAAAGCTATATTAAAACATCTGTGAAGACTTTCCTAACTTAAATTAGAAAAACTTGTTCCATAAACTTGTTGATCGAACGAAAATTGTCTTTTGCAAGGTGCCAGTGCTATTGGAAATAAAAGGTGAGTAGGACTGGTTTTTGTCAAGATTTTTTCTTCAAAGGCACCGATCGAAGCTTGGAGACCAAACTGCTTCTCGGCATCGATAAAAACGCTACGAAACTCGTGACTGGGTATTTAGCAAACTAAATTACCAAGACGTGGTATTTAGTAGAGTAATCCTATCTAAGCCAGGGAAGCTCATTCTATTATCCCAGGGACTGAGTAGGTAGGTAAAAGAATTACAAGGGGTTAAGCTCAAGTGTGATCCTAAAAGCGAAGTAGTAAATAGATTGTCTTCTGCTAGGCTCCAATGTCGCAGCTTTTTAATACTGCACTGCATAAACAAGTAAAACAAGTGGCAAAATTTTAACGAGCAACATTTGGCTGAGCTGTCTAATTGTTACGACTTCGTAAAATTCAAATTCTAGACTTTCCTTTTCAAATGTACTCGTATACTACAAAACCTCATCGAAACACGCAATATGTGCTGTAAGGCGATATTGTCAAACTTTCCAAGCAGTCGTAAATAAAGTTGTTCATATAATTTTTGTTAGCGGCTCTCTACTACAACTTTGACAAAGGATGTTGTTTTTAATACATAATGGATCAGTTTGTATCGCATAAAATATGTTCTCTAAAGTATTCTCAACTTTGTTGAAAAGCTTGCATTGCAAAAAGTGGGATCACGAATTTTGTGAGCGCGTGGTGCGAACTCGGCGCAGCGGCGGCGGTCGGTCGCAGATATTGATCGTTCTGCGCGCGCATCGTCTGACCAAGTGTACACAGAAGGTCGGCGGAGCGTTTCGGCGTGCAACAAGAACCAAGGGAACACTCATCCTTCCCAGAGAGCCATTGACTGACAAGATCATTAACTAGAGTCAGTCATATCTTGTACGACAAGGACCTGGTTTTATATATAACTTACATAAACAGATATAATGCGATGCCACTCGGCGTTTCAGTCTTATATCCATTATAGAAGTCAACCAAAATAACAAACCTGCTGACAAACGCGTGAAAAGTTTACGCTCTTCGTATGAAAGATAAAGATATGTTGCCATTTGCGTATGTAAAAACTGTAATTTATAATGTCAATAGATCAGTTTAATATTAATAAAAACAGTTGCCTATTTAGGTCGTTTTCGTTGTCTCTAGTAAAATTTCATTGTAGCTGAGTGAGAGCGTTAATCATAGGTCGCATAGCGATCAGCTGTGGCTGTGGTCGCCCTCCCGGCCCTCGCCCCTTATCTACCGTCCTCCCCGGTGATTAATCGCCCCCTGAATCTTAGATCCTTGCCGCCAACTGATGGAAAAGCCTCTGTTCAATTCATCTTGCTATTCGTTTGGATGCCCTCTAACAAAAATCCTCCACGGGATTCTTCTCCAAGCAACTGCTGACATTTTGAATACTAAGTCCAGTACTTAATTTTAAGTTTCAAAGCCACTGAACTTTTTTAAATATAAATGATATACTCGAGACGATATTATTTACATACCTTTTCAACGAATTTAATTCCAATTTCGTTTTTGCTCAGAAATTAGAAACTAGTTAAGAGATTAGCTTTAATCTTGTGTAATATTTCATTGTGTCATCTGAAGGGATGAAAGCATCTAATTAGCTTTGGTAATGAAATAATCGATGTCTCGTGAAATTGTAATAAATTTTGGGAATTGAATTTACTTCATGTAATGTTAGATTTAAAAGCCGATGTTATGGGCGTCCCTAACGTCGACGCCCCGAGCCCCGGATAGGCCATTAATTTTCACGCGTTTTATTTCGCAGAAAAATATCACGTCGGAAGCGAACCAACCAATTCATGGCAGTTAATTGATGTCACGACAATGACCGCGTTATGAACCTATCAATGGCAATAAAGAGCGCTATGTTCGATTGCGGTTACGTCCAGCGCGGCTGCATAAGTTATTTATACTCCACTAGCGTGTTTCATTGCACCTATTTGTCTACTTTGTTGTATGCAACTGATGAAGGCAATTTCAAAGATTGGTGTTGCACTTATAGCGCGTAAGTAAACAAATGAACGGTTTGCTACTTTAAAAGTTAGAGTACATAGAAATAACGGGAAAAACATACAATGGTAATGTTTTTAGAATCAAGTACCGCAGAAAAAACTTATTTTAAGCAATATCTCTTGTTTATAATAGTTGATGTGGCCGTCAAACGTCCACTGTCAAGTGTTAGCGTAGTAGCGCTAACCTTGCCCATTGCTTGCTGCACTATTCTTGATTCACGACTCGTCTCGCGCGTAGACATTTCGCAACTCGGCCCTGGTCGCCCAACAGCCTATCACTCGTGTAGAGGGATATCCTTCCTTCTTAAACATGTAAATTTTTACTGTACCCATTACGTAATCAAAATGCATTTATGACCTTGTGTTAAACGCTCTTGTACAGTCAACAGCAAAAGTAGATGATCATTTTAGTACCTTGTCACTTTTGCTAATTTGACGCATTCCAAGTATTGTTATGTTAGTACGACAAAGTACTAAAATGATCATCTACATTTGCAGTTGACTGTACATTTAATAAATATTAGAGGATAATTTTGTACCCATATCGAACTAGTCCCATAGATAAGCCCTACAAGGCTTGTGTTGTGGGTACTAAACGACGATATATTTAATAGACATATACTTAAATACATAGAAAACATCCAAGTCTCAGGAACGAATGTTTTTGCTCACCAAATTAATGCCCTGACCGGGATTCGAACCCAGAACTCCAGGCCACTAATCACTACCAACTAGGCTAAATAGGCCGAGCACGCACCGATTAATTTTCAACTGCAATGTTTACTGCTGAGTTTGAGTCTACGACTGCTTTATTATTTTAAAATTATGTAAACTGCTGTAATCAATAGGGTCATTATTCAAATGTAATCCAGAGGTTATTAGATTTGAGCTTTCGGAGCAGTAGTGGCTACTTAATTCTGTATTATGAACCTATTTTCCGGGAGACACTTAGGTTCACCCGTTGTAGGTAAGAACCCCGTGCAATATCGATATTATTGCCGTGTCGCTCACAGAATATTGCTCATATCTTATTTCTAGCATAAAACTTTCTTACCGTAAGATCGCGCGCTGTCAAATAATATTCAGTTTCAGATGCATTTATTCAGCAAAATTGTGTTTTTGGTCGCTTTGATCTTTACAAGCGTATATTGTATTTGATTTCCATTCATCCGAAATGTATTGTTTGCTTTTTTAACAATAAGGGCATTGATTTATACAATCAACCCCTGAAATCGTATTTGCGCGTAACCAAAGCCAAATGAATACTTACATGCTTTTGATTTTAAATATTTTTGTAATTTATTTAAACACTTTACATTGTTTTTCACAAATAGATTAACCCTCTTATATTATAAGTATAATACCTTATTATCGAGGGTCACGAGTCTGACGCAGGTGGTACTGCTGCTTCGTATAACTACCTGTTGTATCAAATTGCTGTAATAGGATAGCTTAAATCAAGCTTACTTTACATCTAATAACTAGTGTCCGACCGAAGTTTCGGTTTCGGCCGATTTCGGCCTAAAAATCATGTTTCGGCCGAAGGTTCGGTTTCGGCCAAAAAGGGCCGAACCTTTCGGCCGTGCCGAAAATTACAACATTGTACCTACTTTCGGATCGTAAATTCTAATTAGTCTTTCGAGGCTGGCTGATTGTGGTCTGTTAACATTAAAAATAAAAATATTATTTTAATTAATTTTATATCTAGTTTAGAAGCTGTTGATTTAGTCATTCCCAAAGGCATGGAACAGGAGTTTGGTTGTTCTTCTTCAAAACTGAGACCACAAAGAACTTAAGTACTATGCTCGATGATCTAATGGGCTTCTGAAGAAGTTGGGCTTTAGATGAACATGGACCAAACGAAGATCATAACTAACGTCCATGTACCTATGTATGTAGTACGTACTCCAGTTAAGATCAGAGACTCTACGCTCAAAGTTGTCGACAAATTTGTGTACTGAGCCTAAAACAAACGGTTCAGTTGGGCAGGAGCAATTTCGAGAAGGAGATCAATTCAAAAATAACTTGACTAGGTGGCGTTCGGGAGACGCAATATCTTTTCGTCATGTATCGATTATCCTCTCGTCAATAGTTAGTCTTTGACCAGTGCGTGTTGCCATTGATAACCTATGGCTCCGAAAAAGGAGGGTCAAAGTCACTCAAAGAGCGATGTAGAGGGCTATGGCCTATGCTCGAAGTTACTCTTCGATATCTTAAAAATGACGATACCGGCCGACGAATCTAAGTAACTGACATAGCCTGCAGACTTGCTAAACTAAATTGGCAGGTGCGGACCATATTGCCCGGAGAACCGACTGTCGGTGGGGCAAGCGAGTTCTCGAGTGGCGACCACGTACCGGATGACATAGCGTAGGAACAAGGAATGTTGCTGAGCTGCCCCTACAAGGTTGCTGAGGCTTGAGGTGGGCTGATGACGTGATTAAGGTCGCGTGGGTCCGCTGGATGCGGGTAGCTCCTAATTGATTGTTTTGGCATTCTCTGGGGGAGGCCTATGTATGACATGATGCCCGCGGTTACCTATCATCATCGCACCTCTCGCCATCGAGCTCATCCCCACACCTTGGAGCCATTGCGTTCTTGTACAGTACATTTCAATAGGTACTTTATACCCAGAACACTTAGGTTGTGAAAAGAGGTATTACCAAAAGGCTACAGCATGAGGCTCTTCAAAAAAGGCGTGAATAAGAGTCAGGATAATCTGGTCCAGTTCAACCCCACCAAGACACAAGTATACGCGTGCAAAGTAAATGCTTAAGCAGCAAAAAAAAAATCTTACTGAAAACAATTACTTTGGGTTAGCTTTTAAAATGTGTATTTTAAAGCTGATGGGCACTATTGAGAACTGATTTGGTTTTTTACTCAAAAATCCAGTTTTTCTATGCGTAATATATTCGAACCTTGTGATCAAGACGTATAAACCCTTTCAGATAACGGTAAAATGGGAAAGTAACGCTTGGAAACTCGGAGATTGGAACGTTATGTTAGAGAGAACGTGACGATAACTGTGACACCTGTCTTCAGCCGGTGAATAACGGCCTTGAACATCACGAATGCATTGAAAAACGCAGAATAGCTCTTTCACCGCATCTGGACCGACTCTAGGCATTTCGATAACACTGACGCTGCAAATAGCAATGGAGAAATTCGCATTAATGCCACATTGGCGCTTTAAAATAAATTCCGCAAGTCTAAAAGGATTTAGTATCGCGAGTGACACGAAAATATAAATTGTGACACACCGCAAAAAAACTATTTAACCCATTAAAGAGAAAAAATAATCTTATGTACTATCTTGCTTAGGCATTAGGTACCAATCAACAGCTTACAAACGATTTACCGTCCTTCGAGGCAGTTTTTTTAGGGAATTGGTAAAAAAAGGAAACTAAAATTAAGGAAACTCTAGGTCTACATTTATAGACATTATGTGTACTTTATATTTAAATAACACTGTTTGTTTCTTGTCAATAAAAAAACTGTTATCTTTAAAATACGCGCCATTACACTCAGTTCTAGCCGTTCTTTAACGAATTAAAACGCCAAGTCTTTTGTTTTACATTCTGTATGTTAATCCTTAATACATAGTCAAATCAAATGCATTTTATATCTAATAAGCATCAGAAAAGGCTGACTTTAAAATGTAAAACTAGCTCTGTCCTATCTTAAAATGCAAATTTTGACATTGTTGTCGTTGAAATCCGCGACCCTTTACGCAAGTAGCGAAAGGGATGTTAGACAAGCTTCGATGACACAATTACTGAATGTTAATGAATTATAGTCTTGTATATTAGAACAGCGGTTTAAATTTCCAATTGAATTTACCATCGGAATTGGAAATCACACCAAACCAAATTACATTGAAACGGTTAGATTAGATAAAACAAGATTATTACGACCTCATCGCTATACGTACAGGCAATTTTGAATATAAATCAGCTAGTAAAGCGACAAGCATCGATCTACTTAGGTACATAAACAAAGCAGACTAACTTCTAAAATCAAGGTACAACATAAAAGGACTGATCTTGTTAGGAGGTCCCGTTTGTAAGCAACATATACGGAAAACATCGATGCTTCAAAAATCTAACGGAGCAAGACGCGTGGGGGAAATGGACCGAGAGCTTGCGCTGGCGCACCGATATCGTCGCCTGTCCCAGCCAGTTGGTTTCGGCGCGCGCTCCGTGCACGCGGCTTGATTACATTTGCTTCGTGAAACGAATCAGTCGATAATAATATGTAATGTGCATTTGTGGAACGTGAATAATCATTGATTGCAGCGATGTATTTAGTGCCGCGACTTACTGCTGCAGTTTTGTTTTCCTGCCTCTGAGGGTAACAAATCAGCTTTTTTCATAGGCCTAGGCGCTCCAGGTTACTGGCAGTTTTCTGTTCTGTTAGTATCTTTTGGAAAGCGCTTATGCCTATATCAAGTATTTGATCATTTTCATTGTGGTTTATTTAGCAAGTTCGTAGTGGACAGCATAACTTTTAATTATGATTATATTTACAAGGAAGCGATCGTTAAGCTTCGATCCGAAGCTAAATGGCAATCAGATGTGATCTAATTGCAGCCTTGACGTGTTTACTTTACCTTGGAATTTGTCATACATAATCATTAAAAACGCCCAATGGTTTAACACCTATTTCCTATTTGTTTAACTCCCCTAGACTTGGAAACCTTGAATATAAATATTGAGGTAATATTGAAGTAAATATAATTATGACGTATGAGTAAATAGGTAGTAGGTGCAATGAATCAATAAAGCTGAACAATTTTAATTCGTGTAAGAAAAACAAACGGTATATGGTTAAACAAATGGTAATTTTTCTACAACCAGATGACGAAAATAAGAAGTGAATACATATATCTAACCACAATCGAATTCGAAATACGTGTACGGACAAAGTGTACACGATTTTATTGTTATGGACATAACAATAATATGGTTGCTCAGATATCTTTAAACCTTTGGAAATGTACGTATATTCTTGAACTCAACGATTACATGCAATGCAAGTGCATTATACGTTGATATAAGAATCCATATTTGGGTGGCATGTTATCATGTCCAGACAGCTATAACAATTAGATCTCTCACACAGCGATATCACTGACCTCTGACCTCATGTTGTACTAGCTAGCTAATAACTGGCAAGATGTACGCATTAACAAATAAGGACACTTTTCTTTTGTTAAATATTCGTATATGTTTTACATGACCCCACTCACCTAACGAGTTAAACAATGACTTGAAAAGCAATCTGGTGTTCTAGTAAGGGAAACATTATTTTTCGCATGTCTGTATGCATTGAATTACCTTGAACATTTTTAGAGCCCGTACAGTATTCAAGACTCCCATGTTTTATTGACCACCATGTGTTATTCAATACTTAGTCACCCTCTCCTCTCGCCTCTCACTTGTTTGTCCTTGCGATTATATTTATTATTTCTCATATGTATGTGCTTGTACTTCGTATATTATATTATTCATTATATGCAAGACCGACCTTTAAAAGAATGTCATGGCATAAACATTTATTTTACGTTTAAACATTCAAATGAAAACGAAGTCTTGCACATGTGCGAAAATTCAAATTGTTAGTTTCAGAAGTGAGCGTGGTTCTTAACGCAAAGACTTAACATTCGTATAGATAGTCGTCAACTAAAAGTGGTAAGCCTTGGTATAATCGAGCAGGGTAGGCATATGTGGGCATTTAGTAACAGTCGACCGTTGGGTTGTGCAAATATTTGTCTTGGCGGCAAATTGTAGTACGGTTAGACATAACTTCTGTCATCAATCGAATATTTTCCATCATAGCCAACATGCATAAGTAACATGTTGTAGGCTAAAACACCGTTTGATGAAACGGAAAACACCGGCCTGGGGTGGTATCTTCATTACTTTCATTAGTAAAGCACGTCGATGTAATAATAAACAAGTGGAGGCAGTGTTCACTTCACAACATAAGATGTCTCAGGTAATGAGGGCACGTACAACGCCTTGACAAGGAACAAATACTGGGGTGCGTTCACGGCATTAGAAAAATTTTGCTCTTTATAATACATATGGTATGGATGGGATGTTAGTTAGTTTTTTTTTATCGCTTTTGGACACATTTTAAATGCCTATCTGAAAGTTTGCCGCTACAGTGACCGCTCACCATCAGGCGGGCCGTAAGCTCGTTTGCCACCGACGTGGTATTAAAAAAAATCCTTAACGAGTAGTCAACATTCTATGCACACAGCGCGTCCCAAAAGTACTTTTCAATTTATTTTCACTTCCAAACCCACCGTTAGAACGTCGTGGGCGCTACAGGAACGTTGCTTACATATATCGATCCCTCCTTGGGATGTAACCGCTTGATGTAGCACTGAAGACTTCCTCAGGAGCGCACAGAGCTTTCTGTGCATACGAGCTTTCCAAGAACAATATCTTTTACTTTTCTCGGCAGCAATTTTTAATCATACATATACTTAACCTACATAGCGGGTCAGGACTCAACGATGGTCCAAAAATTAAGTCCTTAAAAAAAGGAAGAAGGTCACCTATAGAAACGAAGAAAACATTAAAGTCGTGTTTCAATAACAGACTATTCGACTCTTCTAGACACTTCATGAACAATATGGCCAATCAGCTTGCTTGCTGCGGACAGATTGCTTTGGAGTCATAAATAAAATGTAGGTTCCCAAAATGACCGTAATTTATTTGCTTTGGAGTCGTAAATAAAATGTAAGTTCTCGAAATGACCATAATTTGTCTGTACCTATAATAAATAAAATAAATGAACGTTATGCTGCAAGTAGGCCACAATGGCACTTTTACAAGTTAAATAATAGCTGTAGGTACCCTTAATAAATGAAATGAATCTAGACACGCGGCAGCGTGTCCAGCCAAGTTCACCCCAGGAACTGGCGGACAGCAGCCGTGCGTTATTATATTACACGAACCGTTTGGAGCCACTTTTGACCCCCCAATAACTCCAAATCTATCTAACATAAAAACATGAAATTTGGTACATATATTAAGATCCTTTAGAACAACTAGAACCCCAAATTTCATAAATATAGGTTTAATAGTTATTGAGATATTAAATTCCAAAAAACGGCATTTTTACCACTGACTGACTGACTGACTGACTGACTGACCGACCGACCGACCGGCTGACTGACTGACTGGTAATCAAAAACCTAACCCACTTCCAGATGACCTAGAAAGCTGAAATTTGGCATGCAGCTTGGTAATTATGTGTATACACCAGAAAACATCTGAAAACAGTGATTTTATTATTAGTTTTATTATTATTATTTATACTAGTTTCCTCAGAACTCCGTCATTTATTAACCGATTTTGAAAATTCTTTTTTTGTTTGAAACGGTATACTTCCGGGGTGGTCCCATTGTCAGCAGGTCAGAATTTGATCTTAGGGTTCTGGAGAAATCGAGGGAACTCTTCAAATATTTTACGTGCACCTATAGCGGTTTGGGTATTTTGTATAGTAACTCGTGCATTCGCTCTGGGAAAGCACCATTGGATGAAGTTTGACCAAAAGTAATGATATCCCATCAAAAACATAAATTTGAAAATGGCAGCCAAGTTCACCGAGAAAAGAATTGAGATCTAAATGGGCGCCAAGTTCCGTAGATTATCTAAAAAGTTGCCAAGTTTGGCACTAGATGGTTTACAGTAAAACTAATTTACTGCGGCTTAATGCATTTTGAGCTTTAACTTGGCAGTTTTCTTAGATATCCAACAGCTTTTATGGTATTATAACATACTGCATAGAAAACTGCCAAGTTAAGGCTCAGAATGCATTAAGCCGCAGTAAATTAGTTTTACTGTAAACCATCTAGTGCCAAACTTGGCAACTTTTTAGATAATCTACGGAACTTGGCGCCCATTTTCACATTTATGTTTTTGATGGGTCAACTTTACGCTGCAAGTAGGCCTCAATGGCACTTACAAGTTAATATCTACTATCACGGCTGTTTATCTACGTAGAACGAAACGTGTATGATAGCGGCCATATTGTGTCAAAAAGATTTTGACGACATACTTAGCTCTCATTGGCTACTGCCTTGTCTGCCAATGGACGTCAAACGTCAAAATAAAGTGACATATAAAAATAAAATGGCGTCTCCTCGGAATTTCGTCTAGTCGTCTCTGAACATTTTTTTCATTTCTGCGAATGTTATTTAATTTGTAGTATTGTTAGATTACTATGCAATAAACAAATGGAACAGTGTGGAGCTAATTGAAAATTCATCTGGAAACGCGTAATAACCATTGTTTGGACAACAAATTGAAGATAGTGAAGTGCGTCGTATGTGGCATGCCATGCAAGTTCTCATTTTGCAAAATGTACGAGTGTTGTGGTTGTAAAACGTAGAACTCTGTGAAAGGACGAAGATATATCGTTTTCCCGGATATGAAATGAGATACATTAAAAATTAAATCTGTTGATAAGTAAATTGTTTGTTTAAATTCATATAATACGGTACAACACAGTTTACGGTATTTCAATTGAACACCAGTTTCATTTTACGTCGGACATTGCGTTGGTGTTCAATTGGAAATACCGTGAGATTCTTCATAAAGTTAAATTTAAATGAGATATATTTATCGTTGGATGTTCACAGAAGTTCCATTGCCACAGTGTTATTTAATAATTAAAAAAAAATAAACGTCAAAAATCTACCAGCGGGTACAGATTAAATATGGTTGCTTACGGTCTATATTTTTGGTTCGTGAGTTAGCGGTCTGAACCCTTACTACTCTGTGTCTACTATGTGGAAAACTTTAGAAGATTACCTGTTGTATGTAGGTGTGTCGTGTTCGAATAGGAGTTTGTTTTGTTTGTGTTGAACATTTTAAATATGTATGTCTATTTTTACACCCTATAACTACATACAACAGAGGGCCTAGTATGATCGCTTATATGTCGGACATATAGCATTCGTCCCGTACTGTCAAGTATGTAAGTGCGAGAGGGACGAATGCTATATGTCCGACATATAAGCTATCATACTAGCCGGGCAGGTCCTTTAAATCCTATTCTTGAGTTTTTTTACCTATAGCGCTTCTGAAAAAGTATAACACTGCCGAGAAGAAACACCGAAACGAACTCGACAGTCAGTGATTTTCTCCCAAAAATATGCTCATTACAATGATAATACATAACCTACTCAAGAGTCCCCCATACGCTGGACTGAACTTGATTCTCCATACAAACGTATTTTGGTTCTCGTCTTAAAACGCCGTGCTGAAACATTGTATAAGTACTCAATGAGATCCGGCATATCTAGGTCGAAAATAAGTTTATGTTGCTTGAAATTAGAATGGAAAAAATGCAGCAAGTTTGTGAGTTTTTTAGGTATATGATAACCTTTATATAATTGATGCATTTTTCTCCATTATAATTTCAAGCAACAGAAGCTAATTTTCGACCTGAATGTTTCAGCATGGCGTTTTAAAATGAGAACCAAACTACGTTTGTATGAAGCATCGACCATGCTGGCGGCTCTTAAGTACCTAAGCCTTGCCTTTGTTTTATTATGCTCTTACAGCCTTGTCATTCATAAAAGTAATGTTATTTAGTTTCAAAACCGGCCAAGTACGTGTCGGACTTAGCACATTTATTAGGGTTCCGTACCAAATTTTCAATAGCAATAGACGTATCGATATTTGTTACTAAAAATATACGTAATAAATTGATTTGAGCGCCGACTTACTATGGAAACCCGACTATGGCCTTTAAAGATCAAAAATTCTTCAAAGTACATATAATAAAGCTGAAGAGGGTCAAAATCTGTACATGGAAGATATTCGAAAAAAACTGGCTGAAGATACTTAGAATCGATAACAGAACACGTTACAACAGTTTATAGAATTTTTGTCTTTTTACTTCACCGCGCATCACGTAAAAACGGCTGAATGGATTTTGATGCAAACTTTACTAATCTGTCGAGAAAATCCCGGGTCAGGTTTTAAGCTATAAAAATTGTGCAGATTTGGGTTATAAGGGGGTAAAAAGAGGGGTTGAATTTTGTATGTGAACTCCTATAATCCATGAGTTACAGGTTTGAAAATTGGTAAGCACATACTAGACGACAAAGAAAAAACATTCACATTCAAAACTTGTGAAATCTTCAGATAAAAACTGAAAAAAAGAAGCAAACGCTAGCGCTGCGCCGGGACGCTGTGTGGTGTGCGTCAGCCGCCATTATTTGAAAGCTATTAGCGTTTTACCCTTTAAGTACCTAACTGTGTTCCTGACCCTGAACCCAAATTTCGGTGCCTTTTCCTAGATATAAAATCTACATGTGTAAGTTTGTAATCCTATTACTTTTGCCGATTACTTAATATTCAGTCACTTATACCACATCAATAGAGAGATAATGCTTTCTTTATACATACACATGATGTCGTCCTAAATAACTTACATAGTGTGCATAACTACGCTCTGGCGTCAGCCTCGCGTGCCTTGCCGCCCGCCACCACGCCTTCATTATCGCGTATAACACTCTCGGCTTGACTTGGCACGCCCATCGGGTCTTCGGCCCTCAGCTTTATATGAAAAGCCCGCCCTGTTGGGATGCTCGACCTACGGCCTTGCGTGCCTTACTACTCGGTTTAGGGCCTTCGGTCCTCAGAGTTACGTAAAGAGCCCGTTCTGTTGGTACGCTCAGCCTTCGGCCTCGCGTGCCTTACCGCTCTCCTTGGGGGCCTTCGGCCCTTATGGTCGCTTATAAGACACATGATGTTGTCCTAAATAACCTATACATAGTGTGTATAACTACGATCTGGCGTCAGCCTCGAGTGCCTTGCCGCCCTCCACCACGCCTTCATTATCGCGTATAACACTCTTGACTTGACTTGGCACGCCCATCGGGCCTTCGGCCCTCAGCCATACATAAGGAGGCCGCTGTGTGTGAATGGTCACCTTTCAGTATCGCATTTGTTGGCGTTCTGCTTCGCATTTTCGGCCATCATCATTACGTAAAGAATCCGCTCTGTTGGGAAGCTCGGCCTTCGGTCTCGCATGTCTTGCTGGTCTGTCTAGGGCCTTTGGCCATAATTCTTATATAAAGAACTCGCTCTGTTGGGACTACGTTTTACGGCACAACTGCGTAGCGAGACTTCTATCATTATAATTGTTATTTTTATGACGGGATTCATTCGACTAGAATCGGTACATTTGATTTTCCGAAATAAGCACTTAATCATTCGTTTTGACAATAGACACCCCTAAGGTCCTGGTGTCCTTTTCGACACCGTCCAACCATCTCAGCTGGAGAAAAATTTTATGGGAAAACAAATAATTTTAAGGCGACAACGAGTTCTACGCGGACGAAGTCGCGGGCAAAAGCTAGTAAAAAATAAAACTTTTATTCAAACTTGTAAAACAGCTGACGTCGGTGGCTTCTCATTCTGTTGTATTCCCAGTTTCTTAAATACAAAAATACAGTGTCAATCTACCTACCCAATTTGAAAAAGTTTAATTTGACAATTTGAAGTATTTGTACGGCTTTGGCTCAACAAGATGCTTACACTAGCTCCAACCCTTTCGATTTAAAACCAGTGTGACAGACTACGGACGGACAAACAAACTGACACGTGAGTTCCAGGGTTCTGTACCCGAAAGGTCTAAACAAACGGATTCCATTTGGACACTTCGGGTACGGAACCTTGAAAATGAAAATTTTATTCTATAGAACCTTACGCACACGCCCTACTTACATTCATCAGACACACATTCAGTACGAATACACGTGATACAACATTCACGTTCTTAAAGTACGAATAGACGTGCTACATCCCAAGCATTATAACCCTTTTAAGAGATACTTGATAACAATAACCACCCCCGTACAAGTGGTTAGGTAATAATTTATGCACGACATACGCAGGAGTTTCTCTCGAGGAGACTAAGTTTACTAACTCTGGATTAGCGACGCTCCGGACTCACTCATTATGCTTGCTTAATTTTGCATGCTTTTAAATTTGCTAATTGACAAGTATGGAAGACATACTTCACCTATTAATGTAAAAGAAAACATCGAGCAAGTAATTTTGGTGTCAGCCGTAGAAATATTCATTCAGGTGCCTAGATCGTGTTGCAAGTCAATAAGCTGTATTCAATTTCGCATTCGAGATGACACGCATATTTGACTGAGACTAACATAGGTACGTTCATAATTTCATATGAAAGAATGTAACGAGGACTGTACTTGGATCTTATCTTACTCCTCACAGTCCTCACCATTGTTAAAAGCAAACACACTTGTGAATGTACAATGCTACTATTCTCTGTCAGCCTTTTGACCAGTTACCTCGACAATTGCGTCGCCAATTTTAGGCGCATAAAATTAGCAAAACCTGGACATAATTCGATAACTGTAATTTTATTTTTCTATGATTTAAAGTACCTATTGTTAGTTATAGTTAAAATAAAAAGAATTAAACATTTAAAGGCTCCGCGTAATTGTTAAAAAAACAAAATACTATTTTTTAACAAATTTTGATTTCGTAAGTAAGCCATAATGTGGTGATAAATTATTAAATTAAACAGCTTCTCTTTGCAGATGTCTAAAGTCACAAATATGGGTAATTTTTGGAAAACCAAATACATAACTACGTCAAAAGTGTTTAATTGATGCCGTCAACATTTTATTAGTACTATATTATAAGAAACATATTAAACAAAAAATATTCACGATAATTGATTAAATGATATTTTTTTCTTACAGGTACTTTAACAATAGTACATTACGATACAAGTGCAGAGAATAGGAAATTCGTAACGAGTGGTGATAAATTAAAACACGACCGAAGGGAGTGTTTTAAATCGACACGAATTACCTATTCGCACGTGTATCGTACAACGTTTTACAGTACATATGGCTCTTTAATGTTTCGACATATGCCCGTAATCTGCTGATTACCGCACTCGTGCGGTAAAGTAGCACCATATGTACTGTAAAGTTATTTATTATACGGCTTACTTATGAAATCAAAATGTGTTAAAAATTTAGTTTTTTTTTTGACATTGACGCGGGGCTTTAAAATGTTTTTTTTATTATTTTTATTTTAACTGTAACTTTAAATCAACTTTAAATCATCAAATCATAGAAAAAGAAAATTACAGTTATCGAATTATGTCCAGGTTTCGCTAATTTTATGCGCCTATTTCCCACATTCACTTAATTAAATAAAAATCGACCAAGAGCATGTCGGGCCATGCTCATTGTAGGGTTCCGTAGTTGCCCAATGAACTTTGAAAAAATCAGTAACAAGCCAAAGGGAATACTTTCGCAGCGTTTCATACTACTTGTACGATAACTCAAAAACGGCTTAACTGATCATGTCGGTAATAGTTTTCGTTGAAAGTCTTTACTAAGCTTTACTTTCATGATTGTTTTCATACTTTTTACCGATAGCTCAAAAGTTAGGGGGGAGAGTTTGATTGTGTCACAATATTTAGTAGTTTGCTTTCGACTCAGTAAAGTTAAAGATATTGTAGCTTAAGTAAGCTTTTTCTTTTAATTTTAATCTACTGTCTGTATCATATGAAGTGTAAAAATTGCTTTACAGTACATATGGTGCTACTTTACCGCACGAGTGCGGTAATCAGCAGATTACGTGCATATGTCGAAACTTTAAACATCCATATGTACTGTAAAACGTACGATACACGTGCGAACAGGTAATTCGCAACTCGTGTCGTAATGTACTATTATGCCACACCTAGCCAAAATACATAACCTGGTAATAAAATGATGTACACAACACGGGAGGTAATCAATAAAGCCCTCGATCGCATATATATACGTCCCTCGCTTACAGCTCGGGCCGCAAAAAGTAATGATATCCCATCACAAACATAAATTTCTATTATTAAAACCAACACCGTACAGTATCCGCTGAAATATTTATCAACGCTACTTTACCGTCAAACCACAGAAATGAACGTTACATAACGTGAACTTGGTTAACAGCATTATATTTCAGTCAGGCCAAGCAATTTAACCTATACATATTTGTGGTCATATAGCATAATACGAGGGGCGGCTGAAAAGTAACCTCCTTGGTCAGAAATATATGCAAAAATAATGCTGGGTGGTATGGATTTATATTCGTTTGTTATTCTATTTTCAAAATGTATTACATTCATTTGTTTATTGCATCACGTTTATTTGTCTCCTACAATTGTTTCGAACATGTCGGTAGAAAAAGTGAAAATGGATATATGTAATCGAGCAGCGTGCGGCGTTTCTGACTAAAGAAGGGAATACGCCTTTGTAGATCAGACAGCGTATGTTACGTGTGTTGGCAGTTCGTGTTCTTCCGAATTTGTTATAAAGTTTTGGTCAAAGCAGTTTAAATTAGGTCGTGAGAGCCTGGATGATGATCCTCGTAGCGGAAGACCAGTTTCGGCCGTCACCGAAGAAAATGTAACCAGGGTGAAAAAATATATATTAGAGGACCGACGAGTGAAGCAGTGGGAGATAGCTAGAGATGTGGGCGTCAGTAAAGAGCGAGTCAATGAAATAATTCATGAGCATTTGAACATGTCCAAGCTTAGTGCACGTTGGGTTCCCAGAATTTTGACTGCATTTGACATGGAGAGGCGTGTCAAATGCTGCGAAGATTTTTTGGACATGAGTCGAGGGAAAGAGGAAGAATTAATTTCTAGAATTGTAAGGCAGTCAGCAGGCATTGAATCAGTTTGTTTTATTTGGCACGCAGGCACTATTCATTCATTCTACGTATTACCACTGTATAAATATTTAAAGTATCGGTAAGGCTCATGTGACACCCCTGGAATCGCAGGCGTCCATAGGTTGCGGTGACCGCTTACGATCAGGCGGGCCGCTTGCTTGCCACCGACGTGGTATAAAAAAACATGTATGTACATATGTAGATTGTAGTTATAATAAAAATTAACGCTAACATTGCTCGTTTTTATCAAATTTGAATTCAACCTTCAAAAGGTAATATATTGTAGAAGCTTAACTATTTCCGTTTAAACTTTAAATAAAATTTCGAAATTGTACTTTATACTCGTAGGTGCATACAAAAAAGATCGCTGCCAAACGACAAGTTAAGGTTAAAACTGTATTAGGTAATATTGATTGGATATGCATCTTTGGCGTCCAATGATTACCGTATTATTTATTAAATATACTGATAGTGAAATTTAAATATAATGTATTTTGTATTGATAATATTGTACCTCGCCGAGTTTTTTACGCCAGTTTTCTCGTAGCAGAGGTTTATTATCCCGACCCGGTGGTGGTTAATTGATATAATGATATTCATAGGTGCATGTTATATGCCTAAATTTAAGAACTTTAATTTTTAAAATTTTCTGCTCAATTGTACACATTTATTTCATTTATAGCTTAGCTAAGCTAAGGGGTGTGTCATTATATCCTATTGCTCTTAATCTCCTTACTCTGATTGCCATTCGTCCCATTTAGAAGTAGTTATTGATACAAACTTCGCGAAAATATTATGACTTAAAATGGATTAAAACATCACTTATGCCCTTTTTATTGCGGTTTCATGGACATCAAAGGAGCCGTGAGCCGAAAATTTATGTTACTTTTTATCTAGCTACTGCAACGGTGCGGAGCTTTCATTTTGCTGAAAAGCGCAATTTTCCCATTCAGTATGGCCGCCTAGTGAAATCGTTATCGTCTGTTCGTTGCGGCAGCGCCCGTTTTCTAATGGCGGCTTCGCGTGTAGACAGGTTTTTATTAAATGTCTAACCTAACAAATTGTAAAATATCTGGTTGTTTTAGTCTGATTCGGTTCGTAGTGTAATATTTATTTTTTCTCATCTTGCAACATCACTTTACAGGTTCTCCCGTAATATCAGGTTTAGAATATTTTTTATATAATTTGAATTTATTACAATCTGTATTATCAATACAAAGAGTCACTTCTATTGAGATAGATTTCGGGTACTACGACGAGATGAGGATCAGAAGTGAGTTGCCCTGGCTAGTGTGCCGGTAGCAATGATGTCTCAGCCATTGTGTGGACAGTGACATCCTCTTATTAAAACCTTTTATTTTTAATCACCTTCAATACATATAAAAAAAACTCATTGAGCATTTATTTCTTAACCGACAATCACCCGCTGATGTGATGCATTCAAAGAAGAAGTAATGATAATGAACTTCTCGGTAATGGCTCTCAATTCGTTTTCTTTACTGTGCAAATAGCATTTCATCGAATTAGCAAGATCTCAGTATAACAATTTGTTTATATGGATAACCGTAGATTCCGAAAAGGGCTTAATTTAATGAGATTCCCATTTAGTAAATGATAATAAATTCCAGTAGGTTTACTTTATCAATTAATGACGTTAAAGCGCGACTACATCTAAACTTAATGGTGTCAAAAACCCCCAATAATCACTGTAACGAAATATCCATTTGGTCTGCCTAGCACTTTCCAAAAAAAATTGTCAACCTATAAAGACTAACTCTAACCTATAACTCTGCCATCACCGACTGTAGTGTACGATCGCCACACGCTTACCAACTTCTTTCGTCATATACAATACAGCCTTGGCCAGAAGTATTAAGCACCCCTTATTTTTCTTTGTAACTTATAATTAAACTATGTTTTTTTTTTAAATTACAAAACTACACATTGACGCAAAATATAATAATGTATATAAACATCTAGAAAACTTTAGCAGATATAATTTCGAAGTAGCTATATTTTATCCTATAAAACTGAACCCTAAAAATAATCGGGTTCGCAATAAAAGGACCAAATGCCTTTTATCAAGTGCAATTATTTTTAACGTCAATGAAAAGCTAGTGTTATTGAAAAATATTAGAATTTTCTATAATAAAAGATGTAAAATGCTTTATTCAAAGTTCTACTTTTATATGAAAAACGCGGGAGTGTTTAATACTTCTGGCCAAGGCTGTACACAACATACAGGCTTCGTCTAACTAACTGAATGATACTGAAACCAGTTCAGAATCAAAATGAATTGAGCAAGCTTTCAAAGCCTAATTTATCAAATGTTTTTTTTTTTACAGGTACGCTTCCCATTTCCCGATTAGAGAAGAAACTTCTGTCTTAACCTCGTAAGCCCTGTGTTTTTTTTAATAGCGGTAGTGATATCTGCCAGATGTACTATACAAGTACAAACTAAGAGTAGTGCTTCTGACACAGACATGATTTTTTCGATTTTGTATAAATTCTTGCCATTTGTTTTAATCAGTATGTCTATTGTTTTTAACGCATCCTTAATTTGTACTTGGTGAAGTACATTGGGCAGTTAATTCTATGCATTAAAATGCCAGGTCTGAAGTTCTATTGTTCATTTGTACTTGCACAAGTACGTGTGGACTTACGAGGATATACTTTTTAGGCAATACACTCTGGAGAGAGAAACGGGTCAGTCTGTAATAAAAATCGGTACAACGTGTAACTATTTTATTTGCTCTTGACACACTCAGGCAACGATATTTAAATCTCATACTCGTAAAACAAAACTCATGCACGTGTGTCCTTATGGTTGGGAGTGAAACGTGGAAATAAACAACCCTTTGAGCCAATTCTACGGGGAAATGATCACAGGCTTAGAAAGTTAGTTTTGTCTAAGCGGGGCGTTATTAAGCCCAAATGGAACGGATTAAGCTCACCTTGACAGAGACGGATTTCCTTTATAATGTCAATGCCGCATTTCAGAATTAGTCCGTTATTTGAGAGGAAATAATGTCATTTTGCCGACGTTTTAGTTTACGATTGGCTACTGATTTCTGTAACAGAGGTAGCTGAACGATAACAAAACTTCGTTGAAACTTCACTGTCGTGTCGTCGTGTCGTGTTACTTTTTAAATATTCCCGTGTTTAGGTAATAGCGGTGAGTACTCGTAAATAGACGCTTTAATTTTCGAGTGCTCATGCAATATCCATAAACATGATATTCATGATAGGCTATCGATTGAACGAGGTATCGGCGTATGAAAATGTCGGTTCGCGTTTCCGCGCTGGTTTCGGATCTCCCAGGCTTACTTATTATCTGCTTTCAACCGCGTCATCGCCCATGATTGCAACACCCCTATTATTAAATCAGCATGAATTTTACATTTCAAGGGAAAATTTTCATTCGATAATTATTTTACTATCTTACTATCTGCCAGTATACTCAATGTAAAGTCGTATCTTCGAGACTTGCATGTGTTAGAAAGAAAGGATAAATATTGTTTCAGAATTTTGTCTTTGAGCTCTTATTAATCATTTTCACATGAAATCTGACTGGGAAGTTATCCGAACAATATCAGTCATCACAGCTACTTGTTACAATACATGTCATGCCCGTCGAAGGATTCGTACCTATCTATCCAAAAGGAATAAACAATATCAAAAACATTATCTACTAATTGTAGTCTTGTAATATTTTAAGGCTACATTGGCGTTGCGGGGGCAAAGGCTATATGATAAAATCATAAAATGATTTGATATTAATATTCAGGCAGATTTTAATAAATGATTATCTGGTTTTATTGACGCACTTGGCCGTTCAGTATGTTGTTGACCTAAACTTGATCTTTACGTAAACGCCAACATACTAAAATATTTTACCGACGTTTGTATGTTGGTGAAGTATTCATTTGGGCAAATAACTTAATGAGTAACTAGATTGTTCGAACAATTTTAATTCCGTAATGTTCTACTTCAGTAATGTTGCTTTTTCCAACGACGTAATGGACAACTCGGGAGACATTTTCTCATTTAAAAATTTGAAGTCGTTGCCTTTAGCGCTCCGTTTCAAACTTGGTGCACAATAAACTAAATTACCCTGTGAACAACGGCAAAAAGAGCGAGGCAACAATGATATTTTGGCAGCTAGGAAAAAATGAGAGGGTCATTCTGGGACCCTCAGGGAATACTGTTGCCGCGTTGAGTCGTACTCGGAAGCGTTCAGGATGCTCCTATTAAATGCTATTTAGTATTTACATTACATCACGCGAATGTTAAACAACTACGATAAACATGAACGTCTAAACGAATTACGCTTTGGTAGCATGCTGTAGACGATATAGAACATGGATAGTGTATTTGAATTCAATATTGTTATTTACAATACTCGTGTCTTATTTGACTCCTTTGTTGAATATCTCTTTCTCCGATTTCTTTCTATATTTATAGTCCGTTGTGTAAATTATGGGGCATATGTATTTAATTGTAATGAAATTAATTACATGACATGTACATAGTACATAAATCATAATTAAATATCCATGCAAACATTTTCTCGTATTTTCTATTTAAAAAGTGTGAGTAACTGTCTTAATTACTGTCAAAAACGGTATATAACGTAACGGTGGCAGAGTTCGTGGAGAGCAATAATTAGGCACAGATAATGTAACTTTTATGAAATGTCATTATATCACAGAGTTTGATTTTGTTTTTTTTTTTTTGTTTTGTTCTATATGTTACTAAATATTGTTCGGATTATTTTTTTATTATTATTACTACTAATAAAATTATGATTGTATTATAATTTTTAATTGACATCTCTTTTTGTTTTTGTTTTTTTTTTCTTATTGGATGTATTTGTCAATTTTATTAACGTTTTTGCATAATTTTACTGGACTTGTTTTATTTTTAGGATGACATGCACTATTATTTCTAAAATTAATGAATTTTGATAATTAGTAGGATGTAAGATATTTTATTATGTATTTTCAATGAATTTCAAACACAATGAATTTTGTTACTGAATAAATAAATGAATGAATATTGTTTATTAACGGTATAAATTTATATTGTTTTTGTAACTTCCCGATATTTCGGCATTGCACTGTTGCAAACACCACACTCCATTCTTATTAGGGTTCATACCTCGAAAAGAAAAAAAACAGGAACCCTTATAGGATCACTCGTCTATCTGTCTCTCTGTTCGTCCGTTCGTTTGTCACACCAATTTACTCCGAAACAACTGGACCGATTCAGTTGAAATTTGATACACATATTTAAGTCGGTGACCCATAAGACGTACGTGTAACATATATAAACGTTTTTAAACATGGGGGCCACTTTTGGGGGTGTTAATTTAAGGTTTCCAAAGTATTTCGATTGATACATAAAATAAAAGGTCTTGTTATGACAACTATTTCAAGACACTCATTTAATATTCGCTTGAAATTCGGTATATTTACAACAGCAAGTCAGATATATTGCGTCCATAGTACTAAATTCCCTTCCCTACATTAATATGTTGGACTCATATTCATACTGCTGGAAGTTAGACATGTTAAACTTCTGAAGGATTTTTAGGGTTCCGTATACTAAACAAGGAACTTATAGTTTCACCATGTCATATCAATCACGTCGACCAATACTGTACAATAAAATTAAAAAATAGTACATTGTTTAAGGGGCATAAGTGGAAAATTGAGAACGAGACTCTATTTTGATGACTTGAGTTTGCTATTTTCTTACGTCCGAGGTAATCACAATGTTTTTATCATATTTGCGAGAAAATAAGTAATTCCAGCACTAATCAAAAGGGTATCAATCAGTACATGGTCGCCGAGAGGAGCGCGCAGCTTGAATATTGCAACTAATCACAAAGCAGTATTCTTGCGGCGCGCGACCTACAAAATTTGTCAGCTTCAATATTTCAACCAATCACAGAGCAGTATTCTTATGGAGCGCGGCCAACTAGATTTATTTAAACCAATCAGATCACATAGAAACTCATAACTCCCTAGGGAGTTATGAAAATCAGTAACGGGAGCTAAATCGGCTATAACTGCTCTATACGCCTGCGTACAATAAGAACCTTTACGAGCAAGTGTGGTGAAAAGTAATAAAACACAAATCACGATATATGCAAGTTGCACGTTTGAAAGTTTTGTGGAATTCCGAAGACTCCTCAAGGATTCTATAGCCTAATACATCAACACAATTTCCACTTAACGATGTGCATTTTGGTGATCATAAAATTAAACTCCGATGATAATTATTACTGCGGCTGCGGCTAGAAGACGGGTTTCACTTATTACCTTTTTACCCTTTTTTCACCCCTTTAGGGGATGAATTTCAAAAGAAGCTGAAAATACTTTTTGCATGCCTCTTTTTTTTGTTAATCTGTTTTTATTTTGTATAGATTCGTCATGTATGTCCGTCCGTCCGTCTGTATGTCGCAGCCGATTGACTCGTAGACTATGAGCACTACAATTATGAAATTTTGTAGGAAGGTGTAATACACCACCTGGTGTATGCAATAAACCGCTATAGAAATATGATGTGAAATTATGAAAAAATATTTAACTTGGGGGGTACCCCATACATGTAACAGGGGGGTGATTTTTTATTTTAATGCAAATAGTCTTGTGGGGTATCAATGGATAGACCTTTAAAAATGACAAGATGAATGATGGCACTTTTCCATTTAAGTCGACCGTCGTTGGTGAGATATTAGCTGTCAAAGTCGCCAAAACTGTATCCCCCAACCCCCTAATTACCAAACTATGAAATTTATAATTTTTAAGAAAAAATACCGACTTCAATGGGGGAGGCCGGTGAAAGATTATTATACTTAGATAGTGCACTCTTAGATTCCATACAATAAAATAAAAATGGCTATAAGTATGTAAATAATGGTAGAAGACTAACTACCCTCAATTCCTCATGGAATCCTCCATCAGAACTCAAGCTTGACGAAAATGTGTCCTGATAACCTAGCTTGCTTGACAAACAAAACGAAGAGAACAAATCGCCAAACATGAACTACGCGTCGTTGAAGAGTTCCGTTCTGATCATCATCAGCAGTTCCACTTCATCAAATGTCACTTTTTTGAATGAAAATGCTTATTTAGTTCATGAAAATACTAAAATCACTATTTGTGTGTCTTTCACATTTGAGGACTTCCCTCGATTCCTAATGGATCCCATCATCAGAACTCGAGCATGACAAAAAATAATCGTGAAAATAAAACTTGCTTAATAAACACAGCTAGAAGGACAAATCGCCATACGTGAACTTTTCGTCGTTGAAGAGTTCTGTTCTGATCATCATCAGCAGTTCCACTTCATCAAATGTCACATTTTTGGATGAAAATGCTCGATTTGTTGATAAAAACATAAAAATCACTATATGTTTGCCTTTAAGGTTTGAGGAATTCCCTCAATTCCTCATGAGTCCCATCATCAAAACTGCGTTTTGACAAAAACGGGACCAACTTGGATATATATATACTTACAATCAAAAAAAGAATTTTCCAAATCGGTTAAGAAATGACGGAGTTATGGAGTAACAAACATTTAAAAAAAAACATACAACCGAATTGATAACCACCTCCTTTGAAATCTTGAAGTCGGTTAAAAATTCTGAAAAAAATCGAGATGTTGTACAATAATAAATACTTTAAACGATTTTTGATTTGAACAAGATAGGTCTAACTATTTTTGAGTTATTGCTGAAAACCTTTCCCAAACAACTGGGCGTAAGTGCCGTAAGTTTCCTATAAAGATACGATATTTTTGATTCAATGTATTGTATAGTGGTTTCAAAATGTAGATTAGGAGGTGTCGGTACGGAACCCTTCTTTGTGCGTGGTAGTGGTTATAAATAAATAAATAAATAATTCCATTTCTCTCTTTTTCATCTTTGCATGCCAGTTGCGGGTAAAATGTGCGCTTATATTTAAATAATTTGGCCATCTAATGTACCACATTTTATGCAGAATAAAGATATGTTTTTGTATTATATCAGAAAGTCTCTTTAAGTCTTAGTTTAAATAAAGATGCTACTCATAAAAAAATTAAGCCACCGTAAAAAATCAGTCTTCTACGCTTAGTAGTTTTGGCTGTGCGTTTATGGATCAGTTGGCCTTTCATATATATAAGTATTTACAGTACATATGGTGCTATTTTACCGCACTAGTGCGGTAATCAGCAGATTACGTGCATATGTCGAAACTTTAAAGAGCCATATGTACTGTAAAACGTTGTACGATACACGTGCGAACAGGTAATTCGCAACTCGTGTCGATTTAAAACACTCCCTTCGGTCGGGTGTTTTTCAATTTATCAGCACTCGTTGCGAATTTCCTGTTCTCTGCACTTGTAATGTACTAATATATATATATATGGATAATACAGGATGATTTGGGAGACGTGAGCAAGATGAACACTACGGATTCAGTAGATCACAAGCTACTGCTTCGTGCCACTATTAGTGAAATTTTCGTTAATTTATCTTTGGTGTTGAAAACAAAATGTTTTAATTTATTTACGAAATTCATGGTCACTCTACAATCAGAATACTTCAGTCAAGTGATACGTGTCAAATTGAATGTCATCTGAGTCCGATTACTTTTGAAATATCGTATCTCACTCAATGTGACAATTTACTTTCTTCGTAATCAAAGTGCTGTCATAACAGTTAGAGGTTTAATCTTTATAAACCAGTTTTTGTAGGGTGACCATGATAGTAGAGAATTAAATTTTAACTTAACAAAAATTAAAGTACAGGAAATAGGTATGGGAGTTTCACTTAAATACATTGGTGAACGATTCATTGCCAGTTACTATGTATGTAGTGTTGGTCCTGCTCCCGAATCACCCTGTATATAACATTGGGATAATATAATGTTTAATCAGCGCTGAAAGTTTGCAGTGAACTTGAGTTGAAATAACTTCTTTTAGATTACCTAGATTTAAGAACAGGCTGGGATGAATTATGTAAGTTCCTTTTGGTTGTTTGCAGCGCGTCGGGAATTTGTGATCTGCAACAAAGGGCCGGTCGACTACGAAATCCGACGCTTAATTGTAGGAGCACGAGACTGGTGAAAGTCGGCCGGGCCTTCGGAAATGACTCATGTTTAAGCAAACAATATTCACATGTAAATTAGGACGTATGGATACATGAAGTTACTTTTAAATTTCTCTTCACTTAGGAAACAATGCACACATCATTTCTGTGTTATTTAATAACATTGAATAGGTATAAGCGTCATTATTAAACTTCCGCAAACATAGGATCATAAACGTAATTTGTACGCTAACCCAAACCTGCGTTAAACTACTGAAACAATCTGCTAAAGTTTGTGTTGTGGTTTTAGTTTAATTAAAATATTTGTTTACTCATCGTCAAAATAATAACAGACTTGGATCATGTTATGAATTGCTTTATGACGTACCTTTTTAATTCTGAATAATACCATTGTTTCCAACTTATACATCGATAAATAACTTTTCCTAAATGCATTCGCAGCTCAGCTATATCTAAACCCCATAAAAACCGGCTGTTCTCTGCGGTGTTGTTTTTGTTTTGTGGTAGGGCAGCGCGTACCGAGTATGTTTTGACGGGGAGCTCGAGCCCTGCCGGTCGAGGCGAGCGTATGCAGGGCTTTTGCGGCATAGCAGAGAGTGGCTGATCCCTCCCCCTCCCTGCTAGCCGCGGTGCGGACCTGCCTGCGCGCGCGCCGCGATGCGCACCTCCGCTTCACCGCGCCGCGGAAACGGCAGGTAGCTCGCGCTCCGCCGGCCGATCGTGCCTCAGTGCGCGCGTTCTCTCGCCGCCAGTGGTAGTGTCCGTGGTGCCTCGACGTTGCGCGCGCGATCGTGAGCATGGTGTCAATGCCTCTCTGGTGAAGTGGTCTCCGAAGTGCACTAACCAACAGACGACATGTCCTGTGATAGGAGAAAAAAGAGCGCACGTTACCTCGACCTGCGGTGAGTTCTGATCGCCGGCCGCCCCATGCTTCCTGTCACTGCTCGCGACTCACGGACGACCACGGATCCTTTGTTGAATCCTTGCTTTAAGTGAATTGATGTGTTTCTGTCTCTTTTCATCGCGTTCTACCTGCCGATACCGTGCCGATCGGACGGATGCTCTGTCTGTGTTGTGTTGTGCTTAGTGATCAAGTATGATCCTGTGAATCATTTTATCTAAATCATTGTTAGTGTTATATTTAAACTAGTACAGCAGGGAGAGCTATATTACCTATCCCAATATTCCCAATGACAACTGCGACCAAGATATTAATTAGGTGCATAGACGATAAGGATAAGGGCCAAGCTAAAGGAAATGACTTTGCAATAAGTTCTTAGTCAGTTACGTTAACATTTCAAGTACAAAGTCATTAGTGGTGTGACCTTGACAGACTAAAGTTACGAAACCAGCGAGCCGTACACGTAATGTCTACTAGGCATATTGACGGTCACGATTTTCTCTTTATACCTTTTACGAGAATCCCGGAACCTTCTAAACGATAATCTCTACTAGATAGTTTTTGCAAGCCGAGATGGGTTTGATAAAAATAATGGCACCGTTAAGAAAATCTGATTGGATTTTAATGGGTTGCATCGATTGTTGCGCCTTCTTTCTGAAGGAATGCAGCCGGTAGGGCAAGAGTGGCACGGCTCAGCCGCAAATGTGGGGCGCAAGCGCACCCCGCCTCACCTCCCGGCCTTGAAAGGCTCTTGACCAGGCCAGCGCCGCCGATGTCGTATTTATTGCAACCTCCACGATCCGTACCGGCGAGGTTATTGACGCTTCGCCCAAGCTTGCAGCCCTGGGAGGGCTTAAGCATTATTCTTTTACACAGACTCGTAATTACCACCGGCGCAACTCGATGTCGCCGCTAATGCTAGCCTTCTCCTTGAAGCAATTGTTCTCACGCTGATCTTTATAATGAATAGCTACAATAGCTACTTATTACGTCATTGTTAAATGAATTTCCGCCTTTAAATTTCGTTAACGATGTGAGTCACGCAACTGACACGCTTTATAATAGTTGTACGTTAGAAGCACGTTGTATCTGAAAACAAAACGAGCTCAGGAGCATTGTCCGCTCTCTGGTCACAAGTAGATAGCTACGTCGCTATGTACTTGTGAAACAACACATTACATAGAGTAGCCGAGTTGATTGTCACTGTAGCGAGAAGCATCTATAAATAAATGCACGCGTCAAGCGAGCATGGGCAGGATCGACGCCCAGCCAATCCTAGGTGAAGGTCGACTATCTGTAGTTCTTCGCCCCCTGCAGACAAGCTCTCATTGACGAGCCAATAAATTCATTTTGCTCAGCTTATAACTCGCATTTATCAACTTGAACTGGCTTGCTTGCTTCTACAGATACATGCAAGAGTCATTTTCCATCTTTGTTTCTTGTTATTGTCAGTCAACATCAAACATGCGACGTATCTACAAACGCGTACTGTAAATTACTGAGTATATTGAAATGTTTACTTTATCTTAGCTGTTTATAATAATACTACGCGCATAGTTAGGAGGTATGTTACCTGCAGAGATTGTTATGCACACAAAAGCTGAATCAGCTGTCCCCGTAACATATGGCGCCGCGCTGCCCGTACCACACTTCATAACGCGAATGAGGCCGGCATATGCTGCAGCTTTCACTCCCTACACGAATCTATCTATACAAAATGCCAGTGAGTTTAAAAGAAAAGGTGACAAATAATATTTATTACCATGATTAGTTCTGCCAAATAAGTATGAATAGATAATGAAGAACAAAAAATGCGTCGTGCGTACGAGAGTGGTTTGTCTTTGGTAGATGTAAATAGGATTATGAGATGGATATTTGTCGGGATAATGTAACTTGATTTTGGCAAACTGGCAGACGTGACTAGTTAAAATTATTCAAATGTTTAGTTTATGCTCATAGTGTTATGGCTGTTCGCAATCAAATACGTAACTACCTATATTACACCTCAAAAAATTAAATTGTTCCCTTGTCAAAATCGTATTTGTTTTTTAAATTTATGTATTAACGATCATTCATAATTATATGCATATGAAAGTTAGCTTTTTGCAGTCAACCAAAGCTTTCACGAACATGCGGCGTGGCCCCATCGAAAGCGAGGGTAGTTTTTGCTCACAGCAGCTGGCTACCCCACGAGTGAGTGACTCACGTCCTGTCTGCCCCACTGGTACCTCCGTACGGGGTGCGTGTCATTGACCCCACAGCCCCGTGCCTAACATATACACCACATACAATTTATCCATTGCCCTTTATACTCTATTATTTATAGTTCATTCATTTAATTCAACCCTGCGCTTTTTTATTTTGCACGCTCCCGATTATCCTTTTATTTAGGGATTGTTTGACACATTGCGAGATGCACAATAGTTCACAATACTTATAAAAAAAAGTCCAATGTATTGCAGTATTTGTTTCAAATACTTGATATTGTTGTTAGGTTATGCAATGCATAACCTGTAAAAGTAGGTACTCCATAGAGTTGTAAAGTGCATTTTGTCGGTGTATAAGTAATCCAATGGGCGGGAATAGCTTTTGTCTGTTTGGTACAGACTATTAAATTTTGAATAAAAACTCTGAAAATAACGTGTAATATTGAAAATGTTATTGATGCTTGCTAAAATAATAATAATCGTATGGCATTTATTTTTCGCACCGTGAGATCTTCGAGAAGATAAGTACGGTTGCCAGTTTGTTGCACTTTTAGCACCACCCAGGGGTCACGTGTAGGGTAACGGTGGGTACTCCCTACGGACGTGGTGCAACTTCGACCCCCCTTGTCAAGTCAGTGGGCAACTTGACTGTTAGAAGTTCTCATGCCGCCCGAAGACCTCTAACTTGGCTTAACGACTGCTGTCGTAGACAGCAGTCGGGATCAACGGCTTAACGTGCCTTCCAAAGCACGGGAGCGCTCAGTTAGTAACCACTGGTCACCCATCCGAGAACCGACCTGCGCCCACGTTGCTTAACCTCGCATACCGCACGCAGTATACGCGAGCGCCGCTTGGCCACGAACGCTCCTGCTTGCTACAAGCCATTCATGTAGTTTTCGTTTTGAAAAATGTATAACGTTCAGTGTCTGCAACGCTCATTAATTTCACGTTTAATACTTACATATTGATTCCTAAGAGGCATTGCCCCGCAATGGATGCGGTAAATACAAATCCCATCAAAAACATAAATGTGAAAAAGGCAGCCAAGTTCACCGACAAAAGAATTGAGATTTAAATGGGTGCCAAGTTCCGTAGATTATCTGAAAAGTTGCCAAGTTTGGCACTAGATTGTTTACAGTAAAACTAATTTACTGCGGCTTAATGCATTTTGAGCCTTAACTTGACAGTTTTCTATGCAGTATGTTATAATACCATAAAAGCTGTTGGATATTTAAGAAAACTGCCAGTTAAAGCTCAAAATGCATTAAGCCGCAGTAAGTTAGTTTTACTGTAAACAATCTAGTGCCAAACTTGGTATAATGTCAATTCTTTTGTCGGTGAACTTAGCTGCCATTTTCACATTTATGTTTTTGATGGGATATCATTACTTTTTGTCAACAAACTTCATCCAATGGTGCTTTCCCAGAGCGAATGCACGAGTTACTATTACTATACAAAATACCCAAACCGCTATAGGTGCACCTAAAACATTTGAAGAGTTCCCTCCATTTCTCCAGGGCCCTATGATCACATTCTGACCCGATGACAATAGGACCACCCCGGAAGTATACCGTTTCAAACAAAAAAAGGATTTTCCCCCTCACTAGCTCGGAAAGCCGTCTTTTATCCTTTGAAACAAGCGGGTAAAAACGCATTTTATCCACAAGTGGGGAAAGTAATTTGACCTTGGTGCGTATTTGAGTAGCTTTTGACAGATAACAAAACGTAAAACGCTCCTAATAATGGTTCGTTTGATATCAATTATCATTAAATAAATGATTTGAGAATTTTATAAAAAATACCAAATTTAGCTTTATTTAATGATTTAAGTCGTAAACCTTAAAATTCTATTGTACGCGCACAAGTTGAGTCGATGCAATTTCAAAACGCAGAACGTCAGAAATGTCATCATTGTCAATGTCAACTAAAATATACACAACTTGTCATTGTCACCGACTCCGACTCACGTAATTATTATACACAACTTCCAGAGTTTTTTGTTATAATATCGTAAAAATATCTGTGATTCCAGTTAAAGAAAATCATTCCTGTGGAACTGTGTTTTTTTGCATGTTGCACTTTCCTCGCTATAATGAGGAGAAAAGTTTTGTGTTACACACGGGTGCAAAGTTGTATTTTACTTCTCGTGTGTTGAAACACTCGCTACGCTCAGGATTCTATTTTAGAACCACTCGCTTCGCTCGTGGTTCAACTATAGAATCCTTTCGCTGGCTCGTGTTTCAATTCCACACTCGCGGGTAAAATACAATTTTGCACCCTTGTATAACAAATAACTATTCCAAATCGGTTAATAAATCGTCATTTATTCGAGTTCGGAGGTAACCAGCATAAATAATAATAAAATCACTGTTTTCTGATTTTTCCTGGTGTATACACATAATTACCAAGCTGCATGCCCAGCTTTCTAGGTCACCTGGAAGTGGGTTAGGTTTTTGATTACTAGTCAGTCAGTCAGTCAGTGGTAAAAATGCAGTTTTTTGGAATTTAATATCTCAATAACTAACTATTAAATCCATATTTATGAAATTTGGGGTACTAGTTGTTCTAAAGTATCTTAATATATGTACCAAATATCATGTTTTATGTTAGATAGATTTGGAGTTATTGGGGGGGTCAAAAGTGGCTCCAAACGGTTCGTGTAATATATAACACACGGCTGCTGTCCGCCAGTTCCTGGGGTGAACTTGGCTGGACACGCTGCCGCGTGTTTAGATATCTGCCTTGAAGAAAACTAATAACCACTTCTTACCCTATTATACTTGTGGGTCTGTAAGCTTGAGCTGTGGGCCTCCCAAATTTCTTTTTTTTTTTAATTGCAAAATCTGCATATGACAAAAAATCTTTAATTATTAAACCTGCTCACAATATTTCACGACATACGAAAGCATTTTGCCGAGGCTGAAACGGAGACCTTTTTTTCACTCGGTCAACTAGTGGCTCATTGAATTGTAGACCCAACGAATCTAGTTTTTTCAAATTTCAAGAAACTGACTACATAAAAAATCTATAAAATTATCCTTTATCAAACCTACTCACAAAATTTCACGAGGATCGGTTGAGAAATGCGACCTGTAGAGGAGACCCGGACATACGAAAGCATTTTTGTCGAAGCTGAAACCTTTCACTCGGTCAATAATAAAGGTTTCAAGTTAATCATTTTTATGTATTACACTGTGCAAACCTTGTGTAAGGATATCGTTTGCGGAAGCGTTGGAATACTTGGAATGGGTCAGAATCCTCGTCATCGCTGGACACGCATCGTCGACGCGATTTGCCTAGCAAACATCGGTGTTTCCTGCCCGTACCAGGGGTTGTAACCGGTTAATCTCAAAAACCCCGAAATAGCCAAATAATTTGAATTAGTTTATGCTCTTTATCTAGGTCTGTGTAATGTATTTAGGTTATGACTGTGTATTTTTAGGTTGCCTGATTAAACATGAAATAGTAAACGAAAGAACGAAATTCGGTTTTTTGTACGGAGAAATTAACCGGTTACAAGCCCTGGCCCGTACCCTGTGTGGGCAAAACAGTTGAAGTGTGCTCACCCTTTCTTGAGCTGAAGGACGACTAAGGTCTTTTTGTGTATTACACTGTGAGAACTTTGTGTAAGGATATCGTTTGCAGAAACGGGGGAATGGGTCAGAATCTTCATCATCGCTGGTCACGCATTGTCGACGCGATTTGCGTGTGGGCAACACAGTGAAGTGTGCTCACCCTTTCTTGAGCTGAAGGACGAGTAAGAACGTCTTTTTGCGATGTGCCTTTGTCTTTATTATTTAGTAAACTGGGTTTTACTAATATGGCGTCGATAGTAAGTACGTATGTACATATACCTACCTGTATGGTGGTAATTATTTATGAATAAGTATAAGAGGAAGTCTTTGGGGGAGGCCTATGTCCAGCAGTGGACGTCATTCGGCTGACATGATGATGATGATGATCATGATAAGTATTAGTAGGGGGACATATTTTTACACAAATCGAACTAGTCCCATAGTAAGCTCTATAAGGCTTGTGTTATGAGTAATAGACGACATTATATTTAATAGATATAATATATGCTTAAATACATAGAAATCATCCAAGTCTCAGGAACAAATGGTTTTTTGCTTAGGACCTCCAGCTTCGTAGGAAATGTCACTACCAACTAGGCTAAACAGGTCGACAGAGATTAAATAGTCAGCAAATATATATCCGTTATATATCACTTTAATGACAAACTTCCTCAGTCTCGTCTTGAAACTAGATTCTCGCCGTTACTTAGGCTAACTAACCTAAGAATTAAGCCTACATGGAAGTGGAAAAGTAGACACTATACTTGTACTTAATAGCAGCTTAACGGTGCATGGACGGCTTTATACGCCTGTAGCTTCCAAATTGTTTTCTTGCTCGCTCGAGCCGTGCTTTTTACCCGCGCACGAACCAACTTGATTAAAAATTATTTGGCATAATGAAGTACAATTTTTTTCGAAATATCAAAATTTCACTTTTTTAGATAAATTAAGTAATTACCGATCTTCATTTGAAAGAACCGTGAATATATCACTTATGGTTAAAGGAGTATCTATAAGTCCATTTTAATTTGAATACTTGCCTTATGTCTATGTCTTACTTTTTGATATAGAATTTTAATGTTTAACGTGTACTTCAAACGTTCAAATTATTGATACGATATCCGTGTTTTCTGTATTTTTCAACGGTCTCTTTTAGCGTTAAAAAAAGGACCATCTGGTGTTAGTACTCTTAAACACGATTTTCATCATTATCATCATCGTATCAGCCGAAAGACGTCTACTGCTGGACAGAGGGGAGGCCGGTCATTGTGGATCTCCACAATGACCGGTCTTGCGCCGCCCTCATCCAACAACGCGATTATGCTTCGTCCCAAAGTAAATTATATACTCGTAGAACTTACTCCAACCATAAACAATTTTGAAATAAATCTTTGTCATTCACTCTCGGATTTATAGGAAAGTTTATTTTCTGATTCCAGTTAACGGGTCACTGATTACATATCATAATTTAGTACATTAATTAGGTGGTTCCTAAAAATGAATCCCATAATTTTTGAAACGAAAAACCATGATGTTTGAATCTAACTATTGTCATGTATACAAGGAACTAGCAACGAAGTAAGAAGATATTTAAGATGGCCTGTGTAGGTAGGAGTCCTGTGCTATAATTCTAGTGCTGACTCAATGTTCTCACGAACCTGTTGTTCTGACGAAGGTAGGTACATCGTCGCATATTGCGACGGGCTGACGGCTGAGGTCCGATTGTATGAATAATTCAGATCCCGGCACCCTACGCCGACGCGCCCCGAGTCTGCCGGCTAGGGAGAATTTCCGCGCCTCGCGGAATTGAGTCTCTCGCTTACGTTTATGCCAACTTAACGGCAGCGTACACAGCCAGTAAATTGTTTTTCTTTAGCTCCGCTGCGCTACTTATACATTTTTTTCCTTTCGTGTGCAGACGTTGCGATTTGCTTACAATTAGGTCTTGAGCGTGCTGGCTGCCACCTGACTACCTTTCTATCCTGAAACATAAAGTGATAGGTACTGGTGTTTGAAATGGCTTTACTCTGGTTAAGTATATATTTCAGATTTTCTGACTTTCACGTGTCATCATCATCATCCTAACTTTATCCCAGTACAGTTAAATCCTGAAGGATGTCCAGGATCCGCTACCTAATCCCAAGAACTGGCGTAGGCAGTAGTTTTTCCGGAAGCGACTGGTATCTGTTCCTCCAATCCGAGGGGAAACTAGATCTTATTGGGATTAGGCTTGTCAAGTGAGTAAGCAACTTGACTGTCAGAAGTTGTCAAGCCGCCCGAAGGCATCTAACTTGGCTTAACGACTGCTGTCATATAGACTGTCTGCTGTCTGTCTTTGACGTGTAATAATGGTAAAGTCAAGCATGATCTTATTTTTTTGGTTAACCTAATACTTATCACATGATTTTATTTAGCTTATATAAACTTAGGACACAAGTAATTTTCATGTGCTCTGCTTAACCCTTTTGGGAATATAGGCGTGAGTTTATGTATGTATGTAAACTTTTAGGAACCTTTAGACAATGATTTGACTGAGGAAATTAATTCAATTATTTTAGACTAGCTTTTGCCCGCGACTTCGTCCGCGTTATATCTTCGGCTAATAGTGTAAACCTGCTAACGTCATATTATGGAAGTTTATAGGAGAGACAAAAAACATGATTGAAATTAAAATATTAATCCCTGAAGAACGAGAAAAATATCATTAGGTTATTTTTTTTGCCTTAAATCCAAAATAAAAGACAGGTAAAGCGTTATGGTTACCTATTTTTTACGATGACTTTTGTAACTTACCTGTATTTTGCAATCAAATAACGTTTTAAATTATGAATTTCGCAGTTTATCCAGAAAAATAAATTAAATAGATCTTTATGTAAACCAAAAGGTACTTAATATACAAAGAAACTTCTTGGAAGAAACTAAATGAAATCTTCTGAAATAAATATGTATATATATATATTAGGATGGATTTAAGTACAATGCTCAATGACCTCAGTAAAGCCTCCGAGCGAGTTGGTCTAAGGAGGAACATGGACAAGACGAAGATCATGTCAAATGCCCATGTTGCACCAACTCCCGTAACAATTGGACACTTTACGCTCGAAGTTGTAGACGATTACATATACCTAGGACAGACTGTCCAGTTAGGTAAGTCCAACTTCGAGAAAGAGGTTAATCGTCGAATCCGACTCGGCTGGGCAGCGTTCGGGAAGCTACGTCACATCTTTTCGTCCAATATTCCGCAGTGTCTCAAGACAAAAGTTTTTGACCAGTGTGTGTTGCCAGTGCTGACATATGGTACTGAAACGTGGTCGCTTACTATGGGCCTCATAAGAAGGCTCAAAGTCACCCTAAGAGCAATGGAGAGGGCTATGCTGGAAGTTTCTCTGCGTGATCGCATCAGAAATGAGGCCATCCGCAGCAGAACCAAAGTGACCGATATAGCCCTTAGAATCGCTAAACTTAAGTGGCAGTGGGCTGGGCACATAGTACGCAGAACCGATGGCCGTTGGGGCGGGAAGGTTCTCGAGTGGCGACCACGTACCGGAAGGCGTAGCGTGGGCAGGCCACACAGTGGACTGATGACCTGGTAAGGGTCGCGGGTGTCCGCTGGATGCGGGTGGCGCAGGACCGGTCATTGTGGAAGTCTTTGGGGGAGGCCTATGTCCAGCAGTGGACGTCATTCGGCTGAAATGATGATGATGATGATATATATTAGGTGTTGTGCGAAAATATTCACAATCATCATATCAGCCGAAGGACATCTATGGACGTAGGCCTCCCCCAAAGAGTGCCACAATGCCCGGTCCTGCGCCACCCGCATCCAGCGGGCTACAGCGACTTTCACCAGGTCAACAATCCATCTTGTGTGGGGCCTACCCACGCTGCGCCTTCCGGTACGTGGTCGAGAATATTTCCGCCCTAACGGCCATCGGTTCTACGTGCAATGTGCCCCGCCCACTTCCACTTAAGTTTAGCGATTCGGAGGGCTATGACAGATAAGTGGGTTCTACTGCGGATGGCCTCATTTCTGATGCAATCACGCTGAGATACTCCCAGCATTGCCCTCTCCATTGCTCTTTTGGTGACTTTAAGCCCTCTTGTGAGGCCCATAGTAAGCGACTATGTTTCAGTGCCCATTATGTCATCACTGGCAACACACACTGGTCAAAGACTCGTCTTGAGACACTGTAACAAAATTCTTTTGAGAATATCAAAAATACCTGCTAAACGTTTATCGCGATAGTAAGAATAAAAATTCCCATTATTATATAATTTTTTTCTAAAGCTTTGTATGGTACATTTGTTTACATTATAATCGCCAAACATTAAGTTTATTGGCGAGATAGCACTCATTTTCCTGGTATTCTTATATGTACCTTACTAGTTAAATGCACACAATCATATTAAATACTTATAAATTATAAATATGATTAGTAATAGTTAGTTAGGTACTTAACAGCTGTGGTTCAACACTTGTAAAATGAGAAAATAATTGTTTTGCAATTATATATTTTTTTAATTGTGGGTAATACCAATAGAATATATGAGAAATTACTTGAAATGGACGCCTAAGTGCAATGTTTATGGTTTATACCGTACAGTCTATATTAAAATAAAATTATATCTGCGCAGACATGCATCTAAAAAAAATACTAATATTACTCCAAATCAAATTCACTCACTACCTATAGCTTTATGGCAACTAATAGCAACTTTTTAGCCTCTTTTTAAACACGTATTTACTCGTACAGTCGTTTTCTGAAAATATGGTATTAAATAATCGGGGCGTTAAATAACTACGCGTTCTTTTGCTATAGTAATTATTAGCTTTAGGTTTTGCTATAGTAATTATTAGGTATTAATATTGATAAGAGGTTAACCTAACCCCAAAACAGTGATTGTATTGGATTTACACAGCTCAAATGCTATTAAATATTAAAAAACAATAATAGTACATATCTTTGCGTTGTTATACTTTTTCGTTTACACCAAAAACTCGAAACAAAGTTATCTTTTGCGAGAACAAACATCTAGGCGATCAAAATTCTTACGAAAATGTCGGGTATATTCGGATTAGCCGATAACTTTGAACTCTTGTAGTTGACTGTTTTACTCACCATGTGATTTAAGCAATTTGTTAAAATAACTGGCAGTAGCTGTTTTTCTCAGGCGATGCATCTTTTTTCTGCTACATAATGGTGGGCAAAACGAAAATGTTGAGAAATGGATTTAGAGGGTTTACACTCTTAGCAAACGATATTATAGAAATAATTGCTATTAATTTTTTTGTAGGCGCCCATACAAACTTTTACCCCGTTTTCACCCTCTAAGGAACATTTCCGGAATAAAAAACATCCTATCTCCTTTCCCAGGACTCAAACTATCTCTATACCAAATTTCATCTAAATCGGTTGACTCGTTTAAGCGTGAAGAAGTAACAGACAGACAGACAGGCGGGTGACTTTCGCATTTATAATATTAGTATGGAGTATGGATAATACACAAATTATTAGATTGAATTCCCGTGTGTTGGTCCATTCCAAATTGTTTGTGATGAATAATTCAGAATGTGTGAACAAGCTTCTTGAATGGGAAAAATTGTCTGGGTGTAAAATGTAACTCTAAATCTACTAACTCGTTTTAAAAAAGCATTGATCATTTATTCTCTTTCGAAGCTAAAATTCAGTTTGATTCCTGAACATGAATAAATTTAAACTCGACATGAAGTTATTCATTCCTCATTAGATATACATTAAAGGAAGGTTTCAGAGGGCGATATTTCTGTTTCTCATTCGGCTCCGTGAAGGCGGGTTGATTCAGTGGCGCTAAAGGCATTTGAAGCTGGAGGGTGCGCTTATCTCAGGGCGGGGTACCGCGGGGCGTCGGGCTTTGTTCCGCGCGGCGCCTGCCGACCACTTAGAAGATTGCTCGGCTTTGTCTTCACTCCACACTTCTCGCCTTCAATTTGGGTTTTGGATTTAGAAAATTCTACTTTTTATTCCCACACACTAACCAAACAGCTGCAGCGCCCTTGACTAAAACTGCTTATACACTAATGCGAACGCCATCCTCACAAGGCGAAATCTGTTTGCATCTAATCAGGCCGCATACTCGTAGCGAGCGTACGATGCACGGTTCACTCGTATCGGTAATTCATTTGACGTTTAAGGCCTACGCAGTACGAAGGCACCTTAAATCGTTTTTACCTTCTCCGTGTGTTGTTATAAGCCATTGTGTGTCAATGCTGAACCAACATTCGACTATCTGACACCACGCAAATTTTCCGATGGTTCCGGTTTTCGGTCAAGTTACTAATTAACATTTCAGGATCGATGATCGATGTTAGTTAAGTACATCGACAGTTATACATTGTTACGTTAAATAGTTGTTTTGTTATGAGCTCTCGTCACATATTATGATCAGTTAGGTAAGTACGTAATGAATATTCTATTTACAACTTCTTGCCGATAACTTTTATGGTCCTTTATCAACAATAAATAAATAGGATTTGACACATCTTTTTCACGTTGATCCTCGCGGATCCTAACGTGATCTCTTCTATCCATAGCCTATCGTGAAATACCTACTCTCTAAATTCAGCTCACCAAAAATCTAACAAAAATCCCACAAAGATATCTTGCAATGTCAGAAATGACCATAGATGCATGTAGTCATAGTATAAACATATTTTTATTTATAGTCAATGTCTAACTGCATAGTTTTTTTCGTGTATCATTTTTGACATGCTCCGAAGGTTAGGTTTTCTAGTATCGGCTGTATCTAGACTCAGTGCAGGCGCAGGCGCGGTAGCGGCGAAAGCAGCGCTCCCTTGACACGCTACGCCGCGCGCGCATTGCAGTCAAGGCCCCTCCTCCCCCTCCCGAGCCGACCCGGCTAAACTGCACACAATACATTGTACTAATGAACAAACAATATCGGCCAAGTGTAGGCAGATTACATATAACTGTAAAGGCGTTGCAAATTGGTCATTGTTTTATGCGACCGAATTCCGAAATTGCAATTAATCAATTTAACTAGTTGATTAGGTCCATTGAACTGCATTCATTGCTATTAAAATACCTAGAATATAATTTGTTGCGGCAATTAATGCCTGAAAATACCATTCGCTAGTTGGCAAGTGATTTAAAACTGCATGTGCGTCACGCAGAAATTATCAATGAAAAAGTAACATGCGCATATAAATAAGGAACTATAGTTAAATATATACAATAGTTTCATTAAAATAATATGCCCAAGTCGGCGCATCCTTGACACGAGGAGCGCGGCGCAGCAACATGCGCCCGCGCTTGTATCCACGCCCGCGCCGCGCGTTATGTAATCCTCACCAGGCATCGTTTATTAAAAGATACTTATATCATCTGACCCCTCCACTTTAACCGTGCCACTGTCGATACCGGTCAAAACTATCACTCGCGCAAACAAAATATTTACGAGTCCAATTATTGATCATGGCAATGCAGCGCTGTTTTCTTTAGGTCACGGCGAAGTTATGTAACTAAATCGATAAGCACTAAACTATAAATAGCCAGGTAGTTGTAACTTGGACAAGTTTACTGGAACTATTTGGGTAGGTTTTATCGGCACAATCCATGCCAAATCTATGTTGGTGATTTCTCGGGGCCAGGGAAACTGCTATGTAGGTTTTTCCTTGACACGGGCCCTGTTGCAACCGAGACAAGGTTGCAACGACACGCCCTAGCAATTATTAATTGTTATTTAAGCTAGTGATAGTGCATCGACGCAATGTCGCACTGCACAAGAAAATTATTGTATTGAATGTGCAACGATTAGAACAAGTAAGAAGAGGTTATGAACTCGTGAACTAATTCAACTGATCAATATCAATATTTCCATATCGGATAGATCTAGAAAGCACATAGACACATAGATTATCTTACAATCCTGGTTAGGGATCCTAACAAGCGACGAATATTAAACATTCGAAACACGATAAATTAAGCCGGGCCTAAGACGGTAAGCTTATCCCTTATATAGAAGATTATTAACTTCGAATGTCGATTTTGACCAAACTTTTAAAAGTCAGACTTTAGACCGCGTAAAAGTAGTATTATTGAAACGTATTGCTTTGTTGCATTGATTATCAACGTTTTCGAAGAAGAAATACCTTGAGGTTGACATTTCTTAAAACGTGATTAAAGTTCGTACCCCAAAAAGGCCGTGTTGCGCGAGGCTCCGCGGCATCTTTCGCAAGACGACGGCACCCTCGATTCGAAGGCGCACTTTCTCCGTGTGACCCGCCGGGAAGTGCACCAAGCACTCATGCACTCGTGCACTCGAGGCGTCGCCTTTGACTTGAAACTGTAACATCTGCCTACGCAGCACATGCTCGCATACGAAAGAAAACTGAAGCGGCAAAATATCGTGACATCATTCTGCAATCTGCTGTATGTACATACTTATTTTAAGACACGAATTAATATGTAATGCTTTTAATGCCGAATACTGATATCATTAACGGAATTCGCAACGTTTTTCCAATTAGCACTGTTTGACATCGTATCGTTTTAAACTCAGTTAAATTATAAATCTACGTGTTGCGATCCGATCCAATTAAAAACTTAATCATTCCAATACGATTTCGATTCCGTTTCTATAAAAAACATCTTTTATTTAAGAAATTTTATTTAAACTTTATTGCACAAAATGTAATTGTATTCCAAATGCCATTCTGTACCAGACAACCACAGGGCTAAACAAAGATTTATGAAATGTGCAAAGAAAAAAGTTTGATAATACGAGTATCTACTAAGAATAGTCGAAGACAAAAACAAATGTATTATACAATACACATAAACGTACATAAATACAAGATATATAAGTTACATACATACAAGAATAGATACATACTAAGTACTTCATATTCAATACATACTATAATTATAAGGATGGATTCTAGTCAAATTCTTTTTTAAATACATTTACCTATAAGTAGGTTAATTTGGTACCTACTTCCTCTACATGATAATCTGCCACATTGATTGTTACCATGACACATGAGATGCAAAGCACTCGGCGTGTTATTTATTGAACCTGCAAGGCCTGCTGAACTTAACATATTCCGTGTAACTACTTTCTCAAAAATATTTAACAACTTTTTACGCAACGGCCTCTCCTTTCCAAGTTATCAGTGTCACTTATTGAAATTTCGCCTTATTATAACATCATTCGCAAACAGGAATCACGACCCAGCAAACCTTTTAGTGTATAATATAAGTAAACAAACACCACGCTGCCAAATGAATCGTAAAACACGATTAATATTGAGTGAAATGTTTGTGGCGTTTTTGAACAGCCACGGTTAACCAGTTCATTATTTGCAACAAATAACACGCTTTGGGTCGATGATTATATTGACTATAAATAAACGGTGTTATACTTAACAAATAATTAAAAATAATCATGTGATGCGCGTAACTTATAAGTTACATATTTATTTGTGTTATCAATTTATCATACTTACCTATAAATTTGATGCAATCTTATTCAGTTGTTAGTACTCGGTACTACGTACTAACTACTACATGATTTATGATTGTCACATGGTACCTAAGAGAATACAGCCAGGGTTCCTAATTCTCTTCTCCTTTATTTGATTAAATTTCATAGAAAATCGATAAACAGGTTTAAGGTTTCTCATGGGTTATCATTAACTTGTAAAGGGAATCTTAACCACAAAATAGTACCTATAATACTTACCTACAGAGCTATCGCTTTTTGACCGGAAAAACAGGACTGTGCTAACGTAAATTGAAGAATATTGACATATGGTTTTGATATGACAATTAATTGTTACAAGTATCTATCAACCCGCACAATTGTATTGGCCGGGTCCGAAAGGGTTGGCTTTTATTCCATGTCCATACGAGCCCCAAGGCTATCCTATACTGTCGAATTCTCCTGATGACCCCTACGTACATTTATTTAATCGTATGGCATTTATTTACGAACCGTGAGATCTTCGAGAAGACAAGTACGGTTGCCAGTTTCGTACATATACAATCACATCTGATGAGATGACTCTCTGAAATACTTACCAAATACCGAGTATGTAGAAATACTTATCAATTAGTGAGTGTGTAGAAATGCTTATCAAATACATATCTTTAAGCTCGTACAAATTACCTCTAAGTTATATATAAGCCCGTTTCAGTCCGTCGCGTACCTACATACGAAACGGGCTTCACGGTCACAAGCTTCAGCGCTCGCTTACCCTAAACATAGTATACTTGCACATTTTTAAGAAACTTGGCCTATTGTCCATGCGCCCTTATCGCTTAATACGCTACGCTAGAAACGATAATTTGTACAATACATTGACGTAGATAGCTGCCGACAGCACAGAGATGTATCTCATGTATATGAGATACATCTCTGTTTACCATGGCACCACGTCAGACGTTTAGTTAATTGTTCGAGCTCGTTGGCACACGCTAATACAGTGGCGTAGCGTTCGCCGGTTCCTTTCACCTCTCACCGAGCGTGAACGGCCGCGATCTATCCGCTCCACACCCTACACTCCCCCCTTTTTGAAAAGACAATTTTCTAGTTTACATCACCTAAGTTACCGCTCAGAAATCCCGTCACCTCTATCCGCGCCAGCTAGTTCCCACGGCGCCGTTCGTAGGTAAATGCAACGTGATATCACTGCTATTTCAGCGAATATGATTAATGATACAAACAACGTTCATATACCCAAGTATTTTATATTTATAAATATAAAATGTGTAAAAGTTGTTTGTATCATCTATTATAATATTATAAAGCTGAAGAGTTTGTTTGTTGGAACGCGCTTATCTCAGGAACCACTGGTTCGAATTGAAAAATTCTTTTTGTGTTGGATAGTCCATTTATCGAGGAAGGCTTCAGGCTATAATACACGTATACAATATATATAACATCACGCTGTGACCAATAGGAAAAAAGACGCGGACAAAGTCGCGGGCAACAGCTAGTTAATCATATTTAAGTAAAAATTTACTGAAGTTTGTTACGTAAATTCGTTTGTAATTATAATCAAAAGGATTGACGACGAGGCTGCCAATGAGTTCTGTTCTGCGAGGGAGATCACGTGCAGATTTATACACCTACAAGCTGCCACGTGAATTTATAGATAATGCAATTATCAGTTTAAACCCTCGCTTGCAAGCCTACGAGAAGGCACCATCTGAAAACTGATGATATTAGTGATGGACTGATAGTCTTTGAATGGAATTATTAAATTTAACGAAACCTTTTGTTATTCACTGATACAAACCCTATGCGAATGTGAAAAATATATTAATGATATGTCTTAGCTAAAGCAAAGTTGAGATGCATAAGCCGGAAACGCGTACCACGCACGCAGATTAAAATGGCATCGATAATTGCGCACAATTCGTTACGAATTCAAATAGTCGTGTCAAGTTTATCGAACCTGTCTGCGGTCTGCAGTAGGTACTCATTCGCTATTTGAGGCATAATTTCGAAGCGATTGTCGCCGGCGCGGTATTCGGCCGTTGTTTAGTTTTGTCAGAGGCGACGGAACGGGACGCATTCAGTGCCTTTCACTTCCCGCTTTTGTCGTGCGGCCGCTCTAGGCTGCGGAAAGGCAGACGGCCTTGTAACTTACATGCCTTCTAGGCGTCCCTTCGCATCCTACAGCATTGTTAACTTCTACGTTTACGACTTGTCTTTATTTTGATAACTCAAACATAGAAGCCGGCCTCGTGCCGTGCTACAATTACATCATAGACGTTGCTAGTGCCGGCATATCAATTACCGCGATCGTTTGCGACGTCATTATTATTTAGAAGTCAGCGGCTTAACGCGCGGAGCAATTACATGTAATTTTATTATATGACATCATAGTTAAGGAAAAACATACAACAGCCACTGTGGCCGATCTTATAGTACTACGTTAGCCTCTGGGCGAAGCATCAGGGGCATGTTAACCTTGGCTTTTGAGCGGCGACTTTCACGGTTAGACGGTCGTACTTAAGATGAGCTCGATCCGCCAGCTAATACAGCTATGACGGCACCGCCATAATCTCTAAGCAACCAGCCTATCTATTCACAAAACTTCTACACGACTGTGAGGTCGTGTCTAAAATTAATTAGTTCCGAGACTAATAACAACTATGGCAAATGGAAGATCAGCCATACTGGACAGTTTGTAGCCCAATGATCGATATGATTGATGAATTGCAACCCAGAACGTTCACACCGACTGGTCACTTACCAGAATTCAAACAATAGCAGTTTTAATTACAATCAGTCGGATTACTGGAATTGAAATCGAATCGTTGTCAGTTTACAATTTACCTTTACAAATTCATTATCTTCTTCGGTACCTATCTATTAATTTATATCGTAGAGGATTGGTTGAAACAATAATCGAGATAGAATTATTTTTAAATTATCACTGTTGTTACTTTGGGTCATGAAATCACTTCTTAATTTAAGATGATTGAAATTAATCACGATCAATAATATAAAGATATTGTTATTACTATTTAGCTAGGCAACACAGATAGAGTATCTAGGTGCCGTGGGTTGTATTGTATATTCCCACGCTTATAAACATAAATTGATATCGGGCGTGCGATTTAGTGTAATCTGAACCTACCTACAATCGTATACCTGTCAGTGGTAAGGGGTCAAACACCCTCGGGTAAGCTGGATCGATTTAGGCTTATTTTGTCTTGGCGTTTCATGTAAGATAAATAAGGTCAACCGGAGTATCACGTACCTACAAAATAAAATGCTCTGGATAAATTATGTGAGTTCTCGGTAAACCGGGAACTCCTTAAAAGGAAGATCATTGTACTGATGCTATGAACTGAACTACGTCCATTATTGTGTTGCATGGTGCCTATAAGATAAACAAAATAGTGTTATAACTGAGCCTCCATAAATCTCGTTGTATATTTTAAATGTTGTTTTTTTACGTCTCTTCTTTAATCTCACATAACAATGAGGGCACACGAGCTGATTGCTTCAAAAAAATACTTAAATAATAGATTACGTTAACTACGACAATACTAATACTCTGCAGGTTTGCTAGTTTAAAATACGTTCTACTCAGCTTAAGGCTTTATTTTTATTACTCACACGATGCTGGTATATTCGTTAAAGCTTCCGAGAGTTTCGAGTATGACGATGACGGCGGGCCTGCCTAAGCTAACATGACTTCCTCATGCCCTGAAAGAGAGAGAAGCAGATAATAGCTGATTAAGCTTATGATAACTCTCATAACAGGTCACCAACAAAGTCAAACTCCCAACTTATGACTTGAAGCAGCTGCAGGTTTGGGTGGAGTAGTGAAGCTACATAGGTCCGTATTCCCATTGGCTATGAATGACCCAACGGCAGTAATGGCGGTCTCAAGTGTTTCTAAAATATTATAGATTTGCAGTGCATTAATAACTCATTGTTTATTACAGGTACAAGAGCGGGGTGCGCTCAGTGAGGGGCGGGGCCGGCGGCGGCGCGGAAGAGGCGCGGCGCGGCGGCCTCAAGGCGCTGCCGAAGCGCGCCCGCACCCGCTGCAGGGGCATGAACATGGGGCAAAAGCTCTCCGGCGGTGTCAAGTCGGTGTCGCGCGACTGCACGGCGCCGTTCAAGGCGGTGGTTGCGCGCGAGCTGGCGCCGGAGCCGCCGCGCCCGGCGCGCCTCGACGCGTTGCTCGACGCGCCGCCAGCGCATCCTGAGTTGCAGCTCAAGCATGCCTGGAATCCGGGCGATAGGTAACCTTGTTTTCAATAGCTAATAGGTATTACCAAACCGAAGAAGGCAACTTGGTCGGTCTTCACTCTCCATCAGATGGTTTTAACAGGTTGAGGACCTTGTTTTCAATAGCTAATAGGTATTACCAAACCGAACAAGGCAACTTGGTCGGTCTTCACTCTCCATCAGATGGTGTTAACAGGTTGAGGCGCAGAACATACGAGGTGTTATGGCACAGCTCATTCATGCGTATGCGTCCGCCACTATGCGCGTTCACATTATAAAATGCTTGGTGTGTTCCGAGCCTAAACTAACGATACTTCATACACGTATATCCATAAAACCCTTATGCTGCAGAGCGTACCCAGTGCTCAAGTAAAGACAGTATTCATGTACAGATCCATCATCGCTCATGCATACAGTCGAAAAATATTACCTGTCCTTTTGTGATTGTCGGGTAAATAAGCAGAGACATGTGTTTCAGTAAAGTGCAATCAATATCCTTTTGCTCGAGTGGCGGGACCGTAGCATTTTATGTTTGACATGGATGCAATTTATACGAAGATTTTGTTTATTTTTAAAATGCCTCTTGTTATAGGAGAACCCAATTAATATGGCGCGCGCCAAAGCTCTTAAGTAGTTGCCCGAGAGGTCATTATTCCTAAATCCGCGCGCCTTATCACTTGGGTTTTGCTATACTTTTTCTCCCTCCCCTTTTCTAAAAACGGTTAACCCATGGAGCTCTCAAATGCTTTCATTCTTGTGTGCTTTTCGTGCTTTGTCGTCCTCGACATACCGTTACACGTTCTATACAATTTGTGTAACCAGATAGTCCCAGTTTTGAGTCCCTTGGCCACAAAACTCAATGTTTACTATATAATTCATTATGGGCATCATTGTATTCCTAGAGATGCGTCTACATGGAATACCAAGATCTTTGTACGTCGAAAATAAAAAACTGGCACATACGATGCATATGTTTTGGTACAAGTTTTATTGCCGAATGTACCTTTTTTCCTCAGCTACTCGCTGAGACGCTTGCAATGAGCCCACACGCGAGGGCATGAGGAGTTACTATGGCCCCCTTCTGTATCCATCGTCAGATCAACTCGGTGGTAACATAAAATATTGCATTATCACCGAACATACATAAGTATGCCAAATTTCAGCTCAATTGGATACCGTCAAATGGCTGAAAAAAGTATTGCAAATTTTGAGGACAACCTTAAAGACGAAAAGTGCAAATTAAGTAAAAGGTTGTAAAAATCTGTAAACATTTGTTCGAATGAATCTCAAATTTTCTTCATCGTCACGTTTCTCTTCTTGTTTTCTGTACTGGTAATCTATTTACCGATGCTATAAATGCCAATGCAATACATTGACCTGATTTATGATATACACTCAAACATCTGGATGTACGTACTACGTAACTACGAGTACAATGGCAAGTTTCCTGTCGACGCGGCGTCCCAATTTCGGATTAGCTGGATAAGGTCGCCTCTAAACATGCTATTTTAAACCCCCGTAAACGGATCAACCTTTATCCTAACAGCTGAGTATGATAAAATATCGTCTCTTTTGTGTTTTTCGTCATATTCACCATACGTTGAAAACGTTTGCTTTTTAATGAATCTCGCCGAGTTAAAGGTATTGTACCTTTAGTCATTTACAAAACAGTCAATTTTCGCTTGTCCTGTCCTATACATATATTGAATACTGTCCGCATAAACTAGGTCTATGCTCAATGCAAGCGAACTATTCAAATCTGAAGTTGTAAACAAATGTTACTAGTCTGTACTGTATAGAATCACTTTCAGCTCTATTAAGTTGAAATTTGACACGGTTGCGTATACGTACAATACACGAAGACACATCCTCGTACTAGTTTGAGTTCAGTGGGTGATTCCATAGGAGGATGAGAATGTGTCTGTGAATTGTGGTTGAATAACCTATACTATCTTTTAATCTGTTAGCGGCGTAGGATCGGGAAGAGGTAGCGTGCTCTCGTTTCAGAGGCCAACATCGTCTTTGGATTGGATCACTGCGCCGAAATAGATAGTTATACAGTATCATTTAGTCGCTATATCGCATTAAACAGGCCATAGGAATCATCATACTAACATAAACATTCCTATAATTCCAGATCATTAAACATATTCGTAAAAGAAGAAGACGCGTTAACGTTCCACCGGCACCCGGTGGCGCAGAGTACGGACTGCATCCGAGGGCGCACGGGTTACTCGCGCGGCCTGCACTGCTGGGAGGTGGTGTGGCCGGCGCGCCAGCGCGGCACGCACGCGGTCGTGGGCGTGGCCACGCAGCACGCGCCGCTGCACTCCGTCGGGTACCAGAGTCTGGTCGGGGCGACGGATCAGAGCTGGGGATGGGACCTCGGCAGAAATAAGGTGAATAAAGTCATGAGTGGCAGCATATGCCACTGTAGAACTGACTAGAGCGGGGGATGCGACCTCGGCGGCAGAAATAAAGTGATTAAAGCTTTTCAATCAATGTGACATCCATGGTGTTTGATGAGTGGCAGCATATGCCACAGTAGATATTCCATCGCCAACTAGGGAGTCATCGGCGCAACTCACTAGAGCTGGGGATGGGACCTCGGCAGAAACAAATGCTATTCAGTCAACAGCTCCGTGATATGGCCTCTCGGCGTTGTTGCGAACAATTCTGACAAATTAATACGCCTAAATAACAAGTGGGACGCTTTTTTAAATCATCAGATCTGCACCACGTCAATAAATATGTAGAATGTGACCGCCATAACTTATTTAAGATTTATTATTCGCTTTGTGATTATCGACCACCTATGTTGGGCTTGTAAATTCAAATCGTGGTGTGTTATGTTATGAGATTCGGAAAACCTTGGTACATGGCAAGGATTGATTATGTTATAGCATGCCACGTTACCTCATTTTTTTATATTCCTATGATTCCGAGTTTCAGACAGACAGTGTTACTTTTGTATTTATATTATTAGGATGGATATTATCACTAATTGCCTTCAACAGAAACTGCATTATAGTATTTAAAACTCCACAAACGTAAATAGAGAGCACTTGCTTCATATTTCCCTTGCAAGCTAATTCACAATATGAATCTTACCTATTGTTACGTAGCATTCAAACAGAATGGCGAACTATTTTAGCTTTTCTGCTGTGTGGAGAGCGTAATTCCACGTAATTCTCACTAATCTCGCTCGAGCTAATGTCGAAATAGAGAGAGGCGCTGGGTGAGGTACACGGCATAGTTCTCATAGTAACACTGTTCGGTTATCCCCGGATTACTAACTCTATGGAAATGGTTTCGCGATCGAGTCGCAATTGACCGTTTGATGGATTGATGTTGTCAATAACATTCGTTGATTAATCGTATTTTCGTGTTTAGTGTGCTGACGAAATGCCTATTATTCTGTTATAATATAAGTAAACCATTGTTTTGAACCTTTTGGTTTAAATATTAGTGTTGAAATTAAACAGATATCGCTTGATTTGAAAACGTAATATATAAATCTGAACAACTGAAATCTAGCTATTATCGTGCTAGATAAACATTATTTTTTTTAAATTATGTATAATAAATCTTTGCTTTGCGTTGGGGGTTAGCGAATGATAGGTAACGTTGTTAAACAAGACAATGATTATGAACTTAAGTTTTCCCATTAAAAGTAAGCAGTTGGCAGAGTCCGAAACCTCCATAAAGTTCCTTTAACTCTTCAGGATATTTGATGAACCACCACAAGTCACTTGCTCTTACACTGACACTCATTTCAAACTGTAACGTGTAGTGTTCAAAGTAACTTCGTTCCAATCGGATATTTGTTCGTTTGTATTAAGCTAAACTAGGAATTAAGGGGGTCCAAAATCTAAATTGAATGGGTACTGTTACTGAGGCAATTCAACCGACATCAACAGCAATTTCGTTTAGAATCGATGTGATGGCTGTCATGTCATGGTTTATATCCAGCTGCTGGTTTGCATTACAAAGTACAATATATATACTGAGATAGAGATACCAGTGAAATACTCCACATAGATCGTAGCGCCGTTGTGTATTTAGTAAGAACTAACCGCACGACCGCTGCATCCCTGTCACTTTTCAATATGCAAGTGCAATAGAGATAGTACCCAGTGACATCTGGTACAAACAATTTAAACTAACATTTCCATAGAAAAAATCGTACTTCGAGCTGAAAGGCCCCTGGTTTGCATTGTTGCACGGTTAATTGTATAAGCGACAGACACCCGCGAGTGGAAACCTAGTTTGGTATGGCTGAGTCGTATGCTAAAGAAGGAAATAAGAGTAACGTGCGACGGGTGGGTGGGTACTTTAAGCGCAAACATTCCGAATAGATTCGGCCAGTCTATCCTATTATTCAGTATTTTATACAGAAACGTCATGTCCAACATATCACTAAGAGCGAGTTGCACCAACTTACGAAAATTACAGACCGATCCTAGTTAAATATGGCGCCGACAGCTGTGATCTCATACAAACTTTTCATACAATTAGATTTTAACGAATACCGCCTACTATTACAGAAGATTTGGTGCAACTCAACCTAAGTGAATATATGCATCGTCATCATCATCATCATAGCGTTATTCCCAGTACAGTTGCACCCTGAAGGATGCCTGGGGTCTGCTGCCTAATCCACTTAAAGTGAATACATACATGCATGCTGCGTTTTTCCGGCGCGTCAGGCGCGGCTCCCACCATGATGTCATCCCGCCGTGTCGGCGGCCCGCCCGAGAGGGCTTATTTAGTAGTTGCCGCGCACTGGCATACCTAAACGGGGGATTTGTTAACGGTGGGCCTGCTGTACGTAGTACTATTACTTATTCTGTGTTCGCGTGACTAAACAGTCGGCGTCGACATTCCAGGTGTACCACAACGCGAAAGGCACGGGCGGCAGCGGCACCACGTACCCGGCGCTGCTGCGGCCCGACGAGCAGTTCCTCGTGCCGGACCGGCTGCTGGTGGTGCTGGACATGGACGAGGGCACGCTCGCGTTCTGTGCGGACGGCCGCTACCTCGGCGTGGCGGCGCGCGGCCTGCGCGGCAAGACGCTCTTCCCCATCGTGTCCGCCGTGTGGGGGCACGCCGAGATCACCATGAAGTACATCGGCGGGCTCGATCGTGAGTACACACTTTTTAATCGAGCTCAATTGAAGGGAGAAGGTTCTCAGGTCGGCTGCATGCTTTTTTTAATGTATGTATGTTCCCCGATAACTTTTGACCACCATCATAATGAACCGTGAAATGCAATGTAGCCTAAGATGAAAAAAAATTAAATTGGAGGAGTATTTGCTTTTTTGACTATATATATATCTCACTTCGAGAGTGTCCATAGGCTACGGTGTCTGCTTACCATCAGGCAGGCCGAAAGGTTGTTTGCCACCGTCGTTGTATAAAAAAAAACTTTGGAATTGATGTTTACTAGAAAGGGACAGAACAAATTTTAGTTAACAGAGGTTTGTTAAGTTTTATGAATAAGGAGGTTAATTTATTATAATTTATTTATTGTTATTTATTTAACCCACGGTTTCAATCAATCTGGTTTTACGGTTTCAATCAATCTGGTCTTAATATTTTGATCATTTACTAATATGATGATCGTGGAGTAAATCATTCGATTTTTTCTAGGTAGATATGTACAGTCGACAGCAAATATGTGTTTACAGCTTTCGCATTATGACAATGGAATCAGGTGCAAAAAAAGTGTAAACATATCTCTGAAACTAATTAATCTCATCTATTTGAGTCTTGCCTGACGTGAGGCGCAATCCTAAGAAATAATGACTCTCGTTTTAAAATGCTGTTCTTTTTAAGTCATCGAATCAATAATATACATACGTAAATGGAAAATCCTTGAGCAAATATAAAACAAATACAAAAGTTTTAACCGAGTGGGGAATCCCTATTGAAATTCACCAAAGGAGACAGATAGTCGATCAAGCTCTTGGTCAATAACACCTTTAATTAACACCTCACTGTTAGTCAGTTTTATTGTTTAGTTTAGTGCCCATTGTTCAGCTTCCTTGTAGCTATTGATAGTCTAGCGTCTTGAGAAATCAGCCAGCCCTAATTGTAAAATTATTGTGATGATGAACGTTTTTATCCTGCGTTATTATAGTATTTTGTGCAACTGTTGTATAAGAAGGGTCTTAAAACACGAGTGAGTGAGCGGCTATGTAAATGACAGATAAAAGTACAGGAGTAGAAAAAAAATATTAAATAAACAATCGTTACTAAGCACTAGGTTCACTGTGCCGTATCAATGTGCAATTGTTACAAGTTAAATACGATATAATCATGACAAAGTAAATCAATATTCGTTTCAAAACACTGTATAGAAGCACCGACCTCGATTTAAGAGATAAGCGCGTCAATAGAGACAGACAATGCGTCCCGAACACGTTATCGCCTTTATTCATATGAGTTTTATAGCTTTCTGTAATACAAATTCTTCAAAAATGTGAAATACAATAAAAGTCAAAAGTCAAAATATTTTATTCAATAGAATCTTGTAGAATACTTTGTGAATATCGAATGTTACATTTTATAGAATGATGTTATATTACAGGCACTTTTGTTTATTTATATATAAGATACGCCGACCAACTAACTAATCATAACCAATAATTAAAAGATTATAGCGCTGCTGCAATGCTGATTTTGAGGTTGTATCTAGTTATGACTCAAAATCGTGGTCGCAATTTTGATTTAAAAGCTTATTTTTGGGATATTTTTTTTAATGATATTATTGTATTTTTTAAATAAATAGTAATTAATATCACTCACTTCAGTAGAGTTAAAAAAGTACACGTCAGCTATATTTCCATGAAGCAAAAAAAAACTTTTTTTTTTTTTTAAATGAAAACATTTGGATATAATTGTTGGAGAGCTCAATAGTGTACCGTTTAATTTATTGCTCCTATTACAGGCCACATCCTATATATTAAATACATACAATAGCATAGACCAACAATATATATTGAGATAAATATTAATATAATGATTGTTATGAACTAATCATTTATTTACAACAATTATAAGCAATATACAAATAAAAATAAACACAAAGAGAAACTAATAACTTGTTATCCATTATTTTCCATCACAAGCATATAGACCTCTTATACATGTATATCTGTCACTCATATGTCAATTATAGACCAAGAAGATTTTTAACTCGAAAAACAACAACATTTTAAATTTATTTATTTACCATTTTTATTGCCATAACATGACAATGCTCCTCCTCAGTTCAATTCAAGAAAATTGACAATGAAATTTGGTTTTTGTGCAATTGGTTTTCATTCTGCTTATGGTTGGGTGTGTTGTAAAAACTTTTTTCTTACTTAGTTAAGGATTTAATTATGTATACATTTTAAATTATTCCATTGTGTGAAGAACTTTAGTCATACAAATTATATGGGTAACTTTTGTAATTCAATTGAATTAAAATGTAGACATAATTAAGCCTCAACTATATATAATTTATTTGCAATTCATCCTTATAGTTTTAGGTTGTAGTGGCTTCTGTTAGCTAATTTTCCAAGGTTTTACGTATTGTAATGGTTGTATAGTGTCCCTATTAAATAGGAGGATATTAAATAGGAGGTAGGTAAGTGTTTTGCTTAGCTTACAGAAGACTATTTCACTTTTATGGGAATGCAGTTGCTTTTGCTTAGGTAGTTGTGTATAGAGTATTGACGTGTTGGGATTAAATAGATAGACATATAATATACGTGCAAGTTATAAAACAGAACCGTGTGTTAGAATAGTACCCCCCTTTCTTCGCATGGGTGTCGGATTAAAGTGTGTCCTGGGCGATGGGCCGACAGCCTATCACAATTGCTAAAAGTGACACTGAAATTAAATTTATGCATTTATGTATAAAGGCTTGGTTGTGTAGTCACCAACCGTGCTACGCAAGCGGGGCGTCCTGTGCGAAGTCTCTAACCACATTTTGGTGCGCAAGGGTCGCCCTGCACGGATATCCCGTTTACCGAGTCTTGAGACTAGTCTCACCAGTATTTGGGGGGACAATCTAACACGTTAACCTAGTCCCAAACTAAGCAAAGCTTGTGCTATGGGAACTAGACGGCGATATACATACATAAATAGATAAATACATAGAAAACATCCAAGACTCAGGAACAAATATTCGTGCTAGTTATACACAAGTAATGCCTCCGGCTTCGTAGGTTACTTTCAACTAAGCCAAAGCGGTCGTCGTCGATTAGTGTTAGTTTTCCAAGATGTATCAGTATGAGTAATCAACCGTGTGTTCGTTCCGCAGCGGAGCCGCTGCCGCTGATGGAGCTGTGCCGGCGCGTGATCCGGCAGCGCGTGGGGCGCGGGCGCCTGCGCGCCGCCGCCTCGCGCCTGGCGCTGCCGCCCGCGCTCACGGCCTACCTGCTCTACCGCGCGCCCTAGGCCGCCGCGCCCGCGCCCGCGCCCGCGCCCGAGCCCGAGCCGTGCCTTCTCCACCGACATACGACTGCGGATGCGGCTCCGCTATATCCACCTCCCGATCGATATTCGGAGCGACGGTTCCAAATCATTATCGCAGAATACGATTTCCAGCTAACGTGCTCGTTTACATTAGAATTACTGTTAAAAACGGGCTATTTACCATTTGTATTAGTTTCTGTTAGTTTCCGATATTTTGACCCCGTTGCCCGCCCTGAGCACCATTTTCAAGGATTAACCCGTTTTTAACGGTTATTCTAATTATCACATAATTGGAATGATCTCGTATCATCGTTAATTTGACAATTCACAGTATCTTAGGCGATACATTCGAACAAAATGATTGCGGTCACATATATGACGTGAAAAATATAAAAAGTATTACACATGCCAGCAATAATCCGATAATTTTTAAAGAATTTAATTAGCTTGACAATTTAGCACCCTGTTTGTGAAACAATGGGAGTTCGTTGACGCCGTACAGTTTCTCATTTTAGGGAAATGTAGCATTTCCATACAAAATAATGGTGTACAGTCAGCATCATATAGTTAGTACGCCTACAGTAATAAGAATGTGTTACGATATATTTGGCTATCATGGCTGCCACTAACTATATCATGCTGGCTATACGTAGCGTACGGCACTAACGGAAAACCAAGACTTCCCTCGGAGACCAGACTTATACTGATTCGCCTGTAGCATTGTCGGTAAGAGTTGTGAACAAGCACCATTCGTTTTCGGTCCTCGGCCGGTACCTCTGACATTTGTGGTGTGGCGTCGTGTGCGATCTCCGACCGGTGTAGTTTAACCCGGTTATGTGGTTTGTAATCCGAAACGCTAAAAAGCTCAATTCATTCTTACTTATGCCTTTTGGTTACCAAGACATGATTAATCGATCCGAAATCGACAAAATGGCCCCTCTAGTTTTATTTCTGAACGTGAAAGCCAGGGAGACTGAAATCCGCATTATATCATACATTCTTAAACAAATATTAACGAGAAAATATCTAGTTTACCTAAAAACCTTTACGAGATTAAAAACAGTTGATCGAAGCGAAATAAGAATGAATGGATTTCATTACGTTCCCGGATGCGAGTACCCGACTTATACGCAAAAGAAATTCGTATGTACAAGCTCACGAGCCCGTCCGTAGACTATGCCGGTGGTTAGGAGTCCGCTGAATTAGCTTAACATACAAAAGTAGTATCATTTTTATCACTCTGGATTAGCAAAAACCAAGTCAAAGGTAACATGCTCTCGAGCAATGTAACTTGAATCAATTATTTATAACAAACCTGGGCGATAGGAAAGTTATCACCACGATAGTCGTTTTCTTACCGTTGTAACAATATCCTTTACGTTTTGACGTATAAACGATAAAAACGCGACCATCGCAGGCTTGCTACAAACCGATGTCCACAACAGTAGCATTTTGACGAATGCATATACAAAGAGGAAGATGTTTCAGTAGACGTGGAAAATTTGATTTTTACTAGTAAGTACCGTCGGCGTCTATTACAATTGACATTGCACTGACTGATTCTTTTGTTAAAATGAATTATTATATTATATATTGACGTAGTGGCTATTAATAGTAGCTTCGAATATAGATGTGTGGAAACTATAACACCAAACAAATACAATCTGATTATATAATAACTATTTGATTATTTGGATTCACATTGCAACAGATCTTCAATATATTTAATTTCAATAATTACTGTGATAATATTTTATTGATTAATCAAAATCAGAATTTATATAAATAGTAATGAATTATTTTTCAATCATTTAAGTTGGCAATGATATCATATAATATTCCCTATACTCTGAAAGATGAGTATGTTTCATCAAATTCCCTAATTCGTTTTGGAAGTGTAGTGGTAGGCTCGTCCGGGTATTGTTGCCTAGAAACGCGACTAAGGGACGATTTATATACGAGACTCTATTTATAAGTTAGATGTGGCAGTAAATAATGCGTTGTGTTTTACTTTGTCCTGTAATGCAAACCGCACGTTTTAAAGCCATATTGATCTCTTAAAATATGATTTCTGCCGTGACTCGAGTGTGGGTGACCGCAGAGAGCCGTATTGGACTTGTTAGGAAGTATATTTAGACAACGGGCGGGAGGTGCCTCGGCACTCGCGTCGTGGCGGCCCGCTGCACTAGGCCAGTGTATCGTTGGCAATCTTACAAACTATTTTATAGCTCACTAAGCGACTGGTTTATTTTTTAATTTAGTACCTTTAATTCCTATGTAAAAACGTGTGAGTGTGTAATGTATATAATATACGACTATACGCATTAATCCGCAGGAAGTTAACATGTCACCGGGGATTATTTTAGATGTACATTTCTGAAAACTTTGCTTTAAGAAGATTCCTAGTATGTATTGGTATAATTTGCAAGTCAATCGCTCCTCGTTTTCTGTTTTACGACTTAGTATGTAGAATTGCAATTAAAGATAAATAGTATTGTGAAAGCACTACTAATCGACTTGTCAGCCATTTTTGACCCAAATTAGTTGTATAACCTTATAAAAATGTGTAAGTACTTCCATTTTAATAAGAATTTTTTCGTATGTAGATGTACGGCATGTAGGCGTCCCTCGTGGAATCCACTTTTGTACGATGTTGATATTCCCATTTTATCTCCGATATTAATATTATTATTAGGTGTACGCCGTTTAGTTGACAGTCGTGAGATGTTATTTTGTAACGCAGCATTATTTTGTAATAGTCTTCAGAGTTTCATGTGAATATCGACATGTTATACGTAAATAGAGATGATAAACTGCCAAATGCGATGATTGTGAGCGTGCGTTGCGAGCGAACATGTGTATGCGTGCGTGCGTGAGAGGGAGGGACGCAAGGCCGAACGGCTGACGAAGGATGCTTGGGATGCGCGTTAGATGAATATTTTCGTTGCGTAAGTGATATAATCATGATATACACCAAACTTGATGTAACTGTTGCCACGGCCCCTTACGATAAACCCCTCACTGAAGGACCAACAATTTCTCGTTTCAAAATACCCAAAATATTGTTAGTTTGCATTCTAATTCTTTTAATCTTACCTCCCACTTCTGTCTATATCCCAATAAGGGGTTTACTGTAAAGGATTGTAAACATTAGTAGCAAAAAGTAACCATTTGAATTTTATGAACCGTCTTTAGTCCTGTATATATAGTTTATCATTTTGCGGTGTTTAATGACTACATTTAAGTGGAAATGCATTTTAGTTTTATAAGTTTAGGCAATATTTTTAAAAGATCATTTCTAACTGATTACTACGATTGAGTCGGAATCTCTTAGATACAATGATTTAAAAAAAAATAGGAAAACGATTGGAATAAATATAAATGGTTAAGAAAATAATAAATGATAAAGAATTGATAATAGTTTTTTATTGCTTTATTGGGATTGTCTTTCCTAAATATACAAAACCTTACAACTAATATCAAAATTATTATTTCATGTTGTGGTTCTAAGACGGCAAATGAAATTGTAAAAGGACGGATTTTGGAACATACATGTCTAGTCGAGTGGTAATATAATAATTATTAACCTTTTCGCCGCCATTAACTTGATATAATGTCAGTACATTCCTTGCCCCACACGCCACGACTTAATATCAAGTCCAGTAAGGCAACTTACGCGCAATCAAGTAAGGTTAATTTTCAGTCTTGCCAGGCTGGCGTGTGTGACACAACTTGCGGAATCTACTGTGGCGGTGAAAAGGTTAAATAAAAACTTCAATTACTCCAACCCATAGAAGAACAGTACAACTTATCAAAGCATTTTTAGCAAGTATGTAGCTGCTAAAGGAAAGAAAAATGACGTTGATAAACGGTGCCATGCTACGGGTCTGGTCGCCTTTATACTAACTAACCATAAAACGCAAGAGCAGATCATTACTCAAAAGTCGCACGATCTGCAGTCACACAAACCCTTTGAACGCCATGGCCGCCTTGTTATACTTAAAATAATAAATAAATATTAGGGGACAATTTTTACACAAATCGAACTAGTCCCATAGTAAGCTCAATAAGGCTTGTGTTATGGGTACTAGACGACGATATATTTAATAGATATATACTTAAATACATAGAAAACATCCAAGTCTCAGGAACAAATGTCTCTGCTCACCACAGAAACAAATGCCCTTACCGGGATTCGAACCCGGGACCTGTAGCTTCGGAGGCAGTGGCACTACCAACTAGGCTAAACAGGCCGACACACTTACAGCGACAAAACTACTACAGTTCTCTTGACGTCCGCTAGTTTTTCTACTTCGGGTTAAGATGTTGGTGCAGTTTTGGATATGATGAATGGCGATCAAAGGGTTGATAACAAAACTTAACACATTGCCTGTGCCCCCAATGTGTCATGAACCTTTTTTTTCAAGAGTCCTAGCTTTCACTGTGGGGTCTCGTCCCCATACCGAATGCAAATTTGGATTTGTGACATTGTCAATCTTTTTGTTTGGGGACAGTGAACGTGCTAAACGAACAGTAGGCCGATGTCTGGACGCCTGCTGCAGCGGGCGCTAATACATTTGAGCGGGCTCAATGTGTGGGCGCCCGCTTGCCACCCCGCTGCCCGCTGGCGTCAAGACCACGGCCTTAAGCAACCTCCGATAAAAGCAAACTTATGAAATGCAATACTACCTTATCAGTATCACAGTAACAGTTACACGAGGTTCAATATCTATACATACTTCCTCTTTCCAGGCCGCAGCAAAGAAGAAGGTATGACAAAAAACAAAATCTATGAGTCATACGAAAATGCTATCCAATTTGAGCCTTTCTTTTTGAGAATTGATTAATAAGCCATAATAAACAAAACAATGCTAACAATTTGAGCCCTAACTCTGAGAACTAAAATTGAAATTCTATTGACACGGATGTGCTGTTCGTTAAAGTCGTATTGTGCCTGGGAAGGGGTTATGTAATTATAATTAATTAATATTGTGCAACTCCAGGAACTTTAGTATTTTCAATTTCTACAACGCAAGGGTCTTTTTGTAATAATTTAAATAGTTAACACGTTAACAGTCTCGATACAAAATGTTTCAATTTATGTGGAAGTTCAAGCAAAGGACTGCATATGTTAAATAAAATGTTGAAAAATAACATACAGTTGTTGTAGTCAATCATTCATTATGTCATAGCTATTTCTGTGATACGCGAATCCAATCCTTGATCGGTAATTCACGACGAGCAACTTAAAGTCAGTAGTCACTCGTTTCAAAGGTGCGTACAAATTTGAGCGGCTTGGCCTGACTGGCCTGAGGAAAACTCGCCCCGAGCCGCATGGTTAGAGCTCTGAATAGTCTGAAACATATGCGGGTGAAGCAGCGCGCTCACGTCAAGCCGACTTTATGCGTGGCAAAATGGCGTCGGACGCGATTACAGACATGTATTGTATTGTTCTGTCCGCAGCATGCTCGGATCATGTCCATATCGAGCAGCCTTTGAGCGCGGTCACAAAACATCGTCCGCACCGCTCCCTTGAGCCGTGAGGCGCGTACGAATTTGAGGAACCCGAGGCCGTCTCAAATTCGTAAGCACCTTTAAATAAGTTACGGTCCAGCCGCATATTGACACAATTATTATCCGCGTAACACAAGAATCGTCTAATATGACATTCAGCCGTCTAGCAGAGTATGGTATTCCAACACGGTGTCATCCGCAATAATTATGGTTTCGTCGGAGAGGTCGACGGGCAAGTCAATCTGCGCCTTCAGCTCCTGCAAACCTCCGATCAGATCAACCAGGGACTCCTGCAAAATAGATCAAAACATTCCTAAGTATTTCAACAGTCAAAAAATTATTCGCATATACCTAAGGATAATTAATAAGTTCTGTCTTACGACATATGGGTCAGGGTCAGGACCAAATTTTTGGACCATCGTTAAGGGTTTTAATTCGTGTACAATTTAATTGATCCCGTGGTGACACCAGTTACTCATATAAATAGTATGAAAAAAAATCGTGTCACAACGGAATCAATAAAATTGTACACGAATTAAATATGGTACGAAAATTTGGTCCTTACCCATATAATATAACCTAATGGTAAGTACGGCACCTCGAGCTCGGACTTCACTTCATTAAGCAAAATAAATTTAACTTTTCCTTTGATCTGTGTTCAAAAACCGACCCTAGTCCGGATCGGCAACAAGCCCTTGCTAGCTCACACAAGCCAAGCCAAAACCGACATTTACACGCTTGTGCATGTGGACTCAAGCCAAGCCTAGGCAAGCGTTTAAATGTAGCATAAGGACATGAAAAAGGTTGAAAAACACTACATTCGTAATGCCTTACCTGAGTCTCCTCAAAGTCTGTGAGCACAGCATCCATGTCCACCTCTTCGCCTTCGTAAGGTCCAACCAGCATCTTCAGGTTGTCAGGCAGCAGGGAGGTGTCCAACTCGCCGGTATTCTCATTTCTGAGTATTCTGTAAGAGAAGAAAAATAAAATGACCTCAGAATACTTCACCCTAACGGAATGTAGTATTAGTATTTATTAGCTAGACCGTTCCTACCAAGTCATATAAACTGCGGCATTTCGAATGAGTGTTAACCGACATATGCATAAAATTCAGTTTAAGTCTCAGTCACTCCCACTCAGTCTGCACGTAAACCTAGCCGGCGGATTTGCAGTTTTGGCTGCTCTAGGCCGTGTACCAGTCAACCCTTTATTTAGGTACTTAGGTATCTTGCAAATCCGCCAGGTATCTGAAAACCTTTCCCATCTTTCCTCCCATCACGGAATCTGGCACTCTACAAAATAATTCCAGGTGCATGTGTTCTGGGCCTAACTCTCATAGACGCGTAAATCAGTTGGCCTGCACTCCCATGGCATGAATATAGCTCATGCACCAACAGTCAACATGACGTAGTGAATAATGGTTTCCCATCGGCTAAACTCGGTATACGAGTAGACTTGAAGTGGCTATCAATTATTGTATTAAATGATTGACAAGTTCATGTCTGTTAATTTGAAAGTTTATTACTCAGTGTCGAATGTCAAGATTGGTATATACTAGGTAATGCGATGCGATAGTTTGTCGAGAATACCGGTTCCGGACATTAACGAAAGGCCGTCCCGCATCGACACTTATAAACACCTAAATTTTGTCGAAGACTGTGCTCCGGTAAATTACAAAGTCATCGCCAAGTGTACAGCGTCTGATAAAATATTACAGCAACGTCAGCAACTAACCAATGCGATTAAAACGCGTGCTTGTTTCGAGACTGGTTTTATTCATCGCACGGTAGACTGACGAAAACACAAGTACCCACACATATATATTTATATACAGCAAAGATGAAAACTGGTAGTATTTTATCATTTGACATGCATGAAAAATGCTAAATAATACGGTAATTGATTCAAACTTTGTCGGGTTTAGTCGTTCTACGAGTATAGCCGATGGGAAAGCATTATTCACTACACCTATAGCGGAGTGTGTGTATTTGTACGAGCGAATATCTCGTAAGCCCCCGCCCCACAAGGGCTACAGCGGTGAAGTACGAGTTCTATTGATCTCTATTAAACTCCGCAATGTAGTCAAAATTGCAGATTAGATTAGATGTGTAAATAAGAATGAGACGTATTTAAATGAGACTTAACACTTATGGTAAAGGTCGCTAGAATCTACCGGATGCGGGAAGCGCAGGGCCGGTCATCGTGGCACTCTTTGGGGGGAGGTCTATGTCTAGCAGCTGACGTTCTTCGGTTGATATTGATCATGATGAAATGAGACTTAAGACAGAGCGAGAGAGAGCCGGCTTCAGCAAAACCTGTGTTACATGCTCGCGACTTCCCTCTAGACCAGTGGTTCCCAAAGTTGTCGGGGCTACGACCCATCTAATACAAGTTTACAAAATCGGAACCACCACCATATCAGCCGAAGGATATCTACTGCTGAACACAGTCCTACAGTCATTGTACATTGTTGTGTCATTTTACAGGCAGGGCCCCCTCAATATTCGCTTGCCCACCCATGTTCGGGAAACCCTGCTGTAGAGATTAGAAGTGTCGGTGACCTGAGTATCCTGTGCCTCGTGAGGTCCGGGCCGGTGAGCGCGGTGAGCGTGGCGAGCGTGGGCGCGCGCGCGTGGGCGGCGCCGGCGCGGCGCTCCACGCGCGCCCACTCCACGCGCAGCGACAGCGAGTGCGCGCCGCGCCCGCGCACCACGCGCCGCGCGCCCACGAGCCGCGACGAGCCCGCCAGGCACATGTATTGCACTGCAAAACGGACATATGCTTTTATAACCTTGCCCCCTGGCTAGATGCTGGCCAAGAGCAATCCCATTTTTATTAAAAAATAAAAATGAAAAAAATAACGCCGAACAAATTGCAAACTATGGTGCAGGGTGTGCGTTGCACGCGGGCGCAGCGGCCCTAGGGGGCGCCGAGCGCCGCTCGCGACGGAGCCCCGCTTACTAGGGGGCGCTAGAGGTTTGCACACAAGCGGTACATGGACTAGAGACGCCTCTGAATAACGGCGACGAAGGGACCACCACAATAACGCCGTCACATCTAAGTCGGGCGAGGTCCGGCTTGTTCAATTCATGAAGGCGTGTTCCACTCCTCCCGAACCAACGTTTAAACAACGTTTTCGATTTAAAAAAGTCCGCTTTTTCCTTAACAGTAAATAAATATGCGTCTAGGATCCATATTTACAAGTAAAGGACCCATAGTTAAAATCAGAAATTTGCTTTGTAGCCAAGGTAATATTTTAACGATAGCTAATATTTATTTAATAATAACCTAGCCTACCCTCATTTAAGTTTTGTATTGAACAACTAACACATTTAATCGACCATACGTGACCCTTATGTACTGTCAGCAAGAATACTTTTTATCTCGGTTGCTCGTTTGGTATTTCTGAATGGTAAACACGTGCATAACAATTTATTTTTTTATTGGCTACATTGGTTATTAGGTCTACAATTGAATCGTCAGTGTAACACGTTATTAACTACATCATCGGTTTGTATAGTCACGGAAAATAAATCCGCTATAGCCGAACACCTCATAACGACTACATCTAATCACTGGATTGAATTACATAAACCGAAAGTTATCTCCACCGAACGCCATTATTAAGCGATAGAAATCAAGAAACACCCGAAGAATTTCAATAGGGAGGACGGTTTTAATCTATCGGCAACTTGGGGACCAGTGATACAGAATCTAAAGTCTCGGGATAAATCTTTAAATTTGTGCGCGGATACTGTGAGTGTTGTATGTCGTGCCCTAGATAATTAGTAGCATAATAAGAGGGTAAAAAACTTTTTTCAGATCTACCCTTCACATTTTTATAAAGTGTATCCATATCTCCGTTGACAACTTGCTGGGACGTCAGTCTGCCGCGACCATGACCGGTGCAAATCGTGTCGGAACGTCGGTAATTAAGGTAAATAAATAAATTTCGTGTTAGACCCGTATACGAATATTTTAAGAATATTGATTTCTGTCAGAAAGATAACTCTTTAGCCAGTCATAAGGCTTTCCACGAAGACCATACATTTTACACTTCGAAAGGAGTAAACTATGTTCAACAAAGTCAAATGCCTTGTACATGTCAAAAAAGATGCAGTGCACGGTACTCTCTTATCTAAATGTTACAATATTTTGTGTACTAGGTAAAAAGTTGCTAAAGTGGTGGACTTTCGCTTTTGAGGGCCATATTGCTCCGTTTTTAATATATTGAATTTATTTATAAAGCCACAGAATAAGTAATAGTACATGTACAGAAGTTTCTCTGTTAACAAATCCTCCGTTTAGGTATGCCAAACGTGCCTAAACGTGGCCATCTCTTTCTATCGCACGCAACGCGCTCTTTCGAGGCCCCGCCCTCAGCGCTAGGGTTACCACCAGCGAGAACCTATTTTAATATATGTACATTATTATTAGTAGTGTTGTTTACAATACAATTACGAACAGTACTTTTAAGGTTCCGTAGCCAAAATGGTGAAAACGGAATCCGTCCGTCCGTCTTTTCGTCTGTATGTGTCAGCCGATGTACTCGGAGACTATAAGTTAAAACATTTAGCAGGAAGGTGTGTTCTACTCGTATGAACCGCTACGTAAAAGTGATGTGAAATGACGAAAAAATATTAAAGTAGGGGGAGGGGGGCACTCCATACATGTAGCCAGGGGGATACAAAGTTTTATATAATTTTTAAAGGCAAATAAAAATAGATTTCTTAGAACCAACGTTTTTTATTTTCGTTTTCTTTTACGAGTATGTCAACCGTTGGTGAATACCAAACTCAATGACTGTCAGTTTTTTAAGTGATAACTGTCAGTTTTCACTCAAAAAACTGTGTGTTCAACAAGTAATTTTTTAACAAAAAAACACCGACTCCAAACTTTGCCAGACCCCATCCTCCTGCTATATAATTTGAGGAGTTCCTTCGATGTAGCCTTACTTACCCTATCCTCTTGGTATATAATTTGAGGAGTTCCCTCGATTTTTCCAAGATCCCGTCATCAGATCCAGACTTGGTGACAATGGGACCAACTAGAAAACACACCCATTCAAACAAAAAAATATATTTTGAAATCGGTCCGCTAGTCTCCGAGTAATCGGTGAACATACATAAAAAAAAATCCGATGAATTGTGAACCTCCTCCTTTTTTGAAGTCGGTTAAAAAACGAGATGTCCAAGTTTTTATTATTATTGGTGCAACCTGCTGAAATACAATAATGCTGTGGTTTTGACATTATTATTTAACACGAAACGGATTATTTTAATATCGTACAGCGGCACAGCAGCGCGTGCGCGTGCGATCCGTAACGCTGCGCCGCAACCATTGAATACGAGGGCTGCCTTTTAAGTTTTGTCGTTTGGAAAAACTAAAGACAATTTAAGTATTCAATGGTATTTATTGTTTTTCAAAGTAATCACCGTGATATGTAATACACTTTTTCATTCGATCGAACCAATTTTCGAAACACTTATTCCAGTCCGAAGTCGGGGTCTCCAAAATGGCCGTTTTGTATGCCTCAACCGCTTCTTCAGGCGTCGTTGACCACGAAGTCGTTGCTTGATTTTTGGAAAAGTAAAAAAATCGTTAGGGCTTAAGTCTGGACTGTACGGCGGGTGTTTCAGAATTTCGACGTTTTGCTCTTTTAAAAACGCAATTGTCTGCCGGGCGGTGTGCGAGCTCGCATTATCGTGGTGCAGTCTTATACGACGTCTTGGGTTATTTCGAAACTCGCCTATGACTTCTGGTAAACAGACAGTGGTATACCAGTCAGCATTAACCGTTTTACGATCCTCGAGCACGATGGTGGCAACGTGGCGACCATTTTTTTCGAAGTGATCGGTGAGCGTATTACTTTGGTCGGTTTTGGCTCATCTTGGAACACCCAAACAGTCGACTGTTGTTTAGAATCGGGATCGTAGGCATATATCCAAGATTCGTCACCACTGATAATGTCGTAAACATGTTTCGAGTTTCCTCGGTTGAATTACCGCAGAGTTTTGCGACACCATCGAACGCGAGCCGTTTTTTGGTCTTCACTGAGTAAATGTGGTATCCAGCGTGAGATCAACTTTTTTACGCCTAAGTGATCATGCAAAATACTGTGAACACTTAAGGAAGCTTCTATCTCACGGTATGTCGCATGGCGATCTTCGACGGTCAGTTGCCGTACAGCATCAGTGTTCTCCTGGGTTACGGCTGTTTTTGGTCGACCTTCACGATGTCTATCACCAAGACTAGAGCAACCACGTTGAAATTCTAAATACCAGCGTTCCACAGTCCAGAGGCATGGTGATTTATCATTGAAAACCGTAGTCAACTCTTCGAAGCATTGAAGTTGTAAAAAATTATCGCTCGTAAATTTTCCTTCGAAATTTCCATTTTCACAACTGACTTGTCAACTTTGAACGAACGCTGTACTAAAACGGTTGGGCCGATTTCGAGTCATTGTTTTGTTTTCAAATTCAAATATTTTAAGATGACCCTAGTTCTTTTTTATGCAATCACGGGAGGTTTGCAAACGACAGAACTTAAAAGGCAGCCCTCGTAGTCACACGACGTGTGAGCCGGTGCCGGCGGCCGCATGTACTTTGCGCGGCGCGATGAGGTCACGGTAGTAAATCACTCCTGATTAAGCTTACAATTCTAGTGTGCATAACTTTTTCAAAAACTTTAGATATGACGCAAAGGTCTATAGTTTTTAATTTGTTTTTTTTCCCCTTTTTTATGTAAGGGCTTGATGACAGCGATTTTAAATTTCTCTGGAAATGTACCTTGTTCCAGCGTTTGCTCAATCAGATAAGTTAATACGGGCGTTATAGCTTGAGCAGAATATTTCAATATGGCAGTCGGTATCTGATCAAAAGCCACAAAACTCGTATTTCGCAAAGACATTATACACTTATATACTTCATCATGGTTTACCGGTTTTAATTTTAGCTGACTTATTGAGCCTTAAATCGGTGCCAGAGACCCCCCTTATAAAATGGTAGTTTTCTTTTTGCAATGACTTAAATACTAATTGCTGGTTCATACAAACACACTACACTTTTCTATGAACCAGCAATTAGTAGTTAAGTCATTGCAAAAAGAAAACTACCATTTTAAAAGGGGGGTCTCTGGCACCGATTTAAGGCTCAATAAGTCAGCTAAATAAACAATGCAAAATGCACGCAAAACTTTCAACGGACTCTGACTTGGCAGTGTTTTTCTGAAAGTCATTGTGTATACAGATGTATGGAAAAAGGTATGGGTGCCTAAATGCTTATGAGCGGTAGTGTAAGTACGACATCTCGTTCTATAGTGTTATTATTATTTGACGTCTACTCTAATTACTCCGAGCTTGGCGCAGAAGAATGCGGGCATGGACGACTTGTTGGTGAGCTTGAGGTCGATAGTCAAGCGTGCCCTGCGTGCCACGAATCTTATACTAGCGCAGTTACACTGTACGTCGCTAAAGAGCTGCCATTTCAAACCTTAATTTCATTGTATCAAGGTTCAATATGTTTAACTCACGGTTAAAGTTGACCCTGGCGCAGACGAAGGCGGGCATGGGCGACTTGTTGGTGAGCCGGAGGTCGATAGTCGAGCGTGCCACGACTCTTACATACTAGTGCAGTTTCACTGTACGTCGCTAAAGAGCTGCCATTTCAAACCTTATTCCTTTGTATCAAGGTTTAACATGTTTACTCACGGTTAAAGTTGACCCTGGCGCAGACGAAGGCGGGCATGGGCGACTTGTTGGTGAGCTTCAGGTCGATAGTCGAGCGTGCCACGACTTACATACTAGCGCCGTTTCACTGTAGGTCTACTCTAATTACTCCGAGCTTGGCGCAGAAGAATGCGGACATGGACGACTTGTTGGTGAGCTTGAGGTCGATAGTCGAGCGTGCCCTGCGTGCCACGAATCTTATACTAGCGCAGTTACACTGTACGTCGCTAAAGAGCTGCCATTTCAAACCTTAATTTCATTGTATCAAGGTTCAATATGTTTAACTCACGGTTAAAGTTGACCCTGGCGCAGACGAAGGCGGGCATGGGCGACTTGTTGGTGAGCCGGAGGTCGATAGTCGAACGTGCCACGACTCTTACATACTAGTGCAGTTTCACTGTACGTCACTAAAGAGCTGCTATTTCAAACCTTATTCCATTGTATCAAGGTTCAACATGTTTACTCACGGTTAAAGTTGACCCTGGCGCAGACGAAGGCGGGCATGGGCGACTTGTTGGTGAGCTTCAGGTCGATAGTCGAGCGTGCCACGACTTACATACTAGCGCCGTTTCACTGTAGGTCGCTAAAGAGCTGCCATTTCAAACCTTATTCCATTGTATCCAGGTAAATATGTTTACTCACGGTTAAAGTTGACCCTGGCGCAGACGAAGGCGGGCATGGGCGACTTGTTGGTGAGCCGGAGGTCGATGGTGGAGCGCGCCTCGGCCCTCACTAATGCGGTTTCCCCGTATGTCGCCAGCCCCACCCAGCGGAGCCCATCGCCGCTGGCGCAACCGTATAGTTTTATCTACAAAATCACAGGAGAGTTCAAACTATGTTTTTATTTCGGATTCTTTAGATATTATGTTATAGACTTAAAAAAGAAACGAGAAAACGTGATGCAACTCTTTTCAGGAATGGCGTTTTTGGAGATATTTCGATAAATATCAGAATATGTGAAGGCTATTCATATTTCCTGTTATGATTTTGAAGATGAAGCGAAATACCGTCATTCTTGGTTGTCTTTAATATAATTTATTGTTTGAGTAGGCTGAGGAAAGAAAAGAAAATAAAGACACAATATAAGTTTTTATTTACCGAAACACTTTTAAGCAAGCTTGTTTCGGTTCTAATCGGAGCAACAATCTCATAATCAAGAATCATATATCCGAAAATCAGTCCTTATTTCTTCCTGGTCTGGTCAGAACGGCGTTTCAAAAAATGAGATTTTTTTCATAGTATGGTCTTAAAGACACTTTGCTACGCAAATATCCCAGGGTATATTTCAAGTGTAATTGATCTAAGTATAAGAAAGAGATAAAAATAATTTCTAAACTATGCTCTCTAGTGGCATAAATTGTTGTCTAGACCGTTCAAGTTCAATGTCAATTTTACATAATTACATACAATGCCGGTCGATAAGTCGATGTTGTCAAGCGATCGTTATAGTAGGGAAGCCTAAGAGAGGATATGGGGATTTACAAGAGCGTGGCAGTTTACCATATGGATGGAGGAATACCTTACATTGTATGTATTGCTTTATTGTACATAAAACACGGCATACGTGTAATAACAAACAAACAAAAAGTGGAAGTACAAAAACGAGCTTATCCCTTTAAGGGATCTCTTCCAGCTAATCTTTTACTCCTTTTGTTCTTCTTTTTCCTTTTCCTCTTTGTACCCTGTTGAGTACCTCAACTGTTTATAAGGCCTCGAAATATAATCGCGCGTCTAAGGCATTTAAATAAAACCGCCACAAGCTCGCGTCACGGCCAAATCGTCAGATTATTGAACGGGAACACTAGTTTGTACCCTTCCGTACGGCCACCCCCACCATCCAAACCGGCAGATTTACATACATCCATTATCAGAAACACGTGGGGCGTATACACTATAATATCTGAAGCACTCGAGTTTTACTTACATTGTTTTTTTCCTGTACACGCTCCTCCCACCGGCGGAGGAGTACAGAACATACCTTTTTTTTATTTCTACCATCCAAAGTTCAAAATTCAATAGCCCCAAGTCAACAACGCGCGAGTAAATCTACACTTAGCATCGTGGGTTCCCCTGCCAACTAATCGATCTAGAAATGTACGGCGAACTGTCATTTTCAGATGTCAGTTGATAATCCATGAACATAATCCAGGGGCCTGTTGGCTATGTGGGAAGTAGGTGGTGGGGGTAAGCTAAGCGATCGCAGCGCACACCATGGCAGAAATGTCTAGCTTCCGGGGACATCTGTCAAATTTTCTCCATAGTTTCCTATTGGTTTCCTACGATTCGTTTCGTTTGTATTTATTTATTTCAGTAAAATTTCCAGTAAGTGGTCTTTCTTGCTTACTAAAATAAATAAAATATACATGTGGCATTATTTGAAATCTCTGAGTTTGACACACGTTTGACATTGTCCCGGGACCCATGACGTTTGATGTTTCTGACGTGCACATAGCCAATACCACAAAACTTTACAAGCGTACAATTTGACAAAATTGACAACTTGTAAAGTTTTGTGGTATAGGCCCCTGGTGTATTTTTGGGTGAGGTTTTAACTTTGTACAACAACATACAAATATACTACGCTACAAGTCACAAGTGTATTTTAGTTTTGAACTTGCCTTACCTTTTTAATATAATCATTGCTCTTATCAACCTTTAAAGACAACGTAGCCGCATTTGGTAAATGCGTGGTCGGCGCATACACGATCGGCAGCTGTCGGCATTCGTTCGGACTGAATCCTATAATACAACTGGTTCCTCTCGCGTCTACACCGGGCACGTCTATAGTGTAGGCATCTCCCACGATATCGCACCGAACCAAAACCTTCTTGTTGGAAACATTCTTTAGGCTGATTTCCTTCCGGCCGCTTCTCACCCATGATAGGATGGATTTGCTGGTTTTGACAGGGAATTTTTCGGTGCCTCCCTGTATTTCAATGGTGGTTTTGGCTCCAGTGGTAGTTTCTTCGAATGTTAGTGTTCTGTAGAATAAATAAAATTTTTAGGACAAACTTACACAAATCGGGTTGGTTGTTGTTGTCATTGCCCTCAAATGAGAGAAAAATAGTATAACTTTGATTTGTGGGCAACAATGACTCTTTTCTGAATGGGAGCGCTCGTGGCCCAGCACCCGCGTACCGCGTGCGGTATGCGAGGTTAAGCAATGTCGGGCGAGGTCAGTCCTTGGTTGGGTGACCGCTTTGAGTGGTTACTAACTGAGCGCTCCCGTGCTTTGAAAGGAACGCTAAGCCGTTGATCCCGGTTGTCGTCTATGATAGCAGTCGTTAAGCCAAATTAGAGGCCTCCGGGCGGCTTGAGAACTTCTAACAATCAAATTGCCCACTCACTTGACAAGCCTAATCCTAATAAGGTCTGGTTTCCCCCTCGGGTTGGAAAGTCAGATGGCAATCGCATCCGTAAAAACTAGTGCCTACGCCAATTCTTGGGATTAGGTAGCGGACCCCAGGCATCCTGCAGGATGCAACTGTACTGGGAATAAAGGATGATGATGAATGACTCTTTTCTGAAAATGTTATTTTATGTCGTGTCAGAGGTTTATTTTTCCGAACCGGTAGTAGTTTATTGACGTTCATAGGTGCATGTAATATGCGTAATTTGAAGAATACTTTTACTTTTATGTGTAGTGATTGTTCAACCCACGATGAAGCGTATCGTATGAGACGGAGTGTCTCATTGCGTACTGGTTTTGTTTAAAAATATTACTATTATTATTCCGTCAATTAGATTAACAAAAAAATGGCACGTGGAATTTGTCTTCTGGCTTGTACAGTTGTATAGTAATACTCACGCTATGTTGAACATGCCTTCTGGCTTGTACAGTTGTATAATAATAGTGACTCGCGCTATGTTGACGCTGTCCTCCGGTCCAGTGTAGGTGACGGCGAGGCCCCTGGTCTCGCCGGGCGCCACGTCCGAATTGGTTGCGGACACGTGGAACATGCCTTCTGGCTTGAACAGTTGTATAATAATAGTGACTCACGCTATGTTGACGCTGTCCTCCGGTCCAGTGTAGGTGACGGCGAGCCCCCGGGTCTCCCCGGGCGCCACATCCGCCTTGGACGCGGACACGTGGAACATGCCTTCTGGCTTGTACAGTTGTATAATAATAGTGACTCGCGCTATGTTGACGCTGTCCTCCGGTCCGGTGTAGGTGACGGCGAGCCCCCGGGTCTCGCCGGGCGCCACGTCCGCCTTGGTCGCGGACACGTGGAACATGCCTTCTGGCTTGAACAGTTGTATAATAATAGTGACTCGCGCTATGTTGACGCTGTCCTCCGGTCCGGTGTAGGTGACAGCGAGCCCCCGGGTCTCGCCGGGCGCCACGTCCGCCTTGGTCGCGGACACGTGGAACATGCCTTCTGGCTTGAACAGTTGTATAATAATAGTGACTCAAGCTATGTTGACGCTGTCCTCCGGTCCGGTGTAGGTGACGGTGAGCCCCCGGGTCTCGCCGGGCGCCACGTCCGCCTTAGTCGCGGACACGTGGCACATGCCTTCTGGCTTGAACAGTTGTATAATAATAGTGACTCGCGCTATGTTGACGCTGTCGTCCGGTCCAGTGTAGGTGACGGCGAGCCCCCGGGTCTCCCCGGGCGCCACATCCGCCTTGGACGCGGACACGTGGAACATGCCTTCTGGCTTGTACAGTTGTATAATAATAGTGACTCACGCTTTGTTGACGCTGTTCTCCGGTCCGGTGTAAGTGACGGCTAGCCCCCGGGTCTCGCCGGGCGCCACGTCCGCCTTGGTCGCGGATACGTGGAACATGCCTTCTGGCTTGAGCTTGATGTGCCACACTCCCCGCAGTGACCCGTGGTTTAGTACTTGGAATGTTTTGGGTTCTGAAATTAACAGTAGGCCATTTTTGGAAGCTTTTATTTAACTTGCAAAAAAATCAAGGAAAATCATGTTGAACTTAGTAGGTTGAATAGTTTTTGTAAATAAAAAAATATATCAAAACTTAGTTTGTTTTTTAACCGCCATTGCGTGCATTTTTTTTTCTTTAAGTACCTATGAGATGACTTTGAAAGTATTTTCTTTCAAATAAAATGTATTGAAATCGGTTCATATAATAAAATAAAGAATTACCGCTGAAAAACCATCAACATACATCCCTCGTGCTCCCCGTCTAGTTTGTGCAAATTAGTAACCGAATTTGCCGATAGACGGCGCTGTACCCCGAACGATGAAATTCTACTTCGCGCTGTTAAGATTTTTATTTTGGACCATAGTTAGGATCTAGCACCACAGATCTATGTGACAGTCGGGAACTACGGAACCCTACACTGAGCATGGCTCGACATCTAATAATCGAATTTGCAATTTGATATGAGCTATTGTGCACCCAGTCAGAGCATATAATGATAGACATTTTTTATTGTGAAGCATAGGTTTAAATTGTTGCTGTCGATACTCACATAACAGTTAAAGGGCAAAACATCTATCCTCTTATTCAAGTGGACTTTGGAACACTTACCCTTTGTGAAGCACATCTTCTTATCTTGCGTGCTCAGGCTGAGTGCAGCAGCGCCCACAGATGCGGTCAGTTCCACCGTCTTAAGAGAAGATTCGATACCGATAAGGTTGACATCCACTGCACCGTGAAATGTTTCCAACTTGGTACCTGTAGGTTTGTAAACGCCAATAAAAAATACATCATTTCTCAAACGCAATGTGTCTTCTAATAAACATGCATAAAAATAAATATGCATATATGGTTCCCAAACATAAAGTACCAATTTGTCGGTAGTCAATATAGGGATTACAAATTGTTTTACATGCCGTCGTTTTATTGATTGCTAACGGATACCCCTTCTCTAGCCTCCTTTACCTGAAAATGATCAGGTTCATAATACAAAAAGGTTGTAAACGATACTCACTCAAACGTTCAGCAAGACATGGTGCTTCAAAGACAACAGTCGCTCTAATAGCGTTTCCACGCGTCAGTCTACACAATTGCACGGCAGAACTCGCCTTCTTCAGTTTCGATAAAGGATGTTTCTCCTCCGGCGCTGACAGCACCTTATTGATCTCGCTCATCTTAATTTCCTGAACATTCTTCAGCGAGAACAAATTATTCCCATCAACCAATGATAATGACAGTTGCAGATCGACTGGGCAATCGCTAAGCAAAATTAGCGTTGTAGCGAGAAGAGTACGTTCCTGCGTCGGCGAAAACGCTACCTTGTTAGGGCCGGAACTGGATATGGCTTGGATCTCGGGCATTTTGAAGTTCACTGACAATGTTCCTTTATGTTCTTGCTCGCAATCTATAGAACTATCTTTGACGGTGATGACGAACGCTAAGTCGGAGGATAATGCGGCCGTGGATGTTATGTTTATGGTCAATTGTTCAGTCTTTCCGGGAGAAAGTAGCAACGGTTGTCGAGGCAGTTCTAGTCGCAACAGCCTCCAACGCTCCATGTCGGGGAGCTGGTCGTAGCTGAATGTAGCCGTTAACCAGCTGTCCGATTTGGTGGTTATTGAAATTGATGTGGCACAGTTTACGCCTAAAATACCAAAGATTACATCCATTAGATATCAGTTGTATTTTATGACAAAATCGAAAGAAGCAGGCAGGCAGGACGACAAGGACGGCTAAAGGTGTTGTGTGTTGTCGCGCTCCCGCATCCAAGAACAACTACTTACGCTGTTTTGAATTATTGTCAATATTCAGATTTATGGAAAAAATCGCGTCTAGGTGTCACTTTTGCACGAATAGTACGACATCCAAAAGGTTAAGCGAATGTCTCACTGCAGCGATGAGTCTAGCGTCAGGGATGAGGACATTTTGCGAAATTATTATCAAATTATACTAATTTTGCCGATTAAGTTGTACGCAGCATGTTCTCCCGGTTCAGTGCCCGCTACTATCCGCAGTCATCTCTGCGTGGCATTCCGCTTTGAGAGAAACCTATAAAGCTTAAGTGTTACTAAAAATGTCTTACCCACAAATCCGTGAACAGGTGTTGTTTTTATTTCGATCCATGGTTCTGAAACAAATCAGCATCAGAATGCAATTATTGTATTCAGTATACCTTTGTTCATAAGTAATTTGTATGATATGTTATTCGATGAAACCTTTATATTCGATAAAACAGTGATTGTACTGATTATGAACGAATTACGAATGATTGGTAAAATAGCTGGACAATGTAATTATGTAAAGTAGGTGCGATATTTATTTGACAATCATCGTTTTTGCAATAGTATACGTCTTCAGTGGATTGAATGTGTTATGGCGACATGAACATGAGTGGATAACACTGGGGTTTGGTAAATGTGTTTGTATATCTTTAGCGCTGTTAGTAAACATTGAAGAACCCGTGATGTAGGATTGACGCAATGAGGACTGCTATTTGTAATCCACTAAATAAAGAAAAAAATATGAGAAAGAAACGCTCTATAGGAATTGATTGGCTAACCGGTCAGTCCTAAATTAAATTTCTTTTATTGCCATTACGAGTGAAGGATAGAAATACGAACTGAATAAAGGCGGGGTTTAGTTAGCTGAAAAATAATTGATCGTGCCATATTGATCGTGTCTTATTAAACACAGATACAATTATTTAGTGCGTATAGTTGTTCTAAGAATGTTTTTCATTATTATGAGCTCATTTACCTATATCCCACTACCTGTTACGTTTTATGTTCATTCCAAGGAGGGAATAGGTTATAATAGTGCACGCGTGACCAGTACGGGTTGGAAACTACGCAGACATGTTTAAATTTCGTCGCACATTGATCAATTGTGATGTTCCACGGATAATGATACCTTATGGCGGTACCTTTATCCGTGGAACGCCACAAGTAATGACAGGAGAGATATTTTAGTTGGCAGCAAATACACGCCTGACACAGCGTATTGATGTTTTGCTACTTTTGCGTATATAAAGCACATAGCGAAGTGTATGAGTGCGATGCACTGATAATAAGATGGAACTGAAATGAAAATGTTAGTAATAAAGTGCCCAAATACAAGCTCCCCACCCCTCACCAACCCAGCCAGAAGCGCCCACAAACCTTTAGCAAAGCCCGGCTGCAGTCTACGCGCCTGTTGCATTACATCTTGCCAATCTACCGACTTATCTAACTCTTTATACTCAAAGTTTGGGGAGGGTACATGTGACGGTTTAACTTCGCCTGAAAAGTGCAACCATTTAATACCAAGTGCGTAATTTTTATACATCAAATAAATAAATATAATGTAGTTACAAGTTGAGGCGTTTCCATCGATAAAAGCATCTACCGACTAAGACATTCAGTAGGTTACAGTAATACTATTCCACCAAAGGATCTGTTTTCCATATCGGCGGCAATGATGTGGAATGGAGCGCTAGCTGCATAGTGCATATTGTTTCCTCAGATATTTTGCGCGGCTTTTAAAGTGTTTTTTTTATTCAAAATATGCAGTGAAATATGAAAATTAAAAAATTATATATAAGTATTCCGTAATAAAAACCGAAGCAGCCCAGCCTCCTTCTTTTGTTTTCGGCGCATTGCACGAGCCGCCTAGGCCGGGAAGTTTTTTTTTTTTATTTTAATGTCAAACATGGCGTCTGTTAAAATTGATTTTTGAGTGGTGTATTTTTTTATTTCATTGCATATGTTTGAGAAAAGCACTATACAAATCTCGGCGAGAAACGTGGGGCTGCAGGCCGCGTAACCCACTTGGCCTGCTACCCTTCGTTTCCCGGCCTCTATAGTAATGTATTATTCTTTCAACTGTCTATATAAACAACTCTTACCTGAACTATTTCCCACGGGACTTCCCTCAGCGTAATTCTCTTTAACCGTGCTCAAGGTGGACCGACTTCTTGACGAAGGCGATTTAGATCTAGTGAGTTCGCTTTGTATACTTTCCTTAGCAACATGTTGAACTTTTCGCGTCAAAGAATCCCTCGTTACCAGCACTTCGGGAACGTTTATGTTTTCCTGGTTGGATTTCATGGAAATCACAGTTTTGACGCTTCCAGCGCTGTTTGCGGATTCCATATTACGAGTGTCCTTTAGATAGGTTACCGGCAGTTCCTGCTTAGTTATTTTGTTTGATTCCATCAACGGTTTGGTTTTGTCCTTCTTGTAGTACTTGAATATTCCTGAGACGTCAACAACGGACTGGTTTCCTTAAAACAAATGCAATTTTCAGTTTTACAATATTCGCGATCACGGGTTCAATATTGGAATCCGTAACTTTTTTGTCCTATTTTTGTATTCCCTCATGTCTGCCATACTGCTCATTAGTCATATTTATAATTCATCTAATAAATTTGGGATGAAATTTGATATATTGATGAACCAAAGATTCACAACTAAAGAACAAACTTACCTAAGATCTCAGCGATTTTTGAAACACTAAGAGAGTTATCTACCACAGAACTCTCGTCTTCCGTCGGCAACCTAACAGACGACCTCGTGACTGCCTTTATAAACAACTCGGTACCGCCAGTACCCATTTTGTGTGCATCCGCCTTCAACGGATTCTGAGGTTCCAGTTTAGGCATACCGAGAGCTTGTGGTGTTTTAAACTGTCCTACGTTATCCTCTGTTTTAAGTCTATAATCATTGGTCAGTGTATGTGTGTATGTGGTCGATAGTAAATTGTTAATTTGTTCCTGTTGTTTGACGGCTTTCTTTTCTAATTCGTCTGCCTCGTTCATTATTTTTGGTTGACGGACGGGTACGGCATCTAACGATGGATCTAATTTGCAAGCGTACTGTTGAAGCGGTCCTGGTGCCTCGTAAGTGGACACTAAAAAAACAAATGGTACAAAATAGGGGGATGAAAGTCTATTTAAAAAAACTATAGTAAAATTTAAATTGGTTTAAATAATTAATAAAATAAGTAAATTCAATATATAGGTATATGCTTAAATTATACGTATGTATGATTTCGTCTATGTTTAAACGTCATGATCTTAATTTTGTAAATTATTGATAGTTAACCAGTTGCTAGTTAAAAATGCAAACAATAGAATACTTCCTTAAATATAATTTTAAATAATGTCGGTGGCAAACAAGCGTACGTGCCCGCCTGATGGTTATCGGTCACCGTAAACGTGTCACATCACACTCTTTAAAAATGTATACCCTTCTGCCTCCTAAGCTACCTGATTAATCTTAGTATAAGTGAGGGCGTTTTTCCTACAGACGGATGAAATCCTACAGACGTGTTGCACTCTTGTCGGTGTTCGCAAAAATATTTGAAAAGTTTATTCATAAAGAACTGTACGCCTATTTTGAAAAGAAAAGTTTACTGACAAAAGAGCAACAAGGATTTCGTAAAAATAGGTCAACAACGATGGCAATATTCGATCTCCTTAGTATAGTCACGGAAAATGTAGATAGAAGAAGGCCCGTTCTGCAGAAAGGCCAGGTCAGGAGTACCCTAAATCGGCGCGCATGCATGAAGAATGTTATGAAAGTTCATGAAGCGAAAGTTGTATGTCAGGATCGTAGCAAGTGGAAATCCGTGATCTCTGCCTACCCCTATGGGAAACAGGCGTGATTATATGTATGTATGTATGTATGTAAGAAGGCCCGTTTGTAGTATATTTATGGACATGACTCAGGCCTTCGATTTTGTTGATCATAGAACCCTTCTAAAGAAATTGTATGTGTATGGAGTCAGAGGCAATGTATCTAAATTGATGGAATCTTATTTAAGTCAAAGACAACAATATATAGAAATAGCTAGATTAGATTCAAAGACAAGAAAAGAAACATCATCCCTCTCCGAGAGTCGCACTATTGCCTACGGTGTACCGCAAGGATCTGTGCTCGGCCCATTGTCCTTCATTATTTATATTAATGATTTACCACAAGTAGTAAATAGCCCAATGACTTTGTTTGCCCATGACAGCACTGTAATTGTAGAATGTAAGGATAGAATTACATATGAAAATGACAAAAATTAATTCGATAAATAATATTATTTCCTGGCTAAAAAATAACAATCTGACGGCCTGTTTAGCCTAGTTGGTAGTGACTCTGCCTCCGAAGCTAGAGGTCCCGGGTTCGAATCTCGGCCACGTCATTTATTTGTGCAATTTTCACGGATTTGTTCTTGGGTCTTGGATGTTTTCTATGTATTTAAGTATGTATTTATCTATATAAGTATGTATATCGTCGTCTAGCACCCATAGTACAAGCTTTGTTTAGTTTGGGACCAGGTCGATTTGCGTAAGATTGTCCCCCAATATTATTATTATTCACCTTATTTATTTCTTTTGCTTAGGTAAAATTTTTTACAATCAATTTATACAAGTAAAATATAAAAATACGAGGGCTGCCTTTTAATAAGTTGTGTCGTTTGGAAAAACTAAAGACAATTTAAGTGTTATATGGTATTTATTGTTTTTCAAAGTAATCACCGTGATATGTAATACACTTTTTCATTCGATCGAACCAATTTTCGAAACACTTATTCCAGTCCGAAGTCGGGGTCTCCAAAATGGCCGTTTTGTATGCCTCAACCGCTTCTTCAGGCGTCTGGTACCGTTGACCACGAAGTCGTTGCTTGATTTTTAGAAAAGTAAAAAAATCGTTAGGGCTTAAGTCTGGACTGTACGGCGGGTGTTCCAGAATGTCGACGTTTTGCTCTTTTAAAAACGCAATTGTTTGCCGGGCGGTGTGCGAGCTCGCATTATCGTGGTGCAGTCTTATACGACGTCTTGGGTTATTTTTTCGAAACTCGCCGATGACTTCTGGTAAACAGACAGTGGTATACCAGTCAGCATTAACCGGTTTACGATCCTCGAGCACGATTTTTTTCGAAGTGCTCCGTGAGCGTATTACTTTGGTCGGTTTTGGCTCATCTTGGAACACCCAAACAGTCGACTGCTGTTTAGAATCGGGATCGTAGGCATATATCCAAGATTCGTCACCACTGATAATGTCGTAAACATGTTTCGAGTTTCCTCGGTTGAATTGCCGCAGAGTTTTGCGACACCATCGAACGCGAGCCGTTTTTTGGTCTTCACTGAGTAAATGTGGTATCCAGCGTGAGATCAACTTTTTTACGCCTAAGTGATCATGCAAAATACTGTGAACACTGGTCCCTGAAATACTTAAGGAAGCTTCTATCTCACGGTATGTCGCATGGCGATCTTCGACGATCAGTTGCCGTACAGCATCAATGTTCTCCTGGCTTACGGCTGTTTTTGGTCGACCTTCACGATGTCTATCACCAAGACTAGAGCAACGTTGAAATTCTAAATACCAGCGTTCCACAGCCCGGAGGCATGGTGCTTTATCATTGAAAACCGTAGTCAACTCTTCGAAGCACTGAAGTCGCGTTAAGCCCCTTTTGAAGTTGTAAAAAATTATCGCACGTAAATTTTCCTTCGAAATTTCCATTTTCACAACTGACTTGTCAACTTTGAACGTACGCTGTACTAAAACGGTTGGGCCGATTTCGAGTCATTCTTTTGTTTTCGAATTCTAAATTCAAATATTTTAAGATGACACTAGTTCTTTTTTATGCAATCACGGGAGGTTTGCAAACGACAGAACTTAAAAGGCAGCCCTCGTATACATACAACTTATAAAAGCATTATAAAAATTATTATTATCTTAGGGCAAACCTCTCGAAAACTAAGCTGATGCATTTTGGTCAACGCATGTCCACTATACCACACCCTATCATATCATATCAAGATAATATACTGGAAGAAATTGAGAGTATAAAGTTTCTAGGGGTTTAATTGGAAAAAACACGTTGAGCTAACCTGTTCAAGATTAGCCACATCGTCATATGCACTGCATAAACTGAGGCAAATTGTAAATGTAGAGGTAGCATATCATGCACTAGTAGCGTCTATATTAAGATACGGGGTAATATTTTGGGGAAGCTGCACAGATCGGGAAAATGTTTTAATAGGCCAAAAACGATGCATACGGGCTATGTTTGGCCTGAAACCATTAGATAGCAGTAAGCTATATTTCATAAAATATTAAATATTGACATTCCCTTCTATTTACATTTTTGAAGTAGCAGTATTTGTTCGCAGCAATCCTCTAAGACCACGCGACGACAATAAATTAAGATACCGACTTACCAACATTGCCTTACTAAGGAACAGTGCATTCAGTGTAGCACCGAAAATTTATAATAAGATACCAAAAGCTATTAGAGACAGCACAATCAGAATCTTTAAGCGTGAATTGGTAACCTTGTTAGTAAGTAAATGTTATTACAGCTTAAATGATTTTTTAAATGATAGTAATTTATAAAATAGTTAATTAATTTAAATATTTATTATGACAGGGATACCAATTATAGATTATTATTATTTTTCAGAATGCGATATGAATGTAGATTTCATTAATTTTAGATTAGTACTTATATTTTTTATTATCAATTTATACATATTTTGACCCTTTGTTGTAAATTTAATGTCGCATACATAAATCGAAATTTGGACGCCGAATGGCAAAACATGAAGGACTTATTTTATCAATAAATAAATAAATATTAGCGGACATTTTTACACAAATCGAACTAGTCCCATAGTAAGCTCAACAAGGCTTGTGTTATGGGTACTAGACGACGATATATTTAATAGATATATACTTAAATACATAGAAAACATCCAAGTCTCAGGAACAAATGTCTCTGCTCACCACAGAAACAAATGCCCTTACCGGGAATCGAACCCGTGACCTCTAGCTTCGGAGGCAATGGCACTACCAACTAGGCTAAACAGGCCGACGATGACAGCTTTATGTACTTTTACTCATGTTTTTACAAATAAATTATCTTTATCTGTTTACCTTCCCTTTGAAGAACCCCAATACTAAAAACACACCCCGAAACCCAAACCCCGCCCGAAATGGGCAAGCTGATAGACTTCTGCGATATTTATAATTATAAGACCTATGTACCTACACAGCTTTGACAATAAATAAATCTTATCTTATCTTAACAATAAAATAAAATTATAATTCAAAAAAGTCCACAACTACTAGTAATAATAATACTCACCTTCAGTGAGGCTGGGCTGCATGCTGGATCGATTTGGACTGTCCGTGTGACCGAGAATTTTACTAAATTCAGGGCATCTGTCCCGGAAGTATCCGCCAATAGATTCCACAGACAGATTTTCCACCCTGGAGTAACAATTGTTTGATTACCCAAATACAAACTCAGCATGATTAACTAAGCAAAGGCTCACCCAGTGCCCATTACGCGACTGACGGAGGCATTCTACGAGAATTTCGCGTATCGTGTCTGCACTGTATTGTAGCCACCTTAATAAAATGTGTAAAGTTCGAGAAAATAATGCCCATTAATATTAAGAAATTATACATATTATCATGGACCCGGGTATGTCCTAAAACTACGACCAAGACCACCGGAGGATGGGCAGCAGCATCCCTGGAGTACGGTGGAGACACTGCGATCGCCAACCCGCATGCCAAGCGTGGCGATTATGGCAATTACCCCTCATGACATACACAAACAGGCCACGGCCCCGAGGTTCCGGCGACCCCCGGTACCCTGGTTCTGGTAGCGGCCAGGGTACTAGCGGGATCAGGGGTGCGAAGAATCTCCGGTTAAGATCCGGCTACCACCACCGACGACTTCTGGCCCTGGCAACATACAACACACGAACACTGCGGACCGACGAAAAGATAGCGGAACTGGAGGAAGGATTGAGCAAGTTGCGTTGGGATATCGTAGGGTTATCTGAAGTCCGAAGAGAGGGGGAGGACACGATAACCCTGAAGTCCGGCAACTTGCTCTATTTCCGGGAGGGCGACCAACAGTCCCAGGGAGGTGTCGGGTTTATCGTCCACAAATCCCTCGTGAACAACGTGGTGAAGATTGAGAGTGTGTCGGCTGGGGTGGCGTACCTTATACTCAGAGTATCCGAGAGGTACTCGTTGACGGTCATAGAGGTGTACGCGCCGACCTCGGCACACTCCGACGACGAGGTGGAGGCTATGTATGAGGATATATCAAAGGTCATGCATAGTTCCAAAACCTACTTCACCGTTGTTATGGGGGATTTCAACGCAAAACTGGGCAAGAGAGACGGCGAAGAGCCGAGAGTGGGGCAATTTGGAGTTGGAAGTCGGAACCACCGGGGCCAACTACTGGCTGGTTTCTTGGAGAAGGAGGGACTCTACATGATGAACTCCTTCTTCAAGAAACGCGAGCACAGGAAGTGGACCTGGATGAGTCCCGACGGTGCAACAAAAAACGAGATTGACTTCATCATGTCCACGAAGAGGCATATATTCAATGATGTCTCTGTGATCAATGCGGTTAAAACCGGAAGTGATCATCGTCTGGTAAGAGGCACATTGAATATATGCGTCAAGCTAGAGCGTTCTCGACTGATGAAGTCCACGCTCCGTCCAGCAGCAGTCCAAATCCAAAACCCCGAGAGCTTTCAGCTGGAACTCCAAAACCGTTTCGATTGTCTAGGCGGCGATGTGGACGAATTCAACGACGGGTTTGTGGAAGCTGTCCATAGCATTGGGTCTAAGTTCTTTAAGGCCCAACGAACTCAAAGAGCCAAAAGGCTCTCTATCTCCACTCAGAGGCTCATCGAGGAAAGGAATGAGATGATTCTGCAGTCTTCAGCCGATGCGAAATTATACAGGCAGCTCAATAAACAGATCTCTAAGTCCCTTACCCGCGATCTGCGCCAATTCAATACAAATCGGATTGAAGAGGCCATCGAGCAGAATAAGGGCTCTAAAGTTTTCTCAAGAGATCTGTCTATTGGGCAGAGCCAGCTCGCCAGATTAAAAACTAAGGATGGTAGAATCGTTTCGTCCAAACCTGAGCTTCTGAGTGAGATAGAGTGCTTTTATGGACAGCTATACACGTCAACTAGCAGACCCGAAGTTGGTCTGGCGGAAGAACAACAGGGCACCCGGTGAAGACGGAATTACAGCTGAACTCCTGAAGGCGGGTGGAAGACCGGTCCTTAGGGCCCTTCAGAAGTTGTTCGACTCCGTCTTACTGGAAGGGAAAACTCCAAAGGCATGGAACAGAGGTATGGTGGTGCTGTTCTTCAAAAAGGGTGACAACTCCTTACTGAAGAACTACCGACCCATCTCACTTCTGAGCCATGTCTATAAGCTGTTTTCAAGAGTCATTACGAACCGTCTCGCACGCAGGCTAGATGACTTCCAGCCTCCCGAACAAGCCGGTTTCCGAAGAGGCTTTAGCACCGTAGACCACATCCATACGCTCCGTCAGGTTATACAGAAGATTGAGGAGTATAACCTGCCCCTCTGTTTAGCGTTCGTGGACTACGAGAAAGCCTTCGATTCGATCGAAACCTGGGCTGTACTACAATCTCTCCAGCGGTGCCAAGTGGACTACCGGTATATCGAAGTGCTGAAAAGTTTGTACAAGAACGCCACTATGTCAGTCCGACTCCAGGACCAGAACTCAAAGCCTATTCCGTTGCAGCGGGGAGTCAGGCAAGGAGATGTTATTTCTCCTAAACTGTTCTCCGCTGCACTGGAGGATGTTTTCAAGACTCTGGACTGGAGAAGGCTAGGCATCAACATAAACGGCGACTACCTCACTCACCTTCGGTTTGCTGACGATATAGTAGTCTTGGCTGAGACCATGGAGGATTTAAGTACAATGCTCAATGACCTCAGTAAAGCCTCCGAGCGAGTTGGTCTAAGGATGAACATGGACAAGACGAAGATCATGTCAAATGTCCATGTCGCACCAACTCCCTTAACAATCGGACACTTTACGCTCGAAGTTGTAGACGATTACGTATACCTAGGACAGACTGTCCAGTTAGGTAGGTCCAACTTCGAGAAAGAGGTTAATCGTCGAATCCGACTCGGCTGGGCAGCGTTCGGGAAGCTACGGCACATCTTTTCGTCCAATATTCCGCAGTGTCTCAAGACAAAAGTCTTTGACCAGTGTGTGTTGCCAGTGATGACATATGGCACTGAAACGTGGTCGCTTACTATGGGCCTCATAAGAAGGCTCAAAGTCACCCAAAGGGCAATGGAGAGAGCTATGTTGGGAGTTTCTCTGCGTGATCGCATCAGGAATGAGGCCATCCGCAGCAGAACCAAAGTGACCGATATAGCCCTCCGAATCGCTAAACTTAAGTGGCAGTGGGCGGGGCACATAGCACGTAGAACCGATGGCCGTGGGGGCGGAAAGGTTCTCGAGTGGCGACCACGTACCGGAAGGCGTAGCGTGGGCAGGCCCCCCACACGGTGGACTGATGACCTGGTGAAGGTCGCGGGTGTCCGCTGGATGCGGGTGGCGCAGGACCGGTCATTGTGGAAGTCTTTGGGGGAGGCCTATGTTCAGCAGTGGACGTCTTTCGGCTGACATGATGATGATGATGATGACATATTATCAAAGCAAAAGACGGCTTCCCAGAATTTTCAGAAGTACGTGGGCTGTTCCGAAAGTTTTTAGCTGCTCGCACTCTATTCATGCCATATATGTTTTAATGATACCATTATGCGGGTAATTTCAATACAAATTTGTTGGGGTGAAACTGTTGATGAAAGTCGCTTGGGTTTTTTTAAATTGTATTTTAAGTACGACGTGTCAACAGCCCTATCTAATATGCGATGCACGGGTCACAATACCAATTTTGTGTTGCGGGCCAACTTTGATTAATACGTCACCACAACTAAGCGAAATTGTATACACCGCAAACTATGAATCTTCCCTGTCTCTACACACGTAATTTGTTTCGATTGCATGAAAATTAGCGACAATGAGCAGGTGTGTTGAATATCAGTCTAGGTCGCGAGACTAGGGACTGGTCATCATCTCAAAAAAACTTAAATTAAATAAAATCATTTACTGATTTTACATTAAAATCAGCAAAACTCAGTTAGGAAGTCATCCCGGGCAGTTTCCACTACAGCTGTTAGGGATTTCGTTGCCAAAACTATTTATAGGTATCTAAAATAGGACTATTTTCGCAATTTTTTAAAAGCCCATACAAAAGGCCTCTTGGTAAAAGAAATGTTGTGAAAAAAATACTTGCTACTTACTAACGATTTTATCTCAGCTCATAACTATTAAAATTACCCACATAATGGTGTAAATAAAAAATATATCGCATGAATAGAGTGAGAGCAGCTAAAAACTTTCGGAACAACCCACGTATTACAAGAAAAACGTTGTGTCGGTAAGCGACTTTCTCGTGGACTCCCTCAAGCGACCGCGTGCCGCGAGCCGGATAGTAAAGCTCAAGCCTCGTTTATGGAGACGAGGCTAATTGCAACGCCGTGCACATGCCAACCGCAAATACAAAAATAGCGTAAAGTACCGGCACAGAATAAATAAGTAAAAGTGACACAATGTCAGACAGCCTACGCGAAATGGGCGTTTCGCTTTTACATTAGGTAGCACAGGAAAAGGCTCTGTGGAGGCTTGTATGGAAGCGTCCGCGCACAATCGAAGCGTCGCTACACGCTTCCATTAAGTTCGTAAACATGGCCTTAGCCAACAAAACATTATATCAATCACATCATCATAATTACATACTTATACATAAACACGCTTTTATTCCCAAAAGGTGTAGGCAGAGCACATGAAAATGAATTTCAGTGCCACTTTCAGCAATTGTATTTAAAATGTGACATTGCAGTGACAGGTTGCTAGCCTATCGCCCACAACACACTTCAATTTGGTTCCCATAGTCAACTCTTACTACACCCGAGGGAAGAAAGGGGGTAGTGCTATTCTAACACGAGGCACCACACGGGCAATCCTCATTAATAGAATGGAAATAGAACTTACATTGAAGGTTCCTGAATAACGGTACGAGACTGCGGCACTGGAATGGGGGCGTATTTCGCCACGAAAGATGCCTCATTGGCTGTTAAGTTCTGAAAAGAACAAAAAATCGTTATAAAGAATCACCCCTATGTTATATGGCTGAAATGTACTAAAACATCACATAAAATGTCACAGTATAAGCTACCATGCTAGCTAGGCTCGTCTACAGGATGTGCTCAATATTTAATTTTAAACATAAATATTAGCCTAAAATTGTTGACATGTAAATATATTAGCTTTTTTACATATATATGAGTACAAATATGAAAAGTAAACTGCTCACCTTGGAATGAAGGGAAAAATTTGTTGAAATAGAATGTCTCATTATGTCATGGACTTCATTAGATTGTTCATTTAGCTGCTTGGTAAGGCTCTCCATGTTGAGGTAGGAATGGCGGCCCATGGGTATATTGTCTTCGGCACCAGTGGACCTCCCAGTCATTTCACCAGGGAAGAAGCCAGTCTGGAATGTAAGGAGCTTATCTGTAGCTATATTATGTTTATTCTAATTAACTGGCATTCAAGGTTTTTTTTTGTAACCTATTAACATGAGATAGCTCAAATGATAGTCAAGCCTTAATGGCTGTGCTGGCTTAATGCCATTCGGTGTGGCTTGGCCTTTAAGATGTGATATCTATAGACATTATGCACCTGAGCTTGTACTATTACTTATTCTGTGCCTGAGCATGTTAATGATTATGATTCAACTGTATATAGTTTCACCTATTATCAGAGCTGGGCACCGTTAATCAAACGGTTAACTTCGTTAATCGCTAATCCGTTAAATAAAAAGTTAACTTCGTTAAACGTTAAAGCGTTACATTTTGAAAGATTTAACGGAAGTTAACGTTAATCGTTATGCCGTTAACTCGTTATTAAAATCTCATCTTATACGACTTTGTGTTACTAATTTACTTATAATAAATATTAATATAGGTTATGGAAGGAATGTCTAAAACCATAATGTCATATTCGGCTATAACTTCATCATCCTAACGACATTCCAATTTCATCATACAGAAGACCCCACATGCCACTTAATTCCCAGTAGGCGTTTTAAAAAGTACCTATCTGCCATTTGACCTTCCAAGCTAAATAAAAAAGTAGGCAAGTGGACTGTTAGAACCTTAGTCATAGACAAAAAGCGGGATCAACGACTTAGCGTGCCCTCAAATGCATGGAAACGCTCAGATCATATCCACTCAAAGCCGCTAAATTACTAAACCCACATAATCAATACTGTCGTTCAGGTACCACCTGGCTATGAGCACTTCACTGAAAAGCTACCTGTAAACATCAAATGACATTCCGTACAGAAGTTTCGGATAAATCTTTGGCTCAAGCCAGGGCTAAAATCCATGACTTCATATTCGAGACTCGTACAGTATACTAATGAAAGTAATGAACCACACCACTACTGTATAGGCTCAGGTAAGCACCGTATAAATGCATAAAGTATTATAGTCCCCTGATTCGGACACAAAATTAACATAATCACACAAATCGACCACATCCTTGGCCTTTCATCACCCGATAGACGTCCTAGTCAAAAAGTGTTTGGCAGCATACTACCTATTCTTTTGGCGAATAGTAGGTACTTTGTTAACGATTAACGGACTTATGGACAGTTAACAGAAGTTAATGAATCCGTTAACAATTTTTGGAGTTAACTTAAAAGTTAATCCGTTAAGCATTTTGTTAACTTCGTTAATTAACGATTAACGAGTTCATGCCCACCTATGCCTATTATAAAGAACAACTGTGCACATATTATTAATATGATTTATGAACACTTACAGATTTTCCAATGGACCCCACATCCGACTCACCAAAGCCTGGAATTTATAAACAAATTAGCTACACCCTAGCAAATAATTATTTTTTAGTTATAAGTAATTAGCTATCCTAGCTCATTTTAAACATGCAGATAGGGGAAAACCTAGCTAGCCTAGCCTAATTTCTTCAGTAAGCTATACTTACAATCAATTTTGGCAATACAACTAACTGCCAGGCTGACAAAAGTGCCAAATGGTTTTGCATTAGAAAAATTAATTGTCAGTCAGCCCCTGAACCTGTTTGTGAAAAGAATGTCGAAAAATAATTTATTAATTTACCTTGGATCTGGTCCAAATCTAAAAGTCCTGATGATGACTCACATGTACCAGATTCCTTATTGCTCAATGCGGCAATGTGATGACCAAGGCTAATAACATAAAAAAAATTGTTGAATTATTGATTGAGTAAATAGTTCCTTTCTATGATCTGAGGTAAATACAATTTGGTTAATGTTATAAGACAAAGTGGAAACGGGAAATCCCATGGTAACTAATGCTACATGTGTTAATTGTTATATTTGACCTGAATAGATGTTCAGACCGTCCTGATATAGGGAAAAGGTACTTGAACTATTTTATACTCAATTATTTTCTTCTTTTTTCTTGGTATATTTTTAACACATGTAAAATTGTAACAAGAAATACCATGGAATTATTACCTCTATATTGTAAATATGCTGCAACTCACAATAATAAGCCTGTATTCATTACATATACAAAAACAAAACTAAGCTGTTAGACAAATACATGACACGCAACCACGGAACACCGAGGATGAGGCACATTTCTCTGATGGTAGTTTGAATTTATCACGCTATTTATTTAGACGAGAAATTGCATTGCAGCTCGCATTAACATATACTTTATAAATAAATAATACGTGTTATTTACTCACGGCTTTAAGTCCGGTTGATAATTTGTCCTAAATTCCCCTGGCTTGTGTTTACCGGGAATATTAAATGATGAATCTTCTGCTAAGTGCATTAGTCTCTGTATTTTATTCGGCGTTAGGGGATCCATGTTTATCTACCGAGCACATATAATCACTACGTTTTAATATAACAGCACTACCAAGTCTACCAAACAGACAGACGACGACCATTCATTCGTTGAAATTCGAAATTTCAAACCATATGACAGCGTGATAGCATGATACCATCTGGCTTTGACGTTTCGTTTTACGCAACATGCAGTTGCAAATTATTCGAAAAGAATTTGAATCACGGAATTTCTCTATCTCTTGATTCGACAGTGTATTGTATGCGTAAAATCGTTGACTAAGAAATGTTCGGACATCTTAACTCACGTAATTTAAATATCTGTTCCTGCCTAGCTAGCCTGATCGCGTTTATGCCGGACATATGTCATTCGTACGTCTCGCACTTACATGCTTGTTAGTAAGGGACGAATAGTTATGACAGATTAACATAAACGCTATCACCCTAGTTTCATTCAAAGATAATATAATACTCAGCTTTCATTTGTATCTAGCGGTCGACGCACACTCAATCAAAGATATATACTAACGTAAACCTCAATTCAGTAGGTCTATACCCTATGGACGGCTGGGCTGGAGTCGCATGCGTACATGTAAAGGCCACATTGTCTGCTTATCTTGAGACGCCTGTCTGTAGCAGTAATTAATAAAAAAACTGCCTTTTATTATGATTATCAAGGTACCTACCAAACACTACCCACTAACCGATTCATTAGTGAGAGGAACCATGCCCAACAGTGGTATGTGTGTATTGTGATGAGGGTGATGAAATATAAAACATTAAATTAGCCATATATTTTATTAATAATAAGCTAAAATAAATCTTAGAACTTAATGCTAGTTTCACTTAATTAGCTGGTATTGGGGCCTGTAAGGGGTAATGCATTAATTTCCTTGTTGAGCCTTATCTGTTCATTGATTGCGCGCCATGCATCTTCCTTCTCTTTCTTTGTAATGGGCCTTTTCTTTTGTTTTGCTGCAACCATCTTCTTGTAAATATCAATGCATTCCATGTCCACTTGGTCCAATTGCTTTTTCAAGTTTAGACGGATCATCTCCTGCTTGCATAAACCTATAAGGTTCTTCAGGTTACGACAATTGTCTTTTCTCACAGCCGTCAGTTCAGTCTGGCATTTTTTGATCTCTGCAAGTATTTCGTCATCAGCAGGATTGGTTAAGGGTGGTAAATCCTCTGGGTCCAAGATGCCTTGCTCTACAAGCTCTTTTCTCAAACATTTCTCTAATGTCAGGGAGTTTTTGTAGTTGCTCTTGGCATTTGTGGTTTGTTTGACTTTGATGTCAGGAACTTCATATGGTAGTACATTTTCCTCCATCAGGGCTGACACTAGCCGCTGAGTCAAGGGACCAGTAATCATATTTTCATTTAGTTTCTCAGATTTCTTCCGCAGCACAGATGCATCTGGTGACATGCCTGATGATTTCTGCTTATTAGGGTTTGAGGCATTTTGGTCTTCAGTTAAATGTTCATCTGCCCATACTTCTGAATAATGTTTGCCGAGAGGTGGGATAGGAGGTAGGGTTGTATTACTGCTTTGAGCCAGTAGGGACTCCAGAAATTTAATGTCGTCTAATGTGACAGGTGCACAGTAGGGTTCAACAGAATTCCAGAACTTGTATGGGATATTGTTTTTAGGTAGTGCTAACTGGGACATTTCCAGTTTTACGGAATTATCAGAGTTCATCAGATCATTGGAATAGTTGATATGTGATGCTCCAGATGATGTGTTGTTAGGGTTAGGATAATTCTTAAATTTGGGCATTTTAGGCTGATTCGACAATTTAGTGTAGTCTTTGGTCTTGATGAGTTTTTCATCTTGAAATTTTCTTTTAACAGGATATTGAAGTTGTTTGCCAGCAGCTTTTCCCTTTTTCTCCCGTTTTGATTCATTGGTGTCAATGCTTTCAATCTCTCCTTGAAAGTATCTCATCCGGAGGGCTGTGTTACAGAGTATAGACTCGAGTTCCAGTTGAAGAGCATCCAACTCATCCATCCCAATGGGTTCGTCCGCAGATCGCGCAGCGATGGCCGTGTACCGAGGCAAATGGACCACATTATCTTGCATTTTGATGTAAGGAATAGGGCACGGTTCTACTTTGATTTTTCCCACTGACACCGAACCGGGTAGTTTCGCAGGCTTACTGTATGGCGGTATTCCTGGACTAGACGGTTTGCCGTCGTGGCCCTTGCTGGCTAATCTTCCTTTGCTATTATGGTGCATCCTCTTTCCTAGCATTTTACAATAATCCAAATTTCCCGCGTCAAACTGATGTACATAAACAAATATATACATACATTCACATTACTTGGCTTGTCATTATTACAAGTTTATACTGTTAACCTCCAAAGTTGACGTGATTTTCTCAAAACTATTACAAAACAGGACAAGCAATAATACTAATCTAAACTGGAAACGACACCTCTACTCAACTGTAAACACAAGATAAATGAGAAAATGCCACGAAGAATAGCACAAAATGGCGACCTTTTTTTTATACTTAGCTAGTGTTGCTAGTTGCAATAGTGTAGTCTCGATTTCTATCGTTTTCGCATTTTTACAGTTTTGATATCGATTGAAATTGTGCTAATCACAATTTACATGGAAAGAAGTTAAATTTTACAATAATACCAAAATAGTGGTATTGTATTTTTTATACGATCAGTAAATAAAAAATAAATATTTATCATTTTACACTAATTAAAGCCAAGCATGTGCAATCTGTGGCATAACCATGGACTACGTGAGGGAAGCAAAGAGCCACAGGGGCCCGTTACACAGTGATTATTATCACGCGATAATCTCAAATCACAATACGTATCCCATGAATATTGACGAATATTAAGCAAAATTTAATCCTCAACTCCAAATAGTAAACCATTATTAAAAAAGCGATAATATTGACATCCCAGAATGTAATATTTAATTAAATAAACAGTAAAAATTAACTATAAAACAAATAAAAACAAACTAAATAAATTATAACCTAAAATGTACCTAACCACCTAATTTAATTCGTCCTATATATTTATGGAAAAATATGTGACAATTGTAATAAAATTAGATTCAGAAAAAACAGCTAATGACAAATTTACTAGAATCTATTGACCGCGTGGCCTAGGCCGCAACAGCCTGTGTGACCGGCTTAAGAGCTCATTAAGGGCGTATTGTTTCGGAAAATGCTCTGCATGCCGCAAACAACTTAGGCCATGGTGCCCGTTCGCCTCGACCATTGCTCCACATACACAGCGGTAAGGCTCGCACACCTTACTTCCGAGTTTTAAACCTACCCTAATACTCGTTGTCAAGCAGGGTTTCTAAGTTTGGTGAAGGCAAGGCGTGTAGACACACTTGACTCGGGTACCCTGGATGCTTTTAGTGAGACACGTCAGTACCAAAAGCATTATTGAACAAGTCCGAATAAATTCACATACATATTGTTTTTACATCTTCGATTTTTTTGAAGAATCCTATGCTGTAATCTCTCGGGAAAATCTCGGCAGGGAGCTCATTCCACAACCGGAGCGTCCGAGGGAGGAAGTTCCTCTGAAACCGTACCGTACGCGGCCATTCCCATTATTGTGATAATATTAAGGTGTCGTTTTGTGACTGTTATATGCGATATACTCATATAAAAAGTAAGTAAGTTATTTAAGTATGTATTTATCTATATAAGTATGTATATCATCGTCTAGTACCCATAGTACAAGCTTTGCTTAGTTTGGGACTAGGTCGATTTGTGTAAGATGGTCCCCGAATATTATTATTATTATATACTCATATCACGATACGTATCATGTGAATATTGATGAAAATCAACATTGTGATAATTTTATTCATGTAAGGGGCCCCAATCGTGTATAGAGCCCAACGGGAAGTTAATCAGTCATAGACATACATAGACACATTTCATTTCATAATGCATGCTGTCAACTTGTGTCATGTCCGCCACACTTCGCTGCGTTGCGGTGAATTGGATTGGATTTTCGTTCTTCTAATCCTGTATTAGCGTGAAGTTCTTCAGGTTAAAAAAATAAATAATCTGAATTTAGCACTTGGTCGTCGCCAAGGAAGGATTATGACTTTGACTAATATGACTATGTTTACAAAATAGTGATTTTATTTTTAAGATACTCTACCTATGGTATGAAGAAAAAATACATGTAATTTGCTTATAATGGGCGACCTATTGTTAAAATGTCCCTTATGCTGTAGCGAAGTATTCAATTCTAGACAATTATTAGTCGATCACTTGTCAAAAGTTTGGTTTAATTTGCGATGCCCGGTGTGCAATGATGAATGTGCCTCGATAGCAATTATGATAGAACATTTAAATCAGGAAAAATGTGTACCTAAACTTAAGGCTGAGGAAGTAGCCTCGAACCCTATAGTTCCAGAGGAAATCCCTAATATTTCTGAAACAAGTCCGTCTCTGGACCACCACAATATGACAGGTATGAGGCTTGTATCCCTTTAATATTACTGTCTAATGTGGGCCTGTCGCAGTATATAAACAGTCTGTCTGTACAGTTGTTTTTCCCTGGATTTCTGTCATCAGACCTAATTAAATCTATGACAGTTCTGGTTACTCTTTTAATTAAATTATATGTTTTTTTTTGTGTCTATTAGGCTTGTATATTCTGTAGTGCCTATGCTATGTTATTGCATTGTATAGGCTATTTTTCCATGATTATGATTAATTTGCAATGGTACAATCCACAATACTATTATTTTGTTGAGTCAGTTTGATCCAAAATTATTTATTAATCTACTATATCAAAACTTTCAGAGAATCAAACAGATCAGACACAAGATGTGTCTGACATCAGCAGGATGTATGTAGAACTTCTGAGTAAGCAGTTGGCCAAACCGTGCCTTCAGACCCAGGAATTAAAATTAGTCAAAGAAGATGGTGAGAGCCGGTATGTCGTTGTCACACAGGCAGACTCACTGCTGAAGTCTGGCAACACAGTTTTCACTAAACAAAATAGTGATGGGACCATATCTTTGACTACAGTTAAAGGTATAATTATTCTTCACAAATTTAATGAATTTTATTGAACAAATTTAGATTTTTGGGAAAGCATCACAATATGGTACCGAATGATGGTAAAAAGAAATATTTAAACAGAACTACCATTACTTTATAAACAGAACTTATGAAAATACTCAGAAAACATCAGACATAACCTATTTATGCTATTTTAAATGGACTCACTTTGACCACAGAACATTTCTTCTTCCTCTTTCCCTCATTACTGAGGATCGCGACAATGTATGCCCTGTCTCCATAGAGTGCGGTCAGAGGCCATGTGGGTCGCATTCTGCATATTGCTGCCAACCACCTTCTTTACAGCATCAAGCTGCATACACATTTGAGCGGCTCGGCCCGGGCATGCTTGCACATAAACATGATTGAGTGAGGCAGCGGCGGCAGCGCCGACATTATGCGTCGCATAAAAAGGCGTCGAACTCGATAACAGCTGTTGCTGTTCTTGCTGAATTTATTGTAATTGACCAAATTATTAACCAAAAAATTGCAGCGGTGATAGATACTGAACGAAACAAATAAAAAAAAAAACGTAATTCATGTTTTGCTCAAATTCGATGGCACGACACGAAGTTCGATTTTCGAAGTTTGCGTGCGAAGGCGAGCCGTGCGTGCCTCAACCTGAGGCTGCCTCAGGTGCGTATGGTCCGCACCTTCAGACCATCTTGTGGGTGCTCTACCTTGAGCACGCCTGATGTCCATTTGACCTAGGATCATAAGTTTCTCTTGGTCATGCTTTTTAGACCGCATGGTATGTCCAAAAAAGCTTAGCGTGCGCTTCCGGCATTTTACCTCATTAGTAATATTTCTCTACAAACTTCATACTGACGGACCCGGATGCCGTGCCTGATGTTGTGTCAAAAGTTGAGGATTTGACTATCAGTAAAATACCATACATTCGATTTTGATTTGGGTAGATTAAATCATGGTATATATATTTTGAGTTTGTAATTCTCTGTATCAAAATGTTAAAAGAACTGTTTTCTCAACATCCTAAATATATTTAATAATATACCTATTTGTCACCTTGCAGAAATGAAAATAGAGCCAGACCCTGTTATTCAAGAGAGTGAGCCAGAGGAGAGCCAAGAGATCTACAGCTGCAACACTTGTGGAGTCTCCTTCTCCTCTGTCATAGACCACATACAGAACTACCACAATGACCAAGATGTTGTTGTCGAGGTGAATATGCATGCACCACCAAAAAAATTCTTTGAATGTCTATACACTTTGACAGGAGATAGCAGCAAAAAGTACAGTCAGAAATAAAATCTAACCAATAATACAACTGACGAAAACATCAAAAATTTATTCTGCTAATAGGCCACAAAGGCACTTTTAAAAATCAAAACTTGAAGTACTTATACAATTTAAAAAAAAACTGATAATTATAAGAATGATTTCAAAACTATACTGATTAAGAAAACTTATGTCATTCAATGAAAATAAACTTATTAAGACATTATCAAAATTTGAAAGTAATATTAGGGACACGGTCTCTGTTCAAATAAACAAAAGTATATAAAATAAATTTATTATCTCAGAGATGTATATATTATGGTCTCTGAGCGTCCAAATACGATTAATAATAATTATTCCAAAGTCCTTAAAAATGTACATGGTCTCTAAGCGTCAAATTTAAATAACTAATGAAAATAACACTATTTTAATATTGTTAGAGATGTATAAGGTCGTCAGGCGTCAATAACAATAAAACTAATCTAGAACAGGGTGATGTCTTGTCAATCCCCAATAAAATAACTTTATTATTCCAGGAGTCGCTAGAGAACTGCCAATTGCCTGTTGACTATGAAACAATGAATGACGAAGAAATAGTGACGGGCGACCTGCAGACACCGCGGCGCGTCATCACCGACACGGGAGCCATCGTGGAAGCGCCGGTGATGCTCAATGCCACTGTTGACAACAACTGTAAGTAAAATTTAAGTTTCATATCCGTTAAGGCTGCTATACATCCTTAGCAAATGAGTATCAGTATATATAACTAAATTAGTGGCTCTGTTAACTGTAAACCTCGGGTTTTTTTCATATATCAAGATTTACAAAACCTGACTAGATAAAAAAATTCTATTTAATTATCAACCTGCTCAAAAATATCATGAGAATCAGTTGAGAAATGTGACCTGTAGAAATCAGCCGGAAATCCGGACATACAAAATTTAATTTTGCCGAAGCTGAAAAGAAACCTTTGTTTCACTTGGTCAACAATGTTTGTAAAACGAATTGCATTATCGCAAGCAAAACATCTTTCTTTAGAGGTTGTGATTTTGTGATTGTTATTATTATTTATTAGTTGGTTCTTTAACAGTAACAATGGAACCTATGAGCACAGAGCACTTGGTTGTGAGACAAGCCACAAAACCGCCCCAGCTCGCAACTACGGAGAAGCGACTTGTGCAAGTTGACAGTGTTGTTAAAAATCTGAAGAATAAAGAGGGTAAGTTAATTAGTAAATAAATAAAATTGCATTTATTTCAGACTAGTAATTTATTTCAGATTAGTAATTTATTTCAGATTAGTAATTTCCGGAGTAGACTACAAACTACCCATTGATTGGCAACTTAAAATCATAAGTATGGCCAAGCCATTACATTTAATCTACATCGAGATCTGAATTTCAAAAAATCTAGATATATTGATCCATGTCGCGATCTGTCAATCCAACAGGTTCACAGTCAATCTGGATCAAGATCGCTGATCTCGATCAACGGATCTCGATGAGTTGGCCGTGTAATGCCCGCATATTTATATTTATTTACTCCACCACGAATAATACAATAAGATAGGTACACTCACCGACTTTAATTGTTGAGTCATTACTCACTCTCTCACTTCATACTGGGCATCATAGTTAGCTATAAATTGTCCAGTATAAAGCGAGTTCTAAATGGCTGAACAATTAAAGTCCGTGACCGTACAGTAATTTTACATATAAACCTTGTGTGGTGGACACTGGTGCCTGAACTAGGAGGGAACTATGTATGTCAGGTCACCATCGCTCGGATGCTTACGAGTATAATTACATTTTTAAGGAAAACCTATAATTCCCGGGACTACAGAGTAAATAAATCATAATAATGAGACAATTGACAACATTTCATTTTTTAAGCAGGCTTTTTTCCGATGAAATCAAATAGAGGATAAAAAGTTAAGTAAAACCACATTTTTAAATTCTCGAAAATATCCCAATTTTATATAAATAAATCAATTTCAAAAGTTCCTCATTCTAAAAGAGAGTAAGTGACAAGTAAGGCGTCACAGCGTAACAAATCAAACAGAAGCACTGTTACTAAGACAAATTTACTAAAGAAAGTGAACTGCTGTTCTTTTTGTGCGCCGCTGTGACTGTCACAATTTCATAGTAATGACGTCATTACTACGATATGGGCTTTCTTCACATTTTCGTGAATATTTAGAAAACTAATAGCTATAAAAATATTAAAAAAAATATTTTGGGGTTTGTTGTTACCAAATTAACGAAATGAGTTAAGATTTCATACTACTTAAAAAATTTAAATGTTGTCAATTCAACGAAATTGTGACGAAGGTGAGCAGACACAGTAGCCTATAGAAGGTTGCAAATCCAGGAGTAAAGGAGGCACTGCTATAGCGCAACACACAGGTTTGTGCATCGATACTACATACTGTCATGTAACACGCGATGTCGATCTTTAGATGTTATTCCGTTAGAGCTCTGATAGCCATATTATACTCCTCTCTACCACTAAGAAAACAATACTATAAGGGCCGTGTCACACTGCTGTGTGCGCACGTGTCCAGCTCCTGCATTCACTGCGTAGTTACGCAGCAAATGTACGAGCTGCACGCGTGCACTGCTGCGTCAGTGTGGCCCGGCCATGAAGAGTCAGTAGCGTTATTTGGCTGCGGTCTTCAGTATTTTGTTGTGTCCTTTTATTTTTCTTACTCTATCAATAGATGGACAACTACTATAATAAAACAACAATAGTGGCGCTGGATAGGCCACATGATTGGACAAAACTTAGACAAATGGATGATCCAAAAGGAAATGCAAGGAAAAGAGATAGACCTAGTCTTAGATAGTCAGATGACCTTAAAAAGATTGGAGGAGGTATCTGGCTACAAAAAGCAAGGGATCGTGAATATCATGACAGATGGAAAGCTCTGGAGAGGCTTTTGTCAAGGGACAAGGTAGTTGATGGAAAATTGGAAACGTAATAAAAACTTAACAAAACAAATACAAAATACAAATACAAATAAATTTATTGAATAACTTTTGTACAAATGTTATAACTATAGACTAAAATTTACAGTTAGTTATGTATAAAAAGGAGCCTGAGCTAGGGATTCCCTGTGGTTCAGGCAAAAAGGTACCGATATATGTCTATTAATATTCATCTAAATATAACAAATACATTATTTCTTGGTAACTAGTACAATTACAGTATTTATTTTAAAAAAACTATGTAAAATTAAGAGACTAATAAAAACAGTAAAAATACAATTATATAACATCAATATAATACAGTCAATAGCTTCTCTGTATCATCAAACGTCATTTTTAATAGGGCATGTCGAAGCCTTTTCTTACAATTTGCGAAACTTAGCGGATATAGCTCTAATTTAGCATTTAGCCTGTTATAAAGAAAAGGGCCCAAAAAACAAAGAATCTTGAGGAGAAAGCGTGTTTTTTCTCTCCATATTGGGGGCAAACAATATCTTTACGTCGTTTGTTAGTATAATCTGTGCTGTAAGGGATTGCGGCGTGCTGTTTTAAAACTGTACTCATTATAAATAACTGCCGTACCGTAAGGACTTCACATACTTTATAAAGGTGGTCAGTGGGGTAGAGGAAAGGTAGGAAATAAGAGACTTTCAAAATCGCTCTTTGTGCTCTTTCTAGTTTGATAAGTGTTGTTTTGGCCAGACCACCCCATGAAGAAATGCAGTAATTTAATACCGACTGGCATAATGCAAAGTAAACTTGTTTGATTAGCATTGAATCCGCAAAAGAACGTAGTTTTTTGAATACATATATTAACTTACGCACTTTACTGCACAAAGCCTCGACATGATATTTAAAAGAGAGCGACTCATCAATTATAATTCCTAAGTACTTAATTTGATTAGTTATAGATATAATTGGACAAGTGCATTGTATATTGTGTTATTATTACAATTGTGTGCATACAGGTTTTGATTATCTGGCGGTAAATTTGATTTGCGCATGAAAAATTAATGGTTAAGGGTCAGTTGGTGAAGCTGAAGCCACTGATTTACAAGGTTAAAGCCTTGTTGAGCATATTTGTAAACTTCGTCTGTCGATTTTGCAGAGAAAAGTAGGACAGTGTCATCAGCGTAGGAAATGATTCGGCCAGTGTCGATTTTCAGATTACAAAGGTCATTAATATAAATTAAAAAGAGAGTTGGGCCTAATATGCTTCCTTGTGGGACCCCAAAACAGGCATTTTTTAGATCAGAACTGATGACATTATCTATTTTTGTGCACTGCGTTCGGCCGTCTAGATAATCTGTGAATAATTTGAGCTGAGTGCCTCTAATTCCTAAGGTTTCAAGCTTGTGCAATAGGGTGGGAATAGAAACGGTGTCAAAAGCTTTTGCGAGGTCCAAAAAAAGGCCTATTGTTTGGTTGCCCTTATCTAGCTCCTGTACTAAGTAGCCAGTCATTTCATGAACAGCGTCGGCGGTTGATAGTTTAGGCCGAAAACCAAACTGGTTTTTCGAAAAAATATCTTGGCTGTCCAAGTACTTAACCAGCCTATGATTCATTATTTTTTCTAAGATTTTGGATACCGAAGGTAGTAGTGAAATAGGTCTATAGTTCGATATTTGGGTTTTATTTCCATATTTGTAAATTGGTACAACGATGGCTTTTTTTAGGCACTTGGGGAAAATTCCCTCAGAGAGACACTTTTGAAAAAGATATGTAAGGGGAGGAACTAGGATATGCTTGAACTGCTTTAGTATTCTATTTGAAATACCATCCCAGCCAACTGCAGAATCATCTTTTAATCCCATTATGATCCGTCCCACCTCTTGTTCATCAGTATTAAATAATACAAACGAATTTGAGGGATTGCTGTGATTTCGGACTGGTAATACGGGGTACCGGCGAGTGTATAGGGACTTTTTCAGCTAGATTTTTACCTATGTTAACAAAAAACTCGTTTGCGTTATTTGCGGCCATTAAAGGCGACCTGTTCGACTGTAACAGGCCTGTAGAAGGTTCACGTTGTTTTGCCGTGTAAGTAATCTTTTTAATGCTTTTCCAGAGTAATTTACTGTTTGTCCCAGCCATATCTATTTGATTTTTATCATACCCATGTTTAATTTTCTTAAGTAAGTTATTGCAAAAGTTGCGGTATCTTTTGTAAGTTAGTAGCAGTAACTCGTTGTCTGGGCTTGATTTAGCCTTCATGTGCAATTTATCCCTGTGTCTCATACAGCGTATAAGGCCGGGCGTAATCCAAGGTTTAATGTTATGATATTTACTATTTATACGTTTGTTTACAGTATTATTTAATATTGCTTGTTGGACTTTTTGAATGAAGTACGACATGCTAGCGTCTGTGTCAGCAGAATTATAAACTGGGTCAAGTTGAATGTTGCATAAATCACGTTCGAGTTTATTTAAATCTAGTTTAGGGATAATTCGTGCGCAAGTTGTATTTTGTTGTTTTTGAAATAAGGTTAGTAGGGCAGCTTTGTGATCGGTCACAGAGGAGTTAGTAACAAGGGCTAGTGCTCGCAGGTTCGACTTAAACATGATATGATCTAAACAAGAGCCGCTTTGATGAGTAGGGAGCGTATGTGCGGGAAGTAAGCCATGATAGGAACATAGGTTAAGGTAGTTTTGAGCCGCGGGGTCGATGCTCTCTGGCATAATGTTGATGTTGATGTCTCCTATCATAATAAGGTTTTGAAAAGATGAGAGATTTCTTAAAGTCTGATCTAGAGAATCAATAAAAGGATTAATATTTCTAAAAGAAGGCGGTCTATACAAAGCCAGTATGGCACAATTTGAACCAATTCTTATTAAAAGACTATTGCAGTCGGCAATGTTTGGCTCCTCCGTGTTGATTATTAAATTACTTCTAGCATATATGACGATGCCGTCGTTTTGGTTAAAATTAATCTGGGTGTTATATAAATTATAACCCGGCATTACAGGCAGGTTACCGTGCTTACGTAACCAACACTCCGTCAAAATAATAACATCACAATCGAGGCCAAGTCTGTGTTAAAATAATGTAAAGTTATCAAAATTCTTATATATACTACGTATGTTTTGAGTTAGTATAGTTAGCGGATTTCGGGAAGAGCAAATATATTGTTTGCAATTTTCAACTTCGCAGGTTTTTGACTCAGATACAGAGAAGTTATCTAGGTCAGAAAGTAATTACTTGTCATTGTTTACAAACTAAGATTTAAGTTCTAGAAATATAAGATAGGAGGCGGCGCTCTTAGACGCCTTCATAATCAATCGAGTCAATATACCTTTTTTCGGCCAATTTTCTGGCTGGGCAGTCCGCATCGCCTGTCTCGTGTTCAGCCGGCTTCTTGTAGTGCAGACACGTGGCACATTTTGGTGACTCCGTCTTTTTAGGGCATTCCTTCATCACGTGACCTAAAATGCCGCAATGACCGCAGGTATCCACTTCCGCCTTGCACGTCTTCGCCGCATGACCGTACTGCTGACATCGGTAGCACCTCGTCACCAGGGTGAAATCTCTCACAGGACACGATGACCAGTTCAGGAAAACTCTCTCGTTTGTAATTAAGGTCTTCCTTACAAGGGCGGGGACTTCAATGATATAGTTGCAAGTTTCAGCGCCTTTTTTACCGGACTTATGGCTAAGCCTTGCAGAGGTCAGGAACTTTTCGAGGGACATAGCTGGTATTTTGTCGGCTAAGTTTTGTTGGTAGATGCAGGTAAAAACTTCCGCTTCCTGCAGGGCCGTCGGCACTCCGATCACCACGATTGTGGGCTTCCGTTTAACGGGCTCGTCAACTGTAAGCCCAGAGGCCGACAATTGCGTGGACTGTTTAAGCTTAAGAAGGTCTTGTTTGGAGTCCGTGCTGATGATTATGCCACCGTTCTTAACTTTACGTAGTCCACGCACTTGAAGTTTCCATTCGTCAGGCCTTATGATTTTTTGTACCAGGGATTTTGTTTCCTCGCTGGTTTTCTGCTTGTCGGTAGGATAAATCGCTACCGAGTTGACACTGGTGGGCTGGACGTACCTGGATGGTTGATTGGTCTTGAGCTTTTCGGCAAAAGTCGCAGGTATCGCATTAACTTTCGCGTTAAGATCTATTGTATGTTTTAACTCTAGGACACGCTGTGACAGGTCACTTTTCTCTTGCAGGGCTATAAGAGAGTTGTAGTTCATGGCAGCTTTTGCCTTGAGAGACTGGTATTCAACGACCAGCTGTGACGCACAGTGACCTACTTTGCGGCAAAGATTGTGGACTTTCAGTTTTTGGTCCGAGTTCATTTTCCCTTCCGTAGCGATCCCGCATACCTCATTGAGATACTGCTCGATGGACTTCATCCATCCTTGAAGTTCCGGTGTAGGTATCATCTTCGGAGGGTCCGCTTCCTGTTTGGTGGGCGCAGGCTGCGGCTGTGGTGGGGGCGTGGGCGGCGGGCTGCGCTGCATCATCCTGCTCCGGTTGAAAGGGCTGCACTCCGGATTATTTGTATTCGGCATTTCACTTAGTTAAATAACTCTGTATTTACATTATTATTCACTGAGTTATGCTGACTACACTACTAAATCAATTGCGCTTGTTCGATCTAGGTCACAAATACAGCAGATGAATATTATTTATTTTGTTTAAGAGACACGTCCGATCTCGCTGACGACTTAACAAGACGATTCAATTCAACTTAACAAAATGAAACAGTAGAGATCTATATATATATATAATAATAATAGGCACTCTCAGCTCGCGCAGCCTCCGCTTCGGCCCGGAACCCACCCGCCACGTTGCCGGCACCGGGGGCACCGCGGGTTGATTCCAGTGCCGACGAGGACTGTGCGAATCAGAGTGTGAGTACCCATGCCCATGAACTATTGAGGAGGGCTTTGGAAGAGGCGATTACGCAGTATCGCTCCACACCCAATTCTAGGCCGCGACTACCACGCTTGCCCGTGAATAGACGCAATCTAGCGTTAATGGGAGCCCTGAACGATCTCCTAGTCCCGTATTTTGGGGCTAGTGAAGATTTGATTGACACGCACTCAATTATGTACTGCGGGGCCATCGCGGCGTGCCGTGTTGCTCGCGTCAAGTTTCCGGACGCTGACCGTGCACCTAGGACCACCGGGAGTGTCCCTACCTGGCAAGTACGAATTGAGCGGCGTGTCGATACGTATAGGACTCTCATTGCCAAGCTGATCTGCTTCAGAGGGGGCAATAACCGCCCCCGAGTAATGCGCTTCGTGAACCAGGCCTTCGCGGGGAGTGGTGTCAGGCCCCGTGGCCTGTGTCACGGAACGCATTGACTTTCTGAAGCAGAAAGTGTATGCATGGGCAAGCCGTATTCGTCGATACAGAGAGCGTCTGGACCGATGCCAGCAGAATCGCCTTTTCCAAAGCGACCAAAGGAAGGTATACCGGAAGTGGGATGGAACCGACCATCGTGTGTCTGATGGACAGCGACCGGATGCTACAGCCATGGTTAACTTTTGGCGTAGTATTTGGTCGGTGCCTGTCGAGCACACCGAGGGCGCTTGGATAGATGTTGTCAAGCGTGAGTGTGAGTCCATTGAACCCATGGGGTCTGTTACCGCCAGCCCCGAAGACGTAAGTTGTGCCATCCGTACGGCTCCGAACTGGAAAAGTCCGGGCCCGGATGGATTGCACAACTTCTGGCTAAAATGGTTTCGATGCTCACACGCGCGTTTGGCAGCACAGTTCCAGCAAGCCCTCGAGCTCGGTTCCCTGCCGCCTCCCTTAACAACTCTACAAATCCGGTAGTACCACGGAAGCGAAGAACTACAGACCCATCACGTGCTTGCCGACGCTATACAAGCTCCTTAAATCCATTTTGAGAGCAAAAATTAACACGCACATTGTTGCGAAAAACATTCTGGCCCCCGCTCAAAATGGATGTAGGGTTGGGTCACGTGGTACTAAAGAGCTCCTCCTCATAGACATGACCATTTGCCAACGAGTCCGGCGAAACAGAGGGGCCCTCTCGGCCGCCTGGATTGACTAAGAAGGCCTATGATTCGGTGTCTCATTCATGGCTGAGGAGGATCTTAGAACTGTATAAAGTGGACAGCAGGTTTTGAGATCCTTCTTAGTTGCTTGCATGGGGCAGTGGACCACAGTCCTTCGACAACCCGGGGGAGGAGAGGCCCCCTCTGGCCCGCAGGATTCCATCAGGATTGAGCGAGGTATTTTTCAGGGTGATAGTCTGAGTCCCTTGTGGTTTTTCCTAGCGCTAAATCCGCTCGGTACCCTGCTGAAGGATTCAGGACTAGGTTGCCAGCTACGGAGAGAGGGTGAGGTCATTTCTCATCTGCTCTACATGGACGACCTTAAACTATTTGCACCAAATAAACATGACATGTTGGAGCTACTGAAAACCACAGAGGTCTTCAGTCCTGCCATCAAAATGGAATTTGGTGTCGATAAGTGTGCGGTCATGCATGTACAGCGGGGGAAAGTTGTAAATTCCACAAATTTACATATTTCTGAGACAATGGCTCTCAGATCTCTCTCCGAAGCAGAAACCTATAAGTATCTTGGTATGTCACAGTCTTTGGGTATCGAGGGTGGAGACATCAAACGGGCGGTGAGGGAGCGCTTCTTCTGTCGCCTGACAAAAGTACTCAATAGTTTTTTGTCGGGCGGCAATAAGGTTCGCGCCTTCAACGCCTGGGTGATGCCCTTGCTCACATACTCCTTTGGCATATTAAGGTGGACTCAGACTGAGCTCGATTTCCTGGATCGAAGGGTACATGTACTGCTCACTGCGCACCGTATGCTACACCCACGATCTTCTGTTATGAGACTGTACATCCCGCGGAAGCTTGGAGGTCGCGGCTTCTTAAATGCCAAAGACCTTCAAAACCGCGAGGTGTGCAGTCTCAGGGATTACTTTCTAAACAGTGAGTGTGGGATGCATCGTGACGTAGTGGCAGCAGACGCATCTTTCACCCCGCTCTCCATGGCAAACGAAAACTGGCGCAGATTTAAAGTACTAAGCACCGAGGACCGCAGGGCGGTATGGAAGAGTAAGGAGCTACATGGGCGGTTCTACAAGGCCCTTACGGGGCCCGACGTAGACCTGCTCGCATCGGTGAACTGGCTACGTTTTGGGGATCTTTTTGGGGAAACTGAAGGTTTTGTCTGTGCAATTGCGGACGAGGTTATCATGACGAACAACTACCGGAAATATATCCTGAAGGACGGTACGGTCGACATTTGTCGGGCATGCCGCCGTCCCGGAGAGTCACTCAGGCATATTATTTTTGGTTGTAGTCATCTTGCTAACGGCGAGTACTTGCACAGACATAACTTGGTGGCCAGGATTATTCACCAGCAGCTTGCTCTTTTATACGGTCTTGTGGACTTCGAAGTGCCGTACTTATATACACACCTGCGCCAGTTCTCGAAAATGGTCGTGCAACGCTCTATTGGGATCGATCTGTCATCACGGACAGGACTATTGTAGCCAACAAGCCTGATATCGTGCTGATAGATCGATTGAAGCGCCAGGCAGTGCTCGTTGACATCACCATCCCCCATGACGAGAACCTCGTGAAAGCTGAGAAGGACAAAGTCAGCAAGTACCTAGACTTGGCACATGAGGTAACCGCCATGTGGGATGTTGATTCAACGATTATTGTCCCGATAGTCGTCTCTGTGAACGGTCTAATAGCGAAGAGTCTCGACCAACATCTCAAGAGACTCTCGTTAGATGGCTGGGTCAAGGGTCAAATAGAAATAGAAATAGAAAAGCTTTATTCATGGCAAACAGACAAAATGTTAAAAAAGTTTTACAATTTTCTAAGTTTACCATGAAATGGTCCCGCCTCAGCATGGTGCTGACTCAGGAGTCAGCGCTGGTCTTCCGGCAGGACCATTGATGGGTCACGAACTGTGCGGCACAGCCAAGTTCACACACACGTACACATTTCATAAACAATAAATAATAATAATAAGGCACAAATGCGTGTACGTGTAAGTGAACCCGACTGTACCACACGGCCTTATACAAAAATTGAACGCATCCAGGCATCTAGGTCGAAGCTAGTCTGTAATACAGAAGGCGGTACTCCTGGACACGGCGCGGATAGTCCGGAGGTTCCTCTCTCTGTCGCCCTAACCACCGGAAGCTTAGGCCCGCCTCGCTGCCGGCGGCACTCTAGGTTAGGTTTTTTATAATGCTTTTATATTTTGTACGTGTATTTTTATATTTTACATTTGATAAATTTATTGTAATTTACATTTGATAAATCTAACCTAAGAAAAAGAAATAAATAAGGTGAATAATAATATTGGGGGACAATCTTACACAAGTCGACCTAGTCCCAAACTAAGCAAAGCTTGTACTATGGGTACTAGACGACGATATACATACTTATATAGATAAATACATACTTAAATACATAGAAAACATCCAAGACCCAAGAACAAATATCCGTGAAAAATGCACAAATAAATGCCCTGGCCGGGATTCGAACCCGGGACCTCTAGCTTCGGAGGCAGAGTAACTAGGCTAAACAGGTCGTCAATATTTAGAAAACTAATACATCAAGAAAAATTAACTTTATTAGCATTTAATGCTATTTTTTTACCGACTTCAATAGAAGGAAGGAGGTACTCAGTTCATCTGTATGTTTGCTTGTTCTTTTTTTATGTATGTATGTTCCCCGATAACTCTTGACCACGTTCGCCGATTTTGATAATTCTTTTTTGTTTCAAAGCAGGTACCCCGACATATAAATTTGGTGAAGGTTTGATGATGGGATGGGAATTTGATAGGCACGCATATGCCGATTTCGGTATTTTCTGTAGGTAACCAAGCATTGGGTCACGGAAACCACAAACAGTGACATAGCAAGTACAAAATAGGAGTCCGGTTTTTTTGGTATAAATTATTATTGTTTATTTTACACATTGCACGTAGAACCGAAGGCCGTTGGGGCGGAAATGTTTCCGCGTGGCGACCACGTACCGGAAGGTGCAGCGTGGGTAGAGTATATATATTGTGCTGACCAACTTGCATATCCGCTGTGTTTATTAGTGAATCAATCTTTTGATGAAGCATCATTTCCAGATCAGTTGAAAATAGCTGTTGTAAAGCCTATTCACAAAAAGAACTCAATGTTAGACCCAAATAATTACCGCCCAATCGCTCTGTTACCAACAGCGTCTAAAGTGTTCGAAAAAGCCATGTGTAACCGGATCTACACCTTCTGTGAAAAGTATAACATATTTAACGACTGACAAAACGGTTTCCGGAAGCATAGATCAACAGTCTTGGCAGTATACAAGTATGTACAAAAAATCTTAGAAATCCTTAATTCGAAACAATATGCCATTGGCATACTTTTGGATATGACCAAAGCTTATGATAAGGTACAGTACGACATATTATTAAATAAAATTTATGGTATAGGAATTCGCGGAAGTGCTTTCGGATGGCTAAAGTCTTACCTAAAGGATAGAAAGCAACTAGTTGAGATAGAACACTTTAACTATGCAACTGGAGAAATACAAAATGTAAAATCAAATTCTGAAACTCTTAATGCTTCTATTCCGCAAGGAAGCGTTATTGGATGTTTGCTTTTCCTGATTTACATCAACGACCTCCCCAAAATCACAAATGATCCCTGTGTGTTATTTGCCGATGATGTGTCACTAATCACAGCTTGCCAAAACCCTAAAGACATCGATGAGAAACTTACAGTTAACTTAAATGCAGTCAGTTCCTGGATGAGGGACCATAACCTCGAAATTAACTGTAAAAAAACCAAAATAATTGCATTCTACCCATACCAGAAAGCGCCACTAGATATAGATTACACCTACGAAAATACTCAGATAGAAGTCGTCCAAAGCTCTACACTATTGGGTTTGGATATAGATAGCCACATGAATTGGAAATCACATATAGAAAAAATTAGGAAAAAAATATCTCAATTCGTCTATGCGCTTCGGGAGGTTAAAATTACCACAAATTTGGAGACAGCCCTAACAACATACTACGCGTATGCATATGCCTGGCTAAACTACGGTATTATTTTGTGGGGTAACAGTACCAACGCTCCATTACTTTTTACCCTTCAGAAAAAGCTAGTTCGTATCTTAATGAACAAAACCCTTGACGAGATCGAAAGCCACAAACCTTATTTTTCTGAACTTGGACTGCTGACCCTTACATCTATATACATATTAGAAATGTGTAAGTTCGTTCGAAAGCATAGGGAATTCTATACAAAACGAGGAGACATCCCTTCTACACGATCGATCCGTAACAAGAATAGATTAATCCCACCACCTTGTAAACTTAAACTTCTGTCATCAGGCCCCCTAGTAATGTCCATTAAAATATACAACAAACTCCCGGACTCAATAAAAGAAGAAGAAAATGATAAAATATACATAAATAAGATTAAACAGTTGTTATTAGATAAGTCATATTATACTCTAAGTGAATTTTTCAATGACAAATTATAGTCCAATAATATCTATAGATTATTTGTTCTTGTCGATATAATAATTTAATGGTTTGAATAATAACTGACAATGTACCTATTTAAAAATAATGACATTACTATTTTATTTTCTATTTTATTTTTTATTTTAAGTATACCATTCAGAAGCAGTCTGTATTTTTGACATTAAGGTAGATGACATTTGTTTTTAAGTTAGGTACATTTTCTAATAAATATAATAATTATTGTTTATTAAGATAATTAATCTCAAATTCCCCTCTCCCTGGAATAAAAAAATAATATTGCAGTGCCCAACAGGGTTCACAAAGCTCTAGCTTATAAGTTTACCACCTGTACAATTACTTTGTGAAATTGCAATAAAGTATTGAGTATTGAGGAGACTCCCCACAAGATAGACTGATGAACTGGCAAAGTTTGTGGCAGTCTGCTGGACTGGCTGGTCTGGTAGGCCTATGTCCAGTAGCGGGCGTCCCTCAGCTGATATGATGATGGCGATTAAAGTATGTATTTATTTAAAATTGTAGATGTGAAGAAGGGTCCATACCACAAGGTAGTAGTGAAGGAGATGCAGATGCTGGACGGAGGCAAGAAGGTGAAAGTTTACAACTGCATGACTTGCAACATCTACGTCACCACTCTGGACGAGTTCAAATCCCACCCCTGTATACAACGTAAGTCTCCACTCATATTTGTTTATATTTTCATTATATATATATTTTCATTAGGAAGCTTTTACAATAGGCTTGTGTCCTAAAAAAATATAATTAGTCAGTTAGATTATCAAAAAATAAACAAAAATTTATGAAGATATAGCCCGTTAAAGATCCGCGTGACGTCACGCCATGCTTTTTAGAACAGCGTGAGCGTGACGTCACAAGCCCCCACTCCCGAACTTTGACCCGCTTTATTTTTGTCATTTTTTGTTTGATTGAGAAAACAAAAAATACGTTTTCAATATTATTTTTTCCCAGGGCACTTCCTAATTGGTTATTCTAGTACATTCAAGTTTTACGTCGTGGTATTTATTATACTCATACTGTTTTTTGTTTCAGAAAAATACCAATGTCCACATTGTTCCGTTGCGTATGAAAATTCCAAGTCATTGAGTGCTCATATGAAAATCCACAAGATTCATGCCGGTATGATTTGTAGTTTAAATAATTTCATCATCTACAATGTATAGACATTAACAGTATTATTGGCTATGTGCACGTCTGTAACGTCAAACGTCAAAGGTCCCGAGACAATATCAAAACTCAGAGATGTCAAATAATGACACATGAATATTTTATTTACTTTAGTAAACGAGAAAGACCCCGTATTGGAAATTTTACTGAAATAAATAAGAGAATAAATAAATACTACATACAAACGAAACGAATCATAGGAAACCGTTAAAAAACCAATAGAAAACGTGAAAGTAAATTTGACAGTGGTCCCCGGTAAGTGCACATTTCTGCCATGGTGTGCGCTACGATCGCCTAGCTTACCCCCACCACCTACTTCGCACATAGCCAATAATTGACTAGTTTCTGATATTATTTTGTTTTACTCCAGCATTGTAATCTGTCAATTAAATTACTGCAAATACAAATGCAAGTCTATACTATAGACAAGTCTTTATATGATTGGTGGGAGAATCAAAATGGATTTCCATACATTATTAATTTATTATATTCATTATACAACTGTTATATTTTTAAAATTTTAATGAAGGCACACGTCAATGCCCGTATTCTGCCACCATATCGATTTTAAATATTAATCAAATTATTTTGTTGTCGTAGTTAAATTATTGTATGCTTCGTTACATAATTAGGTCTTGAAATTCTCGAGTCATTTTATAACAAAACTCGCTATGCGACCCGATTACAGCGACCCGATCTCGCGTTACCAGTAGCGGGTTGAACAATTATAGATATAGTATAAGGGTGATTTGGTTTGGTTTCAGAAGACACGGACTCGACGGGGCCTTTCAAATGTGATATTTGCTCCACAGTGTTCCCAAGTAACAAATCATTGAAGTTGCACAAACGGATGCACGATCCAGTCAAGTATGTAATCAAATACCTTTGTTAACTAGAATGTGTTTTTCCCACTTTCACACAAAGTATCAGATACGGATAAAGACATTTTAGCTTCATTTGGTTAAAAAAGGTTCGATGAAAGTTTATGAATAAGGCAATTAGCAATTAAGTATTTAAATAATAAAATAGGATAAGTAGCTTTGTTCTAGAAAATGAGCGCGTCTCGCCATCAAACGTTTAGTTTGGCGACTATATTTAGTAAGTAAATATGTAACATTTTTGGAAAAAAATAATAATTTTAGAGTTCTTAATCCAGTAATCTTCAGAACTTGATTGGCCTTTAAGCATATAAATTATCTGTATACATGTCCGCCCACTGCTGGGCACAGAGGCTTCAGATGAGAGGGAACAGGCAGCAGCAGTAACAACAAATATATACCTAATGACCTTTATTAAATTCTCCTTGCGGCTACTTAAGCGTACAAAATTATAGCCTATATTGACCTGATGTAAGTAAGCTAATTACTTTAGTGTGAAAGAATAACAAAACTTCCAAGCATCCTTGCAAACATTTGCGTTTAAAATTTAATTGGGATACCTAGCAAGCCCAATGATTAAAAGGATATCAAATTTCAGTAACGTATGCGGAATGAAATTTGGACAAATTTTGAATATGTAAGATGATAATAAATATATCGAAACAAAAATATGTGTATGTCAATGTGACGTCTATATGTATATCTGTTAAAAAGTCTGGTAAGTTTCATGAGGATTGGATCTTTGAATTCGTAATTATGGTGAATCGACAGGAACGACGTCGTGAAACTGTTTGTAATTTCTACAGTACACATCCTCTATGGTCGAAATCAAGGGTGGTGGATCATTTTGCGCAAATGGGTGAGAGTCGTAGCACTATTTACAATATTCTCGCGTCCTTTTCCTTGAGGAGGAAAACCACTGCTAGAAAGCCTGGTTCTGAAAATCATTCCAGCTTAAGCAAGTTTTCTGAGAGAGCTCGACTAAAGAAAACGGCTGCCAACCAAGTCGCAAAATCCTATAGAGAGCTAGGAAGGAAATTTAAATGTAACGGCAAAACTGTTAAAAAAATATCTTAAAGACATGGGCATCGATAAGCGTTCTAGAAAAGTTAAGCCCACCGTGTCTGAAAATCAAAAAACTACTCAGAAAATGCGGCAACGTAAATTGGTCAACTAAATATTTTACGCTAAAAACGATGTCACTTGCGTAATGGATGACGATTCATATTTCACGTTAGATGACAATGAGTGGCAAGGAAATTACTATTTTGAGACAACTAATGGTCCGACCGACGAGAATGTTAAATATGTCGAGCATACAAAGTTTCCAAAAAAAGTTTTACTATGGCTTGCCATCAGTCGTCGTGGAATGTCTAAGCCGGTGTTCTTTGAGTCAGGCTTAGCCGTGAACGCCGACCGCTACATAGAGCGTTGTTTTTCCTGTAGTGCGCGATTTTATAATATCGAGTCATAAAGGAGAGAATGTAGTGTTTTGGCCAGACTTAGCCTCAAGTCATTATTCAAAAAATCCCTGAGCAAAATGGCGGAGCTAAAGATCCCGTACGTGCCGAAGACATCAAATCCACCTAACGTCCCACAACTTCTCCCTATTGAAGATTTTTGGAAAAATCTAAAGAGGCGAGTGTATTGCAATAACTTTCTCCCAAAAAAATTACAAAGCATAATTCGAAAATATATCGAAAATAAAATGCCGAAATCCCGCATGGGAGTAAACTTTTTTTACACTATTATACAAACGTAAAGATTTCTTAAAATTACAGTGTTTTTTTATTTATTACGATATTGAACTTAGTCCAAATATCACTCTGCATACGTTAAGCTCCGGGTTAGCAACACATAAATTACTATTGAACAAAGAAAAGCCTCCTCAGGCATTCTCTATGAGTTAACACATTCGGCGCCGACAAGGCAATTATACATTAAAAAATGACACGGTTTCGTGTCACCGGCACCGAATGTTATAACCATTAATTAGTATTTTTTTATTTATGGTCTACAAACTATATGGTACAAGTTTAAGTATTTACAAAATAATGATAAATGTACCTGTGGGCCTTAAATAAATAAAAATGGAAAAGTATTTTTTTCACCAGAGCACGACCAATAGAGCTACCCGTAGAATCCGAAGGCACAGAGACGAGTAACGACAAGTTCATATGCTCGATATGCGACAAACTCATCCCCGTAGACTACCGCACCGTGCACCACAACTCGCACAAGACGAACAACAAGTACAACTGTGATATATGCAACAGGAAGTTTCACTCCAGCGAGTATCTGGAGATGCATATGAGTGTGCATAATTTAGATAAGGTTGGTATAACACACAGACTTGTAAATAAGTATTTGATTGTAATGAAACGGGTCACTCACGTCTTTGGGTAGGGCCCACGAGCCGAGAAAGATGGAAGATATATATTCCTATTCGCATTATGAATTTATCCCAACAATGCTTGAATAAATTTGTTAAGTACAGTCGCGGAATGAAAAGGTTAGTCCCTTTCCACCTCTATTTTAATGCCGTTAAGGTCGAAAAGTCAGTCGCGATATTGGTCTAGAATTAAACAGCGAAAAAACTAAAATCATGTCCAATAAGTATCAGAAACCTATCTATGTTGACAACCGACAGCTGGAATACGTCAATTATTACATATATCTAGGTAAGCAAATATCTTTCTCGAAATCCAGAAACCGTGACGAATTAAAGAGACGTGTTAACCTGACGTGGAATAAATTCTGGAGCCATAAAAAAATTCTAAAATCAAACTTTCCCTTAAAGCTAAAAACGAAAATCCTAGATTCATGTCTTCTACCTTGTCTCTCATATGCCAGGCAAACCTGGATCTATAACTTATATATATCATCTAAAATCAAAACTTGTCAGAGAGCCATAGAGCGCTCCATTCTCAACCTAAACAACGAAATATTGATATAAGGCGAAAGACTAAAGCCATCGACGCTCTAACACATTGCAAGAGTCTTAAATGGAAATGGGCGGGCGACATTGCGCGTTGCGCACCTAAGTAACGAGAAATGGACCAGGAGAGTCACAACTTGGACTGGCCCTCCCGGTAAAAGAAAAAAGAGGAAGACCGCCAGAAAGATGATGAAGTTAACCCTTTCGTTCCGGCATAGTCATACACAAAATCTACCCAGTTTGCCAGGTCCACTGAGATGATATCTGCTCCTCAGTCCTGTAGGCGAGTTAACTTGTTAACAGAAATGATTGCTCTTACGTCCGAAAATCGAGTTAACTCGGCTAGGTAAAATGCTTTTCAGAGCCGGTAGACGAGATAGCTCGTTAGCTAATATTGTGTTTAGCTAATGTTGTTTATGTAAAACGAAACTATTATGATAAGGCCTGTACCGAAAAGTTTTTTTACAGAGTATATTTATGATATCATTTAAACTACAATGAACAGCAAGGATATTTTATTCTAGTCATATGATGTTTAATGTCTATTTACAATAAATATACACATTTTATGGTTTGAGGGTTTTGCGGCTGAATAAGCGGATTTTTTTCTTCAAGCCTGCCATTAAGTTTTGCACAGTGGTTTCGGTGACTTTGTTGGCGTGTTTTTTCCATTTCTTTTTAAAATCTGTCTCTGATGTTGCTGGAGCACAATTTTTACGCAACTCTGCTTTAACTAATGCCCAATACCGCTCGATAGGTCGTAGCTGGGGACAATTTGGAGGGTTCATATCTTTGGGCACACATTGTACGTTGTTTGAAGCCAGACACTCTTGTGTGGCTCGGGCATAATGTGCAGTAGCCAGATCGGGCCAAAACAACACATTCCCTTCATGCTGCCTTATAAATGGTAAAATCAAACCTTTTATACATTTCTGGACATAAATATTTGCATTTATGGTACCTTTTGTGATAAATGACCCAGTGCGTTTTCCACAGGAACATATTGCTTGCCAGATTAAATATTTTTCCCCAAACTTTTCCATAAAAATATATTGATTTTGATCGCTTATATCCGCCTTATTTTCGGTTGTATAGAATTGGTCACCTGGTAAAGTTGTAAAATCTTTTTTCACATACGTCACATCGTCCATTAGAACGCATGTTCCGTCCAAATTGCAAAGAAGCTTGTATAGTTTTCGTGACCTTGTAACAGAACTATTGTATTGCTTTACCGACTGTTTTGGGGCTTTTACTTTTTTATAGGTCTTTAAATTTTGACGCACTTTTGCTCTCTGGACCATAGACGTACTAGTTTTACATTTTTTGGCCACATCCCGCACTGATAAACTACAATTATTCTTGTAAGTAGACACTATTTTCTTTTCTATTTTTTTATTTGAAGGACCCGTCGGGCGTCCACTTCGAGCTTTGTCTTGAATTCTATATTCTTTTAAGTACCGATTAACAATATTTCGCACCGTCGCACGACTTATATTCACCATCTTTCCAACCGCTGCATAAGTTGAATTAGGATTTTCAAGGTACGTCCGCAAAACGGTTTCTCTCCGAATTATTTTATCGTCCTGCATTTTAAATAAAAACATTACCTAACCTGAATTAATTATGCCAATCGATACATCAAGATGACACAAACTGAGGCATATAATCAGAAAAAAAAATCGTTTACCAGACAGTATTTTACTGGTATGCAGACTCTGTAAAAAAACTTTTCGGTACGGGCTTTACAAATACGCAACGAATATTCTTGGGGTAATAAGTTTATTCACTGTTCACTAGTAGTTAGTTGGCAACACCACATTAACTGCAGCAAATAGGTATGACTACTTGGAGTACGGGACGCAATGCGTTCGGTTGCGGAAGTGATTGGCGATTGCCCTAATCCAGGATATAGTGACAAAATATTAGCGACGAGAATACTCGCCTACCGGATCTGAGAGCTCATCGCACAAAACGAGTTAACTCGTCAGCCGGAACGAAAGGGTTAAAAAATTTGTAGGAAAAGACTGGATAGAAACAGCATAAGACAGGAAAACAAGGAGGAAACTGGAGGAGGCCTATACTCGCCAAGAGGTCTTTAGTAATTAAAGTGCAGTTACTAAAATTTAAAATGCATTTACTAAATCAAATTATTTTGCAACTACTTGATTAAAGAAAATCATGAAATTAATGTATTATATAAAACTATAGGTATTGTAAGTATACGCATGAAAATGTAATTATATATTGATATTACTAAGGAATAAAAAACGGTTAAATAAATAAATAAATAAGGTCGAAAGAGGAGAGAGAGGTAGGGGAAGACCGAGAACAACATGGTGCGAAAATATCAGGGACTGGACCTTACTGACGCTACCACTCTCAGCAGAGTGGCGAAAAATAGAAAAGACTTTCGTTTGTTCATCGCTGGCATCGGATAGGATATGGCGCGCTAAGAAAAAGAAGGTCGAAAAGTGACGAACCTTTTCATTCCGCGACTATATAGGTATAAAAATAAGAATAAATTTTATTTAGAGCCATACAAGTCTTATAGTTACCAAAAACATGGATATCCGGCAGATCCCGAACTAGGCTGAGCCTGTATCTCGGGACCTAGCAGTACGCTTTACAAATGAGATAAATATAATTATATAGACATGAATTAAATTCATATAAAAGTGCAGTGGGTGAAATTTTTGTGGGCCTTAACACTTTACGGTCGAATATCGCTCGACATGTTTTAGACCGGTTCGCGGTCCTTAATTATGAGCACTTTATCGTGAATCGTGAGTCATTATATTTTAATATGTATGAAACTCACGGGATAAAAAAAATTGATTTGACTTTCATCAAAATATTTGACCCTGCCTATGAATCTGGTGGTCCCGGGTTAGAATCCTAGTCAGGGCTTTGTTTGTGTGATAAGCAGGGGTCGGAATTCTCGTAGCACTTTTGAGCTGTCATAGGGACTTCTCATTTATCGACTTCCGATATACAAATATATGTCGATAAATACAGAATATTAAAGTGCAAAGCAAACAACAGGCAGTCTTATCGCGAATGAGCGATCTCTTCGAGATAACCTTTGGATGCCAACTTTTTGGAAAATTTAAATAGGAATTATTATAATCATATTTTATGGTTCCTTATAAATAATTTATGGATTTCTTATTACGAGGCTTTAATTATGGACATTTTTTCAAAACAAGAATTGCCATCGTACCTAGTGATATCATGTTATGTAGGTACGGCCAGTCTGATGACCTTTGATTAGTAATTTTATAGACATATGCAAACAAACAAAAACACTGAACTGGACTAATTAAATGTGAAATTGTTAACTATTAACTTTTCATTGTTTTCATTGCATATCTCTATTTCACATTTTCAACTACTCAAGTTATCTGAAAGACATCGCTCTTTAGCGATAAGACCGCCTGTTGTTTACCTCTACTGTTAATCTTTATCAACATGTTGTGTTCTATAATGTATCGATATAATATGTAGATCGTAAGTCGATAAATGAGAAGTCCCTATGACAGCTCAAAAGTGCTACGAGAATTCCGACCCCTGGTGATAAGCACGATTAATTGTTCCTGAGTCTTGGATAAGTAATATCGTACTATCCATAGCTTTGCTTTGTTTGGGACTAGGTCGTTTTGTGTATGATTGTCCACAAATATTCGTTTATTTGTTATAATTATTATACTCGACACAGACATCAAAGGGGGCAAAAAGGAGGACATTAAAATTAATCCTAAGTTCATTAATTGTACAATCCAAAGCCCTTAACCATCTATCTAGCCCACTAGAAATTATTTAAACGGGCATGTATACACTGCAATTACTCAACAGTTGATTACTGTCCATGATATTTATTCCTCACGTCCACCAATCAATCAAAATTAGACCTTAAAACGAAGCAAAAGCGTTGAAATCTAATTGTTTCAGGTACAAGTGAATAAGCAAGATAAAACCCTGCCATATAACTGCATGTATTGCACCAGGCAGTTCGCGCGGCCGCACGAAAAGGTCAAACATGAGAGAATACACACAGGTATATATTTATATATAAAAACCAACTGCCGATCTCTGTCATACTAACTAGGACCATAGAAGTGTGAAAGGATAAAATAAACTTTTTTAAATTCCGTCGCATGGAAATAGCGCATTAATATAAATTGTGATAAACTAAACATTTTGTACGTCCAGGTGAAAAACCACATTCGTGCGAGATCTGCGGCAAGTCATTCCGGGTGTCGTATTGTTTGACGTTACACATGAGGACACACACGGGCGCACGGCCCTACGCGTGTCCACATTGCAACAAGAGGTAAGGGTTATACATGCGAGTAGACAGTGTTAGATCTGCAGCAAGTCGTTCCGGGTGTCGTATTGTTTGACTTTACACATGAGGACACACGGGCGCATGGCCCTACGCGTGTCCACATTGCAACAAGAGGTAAGGGTTATACATGCGAGTAGACAGTGTTAGATCTGCAGCAAGTCGTTCCGGGTGTCGTATTGTTTGACTTTATACATGAGGACACGGGCGAACGCCCCTACGCGTGCCCACATTGCAACAAGAGGTAAGGGTTATACATGCGGGTAGACAGTGTTAGATCTGCAGCAAGTCGTTCCGGGTGTCGTATTGTTTGACTTTACACATGAGGACACACGGGCGCATGGCCCTACGCGTGTCCACATTGCAACAAGAGGTAAGGGTTATACATGCGCGTAGACAGTGTTAGATCTGCAGCAAGTCGTTCCGGGAGTCGTATTGTTTGACTTTACACATGAGGACACGGGCGAACGCCCCTACGCGTGCCCACATTGCAACAAGAGGTAAGGGTTATACATGCGAGTAGACAGTGTTAGATCTGCAGCAAGTCGTTCCGGGAGTCGTATTGTTTGACTTTACACATGAGGACACGGGCGAACGCCCCTACGCGTGCCCACATTGCAACAAGAGGTAAGGGTTATACATGCGAGTAGACAGTGTTAGATCTGCAGCAAGTCGTTCCGGGTGTCGTATTGTTTGACTTTACACATGAGGACACACGGGCGCACGGCCCTACGCGTGCCCACATTGCAAAAAGGGGGAAAGGGTTATACATGCGAGTAGACAGTGTTAGATCTGCAGCAAGTCGTTCCGGGTGTCGTATTGTTTGACTTTACACATGAGGACACACGGGCGCACGGCCCTACGCGTGCCCACATTGCAACAAGAGGTAAGGGTTATACATGCGAGTAGACAGTGTTAGATCTGCAGCAAGTCGTTCCGGGTGTCGTATTGTTTGACTTTACACATGAGGACACACGGGCGCACGGCCCTACGCGTGCCCACATTGCAACAAGAGGTAAGGGTTATACATGCGAGTAGACAGTGTTAGATCTGCAGCAAGTCGTTCCGGGAGTCGTATTGTTTGACTTTACACATGAGGACACACACGGGCGCACGGGCCTACGCCTGCTCACATTGCAACAAAAGGTAAGGGTTATACATGCGAGTAGATAGTGTTAGATCTGCAGCAAGTTGTTCCGGGTGTCGTATTGTTTGACGGTACACATGAGGACACACACGGGCGCACGGGCCTACGCCTGCCCACACTGCAACAAGAGGTAAGTCCAGTGTTGTAGTGTTATTATACTCATAGTGTATATACGAAAAACTACATTCTTGCGAGATCTGTGGCAAGTCGTTCCGGGTGTCGTATTGAATTCCTACCTTATTTTGATGTTCAAAATGTACTTAAACTGTTATTTCACTTCATACCTTTACACAGATTCAAAGCCCACAGCGTGTACAACCACCACCTGCTCACACACTCCGAAGTACGCGCGTACAAATGCCCGTACTGTCCTAAAGCATTCAAGACGAGCGTGCAGCTCGCAGGACACAAGAACTCGCACACGAAGCCGTTCTCCTGCCAGCACTGTAACAGGTAACCAGTAGTCAGGTTCAAAACTTGGGACGAGTTGTACCAACTTACGATTACAGACCGATCAACGTTAAATATGGTGCCGGCAGCTGTCAACCCATAGAAATTTCTCAAACTTCCCATTCAGACAGATGTTAACAAACGACATGACTACTATGACTAGAGACGATTTAATGAAACCTGTCCTTTAAAATGGCGCAAAATTATGTAAAAGAAAAAGTTGGCTTGCATGATTCATGTTATGTTATTTTTTAATTTTAGTGCTCTCACTGCCATTTTAGTAATATGCATGTGGTGTTTACTTATCAGTGATCTCTAGCATAAAACTGTTATTTATTGCAAGCTATACATGTACTTTACCCTGTAAACAATTGATGGTAAACCTAATAAATTTGCAAATAGTTTATACCCAAATAAAGCCGACTTCAATTAACTATAGAAAATACCGAAATCGCCATGAGCGTGCCTGTCGAATTTTAGAAGATCCCAGTATCAGACCTTTACCATATTTTTTATTGGACCGACTTGGGAAAACCTATTTAAAAAAAATATATCAAAACTGGCCGACGTGGTCAAAAGTTATCAGGGAACATACATACATATCAAAAAAACTAACATGCTGACGAACCGAGAACCTCCTTCCTTCTATTGAAGTCGGTTAAAACGTCTTAAACTAATGCTCATCAAACATTATTTCCTCAGGCCTTTTGCATCTCTGTATGCGGTTCGAGCTCACACAGAAACGCACGCGCGACAGAATAATCTCAAGTTCTCGTGTACGCTGTGCGGGGCGAGCTACGCGCGTACATTCGCGCTTAAGGACCACATCAAACAGGTGCACAACAAGGAGTTGGATGCTGTCGATAAAACGGTAAGTTTCTAGTCTATAAGTATCGTCTCTACTTAAAAAACTTACTTACTTAAAAAACGCCTTAACGGCAATGCGCGCGCGACAGGACAATCGCGAGTTTTAATTTGTATGAGCTATACCGGGTGTAAAATCCAAATGGGTCAGTATGGAGAAGTCGGGAACTATGAGAGATAGCGAGATCTGTTCTTAGGAACCATGACGTCGATTTTAGATTTAATAATAATTACATTCAAACTTTTTTATTAACTCTCATTCATAACCGGGAATCGAACCTGGTCAAAATCAATGTGTATAAATTCTGCAAGTCGCAAGAAGCACAAAACTAATGGAATCTTGTTTAAATAATTGAAAGAAAAACCCACCAATAAGATAATTATTTTATTTCAGTAAATGTTCAAAATGGTAGCCATTCTGTCGAATACAAAGATTAATTAAAAATATTGACCAGGTTCGATTCCCGGTTATGTATGAGAGTTAAAAGTTTGAATGTAATTATTATTAAATCTAAAATCGACGTCATAGTTCCTAAGAACAGATCTCGCTATCTCTCATAGTTTCCGACTTCACCATACTGACCCATTTGGATTGTACACCCGGTATACATACGCGTGATCATTCACACGAAACGTCGTTGCGGTCAAGCACAACAATTAGTTAGATGCTGACGGTAAGTTCCTTATATATTTCTAATTAATCCAGGACCTGAGTACAGGTCTACAGGGAAGTTCGTGTATGGAGTTTTTTTCGGGAAAGTTTAGTACGAGTCTTAGTAAGTACTTTTGACTTGGGTGGAAATCCGTCACTTGGGACGTTTTCCAGTTATGACGTCATTAAATTTTGATATCAAAAAGAATGCATTTTTTCTTCAGAAACTTATTCATAATTTTATTGCATTAATAATCATGTGTTACATAAGGTCTTACAAAGAGCATTTTACAGCTAGTGTTCACATGAACTCTGTTAGGGTATATAGCAATGTAATTAACTAAAAATAATACTTAAACAATTACCTATACTATTACAATATTTTTCATTTTTAGTAACTATATGTACAAAGTAATTGGTTAAATTTAACGCCGACAATAAAACAATACAATTTATATAATAATAATTTAGAAATTCCATTTATGTGTTATAATTAATAAAAGCTTAACTTTTTTTTACAGTTTATTAAATATTTAATTGGATTATCTTATATCATTTAGAAATTCATCAATAGAGTAATAGCACCTTTTAATTAACAGATCTTTCAGTTTTCGTTTGAATAATTCATCTTTGATTTCGTTTTTTATTTCGTCTGGTATTTTATTTGCTATTTGTATGCATCGGTAATACGGACCATTTCTGAACATTGCTGACGCTGAAGTTGGTAATTCTAGCTGGTTTATTTTATTTCGTCTCTGTGATTTTATTACTTTTTGTTTAAATAAATACATGTTCTTCCTGAAAAATAGAGCTGCTTCCAGAATATAAATTGAGGGTAACGTAAGGATTTCAAGTTTAATGAAATGCGGACGACAGCTATCCGGTACCCGGGTATTTGTTAGAATGCGGATGCATTTCTTCTGTAATATGAGTAATTGGTGCACATCAGTGCTGGCTCCCCATAATATTAAACCGTATTGGAGCCATGCATGGGCGAAGGCTAAATAGGCTGATAACGCAGTTTTTTGATTTGTATTTACCTTGAGTACACTTAATGCATAGATAAAGCTACTCAATTTACTTTTGACGGATTGAATATGATTTTTCCAATTTATACTTGAATCTATTGTTATTCCTAATAATTTAAATTCAGTTACTTCTTCAATAATTGTCTTGTTTATCTGTAATGTCATTTCTAATGCAGTTTTCTGTATTGGTTTAAATTGTATTATTTTAGTTTTTCTAAGATTTATCTCTAGGTTATGGTTTTCTAGCCTTTTGCAAACTGTTTTTGATACTTCTGACAAGCGATCGTTACATTCCGTGCTACTAGAGAGATAGAGCGGGGTATCAAATAATAGGACTTCATGAGCTGATCCTGAATTCTGATATAGCCAGTGATTCCTTAAAACTCAGAAACTTTTCAAAATACCAAGTTCCAGTTCTACTGCCAGGATTTATTATAAAAATACGCGGAATAATTCGTTAAACCCTCATAAATTAAAAATAATGCAGTATACATTTGTGGAGGATTTGTTCATTCCTGAAGACTGGTCATTCTGTCTGCGCAATAGAGTCTGGTTAACTCAGTAGTTTATTAACAGCAAAACTTTGTCATTAGTGTCATTAACTCATTACAGACACTACAAACTTACTTCCTATAATCTTAATACTTGCTAATCTATGGAATTATTAGCAGTGATAAGTCAAAAGAAAAAAAAATTTTTTTGATGAATTGGAATACTTTATTTTTTTCTTAGTTAAGCCATAATGTTAACAAACATTTCTCGATCACAAATCACTACATTCCGAAAGAATCAGTCAATTTAAGTTACCACAATTAGTAATATATAACAAAGTCAAAATATTTATTTGTATGATTGACATAATTTACAATAGGTGTTACAGTTTGGTAAAATGTGTATAACTATGCCTTACCAGAAGGTATACAAATGGCAAGCAGAATTTTACATGCAGCATGCTTACCCTACCTACTACATACATTATAATAATTTGGTGTCGACAAGTGTGCGGTCATGCATGTACAGCGGGGGAAAGTTGTAAATTCAACAAATTTACAGCTTTCTGAGACAACGTCAGATACCTATAAATATCTTGGTATGTCACAGTCTTTGGGTATCGAGGGTGAGGGCATCAAGCAGGCAGTGAAGGAGTGCTTTTTCTGTCGCCTGACAAAAGTACTCAATAGTCTTTTGTCAGGCGGCAATTAGGTGCGCGCCTTCAACGCCTGAGTGAGATGCCCTTGCTCACATACTCCTTTGGCATATTAAGATGGACTCAGACTGAGCTCGATTTCCTGGATCAAAGGGTGCGTGTACTGCTCACTACGCACCGTATGCTACACCCGCGCGCGTCTGTTATGAGACTGCACATCCCGCGGAAGCTTGGAGGTCGCGGCTTCTTAAATGCCAAAGACCTTCACAACCGCGAGGTGTGCAGTCTCAGAGATTATTTCCTAAACAGCGAGTGTGGGATGCATCGTGATGTGGTGGCAGTAGACACACTCCTCACCCCGCTCTCCATGGCAAAAGAGAACTGGGGCAGACTTAAAGTGCTGAGCGCCGAGGACCGCAGGGCGGTGTGGAAGAGTAAGGAGCTACATGGGCGATTCTACAAGGCCCTTATGGGGCCCGACGTAGACCTGCTCGCATCGGTAAACTGGCTACGTTTTGGGGATCTTTTTGGGGAAACTGAAGGTTTTGTCTGTGCAATTGCGGACGAGGTTATCATGACGAACAACTACCAGAATATATATACTGAAGGATGGTACGGTCGACATTTGTCGGGCATGCTGCCGTCCCGGAGAGTCACAGTCATATTATTTCCGGTTGTAGTCATCTTGCTAACGGCGAGTACTTGCACAGACATAACTTGGTGGCCAGGATTATTCACCAGCAGCTTGCTCTTCTATACGGTCTTGTGGACTTCGAAGTTCCGTACTATAAGTACCCACCTGCGCCAGTTCTCGAGAATGGTCGTGCAACGCTCTATTGGGATCGGTCTGTCATCACGGACAGGACTATTGTAGCCAACAACCCTGATATCGTGCTGACAGATCGATTGAAGCGCCAGGCAATACTCGTTGACATCACCATCCCCCATGACGAGAACCTCGTGAAGGCTGAGAAGGACAAATCCAGCAAGTACCTAGACCTGGCACACGAGGTAACCGGAATGTTGATTCAATGATCATTGTCCCGATAGTCGTCTTCGCGAACGTTCTAATAGCAAAGAGTCCCGACCAACATCTCAAGAGACTCTCGTTAGATGGCTGGGTCAAGGGTCAGATACAGAAGGCGGTACTCCTGGACACGGCGCGGATAGTCCGGAGGTTTCTCTCTCTGTCGCCCTAACCACCGGTAGCTTAGGCCCTGCCTCGCTGCCGGCGGCACCCTATGTTAGGTTTTTTTATAATGCTTTTATATTTTGTATGTATGTTTATATATTTTACTTTTATAAAGTTATTGTAAAAAACCTAGCTTAGGTACGAAAATAAATACAGAGATAATAATAAAGCCTCTTTATTTCCTTAAAATATTACATATAATTATTGTAATATTTAATCCATATCTAAACATTTTTTTCCTCCTTTCAATTAGGATTAATAATTTATTATGTCCTAACAATTTAATAATATAATAAACATAATATAAATTAACAATTGAATTAAAAAATATATATGACATGCATCATTAAAAATTAGCTAAAATTCATCAATAATAAAACTCAATTTTTTTATGTTTTGAATTTAGCATGTTTTGTAAAAATTGAGTTTTATTAATGATGAATAATTTAAGCCGCAGTAAATTAGTTTTACTGTAAACAATGTAGTGCCGGACTTGGCACCATTTCAGAGAATCTACGGAACTTGGCACCCATTTAGATCTCAATTCTTTTGTCGGTGAAGACGACAACCAAGCATCCATAATAACCAAGCATAATCTTAATATTGAACTTGGCTCCCATTTTCAATTTATGTTTGTGATGGGATAGCTGTTTATTCAGAATAATAGAACACGAAGCTGCTGCTTTCTTTTGTAAAAATGTAAAATACAAATGTTAAGAATAAAGTTTAGTTTTCCGTATCATCATCATCCTAGCGTTATTCCCAGAATAGTTGCGTCCTGAAGGGTGCCTGGAGTCCGCTACCTAATCCCAAGAATAGGCGTAGGCACTCGTTTTTACGGAAGCGACTGCTATCTGACCTTCCAACCCAAAGGGGAAACTCAGGGAAACTAGACCTTATTGGGATTAGGCTTGTTCTAACTTGCCTTAACGACTGCTATCATAGACAGCAGCCGGGATCAACGGCTTAACGTGCCTTCCAAAGCACGGGAGCGCTCAGGACTGACCCCGCTCGACATTGCTTGACCTCGCATACCGCACGCAGTACCGCACCGCTGGGCCACGAACGCTCCTTCCGTATAAAGACGTAATAATAAGTTAAAGGCACGGGCAGTTTATTTTTATTGTGTGTTTAATTATAATAATTAAGAATGATATAATTCATATAATATAACGGTACTACAGCATACTTTTTATCGACAACGATATATAAAATAAAATAAATTTTATATGTCCTCGCACTATTGAAATGTCAGTACACAATTGCAAACATATTAGGAACACATATTTTACCCCCTATTTAATGACCGCTAATAGTCTTACCTCGGAACCAAAAATACCTGACCGGGATTCGAACCCGGGGCCTCCAGCTTCGTAGGCATGGCACTACCAACTAAGTCAACGTGTCGTCCCATCGATGAAATTATATCGATGATCAAGAGTTCAGATTATGGTTAGAATTACGCTTGTTTAGATTGTAGACAATAAATAACATTGGTTCGTCATGAACACTAAAATGTGCCTAAATAAACCCTCTCAGAATAACATTAGAACTAAATAATAGTGTTATTATTTTATTGTTCCGTTTGTTGCAGACGGTGGATCTCAAAGAGGAAGGGTGGATATTGTCGGAAGGGGACGCCGACGCGATGCAGGTGGCTCTAGACAAATCTGTGCCAAGTGAGGTAAGCGTCTTAGCTATACTTAAAATCATTTGAATTGACCGAATTGTATCAAATTAACCCGTTCAAATAGCACTTTACAGTGCAGCAAGAAGGTTTAAGTTCTAATGGCAGTTTCTTAAAAGCCGGACGTTTTAAATAATTTCAACATAATAGCAAATTAGCTGGCCTACCTGTAATATATTGAGCACCAAGCGTCCGATACAGATACGGCAATACGCCAAAAGTGATATAATGTGGTATTATATCCGTGTTTTCATGTAATATGAATAAATAAATATTTCAAAAGTGAATATTGTAAAACAGCCTTTACAATGAAACAGTTATCAAGATTTCGATATTTTTGAAAATTTGTCGGTAGTTCTAATTAACTAGGAGGGCGTCTTGGTCTACAATTGTTTAAACGCTCTTTTATAAAAATTAAATATGACTAATAAAAATATTATGCAGTTTTGTGAACCTCTTCCCTACACAAATTGTTTGTCAGAGGTTTATGGTTGTAAGTCAAAGTAATCCGATATTGTCTATAAAACAAAACAAATCAATAATCAAATTGTGTATATTAACATTTATGTAGTGTATAGGGGCATTTTCTGAAATAAGTGTACCGAATTAGCGTGAGTTGTTAATAAAAGTTAATCCATGTTGGTTTTATCACGATTATTAAGCATTCAATTTCTATGAAAACTTATTTGTAGTATATTTTTATCAATTGTATGCGTTGTCACAAATCAAAAACGCGAAATAGAAAAATAGTTAATTTTTCTTAAATTTCAGTGGTTAATTATCGTCACAAAACCGACATTGATTAACTTTTTTTAACAACTCACGCTAATTTGGTACACTTATTTCTGAAAATGCCCATAGACTCGGTCTATAGTTTATTTATGACATAGTCGACCCCCCGGGGCTTAACGCTTGAGCGTGGCTAATCTAATACATATTAACTTGCTATGCGTATTATAATGTATTTAATATCATGCGTTTTCTTTTGTTTACAGATGAATCAGCTGGTAATAAATCCTAACGAAGCGGAGTCTGTGATTATTTATGAGACCCATAAATGAAATAATAATATATAAGAAAGTCAAAACCTACTGGAAATCATTAAAAAGGCTGGATTGCCCAGTGGCCACGTACAACCTTGGCCAAAAGCATTGAGTATTTTGCTTTGTAACTTGTTAATAAACTATTATTTTTACTTACAATTTTAGTGACGTAAAATATAAAAAGGCATGTGAATATCCAGACAACTTTGGTAGATATCATTTGGAAGTACTTATTTGCCCTAGAAAACTGTAAGCTAAATATAAACGGGTTTGCAATAAAAAGTAACAACTGCATTTTTTCCGTAAATTAACTAACGTCAACGAATAGGTGGTGTTATTCAAAAATATAAGATTGCTCTATTATTTTTAAAAGATATAAAATGCTCTTGATACGAGTTATATGAAAAACGACAGAAGTGCCCAATACTTTTGGCCACGGTTGTATATGTAAGATTATGATATTTTATAGTTTTGTATATATGTACGCGGTATCCTGCTAATTGTAAATGCGTAATTATTTTTGTATTAAACTTTTACAATATGTATAAATCAAATTGAAAACGGCATTTTTTTAATTATATTTTTCTACACTTGTTTCGAAATTATAACATTTGTTGAAGGGATTACTTGTGTACTCATTAGAGTCATTAGGGACAATGGGGATTATCTCTGGCAGGTAACCATCTGGTAGTTTTATTGCTTTTTCGTTGTTGTCAATAAACCCGTGGGCATTTACTGGACCTCCTACAAACAATCTCGATTATTCTTAACTATTTGCGACATTCTTTAATCTCAAATCATTTCAATCGTTCTTGTTCTTTATCAATTTGCTCATTGTGACATTCTTTATTTTTATTACTGGTGCTACTTGCGCTCTCTATGGTTTGGGGAAGGCATATCAAGGTTCAGGGGTGTTAGCACAAGATGAGAAATTGCAATATTTCGCTCTGGTTCAAAGTGCAAATTTTGATGACTACATTTTTATATTTTAACACATTTTTATTTGTTTAGCGTCCACCTTTTGTGGTTTATCTGAAAATCGATCTTATAAATAAAATAATATGATCGGTTTTATTGTTTAGACGAACTAAGTAATCATTTTCACCTGGCTGTAGTTCTTATTATTGTAATATGTATATGATAAGATGTAATTACCAAAATGAAATAGTTTAAAAGTAATCAATAAATTGATTTAAATTATTTGTCTTGTTTTAATATATTTAGTGCTGGGTAACGACGGGTGGGGAAAGAAAATTCAGTTTATATATATTGATTCAAATTTATTGGAATTAGAAAACACGATAAATGAAGGTTCTAAATATTATCACCTACATTGCTTTTTTATTTTTGGTAATCAGCTTCTTAATTTATAACCAGTTAAGCCTAAAATTAATATGTAGTACCTAAAATAAAAATAATTTCACGATTCTTTGGACCGACCGAATTTGGAAATTATTTACAGCGTGTAAATTTCGTATACACCTAGTTCTTTGGTACTTTTTAAAATACCTACTTAATTACTATCACAATATTCGATTTTAACAATGCATATGTACAAAATCAATTGGCTCGGAGGACGAACGTCCTCTAATACAACATCGTGAAGTACCCTATCATTTCACATTAAAATTAATCAACAATTCTTAATAATATGGAATAAGTAAGCGTCTTTCTTTGGTTAAACATGCACAATGTGTCAGGTCACGTTTGGCCGTTCCACTCGCCCTCCATTCTCCAAACGGAGAAGGCATAGCTTAGCTTATCCTGCGCTAGATACTTGCCGTGTTCTCCGCCGGAATCTGTCTCGATGGGCACACACTCGTTGTTAGACAATATCTGATATAAAAACTCGATGTACTGCGTCGCGAGTTGTAGCGTCTGTATTTTAGACAGTTTGTCGCTCGGCAGCGAGGGTATGATTTGCCGCAAGCTCGCGAATGCCTCGTTGAGGCTCTGCGTTCGCTGTCGCTCTCTCACGTTCGCCATCATGCGCTGTATCTGCATTTCCTGGAACGACTGCGCTTTTTTTCGGGACGATTTCGAGGAACGCTTTCTCGATCTCCGCTGCTCGTCGCTTCCGTCGCTCCGCTCTTCCGTTGACGCGCGGTACTCCCCGTTCTCGTTCGGTTCGTAGAACGTCCGCACCGTGTCTTGGGAGTTGGAATCGTCGAAGTAGAAAGTCCTGTTTTCCCTGCGCTGGTCTTGACTGTACTCGGGGTCGTAATGAAGGTATTGCGGGTACTCTCGTTCGTCGCTGTCGAATATGACGTTTGAAGGCCACTGTTGTTGGGTCGGTCGTTCGGTGCCGTTGCTTAGATCTATTAAATGTGTGGGGGAGGACGGAGCGAAGCCTTGTTCCGCCGTCTGCCTCTTGATCTCCATGGCGGGGTAGCTGTAGAAGTTCTCGTCGTCCGGATATTCCGAGTCTTTCTCACGCTTTATGGGCACTGTTCTGTAGTCGAAATGTTCGTAGTTCATAGTTGGCGGTTCCGGGTGGTAATCGTGTAACATAGGCGCGCGGCGAGTGCAAGCGGGTGCAACTGACTGAGTCCCTGTCCTGAGGCTGAGGCGAGGCGTCCCTTCATTGACAAGACACAAAAAATAACCATTTCCATCGCGCCTCCCTCCACGCGCCGCCCCGCCTCCCGGCGGGTGCGAGCGGGACGGCGGTAGAGTTGATCGTCGTATGTTTATCTTGTCCATCATCTTCGGAACGTATTTACTGCGGTATATAGAGGTATGTGGATTCGGTCGCCATTCCGATCGCATCGGTGATCGCGCATCCTGTATAGGACACCCGGTTGTGAAGAAATGAATCTTTATTTTTTTCCTTTCACGTGACGAAATGTATTAAGATTTATGAATGTATTTAATCTATTTATTTTGTACTCATTTTATAATGTAGAGTTGTAGGTATATTTGAAGGTGTGTACTTAGTTTCATTTTAAGGCTACGCCTGATGGATCTTAGGGTAGGTAGGACGTAGGTTCCCTCAAACTATTTGCAAATGACGATAGAGAAGTTAGTTTGTCTACTCAAGAAGCAATCGGGCTTATTCAATAAAATGTGTACGTTTTAGGTGCTTACCTACTCATTTAATTAATAAATAAATATTTGTGGACTATGGGTACTAGGCGACGATATATGTACGTACTTATAAAGATAAATAAATACTTAAATACCTATATAGAAACAAATATTCATGTTCATCACATTAATAAATGCCTTGACCGGGATTCGAACGTGGGACCGCCGCCAGCTTCATAGGCGGGGTCACTGTCACTACCAACTAGGCTAAAAGTGGTCATAATTTCCTTAGAAGTAGGTGAGAGAAATGGGGCTTTTTCGACTCTGGAGCATTAGCACTCTTCTTGCAGTACTATCTTAGAGAGTAGACATAGATTCACACCTTTATTCCCAAATGGGGTAGGCAGAGCACATGAAACTAATGTTCCAGTGCTACTTTTAGCATACCTAAATGGAGGGAATGGGCTTAAGGAGTGGAGTCTATAAACCTACAATCTAAGGAGTGGGTCCTAAGGTAATGACCTACAGGTTAGGATTAAGATTGCTTTTAATTCCTTTTAACTTGATAGCTTGCTAAGGTATAATCGAGGAATAAAAATGTACGCCAATTTTAATGAAATTAGGTCCAAAAAGTACCGAAAATTTCATTTCGTGACTGTACAACTGCAGTTGTTCATTTCTTCCAGCGGGCGTATGATGGTTGCCATTTTATCACTTATCGTCGTGGATAAGACGCCCGTCACTCTCGCACTCGCATACTTGTTAGAACGTGACGAATGTCTTATCCACGACGATAAGTGATAAAATGGCAAGCATCATAGGCCCGCAGGACTGGAGTATCCGAGTCGGTTTTTTTTCGCTAACGACGAAATAAAGTAAGATGTTATTCCGAATTCGAAAGTATGAAAAATAACGAACGTCACCCCATCCTAACCGCCAACCAAGCGATGCCTCCGGCGCCACCCAAGCTCCAGTAAAGTTTTTTGTTTGTCTCGCCCTGCCAGCTCCTGCTACGCTATTCACAATCCGCCTCGACTGCACTCACCATACGCGGTTTATCTTGATACCGACGAAGATACTTACAAACTACGCTTCATCGAAACTCAGACTTATGTTGGATGGTTTGAGGTGCGTCGTCGCTAGTCGTTGTGAATGACTAACTCCTGAACTAAAAATACCCGTGACGTAATAGGACCACGGCGGTGATCCCACGGCGTAGCCTGCTCTTTGTTACGACTCATTATAAATATTTAATTTATTTATCTCACGCTCCTTATACACCGATGGCATCTGGGTAACGTTAAAATCGGTGTAGCCACCGTCATATCATAAACATTCCTTGAAGTCAACTTTTCATCATAATTCTCCATAAATTACAGCGTAAGGTAGTTCAAGAAAGGAGTTCAAGTTTTTAATAATGAAAATAATAATATTTATTCATGACACACACAATACAATTTACAGACAATCACATTTTGCCACGAAATGGTCACAGCTCAGCGTAATGCTGGCAGAGCCAGCGCTGGTCTTTATATCTTTATTTAGTAATGGTTTTTATAGGGTCTGCCACGAGTGCCCTGAAATTAAAACGACTTACCATCATACGAGCCGTACGCTTGTCTGCCAACGTAGTATAGAAATCATCAACGTGTCTGATGGGCTAAGCTGTTAACCCTTTGAACGGCAACAGAGTCACTTACACGCCAACTTATTTGCCTTAGTAAGACATAGAATAACAAATGAATATTAGTGTAAAGCACGACATAACACCTATAGGTATTGGCGACATAGGCACATCTTTAGGCGTTCTTGGCGTACAAAGAGTTAAAGTATATTAGGGTCGTCTTGATACGCACCACAGAAAGTAAATACCTTAGTCAGTAATAAAAACTGTCTCTAAAATAAGTCCTATTCAGAAAGTCTTGGCACCACAGACCACTTAACCCTAGACCTAAGTACCTAGCTAGTCTGTTGGTAGGGTTAAGTGGTCAGTGGTTGGCACCCACCTAACGCTTAGTGCGACAAAGTACAAAATGATCATCTACATTTGCTGCTGACTGTACCATGTGAGTACCTAAATTATTAATTAGGTATTAGGTAGGTACCTATACCAAGTCCTTGAGCCTACATTACATAGCTAACCCTAATTATATACAATCCTTGAGCTTACATTAGGTTCACATAAGTCTTACAGTCTACCCTACCTAACAAGTAACTACAGAAATAACGTTAGAATAACATTTTTTTATTAAAAGTATATTTGGTAAAGATGACAGTTGGGACGGCAGCCTCCTAATGCACTGGGCCTCCCTACATTTAAGTTTACGCACTAACATGGTATTATAAGTCTTTTGTAGTACTAACAACATATGGATAAAAAGTTGTCCGAAATAAATGCATTTACTTTTATTTCTTTTATAAAGTTACACATAAAAATTGTATGAAAAAAAACGTGTCAAAACGGAATCATTTAAATTGTAGACAAATTAAAAAGCCTTAACGATGGTCCTAAAATTTGATCCCGACCCACTTAGATAGTATTTAATTCTTCGTCGGTAGAACACCATAGAGCGTTTCATTGGCTACGGTACAGTGATAAATAAAGACACTGCAATCGATATATTCAAGTACCTATACAGTCGGCGTCAAATCGTCAATATATGTTTACAATTTTCAAGGCGAAATTTGTAAAAATATATTGACGTCGACTGTACCTACCTATACGAAAATAAGTTTGACTTAACGTCGGTTTCTTCTTCTTCTTCTTCGTCCCATTACCCTCTGCTGGGGTGTAGGGCTCGAATCAACTCCCTCCATTCGCTTCGGTAACGTCGGTTTAACACGAGTTAAATCAAAGCAACGGATTTAGTCAGAAGTTAAAAAGTCAACTCATAATAGGTTAACCCTCGTAGTAGCTGGCACGGTATTTCACTGTATTTCGGGATTCATACCACACGGTGACGCAGGATTATTAATAACTCGATTATTTTTTGACAGTTTAATAATTGAAACATGAAAAGAATATGTATACATTCATGCTGCATTTTAAACATACTTACGTTATTTTTTGATGGTATTTGATAACCTAAATTCCTACGTTATTATCTACTTAGGCTTGGCTTATTCACCGAGCGAGCGAAGCGTCTCTGTTTCATCTTGGGCAAAAATGCTTTCGTATGCCGAATCGAAGTCCAGATGTCCGGATGTCCATCCGGCTACCTCTACAGATCGCATTTCTCAACCGATTTTCGTGAAATTTTGTGAGCAGTTTCGATAAACTTACGGAATTTTATTGTCGAGTCAGTTTTTGGAAATAGGTACCTACTAAACTAAATTTGAAAATAAAAATACTAACGATATCGCGATGTCAACGCTTACAGAGGCACTAGTCTAAGTAATACACTTAGATAACCTTTATAACTTATCTTTAAGTTTTTCAATTTGCCACCGTAAACATTGCAATGATTACGACACAACGTAGTTACCCATCATAAAATGCACCTGCGTTTTATTGGCGGGCGCGGCAGGCGCATTGTGTCTCTTTGTCCAATGCGGGGAGCGGGTTTCAAAGGAAGGACTGCGTGGGGACTGCAAACCGTCGCCATATCTTTTGTGCAATAGAACTGTAATGGACAACGGTGGTAATATGTTTATAAGTAACTTCATAGTTCTAACTTTTCTGTAGTTGCGCTTGGGTAACCCAATTAAAGTTGGGTTGTGATAGTTGTGATGTTACGATGCGCAAATATGCATTTTTCAAGACATACCTACTTATATCATATGCATCTGATAACGATTGAGGACACAGCTGGAAGCGCTAATCTCGAGTAATTTTGCTGTTTGCCCGCGCATGTAACAAATTGCGAAATTAGAATAAAAGTCAATATCAAATGTCAAAACGAATGAATATCTCGCGAATCGCGACGCACAGTATTGGAATTGTTATTTATTATGGCCATACCGATTTGTAAATAGATTTGTAAGCATCCCGCTTGCAGTAATTTAGCTTTTATTCCTTGATAGGACTCTTGTACCTATAGCGCAGTTGGCTTTAATAAGTATAAAGGCAAACGTAAAATTTACCTAATTTATGTAGATGTATCTGGTGTGTATCGTAAGTTTTCCTCAGCGTAGATGTAGACATGATGGAATGAGATGGAAGTTGGCTAGAGCCAACATACTTTTGCTAATGAAGTAATTACTAATTACCTACTAAAGATGTCTCCGTAATTATTTGTAAGTGGCTTATTCCTAAGAAATAGACCTTCGGAATGACTCATTAAATTTGCCAGATGTCGTCCCGTCCCTGTATTTCCCAAAGGATGCAAACTATCGTAGCTTCAAAACACCGCCCTCCACTTACCGTTATCTGACTTTTTAAGTCTTCAGTTCACACGCATTTTGTACGAGCGTGAATTACTAACAGGAAATGACCCTCTCGTCATCCCGACAAAGTAATCTAAACAGTTTTAGAAATTATTTCGTAATTACTCAGATTTAGAAAACTACCGACTAGCGTACTTTTTATTTAATGGAAATTTATAGATATATGTATATTTAATAAATATATTTGTTCTTTTTAAGGTATTCAATAAAATGTATTTGTATTGTATTGGATTCGTTTAGACAAGACACTATTTACTGATTGGCAAATTACACGCATGACTCCTGATATGAATGTATGTATAATCCTCTCTGCTATGATTTGGTTGCAGGTACAAAAGCTCCCGAGGATACTACTCTGTGTTGAGAGTGAGGGACCTGCATATGTTTCTAGCTGTCAACACACCAAATCCTCAAGTTAACAAAGGATCGGCAACGCGCTTGTGATTCTTCTCGCAAGCGTCTATAGGCGACGGTATCTGCTTACCATCAGGCAGGCCGGAAGCTGGTTTGCCACCGTCATAGTAAAAAAAATGGTATTTTTCATCGGAGAAGTTAGTACTTAGGTAAGTATTTTAGACTTGGGTGGACATATATCCCCTTCATCATGTGTTTTCCAGCTGGTCTGGTGGTATCCAGTCGCGGAATGTAAAAGTTTGTCACTTTTTGACCTTAACAGTATTAAAATAGAGTCGAAAAGTGATGAACCTTTTTACACACTCACACACAGACTACATAATCATTTTCAAACCACGCTAAGTTTGGGCTCTTCCAGAAGAACGAATGGCTGAATGATTTTTTTCTTAAATATACGCCGAATGACTCGTTATATCCTTATATCTTAGTTGATACCTACCGTCCACGACAGGTTTCTGAAAAAAATATTTTTATTCATACAAAAGAATATGACGATAGCTGTAAATTGTGCCAGGTGAGGGATGTCCACCCAAGTCATTAGACTTGGACATAGGTACTTACGTAGTAGGAGTTTTAGTAGCTAAGTACTATACAACTCCCACTAAACTAAACTTTCCTGAAGAAAATTTCTCCATACGCGAACTTCCCTACAGGACTGATGTAGTCAGGACGTGGACTAAATAATTATATGGGGTGCAATGCAACCGATCTAAATATCTTAGATGATCAATTTTTGTATATATATTTATTTATTTCGAGGATCTCTGAAACGGCTCTAACTATTTCGATGAGATTAACAGCTCAGAAGTTTGCGGGGCCGAAAAATCGACTTAGCTTGGTCTCATCTTCGGAAAAACTCAAATTTTCCCAGAAAAGTCGCCCAGGTATAAATTATACTTTATTAATATTAAAAGTGATGCAGACTGTGTTGAAAACATAATCGTTTGTTAGAAATTATAGTCGTGTGTATCGTTCTTCTAGTTCCAGTACAAAAATATGAAGAATATGATATGAAGTTCATATGAGCAATTACAGAACACGTTTAGAAATACAGCCATTTTGTACTGGAACTTATGAAGGGGTTTGAAAAAGTTAGCATTATATATAATGATTGCCACTGGGTAACGAAAGTTTGTCATACAATTATATAATTGTTGGTAGCTTTTGTTACTCTTAATAATCGGATTTATTAAATTGAACTCGTGGTAGAATTAACCATGTCGTTAGCTAATGTAGTCTTGTCTTTTTAAATCCATTCATATCTATAGGCGTGTTCCATTAAACCTTGGCTCATTTTTAAATATCTACCTGTTGTTTACTTTGCTTTTTTTAACCACATGGTTTGCGAGAGTCATTTTAATATGCGTTTAATGTCAAAAGGACTATGTGGTTCCAAAATCGATGCTTCAGACAGTATTTAGGAATGAACTGTTCCCAGGCAGGTTCGCAGATATTTCCGACGGTTTATACAAATGTGATTCTATCCCTGATTCTGAACCACTTTTAATATGGGACTAAATTTGTACCTACGCGCGAAAAAAAAGTGCTGTTTCATAGGAGGTTGGATTATTTTGTATTGATATAAATAAATATTAAGGGGCAATTTTTCCACAAATCGAACTAGTCCCATAGTAAGCTCAATAAGGCTTGTGTTATGGGTACTAGACGACGATATATTTAATAGATATATACTTAAATACATAGAAAACATCCAAGTGTTAGGAACAAATGTCTCTGGTGACCACAGAAATAAATGCCCTTACCGGGATTCGAGCCCGAGACCTAGCTCTAGCTTCGGAGGCAGTGACACTACTAACTAGGCTAAACAGGCCGACAAATGTGTATGTTAGTCTGTAAGGTATATGTTAATATGGGCCTTTTGTTGCCTGAAGGAAATAAATAAATAGAATAAGGCCTTCAGTCGATTAATCGAATTGTATGAAGGAAGAAGCACATTTGTTTTGGCACGGACAAACTTGGTCCCATAGTAAAAGTTGTTCTTAAACATGAGTAGAACAGTTTTTTTGTATCACGATTCACGACATTCATGTGTCACTTTAGATGGATATCTGAGTATAAGTTAAAGGAATCCAGCAGGAATTCCAGGTATCTTGACAGATCTCTTTTGCGAAAATTGCTCTTTCCTGTACTGCGCGGCTGCGGCTGATGGGTAGGTAACATACATAGGTAGGCTAGGCCATATTTACCTAACTAAATTTCCTTGAAACATATCATCATATGACATGACTGTTACGATATTGTCACTCTTAAGGTCTTAATACGCGTTTTTATATACTTAGAAAGTAATAATGTAACGTTTTTTAACACTAATCTCCAAAGATTAGGAAAGTACGTCACGACAGGCGTGGATGAGTTGGCGTGTCGTTTTCAACCCCTCGAGTACAGATGTTTGAACAGTGGGTTTAACGCGTCGCCAGTTTATTTTGTTAAGAGTTTTACGGCATTGTGGTTTACGTACGAGTTTTTGTCTGAAAGTGACACCTGCTTCAGATAAGACATTTACGATCACTTACCTACGCACTCGTAGCGCCATTCCTTTGACTTGCGACCATATTCCCATAACAAAGCTTGATGGGAATCTTGGGCGGAAAAACTAGAGAAAAGTATTTTTAAGCCCTAATATCCCGTGGTTAGATGTATAAATAGAAGCGATGAATTAGGCCGTACTTATATAAAAACTACACTTGGATACAATGAAGCTACTTTCACGCCACACCACACCGCGTGGCGGCAAGTCATACCTAAGTACATAATATTTTTAGGCAACACGAAGATAATTCGGGTTATTTTTTCTTCGAGGGCTTTAGAATAAGGTAAGGTACAACATTAGACAAGTCGTTGGGTCCCCACAGACCCTTCACATAGGTATCCTACGAGTAGGTAGCTGCTTGTAAGCTGTAACGATATTAACACTGCAAGCTACTTAAGTATGATGTATGTTACGTATGAGCTGCACCTCTATGGATTCTGCATGCTCTTTTATCTATGCATTTTGATTAAAAATAAATTGCACTATCAGGCGCTATTCCTCATAAAATTTTTGACATCTGGCTGGGCAATATTAAGATGAGTAATATACAATCAAAAGCGGCATATTAGGCAACATCTGGCTTACGGCCTTGTTGTATTTACTTACAGGTCTCATTGTGAGCGACAAACGGAACCAAAACGGAAATCGTTAAAGGGCGTAATTATAGTTATTTTAGTGAAATGCCGAAGACGGTCCAGCGCCGTTTCCCACGTCCACATCTGGTCGCCGTATGCCAAAATGGCCGGCGATGACCATTGTTTCTCAATAATAAAAACGAAGTTTAGGTTCTAAACGGCACATCGTAATAAAGTCTTGGAATTGTTGGAGCCATAAAACATCTGCACGCGCAGCTGCGTAAGGCACCACACGTGTGGCTAAGGCTATGGCTATTATCTTCTGTCTATTAGGCTAACGCTACCTGCTGATAACAGCTATTGTTCTAGCCGGATTGGGACCTCGCACACCTGAACTTTGAATCGATTCAAAATCCTTGGAAATGTGTTTAAGCGGTACATTTAGCTTCTAAAAGTACGAATCTTCCCACATTACGTGGCGATGATCGCGTAGTTTCTATCGTTGGAAATCTCTACCTAAATGATGGTTGAAAAAACAGATATCCTATTGGAGATAATGTCGTTTTGTGTATGGAATTAATAATTATTTTTGACTCAGGGGCTTAGGTAAGGTAACTTAATTAATATTCGCATGCAATGTTTTTGGTCAGGTTAACCTCTTATCAAAATTAATGGGAGTTTTAATTCTTACTATCGCAATAAACGTACTTAGCATGGATTTTTTTATATTCTCAGAAGAACTTTTTTAGTATCTCAAGACGAGAGTCTATGACCAGTGTATGTTGCCAGTGATGACATAATGGGCATTGAAACGTAGTTTCTTACTATGGGCCTCATGAGATGGCTTAAAGTCATCAAAAGACCAATGGAGAGGGCTATACTGGGAGTATCTCATCGTGATCGCATCAGAAATGAGGCCATCCGCTAAACTTAAGTGGCAGTGGGCGGGGCACATTGCACGTAGAACCGATGGCCGTTAGGGCGGAAAGGTTCTCGAGTGGCGACCACTTATCGGAAGGCGCAGCGTGTGTGGGTCCCACACAAGATGGACTGATCAGCTGGTAAAAGTCGCTGTAGTCCGCTGGATGCGGGTGGCGCAGGACCGGGCATTGTGGCACTCTTTGGGGGGGAGGCCTACGTACAGCAGTAGATGTCCTTGGGCAGATATGATGATGATGAATATTTCAGCACAACACCCATGATATATATGTATGTGTAAATTGGGGTGTATATATATATATATATATATATTTATTTATTTATTTCAGAAGATTTCATTTAGTTTCTTTCAAGAAGTTTCTTTGTATATTACGTAGGTACCTTTTGATTAACATAAAGATCTATTTACTTTCTTTTTCTCGATAAATTGCTAAATCCATAATTTAAAACGTTATTTGATTGCAGAATACAGCTCAGTTACAAAAGTCATCGTAACAAATAGATAACCAAAACGCTTTACCTGTCTTTTATTTTGGAATTAGGAGAAAAAAATAACCCAATGATATTTTCCCCGTTTTTCGGGGTTAAATATTTTAATTTAAATCATATTTTCTGTCCCTCCTGTAAACTTCCATAAGACGACGTTAGCAGGTTTACACTATTAGCCTACGATACGAGCATAACGACGCGGACGGAGTCGCGGGCAAAAGCTAGTGTATTTATAGTAACAGTTAGCATTATTTCATGTACCAACATGATAAGTGATAAAAAAAAATTCATAAAAAATACATAATTTTGCATGGAATTATGCAATTCTCTTTTATGCAGATGAGAGATGAAACATAAGCACCTGAAAGGTCTAGCTTTGCTGCATAGGTATCGTCGTGTTTTTTTTTCGGAGAATACGAGTTTTCCCGAAGATGATGAGTGAGACGTAGCTTGATCGATTTTTCGCCTCCTTAAACTCCCGGCATTGTAAATTACATCGGATTTGTTAGAGCTTTTTCCGAGAACCCCAAAATAAATAAATGTATATAAAAGATGTAAAATAATAGTCTCCCACTTGGGTTGGAAGGTCAGATGGCAGTCGCTTGAGTAAAAACTAGTGCCTACGGCAATTCTTGGGATTAGGTAGCGGACCCCGGGCATCCTTCAGGATGCAACTGTACTGAGAATAACGCTAGGATGATGATGATATAAAATGTTGTTATGTTATGATATATTATAATTTCAGTTTTATGTATGTGAGAATTATGTTTAGGTAGTAAGATCAAGATATTTTTTTTTTATTACACTTGAAATAACTAAATTCGTCTCTCCTGTGGTGTCTGTGCATGTAACTTGTAAGTTATGTTTTTACTATATAACATTAGATTTATAAATACAAAGTTTCTTCTTTCTAATATCCATTAACTTTAGATAATGTCTACTTGAAAGACGTACCGCGCTAACCTAAATCTGTGAAGGACACTATACGAAATTTCTTAAAAACAAAAGGATGTTTTCTTTTCATAATTCACCCAAGTGTCATTAGGGTAACTAATAAGCAATAATCATGATAAAGATAATAAAATGACAAGTACAGTACAAATTTGAGATTAAACTGTAGGTGTATGTAGGTATCTATAAAACTATTGAGATTGCCTTTTATCCTATCTAATACAGTTTACATGACACAAATTTATAAGGAATCCTGCAAGCTATTTAGTTCTTATGTTTTTTTCAGCTGAATACCCACCCTGTAATCGAAACGTTCACATTGTACAACTACCTGTTTGCGTGTTCCAAACCTACGTAATGAGAATCATAATGGCATATAAAATAAAAGGATTTTTTGGTTGGCATTCTAGGAAGATATTGGAAGATTGTAGCCGGGTCGGGCGGGCGGAGGCGGAGGGCTCCGCAGATGCGGCCCATGTGTGCGCTTGCGCACCGCCGCCCGCGCCGGCGGCCACGCTGCAGGGAAACCGAGAACAGTCCCGTTTCTAATCTAAATTAATTTTGAATCATTAAGTCTAGTCGCCATCGGGTCGGGTCAGAAACATTCCCACTACCAAAGTGCTCATAAATATCTGAACCCGACTCTTTTATCAAGAAGTTGTGTAAGTAACTACCCTACGGTATGTAAAAGCGATGGAGAGTGTATATGACTTTGAATTAAAATTTCAAGACAAATGCGACCTTTGCTCAAAAAGCTTCGCGGCAGGAGCCTATTTTAAATAGTTGGTTCATTTAAAATAAATACCTATTTTTTTTTCAAACTTTGCTAATAACTCATATTTTCATAAGTATGGGTAAATAAACCGATATTATATATTCCAGTGTTAAACAGTCGTCCCTTTTCGTGAAGCAAGGTTTGTTCATCGCTGACACTCTCAGCCAATTTAAGTGATTCAATTCAATGAATGAACTTATATTTTGTCCCAGTAAAGACGGCATGATGGTGTCAATAGCGTCACCCTGCATTGTCCGGCGTTCACACGACGTTTGGTTTCAGCGCTGCTATTCACTGTGCATACCTACTGCGCGCTTGCTTCGCAACGAACAACCACCAGCATAAGCTCGAACTCTTGTTGTTTCCACTCTAGAAGTTTAGCTATATACTGTGATGACTTGTTGAGCTTAGCGTCGAGCTTAAAATGTATAGTGAATAAAATAAAGGAGGGAACGATTGGAGTTTTAGACGTAATTTGAAATTAGGTATTCAAAATGTCCGACTTGAAATAAAGCTGCCATTAGATTTTGACCATCTTGCTTGTAAAGCAAAGTCGCTTTGTGAACAGTCTTATTTGATACAATTAGGTCAATTCAAATGTTTTTAAGATTTTAAGGGTGATCAACGCTTACGAAGCGGCGAACACGAGACGACCAGTATCAGTCCGACTTTAGGGGATGATGATTGGGCAGAGTTTCCCCTAGTAAAAGATGTCTTGACTTGAAGATCGTATAATGGAATGTTTTGTATTTACAGAATGGCTTCTTATATACTAAAACTTAACTATTGCTATTTCACTATTTACATTTATACAAGACAAGGATAGCCATACAAGTTTTGGCGGGAAACTAACGCGCGCTGTAGATTCGTAGTGCGCATGCGTAGAACTCGCGAAGGCAGGCGGGAGCGACTGCGGCGCGTTGGCGCATGCGCAGACCAAGGGAATAAATACACCCTGTCGCGCGCGCAGTGCAGGGTGAGATACTCGCGGATCTCAATAGCAAGGGGATCGCGACCAGGGAAGTTCATCGCCTCTACCATAAGACGAGGGGCAAGTACGACATCGTACTCATAGTCACCGACCCAGACCAACGTAAGGCAGTTCATGCTCTCAAAGAGGTCCTTAAGATCTCAATTAGGGTAGAGACTCCGAACAGGAGGAACTACATCTCGCAGTGTCACAACTGCCAGAGGTTCGGCCACAGCGCTCGTGGCTGTTTCTCTCCCCCCCGATGCGTCAAGTGCGCTGGTGATCACGCGTCTCGGGATTGCAACCGTCCAAAGGGTTGTAAGGACCCGGCCGGCGTCCAGTGCTGCAACTGTTTGCAACGCAAGCTCCCCCATGGGCATACTGCCAACTTTGGGGGATGCCCTTGTCGCCCAAAGAGTCGCAATACTGGTGCAAAGCCAAAATCCTCACCCCCCTCTGGGCAGAAGCAGAAATCGAGCTGGGCTGCTCCCCAACTTACTTCGCAAGCTTTCCCTGCCCTTCCGGCCGTAGGACTAGGTGCCCCCAGGAACCTGCCGCCCTCTGCGGCCGTAGGCCCCCATCCGGTGCCCCAATCCCAGGCGTGCCCTCCTGCATGGGGGCCCGCCGCCAGTCAAGCGGGCCGGCCCGCTCTAGCTCCCCACTTTGCGCTTATGCAGGTTCTTCAGATGCTCCCCGCGGAGGCGGCGAGCGGTCTGAGTGCTTACCTAAGTGCTGCGACACAGAAATACTTCGCCGCTCAGTTCGGCAGTCAGGGTCTCGGTGCTTATTAGTATGGATCGTACGGCCCTAAAGCTTAAACCTACTTCGCTTACCATTGGTATTTATAATGCCAATGGCTTGAGGGGTATGAAGGACGAGGTGATAAACTTCCTTCGCGATCACTCAGTAGATATATTCCTGGTCCAAGAGACCTTTTACAGATCCGGTACTAGAGCCTTTCGCGTCCCTGGATTCAATCAGATTAGAGATGATAGGCAAGATGGTAGGCCATTCGGGGGCACGCTCATTTTCTATAAACGTAGCTTACATTGCATAAGTCTTACTCCCCCACCCCTGACAAATATGGAAGTGTCAGTTTGCCGCATATCGATGGAGGGCCACCCCCCGATATCGATTGCGTCAACCTACCTTTCACCTCAACGTGACTTACTTAAGACCGACCTCGACTCGCTAGCCTCCCTAGGTCCTTCGGTCATCGTGGCTGGGGACCTAAACAGTAAGCACATTAACTGGGGTTGCACGGCAACCAATCCCAACGGCAATCGGCTTCATCACCTTTTGATCGACAGCCTCCCTTTCGATCTCCTCGCTCCCCTAGAACCGACCCATTTCCCTCATAATGTAGAGCACCGACCTGACATACTCGACATCGCACTTCTAAAGAACGTAGCGTTAACTCTGCGTTCTATAGAAGTGATACACGAACTTGACTCGGACCATAGGCCAGTCCTTTTGAGACTAGGACCTCACCCCAATAGTACACCTCGTACCAGAACACTCGTGGACTGGGACAAGGTACAATCAGGTCTCCTACAGACAGATCCTCCCCGGCTTAGAGACATCCCCGACAATATAACCACTACTGAACAGACCGACCAAGCGATCGATTCTTTCACTAACTACCTCAACACTGTTCGAAGTGAGGCCTCAAGGGAGGTATCGGCGGAGGATATCCAAAACCGACCCCTACCTAGGGAATTGAGAGAGTTAGTGTCTAGGAAAAATCGTGCCATCAGGACCTACTCTAATCACCCTTCTGCCGAAAACCGTCAAATCCTGAGGGACTTGTGCAACGAGTCCAAACAGAGAATTGCCGAGTTTCGGGAGAACTCGTTCAGGGATCTGATGGGTGAGATCGCGCCTAGTCATCTGGCTTACTGGAAACTAGCGAGATCTCTCAAATCAGACACCTGTTGGACTATACCCCCCTTGGATCGTCCGGATCACCCTACCCCTGCGTTCGAGGATAGTGAGAAAGCCGAATGCCTTGCGAGTAGCTTAGAGTCCCAATGTTCGCCTAGTCTCCTGCACACCGACGAAGCCCATATTAGATGGGTCGATTCCGAAGTGGACAGGAGATCGCGTCTCCCCGTAACTTCACCCGTTTTACCGGTGTCGGTTAAGGAAGTCAGTGACCTCGTCAGGCGTCTTCGTGTTAGGAAGGCTCCGGGTGCGGATGGTGTATCCAATCGTATCCTGAAACTTCTCCCCGAAACCCTTCTCCTCATTTTGGTTGGCATCTTCAATGCCGCGCTGACCAATGCTCACTTCCCAGCCGCGTGGAAAGGTGCATCGGTCATAGGGATAGCGAAGCCCGGCAAACCCCGGACTTCGCCTGCCTCTTACAGGCCGATCAGCTTGCTTAGCTCCCTTGGAAAGCTATATGAGCGGATCCTACTCACTAGAATTCTCAGATTTACGGCTGAGAATAACGTCATCATCGACGAGCAGTTCGGCTTTAGATCCGGGCACTCGTGTGTCCAACAAGTGCACCGCGTCACGGAGCACGTGCTGGACGGTTTCTCTCGTTTCCAGGGGCTCAAGACCGGTGCGATCTTTCTCGACGTGGCGAAAGCCTTCGACAAAGTCTGGCATAACGGGTTGATATACAAGTTATATCTGCTCGGCATGCCGGACAGACTCGTACTCACAATACGAGATTTTCTCAGGGATCGAAGCTTTCGTTACAGACTGGAGGGAACGTACTCGGACCCACACCCCATCCGAGCCGGAGTCCCGCAAGGCTCCGTGCTCTCTCCCACTCTGTACTCGTTATTCACGAATGACATTCCCAGGCACCCTAAAGTGCATCTGGGGTTGTTCGCGGATGACACCGCGCTCTTTACGACTCATTGTAAGTACGCTTTTATCCGGCGATATCTCCAGGAGGCAATCACCGACCTTGGTCGTTGGTTTAATCTTTGGCGTATCGAAGTCAATCCGGAGAAAAGCACTGCAATAGTCTTCCACCCTTCTGACTGCGTTAGCACAGAAAGGCGGGTGGCTCCGATCCAAATGTTTGACCGGCCTATCCCCTGGGCCAACGAGGTCAAATATCTTGGAGTGACCCTCGACAGGAAACTGACTTTCCGCAGCCACATCCGTAGGGTACGCAACCGTGCGTTGTTCGTGCTAGGAAGGCTTGGGCCGATGATCAACAAGTTTAGTAAAATGTCGCTTAGAAATAAGCTGACACTTTACAAAACTTGTGTTCGTCCAATCATGTCTTATGCAAGTGTAGCTTTTGCCCACGTGCCTATGACATCGCTCAAGCCGCTTCAGGTCATTCAAAATCGTTTTCTCCGTAGGGCGACTGGTGCCCCGTGGTACCAGTCGAACCTCAGCCTGCACCACGACATGGGGATTAGCACCATGTATGGTTTCTTTAAGCAGACTGCCAGGCGTTATTTTGACAACGCTCCCCATCATAGGAATCCGTTAGTTAGGAAGGCTGTCGACTACGTTCCTATCCCTCCCCCCTCTGTCGTAACTCGGCGATCACTGATTAGGGGCCGCACGGTCCGGCGTCCTAGGCACACACTCACGGACACGGACGACGTAATCACAGCGTCCATCGAAAGGTGGAACGCTGCGCTTACGGCGTCCAACTCAGACACGACGCGTACACTTAGGCTTTCCCGCCGGCGGGGACGTCCACCGCGCGATCGCGACAACACAGACACATATAGTCCCTATTCGTCCCGGTACCGCCGCATACCGGGTAGAGTCAGTCCGACGCAGGTCGGGCCTAGCTGAGTTTCTTGCTGGACTCTTCTCAGCTAGGCTAGGTTTAGTGAACCAGCGACAAAACTCCCAGTAGCTCGATTCCACTCACACCCCAGATTTGGTTGAAACCGTTCAACCAATCTCACTGGAGCGCAAACTCTTAGAGTATTCCAGTGTTTAAAACCGCCCACGCGGTCGTGTCGGAGGTTTTCCCCTGGATTTTCCCCAGGCAACTCTCCCACCGCGTATTCCTATCGCTTTAATGGGCTCGGCCTATAAAGCCACAGTCAGGTCAAAAAAAAAAAAAAAAAAAAAAAAAAAAAAGCGCAGTGCAGTCAGTATCGAGGAATCTTCGGCGGGAACGCACGTCTGTCGGCTGTTGTCACAGCCAAACAAAACTTCTGTTTCCTGGAGCACTGCGTCAATCGATTATATTTGATGTCAATCGAAAAACGTTCTTTTCAGAACGGTCAATCATTTTGTCGCTACGTCAATCGAAAGCGTTCTTTTCAGAACGGTCAATCAATTTGTTGTTGACGGGACTCGGCAGCTACATAGCTCCCTCCTTAGCAATAGCGTACGGGGAAATGTACGGTGCGTCCGCTGCGGGTCACTCGTGGTTGCTGTGCATGTGCAGGCGTCGGAGTGGTGTGTGCAGGCGGTGCAGGCGTCGGAGTGATGTGCGCAGGCGATGATGTCGGAGTCTGCGGCGGCGGCGACGATCTCGGAGTCTGCGGCGGCGATGGCGACAGCGGGGGCAGCGGCGGGGGCGGCGGCGACTGCGAGCGCGAGGGGCGCGGGGGCGGCGGGTGTATCGGCGGCGGCGGCGGCAAATTTGTGTAGTTGTAGTTAGTTATTGTTATTGGAGTATGCGCTGGTTCGGATGATTCGTTTTCGGTGATGGTGTATGCAGGCTTCAGTCGGTCGATGGATATGTTCGCTTGACGTGTAGGTAATTGGATGGTGAATATCTTGTCGTTGCGTTTCAGTACTTTGTAGGGTCCATCGTACGGTGCTTGCAGAGGTTTCCTAACTGCGTCGACACGTAGAAATACGTATTCGCACGTAGTTAGGTGAGGATGAACGAATATTGGCTTCTTGTTGCTATGCGGCTGGTTTGGTACTGGTTTCAGGTTTCGAATGGTTTCTCTCAGCTGTTCGACGTAGGTACTGTCCATTATGACGTCATTGTGTGATTCGGTAGCGAGGAAGTCTCCGGGCAGGCGAATGTTGCAACCGTAGGTAAGTTGTGCGGCGCTTGCGCTCGTGTCGGTGCGTAATGCTGCGCGCACGCCGAGTAGCACTGTAGGCAGTTCGTTAATCCAGCTGTTGGCGGATAGGAGTCTAGCTTTCAGCGCACTCTTCATTACTCGGTGAGCGCGTTCAATGACCCCATTCGAGATTGGATGATATGGCGTCGTGCGTGTTTTTTTGATACCGAGTAATTGCGTTAGGTGAGCAAAAACTCGGCTTTCGAACTGTCGGCCTTGGTCGGTTGTTATTGTTGCTGGGCAACCGAATCTTGACATCCATCCTTCGTAGACGGCCTTGGCGATGTCTTCGGCGGTTATTTGCCTTAGCGGGATCGCTTCGGGCCAACGGGTCGCGCGGTCGATGATAGTCAGGCAGTAACGGTAACCGTCGGACGTAGTGGGCATCGGGCCGATGACGTCACAGTGTACGTGTTCAAAACGCGCTGTAGGTTTGAACGTTGATAAAGAACTTGTAGTATGTTGCTGTATCTTCGCTCGTTGACATGAAATGCACGCTTTCGCCCATTTTCCGATGTCCGTATTCATTGCAGGCCAGAAGTATTTGCTTGTAATCATCTTGCGCGTAGTCCGTATACCGGGGTGACTGACCTTGTGAATAAGGTCGAAAATAGTGCGTCGGTAGTCGGCAGGTAGGTATGGACGATTGGTATTGGTTGATGTTTCGCAGTATATCTTGTGATCGGTTCCGGGAATCGTAATTTGCTTTAGTGTGATATTATTCTGTTGCTGTAGTTGTGCGATGTTGCTATCTGTTTCTTGAGCGGCGGCCAATTCCTGGAAGTCGATCGGCGAAGGACAACTGATTGCTTCGACGCGTGAGAGTGCGTCCGCTACAGCGTTCTCTTTCCCACTTATGTAGCGTATATCGGTAGTGAATTCGCTTATATAAAGTAGGTGTCGGGTTCGTCGTGGAGATTCGCTGTCGTTTGATGGCTTCGTAAATGCAAATGTTAATGGCTTGTGGTCCGTAAATATTATTAGCGGTCTTTCTTCGAACATTTTTCTGAAGTGTTTCACGGCAAGGTAGGCAGCTAGAAGTTCGCGGTCGTACACGCTGTATTTCTTCTGGGCTTCTGTGAACTTGCGTGAAAAATATCCGAGCGGTTGCCATTGGTTACCGATGGATTGTTGTAACACGGCGCCGGCGGAGGAATTTGAGGCGTCGCAAAAGATAGCGAGCGAAGCGTTATGCAGTGGGTGTGCGAGTAGAGCGGCGTTTTGTATGCTCACTTTACACGCTTCGAAGGCTTGCGTAGCTTCGTCGGTCCATTCGATTTGCGACTTGTCTCTCTTCCGAGCGTTGTGTAGGTACTTGCAGAGCGGCGATTGAATGGTTGCGGCGTCCTTGATATTTTCCCGGTAAAAGTTAAGCATACCGAGAAAACGACGTAGTTCTTCTATTGTGTTAGGTTTAGGGTAATCGACTATTGCTTGAACTTTTTCTTTAGGTGGTTGGATTCCGTCTTTGTTTACTTCGTATCCGAGGAACTTCACCGATGGCTGGCCGAAAACACATTTGGCGGGATTTATAGTGATGCCATACTCGTCGAGTCGTTGTAAAATGGTGCGGAGATGTGTTCGGTGCTCCTCTTCGGTGGTTGAAGTGACTAGTAAATCATCGACGAATGGGAAAACGTAGTCCAGGCCTCTCAGTACTTCGTGTATAAAACGTTGAAATGTTTGACCGGCGTTCTTCAATCCCGGGCACATGCGCGGGAATTCGAATAATCCGAACGGTGTTATTATGGCTGATTTTTCGACGTCTTGCTCGCTGATAGGTAGTTGCTGATAAGCGCGGTTCAAGTCGAGTGTTGAAAATATTTTCTTGCCGGCGAGTTGGTAGGTGAAATCGCGTATCCGTGGTATGGGATAGCGGTCGGGTTTGGTGATAGCGTTGAGTCTTCGGTAGTCACCACATACGCGTAGATCTCCATTTTTCTTAGGTACCACGTGTAACGGTGAGGACCATGGGCTCTTGCTGGGACGACATAGGCCTTGCTCGATCATGTTCTGGAACTCTTTCTTGACTTGTTCATAGCGATGCGGTGCGATTGGGCGGGCTCGGCAGTGAACGGGTTGACCGGTGGTTTCGATAACGTGTTCGACGGAGTGTTTCGGGCTGAGCTTCATCGATGTGAGTCTTGTAATTCCAGGAAAGTCGGCTAGTATGTCGTGGTAAGTTTGGTGCTCGTCGATACTTCGAACTGTAGGTATATTTGAGCTGCATAGTTGTGCGTTGGTAGTTAGAAGCGTCTTGCCATCGATCAATCTTCGGTTCTTCACGTCGACTATCAGTTGGTGATGGTTGAGGAAATCTGCTCCGAGGATAGGTTTCGACACGGCGGCGACGATAAACTTCCATTTGAAGGGACGGCGTAAGTTGAAGTCGAGCTCGTAAGTCTTCTCGCCGTAGGTAGGTATAGTTGTATTGTTGGCAGCGTACAGTTGAAAAGGTAGCGGCGTTGCAGGTGTGCCTTTAGCTCTTGGTATGACGCTTATGTTGGCACCAGTATCTACCAAGAACGATAATTTCGTCTTCTTGTCGGTTACGAAAAGGCGGTATGAGTGTTGCGGTACGCTGGGTTCCGCCGCAGCCAGCGTTTTCTCTAGTTTTCCGGCGGCGACGGGAGAGATCGGAAACTGCACGGCGGGTTGCATTTCATTGCGTCCATTCCGAAGCGACGGTGGTAGTAGCAATATGGTGATGGTGACTTGCCTCTGTTATCGTCGGTCTTCGAATAGCTGCGGGAACGAGATTTCGAGCGATGGCGGCTAAAAGGGCGACTTTGGCGTGGCTCGGGATGCGGGCGAGCGCGTAGTTCGGCGACCTCTAGCGCGAGCTTTCGCATCTCGCTGATTAAATATTGGATGTCGGCGTTGCTTGCTTGTGATGTTGATGGTTGTGGTGCTTGCGGGTGATGTTGTGGCTGGCTATGCGAAGATGTGGACACGGCGGATATTTGATGTGAATTCGGCGATTCTTCCATCATTTTGTCGGCTAACTGCGCTATTTCGTCGAGTGTGGCTTTCTGGCTGAAGGTTTCGCTGACGACGAGGACTGAGCGGATGTACGGCGGCAGGAGATTCGTCCACATTATTCGGATAGTGCTGTCGGTGAATTTGTTGCGGGCGAGATCGAGCATTCTTCTTAGCAGCTGGCTAGGCTTTTGTTCGCCGAGTTCCATTTGCGAGAGTAGCTTCTGTATCTGCTGGTTGTCGGATTCTTCATAGACGGCGATCAGGCGTTCTTTGATGGCGTTGTAGTAGTTGTGCGCAGGTGGGTTGTACAAGATGTCGGTCAGTTGCTCGATGTCTTGCTTGTCTAACTGCGCGATTACCATCTGTGCGAGTTGGTTCTGGGTCTTCTTTAGTTCGTCGGTTGCGGACTCGAAGCTATAAAACCAGAGACGCGGCTTGTCGCGCCAAAAGGCTGGTATGCGTAGACTGAGGGAGATTCCGGCGACTTCGCGAGGTGCAGGCTCCGGCGTTGATGCAGCGGCAGGCGTACACGGGACTCGCGACGGATCTTCGGCTTGTTGGTTGACTCCATTATTTTCTGGATTTGGGCTCATGTTGTTGCTTGATGTTCTTCTTTCTTGGGTCACCACTTTAGGGGATGATGATTGGGCAGAGTTTCCCCTAGTAAAAGATGTCTTGACTTGAAGATCGTATTTATTTATTTATTTATTTATAAACTCATTAAATATGTACACCAAACATTTCACTATTTCTAATTACAGCTAAATTACAATTTGAACAAGGGTTTAAAGACACAGTGTGCAGTAACTGCCCAAAAAGACCGGGGCCTGTGCTAGGGCTAGTTACAAATATATGACACAATTATAGAGAGCGATCGGATTGTGGAAAAACAATTTTCTTATAATGTACTAATAGACTTTATCAATGGAAAAAGCTTAATTTAACATGCACAAGTAATATTTTGGTTTCTTTTTCCTTTTCTTTTTTATTTGATTTTACAATTTTGTATACCAGTTTAATTTGATCAAAATTATAGCAGTAGTAGTGTATAAGTACCTATTAACTATGAAACACACATGCATGATATGTACCACTATATTAAGATACATACATATGTAGTTAGCCTAACCTTTACACATATACTTATATAATAATATAATAAAAAAAATTGATTTAAAAAATAATAATATAATGCGGGGGGAAATATGATGCGGGGTATGTATCTGTCTATTTATTGGGGAAATATTTTTGTATAGAAATCTTTAAATATATAATGGAATGTTTTGTATTTACAGAATGGCTTCTTATATACTAAAACTTAACTATTGCTATTTCACTATTTACATTTATACAAGACAAGGATAGCCATACAAGTTTTGGCGGGAAACTAACGCGCGCTGTAGATTCGTAGTGCGCATGCGTAGAACTCGCGAAGGCAGGCGGGAGCGACTGCGGCGCGTTGGCGCATGCGCAGACCAAGGGAATAAATACACCCTGTCGCGCGCGCAGTGCAGTCAGTATCGAGGAATCTTCGGCGGGAACGCACGTCTGTCGGCTGTTGTCACAGCCAAACAAAACTTCTGTTTCCTGGAGCACTGCGTCAATCGATTATATTTGATGTCAATCGAAAAACGTTCTTTTCAGAACGGTCAATCATTTTGTCGCTACGTCAATCGAAAGCGTTCTTTTCAGAACGGTCAATCAATTTGTAGTTGACGGGACTCGGCAGCTACACGACCTTCGATTACGCATAGTTGTTACGAATCTAGAGGTCATATTATAATAGTATATAGCATAGTCTCATTTATACTGTTTATGAATACGTAGCAGCAGATGCGTGGGCACGGCTTACTCGGAGCCCTGCCAACTAAAAACAATGCAAACAATCTAACATTTTCCGATAATGTTCGATTCATTAGTCTATCTCTAGTTACAAGTATTAGAAGATATCGATTTACGTGCCGTTATTATTTAATTGATCAACGGAGAAATCGTGTCTACGTCCGGTCAGCAATTTTCCTACTAGATTAGTTTCCTTAATTTTTAGGATTCCGTACGCAAAGGGTGTCAACGGAGCCCTATAGGGGATAGTTATGACTAAGCTTCCGCTGTCCGTCCATCTGTCAGCAAGCTGTTATTGTATCTCATGAACCGTAATAGGTAACACGGAAAAGCCTTGTATAAATGAACATCAAGAGTATCAAGACAAGATCATCAAAAGTAATATTACCTACTTAGGTCATGTCATAAAGTTAATGGAGCTAACCGTTACATATGTATATCTTCATAAAACTATGCAATAGTGAACATTTAAACAGTTTTAGATTTGTAAGTACCTAAATCCTGGCGGGTCACCAAAAACTTCCGCATCTTAGACCTGGGCCGATGTTTGTCTTACAACGGAAATCTTTACTAGCTTATAATGTTAAGAATAAAGTCTAAATTCCTTAAATCCAATCGCATTCCAAAAACGCAATATGCAACTGTAATACCTTTTGATTATAAAAGGGCCTAAGTGTATTTTAGTTTTAATGTATTCGTGACTTTTTAGCGTAAGGCGATAGCGACAGATGAGAGACGTTCGAGTTCGCTAATTTTGCCGTTTCCTGTGATCGATTCCGCGTGTCACAAACATACCTACGTTGCAACGCAACGATAAAGCTCAATAGACAAACAGTGGAGATGTAAGAAGAGGAAGCGTCGCGAACTGGTTGTTAGTAGTACATACCCAGTGAACGAAAAAAGCATAGAAGGCGAGCTTCCTACAAAAGTCCACTTTGAAACGGGGCATTTATTCGTAATACGCACGCGCGGTGTTGTACCAATAAGAATTGCCAAAAATGTCAGCCGATTTTCTATTACCCAAAACAAATAAACGTGATTCGTAAATTTCATAATGACTGGCTGTGTTTCGTATCCTAGCGCTGACGTTATATGTGTCAAAAGGGCGGCGACAACGACAACGCTTAGCGGGTGGATGGTTGCATGCAACAAAAAGTCATCTTCATACGCAAAACCGCCGTATTATTTAAATTTGATTTTAAGCTTTATTTTATATTTAAATATCATAGGATAACCTTACGAAAATCTAACTAGTCGCTAATTAAGCTGTACCAGACTTATACTATGCATATTGGACGACCATGTACATAATTTATAGCTTGCTAAACACTGTTAGACATAGAGAACAGCAACCACTCGTAATCGAAACTTTCACAGTATATTCAGACAACGCAAACATTTAACATACGTACGTTAACTCATTTTTACAAGCTTTTATTTAACGTGCCGTGTCAGTAACTTATGTCTTTTTTGTTTGTGTGGGTCAAATCTTAGAAGCTAAATTAGACCCACTTCTCGATTTCCGATTGAGCTAATATTTGACGTTAGTACGCTCGGCTGAACTCGATTCTCCATAAAAACGTAGTTTTGTTCTCATTTTAAACCCCTTGCTGAAATAACATTGAACGTATACACAATCGGAAATTAGTTCCTGTTGCAAGAAATTGTAATAGAAAAAAAATACAGCTAGTTTTTGAGTTTTTTACGTCTTTTATGAAAACCTTAATAATCGCTGTATTTTTTCTCCATTATAATTTCAAGCAACAGAAACCAATTTCCGACCTAGATATTCGGATTCCATTGTGTATACAAAGTTTCATGTTATTCTAGAATGGCATTTTAAAATAAGAGCTAAACTACGTTTCTATGGAGGACCGAGCTTACTGCATATATGTAAATTCAGTGACAAAAAATATTATGATAATATTATTATCGAGCTGATCTGATGATGGAACCGGAAAGTGGTCATAGGAACTCTGTAATAAGTTAAAGTCAAAGTCAAAATATTCTTTATTCAAATAGGCCTAGCAACAAGCACTTTCGAATCGTCAGTTATAACATGTATTAACATATATATTAATTAATTAATTAGAGCAATTTATTGATGCTATTATTATTCTTTAAAATAAATATTGTATTGTTGTAGACATGTCAAAGTAAGAAATTATTTTGTAGTAAAATTCACAATAGGATCGTCAAAACATAAATAATAATAATAATAAAAAATATATAAAAAATAGAAAACTAGACAGTTTCTAGAATCAAATCAAAATATCAAAAAAAAAGATCATATTAATATCTAATGCCATAATGATTAATTCATTAATATTTCAGTCACAATTAATCCCACGGTGTTTTATCATTCATGTAGTCATGTGTGCTATAATATGCTTTCGATATGAGTTGACGCTTTACATAATTTTTAAATTTATTAATAGACAATTCAGTTACGTTTCTTGGAAGCTTATTATAAAATTTCACACCATTACCCATGAATGATTTTCTAATTTTCTGGAGGCGAGTGGTGGGCACCGCGAGTTTGTGTTTATTTCGAGTATTAATATTATGTATGTCACAGTTCTTCCTGAAATTTACAATGTTTTTATGTACATACACAATATTATCATAGATGTATTGACAATGCAATGTCATTACATTAATGTTCTTGAACTTATCTCTAAGTGAGTCTCTATGGTTCATTTTATATATTGCTCGAATAGCCCTCTTCTGCAGAACAAAAATGGTATTAATATCTGAAGCACTGCCCCATAGTAAAATACCATACGACATAATACTGTGGAAGTAACTAAAATATACTAATCGAGCTGTCTTCACGTCTGTCAGTTGGCGGATCTTGCTCACGGCAAAAGCTGCAGAACTCAGGCTATTCGAGAGATTAGCAATATGGGGACCCCATTGGAGTTTGGAATCTAATGTTAATCCAAGAAAAACTGTACTATCCACTACTTCCAATTCCTCATCTTTCACAATGACACTTGTTTGATTGTGCTTAACGTTAGTCGTGACAAACTTGATACATTTGGTCTTTTTCTCATTTAACAATAAATTGTTGACATTGAACCAATTAACTACTTTAGAAATAGCATTGTTTATATCATTATTAGCTTGTTGCTGTCGTTTGACTTTGAATATAAGAGAGGTATCGTCTGCAAACAATACTATATCATGGTGGGTCTTTACGAGGTATGGCAAGTCATTTATGTAGATAAGGAATAGGAAAGGTCCCAATATTGATCCCTGCGGTACACCCATCGAGACCACTGATCCCGGTGATCGCTGTCCATTCACATCGACCCTTTGTATTCTACCATATAGATAAGATTTTAGCAAATTCAGTGCCGATCCTCTAACTCCATAGTAGTGCAGTTTCCTGATTAATGTTTCATGACATACGCAAAATTTTACTAAATGTTGGTAGCACAGATATTGGTCTAAAATTAGTGGGGTCAGAAGTGCTACCTGATTTAAATAAAGGAGTTATTTTACTATGTTTCATTAGATCAGGAAACTCACCGTAGTCAATACTGTTATTAAATACAACTACCAAGTCAGGCGCTAGTACTTCTATTAGAGATTTGACAGCATGGACAGAGACTCCCCAGAGATCACCAGTTTTTTTGACATTAATTGATTTAAACGCCTTTATTACATCTGGGGTACTAACATATTCAAAATGAAGATTTTTACTACATTCTGAGGCGTTATCTTTTAACAATGTAACGGCAGACGAAGGTGAAGAATTTAATGTCTTTGTTGTGGATACTGGTATCTCAGTGAAAATTTTTTCAAATTCTGTTGCTACTTCTAAACTTGAATCTATAATTATGCCATCAATTTTTAGTATAAGATCATTCATTTTGTGCTTTGATCTACCAGTTTCCACATTAATTAATTTCCATGTTGTTTTGATAATGTCCGAACTATTTGTAATTTTCTGGCTTATAAAATTACGTTTAGCTATATGACAATCTATTTTAAATTTCTTAGAATATTGTTTGACATGTTCCTTAAATTCATCACTCATATTAAACCGGCGTTCCTCATATAAAGCATACAGTGCTTGTCTACGTTTATGTAAGTCCTCAGTAGCCCACTCACTAAAAACTGATGTCCCACCAACCACGACCGATTTGGATGTAAAAATCGCATTATAATGTTTCATAAAAGTGTGAAAAAATGAATTGTACATTTCGTTTGGACTCATATCGGAAGACAGAAAGGGTAGCGCCTGGACTAGACTGCTTCATTCGTTCCATACGGCCCGTGGTTTCTGGTACAATAGTTATTTGTTTCCTCAGGGTATTTCTTCTTAATGTCTCAAATACCATATATTGACCTAAGTGATCTGATTCTAATTTACTGATTACACTTTTAGTGATTGGAATAATATTAGTGAAAATGTTATCTATACAGGTGGCGCTTGTAGCAGTGACTCTAGTAGGCTCCGTAAATATATGACTCAAATTGCAAGATTTGAAAAGATTCAACAATCTGACACTTGTTGTTGAATTTTCTAAAATGTTTACATTGAAGTCTCCGCACATAAGTAATTTCTTACTAGAGAGTGATATTTTAAGTAGCACGGATTCCATTATGCTTTCAAAAAGGTCAAAATTACTTAATGGCGGCCTATACACACAGACAACAATAAATTGCTCTAATTCTACTGCACTTATTTCTATGGTCCGTTCAACAGACAAGGATACAATGTCCTTACGTTCCTTAAATTTTAATTTATTATGTAATATTATTAATGACCCACCATGTATGGAACTAAGTCTGGTGAACGAACTTCCCACCTGGTGGTTATTAAATTGAGGCATTCATGATTTTTTAACCAATGTTCAGTTACACACAATATTTCAATATTATAATCGTTCAAAAAGAGTTCAATCTGTAAGTCTTTTCCTCTAATAGACTGAATATTTTGGTGAACCAGGTGCATATATTTTCCATGATGGCAGTATCTTTCATTAAATTTATTAATAACTAAATTGCCAGAGTTTGAGTACTCCTTTGTCTTAAAATCTAATTTAAATGATTGGTTAAAACTGGAACCAATTCCAACTGTATATTGAACTGCTCAATAGGAGCAGAGTTATGTGCCAAATTCTTGGCAGAAATATCAAATAAATAGGATAGTGATAAAGCTATTTGTCTTTTATAATAATTACAAAGGTAAAACTTACCTTTAGTCAATAAATTGTGTTTACCAACATATTTGTTAGTGTCAATTATGCTAAACTTACTACTATATGTACAGAGATTATGCAGAGCTATATTCAAATTATATCTAGTGTCATTTTCTGCCTTTGAAATCTGATGACAATAGGGGAATGTGACCATAATAATTTCTTTTACAGTTAATGTGTCCAATTTTTCAAAAAAATTAATTAAATTATGTTTGTTCACATTTCCTCTGTTACCCATAAGAATAATCAGTGTTGTTTTAGAATGAATACTATTATCACTCATAATTTGATTTGACATATTATCAAGGCTACTATAAGGCAGACAATTGCTTATTGCGCTAAGCCCTGTTAAGTGATCGCTTAGATATGTGCCCATATTACTTCCAAACTCATCACAGTACATAATTACATTAGGTGTGTTCGTTTCTGAAGTGTGGAAGGAGCTATTATTATTTTGTTCTTGTGGAGGTACACTGGCACAAAGGTTTGGGTTCAATGGACCATCTGATAAATGACCACTCATTTGTTTACATAAACATGACTGGCCATTGGTCAGTGACTCAAACCGTTCAGAGTTATAATTAATTTGTGTTATTAAATCATCCATGGCTAATGAATATTTATTAATAAACTTTTTTTGAATTTTCATTCATCCTATCTAAAGATTTTATTGAGTCCTCCAACTTATGAATTTTTAATTTCAATATCTGTGTGTCAGTTTCATATTTTGATCTACTATTTTTCAACTGAGCAGAATATATATCCAACTTATCCACTAAATTTACATTAATTTTGCTAAATCTAAATCTCAAGTTAACACAATCATACCGAGTTTGGGTCTTTAGATCCACTCTTTGAGAAGTTGATAATAATTGTATATATTTTATGTATAGCATAGTTACACACTTATTCTATTATTTTTATTTCGGTTTTAGTTTTTGTTAAAAATATATTTATTTCTCGCTTCCCTCATATAGTTATATAGTCTAATTAGAATCAATAGTCTAATTGTAATTGTACTAAATGTCCCCTAATATTTATTTATTATGGAATTAGTTTACCTTTTTCGAACATTTTAATTTGTGAGATACATGGTTTCATACACAAATTAGTTATGTGCATGAAAGCATGTATCTGAACAAGTTAAAATGTTTAATATGTATCTTAGGTACCTTTCATTCAGCTATTAACATTATTTTGATGATGTAAGGTGGCATAACACCATCCCTATACAAAATCGGTTCCGACTAAAAAAATTAAACAAATATGTTTACCGCTTTACTTACATATGAACAGTGATACCATCTTTTTTTAAATGTTTTCTAGAGTAATTAACGCACCACTTCACTGCACAAAAAGGCATATTTTTTAATTTTGAGATTTTAGTTAATACAACTGTGACGTTGCCCCGCCATATTCAAACTAGACAGCCGTTGGACACAACTTTGACGCCCCGCCTTAGCGGACACAAGTTTGATGGTGTCATTTTGCGACGCTAGTTGTGCTTCTATGTTTTTTTTTTCATTCGCTGTACATACCACAGATTTTATGGTAGTACTAAAGTACTTTTAATTCTTCTGTGACTGAGTGCAAAGAGAATATAATACAAGGATTATTATATTCTGAGTATACTGAGTGCAGACGGAGCTTAGTATAACATTGTAATCTTTGGCCCGGATACGAGAGTTTTGAAATTAGATAATTTTTAAGAAAAAAAAACCGACTTCAATGGGGGAGGCCGGTAAAAGATTATTATACTTAGATGCACTCTTAGATAGATATACAATAAAATAAAAATGGCTATAATGTATGTTTATAAGGGTAGAAGACTAAGTACCCTCAATTCCTCACGGAATCATGAAAAAACCTTGCTTGCTTGACAAACAAAACGAAGAGAACAAATCGCCAAACGTGAACTACGCGTCGTTGAAGAGTTCCGTTCTGATCATCATCAGCAGTTCCACTTCATCAAATGTCACTTTTATGCATGAAAATGCTTGATTAGTTCATGAAACTACTAAAATCACTATTTGTGTGCCTTTCACATTTGAGGAGTTCCCTCGATTCCTAATGGATCCCATCATCAGAACTCGAGCATGACAAAAACCAATCGTGAAAATAGAACTTGCTTAACAAACACAGCTAGAAGGACAAATCACCAAACGTGAACTTTTCGTCGTTGAAGAGTTCTGTTCTGATCATCATCAGCAGTTCCACTTCATCAAATGTCACATTTTTGTATAAAAATGCTCCATTTGTTGATAAAAACACAAAAATCACTATATTTTTGCCTTTAAGATTTGAGGGTTTCCCTCAATTCCTCATGGATCCCATCATCAGAAATCAAGCATGACAAAAATTAATCGTGAAAATAGAACTTGCTTAACAAACACAGCTAGGAGGACAAATCGCCAAACGTGAACTTTTTGTCGTTGAAGAGTTCTGTTCTGATCATCATCAGCAGTTCCACTTCATCCAATGTCACATTTTTGGATGAAAATGCTTGATTTGTTGATAAAAACACAAAAATTACTATATGTTTGCCTTGAAGATTTGAGGAGTTCCCTCAATTTCTCATGGATCCCATCATCAGAACTGCGTTTTGACAAAAACGTGACCAACTTGGATATATATACTTACAATCAAAAAAAGAATTTTCCAAATCGGTTAAGAAATGACGGAGTTATGGACTAACAAACATTAAAAAAAAAACATACAACCGAATTGATAACCTCCTCTTTTGAAATTTTGAAGTCGGTTAAAAAGAGCATAGATGACAGGGCACGACAATAAGTCAATGGTCAGAAGGGAATGATATATTTGACATCTTCATCTTGCGTTTAGTAATAGTAATGACACTAATGACAGTATCCACGTAATGACTAATGTGTCGTGTCCAGGAATATTAGGCGTGAATTACACTGAGACGGCATAAGGCATAAGGCGCGGCGCAGGCGTGGCACAGATAAGGCACGGACGCGATTAAAGTTATACAGAAGCGGCGAAGAGACGGTACGATGCGTCATTATACAGGCTGATTTTGTTGCGATAGCATGTCTTCCTCTTCAGAAGACGAAGATGCGCTTGCTTTGCTGCAACTCATTAATTTACAGAAGCACAGAAGATATTGGGTCCACCCTGTGTGGGAATTGTCAGAAGAACATAGATATTTTAAAATAATGGAAAAATTACATGAATATCTGTAGTGTTGATCGTTTTCGTACAAAATGTCACAAGAATGTTTCCAAATTATATTGTCGAAAGTAAAACACGGTCTTCAGAAGCAGCATACAAATTGGAGAAAACCAGTCCCACCTGAAGAAAGACTATTGATAACGTTAAGGTTAGTAAAACACCTTTGATATTTAATAAAGTTTTATTAGGGTGCGCTTCTCTTCACGTAACTTTTTAAGCCCTATTATTCGAAGTCCGAAAATGTTTGTCATAGAATTGATAAATACGGCTCATACTGTATAACAAGCGACGTCCTCCTCGCGCGGCGCTGGAATCTGAAATCGTGTCTGCTAGCGACGCGGAAACGGCGTGGCGAAGGTACGGTGCAGGCACGATGCCGCTTCAAACGTTTTCATATAAAATGTAGGAAGGCGACGTGCCGGTAAATTACACAGAAGCGGCACGGCGCCGTATCTGTGCCGTGCCTGCGCCTCGCCTTCGCCTTACGCCGTCTCAGTGGAATTCACGCCTAGATTTGTATATGGGGAATGTTCTCTAGCTGGGAATCTAATACTTGCACGCTTCATCGTCGTCACTATTGCCCCTGTAACCTGTAACCGAAGGTATAGGTGTGATGTTATGTTTTCATAGGTGGGAGCACAGACTAGTAAGGGTTCAGACCGCCAACTCACGAACCAAAAATATAGACCGTAAGCAACCATATTTAATATGTACCCGCTGGTAGATTTTTGACGTTTATTTTTTTTATTATTTAATGACACTGTGGCAATGGAACTTACTGTGAACATCCAACGATAAAAAATAAATACAGCTCATTTAAATTTAACTTTCATAACTTTGTGTAGAAGCTCACGGTATTTGCAATTGAACACCAACGTCCGATGTAAAATGAAACTGGTGTTCAATTGAAATACCGTGAACTATGTTGTGCCGTATTATATGAAATTCAACAAACAATTGACTTATCAACAGATTTATTTTTTAATTTATCTCATTTCATATCCGGGAAAACGATATATCTTCGTCCTTTCACAGAGTTCTACGTTTTACAACCACAACACTCGTACATTTTGCAAAATGAGAACTTGCATGGCATGCCACATACGACGCACTTGACTATCTTCCATTTGTTGTCCAAACAATGGTTATTACGCGTTTCCAGATGAATTTTCGATTAGCTACACACTGTTCCGTTTGTTTTTTTGCATAGTAATCTATTAATACTATACTATACTTCTCCTAGCCATTTGCCGACTACGGCAACTGCTTCAGCTCCGCTTTTGGTTGCGTTCGTGTGCTCTTATGTGGCTTACGTAGCCGATCTGATTAACGAAGACCCGCGTACACAGCGGGCACGTGAGCACACCATTTCTGTTGTTGTAGCTGATTGCCGTTGGTGGTTGGGCTTTCAGCTCATCTCGTTAGACATCCAGTTCTGTACGTCGACGAGATTCAAAAAGTCCAGTTGCACGATTCACAAAGGATCTCCATACTGGGCGGTTGGCAGCCTGTTTCTCCCACTGGAATGGGTCAATGTTGCAGTTTTTCATGTGGCGCTTAAGCACATCTTTATACCTAAGGAGTTGTCCACCATGCTTTCGCTTGCTCTCCTCCAATTCCGAGTAAAAGATGCGCTTCGCCACTCGACCCTCTGTCATTCTTGAGACGTGGCCGCTCCAGCGAAGTTGTCGTCGCATTAGATAGACTTCAATCCCACCTACTTTGGCTCTCCGTAAAACTTCGGTGTTCCTTACGCGGTCGGACCAACTGATCTTTAAGATTTTACGGAGGCACTTCAGATGGAATCGATCTAAAGTGCGGATGTGACGACGGTATACGGTCCACGTTTCTGACAAGTATACAATATTAGGCAGCACAACAGCCATATATATGGAAATCTTTGTGGCCAGCTTCAGGTCGTGTGAGTGGAAAACCTTGGTATCCAGCCTCCCAAATGCTGCAGCAGCGGCACCTATTCTGCTGTTGATCTCAACGTCAAGGTCACACCTAGACGTTACCGTGCTCCCCAGATAGCGGAACTTGTGGACCTGCTTCAGTACGTCCTCGCCAAGCCTGACAGTCAGTGTTTCTCGACCGTGACTGTCCAAAGACATTACTTCCGTCTTCTTGACACTGATCTTTAGGCCAAACTTAGCGCAGGACCCGTGAAAGTGAGTCACAAGCTGTTGAAGGTCATCTGGGGATTCCGCAAAAAGCACAAGTCATCTGCGTACATAATCTCAGTTATGAGAGAGCACGAGACTTTTGTACGTGCTTTGAACCTGGCCAGGTTGAAGAGATTGCCGTCAGTACGGAAACGGATGCGGATTCCCTTTGAATCGTTTTGCACCTGTAAGACTTCACGGACAGCGACCGCGAAGTAGAGGGCAAAGAGTGTGGGTGCCAAGACGCACCAGGCTTCACCCCACATGTAACGGGAAAGAAGCTTGACTCATCGCCATCCACAGCAATGCAGCACTCCATGTCATCATGCAAAAGCCTCAGGAGTCGAGTGAACTTTTCTGTGCATCCTAGTTTCCCTAACTACTATGGCCGCTATCATACACGTTTCGTTCTACGTAGATAAACAGCCGGGGGGGGAGTAAGACATAGTGACTTTAAGTGACAAGTTCATATCAACAAACACCGGACACTGCTGAAAAAATTACAAAAAATAAATAAATGGCGCCGTGTCCTCCACGGATGAGTTTTCTGAGATGCTGCGCCTTGTGTTGCTCGTTTGTCGCGTTTGTATGGTGGGTATTTTCAGACTTCAGATGCTTCTACTGTAGCTTACTGTGACTGCTATTGGGGTATAATCTTACAGTGTGTGCGTTACATATTTCTGACAGAAGTGATGAATTCGCGTTTGTGCCGAATAGCACAGTACCTACTCGTATGTCATAAGTATTACTTTATACTATTCTGTGACACAGTCTATCAATAATATATTGTACAGTCATCACCATGTATTTTTTTAATACCACGTCGGTGGCAAACAAACGTACGGCCCACCTGATGGTAAGTGGTCACCGCAGCCTATGCACGCCTACAGCTCCAGGGGTCTTACAGTATGCGCGTTGCAGACCCTTTAAAAATATATAAACTCCTTTCTTGAAGAACCCCTTATACGAACATGCAGTACTCTAAGGCGGGAATTACACTGAGACGGCATAAGGCACGGCGCTGGCGTGGCACAGATATGGCACGGACGCGATTTAAGTTATACAGAAGCGGCGAAGAGACAGTACTGTAGCTGCCGAGTCCCGTCAACTACAAATTGATTGACCGTTCTGAAAAGAACGCTTTCGATTGACGTAGGGACAAAAGGATTGATCGTTCTGAAAAGAACGTTATTCGATTGACATCAAATATAATCGATTGACGTAGTGCTCCAGGAAACAGAAGTTTTGATTGGCTGTGACAACAGCCGACAGACGTGCGCTCCCGCCGAAGATTCCTGGATACTGACTGCACTGCGCGCGCTACAGGATGTATTTATTCCTTCGGTCCGCGCATGCGCGAACGAGCCGCAGTCGCTCCCGCCTGCCTTCGCGAGTTCTACGCATGCGCACTACGAATCTACAGCGCGCGTTAATTTCCCGCCAAAACTTGTATGGCTATCCTTTTCTTGTTTATATGTAAATAGTGAAATAGCAATAGTTAAGTTTAAGTATATAAGAAGCCATACTGTAAATACAATTACGTAGTGCCACTCTGGCAAAGGACGGCGGGTCTTCGACTCCCAGCTCGACTGCGACCCCAGCAGTCAACCCCGACAAGCCGGACTCGTGTGTCCTAATTGACGCACATAGGTGGCCCACTGCCCTGACCATGGTCAAACAGCGGGGCATCCGTGTGCTCAGTTCGGACACACTGAAGCCGCCCTTGGAAGGGCTTCGCGTAACAGTCCAGGGACCCGAAGACTATCGCGCCCTGACCCGACTCTTCGACGAGCTGTCAATGGCCTACAACCGGAGGCAGACCGCCGAAGAGAAGGGTTACAGAGCCATCATCCGGGGTCTCCACAAGGACATCCCGGAGGGTGAGATACTCGCGGATCTCAATAGCAAGGGGATCGCGACCAGGGAAGTTCATCGCCTCTACCATAAGACGAGGGGCAAGTACGACATCGTACTCATAGTCACCGACCCAGACCAACGTAAGGCAGTTCATGCTCTCAAAGAGGTCCTTAAGATCTCAATTAGGGTAGAGACTCCGAACAGGAGGAACTACATCTCGCAGTGTCACAACTGCCAGAGGTTCGGCCACAGCGCTCGTGGCTGTTTCTCTCCCCCCCGATGCGTCAAGTGCGCTGGTGATCACGCGTCTCGGGATTGCAACCGTCCAAAGGGTTGTAAGGACCCGGCCGGCGTCCAGTGCTGCAACTGTTTGCAACGCAAGCTCCCCCATGGGCATACTGCCAACTTTGGGGGATGCCCTTGTCGCCCAAAGAGTCGCAATACTGGTGCAAAGCCAAAATCCTCACCCCCCTCTGGGCAGAAGCAGAAATCGAGCCGGGCTGCTCCCCAACTTACTTCGCAAGCTTTCCCTGCCCTTCCGGCCGTAGGACTAGGTGCCCCCAGGAACCTGCCGCCCTCTGCGGCCGTAGGCCCCCACCCGGTGCCTTCCGCACCCCAATCCCAGGCGTGCCCTCCTGCATGGGGGCCCGCCGCCAGTCAAGCGGGCCGGCCCGCTCTAGCTCCCCAATTTGCGCTTATGCAGGTTCTTCAGATGCTCCCCGCGGAGGCGGCGAGCGGTCTGAGTGCTTACCTAAGTGCTGCGACACAGAAATACTTCGCCGCTCAGTTCGGCAGTCAGGGTCTCGGTGCTTATTAGTATGGATCGTACGGCCCTAAAGCTTAAACCTACTTCGCTTACCATTGGTATTTATAATGCCAATGGCTTGAGGGGTATGAAGGACGAGGTGATAAACTTCCTTCGCGATCACTCAGTAGATATATTCCTGGTCCAAGAGACCTTTTACAGATCCGGTACTAGAGCCTTTCGCGTCCCTGGATTCAATCAGATTAGAGATGATAGGCAAGATGGTAGGCCATTCGGGGGCACGCTCATTTTCTATAAACGTAGCTTACATTGCATAAGTCTTACTCCCCCACCCCTGACAAATATGGAAGTGTCAGTTTGCCGCATATCGATGGAGGGCCACCCCCCGATATCGATTGCGTCAACCTACCTTTCACCTCAACGTGACTTACTTAAGACCGACCTCGACTCGCTAGCCTCCCTAGGTCCTTCGGTCATCGTGGCTGGGGACCTAAACAGTAAGCACATTAACTGGGGTTGCACGGCAACCAATCCCAACGGCAATCGGCTTCATCACCTTTTGATCGACAGCCTCCCTTTCGATCTCCTCGCTCCCCTAGAACCGACCCATTTCCCTCATAATGTAGAGCACCGACCTGACATACTCGACATCGCACTTCTAAAGAACGTAGCGTTAACTCTGCGTTCTATAGAAGTGATACACGAACTTGACTCGGACCATAGGCCAGTCCTTTTGAGACTAGGACCTCACCCCAATAGTACACCTCGTACCAGAACACTCGTGGACTGGGACAAGGTACAATCAGGTCTCCTACAGACAGATCCTCCCCGGCTTAGAGACATCCCCGACAATATAACCACTACTGAACAGACCGACCAAGCGATCGATTCTTTCACTAACTACCTCAACACTGTTCGAAGTGAGGCCTCAAGGGAGGTATCGGCGGAGGATATCCAAAACCGACCCCTACCTAGGGAATTGAGAGAGTTAGTGACTAGGAAAAATCGTGCCATCAGGACCTACTCTAATCACCCTTCTGCCGAAAACCGTCAAATCCTGAGGGACTTGCGCAACGAGTCCAAACAGAGAATTGCCGAGTTTCGGGAGAACTCGTTCAGGGATCTGATGGGTGAGATCGCGCCTAGTCATCTGGCTTACTGGAAACTAGCGAGATCTCTCAAATCAGACACCTGTTGGACTATACCCCCCTTGGATCGTCCGGATCACCCTACCCCTGCGTTCGAGGATAGTGAGAAAGCCGAATGCCTTGCGAGTAGCTTAGAGTCCCAATGTTCGCCTAGTCTCCTGCACACCGACGAAGCCCATATTAGATGGGTCGATTCCGAGGTGGACAGGAGATCGCGTCTCCCCGTAACTTCACCCGTTTTACCGGTGTCGGTTAAGGAAGTCAGTGACCTCGTCAGGCGTCTTCGTGTTAGGAAGGCTCCGGGTGCGGATGGTGTATCCAATCGTATCCTGAAACTTCTCCCCGAAACCCTTCTCCTCATTTTGGTTGGCATCTTCAATGCCGCGCTGACCAATGCTCACTTCCCAGCCGCGTGGAAAGGTGCATCGGTCATAGGGATAGCGAAACCCGGCAAACCCCGGACTTCGCCTGCCTCTTACAGGCCGATCAGCTTGCTTAGCTCCCTTGGAAAGCTATATGAGCGGATCCTACTCACTAGAATTCTCAGATTTACGGCTGAGAATAACGTCATCATCGACGAGCAGTTCGGCTTTAGATCCGGGCACTCGTGTGTCCAACAAGTGCACCGCGTCACGGAGCACGTGCTGGACGGTTTCTCTCGTTTCCAGGGGCTCAAGACCGGTGCGATCTTTCTCGACGTGGCGAAAGCCTTCGACAAAGTCTGGCATAACGGGTTGATATACAAGTTATATCTGCTCGGCATGCCGGACAGACTCGTACTCACAATACGAGATTTTCTCAGGGATCGAAGCTTTCGTTACAGACTAGAGGGAACGTACTCGGACCCACACCCCATCCGAGCCGGAGTCCCGCAAGGCTCCGTGCTCTCTCCCACTCTGTACTCGTTATTCACGAATGACATTCCCAGGCACCCTAAAGTGCATCTGGGGTTGTTCGCGGATGACACCGCGCTCTTTACGACTCATTGTAAGTACGCTTTTATCCGGCGATATCTCCAGGAGGCAATTACCGACCTTGGTCGTTGGTTTAATCTTTGGCGTATCGAAGTCAATCCGGAGAAAAGCACTGCAATAGTCTTCCACCCTTCTGACTGCGTTAGCACAGAAAGGCGGGTGGCTCCGATCCAAATGTTTGACCGGCCTATCCCCTGGGCCAACGAGGTCAAATATCTTGGAGTGACCCTCGACAGGAAACTGACTTTCCGCAGCCACATCCGTAGGGTACGCAACCGTGCGTTGTTCGTGCTAGGAAGGCTTGGGCCGATGATCAACAAGTTTAGTAAAATGTCGCTTAGAAATAAGCTGACACTTTACAAAACTTGTGTTCGTCCAATCATGTCTTATGCAAGTGTAGCTTTTGCTCACGTGCCTATGACATCGCTCAAGCCGCTTCAGGTCATTCAAAATCGTTTTCTCCGTAGGGCGACTGGTGCCCCGTGGTACCAGTCGAACCTCAGCCTGCACCACGACATAGGGATTAGCACCATGTATGGGTTCTTTAAGCAGACTGCCAGGCGTTATTTTGACAACGCTCCCCATCATAGGAATCCGTTAGTTAGGAAGGCTGTCGACTACGTTCCCATCCCTCCCCCCTCTGTCGTAACTCGGCGATCACTGATTAGGGGCCGCACGGTCCGGCGTCCTAGGCACACACTCACGGACACGGACGACGTAATCACAGCGTCCATCGAAAGGTGGAACGCTGCGCTTACGGCGTCCAACTCAGACACGACGCGTACACTTAGGCTTTCCCGCCGGCGGGGACGTCCACCGCGCGATCGCGACAACACAGACACATATAGTCCCTATTCGTCCCGGTACCGCCGCATACCGGGTAGAGTCAGTCCGACGCAGGTCGGGCCTAGCTGAGTTTCTTGCTGGACTCTTCTCAGCTAGGCTAGGTTTAGTGAACCAGCGACAAAACTCCCAGTAGCTCGATTCCACTCACACCCCAGATTTGGTTGAAACCGTTCAACCAATCTCACTGGAGCGCAAACTCTTAGAGTATTCCAGTGTTTAAAACCGCCCACGCGGTCGTGTCGGAGGTTTTCCCCAGGCAACTCTCCCACCGCGTATTCCTATCGCTTTAATGGGCTCGGCCTATAAAGCCACAGTCAGGTCCAAAAAAAATACAATTACATTCCATTATACGATCTTCAAGTCGAGACATCTTTTACTAGGGGAAACTCTGCCAAACCATCCTCCCCTAAAGTAGGTACGATGCGTCATTATACAGGCTGATTTTGTTGCGATGGCATGTCTTCCTCTTCAGCAAAAGACGAAGATGCGCTTGCTTTGCTGCAATTCATTAATGTACAGAAGCACAGAGGATATTTGGTCCACCCTGTGTGGAAATTGTCAGAAAAACATAGATATGTTAATATAATGAAAAAATTACATAAATATCCTGATCGTTTTCGTACAGTGTATAAAATGTCACAAAAATGTTTCCAAATTATATTGGCGAAAGTAAAACACGGGTCTTCAGAAGCAGCATAAAAATTGGAGAGAACCAGTCTCTCCATATTTTATCCTGAACATTTCTATTACTGTACTCCGGCTTGGTATAGTCGTAAAGAGTTGGATATTCTTCAACTATCTCGCAGAATTCTATATTATATTCTATATCGTCACGCATTTTTGATGTTGATAAATTTATACGGCTCATACTGTATAACACGCGACGTCCTCCTCGCGCGGTGCTGAAATCGTGTCTGCTAGCGACGCGGAAACGGCGTGGCGAAGGCGCGGCACAGGCGTGGCGAAGGTACGGTGCAGGCACGATGCCGCTTCAAACGTTTTCATACGAAATGTAAGAAGGCGACGTGCCGGTAAATTACACAGAAGCGGCGCTGCGCCGTATCTGTGCCGTGCCTGCGCCTCGCCTTCGCCTTACGCCGTCTCAGTGGAATTCACGCCTAAGCTTTGACAATAAAATCATGCTCAGTCCAAATATTTATGAGCACCTTTTTCGCTCCCTATAGTATATCGGATAGCGCCTGATGGTACAGTCAACAGCAAAAGTAGATGATCATTTTAGTACCTTGTCACTTTCACTACTTTGACGCATCGCAACTGTCGCAGTATTGTTACGTTAGAGCGATGAAGTACCTAGTTACCTACTAAAATGATCATCTACATTTGCTGCTGACTAGCGTACATAACTAGCATAATTGGTTCCATGCACTGAAAAAAGTCGTTGTTAAGATTTTATTGAGCGCGTGATTGAAGCTTTTTAGCAACTAACTGGACCTATGTACACTTATGTATTGGAGTAAATTTAAATGACTACCTAAATCACGAAGCCGCTAAGCTTTTTATTAGGTACATGTCTCTCATACCTAAATAGTATATCTTGATCCTCAAATTTGTAACACACTTGAACGTGCTTGAACCAAAGAAGAAATATACTAACTTGAACTAAAACAGAGGTCGAGCTTATACTTACTTCATTTGATGTTATGCTGTAAATAACAGTCCAGTAGTGGTGAGTAAGCAAGCGCAAATTTGTATCGAAACGACTTTAATTCCCCGCTGTTAAATATCGCAACCGATGAAAATAAGTTGATATTTACTTTGAAAGCAAGCGAGTGTTGATACGTTTAGTAGCAGCTTCCGTTGGCGTTCGAGTCCTCCAATAAAATGTTATTATACCCAATATCCCGCCTGGAACGTCTACTATTTCATTTTAATGCTGTGATGTTGCGAAAATCAGTTAATTTAATATAGTCATATTTGAGAGCAATAAAGTTTTATTGATGGCATATTGCTTAATTACGATATCTCGGCGATGGAGTATACGGTAAGCAAAGGACTCGCCTAGCCTATCAAACCAAACATAGTGATATTAGTGATTATCTGATTATATTCTTTGATTGCATCCTGTTCAGAGTTCACTCGTGGCAAAATTGATCTCATTTAACGGCACTTTGTAGTCTGATGCGTAAGCACCTAATTACAGCAAGATTGACTGATGATCTCATATATAGCTTGGCATCGAGGAATGGTTTCTGTCACAGGTCACAGCTTGCTTTTGAAATATCGCCTATTTACACTTCCCCGAACAACTATCTCAATTTCGCTCAAAATTGAAATGTGAACTTTAAATTGAATGCGATAAGACTGCCTTTACTGTAACAATGTTAGTGATTTACGAGGTTGAAGAAGTAAGAGGTGTACCTAATGAAATGCGTGCACGGGTTCCATGTTAGTTTTACGTTAGAGAATCTGCACAGAGGGGCTCTGAAACGTTAATAATACTGTCTTGTCCGTCTGTCTGCAGATCAGGTTACTTTATCATTAACTGCGAGGTTATTTAGGAATGTTCATGTTAATGGAATGAACCATCACGACTATACAAAGTATATCATTATTATTTATATCATTTATATGCCAAATTGAAATTCATTATAAGTAGAAACATATGCGATGCCTAATACAGTTATAAAATAAGTAGGGTCTTATATTTACTCCTGGGTCCTGGGTCTACCTACTTACGTATTATATTTGACTTATTAAGTCACAATTAAGTGCTTCTCTCAAAAGAATATAAATGAACAGTTTAGAAATAAACTAGCTTGCCTTCAGGGCAAATTATTTAACACGGATTTTTTGTTTAAGAAAACCTCACGACGCAATATGCACACTATACTTACTTACCTCCTTCAAGCATAAAGAATGTTCTCTTGATTAATGTAATGAACGCAAAAAGCGACAAGACACGATCCTTTTTCAACATTTTTTGCCAGTATTTTATTTAAGTATGATGTTCAGTTTTTTTCCCAATGAAATAGAGTAAATACCTGCGAGTGCGTAAACTATTACTTATTCTGTGCCAATGGTAGGTAGAGGTTTGCCGTTCCGGATATATGACAGGTTCGGAAAACCCGTGCAGATTGACGTTTATACAAGCTTAACTTACGCCAGTCTGTGCGCGACCAAGGATATTGTGACACATCCGACACGCCGAGTCAAAGAGGTAAATTTAATTACTAATGGGTAATTATTGCAGAAATGTCTAGTTATGTAATGTACCTACCTATTTGATTTAAAATTAGGTTGTAACCCTATAAAACTTTTGCGGATTCAGATTCCCAATTCCAACGGATAACTAACTCAACGAAACGTCTTTAACTGATGGGTTATGTACATAAGCAAAAAATCGCGCCGAGCACTATATTTTGATTAGGTTAACGACACCGCAAAACCTTGTTGTACTCGTACTTACATAATGCAACAAACTACAATTACATCCATATCGGTAGGTAAGTAAAAAGTGTTTTGAAATACATAATGAGCTATTTCTGTTTAGTTCTGACAGTGTGTTTATCTTTAGCCGCGCTTTACGAACCGCCGATGAATTATTAGCCGTCGAGTCTGACAGCCTGTCTCCGGGAATGAAATAAAATGGAAATAAATACGAAATTTGTACTGTTTTATTGATCCATTAACTAGAACTGTCCTTACCACGCGTAGTGGGAGTTGTGGGTTTATGAAATAGTGATTTTGGACTGTTGTAAGTTAGGGCTTAGAATATTAATTGTACTTACCTACCTAACTGAAGTGTTAATTGGTTTATTCTTTCAGAGGTGGATTAAATCTGTACAGTCAGCGTCATATGGTACGCTGATGGTATGTAGCAGCCAAACCAAAGTGGCGAAATAGTTCGGTAGGTATATCATACGTGCATCATACATTATATATGGTGTGCCGAACAATTTGGCTACTTTGGCTGCTACGTGTACTATATGACGCTCACTGTCCATGCTCAGTGTAGGGTTCCGTACTTGCCCAATGAACTTACTTTTCAATAACAAGCAAAGCCACTAATATTATAAATGCGAAAGTTTAGATGTTTGGATGTTTGTTACTCAATCACGCAAAAACGGCTGAACAGATCAAGATGATTTTTTGTATACTAACAGTATGTAATCTGGATTCACTTAAGTATACTTTTTGTCCCGATAATCACCCTCAAAGGGATGAAAGGGTGCAAATATGGTCTATGAAACGGGGTGATATAAATCCTCATACGCCATTCTAAGCTTTAAGTTTCAGCCAATTGGGAGTATAACGGCGTGTCAATAAATTTAACGTAAGCCATAGCTGAATTTGACGTATTGTAAACAAGCTGACGTTTCGATATGTCAAAGCCGAAATATCACAACTCCTTCTGATTGATGACGCTATTTTTGAGCATAACCTTTTAGCAATTAGGTCTATTATTGCGTGTAAATCAAAATAAATTTGCGATACTTGGGAATTATTTGTCTTCATATGCTTAAATACAAAAACAGCTGCTTTAATGCAGTCTTACAATTTAATTTTGTCGTGTATTATTGTTTACGTAATTGGTGACCCTTCACACTATAATAACTGTTTGATATAAGAGATCCCTTGGGCTGGGCAGCCCAATCGTCAACATTGAGGTTGAAGCATCTTAGATCAATGCAAAAAGTACAATGATCTATGCTTATCCGTATACATATAATACAGCTGTAGAGGGTTGAAAATCTGTACATTGAAGATATTGGATAAATCAATGGAGTGATTGAAGGACCCTTGGCATCGAAACAGAACACATTTCAACAGTTTTAAGAATTCGTGTCTGTTCGTGTAACCAAAGTGGCGAAATAGTTCGGTAGGTACATCATACGTGCATCATACATTATATATGGTGTGCCGAACAATTTGGCTACTTTGGCTGCTACGTGTACTATATGACGCTCACTGTACTAAGGGTAAAGTTAGTGGGTCTCCCCAACTGGACCTAATATTATAGTATAATAATTTCATTAAAATAGAAATTATTTATTTGCATCATAATAAACAAGAGCATGTCCGTCCATGCTCAGTGTAGGGTTCCGTACTTGCCCAATGAACTTACTTTTCAATAACAAGCAAAGCCACTAATATTATAAATGCGAAAGTTTAGATGTTTGGATGTTTGTTACTCAATCACGCAAAAACGGCTGAACAGATCAAGATGATTTTTTGTATACTAACAGTATGTAATCTGGATTCACTTAAGTATACTTTTTGTCCCGATAATCACCCTCAAAGGGATGAAAGGGTGCAAATATGGTCTATGAAACGGGGTGATATAAATCCTCATACGCCATTCTAAGCTTTAAGTTTCAGCCAATTGGGAGTATAACGGCGTGTCAATAAATTTAACGTAAGCCATAGCTGAATTTGACGTATTGTAAACAAGCTGACGTTTCGATATGTCAAAGCCGAAATATCACAACTCCTTCTGATTGATGACGCTATTTTTGAGCATAACCTTTTAGCAATTAGGTCTATTATTGCGTGTAAATCAAAATAAATTTGCGATACTTGGGAATTATTTGTCTTCATATGCTTAAATACAAAAACAGCTGCTTTAATGCAGTCTTACAATTTAATTTTGTCGTGTATTATTGTTTACGTAATTGGTGACCCTTCACACTATAATAACTGTTTGATATAAGAGATCCCTTGGGCTGGGCAGCCCAATCGTCAACATTGAGGTTGAAGCATCTTAGATCAATGCAAAAAGTACAATGATCTATGCTTATCCGTATACATATAATACAGCTGTAGAGGGTTGAAAATCTGTACATTGAAGATATTGGATAAATCAATGGAGTGATTGAAGGACCCTTGGCATCGAAACAGAACACATTTCAACAGTTTTAAGAATTCGTGTCTGTTTGTCTATCGGTTTATATGTCTAGGCATTGTGACTTTCAACTTCAGCCTCACGTGCATTGCCGCTCTGCTTCGGGCCTTCGGCCCTCAGCCTTACACTTCACTCTGTGTAAATGATCGGCATGAGGAGCCCGCTCTGTGTGAATGATCTGCCTTTGGACTCGCATGCCTTGCCCTTCTGCATCATCATCTGTTGGGACTCTCGGCCTTCGGCCTCGCGTGAATTGCCACTCTGCTTCAGGCCTTCGGCCCTACATAAGGAGCCCGCTCTGTTGGGACGCTCGGCCTTCGGCCTCGCGTGCGTGCCACACGGCTCCGGGCCTTCAGCCCTCAGCCTTATATAAGGATCCCGCTCTATTTGAATGCTCGGCCTTCGGTCTCGCGTGTCTCGCCTCCCTGCTTCAGGCCTTCGGCCCTCAACCTTACATAAGAAGCCCGCTCTGTGTGAATACTCGGCTTTCCGCCTTGCGTGTTTTGCCACTCTGCTTACGGCCTTCGGCCATCATACTTACACGAAGAACCCGCTCTGTTGGGACGTTTTACGGAAGAACTGCGTAGCGAGACTTTTATCATTGTACATACAATATTTTGTGCCCCGCCCACAGCCACTTAAGTTTAGCGATTTGGAGGGTTATATCGGTCACTTTGGTTCTGCTGCGGATGGCCTCATTCCTGATGCGATCACGCAGAGAAACTCCCAACATAGCTCTCTCCATTGCTCTTTGGGTGACTTTGAACCTTCTTATGAGGCCCATAGTAAGCGACCACGTTTCAGTGCCATATGCCATCACTGGCAACACACACTGGTCAAAGACTTTCGTCTTGAGACACTGCGTAATATTGGACGAAAAGATGTCCGTAGCTTCCCGAACGCTAACCAGCCGAGTCGGATTCGACGATTAACCTCTTTCTCGAAATTGGGCCTACCTAACTGGACAGTTTGTCCTAGGTATATATGTACCTTCGCAGCGTTTCATACTTAGGTACGTCTTTTACTAAGAAGGGAAGACTTTTTAAGATAACTCAAAAACAGCTTAACTGATCATGTCCGCTGTAGTTTTCGTTGAAAGTCTTTATTAATAGCTTTACTTTCATGAGTTTTTTCATAATTTTTGGACCCATAGTTCAAAAGTTAAAGGGGGTTTTTCTTTTGGAGCGAATATTTCCAAAAATATTAACTTTATCAAAAAGTGTTTGATGAAGACCTCTATTCATTTTGAAAGACCTATCCAACAATACCACACAAAATAGGGTTAAAACAAAAAAAATTGCATCTCCACTTTACGTGTAGACCTCCCCTACATCCTTAAAAATATTTTTTTTTAATTTTATTTTAAGTACGACTTTTTTTTAATTTTATTTTAAGTACGAGTTTTATTGTTTTATATATATTATCTATACCAAATTGCTGCTTTCTAGCACTAACAATTACAGAGCAAAGCCTCGGACAGACATACAGACGGGATTTGGCGAAACTATAAGGGTTCCTAGTTGACTACGGAACCCTAAAAAAGATTACACCTACCAACGTTCCATAATTTGCTACCGCGAACTTCAAAAATCGAACTTCGTAGCGTGCCGTCCCTTTCACTCTCGTGTTATACACTACTAGCATTTGCCCGCGGCTTCGCCCGCGTACTAAGCGAAATTTTTAACCGTCTACAAACCGTCATTTTTAACCGTCAAAAAACAGGTTCGTATGTTGTCCAAGATCATCTCGCGTTTGGCTGATCCGATTTAGATGCAGTCTCCAGAACAGTAGTTGTTACATTCTGGGGGTTTCGGTATACGAAGTTTGGCCATTGTGATTCATTAACAGATGAACAGATGAAAAGTCAGTATACATTCTGAGAACCGGCAAACTATTGAATTTCATTTGATTTTGGCAAAAATAAGGATCGTAAACTATTATCATACATTTCCGAGAGGCCGAAGGGGAAAGGGCCGATAAAATAAAAGCATGTCTTAAATGGCCCTTAGTAAAAGTACCTGTGTACTACAGTAACACCAATAGGTCTGTAAACGACCAAGCAACGCGCAGCGGTCATAAACTCTGGTCCTTTGAAGTACAGAAATACGGCTAATTCAATAACACGTGTAACATTTATTTTTCCTAAAATTAAATTTATTAGGTAGGTTTTGCCAGTTTCCATTGGACCATCCAAAAAGAGAATTTGTCCTTACTTCCATTCGCACTCCTTACTGTCAGTCCGTCTGTTACAACCAAGTTGCTTTTACTGGACCAATTGAATTGCAATTTGGCACAAACTATCAAGAATTTAGAGCGCCCGTGGCCCAGCGGCACCCGCCTACCGCGTGCGGTGTGCGAGGTTAAGCAATGTGGGCGCAGGTCAGTTCTTGGATGGGTGACCGCTTTGAGTGGTTACTAACTGACTCTCGTGCTTTGGAAGGCACGCTAAGCCGTTGATCCCGGCTGCCATAGTTAAGCCAAGTTAAAGGCCTTCGAGCGGCTTCCGAACTTCTAACAGTCAAGTTGCCCACTCACTTGACAATGGGGGGTCGAAGTTGCACCACATCCGTAGGGAGTACCCACCGTTACCCTACACGTGACCTCTGGGTGGTGCTAATAGTGCAACAAAAACTGGCAATCGTACTTGTCTTCTCGAAGATCTCAGGGTTCGTAAATAAATGCCATACGATAAAAAAAAAACTAAAGGTTGATTTAAATGGAAAAAAATATCGAAACCACTACGTCATTTTTAAAAGCAAATCCATAGATACCCCACACGCCTATATAGTAACATTAAACTTTTTTGCATACAGGCATGTATAGAGTGTCAAATTTTACCTCAGATTCGTATTAAGAGACCTCTCGGACGCTCAGATATCGATTTTTAACGAAATCGGGACGAAAAAAAAGAAAATCAATATGGCCGCCACTTTCACAAATTTTACCTCGGATTCGTATTAAGAGACCTCTCGGACACTCAGATATCGATTTTGAACGAAATCGGGACGAAAAACAAAAAAACAAAATGGCCGTCAAATTTTACCTCAAATTCGTGTTAGGGAACCTCTCGGAAGCTCGGATATCGATTTTGAACGAAATCGGGTTGGAAATGAAGTAAATCAATATGGCCGCCACTTTTTCCAAATTTTACCTCGGATTCGTATTAGGGGACCTCTCGGACGCTCGGATATCGATTTTGAACGAAATCGGGACGGAAATGAAGAAAATCAATATGGCCGTTACTTTATTCAAAGTTTAGGTACCTCGGATTCCTATTCAGAGTCCTCTCGGACGCTCAAATATCGATTTATGTCGAAATCGTATCGGACGGCACTGATTAATAAAACCAATTACAATACATTGAATCAAAAAAGGTCTTATCTTCATAGGGAACTCACGGCACTTCATGCACCTTTTAAGGAACTTACATGCCAAATTTGGTATCTCTCGAACCAGCAGTTTGGGCTGTGCGTTGATATGTCACTCACTCAGTCAGTCAGTTTCTTCTTGCAATTTGGCATGCCCGCAATGTTAAATTTCAAAATCAATGCCATTTTCGAAATTAACCACCCAAAATATCATAAAAATCACACCCATACTAATATTTAGACATTCCAACCCCCTCGGACCCCAACAGAGGGGATGGTATTTCACGTCCTCCACGTGGGATTTTAAAATCATTTTCCGAATTTGTCACCAGATTTCCCCCTTTTAGGGGTTGATTTCTCAAAAAACCTGAAACACATGTTTACTCATTTATCGTTAGAAATACTCCTGTAAAGTTTCGTATAAAATAATCCAACTAATCTTGATTACCCATACAAACTTCGGACCCCCATTTCACCCCCTTAGGGGTTGAATTTTGAAAAATCCTTTCTTAATGCACCTCGAGACCTTATATGGAACCTACATACTAAATTTGGAATCTCTAGAACCAGCAGTTTGCGCTGTGCGTTGATATGTAAGTCACTCAGTCAGTCAGTTATTTCTTGAAATTTGGCACAAACTTTCAAAAGTTTTCATGTCCACAATATTAAATTTCAAAACCGATGCTATTTTCGTAATTGACGTCCCAAAAAACCATAAAAACGACACCCATATTAATATTGACACTGGGATGTCGTCCGTGTATCTCGCGTATAGCACGGGCGACAGGCAACTTCCTTGGGGAACACCAGCTGTTATGTGTCTCCTCGTTGATCTGGCTGCTTCCACTGCCACTTGGAAGGCGCGGTCTCGGAGGAAACTGGCCACTGTGTGGACGACTCTCCTGGGTGTCGAGGATGAGGTAAGCTTGTGGACCAGGCCTGAGTGCCAGACCCGGTCCAAGGCTTTCTCCATGTCAAGGAGCACGGCCACTGCGTGCTCCTTTTTGTTCCTTGCCAAAGCCGCGATGTGTAGTACTCTTGTTATTTGGAGGGTCGTCGAGTGTTCGGCCCGGAATCCGAACTGCTCGTCCCGCGGCAGGATATGTGGCACTCTGGTGTCGCATGAGAAGCCGCTCGAACACCTTGGACACGGTCGGCAACAAGGTGATGGGTATCGGTAGCTCTCCGGGCGGAGGATGTTCTTCCCCGGCTTGGGCAGCATAATGACTGTGCCCAGCTTCCAGCAGCTGGGGAAGTGGCACGTTCTCGCGATCCCGTTGAAGAGCCGCGTCAACGTCGCGATGGCTCGCGGGGGTAAGTGAAACAGCGCCTCATTCGGGATCGCGTCTGGTCCTGGGGCTTTGCGGAGCTGAGCACGTCTAACAGCCCGCTGGATTTGGCCGGGGGTAAAAACAATCGGGTCCTCTTCTGGTGGCGGTGGTGTATTCAGGTATTCGCCGACCTCCTGTTCCACCTGTGCAGTGTGTGCGACGTTGGTGGATGGGTTTGGCCGAAACTGCTCCTCCAGGTGGTCGGCGAAGATCTCTGCGCGGTCCTCCGTGCGGTATCTCGGGGTACCGTCGAGGAGTGGGCGCGTCGGTGCTGGTTTCCGTGTGAAGCGGCGGCATAGACGGTGGATGCTGTTCCAGCCCTCTTCGGCTGCAGCGTCGACGTCCTCGAGCCAAGAATAGCGGGAGTACGCCGCAAGACTAGTCCCGATCTTCTCGGCGAGGGCGTTTAGCCGGGTCTTCAGAGTTGGGAAGCGGGTGTTGTTGTAGAGCCGCCGCATCTTCCTCTTCTCCTCGATGAGTTTGACGATGAGCGCTGGAGGTCTCCCTCTGGGATTTCCTCGGCTGGGCCCTGTGGTAGTGGTGGTGGCTGCTCTGATGGCGGCTTGTGTGTTTTGGCTGAACATCTCGGCCAGTCGGTCAACTTCTTCGGCAGTGTTCGCCGGGAAGGACTCCGAGTGTTCAGTCATGTGGCTTGCGAATTTCCTCCAGTCCGTCTTTTTCTTCGCCGTCTGGTTTTGGGTCTTGGTTGCGTTGGTCTCTAGCTCCAAAACCACAGGCTGGTGATCCGATAGCATATGGTCGTCTAGGACCTCCATCTCCGGCCAGTGAGGGAGATTATTGACGACCGCCAAGTCAATCACATCCGGCATGCGGGCTGTGGTGTGCAGATAGTGAGTAGGGGCCTCTGGGCCCAGCACGGCGTAACCGTGGCGCTCGGCGTGGTCCAAGAGCAGATGGCCTGTTGAGCAGGTCCTGGTCGAGCTCCATGCCGGGTGTTTGGCATTGAAGTCGCCGGCTACAATGGTGGGATCGCTCGAGTCCAGGATCTGCTCCATGTCGGTCTCGGCGAAGATCAGCTGTGGCGGGCGGTAGAAGGCGAAGACACGCAGGTTGTGGCCTCCGGCGTGTACTTCCACTCCGAGGGCGCAGCTGCGCATTAGGTTCGTCTGGGGTGGTAAGGGCTGGTGCACCACTCGTCTGCCCACGAGTACTGCCAATCCTCGGTATTTGTACCCCTGAGGAGAGATCGCGTCCTGTCGGTATGTGACGTAGCCCGATATTTTCAGGCGGTCCGGGTCTTTTAAGTAGGTTCCTGATATCAGGGCTACGTCTATCCGCTCTCTCCTCATAACGGTGGACAGCAGCTCCTTCTTGGTCCGGTTCAGACCGGCGGCGTTCCAATGTAGTATCCTCAGGGAACTAGCCATCTTGGTAGAGGTCAGCTAGTCCCCTGAGAATTATAGGGACTGGATTTCTTCCTGATTGGATGGCGCTCAGTACATTTTGGAGGATGGCGATACATTCGCCAATCACTCTATCCCTCACGCCATCCTGGTGTTGTTCGCTCTGGCCAGGGTTTGGTCGGGGAGGGCGAGGGTGTTGTGGTTTTTCTGCGCTGCTTCTGCTCATGGGTGCAGGTGGTTGGTAGGTGCGGCCTGCTGGGGCCGATGGTACTGGCTGCGGAGGGTCGGATGGCATCTCCTTCTTCCTCCTTTTCCCCCTTCCCCTCTGGCGGCGACGGTTGGGCACCGTGTCGTTCGCTCTCGCCATCAGGGAGTTGGCGGCGTTTTCTGTGTCCCTGACGACATTGGGCTGGGCGATGGTTTGCCCGCGGCGTGACGTGAGGGGTGCTGTGCCGGCTCTCTTATTGCGTGCCTCCCTACGGAATACGGGGCACGTGACGTCATTCGCTGTGTGGGGGCCTTCGCAGTTCGCGCAAGTCCCTGATAACTCTGTGATAGCTCTCCCCTTCCCTACACCCTTTTTATACCCTTTAATGGGTGTTCAATGGGTGTTATTTATTTATTTATTTATTATTTTAAAGCTAAATGTACAGGAAATATATTTTCATCATTAGAATTCTGAGAAAAAACTTAAATTTCAAGATACGACGGAAAAACTGAAAAATGCGAAGTGATTCCGTTTATTTGCTCTCGAGTGTATTAGAAACTAACCCATCTACCATGAACCATGACTCTACCTAATTATGCAAATATAACGAGTTTTGAGTTTGAATCGCCCAGATGCCTCATTCATTCCTTTGTTCATTCAACAAAATGTGGTTATTTCCGTTTCCGACGTTTTATTAGGTTTTTATAGTCCTAATTGAACCCAAATATACTTTTTCTGTTACGCTAGGAATATTTATCAATAATAATAGAGAATTAAACTGTTAAATTGATTACACTCTATATCAAAACGAATTTTGATGACGCGGTAGAAAGTCATTATTTGTTTAGTAATGTATTTCGGACCGTCTAAGGTCAATGGCCCATTTGGCGTCTGTCACCTGCCAGGCCGACAGCTAGCTTGCTAGCTTAGCTGTCATGGCAATATTATGGCGCCGCTGCGTTTGCGCATTCCTGTTGTTTCTTTGTGAATTTTAAATTATTAAATTAATGTGACACGAACTAGATCGCAGTGTAACTTTCATCATGGAGGGAGGAGATTCATTTTTGTCCTGTGCAATAACATTAGAATGGACGACACCCCAAGGATCCATCATCAAAAAAGTTAACTACAGAACTGCATTACTTCGACTTATTCGTAATGAATTTCGTGAAATGTATATGGAAATATCTAGTGAGAAAAACGCAGCTATTCGGCTAGCATTAAAAGGAATAAATCTTTTCAAAAAATTCATGGCAGAAGGTAAAGCCAGCGTAAAATTCCAGGAAGCGGGTTGCACTCTTTTCATATCTAACGCGCCGCCAACGAATCTCGTGTCGTTTTTAAGAACCATTTTCGTTAAGATGACTGGAGATAAAGAAGCATCCTCAACTACTACTCCGTCTAAACAGTCAATGAGAGCCAAATTGCTCAGTGGAAAAGCACAGTCTTTTGAGGAAATAAGTCCGGTAACGGTAGCTGATATTCATAATGCTAAGAGTAAAGTTCCTAAGTCTACTACGACAACACCTTCACCTCCTTCAAAGAAACGTAAGCATGATGATACTACGAGAGGCCCTGCACCCAAAAAGCTGTACTCTCCGTCACCCCTCACTACAACTAGCTCTTTAAATCCAGAGCAGCAGAAAGTACTGGAAGCTTGCCTTGGAGGCAAGAATGTGTTCTTCACAGGATCTGCAGGAACTGGCAAAAGCTTTTTGCTTAAAAGAATTGTAGCAGCATTGCCTCCTGATGTCACAGTGGCCACTGCTTCTACTGGAGTTGCAGCTTGCCATGTTGGTAAGATCCATTTTTTTAAACATAACTGATTTCTAATACTTTACTGGCAGCCTGTACTTTTCTCATAAGGGAACTATGAAATTATACTCTTTTGCTATTTTAGGAGGAACTACTCTACATGCTTTTGCTGGTATAGGAGATGGAAGGGGTACTGTGGAAAGTTTGTGTGACAAGGCATTGAAGTTGCCGCTTGTTGCACAGAAGTGGAGAAAGTGCAAGCATCTCATCATTGATGAAATATCCATGGTTGATGGCTTTTTCTTTGAGGTAATTACATAATTTTGTATTTGTTCAAAGTTCAAACCTAACATTCTCAGTTTTTAGTGGCCCCCAGGCTGTACATCTCTGTGGCTGGTGAGATTGCAGGGGCTGCTCCCAACACCCCACAGTTTACAAAATCTTAAATACAAAGGGTTATAAGTTTATTTACAATACAATTACAACTTTTTTTTAACTTGTAATGTCATTTCTAAATTACAGAAATTAGAAGCAGTTGCAAGACATGTAAGGAAAAATGATAAGCCATTTGGAGGGATCCAGCTTATACTGTGTGGAGATTTCCTCCAGTTGCCACCAGTGGTTGACAAGGGGAAGACAGGAAAGAGTTTCTGTTTCCAAACAAAATGCTGGGATAGATGTATACAGCTGTGTTATGAACTGAAGCAAGTCCATAGACAAAAGGATCAAGAATTTATTTCCATATTGAATAGTATAAGGATAGGTAGAGTGACTAAAGAGATAAGTGATAGGCTTATAAGTACAGCTAGACAGACAATAGAAAGTGATGGAATTTTAGCTACCAGATTATGTTCACACACCAATGACTCTAAAATGATAAACAACTCCAAATTACAAGATTTGGAAGGTGAAGAAAAAGTTTTCACATCTCAAGATAGTGACAATGCTAGCAAGACACTTGATATGCAAACTATAGCTCCATCAAAGCTAGTATTGAAAATAGGAGCGCAAGTCATGTTACTTAAAAATATAAATGTAAATGCAGGGTTAGTAAATGGGGCTAGAGGAGTGGTAGTCAGATTTGAAGAAGGATATCCCGTAGTGCGGTTTAAGAACAAAAAAGAGTATACAGCCAGGTCTGAGCGTTGGTATGTGAGGAATGCTAGTGGAAATCTGTTGTGCAGGCGACAAGTTCCATTGAATTTGGCCTGGGCTTTCTCTATACATAAATCACAAGGTTTGACATTAGATTGTGTGGAAATGTCTCTATCAAAGATATTTGAAGCCGGGCAGGCTTATGTAGCTTTAAGCAGGGCACAGAGTTTGGACACATTGAGAGTATTAGACTTTGATTCCAGACATGTCTGGGCTGATACCAGTGTGCTAGAATTCTACCAAAAGTTTAGGCGCCGCTTGCAACACATGGAAGTTGTGCCCCTTGGCAGACCGCTGGCTGACAAAACCAATAAAAAATTAAAATTAAGAGAAATACTGGAAAAACAAATGAGGAAATAGTTTTAATACTGACATACCTTATGTAAGACTGAATTTAATTCTATAAAATTTAAATTATTCTCTCATAATTGTAATGCTTAGCTTATAAGTTTTAAATATAATAAATTCAATGGTTTTAAATGTATTTTTTTTATTATGTGCTAAAATAAAAGACAATATTATTACCTTACAACTATTTATATCCAAGTGTTGGGAATGGGAACTCAAGAAAATCTAAGTTTAATACGAAAAAGTTTCTTTTGAATTGTAAATCACTAAGCTTGTCCAATGCTAGAAATGTTTTAACTTAAGTCTATTCATATTACTACCGAGATTCAATAGCAGTCAAAATCTCCACTTGTTCTTCTAAAGTAGCTTGCTTTTCCTGAAGGCATTTAACAACATATTTATAATTCTCCATGTTCTGTTCCATTTCCCTTCTCCCTGATTTAGTATCAGCCATATTTTTCTGTAGAACTTCCAAGTGTTTGTTATTCTTCACAACAGCTTCAGTCAGCATATTATTCAAGTACTCTTGTTTCTTAATCAGTACCCACAGTTTGGCTTCCATTGGGGCGTCAGGTTTACATTTCAAGTCATCAATGACAAATTCACTTAAATTAATGGGTTCTTTCATTCGGGCGAGCGTAAATTTGATATCAGACATGAGTTCAGCTTGAGTCAGTCTACTAAGAGCCTTATCCAGCTTAGATTTTGCAGCATCTGCATTCTGTAATGTAAGTAAAACATGAAACAAACTTAAGTGAAAATACAGACAACATTTTGATCCAACAATTTGAGTAGCTATACACAAAAGTTACAAAATCATACTTTTTCAAGTTTTAGGGTTCCGTTCCCTAAAGGTAAAAACGGGACCCTATTACTAAGACTTCACTGTCTGTCCATCTGTCTGTCGCCGGGCTGTATCTCAAGAACCGCGATAACTAGACTGTTGAAATTTTCACAAATTATGTATTTCTGTTGCCGCTATAACAACAAATACTAAAAACAGTATATAATCAATATTATAATAACGTGATTTTTTTGCCGTTTTTATAGATAATGGTACAGAGCCTTTCGTGGGCGAGTCCGACTCGCACTTGGCCGGTTTTTTAATATAGAAGAATCTGTATATGATAAAAACACATGTCACTGCTAAGTTTGATAAAAATGCACTTCTATCTGTATGATGATGAACTGGGTCATTTCAATATTTTTTCAAATTCTTACTTCATGCTAAGTAATAATATAATAAATTAGAATCCAGATATAGCAACAGGCATAGGACAGGCTATATTATGTTGCTTTAACACACAGATCAAATTGTTTTTCTTCTAAAGTAAAGCCAGGTGCATTAAAACCATACTTCAATAAAAAAACAAAAACTATTCTGCAAATAGGCCGCGAGGACACTTTTACAAGTCAAACATGAATTATACAATAAAAAAACTGACAATAATAATAAAAAATTCAAAACTATAACTTATGTGTCATTCAATGAAAATAAACTTACGGAAATTATCAAAATTTAAAGGGAATATTAGGGATGTATATGGTATCGGTCAGAATAACCAAAAGTATATAAAATAAATTTAATACTTTAGAGACGTAATGTATGTAATATTCTTAATTTCTTAGAGATGTACATGTTCTCTAAGCGTCAAAATTAAAATAAGTATAAAAAATAGCACTATATTAAAATTGTTAGAAGGGTGAATCAACTTTTAAGTGTCCTCTTGTTTACTACTATTTGCAGTTTAAAAGTAAATTACAAGAAAACACAATTTCTGCTGTTGTTAATTGTTGTTGCATTTATCAGTTAAATACATTATAGCAAAGAACTTACATAATAGCAAAGTTCGACAAAGGTACTAAAAAAAACAATTAAATTTGAAGCTAGAGCCCCGGGTTCAAATCCCGGCCAGGCCATATGTGCATTTGGCACAGATATTTGGTCCTGGGTCTTGGATGTTTTCTATGTATCTATCTATATAAGTTTGTATATTGCTGTCTAGTACCCATAGTACAAGCTTTGCTTAGTTTGGGACTAGGTCGATTTGTGTAAGATTGTCCCCCAATATTTATTTATTTTATTTTAATTTGCCTTCATTTTCAATGGTTGTCCAGCGGACATAAGTATAATTTGTATAAAAATAGTGGTTTGTCACCTAGACAACCATGTTTTATTCCAGAATCGTGTTTCTGCGAGATGCTACATGTATGTTCAAAAAGAAATTTATCTGGCTATGAGAATATATAGATTTTATCCAATAAACATCCTGGTACAAAATAATGAAGAATAAGCTAAGGGACAAGAAAAAGTTAATTGACCCAGCAATGTATAAGGTCTCTAAGCGGCAATAACAATAATAATAATAATAAAAAACTAATCCAGAACACAGGATGATGTCTCTTGTCCATCCCCAATAAAATAACATTAGTATTAAGGTATTTACTATGCCCTTGCAAGCATGAACAGGCGGGACTCCACAAACGGCACCCGATCACGAGTATGAAGCGTATGTCAGTAATTCTTCACTATCAATCTCGTAATAAATGGAATGGAATGGCTTATTAAATTATGCAAACTATGATATTACTTAATCACTTATGTTAATATTTAGTAAATGTTTTATAATTACCTTAGTAATAGTCTTAGATACTGAATCTGGTCCAATTGCAGGGAATAGGGTAGGTATAGCATTTGGTTTAAGTCTTCTTTGGGCGTCAAAGTACTTGTTGTCAAAATGTTTTGAGCAAATTCTACTTTTAGACCAATCCAATATGGTGCATCTAGTCTTCAAAATTTGTAGCCACCTATTTCTCATTTCCAATGAAGTTGGGCATCTGAAACAAATTATTGGAGCGTATTTTATAATTTAAGGTTATGTTTATAGTATCAGTTCGAATTTGCGCATACTTTAATGTATTACAGGAGGGAGAGTAAAATATTAGCCGAAGTATAAATGTGAATCTGGTTTTATTTTATACAACCATTACTTACGGATGAAATGATATGCCGGGACCTTTGTTGAAAAGTGTTGTTTTGCATCCTTTCACGACACAATGTACCGGCGCCATATTTTTATTGATTTATATAGAGCACCGACTGTATCATGTAATTTACGTCTTAAATTGCAGTTGCTTTAGCTCTTCACACGACTAATCTTAATCTGTAAGTATGATAAATTTGAACACAAATAAACATCGGTTGGAGTTGGAGGAGCACTACAGTTGGAGATTGCATGATATGACAGTGACACTAGTGACAGTTTAAGTTTTTTTATATTCACGTAGGGTCTTCGAGGGATCTTCACTCACCGCCTCATCTTTCGACAAAACATTCGTATACGAGTGCCATCTCATTATGTTAATAAAAAGAAAGTTTTTATCTAAAATTCGCACTTTACTCCACTCCAAGTCGGGCGCAGGTGGATGTGTAAACAGCAAGTTCGTGTTCGTTATTGCTGCTCCCAACGCGAAAGGCGAACAGCGAACGCACTGTCTACACATGATAGCCCGAGAGCTATACGGTTTCATTGTATGAAAAAACAACAATATATCGGTATCAGCAAATTTTGATCATCAAAAATTAGGTTAAGTAATTATACTAAGTATTCTTTAATAATACACCTACATTTATTAACGCGACGGTAGAAAATATTAAAAACAAATCTATAAAAAATCCGTAAAAATCTAGCGAAAACACTATAAGAATTATTTTCTTTACGATATACTACTTCTATTTATGTTCTTTGTAATATATGAAAATCAACTTATTTTTGTTACGGTAACTTAATAATACAATCAATTATTAATATCATAATACATAAAAATGCATTACGCTAATGGCATATAAGGTATCATTACAGTTAGGGTTTTTATATGCCTTTATTATATTTCTTGACACTTTTTATACTGAATCAACCCAAAATACCTAAAGCTGTAATAACTTTTGGAATGAATGTGGCAGCCAAATGCACTCTGTAGACTATTCATGAAGGTCAAATTGACTACTACTACTACCTATTAGATTTTTTTTCTCATTTCCCGTTGCATATATTGTTCGATTGTGGTCGTAAGTATTAAAATAGACGTAAACATAGAAGAACTCATCATAAAAATACTGATACCCTGTTTGCTGCAAAAATTCACCAGTTTTCGGCTCATCATTTTTTTTTCCAACTTCCGGTCTTCAGATTCGGAATTTTAAAAATATAGGTTCTTAAAATCACATAATAGGACCGTATAACAAAAATTGGCCAGTTATTGAATTATTTCCAAAAAAACCGTATCTTTCTCGGGCTATGAGTGTTCATTATTCGCCTCGCCATTCGCTCGACTGTGTAAATGCAGCATCAAAGTAAGGATGGAGTCTTTAAAACACTAGACGCCATTAGTATACTTATCCCTCTGCCAAAAAATAGGCACAATATGTGCACAAAATTATTAAAAACTACTTCATTAATCGATTATAAGTCAGTCCAAAGAGAATAAAATCACTACGTTTTAGAGTCAGTCTCGAAATCGTTCTCGGCGTGTGAAGAGCTCCGTGAAAATAGTTTTATCTGCTGTTGAGGGTAATAGAGTCTGACTAGCATAAGTCTGCACCAGCAATTTTAATTTATTGTCTGTAAATCGGTATATGATAAGATAACACTGAAGATAGGGCACTAATTAGTCTTGATACTTGTGTATGATCTTTAATAGTTAAACAAGTGAAAATAAAAGTAGTATTAGTATGTATGTATGTATGTATGTATGTATAAATAAATAAATAATGTATGTCAGCCTATATACCTACGCCCCACTGTTTCGTACAAGCCTCCTGTCATTCTTGAAAATTGCATGTTCGTGTGCTGGAATCGTACGTTTTTTCTCATGCATCATTGAAAGGATATATTTTTTTAACATTTTTACTGATTAGTCCACGTAATTTTGACGTTAGTTAATAGTACATTACGATACAAGTGCAGATAACAGGAAATTCGCACGAGTATCGTACAACATTTTACAGTGCATATGGCTCTTTAAAGTTTCGACATATGCACGTAATCTGCTGATTACCGCACTCGTGCGGTAAAGTAGCACCATATGTACTGTAAAAATAATTTTCATTTTGTTGTGCGTTTTGTTTGCCCTATGTCAAAACTACCACAATTATACTCAACTTACACACCACTACTTTTATTACTTATACACAAAAGGGTTTCCCCGAAGAAAATTGTCTTTCGGTGACCAAAGATATTGAGATTTTTTTCTGTAGGGGGTGAAGATAGTTTGAAGTAAGTACTAGCTTAATATCTTCGAGACCTTATCTGTCAATTCACGTACAAGCAGTAATAGTTAACAAAAATAATACTTAGTATTTACTTTGAGTAAGTTAGTTCATTTAAAAAATCTAAACATTTTCCGAATGTATGGTAGTATATGGAAAACATACAATTTTCAAAATAAAATGGTGCATATATTGGAAACTAAGAGACTTTGTACTAACGCATGTTGTGTCTAAAATATTGCAAATTACCTCCTCTATCATCCCTGAACGTATTTGCACCTAGTTACCAAACATCCTGTATATGTTGTAAAAATCGTCAATTTTAGTAACTTTTACAAAAAAGGGATTACACCCTGTATAACTGTTAGCTTAGCTGCAACATAATTCTCGTTGCGGGTTCTGGTAGATGAGAGGTTTTTAATGGAATTTCATAAAAACATTGAAAAACTACCAATATTGTTTGATAAACTCACCGGTCAAAGACATGATGAGATGTAAACATTGCCGCTTTTCTGCGATAATCACCTCTCGTTGTTCTCTCACGGTGTCATAATTATTGAGCATTCGGAATAATAATTCTCGTTCGCCACTTTTATACGGTTTGCCCATAATTAATGCTAACAATTGTAAACAAATTAATTCGATTTAAAATTCGTATGACATAATGACACATTTACATTTGACATCTGCGTCAAATATAAAACATTGCCATGCGTAATTTTTAAATGGTTGACAGTTCTTTTGCTTGGAAGAGATATACTGGTCTGACTCTAAAACGTTGTACTTTATCAAATGTACATAAAGATTGATGATAATTTCACATACTGTAAGCATATTTTTGCTTTATTTATTATTTTATGCGCAGTTCAAGTTTTATTACAAATCGTAAATCGAGCATCGATTACAAAATCGATTTAAAAATATTCGTGCTTGACCATTAGGGCTAGATGTCAAACGTCACTTTAACGTCACCGTATTTAAAGAAATAAGGACTACTGTTTATGAGAATTTCTTAGAAACATGGTCCTTATCGACTTCGGTCAATTTGCCCATCCGATAGTAACCCAATAATGGATGTAACGTTAACGAGAATAAGGTCGATTTTTATTGCTCAACTAGTATTTCGAGAGTGCGTGAGTTGATTGTTTTAGTGTGGGTGCGTAGTAATGGAACAATATATTGTGTGTGTTATATATATAGTTTTTTCTCAAACATGCAATGAAATATTGATGTTATGTTCCTTATAACAGGCTGCGAAGTATGACGTTTCAGGTGCGGCTAGGACAAGAGGTCGTTAATGGAATTTCATACAAATCTTGCAGGCCTAGGCCGGCAAAGTCCTCTTTTTTAATTTCCATTCCACATAAATTGTGGCACAGGCACCATGAAATTCTGCCACTAAAAATAAAACTTTGATTTTTTGTTGTTTATTTCATTGGATGTTTGAGAAATAGTTTTTTTATTAACCGACTTCAAAAAAGGAGGAGGTTCTACATTCGTCGGAATATTTTTTTTGTATGCTCACCGATTACTCGGGGTCTAGTGGACCGATTTCAAAAATTCTTTTTTTGTTTGAAAGGGTGTGTTTTCTAGTTGGTCCCATTGTCACCAAGTCTGGATCTGATTACGGGATCTTGGAAAAATCGAGGGAGCTCCTCAAATTACCAAGAGGATGGGGTAAGTAAGGCTACATCGAAGGAGCTCAATTTATATAGCAGGAGGATGGGGTTTGGCAAAGTTTAGAGTCGGTGTATTTTTGTTAAAAAATTACTTGTTTATGTGTAAAAAATGGCATTAATATTTTGTTTGGTAAGATGCGCTGCCCGGCTAGTATGATAGCTTGCCGTCACGTTTTATGTGACGTTTCAGAACATTTTGGACATTGAATAAACTATTCTATTATTTTCACCCGGATAAAAATATCAGAAGTTGGATCGTAATCCGGATATGGGAAAGTGACAACCCTGACCAAAATTAAAAAACGCTCATAATTTCTGAATAACGCGGAATTAGATTATGGTTTTTATACTATCGATAGAGGTGTGTATGAGGAATATACGGTATAAAGATCTTAATCTAATACAGCGTTATTCTCGTCTCAAGAAAATAAATAAAACAGAAAAATGGTAAAATTGGTATTATCTCGTTAACTATCCATATTACCGAGTTCAAAAATGGTCAGAATATTAGTCATTAAGAGTGTAAACGTAACATTTAATAAAATTTCAATTAAGTAGCCCAGTTTAATTGGTATGATTTTTTATGTGATTCAGGTGACCCTTTATGCGGACAACTTTAGATTTTTTTTTCTCAAAATTACATGTCGTATCGTTGTGGGAGTTTTAGTCTAATGCTTAGAATGATACAAAGAAACGGTTTTACAATAAAACAGGCATGCAACAAAAATGGGGTTCATAAAACACTGTGCCCGGCTAGTATGATAGCTTATACCGTCACGTTTTATGTGACGTTTTATTACATTTTGGCCATATATCGTGACGGTATAAGCTATCATACTAGCCGGGCAGCTCGGCTAGCACGATAGGTTATATGGCCATGTTTTATGTAATGCTGGAACCACACAATGGCCAATGATGGCCCAACGTACAGAACGCAGTTAAGCAGTTATGCGGTGGAATGAGGTGAAAATATGAATATTTTTTTTTTGTGCCTTTGCCATTGTTGGCCTGACTATATAACTGCAGTAATGTACCTGTACGTTGGGCCATCATTGCCCACTGTGGTTCCGGCAACGTTTCTGGCCATTTGGACCATATACTCTTATCGTGACAGCTAGGCAAGAGTGACATGCGCATTGCCGACCCATTAATAATCAGAAAACTTGGTTTTCTCAGAAAAGAACCACACAGGAAATAAATATATCTTCTAACTGCAGATCCTATCATAGGTCTCATCTTTAAAATTATAATAAAATAAAAAACAGTCTTGTAATAAATATGAATGAAAAATATATTTTACACCTTAATGCTAATAGCATGGGCTACTTGTTTTAGAACATTTACAATTACAGATACATTTAGAACAGAAAAATATTATTTTCTAGCCTTCTAACAAGTAGCCTGTGCTTTACAATTCACTAATAACAAATAGCCTCGGAAAAAATAATAAACATGCCAATAATATATACTTCAGATTCGTAACAAACTATAAACAACTAGTATAATTACTCTTATAAATTAATCAGTTACACTAATAGCGACCGGCGGAATGAATCTCCAGGTGTGGCTGACCTCTGCACACGTCTGTATCAAGGACTGGTGATCTGCCTCCCTGATGGAGGGGTCATCTAACACTGGTTCTGTTGTGGAACACTGGATGTCGATCTTGTATTCGCCGGGAGTCAGAAACACGACTGTACACTCGTGATAAGCCTTGGCTGATTCGGGCAGCGTAGTAAGTACAACTCTGAAAAAAAACGTGAATTATGAGAAATTTTCTTGTTTATTATTATAAGCGGCCAGTTGTATAAAGGATATCTGCAACCGTAAATTATATGAAGCAAATACTTCTTACGTCTATTTGTTTTTGCCTCTAAATGGAATAACCGTAAAAGAAACCCAAATATAACTAGTATTACGCTTTAAGAACGGCGTATTTACCATGGTATACGTAGGTCGATCGATAAATTTTGAGATAAAAAAAACGATTGAAGATATTAGTATTATTTATTTTACATTTTTTCATAATACTCTCCATTACTCTCTATACAAAGTTCCATTCGTCTGAACCAACTTTGGAAGCACTTTTGCCAGTCTTCATCAGATAGGTCCGAAAGTGCTTTTTCATATGCAGCCACGGCTTCTTCAGCACTCGAAAGAAAACTTCCCTTTTATTTTTTCTTCCACCACCGGCAACAAAAAGAAAACGCAGGGAGCTAAGTCAGGACTCTAGGGTGGATGTGGTAAGGTTTCTATCCCAGCTTTCTCAATAAAGGCCTTTGTTCTGAGGGACGTATGTGAAGAGGCGTTATCGTGATGCAGCAAGATTCCCCGAAGTCCAGTCTTTGGTCTCCTCTCTCGCTCTGCTTTGAAAACTTGCGGCAATGCTACTGTAGTATACCAATCAGAGTTGACTGACCTATAATTTTCCAGCGTTGATGTTGATAAATGTCCGCCCCGTGAAAATAAACTAGCTACCATTTTTTTGCCGACGTTACGAGGTCTTTGTAGTTTTGTTGGTAACTTTCACTCTGAGAAGACCCATACTGACGATTGCCGCTTGCCGGTCATATTGGTAAACCCATGTTTCGTCACCTGTAATTATTTCCGATAGACGCCGCGATGTCCCGTTGTCGAATCGTAGACGCATCTCACGACAACAATCTACACGAGCCTGTTTCTCAGTGTTGATGTAGAATGATGCTACTCGTAACGCTCCCCAAACTGACGCCTAAGATATTCTCTATGTCCTTGTATGTTATTCGTGGATCTTCACGCACCAACATTTCAGTAGTCCACATGTTTTCTGCAGTTACTGCTGTTTGCGGGCGACCACTTCGCTGGTCATCTTCGAGGCTGGTTTTACCCCTTTTAAATTCATTGTACCATCTAAAAACGGTTGCCCGTGAAGGAGCAGAATCTCCTAACGCTGACTGCAATCGTTGCAAACACAATTGTTCAGATAAAGCAAATTTAAAATTATAAAATATCATAGCACGCAAATGTTCGCGGTTAAGCTCCATCGTTTCAAAGAAAAAACGCGGGAACCGTTTTAGAAAAGTGACTGTAATATATTCATTTTTTTTAATTGGAGCGAATCGGCAACTTGTATTCTATATTTAAATAAATTTAAACATATAATTCAGGTGCGTTCCATTTTCGAATTTCGAGCATCTCAAAACTTATCGAGTGACCTACGTATTACGTTTTTATCCAAGCGAGATATGCATGCATTCAACATCCCGGTGCATAAATGGGACGAGCTTGCCGGGTAAAGGGACAAATGGTGTAAACAGGCTTTCGATGGTCGTAAAGTCCACGATGCGGCATGATTCGGGACACTCGCAGATAAATGAGCAAAGAGACATCGACATAACATCAGTTCGCCACGGGTAAACTTTACCTGAAACGCTTGCGGTCGGGTGTGCCGCTCCCGCATTGGTTTGCACAGCCACTGAAGGCGTTGTCTGCCTACTTGACACTGCTTATATAGTCTGTAATAGACTCAGAGGCTATTGATAATTACGTTTTTTGAATTCAGAGTACCAAGAACTCAAATAACGAAATATACATGGTAAATACCCCGTTCTTAACAGTAATTCTAATGTTAATATAATAACCATATGAAGGTAATCATTTATTTATGTACAACGAAAATATATACAAGAATACTTAACCAAAATAATATTAAGAAAATTAAAACTAACTTAAATCTAAAACGGGCCCTTGAGGCATTGTACCGAGGATGCTGGCGGCATTTCCTCGCTGTATCGCAATGCTGATACGTTGAGCGAGGAAACCGCCAGCTCTTCGGTCACCAGTTACGTCAACCAGACGCTTCGCAATTTCTGCAAATAACTTATGCGCGCTGGGACCCCATGGACCTAGAGTTTCGACGCCAAAAGGTACAAACATGTACTCTCTGCCGAGGCCCTTGTATTTATTACGCTTTAGAATTTCGGCGTTTTCCGCCGCTGCACCCGCTTTTACTGTAGTCCGTTGGAGGTGAGACGGTGCCAGTGTGTCTACACAGGTAGCATCCCACACCAACATCCGTCCCACGCTCCAAGGAACTAAAGACACCCCATCAGGTCTCTTACCATCGTCCCTGACCATGCCAGTCGGCTCAAGAAGAGCAGGCACATTGACGGTGGCAAGAGACCGGCGGATTATATCATTAAGCGTCGCATAACCATATTAGATTGAAATCTAAAAACTATATATACAGTAGTACTCCTGAGTACTATCCCTGGATAGATACGAGTAAGTGACTTGTCGAGGATAGCGCTTACGTCGCAAAGTGTTCCATTTGTTTTGGAATTTTATTAATAATATCAGAGTAGTAGAAATATATTATACTGCCAATGTTTATAGATTGTCCCCGGGATGGGACCCGGGTATGTCCTAAAACTACGACCAAGACCACCGGGGAATGGGCAGCAGCATTCCTTGAGTGCGGTGGAGATACTGGGAACGCCAACCCGCATGCCAAGCGTGGCGATTATGGCATTTACCCCCTATGAAATTGGGGGAGGCCTAAGTCCAGCAGTGGACGTCCTAGGGCTGATATGGTGGTGGTGGTGGTGGTTTATAGATTGTGACGTACCTTTCAAATACTAAGGCTGGCTTCAAATGATTATGACTATTATAAGTATTCCATTTATTCGTATCCTATTAGGAGCTTTTTGTTGTGTTCATAGATGCGTTATCTATTGAGTTAAGCAGAAGTCTAAGAGTCATACAAATTGAATGGTATAGGGACCTACCTGTCCATACTGTCCACAGTGATACTAGCTACAACAAACTCATTATTTCAAAGGTACGCCACAATGTATAGTCGCGGAATGAAAAGGTTCGTCACTTTTGAACCTTAACAGCTTTAAAATAGAGTTGAAAAGTAATTGATAGAATCAGGCGTTACTTTGCGGAAATATCTCCTGCCATCATCTCCTGATGATGTTTCGTAGAGAGGCGAATCACGTGTCGAGGTTTTGTGTTTGTGTTTTTTTTTGCATGTTTGTGCGAGCGGAGGGAGTGGGAGCATTAACCGCGTGCAAAGATACGCAAGTGGATACATTAACACTAATAGACCTGCACGTTTTTAGCGGAATAGCAAAGAAATATTGTTCAAGGAGTTGAAAAGTGACAAACCGCGAATGTACCTACAGACATTGGCAGTCTATATAGGTAATTTACTAATCTCTGATAATATTAAGAGTCGTTAACATATTCGTCTATATCGCGTATGGCATAACCGCTGACACACAAACTAAACGTGGAAGACCCCATTTGTGGTCCCAATAATATGTGTGTAGTTTTTGACTATGATTTACCCAACAACTTGGTTTAAGATAACAAATAATTAGATAATTTCGATTCAATTTTATATAGAAAACTTCCGTGAGTATCAGACATCGATATAGTTCGACATGTTTCAGACACATCGATTGCATCATGTCTCAGGTCTGAAACATGTCGAGCGATATTAAACCTTAAGGACGTCAGTGATCCGTTTCTTTACCTATATTTTAATTTCGGTTCATGTAAATGCATGATAATATCATTAATATCACATTGCGTTGTGTCAATGCATGTTGTTGGTGTTGCCATACAGGTTCGATGATAGTGATGCGTTCGACCCTACTTTGAGGGATGCAACAATTGGGTATTTGCCACATAACATGGTGTCACTCTAGAGTATAGAGTGACACCATGTTATGTGGCAAATATATATATGGATAGTAAACCATCAAATAAGTATCAAAATAAATTGCAAATAACAAAATATCACCAAAATCACAAATAAAATATCTATTTGCAAAAATTCTGAATATATTGTTTTCTATGTCTCCAAAAGTCAAATAAAAGATACCACCACCATATCAGCCCTAGGACGTCCACTGCTGGACATAGGCCTCCCCTAATTTCATGGGAGGTAAATGCCATAATCGCCACGCTTGGCATGCGGGTTGGCGATCGCAGTATCTCCACCGCACTCAAGGAATGCTGCTGCCCATTCCCCGGTGGTCTTGGTCGTAGTTTTAGGACATACCCATATAACAAAATATCACCAAAATCACAAATAAAATATCTATTTGCAAAAATTCTGAATATATTATTTTCTATGTCTCCAAAAGTCAAATAAAAGATACCAATCAATAGATTTTTTATGTAAAAAAATTAATAAATTGTATAACAACTACCTTACCGCAGTATTTCACGAGTAAAACAGCAAAATATTGAATGGGTAACGGTTGGTTTGATAACTTGTTTGTGACGTTATAACCAAGCATCAATTTGTAGGAGCCGTTTTGGGAGGCGCTAGCGTCGAGTTAGGTTGTCCCCAATGTTTGCTCTTAATTATGATCTAATTGTAGTTGGTCCCATATAGATATTTGATCGTCTCTAAAAACTGGTTCGAATAGAACCATAAACAAAATAGTCAAATAGCGTATTGATAACTCACTTGTTATTGCCAGCAGTAGCGACCCTGTTGTCTAGCTTGTAGCTGAGCACGCCATTATTATAGTCTTGATAGAACTGCACAGACAGCGAGAGCCGGTGCAGCGGCCGGCTGAGGTGGTTCCACACCGCCACGCCGAGCGAGAGGCACTCACCCGCCGTGCAGCTGTACTCTTCTTGCGGCTTGATGCATTGGGAGTTCACGCTTACTTCTGTGAGGGAGATTAGGCTTGAACATGTATGGTCATTTGGTAAGGTAGTGATGTACTCCATGTAAAGTCGAAGTCAAAGATATGTTTACATTTTTCGCTTATTATAATGGGATAAGGTGCAAAAGTGTAAACATATCCTTGACGTCGACTTGACTACGTGGCATAGTTGGGCAAGTAATCTAACTAAAATAAACGGAATTTGAACCTTATGTTTGAAACAATAGGACGGGCATTATTTTTAACCTTGGTTTATAATTTTTATAATGAAACTACAGAATTTGTTAGAACTCCCAAACACACGATTTTTTATAATCATGATTCTATATACCAAAATATCACTATTTTGTATATATATATATATATATATATATATATATATATATATATATATTTAATTTTAGACCCTATAGTCTCAGAGATAAGGTAGAGGAATGGTGTAACTATTTATCTTACACTTTTCCAACTCTATCGATCCAGTAGTTTCGGAGCAAATCGACCGTGACTGTGACAGACGGACGGAAGAACGGACAGACAGACACACGAGTGATCCTATAAAGGTTCGGTTTTTTCCTTTTGGGGTACGGAACCCTAAAGAGATATAGAAGATGATACTCGGGCGACAATAAACTCGGCCAAATCACTGTTCAGAATTATGTAGTGTAAGCAGAATATATACAGCAGTACGAGTATAATACAGAAATATTAGTAGGTGATCCACATACCCATATGAGCGAGGTGATCTGTGACTATAGGCGGTCTGAGATGTTGCCAGCTCTTACTAACTATTTCGGCGCAGTGATCCAAAGAGGATCTTTGCCTCTGAAACGAGAGCACCCAACCCTTCCCGATCTTGCGTCGTTGCCTGCCAGATCTGAAGCTGACGCAGACCGTTCCACACTGTCTCCCAGTATTACCTGGGCCGATCGACCCAAGTATGCTCTCTCGATGGCCCGATCCTCCCCCATTCGCAGTAGTTGACCGAACCAGCGCAGTTTGTGTGCTTTTGTGTCTATCATAATAATATGAGGTGTTCGGCCACCAAATTTTCCATCTCAGCATTCTTTCTGATCGTCCAAGTGGCGTTATCTCTCTTGACAGGTCCCAAGATCTTCCTCTAAGAAAGTACTTTCTCTATGTTACCAGGAACTGTTTTTCTTCTCGAGTTAGTGTGCATGATACACAGCCATAACTTACCCCAATTCAACGGCGACATTCTAACAATGTCCATCATGGCTTGGGACAATGTGATCCCCTTCACAGAAGCCCGGCCGCGTATGTCGGAGTGCACGAGATGCCACTGCAGCTCCACGTTGTTGGTGATGTGTTCGGAGCACATCAGCTCCAGGCTGTTGGTTGAGGTGCCCGTGCTTATGGATTTTGATTCCAGGGCGTCTGGAAATAGGAGCACGGTTAGAGCATTGACGTGGGGAAGGTTGAGTCTGAAAGAGATGATCTCACAGTTAAAAAAGATAATGTACAAGTTTCTATGAAGGTATGCAACAAACAGTATACATCTACCTCTTTCTACGAAAAAATGCGCAGCTGACTTTTTTCTTTATTGCACGGACATTGAAGGACTTTAACCCCCTTAAGGTTGACAGTCCTGTCAAATTACAAATCTAAAGATAAAGTTTGCTTACTGGGCCCCAAATTAAAAAGCGCAACCGTACATACGGAGACCTGCTTCTGTGGTCACTAGCTAGATAGTAGGGGAGCCGAACCAGGCATTTTGGGATTTACTCGAGCGCGTCAGATTAAGATATGGGGGATACTTTGCACTCTATTGAGTACCTCTACCAATTAGGAACCCTCTATATATGATCGTGCGTATAAGGCATTTAAATAAAATCGCCACGAGCTCGTGTCACGTCCAAATTATTGAACGAAAGCTGCTCTCGGGTCTACTTGAAGTCCCCTGTAAATAGCTGGCGGGTTCGATTTTTTTTATCACCCTCCAACACCACCAATTTGTGCCCTTCCGTAAGGCCACCCCCACCATCTAAACCGGCAGATTTATATACGTCCATTATCAGTGACACGTAGGGCGTATACACTATTAATATCTGACGCGCTTGAGTGATTGTTATTTTTATATAGTTTTTAACTGTAGACGCTTCCCCTACCAGCGGAGGTGTACCAATGGTATAACCTTTTTTCCTTTCTACCACCCAATCTTTAAAACCAAACAGGTCCCAACGACGCTCGAGTAAATCCACAATAAAAAGACCAACACCACACATCCCCATTAAAATACCTAACTCTTATTATGAAATAAACAGTTTTTTATTAATAATTAATTAATTTAGCATTCTGGGCTCCCCAACTAACAGTTGTTCCTTACCTTCGTCTTTACTAGGCTGGACATTGAAGGGGCACCGCGGCAGCGGCACTGGCACGCGACAAGATTCGCGGCTCTCTATGAGGATGTGTTTGGAAGGCGCGTAGTGGAACTCCATTTCTTCCGACGTCAGATTCGACACGTCGAGGACTAGGTACAGCTGGCTGGGGCTGTGAGCATATTGTGAACATTTTATTCCAGTTAAAGAATGCTCGGTGTATAAGGGCAGTCGTCGTTGGTTAAAGCGCCTTTATACAGGTTTTTTTTCAATCTCCGCAAAAGGAGTATTACATGAGTAAAATTAATCTTCTAATGAACTTGTTTCAAGGGAAAGTTGTGGAGAGTATTAAAAATTGTCTGTCATGGTTTTTCTTTCATTTAATTAATTTTCATTATTATTTTTATTAATTTACCAAGTTTGTTACAGAGATTTTGATTCTTATGATTGACCCTATCGATTGATGCCATAAAAGAACATGGTGCTGTTTTTCGAATTTTAGCCCGTTCAATTACTGGATGCGCAAGAGTATTAAAAGAACGTTTTTTATCAAAAATAAATGAATGTTTCTACCACAGAGCAATTCCGCGACTCCAGAGCAGATCAACCTAATTCACTTGTATCGTATCACAACACAACGTACGGTCACGGACTATAATTGTTGAGCCATTTAGAGCTCATTTTATACTGGACACTTAATAGCTAACTATATGCCCAGTATAAAGTGAGCTCTAAATGGCTCAACAATTAAAGTCCGTGAGTGTACGAGGCTTGCACTGAAAGTGGCGGGAATCGAATACTTATTAATTTATTTTTAACATGTATTATACCTTTTTATAATCTCTGAAGTTTCCTTATCTCAACACACTGGCCACTTAGAAAAAAAAAACGTATGGTTCGGTTTCAATTGTTTATTGAAGTCGTCGAGTCACTGCTTAAAATGGAATTGTGCCGTGAAAATTTCAGAGCTATGATTTATTATGACTTTAAAAGTGGACTAACACAAAAACAATGTGAAGAGCGGATGGTTGCTGCTTTTAATATTGAAGCTCCTTCAAAGACTACAATATACAGGTGGTATTCAGAATTTCAACGTGGCCGTGTATCCCTCACCGACGAAGTGCGTGAAGGTCGACCAAAATCGGCAGTCACGCAAGAAAACGTCGATGTTGTGCGTCGTCTGATAAATGAAGACCGACATGTGACATATCGGGAAATTCAAGAGCACCTGGGTATTGGAATGAGTCAAATACAAATTATTTTAAAAGAAGAATTAGGCGTGAAAAAGTTATTTTCCCGTTGGATACCTCACCTATTGTCTGACGAGCAGAAAATAGTCCGTGTCAATTGGTGCCGCAAAACTTTGAAAAGATTTAACAAGGGACGCTCAAATGCTGTTTTTAGCATAGTATCAGGTGACGAGTCGTGGATATACGCTTATGAGCCTGAAACTAAAAACCAATCCCGAGTATGGGTCTTCGAAGACGAGCTCAAACCCACAAAAGTTGTTCGTTCTCGCAGTACGGCTAAGAAGATGGTGGCTACGTTTATCTCTAAATCTGGTCACGTAGCTACTGTGGCTCTTGAGGATCGTAGAACAGTCAATGCTGATTGGTACACCACTATTTGTTTGCCGAACGTCTTTGCTGAACTCCGAAAAACAAACCCTAGTCGTCGCATCATCCTTCACCACGACAACGCCAGCCCACACACCGCTCGGACAACAACTGAGTACCTGGACGGTGAAAAAGTCGAAATATTGGACCACCCTCCATATAGCCCTGACTTAAGTCCCAACGACTTTTTTACATTCCCCAGAATCAAGGACAAACTGCGTGGTCAGCGGTTTCAGACGCCAGAAGAAGCAGTGGAGGCCTATAAAATAGCCATTTTGTCGACCCCAACTTCAGAGTTCAAAAAGTGCTTTATGGACTGGTTTGAACGCATGCATAAGTGCATGAAATACAAAGGAGAATATTTTGAAAAACAATAAAAATAAATAAACTCACTTATACTGCATATTTTCTTCTATTCCCGAAACTTTCAGTTTTACCCTCGTACTATTCTAGAACGGGCCTGTTGGCGCTGGCGATAGAAGTCACTGAGATTTAATACATTACGTTCAGCAACGATCACGTCTTTGATGATGATGATGTTATTCTGATTCATAAACTATATCACGGAAAAACCCACTTTTTGGCACACATCCTCACATCTAAAATTTCGCGTGTTAAATTATATTAGCATGACGATGAAAGGTGTATGTGAAGTCTCTAACCGCCACTGGGCCAGCGTGGTGGGCTCCACCCGTTGTCTCTCATCTATGAGAGAGGATAAAATATAAACTAGCAAATTTCAAATTAAAAGGAAAAAAAGAAAAGTTTAATACTCCGAGCAGGATTCAAACCTGCGACATCTGGCATGCGCGGCCAATCACTCTAGCCTCTGAGCTATCGGAATAACCAAGCTCGTGCACGAAATCCTTCACTAGTTCCCTCTTACAACGGGGAGGCGTACAGCGACATCTACCGTAGAAGACTAAAGACTTCTATTAACGGCACCAACGTCTCAAATTACATTGAGAAATAGTCAGTAACGATTGGTAACGATGCGCCATCCCATACTAAATTAATTTTGTAAACGAAAATTTCAAATTAAAAGGTTTTTTTATTCAATTCAAATTAAAGGGATTTTTTTAATAAAAATTGGAATTTTCGTTGGCAGCGTTACTGCTTAATACGAAATTAATTTATAAAATGGCAACCATCATACGCCCGCTGGTGATGGTGATTATTCGACAACTTACATTTCCGCAGGCAACACGTCCCAATGAGTGATGGATACACTGGGTAGCAATTCCAAGTTGATCTGCAGCGTTGATTGGCGACAGTGCGTTTCTTTGCCGCGGCCTCCGGAGTACCTTATTATAACCTGCAAAAAACGTGAGTTAAGTAGTCCCGTCATATCACAGATATCAGAGTAAAGCAGATCCGCTCATTTAAGTTGAACGATTTCTGTACATCTGATCTATTCTCACTGGCACAAATCAGAGAGTTTGAGAGAGACAGACAAGTGACATCTGACAGGTCTACAGCTGTCAGTGTCTCCGTCTTCATGACTGAAAATTGTACTGAACTGACGATGTGGTGTGTTAAGTTTATATGGAATTTAACATCCTGGTGTGCTTTTAAAATGAGACAACTCGTTAACAGCCGAAAATGATCGTACTATCTATCGCATTGTCACTCATTTTGGTGCACCATAATAATTTAACGAGAAAACTATATGACATATAACTGGCTTAATACTGCGAGTCTGCTTTTCTCTGATGTCTGTGTGTCAGATTTTATATTTAAGTCACGGTTTCAAGAGGACAAATGTCAGGCAAAACTTACGGGTTACTAATGAAATCCATAATTGTATTTCGGCAATTGCCATAAATGTAACGTTTACCATAATAATTATTTGGCTTTATTCGTTTTTCTCGGAAACTGACTACTCTTTTCAGGCTTGTTTTAAAACAAACCTAACACAACCTACAGGGCTCCACACAAAGTTTATTTAAATCACAGAAGATGTATAGCTTGAGACAGTATCTCAACTAGTCTCTTAAGACCTTTTATGGACCTGCGCTCCGTTGAGAGAAGTTCTAGGGTAGGGTTTGCGCGGCACACGTGATCGAAAAAAATCCGAGGTGCCCTTAAGTTTACTGTAATGACGTGTCTGTGTGGGTGAGCCAAATCAGAAGTTTATATCGATTTAGTTCTACTGTTGGGGGTCCCCCGCACGCTCGACTGATCTCGATTCTCCATACAAACGTAGTTTCGTTCTCATTTTAAAACGCTGTGCTGAAATAACATCAAACATTGTATACACAATGGGATCCGCCATATTAGTTTCTGTTGCTAGAAATTGTAATAGAAAAAAAAAATTAAGAAAAAAAAACCGACTTCAAGTTGGGAGGCCGGTGAAAGATTATTATACTTAGATGGTGCACTCTTAGATTCCATACAATAAAATAAAAATGGCTATAAGTATGTTTATAATGGTAGAAGACTAAGTACCCTCAATTCCTCATGGAATCATGGGAAAACCTTGCTTGCTTGACAAACAAAACGAAGAGATCAAATCGCCAAACTTGAACTACGCGTCGTTGAAGAGTTCCGTTCTGATCATCATCAGCAGTTCCACTTCATCAAATGTCACTTTTATGAATGAAAATGGTTGATTAGTTCATAAAAATACTAAAATTACTATTTGTGTGCCTTTCACATTTAAGGAGTTCCCTCGATTCCTAATGGATCCCATCATCAGAACTCGAGCGTGACAAAAATCAATCGTGAAAATAGAACTTGCTTAACAAACACAGCTAGAAGGACAAATCGCCAAACGTGAACTTTTCGTCGTTGAAGAGTTCTGTTCTGATCATCATCAGCAGTTCCACTTCATCAAATGTCACATTTTTGTATGATAATGCTCGATTTGTTGATAAAAACACAAAAATCACTATATGTTTGCCTTTAAGATTTGAGGAGTTCCCTCAACTCCTCATGGATCCCATCATCAGAACTCGAGCATGACAAAAATTAATCGTGAAAATAGAACTTGCTTAACAAACACAGCTAGGAGGACAAATCGCCAAACGTGAACTTTTCGTCGTTGAAGTTCTGATCATCATCAGCAGTTCCACTTCATCCAATGTCACATTTTTGATGCAAATGCTTGACTTGTTGATAAAAACACAAAAATCACTATATGTTTGCCTTAAAGATTTGAGGAGTTCCCTCAATTCCTCATGGATCCCATCATCAGAACTGCCTTTTGACAAAAACGGGACCAACTTGGATATATATACATACAATTAAAAAATTTTTTTTTCAAATCGGTTAAGAAATGACGGAGTTATGGAGTAACAAACATAAAAAAAAAACATACAACCGAATTGATAACCTCCTCTTTTGAAATTTTGAAGTCGGTTAAAAATACAGCGAGTGTTTGAGCTTTTTCGGTCATGTCACAGAATAAGTAATAGTACAAGTACAGAAGTTTCTCTGTTAACTACCACCACCACCACCATATCAGCCGATGGACGTCCATTGTTGGATTGGACATAGGCCTCCCCCAATTTTATGGGGGGTAAATGCCATAATCGCCACGCCTGGCATGCGGGTTGGCGATCGCAGTATCTCCACCGCACTCCAGGGATGCTGCTGCCCATCCCCCGGTGGTCTTGGTCGTAGTTTTAGGACATACCCGGGTCCGGGTTCTCTGTTAACAAATCCCCCGTTTAGGTATGCCGAACGTGTCTAAACGTGGCCATCTCTTTCTATCGCACGCAACGCGCTCTTTCGAGGCCCCGCCCTCAGCGCTAGGGTTACCACCAGCGAGAACCTATTTTAATATATGTATATACATACATACATACATACATACATATAATCACGCCTGTTTCCCATAGGGGTAGGCAGAGATCACGGATTTCCACTTGCTACGATCCTGACATACAACTTTCGCTTCATGAACTTTCATAACATTCTTCATGCATGCGCGCCGATTTAGGGTACTCCTGACCTGGCCTTTCTGCAGAATGTCTCCGATTTGGTCGGAGTACGTTCGCCGAGGTCTTCCCCTTCCAACTTTTCCATCCACTCTTCCTTCATACACTCGTTTTGTCAATCTTCTTTCATCCATCCTCTCTACATGTCCAAACCATCTTAGCATACCTTTCTCAATTTTCGTCACTATATCTTCATTCACTCCACACCTCCGTCTTATAACGGTGTTTCTCACTCTATCTCTCAAAGTAACGCTACACATACTTCTCAGCGCTCTCATTTCCACTGCATTCACTCGACTCTGATGTTTCTTCTGCCACACCCAACTTTCACTACCATACATTAGTGTCGGCACCAACACTCCTCTATGCACGGCCAGCCGCGCCTTTTCTGACACTTTCTGGCTACTCATAAAGGCGTGAAGTGCCCCATTCACTCGATTCCCAGCTATCACTCTCCTTTCAATATCTCCTTCATGCTTACCGTCTCTCGTGAACAAAGTCCCCAAATACACAAACCCATCCACTTGCTCCAACCTCTCTCCATCTACAGCAATTTCACAAACTGTCATACACTCATCTCTTTCAAATACCATCACTTTCGTCTTGCTTACATTCATTTTCATTCCTTTTCTCGCAAATAATCTGTGCATGCTAGTTACCATCTTCTGTAGCTTCTCAGCCGATGACGCTAATAAAACCTGGTCATCGGCGTAGAGTAGACATTTGATAAGCAACCCATTCATTTCCAACCCACATTCATCGTCTTTCAAATCTTGCAAACAACTGTCCAGAAATAGATTAAACAGCCACGGTGACGCTACACATCCCTGTCTAACACCCTTTTCGATGCTAAACCATTCAGTGTAGGACCCGTTTACTCTCACGCAAGCAGAGGAATCCTCGTAGAGAGATTTCAGAGCTTGAATGAGATGGTCGCTCACTCCATATCCGGACAGTACCGACCAAAGTTCATTCCTCACCACTCTGTCATAGGCCTTCTCCAAATCCACGAACGCGCAATAGACCTTTTGACCTTGGGCCAAATATTTTTCGGCTATGCATCGTAAAGAGAAGACCTGATCCGTACATCCCATACCTTTCCTAAATCCCGCTTGTACATCCCATATTTTCTCATCGGTTTCTTGCATTACCCTTTCAATCAACACTTTCGCATATAATTTGCCAACGATGCTGAGTAAGCTAATGCCCCTGTAGTTCTTGCAGTCAAGTTGTGAGCCCTTTCCCTTGTACAGTGGCACGATGACCGCCTTGCACCAATCTTTTGGAACTATGCCGGTATTAAAACATAAGTTGAAAAGGCGATACAACTGACTTGCTACGACGCCTTGCCCAGCCTTCAGCATCTCGACTGAAATTCTATCATACCCCGCTGCCTTTCCTGGTTTCATTCCTTTCAAAGCTTTTACAATTTCATCCATACTAATACTACACTCCTCATGTGGCAGTGCATTATCATTCACTCCTGACGTATTTTCCTCTTCTCTCTCAAACAAACCTTCAAAATATTCCTTCCATCTCCCTAATATGCATTCCTCATCATTCAATAAACTTCCATGCTGGTCTCTAATCGAGGTTAGCTCTGAGGTCTGAGTTGTACCTCTGGCTAGTCGAATGGCTTTCCAGAAAAACTTTATGTTTGCCCGGAAATCCTGAGACAACCTCTGATCCATCTCATCATTCTGTTCATCTTTCTTTCTTTTAACTACCTCTTTTACCAGAACATTCAACCTTTTATAGTTACTTTTCCTTTCACTCACGTCTTCAAGCGTGGCTTTTTGACTTCTTTGGTCAGCTCTTATCGCCAACCAATCTAGCCACGCTTTCTTCTTCTCACTTACTGCCTTTTGTACCTCTTTATCCCACCATACATTCTTCTTCTTCTTCCCTTTGCTCCTTTCTTTCACACCACATACATCCCTGGCTGTACTTACAAGCTTATCTTTAAAACCATTCCATAGTTGATCAATCTCGCATATATCATCTATCTCTCTAAGATTTTCCTTTAGTTTATGAATATACTCATCAGCCACACTTTCCTCTTGCAAATTTTCTACTTTTATTCTCTCCAGAACACTAGTGAATATACGAGGTCGATGCCGCCATCCTTGAAACAGCCCTTTCATTCGGCTCATCACCAGGAAGTGGTCTGTATTTATTCCGGCCCCGCGATACACCCTAGTGTCCAGAACATTCTTCCTCAATCTTTCGTCCACTATCACAAAATCAATCATACTCTTTCTTACGTTCTCCGCCTCACGCGTGTACAAATGAATCCATTTGTGGGCAAACATTGTATTTGTCACAAAAAGATTTCTCTCGAGGCAAATATCTAACAAACTCTCACCATTCTCATTCACTCTCTCGTCACCGTGAGTACCCAGAACCTTTTCAAATCCATCTCGCTTTACCCCTACCCATGCATTAAAATCACCTAACATAATCAACCTTTCATTATCCTTACATCTACTTGTGACATCCCTTAATTCCTCCCAGAACTGTTTTCCCTCTTCCTGGGTCGACTGTGATGTTCTCGTACCCAGGTTTACAGGGGCATATACCCCAACAACAAAGATACGAGTCAGTCCTAATTTCATTCTGACCCATATTAATCTGGGACTCACGCATTCAAATTCATTCACACACTTGGCAATCCTAGCTGAAAGTATGACACCAACCCCCTGACATGCTCTGTCTGAAACGGTCACTCCAGACCAGTACGCTGTATAGGGTCCATGTTTCGTGGTGTCACACCCTTTCCGTTTTGTCTCATTTACACAAAGAACATCAATCCTCTTTTTATCCATCATCTGCCTTACTTCATTCATTTTTCCTTCCATTCCTCCTCCAACATTCAACGTAGCAAAACGGCACTCCGTGAGCCGCTTTTCGCCCCCACTGGAAACGTGACGTGACGGGTGGCGGACCGCGTCGCCGCCATGCGGATGATTTTTGTGCGGATGATGTATATATACTAATAATAAAGTATACTTTAAACCAAACATGCGCCTAAATGTACTTATATGCATTAATGTCACGAAAAGAGGACTTGAAGTTACCTGTTTATGGTTCCCTACATTACTTCTTGGCTGGCGGCCAAGAAGTAATGTATGGAGAATGTACGAAACTAACATTATTGTCCGCTGCTCTAACTTTTTAAATTTGCTGACTAAAATCAACTGATAAAGAAAATATTAGTAGAGCCAACCGCCACGATTTTGTATATATATTTTTAATTTGTTATGTAAATTGGTATTTTTCCAGGTTTTTCCGGTTTATTATCGTTCTTGTATTATTGAATATTGTTGTATTTTTTTCGAATTTTCGAGTATTTATGTATTTTTTTGTTTTTTCGTGTTATTTTGTAGCGTATTTTGTGTTTTTTGATAATTTGGTCTTTTTCCGTGTTTTATGGTATTTTTTTTTGTATTTACGTGTTTTCTGGTATTTTTTAGTTCTCTCGTGTTTTTTTAAATGGTGCTTGTATTTTGTATCATTTTTCGTGTTTTTATTTAATTTCCGTTATTTGTCGTGATGCTTTGCTATTTTTGGACGTTTTGTATTTTTTATTTTTTTTACATTGTAGTTTATTTATTGTTTTTTTTTCAAACATGTTTGAGAAAAGTACTATACAATCCTCGGTCGGAACAGGGATTGCAGGACTCGTTTTATCCGTTTATCCCAAACTCGTCCAGCAATTCCTTACTTCACGGCCTCTGCAGTAATGTACTATTATTATTAGGAGTGTTGTTTACAATACAATTACGAATAGTACTTTTAAGGTTCCGTAGCCAAAATGGTGAAAACGAAACCCGTCCGTCCGTCTTTTCGTCTGTATGTGACAGCCGATGTACCTACCCGGAGACTATAAGCATTACAAATAGGCACAAATAAAATATTTAGCAGGAAGGCGTGTTCTACTCGTATAAACCGCTAGGTACGTAAAAGTGATGTGAAATGACGCAAAAATATTAAAGTAGGGGGAGGGGGGCGCTCCATACATGTAACCAGGCGATACAAAGATTAAGATAATTCTTAAAGGTATCACTTTAAAAAATAAAAAGAAGATTCTTAGAACCAGTGTTTTCATCTTCGTTTTGTTTTATGTCAACCGTTGGTGAATACCGAACTCAATGACTGTCAGTTTTTTGAGTAATGTCAGTTTTTTCAACATTTTAAGATAAAGACACAGAATCTGGGTAACTATTACAAAGATATTTTTTATACAATAATGCTGTGGTTTTGACATTATTATTTAACACGAAACAGATTATTTTATGATCGAACAGCGGTACAGCAGCGCGTGCGCGTGCGAGCCGTAACGCTGCGCCGCAACCATTGAATAGTCACACGACGTGTGAGCCGGCGGCCGCATGTACTTTGCGCGGCGCGATGATGTCACGGTAGTAAACCACCCCTGGTCTTGTATGAAAACCTTAATAATCACTGTATTTTTTCTCCATTATAATTTCAAGCAACTGTGTATACAAAGTTTCATGTTATTCCAGCATGCCGTTTTAAAATGAGAGCGAATCCACGTTTATATGGAGAACCGAGCTTCCAGCTCTTAAGGTTGTCAATCCTGTCAAACCGTATAGAAATTCAAAGAAAAAGATTCCGAAATGTTCCTCTACGTGCAATGTGCCCCGCCTACTGCCACTTAAGTTTAGCGATTCGGAGGGCTATATCGGTTACTTTGGTTCTACTGCGGAGGGCCTCATTTCTGATGCGATATAAATAGGTTTAATTAACGTAATTAATAAGGGCATATATCTTTACGTAGGCACGAATAGTCACATATAGGTAGCGGACCCCAGGCATCCTTCAGGATGCAACTGTACTGGGAATAACGCTAGGAGGAGGAGGCACGAATCGTCACATGTAAAGAAAAAGGATCCTCATGATCGAGGCCAAGAATTAGTTAGCTTATCTAGTTCTTATAGAATTTATGTTTATCAAAAACTGATACCAACCTGTGTTTCAATCTGTCTTCCGCGAGATGGCGGCATTACGGATATAGGAGCAGACCAGCTGGTTGCATGAGAGTTGCTTGATCTAAAACACCAATTTCATAATGCACCTTATTAGAACAAACAATTGTTTTTAATGGAATAGTCAGTTTTTACTCACTAGAAGGAACCCAACTCCACATACTCGTACATACAAAGTAAATGGTTTTAATATAGCGGTGGTCTTCTGTAATATGGACGTACTTCTCCAGAAGGACTGCTCTTAATAGCCCGACGATATTAAGCTTTTTTTTACAAAATATAACATTTATAAAAGATATGAACAATAGCTGAAGCCTTCAATCTCAAGGCAACCTTATATTTATTATTTTTTAATTTATGACGACATTGCGAATTAAGGCTCGACCGCACAGGAAAACATCGAGAGGAAACCTGCATACATTTGCAAAGAAAAAATCATAGGTGTATGTAAAGTTCACAATTCGCACTGGCCCAGCGTGTCGCAGCACTGTCGCAGTAGAATGCTATTTGAGATCCTGCGGCGCCCCTCTGAAGGCGTAGCCTCGTTGGGTTTTTAGACGGTAGTACAGTCTAACCGGATAATCCGTCATAGCCACCCAGATCTTTACCGAGTAACCCAATACGTAAATGTATTTTCCCACCGTGAAAAGGGTGGGTACTACTGCCCAATCCCTCTCATCAATGAAAGGTGGCCCGTGCCCAGTAGTGGGACGTATATAGGTTGATGATGAGACTAAAGGATGTATAGTGCTTCAGACGCATCACCGCCAAGTGGTCGTTATACGTTTATAAAATACCTGAAACTCGCAGACATTCATCCACCACCACCATATCAGCCCAAGGACGTCCACTGCTTGACATAGGCCTCCCCTTATTTCATGGGGGGTAAATGCCATAATCGCCACGCTGGGCATGCAGGTTAGCAACCGCAGTATCTCCACCGCACTCCAGGGATGCTGCTGCCCATCCCACATTGGTCTAGGCCGTAGTTTTAGGACATATCCGGGTCTCCAGACATTCATATTAGTCACCAAACCGCTCCTAAGTGACGTATGGGCATTAGAACTCTGCGTCGACAGCGAAGTCTGCGCATTGGGCACTGGTGACCCCACCCGCAAGCGGTAATTCGATACAAACTATTCAGCAACATGATTTCCCTGCCCACACCTCCCAAGTTTAAGAAGTTCGCTTCCCCGTATGGCTTCATTGAAATGGTGGAGTTTATATTAACAGTTATAGTCAGGGAGCGAAACTTTGGTGCCGTCACGTCATTATGACGCAAATTCACATATAGGATGATTTTTATATAAACAACATTGTGACACCCCTATGATGATTAATAATGCAATAATCCCACTAATCCCACTAATATTATAAATGCGAAAGTTTAGATGTTTGGATGTTTGTTGCTCAATCACGCAAAAACGGCTGAACAGATCAAGATGATTTTTTGTATACTAACAGTAAGTATATAATCTGGATTCACTTATAGTATACTTTTTGTCCCCGATAATCACCCTCAAAGGGATGAAATCGGGGGTGCAAATATGGTCTATGAAACGGGGTGATTTAAATCCTCATACGCCATTCTAAGCTTTAAGTTTCAGCCAATTGGGAATATAACGGCGTGTCAATAAATTTAACTTAACCATAGCAGAATTTGACGTATTGTAAACAAGCTGACGTTTCGATATGTCAAAGCCGAAGTATCATAATTCCTTCTGATTGATGACGCTATTTTTGAGCATAACCTCTTAGCAATTAGGTATATTATTGCGTGTAAATCAAAATAAATTTTCGATACTTTGGAGTTGGTGGCCTTCATATGCTTAAATACAAAAACAGCTGCTTCAATGCAGTCTTCGTATCGTCGGTGTACAATTTAATTTTGTCGTGTATTATTTCTTACGTAATGGTGACCCTTCACACCATAATAACCGTTTGATATAAGAGATCACTTGGGCTGGGCAGCCCAATCGTCATCATTGAGAGTTGAAGCACCTTAGATCTATGCACAAAGTACAATATATATATACACTGAGATAGAGTGAAAGACCAGTGAAGTATTCCACATAGATCGTAGCGCCGTTGTATATTTAGTAAGAACTAACCGCACGACCGCTGCATCTCTGTCACTTCAATATGCAAGTGCGATAGAGATAGCACCCAGTGACATCCGGTACAAACAAGTTAAACTAACATTGCCAAAGAAAAATTCCTACTTCCAACTGAAAGGCCCCTGGATCTATGCTCATCCGTACATATAATAAAGCTGTAGAGCAGGGGTTCCCAAACTTTTTTTTCTCATAGACCACTTTAAAAAAATTGCTGGTTCTGGTGGACCCCCTACTCTACAGCCTACACCATATTCCCAAAAAATTACAAAAATGTGACTATTACCTAACTCTGGTGACGATATAACTATGAAATAGTATAGTATATTATATGTACACCTAGGGAGATAATATAAAGAAAGGCCGAGATCGCAGATATTTACGGCCCGAGCTGCAAGCGAAGGACGCAAATGTGCGATCAAGGCTTTTTTTATTATCTCCCGTGTTGTATACATCATTTTATGTCAACATTTGGCGAAAAAGCGGCTATTTCCGCACATGTATCGGGCGAAAAAATCCACTTTTAGCCAGGTGTGACATAAATGTTCTTTACAGGTTTAGAAAAAAAAGTGAAAAATGATTGGTTAATATGCTGTCAATAATAAATACTTTACTTTTTTGACATCTACTCACAACCTATCTATTCCAGCATCAAATAAAATAAAATCAATCAAATCTAAATCTCGGAGTGGTGAAATAAAATTAAATATAGTATATTTTGCTTGTGTTGTGTTTATTCGAGTACTTTATAATATTTATGATGATAATAACAGTCGTAAAATAATTAAAATTAAACATTGTTACGTAACTTCTAAGTACAATGACACTCAAAATTAATGGGAGGGATGAGCTTGATGAATTGACAACAAATTGTCAATATTTGGGTTCAGTTTTGTCAGGAATAATCGCAAATCTCCTCGTTCTGTGATATTCAGTCTGTTCCTATTTTTCGTTAAAAGGTTTGTAACGGTGCTGAAACTTTTTTCCACAAGATATGACGAGGGAAATGATATCAAAAGCTTTCTCGCAATTTTCCACAGTCCAGGATATTTTTCGGGTATTTCTGCTTGCAGCCAAAAAGTTTGATACCCTTTTTTATATTTCACCTTCAGCTCCTCATTAGTGCTAAGCTCAAGTAGCTCCTCTTGCAATATCACGTTCTCCACTTCCATTTCATCAAATGGATTTATAATCCATGGTGGTATTTCCATCGTGAGAATGTCTTCAAATCTGGTTTTGAAATCATCATGCAGGGCAATCAAATGTTGAACATATGTCTGAATATCATCATCCTCGCATTCTACCTGTGACAAGCTTGAGAATTGGGAAAATTCGCGTCGACTAATGTTTTGCTTCATTAACTTCAATTTTCCAAGAAAAGCGGAAATCACACTCTTTGTTTTAATTAAATTGAGGTTGTCCCCTTGCAGTTGTAAGTTAATATCATTAAACTTTTTGAACAAATCTGTCAAATACGCGATATCTGCTTTGAACTTGATCAGGTTTTCTTTTAAATCTGGAGCTTAACTATCCAGAAACTCCAAGACAGACTCAAAAAGCGAGTAAAATCTTGTTAAACATGCACCTTTCGACAACCAGCGTACTTCAGTGTGTAAGAGCAATCGTCGGAAGTCTTCATCATTTTCATCGCACAATTGGGCAAATAAACGCGTATTCAAAGCATTGCTTTTTATTTTATTAACCGCGTTAATCACAAATTGGAGCGATTGGTGCAGTCTAGCACTCAAATTTTTTGCTACTAAGTGTTGTCGGTGGATGACACAGTGAATTGCAGTTAAATCTGGTATCATTTTTTTTAGATGGCTTATGAACCCACGATATTTCCCGACCATTGCAGGAGCTCCATCTGTTGCCGCCGATGTAACGTTTGTGAACGGAATTGATTTTTCTTTTAAAAAATCGCTCAGGATGTTAAATATCGATTCACCTTTAGTGTCAGTCTTCAAAGTTTTGGCGAATAATAGCTCTTCATGAATTTCTTCGTCCATAACAAATCGCACAAATGCTAATAATAATACCTCATTATCAGGTAAAGTTGACTCGTCCAGTTGAATAGAAAAATGAGTTGTTTGCAGATAATTACACAAGAAACTTTCAATATCAGAGCTCATTTCGTCAATACGTCTTTGTACAGTGTTGTTACTCAAAGGAATTTTTTTGAGTATGTCAAATGGAGGTTTGTGCAGAACAGTTTTTAAAACTTCTTCAACAGCGGGTAAAATTAACTGTTCACCAATGGTGTGGGGTTTTCCAGATTTCGCTATGAGTAATGAGATGTTGTAAGATGCCCGCAAGCCATCATCGTTACTTTCAGATGTTGAAGCGAACATACCTTGCAGGGTGGGTCTCTTTTCATATTTTTCTTTCAATGATTGAAAATATTTCAAATCTTTACCTGTTTTATCAGGGTGGCACCTTTTTAGATGATCTTCGAGCTTCGATGGTTTCATAGAGTCATTGCTCAAAACTTTATTGCATAAAAGGCACATGGGCAATCGCTTGTCCGCGTTTGATGGAAGAAAGCTAAATTTTAAATATTCCACACTGTACTGTCGACACTTAATTTTCTTCTTTGGCTCCGCCATGTTTCAAATTAGCTACCTGTAAGTATAAAAAAGTTTTTGTGGTCTTAACATTCTTACTTAACTTCTTCTTAGTCTTACTTAACAGGATATGGCTATTTTATAGAACAGAATTTATAATTTTTCGCTATGAATCAAAAAAAGAATACTAATAAACTTTTTTCGGCTGTCTGTTGTTTTATGGAAGTAGGTAGGTAATAATCGTAATGTTCATTATTTCATATTTCATACATGTCTATCATACACAAAGAAGACAAATATATTAACTACAAAAAGAGATACCTATAAGTTGTATAGCAAATAAACAAATAATGTACTTACTTTTCCGACACGATTCTGGCAACCAGGAACAGCAATTCACTTTACTTTTGTAGTCGAAATCCGGAAACAAATGAGTAACGTTTGTTCTTAGCATTCGTATTTATTGGTGAAGAATCAAACAAGTGCATACAAGCACAGCACATTACCGTAAGTCATAGGTATTTCGTCCCTTTGCACGTCCGAACAAGCGTTTTGGTCGGCGCCGGCGATAGCGACGCGACGGTGCTTCGCAAGCCTAGACTTGTTCGTTTGTCCAACAGCTCGTTCGCGATATGTTGCAGACTTGCAGTCGACAAGTTTTGGAGCCGAAAGTTGTAATTTTAATAATATAGTATTATAGTATAGGTAGTTTGATTCACCGAAATATTTATCACGGAGGAACGCAATATTTTTATTATTTATTTATCAGTCGTCCAGGCTATAAAAATAATACAAAAATCATTATCTGTTTCGTTATTTACCATCGAAACCAGATAAATTTTCGTGGACCCCCACGTACAAACTGTGAACCCCTATTTTTTTGCCACTCCAGCGTAGACCCCTGTCACATCGTTCGTGGACCCCTGGGGGTCCACCTGGACCACTTTGGGAACCCCTGCTGTAGAGGGTCGAAAATCTGTACATTGAAGATATTCGATAAATCAATGGAGCGATTGGAGGACCTTACACATCAAAATAGAACACATTTCAAGAATTCGTGTTTTGAGAATTCGTGTCTGTTTGTCTATCTGTTTATATGTCTAAGCATTGTGACTCTCGGCCTTCAGCCTCCCGTGCATTGCCACTCTGTGTGAATAATCGGCATGAGGAGCCCGCTCTGTGTCTGCCTTTGGACTCGCATGCTTTGCCCCTCTGCATCAGGCCTTCGGCCCCACATAAGGAGCCCGCTCTGTTGGGACTCTCGGCTTTCGGCCTCGCGTGCATTGCCACTCTGCTTCAGGCCTTCAGCCCTACATAAGGAGCCCGCTCTATTGGGTCGCTCGGCTTTCGGCCTCGCGTGCGTGCCACACGGCTCCGGGCCTTCAGCCCTCAGCCTTATAATCATAAGGATCCCGCTTTATGTGAATGCTCGGCCTTCGGCCTAGCATGCCTTGCCACTCCGTTTCGGCCCGTTAGTCATCAACTTTACATAAAAAATCTACTGTGTTGGGAAGCTCGGCCTTCGGCTTCGCGTGTCTCGCCTCCCTGCTTCAGGCCTTCGGCCCACAACCTTACATAAGAAGCCCGCTCTGTGTGAATACTCGGCCTTCGGCCATCATACTTACATGAAGAACCCGCTCTGTTGGGACGTTTTACGGAAGAACTGCGTAGCGAGACTTTTATCATTGTACATGTAATATTTTTACGGGCTTCATTCGTCTAGAATCGGTACATTTGATATTCTGAAATAAGTTTAATCATTCGTTTTGAAAGCACGAGCACGTAGCACCAACTCCCGTTACAATCGGACACTTTTACTCGAAGTTGTAGACGATTATATATACCTAGGACAGACTGTCCACTTAGTTAGGTCCAACTTCGAGAAGGGTTCATCGTCGAATTCAACTCGGCTGGGCAGCGTTCGGGAAGCTACGGGACCTCTTTTCGTCCAATATTCCGCAGCGTCTCAAGACGAGGCTCTTTGACCAGTGTGTGTTGCCAGTGATGTCACCCAAAGAGCAATGGAGAGGGCTATGCTAGGAGTATCTTTGCGTGATCGCACCAGAAATGAGGCCATCCGCAGTAGAACCAAAGTAACCGACATAGCCCTCCGAACCGCTAAACTTAAGTAGCAGTGGGTGGGGCATATTGCACGTAGAACCGTTGGCCGTTGGGGAGGAAAGGTTCTCGAGTGGCGACTACGTACCGGAAGGCGCGGCGTGGGTAGGCCCCCCACAAAGTGGACTGATGACCTGGTAAAGGTCGCAGGTGTCCGCTGGATGCGGATGGCAAAGGAACGGCCATTGTTTCACTCTTTGGGGGAGGCTTATGTCCAGCAGTGGACGTCTTTCGGCTGATATGTTGTTAAAATTAAAATTTTCCGTGCGCGGTAAAGAGCATGTCATATTGAATGTAATCATTTCTTAAGGGGGTGTAAAGAATGGTGAAAGATTTATGGGAAAACAAATAATTCTAAAGCGAGAATGAGTTCTACGCAGACGAAGTCGCGGGCAAAAGCTAGTGGTAATATAAATTAGATTGTTTGTAAAAAAATCTTTATTTAAATTGAATATAATCCACCACCACCATATCAGCCGAAAGACGTCCACTGCTAGACATAGGCCTCCCCCAATTCCATGGGGGGTAAATGCCATAATCGCCACGCTTGGCATGCGGGTTGGCGATCGCAGTATCTCCACCGCACTTCAGGGATGCTGCTGCCTATCCCCCGGTGGTCTTGGCCGTAGTTTTAGGACATACCCGGGTACAAAGACGATATAAAATATTATACTAATGTACTTTTTTTACTTACTTAAATTATAAAACGGTAAAATATTACCACGTATAAATGAAAAACAACAATTTAAATTTTGTGAGTAGTCGATAAATTGCAGTACGCTTAAAATTCAAACAACATCGCACCTTCTTATTTAAATACATACCTACATACATACACTGTACATTCTAAACAATATAATGCTCTCCCGCCGGGTATAAAAATTGGAGTTTTACTGATCATAATGCCTATAAACGCAACTAGAACAAATATTGTCGTAAGTTTTCTTTCGTCATCAAAATCGATTTCTTCAATAATCTAGATAAAAACACTCTGTAGGTAGCTTGACGTCATACGTCTGTCATCGGCACCAAAGTTTCGCTCCCTAGTTATAGTATAGGAACATACCTGAAACTCCCTGAAAGATTCCTATTAGGCATCAAACCGCTGCTAAGCGACGTGTGAGCATTGGAACTCTGCGTAGGCAGCGAAGTTTGCGCGTTAGGTACTGGTGACTCCACCCTCGAAGGGTAATTCGAGGTCAAACTATTCGGGAACATGTTTTCGCCGCCCACACCTCCCAAGTCCAAGAAGTCTGCTTCCCCGTATAGCTTCATGGAAATGGTGGCGGTCTCGTTTGGTTGTATGGGCAGTTGGGATTGGATGAGGTCGTTGGACCATTGGAACACTTTTGATTGGAGCTGGGTGTCCATGTTCGACTGAAATAAAGAAGATTTTGTTTGATCACCCACAGTGAATCATCCTGTAGCACGCTAGATAATGGTGCCGCTATCAATTTTAGGTGTATGTACTCAAAGATATAAAACACAAATTCTCGATTACTTTACAATAACTAAAAAGTTTTCAAGTCAAAAATTAATGAAACTACCATGTATGAAAAAATACTTTGGGGAAAAAAACTTGATCACAGATCGAACAGGAAAAACTGGACTGGGATTATAGTGCATTCAATACTAGCTGTCGTGTTTTCACTTGAGACCGTCATCATTTGCAATAACAAGTCGTAGCCCACCTAAGGGACCTACGGAAGATCAGCGCCGGCTGTAAAAGCCTGCATATGCTGAGTGGGTTCCTTTTCGCAACTTAGCCTTTGTTGTGTATGTTTTTGTTTATTTTAATCTTGATTATTTTTTGTAAACGCTTGCTATACAAGTATATTGATACTTTTCCCATAATTCCGTCTAAAAATATCAGCAAATTTAATTTATTTAATATATTTAAACTCACGTTGTTTTGAAATTTCCAAGTGGTCAGTTCTAGAAACAGCGTGTTTTTATTTTGTAATAAATGTTGGAAGCGATTCGGACACAAAAGGTACCGAAGATAATAAGGTAACTGAAGCCATTAATGAGTAATTATAACTTTACAAAAATGTATTTTGATTTCTTACTCTATAAATAAAGAATTCATTTCATTTTGTATTTTTTTAACATACCTGCACGTATTTTTTTTTACATTATTCTATAAATATCGAAAAGTACCAAGTTCGCACCAAATAGAATCGGCCGAAACGGCTCCTTTAAAAAATTTATGGCAATTATGAGTGTGGAAACACGACAGCTAATACTGAATGCACTATACCTTTAGACCTCCGGATCAGTTACCACTCGCTAGCAATGACGGGTCAATTTTTAATTGCATTTTCATGCCAATAGTGGCTTATTAACTGCCGACAAATCCAGCACATTTGCCCGGGAACTACATTTTTCTGGTTTTAAATATCTATACCAAAAACTAAGTTTAAGCTTACCTGTATAGCCAAATCCAAGTATTCAATGGGCACATTACTAGTGTTAGTTATCTTCATAGTACACTCCGTACTCTCCCCGTTGTGCAAGGAAATATTAGTGATACTCCCCACATTTTCCACGTTAGGTAAATTCATGTTCCCAGATGGCGCCACAGTAGTTTCTATAGTTATAGTCGGCAGACTTGGTATGACTTCAATAGTGTAGGATGCTGGGAATTTGTTAGGAGTAGGCATGTTCTTGAGTCTACAGTTGGACTTGACTCCTAGTGTGTGAGTAGAGTATCCCATTATTTGCAATTCGCCTACTTCTTTAGGGGTGCCATGGAGGTTGACGGTGGTAGGGGAGTCGGGGGGTAGAATGATGGTCTCAGGGATGGATTCGAACACTATCCCTGATGTTAAAAGCCGCATGTTGGACACTTTCAACTCGAATGGCAGTGGGTTTGTTAGCTTCATTTGCACTTCGCATATGTCGTCCTCTACCCAGAGATATTCTGAAAATTATAAGAAGTTACTGTAAAAACGAAACGTAAATACTGGTATTATTTACGAAACTAAAATGAAGACAACTGGAAATAACCCTTGAATAAAAAAATAACTGTGCCATATGTTCCATATTTGGAACAGTGTCCAGTTTTGAATACATGGATCGTAGATCGTAGTAAATCATTTGCTTTTATCTTACTTACTAAGGGATGCTAAGGGTCAGTGCAGTATGTTTTATTTCATACATTAAATATAGACAATACAAACTTAACGACACTTTCGATAGTGTGAGTGCCAAGGAGCGTAGGTAGGAATGAAATAATAAGTGAGACAATTTACAATCCTAACTTACCCATCTTCCCCTCATCCTTCTTAGCCTTCCTCTCCAAACTGCCAAAGTGTATGGGCGTAAATATAAACGGCCCAGTCTGCGTTTTGCACTTGATGAGGTGCGGCGCGCGCGCCGGGGGTGCGGGGCGAGGAGCGAGAGCGGAACAAGACGGCACGTGTGTTAAATTCGCTGGTGGGATCACCTCCCCTGTCTCCAGAACTAGGGGAACTGGTCCGCCTTCGCACTGGGCCGAGAGTGCCTGGTATACGAGTATGTTATCGTTAAAAATATGATAGTTTGATAAAAAAGAAAAAAATTTAATTGTGGGATATAGTTTTGTTGAAATCTGATTTTACGAAGTTCTCTATGATATGTTGAATTTTTAGACAACACCTGTGGCGGATCCCTATTTTGTGAATGGACGAAACCTGCGCTGTGGATCTTAATGATATGTAATAATATCGTTATTTTTTCTTTATAAGTTAGATGTTTGTTGTTGGAAGGTCAGATGGCAGTACATAGTTTGCGTAAAAACTAGTGCCTACGCCAGTTCTTGGAATTAGGTAGCGGAACTCGGGCATTCTTCAGCATGCAACTGTAGTGGGTTAACGTTCGGATGATAATGATGATGATAAGTTAGAATTTAACGAAATCAACACTAATTATTACCGTGCATCATGATCCGTTTAAATTGCATTATTTAACACTTTTAATAAATACCTCCAAAAAACTATGAATGCAATACAGTAAAAAAAAATGCAACAGATATATATAAACAACTACTAATTACTGCTGCTAACTACGAAATATTAAGACATTTAAGTGAAGCGCACAATATCATGCATAATAATTATTATAAAGATAAGTAGAGCACATCGAAACACATATACATACATGACGGCGTACACATCGACATGCTGTAACTTACTTCAATATTGTCTTTCTATGTAGAAATGACAGAAATAAAGTCAGTCACGTTAACTATTAAGAGAACGATTGATTATCAAATGTCGCCAGTGTTATGTTGACTTTAAAATAGTAAGATATCATATTGGAAAACCGGAGAAAGTATTTTTATGTGTGTATTTATCTTATTTAAGGTCTTTGTTACTTGTGATTTTGTTCCATAAATGGAACTCTGTGTACAAATAGCACCACACATAATTGATCATTAATAGAACTTATCTCGGTGCAATAAGGTATGTAAATCACATTAAAGGTCAGTTAGTGATCACATCATCTACTCTTGGAGCAGCTAGAATTGAAATCACAAGTGGAATATACCTGTAGCTGTATAGCGAACTCCTTATGCTGCTGCTTGGTGAGGTGCGGCCACATGGTCTGGAGGAGGAAGGTCATATGTCTGGTCGCGAGCGCGGGGTGTCCCATGCGTCGAGCCGCGATCACCAACTCTTGGAGCAGTTGGATTTGCAGAGCTGGCCAACCTGACGCCGAATATATTCCATGAAACATGATATAGTAATGCTATTCAATACCTATGCTGTATGAAAGCAAAGCCTGTTTTATATTTTTTTATTTCCTGGCCACGGAATATTCTTCGTACAAAACGGGAATACATATATTCCCGGCGACAGCATATAACATGAAGTGGTGGTGGGATGTGATGTGTGTTAAAGTTGACATAACATGTCATGGGTCGAAATGGATGACAATAGGCATCTGTGACTGGCAATAGGTAGAAATATATAGAAGCATTTGGATCAAGTCTATATCCACAACATATAACTATTCGTACATTGTATTAATAGTGAAACTGTCAATGGATCATATTGTCCCTACCAACTTGATGCTGTATCACGTAGTTGGGGTCAAGGCTAAGCTTCTGGCCAGGGAAGCTGTGAAGCATCAGGTAGTAGCAGCGCTGCCAGTCTGGGTTAGGGTTGTTGCTGCTCACGTGCCGAGTCGCTGCAAGGCGCTGGCAGAAAGCGGCTTTGCGAAGAAATCCTAAACAATATACAATTTATAAACCACATACAAACAAAATTAGATATTTCAAGACAATAGTGTAAAAATAGACAGTGAAATGTAAGTTCACATTTTCAGTGACTATGTTACTCGAAATTTTAGTCCCGATTTAATAAATCAGGACACTAGTAAACGGACACTTTTAGATTAGTTCCAAATATGAAATAGAGTCACAAATGCTTTGACGTTACGTTAAAGGTTAATGACATTAGTAACATACCTATTTCCATGTAAAGTTCAGCAAGCGTGTCGAATCTCTGTATTTTCTCTTGCTCACTCAAAGTCAAGTTGATGAAAATTACGTTCTGAAGGAAACCAGATACGTGCAAACAATTACTCTGCTCAACGGCTATTCTAGCGGCTTTGAAGCATGCCTCCGTCTCGATAATACCAGCATTCTGATACTTGCTATAGTGAATAATAGCTTTCCGGTATTTATCTACAATATCTTCACCATTTAACAAATACTGGTTGCTTATTTGCGACTGAGGCTGACGGGGTATTGAGGGTAAGTCCGGCCCTAAGTAAGATTTCTGACTTTGGTACTCAATGTCACTGGAAGAAGCTAAGGATTCTGAGTCCGCATTGTCAGTCTCAGATTGTCGTGAAGACGATTCGATACTGTCTGAGGAGGAAGGCGTTAACTCACTGGGAGGATTAACAGGACTAGAGGTCTTAGAGGACCGGAGTGGGGACGAGGCGGTCTTGAATTTTCTAAATGAGTCAGCTTGGGATTGGAATAGGGTTAAGGATTTTGATTTATTAGGGGAGCCCTCTTGTAAACTTGCGTTTCTCTGTAGAGGGGTTGGATTTCTTAAGTTTGGATAGAGAAGGATGGCCGACGATGCACATAGGCCTGGAAAGAAAAACACAAGTATTTTATAAAGGAAATAAACCAGGACAAAACTTTTCATGCTTAAATGATTAAGGGTAATATTTAAGTGAACTGATTATAATCTAGAGAGGTTTGAAGAGTCATAAACCTATTTATTTAAGTTCTGTAATATAATTATAATGTGTACCTTCTTTAGCAGCTGCCAGCCATAGCCAGTCATTTACTGATTTTAATATTTCAGCCGATGAATGGTAGAGACTTAAGCTTTCAGTCACTAGACCAGATTGCAGAGTTAAGTCGGCTAGATTCTTCGTCACACGTCCCATGCAACGTTTCTTGTTATTACGGGACTCCATGTCCAGCCCTGACAAAGCCAATAAGTTCAATTAAATAAGAATACTTAACTAACAATTATATTATGACAAGTATCAGTTTAACCTATATTTTGTGATGTTCTAAAAGTCTACTGTGCCCTTCACAGGAGAACTTGGGCTCTTTGGTATTGGTGCAAATGGGTGCTTTTTAGGGTTCCGTAGTCAACTAGGAACCCTTATAGTTTCGCCATGTCTGTCCGTCCGTCTGTCCGTCCGTCCGCGGATAATCTCAGTGACCGTTAGCACTAGAAAGCTGAAATTTGGTACTAATATGTATATCAATTACGCCGACAAAGTGGTAAAATAAAAAGTCGAAAAAAATAAAAAATTTGGGTACCTCCCCTATACGTAAAGTGGGGAGTGATTTTTTTTTTCATTTTAACCCTAACGTGTGATATATTGTTAGATAGGTATTTAAAATAAATAGGGGTTTACTAAAATCATTTTTTGATAATGTTAATATTTTCGGAAATAATCGCACCAGAAGTAAAAAAAAATGTGTCCCCCCCCCTCTAACTTTGAACCATAAGTTTTAAAAATATGAAAAAAATCTCAAAAGTAGAACTTTATAAAAACTTTGTAGGAAAATTATTTTGAACTTGATAGGTTGAATAGTTTTTGAAAAAATTACAAAAACTACGGAACCCTACACTGAGCGTGGCCCGACACGCTCTTGGCCGGTTTTTATTATGATGATTTCATTCTGATATTCGGATGATCTCTAAAAAATTGGTTGTGTAATTACGTTTCACAACACAATGCAATAGCGATAAAATATTTGTTAGCCACTTTGCATCTATGCGGGCTATATATACATGAGCCTCTTATTTAGCAGGCTCGAAAAAAATCAACTCGCCAACAAAATCCTTCTTTTCAAATGGTGCCAAAAGCAGTGACACTTTCTCCAACTTCTCCCTCGACCTCTCCAACCTCCTGGACTCAACAACCCAGAACAGCGAATTAATCAAGTCAGCCACATTCTGTTCTAGATCTGGCACAGGATCGTTCTCGCCGTAGAACATGGCGTGAGTTTTGAAGTTAGATGGTGTGGTGAAGTTTTCCTCATTCATAGGGATGGAAGCACTGGACGAAACTGATTGAGGGAAGCTCTCGGCTGAGGACAGGCTGTCTGCTTGTTCACTGGGGATTGATGCTCTGAAAACAAGAGGCTTAAATATAGTGCTATTAATCAATATGTATATATTTAACATGCTGCTTTGATTTTTAAGGGACCTAAATATTAGTAGTGGCACTGAAAATCAGTGCAGTTTTCAGAACTTGTTGACGGCGCTCATGCGCTAATTGGATCTTTAATCTGGATATAATTAAACAGGCGTAAGAGTGATATGGAGCAGAGTGAGATTTGTTTTTAATTAATGCTAATGCTTCTTACTTGTCACTTGAAGCTTCTTTAGACTTGTCATCGTCAAAAATGCTATACGTCTCTGGCTCCTGTTCTGGCCGCTTCATATTACTCACTGGCCCGAACATGAATGCACGGGAGTCGTACAGCGTGTTGGAGTATTTGACCTTCAGCGACTCGTGTACGCGGCAGACTTCATTCAGTTCCACTTGGTTGTTGAACTTGCTTAGGGTTATTAGACCAAGTAATCTCCTGGAATTAGAATGTTACAGTTAGAAATACATGTGTAGGTAAATATATGGTAAACATACATGTCATACATATGCCATGGATTTACAATGTGAGGTTTGCTGGAGTGGTTGGATGAGAATGAGAAAGGTTGAGGTTGGTTTGGTGGTTGTGTATGGACCCATTTTCGAGGCCTAATCAGTTTATGAGGCTTATAAACAGATTGTGTGATGAGTATCTAGTTTGTTAGATGTGAAATACGGAAGCTGAACCAAAAATTATTAGATAAGTATGTAAATTGGTAGTGACCTGTCTATGAAGTTAGTGGTTCCAGATTCAAAATCCTAGGGTATTTGTTTGTGTGATGAACACAGATATTTGTTCCTAGGTCTTGGATGTTTTCTATGAATTTGATTTGTGTTAGATTGTCCTCAAATACTTATTTATCTAAACAAAATCACGACAGCAAACAAACAATCGTTACAGCACACAGAGGATTTTACTCTATGTAAATTTATGAGGCATGTCTGTTAAGGGCAGTATATCGTTTATTCTCTATTTGTACCTAATATGGACCAATATTCGTGCTTGTTGCAGCAATTTACCATTTCTCATATGTAAATTACACAAGTATGTTGAAGGACAACGTTAAATTTGGCCTGTCCATTGGTTATTCTAGTAGTCAAGTAGTTGAAATGTTATAGGCCAGTAGTGCAGGGTTTGATTTTTGTTTAATGTGCAAGTGAAAACTTGGTGATAATGTTAACAAAGTTTAAGAATGATGCTATATTTCTCATGAGATTAAAAGACTATTTTTTATATTACCTGTGTGTTTGGAAGTCCCCCCAGTCATTGTTTTCAACTGGATAGTCTCGGACATAGCGCACCCAAATGTCTCTCACTTGTCCACTGGAATCTACAATGTCAATTTCATGTCTTGACACATTAAATTTCTGAACTGTGAGTCTTTCTCACAGAATCCCAGAGTTCCCTGCCGAGGTTTTCCCAAGAAACTACAGTATGGGGTAAGAAAGGAGTGTATAATTTAAGGGTTGGCAACGTGCATGTGACACCCCTGGAGTTGCAGGCATGGACGCCTGACCGTTTACCATTAGGCAGGCTTTATGCTTGTTTGCCACCGACATGGTATAAAAAAATACTTTATACCCACAGAGCACCCAATAAACAATACTCAATATATAAAGATTAATTATTCTGCAATTTGGCTCTGCAAACTTCTTTCTTAATATTTTCACTCTTTTAATGCTTCCTTAAAATGAGAAAATTACAACAAGATATTCTCCAGTTGTTTATTAGGTTGGAGAGAAAGATTATTCATATTTTCATAGAACAATATTAATTCCATACATCTCAGTTCTGGTGTGAGACAGACCATCTGTGATTGCCACTAAAATCATATCAAAACAATACATATTTATTTCATAAAATACATGTATTATCATATCAAAGGGATGCAGTCAGCATCATGTCATGTACTATGTAGCAGCCAAAGTGGCAAAATAGTTCGGTACACCATATATTTTGTATATGTATGATGCTAGCTGTACAGTCACATAATAAAACTTAATCATTTAGCCTGAGCTCACCAGTAAAAAAAAGCCAAGGTCCCCTTCACTTCATGGCCCCACTAAATTCCTCCCTCACTCCAGTTGTGGAATATGAGCTCCATGCCAAAGTTTTCCTAAGGGACTATATTATGGGGTGCTTCAGTAGCAGATTTGCAATCTTGGCTTCCCCAGCCTCAAGCCATGTAGTAAGTACCAGCCACCACTTTCTCAGCAACGATTGGCCGCTTCGCCGGCTCTAGGGCCTCTAGGCCCGGGTCTACTGCGCCTTAGGGCAAATCCGCCACTGCTAGGGTGCTATCTAAAATATGCATGTGACCCCTATGGAGGAGCGTCCGCTACCACTACACGCTGCAGTGACCGCTTACCATCAGGCGGGCAAGAAAAACCAGCTTACCAGTAACTTTAATGTTGTTGACCCTCTGGATCCTCTCCCACAGCTTGTTGAAGTTCTTCAGCATGCCGCCCACGCCTTTAACCAGCACCAGCAGGCAGGCGTGGTGCTGCGCCTGCTGCGCGTAGTCTGGGTGCGACATCACCGACTCTCCGGGCGCGTGAGACAGGATGTAACTCACTGACGATCGCATTGATATCTCATTTGGTTACTCTTTGCTACTTTCCCACGTAATTTGGAAGGATGTAGGAAAGATCACTATAATCTACAGTATAAAAGGAAACGGTATGCTGGTGTCCACGACAACGTTTAGCTTTTAATTAGGGCATAGCAATTAATACATAATTAAACAGCATAATATTTTCACGGGCGTATTTCTTGTAATTCTTGTTTACGTCAAAACATTGAAACGTCAAAATAAGGGTGGGCATGTAGAAATGTAAAAAAATCCTTAATGTCATTGTCACCCTGGGCACTGGGCAGGGATTTATGATGATTTGATGATAATGAGGAGTTATTATAAGATTAATTTGAATTAAATATTGGAAACAGACTAGTTTATTTTATATTTTTGTCATAATGCTCATTTGATTGCATGTAATGTCTTGAAAATTCGCTTCAGGCAAATTGAAATCCTCATTTGAGAGCAGATCAAGTTTGGAAAATAATATTGATGGCAACCCAGACCAAGATTTCGTTTAGAAATTGTGAAAATGTTTTTCAATCTTAAAGGTGGGGTTACATTGTGCGCGGCGGCGCGCACGGCACGGCACGTTCGACCCACATACTAGTAAGGGTGAACCACAGTTCAACCGCGGCAATCGGGGCACAAACCGGCGAACTTGGCGCGCGAGTCTATTTAGGCACGATTCTGAATACCGCTTTGCAGCCGCGCAGGCCATCAATGTCGAATTTACGTGTGACAGCGACAGCCATGGATAGCACTTACACTATTAATGTCATTCCATGCATGTTTTCGTTAAATTTTGTTATTCAACATCGTTATTTTATTTTAGTGCCACAATATTTCTTTTTTACTATACAATTTAATTATAAGTTGACCATGATCAGCACTGTGACACTAACGGTTCTTTGCCGCACGGCCAAAGTGCCTTGGTGTGCCGGATACGTAGTATCTTCTTAGTTGTTTGTGGTGTGCCGATACATAGCGCGCGGCTGCCGCGGTGCCGCGGTCGAACGCGCAGAATGTATACACACCTTTATAATTTATACTCTTAAAATAATTTATTTAATGAATTTAGATTCAGATGAAAAGAACATTTGTTTCAGATTATTTTTATGAGGCATTAATTGACTATTTATCTATCTGCTTTAATCTCTTTTATTCGTTCAGAAATTAGATGCTTATCTCCATTTTTGATGGTTAATTGTTTGACTTCACCACGACTTCACAGACTGACAGTTTCCATTTAGTTTAGTATCTTTTATTGGTCTGTGGTTTCCATTGCTCATATCATACATAACCTTAAATTTTTGTTTTGAATTTGGATTTCGCATTTAATTCCATGCACTCATTGCTGTGACCATCAGCAAGACTTCAGAAAACAGCTGATTACTGGGTAGTAACGTTATAGTAAAGTCATAATGGCTTCTAAAGAAGGAGGTGGTGATAAGGCCAAGGTAACAATACTTTCTGAATGGGAAGTAAAATTTCATATTCCGCCGCAGATTTCTCAATTGTTTTTTACCTTAGGGACCTCAAGGAGCTGGAGATGGAAAAGAGAAGCGAAGAAAGGAGTCGATTCTCGATTTGAGCAAATACTTGGAGAAGAGTATACGAGTGAAATTCGCCGGAGGGCGCGAAGCCGCCGGCATTTTGAAGGGTTATGATCCACTGCTGAATCTTGTGCTCGACAACACTACAGAATTTCTAAGAGGTCTGTGTTAAGAAATCTTAGTAGATAAACGAGAGAGAGATGAAAAATAACGAATCATTACTTATATCCTATTGTGACTATCTTATGGTATATGACTTAGCCCTTGGGACGCCGATGTCAGAAATGTGCTACTTAAATCATGGTCTTGAAGTTTAAAACTTAAGCTTAAAACTGTTCTTGAGTTTCTGAAAGGATATGGTATAAGGCATACAAAGGGTTAAGAAACATTGAAGTTTGCTCCCAGTGTGTCTTGTAAATCAATGCAGTAATGTAGGAGGAAGTAGGTACCTCCCATTTAATATAAATCTCCCTTCACATTGATTTGATGATTTATGGACTATTATTCCAAATGTACATGCATGACTGTTCTGGTTAAATAACCTACCTGTACCAATACCTTACATTTCTTTTTTCTATTTGATTTGTAGAGATAAATTAAACCCTCTTGAGTTCCATATGTCATTTTATGTTTCAAATTCTTGTTTACTTATGAAATCCATCATATTCACATTATGTGGGAACTTAGCATTACTTGACTAGATTATTTCTATTGATCTAAGATGCATAAAAACAAGGCCACTACTAGAATTGGAATGGTTTAAAAGTTCTCTTTCATTTTTTACAGATCCTGATGATCCATACAAACTGTTAGATGACACTAGAGCACTAGGCCTGGTGGTCTGCCGAGGAACCTCAGTTGTGTTGATTTGCCCCATGGATGGTATGGAGGCTATTCCTAACCCTTTCATCACCCAGGAAGGATAGTTTTGTATGTAATATATTTTTTATATGTTTAAGTCTACATTAAATAATTTAAGGGCCAGTTTGTAGTTTGAAATCAAACCCAAAGAAAAAGAAAAGACTTTATTAAGTATGAAAAATAAATTATTGCACATATGCTTAACATTAAAAAACCTATTACTTTAAATAATACTATGGAACATATTCAAAACTCATTCATCATATCATCAAGTTTTGCTCCACTTGGTAACTAAGTCATAAATTCTAGCATATTTAGAGTTTAGCAAAAAGGATCTCAATCACATAATTAACCATTAAACTAACTATCATGATAGGGATCTTTTTTACCAAACCACATCTACAAAAACCATATTTTAATCTAGCCCAAACTCATTCCGAATCCATGGATAACTCTGCGGACATCCCTGGCAAGTTATCATGTACTTATCATGCTGTAGAACCTTCGACTGTAGTTTGCACGTCTTTGGTTTGTGACAAGCATACTCAACATCATCCAATGTAGGATTCTTGCACTGCCACGGCTCAAACTTGTTTATATGAAGCATTGGCGTTGGTCGCTTCATCCATTCAATAGCTTGTTTATTCGTTACAAAGTAGGCATCTGATAGTTTGGACACTTCACTTATAAATTTCTGTAAAAGGAAATAACATTTTAGGTGTCATGATTATTTATAACTTCACTGAAACTAAACCCAAATACTGAATGTAAGTATTTGGGTTCAAAAAGTTATCTGTTGTTCTGCCTCTTACGCCGGGATACGACACTGACACATTTTTCCAGAGAATCAATTTTGGGACTCTAGTATAAACTTAGACTGTCCTTAAGTGTATTCACATTGTGTAGTTCTAAAAGGAATGACTTGGGGATATGCCATACATGTAGGGTTTGCAGTCCCGGTACTTATTGAAGTCCCGAAGTTTTCGGGACCGGGGCTGGGTCAGTCCCGGGAATTCCCGGATACTTTCGTGACTTTCGGGACTTTGTAGTTTTTAGGGAGTATGTATGAACAAACCGGACAAGTATGAGTCAAACTCGCGCCCGATAGTTTCGTTCCGTACTCTCATGATTTGTAGCTATAATAAACTATTTGGCGCATGTATATTGTCTAGTGTAACCTGTATCTGGATGTCCCTTTACGTTGCTTAAATTGAAATAGTATTTTTATGTACAAGTTCAAAGTTATTTATTACCTTACTTGTAATGTAAGACCATGCTTATTATATTACCAAATATCATGATTCTAGGTCAACGGGAATTACCCTATAGGTTTTGATTCCCTTGAGAGTGTCATTATGCGGTATTACAGCCGCATATTTCGATTACGATTACTTAGAAGTTTGATTTTTTCGCAGCTTCAAGGAATTGCGGTTCGAAGTATTTTATTTTTATATCAACCTTGAAGTACGGAGATCAGCCTGTAAGAGATTAGAATGGCTCTTAAACAGCTCAAAAACAACAATACACCCGTTGAATATGGTATTACAGCCGAACTCCTGAAGGCGGGTGGAAAACCGGTCCTTACGGCCCTCCAGAAGTTGTTCAATTCAGTCTTACTGGAAATAAGAACGCCAAAGGCATGGAGCGGGTGTGAGGTGTAGTGGTGCTTTACTTCAAAAAGAGCGACAACGCTCTGCTAAAGAACTACAGGCCCATCTGACTTTTGAGTCATATATATAAGCTGTTTTCATTTCAAGAGTCATTACGAACCATTTCGCACGCAGGCTAGATGGCTTCCTGCCTCTCGAACAAGCCGGTTTCTAAAGAGGTTTTAGTACCGTATAGTATACCACTTTCCTACGCTTCGCCAGGTTATACAGAAGACTGGGGAGTATGACTTGCCCCTCTGTTTAGCGTTCGTAGACTACGAGAACTTCGATTCGATTCGATCGAAACCTGGTATATCGAAGTGCTGAAGTGTTTGTACGAGAACGCCACTATGTCAGTCCTTCTCCGGGACCAGAACTCGAAACCTATTTAGTTGCAGCGGGGAGTCCGGCAAGGAGATGTTATTTCTCCTAATTTGTTCTCCGCTGCACTGGAGGATGTTTTCAAGACTCTGGACTAAAAAGGCTAGGCATCAACATAAATGGCGAGTACATCACTCACCTTCAGTTTGCTGACGATATAGTAGTCTTGGCTGAGACCATGGAGGCTATGCTCAAGTAGTAGTCAAGTACAATGCTCAATAACGTCAGTAAAGCCTCCGAGCGAGTTGGTCTTAGGATGAACATGGACAAGACGAAGATCATGTCAAATGCCCACGTAGCACCAACTCCCGTAACAATCGGACACTTAACGCTCGAAGTTGAAGACGACTACATTTACCTAGGACAGACCGTCCAATAAAGTAGGTCAAATTTCGAGAAAGAGGTTAATCGTCAAATCCGAATCGGGTAAGTAACGTTCGGGAAGCTACGGCACATCTTTTTGTCCAATATTACGCAGGGTCTCAAGACGAGAGTGCTTGACCAGTGTGTGTTGCCACTTGCCAGTGATGACATATGGCACTGAAACGTGATTGCTTACTATGGGCCTCATAAGAAGGCTCAAAGTCACCCAAAGAGCAATAGCGACGGATATGCTGGGAGTATATCTGCGTGTTCGTATCAGGAATGAGGTTATCCGCAACAGAACCCATGTAACCGATATGGCCCTCCGAATCGCTAAACTTAAGTGGCAGTGGGCTGAGCACATAGCACGTAGAACCGATAGCCGTTGGGGCGGAAAGGTTCTCTAGTGGCGTCAGCGTACCGGTGGACTGATGACCTGGTAAGGATCGCGGGTGCAGGCTGGATTCAGGATTAGCGCAGGACCAGTCATTGAGGAAGTCTTTGGGGCATAGGTCCAGTAGTGGACGTCCTTCGGCTGATATGATGATACCTCTACGCGTTCACGAGAAAAACACATCAGAGTTGATGAAATGAGCCCGAAAAAACAACTCATTTTGCCATTTCACTAGAGAAGTTCAGTGATATATATGAGTGTTATTCACCACAAATAATGAAATCCCGAAAGTCCCGAAAGCAACGGGAATTACAAAATCAGTCCCGGGAAAAAATGTGAGTTTCATTTCCCGGGAAATACCGGGATTTTCGGGATCGAGATTTCCCGGGAGCACACCCTACTGATACATGTATTATTACATAAATTGACCATATACATACTTATTAAGTAACACAAAGATATAATTTATTATACAAAAATTACTTTGATTGCTTTGAGTTTCTTTAAAAAAAAATATGGCACAACAGACCACCATGTCATCGAAAATCGAGACCAAATTGATTGACCCATACATAGTTACCTTAAATGCATGCAAGTATTCAGGGTTCTTCAACCATGTGGAGTTCAAATGAATGCCGAATGGGGCCCTGTTTTTGAGATAATGCCTTTTGAAGTTGCTGACCAGGACATCATACACATCCTTGTCAGTCAACTTTGGGCAGTGCTCAAGTGTGGTGCAGATTTCTTCGCCTTCTTTCCTGCCCTCGTTCAGGAATGGGTTTATCGGCATCTCCCACAGGCCGGCGTAGCTCCTCGTTGGGCAATATTGGTTTCCTGAGAAAATAAATAAAGCATGACATAATTTCTTGTATAACTGACATTCCATGCCATTCAGGCAAAAAAGGGATTCAAAAGAGGGTTGGTTTATCAGCGGACTACTACTGCTAAACCTCCAACTGTCAAGTAAAGGTAAACAAACCCTATCTTAAGACAGACAAGCATAAGTTTTCCAATTCCGTTGTTATTAAAACTGTGACCCATTTAAACCGAGGAAGGAAACGCCTTCCTAGGGAAACAAATATTACAAGCGTGGAAAAACAATTGCTTCCCGCCATTAACTTTCGTAAAAAAGTCTTAAATCGTCCAATGATAATAGCACCATTGACATGCGATCGCCTGACGATATTCGGAACTGTGCGCGGAAATCTACGCACATGTTAATGCGATATTGTCATGCGTGTTTAACTACATGGAACTTGGCAGTTTAAGCTGGCCAGGAAAGAGTGTAATGACTGCTTTTGTTACGTAATCTACATCGTACATCTTGCGAGTTTCTAGTCGACAATCGCGAGTATCGCGACATAACAGTTACTTAATCGGTCGCACGCTCTCATTATATGTTGATTCAAAGATGCCTCATGCACAATTAACAATATAGCTTATTAAAAAAAACCGATGTAGTACCGTACGCTTCACGAAGGCACATCACAGCTTAACTTACGTTCAATGCTGTTATTAAACAAATTAACATACTACGGCGTTGTGGATGATGCTCATCATTTGTTTTGTTCTTTCTTGTTTAACAGAAAGCAGAAGGTCAAACTGTCCATAAACGGTACAACTTTTGAGTCTGACTATGGCTACATAGGCCAGGGCATTCCGCAGGGATCAGCTCTCGGTAACACCTTATTTTTGGCTTATGTCAATGATCTCCCATCTGCAATCACCACGGGCTTGTCCGTGCTGTTTGCGGATGACACTACAGTCATAGTCAGTGCGCAAACGTATGAACAGCTTGGGACCAAAATAAACGACGCATGTGGCCAGTTACAGCAGTGGTTTGGCACAAATGGGTTGGTTCTAAATGTCACAAAATCAAACGTGATGGTTTTTTCAGGACGGAATATTACTGTGCCCCAATGTGTATCCAGCTGCCCAATGCCACTTTGCAAAGAAACTAGGTTCCTAGGCTTTACATTGGACACAAGTCTAAACTGGAAGTGCCATGTCGATAAGTTGTGTACGAAATTGAGTGGTGCGGCTTTTGCTTTGAGAAAATTAAAACCTCTAATTTCCAATGTCTCACTAAAATCGGTTTATTATGCTCATTTCCATTCTTTGATGACATATGGAGTACTTATTTGGGGTAACTCAACGGATGCCAATCGAGTCTTCATAATACAAAAACGGGCATTACGAACGCTGGCCGGTGTGAAACCTCGAAATCCATGTAGGGAACTCTTCGTAACTCACAAAATTATGACGCACTACTCCACATACTTATTTGAAGTTCTAATGTTTGTTAGACGTAACTTACCTATGTTTAGGCGTGTTGAGGTCGCCGGTAAGACAATTCGTTCTACAGGGCGACTAAGAACAGTTCCTCGTCGCATGGCACTTGCAGTTAAAAACCCGCGTGTCATAGGTCCAACGTATTATGAACGTCTACCCGCCGAAATACGCACACAAACATCGGAAACAACATTCAGGTGTCGGCTAAGAAACTTTCTACTGGAAAATCCTTTATATTCTATAAGTGAATTTTTTGACATAACTGGATAAATTTTATTTTTTCTTTATTTATATTAATATGAAATTGTTGTACCTATTCAATGACGATCCTTTCAGGTGAAATTTTAATACTGTGAAATTATTTGTCCACTGTTACCTAAATTAAGCGGACATCCTAATTTTTAGTATTATTAATTATTTATGTTATTAATTATATTAAATTATCTTTATTTTCATTTAATGTTATTGACGATCACAATAGAGATTCTTGTAAATTGACATACTTAATTTATAATGTAATCGTATATTGTGAATAAATGAATCTGAATCTGAATCTGAATGGATGTAGTGCTTTAGTTATGCAGCCTTCAGCGCGTTGTCTTTATTTCTGTCTAATGGTTCTTAAACTATATTGTCGGCACAATCAACGGAGTGAGACATTTCCCCATGGAAAGTTAAATGGTGTGTAATTTTTTTGCAGTGTATATACTTAAACAAGTAGTCAACATTCCTTAACGCTCTGCTTAACCCGAACCTGCCGGTTTCGTACAAAAAAATGTACTCCTGCGTGATCTGAAACTGACGATTCAACCCATCGACACCGACAGGTCCGAGCACTCTAACCAACTCGCAATGAATGGTCTACTTTACCGGACCGGAACACTTATGCGACTTAATTATATTAGGTAATATGAGTGTTTACGAGCTACGTATACAAAGCCAACTCGGTTCCACTTCCACCCCACCGAGCTGTCAGTATCGAACTCATATTAATGAACGCTCTTTACCGGAACACTTATGTGGCATTTTGTAGTCGAGTGTGTACGGCCAGTACGGCGGGTCGGCGGGTGGAGCGACCACCGTCGCGTCGTACACGAAGCCGAACTCTTGCATCATCAGGAACTGTCGGTTCCATCCCACCGACAGGTGCGGGACGCGGAGACCCCTGAAACAAATGAGCATCATTAAAAATTAACTATAACTGATGGTCCCTCGAACCGGATATTGGACTTGTCCTTCTAGCCGGATATGAAAATATTAATATGGACATTCGAATGGATATTGAAATTATTTTGTGAGACGGATATTCCATTTTAAATAAGCGCTTCTAGTAAAATACCTACTTATTCGAAGTTAAAATGGTCCTTCGAGGCGGATATCGAAAAACAGGTTTTTTTTTAAATTAAAAATGGGATTGCTCTTGGCCAGCATCTAGCCGGAAGTTAGAATAATCGTTAGAGCGGCACATAATTATCCTTCGAGCCGCATGTAATATATGTTATGATCTTTCGAAACGTGTAAATACAATAGTTCTCTTGTATTGTTAAGTTAGGTACTTACCTAAAGTCTTCCATGCGTACTTTAGCGAATCTGTTGATTATGTTTGCTTGACCGACCATCTCATCAAACCAATCTTCCACTGTTGCGTTTTTGGACCACCATTCTTCAGGACCCCGATATCTGTAATTACAATTTTTTTAACTGATCTTGTGAGTTGTTTTACCTTTGAATTTGAAATGTATTCAGCAAGTACCTACACCTCTTTTCTTCAACTATTATAATTGGTTTATGGGTTTACTCGATATGACTGTCACGCCGTGAGAAGGCTATGCCACTTGAATCGCGCAGTGTTCCAGATAAATATATAAATAATTAATAAATATTGGGGGACAATCTTACACAAATCGACCTAGTCCCAAACTAAGCAAAGCTTGTACATACTAGGGGTACTAGACGTCGATATACTATACATACCTACTTATATAGATAAATAAATAGAGAACATTCAAGACCCAAGAATACAATCCGTGCTAAATGCACAAATAATGCCCTGCCGGGATTCGAACCCGGGACCTCTAGCTTCGGAGGCAGTGTCACTACCAAGTAGGCTAGACAGGCCGACGATAGTAAATACAACTCTTCTATAACCGGTGTGAAATAAATAAACTCCAGTATATGTGAATGTGCCGTAATAGAGTTGACAGCGATTTCATGTCTGTCATAAGTCGTTCCATGTACAGTTGGGTTCAAATCAAAAGTGCATAAACATGTTACAACCCTAAAACTACAGCAATACAGCAGGTCGACATCTGTCCATTCAGTAATTAACTCTGCTGTACATAGGTTTTTATAACGCGGGCCAGCAACAAGGTGCTCATTACCAATTTCCTCTCAAGATGTAAGACAGATTCTTAAGAGAGTTCTACTTATTATGAAGCCCGTGGACGTCAGCTGGGGCTCTATAGGAGGATTTGGCAGATTGACCCAACACGTAGAAGGATTTTTTTTGTCAATATCTATCTATATAATATATCTATATAATACGTGGGCTGTTCCGAAAGTTTTTAGCTGCTCGCACTCTATTCATGCCATATATGTTTTATTGATACCATTATGCGGGTAATTTCAATACAAATGTGTTGGGGTGAAACTGTTGATGAATGTCGCTTGGTTTTTTTTAAATTGTATTTTAAGTACGACGTGTCAACAGCCCTATCTAATATGCGATGAACGGGTCACAATACCAATTTTGTGTTGCGGGCCAATTTTGATTAATACGTCACCACAACTTAACGAAATTTTATGCACCGCAAACTATGAATCTTCCCTGTCTCTACCCACGTAATTTGTTTCGATTGCATGAAAATTAGCGACAATGAGCATGTGTGTCGAATATTAGTCTAGGTCGCGAGACTAGGGACTGGTCATCATCACAAAAAAACTTAAATTAAATAAAATCATTTACTGATTTTACATTAAAATCAGCAAAACTAAGTTAGGAAGTCATCCCGGGCAGTTTCCACTACAGCTGTTAGGGATTTCGTTGCCAAAACTATTTTTAGGTATCAAGAATAGTACTATTTTCGCAATTTTTTAAAAGCCCATATAAAAGGCCTTTTGGTAAAAGAAACGTTGTGAAAAAAATACTTGCTATTTACTAACGATTTTATCTCAGCTCATAACTATTGAAATTACCCACATAATGGTGTAAATAAAAAATATATCGCATGAATAGAATGAGAGCAGCTAAAAACTTTCGGAACAACCTACGTATCTAATGACAGTAAGAAAAAAACGTCAGCTGACGATAAAATGGTGTAAAATACGTCCGCTGGTCACAAATGTGGCTGTTAGTGCCTGCAGCCCTGGGAGCCCTTTTAAACGATTAACGAGTATAGTAGTCTATACGTGAGGTGAAAAAGCTCTAGAATATAAATGTAATCTAATACGCTTCACTTACGTAATAGAATTAACTGCGATTTCGTGTCCTTCATTCCACAGTTTCTGCACATGCCTGTAGTTGGTGTACTGGTGCGAAATGAAGAAAGTCGCCTTTATGTCACACCCGTTCGGGTTCCGCCGCTCGGGCGTGAATAAGTGCTTCGTGAACATGTCCCAGTTCTCGTGGTTTACTGGACCGTGGAAGGTTAGGGTTATCATTTGAGGAGTCTAGAACAATATTAATCGTTAGTACATAAAAGCTACCTATAGTTTTCTCCATAAAAAATATGTCTCTAGTTGTCAATCCTCAAGTCTATAAAGGTTCGGCAACGCGGTTGTGAGTCTTAGAGTCTCAATTAGGCAATGGTATCTGCTTACCATCAGGCAGGCCGTAAGCTTGTTTACCACCGTCGTAAACTTAAGTATTTTGTGTTATGTTGTCTTCCCCAGTCGTAGTTTGTTTTGTTAACATTTCTTCTGTTCATAGCAAGGATATGGTTCATAGCGAGTTTTTACTATATGGAAATTGACTGTGTATTTTGCTGCATTGTAATAAATAGGTTTATTGATTATCAAAACATTGACACAGCAATGAATTTGTTAATCCACTTTGGATTATTAAATTTATGTTTATCTTTCATCGATAAAGTTTTAATAATAATAATATCTTTATTGCATACCATGGTACATTATAGTTCTAACAAATAAGTTATACCAAGTAGCTTTCCTATTACGTGTGGCGCTAAGTTATACGTGGTTCGGTAACCACCTATTAGTAAAGTACACATGACATATTATTTAAAAATTTCCGTAGCCAAAATGGCAAAACGGAACCCTTATAAATTCGTCATGTCTGTCCGTCCGTCCGTATGTCACAGCCAATTTACTCGGAGACTATGAGCACTAGAATTATGAAATTTGGTAGGAATGAAGGCAAGAAGTGAGATATTATATTAGCTGTCAAAATCGTAAAAAGTGTGTCCCCCCCCCTCTAATTTCCAAACTATGAAGTTTAAAAGTCTGAAAAAATTCAAGATGGTGTGTGTGTGGTGTAATCGTTAAATCCTTTTAACGATTTTTGGTTTGAACAAGAACGGTCTAACGGTTTTTGAGTTGTTGCAGAAAAACTGTCTTGTCCAAACAAAAGGGCGTAAGTGCCGTGAGTTTCCTATGAAGATACGACCTTTTTTGATTTAATATATTGTATAGAGGTTTTAAATGTAGATTAGGTGTCGGTACGGAACCCTTCTTTGTGCGTGGTCCGACACGCACTTGGCCGGTTTTTTACAATATCGCTCGAAACGCACCGAGCGGGCGCGGCACGGTGCGGGGCGGAGGCGGTTATGCATTTTTGATGTTTCCGAAACTGTCGACTGCCGATTACTGCTTCATATGTCACACATGCCGCCTTCACTCTACCGCGCTACCGAATACCGCGCGGATTTTAGGTGCATCGTGCCCCGGACACCGTTCGCTTTATCCGAAAACTGTCTCCGCCCCGCAATGACGCTGCGCCGCGCTCTGTGCGTTTCTAGCTTATTAGTGTTATTAGTTACCTGATTGGGAACTAAGCCGCCAGGGATCTCAGTGCCAGTTTTAGAGCAAAAGCACTCTGGCAGCTGACACAGCACCGGGTCGCATGGTTCTGCAGAGTTAGGGTCGTATTGGACGTCGCACCAGCCCTGTAAAAATGCTTAATCAGGCGCTGGGAAAGTCAATTTACCGCTGTCACGTTGCACCTATTACATGGGCGATGGGCGGTGGCCTGATGACGTAGTAAACGCGGTGTGGATATAAGTGACTTAAGAAAGTACAAGCAAGACAAACATAGCTGCCTCATAACGTGTTTTAAATTATGCTGTTCCCTATTTTAACAAGTTATCGAATTAAAACACAAGAAGCGGTGAGTTTATAGGCCAACAAGGCCTCAGCTATATTTTGTATTTATACGCTTGGTTTAATGATACTCATTTGGAGTGAGGTCCTTCCCCTTATACACTCTTTTGTCAGAACTTAGAATATAAAAGGTACGCAAGATTATCGTGCTAAAGATTAGTATAGGTACGCGCAATAATTAAAAAATGTAAGCGTAGGAAATTGTAAACTCTACTTAAGTTATAATATGCTTGTACATCTGGTAAAATAATCGGCAAATAGAATGAACCATCTGTACACCACACACTTTTTCTTTGACAGAGTTAAGTCGTTACGTGTGGTCTAGAGAAAGCTGGACTGGACAGTTGGGCACCAGTATTAATAGATCATTCAGATCAAAAGTATCAACAAGGTTTGCTTGACCTACGCGACATGAATAATGTCTTGTTGAACACGTTTTACTTGAATTTTAACGAAATACACTTAGATAGCTAACGTAAACCACTATTCAATGGCGCCCAGTTTAGTTGGTTTAATTATCTCTACTATTATTCCCTGGAAATAATTTCAACGACAATAATGAATCGAGAGGTGCCTAAAAAAATAGGTTTAACTTACAAATGATACACCTACTTTGTCCTTCGTTTCTATTTTCGGGAAAGATTATAGATTCAGGATTGCCGTCAAAGGACGAACATGGTGAGACATGATGTGTTGAAGGGTATACTGGGATACTGCTGCCCGGCTAGTATGATAGCTTATACCGTCACGTTATATGGCCGAAATGTACTGAAACGTCACATAAAACGTGACGGTATAAGCTATCATACTAGCCGGGCTGATGGACACAGACCTCTCTAAAGAACTTTACCTACGACGACCTGTTCTGTAAACGCACGGCTGCTAGCTTGCTGCGCCCTTTCCAGATCCACGGTCTATTGCGTTTACAGACTTTCTGGTGATGCCACACCCATAATTTAATGTAATGAGGAAAGCCAGTGAACAGAATAGTTACTTCGTCGGAGGAATCAGCGCAGTCATTGGAGCCATCACAGAAGTACTCAGCAGGTACGCAGTTCCCGTTAGCGCAGGCGAGGTGTGTTTCATTAGCGCACGAGCCCTGCTCCAACAGCGGCTTCGGGATATGGGTCTCTGGAACAATAGTGGTAGTTTTCCGGAAGGTACTTTGTATAATTGCTTAATTCCGTCTGAAGAACAAACTTATCCGAATTTCAGATTTGATGAGGGAACTCCTAGAACCCTTCAAAGAAACATGATTTACAATTAAGATACCTACTTGGCATCTCAAAGAAACCATGGATGGTTTTTCTAACATTATCTTTAAAAATGCCATTGTTCCATTCATGTCTTATTATTTTCCTAGGGTATTCTTTCCAGTTAAGTCAAACTGTACCTACCTATGTCCTATGCTTTTATTTTTTATATATGGAATAACTCACCAGTAGTGACGTCACAGTTGTGGACGTTCTGGGCCTGATCGCACATCTGCCGGTTCACGTCGAACAGCAGGCCCTGGCTACAACGGAACTCGAAAACTTCGTTCTCAAGACACAGGTAATATTTGCCGCATTCTTCGTTCGTCCAAGTCGTTTCTTCCGTGCGGTCTGGGTTTCTGGATGGGAAATGAGTAGGGTCAGTTCCACCTTAGTTTTCTTTGCTATTATGTGGACTTGTATTTTTACTCCACTCGGAGCTAGGTGCCTATGTCTAGGTACTGCCCCTAATGCTTTATATAATTTTCATTACACTTGCTCGTTAAACGGTGCCATGATAAGTCAAATTCATACGTTGCGATGTGGTTCCGATTTATGTAATTAATATTTTGATCTATGATATTAGCTACCATGGTTACCATTGAAGTAAAGTTGCCGACGTCGAAAGGCGTCATTATTTCTCTACTATTTTTTGCTTTACAGTCTATTTATTTCCTCCAAATGTGATGAAAAACATTTCGTGTATTACGCGCGGTAAGAGTGGTTTTGTAAACTCGGCCATCGGCGTCGGGCCACACACACGGACTTCTAGATATACCTATATACTATCGTTCGTGATACCTCTCTTACCACTCTTAATAAATGAAATAAATGAACTTTATTCTGCAAGTAGGCCGCAATGGCACTTTTACAAGTCAAAATCTACTGGTGTTTCTGCAAAAGAAGACCACTGCCGAGAAGAAACGCCGAAAGAAACTCGACAGTCAGTAATTTTTTCCAAAAAATATGCTTGTTATATTACAATGATAATATTTAAACTACTTAAGACTGCGCAGTACGTTCAGTTCTCTATACAAACGTATTTATGCTCTCATTTTAAAACGCCAGGCTAGAATAACATGAAACTTTGTATACACAATGGGATCCGGCATATCTAGGTCGGACCATAGTTTCTGTTGCTTGAAATTATAATGGAGAAAAAATACAGCGATTATTAAGGTTTTCATACAAGCCGTAAAAAACTCAAAAAGCCGCTGTATTTTTTTTCTTTTACAATTTCTAGCAACTATGGTCCGACCTAGATATGCCGGATCCCATTGTGTATACAAATTTTCATGTTATTCTAGCATGGCGTTTTAAAATGAGAGGGTAAATACGTTTGTATGGAGAACCGAGCCAGACCGAGCGTACTGCGCCCTCTTAATATAAATCTGAGTATGGAAATAATTTTTGAGAAAAAAAAACCGAATTCAATGGGGGAGGCCAGTGAAAGATTATTATACTTAGATGGTGCACTCTTAGATTCCATACAATAAAATAAAAATGGCTATAAGTATGTTTATAATCGTAGAAGAATCATGGAAAAACCTTGCTTGCTTGACAAACAAAAGGAAGAGAACAAATCGCCAAACGTGAACTACGCGTCGTTGAAGAGTTCCCTTCTGATCATCATCAGCAGTTCCACTTCATCAAATGTCACTTTTATGAATGAAAATGCTTGATTAGTTCATGAAAATACTAAAATCACTATTTGTGTGCCTTTCACATTTGAGGAGTTCCCTCGATTCCTAATGGATCCCATCATCAGAACTCGAGCATGAAAAAAATCAATCGTGAAAATAGAACTTGCTTAACAAACACAGCTAGAAGGACAAATTGTCAAACGTGAACTTTTCGTCGTTGAAGAGTTCTGTTCTGATCATCATCAGCAGTTCCACTTCATCATCATCATCATCATCATGTCAGCCGAAAGACGTCCACTGCTGGACATAGGCCTCCCCCAAAGACTTCCACAATGACCGGTCCTGCGCCACCCGCATCCAGCGGACACCCGCGACCTTCACCAGGTCATCAGTCCACCGAGTGGGGGGCCTGCCCACGCTACGCCTTCCGGTACGTGGTCGCCACTCGAGAACCTTTCCGCCCCAACGGCCATCGGTTCTACGTGCTATGTGCCCCGCCCACTGCCACTTAAGTTTAGCGATTCGGAGGGCTATATCGGTCACTTTGGTTCTGCTTCGGATGGCCTCATTCCTGATGCGATCACGCAGAGAAACTCCCAACATAGCTCTCTCCATTGCCCTTTGGGTGACTTTGAGCCTTCTTATGAGGCCCATAGTAAGCGACCACGTTTCAGTGCCATATGTCATCACTGGCAACACACACTGGTCAAAGACTTTTGTCTTGAGACACTGCGGAATATTGGATGAAAAGATGTGCCGTAGCTTCCTGAACGCTGCCCAACCGAGTCGGATTCGACGATTAACCTCTTTCTCGAAGTTGGACCTACCTAACTGGACAGTCTGTCCTAGGTATACGTAATCGTCTACAACTTCGAGCGTAAAGTGTCCGATTGTTAAGGGAGTTGGTGCGACATGGACATTTGACATGATCTTCGTCTTGTCCATGTTCATCCTTAGACCAACTCGCTCGGAGGCTTTACTGAGGTCATTGAGCATTGTACTTAAATCCTCCATGGTCTCAGCCAAGACTACTATATCGTCAGCAAACCGAAGGTGAATGAGGTAGTCGCCGTTTATGTTGATGCCTAGCCTTCTCCAGTCCAGAGTCTTGAAAACATCCTCCAGTGCAGCGGAGAACAGTTTAGGAGAAATAACATCTCCTTGCCTGACTCCCCGCTGCAACGGAATAGGCTTTGAGTTCTGGTCCTGGAGTCGGACTGACATAGTGGCGTTCTTGTACAAACTTTTCAGCACTTCGATATACCGGTAGTCCACTTGGCACCGCTGGAGAGATTGTAGTACAGCCCAGGTTTCGATCGAATCGAAGGCTTTCTCGTAGTCCACGAACGCTAAACAGAGGGGCAGGTTATACTCCTCAGTCTTCTGTATAACCTGACGGAGCGTATGGATGTGGTCTACGGTGCTAAAGCCTCTTCGGAAACCGGCTTGTTCGGGAGGCTGGAAGTCATCTAGCCTGCGTGCGAGACGGTTCGTAATGACTCTTGAAAACAGCTTATAGACATGGCTCAGAAGTGAGATGGGTCAGTAGTTCTTCAGTAAGGAGTTGTCACCCTTTTTGAAGAACAGCACCACCACACCTCTGTTCCATGCCTTTGGAGTTTTCCCTTTCAGTAAGACGGAGTCTAACAACTTCTGAAGGGCCCTAAGGACCGGTTTTCCACCCGCCTTCAGGAGTTCAGCTGTAATTCCGTCTTCACCGGGTGCCCTGTTGTTCTTCAGCTGCTTAAGAGCCATTCTAATCTCGTACAGGCTGATGTCCGGGATATCTTCGGTATAGTGCCGGGTTAATCTAGCTCTAGGGTCTTCCGCCAGACCAACATCGGGTCTGCTAGTTGACGTGTATAGCTGTCCATAAAAGCACTCTATCTCACTCAGAAGCTCAGGTTTGGACGAAACGATTCTACCATCCTCAGTTTTTAATCTGGCGAGCTGGCTCTGCCCAATAGACAGATCTCTTGAGAAAACTTTAGAGCCCTTATTCTGCTCGATGGCCTCTTCAATCCGATTTGTATTGAATTGGCGCAGATCGCGGGTAAGGGACTTAGAGATCTGTTTATTGAGCTGCCTGTATAATTTCGCATCGGCTGAAGACTGCAGAATCATCTCATTCCTTTCCTCGATGAGCCTCTGAGTGGAGATAGAGAGCCTTTTGGCTCTTTGAGTTCGTTGGGCCTTAAAGAACTTAGACCCAATGCTATGGACAGCTTCCACAAACCCGTCGTTGAATTCGTCCACATCGCCGCCTAGACAATCGAAACGGTTTTGGAGTTCCAGCTGAAAGCTCTCGGGGTTTTGGATTTGGACTGCTGCTGGACAGAGCGTGGACTTCATCAGTCGAGAGCGCTCTAGCTTGACGCATATATTCAATGTGCCTCTTACCAAACGATGATCACTTCCGGTTTTAACCGCATTGATCACAGAGACATCATTGAATATATGCCTCTTCGTCGACATGATGAAGTCAATCTCGTTTTTTGTTGCACCGTCGGGACTCATCCAGGTCCACTTCCTGTGCTCGCGTTTCTTGAAGAAGGAGTTCATCATGTAGAGTCCCTCCTTCTCCAAGAAACCAGCCAGTAGTTGGCCCCGGTGGTTCCGACTTCCAACTCCAAATTGCCCCACTCTCGGCTCTTCGCCGTCTCTCTTGCCCAGTTTTGCGTTGAAATCCCCCATAACAACGGTGAAGTAGGTTTTGGAACTATGCATGACCTTTGATATATCCTCATACATAGCCTCCACCTCGTCGTCGGAGTGTGCCGAGGTCGGCGCGTACACCTGTATGACCGTCAACGAGTACCTCTCGGATACTCTGAGTATAAGGTACGCCACCCTAGCCGACACACTCTCGATCTTCACCACGTTGTTCACGAGGGATTTGTGGACGATAAACCCGACACCTCCCTGGGACTGTTGGTCGCCCTCCCGGAAATAGAGCAAGTTGCCGGACTTCAGGGTTATCGTGTCCTCCCCCTCTCTTCGGACTTCAGATAACCCTACGATATCCCAACGCCACTTGCTCAATCCTTCCTCCAGTTCCGCTATCTTTTCGTCGTCACTTCATCAAGTGTCACATTTTTGTATGATAATGCTCGATTTGTTGATAAAAACACAAACATCACTATATGTTTGCCTTTAAAATTTGAGGAGTTCCCTCAATTCCTCATGGATCCCATCGTCAGAAATCGAGCATGACAAAAATTAATCGTGAAAATAGAACTTGCTTAACAAACACAGCTAGGAGGACAAATCGCCAAACGTAAACTTTTCGTCGTTGAAGAGTTCTGTTCTGATCATCATCAGCAGTTCCACTTCATCCAATGTCACATTTTTGGATGCAAATGCTTGACTTGTTGATAAAAACACAAAAATCACTATATGTTTGCCTTAAAGATTTGAGGAATTCCCTCAATTCCTCGTGGATCCCATCATCAGAACTGCGTTTTGACATAAACGGGACCAACTTGGATATATATATACTTACAATCAAAAAAAGAATCTTCCAAATCGGTTAAGAAATGACGGAGTTATGAAGTAACAAACATTAAAAAAAAAAACATACAACCGAATTGATAACCTCCTCTTGTGAAATTTTGAAGACGGTTAACATAATTTTTAAGAAAAAAAAACTGACTTCAATGGGGGAGGCCGGTAAAAGATTATTATACTTAGATGGTGCACTCTTAGATAGATATACAATAAAATAAAAATGGCTATAATGTATGTTTATAATGGTAGAAGACTAAATACCCTCAATTCCTCATGGAATCATGAAAAAACCTTGCTTGCTTGACAAACAAAACGAAGAGAACAAATCGCCAAACGTGAACTACGCGTCGTTGAAGAGTTCCGTTCTGATCATCATCAGCAGTTCCACTTCATCAAATGTCACTTTTATGAATGATAATGCTTGATTAGTTCATGAAAATACTAAAATCACTATTTGTGTGCCTTTCACATTTGAGGAGTTTCCTCGATTCCTAATGGATCCCATCATCAGAACTCGAGCGTGACAAAAATCAATCGTGAAAATAGAACTTGCTTAACAAACACAGCTAGAAGGACAAATCGCCAAACGTGAACTTTTCGTCGTTGAAGAGTTCTGTTCTGATCATCATCAGCAGTTCCACTTCATCAAATGTCACATTTTTGTATGATAATGATCGATTTGTTGATAAAAACACAAAAATCACTATATGTTTGCCTTTAAGATTTGAGGATTTCCTTCAATTCCTCATGGATCCCATCATCAGAAATCAAGCATGACAAAAATTCATCGTGAAAATAGAACTTGCTTAACAAACACAGCTAGGAGGACAAATCGCCAAACGTGAACTTTTTGTCGTTGAAGAGTTCTGTTCGGATCATCATCAGCAGTTTCAATTCATCCAATGTCACGTTTTTGGATGAAAATGCTTGACTTGTTGATAAAAACACAAAAATCACTATATGTTTGCCTTAAAGATTTGAGGAGTTCCCTCAATTCCTCATGGATCCCATCATCAGAACTGCCTTTTGACAAAAACGGGACCAACTTGGATATATATACTTACAATCAAAAAAAGAATTTCCCAAATCGGTTAAGAAATGACGGAGTTATGGACTAACAAACATTAAAAAAAAAAAACATACAACCGAATTGATAACCTCTTTTGAAATTTTGAAATCTGTTAAAAAGAGGAAGAATATTTACAATGTATAGTTCAAGAAGACAACATGTTTTTACTAATTTTGTTACAACATGTGTTAATGCACAATACTATTTATAAAAGTAGAGTTGGATAGTTGTTTTGTATTGTCGACTCGGTTGAAGATTTGGCAAATACTTATATTTCTATCAAAAAATTTGTACCTAATATGAGCGTAGTGTTTTCACATCCTAATGTGAATGAAAACAGCGAAAGTTTTACTCATGACCATAAAACTCCATCTTATCTTCGACTAAACAAAAGCCGATCGATCACATCACAGATCTCTAATTCTCGACAGAAAAGTTATATAAATTCACGGTCATCATCATCAATCATAAATATCGTCATATATCGTCAATAGCGAAAGTTTCTCGACGGCGGAAATGTAGATGCGACGGACGGACGGTAGCAGTCAAGGTTGCGGCGAAAGTCGACCGGGGTCGTTGTCCTTAGTCGGTGGGAAATGTGCAATCAATGCAATCGTGCGCAACATTGACCATTTGTAGTTTGGGGTGGTATGCGTTCATGGTACCTATAAGATAAACGTCCCCATACTCCCCATACCGGATGACACCTATAGATAACCTCTGTCATTATGACGTAAGGTTGAAGTGCTATGTCAGTGTCGACCACTGGGACATTTACCTTGCATACCTAAATTTTTCTATGGAATTAGAGTCCAAAAGTGACAAGCATTTAATTTCCTCGACTAATATGATACGAGGGGCGGCTGATAAGTCCTAAGCCTATGGTAGAAAAAAACAATATACTATAAAAAACTTTTATGTTTAATTTTCAATATAATCTCCCTCTTATTTAATGCATTTTTTACATTTTTTATACAATGCTTTTAGGCCGTTAATAGTTATTTGTTATACAAGGGTGCAAAGTTGTATTTTACCCGCGAGTGTGGAATTGAAACACGAGCCAGCGAAAGGATTCTATAGTTGAACCACTAGCGAAGCGAGTGGTTCTAAAATAGAATCCTGAGCGTAGCGAGTGTTTTAACACACGAGAAGTAAAATACAACTTTGCACCAGTGTGTAACACAAAACTTTTCTCCTCACTATAGCGAGGAAAGTGCAACATGCAAAAAAACACAGTTCCACAGGCATGATTTTCATCACTGGAATCACTGATTTTTTTACGATATTATAACAGAGAACTCTGAAAGTTGTGTATAATATTTACGCGAGTCGGAGTCGGTGACAAGTTGTGTATATTTTAGTTGACATTGACAATAATGACATTTCTGACGTTGCGTTTTGAAATTGCATCGACTCAACTTGTGCGTTTACAATTATACTCAAAGTCATTATAAAAAAATGTTACTTATAGAATTTTAAGGTTTACGACTTAAATAATTAAATAAAACTAAATTTGGTATTTTTTATTAAATTCTCAAACCATTTATTTAATGATAATTGATGTCAAACGAACCATTAATATGAGCGTTTTACGTTTTGTTATCTGTCAAAAGCTGCTCAAACACGCTCCAAGGTTAATTTACTTTGTCCACTTGTGGATAAAATGCGTTTTTACCCGCTTGTTTCAAAGGATAAAAGACGGCTTTCCGAGCTAGTGAGTGGAAAAAAAATTTCTTTAGATTGGCCATCAAAATGCTCCTGTACAGCCGCCTTCATCTCTTCATCACTGCCAAATCACTTTCCCCATAACTCTCTCTTTAAATTACTACCTAAACAGAAAATAATCGCTAGGGGCTAGGTCTGGACTGTAGGGTGGGTGGTCGATTTCATCGAAGCCGATTTCCTTCAGAGCCTGCCTCGCAACCCGGGCGGTGTGAACCGGTGCATTGTCTTGCAAAAACAAAATGCCTTTCCTTAATTTGCCCCTCCTTTTCTCAACTATCGCTTTTCGCACCTGTCTCAATAGATTGGCTTAATAAGGTGCATTTATTGTAGAACCTTTGGCCAAATAATCTATTAAGAGAATGCCATCACAGTCCCAAAACACAGTGGCCATTAACTTAGAAGCCGATTTTTGCACTTTAAACTTCTTCGGTGGTCTTTCACCTCATCTTTCACTCTTTTCAATCCACTGCATGGATTCTGACTTACACTCCGGATCATACTGCCTGATCCATGTTTCATCAACAGTTACTATTCGTGAGCAAACTTCATCTATACCATCTCCGCACAGATCTAAAAACGCCTGGGAAGTTTCAACACGACGTTCTTTATCGAACGCAGTCAGCATTTTCGGTACCCAGCGAGCACTGACCTTAGTCTTGTTCAAATGTGCATGTAAAATCTCCCCAACCTGTTCTTTACTAATGCCTACAGTATCAGCTATTTGCCAAACCTTAACTCTCCGGTCTTCTAATACCAATTTTCAGACTTTTCTTACATTTTCTTCAGTCACCACCGATATTGGCCTACCTGAACGGGGATCGTCTTCAATCGACTCCCTACCCAGTTTAAATAAGCGACTCCACTTTTTGACCGTAGCATAAGAAGGTCCATTAGCAGTACCATAAATACTAGCCATTTCTTCAAAAATACATAGCGGTGATTTAGCACTTTTTATAAGGAACTTAAGGCGCAGGGTAGGGCAAGCCATTGTGAATTGTTGCGTTGAATATCTCAAGAAAAATTCATACAAATATGACATGATTTTGTTTTTAATAATTTGTTTTTAAATGGCCTTTCTAGTGGCCAGCTGTACCATAAACGCATATACGACCTCGAAATACCATAGGCTTAGGACTTATCAGCCGCCCCTCATATGGTCGCAGTAAAGTTCCTATTAAAACTTCATTATCCCTCTTTTATAAAAATGTTTCGTATTTTTGTTGTGAATCCTCAAAACTATAGAGGGTCGGTAACGCGCTTGTGCAACGGCAGCGTCCGTACGCTGAGGAGTTTGCTTCATACAGGTCACAATACAGGTTGCATGCTTGTTTGTCGACGTCTAGCATAATAAAGTATATTATACATTTTTACTCCACCGCCACCAAGTGGTCCACACAAGTAGAGGATGTGATGGCTGTTTCCTCTGACTCTTGGCTGAACCTACATACATACGGTACATGCGCTTTGTTTTAAACCCATTTTAGTTAGATATTTGTTTAGTTTTCGGCATGGTTATCAGTGGCCAGTGAGTATTCTCGTCACTGCGCAGGTTTTGTGTCTTTGAGTTGTTAGTAGCTCTTTGGACAGCTTGCCAGCTTTCGATTGTTCCAGTCCTTTTTGTGAACTTCCACAACTGTTATCCATCAGCGATTCTTTTTCCGCCAACTCTTATAGTATATAATTAATTAGTAATGGTACTATAAACAAACCAAGTCTCTTTTCAGTAGGTAGTGTAGGTACCTACAGTCGACCTCATAAGTAGCTGGACACTTTGGGACTTTGTCGCTTTCACCCTATGAAAATATAGTATGATAGTTTAAACATGACATCAAAGCGACACAGTACAAAGGTGTTCAGCCCCTTGTGAGGCCGACCGTACATAGGAACTACGTAAAACACAGTTTATTAGTCAATGCACTTGATGTCTCGTAATTCAAGTTTTCCTCTATTCCATCATGATAACTGCAAAATACCATCAGTTAACGTAAGTTAACGAACCTATAATACCGTATAACGTTTATCACGATCTGCGGTCAAAGAGCATTGGAGGTGCAGTCGCATCGTAACCACTAACCTTTTAGGGTTTCATAACTCTACTTAACTTTTTGGTTAACCATGATTGCTTATTGAGTGGATTGATTGAGGATTGTCTGAGTAAAATTGGATCCGTGTATGTCCTAAAACTACGACAGCATCCTTGGAGTGCGGTGGAGATACTGCGATCGCCAACTCGCAAGCGTGGCGATTGTGGCATTTACCTCTCATTAAATTGGGGGAGGCCTATATCCAGCAGTGGACGTCCTTGGGCTGATATGGTGGTGGTGGCGGTACATCCAAGAACTTGTTTTTCCAGTTCGTATTATATCATATAGTTGGTAAACAATCAAAAGTCATGTCCGGAAACTAGTATAAAAAATATTGAGTACGAGTAGGTATGACAAACAGTTTATTTTGGACCAGTTATTTAAAGTGGACCGATTTCACTTCGCGCGATACTGCTGCGTAATGACATAATGATTTCTATTCGAAAGGTAAGAATTGTCGCCCGTTATATATATGTGCTTGAGGTGAGCTTTTCCCTTCTTTTACATATTCACCACCAGCTGATTATTTAACCATAAGTACCTACATTACCAACATATAACGTCGCCCGGTTTTTGGTTCAACTTAGCCGGATACATTGTCGCTGGCGTTGCAGCTAGATGATGTCTATGCTATGCCGTGCGTGAGTTTAAAACATGAAACCCTACAAACTATCTTAGGTATTAATAATCTAGCAACATTGGTGTACTTATTTGTTTTTTTAATAGGTTCCCGGAAATGGCACTAAGGATTTTGATGAGATATATAAAACGGACGTTTACAGACTAAAGAAAATATCTAGGTAAAACAATTCGCTCTATCCGAAACCCCGACAAGCACGAGGCAAAGCTCGTTCTCCTAGAGACGGACTATTCTACTATTCTATATCATTTTATGCATTTTATGCCGTTATTCGGGGTATACCCCGAAGGAGGATTATAATCCTAACACTTACTTACACTTATTGTTACGCTGAAAGCAACGTAATTATTTCAGATATTTTATTTTTATTCATAATTCTAGAGCAATTTGACCCCTTGATTCGTTGATATATAATATTTCCACATTTATAATAAAAAACCATCCATATTTTCACACCTGTAAAATCTTCTATCTTCATGACACTTCAAATGGCTGGTGCTCCTTTTGTTTAACACATGTTTTCTATGCTTTCCTTGCACTCCTGTTACCCCTGTAACTAAATCCGAAAATAACTTCACATAATCACGTATCGAGTTGGTAGGTTGCTTGAAACCTTTAGGAACTTTTTTTATATAAAGCAAATATTCAAAGTGCTTGCTTGGAAGCAATCGAAATTTGGAATCTTGTTCGGGGTTGAGTAGGGAGAAAATTAAATGCTTTTTATTGTTTGCCGAAAGTCCCTGGTGTTTCGAGCAACTACCTAAAACCGCACATAACACGAAGATCGCGAGTAGGCTTGAGAGGCGCCGCATGTTGCAAGCTCGGTCTTAGCAGTACTGAGTTATCATCGAGTCATTATCGCTTACTTTCTTCCACCTCCACCGGTCGTGCAGCAAGACGGAACGGATAGCTCAGACTTCTGCTTTGCGATTCACTACCTGTGTCAGGACACAGGTAGTGAATGCTCATGTACATTCCCACAATATAAGATTTCAAGGTAACATGGTCACTAACATTAGAATTACTGTTAGGAACGGGATATGTACCATGTGTATTATGTTTTTTGAGTTCCCTATATTTCGGCGCTGTTGCAAGCACTATTTTCAAGGATTAACTCAACCCACCAACCAACCTAATCCACCAAATGGTGCTTGCAACAGTGGTAAATATCCCGTACCTAACAGTAATTCTTACATTCCCACACATCCCTAGTTTACTTGATCCTGAGATCTGACGAAACTATTAGTAAGCGTAGATCACACTCATACTGGTCGTTTGAAGTTTATGTTTCACGTTTTTCTACATTACACATAGGAAACTAAAATGTAAGTATAATAGTTTAGATATTATAATTTATACCAGAAAAACTGACTCCAATTTTGTACTTGCTATGCCACAAATTTTGGTTTCCGTGAGTCAATGCTTGGTGGGTTACCTACAGAAAATACCGAAATCGGCATGTGCGTGCCTATCAAATTCAAGGAGTTCCCTCGATTCCTCCTAGAGTCCATCATCAGACCCCTCACCAAATTTATATAGGACCTATGTCGGGGTACCTGCTTTGAAACAAAAGAAGAATAATCAAAATCGGCCGACGTGGTCAAAAGTTATCGGGGAACATACATACCTACATAAAAAAAAGCAAAAAAAATATATAGAACAAGCAAACATGCAGATGAACTGAGAACCTCCTTCCTTCTATTGAAGTCGGTAATAATAGGTACCTGCTTGAAATGAACCTTGTGAAAAAATATTAATAAGATATTTTTATGATAATTTGATAATTGATAAGTTTCGGAGTTATTAGCAAATAGACCGGCACTCAGATATTCTAGATACGGTCGTGCCCCAGATAATGGACAAGATTTTCCACTCAATCTCTACAACAACCAACAACTATATACTTCCGAGGAACTACAGTATGGGATTCTTCAAGAAAGGAGTGTATAAATTTCCGGCAACGCGCAACGCGCATGTCACACCCCTGGAGTTGCAGGCGTCTATAGGCTGCGGTGACCGCTTAACATCAGGCGGGCCGTACGCTTGTTTGCCATCGACGAGGTATTAAAATAAACTTCCTCATACTTCAAAATCTGGATCGAAGGACCGATATGTGATTTTTCGATTTTTCGCGCGCTTATATCGGTCCGACATAAACTTGTTACAAAGTTTGTAGCAAATTGATTATAGGGCCGGATATGTTTCTTTTTATTTATTGATTTAAAAATATATAATAAAAAATTAACTTTGATCTTAAAAAATATTTGGTTGAAAATTATAATTTTAATTCTACGTCAATGAGCAGCACAATATCATTATTAAATATGAAAGTGTTATTTGGACCGTTCTTCCGATGTTGACGTTTTACCTACTCGCGGCCGGCGGATTGATTGTTTTCTTTCACAAATCAGTCGATAAAATTTGCGCTATCTATTTTCCGAGATAATAATATTACTTTAAACGTAGCGTGGCTGTAATTAAGAAAAATGAAATGTTTTCAAATTATTCTGCACGTCCTAGTTTTGCTTTGCGTTTGTTTAGCGACCCTATCACCACCCTCTGATAAGAAGGGTCAGAAAGGAGTAAAACCTCAGGAAGGACCTCGGAAACATAATGTTTTGGATAGGAAACTAGTAAATGAAGCTCCCTTTGTGAAGGACATTATTAAATACCATGCCACTTATCATCAAGACGTGTCTACGAGGAACTTTGGAAACATTGTATTAGGATATGTAACGCCGGTATGTATTAACAAATGGAGCGGTTGTATTGTCAGATTTACCGTAAGAATCCGGCGGGCTGGAGTAATAATGTTACAATCGACATTATATACTACTAAACAAGCTAGCACACCCTCACATAAAGCCCACACACCACACAAAGCCTCTTGATCCCTGTTTGTAACAATAGTGAATAAGTAGTTCACTCAATTGAAACACTCCTAGTTTATATGCAAATGATGTTCTTTATATAAGTAAGTGATAAGTAAATAAATGAAAAAAAAAACCCCGACCTAGTATATTTAGCAAATAAGGGGGTTGAATGGTTTTTTGTGCTGGTAATCTCTGTAAAATCAGAACCAACAAGATCGAGGTAGCTTGAGAGCTTTAAATCATTTTTTTATTTCTTTTAAAAATTTGCCACAGATAAAACACATTTATATGAGCTTGAAAAAATACCATTTTAAATAGATATGAAATTTGTTCATTCTAGTGGAATAACAAGGGCTATGATGTGGCAAAGACATGGGCAGCCAAGTTCAACTACATCTCGCCCGTGTGGCTGCAGATCAAGAGGCAGAGTCCTAACATCTACATCATTTCGGGCCTGCATGATGTGGACCATGCCTGGATGAAGTCCCTCCGTCAAAAGGGATCTGACAGTAACTTAAAAAGTAAGTTGATTGAAAGTTGTTCTACTAGATGTTAATATATAAACAGAACTAGGACCCTGATCCATTAACATCTGATTTTTATGGCAGGTTTTTTAATACATACACATATTAATAGTTACTAAAAGTATTCGTTTTTATTGAATTTAGAATGTAATTTTTTAATCCAACATTAATATCTTACTTGCACATATTTGTGCTGCACTTGTGTATCTATCTATACTAGTGGCTCTGTGAGCTGTAGACTTTGCAAAAAAATTATTTTCTTTAAATTTTCAAAATTTCCAAAAACTTTACTCGACAAAAAATTCTATATAATTATCGAATCTGCTCACAAAATTTCACGAGAATCGGTTGAGAAATGCGACCTGTAGAGGAGAATATCTAGACAGACATACGAAAGAATTTTTGTCAATAGCTGAAACGGAGATGCCTTGCTCACTTTGCTAGCTCGGTCAATAAGCCCTTTATCCTAAACTATTATTTTTGACATTGAATTTGTTGTAAAATAATTATTATGGTATTTACATGTACATTTCCTTTTGATTTATTTTTTTATGTATACGTGAATTTTTCTTTATACCTAGTATATCTCTTGAGTCCAGGGTGCTTCCTGGCAATGAGCTCTAACCTCTTTCATTGCTGTCTGGTCTATAATTCGCAACTCTTCTGCAGTTTGGACCTGCAGTTAGGTTTAGTTCATCTCCCCATATCTTGTTTCCCCTGCTCCTTTTACTGTCTCTAGTATCCCAGTGTGTTACAATTTTGTACCATTTTAAGGTTCCGTATACGAAGGGTCCAAACGGAGCCCTATTGCTGTCACTCGCGTGTCAGTCTGTCACACATTTTGTCCCAAAGAACTGAAGAACACGTTTTTTAACTTCCCATTGACCTATGGACTTGAAATTTGGTGATAATGTTTATTATTGCGTATGTTTTACCAAAAAATACCAATATATGTAAAATCATATTTGTTTCTAGTTGTACGGAACCCTCGATGTTCAAGTCCGACTTGCACTTGACTGGGTTTTTTTTGTTGTCTGCTCCTTAACATTGTATGTTGCACTGTAGTGACTTGTAGTTTAATAGGGACACTTCCTCAATCCGTGAATGGACTGGTAGGGTGACTAGCCACCAATATGGTGATCTTATTCTGAAATCGCTGTTATGTCACCAATCACTCAGCCCAGCCAGTGCGGCCCCAGTCTAGAACTAAATTGTAAAACATTAAATATTTATTTACAGTTCTGCCAAGAATCCTATTTGACAACTGGCAGATGTCAGACCTGAAGGCCTTCTTCACTGAGCCCTCATCAATCTCAGAACAGAAAGCTCTCATTGAAGAGGTGAAGAAAGCCTGCAAGCAGTGGAAATTCGACGGAGTAGTGCTTGAAATGCTCTCACAGGTCGGAAAGTATGCTGACCGCTCTGTTAAATTCATACAGCAATTTGGTGAGTAGCAATGCTCCAATTATTTTATTACTCTAGGTTTTAGTTGCTTTACAATTGCTTTATTATATTAAGTTCCTAGGTTTTATTTTTAGTGTTAATTACTGCTGGCAATTATGTTATGTTGTAGTATGCTTTAAGCTTAACACATTGAATTAAAACACTGGCAATCAACACTGGTCTAATAACTTCGCACAGATTTCAAACTGATACTTGACTTAAGATGCTGAATAGAGCTAAATTGCCATTTTTAAATTGTGATTCAACAAACACCATTTCTTTTAGTAAAAAAATAAAAATACACGTTAATATTCATTGTAGTAAGCATACATATACATACACACAAAATGCACACGTATAATCACGCAGGTCCGCCATATTTTTGTATTATGTCAATGGTTCACCTTCTGGTTTGGTTTTCGCAGAGATAGATAAATAAATAATTTTGATTGTACAAACTCAATAATGAAATACAGTTATAAGCCCGTTAAGTTAAGCGATTTCTTAGTCTTAGTTTTAGGTTAGTCATTATAGGACCCACCGAAAATCAGCGTCGTGGCCCCCTGCCTCGACTCATGCTGAGTGGGCTCCTTTTTTGAGACAACTGATACCTTTTTGATTTATGATTTTTGTAAACTGTTTTCTTGTATTGTTGTTGTTTCAAAATAAATTTTATTCATTCATTGTATTTCAAAGGGTGTGGACGATTCCAAAACACGATTTACAAAAATCGGCAAGATCGAAAAAAAACGCATAGCTTCGTCTTAATATCATCTTAAAATAATCATAATGTCTTTTTTTTCAACTGAAACATGTGTAATTGAAAACACAGTTCCAACATACTCAAACCTAAAGCATAGACGATTTATATTATATTACACATGTGTTGAATATATAGAATTTTTTGATTAAATTTCTGATTATCTGCTTGTATAGCAGGTGTATAGTTTGTCCATCACTCCGGCGTAATTAGACGCACGCAAGGTCATTGGCACGTGTCAGACTCTTAACACAATAAAATGGCGATTTAATGCTTGCAATCAGTAGCAATACCTAAAAAGTAATCTACAATCTAAATACTAATAATATTATTTTTAAAATATATGTAATTTTTTTGATACAGTGGATTCATTGATTTTATTGAAGGTGTTTTGTTTTTCCTTTGATGCTTTTGTGGAAACAAATTATGCTACAGTTAGCTTTCAAATGTACTGTATTTAAAGTAAGTAATAGTCTTAATTCACTATTGGCGGCATGTTTCGACCCAGTGGTTTTTCACCAGGTTGAGTGCCATTTTTTTAATAAATCCTAAGGGTACATACTCTCAGAGTATTGTTACATAATAAATTCACAAGCAGCACTAACGACGGAACCTAATATTTATTAAATAATATAATGTTTCAGGTCTAGAAATGCGGGAGGACGACTTTAGTTTAATTCTAGTGTACCCTCCGTTCCGGGGTTACCCTACCGATGAGTTCTTCATTCAGGCTTTCAATGACATCTACCCTTACGTAGAAGCTGTGTCAGTCATGACTTATGACTTCTCCAATCCACAAAAACCTGGTAACTAGTTTTATATATCACCAAAAAATATATATATTTAGAGTAGGCCTCAAAACATATAAACAATGTGAAATAGTTATACCAACAGGTAACCTTAATTCGAATAGAAATCAATGAGTTTTTGTGATATTGAAATATTGCTCGCACAGCCACTTTCTCACACAACACCCTTACGTAGAAGCTGTGTCAGTCATGACTTATGACTTCTCCAATCCACAAAAACCTGGTAACTAGTTTTATATATCACCAAAAAATATATATATTTAGAGTAGGCCTCAAAACATATAAACAATGTGAAATAGTTATACCAACAGGTAACCTTAATTCGAATAGAAATCAATGAGTTTTTGTGATATTGAAATATTGCTCGCACAGCCACTTTCTCACACAACTCCTCGCTCACTCATTGTGTAGGAATTCCCTAAATTATTGAACCTCAACGTGTTCGTTTGTACGGTAAGGGAAATTGAAACTCGTATTTTTTGTTCCTTATTGTTATAGCAACAAGAGCAAAATTAATACAGGTTTTAATTTCCTTGGCTTTTGTATAGATACAAATAGTAGGTAGTAAAATAGAACAAATTGTTCAAAAATAAATATTTTCATAAGGTTTTTCAATTATTATATCTGCTCCCCGGAAGAGGTGGCGTGAGTGATAAAGGTCGCGGGAGTCCGCTGGATGCGGGAAGCGCAGGACCAGTCACTGTGGCAGTCTTTGAGGGAATTCTATGTACAGCAGTGGACTTCCTTCGGCTGATATGATTATGATATCTGCTTCTTCCAGGTCCCAACGCGCCATTATACTGGATGAGGCTCTGCGTAGAAAAGCTAATAGATGACGATGAGAACGCTTCCAAACGTTCCAAGATCTTACTCGGGCTGAATTTCTATGGCAATTCTTACACGGCCAATGGCGGCGGTCCTATAGTAGGCACGGAGTATATAGAGCTACTGAAGAATGCTAAGGCCAATCAGGTGTTGTCTTATAACAATAATACTGCGGAGAATTATGTTGAAATACGGTGAGTTTCTATTAAAGTAATATTTTTATAAATGTTATTGTTTTAAGCTAGGTTGATCAACTATTATTTGTTGCTCATTACCATGGTTACGTCTCCTGAGTCACTCTTCAAAACCGAGATTTTATAGGGTTTAAATCTACCAAACATGAGTTTTAGTCATGATTATTATTTCACGTGGGTAATCTCTGGAGCATACTAGAAATCCATGTTATATTTTTTTTTTTTCTAACTATCTCGTTTACTGTTGTCTCATTGCTGACGGGACAGTATAACAACAAGGAAAAGTTGATGGACCTGTCTAATTGATGTCTTTCAAATTAATTGTTCATAGCGGCGCGTTAGTTAATTATTAGGGATTGATAGGTTATATACTGTCTTAGCTTAGGGTGGTATTCCACTCATCCAATATACATTTGATCAAATAAATTGGATGATTTCATCCAACTTGGATGGGACCCCGACATTTGATCAAAGATTCTGATGACATTTAAATCAATATGGCTACGCATGAAAAAAAAAAAACTTGGACAAAGATATTGGATGAGTGGAATGGGCCTCTGTTAAAGTTTGATCAAAGATTGGACAAAGATATTGGACGAGTGGAATACCACCCTTAAGGTCTTCGCACACTACACCAACTCCACACCACTGCGACACCAACTCAACTCAAATACGTATGACACGAGTGTACGACACGTGGGCGACGCATAGACCACACGTCGTACACTCCCTTAACATCAATTTTGGAAATTGTACTTTAGGAAATACGACATAAGGCTTAAATTTCAATATTTAGCTTTGAATCGAGTGGCTGTTGAGTTGTTATAGTGTGCGAAGACCTTTAGCTAATAAGGATCAAGACGTAGTAATGTGCGTAATATTGTAACTTAGAGTACCTTATGAGGATTATCTCGAACACGCCAAATACGCCAATACAGAGTGCTGGGAAAGTAAAAAATGGCCTACACTCAACATAAACTTGAAATATAGTCGTGTATTTTATAACAGCAGTTTCCCTAGATGGTTCGGTAGTAGTGTAGTATTCAGTTTATATAGCCCTATATAAAAATCTTATAGCAGTATCACTAGATGCTGTTGATACTTGACAATTGCAGATCCCAGAATCATAAAAAAATATTTAGGGTATGATAGCAGTGTCATCTTGTATGTACTATATTTATGTTATGGTATGGTTCATGCTACTATTTTTTTCTTTTTATTTGCTCCCGGTTGAAAACTTTACTCTTAGGCTTCCATACCTCAAAAGGAATTCATCAGTTAGTCGTTATTTATTTTTTGTTTTGTCTTTTGTAGATGATCCTAAAATAACGTTTTCGTTTCTCATACTCTGAAAGTGGTTCATTGTTCATCTAAGTGGTGTACTGAAAGTGGTACATTTCTACTCTAGAGCAGAAAAGCGTTTTATTTGTTAAACTGAAAGTGCGTCATTGTTCATCTAACTGGCGTTCTAAAAGTAGAACATTTCTGCTCTCGAGCAGAGGAGTAAAAAATGTTTTTGCAAACTTAGAATTCTTTTAAATTCCTTGCATTCGAAATGAAAAGCAGTGTTCAACTCGGGGGAAACCACCCATTTCAGCCCCGAACTATTGGCGTCCTCACTCCGTTCGAGCGCCAAAATATCTCGTCAGAAATGTGTGCCTTTCAGCCCTTGATTAACAATCTTACTATTTCTTTTTCAGGACATCGCAGGGTACAAAGAAGATATTTTTCCCCACCTTATACTCCATACAAAAGCGGCTGGAGCTCGCAAAAGAGTACGGCACGGGAGTCGCCATCTGGGAACTCGGCCAGGGACTCGACTTCTTCTATGACCTCTTCTAATTATGTGATATTAAAATAAGTTAACTTAATAAATTAATGTTTGTGTTAGTTTATTGGCTGTATTATTGGTCTGAATCAAACCCGAGAAAAAAAATTGCGAATTTACGTTCAAGAGGTTTTTGGTAAGTAATTTTATAAATGTATAAGTCACGGACTTAGTTGTTGAGCCGTTTAGAGATCACTATACTGGACTCTTCATAGCTTAACTATTAAAATAATTTATTCCCAAATAAAACCGTCTCTAATTAACTAGAGAAAATACCGAAACAGCCATACGCAGGCCTATAAAATTTGATGAGTTCCCTCGATTCCTCCTGGATTCCATCATCAAACCTTCACCAAATTTATATGGGACCAAATTGGGGGTACCTGCTTTGTAACAAAAAAAAAAGAATTATCAAAATCGGCCAACGTGGTCAAGAGTTATCGGGGAACATACATACGTAAAAAAACATGCAGACGAACTGAGAAACTCCTTCCTTTTATTGAAGTCGGTTAATAACAAAAGTAGTTAGATACCTAAATGGCTCAATAATTAAGTACAGTCAGTGAGACCTAAACTGTTTTATTTTGTTGTACGTATGTACATACAAGTACAAACAAAACTATTCACGGCAATGGACCTGGCTACTGATGTCATAGGAATTGAATTAGATTAGTTGATGTATTTTTTGTAAGCTCACTTATTCCGTTCCATCCGGATTTAAGTCAAACTAGTAGCTATGTCACACGCCGCCTCCGCTCAACCGCGTGGTTTCTTGCTGCGACGTGCCCCGGACCGCGATTGCTTTACCGCAAATCCGCCTCCGCCCCGCAACGCCGCTGCGCCGCTCTCCGTGCGTTTCAAGCTTAAGTCTACGAGTAAAGAGACGGAATCACAGCGGAATAATATACAAGTGTGTTGTTAAACCTCTGTATTATTTAACAGTTCAGTCTTCTAATTAAACGCTATAAGTATAGGTCGATTCACAAGAGCTGGCGCGGAATGGCTATGAAATTAAACCACAGTTTCATACATTTTCCGCGCCAGCTCTTGTGAATCGCCCTATACTATACTACATAAGTAACTAAACTCTAGTTAATTTACACAAAACAAAGTTAGTCTATCCGAAGTAACAAAAGCTGTCTATCAATTTTGTACTATATAACATAGGTCATAAAGTGCAAAATCGATGAGTTTCATTTCATGACTTGTTATTACGTCCGTTTTAAATTTAGCCGCCAGCCACTTTAGGTTTCCCTTTGAACTCCATCATGGACTGTGGTCCCTTCATGACTCGGTGCATCAGGTCCCAGCACATTTTTGCCGGGAGTAAGCTGGAACAGAGAAACATCTATTAATGCCAAACTATTACTGACAACCGACGGGAGCGTCAGGCGTTTACCTTCGCTTTTAGGTTCTGTACCCAAAGGGTAAATAAAACATAAAAACAGGGCCCTATTACTTAGACTCCGCTGTCCGTCCGTCCGTCTGTCTTTCTGTCTGTCCGTCTGTCACCAGGCTGTATCTCGTGAACCGTGATAGTTAGACAGTTGAAATTTTCTGTTGCCTCTATAACAACAAATACTAAACACAAAATAAAATAAATATATAAGGGAGCTCGCAATGGCTCCCATACAAAAAGTTGCTCGTTGTGTTCATCATGCCCTGGGTCTCAAAATGTATGGGAAAACTAAAATCCGACTCGCACTTGACCAAAATTCTACTTGATATTATTTAACGTTCTTATTACTGATAAAAAAATTGAAATTAAATTAAAAAAGGTTATAATAAAGAGTCTAATGTTGTAAAGATATAGTACCTACGGAATCTTCGTGCGCGACTCCGACTCGCACTAGGCCGATTTTTTTAATATTCCGACTATGGCAAAAAAGCGTACGGCCTGCCTGATGATAAGCAGACACCATAGCGTATGGGCGTTAAAATGGCAACGCAGATGCAATAGGCAAAGTGCCTTCCTTTGGTTCAGTTGGTTTCCTTCCTGTACATTCGAGATCAGCTATGTTATTCTTGTAGTTTGTACGTGTTATTACGAGTCCCGGTATACTAGTAGTGAGCGGTGAGGCGAACATTGTGAGGGTTCAGGGTTCCCTCAACAGGAAGAAGTTCGGTTAGTAGAAGGAAAACAGGACACCAGGGCAGAGGGTATTTATTTAAAGTAAAAGATAAGGCACCTGTAACAATACAGATTCGCGTTTAGCATAAGAAACCTAATGGAGCTAAGAGTAGCATATAGAAAACATAAAAATATACAGGAACTTACAATAATTGTGCGTTTGCAGAATATATAAAAATGTGTACTGAAAACAATAACTGGATAAACAACTTCACTGCACAAAAATCACCATAACGAACTGTAAATAGTAAACTGTATAGGAATTAGATAATTATGCTTTATAAATTGTCAAACTGCTTGTGATTCTAGAAGATGTTCTTGGAACGAAATCCAAGATCGAACTGAGCTGCTGGAAAATGGCTGCGCAGTGTCACGTGGAATATGGAATGTTGGTCAAAATTTATAATTTAGAATTGTTATCAGCCAGAAAGTTTGTGTGTAACGTTCCAATACACGCATCGTTACAAACATTGTAAATACACTCAAGAGCAAATAAAACGGATACCTACACTTTGTATCGAATTTGCATACAAAGTGTACCCGTTATATTTGCTCTTGATTGTAGCATAGCTAGTTTTTAGGGTTCCGTAGTCAAAATGGCAAAAACGGAATCCTTATAGATTCGCCATGTCTGTCCGTCCGTCCGTATGTCACAGCTGATTTACTCGGACACTATGAGCACATAATTATGAAATTTGGTAGGAAGGTGTATTCTATGAACCGCTATAGAAATATGCTGTGAAATTACGAAAAAAATATTAGACTGGGGGGGCACCCCGTACATGTAACAGGGGGGGTCCGATTTTTTCCAATCTATAGGCGTGTGATGTGTTTATTGAATATTAGCTGTCAAAGTCGTAAAAAGTGTGTCCCCCTCCTCTAATTTCCAAACTATGAAGTTTAAAATTCTGAAAAAAATCGAGATGAGGTAATAAATCCTTTCAACGATTTTTGGTTTGAACAAGATAGGTTTAACGATTTTTGAGTTATTGATGAAAAACTGTTCGTATGAAGATTCGACGTTTTTTGATTAAATGTATTGTATAGCGGTTTTAAATGTAGATTAGGAGGTAGGAGGTGTCGGCACGGAATCCTTCTTTGTGCGTGGTTCGTCACGCACTTGGCCGGTTTTTATGAGTTCGTTGCCTGGCACGTTTTCAATTTTATATAGTTAAAACGCCAAGTAGCGCTAAAATATCAGTGATTGAATACTATTCCTGTACTAACCATTTGAGTGGGAGCAGGTACCGCACGGAGCCCGGCATGATGCAGTTGACCTCATTCTTGCGGATGGAGTCGATCATCGTCTCGGCCACGTAGTCCGGCTCCAGCATCGGCATGAGACGAGGCGTGACTCCGTCGAACATGCCAGTGTTGATGTAGTAGGGGCACACCAGCGTCGCGTGGATCGTGGTGTGGCCGTGAGCCTGGGAATTTAAGATAGGTAGTGCTTGCATCAATACTGTTTATTACCCGACTGCGCCAGAAGGAGGGTCTTGTTTATCGAGAGTATGTATGTATGTATTTGGCACGCTCTGCAGACTGAACGGCTCGATGGATTTTAGCTTGGAGCTTGAGAGGTGTCGTTAGATTCGTATTTAGTGTGGGAGTGACACTGGGTACAACAAAAAAAAATGGCGGATTTTTGACGCCAAATTCCAAATTACACAGAAACGCAGTCGTAATTACTCTTGTTTTTATGGTGCTGATAACCTTCACTAAATGAAAGACTTTGACTTCCCTTAACATTAACTCATGACTAAAGGTAAAAAACAAGCGGTCTTATCGCTAAATAGCGATCTCTTCCAGACAAACTTTGTGTTTTGTAAAAATACCTTACAGGTTAGTCAGTGAATAAAACCTGCAACTAAAAATTGGTGACTGTGCCTAATATAATATAATATAATAATATATTTATAATATGTGGCAGGCGAACGCTCACAAACTTCGTTGACTTGACTACCTCGAGAGGACGAGGAAAGGTAAAATGAAATAAGAAACAGTGGTCACCTAGTGGTCGAGTAGGTGGATCTGCTCGGGTTTAAATCAACAATTGACAAGAGTTCCACAGAAATTATGAATAGGTAAGGATGAAAGTCGCGAACTGGGATTGTTGAGCCCACGTTGAGCCAATTACTACTGTCGTAATTTAGCCGTGTAACGTAGATAATGATTAACCGATGTTACTCGTTGTGTCAGTTAAATATGAACCTTTGTTTGTTATGTCAAAATTTCACTTTGACATTTCTTCCTCAGACGAGAACCGAACCGAAAAACCCGATTTGCATTACACGGCGAAGTTATGAACATTGGCAAGTGGCTCAACATACACTACCGCTCATAATTATTTAGGCACCCATAGCTTTTTCCAAACATCTGTATACAAAAATGACTTTCAGAAAAACACTGCCAAGTCAGAGTCCCTTGACAGTTTTGCGTGCATTTTGCATTTTTTATTTAGCTGACTTGTTGATCCTTAAATCGGTGTCAGAGCCCCCTTTTAAAATAATAGTTTTCTTTTTGCAATGACTTAAATAACTATTAATTGCTGGTTCATAGAAAAGTGTAGTGTGTTTGTATGAACCAGTAATTAGTAGTTATTTAAGTCATTGCAAAAAGAAAAGTTCCTTTTTAAAAGGGGGATCGCTGGCACCGATTTAAGGCACGCAAAATGCACGCAAAACTGTCAAGGGACTCTGACTTGGCAGTGTATTTCTGAAAGTCATTTTTGTATACAGATGTATGGAAAAAGGTATGGGTGTCTAAATGATTATGACCGGTAGTGCAGCTAAGCACAATTCTCACCCTAAGCTCCGTGAAGAGGCTCTCATGGAAGCCAACAGTGGCGAACTTGGTCGCGCTGTAGTCCGTGCAGCGGTAGGTCCCCAGTAGTCCCGCCACTGAGCCAACGGTCACGATGTGCCCCTTGCCTGTCTCGATCATCTCCGGCAGGAATGCCTTTACCGTCTGGAATGATAAGGTGTAAGTTTAAGTTATTCAAACAAAGATCAGACAACAAAATTATCCACTGCGGGATTCAAACCCGCACCTCTACTGCCTTTAGCGGGTAGTACAAAACGTCAAGATTTTCGTACCTAATCACAATTTAGATGTCAGTTCACATCTAAATTATGTCATTTTAGTCTCGAATATGAAATGTGGAACTGTTTTGTATGACGATCGACGCCATTTGCGACCATTTTGCGACTTAAAGGAATGACTGATCTCAAGTAGGTTTTCATAGACATAGTCAATTAAATCACATCGGAAGAATTGCAAATGCTGTTGACAATCATTAGTATCGTAGAGTAGTTGTATTATATCGTATCGTAATACCAAAGCATTGCCTAGAGACTCTGGAAGTCATTTATCTCTCGATATTATTAATTATATTGTAATGCCATATAAATACTTACCTATTATTGACGTATCTATAAAATCTTGTCGTTAGTCTAAAAATGTAAAATTCACCACTCACCCAATAATGTGAGAGAATGTTGACTTTGTAGGTGGTCTCGATAGCTGTGTCGTTGAGATCAAGCAGTGTTTCTCCGAAGACCGTGCCAGCGTTGTTGATGAGGACATCCACTTTTCCCACCTTCAAATGTATGTAAAACAAATTTACATTTGCTTGTAGAGTGCGATGTTTATGTTTGTGTAAAGCGTTTGTTCCCAGTACATTGAGGAATGTTTGCAATATTTATTTTCTTTTTTTGTGTCATTGAGTCAGGTGGTCATCAGGTGGCAGTCAGGCTCTGATTAGGCTCATATGAACATAGGTTTAGTCGGAAAATATTGCAAACCGCTGCTAGATATACTTATAAGGGATAAGATAACTATAGCAGGGAGTTTCTTTGGCTAGTTATTTTTCTCCTGTACTGAAATTTTCAAAAACTATTGCTTTTTCTGCGATGGTTTGGCCCCTTTGGCAGTGTCATAGAGAAATGCATAGATAATGCGAAGATAACGCGAGTCTGGTGCGTGATGAATTACAGGTCATACACTTTTCAGTTTGTTACTTTCATTTTTCCAACAAAGTAGTAATTTTTTCTTCTATTTTAAGGAACTGAATAAGGATGAGAAAAAGTTAATAGATAAAAATAAGTCTATGATATCAACTGACCTCCTTCTTGACCTTTTCAGCGGTCGCGTAAACGGCAGCGCGGTCGGCCAGATCCACAACATAGCTTGCGACTTCGTATCCCTCTGCGGTAAGATCTGCGCATGTTTTCTGCAAGCCTGGTACATACATTTCCTATTATATTATTTAATACATAACATACAATTGCGAAAAGTCTGTGGCGTAGCCTCAGACATATCCCTACAGGCAAGCCGGAGCAAAATTGGCTTGCTTATTATTTGAGAGGTGTTATAATTATAATCATTCGTCGAAGTAGATTCGACGAATGATCAGTAGAGCTCTATGGACGCATCACCACTGCTTTACATCTCAACCTCACGCCATAGCGGAAAACTACATAAAAACTATACGATTCGCGACTCTGTACCGAGAAGAATACAAATAGACCCGAGTGTCAATTAATAATCGCCACATAATCGCATTATTTAACATCCGTCATTTCTAATGGCAAAATACTACCAGTTTTTATTCTGACATTTGACATTGACTAATAAAGTTTCACATTAAGAGTCCCCAGTACGCTCGGCTGAACTCGATTCTCCATACAAACGTAGTTACGCTTTCATTTTAAAATGCCATGCTAGAATAACATGAAACTTTGTATACACAATGGGAGCCGCCATATCTAGGTCGGAAATTACGAGTAGTTACTGTTGCTAGAAATTGTAATAGAAAAAAATACAGCGATATTTGAGTTTTTTGACGTCTTGTATGAAAACCTTAATAATCGCTGTATTTTTTCTCCGTTCTAATTTTAAGCAACAGAAACTAATTTCCGACATAGATATGCCGGATCCCATTGTGTATACAAAGTTTCATGTTATTCTAGCATGGCGTTTTAAAATGAGAGCGTAACTACGTTTGTATGGAGAACCGAGCTTATGCGGACTCTTAACAGACATGAAGATTCCGGTTCGTTACAGCCATATATCATAATGCCCTTTTACATATTTTACTAAATCTCAAATTGTCTTAGTTCCGAAATGCCTAAATTCCCAAATTGAAATATAATAAAATGTCGTAGGTAATAAACATTTACACATTACATCCGATATCCCAATTGTATAGTTGATAAAATGAACAATAACTTCAAATACCGCATTATTATTAAGACTGAAAGTAAAAATGCATTAGTTTCATAATTACCAAAACATACATTTGTTGACAGGCCCAAAGATCAAAATGACACAGTCTCATAATACCTAAAATTTTAACCACGCAGTATTTTTAGTGTTTCTTATTTATAAATGTAAATGATAATTAATTTCATTACTAACTCATTGCTTAAAACCTGTAAACTTCAACATAATTTTAAAGATATTACATAGATTTAGATATTTTGACAATGTGACGTTTTTATATCTAGTTTTAGACATTTTGTTAAATGATATAATTGAATAATTCATCAAAACAATGATCAAGTCAAGTTTTAGACATTGTGGGAAATCGTAGATTTGAAAATTTATCAAAACGCGATAGAGTCTAAATGAATAATAGTCATATTGAGAATACGGTAATTTAAAAAGTAGGCGTGAGTCATTTCGAGGTTTAGACATTATGAGAATAATTTGTTTTGACATTCTGATGTTCTAGGAACAAGTTATTATGATATTTGGCTGTAACGAACCGGAATCGGGAATGCATTATTTACTACATCTGTACAGTACGATTAGTTTGAGTTTACCACTGACATATATACTCTTATTCCATTGGAAAGTCTACTTTAACGCTTATGTAATAGAGTTTCTATTCCAAACATACGATTTTAAGACAGTGCCTATGTAATAGAAACTCTATTACATTGGTTTTAAAGTAGACTATCCAATGGAATAAGAGTATATGTCAGTGGTAAAGTCAAAATAATCGTACTGTACCTACTGTATATTATGATTATAATCTCTTATTTAACTTATTTAGGTATCGCCTTTTAACGATATAAAAATACAGGATTTATTAATTATATTCCTTCATCAATGCTCACATTCGTAGAATAGGAAGTATAACTGACCACTTAATTTAAGTGGCTTCGGATGTATTTATTTTAATACGAATTCCGATGGGATCCCCTGTTGTATAATTACTCTACGGCAACTATTGTCATATTTAATGATTACCTCATTAACGAGTCTAAGCACGCGAATTTAATTTATTACAAGAACTATTGTTATTCCTTACGACCCCCGTCCGCATCTATTGAGTGATTCAGTATGTCGGAAATTGATTCTAATGGGTGGATATCTGCTATAAAACTACGTTGCTTGTTATATCGACATTAATGGTTTAGAAAGCAGCGTTAAAATTGGTTTAGTTGGAGAGCGGAGGAGGCGTGTGTGACATATGAAGCAGTAGTCGACCGTCGACAATTTCGGAAAGATGAAAAATGCGAAACCGCGTCCGCCCCGCACCGCGCCGCGCCCGCTCTGTGCGTTTCGACTGAAACGCGTATGAGGTCGATAAATCGTAATATGTCTGTAAAAGGGTTAAATGCAATACAGGTTGTTTTTATTGAATTCCGTTAATTGCGAGGGCACAATCCTGAGATGAAATAAAGTAATCTTCTCTAAGGCACTAGTATCCCAATTCGTACCATTTCGAAGATATTCTAGAATTCATTTCCGTTAATTAACTCCCCTAGTATAGTACAAAAGATCCTTAACAATAAAACAATGTTAACGTGCGTGTCATTCGAATTTCGAATTGTCATACTTGACATTAACTTTTGCATAACTCCGCGTTAACTATTAAGTCCGGTTTTCATTCACCGTTGGTGATATAATTATTTTGTACAAAAAGGAAAAAAAAAACTTGAATTTTGATAAACTAAATATGCTACGTCGTTTCTATGGCTATACACGGCTATATGCTTGAAGGAACGGAAATCTTTTTTTTTTAAATTTATTTCATAAACAATTGAGTACAATGTTATTTACAAAACATCGTAAAACTACGTAATGGTTTGTCTCGATGTTCGACCCAAAGCAATGTATATGTAATCTTAAGTTAATTTCAAATTTAAATGATCTTAATTACCTATGGCTTTGAAATAAAAACACCCTGTATAATATTTTCAGTTAGTTACATTACATACCTTCTTTATTGATGTCCCAAACGACCACCTTCGCCCCCAACCTCGCTATCTTGACAGCTAACTGCCGGCCCACCCCGCCACCTCCTCCAGTTACCAACACTACGTCACCCTTCAAGCTCTTCATAGGCCTTATAGCGTTCGGCACTAAGGTCCAAAATAGGGACTCCAGTATGTAGTAACATGAGAGTACGAAGAATAGGACAGTGTCCTTTGCGATGTCGAAGATTTTTGACATTTGGGAGGGCGTGTTTATTTTGGTTCCTTCCAGCATCTTTGTGTTCTGAAAAGATGGAAAAGTAATACAATTTCTGTTAAGTTACTCTACTGTCATTATACATTAACTATTCGATTGTTATTATTCTACTTCATTCGACGATTGCAAGCAAAAATAAACGGTAAATATGCACATGTCGAGAACCGAAATTACATTGCGCGACTGATGTGCGGTGCGACGAAACATTGCATCGCGCGGAGGTCCCCGCGATAATAATTATTTCAGAACTTTTACGAGTAGGTATTTACCATGTTGAAACGATTTACTTCAGAGAGAGAGAAGCTTGGTTTTGGTGACTTGGTATTGCTATTGACATAGTTAACGATAAAGTTTACCATAATTAACAGCAATATAATTATATAATTAAAACGTCTTGCGCAACACCGGATTGCATTTCGAGACTTGATTTGTGAGTGCGGCCAACTTTTTCCAATAATGAATCTCATGAATGCGTTGTTTTTATGAACCCTGTTATTATTTCCTCCATGTTGTAATTTAATGAAGTCAGTTTCGGAAATTACAAAAAGTAAGTGTCAGTGAGAGGTGCACTCGAGAGTAGATTGCTATAATAATTTATACAGAATATTTAATATTGCATTAAGAGTCCGCAGTAAGCTCGGTTTTCCATACAAACGTAGTTTCGTTTTAATTTTAATTTTAAGGCTGAAGAATCTTTGTCTGTCTGTTTGTTAGTTTGTTACATTGTCCCCTTAATCTTCTCTTCTGACCAGATTTAGACGAGAACTGGTATAGATATAGTTTTAGCCCTTGAGAAGGATACTAAGTTACCATACTACACTACTCTTTACAAGCTAGTAATCTGTCTGTATGTGTGGGACAAATCTTGCACCTGAATTTCAGACCCGGGTATGTCCTAAAACTACGACCAAGACCACAGCGGGGCAGCAGCAACCCTGGAGTGCGGTGGAGATACTGCGATCGCCAACCCGCATGCCAAGCATGGCGAATTGACATTTAACCCCCATAAAATAGGGGGAGGCCTATGTCCAACAGTGGACGTCCATCGGCTGATATGGTGGTGGTGGTGGTAACCTCAACCACAGATCAAAGAATACTATTGTGCTGAAATTTGACATACTTATGTGAGTTCGGTGGCAATGTAATATTGTGGTACCACCGACCTGATATGACGATAGAGGCAGTAGGTGGCTATACCAACTCCTAAACTATATGAGATAAACCCGTCGTGTTTGAGCTCATTGGAACTCTCTCAATGAGTAGTTGATGGAAAAAGGTAAGGCAATGAAAACTTGTACCAAAATCATTTTAGACAGAACACATAAACTTATTCTTGAAATCATCCCCTAAGGGGTAAAAGTTTTTATCCATGTTCTACGCTTACGAAGACGCCGGCAAATGCTAGTATGAAGTATATCCACGTCTTTCTTGCACCTGTGACTTGTGTGTGGTAAATTGCAACAGACAATGTAACCGGCCTAGGCTATCAGATTTCCCTCTCTTGGGACGTAATCATCATTACCAGAATGGTAACTAATAGAACGTGCCTACGTGTTTCGAATGACGCTTTGCTTGACCCCAAACTGGGATAATAACATAAATAACCTACATTTTCGTGTTATAATAACAAATTTTTTGTCTGTTATTAAACAAAATTTTCTCAATCTGTCGACTTAAAATATCATAAAAATGTATAATATAATGCTAAAAACCTTTTTGCAATGAACATTACAGTGAATAAAAACAATAAACAAAACTCGCGATTTACTGTTTTTTTGTATTCCTCAGTAATAACCAGTATTACTTGGAATACAATAAATTTGTCAACTTTTGTATTCCGCAACCCGTGATTAGTAGCTGATACTCATTAAGATTTATGACAATTGTTATATGATCATTGATCAAAAACAAGTGCAAGCACTTATTGATTTCTATAGATTGTAGCATGTGTCATCGAAGTCATCGTACACATCCTACTTAATATTAACGGTAGAAGGTCAAGTCAACGAGTTTGTTTAATCTTAGAAAGTAGTCGAAAAGAAAGTGGTACCGACTCTTCGCTGTTCGTATTCTGAGGTTTGGTGTGAATGAGAATTACCTCGTTATAGAACTTTGATATTTTAATTCAAGTTAGTGAATATTCGTTAGACCTGGTGCAATATTATTATGTAGCTCGCTGGAAAAATCGTACAACATATCGTAGTTTTTAGTAAGTATGTAGGCCCGTTAGCGCAAGTACTTATTTAGGTAGGTAACTATAACAACTTCGCGTTCGCATTTATATTGGAGAAAAAATAAACTTGAGTAAAACAATAAATTTAAATAATATATCAACAACATACTCGTATAATAAGAAATAGTAAATAAGATTACTGTTATTAATATTGTTTGATTAGATTTGGATACGTAATAGTTAAAAAAAAAAAAAAAAAGTAAAAGTAGTTTATTCTTCAAATTAGGCATATTACATGCACCTATGAACGTCAATAAACTACCACCGGTTCGGAAAAATAAACCTCTGCCACGAGAAGAACCGGCGTAAGAAACTCGGCGAGGTGTCATTTTTTCAAAACAATATACATTGTATAGTTAAATATAAATTACAGTGTCAGCTACTACAAAATAACTGAAATAACAATGCTACAGTAGAAAACATATTTTCGCGATAGATTACCCGTGCAGGACGCTATCACTGCCAAACATCCCTATCCATGATGTAATCGTTTATCTTATAATATGCTTTTGAAATAAGTGTTTGTTTTACTACAGATTTGAATTTAGAATTACAAAGTTCAGTAATGTGTTTAGGAATTTTATTGTAGAATTTGATACAATTTCCCAAGAACGACTTTTTCGCCTTTACTAGTCTATAGAAGGTTACTTTCAGTTTCCCAGTATTTCTCTCTCTCTCTCTTTCTAGTTAAACAATAATGTTCATTATAATATTTTCTGTAATAAAATTTAAGATTTTGGCGCACTTTTCAATGTAAACGAAATGTAATAAACCAAATTAAATCACTTCTTTACATCTAAACAATAACAATCAAAACCATACCTCTGTTTCTCGATTGAAAAAAATCCAATGTAAGTATTTTGAGACAATTTCACCGTAATCGACTTGTGCGCATGTCCCGTGCAGCTGCGCGGGCGGTCGGTTGCGACTGCGCACTGCGGCGCCGGCGACTTACGAGATCGCAAACCTCATTCCGGTCAGTACCTACTTTTTTGATTGGAGTATGATTGGGGTGACAAAATATGACTGCTCAGCGACTGGTTATTAAACTCTCACTTATCTTATGGGTGCTGGCTTCTTTAAATGCAGAGTTTGCACCAATCATAAATTAAATACGAGTAGATACGTATTGAGAGAAGTTTTTCCAATTAGTTAAATACTTTTCTTCGGAATTTTTGTTATCTTAGATATGACTTTGACTTGTAAAAGTGCCCTTGCGGCCTATTTGCAGAATAAATCTTTGATTTTGATTTGATTTTGATATGCGGCGTATCATATAATTTTGCTGAGTATATGATCTACTCATTCATACAAGCTTTTACAGCGTACAGTTGTAAATACTGTTATGGTCATGAATAGATAATTTGAGTTTGTTTTATTTGTGAGTCAAATAATTATATCTAAAAATTCTACTTACTTATAAATGAAGAATACATGAATGATGCATTTATTCAAAACACAGACACAAAAAGATTGGGTAAGATATGCTTCAAATATAAAAACAAAGGTTGCAATGCTGCGGGTAGTGTCGGAAAAGGACACTCAGCATGTGTCACAGCACAAAGTGTTACGACGCTGATTTTCAGTGTAACTACCCATATATTATTATAACTTATAACTATAGTAGTTATAAGTTATAATAATATATGGGTAGGTACACGCCTGAACTATGTTCCCGAACATCTATCAAATCTTTATTTAATGAAATCATAACGTATTTAACGTCTATGAAAAAAATCCATGTGTCAAAAGTGTTGCGATCGCCCCCCAGTATCCCAGTAGTTATGCGCTAGCGCCGCCACCGTTTGCTCTACTTTCGGAACTTTCTCCGCAACGGTACAAGCGCAGCACGTGGCTCCAGGAAACGCATTTCAAGGTCAACAGAGAACGTTGCCCTTTTTACTATTCTTACGTCTGCTTTTTGATACCATCTTTGAAATTGGCATTTTTATTCTTAATATATATAAATAACTTGATAAGCCTAATAATATAATCTACGGTATAATATCACTAGTGGCTCTGTGAGCTGTAGACCTGGCAACAATTTTTTTTTTCAAATTTCAAAATTTCCAATAAATTTCTCGCCAAAAACATTTATATAATTATAGAACCTGCTCACAAAATATCACGACAATCGGTTGAGAAATGCGACCTGTAGAGGAGAACATCCGGACAGACGGACATACGAAAGATTTTTTGTCGTAAGCTAAAACGAAGAGGCTTCGCTCGCTCGGTTAGTTGTAATGTGAAAAATAAATATTATACAAATAAATTAATCTTCGGAAAATGTGAAGTGCCAGTTAATCTTCCGAATAAGTAATCTAATCTCGCCTTCTTTTATACGCTTTACCCTTTTGGGATTAACTCGCTTAACTTCGTATTACTTAAAGTTTTACTCCATCATACTCCATCTACCTCCAGATTCTTATTAGAATACCTAAAATTGAGATTTTAGTCTAACATTAAGTGAACGGAAAATCTATCATATCGATAAATTTTTAGTCCAAGGATATTAAGATTAGCCGCATGGACGAACAGCCCTCGGGTTTTACTAGAAATACTCGTTAATTCTTGTATCTAGGGCACTATTCCATTTATTGTTTTGTGCAAAAAATCTCGTTACAAAATTGACAATAAAGTCATTGTTGTTCTAGATGTGGTAAGACTCTTAAGAGAGCAAGTTTCAGTCTTTCGTGGTTTTTAGCGCCAAGTCACGCGATTTTTATTCTTGTCTTGTTTACGTGTAAATTTACGTTAGTATATATCTTTTTTGGTGTAACGAAAGTTGGTCCGAACGGAATAAATGAAACGAATGGCATCTATGGTTGTATGTATGGTTGTAGACTTAATAGCTAATATCGGCGGGCGGGGGCACGCACCGGAGCATGTACCTCATATATGCGATCGAGGGCTTTATTTATTACCTCCCGTGTTGTGTACCTACATCATTTTATTACTACACTTGACCAGAAAGCTACGCGTACGGAAAAAGCCGCTTTTTGGCCAGGTGTGGCATAAAATCTATTATCTAGTCACGCTGGTGCAGTGCGTGTTGCGGTGTTCACATAGGTAGTTAGTACGTACATTGCCTACACCATATAATTTCCTCGAATCTGTTAACAGCCTACTTAACTAATGTTGTGGCTGTATGTTGTATATAAGTCAATTAAAGACTAATTTTAACGTAGGCAACACCGCGGCCTACTATCATGGCGCACGTCGGGTGCATTGCACTACTCACATCATAATCTTATAGTTTTATTTATTTTAAAATAACAACTAATATAACCACATCAGCCTATATACATCGAAACACAGCAAAGCCTTCGGAAAAGAAATCGCCGAAGGAAGGCGTTACCAACATGACGGAATGACGGGATGTGACGATACCCGTGCCCGATGCGTTGCAACGCGTTTCTTCGCAAGTTCGCAACGCTTAATGTGTATGCGAAAAACTACCTAACTCGGTATCAGGTTCATATACGGTTGGGGTGGTTTTCTATAAAACGACAGAACGCTTGCTAGTACTCTAATCGCTTGCTAGTACGATAAAACGTCAGTATTATTTTATATTTTAATCTTTCAATGGCTTTGTTCGAAGTTTAATCTCATATGAGGATCTATAACTTGAATGTCGTATAGGGATACATATTTATTAATAAGTGCTTAGGTAATGCAGACTCATGGTATATATTATGTAGTACTTAACTATGTATTTACAGTTGTACTATGTAAGTACTATGCAATTATAATGCGAAATCCTTATTTCTCAACTAGTGTAACTTAATATGTATTTATTTATTTATAAATATACAAATATCAATTAAAACCTAAATTTTAGTTTATGGTGGTGCAATTTATAGGTAAATCCAACTGGAAAGTAGCAACTGACTGTAGACGCCGTAAAAATTGAAAACTTAGTTGAACAAAAGGATATGGCAGAGTCTTACACAACAATTGTCCAAAAATATCTTGTTTTTGTTCGAAACAAATCTTGGGAGCTAGCTAAACCAAGACCCATAAACCACAAGTTACACAACAACTATGCGACAGATAATGTGTTTAAAGGCCTACGGATGCCCATTCCGTATGCACATATTCATTAAGGGACACCAAAACTGTCAGGCACGTGCGAGATGCGTCCATTTGTATTCCGATCCAGTAAAATAGTCATTACAAGAGGCCGCGCGTGCTGTTTCTGTACTAGCAGGGGACTTTATTGCGTGAAAGACAAAGCCGCGATTACGCGTGAGACGTATGTAAAGTCATAGAAGGCTAAGTTTATCGCATTGAGAAAAGGTGAGGTACAGTCAAGTGTAAAAATATGGGTGCATATAACTTGCTCAAAAATATGTCCCATAGCTCTTATGTCGGCGGATTAAGGTTGCGGTACGTATTTACTAGTGGCTGCGTGAGCGTGAAAAGTGAGTGAGAAAAAATATTTCTTTTCAAAGTTCAAAATTTCCAAAAACTGACTCGCCTAAAAATTCTATATAATTATCGAAACTGCTCACAAAATTTCACGAGAATCGGTTGACAAATGCGACCTGTAGAGGAGAACATCCGGACATACATACATTAAAAATTTGTGTATTTTTTCAATTTTCAAAATTTCCAATAACAGACTTGACAATAAAATTCTACATAATATTTCTGATGAGAAATGCGACCTATATCATCCGGACACAGACAGAAGAAATTTTTTTTTTTGTAATTTTAAACATGTTCAAAATCTGGCGCGACAAAAAAAATCTATATAAATATCGACCCACACAAAATTTCACGAAAATCGGTTGGGAACTGTAGAGGAGAACATCCGGACAGACATACGAAAAAATTTTTATTTTCAAATTTCAAAATTTCCAAAAACTGACTCCGACAAAAACATCTACATAATTATAGAACCTGCTTACAAAATTTCAAGAGAATCGGTTTGAGAAATGCAACCTGTAGAGGAGAACATCCGGGTAGACAGACAGACATACGAAAGAATTTTTGTCGAAACCTGAAACGGAGACGCTTCGCTCGCTCGGTCAATGACAGGATTAAATCGATACGTATTTTTGCACTTGACCGTACCACTGGCAGCACCTTTTTTGTTTGTCGTTTCCCCATGTTTGAGGGAAAATACTCCTAAGGGCAATACTCGTCACCACAGCTGACATGTTGTTAAATTTTGTATTGCTGAGTCTTCTGTGTAGTTGTATGTAGTATCAACTTATTACTTAATCAAATATTGGATCACATCTGTACATCTCCTGGGCGCAAACCCCCTGACCTCTGTTTGACTTTTAACTTTGTTATACCTCGCTATTAGCGTTTCAAACGCTTTATCAAAACGTGTCTGATAACAGTGATAACTTATACTTCAAAAGGCGGACTAACCTATCTAATGACCTAATTCTTAGCTTTGTTGGTTCTAGGACCAGACTCCATACAAAGTTGCCCATGGTCCTTTTACCTACGTATAATGTCGTCACCCTTTTGCAATTAGGTAAACGAAGCTCGAAGCTCGTGAACATGCGCGGCAATCTTATTAAAGGGTTGGTCACACAGCGTGCGCGACCGCTGCGCGCCGGAACGTCCGGTAACAGCAGCGTTAGTGTGGCTACATAGGCTGCGCGACGCGAGCGGGACGTTATCAAACATTCCGGCGTCACACGGCATGCAGCGGTCGTGTTAGAGCCGGGTAACACTGATCCGTTGCGTTGTGTTTATGAATAGAATCAGGATGACGACACCGTGGTAACCTATTCATAAACGCAACGCAACGCAACGGAGCAGTATGGCCCGGCTCTTATGCGGCGTCTCGCTTGCGTCGCGCACGCTGTGTGACCAAGCCCTTAGGGGGTCATACTTCTGAAAGTACCAATGTTATGCATGATTTGACAACAATGTGTTGAAATGTGAAGAAATAGATACCTATAGCAATAGTTTGAAGGTTTTATTTGCTTTAAGTACCAGCAATTATGGCTCTAATTGCAATAGTCGCTGAGGATTTAGTATGCGTGCGGTTCGGAGTTCGGAGGTGGCCGAAAATCTTGCATTCACCGGTTGTTTTATCCACCACCACCACCATATCAGCCGAAGGACGTCCACTGCTGGTTTAACTTCCCCAAATTCACGGGGGGTATATGCCATAATCGCCACGCTTGGCATGCGGGTTGGCGATCGCAGTATGTCCACCTCACTCTATTTAGGAAAGCTGCTGCACATTACCCGGTGGTCTTGGTCGTAGTTTAAGGACGGGGGTCCGGGTTGTTGTATAATTCAAGCTAATGCGGTTAAAGGGTTATACCCTGAAACAGTTCCTTTTTATTAGATTTTTATACATCTTTATCATCGAGTATCTGTATCATTTCGGTTTTACTATAACAATCTTGAAAGTGTAGGTACTGTAAACTAGTAAATATAAATTTTCATTTATTTAGTCTCCATTGCACAAAAATCTTAACGTACAAAACGCATACTTAATGTCATTTGAGGCAATCTCTACCAGTCACCGTTAGGTGTAATGAAACCTTAGATTAGGTGAAAAAAATGTTTCCCATCTTTTCCCAAATTATTATTTATTTTAATTGAAATTTACTGACGTCGTGCACTTCCTCCAGCTTAGACAAGCTTTCAAGGCTGTGTTGTGCTATTATGGAGTGTTACTAAATCTACTAACTTGCATACCTAAAACTGGTTCCTGGTCTGCCGTCGAATAGCGTAAAAGGGATTGTACTTCATTCCATTCAGGAAGGCCATAATGGCCTAATGGTGGCTTATGGGCTAAATCTTGGTTAGGTACCTACTAACGCTATATGTGCTTGCCCATGTTCATGTTAAAACAAGAAAAAAAAGGACTAATGAACATGTCAGACTACCATTTAAGTAATATTAAATTTTGACTAAATGTTCGCTTTTCAACCAAGTTCTTCATATTTACATCTAACCTTAACGACAGTCATTATCTCTTTAAGGTACTTTAAGAATACTTTTGGTTATTAACATGCACGTACTTAGTTGCATTATTGCTTGCAATGAAACTCATAAATAAAAGATAATCCAGTGAAGCAACTTTATAAGGCTTGATGTGCTCAAAGGAAATCGCGCTACTTAAAATCTCCAGCACGATAATTTATGCCGTCACGTTTTACGGCCAAAATGCACTAAAACGTCACATAAAACATGATGGTACTCGTACCTATAACCCATCATGCTAACTAGGCAGGGCTCCATTCGGTTCATCTGTTTCACATCTCAACCGCATTTGAATGTTTCGTGCACTCATTCTGACACGTTAGTTCGTCGTGCGCGGCAGTGAGCGCGGTGGAACAGATTGCAATTCAATTGGCATCGAAAGTGCCCAATTTTACATGTACTTGTAGTTATAATTTAAATATTACTTAATAGCTGTAGGTAAATATGCTCAGTAAAAGTTATCAGTAGTCACACAATTACACACAAGTTACTACTTTGTTATATATGTACTTTAAAAAACTGCATTGGATAGACGGACAGACACCGAGTGATCGCACAAGTGTTCAGTTGTACCTACTAATTTCGGTACGGAACACTAAACAAGTGAATTCTTAACAAAAAAACCGACTCCATACTTTTCCACTCTTACTCGGCCTCTCCTACTAAGTATATTATTTGAGGATTTCCCTCGATATTTCCAAGATCCCGTCATCAGATACAGATTTGATGACAATGGGACCACCTAGAAAACAGGGCATGTTAAACAAAAAAAAATTGAAATCGGTCCAATAGGCTCCGAGTAATTGGTGAACATACATAAAAAAAATCCGACGGTCGGTTAACAAGTGCATTAATAACTAAAAAAAAACCGACTCCTTATTTTTCCACTCATAATCGGCCTCTCCTACTATATAATTTGAGGATTTCCCTCGATTTTTCCAAAGTCGGTTAAAAAGGTACATGTATGTCAGATCCGAACACAACTTGACATAACAGTTTGTTTTAGAGACTTAGCTGCGCGGCTCCACACAGGTGTACTCTCCCTTCTAATGAAGAAAACCAAATTTTCTCCTTGCCTGAATGGAATAGTACACAAATATTTATTTAAGATCTCCCAACTTTTCGGTGGCACTCTCTCGTTTACATAAAGATATTTTTTACTAAAACTTTCACTTTCTCATAAAAAAATAAAACATATTCTCACATACAATACAAACAACAAAGAAAGAATTAGCCAAACAGGTGAAGCCATTCCTTTAAAATTTTACAAATGGTTTACGTTAATTCTGTGTATACCATGAGAAGTTACAAAACTATAATGAAATACACGTTGTGGTTTTCTGAGAACTGACTTTAATATTTCAAAAGACACAGAATACACACCTACCCTCACAGGTGGCGCTAGTAGTAACATAATTACTAAGTGTTTACATATTTCAATACATATCAACAAAAACGCAATTAATAGAGACTGACAGGCGAATTAGTAGGTATAGAACAGGGCGTTTACTCGAACTAACGCATATATTTGGAATTATTTTGAGTTGTTCTATAAATCAATTAAATTTCGTTTAGTCGAATATCCCTAGATATTTGAGGTAGATCTTACACAAATCGACCTGTCCCAAACTAACCAGAGCTTGTACTATTGGTACTAGTCTACTAGACTAAGCGACGATTTATATTTACGAGTAGCACGAATAAATTTGCTTAGTTTGGGACTAGGCCGATTTGTGTAAGATTGCCCCCCAATATTTATTATACATACTCATATAATTAATAAAAATACTTAAGCTTCCTAGACAGCGACACTTATCAAAGTTATCAAGTAGGTTAAAGTGGTCGTCAAAACCGTGTATGTAATGTAATGAAACTACGGAGAATCAACCCGTACCCGTAATGATTTAAGTACTTTGTCGCACTAACGTAACAATACTGTGACACTTGGAATGCGTGAAAGTAGTGAAAGTGACAAGGTACTAAAATGATCAATCTACTTTTGCTGTTGACTATACCTATTAGCATCAGAAAACGTATACAGCTTAATTGGTATGAAAAGTTGATAACTAACTTAATTATGACTATAGTTGTAAATTTGCTATGAGATGCCTAGCAATCGTTGTACAGCAATAAATGCAAGTTCGGATGCAAAATAACTAGGTAGGCTCTTATACGTCTGAACTTTGGTCACTTTGGCTTAGTTGGCAGTGATCGAATCCTGGTCAGGGCATTTGTGTAACTAACACGAATATTTGTTCCTGAGTCTTGAATGTTTTCTATGTGTATAATTATTTACTTATTTACTTATATGAGTATGTATAATATCGTCGTCTAGTACCTATGTACTAGCCATAGTACACACATTTGGTTAGTTTGGGACTAGGAGGCCAATTCTCGGGCCGTTCGAGATGAAGTCCATTCAAAATGATCGCGATTGACGCAATGTCTATTGAAAAATCTCACCAAAATGTCGAATACAGCCAAATTTCCTATTCTAGGGCACGATCGAGATTATGTCGAACGACGATCTTAATGTCTATTGTAATACGCGTTCCGTTTTTTTCGATTGTGTTAGTTTAAAATCGAGTGTATGATAATGAATCAATTTATATTTTTTCCACTTATCTCTTATGTGGTTAACAAAAGCGTTAATAATTTACAATAATCTAATCTAATAGATAATTATGGTGATTTAACACCTAAAACATATTTACGACTATATGCTCGTTTATGTACTTACGTGAAATGGAACGCATAAAAACTATTTTAACTTGACAGTTTTGAGTCAAAGACAACTTGCAATATTTGAGTGCTGTCAATATTTTCCGTCAATTGCCATTCCACCAATGAACATATCAAAAATATTTAAAAGACTTTAGCCATTAAATAATTTAAATCAATCGAAATATCTTTCGCAAATATGTTCATTTTGTACTGCTGTAAACAGTCGATCAACTACTTAAGTTGTCAATATTTACCACCACTGGCAGATCAAATGTCAAAGAATTGTGATAAAACCCTCTCGATCGCTACCGATCACTCTCTCCTCTCTCGAACGCTGGGAGTAGACATATCTCGAGTGTGATTTTTTTTTATCGAGATATCTCTAATAGACATCATCTCTAACGGCCCGAGAATTTGGTTCAAGGTCGATTCGTGTAAGATCGTCCCCCAATATTTATTTATTATTTATTTAATAGACGTGTTTCGGAAATTCTGTAGTTTGCCTACAAAAGAGTATTTCTTTTAACACCATAAGTATGTGTTCGTGAAACAATCTTAAAATAGAAAATATATTGGGTTTAAAGGGTTAAAAGCTTGTTGTGCCGGGATTCGAACCCGGGACTACTAGCTTAGGAGGCAATGTCACTACCAACTAGGCTAAACAGGCCGTCCTAAGTGGCGAAAACGGAACCTTTACATATTCGTCATGTCTGTCCGTCCGTCCGTCCGTATGTCACAGTTAATTTACTCGGAGGCTATTAGCACTACAAATATGAAATTTGGTAGGAAGATGTGTGGAAGGTGTATTTCACGTGTATTCTACGTATGAACCGCTTCAGAAAAGTAATATAAATTTACAAAAATAAATTATATTAAAGGGGGCACCACATACATGTAACCGAGGGCTGAATTTATTTTATTCACTGCTAATAAGCGTGTGTGGTATCTACGAATAGGCCTTTAAAAATGATATGATTTAGATTTCCATTTCAGTCAACTGTTGGTGAGATATTAGCTGTCAAAGTCGTAAAAAGTGTCCCCGCGCCTCGATTTTCCAAACTACAAAGATTCTAATTCTGAAAAATAAAATACGTGGTGTACAATAAAAATACATTCAACGATTTTTGGTTTGAACAAGATAAGTCTAACGGTTTTTGAGTTATCGCTAAAAAACCGTCTTACCCAAACAATAGGATGTAAGTGCCGTGAGTTCCCTCTAAAGATACGACCTTTTTTGATTCACCATATCAGCCCTAGGACGTCCACTGCTGGACATAGGCCTCCCCCAATTTCATGGGGGGTAAATGCCATAATCGCCACGCTTGGCATGCGGGTTGGCGATCGCAGTATCTCCACCGCACTCTAGGAATGCTGCTGCCCATTCCCCGATGGTCTTGGTCGTAGTTTTAGGACTTACCCGGGTCCGGTTTTTTTGATTCAATGTATTTTATATAAAAAAATCAGCCGAAGGACGTCCACTGCTGGATACAGGCCTCCTCCAAAGAGTGCCACAATGACCCACCCACCCGAATTCAGCTGACTCCTGCGACCTTTACCAGGTCATCAGTTCACCTATACCTATATGTGTATGTATGGTGCTACCGTTTTGATATAAAAATCCGGTAATATAAGTATAATTACTGGATTTTTACTTATATATGACAATTGGACTTTACTGGATTATATACCGTTTTGATATAAATCGCCGTAAATTTATCATTTTCCTCCCTTGAGACACAATCTACTATTATATCCGGCTCAGCAGACCATTTTGATAGTTTAATTTAAATGACCCGTGCTTCCATCTAGTAGCGGTGCTTGGTACTACAACACTCGTACCAAGTTACTTTACACATTCCAACCTTTACACAACGCCAACACGGCGGCGATTGGCTTAGTGTTTAAAGTACGGCAGAGATGGCGTCGTGGTCGGATCGAAGATAAATTTATAATTTATATTATAGCAACAATGCTAAATAAAGGCCATGCCCATTCGAGGCCCACAAACGCTACGTGTGCTACGCCGTAGCGCCTTGCAATATTTTTCGGTATTGTAGCGAAAAAGGTACGTAGAACTATATACATAGCGCCGCGCCTGCGCACCACAGTAGTGAGATGGTTGCGTTCAGAAACTGTTGAATTTTTAAGTTTAAGCCGCGTACAGACTGTAACTGGGTATATTTTTATTTCATTTATGCGGCTTAAGTGCGGCCATGGCAGGCATGGTTCACTCATGGTCCCAACGGAAGACCAGCGCTGGCGGTCACGTCAGCTACATGCTGAGTTGGGACCATTTCGTGACATTTTTCTATTATTATTATTATTTTTATTTGTATTGTTTTACGCTTCTACCTAAATAAATGATTTTCTATTACTATATGTTTTTTTTTATTAAAAATGGGATTGCTCTTGGCCAGCATCTAGCCAGGGGGCAAAGACGAGGCCGACGATGAAGCGTTGAACCGATGCCTATTCACTCGTGCCTTAAAAAGGTCCAGGTTATATGAACTCGGAAATACAGACGCCAGAAGAGAATTCCAAACCTTAGAAGTGCGCATTATGAAGGATGATGCATAGCGCTTGGTTCGAATTAGAGGAATTTCGACAAGGTAAGGATGATAGCCAGCCGTACGTCTGGATGTCCGATGGAAGAAGGGGGAAGGCGGTATGAGCCCATGGAGCTCCAGAGCACACTCACCGAAGTACAATCTGTAGAAGACGCACAGACATGCCACTTTGCGTCTATGTGCTAGGCTCTGCAGCTTATTTCCCACTACTGCCACCAATGAGTCTCCGCTCTGCGGTCCACCGAGGTGAGTGCGGCAAGTTGGTACTTAGGCGAGCCATCCTGAAGGTGACTGCAGTAGTCCATGCAAGATCGGACTTGGGCTTTATATAAAAAGAGAAGCAGCCCAGGCGTGAATTATCGCTTGACCTTATTTAGGATGCTCGGCTTTTTGGCCGCTGTTCCGGCTTTGGACTCGATGGTAGTGCCGAAGTTAAGATTTGAGCTTAACTTCATGCCAAGCAGCTCGAGATCATTGGCTACAGACACGGTTGTACCTCGGAAAGTACGAGCCAGATCTAATAAGCTCCTTTTTGCAGTAAACAGACACGCTTGCGTTTTGGCGGCGTTGAAACTAACCAGATTATTATCACTCCATTGGGAGACAAGACTTAAGGTTGAGTTTCTCGATAGCCTCGCCCCAGTAGTGCGTAACATACATAAGAAGATCCCCAGTAGAACGGCCCTGACGAAACCCATATTGCCGATCACTGAGAAGGTCGTTAGCTTCAAGGTAAGTCAGCAGCTTACTATTCAGAACTCTCTCCATAACCTTACAGAGTATGGAGGTGATGGCGATAGGTCGATAATTGCAGGGATCGGCACGACTACCTTTCTTGGGCACTGGTTGCACATTCGCAAGATTCCAGGATGCCGGTACGGTATTCGTCTTGAGAGAGAGACGATACAATGAATGTTGTTGAATGGACAACATACCTAATGGGTGAATTGCAAAAAAATTGTGCAAATACCTTTATAAATTGTATGACTAATTTTCGTCACACAATAATAATTTACATAATTAAGTCCTTAACTATGTAATTTTTTTTGCAAATCACTCTAATCTCCAATATCTTGCGGACGATTCACCTAGGGTTGATATACTAAGGGTCAATATATTACTAAGCCGCGATTAGAATACGATTAGAGGTGACAGTTTTTCCATATACTTACGTCAAAGTGAATATGAAATGACAGCTATTCTGATCGTAAACTAATCCCGTAGGTTCCTACGATTGAAATATGTCAAAGTCAAATGCACTGTCACTGTCACTTAATCTTTTTACAGATTGCCCACATTGATATAAATTTAAAATAAGAAGTAGTCCTGTCCTAACCTAACCTAAATTACTGTTGCTTTCAGTTTCGTTCGCAGTTCTAACCTGAGCAAGTGATGGTAACGTACCGCCTGATAGACGACGGGTATTGAAAAGAAAATGAATTTAGATTGTCGGCCTGTCTAGCCTAGTTGATAGTGACACTGTCTCCGAAGCTAGAGGTCCGGGGTTCGAATCCCGGTAAGGGCATTTGTTTCTGTTGTGAGCAGAAACATTTGTTCCTGATCCTTGGATGTTTTCTATGTATTTAAGTATATAGGTATATCTATTAAATATATCGTCGTCTAGTACCCATAACACAAGCCATATTGAGCTTACTATGGGACTAGTTCGATTTGTGTAAAAAAATTGTCCTCTATATTTATTTTATCATTATTATCAGACATAAAATTTCAATATCTAAGTACTGAAAACGGACCAAATAATTTTAGGTATTCGTAGACCGTCTACGCTTGAGCTACGATTTTGCTACGACAGACACGCATACTTGTGAGACTCGACTATATGCCATTACGTGACACTACTGACTATTCACCCTTGCCGCTGATGGTGCGCTGATGCATCCCGAGGAAGAACTACCGAAGAGCTCGAAACATGTCGCCCGTATACTTGAATTTTAACCGTTTATTAATAATATAGTTTTAAACATGACTCACAAAAGTTTAAATTCAAGTTTTTTCTGTTACTCATTTTGTATTAGTCACGAATAAATGATTTTCTTTAACGCCTTTCGGCCTATCAGGGCAGTATACGTATTTTAAATGTTATAAATCAGATACACATTCAATAGTAGTTTGTAATTAGGTATGTATGTATGTAAGCACTTTTACAGGTTAAAACAATAAACACGTCACATAAGATTAAAATACAAAGGCGAACTTATCCATACGAGGGATCTCTTTCAGCTAACCTTTGAGGAATTGGGTGGAGAATGGGAGAATAGGATAGAATAAATTATAAAATTCAACCATTTAGCACTCACAAACCAATAAGAGAAACAATGATCTCGTTTTTAATTCATGATAACGATGCACCGTTATATATAGGGTGATTTTGGGGTCGTGATCCGAAATAATTTTACATGGTCAAAAATTCAAAGTAGACAACATCACAGTCGGTATGAAGATTTATAACTCAAATAGTTTTCTTTTTTACAAATTTTAATGGGAAATAATACTTTTTCATACAACTTCACCCTACCCCACTGTCAACTCTCCATACCATCCGTCAAAGAGAGTAGGGTAACCATGTTTTTTTGTGATTTTGAATTTTTTTCATCAAAATAAATTAAAAATGAAATGCGTTTGTTTTGTGTCACTACAATATTTTTGAAATGGCTAACAGATACCAAGTCAAAAACTGGTTCTTGATCCACTCATACACAACCCACTCAATCACTATATTAATACCATGAAATTTGTTATGACGTGGATTATCTATGAAATACCAATCAACGAGTTTTACAAAATGTTACCAATCACATTGTTTGATTTTGTTTAGAATAATCTTTAAAATGCTCAAAGAAATCGTTGCCACACAAAAGAAAATTGGAGCTACTAAATATTTTGGTCGTTACGTGTTATGTTATTTATTTTGTTTATTTCCAACAAAATAACAATAAAACTGAAATATGCAAGTGGGCCTTAAGGAACGTATTTTTATACAACAATTATATGAATTTGTTTTGTAACGGAGTAATTGTGCGAAGAAGTGCAGAAGGTCATCATTATGATAAAAGGAATTAATATTAGAAAGGAATTAGTTTATCCAATTATTCCTGGACCTGTCTACAATCCTGTACGGAAGTTTGCGTAGTGGAGATTATTTGGGTTTTTTAGTAGTAGTTTTTGTAAGTATTTTAGACTTGGGTGGGCATCCATCCCCTGGGACGTATTCTAGCTATGAATTATGATATCATTAATTTTATTTATGAAAAAAACGAAGTTTCTTCGGAAACGTATCGAGTGGGTATCAATGAAAGAGCTCCGTGTGCTGATTCCAAAAATATGCAACAACATTCTCGACCAGTGGTTTCGTAAAAAATAAAAACCATTTTCAAAACAGAACAAGTTTCGGCTCTTCCTTACAGAAGACAGCAGAATGTTTGTTCCTAAAATATACACGGGTTATCCCCTCATATCTCTCAATTCTCTCATAATCAGCTAGCATAAACCCTTTCATTTGATTCCCCTTCCGATAGGTTTCCGAGGAAAGTTTCCTTCTTTTTAACCGACTTCAAAATTTCAAAAGAGGAGGTTATCAATTCGGTTGTATGTTATTTTTTTTGTTTTTTTTTTTAATGTTTGTTAGTCCATAACTCCGTCATTTCTTAACCGATTTGGAAAATTATTTTTTTGATTGTAAGTATATATATCCAAGTTGGTCCCGTTTTTGTCAAAACGCAGTTCTGATGATGGGATCCATGAGGAATTGAGGGAACTCCTCAAATCTTTAAGGCAAACATATAGTGATTTTTAGACATAAAATTGATGACATTGTAGTTGGAAAACGTGCCGGGTGACAGATGCCCACTCCAGTCTAATCTAAAATACTTTACTTACTAAGACTCCTACTAAACTTTACATAGATAATTTACGTAGATATTAAGGATTAAATATTCCTATAATACTTATGTTATAAAACTTTAAAAATCATTGGTTCCTCACCTGCTTATTAAAAAAAAATATATAAAAAACTCCTTTCTAATAGTTTGACATTTTCGTACTCGAAGCTACTTCGGCTGCTGACTGTTACGAGTATGTAATATTTTATAATAGATCTAGATTAACTTCATAACAACGTTCAGTATTCAAGAACGCAACGATACAGATGGGTATAAATCGCTGACATAATTGAACAAACAAAAACAAAAAATAAACAAAATGCGCCTTCCACATTTGCAAGACATAGGAATTAGGTACGCGCGCGTACCTACATGAACACTCCGTTCACGCGCAAACCGCGCGTATTTAAGCAGTACAGCGTTTACGCGACAAACCTATTTGCATCGACGTCACGACTGCAGATTCTCACCCTAAAGCTAATATTGTTCTCGAGGTTAGGGTAGCCACCCCATGTTTGGCGGCAAGGTCGTCTGCAGTAACTCTTAGTGCGCGCGCAACGTCGGTCGCCACGCGTACGCTCAGTCGATCCGAGTCGCGCGTCGAATCGAGACACGACGGCGTGCGCTCGTTACCGCCTAAAATCCACAAATCGGTATATCGGTATACCGACCGTGTTCGTTACCTTGAAGGTATTCAAGCCAGCGAGCAACGACTTTAGTGAGAAGTGAGTGAACAGCTGACCGCTGCATAATTGTGTGTGATCTGATCGGAGATTTGGTGAGTTTCATTTAAGGATGCATTGGCAAATGTTTAGGTAGCCGTGTAGGTAAATGTTTTCGCATAGTTCACGAGGGTTTGAAAGTATTTCAAGGCGATCGTGGTTCTCGCCGGTCTTACATTGAATTAACTATTCTATGTACCCGAGCACGGAGATTTTATAAAATTATCAGAAAAGCATGAATTAAAACATTATACCTGTCTTGGTAAAGTTTGTTAAAAATATAAGAAATATTTAAAATATTATTCACGCCTACCCACTTATCAGCGAACATTAAATGCAATCATAACAAACGATACCATTGTAAACGCTGAACCATATAAGGGGTTTCCTTTAATTAATCTTTAAGCAATTATGAGCTAGAAATAGGAGAAAAATACACGCAAGTGATGCAAGTTAGCCGAATTAATTAAATATTCCAAAATCCAAGAGATGAGTAAATCCCATCCATCTGCCTATTTAAAACAAAGTATCCAGCTATGGAACTGGGTTTGAATTTGGAAAGTTCAAATATAACCGACACGCATTTCAGATGTCCGAATTCTAAAAAGTAAGACGTGAGGGTCAGAAAAAGTCTCGTAGTAAGCGCGCGTACGGTTGTACTCGAAATGGTACTTTTTACGTCGACTTTGACCTCATTTTAGCCACCAATTTGAAGTTAGCAACGCTCTTGTAACTTCATCAGAACCGCAAGCGTTCATAGGCTACGATGTCTTGTTACCACCAGCAGACCGTAGGCCTGTTTGCCACCATTGTGTTGTGTAATGAATATAAAAAGTTGAATGAGCCGATTTTATAATGGATTTACTCAGGTCTACTTAAAATTGATACTGAAGATGACTTTAGTACAATATTTTTTTTATATATGTACTTTTTAAGCGTATAATCTCAAGAATCTCATGAATACTTAAGCAATAGGAAGTAAGAATTTGCCATTTTAGGCAGAAAACGTCCCTGAAAATAAGTTACCCACGTAATAACGATACTTTAATTCGGAAATTCGTTCTATCAACACGATGAATAGGTACATACGGAAGGAAATGATTATAAATGCAGCTAGGTATGAGTACATTGGCAGTGCATGTTATGTAAACGTGAAAAACTATACATACCTTACTCACCTACAAGCTCACTTAACCCATTAGGAGTAATAGAATCGTGTTCTAGAAGTTCCAAGATTTATTGATATAATCAACTGAACATCAGGGTTTAAGGGAAACAGGATGGGATAGGATCGATGGGATTTTAATACTCTACAATCTTTACCATATACATATACTCCTCTATTTCAACCTCTATAAAATCCTCTATTATACGAAATATTTTATAATGTCTCTATGTTGTAGATTCTCTGTGTGGTAGATTTATAATTTTATTACGCCGTTGTGTTGTGTCATAAAATAAACTATGAATGAACATAAAGAGACAGTAGACAGAAGATTTTGTATGAACGGATATTATCTTCCTCTTAACAATTACTTATATCACGTACTTGCACAAAATTATTGCCTATCACGTATTAAGTGCATGTAGATATATATTGGTAACAGGTCATCAAATAAACACGACAAGTGCGTTGAGTACTAGGTCAAGTTCAAACGAACATTTGTTTGTAGTTTATTGGGATTTTTTTACACTTCACATTCCGAATTAACTGTGGTTACAGTAAAACTAATTTATTGTGGCTTAATGCATTTTGAGCCATAACTTGGCACCCATTACTTAGAACTTGGAACTGTAAACAATCTAGTGCCAGGCTTGGCACCTTTTTAGATAATCTGCGGAACTTGGCATCCATTTAGATCTCAATTCTTTTGTCGGTGAAGACGACAACCACGCGTTGCATATTGAACTTGGCTGCCATTTTCACATTTGTTTTTGATGGATACAACTTTAATCGTAATCAATACTGTTACTCTTTTTTGCGCTGCTGCTTTATTTCTTTTTTCTTCTCCGTTTTCGCGCTGCTTCTCGCTCACAAATGCATTTATCACCTTATGTCATTCGTAGTATAAGGCGACATTTTGGAATCTAATAGATGCTCTTCCTATAAAGTAGATGAAATGGGTTAAACTTGAATATAAATTTGTGAAAACCATCGACGAATTCATTGGTACCGGTTTAGATAGACTGTGATTAATGAACTTGTATAAGTTCACTAAACTTTTATAACTTTCGCAATACCGTTGTCCTAACATTTATATAACTTGTTTAAAACACACGAGATGAACTTGAACTGAATGAAAACAAAGGTCGATGTTGACGTAAAATAGATTCGAGAACAAACTACAAAATAACAACCTACTTTTTTCTATACATTATTAAACAATAGCCTGCTGCTGCTGCCTGTTGCTGGCTGAGGAAGAATATTTAAATTAGTAAAATCACTATTCTTAAATTTTTACACGTTCATTTTTCTTCCATTTTTACCTGAAATGCTTGCTTGACTCCGAGCAGAATGAAGCAAATTTTAAAATGATATGTACGAATCATTGTACCAACATATTCCATCATATGTACTCAAATCATTTTTAGGGTTCTAGTCAACTAGGAAACCTTATAGTTTCGCCATGTCCGTCTGTCTGTCTATCTGTCCGTCTGTCTGTCCGAAGCTTTGCTCTGTATATAAATAAAACTGAGAAAGTCGTAAAAAAAATCAACATTTTTTTTAAGGGTTCCTCCTGCCGTACCTCCCCTAGTGGGGATGAATTATTTTTTTGCTTCAACCCTATGGTGTGGGTTATTGTTGGATAGGTCTTTCAAAATGAATAAAGGTCTTCATTAAACATTATTTGCTAAAGTGAATATTTTCGGAAATATTCACTCCGAAAGAAAAAAAAATGTGTCTTCCCCCTCTAACTTTTGAACTATGGGTCCAAAAGATATGAAAAAAATCATGAAAGTAAAGCTTAATAAAGACTTTCAACGAAAACTATAGCGGGCATGATCAGTTAAGCCGTTTTTGAGTTATCGTGAAAAGTTTTCCCTTCTTAGTAAAAGACGTATGGTCGTACGCTGCGAAAGTATTCTCTTTTGCTTGTTATTGATTTTTTTAGAGTAAGTTCATTGGGCAACTACGGAACCCTACACTGAGTGTGGCCCGTCATGCTCTTGGCCGATTTATTTTAGATTGTGCAATCACAGCAAATATGTGCGGCTCTATTTACAGACTGATTATAAAATGGCGATGAATTTCTTGAGTAAAAACTAATACAACGTTATTAAGTTTACGTAACATGATCGTATAAAAGACCCTGTACCTACCTAAACAAAACCATACCTGCAGTAGCTGGCCGCTTTTGCGATTATTATCGATTGTTATCAATGTTATCATTATCAAACAATAGCAACCGGTTACCAGACTTACGGCAGTAGGTATAGTTTTGTAGAAATTAATTATGTTACATACTGTGTGATTTTCTGGTGGTAAACAAGCGTATGAATGATGGTAAACGTTTACCGAAGCCGAAGCCTGTGGACGCTTGCAACGCCAGGGATATCACATGCTCATTGCTGACCCTAAATACTTTATCTGTACTTAACTGGTACTGAATAAGTTATTGACTACTTCACGTAGGTACTGGCTTGTTTATTAGCACACTGAATTCTCGGCAAATAGTAGGTTCTTTTGCGTAGCATATTCCAACATTTGAAGATAATTATACAGCCAAACCCTCATACTTTAACGGGGCCTTGGGTCTGGTCGTTCTAGCAAGTCATATTCGACATTAAAGTGGTGATTTTGGAAGTTGTTGTGTAATATAAATATACGTGACTTTGAGGTTGCCTTGGCTGTTTAGTGACGTATATTAAATGAATGTATTTAATGTATTATAAAGAACCAGCTAGCTTTTGCCGGACAGACATAACACCTATGTGTTACCTAATCGAGTAAATCGACGACCCATCATGCTCAACAGCGTTTAGAAATCGCTTCGTATATAAACTGATATTAAGAATTAGGCAAATAATGTATATCATTTCAGTGTAATCTGAGTACATTTTATGTGTAACTTGTGACTGCTGACATAACTTGTAGCTGAAGGAGATAAGATAATCGAACACCGCGCAGTCTATTGATGAATTGGAATCGATTGAGCTAGCACAGGCGCGAGCGCAGGTATCGAACGTCCTTCCGTCGCTCGCGTGCGTTGGGAAACGCAAGAGAAGGTCGCCCGGTCCGCTGATCGATCTTCTTGTAACAACCGCGATAGAAATGCACACCTCTAAGCTTTTATTGCGTTGAGTAATGGTGTATTATCGCTTGGCTGCTGAAGAAGTTGGTTGTGTTTTTGAGACGACTGTTTTGGAAATATTATCGCTTCAAAGTCCTTACCAAACTAAGGATATAAGGATGGTTTTTGCTTGATGTACGGATGTTTGTCTAACGCAGGTGTATCGATTCGATTATTGAACAGCTCAGTCGGCATATCATTGGGCTGTAGATCATCTATCTAGGGCTAGTCTTATAGCTCTATAGGGCCATCAACATCCAGATCAAGATACAGAAGATCTGGAGGAAGATAATCATACCTATTACCTATTCAGTTACAGTAAACAAACAACTACCTACCTACTAAAATAAGTAAAAAATGATGGTAACCTTCTGAAACTGATTTCGTATGAATTTCGTCAAATGTTTATCGCAAAATTTAGGCCAATTCGGTATAACCCATTAAATACATAAATATGTTTCTAGAATTTGGATATTAAAATGTCAATGTCTATATCACCAGAATCATCAGTGTTATTTGTATTGTCTTTTTTTCGTAGTAATTTTGAATACGAAACTCAGAATAGAAGTTCAAGGCATTGACATTATTAGCACCTGGCATGCGAATGACGGAATCATTCGCATGACATCTCAGTTAATAAATTTGTGAATACAAATGCGATAGGTAATTTGAAAAGTGTAAGAAATCACAGAATATTTGGTTAAACCCCTGACTAAAAAGACGGGTGTTACTCCTGACGACCATCCATGTTTATCTCTGTATGCGTGTGTCTGTCAGTGGCATCGTAATTCGTAGCTTTTAAAAGCATAAGCCGATTTGAGTGCGTTTTTTTAATCGTAAGTCTTATTTACGGAAATAGTTCTACTATCATTGTTTGTCGGGAGTTTTGTAAAATTCAAATTTAGGTTTTAGTTATAAATACAAATATTCAACCACTGGGACATATTTTTGACACTAAGAAATACCTAAGTAGGTATGTAACTAACTCTCAACATTATCTAATCTAAAATGCAAGAAGCACTCGCATAATTGTTATACTGATTGATTACGTTCTTATAATACAATAAGTATTATGGGAACACTTATTTGTGTATAATCAGTATTACAATTATAATCAGTGTAATCTCTGCCAACAATTAGATTACGTTTGTGTACGTAATCGTTCTGTAGTTGTTTTAGGTTATGGGCCCAGGACTATACTTTAAATTAATAAAGGCAGTGCCTTGCCGTTGAGTTACTATTCAGATAAATAGCATGCTTAGTAAAAGGGAATTTGTGGCGTACCGGCAGGCGCAGCGTGGGTAAACCCCTACCAAGGTGGACTGATGATCTGGTAAAGATCGTCAGAGTCCGCTGGATGCGGGTGGTGCAAGACCGGCTATTACAGTAGCTAGCTCAGTTGGTGCGTCTGTATGTTCCTTTGCCCACTAGATTTAATTTCCGACCTCGTTGTCGCCATTTGCAAGCGGCGCCGGCTGCGAAGAGTGTCTCGCAGAAAATCCCCGCTTGTTCTAGTTTTGCACTTCTTCAACTCGCTGTTTGAATCAGCACCAAACTGCGATATATTTGCTAGTAAGTAGATGGATAATAGATAGATGTGTATGATGAATGCTTGAAGTTCTGTATGGAGATGGATGCACGAACTTCTTCGGTGTAAATATTATTATTATTTGGTTACTCTGGTGTTATTATTTGTTTAGTTTTAAATTTCAAAGTGCATCTAGACACGCGGCAGCATGTCCAGCGAAGTTCACCCCAGGAACTGGCGGACAGCAGTCGTGTGTTATATTACACGAACCGTTTGTAGCCGCTTTTGACCCCCCAATAACTCCAAATCTATCTAACATAAAAAAATTAAATTTGGTACACGTATTAAGATCCTTTAGAACAACTAGAACCCCAAATTTCATAAATATAGGTTTAATAGTTATTGAGATATTAAATTCCAAAAACGGTATTTTTACCAGTGACTAACTGACTGACTGACTGACTAGTAATCAAAAACCTAACCCACTTCCAGGTGACCTAGAAAGCTGAAATTTGGCATGCAGCTTGGTAATTGTGTGTGTACACCAGAAAAAATCTGAAAACGGTGATTTTTTAATTAGTTTTATTATTATTATTATTTATGCTAGTTACCTCAGAACTCCGTCATTTATTAACCGATTTGGAAAATTCTTTTTTTGTATGAAACGGTATATTTCAGGGGTGGTCCCATAGTTATCAGGTAAGAATCTGATCATAGGGTCCTGGAGAAATCGAGGGAACTCTTCAAATATTTGAGGTGCATTCATAGCTATTTGGGTATTTTTTATAGTAACTCGTGCATTCGCTCTTAAAACGCACCATTTGGCGAAGATTGACAAAAAGTAATGATATCCCATCAAAAACATAAATGTGAAAATGGGAGCCAAGTTCAATATTAAGAATATGCGATGCTTGGTTGTTGTCTTCACCGACAAAAGAATTGAGATCTAAATGGGTGCCAAGTTCCGTAGATTCTCTGAAATGGGACCAAGTCCGGCACTACATTGTTTACAGTAAAACTAATTTACTGCGGCTTAATGCATTTTGAGCCTTAACTTGGCAGTTTTCTATGAAGTATGTTATAATACCATGAAAGTTATTGGATATTTAAGATATAAAGTTTACGAAGCGAGTCGTATTTTGTTTGATTTTATAACTGATGATTTTATGTTTGATCTATAAACCTGCAATTGCTACAAGTGGCAATGAAAAACAATTTTCATTGCTCTGCCCACCACTTTTGGGAATATAAGCGTGAGTTTATGTATGTATGGTTTTATAACAAATAAAATCTGTTATCGGATCTGAACCTTTGGGTTTGAATTCCTTTGTAATGTTGTTGTTTGTCATAAGAGTTTACTTTACATATATTAAAAATTCCAGACGTCCGCAGTAAAAATTGATACAATACAAATTGATATACCAAGCCCGTGGAAATATTTTTTCACAATACCTGAACAAAGTCCAAGTTTGACCAATTAACAAGAATACCTGCAGCTATTACAATGTAAAACCAGTCTTCTAGTTGCTAGGATATTTAATAATTGCCACGAAGATAACAGAATGAGAAGCTAATTACGTCCACTATCTCTTCATCTCATCAATTTAACCCGAGATTGTAATTGTAACACTTATGCATTATGCTATCTATATAATAAACCGTCTTACTAGAGCTCGACATCGAGGTTCTGAAGTTATTATTTTTGTTCGGCTGCGTGACAGCAATATACATGTTGAAGGTGTCAGGAAACCGTGAGAGCATTTTGTGACACCACTAAATAAATTGTACTACATTATAAATAAACCTATTTTATATCGATAAAAAAGGGCGGTCGAAATTGCACCACGTCCGTAGGGAGTACCCACCGTTACCCTACTGTCTTCTCGAAGATCTCACGGTTAGAAAAATAAAAGCCTTTTGTCAAACCAGTATTTGTAAATTTTGAAATTTGATAATAAAAGCTAGTTCTAAAGCTGACAGAGCTACTAGTAAGATAAATGTAAATAACTATTATATCATAAATATATACAGTTAGGCAGATTTCCAAATCTCTAAGGATCACGTAGTGTCTGCAACTTTTACACATTAACTGACGTGAATATCTATAGATATAAAAGAGCCGACCGGATACCGGATATTCATACTATTCGCTCATATAAATAACTACTCAAAAATTCAAGAGCGTTAAAATTTCACCCGCTATTGAAATAATTACAAAAAATTGTTTTTTTTTTTTAATCGGTTATTTGCTATACGAGTATAGCCATGAATAACTGTTTTATGTTCGAAAGCTAATTTGGTTTCTCATAGTCATATCCGCAATTGATCGTAAATTCTGACGTGTACGCGTAGAAATAGGAAAAGTATTTCGATATGGCACTTTAACTGTAAACATGAATTAAGCAAAACTTTATAAGCATGAAACAGTGCGCAGTATCCACATTACTGTTATTATCAAAAAACGTGGTCCAACAGGTGAAAGCAGGAGAGAAAGCTGTGACAGAGACGGAAGAACTGCCCAAATCGCCGGACAACGGTATTTGGCTAAATGATGCCGGCGCGAGATAAGCATTTCATTTTTTATAAATGACGTATGAGCGCATGTAGAAAGGAGAACGAGTTTTTGTCATTGACTTTTGATTTTGTTTTCACAAAAGTAACATTCGATATACGAGTACAAGGTTCATTTGCATATGCGAATAAGGAACAGTCGTGAAGAATTTATTGCATTTTAACAAAATTATTTCTTTCTTCCGTGTGTAGTGTAAGCTACGTAAATATTTTTGAGTCATTTGTGACGTACTCGAAATTAGGTATAAAAGTTATTTAATAAACAATGTGTAGTTAAAAATTAAAAAATCTGACGTAAGCGTAAATTCACTAAAAACCACGAAACATTCCTAAGGAATGTAAAGTTTTATTTCATATAATCATATCTATAACATTTTCAATGTCGTTCATGAGCACAGTGGTAACGTATAACAGTGCAAAGAAGTGCCTATGGTATAGTAAACAGCAAACATCAGATAATAGATTTTCACCTACTCACAAACACAATAAAATAAGATGGAAAAGTGTGAACTTACAATTGATGCTGACTGTACTTTCGGTCCGTGCGAACTTATATCATACATAATAAATAATAATATACATGTTTTCATAAGTTATCTAGACATGGGATAACTAAAGAGGATTCGATTGGACCATGTGCCAAGCCAAGCCAACGTAAGCGATCATCAAATATCGCCGACTTGAGTTTCGACTTGCCGAGCTGTTTACTCTGACATTATACCCACAGCCTTCGAATTATTTGCTCTATTCAAATTTATTTTTCGTAGATGCATATTATGATATTTATGATAATTGGGGATTTCCAAATTATAAGTCGGCAAACATTTTACTATCTGAGTACTTACGCAGTCCGAACTAGTTTTAAATAACTAGGTATTTTTGTACGAGGAGCACTAAAGCGGTTAATTATGAAAATCACTGATTCTTAGCTTAATTTTTCTTATCCTTTTAACCTTTATCACCACTGTTATAATGTCATCATCATCATCATATCAGTCAGCGGTTAATTATGAAAATCACTGGTTCTTAGCTTAATTTTTCTTATCCTTTTAACCTTTATCATCACTGTTATAATGTCATCATCATCATCATATCAGTCGATGGACGTCCACTGCTGGACATAGGCCTCCCACAATGACCGGTCTTAATGCCACCCGCATCCAACGGGCCCCCGCCCGTTATAGGTATACTTTACTGACTGATACGTATAATTTAAGCATATACGAGTATATCCTTGGCATTTTAGTTTCTAGTGCTAGTAGGAGATTTATTACCATATTTCTTCGTATACTTGTGTGTATTGCTGTAAATAAAAAAATTCTAAATCCACGGTCTTTTGTTAGTAGGTATGAGACCAGTGGCGGTCTTGTTAGCCTTTTACGATAAATTAAGTTAGTTAATTCTACGTTACAAATTCTTATATTTGGTTAGTTATCACAGCATACTTATGTCTTAAGTAATCATACCTCCCGACTAAGCTCTCACGTTATTTTGACTAAATATTTTAATGAGTGTTAGTCACTGAGGCATGAGTACATACCGCGTATGGATGTACCTCAATGATAAGTACTTGTAGAGTATACCTGTGTTGCAAAGTAGAAACAGTATTTCAGATTTAACATAGGCTCGAAAATACGCGATTTCAATATTTCGGGTGTCATCAACGGCACAGTGTGTAAAGTAATAGTCCGACGTATTTCAAACAACGGCAGAAAGAAAGAGCTCATAGCAATTTGCGGCACTAGCGCAATTTCCGATGAGTGTAGCAATGGTAACTTTACTAGACCTGTTTTTTCATTTGGTTTGCTAGTAAACTGTTTACTAATATTATACCTACCGTGTTTTGATACTTAGTAGAAAAATACTTTTTCACACATGCTATTCACAAAAGAGTAATTAATGCGTTTAAATGAGGGATCAAAGTTGTAATTTTCTTCCCCCATTTGAGGGGAGCAACGACTCTTCTTAATAGCAGACCAGTAAGCACGATAGTTTGGTGGCCATGTTATATGTGAAGTTTTAGTACACTTCGGCCGTAAAAGTTGGCAGTATAACCTGTCGTGCTATCTGGGCAGATGTGAAAAGCAGTATACTGTGATGTGATAAATCGCGAATATAAAATACGGACTCTTAAACAGTGCTAATCATTTCGCAGTCTAAACCTGCCATGATGATGCCACACTTGATAGTACAACATTTGGGCAGACGCCACCAACGTGTGACCATTATTTTCAAACCTGTGCAGTAATATAGGTATTACTGCCTGGCTAGTATGATAGCTTATACCGTCACGTTATATGGCCAAAATGTACTGAAACGTCACATAAAACGTGACGGTATAAGCTATCATACTAGCCGGGCTGGTTTCTTCCTCATGCGAGACGTTAAATTTAATTGGCTTCTATATTTAAGTGAGTGACGTAGGTAGGACCAAAAAATATATCATATATGTATTTACAATAACAGATTATTTGTCATATTCTGTTTATACTTCATTCGTTACTGGATTAGAAAAACTTTTCAATATCCGTCATGCGATTTATTCTAGGTATCGGTAATAATCGAACCAAGTACATTAAGTTTAATATCTTTCTCTGCTATCTTAAATAAACGAATAAACGTTGACGAATGTATGACCATTGTGTATTTATTTTTAAGTTTTTGTCATTTGTTGGGATGACATCATGTGCTGAATTTCAGTTAATTCTCTTCTAAAGCCGTAGTACTGGCCGCGAACGGACCAGACTACTGGCTTCGGCGTCGAGGGAGTCCGGTGAGTGGCTCCGGGCGTATCCTTCACCAAACACCGGAACCTTCCTCACACCGAACACACTCCGCATCGCGACCTGTCTTCGGCTTGGAGTCCGCATCTGTGCTCCACACAGGTGCCCCTGCGGCACTGAATTAGGACACCACGGGTTATCCTGTCAAAAAAGTGCTGGCCGCTTTTCCAGACACGCCGCACTGAATGACATAATCCGCCGGTCTCTTGCATCCGTCAATGTGCCAGCTCTACTGGAGCCAACTGGCATAGCCAGAGACGACGGCAAGAGACCGGACGGTATGCCCCTGGTTGTTAGTGTGGGATGCTACCTGTGTAGACACACTGGCCCCTTCCTACGTCACCGGAACCAGTAACCAAGCAGGTGCGGCGGCTAAAGCGGCTGAAAAGCAAAGTCCAGAAGTACAGGGGTCTCGGCCCAGAGTTTATTTTATGCCATTTGGGGTTGAGACCCTAATAGGCCCGTGGGGTCCTAATGCTCTAAAACCTTTTAAAGAGCTCTCGAAAAGACTGGTCGAATTCTCTGGTGACCGTAGAGCTGGCAGCTTTCTCGCACAACGTATTAGCATCGTAATACAGAGGGGAAATGCTGTCAGCATCTTTGGCACCATGTTAAAAGGGCCAAATTTCTTAGGTTTATTTTAATTTTATTTAATTTTAGTTTTAATTTAGTTTAATTTGTAATATTTGCTGGATATTTATTAAATGAAATAAAAAAAAATGAAATTCAAATCTGAAATGATCCGAAGTATATTACTGACCAATAAAATTAAGTTTTGTCATTAGTCGTGGATGAGAACACATTTGTTATTTCAACGTATTCCTCCTTTAACCGACTTCAAAAAAAGGATGAGGTTCTCAATTCGTCGGATAGTTTTATTTTTTTATGTATGTTCACCGATTACTCGGAGACTAGTGGACCGATTTCAAAAATTCTTTTTTGTTTGAATGGGTGTGTTTTCTAGTTAGTCCCATTGGTACTAAGTCTGGATCTGATGACGGGATCTTGGAAAAATCGAAGGAGCTCCTCAAATTATATACCAAGAGGATGGGGTAAGGCAAAATCGAAGGAACTCCTCAAATTATATAGCAGGAGGATGGGGTCTGGCAAAGTTTGGAGTCGGTGTTTTTTTGTTAAAAATTTACTTGTATATTTACCGTATACCCACTACTATATAATAGGGATGTTGACTGATAGCCAAATCAGCAACTTTTAATGAAACTTCAAAAACGCTCTGTTAGTATGAAGTTTGTAGGGAAATAGCAACAAGTGACGTCACATCTTTTCTTTGATCAAATAGCGTCCATTTTTGGAGTGTCTTTTCAAAAGGGTTTATTTTTTCTGTAACTCTACTTCTAAATTGGACCTTAAGTTTTATTAGGCAAGGTTATCTTTAGAAGTGCCGCTAAGATAAAAATAAGCCCTTTTGAAAAGACACTCCTCATTTATTGTGCATCATGTATTTAAAAATCTTTAAAATACCAAATATAAGTAGAAGCGTGATATTTCCATTATATCGGTGAGATTTATTTATTGTTAATGTAGAAGCAATTTATTTTAATTTTTGTCAACATCCCAATTCCATTGCACTTCTGTTTGCATGAAATAATCGCATATTTACTCCTAGTTCAAGGTATGGGTAATAATTGGGTATACAAACTGATTTAAATGTAAGTATATTAGATGATGATTTGGATGGCAGTTGTATTTTCAAGTTATTATTCGTTTGTCTTTGAATTATCTTTATTAATTATACAGGAAGTGTTGCCGTGACTTGACTTAGCCTTTATATAATGACTTTACCTAACCTTCAACTGAATTAGGTGTGCTAATAGCATTAATTATTGACATGAGGACATAACTCTTGATATACAGGGTGTGGCCTGTAATAGGAGCAAAAAATTAAACGGTACACTATTGAGCTCTCCAGCAACTATTTCCAAATGACTTGAATTGAAAAAAAAAGTTTTTTTTTTTTGAATTTTTTTTTCGCAAATGTAGCTTATATGTACTTTTTTACTCTACTGGAGTGATATTAATAACAATTTATTCAAAAAACACAGAAAATGTATAAAAAAAAACCCAAAAATATTCTTTTAAACCAAAAATGCGAGAACGATTATGAGTCATAACTTGAAGCAACCTCAAAATCAGCATTGACTGCCGCGCTATAATCTCTGGAAGCCAAGATCCATTACTTAGAGGTCATAAATTTAGATCAAAATTTCTCCCAATTAAAAAAAGATACTGTTTTTTGGACACAAAAGGTTACTGCAGATGCTCTAAGCTCTCCTTTAAATTTATTGCTCCTATTACAGGCCATACCCTGTATAATTTAAGCGGTGACAAAACAGTTTACCTATTTCTAGGGTTCCGTAGCCAAATGGTAAAAAACGGAACCCTCATGGATTCGTCATGTCTGTCTGTCTGTCTGTCCGTCCGTATATCACAGCCGATTTACTCGGAGAATATGACCACTACAATTATGAAATTTGGTGTGAAGGTGTATGTTATGAACCGCTATAGAAATATGATGTGAAATCTAAATATATAAAAGAAAAAACTGACTGACTGACTGACATATCAACGCACAGCCCAAACCGCTGGTCCTAGAGATTCCAAATTTTACACGTAGGTTCCTTATAAGGTCTACGGGTGCACTAAGAAAGGATTTTTCAAAATTCAACCCCTAAGGGGGTGAAATGAGGGTCCGAAGTTTGTATGGGGAAACAAGATTAGTTGGATTATTTTATTCGAAACTTCACAGGAGTATTTCTAACGATAAATGAGTAAACACGTGTTTCAGGTTTTTTGAGAAATCAACCCCTAAAAGGGGGAAATGTGGTGACAAATTCTGAAAATCGACATGGGTATTGTTTTTATGGTTTATCGGGTCGCTGATAACGAAAACAACAAAGATTTTAAAATCCCACGTGGATGACGTGAAATACCATCCACTATGTTGGGACCCCTCGGTTTGGAATGTCCAAATATTAATATGGGTGTCGTTTTTATGGTTTTTTGGGTCGTTAATTTAGAAAATGGCATTGATTTTGAAATTTAATAGTGCGGACATGAAAACTTTTAAAAGTTTGTGCCAAATTGCAAGAAGAAACTGAGTGAGTGACATATCAACGCACAGCGCAACCTGCTGGTTCGAGAGATACCAAATTTGGCATGAAGGTTCCTTATAAGGTCTAAAGGTGCATGAGGTGCCGTGAGTTCCCTATGAAGATACGACCTTTTTTGATTCAATGTATTGTAAGTGGTTTTATTAATCAGTGCTGTACGATTTTGACAAAAATCGATATTTGAGCCTCCGAGAGGACTATTAATAGGAATCCGAGGTACCTAAACTTTGAATAAAGTAACGGCCATGTTGATTTTCTTCATTTCCGTCCCGATTTCGTTCGAAATCGATATCTGAGCGTCCGAGAGGTCCCCTAATACGACTCCGAGGTAAAATTTAGAAAAAGTGGCGAACATATTGCTTTTCTTCATTTCCGTCCAGATTTCGTTCAAAATCGATATCTGAGCGTCCGAGAGGTCCCCTAATACGACTCCGAGGTAAAATTTGGAAAAGTGGCGGCCATATTTATTTTCGTCATTTCCGCCCTGATTTCGTTCAAAATATATCTGAGCGTCCAAGATGTCTCTTAATACGAAAAATGGTGGCCATGTTTATTTTCTTAATTTCCGTCCCGTTTTCGTTCAAAATAGATATCTGAGCGTCTAAGATGTCTCTTAATACGAATCCGAGGTAAAATTTGGAAAAAGTCGCAGCCATATTGATTTTCTTCATTTCGGTCCCCATTTCGTTCAAAATCGATATCTAAGCGTCCGACACGATTTCGTTCAAAATCGATATCTGAGCGTCCGAGAAGCCTCGTTATAGTACGAATACGAGGTAAAACTTCGAAAAAGTGGCGGCCATATTGATTTTTATCATTTCCGTCCCGATTTCGTTCAAAATCGATATCTGAGCGTCCGAGAGAATTCTCAATACGAATCCGAGGTAAAATTTGAAAAAAGTGGCAGCCATATTGATTTTCTTCATTTCCAACCCAATTTCGTTCAATATTGATATTTTAACGTCCGAGAGGTCCCCAAATACGAATCCGAGGTAAAACTTTGAAAAAGTGGCGGCCATATTGATTTTCTTCATTTCCATCTCGATTTCGGTCAAAATCGATATCTAAGTGTCTGAGAGGTCTCTTAATACGAATCCGAGGTAAAATTTGTGAAAGTGGCAGCCATATTGATTTTCTTTTTTTCCGTCCCGATTTCGTTCAAAATCGATATCTGAGCGTCCGAGAGGTCTCTCAATACGAATCCGAGGTAAAATTTGGCACACCATACATGCCAGGGATTGTAAAAAAAGTTTAATGTTACTATATAAGCGTGTGGGTTATAAAAACCGTGTGGGTTATTGGCTTTTAAAAACGACATACATTTTTCTATATTTTTTTCATTTAAATCAACCTTTAGATTAGTATTACATACTAGCAGCCCAGCACATACAAACAATTAACAAATAGTTATTCTATCTTCAATAGTTTTGGCAGCGCACGTGATGTAAAGAATATTTTAGGTATACCGAAACCCCCAGAGTGTAACAACTACTTTTCTGGAAACCGCATCTACATCGGTTCAGCCAAACGCGAGATAATCGTGGACAAACATACATACATACGTACATACGTACATACATACATACGGGTCAAACATACAACCTCTTTTTTGTAGACGGTTAAAAATTACGCTTAGTACGCGGGCGAAGCCGCGGGCAAACGCTAGTTACGAATAAAATACTAAACTTGGGGCACCCCATACATGTAACAGGGGGGACAAATATTTTTTTTTTCAATGTACATAGGCGTGTGGGATATCTATGGATAGGCCTTCAAAAATGACATAAAGGTTTCTAAAAAAAAATATTTTACGTCAACCGTTGGTGAGGTATTAGCTTTCAAAGTTGTAAAACGTGTGCCCCCCCCCCCTCTAATTTCCAAACTATGAAGATTAAAATTCTGAAAAAAAACATGATGATGCCTGACCAGTATCTATTTGGACCTGACATAATGTCGCTGCAAACAGCATGTTATATTGCAATAATATACATACGTCATGTATAGTCGGGACAGTCTGTATTGGCTTTCTTAGACATCAATTTTTTTTAAATTTTGTATTGGGTCTTTTTTTCGTTAGCGGCAATGACGGTAACGTTATTTTCTTTATATATATTACATTACATCCATTATAACACACGTGGGTTCACTGAGATTGGGAATTAATTTCTCCAAAAACTATTTCTTAAAATTGTTACTGTTCATGGAGTCATGATAATACGCTTTTTTTTCCTTATCATAATATATTAGGAGTGCACTGGGAACAAATCCCGATGGTCCACCGGCATGAACAATAATATATCGTTTGCCGGTTGAAACGGATTTCGACACACCTGGTTCATTTTCGCTTTGCCAACATTTTGCGTGGTTAAGAGAAGTATGGATGTATGTCTCATTATCTAAATAAACGAGAGGTATATTTTGTCCCTAGCTTCTTATATTTCGTCTAAATTACTTTCCCGCCAACCGCAATATCCGACCGCTCCTTCAATATGGACCATTGGTTTCTGCACTTTTTATATTTGAATCTCATACTGTGCAACAGCAATCGCAAGTACTCCCTACTACCGGTAAAACCAATATCTTTTTTCAATTCGGCAAGCAGAGTTTTGTGAGTTGGTACTTGCTTTCGCACGGCATTGAATTCATGAATTTTGTGCGTTATTTCACATTTGTCGAAGTCGTCTATTTGTTTTCTTTTTTGGTCGATGGCAATGGCGGTAGCGACACATTATTTTTGTATATATTTTTGATTGCAACACTACAGACGCCGAGACGACGCATGAGATAAAAATATTAATTACATAATTAATATACATATTTAGTACCTAGTTGGTTACTAAGTTCTGTTACTCGATTTGCAAACTCTTTTCTTGCGTTAAAACAAATGCTACCGAAAATATAAAAAATGACATATAATGGCGGGTTGTCAGTTATAATTTTATAGCACACACAACACTTATCTCGTCATATTTATAATGGATTGGGGTCTAAAAGAAAATCGTGTCGCTGTAATTGCGTTGCACAAATGCGATAATCCGCCAAACGTGATTTTGAAGTTGCTTAAAAATCTGAAAATCAACAAACAATTCGTTTATCGTACCATTAATAGGTACAATAGTACCCTGAGCTTTGATGACCGCAAGAGGTCTGGAAGACCACGCACCGTTCGGACCCCAGCTCTAATAAAGGCAGTGAAGGCGAGAATCGCAAGAAACCCCGTTCGGAAGCAATAGTTGTTGGCAATTCAGATGTCTGTGAAGAGAAGCTCCCTTAAAAAAGTTATCAATCAAGACCTTAGACTACACGCTTATCGTAGACGGAAAGGTCATTTGCTTAATGGACGATTGAAGACTATGAGGCTGAATAGAAGTCGCGTGCTACTGAAGCGGTACGCACAAAATGGCCACCGAAATATATTATTTACAGAAGAAAAAATTTTTACCATTGAAGAATGTTGTAACCGCCAGAATGACAGAGTGTATGCAAAAAACAGTCAAGAAGCGAGTGTAGCTGTTCCGAGAGTGCAACGAGGCCATCATCCCTTTTATGTCATGATTTGGTTAGGTGTGTCATACTCAGGGTTAACACAGGTCCATTTCTGTGAAAAAGGTGTCAAAACTGGGGCTAAAGTTTACCAGGAAACCGTTCTGGAACCAATAGTGAAGCCTTTAAGCCACTCTCTATTTCAAAACTAGCCCTGGGTCTTTCAACAAGACTCAGCCCCTGCACATAAGGCAAAAACCACTCAAGCCTGGTTTCGAAGCAACAAAATTGACTTCATTACCCACGAAGACTGGCCCTCCTCCAGCCCGGACCTCAACCCCCTGGATTATGCTATATGGCAGGTTATTGAGGAGAAAGCCTGTGCTAAACCCCACACAAATCTTAACTCCCTCAAGCGGGCCATAGTCAAGACAGTGACGGAATTAGATATGACAACCGTGCGTGCCGCTATTGATGACTGGCCTCGTCGTCTGAAGCCCTGTGTTCAGGCCCAAGGAGGCCATTTTGAATGAAATTGACAAATGTAAATCCTGATTGTGTGTACTTCATTTTAATATATAATTTATTTAACTTTCCTTAGTATATTTTATGTAGATAAGGATTATTACAGTAACAGAACTTAGTAACCAACTAGGTACCAAGCTAACCAGTTCATTATAACCGCACCGCACTAAGAATATCAGTACTCGTCATGTCAACAACTAATTTCAAAACATTGTTTATTGGAATGCTGCTGAATCCTTAGTTTTTTTTTGCCGCAACCATTTGAATGTATTTAAAATGATTTGTTTTGCATCGGGGTGAACATAATTGGGCATTTTGATTGCAAAATCGATTATTATTCTGAAATATGTAGAATTATTTTCGTTTTCCGTTTTTCGTTGGACTTCCAATGTCGCGTCGGTTGTCAAAAAAAAATAGTTCCACTGAAAATCCGCAATATGGCCAGGTCCAAATAGATACTGTTCAGGCTATATATTAATAAATCCTTTCAACGATTTTCGGTTTGAACAAGATAAGTTTAACAGTTTTTGAGTTATTGTTGAAAAACTGTCTTGGCAAAACAAAAGGGCTTAAGTGTCGTAAGTTTCTTATCTTCAATACGACCTTTTCTGATTAAATGTATTGTATAGTGGTTTTAAATGTAGATTAGGAGGTGTCGGTACGGAACCCTTATTGTGCGTGGTCCGACACGCACTTGGCCGGTTTTTTTAGTTTATGAAAAATATACCCCTGACGACCTGTTTAGCCTAGTTGGTAGTGACACTGCCTCCGAAGCTGGAGATCCCGGGTTCGAATCCCGGCCAGAGCATTATTTGTGCATTTAGCACGGATTTTGTTCTTGGGTCTTGGATGTTTTCTATGTATTTATCTATATAAGTATGTATGTCGTCGTCTAGTACCCATAGTGCAAGCTTTGCTTAGTTTGGGACTAGGCCGATTTGTGTAAGATTGTCTCCCAATATTTTTTTAAATTATTTATTTATATTTATTTCTTCTTTCTAATTACATGACTGTTTGTAAGGTTTATTTATGTGACTCTTGTTTGTGCCCCAGCATTCTGATCCACTGTACTGCTTAGATATGTTGTTAGTTATGCGAAATATAGAGTAAATATAAGTTTTCGACATTTAAAATCCGCATAATGTTACGGGTGGACAGCTACGAAACTGTACATTGCGCGTGCCCGACACGCACTTGGCCGCTTTTTAATTGATTAGGTGATTATTAATGATGACAGCTTGCTCCTATCGGGAGCGGCATCTGTATGCAAGGTTAGGTTAAGAGTCAATTATGCGTTGCAATTTGTTCCAATGTTCCAATTCCATCTTAACACAAACATGTGTAAAAGTGTCAACGTTAGTGGTGCCGACAGCCTGACATTAACGATTTAATGGGTTATAGTACAGGCACTTTATACGAGTCCAATATATCAGGATATGATAAATTTTGGCACCTCTCAAGTCCAAGTTATAGACATCATTGGTGCAACCCAAATCTGAATCGCGCTTTAGATTAATGATTACCTACAATATATCAATGTGATATTACAAAGCTGGTTGAATTCTTGGCACTCCATGTTGATTTTCCATTCACAGCTTTACTCAGCCGTGCTTTCGTCACGAAAAGGGCGTTATGCGAGTTTCGTGGATATATGTCGTGAATGTCAACATAAATATATCAGTCAACGGATAATAAATTTCTGAATATGACAAGAGTATATCTTATTGATAGATTACTATTCTTAAACTTTACCATAGGTACCTAACTGTATTTATAGAAAGCAGCTTTTTAATATTTGCCATTTTAAGTATTTCTAAGAAAGTTTAACGTCCCTGCATACTTGAAGCATTTATTTCGAGCTCAACAGTCGTTTCGTAAATAATGTAAATATTGGTATACGTATTTAACAATATTTTTCTACTGGTGTAGACTGTAGATATACTAGATATGACCCGAATACTGAGAGAAATTATCACAGATTTTCGTGAATTTCCTATCTTTCCAAGGAAAGGAGAATATATAAGTCGCAATTCAACCATGTTTATTTAAACTTGTGGACTCGATTTGAAAATCTTTTTTGTTTGTAACTTGAACTACCTCGTTACGAAACTCTCTCAAATAACCTCTACTTACCTGTAATTGCCAATTTGAGTTTTTCTTTATATAAAATGGCATGATACTCGTATATTATCATGTTTAGATCGGATCGTTTATTGTAGTCAGTTGCCATTAACTTGTATTTAATCTGCTGCCACACACTTGACACAATTTGTTACAGTATCCTAATGAACGAGACTGCAAAATCCCATCCTATTAAATTACCTAAATACCGGTCCATACGGTTGACTGGCTCTGTGGAAAACCGTCTGCGACCGTCCTTGTGCGCCCAATGGAACAATCGTGGTTGATTGAACCTATAGAATTCTCTCTGTGTTGACTTGCCTAATCATATTCCAATCACGATGCAGGGCGATAACGTATGCGTTGGTCATGATGCATTCATGTTTCGGTATAAATTAGTAAGCTAGCGTATATATAAATCATGTACCTATCTTTCTTCGTTTGAATATTCTGTATTGAATGTTGACTGCTGCTGACATCAAATAGCGTGCAGATTTCCTTAACAGCAAAGTTGACATCTATGAATTACCATTTTCATTATTACTTGGGCCATTGCTCACCAGTGGAACACCCACTTCTTCTTCGTCTTCAGAAAAAGAACCTATCCACCGCTAAGAATGCTACAATGTTAAATAAAATTATACCACATTGGTGGCAAATAAGCGTACGGCCTGCTTGATGGTAAGCCGTCACCGCAGCCTATAGACGCCTGTAACTCAAGGGGTGTCACATGGTGAATTGCCGACCCTTTAAAAATGTATACGCTCCTTTCCCATAGTGTAGTCCCACGTGAACGCTATAAAACTGATTAAAGTTAAGCTGACAGGGAGAGATATCTGCCATCTACTTGCCTTTTGTAATATTAGACCTTCCAATACCGACTCAGTTGAATTGCAATAGTTATTCCCGATGAGTATTTCATATACCGATGTACGAGTTCAAGCTTGTATTTCCCGAAACCATATTGGATTTATGGCTGACATCATCATGACATCATGTGTCTGGATATTTCAGGGATAAAGTCATGAGCATAAAACTGTTGTAAGTAATGTTTTCCTCCGTGTATTTCAATGATGGTCAGTTTCGTAGTTAAACTTTTAAGATGTAGGTCGTCGGGTCATCCGTCACAGGTGTAAGACAACCGCAAATTTATTATGCCTTTAACATTTCTTAAATCCATTATTTTTATGATTCTGTACAATGTTAGTACGTCGGCAGATAGCATGACGATAAGAGAGTAAGAGAGTCTAAAACACAGGGACCCGCCCCGCCCTGTTCCGTACAATCTAAAATGAATTAGTACTGTTTTTTCTTCTTATTTATGTTACCGATATTTTAATAGTTATTCTGCCATGCGGAACGAAGGCAAATCCAAAAAAATCCAAAATAAAAAAATCGGCCCCGCTGTTTTTGAGTTGTGTAACTAAGACGACTTTGTTTTATACTTGGGTGTTTTTATTGATTTCCGTTCCTTCAAGCATATAACCGTGCATAGCCATAGAAACGATTACACATTTTGTTATTTGGCTTATTTCAAAACATATTATTTGAGATTTACCGCAAATAAACAAGAAATCCTAATTTGCGTCGTACGTCTGTGTGTGTGTACCTACCTACCTTTACGTTTTAACGTCATTTAATATTCTTCTTCTTTTTGGTCGTAACCTCCTGTCTGAGGGACGATACGTGACGACTATGGGTCACTCCCTTGACCACTGCTCTCCATTTACCTATATGGAGTAAGGTTTTATTCATAAACAACGGATTAATTTCCATTATTCATCACATCATTTATGGACTGGGTAGATTCTAGAACAAGGATTACTAGCTTGCTCTTTCTCACGTGCATGACAAATTAATATGAAGGAGTCTCCACCGTACGGTTTGTATAGTGCAGGGTCTCACTATTTATAACGTGACATAGGTAGCGCCTTTTCATAATCTGTCTAGGTTAGGGTCAACCAGAATATATACTAATAATAGTAATAATTGATCGCTAACAATAAAATCCTGCAATGTGTGGTAATATTTCCATCGTGAAAAGTCATTATACTTACCGTGAAAAGTCACCATCGCATTCCTAACCTAATTAACATCAGTCAGATCATTTTAAGCATAGATAGGTCCCTGTTGACGATAAATTACCCATTTTTAGTTATTATTGACTAGCTAAGCGCGTCGACAAGCGTGTTGCATCAATATGTATACCTGAACTTATTTCAGCAACACGTACATTTGCTTGGTAGTAAATTTGGTTGATTAAAATCTCTCAAGGCATACGTTGATTTACTGTAATGTACCGATTGCTCACCGATACAGTACCTACCAATCCCTACCTACCCTTACCCAATTACTTTTGATGCATATGCAATCTGATTCTGCAACAACTTCTAATATTATAACATAACCTTAATGGTGTTATATGGCATCTTCATCGACGATGAGAGTAATGCATGGTTGCATTGCTTGTTGAAATGAAGTCACGATAAGTACTTTATGAATTGTATTGTGCTCGATATGTTGTCTGTAATAATATATGGTATTTATATGCTAGCAAGCTATTATGATGTTTTCGTTTATGAAACTGCACATCTACGTTGTTTAATAACGGGTGGTGGTTTAATATCATTGAGGCATATTAGAAATTTTAAGTTTCCTAGATATCTACTTTTATCAGCTGTGTTTTTTGGTGTGGTTATAATGACACGAGATTACATTTTTCTTGTGGATTTCTGCTCTCATGCTGCTGTAATGATCGTTTTATGATCCGCGTGCCTTTTAACACACATTACCTACTTTACGGTTCAGAAAATTACAAGTAATTATTGAAATCATAAAAATAATTTTAATACATTCTTTACATATTGCCCATTGGGTACATGCATGACTTGTTTGTTTGTCTCGCTGTTTCTAATTGTACACGTGAGTTAGCTTCCTTTTGTTAAAGTATTACCCTTCTTAGGGTTATGTAGTTGTTGTTGTTGTGTCTATCCTATTATGCATTTCAAGTTTTTAAATCACTAAGTAATAAGTAGGTATCCGGTTGCATTACAATCTCTAGAACCGAATAGATCCGTCACATTCACACTGGGCCAGTTTTTACTTCTTACCTAGGCGTTAACATAAACAGTAGAAAAATACCTACTAAACACATAATAACTAGTCTTCTTTAAAATACTAACGCATGTTGTTATGATATTTTATAGTATGTACTTAGTTCTACTTTGCGAAGGTTTCGCGTACGCATGGTATGTGTAGTGGTTGTGCGACCATGAAAAGTTGTCGATCGCCGCTCGCTGTAAATTTGTTTCGGACAAGGTTGTCGCTGTAATTGCTACATTTTCTTCACAATCTACGGCTCTTGCTCAACCGGGTGCTGGTACTTGACAAGAGAGGTGAATGTGCGCTTCCTCACCTTCATGGAAACGCTAATTAGGTAGGTACGTTAATCTGTCTTACAATCTGTTAACTACATCAAATGCACATGAGCATAAAAAGCCATTTTATGCAGCCTTTTCTCGATATAAAGAACAACTTTACTGTGAAAAAAAAATAGATACCGTACCGAAATATTTGGTACAGTATAGTAATTGGACTGAAAATTTCAGTGGGGTTCCCATATAACAGCGATAGGAAGTAGGTTGAGCTCTGCTGCATTTGCAGTCTTGAGAATAATGCAACTTACCAATGTTGCAACGGCATGGTTAGTTTAATTTGCTTATTTTAATAGTATAAATAGTTATTAATTTTTATCAGCGTTCGTTGGGAAATTGTACGAATTCTTCCTAACATACATTATTATTTCAAACTAGCTGTTGCCCGGGACTTCGTCCGCGTCTTCGCTCCTATTGGTCGCAGCGTGATGTTATATAGCCTAAAGCATTCCTCGATAAATGGACTATCCAACACAAAAAGAATTTTTCAATTCGAACTGGTAGTTCCTGAGATTAGCGCGTTCAAACAAACAAACTCTTCAGATTTACAATATTAGTATAGATACGTATAGGGACGGCAGGGTTAGAATAGTACATTACGATACCAGTGCAGGAACAGGAAATTCGCAACGAGTGGTGATAAAATGAAACACGACCGAAGGGAGTGTTTTTTAATCGACACGAGTTGCGAATTGCCTGTTCGCACGTGTATCGTACAACGTTTTACAGTACATATGGCACTTTAAAGTTTCGACATATGCAATTATGCACGTAATCTGCTGATTACCGCACTCGTGCAGTAAAGTAGCACCATATGTACTGTAATATCTATTTTTTTGAAAAATCTCTTAATGAGTCACGCGACCCCAAGTTAAAAAATACTCGGAAAGTGCTTTTTTTGCAAAATAAAAACAATTTCTTTATCTGCAGCTGATCCCCTCAAAATAAGACATAAGTAATTGATAAACCAAAGTGGTCGCGTTTTTACCCTTTGGGCACGGAACCCTATAAAATTAGGCAATTATTTTCCACTTTCACGAGTCGGACTGAATCGACCAGTGTAAATGAGCCATTAAACTGTTTTTTAAACGTTCTTCAGATTACACAGGTGAAATATCGATCGATGGGTTGTGACGGAATGCGATATTAATACGACCTTCTTAACGAGTGTCGACGGTCTGCGGATGTTTAGGCGCGGTTTTAAAAATAGCGGATTCCAAGCACATGCTATCGCTTACCTATCAAGATTATGATCGGGGTACAGTCACGTACAGTACACCTTATGATGCTGCATTTCTTTTAGTCTCGGGCCACATTCTGCTCGTCACAACCCCGACCTTCCACTTAATTCAGTACCACCCGAATATCTCGAGGCGAATGTTCTGTTGTTCCTTGAGTAGAACACCGCTGCTGCTGCAATAAGCATCTGATCTAGTCTCGGGCCGCATGCTGCGCCGGCGCCTGGTTGCAAGTGATGCCACACGGCGCGTCCAATTCCTGCACTCGCACATTACTGCATTCCACCTAATTCAGTACCACTTGAATTCGAATATCTCGAGCCGAGTGTACTGATGCTCCTTGAGTAGAACACCGCTGCCGCTAGATCTCCTCTATAGTCTCGGGCCGAATCCTGCGCCGTCGACTAGTTGCAAGTGTTGCGACACGGCGCGTCCGAGCGCCCTGCCGCGCATTCCGACATTCCTCTTAATTCACTACCACCCGAATATCTCTAGTAGCGTATGTAAACAAAGTGAAGTTTTTAATGCGACGAGCAATAACAATAAATAGTCATATTTATGTGAAAGGAAAACTATAATTTCGATGGGCATTGACTGTACGTATTTGGTATCTACTTGATCGATTTGTATTACTTTAATTCTAAAAAATATAATTGCCATGATTCTTTTGTAATTGAAAAATGTTTCTGCAGTAAGAATAATGATAAATAATTCTATTTAGGTACTTAGTTAAATTATTGAACAACAATTACCTATCCATCTATATAACTGTCCTAAACAATCAAAAAAATCATTAGATACATTTTTAACATCACATAATATGCACTTATGTATTTGACGTTAAACCCCGCCGTGACGCGGAATTTTCCGACGTCCGAGCCTATATATGACAAGTTTTGCAATAGACACGTTTCTAGAACTATCTGGCTTCTAGATCTAGCGCACATGTCAACCGGATATTCGACTATATATAAACAATTTGCCAGTTTAATTTGTTTCAAATCAAGGCAGTCTAATGTCAAACAATGAATAAAATGTACGATGAAGTACTTTCAAATACAGTACGTATTACGTATTATCACACTTATGGGTGAGGACCAAACTAGACCATCGTTAAGGCATTTAATTCGATTTTTTTTAAAGAAATTATATAGATTGATTAAACAACCCTGAACCTCGTCAATCAATAACACCTATAAATATATCGTCTTCCTTTCTTTACAGGTGACAGCAGAATCCAGTGAATTATGTGCCAGACCAGCTAGCATCCAACGACACCCGACACAAGTGATGCACAGCGACTTCAACTCGCTATAGCGCACCAGTTCCTCCTGCAAGATGTCCGTGGAGACCCAAGAGTACATCAATGGGCTGAGGGAAGGTCCCTTGACCAGAGAGATCCCGGAATGCATGCGAAACAAGTATACTATAGTGCAGACTGTTTTCGATATAATATGGTTTCTTCTCATCGTCGCGGGTCACATCATCCGAGGGATATACAGATCTATTATCGGATATCCTAAGAAGGACTTGAAGAGAGGAATCGCTGTGGTGACGGGTGGAGGCGGTGGCCTGGGTAGCCTCATATCGCTCCGCCTCGCTCGACTGGGATGCAAAGTCGTGCTATGGGATATTAATAAACAGGGTGAGTAATTACCATTACACAATGTCACGTACGTGTTGATTATAATCAGGAGGAGTTATTTGACGACACGCTTGATACATGCTCTTGCTTAATTCTGACGTTTAATTTACATACACGATACTTATCGTTATGGAGTCATTGCTAACAATTCTATGTACTGATAATCAACCTGTTGTGTTGCGTGATCACGTATTAACAGATTTTACCAAAATCGATTACTACTCAACAGAGGTACATAAATATATTTATAAATATTTAAATGATGCGCTATTTCAATAAAACCGGAAGGATTTTAAAATGTACCTACATATTTGCTATACATTTCTACTATTTGCGCGCATTGATGCACTTGCAAAATAACGCGCGAGTGCGGTTTCCCAACCCCGAGATATATATGTAAAGTACGTTTCTTCTACATCCTATCACTGTGCAAATCTGAAGATTGACAGCCTAATGCGGCTATTGCAAAACTTCTAGCAGAATATGATATTGCTTCACGCGAACAAGACAAATGTTCGGAATTTATGATTACCATAAAGCTAATGGTCCCACTCGTGATTGACGTGTCCCACCCACAAATGACTGGTCAACTTTTGAACTTTTTAAAATGTTAGCAGCTTCACAACGAAGTAGTCACGTTTGATGGTCCCTTGCAAAGAGTTGGTTTCGGTTAGCGGTCGGACCTGTTGTAGTTAGCACGCTCCGATTTATGGTTAAACCACTGATGGTTCCACTCCATCTGCTTCTCGCCGCATGACTTGATGATTAGCTTGCCTTGCACCGGAAACCAACAGCCTTGATAAGTGCAGGATTCACTACTCCGTAAAGGTTGCAATATACATTGGCAACTTCGAGTGCCAACTAATTACATTCGGTCAGACATGGTACCTAACTGTTAACGTTTTGTTATCGGTGTTTATGAATCTTAATTCGGCAGAGTGTTTTTTTAATGACCCCCGTTTTGGTACTACGTTAGTTTCGTAAAATAAGTATGCATTTAAAAGTACCTACGCATCCTCCGTTTATAATTACCGTTATCTAATTCTACGTAACGGATAAACTGAACGATCATTATCCTGTATCAAATGAGCATATTTTAGAGAGCTGAATTTTTTATTGTTTTCTGTGATCTTTATGCATAAATGGGGCGTACCATCAAAGAGAACAATGAGGTAGATAGCGGTGCAATCAGTGCAAGGTATTTCTGTCATGTCAGAAGGTCAATGCAAGATTGCATTTTAATGTAGAGGATGCAATCTTGCGCGGCCTTAAGAAAATTATCGTACTTAGAGCAGAATAATGATGCATGTTGATTTATTGTATGCAGGCAACGCATAGAAAGCGGCTCATTATAGCAGTGTTATTATCAGCAATATCGAATTATAACCCCTAACTTTCAAACTGTTAGGTGGGTCATTGCAACAGTTACCAAAGAAGAATAAATGAACATTGCCTTGACATTTACATCGTTATGCTTTGACCGAGTAGCTGCAGTGAGTTGATCGAAGACGTTGAACGTAGTTTGTTACGTTTTTATACCGGACAAACTGGTTATACCTCTAGTGAGCAGGTTTTCGGGTGCCATTACGAAAATCCAGAGTCAATGTCGCGTCGGGGCCACGCATGCGTGATGATTAGTGTCCTAGCATGCTCGTTATGTTTGCTAGCTTGCCAGTCGCAACGCAATCTATGTACTGTTTGCCCTACCACTCTGTCCTAAGGCCGGAGATGCTTTTGCAACAGCTGATCGGTGTGTACTCGTTGAAACTGCTTGAATATATGTATAAGTAGTTAGACAAGTATTTAATCAAGACAATAAATAAGTCATAAGACATTTATATCCTCAATGACATGGCACAACCCGACAGACTAGGCACAAAAGCTAGTCTTATAACTCGTATTGTTGATAAAAATAGACTGTCATTTCAAAATTCTGCAATAAATCTAAAACTATGTTAGGTATCTAAATACCAAAGTATTTCGTTGTATTGAAAACGAAACTCTAATTGTCTGTTTTTTTGCTGTGAAGTTTTGCACTGAAGGTCAGACATACAACGCTTCACTGAGCATGGCTTTAAATTGATTACAGAATTCTGCAATGACAGATATGTTTCTAGAAACAAAGTTTAACAGTTTTTTCTAAGAACTTAACTCCCTAATAACTTAGGTATTTTCTGGCTAATTTTAAGGCATAGACCCTAATTTTAGAAAAAAATACCCAGATTATACCCTCGAACTATAGGTTTTCTCTCGTCAAATTAAACTAAATCATCGGTAGTGGGAGACGAGAATTAGTCGAACAAACTATACTCAAATTAGATGTTTCATGCCAGTTTATAAGAACGAGAAGCAAAAAAAGAACGCTGGTGTTTATTACAACTGGATATTGGTAATTTACGTACTTTATTAATTGTAGACGTATTTAGTATTCTATGCTGATTCGATGCTATTTAGGAATAGCAGGGTAAGGCAAACCATAGTAATGTTTGTCTAAGATTTAATTATACTCGACATTCTGTTATTATGTGCAACACAGTCAACATTGCATAGACAAACAACCAAGTAAATAAGTACTTATGTTAATGTTGGTAATAATAATTGCTAGGTATATATGTACAGTGCAATTGAACTAAATACAAGCATCTTTGATCATGAGTAGGTTACATAAATAACGAGTAGTTCCTGAGTTTTGACATGCGCATTTTGCAAAAGTAAAATTGGTTAGGTATTCTTACATGTATGAGTATCCTACAAACTCCAAAGGATAGGGGTTTATTCGGTGTCGCTCCATAGGTGCCTACAAAATTTTAGGAAAGATCCTGTGAAGGAAAGATCGCCCACTCCATTCTAACGTAACGAACTTCTGTAAAAGGTATATAAAACATTGAATATACATTACTTACAATAAGTCAAAAACACTTTTTAAATTTTCATTATACTCGTTTATTCTTGTTGTGTGCTCTATCCTAAACGACAACTTTCGTACTAATGGCAGTCAATAAAGTGTAAAGTGAGAGTGGTCCGTTATGCAACGCATCAAGTGCAAGGTCGGTGCAGTAAACCGGATTGCGTCCTCGGGCGGGTGATTCTTAGCAAAATGCCTTCCTAACGCTGCCCTTACTAACTATAGCGCTATCTATGAAGTTATTGTACATATCCTGTAAAAGGCGCTATTGTGTTCAGCAGAACATTATTTTGTTTATACAATAAATTATTTTGTATTAGATGATTTGACGCTTTACGCTGTTAAAGGTCGCGAGAGCCCGCTGTATGCGGGTGGCGCAGGACCGGTCATTGTGGCACTTTTAGGGGAGGCCTATGTCCAGCTGTGGACGTTCATCGGCTGATATGATGATGATGATGATGAGATGATTTGACATTGCGTATTCAAATATTATGCTAGTATTAGGTATTATTTGTTCAGTTAAAAATTGTTTAATAAGTGATATTACAAATGATATGACATATATCCAACAATCACACTTTTGTACGCCATAAGATACAGCTGTACCCGCATCTACAATCTTTGGACATCTCCTATACCTATGTTGACCAAAAATAGAAATCGTTTTATGTTCATTTTCATAGGTCTAAAAGTGCATAACGAAGTAAATGATAATGATACTCGTACAGATACCTCAAATACAATTACAATCGTTGCATAAAAGTGAGTGATTATCTGATTAGAAAACTTAACAAGGATGATTTAGCTCGTCACTATCTGCCAGAATATGGCGTGCATTATTTATATTATTTAAAATAACACAAGGCATAGGCATTGTAAGTGATGCCTACCTACTGTTACTTACTGTTCTTTACTGATATGATGATATTAATTCCAATTAAATTTTACTGAGCTAAGAACGGATAACGGTTGATACACCGGAACGCTTTTCTTGCGAATAACCCTAGCATCATCGGACGAAGGAAGTGTACCTCAGGGGTATATCTGACTAGACGTATTAAGATTGAAAACAAATTTACATTAATTGTCCTCTTTTGGTCTAACATGATTGCTTGGCGTGAATGGGAATGAGCGCGCTAGCGTTTAGTCACGTAGACTACGTTACCGAAGTCGGCTTCCGCGGTTGTGGTTATTGATAGTTTTCTACGGTTAATTAAGTAGTGTTTGATTATAAATTATAATCTGAATATTTATTATTATTATTAGCGGATAGTCGCAGTTCATATCAAATGTAAGTAACACATTTACCCCCTTTTTAGTACTCCGTACCAAAATAATACAGCGCAACAACAACGATCACTCGCGTTGTCAGTCCGTTTTTCAGAGGCAGTTTTTTCCATTCTTATAAGATGGAAAACTCTTATTTATTTGCTGGCTATATAGTCAGTTCATAGTAATTTATGTTTTCAGGGTACATATATCTGCACATAAACATTGCATTATGCAATTCGTGAACCGCATCGTTTTACAGAGCGTTGTAGTACTCAAAATGCTAATAGCTAAAGGACCTCACACACACTCCTGGGCCAAATTTCGAAATGCATAAATTACATTAGATTACAATGCATTGATTGACCTTTCGAATTGGGTAGCTAAAGGATGATGCACAGTAGACCATTTCGTGTCCGGGCCGGCCCGTTTTCTATGAAGGCGATACGCCAGCCGTAGCGTGGCCGGGCCGTGTCCGAGCCGGCACCGGGACGCTTCCGTGCGTTGACCGGGCCCCGGACACGGCCCCACCGCGCAACAGCCGAGGTATTGCTGTCATAGAAAACGGGCCGGCCCGGATACGGAATTATCTACTGTGAATCATCCTTAAATGTGTGATAGAGAGTGTACAGATTCTAATCACAATATGTTAGTGGGAGCCACCGACATGTAGAACACTGCGTTGTGGAAAATAGGAGTATGAACGTTCGGGGTTGCAAAATAGCATACAGCATACTTACTCGGGCAGCTCTAAAATCGACGTTTGAACATCTCCATTTCTATCTCTCGAATCAGGCAAGTAGAATCAACACCTTACAGAGCTTTTTGACAAAGATAGTAACTAAATCTTTACACGACAATCATATTGTCTCTCCCACAATTCATTCACCTTTTGTTTTGCATACCTCGCGTCTTGCATCCATCCATATAGTCAACAGCATAAGTAGATGGTAATTTTAGTACCTTGTCACTTTCACTACTTTGACGCATTCTAACAGTCACCGTATTGTTACATTAGTGCGACAAAGTACAAAAATGATCATCTACATTTGCTGTTGACACCTACGCAAAAATATGTGAATTGCGATGTGCGAAATATGCTGTGCGTTTCGGTACGATAACAAACCGGCATAGTGAGGCAGAATGCTGTGGAGTGTGAAAGGGCCCCTTTACTCCAACGAAATACCTAGTTCAAACGAACATAAAGCCTTGACGACACCGACCACATACTCGCACCACATGTCGAGGACGCTTACCCAACGATAATTATTGTATGGGTGTTAACCGAGGCAGGGTTACAGAAGATTTTAAACTATGGTATGTAGTTATTACTAAGCGGTAATTTGCCTCATTTGGCACTAGCACTTTAAAAACTTTTTTTATATATAAGTATATTTATTTGTAACTAGGTCAAAATCTACAATTGGTTTCGTACATTATCTGAGGCGCAGGAGTGATTCTAATGTGTAATAATGAGTAATGACAGTGGGGATTTTATAACTGCCCTGTTCTGTTGTGCGAAGTAAACATTAATTAAAATTAATCTTAAACAATGGGATTTTATTTCGCATAACATGCTTGATCATGATCTTCTGGTCTGTTTGATCCGTTACTATATTTTAGTGTTTGGGATCGTCTCAGTTAATTAGTGGAACGATTTCATTAAGTTCGTCACCAGTTATTTCAAAGCCACTCATAACGTAATTTATAAGCCACTAATAATAACTGACGGACTTAACCTTTTTGTATTTCCACATATTCAGTCAGTATTCACAGATAGACATCACTTAAGAAAGTTTGACTGTAATAAACCTCGACAGTTTTCTCTTTGTGAAGACTCGCTGTTTGCATGGACATACGACATGCGTCCACAAGTTTCGCATCGAGAATTATCTCCAAACACATATGTACATACCCATCACCTTTGTTTGCAGTATTGACTTTAGGAAACATGAGCAAGGTTGTTGTCGACGCCATTGCTGACGGGATTTCATCTTGTAAAGGAAGTGAATGTCCGCCATTTTCGTTTTCAGTGTCCTTGTTTGGTCAACGTGGAGCACAAAGGGTAATATTTATTCTGCTCTTGTCTTTTTTCTCCAAAGACGTTTTTTGTAACATTACATACATACCTATCGACATTAACAATATTGAGGAGTTGTTTTTATGATCAAAATGACTTTACGGTTAGCATCAAAAATATTTATAATAAGGAAATATAAGCTTTTGACCTCTTTAAATGCGTAGCTTTTGCTGCCTAGTAGCAACCGATTTTTTATCTTAGTACCGACTCGAAAACCCACATAGGCTTGTGCACATATCGAGTTCTATCTATCTACTAAATCGAGTTATTATACACGACAAGGTACATAAAGTATTCGTACTACTCTTCAACCGAGAAGCGAGAATACTCCCTTATTTGGCATAGTTTAAATGTTAGGTATTCGCACTGGTGCCATGCTTAAACCTTCATTGTATTTTTTTAAGTCAATGGGGTTAGTGTATTAGAAAGTATTTTAACTTTAACTGACTGTTAAAATTAATAGACAACGTCTACATTATTGCGGAATGAGAGAAAGCTCATAAACCTGTGAGACTTTTAGCGACTGACAACAATAAAATCCGTGTATGTACCTAAGAATACAAACTTGATCATGACGTTTTGAGTTACTTTCTCTTGGTCCACTTAAAATGTGATAGTTTTTTTTTTTAAATGATCCGCATATTACATGAAATCAATATCAATCATATCATAATGTAATAAAGTACGGTCCAATAAAATGTCCCCTTGCATGATTACCTTTGAAACACATATACACCGCGGGCCCTAATAAATAGAAAGATTTAACCACGTAATTTTGACGACAATACGAGTAAATAATATTGTATGTACATGGGTCCAATTATTTGTCTTAATTAAACTTACTTCAGTACAAAATAAATCAATTTAATTCATCGCTACTTTGTGAACAAATCTTTACGTGACTCGCAAATGTGTTCAAGACAAGAAGTGTCAAGTCAAATAATTTTTAAGAAAAAAAAACGACTTCAATGGGGGAGGCCTTTGAAAGATTATTAAACTTAGATGGTGCACTCTTAGATTCCATACAATAAAATAAAAATGGCTATAAGTACGTTTATAATGGTAGAAGACTAAGTACCCTCAATTCCTCATGGAATCATGGAAAAACCTTGCTTGCTTGACAAACAAAACGAAGAGAACAAATCGCCAAACGTGAACTACCTACGCGTCGTTGAAGAGTTCCGTTCTGATCATCATCAGCAGTTCCACTTCATCAAATGTCACTTTTATGAATGAAAATGGTTGATTAGTTCATGAAAATACTAAAATCACTATTTGTGTGCCTTTCACATTTGAGGAGTTCCCTCGATTCCTAATGGATCCCATCATCAGAACTCGAGCATGACAAAAATCAATCGTGAAAATAGAACTTGCTTATCAAACACAGCTAGGAGGACAAATCACCAAACGTGAACTTTTCGTCGTTGAAGAGCTCTGTTCTGATCATCATCAGCAGTTCCACTTCATCCAATGTCACATTTTTGGATGCAAATGCTTGACTTGTTGATAAAAACACAAAAATCACTATACCTAGTTGGTTACTAAATTCTGTTACTCGATTTGCAAACTATTTTCTTGCGTTAAAACAAAAGCTACCCAAAAAAAAAGACATATAATGGCGGGTTGTCAGTTATAATTTTATAGCACACACAACACTTATCTCGTCATATTTATAATGGATTGGGGTCTAAAAGAAAATCGTGTCGCTGTAATTGCGTTGCACAAATGCGGGCATCCGCCAACCGTGATTTTGAAGTTGCTTCAAAATCTGAAAATCAACAAACAATTCGTTTATCGTACCATTAATAGGTACAATAGTACCCTGAGCTTTGATGACCGCAAGAGGTCTGGAAGACCACGCACCGTTCGGACCCCAGCTCTAATAAAGGCAATGAAGGCGAGAATCGCAAGAAACCCCGTTCGGAAGCAAAAGTTGTTGGGGTTGAAGAGAAGGTCCCTTAAAAAAGTTATCAATCAAGACCTTAGACTACACGCTTATCGTAGACGGAAAGGTCATTTGCTTAATGGACGATTGAAGACTATGAGGCTGAATAGAATTCGCGTGCTACTGAAGCGGTACGCACAAAATGGCCACCGAAATATATATATTTTTTTTTTTTTTTTTTCAATTTATTTGGGACAAAAAACAGTTACACACAAGGTTTCATGCTTAATATGTAGAAAATGTACAATTACAGAGTGTGAAACCAACGACATTGTCCACAGATCAAAAGATTAGTATATAGCGCAAATTACTTATACGTAAGTATGTTAAAAATTATATTTTTTATAGGTTTAATTTTAAGGATACATACAAAATGCAGAGGTAGTAGCGTGCAGTAAAATATTAATTATTTTTGAAATAAGTTACAATACTTATATTGGGTACAAGTATGTGACAACGGATACTTAATGAAAAGAAAAGCAAAAATGAAAAGGAAAACCTGAGCCACTTTTACCTTAGTCTGTTCCGGCATCTAGCAATTTAAGTAAAACTTTTCTTTTGTATACAGTGTCGGAGGCCATAAATATGTCGATATCGTTAAAATGAGTGTTATACGACTTAACCAGTCTATGTAAAGGATCACGTTCGCCCGCGTGGGTGCGACAGCGCGCGGTCGCGAACAGTTGATGCTCTCGAGCGGCGCGCTGCCGCGCCCGCGTCGGCACGCGGTAACATAGCGCCCCGCTTAGGCTGGGACAATCAAAATTGCTGTGGCACAGGTTGTATAGGACCATCGATTCCAAAAGGATGCGACGATTGTGTAAATCTAGTAATTTGTATTTGCTGAGAAGCTGCTGGTAACTAAGACGCAAACGTTTGCATCTGAACTGCATGGCACGCAAAAATTTCTTCTGTACTCTCTCAATTGAATTGTTATATTTCTTATAAAATGGATTCCATATTGACACTGCATATTCGAGTTGTGACCTAACCAACGACTTATATAGGTAGAGATAAGTAGAGGGTTGTTTGAAGTCCATTCCAAGACGCATTATGAAACCGTAAATTTTGTAAGCTTTAGAGATCATGTGATTTACATGGGCATCTAGATGAAGCTTACTATCGAGCATAACTCCGAGATCCCTTATCATCGAAACTTTTTCGAGGGTTGTTCCGCTAAGAGTGTATGAAGTGGGAAGGCAATTGAACTTTTTAGTAAAAGTTATTTGTTTACATTTTGTCAAGCTGAAACTTAATTTATTTTTACGACAATATTCACTGAGCCTGTTCAAGTCAGCTTGAAACTGGATGCGATCCTCGATATTTTCAATAGTATGGTAAACTTTTAGATCATCAGCATAAAGTAAGAAGTTACTAAACTTAAAACAGCTGTCGATATCATTAATGAATAAGACAAATAATAAAGGTCCCAATATAGAACCCTGAGGAACTCCAGAGGTTACAGGGACGCAGTTGGATTCATACCCGTTTACCACAACTTTTTGTGTGCGGTTTGTAATGTAAGACTTAAACCATCTCCACAAGTTCCCGCGAATGCCATTGAAATAAATTTTTTTTAAAAGAATTTGGTGATCCACTCTATCGAAGGCCTTACAAAAGTCTGTATAAATGCTATCCACTTGTTTGTTTGAGTCCAGGCTTCTGAACAGGTATGAAGTATATAGGACAAGATTTGTTGTTGTCGACCTTTTCTTAACAAAACCGTGTTGCTGTGGTAGGATTATTTTGTGTAGAATTGGATAAAGTAGATTATGCACTATTTTTTCAAATAGTTTGGACAATATAGGGAGAAGAGATATTGGGCGGTAATTTTTAACATCTTTTTTGGATCCTCCCTTATAAACGGGGACAACTCTTGCCATTTTCCATACTTCTGGAAATGAGCCTTCTTTTAAACAACTATTAAAAATATGATGCAATGGTTGAGAAATGGCATCAGCGACATTTTTTAAGAATATAGGGGGGATGTTGTCCGATCCAGGACCCTTCGAGGTGTCAACAATTTTAAGCGCCCGCGTGACATGATTAATGGGAATGTGAATATCATTAACATGAATATCAGTTGAACTGTTTTCCGATCCGTTGAAGCAAGAAACTGAAGAAATATTAGAAGGCACGAACACAGACTGGAAGAAGTCCGAAAACAAGTTACACACCTCGGTGGGATCAGTGGAAATTCTGTCATTGTACGAAACGGTGCTGGGGATTCTTGTAGTGTCACGCCGATTTGCTACGTAAGTCCAAAAGTATTTAATGTTACTTCGAACATTTGATTCCACTGATGCCATGTAGGTATTGTAGCAGATGGTGGAGTGTTTTTTAAATCTGGCCCTGTAGAGTGAGAAAGTGTGGTAGTCAGACTGATTTTGGTATTTTTTCCATTTAACCCATGCCTTGTTCTTATTTTTAAAAATGTGTTTCAATGCTGGAGTAAACCAAACGGGGAAACGAGAGGGATGGATAGTTTTTAACGGTACATTCTTTTTTATCACCTCATATATTTTTTCATAGAAAACCTGCACCGCCTGTTTCGCCCCAAGACCTAGTAATGTATTCCCCCAGTTAATATTGAACAATTCGGTATTGATCGCTTTGTAATCCGCTTTGCGAAAAAGTAATTTTGGCGTATTATTCCTATTTGTTAAACTTGTTTTTATTTTGAATGGAGCGAGTACGACAAGTGGTGGATGGTGTAAGTCGACGGAAACAAGGGGAAAAGCTGCTAATTCGCACTTACAATCGGCCGCGTCAGTCAAAAACAGATCCAGTATTCGACTGTTTTGGTTTTTGTGAGTATTTATTTGAAACGAGTTCGTAATGGCCATGAAATTGTAAATACAGTCATTCTGCGAGACAGATGGACCGCTTATATCAGGTTTGCAATAAAAACCTGTCGGGATCCAGTTTATTGTAGGTAAATTATAGTCACCAACTACATAGAATCCCCTCACCGTGGGTGACTGTACAATAGCGGCTAAATATTCGAAATGTGCGTTGTAGGTAACAAAACTCTCATTAGGTGGTATATAAGCAGCACTTATTACCTGTTTATAGTTTCGACCCACAGGTATTTCAAGCAGTATGTGGTCAACAATGGGGCAGTTTGGGGCGGACGCGGCACGTGGCGCCGGCGCCGCGCCAAGCTCGCGGCGCGCCGCCACCAGCACGCCGCCGCCGTCGCGCCGCCCGGTGCCCGCGCGGTCCCTGTCGCATCGAAATACCGAGTACCGGGGGTCTATGAATTCGCTATCAGCTATTTCAGAATGCAACCATGTCTCTGTCAGAATCACAATGTCGTAAGAATGAGACAAAATGTTCATGTACAAGGAATGTAATTTAGATCTCAACCCTCTACAGTTCTGGTAATAAATTGATAAATTATGACACATCGTGAGGAAAAAAAAGTTATACTTGGTTTATAAGCGTTGGTTAGGCGGAAAAATGAAACAAGTTCAATCATTGAATTATTGTAATGTGGCATGACATATTTGATGATATTGACACAAAAGTTTTTTTTCAGCCAGTGCAGTTCACAAGATAGAGTACAAAGTTCACGCCTTCTATTTGCGGAAGTATATGTATAGTTACAAGTATAGGTATATGTGTAAATATAAATATCTATAATTTTATTTTGCTGACCCTGTGCAGTATTCAGAACAATAAAAACTGCAGCTCTCAACTCGTACACATCAAGAATTATAATAACTATTAGCACCCTTACTATAAAGCAAACAATGTAAAACAGAAGACAAAACATTACAGTAACACTTTTCACTATTATACACAAATTCACAAATCCGTTGGCCGTGTCACCATTTACTACGATAATCGCCGTAACATTACATTTAAGGTTTGATTTTTTCGACGTCGCGGGGGGTTTTAATTGCCAGTACAGGGGACGTGTCATTTTTCCGTACGAATATTTCACCATTGCGGACCCACGGGTGTTTATAATTGTGCTGGCTGGCGGCGGCCCGGGCGTCCCGAAATAACTTTTTGTTCCTGAGTGTGAAGTGTTCGTTCAAGTAAATCCTGTGCTGCTGTCCGGTGATTCCGATCTGCTCAGACGTCAGGCCTTTTGCTGTGCGACAGGCCGCCAGGATGTCATCACGTAGAACCCTTGTTGACAGTTTCACAATAATGTTCTTGGGGCGGGTGTTTGTGGTTTCGGCGTGGGGTACGCGGTGAATGGATACTATGTCGCGGGGTGCTATATTGTAGTTGATAACCTCGCACACTTTTGTCATTATATTGATGAGCTGCTCATTTTTTCTCTCGGGCACGTTGCATACCTCAATATTGCAGTTCCTGGCATGTTGCTCCATTGAAGCCATACTATTTTGTAGTGCATGCAGGTCCGCCAGTAATTGAGCGTTAGTTGTTTCCATGTGCAGAACTTTGGCTCGTACCGATTCAACGTCCGTTTTCATCTTGTTTTGTTCGGCTGAGATAAATTCAATAGATTCGTTAAACTCGGATTTCATAATACGAACGGCTGCGTCAATTTCTTGCTTGATTAGGGATTTCATTTCTGCCATTAGCGACTCCCTAAAGGTGATTAGTTTAGAGTCAATGAGTGCACTGAACTGTTGAAGCCCGATGGTAGGTTCGGGAGGCGCCCGAATAGGCGACGGGATCTGTAAGTGCTCGGAAACTACCGACGCGTTCGCCAGGGACATGTCGAGCGACATGGTGCTCTCGTTCAGCTGGCAGTTGGCTGTCTGGACCGGAACGTTGTCTCCTCTGCGGCACGTCACATTATTGCAGGGAGGGCATATCCAATCCGTTTTCATCTGTACGAGTCTATTGTAAGTCGTGCTGGGCATGTTCCAACATTTATGGTGAAAGACACCTGAACATGTTGCACAGCGGAGTTGCTCCGTCGATTTAACTACCACTTTACAGGCTAAACACTTGGACATGTTGATAATTTTAATGAACTCGCGAGATACGCCTTACGCTGTGAGCGCGATACCTGTGTGTTAGTTTCCAGCGGGCTCGTGCGGTAGACTCACAATCACGTTCACTTTAGCGGCCGGGTTTCACTTTATCTTTTATGTGCAACGCGAGCAAGTTAAGTTATACTAATAATAAATAAGCTTTTTTATTGCTTTTTGTAACTTTTTGAGCAAAAATGGACTAACTAAATATTATAAATAATTAAAAAACTGCCGCTTTCAATACCGAGCAGTTACACTTCGCGCGAGCGAGGGTAGTCTGTATTCGGTTATTTACAGTACTCATATTATTTACAGACGAAAAAAATTTTACCATTGAAGAATGTTGTAACCGCCAGAATGACAGAGTGTATGCAAAAAACAGTCAAGAAGCGAGTGTAGCTGTTCCGAGAGTGCAACGAGGCCATCATCCCTCTTATGTCATGATTTGGTTAGGTGTGTCATACTCAGGGTTAACACAGGTCCATTTCTGTGAAAAAGGTGTCAAAACTGGGGCTAAAGTTTACCAGGAAACCGTTCTGGAACCAATAGTGAAGCCTTTAAGCCACTCTCTATTTCAAAACCAGTACTGGGTCTTTCAACAAGACTCAGCCCCTGCACATAAGGCAAAAACAACTCAAGCCTGGTTTCGAAGCAACAAAATTGACTTCATTGCCCACGAAGACTGGCCCTCCTCCAGCCCGGAACTCAACCCCCTGGATTATGCTATATGGCAGGTTATTGAGGAGAAACCCTGTGCTAAACCCCACACAAATCTTGACTCCCTCAAGCGGGCCATAGTCAAGACAGTGACGGAATTAGATATGACAACCGTGCGTGCCGCTATTGATGACTGGCCTCGTCGTCTGAAGGCCTGTGTTCAGGCCCAAGGAGGCCATTTTGAATGAAATTGACAAATGTAAATCCTGATTGTGTGTACTTCATTTTAATATATAATTTATTTAACTTTCGTTAGTATATTTTATGTAGATAAGGATTATTACAGTAACATAACTTAGTAACCAACTAGGTATGTTTGCCTTAAAGATTTGAGGAGTTCCCTCAATTCCTCATGGATCCCATCATCAGAAATCAAGCATGACAAAAATTAATCGTGAAAATAGAACTTGCTTAACAAACACAGCTAGGAGGACAAATCGCCAAACGTGAACTTTTCGTCGTTGAAGAGTTCTGTTCTGATCATCATCAGCAGTTCCACTTTATCCAATGTCACATTTTTGGATGCAAGTCAAGCATTTTGCTTTTTGACAGCAGAAGCTGCGTTTTGACAAAAACGGGACCAACTTGGATATATATACTTACAATCAAAAAAAGAATTTTCCAAATCGGTTAAGAAATGACGCAGTTATGGACTAACAAACATCATCATCATCCTCCTAGCGTTATTCCCAGTACAGTTGCATCCTGAAGAATGCCTGGGCTCCGCTACCTAATCCCAAGAATTGGCGTAGGCACTAGTTTTTACGGAAGCGACTGCCATCTGACCTTCCAACCCGAGGGGAAACCGACCTTATTGGGAATAGGCTTGTCAAGTGAGTGGGCAACTTGACTGTTAGAAGTTCTCAAGCCGCCCGGAGGCCTCTAACTTGGCTTAACGACTGCTATCAAAGACAGCAACCGGGATCAACGGCTTAACGTGCCTTCCAAAGCACGGGAGCGCTCAGTTAGTAACCACTCAAAGCGGTCACCCATCCAAGGACTGACCTCGCCCGACATTGCTTAACCTCGCATACCGCACGCAGTACGCGGGTGCCACTGGGCCACGAGCGCTCCTTATGGACTAACAAACATTAAAAAAAAAAAAAAACACAACCGAATTGATAACCTCCTCTTTTGAAATCTTGAAGTCGGTTAAAAAGTAGTAGGTGGCTACGTCACGCCCGTGTTGGACTTGAGATTTTTCAACTTGTGATTTATTAAAAAAAAATATCTTTTCAATTATGTGTTTTTGGACTACATGTTATATATTCTAATTAGGCTCTAGAATCGTTGGTTTAAATACTTTAAATTTTCCGGGTTATCAGGGCCCACGGTGTATTTTTATCAAAAAAAAAAACAAAAATCAAAAAAAAAAAATTCTGCGAATAGGCCACAAGGGCACTTTTACAAGTCAACACATGAATTATACAATTAAATAAATTGACAATGATAATTATTATGTTTTCAAAACAGAATTGCAGAACTAAAAAAAGTAGACAATAATAATAATGATTTCAAAACTCTAGTGATTAACAAACTCACAATATTCAATTAAAATAAACTTACGTATACGGTTTATATTATATTATAACATCAATTGGTGCGCAGTATTTAGACTCCTTGACGAGAAGATTACCGCATGAAATGTAACTATTAAACAAAGAATTATAATGAATTTCACTACACTACTGTGCTCAAACCTTTATTTAAATATATCTTATGTATTGTTATGATTATGAATTCCAAAAATAGTTACCTATAATGAATTCTCAAATGTGTGACTGAACGTTTTAGAATGCCCGCAACCCAAACATCTCTCTTTCAATACCTCTCCTCCTCTCCTCTCCTCTTTAGTCTTTATTCATAGATGTGTTATGCCCACAAATGCTAACGCAAAACTAGAGCGAGTTTAGTAACATACGAGAAAGAATCAATGAGACAAAAGATTGGCCGCTGTGGCAGAGGCAGTGGACAATGTCTACAATGACCGGTGGTAATGTGCCCTCATAACTCACAAAAGGGCTGCTGTTCACAATACTTGGTAAAATACGCCTATATGTACCAGTATAAGTCTAACCTTCGATAAAGTAATCTCTTGGTCAATAAGTCATACAACATTAGTTATACTGGCGTTGAGTATTAAGTTGGATCGAGACAGGTTGTGGATCGCTTGAGCTTATGTGGACGCCTCAGTTGAAACCCGAGACCGGTTTTCGGCAACCGTATGCATTATGATGCATGACATGGTATTTATTTCCTTGTTTCCTTGTATGGTCAAGATCATCATAAATTAGTGTAGGCGTTTTGCAAAGTTTTGTTTGAGCCCGTAGGGGTTTTTAATTAATTTTTCAGTTCTGACAAGCTGATTGATATATTAATGTAATGATTCAGTCAGCTTCTGAGAACTGAAAAAATAAATAAGTTCTCCATGAATGAAGAACAAAAACAAAAGTTTATTGACGTTCATACGTGCATGTAATATGCCTAATTTTAAGAATAAATTACTTTTACTTTCAAAACGTTAAAAAAACCGTTAGTTTTTCTGAATTTCTCAACTCTGAGATCCTATTCGAATTGGTTTTGCCTCGGTAATGTCGTCCAGAATACACATACGTATATATCGAATTTGCAAACTTGGTTATTCAAAATGAGATTACTCAGGCAAATAATCTTTGTCATGATAACGGAGTGAATTAATGTCTTCATAAAACCTAAAGTTATAAATACAAAAAAGCATCTCTACTATAGAAAATTAATCACTGTTGTCTATATAGTAGCATTGTAGCAGTAGCCACATGGACAAAAGGAAAGACGCAAATGAAAACAGTGGTGTAAAGTCTTTACTTTGTTAAATAATGCATTTGCCATTAAGCACCTGCACAAATTAAGTGTCATAATAAAATCTTAGTCACTGCGCTATCATACTTTATAATCATCGCGATGCTGCATTGCAAGATATGCGTTTATTAATATTTATGGTGTATACATCTTCTTTATTATTCTTATGATGTTGAATACAATACAATATCATAATGCATAGGATAAATGTTTCTGATTATACTTGGCACTAAATTGGAAACTGGAAAATTGACTTAGGTCGTGTTTAATTTGCTTTGGTAATTAAAATGTATTTTTTGTTCAGTCCGCTGTCTAGACACGGGCATGTTTAATTTGAGATACGGTATTTACAGTCAATTTGCAAACATAATGGGCGCATATTAGTTATTCAAATATATGTCCCATTCCCATGGTCCCACGGCTCATATGACGTCGTATTAAGTTTTCAGTACATGTTTATGAGAGGATTAATTGGATATATATTTTTGTACAGTCAGCAGCAAAAGTAGCTACTCGGGCCTAGTGCTCAAAATGAGCCACACACAGACTAATGTCAATAAGGCTCGTGTAGATAATTGTGATCGTGTTAACGTGCTTAGCTACTTCTGCTGCAGACTGTACTTGAATGTGCCTAGTATTAGCTGTATTAGCCTATAGATTAGCTGTATTAGCTACATAATTATATCTTAATTCATCTAAGTGGCGTGCTGAAATTGGTACATTCTGCTCTAGAGCAGAAAAGTATTTTTAATTCCCATACTCTGAAACTGGGTTGTTAGTGTAAGTGGCGTGCTGAAAGTGGTATATTTCTGATCTAGAGCAGACAAGTTTTTGTATACTTGTAATATTTTTAATTTCCTCGTATTTTAAATGATTGAGTGTTTAATTCGGATAAAACCCACCTATTTCAGTCTCAAATTATTGGCGCTCTCTCTTTTCGTTCTCGGTTAACAAACTCATGGAAATAGGATTGATTTCATACTTACAGTAATAGGTACGTAAGTATGTAAATTCAATAGCGTAAAAACAAGTTTCAACAACCTTCAATTATTTACATTAACAATATAAATGTATCAGGTTTTTTGCGCTTTACAAACGATCCAAAGTGTTATTTTTGTCGTGGTGTTTACGTGTGACAATCTATACATATTTTTTGTTTACTTGTTTTTATTTCCTAGACTAGGAAAATTCCGTCTTAATAAGTAATAACTACGACTAGTTATTCTAGGACTATTGCTTATAAGGGTAACCACCTACCACAAAGAAGAAAAAAATATACGAATTATATCAAATTTCCTAAAACGAAACGACTATTTTCTTTCCACTTTGTTTTGTTTGTGTCCGAAATTTCAATTTCTATATTTTCTATTGACATATTTTTGTGTGGTCACAATTTGCAATTCCATTATCTAGTGTTGATTTAAAATCCCAATGATTATAATTCCGTGCGACTATACGCCATTTTTTGTCCGTATCTCGATTTTCTGGGGAGAACAACTATGATTTTGAGCAACTCTGACCCGCTAGCGAGTCAACGGAGCTCCACTTCGCGGGGCTCCTACTTTCCGCTCTGATGGGCACAAGAGGTAACGAACGAACCCATCTGGGGAAATCAACTGTGATTTTGAACAAATTTGACACTTTGCCCGTCTGAGGGGCACAAAAGTAACGAATTGCAAGTAAACGTACCTACAACTACGTTTATGGTTACGTAGTATAACGGAGAGTTAAGAGTGCGCAGTACGTTCGGTTCTCCATACAAACGTATTTACGCTCTCATTTTAAAACGCCATGCTAGAATAACGTGAAACTTTGTATATACAATGTGATTCGGCATATCTAGGGCGGAAATCAGTTTCTGTTGCTTGAAATTATAATGGAGAAAAAATACAGCGATTATTAAGGTTTTCATACAAGCCGTAAAAAACTCAAAAAACCGCTGTATTTTTTTTCTTTTACAATTTCTAGCAACAATAACTAATTTTCGACCTGGATATATATTTTTTTTTTATTAAAAATGGGATTGCTCTTGGCCAGTATCTAGCCAGGGGGCAAAGATGAGGCCGATGATGAAGCGAGCTCACCCAGAAGATGCCTATTCACTCGTGCCTTAAAAAGGTCCAGGTTATATGAACTCGGAAATACAGACGCCGGCAGAGAATTCCAAACCTTAGAAGTGAGCATTATAAAAGAAGATGCAAAGCGCTTGGTTCGAATTAGAGGAATTTCGACCAGGTAAGGATGGTAGCCAGCCGTACGTCTGGATGTCCGATGGAAGAAGGGAGAAGGAGAAGATATGCCGGATCCCATTGTCTACACAAAGTTTCATGTTATTCTAGCATGGCGTTTTAAAATGAGAGCATAAATACGTTTGTATGGAGAATCAAGCGTACTGCGCCCTTTTAAGGCACAACAGAACGTCAACTCGTCCAAATTTGGAGCAGCCCAACTAGGGAAGTACCTCCTTACAGAAGACTGCAGCCATAATAACATATAACTACATTATAACTACTTGCTCCTTTGTAAGGTCGCCAGAGCTCCTTTTTAGGGTTCCGTAGTCAACTAGGAACCCTTATAGTTTTGCCATGTCTGAGGGCCTACTCCGAACTTCGAAAATAGAACTTCGTATCGTGCCGTCCCTTTCCGTCATATAGTGTATAACACGAGAGTGAAAGGGACGGCACGAAACGAAGTTCGATTTTCGAAGTTCGTAGTAGACCCTCAGTCTGTCTGTCCGTCCGTCTGTCTGTTCGAGGCTATGCTCTGTGATTGTTGGTGCTAGAAAGCTGCAATTTGGTATGAATATATAAATCAATAATACTGAGAAAGTTGTAAAATAAAATCCCACAAAATGTTTTTAAACGTATCTTCCCTACAAGTAAAGTGGAGACGAAACATTTTTTTTTCATCTCTATGATGGGGATGTGGTTGGATAGGTCTTTAAAAATGAATATATACTTATAAAGGTCTTCATTAAACATTTTTTGATAAAGAGCATATTTTCGAAAATATTCACTCCAAAAGAAAAAAAATGTGTGCCCCTCTAACCTTTGTCCAAACAATTTGAAAAAATCATGAAAGTAAAGCTTAATAAAACTACCAACGAAAACTATAGCGGACATGATCAGTTCACCCGTTTTTGAGTTACCGTAAAAAGTCTTCCCTTATTAGTAAAAGACGTATGAAACACTGCGAAAATATTCCCTTTTGCTTGTTATTGATTTTTTTAAAGCAAGTTCATTGGGCAACTACGGAACCCTACACTGAGCATGGCCCGACATGCGCTTGGCCGATTATTTTACTTCGAAACATTCATAGGTTACCCCGGAGTCCCCAGAGAATATTACTTATCATGGAGAATTATGGCGATTATCATCATTAATCCTATCCACTTACTCGACTTTCAGGCTAACTAAATAGGTTATTCTTCAAATCACTAAATGCTTATTCTTGAAATCCGAAATCAATTGAGCAACTATTGCATAGCTTTTACGGCCCTCCGTATCATGCGTCTCCAGGCAGCTCGGTCCTGGGTCGTCTCTTTGTTGATTTGGGCTTCTTTGAGGTTCTTATTTACTACGGACATCCATGTGATTCGGGGTCTTCCTCGTCCTCGGGGTTTAGTTTCGATATCTATTACTTTCTGGTCATGTGGTCTGATGGTCGCCTCATAACGTGTCCGTACCACCGCAGACGGCTCTCCTGCTGTAGTTTATCTGGGATAGGACTCACTTTGAAGGTGCCTCTTTTGTGTGTATATATGACATGATCCAGCCTAGTTATACCACCTGCCCACCTGAGCATCTTCATCTCAGCGCAGTGTTATTGATTTTCATGCTGCTTTTTGAGTGGCCAGCATTCGGCTCCGTATGTCATGGCCGGTCGGACGGCTGCTCTGTATATTCGTCCTTTTGCGGACGGGCATTCGGCTGTCGCATAGTACGCCGGATAGTTCTCTCCATTTCATCCACCCGGTATTTATGCGATGGGTGACATCAGTGTCTATTGACCCATCTTTACTGATGACTGACCCTAGGTACTAGAAATGGTCCACTTCTTTTAGCTGGGTGTTCTGCAGGCAGATGGTGTGTTTGCTGTTGACACCACTAAAGTTTCAATGCATGTACTCGGTCTTCTCTCTGCTTATTCGCAGACCTGATGTTTCCAGAGCTTCCCTCCACTTTTCTAAAATCTGCTGTAGATTGTTCACATCTTCACTGATGATGACGACATCGTCTGCATAAAGGATATCCCATGGCGGCGCTTGTTGCGGATTTGAGGTGAGATGGTTCATTACAATTAAATAGCAGAGGGCTGAGTGCCGAACCTTGGTGCACACCAACCTTTACATCAAATTCATCGCTTGTTCCGGCCGGACTTCGCAGTTTGGTTGATACTTGGTGGTACATATCTTTGACAGTCATTATGTAATGCTCGGGGACACTCTGGGCCCTTAGAGCGTGCCAGATTAATTCTCTCGGTACCCGGTCGAAAGCTTTTTCCAAGTCAATGAATATCATGTGCGAGCCTGTTTTGTTGTCTCTGTACTTTTCCATCAGTGTTCGGACCGAATGTATGGCATCAGTTGTGTATCAACCGGCGACGAATCCGCATTGGTTTTCGGTGACGCTAGTTATTTCAAGTAGCCTTTTGCTGATGACTCTTTCCCATATTTTGAAGAAATGTGAGATTAGCTTTATAGCTCTGTAGTTGCCACAGAGTCTTATATCACCTTTATTTTTATAGAAAGGGATGAGAAAGCTGTTTCGCCATTCGTCGGAAATCCCATCGGCCAGGAACTTGTTGCAAAGTTTCGTCAGTAACAGTACGCCGGTATCTCCTATTCGCTTCCAGAATTCAGGAGGGATATCGGTAGGGTCAGAGGCTTTGTTATTTGCCATTCGTTTGATTGCCAGAGTTATCTCTTCAGGCCTTATACATGGAATAGGGCCGTCTGTAGCAGGGATTTCTTGTAGTGCCTCACTAGGGAATACCTCATTTAGCAATTCTGTGTAGTATTCTTTCCAGCGGTCTCTGATGTTTTCGTTTGATGTTACTAGTTTTCCTTGTTCATTTTTGATAAATTTATTTGAGGCAGTATTACCCTACTTCTACTACTTTGGTGTTTGCGTTTTGCCAGCATAAAGATTTCTTTATCATTTGAAGCGGTTTCAAGTTTAGCATAGAAATCATCCCTGGCGGTTGCCTTGGTCTGTGCGACGGCTCGCTTTGCAATTTTCTTAGCAATTTTATAAGCCTGGTGGTCAGCATCGTCTTTCGTCTGTTGCCATAGTTTGAAGAGTGTTTTCTTAGTTTCCATTTTTTCTCTCACTTCTTCATTCCACCAGCTAGTATCATTGTAGTTATTATTGATGGCACCTTTAGATACTCCAAAATATTGTTTTGTTTTTTGATTGCAGTATAGTTGAAAATCTCTCCACATTGCATCGGCTGTATCGTCCTACTGCTCCTGAACATGTTGTGCGATGTCTAAGTTCTAAGATGTTACTGACCTAAAAAATAAGTTAAATAACTCGTACTGGTAATTGTATTTTTCTGAAATATATTTACAAAACTTAGTATTAATCAATTAATCATACAAAAAATAAAACAATAAATAGATGATAACAATACCTAACTTGAATTATTAAAAGTAAAGAGAAAACAAATAAAAATCTAAAAAAGGTCCCTGCGGCATGGTTCCAAGAATGCTGGCAGAATTTCCTCTCTTTATGGCGATGCCAAGACATTGTGCGAGGAAGCTGTCAGCCCTCTTGTCCCCGGTGACGTCGACCGGTCTCTTCACCAGTTGATGGAAGAGCTGAGTTGCCCCAGGGCCCCACGGACCGAGGGTCTCGACGCCGAAGGTAACGAATTTGTATCCGGCGTCCAGACCCCTGTATTTGCGTATTTTTAAGGCACTCAATGTACTAACTCAAGTAACTATAGCACAACTAATTCACTTGGGATTAGGTGTGCACGTGAGTGAACGAATGTGTTTCTCTTGCGTTTTGACCACAGCGTAATTGCGGCGGACATTTTCAATTCCACCTGGATTACTACTTTCGAACGCTTTGCTTGCACTAATGATCTTTTTACTGTGTATATTACCAGGAATATTACATTACATGCTGTAAATTATTATTGCTATAACATAATTACTTTATGGAGTCTAATTTGTAGAAATCTAACTGTGATTAGATTCAAGATCATGTGTCGGAAGTCTTGTACCGTCAAGATCATGTAAATACTGCGTGCAATTTAGTATACCTAGTACATATGTACGTAGAAGTGATGCCAATCTTAAATTAAATTAACACGCTTGCAATGTGCATACGGAATATTGATAAAATTGTATGTTATTAATGATTACTAAAGATTCATTAAGTGTTTGTATAAGACAAATTCTAGTGCATATTGTATGTCAATGGAATAAATATTTTCTGAATTTGTATTTGTAATGGTAGTAGTTATTTATTCCCAAAATATCTTTAGTAGGTAAACATAGTAACATTAAATATTGTTAATCAACATATTGGAAGTGTGGTTAGCTTAATATAGGGTCTACGTAAGAACTCACTTAAGGAAAAACATCACAGTTTTATCGAATGACATAATAACGGCGCGGTTTGTTTATCCAAGTCTTTCTTGAAAAGAATGCACTGCATTAATATATCATAAAATTCAATCGACGGCTGTTTGCATTGACCTAGTATTTTGGTTAAGGTCAAGTGTATTTGTCCTTCCTAAAAACGATAGTAGTGTTACAAGTATTAATTACGGCAGAACTTATGCATACTTATGTAAGTTAATGGGCTTTCGACCCGATATGATTCGGCCAATAGCGTAATATGTCTAGGTACGAAATGGTTGTTGTAGCCAAATATATTCAAAATTAAAAGTCGTTTTCCATTGCATACACAAATAACTATTTTAGTTTTAAATTAGCACATTGTTATGACTTTATGAAAAGATCTATCCCATGCACCAAAACATATCTGAATGTAAAATTGGCGGCCAAGACTCACAAGCTCATATTTTAGATCCCTGGAGAAGCCAAGGCCCTGAGCCCTGACTTTACAGGCACTACAGTGCCCTACACCCACCATACTTTTTTAACCAAAGTCTTGGCAGCCAATTTTACTTGAAATGTTTTTGGTGGGATCTCATTTCTTTTTGTAAGGTGCCCTAGTTTATTTTTTTATTTTTTTTCACTGTTGTGTTTTTTGAGCGTCATCAACCTTTTTCATTGTCGACTCTCTATCTTTGCCTCCTTTTCTTGTCAGTTTATTATTTGTTTTAAATCACGGCGGTATTAGTTATTAATTGATTATATTTATTTATTTATTTATTGCATCATGTTGTTTACATAAAGATCTTATTTAATACATTGAAGTCCAAAACATGAACCCTGTTAGGGCACAGCAATGTTATCTTACAGCTAACATATATATTGGGGGGGACAATCTGACACAAATCGACCTAGTCCCAAACTAAGCAAAGCTTGTACTATGGGTACTAGACGACGATATACATACTTATATAGATAAATACATACTTAAATACATAGAAAACATCCAAGACCCAAGAACAAATATCCGTGATAAATGCACAAATAAATGCCCTGGCCGGGGTTCGAACCCGGGACCTGTAGCTTCGGAGGCAGAGTCACTACCAACTAGGCTAAACAGGCCGTCTATTTATATCATAAATTAATTAAATTTCTACATCATAGTTTAATAAATAACATATTTTCAATAATTAATTTATACTAACATAAAATTTCAGTCTAAAATGCAAAACAAATACATTGCTAATAATACTTTTCATTAATTTCATTTATGTATGCTCATGTATAATAAGTTCTAGCTATTCTCTAAAGATTCGTGTCTCATAAATTCTTGGTGCGAGTAGAATGTCTTATTTACGAGCCACACTTTGAGTTTGCTCCGAAATATATTGTATGTGTCAACGTTTTTTATAAATTCTGGTATTTTCTTTTGTCTTTATTCTATATTCAACTATAGCTGACTTTTGTGCCTTTATACTAGCATAAGCAATATTTATAGGCCAAACACGCGGAAAGTATGAAAGCAAGATCAATTATATTCCTTACCTACATCTTATCCTGTGACTTTAGGCTCTCCGGTGTTATCTGAAACTAAGCTATGGTTCCAGAAAAGGTAGATAGAGCCCCGCCTTCTATTTAGTTCGTCTTGGCGGAGGCACTACTGTGCTCCCGGATGACTCGCTTTTTTGTTCTATATAAGATTGTTAATGTGTGTTTTTTGCAGAGAAGACGGCAAGTTTGTTCATAGAGAACACAAAATACGCCACTTTAATACAGAACATTAATATGCGTATACGAAATACAAGATGAATATACGTCATTTATATTAAACTGTATATTATTATTAAATTGTATATTATATTTTTTTAGCATGGTTGTCGAAATAAAGTTTTTTCTATTTCTATTTCTATTTCTAAACATGGACTTAACGAAAATAAGTAATATCATTGGTATTGTTCTGCCTATTTCAAGGAACGCATAATTAAAATAGCGCCATCACTTAATCCCGTTTTGTTACGTAATTAGGTATAAGTATGGTCCAAATAAGTACGGCGTTCATATACTCGTATAACTGGTTCTTATTATTAAACCGCGGAACATTAACTTCCGACGTAGTCAATTTTAGAGTACGACGTAGTTATTGTATTAATTTCTTATTTAATTGAATTTTAAATGAGCGCCACATCAAAATAAGATTAAAATAGTCCGCACGTGAGGTACTGTATAAGTAGCTACTCGTTTATTATTATGATCGGACTCATTTAAAAGTTATTACGATAAGATGATAATTTTATGGTTCGTCTATATGTCACAATTAATCGATTACATTCTGAGCAATAGAGACTTTACCAACATATACAAGAAAATAGTACTTTAGCTACTTACAGGATCGCACTATATGAGTCTTCGGTTGTCCAAATTTCGTAATGACGCAAAAGTACCTACGTTGTGTACTACGTGTGATTGTCGCAAAAACATTTTCCCTTTGTGCCTGTAAGAAAATTTAGAAGATATTTAGTCTATGCACTTGTAAGCCCTACGATAAGTTTCTGTCAAAAGGTTCATTTTTAGGGTTCCGTTTTATTACAATCTTGGGTTGCAGACTGTACTTCTTTACATAATTATCACCTACTTGCTGAGAGGGTTCCAATGAGTCCAAACACGATTAATATATCTTGTGTAGTTTAGAAGATATGCCATATGCCATGCGAAAATAATGTTATCCCACCAAAAACATGTAAAATGTTGCCAAGACGACCACATAAGGTTTGCCCTGTGAAAAAGATATCAGATCTCATGTAGAGCCAAGCTTCTGAATCTACACGGCCTAACTCTAACGACCCTAACTTCAACCACCACCACCACCATATCAGCCCTAGGATTTCATTTCATTTATTTATTCAATAACAATGTCAATTGTGTTTGAAATACAAAAAAACTTAATCTAACATCATAAAGTAAAATACAATTAATAAGTATATGAGTTAATAATACAAAAATGTCAATGAATATTATTTACATAGCATACAGGTAAAAAATAAAAATAAATAAATAAAGAAAATAAACTTATAAATAAATCACATTAAATACAATTAAAAAGGAAATTAAAAAAAAAATTACAATAATCCTGCATTGCTCTCTTCCAGCTCTGCTACAGAATAGTAGCATTTTTTCAAAAGAAACTGTTTCAGTTTAGATTTAAAAGCAGGACGTCCACTGCTGGACATAGCCCCCCCCCCCCCCAATTTCATGGGGGGTAAATGCCATAATCGCCACGCTTGGCATGCGGGTTGGCGATCGCAGTATCTCCACCGCATTCTAGGAATGCTGCTGCCCATCCCCCGGTGGTCTTAGTCGTAGTTTAAGGACATACCCGGGTCCACTTCACACACTTCAACAAATTCACCATATTTGTAAATATGTATGGCTTCGCCGTTTCCTACCGTCGTGGAGGTGATGCGAATATTTAGTTTCTGATCTGAAGTAAGTAACGAAACAGCCAAGCCATACATATTTACTGATATGTAGAATTTGTTGAAGTTAGGATCGGTAGAGTTAGGCCGTGTAGATTCAGAAGCTTGGCTCTACATGAGCTCTGATATCTTTTTCACAGGGCAAACCTTATGTGGTCGTCTTGGCAACATTTTACATAAAATGTTTTTGGTGGGATTTCAGTTCTTGTAAGTTGCTAGGCAGTCTTATTAATAGGTTTTTTACTTACTGTCTACAGTCCCGTGTAAAGTTTCATGTCCTAATTCATAAAATTGGTGAAAGTCTCATATAAACTTCCACCCCTCCATTTTAGGGAATGGACGGTGAAAGTTATAAGTTTATGAATTTTTATATTGGTTGTATACTAAACTTAGATTACATACCAAATTTCAGCTTTCTAGCACTTCAGGAAGTAGCCAAACATTTTGATGATCATCAGTGTGTCAGTGACGAAATCGGTGTATTTTAGATATCAATAAAATCTAAAGTATTAGAACTATTCAATTGAGACTTTGTATGTTGAATTAGTCTCTTATTGACATCGTATCCTGAGAATATGAACTATCTGGTACATCGGAAACCAACTTTATGAGGGTTCAAAAAAACGACGAAACACTTCGAGAAAAGGTAGGTAGTGCCCTTGTGCTTCGCTTGACTCGTCTTGGCGGGTTATGTGCTCGGTGGTGCCATGTACCTGTACTGCATAAATTGCATTGTCACGAAAACCAAACGAGTGTGGGTACCTAATTTCATATCAATCGGACACTGTTGGAAGCGGGTCAAATTTAATTTGTAAATTTTATATTTTGTAAGTACTTATGGTGTTTACATAATCCAATACTAATGTGTCTGTCTAGGTACTAACTGTCTGCTGAGTTCCAGCGACAAATCGTACCTATATGAAAATACGGTATCCTGAATGATACTTTCCAGTTGAACTGAGTAACAGTGTCATCTGTAATCGTAATGACTGAAAAGATATTGAAAATAATATGGTGAGTCTTAGATTGATGTGACTTGCAGATATCTCACGTGCGTTGTCGAATGCATTTTCTTTGCTGAGTGGACTAATATCCGCTCGCTAGTCACGATTCTGACCGTGTTTTAGCAAAATATGCTGAATTGTGAAATGTTGACCGAGAACCAAATACAGTATCCAAGGTTAGCAGTGTTAGATTTAATTATGCAAAAATACTTGAAGGCTAACGATAAATAAATATAGAATATTGATATGTGCCGGTATCTCGGCGCCGCGTTGATTTGTTAGTCGTTAGGCGACATATTAAGTGTAATTATATGAGTAATACCTACAGTTCTAAGGTGTAATTTACAAACCGACTCGTCCTCACCTCACACGTCATTCGTTATTATATGGAAACTGCCATAATATTACAAGAGGGCAATTTAATTTAACATATCATAAGCATCAGCTACTTTCAGGTGACTTTCGATTTGAACAGTCGCAAAAACGTAGGTAGAATTGTAGCAGTAGACTTTAATGTATACTACACCACGTATACTTTAATTAGGTACACGAGAACAACCTGTGTTATAGACTAAAGTTAGAAAGTGAATATCATCGATATCCGGATGTTAAAATGGCTGTAAAAATACCTTCTCTTAAAAATCTTAGTAGAATCTTCGGGTCATTTTTCTTCAATGATGGAAATGGCAATAGATTGTCCATCACTAGTTGCTTAGTGTGTCAATGCCAGCGCGCGTGGCGAAGGAAGCGCTTCCGCAGCGCAATCGCACTTCGCAGGCCGCCGCCGTGCGCGTGCGTTCTTTCTCGAACCACTTTCGATTGATTTTTTTTTACTGTTGTGACCCGCTGAGCGATTGTGCTTACAGTCGCCATCAAATCAAATATATGCGTAGGTATTCTAAAAAGTGATCAAAAATATCCGAATCATTAGCACCTTGACGGTAATGATTTAGAATATTTAGATATTTCCGAGCACATTAATCGTTTCGATATACCTGATGGTCGACCCTACCTGGTGGATACAGTCGACAGATGAACTAACCGTCTGCCATACCTAGTATTTTTGTATAGGTATGAAATCTTGAACACGTCACTGCTTTGACATAATGAACTTTAGTTAATGAGATTCTCTCATAAGTGTGAACTTTTTTGTCTTCCTGTCAAGTTTCTATTAATAAATATATGATTTCGAGCAAAGAGTGGTATGTGCCTTTTTTTGTTTGTGTTTTGTTGCGGGGGCACTGCTGCCATGCAGAAGTCAGAGTGAACAGCGTAATGACGGCAACTGAGGGTGACAAAGGTTTCTTAATTCAAACGAGACGGTTGTCGAAAAACACTAATACTTAATATTGTCTGACAAGTGACATTTGACTTGCGAATACGTAATGACAAAAGATTTTATTTGCATCTTTCCCGGTAGAAAGTTTAATGTTTTATGCATGCTCGCGTATCTGTGGGTTAATAATATGTTGCGTCGCTAGGCTTTGATCGTCATATTTTCCACCACACACACATTGTAGGTGCATTGACTTTCTATAGTTAGTATCTCGACAACTGAATCGGTTACTGTGGATCTGAATCAAAGGCAAAAAAGTATGTTGTTTAAGTTAGCAACGAATTATTTTAACCGTCGCTTAGTAAAAATAAAAATATTAGCAGTTATCGTGACACGTCTTGATAGCAACAAAACTTACACTGCTGAAAATATTTTATCCTTCATTCCATTTCAGGGATAACCTCAAAATATAATAATGATATTCATAAATCACTATTCAATCCACCATTTCTCTGAATAGGATTGTCACTTGTCAGAAGAGGGAAATAACGCAAATGTATGCTAATTTGTTTAGAATACCAATAAACGACATTTATTATGCCTTCTTTTACCTATAGCCACTTTCTACTGAATGTTCATACGTATACAGCCAAATAGAAACATTAATTATTAAGTTCGGTTGAACGACTTACCGAAATGACAGCTTTTATAAATCCTGTCTGAGCATCAATACGCTATTTAATCACTAATCGTTCCATTCCATTCGTCCATTGTTCGTGTCCATTGTTAAATATTCGTAGGTATTCATTTCTTAAATTACGTTTTCGATTAATCTTATTTAAGGGGAGGTCGTCAAGCGAGTTAGCGTTTTCGAGTTTTCTAAAAACAATCTGAAACGTAGAAAAAGGGTTTTAAAAATTTGAAAAAATTATATGTTTTACCTAAGGATCTAGTCTAGTCAAAGTTGCACTCAGATACACGATCTAATGAACTTCGCTCGATAGAAAGAGACCCCAAAGTTACTCCTTTTTATAAAGCATTTACAATCTGACGTCTAAACTATTGATGTTTTAAATAAAGTTTTTGAACTAAACTAAAGCCATTCAGTATTTCTAGACATATTTGCAGAATTTAAAAAGATAAAATGATTGTATTAATTAATATGTTTAAATACCTACAAAATGCCGAGCGCGGAGGCTCGGCAGGCCCGATCAGTCGCGCGCTGGCGCTTACGGACAACGGACCTGTGTCAGTTTTATCCACGACCGTTTCGTGCACCAAACAAGCAGTTTTTGACGAATTTATATAATGGTTGCAAATTATTTAAGAAGGGCAATAAAAACCCGAATGAAAAAAGTCGTAATTATTAACAAATAAATTATGGTCATAATGCCACAGTATAAAAATGACAGTATAACAACTGAACTGAACCCCTCCAGAAATGGAACCAAAGTTGGTAAAATTATAAATGAAATGTTTATTACCAGAAATTGTAGATATAGTAAGAGATCTACGAGTACTGCTTTGCACTTGAATATTTTTTTAAGCTGTGAGCTTTAACACAATAATTCTTTTTTAATACCACGTCAGTGGCAAACAAGCATACGGCCCGCCTGATGGTAAGCGGTCACCGCAGCCTATGGACGCCTGCAACTCCAACCTAAGGTAAATGTACGGAATTCCGTAAACGTACGGAATTACGGAAATTATCGGTTAAGGTCCAAAAACAAGAAAACTATTAACTATTTTCAAAATATATAAATATTCATATAAACTGTAGGCAATATTGCGTCGAATGGACAAGGAGTCAACAAACTATGGACATATGGTATATTTTTACGTAATTTGTTTTAGTCAGTCCACGTCAAACCACCGAAACTGTAGGAAGTGCTTCGCGTGGGCGTAAGAGCTTACACGCATTTTCTTAAGGATTTTGCAAGTAATGAGCCAGTATTTTCATTACAAATTATTTTAATCATTTTGTAGGATTTCATAATGAACTGATTAAATAAATTTTCATGGATTTTCAGTAAGTATTTAGTGAGTTACGGTTGATTTACTGATTGCCGCAATTACATACATCAAAAACAGACCATGTCCCAAAAAGCGTCAAAATTACGCAATTGAAGAAAATAAAGGGATTTTTATTCTGTGTTTTGCAGGGAATATAAATAAGATAATCAAACAAACTTTGTTAAACTGTTACAAGCGTCATTTTTGCCATAGTTTCATACGATCAAATTACGTATTATGATTTAGTGGACCATTTTTATGAAAATAGGTGTCAAATGTAATCAATTTTGCCAATCTCGTAAAATGTTACCCCAAAATTCCACATGCTAAATAGTTAAATTATATTGCTTCAGTCCAATGTTATAATATAATTCATGGTAAATCTACTAATCTGAACACTTTACTATAGAATTTAGGTAATTTTAGGATGTGGAAAAGACGTACTCCTTTAAAACAGCTGTTTTTCTGACTTCCGCAATTCCCTATTATGTTTTTCGGTCGTGCTTCTAATTCCGTATATATTTGTGCTTATGTTTTCAAAAGAATTTTCTGTATTTTCTGAGTTATATTTAGTTAAACTAACGCATATCAAGTTAATAAACATAAACTGAACTTAGGGGAAATTAGGTCACTTTGATTTTAAGGCAATGGGCCTTAAAATCAAAGTCCTATCCATCAGTCCTCAGTGGGCGGGACAAATTCAGATTCAGAATCATATTTTTCCCATTTGTCTTCACTAGGGAAGACACAGACACAGATATCTTCCCAAGATATCGTTCCCATTTTCCCCAAAAAAGTAGGGGAGACTGGGGTCAATTGGAACGTTTTTGACAAAATCAGCTTTTCTACTCAAACAAATAAGAATGAAAATTCCTAGTTGTCCCCAGTGGAGCAGTTTTGTGGACATCGGCTAATATTGTTCCCGTGCTCAATGAGAATAACTGAAATTTCCTCACCCCCTCCTCTAATATTAAAAATAATTATCTCCTTTTTGTCAAATATTTAATGTTATATGTTTTTTAATTATTCATGTTTAATTTATATTTCCTATTCCATTAATTCTGCAGGAAAGCGGCATTTACTAAATTTACCGGATTTACGTGCACGCATTTACGGAATAACCGGCAGAGACTATTTTTAATCCGTAATAACGTACATTTAAGAGGTTAATATAAATGACTGTTAGTTATATAAAATACAGTTTAATATATAGTTATTATATAACATTCTATACTCTGAAAGCCAGTCTTTACTAGTGAACAGATTTCAATTAGCTAAGATTTCTGGTTTTACTGGAAATAGCTTCCAAAGTCAAAAATGGCTTAATACTCCGTAATTCCGTACACTTCCCTTATCTATCTTTCTAGCTAATCTTCTTTTATACGATCTACCCATTTCCAGGTAGCTACCGTGGCAAGTTTGGTATCATTTTATATACCATATTGATTCTTTTGTCATCTTTATGTAAAAATCATTTCTGGTATTTATTTTTTAAAAATACGGTAACCTTTCGCATAAATAGTAAAAAAGTAAATTTTCGCAATGTTTTTTATGCTTTGAGAGCTAATAACTTTTGACGAAAAAATAAACCATCAAAAATATTCTGTCTGTATTTTATGTGGCACTCTTTAGGGGAGGCCTATGTCCAGCAGTGGTCGCCCATCAGCTGATATGATGATGATGACGATGACACGCACACGACAAATAAATATAACACCCTATATAAATATAACACAAATTGATAAAAAATTGCAATAAGACATATTTCTTAGGTTCTTAGGTTTCATAGATTTAATAACGAATTTCAGGGTTGTACTATGAATTCTGTTTTTTTTTTCACTATAATGGAAGGATCCATTATAGTGAAAAAAAAAACCGTAAGTTCGACTTTCAATTATTTATTTACTACCTATTTATTAAAAAATGATATCAATGACATACTAAAGTTTAATCATAATTAATGCATTTCTTAAGTCAAAATACAGTTATATTTCTATACTGTGACCAGTATGAAGCTAGCGGGGTCATCCGAGTTCACAGTCGCTTCGTCCGCGCGGGCTTGTTCACGCACCGCCAGGACAGCGCTAAATACCTACTCTCGCAGAACTAGAGGGCCTTAAATGATGGCACGCAGTAGGTCTTCTGTTTTTTTTTTAGTAGGTTTAGGTAAGTATAAAGGTTTTAGGATCTTAATAATTATACATTTTTATGTTTATGAATTTGTAATGTTACCTACTTAGTTGTAAAATCAATTTACCTTCTATTGTATTCATTATTTTTATTCAATTTGTGTGAGCGTCAGGATGACAGGACCATGATAGATTTTTATGTCGAGGGTAATTCCAAGTTTTAGTACCTTTTTTGTACTATTTGGTACCAGACATCATAAAATTTGTACCTCGCTAAAAATTCAGAAATATTGAAAATAAAGTGGTCAGCCATTCTGACGTCAGGTTGACAGGACCAAGTCTAGTTCCCCTAGTTGCAGGCGTAATACCGAATCCATCTTTTCGTAATTATTCAGTACCTAATTTGTACCTTAATGCATAATATTCAGTATTTTATAAAGACTTACAAAATAAAAGTTACACCAAGAATAAGGTTTGTATGGGCAGAGCGCTGCAGTCCGTCGATTTGAACCGGACCTTAAAATTAGTTGAAACGTTATGATTTATTGCTATTAAAGTATTTTATGCATAATAAGGGTTCCCAAAAGCCGAGTCGCCGTAATGAAACGAGCATTGCTAGTTTTGTTACTAAAGACTCGAGAAGTGACATGTAAAATACCAAATTTTATGAATAAATATCTAAATATAAATCTAAAAAAGAATTTTAAGACTTAATTAAATAACGTTGCATGTTGCATACAATATTTCTTTTGTACAACAGCAAAATAATTTGATTTAAATTAAAACCGATATGGTGGTAGAACGCGGGCATTAACGTGTGCCTCTTTTAAAAATTAAATAAAAAAACTACAATTTTATAATAATGTATGGAAATCCATTTTGATTCTCCCACCATTCATATAATGACTTGTCTAATTTGTGTATGGTATAGACTTGCATTTGTATAAGCAGATTATTGTTTTAATACTGCTGTCCGTCCTCAAATTGACAGGTTATAATGCTCAAATAGAAAAACGATATTTCTTATTTGTCGTAGAAAAAATATTATATGCAACGTTACTTAATTCGTTCTTAAAATTCTCGAGTCTTTAATAACAGAACTCGCTATGCTCGTTTTGTTACGGCGACTCGGCTTTTAAGAACCCTTATTATGCATATAATACTTTAATAGCAATAAATCATAACGTTTCAATTAAATTTAAGGTCCGGTTCAAATCGACGGACTGCAGCGCTATGCCCATACAAACCTTATTCTTGGTGTAACTTTTATTTTAAGTCTTTATAAAATACTGTATATCATGCATTAAGGTACAAATTAGGTACTAAATAATTACGAAAAGATGGATTCGGTATATCGCCTGCAACTAGGAGAACTAGACTTGGTCCTGTCAACCTGACGTCAGAATGGCTGACCACTTTATTTTCAATATTTCTGGATTTTTAGCGAGGTACAAATTTTATGATCTCAGGTACCAAATAGTACAAAAAAGGTACTAAAACTTGGAATTACTCTCGATATAAAAATCTATCATGGTCCTGTCATCCTGACGCTCACCAATTTGTTGCTGGATGAGGGTGGGGGTGGCGCAGGACCGGTCATGTGGAAGTCTTTAGGGGAGGCCTATGTCCAACAGTCGATGTCTTTCGGCTTACATGATGATGATGGTTGGTGTTGATCATAGACATCAAAGAAACGAATCCATGAATTACGTAATCCGTAGGGTAGAGTATTTAATTCCGGAGTTACACCTACATACATTATTATTTGTAAATATACACTTTCTTTATTAATCTTTTCTGAAGAACCAATCTGATATCTTCTAGAAATACCAATAAACTTATTACCTATGTTTGTAGGATCACCATCGCCATAGTTATTGATACTTTGGAAAGTGCGTAGAAAGTATTCTCATCTCATGTCATTCTCGTGTATCTTATTCGCGAATTGTTTACCTCCACTGAGGTCGTCGACCTACCATCGTCCGTCAAAATCTCAATTCGTAATGACGTGACCGTAATGATGATGATCTTTGAATTCTTAACACATTCACTAGATCTTGGCGCTTAGAAACCTAGCATTCATTGTTTCTTAAAGTTTTTTGAGTGACCGAGGTTTATTTATACCTACGTACTTAACGTTTCGATAGTAGGAAATAAGCTGCAGAGCTTAGCACATAAACGCAAAGTAGCATGTCTGTGCATCTTCTACAAACTGTACTTCGGTGAGTGTGCTCAGGAGCTCCATGAGCTCATACCGCCTTCCCCCTTCTTCCATCGGACTTCCAGACGTACGGCTGGTCACCATCCTTACCTGGTCGAAATTCCTCTAATTCGAACCAAGCGCTTTGCATCTTCTTTTATAATGCGCACTTCTAAGGTTTGGAATTCTCTGCCGGCGTCTGTATTTCCGAGTTCATATAACCTAGACCTTTTTAAGGCACGAGTGAATAGGCATCTTCTCGGTGAGCTCGCTTCATCGTCGGCCTCATCTTTGCCCCTCGGTTGTACTATTACTTATTCTGTGCCCTCGGGTAGATAGATGGTGGCCAAGAGCAATCCCATTTGCAATATAAAAAAATATAAAAAACTTAGGTATTTAATAACTCGTGTCCCTAGGTACCTACCTCTTAGATACCGTTTCTTAAAGGCGAAGGTAGCTTTTAAAATATTACCAATAACAAATTTAATAACAATTGATTTCTGAGCAAATAAATATTTCTGGTTTTTGGACAATATTTTTTTTTATACTGTCCTTCGTTGCTGTTCTTATGAAGTTCGACAATTGAACTCGTTGAGCGAGGCAAAACAAATATTATTTATTTTTCGCTTTGGGAAGTACTTGGGAATATTGCATTTATTATTGCAACGTAATATCATTCCACTATTAAAAATTACTTAATAAGAATGACACGCAACCCTCGGCGAGAGTGTTGTGGTTAGACAATTTAATTTCTACGCTTTTTTCAATGTCTTGGGACTTAATAGATTTCCATCTTGTTCTAGGCCTCGAAGACACGGAAAAACTCGTCAAGGGTATTGGAGGGGACTGCTGTTCTTATGTAGTGAACCTTGCCGATAAGGAAGACATCTACAGAGTTGCAAAGAAGGTTCATCAGGAAGTTGGTAGGGTAAGTGGATAAGATAAAAATGTTTGCAAAAATATATATATATTTATTTATTTCCTAAGCATTAAAACTGCATTCACAGATTTTTGAAAAATGTACAGGTAGCAAAAAATTGTTTTTTTTTACGTTTTTGTCAAAAAAATGTTTGATGCCAATTGATGCCAATACAAGACAGGCCAAGAATAAAAATACATAATTAGTACTGCAAAAAGGTAATATCTTCTTCAAAAATCTGTGTATGCAGTTTTATTGCTTAGGAGAAATAAAATAATGTTTCCGTTCAGCGAATTGAGCTATCTCAAAGTTTTAAGGTAGTTTCCCTCCAGGGCCCGACTTATCTTTCCACCCTGTATATATAAACATCTTTTAATAAGTAGATAACATAACTTAAAACTAAACTATGTGCGAGGAAGCTGCCAGCTCTTTGCTCCCCAGTGGTGTCGACGAGACATATGATATATTTAGTGCAGATCGATTTTAAAATCGTATCATGTTTATATAACTAACTACTTCGTACTCGTTTACAAAAAAGGCGAATGTGCATATTTGATATTTTTTTACGTGTTCAATTCAATTACACGTCAAAGTTACAAACTTATGTCATGTCTTATTATTTCGCTCGTATACCCGAAAAAATCCAGAGGAATTATATACGGAAGTTACGGAACCCATTTCAAAATTAATTTTTCAAATAGTCGTACCAATGAAAAAAAAATGCATTAGGTAGATAGGTACAACTTGGGTATAAGCATAACAAAAGATGTGATTTCTCGCGGACGTGGTCTAACCGGTTTTATTGACATTATCTCTGTCGTCATCAGAAACAGTTACATTGTCAAGGCACATTATAATATTAACCTTAAAAAACTCGATAAAGGCGGACTAGAGCCATTGTTCATTATTGGTATTCACAAAGTTTACTCCAGGTGAAACAGCATAAGTTGAGCTCCAATTATGTACACGCATACTACCATTACTACCTGCCAGGAGTTCCAAGAGTCATTGCAAAAGTAATCACTGTCACGAGATTAAACCATCTAACGTCGTAATTCTTTATCGATAGCTTTTTTTTGAAGACACCTTATAATCTGCCATGCATATTGCCAGGCAGAGTGAAGGCACGAGGGCCAAAAAGTTAACAGATTGGTGGCCTCTTACAGGCACCAGCAAAATTAATAAACCCGATTGCGTTAAAAAATGTCATTAGTGACATTTGAACAATTAAGATGAATCGATTGATGTAAGAATCACCAAAATCGGCCGACGCGTTTACCCTCCTTTGCGTCGCGCAGTCGGGTAAAAAGAAGCTTTGGTCGTCCACCGCGATGGACGACTGTCGTCAACCCACCTAGCCGGTGCACCGGCTCAATGGATTGACGACGTTAAATAGACCGCGGGTCACTCGTGGATGACAATAGTACGAGACCGCGATGAGTGGCATACTCGAAGAGAGGGCTATGCTCACTTGCTCAGCGGTAGGGCAGAATGGGTGAGAATGAATGATGATGATGAGGAATCATATCAAATGTACGAGCTTTGGGTAAAACTATGAGATTGGGATCAAAGCCGCTACAGTGATCGCAACTGCCAAGACTCCTAGGCCGATATTACTTCCAAGAGTTCCAAGATATTAGACAGAAGCAGACATATTCCAAGTTTGATGTCTCTGTCATTCTGGTTTTGAAAGACAGACATGAATACCTAGCACGCAGCATAGCTATTTATTTATTTATAATAAATAAATAAATAAATAGCTATTTATTCATATATATAGTACATATAAGCTTACAGTATTAAAACCAAGACGCTCACATGTTACATACCCAAAACATTTACATGAAAAGGAAACTATGCTAACACAAATATCAATAAAGGAAACTATACTAACACAAATATTACAACATTAACAACACACAATAATACAATGAAATACTTAGACTATTATTTATAAATGTACATATCTGCCTGTAACGAATTTCGAGGTCAAGATATACTAGAGCGAGTGCTATGTGAGTTGAAATGTCGTGAATAGTTTAGGGCGCTTGAGCAACTGTTTGATTGTGTTCTTCTGATTGCAGGTGACATTGTTGATAAACAATGCTGGGGTAGTATCCGGACAATACCTGCTGGATACGCCGGACCATCTGATACAGAGAACGTTTGACGTGAACATCCTGGCGCATATATGGGTAAGCAATCGGCATTTACTTATACTACTGGTATTCACGAACACAAAGGAAATGTAAAAAATTAGGACCGTGTTTCATTAATATTGCAAAACATGATTGCGCTTTTTTATGTTATTGGTTGGTAAATTATTTTTTATTAAAGGTTGAAATCGAATAAATCGCATTTTAAGATTTGCAAACCCAAACTCGTTTTATACCCCTTTCCTACGTTTCATGCCCTTTGCAGCACTCGTGGTCATAAAATAATCTGTTAAAGTAGTTTGTTTAAAAGGAGTGCAGAGATTTTTTTATACCACGTCGGTGGCAACCAAGGGTGTCACATGCGCATTGCCGACCCTTTAAAATGTATACACTCTTTATTACGATCTTACCTTTTATTTTAGTACACAGTTACGGAAATTTAAATGTTGACTACTTTGTATCTTACCTGTGGGATTAACAATTACAAATTACGTAAATGAATAAATGCCCTTTTATTCCTTCGATAGCTCAGTTCGACTTTGTGCAGTAGTGGCAAATTTATTGTTCATATCCGGTTCAAAGGACTAATTATGCAAAGTTGTGTAGTGATTTAAGACAGAACTTATGTGTACTGAAACAAAAAAAACTAGTTTGCACCGACACGTTTAAAGACGAATTCCTCCTCATTTTCAGACAGTAAAAGCCTTCCTCCCCGAAATGATGGAGCACAACGAAGGGCACATAGTGACCATCGCGTCCATGGCAGGCCACGTTGGCATAGCCAAGCTGGTGGATTACTGCGCATCCAAGGCAGCAGCTTGCGGCTTCGATGAAGCTTTGCGACTGGAGCTGGAAGTCCGAGGGGCTAAGGGCGTGAACACATCTCTCATTTGTCCGTACTTCATCCGGTCTACGGGCATGTTTGAGCAGGTCAATTCAAGGCAAGTACACTTGTTTTGATCTAACTAACTGTATTCTGCTGTGTACACAAATGCGTTTGCAAGGCGGCAGCCTGCGGTTTCGATCAAGTTTGCGCGAGGGACTGGTCGTGCACACGTCACTCATATGTTCGTACTTTATTCCGTCTACGGGCAGGTAAATTCGAGGCAAGTACAATTATTATCACGTAATCTCTTGTCGTGGCTCTCTGATGGGGCCCCGCCATTCTCGGAAAAATTTGGCAGGTAGGTACCCGAATTGTTATTACCCTGGCAGGATTTCCATGTAGGGATGGATGGGCGTATAACAGAATACGATTGACCATTACCTACATGTTTACTCGTCAAACACTTCTTACAGACTAACATTATAGCATGATACATGACATATTCTAGACATACACCACAAACGTAGTGTTTCCGGAACTGAGAATTTGTAATGACGTTAATTTTTGCTCGCAATGGACCATTTAATTGACTCCTGTCTCCGTTCTAGCTTGGACTAAATGCTTTCGTATATTCGGACTAGGGAGTGCAATCTCGATATTTCGAGATCTCGAAATACTGAAATCTCGCACAATATGTGTGTCTAGTAGAAATATTCTCATACCCAAAATTGCGCGCGATCTCGCAAGATTTGTAAGATTGGACAAGTCTGAAATATGCGGCTTAGTATGACGTAGAACACGGGTTTCAGTCAGTCAAATTAATAAATAGTACATGTCGAAGATAATCTGATCTCATCACCGCTGAAGCAACTTTGTGGCTCATGGTAGGACAGTTAATAAATCTGCCAACACATCAATAGTACTAGCCTATTTACTGACTGACTTGACTGATTAGAGATAGAAGACTACGTAGTATCCGTTAGCGCCGAACAATTATGACTGCAGAATTGTTCTATATATCCTGCGCCCCTATATATTATGATTTGCTGGTTGATGATAACACTTAATTTGCCACCAATTCTTTAGTCATAAAAAAAGTAAAAAATAACTCCTAGATCGAGTATAATCGAACTTATTTCTTATACGTTAAGAACCCAAATTTTTTACCTTAAAATTATAATGTATCTGCTCGTTGCTCTACATCTTCAGTAGATATTTTCAAAATAGACCCAGCACACAAGCTGATGACGATGATAACATTGATAACACGCATTTGTTCTTGAGTCGCTAGCGACCATAGGCTACGATGTTTCCTTGGTAGAGCATCAGGCAGGCGGTGCTTGTTCGCCACCGCCGTAGATAAAATATAATTAATTTAAGGTAATTCGTAGATCTCGCAAAATACCGAGAACTTGCGAGATTAGATTAGTTTAGATAGAGATTAATAGATTATCCTGCAAATAGGTTAAATAGATTATATAACAATTTCGGCTATAAAGTATATTATAATACCATAAAAGCTGTTGGATATTTAAGAAAACTGCCAAGTTAAAGCTCAAAATGCATTAAGCCGCAGTAAATTAGTTTTACTGTAAACAATGTAGTGCCGGACTTGGCACCATTTCAGAGAATCTACGGATCTTGGCTCCCATTTAGATCTCAATTCTTTTGTCGGTGAAGACGACAACCAAGCATCGTATATTCTTAATATTGAACTTGGCTCCCATTTTCACATTTATGTTTTTGATGGGATATGAATTAATTAATTAATACACTACGCAAGTGTTAACTTACTTTTGCTCTTAACTTTACGCGCACCTACAATTATTTTATCCATGCACAATAAAAGTCAAATGTGAATTTCCTAACCAGAAGCCTTTTTGCGAGTAATGATCATCCCCACAGTTCGGAACCACTGCTTTAACGCAATTATTTAGCATTAACTGGCAGTATTGTGTAAGAAATTCTTGTATGTAAAAGTTCTTATTGGAAAGTAAATTACGTAGGTCGTTGAACTTTAAAAAATGGTGGTGAGAACCGCTGTCCAGTTTTTCAACCTTTAAGATCGCTTTACCCAGGCGATTATCTTTAATTTAATGTATACCAAAATACTCGTTGGTGCAAATATATATTTCCTGTTCCTGATCGTGAAGGACACGGTAGTGTGACGATGCTCTGGCAGCGCCAAGAACGATTTGTATAGACGCACGCAGTCAAAATATAAACTAACCCATAACAAAAGCTCAATAAAGCTTTACTACTACTAGAAGTCTATATATTTTAATAGATAAGTTAACGGAAATGTATGTAATCCGTCATTGTATACAATTCCCAGGATTTTTTTGTAATTCCTAAAATCGCCCGGAAATGTGTGAAATAAATTATATTAGACACATTTCCTACGAAATCTATACATTTCCTAAATAACAATCGGAAATGTAAAACATGGGGTAAACCACTGTGGTATTGGGCAATTCTGACCCGCCAGCGAGTCGATGGAGCCCCGCTTCGCACCTCGAACCTACCTCGGGAAAACCACTGTGATGTTGGGCAATTTATACATTTCCTAATACGATATTGGAATTATACAGGTTGTTTGGTAACAGGATGCAAAGACTTTCAGGGATGATAGAGGAGGTAATTTGAAATATTTTAGACACAACTTGCGTTACACGAAGAAGTTTTCGAAGAAGAAGACGATGATTATGATTTAATTATACAGGTATATGTAGAGAAAAAAGACACGCCAAGAACCTTAAAGGATGACGTAGAGCCGCTATACCAGTGCGACTACGAGGGACGGGAATGCTCTTGTGCAGCAAAATTGAGAACATTTTTAACATGTGTAATTTGAAAAGTAATAATAAAACTTGATTTTTCATTATTATGAAATGATATCAACATATTTCGACCACGTCACATAGTTCGACTACTAACAATAATAAATCCTTACATAAAAACCTTGTTCAAAAAATATGAATGCTACTCCATTTCGAACTGTGTGTTCCCATTGTGACAGCTGACATTGGGTATGAAGGACATGAAGTTGTTTCAAATGTCGCTAATGAAGATGATTTTTCACATTGTACTAATTTGAGTCTTATACTGGTTGTAATAAAGTAAGTTTTCGCATGCTTTACTTTTTAGTTTTACAATCGTGGTTATGAATTGAGTGACTTCGCTTCTACTCGAATGCAACATTGTTATGAGCTATTATTGTGACAGATTTAGTTCGGGACTGTGACTCTAGGTATTATAAGAGCTCAATGCTAGGTAAGTTTGAAAATTGTATGTTTTCCATACTACCTTACATTCGGAAAATGTTTAGATTTTTTAGTGTTTTTTTTTTCCTGGGTTATTGTAATTTTTCAGTAGCGGTAAGAACTAAGGAAGTTTATGAAATCTATTGAATTGGGACTAACGACTTCTTACTGCCTTTATTCTCATGATATTCAAATCTGAATTTTTCTCTATATATTATCATAGAGACGGAATTTTTTGACTTATAAATTCAAAATCCTAACCACTCCAAAATTATACTAAGTTGACATTTGTGACTCCAGAAGAATCACAAGCGCGGTGCCGAAACTTTATCAACTTGAGGATTCAGTGTTTTGACACCTAGAGATATATGCAGGTCCCACTCTCACCACAGTGATGTCCTAAAACTACGACCAATACCACCTTGGGATGGCAGCAGTATCCCTAGAGTGGAGATACTGCGATGGTCAACCCGCATTCCAAGCGTGGCGATTATGGCATTTACCACCCATGAAATTGGGGGGAGGCTTATGTCCAGCAGTGGACTTCCTTCGGCTTTTTTGGTGATGGTGGGTGTATTATGGCTGGTGTTATTATTTGTGGTCTTCTGTAAGGTACTTGCCCAGTTAGGCTGTTCAAAATATGAGTGAGATGACGTTACGATGTGCCATACCTTTATACAATATGTGTTTATATGTTCCAGGTTCGTGCCTCAATTGAACGCGAACGATGTGGCGGACCGCGTGGTACAGGCCATCCGCACCAACGAGCCCATAGCCGTCATGCCGGGCTACTTCAGCGTGCTGATGCCCTTCAAATGGTAAGACTGCTTGAGAGCTTCCTTTTTTCATGACTGGCTGACCATCGATTGGCCCTAGTCTCACCTGATCGAAAGCGATGACTAGGTCTGATGTTACTCACAACAACAGCCTATTCACTCCTGTCTTGAAGAGACCCAGATTGTATGTATCAGAAAATACAGACGACGGCAGCAAATTTCAGTTCTTAGCTGTTCGCATTAGGAAAGAAGATGCAAATCGCTTGGTGCGAACATAGATCATGTGCGAATAAATGGTAGACTGACAACGTAAGGATGTAACTGCTCACCACGTCTGGACGTCCGGTGATGGAACGGGGAAGGCGGAGTTATGTCATGTAATTCCTGTCCACGCTTCCCAAAATGTATCCGATAGAACACAGACAGACAAGCGACTCCACGGCGGTGTTTCAAGCTCTGTAACTTAGATTCAACCGCCGGATCATTCTCGAAAAGCCTACGAGCACGGCGCTCTACGGAATGCAAGGCCGCTAACTAATACTTGGCGGAACCGTACCAAAGGTGGCAGCAGTACTCCACGCACGACCGAACCGAACGAGCCGTTTGAGTTTCTTGTCAGCGCCCTCCATGATGCTGGGTGAATTAAAAAAAAAAGCAGGGTGATTTCTGGGTCGTGGAGCAAGAGAGCAAGACATCATACAGAATTCAAAGATGAGTCTAATGGTGTTGTTAATTATTGTCATGTATCATCAATAATGTTGATTATTTTACAGATGACAAATAGAAAAAAACATTTTTGAATACAGTTTGGTCACCATGTGACGTCTTGTCGCTTTCCATACAGCGTATGTCAAAAGGTGACCATGATTACTTAGTATAAGATTAATTTTACGTGAAAAATAAGAAAATTTAAACTAATTATCTTTTAATCAAATACTACTACATGATAATGAGGATCATTTACAGAGTCAGAAAGAGTGGTTTTGGATCACGACCCAGAAATCACCCTGTATGTATAAGGAAGTGGGACGGAATGCTTTGTCTAACGGCAACGAGATCAAGCTACCTATAGCCTGTCCAGTATCTATTTGGACCTGACCATGTTGCGGATTTTCAGTGGAACTAATTTATTTTAATGGCAATGATTTTTTTTGACAACAGACGTTGGAAGTCATGAATGTCACCTATGTAAACAAAACGAAAATAATTCCACATATTTCAGAATAATAATCGATTTTGCAATCAAAATGCCCAATTATGTTCCCCCGATGCAAAACAAATCATTTTAAATATTCAAATGGTCACGGCAGAAAAAGAACGAAGGATTCAGCAGCATTCTAAACATTGTTTTGAAATTAGTTGCTGACATGACGGATATAATGAACTGGTTAGCTTGGTACTAAATATGTATATTAATTATGAAATTAATATTATTATCTCATGCGTCGTCTCGGCGTCTGTAGTGTTGCAATCAAAAATATACACAAAAATAATGTGTCGCTACCGCCATTGCCACCAACAAAATCAAAAATTCACAGATCTCGTGCACTACACGACCATCAAGGTACATTGAAAATGAACTCAACAAAATAAACATTTGCTAACGTTATGCCAATTTGGTTGATATATAATATATAAACATAGCTCACATACAAAATTCCTATTAAATAGGCAAATTTTTAAAACGCAGCCAAGTTACGGTAACCACATAAAAAGGCATTTGCCACTTTACTAATATTCACGCAAGATAACGGCGACTTCAAATTAACTCGACCTCCAAACTCCGACTATAACTATAACAAGAATTTTCAAAGTCGAATTCAACATGACACCCTAGGCCCCAGGAGAAGGATACATTATATGATATCATAACCTTGATTATTTGTTTAATTTTCTCGCAATCGAAGTGAAAAGCAGATGTATAACTCATGTATAAAACTCATTATATCCTCTACTTTATATCGATAAATTGTCTCGGATAAAATGGTTTGTTTTATGCAATCTCAATCAACTATTTTATTTGCCAAGGTTTTGGAAGATATTGGTCTTCCAAAACATCATTGACTTATCCACGAATTGCTATTTCCCGGGCACTGCAATAATGTGCTATTGTTGTCTCGAACTATAATTAATAATAATTTATTATAGAAACAATACATGTTTAATTTAAACAATTTGAAATATAAAACTAAAACTAACTATAATTGTACAATTGTGTTGATTTAAAAATATATATATTACCTACTAATAGTTGTTCTGACTTTTTGACTTCTTTCAAAAAGGTTAGGCTACAGCGCAAACCCTAGACCCGATCGTCTTTGTTTTAGGCTCAAATTGTAGCCGACTAAATTGTCCAGAGGAGTTTTGATCAAAATTTTGATATCATTCTTCGTTTCCAAAATATCGAGTGCCAAAATGAAAAAATCGGAGGAAAAAAAGAAAACAAATAGACGACTTCAACGAATGTGCCATAAGGCACAAAATTCATGAATTCAATGCTGTGCGAAAGCAAGTACCAACTCACAAAACTCTGCTTACCGAATTGAAAAAAGATATTGGTTTTACCGGTAGTAGGGAGTACTTGCGATTGCTATTGCACAGTATGAGATTCAAATATAAAAAGTGCAGAAACCAACGGTCCATATTGAAGGAGCGGTCGGATATTGCGGTTGGCGGGAAAGTAATTTAGACGAAATATAAGAAGACAAAAATATACTTCTCGTTTATTTAGATAATGAGACGTACATCCATACTTCTCCTAACCATGCAAAATGTTGGCAAAGCGAAAATGAACTAGGTGTGTCTAAATCCGTTTCAACCGGGTAATTATGGGCAAACCGTATAAAAGTGGCGAGCGAGAATTATTATTCCGAATTATTATTAATTAGGACACCGTGAGAGAACAACGAGAGGTGATTATCGCAGAAAAGCGGCAATGTTTACATCTCATCAAGTCTTTGACCGCTAAGTTTAACAAACAATGTTGGTACTTTTTCAATGTTTGTATGAAATTCCATTAAAAACCTCTCGTCTACCAGAACCCGCAACGAGAATTATGTTGCAGCTAAGCTAACAGTTATACAGAGTGTAATCCCTTTTTATAAAAGTTACTAAAATTGTCTATTTTTACAACATAGGTATACAGGATGTTTGGTAACTAGGTGCAAATACGTTCAGGGATGATAGAGAAGGTAATTTGAAATATTTTATACACAACATGCGTTAGTACAAAGTCTCTTAGTTTCCAAGATATGCACTATTTTATTTTGAAAATTGTACCTATGTTTTCCATACTACATTTGGAAAGGATACGGACCCGGGTATGTCCTAAAACTACGACCAAGACCACCGGGGAATGGGCAGCAGCATTCCTAGAGTGCGGTGGAGATACTGCGATCGCCAACCCGCATGCCAAGCGTGGCGATTATGGCATTCGAGTGAATAGGCATCTTCTGGGTGAGCTCGCTTCATCGTCGGCCTCATCTTTGCCCCCTGGCTAGATGCTGGCCAAGAGCAATCCCATTTTTAATAAAAAAAAAAAAAAAATTACCCCCATGAAATTGGGGGAGGCCTATGTCCAGCAGTGGGCGTCCTAGGGCTGATATGGTGGTGGTGGATACATTTGGAAAATGTTTAGATTTTTTTAAATGTATATGTTGAAATAACATACTCAAAGTAAATACTAAGTATTATTTTTGTTGAAATTTTCAGTGTTTTACTGCTTGTTCGTGAATTGACAGATAAGGTCTCGAAGATATTAAGCAAGTACTTACTTCAAACTATCTTCACCCCCTACGGGAAAAAATCTCAATATCTTTGGTCACAGAAAGACAATTTTCTTCTGGGAAAACCTGGTGTGTATAAAAGTAATAAAATTAATGGTGTGTAAGTTGAGTATATTTATGGTAGTTTTGACATAGGGCAAACAAAACGCACAAAAAAATGAAAATTATTTTTAACTAACATCAAAACTACGTGGGCTAATCAGTAAAACTGCCATAAAAAATTCCTTTCAATCATTGATGTACTATTATAGAACTAGATTCACAATCAGCCCACAAAAATGGCCCCAGTGAAAGTACCGCCCGCACGACTCGGGCGGTACTTTCCTGTTTAGTCGTGTTTGGGCCGCAGATAGTGACAGTTGTCCGACAATGACGAAATCTGTTGTGAAAAACTGCTTTAATAGCTACAAAAAAACAAGGAAAAAGACGGAATATACTTCTTTAGGTTAATTATTTTGATAACGTTACAAAATTTATGTAAAGTCCTGGTAATTTCATGTTTTTGAGTAAATAATTTTGTTAGTTCAAATGAAAGGTTATCAAGGAACAAAATATAAGGAGTCGCTATTAGATCAATATTTTTTTAAACTAAATTTATGAGGAATGATATTGTGTTTTTTGTGTTTTAATTCAATAATTCCCCAACATCCTCAGCGACGTACAGAATGGACCGGTATTTTAGCGCAAAATAAACGTGACGCACTCTATAAACCAAGCCACACGAGTGTTGTGAGTTCGGCCTATTTTCCTATTTCCGACATATGCAGGACCAATAAAGGCTTAAATCGACTAACTGCAACTGCTAAACCTGTCTTGAACGTAAGTCCGTTCGTTCCCGACTCAAACTACATTATTAAAATTCTGTTTTAACATATAATTTTAGCGTGAAAAATCATGCAGAGGAATACATTTCCATATAGTTATATGAATTGATGTAATAAAAATCAATTTATCGTTAATATATTTAAAGTTAACTTAATATCTTTCAAGTTCATAGTCGGTATCTTTGTTTTATAGATGTCAGAGATAGATGACGATGACTTGCAAAGCAAAAGTTGTAAAACTACTAATGCCGCTCCAATGGCAGAAGTCAGTACTTTTGAAATAACTACTTATGGTCTTGCTCAAGAGTTTCATGAATGTAAACATCTTAATCTCTAACACAGAAAAAGAACAATCACAGAATGTGTGTGAATGTTGTAATGGAACGTTTTATTAATTTTATTTTGTTCAAAAAAATTATTAATATAGAAATAATTTAAATAACCAAAGCGACTCCATTAGGTACTTTCACTGTTCACTTTTGACATTTATAAAGTAAACATTGGTAGCCAGTATACGACAGTGGCATTTTACTAAAAAGTTTTTACCATGTTGGTTCTTATGTTTGCAAATTTGACACTTGAGGCTAATGTCTGTAAGTTCTTTTTTGTACACGTATGAAGTTTTTAACTTGACTCGGACTATAAAGAAGCGCTATTATCAGCTATTGGAATGTAACTGTCAGTGTCATCTTGCGCCACATTTTTAGTTATTTATGTTCGGCATTGTGTGTCTATTTCTAAATCTTATGTCAATGCTTTCAATGATGCATGAGAAAAAATGTACGATTCCAGCACACGAACATGCATTTTTCGAGAATGACAGGAGGCTTGTACGAAACAGTGGGGCGTAGGTATATAGGCTGACATATATTATTTATTTATTTATACATCCCACACCACATCAGCCCTAGGACGTCCACTGCTGGACATAGGCCTCCCACAATTTCATGGGGGGTAAATGCCATAATCGCCACGCTTGGCATGCGGGTTGGCGATCGCAGTATACATACATACATACTAATACTACTACTATACATACATACATACATACTAATACTACTACTACTATTATTTTAACTTGTTTAAATATTAAAGATCATACACAAGTATCAAGACTAATTAGTGCCTTATCTTCAGTGTTATCATATACCGATTTACAGACAATAAATTAAAATTGCTGGTGCAGACTTATGCTAGTCAGACTCTAACTGATATGACATTAATGCAATATTTATTCATAACTAGCGACCCGCCCTGGCTTTGCACGGGTGCAATGCTGATACTAAAAAAACTACAGAATGTCTTTATATACAACCCGGCTGCAGCCGGTACCGCCGCAGCCTCTATGTTCCTGTATTTATAATCTGTAATATATTCGAAAATATTCATATTTTAAATTACAAGATTCATATTATAAATTAAATGCACAATATATTTAAGGTACTTTATTGGATAAGGATGAATGCTGTATTGCTTAAAATCTGTATTGCTTCGTAAATAAGCCATTATTTCTCGTAAAAAGTAAAGAATAAAAATAGTTATTGTGGGTTATCCCTAAGAGATAGACATATACTATCGCGGACTCTTTTGCAGACCTTTTTAAGTTGTAATACTGTAGTACATTATTTTGATCTCGTAGTGTTTGCAATGTAAGCACCAAAAATTTGTATATTTACGACATCACATTAGAAACCTCTAAAATTATCAGAGTTTCTCTACTATATTGTCCATGTATTATACATATCATTGATATGTATGATACATGGAGGAAGGCCCTTCGTCTTGAATCATTCGAAATCCGTTGCATAATTTTAAAGATCTAAGCATACATAAGGGACAGATAGACAGCGGAGCGACTTTGTTTTATACTATGTAGTGATATTTCTAAGTAGATATCCTTACACTTTACACATATTTAATATGTAAAAGTATCGGCTAATTAACTCTACTTAGTTATGCTAATTTCAACTGTAATATTTGTTTCGTTATTATTAGCAAAATAGGAGTTCGTGCGTAGGTATTTAAATTAAAAAAATCATAGATAATTATTTAAAACATCATAATGGAAAATTTTAGTAGGTACCTCTTTGCTCTGCTCATGGTCAATGTCATAAAAACAGTAGGTAATTTGAAGAGGAAATACGCATATCCGAAGATGAAAAACGTAAATGATGTTAAAAAAAATGTTTATGGTTAATTTAACAAGGTATAGGTACTTATATTGTTTTCGTTTGCCCTCTGTTTGTGTCATAGTTCATAGTCAATCACAATTACATTGACAATGAACTTAAACACTTTAATGTGGCAAATAATAACTAGGTAAGTAATTAGTAGTTAAACCAGTAAGATCCTCGTAACTCTAAGCCTACTAATACAGATAAACATGTTTTCTAATTGTAAGAGGTAAATTACCTACAAAAAGCATTAAAAAAACTTATAAATGTTTGTCTTTACTCAAGATCTATTGACACGGAATCGCAATTACGTAGGTAAGGTACCGCATATTCTTACATTTTCCCGTTATTATATGTAATTGGAAGCCATGATGTAACTACTTGTGATTTTCTAAAACGACGAATTAAATTATCTTACCCACTTTTTGTGCGGTGAATTTTACCTTTCATAATATACTTTAAAATTAGTCTAAATAGTACCAAATAAGTCATCGTCTGTAGTTACAGACACGCTAACATTCTCTTTTGCTATTTGGCAAGATGTTTGAGCGCTATACTTAACGTGTAAGGCAGAGAGTAGCTCGGCTGCTCTACTATACTCTATTCGAATTATGAAAACGATAGTTCTTAAGTATTCAGAATTACGATTAAGCAATATCCTACCGCCAGTGTTAGGAGTGTAAATGGTAAGAATTAAATCATACAAAGGTGTACAAATGGCACTTGAGGTACAGTACAGTTTAGATTGATTTACACAGTGTTATCTCATAAAAGAAGACCGTCACTTTTCAGCATTCACCAGCAAAAATATTCTTACAGCAGAGCATTGTTTTTATGAATAGTGGAATTCGAACAATAAATTTTTCAAATTCTTATGTATGTATGAGTATCTCTTTTTTATTCATAGGCGATGGTGTCTGCTTACCATCAGGCAGGCCGTCACTTTGTTTGCCACCTTCATTGTATAAAAGAAACTTATTGTTTCTAGGCTGCTCCCTTGGCAATGCATATCGGAGTTCCTGCGGCGCCTAGTGCCCGACGCGGTCCCGATGACCCCCGCGGCGCCCGCGCCGGCCGCCGGGCCGAAGCCAGCGCGCGCGGCGCCGCCCGCCAAGCCCGACGCGCGCCCGATGACGCTCACGCCGCCGCACCGACACGACAGGCGCGTTTGACGCACACAGCTTTACAGGGACTTCGACACGCGCACGCTCGTATAACGCTCATTCTCGGTGGCTGCTTAATCCCAAGTGGTTGGTCAGAATTCATATTTCACATTCCAATATTGATACTTATAAATTTTCTAGGCGCGTTGAAGCGAGCGGCCTAACAATACCTTAATATTGATATGTGAAATGTTGAGTAAGATTGGCCTCCAAGAACTGAACTAACTCCAAAGCCAATTTTTGAAACGAGCAAGCTGACCTTTGGTTCTTCAGAATGCGACCGAGATTATAGTGCTAAGGTGAGGTATTATATTATATATAGCGAATATATCGCACGATGTTTTGTGCGCGAGTTAAATAGATCCCCAAGAATTGTTATATTGTGATGTAAAGAGAGACTTTATCGAGAAGGATCTTCGATGATCGCTGCTGACATAGTGAATCCTGTGATAAAAGGTGTGTTTGGTATGTTGACTATTGGAATTTCAAATAAATAGTATAACCATCAGCATTAAATTAATTTACATAAACAATTGCTCAATCAAAATGTTTAGTAAGATGATTTTACTGACAAGAGATTGTCTAAGAGCCTGAGACCAAATCTTATTCTAGTTCTGGCTAATTAATTCAAATGAGTTGTAACCCAAAATTGCTACGAGAAAGATTAGAGCAGTGCCACTTTTTGTTGTTATTCGGAACACTGGTAAAGTCTCTCACATTTTTGTATTTAGTTAATTTTGAAGTTGTTATAGCACTTGTCGACCAAAAATTGCGTGTATAATGATGTTACACACAGAGTTAACGTTTATTTGAAATCCTTCGTAATGGCAAATCACGCAAATATAATTAGCAGTTTATCTCTCTAGCAATGTGCCATTGATGAAACGCAGAACTTTTGGAAATCAATTCCATAAGTACAAATTGAGAATCTGTCGTGAATATTTACTTCATTATAATTATAAAAAGAATGCGTCTAATGGGACCTTAATATAACTGGTTTATATTTTTATTATAAAAGAGGACAATATCTGTACACAGGCCTTGTAAGCAAAATAGGTAATAAAATTGAAGCATTCTCATTTGAACGGTACTCACACTTTCAAACTAGATCCAACTTTTAGATTTCCAATGTAAGTTTAAAAGTTTGGACCTTGTTTTTGTACGGATAGCTTTTAGGAAAATCAATAGTGGAACTAAATCGCCGTATTCCGAGGGATATTTAGGTATCTCTTTAGTTTCACTAAAATATGAATAAGGATATGCTCGGTCTTATCGTGTAACATTAAACTCTATCGCTATGATAATTATTTGCCACTTCAGTCACAGTCGTAGTGTCAGGCCCGCGGGAAACCTCAGGTTTCCGGATCACGAAATACGGTTTCGAAGCCACTTCGAAGGCGCCTGAAAGCGGCACTCAATGGTTGGTTGATTTCGCATTCGAGCGTTCTACGGATTACGAATCAAAAAGGCTTGAACGCGCTTATACGCCCTAGGTTCCGCTTTCTGATCCCAAAACTGTGTAAAGGAAACTGATCCGGTAATCTGACGTTTGCGTTGTGCCATATTGTGATATCGTCAGAGCTTCCTGTTTCATTTTAAGATTCGTCTACTTACCAAGTTTTTCTATGTTAACTTAGGTTAAGTAATGTAATGTATTGTTACTGTGGTACTTAGTCAAACTAAGAACGACGAGGATGTGATAGCGATTACCTTATACGATGTAGTGACAACGATATTTTTTACATTCCATAATTAAGTTACCTGTAAATATATGCAGTTAAATATACTAACATGGATAAACTAACCACCCACCAAGTATATAATTTTAATATGGGCCAATAACGCCATGTTGGTTCTTTTTTCGTTCCGGCAACTATTGCTAACTGACATTTGGGAAAAAAGCGAACCTATTGCAAATGCTAAATTTCGCTTCCATGCAATCTTGTGGTCATTTACACAGCGACAATACTTATATCGATATTAACTATACGCTAATATGTACCATATAAAATGCACATAAGCTGATATGACAAACAGGGCTATGCATTATTTAATGTGCACTGCACTCAATTTTTAATGCCTATACTTGTGGGTGTGAATGTTAATTTTATGTATCAAGTGTTTCAGTGAAACTTACTTTGGACAAGTATATCTAAGTAATACTAAAACATATTTAATTTACTGATTATAAGTTGTAAGGTAAACGCAAATTTGAAATTGCTCAATTATCGGCTTACACTAGCATATATGTCAATAAATAACTTTAATTTTGGGTGGTGCCAGGGCTTCCGCATAAAATGTATATAATGTATGTATAACGTAGCCATGTGGCTGTTACTTTATTGGCATGAAAAGGTATAGGTGTATAGCTAGTTATGAAAATCATTTCTACATAAATCATATTCTACTGTACATTTTGTTTACCTACTTAGGCTGTGTTTCATAAAGACCTGTTCGACCGAATCCGATCAAATTGTAGTGACTCGGTACACTTTTGGTGCACAGAACGTCTAGCGGGTCTTTATAGAATTGGGCCTTAACGAGAGGGACCTGTAATGTTGCATTTATTACAAAAAATGTTTTATTAACTGATTGTTCAGTTAAAAATATTTTTGTAATATTTTGAAAAAAAGGGAATAAAAACATTAATGAAATGTTTCAATTTGTTTTATTTTTTAATACAGGTTGTAGTGAATTTCATTTAACGGTTGGAAAAAAAGTGCAAACAATTTCTAGCTTTTGACTTTTTAGCAATGTAAATTCGTATTTATACTAATTAAATATAGGGATATGCGAAACTAAACCAAAGTACCGTAAGTAAAGTAAGCAAAAGTATTCTTACTTTTGCAGAGCAATAATACAAGAAAATACGTGGGCCACGACCGGTCGTGAATTAGTTTTTGATCAAATTTGAAATGCCTTAGTTTGCATGAGTATATCAATTTCTAATAAGCACATGAAGGGAATCGTAGTACAGGTGTGTAAAAAAGGGTCCTTATTCAAAATACTGAAATATACAATACGACAAATATTCCCTATAATCCGTTGATATCAATGTAAGTTATAAAATGAAACGCCAATATAAACTATTGACATTCATATATATGTATGTACATTGGTAGGTACTATTAATATGTATTTGTTCAACCAGTGTTGTTAATGTGAAGGGAGGAAAATAAATATCTCAATGCTCAAACTAGACAAAATGTACTTATGTATGACTATGAACTGACAACAACAAAGTGTTATCCTATAGCTAAACAACAAAATGGCATCATTAGGAAATACCTACTTAATAAATCATCTTATGTACATAATACATAATGCAAAAGACTAGCAATGTTACGTTCAACATTAGTAAAGTTCTTAACATAATCAATAATTTGACTATAGTTATAACATAATAATATGTGTTAGCACCTAAAGGATTTAACTCTCAACATTTAACTTAAGTACGGCTAGTCACAAGATATTAAAATTATATACCTAAGTATTTTTGGTTCCGCTAAATTTTAAATATGCATAGGTTTTAAGTAGATAGTGTAGATATCTATTTTATTTCAGGTGGGGCACCATCTTGAAATTCGTACAGAATATATTTACAACAGTTAGGTACCTACCTAGTTTAGAAATATTTCAGCAGTAGATAAGTACCTACAAATTTATAAGATAAATTACGAATGCGCTAATCTTTATGAGCTCTGTCCTTTACATTTCAGGTGCCTACTCGTATAACTAATACTTAATATAGTTAAAAAAATATTATACACCTACATATATTATTGAAAACAAAGCACACCATTAAAGAAAACATCAAGTTTTATTTAAAGAACCAACGAATAAATAAATATGAGCTACATAATAAGTAAATGTTCGACATTTAAGCTGCAAATCTTACCAAATAAGTACCTATCTAAATGGCGGAATTTAACTCATATTTGTTCAGCTAAGTATATTATATTATACCAGAAGGGCTTATTTGATTCGGCTCCGAATCCGAACTCTACATATTTTCAGGATGCGAATTCCTTGTAACCTTGCTTGCACACAAGCAACAAACAGTTTATTATCAAATAAATTTTAGGATTTGGTAGAACGGTCAAACGACACGCATCAGGTAAGTATGTACCTATCAGTTTATGGAGCCGATTAATTTATTTACCTTACTTACATACGTAATATCTACTACACTCATTTTGATTCATAAAAGTCAATCTATGGTACAATATTGTTACCTGCCACAGCACCACGTTAGGTGGAGCTTTATAAAAATTAACCTATTTCAGAAACAAGGACAAACCTAACGAAATACAAAACTATAAAAAAAAAGTAAAAAGCTAATTCTTATCCCTAGGAAAACTGTCCGGTAACCTGAATTCTGAGATCGGTGATATATACAGGGGATTCTCTTCGTGTGCATTCAGTCTACTCATCTCCGCTTCCTGAGCAAATTTAGCGTACGCCCGTCTATCGGATACTATTTGGGCACTCTTGATGCCCATGATAATGACTATACCTCCGCCTATCACACAGGCTATAATGATTAACGCGCTGGTCATGAGTCTGGCGCTGGTGAGCTGCCCACATTGCTTCGAACGGATGAGAATCTCCATAGCAACCATGTCTTGAATGCTAGCGCTGTACGTGTACCTATATTCGCACTCCATATCGCCTTCTTCAACTCGAAGGATGCAGGAAACTTCGTCGGTCCCTGTGGTATCTAAAAAAAAAAGAAAATACGTAACATTTTAGCATGGTAGCATGAAGTATATAATAAATAAATATTAGGGGACAATTTTTACACAAATCGAATTAGTCCCGTATAAATAATAATATGAGATAGTAATAAAGATTAGACCTGATTTCAACGCTCCAACGCACAATGCCATGCATGCAGTTAACATGCCTATAACTTAAGCATACACGCGTATTGATGTAGTTTGCTAATCAATCAAGTTCATATTTTAATGATGCGAAAGTCAGTTAATTTAACAGTTATTTGTCTACCACAAACCGCGTCGTAACGATTAAGAGACTTTCCAGTGACCAACACGAGACCACAAAGTAAGAGATCATAATTAACCTATTTTTCTTCATCATTACTCATGTATGACACTTTCTTGATGCTCATGTGTTAATAAAATGAAAATAATTTATTCCAGAACAAGTCCATATTTGCAATTACTTATATTATTATTAAATTGAAATAATGAAATAAATACATATTAAAATTAAAAATGAAATTACATTACAATACAAATTACAAAAATCAGTCCACATCGCAGCAGTTAATAAAACGATGGTTTAATTTATACATATATTAACCTTTGATGACTGACTACAAGGCAAATAAGTAGGGTAATTGTGGAAGCAGTGGATGGATCATACTTTATTCAGAGTCACATAGCATAGCTCCGAAACTATACAACTATTGGTGTCAAGCTCTGATCAAAGAATGATTCGATAATTATCTACATTTATTCCTGGAGTCACTTAAATATATACTGTGATACTTTTGTAAATAAGAGCGCAGCAGTCTTATTATTTTAGTCCAATATGGCGCTGACCAAGCGTGTTCACTTGACCCAATGTCGCCCCAACTAACCCTTATAATTGTAATGAAATTAAATTTTTATTCAGTAAAGCAGAATATACTTATACTGTCCAGTCTCAATATAAGTTATGTATACTTAGCCCATACCTAGGCAGAATGCGACGCCGCGGAAGTTCCGTAATGACGTCAAGCGGCGAGGTGCACAGTTAATTTAATCGGGTTGTAGGAACAATACTGACATAATGTATAAATTGGATTAAATAAAATAATTACCATATTACCACCATTAATTTCTAAAATATGTGCCAAGGAAGATTTTAAAATCAATTAAATTGGAACTAGCGACTTTTTACTGCTTGTAGGTATTCACATGATATTCAGACGTTCAGATGCAACTTTCACTGCATACTAGTGCATACATTTTAATAGAAACGGAAAAAAAATCTAGAGTAATGAGACCTGTAAGTTTTTTCAGAAATCTCTTCGAACATAACGGGTTACATATTCTATGTCTATTTAGCTTTAAACGTGGTCTAAACAATTTTTTAATTTTTCCACAGAACAATTTAATGTTCTGTTTATTTTTCAAATCATTGTAAAATATTGGTAGGACTTCTTTAGTCTTAGTCAAAACACCTAATTTTGCCAAGAGTTGAACAGTAGGTATACGTAACATACCAAAGAAGAACCTAACGATTATTTTGATTATATTTTTCTTATTCTGTGATACTTAAGCCTAATGTGACACAAGAATTACTTTCAAGGATTAACTACTTGAAAATGGCGCTTGCCGCGTGCCGAAATATCCTAAACTCAACAATATTAATCTGTGGCTCTAGTGAAAAGGGGTACTTACAAGTCCTATACAAATTGTACGGCACTTATACCCTTTTTCACTAGGGTCACAGTAATATATGTACATGGTAAATACCCCGTTTTGAACAGTAATTCTAGTGTTAGTGACCATGTTAGCTTGAAATCGTCTAATGTGACACACGTTTCGAGCATGAAAAAAGAGAATTGATTTATTTTTTGAATATTACAGTGGTGTGGTAACAATTCATTCACTTCTGACATTGAAATAAAGTTGAAAATTGACACGCCAGGAATCATATAACCACCAGAGGGGCTAGTATGATCGCTTATATGTCGGACATATAGCATTCGTCCCGTACTGTCAAGTATGTAAGTGCGAGAGGGACGAATGCTATATGTCCGACATATAAGCGATCATACTAGCCGGGCTGATGGCTATGAGCATAGTATTCTGGGGGTCTACTCCGAAATTCAAAATCCGAACTTCGTACGGTGCCGTCCCTCTCACTCTTCTGCAATACACTATATGAGTGAAAGGGATGGCACCTTACGAAGTTCGGATTTCGAATTTCGGAGTAGACCCCCTGGAGTCCTCCTCATTAGATCTTTCATGCCACGACGATGGCAAAGATGCATACATACGGCCTGCGTGGGTCAGCTGACATCGTAGCCTACAGGCGCTTGCATGTATGTATAGCCTGTGCACTGATAACCCGGAATGGTGCTTTAAATATTAAGTACCTGTGTCCGAGAGCTTCTCGGTCACTGTGTAGTTACTCCCGCCGATGACGCACACTTCAGTACAGTTCTTGGACAGGAAACAGGAGACGCAGGGCTCTGCGTTGACGCAGAGCGGGTTCTCACAAGTCGCACAGGTCTCGCAAAACGCGCCGGCGTATTTGCTCCCTTCCACCGTTGAGGAGCACTCGCAACGACCTAAAAAAAATAAAGACATTTGAATTTATAGGACCCGGCTGGAAGGACCTTTATATTATTACTTACCTACACAACATGTTTGGATGTATATATATCGCAACCCGCGGTACCGACTATATTTTTTCGTAAAAATGGTAATTTAGTATTCTATAAATCGGTTTCGATAAAATAAAAAATTATGAAAAGTTTGCCGGTTGAACATTACTTACTTATTCTGTGGTAAACAAAGGACTCCCATTTCCGGAATAGTCAAGATTATTTAATGTTGGAAACTATTTCTGAGTTGAGAGTAAAGTCCCGGTGCTCGACACTGACCCAATAAGGCACTTTCAATCTTAGGTCATAATGACAGAGGTCATCAATAGGTGTTATCTTATTTATATTTGGCAGCAAGGTGTCGACAAAACGGTTCTGGCCCGCAGTGCGTCCCCTTCGCCCCCGCTCGTGCAAGCTTGACGATAATAATAATAATAATAGGGGGCCTTTACCTTATTCCTTACTGAAATGGCCAACATTCCCGGATGCCTCATTTCACCTATTTATCCGACTTGAAAAAGGAGGAGGTTCTATGTTCCACTGTATGTTTTTTTTTTTATGTATGTTCACAGGTTTTTCGGTTAATTAGTAGACCGATCTTCATAGTTATTTTTTGATTCGATAGAGTACAGGTATACTCCTGAGGTGTTCCCATTGTCACTAAGGTTATTCAGGCGAGCTGAGGGATGATGATGGAAGGTACAACCCCTTAGTGGTATTCATCGATGATTATTCGGTTCCGACGATCATATACTTAAAATGAAAAATTACGCAAACTATAAAAAAAAAGACTTAAAACAAAAGATCTAACAAAATCTTACTACCTAAAAATACCAAAAAGCAAAAAAGAAAATTAATTACTTATTTAATTCAAAAGACAAAAATGCGCATCATTTCTATTAAATCGAAAACTTTACCCGGTGTTTTGGCTTGTGCGATGCATATTATGTGTCGTTCCTGTCGATACAGTCGCACACGCCGCCACTCCAGCTTTCAGCGCACACGCACTGGCCGCAGACATACGCCGCGTCCCATACCATAGCGTTTTAAACCTTAGTCAACGAACACAATGTAATGAACATATCTCGTACTCACCGCAGACGCACTCCCCGTGTCCCGAGCACACCTCCCCTGCGCCGGGCGCGATGCATGTGTCATTCCTGTCGATGCAGTCGCACGCGCTGCCACTCCAGCCTTCAGCGCACACGCACTGGCCGCAGACACAGTCGCCGCGTCCCACGCCACCGCATTTTAGGCCGTTTTCACTGGAAAAAGATTTAAATTCTTTTGATTTAATGCCATTCTCAGGCTGGAAAAAAAGAATCGCCTCTTGAGCCTTTTTTTGGATCATCTTTTTCAAATTTCAATCGTATTCCAATTTCTTTCGCACGGTCGTTTTGACACGTTAGCTCGGCATTTTTGGATTGTAACTATTGTAAGTGGAACAGAAACAAGCAACACACCTTTTTTGCCTTTTTTAAAAAGTTTTCTAGATAACAGAGTAGTCATGCGCTGTCCCACAATAGTGTCTACTTCTACTACCACATAGGTTTTGTAATGTTGGTAATTTGGTATTCATTTACCAGTAACAGAACAGACACATTTGAACCTCGCTATCTGTCTATGGTTTAAATAATAATCCGTAAAAGAATGTTACGAAGAAAAGTGAATGAATATTGTTAACAATAACATCATCATCATCATACTCGTATAAGCAGGACGTCCACAGCTGAACATATGTCTCCCACAAAAAGTTCCACAAAGTTCCACTAACATTAACAATTTACTTAAAATTACAACTTATTTACAAACTGACGCAGGGTTGGAAAATGTTATTATAGTACATTACGATACAAGTGCAGCGAACAGGAAATTCGCAACGAGTGGTGATAAATTGAAACACGACCGAAGGGAGTGTTTTAAATCGACACGAGTTACGAATTACCTGTGCGCCCGTGTATCGTACAACGTTTTACAGTACATATGGCTCTTTAAAGTTTCGACATATGCACGTAATCTGTTGATTACCGCACTCGTGCGGTAAAGTAGCACCATGTGTATTGTACTGTAAAAATCATTTTTATCTTATCAAACTGGAATAAGGTTTGTGCTAAGTTGAGTTTATATGATTTAGACATTTATTTCTAAATCGGGCCTAAGAAACTAAACGCCTAAAGAAATAGTAGCTGCAATGTTGTGTTGAGTTAAGCCTGGAGATTTCGGACGTAAATCAAATAGGCATTAAGAGGGCGCAGCATGCTCGGTCTGGCTCGGTTCTCCATACAAACGTATTTACCCTCTCATTTTAAAACGCCATGCTAGAATAACATGAAAATTTGTATACACAATGGGATCCGGCATATCTAGGTCGGACCATAGTTTCTGTTGCTAGAAATTGTAAAAGAAAAAAAAATACAGCGGCTTTTTGAGTTTTTTACGGCTTGTATGAAAACCTTAATAATCGCTGTATTTTTTCTCCATTATAATTTCAAGCAACAGAAACTATGGTCCGACCTAGATATGCCGGATCCCATTGTGTATACAAAGTTTCATGTTATTCTAGCCTAGCGTTTTAAAATGAGAGCATAATACGTTTGTATGGAGAACCGAACGTACTGCGCAGTCTTAACCGAGTTACGACTTATTGCGTATCGTACAACTCCAATAGCAGCAACGCTTGTTTGCCACTGACGTGATATAAAAAAAAAATTGAAGCTAGTCGTCATTCTTTTTTCACTTCCAATCGCATTCGTATCGTGTTTCAATATTCTATTTAGGTACTATCGCAGTTGAAATTACTATCAAACTATCACGCTTAGACCTATTGCTTGGGTAACGATGAAAATACTACAGATATCGCTTGATCTTACACTACACCCCTTGCACTTGCCGCAGATGCAGTTCCCCGCACGCGAGTACGGCATATTGTAGTGTGTGCCGATCGGCTCGCGGCACTGCACTTCTCCTCGTCTTCTATAGAGCAGTGACATGTGGACAGAGTTATGTATGTAATTACCTACAAAAACACAATACCTACTTACCGGTTGATCTCACACGCTTTGCACTGACAGTATTTCCCCTCGAACCCGCGGTCGCATTTGCAGATACCGCATATGCAGTCCCCAGCGCCCGAGCACGGCATGTAGTGTGTGCCGTTCGGCTCACGGCACTGCGCGATCAGAGCCATGGACTTCTCCTCGTCTTCTATGGAGCAGTCGCATGAGGGGCCCGACCTGTGTATATAAAAAAAAAAAAACTTTTAATGTTTTATGAAGGGTTGGTTATGCTTGTGTTCACTTGAGTATTTCTGTTTTATACTACGTCAGCGGCACACAAGCGTACGGCCCGCCAATTCGTTTTGTATACGGTTTGCGTGGCCTATAGACCCCTGTGACTCCATCAGGATAATTATATGCGCATTGACGACGCTTTAAAAACTTGTACACTATTTTTAGCTCATTCCATACCCGGAGTGCTTGCGGGAGGAAATTCCTCAGATTTCATTTTCGCAAGCTAATTTTCGTTATACTTACCACATAAGTAAATGTAAATAATTTACTATTAATAAACACATAACTACAATAAAAACATTAAATTATTATGATTGCAAGCATGTTGCGGCCCACAATAAATAGCTGCTTACGAGTACTATTTCATTGTCTTTTGTTTTATGTTCGAAAAGCGTGTAAACTGGTAAATTATTGGCAATAATGTTTCGTAGTTTAAGTACCAACTAGTCTTGTTTAACCCACAAGTCTAATTAACCAAAAGCATTTCCCAGGTTGCAACCGGACTAAAATATCTTGTTTGAAACCCAACCTTGCCCTGTGAAACTTACGACTGAAATTCAAGTTTTTCGAGAAACTCACGTTGGACTTTGTGATACAAAAGCAGCAGTGTCGCGTCGTAGAGTCGTGTCGTAATTTTGTAAGAACTTCCTATTCCAAGGCTTAGGACCTCTCCTATATTGCACATAAACTTTCTGTCTCTTCCCTATTCGTCCCTAAGTTTGCACTGGCTGTCTCTGTTTTAGTTATCCTCATGAGCCGTAATTTATTTGGCCTGGCCCGATGCCGCTATAGTACGTCAGGCGTGGCATTATTTATACTGCTTCATCATCTACGCACAAGGACGCATAAACCCGCTTGTCTGAACGTACGGGAAACCAATGCGTAAACGTGGCCTGAGACCTAAGGCAGCGTCCAACCAACTCCAGCCCTTTGCGTAATAGTTTACAGTACTGTTGCTGTTCCACTTGCGCCCACATGCGGGTGTGGACCGGGGTATTAATTCACCCGGCTGACACCGACAGTGACATCATCGTTCGATTGTGTGCGTTTTAGTCAAACATCGGTTATGGTAAACAGAGAATCTTCTTTAACGTAAGTATAGGTACCATTAATTAGTCTGTGGCTTTAAGTAAGAGTCGGGTGCTTCAGCGTAGATTCAACCATCGGCTGATGGGGATCAAACAGATGCGGTATGCATCTCTACAGTATCGGATCCACGCAGGGGATTAAGTCCTTCAAGATCATCTGAGTCCTTTAAAGACAAATATTACATTAAATGAATAATAAAGGGCTCGCTATCAAATCAAAGTCCTGGATGTGCATGCTTGATATTTTACATATAAGCAGAAGCGGCTATTCGGTCTACATGCGACTGTTACTCACCATCCCACGTTGCACTGGCACACGCCACACACGAGGTGCGAGTTAACCGGGCAAGTCTGGGAAGAATTCGGTTCGGTGTTGGTGTCGCACTCGCATCCACACTGGATTTCCACGTCGAGCGTCAACGTGTCCTGGCCTAGTTGGCTCTCCGATATGCGTATCATTTGGTTTGACTGGAATTACAAGCGTGTGAATGAAAAACGGAACATAGGAGCGATGATGGTTTGAAATCCATTCCATCCATTGTGGTTAGGTTCGGTTTGTTTTATAATAATCCTGAAAAGTTTAAGTTTCTGAGAAAAACGACTAAGGGCAGATGATGATTACGGGAAACGTGACTATTTTGTTAAATAAAAAAGTATTTCATTATTATTAGTAACCCGTTACTTATATGCTGAAATTATGTTAAGGGATCGTAAATTGGAGTGACATGAGGATTTTTTTAAAATATAAAGACGGTAGCAAACAATCATACGGCCTGCCTGATGGTAAGCAGACACCGTAGCCTATGGACGCTTGCGCCTCCAGAATAATCACAAGCGCGTTGCCGGCCCTATATTGAATTGAGGATTCGTTGTGTTGAATGAAGAAACTTTGATGAAACCCAGCATTATTATTTCTAGACGATATTATTGACATCTCGTGACATCGACAATTTTACTACATCTTGGTTGGTCTACGATATCAAGATATTTACCATCTATCCTTTTTATCTCTCTAGGTAAATTAAAACAATTGAAAACAATTCCTGCACCTATTCGACAAGCGTAAAGTCGTTATGCTTTGTTTTCTATCGACAAGCGATAAACATTGGTTGTAAGCACATACTAGATGATAATATAGGTAGTATCTATAAGTACAGTATCAAACTGAAATTTCACGACTATATATTAAAATCAGGGCGCATACGAGTTTGAGAAGTGCATTGAGTCTTCTACAATGTATGGTGTCTGTGCAATTTGTGTTAACACCCAATCGTAAACTTTAGTACATATTTTTCCGTATGGCTATCCCTGCTTCCTGGTCACTATATTTGGCTTGTATTGAACTAAAGTTTACGGTTAGGTATACATTGTATGTTAAATTGAACGGTTAATAGTAAAGGCCGTTGTGTTAGTTTTATGTGTAGTCTATGAACGCAATTTGCATGCATGAACCTTTTTTGGAGTTGACTTTTAAGGTCCACTGAACTGTCAATAGCTCCACTCTGTTATGCCATTTTATTAAAGCAATATAATCTTTACTTAACACCCTTGGAGTTGTATTTTGACATTTCTTTGCGTTCTTCCGCGTTTGTATTAGTTAAGAATACATAAACGCATGCGCTTTCTTCAAATGAAACATTTCCTGTTGCATACGAATTGATGCGTAACATAATTATTTGATGTGTATATTTTGAGTGCATCTTCAAAGGGCACGAACGCGCGTGAAGGATGTAACGGAACTGATACGAGGCAACAATAATGCGCCGCGTTCAGTTACAGAATACATAAACAGAGGCGCTACTTGATAGTAATTAATTGACTACCTTCTTGTATTCGGGACATGACTCCAACGTGACATGGACTTCATAGTTGAGCGTCATGCCGTATTCGACACCGGAGCACCGCGTAGACTCGATAAGCGATCCTCCTTTCACTCCACAGTCCGTGAAGTACTTGACCTTCACTGGACCCTTGTTAGCATCGTCCTCGAAGTCCACAACACTAACGATGTCTTCGTATCCCGTTTTGACTAGCTTCAGTATGTTAGAACTGTCGCTTTCTAGCTTAGCGACGTATGTGAAATCTGCCATCAGCTGGTGAATGTTGTCGTAATGATCCTTCACTCTTTCCGTCACGGCGAAAATTACGTTCACCTAAAAATAACCGCATCTTTACTAGCGTCATAACGATGTAAACAGTGGAGAGTTTGTTTACATGAACCGGGATTCGTGTAAGCCACTATGCTTTAATCCAGCCGGAGAGGAAACATTATGTACCTTGTACTTATCCAAGAGTCTATAGACTTGTGCCAGCGATGGATAATCGTAAATGGAGTACTCGGAGTAATATCCATTATCGTCTAAATGGCACCGTTCGTCGTTTTTCTTGATGGCTCCACCTGAATATAATTTCAGATTATTGTCATATTACTTGACGAGAAAGCTGTTCAATACAGCTTTTTATAGCATCTATAAAAAGCTGGACTATTCAGAGCGCTATTATAATATGAGGGGCTTATGATAAATAGACAGCTTTTTCTGCATGTAAATAGATTTAAAACAACCGGTAAGTACGAGTTAAACTCACTTGGAGAGGGTTCCGTAACTAATGATACTTTAATAACTTCTTATTGGTTTCCAGTAGTCTATACTCGTTATAGGTAAAGAACTATTTAATCGGTCCAGTAGTTTCGGTGAAAATTGGTTGTGACAGACAGACGGACCAACACACGAGTGATAAGGGTTTCATTTCTTTCCTCTTGAGGTACGGAACCCTAAAAACTCATACCTTATAATATTTATATCCGCCATAACCCCCCACTATTACGTATTTACGAGTACGTGAGGTGCATGCCTCATTTAGGTGTTACTCATTTAATATAATTGTATTACGTATTGCTTACCTACTCCTTTATTTGTATGTACCATCATAGATGTGTCATAGATATACCTTCATTCCTCATCACATCATAAACGTATACAGCTACATTATTACGGGATATTATTTTTTTATTCCTAAGGTGAGCGTTAATTAATGTAGCGTTTACATAACTCATCTCTCTAGTGCAAAGTGCCCGTTTTTGCATAATTTTCTACTTCTGATGGATATAATTACCTAGGTAATGAATCAATTATCTGAATAAACACATTATAGTTCCGATATCATCCGATGACGTCATTTCAGCATTAAACCCTGAAACGCACAGAGCGCGGCGCAGCGTCGTTGCGGGGCGGAGCCGGTTTTGCGGTCAAGCGAACGCGGTCCGGCCGGGGCTCGACGCACCAAAACACACGTGTGTGACATATGAAGCAATAATCGACAGTCAACAGTATCGGAAAGATCAAAAATGTAAAACCGCCTCCGTGCCGCGCCCGCTCTGTGCGTTTCGAGCTTTATAGAGCTTAAAGCCCCCCCCCCCCGCACGCTCGACTGAACTCGATTCTTCATACAACGTAGTTTCGTTCTCATTTAAAAACGCCGTGCTGAAATAACATGAAACTTTGTAAACACAACGGGATCCACCATATCTAGGCCGAAAATAAGTTTTTCTTGCTAGCAATTTTATTGTATTAGAAAAAAAATACAGCGAGTTTTTTAGGTCTTGTATGAAAACCTTAATAATCGCTGTATTTCTTCTCCATTATAAATTCAATCAGCAGAAACGCATTTCTGGCCTAGATATTCCAGCATGCTGCTTTAAAATGAGAGCGAAACTGCGTTTGTATGGGGAACCGAGCTTCCTCCAGGCTCTTAATCGTCAAAAGTATTCGTCTTACCCAGCTTGCCGTCTCCCGCCTTGTGCAACAGTCCATCAGACAGTAGGATAATGATCTTCCTACTGTGCTCCGCCCAACCAATTTGGTCGCCGCAAGTCACCGCTAGGACCAAAGCGTCCAACTGCGCTACATCATCGCCATGGCGACCGTTACCTCGCAATTCTCTTATCCAGCTTGCCGTCTCCGGCGGTGTGAAACAGTCCATCAGACAGTAGGATATGATCTTCCTCCTGTGCTCCGACCAACCAATATGGTCACCACGCGCTTCATCATCATCGAGGCAACCGTTACCTCGCAATTCTTTTAACCAGCTTGCCGTCTCCCGCGGTGTGCAACAGTCCATCAGACAGTAGGATAACGATCTTCCTGCTGTGCTCTGCCCAACCAATTTGGTCGCCGCATGTCACCGCTTGCACCAAAGCGCCCAACTGCGCTCCATGATCGTCGAGGCGACCGTTACCTCTCAATTCTCTTACCCAGCTTGCCGTCCCCCGCCGTATGCAACAGTCCATCAGACAGTAGGATAACGATCTTCCTGCTGTGCTCTGCCCAACCGATTTGGTCGCCGCATGTCACCGCTTGCACCAAAGCGTCCAACTGCGCCTCAGCATCGTCGAGGTTAGCCGTCACCTTGCTGTCATTCACGTGCTTAATGAAGTTGCTCACCTGGCCGAATGAAAGAGGAGATGAAGGATTGCCAATACATGAACTAACAATATTTTGTGTTAGAACTTGGATCTATTTTCACAGTGAAGAGTAAAACTGTCTTATTCTAATCAATAATAACTAATAGAAGCAAGTGATTGATTGTTATTTTTGATATGAGCATTTACTGCCTGTAGTCATAGCGCCCTTATAGAGCTATTTTAACCACAACTTACCTACCTAGTTACGACGATTCACCAGCGTATACGTATTTGATTATATTTGGCAAGTACTATTTGTATTTCACACGCACTAAAATGTAATAGACAGGCTTATAAATTAGTCTGTCTGATTAAAATTCTGATAGAAGTAAGAACGTGCCGTTCACCGAGCCTTTGTATTTGTTCAGTTAGGTATGAGCCTAATGCTTTCCTTTTTAGGCTTTGTTTTGTCAAGTAAAATTTGATTTCATTACTTATTCGATTGCATTGACTGTATTCATTGTGAACTTTTCTTGCAAGGCAAGAAAGTCCTGGTCTTCCACTTTGCGGCTCTATAATTTGTGTCTTAAGTTTCAAATTGGTATAACACTTTCTTAGCTGACTGCACATGCACATGCCCCGATCTTATCTACTTAATTGAAAACGACGATTCAAATCCCTCTATGCGAGTCAGAAAATGTCACGTAAAATATTTCATTACCTACAACTTTCTATTAGCCAGTTTGTGGAGCACAAATAGGTACTCAGTTGAATAGTCTTCAATCGATTATTTAGTGTTATATTTTTCCTGAGAACAAATTTATGTTGATGAGTATAAAATTTTATTATAGTAGTGTAATATTTCTATACATTTTGTATAGTTACATATTTAATACGAATCGAATCTATTGTTAGGCACTACATATTAATGTAAAACAATTAAGTATGAGAAAATAATATTCCAAGATTATTCTTCACCTCAGATAAGTCCTTGTTTTATTTGGCTGAATCCGGCCTTATATAATTGTTTACTTCAATCAATCAAATTGTAATAAAACATAATCAAATGCGTGCAAAATAATAAAATCAAATGACAAAAATTTAAATTAAATCAATGTCACATTTACGAATAAAAATAATACGTTCTTTCCATCCACTTTTAGTGTAGGCACTCTTTTTAGAGGAAAGCAAAAGCGTATTATGAATTTATGAAAACGTAAAGTTACTTAAAGGATCCGGCTTTTTCAGTCAAATAGGTAATGTCAAAATCTGGCGTTCTGATTCGCACTCTAATACATATACGAACATAATGCAAGGTTCACGATAATCGCGTTCGTAATCAATTAAAGTAAGACACTATTTTACAGAAAACGCCGGATGCTTTAGGTAACTTTTCGTTTTCATAAATTCATAATACGCTTTTGCTTTCCTCCAAAAAGAGTGCCTACACTAAGAGTGCTATCCATAACCATTTTACGGTGTCAAGGGCTCCTACCTCGTTAGTAAGAGATAGATGGTGCCGGTAACTGTACGTCGGCTCGCATTTTTGCTCCTCAACATTGCAAGGGTTCTCTCGCCGTCTCTGATCCACATTGATATATGGCAGCACTGGTTTGTCTGCAAAACTGCCGAACCCCAATCTGGAAAAAAAACCTTATCGCATTAGTACAGTTCCACAAAAACAAGGGAAACCGGTTAATTCCAATGCGACAGCGAAGGTAAAAAGACAATTTTGTACTCAACAATTCTAATGACTAATTATCTACTAGGAGATGACATCATACTGCCTTGTTCTTGCCTATTAATATTATAGTCATTTTATATAACGCACAAGTAAGTGCATACGTTACAATAAGTACAGTCAACACTTCGTACTATGTCAAAGTGACCATTATATGAGATTTCTAGCAGCTTTCATATTGATTTTCACTGTGACAAGGTATGAAATGGCCTAGGATGCAAACTGTTGACCGTAAATTATTATGCTGGTCCAATCACGACTTATGCTGCTTTTCCACCAACTACAAAACGCACGCCGTACGAGTAAGTTCAAATCGAAGTTCAAATTTGCAAACGCAGCTTGCGGTAGCGGCGTGCGATTAGGACACCAGACACCAACTTGAACCAATAAAAAAAGACCAAAAATCCTGGATCCTTCTCATCTCACCTCTCTCAGCAAACTCACAATCACCACCACCACCATTGCTGTCCACTGCTGGACGTAGGCCTCCCCCATTTTAATGGGGGGTAAATGCCATAATCACCACGCTTGGCATGCGGGTTGGCGATCGCATTATCTCCACCGCACTCCAGGGATGCTGAACCCCATCCCACGGTGATCTTGATCGTAGTTTTAGGACATACCCGGGTCCCGGGAAACTCACAATGCCCATACCTAAAGTTATCGGTGAGATTCTTCAGCATATCCGGCAGGTCGTCTCTCAGCGAAACCAACGTCTCCTTGTCGTCCTTCATCGACCACGTCAGGTCCATCAGGTAGTATAGGTCCAGCGGGTAGTTCTTCGCTGGTCTGTATGAGAACTTTACTTTCACGGTCTCTCCTAAGAAAAACAATGAATTAACAAATTTCTGCACCCTTAGAATACAAATCTACATATAATGTCGTTTATAAACTGGTCGACAGCACGCGTGTAAGCGAGTGCGGAATCCATAATGAAATTATATTAATATGTCACAATTCGACCGTGACCTATTTAAGCATATGACCCCAAATAGTTGAAAATCCATTTAATTCGTAAGTAATTTACAATTTTGGGTATAACTAAAGGATATTTCGGCATGGTGTATAAACAGGTTCTACTCTTAAAACTGAATGTCTTCGTTTCTAGAAGGAGTTAGCAATCTACTGCAAACAAAAATAAGACTTCAACGTCTAATTATAACTGAATAATCTAATTTTAAAGGGACTCGTTTTTGGCTACCCGTTTTCACTCGCTTTGATCTGTCGATTATAACAAAACTAATATATAATACACACACGACGCATTCATTAACAGATGATATAATCCGAATTTAATTCAAATCCAATTTGTTTTCCCACCAACGCTAGCGAGAGTGCACCTTGAATAATTTTTAAGAAAAAAAAAACTGACTTCAATGGGGGAGGCCGGTGAAAGATTATTATACTTAGATGGTGCACTCTTAGATTCCATACAATAAAATAAAAATGGCTATAAGTATGTTTATAATGGTAGAAGACTAAGTACCCTCAATTCCTCATGGAATCATGGAAAAACCTTGCTTGCTTGACAAACAAAACGAAGAGAACAAATCGCCAAAGTTAAACTACGCGTCGTTAAAAAGTTCCGTTCTGATCATCATCAGCAGTTCAACTTCATCAAATGTCACTTTTATGAATGAAAATGCTTGATTAGTTCATGAAAATACTAAAATTACTATTTGTGTGCCTTTCACATTTGAGGAGTTCCCTCGATTCCTAATGGATCCTAATGGATCCCATAATCAGAACTCGAGCATAACAAACGTCAATCGTGAAAATAGAACTTGCTTAACAAACACAGCTAGAAGGAAAAATCGCGAAACGTGAACTTTTCGTCGTTGAAGAGTTCTGTTCTGATCATCATCAGCAGTTCCACTTCATCAAATGTCACATTTTTGTATGATAATGCTCGATTTGTTGATAAAAACACAAAAATCACTGTATGTTTGCCTTTAAGATTTGAGGAGTTCCCTCAATTCCTCATGGATCCCATTATCAGAAAACGAGCCTGACAAAAATTAATCGTGAAGATAGAAATTGCTTAACAAACACAGCTAGGAGGACAAATCGCCAAACGTGAACTTTTCGTCGTTGAAGAGTTCTGTTCTGATCATCATCAGCAGTTCCACTTAATCAAATGTCACATTTTTGGATGAATATGCTTGATTTGTTGATAAAAACACAAAAATCACTTTATGTTTGCGTTAAAGATTTGAGGAGTTCCCTCAATTTCTCATGGATCCCATCATCAGAACTGCGTTTTGACAAAAACGGGACCAACTTGTACATACTTACAATCAAAAAAAGAATTTTCCAAATCGGTTAAGAAATGACGGAGTTTTGGAGTAACACACATTAAAAAAAAAAAGCAACCGAATTGATAACCTCCTCTTTTGAAATCTTGAACTCGGTTAAAAAGGTACGTCCAATATAATTCGATTAATTCAGTAGCGCGTCATCGTAGCATTTCGTAACTCTCAAAGTTTTAATTGGCACTGAGAAGCTTTAATCAATATTCAGAAGATATTCAGTGTTAATTTTAACGGTGTTGCTTGACCGATTTACTAAAAACTATAAGTATTAAGTAAAATTTACAAGCTTTTGAAACTTGGCCCCTTCCTGATTTACACTTGAAACATAGCTTTATACAAGAGTCCTTGTCTTTGGTGTAAGAAATTGATCTAGGTACCACTGTACCACCTTTCCATACAAATAAAGCTCGAAACGCACAGAGCGGGAGTGGCGCGGTGCGGGGCGGAGGCGGTTTGCATTTTTGGAATAATCGAAACTGTCGACTGTCGATTATGCTTCATATGTCACACACGCCGCTTCCGCTCTACCGTGCTACCGAATACCGCGTGGATTTTTCGGTGCGACGATTATTATTCTCCTGTTAACAAGTGTAGCTCGTCTGTAATGTGTTAATTTATGGAATTAAATAAATAAATAATAAACAAATACATCTTTAGAATAATGCTCAACGTGCCGCGGACCGCGTTCGCTTTACTGCAAAACCCACAACGACGCTGCGCTGCCCTGTTTGTTTCAAGCATAATAGAGACGAACAGTGGTCGACCATTTTCTTGGCTGACTGTGCCATACACATTAAATGTAGAAACAACTTACGCGGCTTGAGCGACAGCCGGATCCTCTGCGGTTGTACCTGCACCACTGCCGCGACGTCAGACCCCACGTCCTGAAGGGTCCGGTTTTCAGCCACTTGCCATACCGGCATCGGCGGTTTTTGTATCATCGCCTCTGCGCAGCCACTCGCCACTAAACTGGTAAACAAATATGGTACAGAGGGGTAGTTTTTTTTACTTTCTAACTTATGTAAGACAATAATCGTGTACTCGTGACTATCATGCAATGACTAATCAAAAACTGAGTGCCTAAATTGTTGTTTTCGGTGCTGAATGTTTTTATCCTGCTCATTGACAATGGGATAATTTTCATGGTTGAACTAGGTACCACGATCAACAAATTGAGATTGAATATTCATAAAAAAATTGAGATTGAGAACTTAATAAAAACAGTTTTGTATGATTTTCCATTTATAACATCCCTGGTGTGGTGTAATGGATAACATAGATAACAATTTGAACCCATATTTCCAGATGTTTACGACCGATCCGGATAAAACCATATCAATCAGTTTATGTATTACTGAAGTAAAACCAATTAAAGTTCACGTTTTGAAATAATTTAGAACACGTAACTGATTAAATAAATAACTGTACATATCCGTAAGTAATAGTCCCCTTTTTTCATCAATATTCATAGACGAAAAAGATTTTAACCGTGCATATTAAGATAAAGCTTTAACTTAAAAATTCATAAGAGTTTGAAAACATTTGAAGTCCATATTTTTCCAATTGATTAAAACACCGACATACCACTACTCTGCCGGAAGTAACGCTCGTTAGGTGATAGGTAATAAATTGACTGACCAATTCTTTACAAGTATTGCACCTAATAAAAAGAAAACTGGTATTTCTTCGTCTTCTTGGCTACATTTGACTTCGTTGTCCAATGTTGTGATAATTCCGTATTAAATTAATTGATATCGGGTAGAATAAAACGAATATGTATAATAAAAAAAAAACCGCAATAGTGATTACATTTATAAAAATAAAAATATAATTATCAAATGTTTACTTACATAAGTCTTACATGAACTAAATAACTAAATTTAAAAAAATCTATTGAACTTATGGATTGGTTGTTTTCAGTAAAATTTACCAATTTATTGCTTTAAAACGTGAAAATGACAGCCTACATTATTCGCCATATATGGGAATGTTCCTTATTTTATTCCACCCCATACTCGGCAAGACCACCGATTGGGTACTCATAATATAGCTAGGGAACTAACTGTAACAAAGTACCTATGTTTTAAAGTTAGTGAGTCAAGTGCATGCTTTTGTCAGATAACCGACCTTAGTCAAGTAGGGAGTAGAATCATTGAGTCACTGGACTCATATCGTAAAAATTGAAAAAAAAAACCTTGTATTAGACAAATAAATAGTTCCGATCGATGCGAGTGCGAAAGTGTGTCATGCTTTATTAGTTTACTAGATGAAAGCCCGGCTTCGCTCGGGTGAAATAAATAAGAGAGAAATAAACAAAACATTTATTGGTGACAGTTATGCAAACGACGAAAGAAATAGTGTACAAAAATGTATAAAATAAAAACATTACAACAACGGATTATGATGAAACTTCGAATCGTATAGAAATATAGTCTGTAGTCTGGATTGGGAATAAAAGTATGGAATGGAATTATATGGAATTGGGAGTAAAAGATTACGCAAACGACGTCACGGGCAAAGGCTAGTATCTTTGCAAGTTAATCCTAAGCATTTTTATAAGGGTAATATTTAAAGGCACATAAAAAAATTGACACCGTAATCAGTACTGATTTGTATAGCCAAAATACTAATCGTTCATTAAAATTCAATTCAGATGTGCATTGTTAAATACTGATGTGCCAGTCAGTATTTTTGGTGCGAAGTCAGAGCTGCTAACGCGAAAAACAAATGAAGTTCGTGTATCTCCCTCTCTGTCGCACTTGCAAATTCGAGCGACACAGAGGGAAATACACGATGTTCGTTCGTTTTCGTTTCGCGATAGCAGCTCTGTATTCTCCGCCAAATTCCATTCAGTGGGGCCCTTTACACTCAATATTATCGCGATTTTTAAAATTGTATGGGGTCTGTTAAACGCTTAATACTATCACAATACTGGTGTGTCAATATTATCGTGGTTTTCAAAGTCGTATGGATTTTTCTTCAATATTCATTGCACGTGATACGGATCGTGATATGAGTATATCGCGTGATAATAATAACCATGTAACAGGCCCCTATGGATGTTGCTTCAATATTCAGTGTTTCACGTGATAATAATAACAGTTGGTGATATTTTCTCCAATTAATGGAAGCTATTTAACAACTTGTTCCGTTTTGCCAAAGGTATTTCACATTCCGATACGCGCACCATCCAGGAATAGGAGCCGTCAGACCAGAGGGCCTACCACAATCTGAAAACGAAGTATTTCCCTCTCTGCGCTCGAATACGCTAGTGCGACAGAGAGGCATATATATTTAGTTTTCGGTTGGTAGCACCTTAGTCCGAGCGTGGCGGACGGTCGAAGAAAGTCAAAGAACATTCCGTGTGTTGTCTGTCACACATATAATTTTTTAGCTTCCCATCGACCTATGAACTTGAAATTAGGTGATAATGTTTATTATGAAGTATATTTTACCAAAAATATCAATATATTGATAAATCACATTTGTTTTTTAGTTGTACGGAACCCTCAGTGTGCGGCTCCGACGCACTTGGCTGGTTTTTATTACATTTTGAATTTTATTTCTCTTATAGTAAAATACCCTATTCGTTTTAAAGTTGACGCCTGAGGGCCTACCGCGAACCAAAAACGAACTATCTTCCTCTCTGTCGTTCGAATATACATGTGCGAGAGAGGCAGATACTTCGTTTTCGGTTCGCCGTAGCGCCTCTAACGTCCGAGCGCGGCGAACGGCATGAGCTGAGGGTCTACTCCGAAATTCAAAATCCTAACTTCGTATGGTGCCGTCCCTTTCACTCTCCTGTCATAGACTATATGAGTGAAAGGGACGGCACCATACGAAGTTCGGATTTCGAATTTCGGAGTAGTCCCCCAGTACCACTAAGTTATAAGATAGAGCGAGATAGGGATAGAATTTTGCTAGACGTTTAAAAGCCATAAGTCACCTAGTAGTTTGTCACAAACAAAATAGAGACGCAGCTTTAAGATGGCGGACAGACTCAGCAAACATTCAAGTGGTGTCCTTTACACGATTAATATTATCACAATACTGGGGTGTCAATATTATCGCAGTTTTCAAATTTGTATGGATTCTGCTTTAATATTCACGTGATACTTATCGTGATATGAATCCATGTAAGAGGCCCCATACATTCGCTTTGAAGGCGGTTGTTGTGACAATCAGCCTAGCTAGCACGATAGATTATACCGTTACGTTTTAATACATTTCACCCATATAACGTGACGGTATAAGTTATCGTGCTAGCTAGGCTGATAGGTGTATAGAACGCTTGAAAACTACAAAAACAAAACGCTGCAGTCGTGGCTAGCCGAATCCACACAATGGGCGATGATGGCCCATCACCCAGAACGCAGCCCTGCAACCTGGCCAACATACCGGACGCAAAAATAGTTCACGACTTTCGAACGTAGCCGACACTGTCAACCAACAAATTTAATATAGCAATATAGTCTGTGGGCAATATGGCCGACGTTTTGTCATCAAATTAACACTTTTAAATGCAAAATACGCGACAATCCGAATTTTGCGGATACATATGTTTAACTCAAAAATCGTTATTTTTATACGTTCTTCAATTTGAGACAGGTCTCGTTCGGGTCTACCGTACCCCTGCACGAAATTATTAATATAGATAATGAAGCATGACACACTTTCGCACTCGCATCGATCGGAGCTCGGTGTGCATGTGTACCTACCTATTTATCTCACTACAATGTAAAACCTTAAATCGTAAAAAAAGTGATGACAGATCCCGATGAGAGTCGATATAAATAGTGTAAGCTAACGACGACAGAAGATGGATGGAGCTACAAAATAAGAAAATTTATTCTCACGTTTCAAATGACGTGAACAAACAAACAAATTTAGGATCCTATGACGAAATGATGAGCCCGGTCTTTAGAACAAACCCATTGAAAACTATTCATCCGAGTCAACCGTGTAAGCCACACAATCAATAATCAATCACGTTGATCGTGGTTACGGGAGATCCGCTCGTTTCGGCCAGTGGAGCCCGAATGTCGGCGAACATCGGCCAACGAACGTGGGAACAAGAACTGACGAGCCGAACTCAAAGAATGCGCTAATGCAACGCAGTACAGAATCTATCTAATCAATAAAGCCGCCTTTTGTAACTCTTATCTTATAGCTTTTTCATCTAAGATAAAGCAAAAAGTAATAGAAGCGACGTGTTAAAAGCTTAACACTAAATAACAAATTGACCATTAGAAGTCGTAATTACACCCCCGCTGTGTGGTGTCCGGCGCATGCTGTTTGAAACCATAGAGTTAACCAAGTTAATTAAACTCTGAGTAGGTACTTTGCCATACAATAAACTTAATAAAGTCTTTGAAAATGAGAATGGGACGATCGCTGGTCATCACAAAAAACTTACTTGATCATTAATGTTTTGAAGATGAAAATACCCAATTTAATTTTGCTAAAAGTATCAAAATAAAAATAATATTTTTCAATGTATACTACCTATGGTTAAATATTAGCAATAGTTACATAATAAATTAATTATATAAATGAGGTCTGTATGGTAAATCGATAATTCTAATTCCTAACTAAAAAATCATCACTTTAAGAATATCAAATGTTCAAGATCGTAACGAATAACGAACCACAGTGAGACAAAAGTTCGTATATAAATAGTTAACTAGATAAGATAAATGCGGTCTTACTATCTCAGCAAAGAGCTTAAGCAAAGTAACAATAATCCTAATAGATAAACGTAGTATGGGATTGACATAAGCTTCCGAAAGGTCGCATTATCGGAGTAATTTTACCGTTATAACATTTCGAATAGAATTACCGCTTGCAACGTCGGCAATTTTAGACGGTAGATATTTATTATTTTTCTATTGGATTCTTAAGTTCTCAATCAACAATTTAATTGATTACCTACGCATACGTACCCCCAGAGACCCGTTCGAACTGCTTGCCCTGCAGGTAGAATACTAGGTAAACTTAATTACGTGGTTCGTCTAGCTCTGTCTGTTTAGGTAGTCTTCAGGCACGGTGCATAAGTAAAATATTCTTGACAATTTCAGTATTTAATTTGCAACTCTTAGGATCGAAACTCATAGAGCGGACGCGGCGCGGTGCGACCCGGAGGCGGTGTATCATGTTTGATCTTTCCGAAACTGGCGACTGTCGATTACTGCTTCATATCTCACACACGCCGCAACCGCTCTACCGAGCTACGGAATACCGTGCGGTTTTTTTCGTGTGAAATGACCCGGACCGTGTTCTCTTTACCACAAAACCGTCTTCGCCCCGCAACTACGCTACGTCGCCCTCTGTGTGTTTCCAGCTTTTATTGACTCACCTCTCGTCATCGTTGCATCTAGCAGCGGTGCTGAACCGGGGGTCCGCGCACCAGCGACAGTGCGAAGCGGCCGTTAAGCACGCGCCACATGTGTCGTGCTCGATGCATACCAGTTTGTTTTGCATTTGCTGAGGCACTGAAAGGAAATCCATTTTATTGACATTGTTTAGACTTCTATACAAAAACAGGAGTTCAATTTGTTTGTGTCTCACTTCACATCGCAATGTGATTTGATTGTTGCGCACGCTTCCTTCCACGCGTGTTAAAACAAGCGCGCACGCAAACGCAACACATCGAATGCACTTCACTTGGCCGTTGTATTTGTAACTTGCCTTAAATCACATTTCACTTGCAAAGTGGCGAACCAAATTGACCCCTCGGATGAATGGCACAAAAGACATAACAACGGCAAACAAAAGTAATTTGCGTGACATTGTGTAAATATGAATGCATATGCACAAAATATTTGCCCCTAGCGGGATTTGAACCCGGAACCGCTTGCTTTGCTAAGAGGGTCACCAGTCAGTCACAACTCTTATATAAAAAAACCAGTGTATGGCGATGGAGCGCCTGTCATGCCAACCTACAAGATAATGGGTTGTCATGGCAATCTGACAAACTTGACAAAGTCAAATACGTACATTAAAAATATTTTTCTCACTTGAAAATCTTGAAATACCGACGTCCATTAATGATAATTAATCTATTCGCTATACTTTTGAAACTTTAGTGGCGTAGAGTTGAGCAAATTTGCTCCTGCGCTTATTTCGCGTGTGCGCGCGGTTTTTAGAGACAGGGGCTCGTATTGTTTTGTGTGTGTGTGTTATTTTATTTAAGAGACATGGACTCGTGATATTTCTGAGATAGAGACTCGAAATAGTGATAAGTGACTCGTAATAGACGTAAAAGTAGACGCTGTGAAGTATGTGGCGTCAGGGAAAGCCTCAGGGGAGGATTCTTCGCTAATTTTCCCAAAGATGAGCTAATAACAAGATAATGTAAATATCTTTAAGATTTAATGGAAAGAAAAGGGTTTTTTATAACTCCTTTGTGTGTAAATAAATAATATTGTATAAGCATGACGTGGTTTATTTACTATTTACAACAACAGTTGAAAACAAGTCGATTGTTTTCGCATTAAGTATTAACGCTGGTTACTTCTTAATGCAAACTTAGTTAAAAAAGGCAAAATGTGAATCGCAACACCTACGTAAGCAATTTTTATCGAATATCGATAAGACATGCACATCACTAGTGCATTTACTATTCAATACTATCGATAACTCCACAGCAATACAGTGACAGTTTGTTTTATAGCGATAAACATCAAAGATATTCAGAAATATACAAATTACTGTGAATGACAGTATAGGCAATTACGTCTCTTCTCCGTAAGGAGTATTATATTCTCTTTGAGGGTCACTACAAACAAAGCAAACGTCAAATAACAAAATACTGCACCCTTTTTTCATTTTCTTGGCTAGGTGTACTTTCAGCTATGTGATAGACACATGCTTCATTCGAAGACTAGTTTATGTTGAGTACCTATGTTTTTGCGTTTGTGGAATAGAGATCCATCTATCAAGCAAAACTATCTCTGAAAAATTGAGGACAAAGAGACCCTAGTACCTACCTAATTGAAAATTCGTTAAAATAAGTAAAAAGCGGCCAACTGCGTGTCTGGCCACGCTCCATGAAGGGTTCTCAAATAGTCGTAATTTTCTAATCTTATCCTAATTTAAAACCACTATTCATATTCAGCGAATTATAAATCCCATCAAAAACATAAATGTGACATGGGAGCCAAGTTCAATATTAAGAATATGCGATGCTTGGTTGTCGTCTTCACCGACAAAAGAATTGAGATCTAAATGGGTGCCAAGTTCCGTAGATTCTCTGAAATGGTACCAAGTCCGGCACTACCTATAGGTACATTGTTTACAGTAAAATTGATTTACTGCGGCTTAATGCATTTTGAGCTTTAACTTGACAGTTTTCTTAAATATCCAACAGCTTTTATGGATAAAAAACTGCCAAGTAAAGGCTCATAATGCTATACTACATTTTGGCTATGGAACCCTAAAATATTTTAAATATATAATAGTGATATCCGATCGGTAAAGTACATGCGCTATTTCGTAGAAACAAGTATGTAATTGATAGAATGACATTTTCAAGCATCGCCCGTTGGAAAGTATGTTATAACCGGTCTGAACTCGTAAGATTGATACATAATGATAAGTGATAAAATTATGGTAACGTTTAATATTAGTAAAACGGAAACGCTAACGAAGATACAAATCTAAACTAAAAGTGATATTTGACGTTTCTAGGTACATGTTGTATTCTGAGATTTCTTAGCATGGCGACATCGATCGTTAATCCTTTAGATTCTCTACGTTTGGATAGGGTCAGCCAGGTGTCTTTTTTCTTCTTTCTTCATCATCATCATCATATCATAAATTTATGTGTATAAAATAAGGGTACAATTAGGTGTTACAATTTTATAGCATGTCCTTTCCTTATTTTACCATTATCTGGTGTACAAATATTTAAAAGTCAACTGAACATTAATAAAAATAATTTAAATTTGTATAATAAAAGAAAAACATTCAGGTCAAAAATGCAAAATATCTAAAATCTAATAATAATATATATTTTTAAATAATTAATGACATATATCTAGTAATTACTTCATAATTTGTTCAATTTCATATTAATCACATATCATTCTTATAAATTACAGTTAGTCAAAAATTCATCAACAGAGTAAAAGCAATTTTCTAGTAAATAATTATACAAATTTCTCTTAAATAAATTTAGTGGCAGGTCCTTGAAATTATCAGTTAGGCAGTTGAATATTCGTATTGCCATTCCTTGAACATTGTTTTGGACTAATGCAAGATTCGTTCTGTGCATTACAAGTTTGTTTCTATATTTACCTCGCTTTGACGTGGTAGTTATCGTCTTGAAATTTAATGGGTGTTTTCTGATAAACATGCACATTTCGAAAATGTACATAGCCGGTAATGTTAATATTTTTTTGGTTTTAAATTATGGTCTACAGTGTTCCAGATAATTAGCTCCACATGCTGCCCTAATGCATTTCTTTTGGGTCTTAAAAATTTCGTTTGCGTCCACTGAGTTACCCCAAATCACAATGCAATATCTTAAAAGGGATGCAACATATCCATGGTATGCTGTCATAGCCGCTTCTTCAGACACCACATTCCTGATGCGGTGCAAAACATACACAAAACGATTTAATTTAGTACGTAAGATGTCAATATGAGCTTTCCTTCTTTCAGCGTATTTACGTCCACTGCTGGATATATGCCTCTTCGAGGGATTTCCAATCTGTTCTGGACGTAGCAGTTCTGGCCCAGGTCGGCCTTACCGTCTATTTCATGACGTCGGACCATCTGGTTTGCAGCCTTCCTACGCTACGGCTTGTCGCTAGTGGTCTCCAGGGCAGCACTCATTGGCTCCATCGGTCGTGGTCTCTTCGGCAGATATGACCGGCCCATTGCCATTTTAATTTTGCGTCCCTCTTGCCGATGACGGTGATTTTGGTGCGTTGGCGAATGGGTTTGTTCCGCACTCTATCTCGCAGAGAGATTCCGAGCATTGAGCGCCGGTGAAGCTTCCCGGCAGTCAGAGTCCATGTTTCGCAAGCGTAGTTTTCAGTGACCAAGCGACCAACCGACTCGAACAGCGGTCACTTGCTGATGGTGTAAAATCACTAACTTATTACTCTTGTCTTGAGTGCAAGAGTCGTGTTGCCAATCTTAGCTAATACGTAAAATCTATCTGTGAACCGTTTAATTCACTAGGGACTACCCCACTTCTCATACACGTAGATACCTATATTTATTTATTTGTCACGATGCATAATTATTATATTTGACAACATATCATTTTTTTAAGCAGGCTTTTTTCCGATGAAATCAAATAGAGGACAGAAAGAAAAGAAAAATATCCCAATTTCATATAAATAAATCAATTTCAAAAGTTCCTCATTCTAAATGAGAGTAAGTGGCAAAAGTAAGGCGTCACAGCGTAACAAATCATACAGAAGCACTGTTACTCAGACAGATTTACTAAAGAAAGTGAACTGCTGTTCTTTTTGTGCGCTGTGACTCTTACAATTTCATAGTAGTGACGTCATTACTACGATGGTAAGCTTTCTTCCATTTTCGTTAATATTTAGAAAACTAATGACTATAAAAATATATTCTGGGGTTTATTGTTAACAAATTAACGAAAAGAGTTACGATTTCATACTACTTAAAAATTTGAAATGTTGTCAAAGTCATGTTTAACACTAAATTTCCAACGGGTGAAAGCGACAAATAAATAAAAAACCGGTCAACCGTGAGTCCGACTCGTGCACCGAGGGTTCCGTATAACGGTCGTGTAATACCCGTCCCAACCCCATTAATTCAGCGCTATGGGTACAGCGCCATCTATCGGCGCATAGGAGTTGACAAAACAATAATACATGGAAAGGGGATTAAGTTAGAAAACTATTTTAGAAATGTTTTTATGCTAACAAAAATATACTAGTGGCTCTGTGAGCTGTAGATCCCAAAAAAAATTTTGTTAAAAGAAAAACCTGTAGAGGAGACAATCCGGACAGACAGACATACAAAAGAATTTTTGTCGATAGCTGAAACGGAGACGCTTCGCTCGGTCGGTCAATTATAACTGCCAAATTTAAAATCGATAGCACAAGTAGTTCTTGAGATATTTAGCGATGTGATGCTGATGTGACAGCCAGAGCGGCACCATAAGGATTCCTTTTTACCTTTCTGGTACGGAACTCTAAAAAAGTAATAAGTGTCAGCTACTAATGAGTTCGACTGTACGCAAAATTGGACTGATGGGTTTTGTGTTGATCGTGTGGACTCGCTTTCATGCGCGTATCAGAACGAACTCACGCACACGACTAATACCAATCCAATTCCAATTCAATAAGTTAACTCGAATAGAGTCCCTAGAAAAAACTACCTGAAAATAGATATTAGGTAGTGTTATTTTACTGCAATTATTCTCTTTAGGTTTTTTGCAATATGCATACAAAAACAAATGCAAAACCTAACCTTAGTGTGTTGTCGGCAGCGGGGTAGGACCTAAGCTACCGGTGGTTAGAGAGAAACCTCCCGGTGCTCCTACACTGGCTGTTACAAATGACACAACACACACACACACACATGACATGATGAATGTTATAACAGCAACTATCTTTCTTCAATATTATAGTGTTACATAGCCTTATCCTTGTTACACCATGTTATTATGATATAAGATTTATAACAGCCAGTGTGGGATGATCAACACCGTGTCCAGCAGTAGTACCTACCGCCTTCTATATCTAACCCTTGACCCAGCCATCTAGCGAGAGTCTCTTGAGGTGTTGGTAGAGACTCTTCGCTATAAAGTAGACCGTTCGCAGACACGACTCCTATTATTGTTATTCCCAGTCTGTGAGATAGATTTATTTGCAAATGGAATGAGCTCTTTGCCAATATAATCGTATTCTTCAATAAACTAAGGAAAATATTTTTACACGGTCGGCGACAGGCATGCAACACCCTTGGTGCATGTAACGCTTGCAGTTCTTAAGCAACGTGTACTACTTGACAGGCTGTAAGGAAAGTAAAATTATTGGCATCATGCATTGACATAAGATATAGAAATAGACACACAATGCCGAACATAAATAACTAAAAATGTGGCGCAAGATGACACTGACAGTTACATTCCAATAGCTGATAATAACGCTTCTTTATAGTCCGAGTCAAGATAAAAACTTCATACAAAAAAGAACTTAAAGACATTAGCGTCAAGTGTCAAATTTGCAAACATAAGAACCAACATGGTATAAACTTTTTAGTAAAATACCACTGTCGTATACTGGCTACCAATGTTTACTTTATAAATGTCAAAAGTGAACAGTGAAAATACCTAATGGAGTCGCTTTGGTTATTTAAATTATTTTTATATTAATAATATTTTTGAACAAAAAAAAATTTGAATAAAACATTCCATTTCAACATTCATACACATTCTGTGATTGTTCTTTTTCTGTGTTAGAGATTAAGATTTATTTCAAAAGTACTGACTTCTGCCATTGGAGCAGCATTTGTAGTGTTACAACTTTTGCTTTGCAAGTCATCGTCATCTATCTGTGACATCTATTAAACAAAGATACCGACTATGAACTTGAAAGATAAATTATTTAAATATATTAACGTTAAATTGATTTTTATTACATCAATTCATATAAGTATATGAAGATGTTTTCCTCTGCATGATTTTTCATGCTAAAATTATATGTTCAAACAGAATTTGAATAATGTAGTTTGAGTCGGGAAAGAACGGGCTTACGTTCAAGACAGGTTTAGCAGTTGCAGTTAGTCGATTTAAGCTGATATGTCGGAAATAGGGAAACAGGCCGAACACACAACACTCGTGTGGCTTGGTTTATAGAGTGCGTCACGTTAATTTTGCGCTAAAATAGCGGTCCATTATGAACGTCGCTGAGGGTGTTGCATAGAGGAAATTATTATGGATGTTGTGGAAATCTTGAATTAAAACATAAATTTATTCCTTACTAATTTCATGTAAAAAAATATTGACCTAATAGCGACTCCTTACATTTTGTTTCTTGATAACCTTTCATTTGAACTAACAAAATTATTTACTCAAAACCATGAAATTACCAGGACTTTACATAAATTTTGAAACGTTATCAAAACAACTAACCTAAAGAAGTATATTCCGTCTTTTTCCTTGTTTTTTGTAGCTATTAAAGCATTTTTCACAGCAGATTTCGTCATTGTTGGACAACTGTCACTGTCTGCGGTCCAAACACGACTAAACAGGAAAGTACCGCCCGAGTCGTCCGGGCGGTACTTTCACGGGGGCCATGTTTGTGGGCTGATTGTGAATCTAGTTCTATAATAGTACATCAATGGCATCATGTATGAAACAATCTTTGTTGCCCACTTAAGACATAACTTAGTTGAACTCAAATAGGTACTAAAACCCTACCCGTATGCGGTAGTTCCGTAAGGAATGTCTCTGAAATGCATAAGAAAGTAGCCGGCCCATTCATATGCCATCTAACTTACCATGTCAGCGTGTAAAGATACTGCCTACGTCCATGCATAGAGAGAAACTACATAGCAAGGTTTGTCTAAGTCTAGATTCGCTCACTGCCACAGTACTAACATAGAGTTTGTGTAAAGTCTAGACCTACATTCATCACATGTGTTAGTAAATGTAAATCACAAAGGCTAGTCGTTAATTTAGAGTAAACGAAGTCGCTTTCGAGTAGTACTAACGACCTATTGAACATTCATTCGTCGAGTTCAGTTCATTAGCCCTTTTTGTAACGAATTTGGTTGAACCATATTACTTTCTACAGTTCTATGGCAATAATGGGTACATGCCTCCTTGTATACTACTATACGATTACACAAGCCTAAATGAATGTACATAAATAACTTATTTATTTATCTTACGTTGTTTTAATTTCGACTTAATCATAACACCAATTGTTGCACGCCACAAAAGGCAGAGTAAGACATGAGCATGCGAAAAATCATTAAGTACATATTTAGTGCAAAGAAGCTTTTACACGCTATAGGAATTTTTTGATAATGTGAGTAAAAAAACATAGTATTCTTTTGTTCATTTTACAGTTTACCATCCTGTCTGTAATTTAAGCGAGGGATTTGTATACAAAATGTAATATTTTTAAGTTCTACCTATATCTTGTTTGTATACCTATATATATATATATATAATCAGATATAAGTTAGTATTGCTGTGCCCTTACGGGGTCCATTTTATTACTTCTTTGTAATATTATGTCACATTAAGAGAGCAATAAAAATTTTGATTTTGATTTTGAACTGGCAGCTTTTATCACTAACATATAATTCACCGACGTTTGGCAATAAATAATTCAATTTAATTTAATTTTAATAATTTCATTACACCAAAAATAACTACATAATACGTAATTTAAAGGAATTTTTGTGAGGGAATCGGAACCAAGGCTGCTAGTTTGATATAGGCTCTGTCACATTTTGTTTTGTGAGAGCTGGTGACATCACACTCTTGTAAGACGACAAATCTGACTTTACCAAATTTTACCATCGGGGTTGACTTTCCAGTTGCCATGTTCCGAGCTGACATCAAACAAGTCGAATATCGCCCCAGTAGTCCAGTAGCGGGTCTGTTTTACATGAAAATCCGATTAGATGATTCTTTACCAAAACAAGATTTCGATGGAGCGGCAAAGGAATGTCTCCAGTCACTAAATTAGACGGTTTATAAATGGACTCACCTATTTTAGTTTCGTCTAAGTCGTCCGCACGGAACTAAAACCACCAAATAGGTGATTGTGGTACATGTGGTAACATTGTTTACGTTCTGTCGACGTAATTTAAGAGTGTGGGCGTGGAAGAGGTTGCTGGGTGATGTTAAGGTTGATTTAGATTGATCCAGTGACTGGATGGCGCGGACAAATACGAGTATGTGACGTCATATACCTATTGACGACGTATTGATGAAGCTGGTATTGCCTCATAACTCATAACTTCTTTTGAAAAATCAACTACAAAATTATGCTTCCGTTTTCAGGTGTCCGTTAGTAAACAAAGATTAATTGTATAGACTAATCTCGCAATAAATTCCAGTTTGTTTGGTCAAATTGATGTGAATAACGCACCAATTCAAAATGAGGTTGAAAGTTTAGACTGCCCAGCAGTGGAAAGTGATGATATGATCATCATCATGAAAATAAAAGTAAAATAACCTCTAATAATTGTATACTAGACTACAGTGCAGTAGAATACACTGCTACTTAGGACCGATATTTCTGGGATGGGCTTCAGATCCGTATCGGAGTCAGTGTGCAAACTATAATATTTGTCACTAGAGAAAATGTGAATAAAACTTGTCAGATAATAATCAAATTTATCCAAAAAAGCCATTCCCGAAGTGTAGTGCATCTCGTTTTTTTCGTGCGAGGCCGAGGAAGACATAAGCGTGTTTCTTACAGATTGGGCGTAGTTTACCGAATCGAGGCTTAGCGGCCAGGCGATTTAGCGACCACATACGTGTGACTGGAATTAAAATCCTAGTTCTTTGATTTAAGTTTCAAATTAGATTGCATTTTCGTAAAAGTTACTTGTCTTGAAATGAATCACCAAAACGTAACTATTTTGTTAATATATTTCGTTTTTAGTAAAGCCATCTGGATTTTAGGTGCCTTATTTAGATCTAAATTATCTGACATTGTGAAGTTTCATTCATATTTTATTTAGTGACATTTTAGACAAAGTAAAATACTATCACTAACTTGGCTGTGCCGTTTAATAATGAATTGTTTGAGTAAACTGAATAAAAAACGAAAATATAAAGATTCAAGTTTCTATTTCTATCGAGAAAAATTAAAGTAATCGTTTTTCGGTTCTAGTTTGAAAAAATAAATATAGACAAGAATCATATATCTGAAAATCAGTCCTTATTTCTTTAATGTCGTAAGAAAGTCAAAGGACGCGATATTTTCTTTGTACTCCCTTAATGGTAGCGGTGGCAGGACCTCGTTTTTCTACTGGAAACTCACGAATTAGGTGCTGGCATCGTATTTAAAGCAATAAATTGTTCAATGCAGACAACTGTAATGGGCGTCCCAAATTAACGACGAGGCCGAAGACAGGTGACAGGGTCGAGTCGACTGATTAGACTATTTGTTTTAATTACTTTTTTTTAATAGGCCGAATTCGTAGTCGCTTCCGTAAAACCAATAATAGCATCCTGAAAGTGATAGCTGAGCGGTGGGATTCTGATATTCTCCGCCGTTACACCGACCTTCATGTCCTACGACCTTGTAGTTAAGTAGTTTAAAATGTAACCTTTAAATTTTATTATCCATCAATTTACTAACGTAGTCTTTATAAGTATTTTGTAACTAACAATTTATGGATCTATGTAATCTGAAAATAAATAATTTTTAATTTAATTTAATAACCTACGCCAACTCTCGGGATGAGGTGGCGGACCCCAGGCATCCTTCAGTACAGATGCATCCTCAACTTTAGGATGATGAAATAGGCCGAATTCCAGACCTCATATGATAGGGATATCCCCGCTTTCATGTTTCTGTCCTTCATAATCAGAATGACGGAGACATGATACAAAAGGCTCTGGTCTCCTATGTCATGATATACGCGACGCCTGAATTCAGCGTCAACATTTCTATGGACGCAAGACGCCGACGTTGAGAGAAACCACTACCGTACATTTTTAAAGTAAGACACAATCATACTAAAAATTGTTAATAATTACTTTTAGTACTCCGCATGCTACGTATTTTATGCATTAGCTACCTGTGAAAACTTGTAATTAGCTCACTGTTTTTGTATCATCACCTAGTTTGTTATTTTAGCTGTAAGTTGTCCTTTGAAATAAAGTAAAATAAAAAATAAATAAAAAGTAAGCATTACTTATGACACTAAAGTCAGACGTCGCGTATAGCATAAAATAGGAGACCAGGGCCAAAGAAAATTTGTGATCAAGGATCAAGGGATGGTATCAGCGGTGGCATGTGCAAGTGAATACCGCGGTTTCTCACTAAGGCGATGATGGCAAGCCACTGGTTTTTAGAAGGTAACTAGATGTAGGTACAGGAGTCCTACATCACCGCGCCTACCCCCATGAAGGCTGGAATCCATAAAGCATTTTCCAGCGATAAAAAAAGGACCAAGAGATGGTGTATTTTCTTATGTCATCAGAATCGTGGCAATGGTTATTTATGTAGTCACCATTCGGAATGGAAGAAAAATTGGTTCATGGCATCATTACCTCAATTTACCTACAAAATGTACAAATTACCTACTTCAAAAACCCGACTGAGGAACAGTTATGCTTCTTGAGTTAAAATTGTATACAGTATGTACCATAAAATAGCATTTCTAAGTTTTTCAAGTATTCCTATGTTGACCACTGACTGACAGATTATTGAATTGGGTACACATTTGAGACAGATATTTTACCATTTAAAAAGCTTTCTCAGTCTCAACTCTCGTTGGCCGGGCTCTATTATTGCATGTGACTGTACTATATACATGTATGTACTATGTACTGTATACATAGATGCTATAAATAAACTGATAATCTCTTATGCAGAGGGCTAATTTTCTCAACGGGCCGCCGTACATGTGTTATGCCGTATCTATGGCCTTATGGCACAGCGCACGTGGCTATTACAGCTCACAATGTTTTGATCGGGCTGATAACGACCATTGATTCATTAAATGTGTCAATTACAGGTTTGTTGTTCACTTTGTTATTCTTTTTTAATTGTTGTTACTGGCCAGATGTTCTGTGTATCATGTCTCGTAACAAAAGTATCACTTTTATATTAGTAGACTGGGTATTAGCTGGTACAATTTATATTAGTGAATTGTGATGTTTATTATAGTGATACGCCATTATCTATACATATAATAAAGTGTCCTATAATGCTATCCTACCACATATTATTGAATTAAGTAAGTACCTTCGCATAAGTTTCAATTCAAGAAGCCGGGAGTTACATAAACTTTTTTTAGTTTAGATTACATCATATAATAATTACGTTTTCTGACGTGCTGAAACTGCTTCATTCCGTATTTGAAATATAGCTAGTCTCTAATCACGCGAGACTGTACAAAGAGAGAATAATATTAGATCTCTAGCAGCTTTCATATTGATTTTCACTGTGACAAGGTACGAAATGGCCCAGAAATCAAATTGGGTGACCGTACATACATGTTATTTTAGGGAATACCTATTTTGCTACACTTGGCCAGACTGCCCATTCAATTACTTACAAGTTATGGGCAAAAGAAGTAAGTATCAACCTAGGAATACTTCTTTTGCGCATACACCGGCACAATAGATCCATTTCAGGTCGAGACGGCACAGAAAGGCCCAACAAACCATTAATAATAATAATGCGTTATTAAGTATAATGACTCCTAGAAGAGTCATTATTCTTCTTATAAATAATAAAGTGTTTGTAGCTTAGATACACCTAAAAACTCTGAAAAGGAAAATTATTCAGCCTATATAGTAGAGATAAGCAAACCCATATGTTTTAGGTTCGGTAGGAATTCTGACAATTACAATAAGGGCGAGTTACATTATTAATAATCTTGCGTTGGACACCCGTTTAGTTTAAAGAAAATTTTAATTACGATCATCATTTCATTACTTTCGCGAACGCGTTGTCATCCAACCGAATAGAATTTGGCTTATATTTGGGATGTTGCAATCAAATCAGTATCAGCCATCCAAAATAACGACTATTTAATTGAGGATGCGCCGACTGTTAACACACCAATTCATAAATAATTAGCATCCTGTTTTTTAAATTGGAGGAATATTGGGAAAATCCTTCTGGCGATTCGTCTGCTCGTTTGCCTCCTATTTTATAAAAAAAAACCGCATAAAAATCATCTTATAGATATGAAATATTGGACTGCAATATTAGGGTTTTATGGGAAGAAGTTGTGCAGCTGTGAGCAGTTGACCTTCAGAGGTTACCTAATAATGAATCACTTATATTACAGGACCTGTAATCATTTTTGACATGCGTAGTAGCGTCCTATTCGTTTGTAGAAACATTGTTACATGCGGTAATCGCACTTATCTAATTCAGATTTCCACCAAGCACGTCGCCCTTCGTTCAGTTTCAACTGTTATAAATAAGTCTGTCAATCTCATCTAACATTTCTCCTATCTTAGTAAACTAATGCCCGTAACAGGTGCCACTGGCGCCTCGTGTCTGTCTATTTTAGTCTATTTTAGTTTAGACATGGATGTAAAATAAATCACTTCTTTTGAAGCCATGTAGATAAGAACGAGTTTTATTTCAGCCTGTAAAACCGATTAAAGAACTGAACGCCGCTTAATTGAACACGTGTTTTCTCCAAACTGCATCTGTACAAATATTCTTAGTCTATCCTAACATATGTAGATTTATTGTCTATCATCAACATCTTGCATGCAAGCAATTTATTGCAAAAAGTTTCACAGTTTTCACTAAACTAGGTCAATATCGTACTAAACAAACAAGCGCTTGGCACACTTCATTATCAGAAAACCCTTTTCAGTAGGAAAACTTTCTTATCAGCACTCACCTTGGCCGTTCACGTGTTCCAGTAACACATAAAAAACACACAAATTGAACACAATATTCCTGATCATGATCATAATTAAATCATCACAAATGGAGGTGTGGGATATTCGCGAGTGTGGATCGATCGGGCCCGCTGTTCGCGATGAGTAATTGATAAGGAGTGATAAGGGGCGATAAGGAGATATAAGGGCGCGAATAGCGCGCCGCGCTTACCCGCGTCTTCGCGCGGCGACATCTCACGCAACTATGGGCAACTTGTTGGGCGCTCGCCGTCCCTTCCCACCGCCTAATCCCTAGCATAATCTGACCGTGAAACTCATAACAAGTGTATGTAATTATGCCTCAAACTTAAGCTGGTTCACTTAGTAATGCGCAAGTTGTGAACAGCCCTAATGTAGCTGTAATTGTCGACTGTAGCCGATAAGATGTAGTTTCAGTGGAACTGTTGCCGTAATGAGTTCACGCTTCAGCTGTTCGGGCGTGTTTGGTTTGACGGCTGGATTAATAACGATACATGGCAATAAGTATTCAACGTGCATAGTGTAACAAAATGCTTCGGCTTTGTAGTAACAAAATGAGACAGGACATAGAGTCGAATTTCCAACTTTAGTAATAGAGATAACTGGGTAGAGTTAAATATTTGGACTATATTTATGAGTTTTAATTCATCTACAATTTAACTGATTCCGTTGTGTGAAACGAAAGTTACGCATATAAATTATACATATAGGTATGCCATTTTTTCGTAGCACAAAAAAATCAATTAAATTGTAGAAGAATTAAAAAGCCTTAACTATGAACCAAATAAGTATTAGAACTCCACCAAACTAGACTTATGATTGTTACTCATAGATATAAAATTGTAGGTACAGTCAGCCAAGAAATGATCTTCCACTTTTGAACCTTAATATACAAATAATAGAGTCGATTATTTGCTATTAAGCTAATAGTGGTAGGTACAGTAAGCCAAGAGAGTTTTATTAAACTTTACGTTACTCTAAATCTTCTTTGATTAAACGTAAAAGGGAAGAGTTCAGATTTCTTGACCATAGTCATAGTTACCCATATAAATTGTACTCGTACTCTGACAAAATTTCATGTCAGAACGGAATCAATTGAAGACGAATTAAAAGTAATCGAAAACTCCACCTTTGCTATGTGAAAACTGAACAAATCTGGAAGTAGTTCAGTAAAGAAAGTATACGTACTTACATATGTGCGAAATCAACTACGTAAATACGTGAAACCAAACAACTCATCCATCATCTTAGCGAAATTACTTTGCACAACGCAAGTAGATAGATACAAATAATAACAAGCGACAACACAACAACAAGCGACGAATGAAATAATTTCCTTGAAACTTAATTTGACCCAGATAAGTAAGCGTCGTAAACCTAAAATAGGTTTTCATAGCTAATCAATTTCCATCTAACAAGTCGCTATTAATTCGTCGTCAGTATCGGCGTTATTAATACAACGCTGCGTTACTCTACAAGATGCACGACTTCGGAACACGCATCACACCACTCCTAGATCCACGAATGTACATTATTTGGAAACCAGTGTAAAATGAACCGCCGCTCCTTGCGCTATCCAACCTATTTGTTGCTGTGAAGGGGGATCGGAAGGAAAGTTTGGGGTCTTTGTGTTTTGGTGGACTATGGGCGTACACTCGAGGCCGAAATACAAAGCGAAACAAACGTTCGTTAAGCCAGTGAGTCTTAACATTATGTTTGGTCAAATTTGACTCCGTGGGCGGCCCGGCGTCCTTTATATTTGATGATGCAAATTGCACGCTAGATTTGGGCACGCAAAAAGTTTGCACAGCCTACTCACGTGCGTGATGCTGATCACATATATTTAATTTTGTTACGTTACGTACTATTAATAGGTATGACTAGGCCGTGACTATACTTGATATGCATATGTAAATAAAATAGTAAGTTGCTGATTTAGAAAGCATTTCAATATGGCCACTAATACCTCGTGTACCTTATGCCTAAAGCGCTGTATTTATTGCATTATCATAAATGGGCAATGTGTGGATGTGTTTCTACGTGATCTGTGGTTTCTACATTAATGGTAAGCAATAATGTATGTATACTAAAATGCTGTCTAGGTATAGGTACTACGTGCTCACTTGATCAAATCAATTTTAAAATTCCTTCACTTAAAAAACTAACTCAAAATTAGTATGCTAAAAAAACAATTATACAGCCGGCCCTTAAAATACCAGTGCCACTGACTATACCCATGCACATACTTTACCGTAAGTGGGTTCAAAAGTGAAGTGTCGCGTCTAAACAACAAACAGTTAGCGCGCAAGGTGCTGTCGCACTAAGTGACCGTTTTGTTTACGCAACGCAAGTCGAATGGTGTTGCTTACTGATTTAGGTTCGTCGGCATGAACCATTCTAAGCTGACCCAAACTCGTAAGAACTGTTCGTAGCAAAATTTCAAAGTAGAAACCTTAACACTAGTGGCTATTTAAGCTGTGAAAAAAAAATCTTTTTTAAGTTCCAAAATTTCCAATAACGGACTCGACAAAAAAATCTATAATAGTTATTTGTTATACAAGGGTGCAAAGTTGTATTTTACCCGCGAGTGTGGAATTGAAACATGAGCCAGCGAAAGGATTCTATAGTTGAATCCTAAAATAGAATCCTGAGCGTAGCGAGTGTTTCAACACACGAGAAGTAAAATACAACTTTGCACCCGTGTGTAAGACAAAACTTTTCTCCTCACTATAGCGAGGAAAGTGCAACATGCAAAAAAACACAGTTCCACACGCATGATTCATCACTGGAATCATAGATTTTTTTACGATATTATAAAAGAAAACTCTGGAAGTTGTGTATAATATTTACGTGAGTCAGAGTCGGTGACAAGTTGTGTATATTTTAGTTGACATTAACAATGATGACATTTCTGACAATGCCTTTTGAAATTGCATCGACTCAACTTGTGCCTTTACATATCATTTATATATCATTATAAAAAAAAATGTTACTTAAATCAGTAAATAAAGCTAAAATTAGTATTTTTATTAAGTTCTCAAACCATTCATTTAATTATAATTGTTATCAAACAAACCATTATTATGAGCGTTTTACGTTTTGTTATCTGTCAAAAGCTACTCAAACACGCTCCAAGGTCAAATTACTTTCCGCACTTGTGGATAAAATGCGTTTTACCCGCTTGTTTCAAAGGATAAAAGACGGCTTTCCGAGCTAGTGAGGGGAAAAATAATAAAACTTGCTCACAAAAATTCACGAGAATCGGTTGAGAAATGCGACCTGTGGAGGCATTGAAGTATTACGTATACATAAGTAATTACTCAAAGTGTAGAGGAGACCAGCGGGAAATCCCCCGACCGGACATACTAAAGCATGTTTGCCAAAGCTGAAACGGAGACCTCGTTTCCCTCGGTCACTAAGCAAAGCTTGCTTGCTGGTGTGCTTCAGACGTTTTATTATTTTTAGTTTTATACGGAAATGGAAACAAACAGAAGAGGAAAGATGTCCTGACGACTTTTACGTCACAACGAATGAATACATCAAAACTATTGTGGAAGGGAAAGTAGAAAAGGCAAACGGAAGAGAGGGAGGCCAACAAGAACATGTATAGACCAACTTCATGATCATGGCGGAAATAATACCAATGGTATCTACGACGAATCTAAATGGATGGATTTTGTTTAATTGGTCTACTGACGCAGCGTCGAACATAAATATGAGAATAACCACTTTTAGCGTGGCAAGTTCTTGTCGATGTTTACTTGAATCATTTGAGCAATTTCTTCCATAGTGCAGTTAAGTGCGATAGTACTTAAAATGAACTGTTTTGGTGATCCACATGAGTAAATTTCTTATTGGATGGTTGAGGAATAAGTTGTGCTGGGTGATTTGTAGTCTATCAGGACAGAACTACAGTGCGGGAGCTCTTCAAAAAAGATTTACCTAAAGGGTCGACAGTGAAAAGAAAATGAAACATTACATGTCATGCTCCCTGGCAGCCCCGCTTTCTACAAATAAAATTATACTTACTCAAAATGTACTGAATTTAAACTTACTTAAAAAAACTTGTACCTCAATAGTTTCGAGAGTACAATTAAATTATTTTGGGGTTGCCAGAGAGCATGACATGACATTTCACCACGAACTGCAAGCGGCTATGGGCTACTACAGTGACCGCTTACTATCAGGAGGGCCTTCTGTTTGTTTGCCACCATAGTAGTTAAATAAATATATATATATATTAAATGTATATTCTTCCATTTCCACTTACAGTGTTTCATCTGTTTTTCTGTTAATGCTGAAAAGCCCTCTCCTGGCTAGGCTGTTTTTCCTTCCGATCCAGCGCCTGATAAAAGTGGTTCCATGGCTCCAACCACCCGTGCCCCGTCTCCGCACGCCCCAACCACAGATGCCCATTCGGATCCGTCACCGCCATTTCCTTCAGCGGGCAGTTCTCTACAAAATCACTAGTCAACACCGTCCCGTCTGGATACGTATATTTGCCGTGTCCGTTGTAACACCAGTCTTTGATTGGGCCCTCGTATGTGGAGCCGTCGGTGTAGGAAATGATTGCCTCATCTATGAGCCGGTCGCCTTCCCAGGTGCCAGTATAAACGTCGCCTTCAGCCGTGGTGTAGACTCCGGGACCTGAAAAAATGGGAAACTATGATTTGTATGGACGTTTTTGTTCTGTGTATTAATTAATAGGTACCTAGAGCGAGCAAGACAGCAACAGCCCCATGTCCCATTCCCATTAGTTTTTCCTTACAGCGCGGCAGTAGGGCGCGCAGGTGAATTATTATTGCCATCATTAGTAGTATTTACATTTTAATTGATAACATTGTTTAACGAAAATTAGTTATATTACAATTTATATGGGTAACTTGCGTTACACAATGGAATAAATTAAAATGTACGAGGGCTGCCTTTTAAGTTGTGTCGTTTGGAAAAACTAAAGACAATTTAAGTGTTAAATGGTATTTATTGTTTTTCAAAGTAATCACCGTGATATGTAATACACTTTTTCATTCGATCGAACCAATTTTCGAAACACTTATTCCAGTCCGAAGTCGGGGTCTCCAAAATGGCCGTTTTGTATGCCTCAACCGCTTCTTCAGGCGTCTGGTACCGCTGACCACGAAGTCGTTGCTTGAGTTTTAGAAAAGTAAAAAAATCGTTAGGGGTCTGGACTGTACGGCGGGTGTTCCAGAATTTAGACGTTTTGCTCTTTTAAAAATGCAATTGTTTGCCGGTTGGTGTGCGAGCTCGCATTATCGTGGTGCAGTTTTATACGACGTCTTGGGTTATTTTTTCGAAACTCGCCGATGACTTCTGGTAAACATACAGTGGTATACCAGTCAGCATTAACCGTTTTACGATCCTCGAGCACGATGGTGGCAACGTGGCCACTTTTCGCCACAAACGTGGCGACCATTTTTTTCGAAGTGCTCCATGAGCGTATTACTTTGGTCGGTTTTGGCTCATCTTGGAAGACCCAAACAGTCGACTGCTGTTTAGAATCGGGATTGTAGGCATATATCCAAGATTCGTCACCACTGATAATGTCGTAAACATGTTTCGAGTTTCCTCGGTTGAATTGCCGCAGAGTTTGGCGACACTATTGAACGCGAGCCGTTTTTTGGTCTTCACTGAGTAAATATGGTGTCCAGCGTGAGATTAACTTTTTTACGCGTAAGTGATCATGCAAATACTGTGAACACTGGTCCCTTAAATACTTAAGGAAGCTTCTGTCTCACGGTATGTCGCATGGCGATCTTCGACGATCAGTTGCCGTACAGCATCAATGTTCTCCTGGGTTACGGCTGTTTTTGGTCGACCTTCACGATGTCTATCACCAAGACTAGAGCAACCACGTTGAAATTCTAAATACCAGCGTTCCACAGTCCGGAGGCATGGTGCTTTATCAACGAAAACCGTAGTCATTTCTTCAAAGCTCTGAAGTCGCGTTAAACCCCGTTTGAAGTTGTAAAAAATTATCACACATTAATTTTCCTTCCAAATTTCCATTTTCACAACTGACTTGTCAACTTTGAACGAACGCTGTTCTAAAACGGTTGGGCCGATTTCGAGTCATTCTTTTGTTTTCGAATTCTAAATTCAAATATTTTAAGATGACACTAGTTCTTTTTTATGCAATCACGGGAGGTTTGCAAACGACAGAACTTAAAAGGCAGCCCTCGTAGACATGTTTAAATCCTTAAAAAAAAGTTTATTTCAAATTAAGGTAGACACAACAACGGTGACAAACCATCAGGCAGGCCGTAGGTAAGCTTGTTTGTCACCGTTGTTGTAAGGTAAGCAGACATTGTCGCATAGAAGAATACAAGCGCGTTGCCGATCCTTTATTACCTTGAGGACTCAGTGTGTTGACAGTATAAAACATACCTATTGAGGTCCCTCACTCTCAACACAGCGTATCCTCGGGATTTCTGGCAACATTACTCACCACCAGGAACACAACACCACATACCTTTTTTTCCCTGGGGGAAGATCTATTATGGATACCACCGCACCGCTGGGACAGTGGGGAGGTTATGTCGGACTTACACCAACTAAAAACCCCCCGATCGTCCTCAACTCATTTCGGTCGGCTCTGGGATCTCCGTTGGAACGCACCAGTGCCGCCCTAAAGTCACACCTCTGTGGGTCCCCCCATCTGTTTTCATAGACGACCGCAGCCCCCGTCTTCGACCCCAAGGATCCCCTTTTAGTCGCCTTTTACGACAGGCAGAGGATACCGTGGCCGTATTCTATGCCATGGCAGTGGCAAGTGGTGGTGTCCTTAACGCTATGTATATGTATGTATGTACAAAACAACTGTAATTCAACCATCAATCTTGACTGATTTAATAAAGACTAAACTGCGGTTGCGTTCTAGATCAAATTAGATAAATTCTTGTTGGAACTTATCTTCAGACAGATATAATCTCAAAAGTTTTTCCCTCTAAAATGCGATAGGTTTCGTTCGTGTTTTTTCGTTTCTGTTTTCGGTACAGTAGTATTATAAAATCTGTGGTACAGTGTGGTACAGTCAACTAAGCAAGTGATTCACTTTTAAGCCTTACCTAATTTGACGACCTGTTTAGCCTAGTTGGTAGTGACTCTGCCTCCGAAGCTAGAGGTCCCGGGTTCGAATCCCGGCCAGGGCATTTATTTGTGCATTTTTCACGGATATTTGTTCTTGGGTCTTGGATGTTTTCTATGTATTTAAGTATGTATTTATCTATATAAGTATGTATATCGTCGTCTAGTACCCATAGTACAAGCTTTGCTTAGTTTGGGACTAGGTCGATTTGTGCAAGATTGTCCCCCAATATTTATTTTATTTATTTATTTACCTAATTAACCAAAAGAGACCAAAATACTTAGGTCTGTACTCCCTTATTCATAAAACTCAACAAACTTGTGTTAATTAAAATGTGTTTTGTCCCTTTCCCACTATGACCAATTTCAAAGTCACAGATAAAGACAAACGCATTTTAACGACATTTTATATATAAATAAGGGTATCTAATGCCTAAAAGTGGTTTTATACAGTCAATTTGCTGGCTTACTAGACAATAATAAAGACACAGTTTGGATAAAATGAAGTAAGAGAGTGACGATACCTACTTTTTTAGGGTTCCGTATCTAAAATGGCTAAAACGGAACCCTTATAGTTTCGACATGTCTGTCCGTCCTTCCGTCCGTCCTAATGTCACAGCCGAGTTACTCGATAACCATGCACTACAATTATGAATTTGGTAGGAAGGTATATTCTATGTACCGCTACAGAAAAGTGATGTGAAATTAATCCAAAAACATTTTATGTAAATAAAGGGTATCTATGGATAGGCTATTAAAAATGATGTTGATGTTTCTAAAAAAGTGTTTCATTAAGTCTACCGTTGGTGAGATATTCGCTGTCAAAGTCGTTAAAACTGTTTGTATGTATGCCCCTCTAATTTACAAAAATATGAATACTTATACTAACATTCTGAAAAAAGTTGAGGTGGTTTACATTAAGGCGAAGGGGTGGGCAAGCTCTTTCCATACAAACTTTGTGCAAGTTTTTCTTCGTTTGTGTTTGCACTCCAGTTACTATGTTTGGTCCATATGCTTATTTTTTTGTTAGCTATGTCTTGACGTGTTTTTTTTTTTTTAATAATGCAAATTTTCAACATCAAGTTCTGCGTATATCCAATATTTACCAACATAATTTTTAAGAAAAAAAAACCGACTTCAATGGTGGAGTCCGGTGAAAGATTATTAATCTTAGATGGTGCACTCTTAGATTCCATACAATAAAATACAAAAATGGCTATAAGTATGTTTATAATGGTAGAAGACTAAGTACCCTCAATTCCTCATGAAATCATGGAAAAACTTTGCTTGCTTGACAAACAAAACGAAGAGAACAAATCGCCAAACGTGAACTACGCGTCGTTGAAGAGTTCCGTTCTGATCATCATCAGCAGTTCCACTTCATCAAATGTCACTTTTATGAATGAAAATGCTTGATTAGTTCATGAAAATACTAAAATCACTATTTGTGTGCCTTTCACATTTGAGGAGTTTCCTCGATTCCTAATGGATCCCATCATCAGAACTCGAGCATGACAAAAATCAATCGTGAAAATAGAACTTGCTTAACAAACACAGCTAGAAGGACAAATCGCCAAACGTGAACTTTTCGTCGTTGAAGAGTTCTGTTCTGATCATCATCAGCAGTTCCACTTCATCAAATGTCACATTTTTGTATGATAATGCTCGATTTGTTGATAAAAACACCAAAATCACTATATGTTTGCCTTTAAGATTTGAGGAGTTCCCTCAATTCCTCATGGATCCCATCATCAGAACTCGAGCATGACAAAAATTAATCGTGAAAATAGAACTTGCTTAACAAGCACAGCTAGGAGGACAAATCGCCAAACGTGAACTTTTCGTCGTTGAAGAGTTCTGTTCTGATCATCATCAGCAGTTCCACTTCATCCAATGTCACATTTATGGATGCAAATGCTTGACTTGTTGATAAAAACACAAAAATCACTATATGTTTGCCTTAAAGATTTGAGGAGTTCCTTTAATTCCTCATGGATCCCATCATCAGAACTGCTTTTTGACAAAAACGGGACCAACTTGGATATATATACATACAATCAAAAAAAGAATTTTTCAAATCGGTTAAGAAATGACGGAGTTATGGAGTAACAAACATTAAAAAAAAAAAACATACAACCGAATTGATAACCTCCTCTTTTGAAATCTTGAAGTCGGTTAAAAAATTAAATTAAATGCTGTAGTGCCAAAACTAACGCAAAAAACTTGCACAACCTTTGTATGGACAACGGCTTGCCCTACCCTGCGCCCTACCCTGCCACCTGCGCTGGCGCGCTTGGAGACGGGTAATAATACCTAATATCGAACTTTTTACGGGCCGATACGGACTCTTAATAAGTACTTTCAAAGATTTTTGGTTTGAACAAGATAGGTCTAGCAGTATTTGAGTTATCGCTGAAAAAACTGTCTTTCCCAAACAAAAGGACGTATATAAAATGTCATTGAGAAGTATGCTGTCGATAAATCGTATTATGCCTGGAGAAGGGTTAAATGTCGACTAGTAGGTGTCGGTACGGAACCCTTCTTCGTGCGTGGTCCGACACCTATCACACAGCCCTCTATGGTGTGAACGTGTCACTCTTTAATGGACCCCTAGTAAAACACTTCGACAAAGTCAAGTATATTAAGAGGGCGCAGTACGCTCGGTCTGGCTCGGTTCTCCATACAAAAGTATTTACCCTCTCATTTTAAAACGCCATCCTAGAATAACATGAAAATTTGTATACACAATGGGATCCGGCATATCTAGGTCGGACCAAAGTTTTTGTTGTTAGAAATTGTAAAAGAAAAAAAATGCAGCGGCTTTTTGAGTTTTTTACGGCTTGTATGAAAACCTTAATAATCGCTGTATTTTTTCTCCATTATAATTTCAAGCAACAGAAACTATGGTCCGACCTAGATATGCCGGATCCCATTGTGTATACAAAGTTTCATGTTATTCTAGCCTGGCGTTTTAAAATGAGAGCATAAATACGTTTGTATGGAGAACCGAACGTACTGCGCAGTCTTAAGTTAATACTAGAGATTATTTAAGGTTATCTTGCAGCGATCCCTAGGATTATTAAACCAAAATGTGGGAAGATGTCATATCAGCCTACGTAACTATAAAGAAATTGTTGAGCTTTTGAGTAGGTAGGTAGATTAAGTGAAAATTACGCATCCATAGAACCTTATCGTATTTGCATTATTTGAGTTGAGATGTGCTGATTGACGCGTGATGATTAAACTTAGTTTACTATGACAAAGTCACAATGTCCGTGGGCCGAAACACAATGGTTTAATACCTAATGTTGGGACAATTAGAGCGTGAACGTTTCGGAATGATGGCACGGCCCATTAACTCTGGATAAGAGACAAAACGGGTAGTTACTTTATCAAGCTCTTATTATAACATAACCTATTTTTCGAGAATCTACCTTAACGCATGTCGAATACAGAATAAGTTTGAATAACATAAAGTTTAACTAATGCAAGATACGGTATGTAATTGAAGAAAATGCTCAGCGATGCTTACTCCCAAATGGTTACTCAACTCAGTGTACACGTTGAATACGTATTCAGCCGAAAAATGGTTACTTAAATGAAGTTGATTAACAAAAGGTGTCATAGCTTAATTAAATAGGCCAACTGAAAATTTACATCCCCTTTTAACCCCCTTAAGGGATGAATTTTGAAATAAATTAGAGCCTATGTGATATTTATATAATATTCTGATGAAAAACTACAGTACTGGAAAGTTTCGTAGAAATCAGTTTAGTAGTTTTTAAGATTAAAAGGAACGTACATCCAAACATCGGCACAAACTTTCTTGTTCATACATTTTATAATAATATTTGGATTCCCAGATTCTTTTTAAACGACTTCAATAAAGAAGTAGGTTCTATGTCCCACTACATATTTTTTAGGGGTAAAAACGGGACCCTATAACTAAAGACTTTGCTGTCTGTCTGTCCGTCCGTCCGTCTGTCTGTCACCAGGCTGTATCTCAAGAACCGCGATAGTTAGACAGTTGAAATTTTCACAGGTGATGTATTTCTGTTGCCGCTATAACAACAAATATTAAAAACCGGCCAAGGGCGAGTCGGACTCTTTGCCGTTTTTATAGATAATGGTACGGAACCCTTCGTGCGTGAATCCGACTCGCTCTTGGCCAGTTTTTATGTATGTTTACCGTTAAGTATCGCTGTTCATTGTAAACCGATTTTTAAATTCTTTTTTATTTGAAAGAGTACCTATAATCCTGAGGTATTCTCATTGTCACCAAGTCAGGTTTTGATGATGGGATCCCAGGGAAATCGAGGGCAACCCCCAAATTCTATAGAAATATTATACGTGTTTCATATATTTTTTAAGGCTATTCAAGTATTTGCGTCTGGTAGACATCATCTCTTGTTGTGAGCTGATGATGGAAGGTACAAACTCCCTAACGGTTAGCAGTAGGTAGGTACGTATAGACCGATTGTTGTATTCTTTCAGGATATTCAGGTGAGCTGACGATGGACGGTAAAACTCCTTAACCGCCAGTAGCGGATTTGCCCTAAGAAGGCCCAGCAGTAAGCCCGGGACTAGAGCGGCCAGACATTAGGGGCGACCAAGCGGCGAATCGCTGAGAAAGGGGCAGCAGGTACTTAATTACTACATGGCCTGGGGCCTACAGCGGCCAAGACTGCAAATCCGCTATTGCTTACCGCTCATCTTCAAGAACTTGTCCTTCTTCCTCGCTTCGAAGTAGCCGTCGTAGGTGTCCCCGGTCTCATGCACGAAGAACCCCTGATCGAACACCACCAGGACCTCCTTCGCTGGCTTTTTCGGGCCTTCGCTCTCCTCGTCCACTTCATCCGACATGATTGCTTGTTGAAACAAGGCCCTTTTCAATTACTTTATCGGTTTTTTATTTATTTATTAAAAATGGGATTGCTCTGGGCCAGCACCTAGCCAGGGGGCAAAGATGAGGCCGACGATGAAGCGAGCTCACCCAGAAGATGCGTATTCACTAGGTTATATGAACTCTGAATAACAGACGCCGGCAGAGAATTCCAAACGTTACAAGTGAGCATTTTGAAAGATCATGCAAAGCGCTTGGTTCGAATTAGAGGAATTTCGTCCAGGTAAGGATGGTAGCCAGCCGTACGTCTGGATGTCCGATGGAAAAAGGGGGAAGGCGGTATAAATAAATAAATATTAGGGGGACATTTTTTTGACACAAATCGAACTAGTCCCGTAGTAAGCTCAATAAGGCTTGTGTTATGGGTAGTAGACGACGATATATTTAATAGATATATATGTAAATATACTTAAATACATAGAAAACATCCAAGTCTCAGGAACAAATGTTTCTGCTCAACACAGAAACAAATGCCCTTACCGGGATTCTAACCCGAGACCTCTAGCTTCGGAGGCAGTGTCACTACCAACTAGGCTAAACAGGCCGACAGGTGCTCCTGGAGCTCCTGAGCACACTCCCCGAAGTACAATTTGTAGAAGACGCACAGACGTGCTACATGTGACCCGAAAGAGAATGGGCTGTAGTCCTCACGCTGGCACAGGACTTCGAATATTTAGGCGGGTTTCCTAACGATGTTTTTCATCACCGAGAAGGTCAAAAATATTCCATACTTAGATAATGTAGGTATACCTCTCCTCATAGAACCTCATAGAATTTTAATTAAGTAAGCTGTAAGCTTCATTGCTTTTGAAACTATTAACAACAAACCTTCATACTATTGACTTGTACCCAAAGAGACCTGGTAAGGGTCGCCGCTGGATGCAGGTGGCGGGTGGCGTAAGACCGGTCATTATGGAACTCATTGGAGGAGGCCTATGTCCAGCAGTGCGCAGTGGACATCCTTCGGCTGATGATGATGAGGTGCCCAAAGAGTACATTATATGTATCTTGTATCTGTATCTACCTAATTAAATTTATGCTAACTAGCTTTATAAATAATAATCTGCAAGCGGTGAGCGCGAATTGGCGATGTACCTAGGTATCAAGCGAAGCGTGCACCTACAAGCGTTCGCGTTTCAGTATTAGATGCATTAATCTAGGTCTAATAACACCTAATTTACTTACAAAACGTATCACGGCCGTCGCGATTATGGCGTGACAGTCTTGTGACGTGCCCGTCACGGCGCCGTCACGTGCGATTTATTTGCACGCCATTGACATGGCCGTGACCCGACAATAAAGTAATGAGGTTGTTAAACAACTTCTAGGGAGGGCCGGGAAATAAGTATTCATGTTTATTTGCTTAACACACGCAACCACGCAACTATCCAATGGAATTTTGGGGAAACCGGTGCAGTAATCTAATTCCCCACATCCAAATTTCATCAACTGTCATGACCTAAATCATGTTCGGTATATTTTTTGACCGAGTGAAACGAAGGTCTCCGTTTCAGCTTCGGCAGAAATGCTTTCGTATGTCCAGCCAGCGGATTTCCCGCTGGTCTCCTCTACAGATGTCATTTCTCAACGGATTCTCGTGAAATTTTGTGAGCAGGTTTGATTAGTTCATAGATTTTTTGTCGAGTTATTTATAGGAAAATTTGATAATTTTTCGAGGTCTACAGCTCACAGAGCCACTAGTATTTGGTTCTACTTTAAAAACCTGCTACGAACAGTTCTTTAGTAGAAGTGGGTCAGCTTAGAATCCCCCTCGAGGGTGTCCGCCTTGTCGGGGCGGGGGGGCTGAGTAACCGTGGACTGGTCATCCGCGGTGAAGCTAAGAGGCACCCAGGGCCGGCCTGTTTGGGCCGCCGGCCGGCCGAGGAGGGCGCTCCCAGCGGGCTTGGGTAGCCCGCTGAGGATGCGTTGAGGAGAGGCCGCAGAAGAAGAGGAGCGCCGGTATTGCGGTGAGCCGTTCTCCCTATCTTCTGTGGCCGAGGCGGGATCGCAGGGGGAGAGGTGTGTTGGTATTTCGGTGCGCCACTCTCCCTACCCCCTGCGAACTTGGCGGGGCCATTCCGCAAAAACGGCGTTGGTGGGGCCGCAGAGAAAGAGAAATGTTTTCCCTAACCTCTGCGGCCGAGATGTGGTTCGTGGCGGAACCACCGACCTGCTCCGCCACCTGGGTGCCGGAAGTTTTTCGGCACCCATGACCTCCTAAGTACCTAGTAGCGGACTCAGGGGGGTCCGCTACTGCACAAAGTGGAGGTCGAGGAGGAAGGCACGTCAAAACATCTGGCGTGTCTGTTGTGGAGGGCCTCCGGGCGTCTGCGAAGCAGCCGCTTGGGAGCGGCTGCCGCCGGCGGGTTCGCGGATGTGTGTGCAAGCGTTCCCGTGACCTCGCCACAAGGCGGCGAGGCGGCAGCTGGGGGGGTTTTTAGTGGGTACACCGTGGGTCTTATAAGCCTATACGGGAGTCCCACTCGGGTCACCCCCTGCACCCGGGTGGTATGCGTAATGCATTTTCCCCCTAAACAAAAAAAAAGGTCAGCTTAGAATGGTTCTTACCGACGAAACTAAATCAGTTTGTATAGAGAAATTGGAGAACCGAGCTTCCTGCGGACTCTTAACTGAAAATAAATTATCCACGCGTATTTAATAAGCATTAATTATGTCTACTATTTTACTTATTTTTTGAATTCACGGTTCAAAAGTTAGAGGAACACAATTATTGTGACACTCGGAGCAATTATCTACGAAACCTCACATTTCTTTTTCGATTCGATTCTATCGATCATCAATTCATAATGTCCGTCATTGAAATCCACGTCAAACGATCCTATCGATTGACATGCTCATGCATGTTGAATTACTTACGTGAATTTTATGTTTTACTTTCAGTTACAAGTATGGAAAGCCCACGGAATATATAAAAAGATGGAAGCGGCGTGACAGCTATCTACCTACTTAGAGAACCACCGTAGCCGTTCCAACACAATCACATCTAAATACACTAACGCAAAACGCTTTTAAATGGATACGCTTATAATTCCATTACAACTTTAACGGTTGTCATTTTTAGAAAGAAAATGACCTCAAACTTGAACAATTTACGGTCTAAATTTCAATGCCTAAAAAATGACGGGTAAGTCTTCAATATATCAATATAGGGGCTAAAAATCGAAAGGCATTAAAGGCATAAAAATTATATGCTACTAGTATTGATATATGCTTTCCCTCTTGCATTATTACATAGCTAAGCGTGTGTGAGCGAGATGTACTTTGGACAGAAATTGGTATGGTATACTTGTACTTCCTACAAACTCTAGATAATGAAAGCAAATCAGCAGGGGGGAGGGGGGGGGGGGGCTCTGGGGGTTTCTCCAAAAATTGCGTTACGTAATACTTGAACGCTACCTAACTGAAATGTCACCTAAAAGCGGTTTACTTGTACTCGAGCTCTTCACTGTGAGAAACAAGTGTTATAAAAACGGTGATAAATAAAAGAGAAACGTTATGTATAAATAAAATATATTTACTAACATTCATAAAATCATCTATCGGCATCAAAACTCGACGCATGGTAACAAGGATTCTGCGGCGAGTTACGCACACTCAATAATATAAAGACAACTGTGAAAAATATGCGTTACATATTCAATCGTAAATTTATGGACACAAGGTTGAAATTCGGATGTCTTTATGTTATTTCGCATGCGACAATTGCTCTTTATGTACACCAACTACTCGGTCAAGCTCACTCGCCCCCAAACTGGCACGGGCTAATAAATAAAGATCTTTACTCCAAAATACATTCGATGAATATGCATTCCAAATTTAATGAAATAATACCTATAAAAAGTCTGGAGCAGTTTCACTTAGTTGTACGTAATCATTCCTTCATTTATACTAAATAAATAATCCCTTACTTAACGCACATTCGGCACTGTGTGCTTAAATGTATACAAAAATGTATTCAACAATATCAATACAAAAATGTGTTGGTGCTGAAACACAGCCTGATTTTCTATTCAATAATGAATAAAAAAAATTGTAAAATAAATATAACGACGGTTCGAAGGATACGATGAGGTTAATAAGTTAAGAGCCGTGATTTATTCATTGGACCTGAAGCTCGTAAATCTGATAAGAATATAACAAAAACAAAATTAACAATGATAACACTTACATATGTACAATCTCAAGCGAGCTAAAAACGTGTCCTAGTTGTCGCGTCAATAAATGCTAAAATGCGTAAGTGACGTTCTGCGGTCAAAGGACCTTATGGCGGTATAAGGGACCTTATGGCAGAAGCCACAAGATGGATTATCGCTACCGCCATAAGGTACCTTTGTCCACCTTGTGGCTTCCGCCATAAGTCCCTTATCGCTACCGCCATGAGATACCTTTGTCCACCTTGTGGCTTCCGCCATAAGGTCCCTTATCGCTACCGCCATGAGATACCTTTGTCCACCTTGTGGCTTCCGCCATAAGGTCTCTTATCGCTACCGCCATGAGATACCTTTGTCCACCTTGTGGCTTCCGCCATAAGGTCTCTTATCGCTACCGCCATGAGATACCTTTGTCCACCTTGTGGCTTCCGCCATAAGGTCTCTTATCGCTACCGCCATGAGATACCTTTGTCCGCGGAACGTCACATTAAAATTTACACCATGATTGTAATAATACGATCCCCGTGTAAATTTCTCATTTGATTTAGAACAAGTAACAATGCAATCGATATTAAAATGTGCAAACACCTAATTATTTTACAAACAAATGAACATCCAATGGAACTTGAATCTCTATTTTTTAAATACAGTGCATTTTATCCAGTTACATCACCCCAGGCCTGTGCCGATGGATAATTCCATTTCCTGATCAGGGGCAGACGTATACACCACATGCACTAATAAAGAATGCCGCAAATGGCATATTCAATGCCCTCACCTTCGGCACGGGCGAGAAACATCAGCAACCTGAAGACTTATGTTTTGTTTCAATTACGTACTGCAAAACATTGTGTGCGATTCAAATTTCACTGAACATCAGTGGTTAAGTAGTGCAGAGCGAGCTAGTTGGTCCAGTGGACAAATCGGTCGGATCAAGTTCACAGGATGATGTTGGCGGGATCCTCCATGTTCTGTTTGAACACCTTCATCCATTCCGCGCCGACCGCGCCGTCGATCACCCTGTGGTCGGCCGATGCCGTGAACGACACGAACTTGGCCACTCGGAATCTGGAACAAGTTGCATCGTCAATGGTAATGCAGTTTAACTCACAGCCTGTAATAGTCGATACAATTTTTTTAAATACGTTAAAATCGCTCTGTCAGTGTGACGTCGGTATGTGCCACACTTTGCAGTGCGCTAATCGTTATGAGATGAGACTGCGCCGTATTTGCGTAAAGATTTGTTACGTCCGCGAACAACACACATACCTGCACGACGTGTGGCATGCACTCTTCGTGTCGGTATGGCCATTCGACCTATTCGTGTCCTGTGATGTGTACCAAAAACCTACAAGTCGACAAATACGCGTATTCGCTATTGAATAAAGCAAATATAGAGAGATGCAGGCGCATAATACGAATAACGAAGTGTGGTGCCCGCATGAAATTTGTGATAAAATTACAACAAGTGGCGTCACGACTTTTCTATTGTCAAAAAGCGTACATTTATTGATATTTATGTATCAAACAAGAGAGTATCGGCATTGAGACTTACCCATTCTCGGATTTCTCATCAGGAATAACTAGCTCTTGCACGCCTCCGCAAGCCAGGATCAGCGACTGCGGCGGGTTGATGATCGCGTTGAACATCGTGATGCCTGTAACACAACACAACAGAAGACAAGTCAATACGATTCGAAGGCGTATCATAAATTAACTTTGCTTTTCGTTGTCAAGTTCTAAAGATCACAGATGCCTGAATAAAAATAACGTGCTGTAAAAACAACGTTGTTATTAAAAAAATATTGAAACGAGTCACTCACGTCTTTAAGGTCGAATATCGCTCAACATGTTTCGACCTCAACGACGTGAGTGACCCGTTTCATTATATTTTAATGTCTCAAACTAACGCGAGTTTTCTATGTCAAACAACGTTGTTCTTTTACGATTCCGATCAAAAATACTAGAACTTTTTTTGTTATTCTAGAGGCAATCATATTCCTTTTTGGCAAGCTGATAATTTCACTATCACAGACAACAGCCGGAATCAACGGCTTAAAGTGCCTTTCAAAGCACAGGAGCGCTCAGTAACCACTTAAATCGGTCACCCATCTAAGAGTTGACCGACGTTGCTTAAGAGTCCGCAGTAAGCTCGGTTCCCCATACAAACGTAGTTACGCTTTCATTTTAAAACGCCATGCTACAATAACATGAAACTTTGTAAACACAATGGGACCCATATCTAGGTCGGAAATTAGTTTCTGTTGCTTGAAATTATAATGGATAGAAAATACAGCGATTATTAAGGTTTTTATACAAGACTTAAAAAACTCAACAACTCGCTGCATTTTTTTTCTATTGCAATTTCTACCAATAGAAACTAATTTCTATTGGTAGAAATTGCAATAGACTTGACGAAGAACAGCACCGACTTACGATCACAGACTGATCAACGGTAAATATGGCGCCGGCAGCTGTCATCAGCATAGAAATTTGTCAAAGTTCCATACAATCAAATTTTAACGAACACAGCTTACGATTACAGACGATGTGGTGCAACCCATCCTAAGTGTACACTAATAAAATAATTTATATCAAAAAAACCAACTCCAATTTTGTACTTGCTATGCCACAATTTGTGGTTTCCGTGAGCCAATGCTTGGTTACCTACAGAAAATACCAAAATCGGCATATGCGGGCCTATCAAATTCGAAGAGTTCCCTCGATTCCTCCTTGATCCCATCATCAGACCTTCAATAAATTTATATGGGACCAATGTCGGGGTACCTGCTTTGAAACAAAAAAATACGTACATACATACATACATAAAAAAAAGAACAAGCAAACATGGAGACGAACTGAGTACCTCCTTCCTTCTATTGAAGTCGGTAAAAAGTGTGCGCTCACCGAACATTCCCAAGTTAGACACAGTAACAGTGCCTCCCTGGTACTCCTGCGGCTGCAATTTCCCGTCCTTCGCCTTCTGCGCGAGCTCCTTCATCGTCCGCGAGATGTCGATGACCCCGCGCGAGTCGGAGTTGAAGATGATCGGCGTGATCAGCCCGGTGGGCGTGGCCACCGCTACGCTCACGTCTACGTTCGAGAATCTGGAACATTACATTTTCATTGGCATTTTACATTCAGCTCTATGACACCTGGAGACACAGACCCGATCTAAATCTGTCCAAATAATAGCCTATCACAATCGAGTAGAAGCGAAATTTATAACTACGCTCGTAAAATAAAAACTAAACAATGCGAAACCCTAAGACTAAACTAAGACTAATTAATAGTAATAGCCACGATAAGACTCAAATTAGTAAATGTGTATCTTCATTAATTTCAACTGCACCGGATGTCCTTTATACAATGCTTAGAATAATAATACCAACAGATTAAGCAAGAGGACTTTTCATATAGTTAACTCCGTGGTTTATTAGGTATCTGTGGTAAATGACACGCCAAAGCCAATGACAAGTTGTCAAATACCATTATATTTACAACTATCTAGACTCGCGGACTCGCCTTCACCATACGTCATTATTATAACTTGACCTCGAGATGGTTAGGGCTCATAATGTCCCACTCGCAAAATGTCCCACCACCAAAATTACGTCCCTTTCGCAAATGATCCCTTTTGCAAAATACCCCATTCCCATTACGTCCCTTTCTCTAAACATCCCATTCTCAAAACGTCCCATTGTTTTCGCAAAATGGCCCTTCTGAAAAAGCCCATTTCGCAAAACGTCCTGTCAGCAAAATGTACCGTTCGCAAAACGTCCCTTTCGCAAAATGTCCTGCCTGCAAAATTCTTGTTTAAATAAAGAAACAAGTCTCTGTGAAAAATGACATTTTTGGTACAAGCTTTTATTACCGACTGTACTTTTCTGTATACCACCATCAACTCATTGAGACGAATCGAATGAGCTCAAACTCGATGGGGTTGCGTCGTTTAATTAAGGAGTTCCTATGGCCACCTTTCAGCTCTGTCATAATAATATTGCATTGTCATCTGATTTATACATGCATGCAAAATTTCAGCTCAATCGGAAACCGGGAAGTGGATCAAATTTAACTTGCAAGATTTGAGTAAGGAACGTATTCGAACGGGACATTTTGTTGAAGGGACGTTTTGCGAACGGAACATTTTGCGAAAGGGACGTTTTGCGAACTGGACATTTAGAGAAAGGGAAGTTTTGCGAACGGGACGTAATTTATGTGACGGGATATTTTGAGAACGGGACATTTTGCAGAGAGGTCGTTTTGAGAATGGGACATTTATAAAAGGGACCTTTTGCGAAAGGGACAAAGGGACTTTTTGCGAGTGGGACATTATGAGCCCTAACCCTCGAGATTAGTGATAACTACGTGGATGATCGGAGATCATGCTTATTGGCCATGTGCGAAGTAGGTGGTGGGGGTAACTTAGGCGATCGCAGCGCACACCACGGCAGAAATGTGTACTTACCGGAGACATCTGTCAAATTGACTTTCACGTTTCCTGTTGATTTCTTAACGGTTTCCTAAGATTCGTTTCGTTTGTATTTATTTTCTTATTTATTTCAGTAAAATTTCCAGTAAGGGGTCTTTCTCGTTTACTATAATAAATAAAATATTCATGTGTCATTATTTGACAACTCTGAGTTTGACATTGTCCTGGGACCCTTGACGTTTCACGTTTCCGAAGTGCACATAGCCAATACTGGTTCTCTGAGACGAATTTCCCGTACTCAGTAGGATATGTGAATATCAGCCACATACTCAGACTTGTTTGGTTCCACTCCGCGATCCCCGCCTCGAGCGGCGCTTTGTATCCTATTTTACGAAGTCATTTTTACGACGTAAGTAATTGTGGTTCTATCTATACATTGAGGTATTTCTATGGCACTTTAAAACCAAATGAGATCAATTTGGCAGATTTTAAAGTGTGTACGATCATAGTAATTTGAAGCTACTTGTGCAGGAAAATCGCTATTTGAACGGACTTATTTGTATTATGTACAAGAGCCCTAAGAGTGTAAGGAATGATCTTAGGAAGGGCAATACTCCTGTGAAGCAAAGATAGAATTCGAGGCACTTTTTTATGAAATGAGTAAGAATACATACTGTCTAATTGAGGTCTCCATCCAGTGGGAGTTGACGGTCGGGACGCGTTTGCACGCTGCGGCCACAGCTTTGATGATGAAATCGTTCACCGACACCTGGAGAAAGCAATAGGTACATCAATGTTTGATCATTGCATTACACTAGTTTCCGTTTTAATTTTTTCCCTTCATTTGAAATTTACATTGCATTACAGACGAATACATTTGCGATATGTGCTTGGAAATATTAGATTCGGGGCGCTGAATCTAAAGTTGCTGTGGAATTTAAATATAACTTTCCATCATAGCTCATTGATTTTCACACTACATTACTCCATATTCATACATTATACTCCATATTCACACTACATATTGAATTTTCTCCACACTCATAAGCAGACATATCGGCGCGTAAGCCAATGGTTTTTTGGATGAACGATCAAAGACACAGGTAGACATTATAGTGGAACATTGTCCCAAGACACAATCACCTTAACACCCGGCATTTCTGTAGCCAATCTCGTGTTAATCTTCTCCCTCATAGACAACGTCTTCTCAACGTTGACAGTAGCGACCAGCTAATAGGGCGAGTTTTGCTGCTTAGAAGCCGAAAGCCTCCTCGCGATAAGCTCCCGCGTGCCAGACAGTGGAATTAATGTCAATGAAGGTAGCTCCCGGGGTCGGTACTACGATCGATACCAGTGACAGGACAAAACACTCACCTTAACACCCGGCATTTCTTTAACCAATCTGGTGTTAATCTCCCCCGTGGCCAGCGTCTTCTTAACGTTGACTGTCGCGGGGTGTGTACGGGATCTGCTGCTTAGCCGCCGAGAGCCTCTTCGCGATAGTCTCTCGCATGCCATACAGGGTGATGTCGACGAAGGTAGCTCTTGGAGTCGGTACTACGATAGACACCAGTGACAGAATAAAACACTCACCTTAACACCGGGCATTTCCTTAGCCAATCTCGTGTTAATCTTCTCCCTCATGGCCAGCGTCTTCTCAACGTTGACCGTCGCGACCAGCTGATAGTGCGGGATCTGCTGCTTAGCCGCCGAGAGCCTCTTCGCAATGGTTTCCCGCATGCCAGACAGGGGGATGTCGACGAAGGTAGCCCCGGGTGCGGGCGTGGGCACCGCGAAGGACACGGGTTGCGGGGCGGCGGCCGCGCCTGCGAGGTCGCCGCTCTTGAGTGAACCGTAGAGGCCGGAGCCTGTGCCTGTGTAGGCGTTAGTCCGATGATTGGAATGTTGGCCGAGCGTTAGTATTGCACCAACTAACGTTCGGCCCACTTCTATCGGGAGGAAAGATGCACCTGTACTGCGAACCGAAAACGAGATTGTAGCCTCTCTTTCGCACTTATATATTTACATCGTTTTCGGTTCGTGGTAGGCCCTCAAGTGTTCTTTTTATAATGTAACAGGCTGCAGTTTTTAAAAGTATATTCTATACTGGAAATACTGAGATCCTTTGGCCAATGACGAGTTTTTTTAAGAATTGGCGGTTAAGACTTGCGAAATTATTGCCACGTTCGAACGCAGCATTGTTCGAGATGCATAACACGTGTGCTACGTCGAAGGTACCGCGCGTAATATGGACGCGGCTTTATAAAATAGGCCACTGCTTTTAAATCAGTTTTACAAGTCGACAACACTGGTCAAAATGGCAAATCGTTATTGGACAAGCACTTCCACGAAGTTAACCCATGGTCTAAGGAAACAAAGTCTGCTAAATTTCAAATTAAAGGAAAATATTTAAAAAAATTGTGCTCCGAGGAGCTAGCGATTGGCCGCGTATGCCAGGTGTCGCAGGTTCGAATCCTGCTCGGAGCACTAAATTTGTAAATTTTTCCTTTAATTTGAAATTTAGAATTTTCGTTAGCAGTGTTTCTGCTTTAATGCAAAATTAACAAGATCTACTACTCCGTATCGTGACACAAGCCTACGCCACTGTGCAGCCTATACACATACGAATTCACAATCACCGATAGGCACTCGATAGCAGTGATGACGTAGGCTTTTGTCACTCGCACAACGAACTTTAACTTTTATCTAATAGAAAACCAGCCTTAAACTTTCGATCTATTAATCGCCATATTACTTATGATTCTATACTACTGTAACTACCTAGTTGCTTAACTACAGACGGATATTGCAAAACACTTCACAGGTTTAATTCCGATTGCACAGCTAACATTAGACCGCGTTCGAACTGATTCTCGCGCGATACAGATAATCGGGTCCATCTTTTTCAAATCACAGACATGTAATTTATCTCGCGTACGAAACAGCGCCCGCTGCGCCCGCATGGTAATATATTGAATTTCAGTAGTCATTGTGCGTGTACAGTCGAGGACATAAATATGTATACATTTTTTCACCTTATTCCATTGAAAAAGTACGTCGATTACCTAATAATTTCATTCATAAAGGTAATCGTCAGTTGAGTTGTTTGAATCTGATTGTATGACATGTTTGATTAGTTTGTATGGGATGCCAGCTCCTTACAAATATAATAAATAATAATTTTCTATCGGCTAAGCTCGGAATACGACCAGACGCGAAGAAGTGTCAATCAATTACCGTATTATTTGACACCCGTCATGTTAAATGGCCAAATAGTACTAGTTTTCATTCTGACATTTGACATAGACTGATAAAGTTTTACATTAAGGCGAAGGGTAGAGCAAGGCATTCTCCATACAAACGTTGTGCAAGTTTTATTCCTTAGTTTTGCACTACAGCATTTAATTTAATTTTTTGCTTGTACATATTGGATTTACGCAGAAACTAATGTTGAAATTTTGCTTTATTTCGAAAAAAATAAAAATACAAAAAATTATAAAAAAAAATAAGAAATTAAACATCAAGTCATAGCTAACAGAAAAATAAGCGTATTGACCAAAAATAATAACTGTAGCGCAAACACATACGAAGAAAAACGTGCACAAAGTTTGTATGGAAAGTGCTTGCCTACCCCTTCGCCTTAACCACAGACATCAGGGAAAAGCAGACTCGCACTATTAAGCCAGATGATTTTCTTTTGTCTCGTTAAATCCTTATGGTGCACCAAAATGCGTTAGAATGCGACAGATAGTACGATCATTTTCGGCTGTTAACGAATTGTCTCCATTTGAAAGCACACCAGGATGTTAAATCCCATATAAACTTAACACACCACAACGTCAGTTCAGTACAATTTTCAGTTATGAAGACGGAGACACTGACAGGATTGATAGCCACTTCGGGTCTAGTCGCATTCCGAGTTCAGCCGATGGGAAAGCATTATTATTACATTTATTACTTACATCTGTAGGTTGATCGGTCTGTAATCGTAAGTTGGTGCAAACCTTTACAATATCCGTCAAAAATGAAATAAAAAGAAAAGCGACTAGGAATATCTATAAGTTTCAAAGAACACGGTAGCTTTAGTTTACGTTACTATATCGCAAAGAAAATAACAAAAATAAAAAAATAGAAACCATCGAGAAATCGAGTGTTGACACTTCATAGACATTAACTAGAACAAAGAAAAGGATAGGCGTTTAGCAAACATCCATTCATCTTGCACATGAAAACAATGCAATTCGTTTAAAGGCCGGTTGCGGAACACAGAAAATATTCATGCATATTATATTCACCTATGAATTTCAATAAACTATCATCGGTTCGGAAAAATAAACCTCTGCCACGAGAACCGGTGCACAGAATGGTATATCACTGACCTGGCCGGCCAAAAGTCAATTTTTAAAAACTTCTTTCAGAAAGTCTACTTATTGACGCAATATAATCTGTTAATGTATTCGACCTTATCGCTAAATTATGCTCGTATAGCTGGTTGCAATATTAAGTATTTGAAGTGCACTTATTTTCTCAAACGAAACATCAAATCGGTGACTTTTAATAGTGAATTTGTATGTTTTTGCGGTAGAATATATAATTAGTTACCTTAAATGTTATGATGGCAGGTAAGAATGTTTCGTTTGTATATGTTTTTTAATAGGATTGATTATGTTATGACGATATGGTAGTTGTTCAAAAGTACACCCTTTTAACGTTCTCGTTATGCTTGTATTTTGACTTATCGGAAACATTTTGTTGTAGTTCCCGAGGTGTCCCGGCAGAAATAGGACATGTAGCACATACCTCATTTATTCTAGTTTTCGATTTAGCTTTGATTTTCCACGGAAACACTCCGGAAAATGGAAAATTAGGCATCCAAACGTTATATGGTCAAAACGTATGATTTTATGATTTTTTTATTTTTGGCAATTTTGATTGTTAATTGTTTCTAGGGCCATCTAATGTTAAATTAATAACTCGATCTAAGTTATTCGAGTTGATGCAGCAAACGGAAATTAAAAAGTAAAGCCAAATTTAAAAAGTAAACTGGACTTTATCGAAAACGATTTGCTTGGTAGGGAAAACTTTAATAATTAAGAAATGAGGGAAATCAAGCATAATTTTAGTCGGTTCAAGTCTGAAATGAGATCTAGATGGGCTGCAGTACATTCATGGCCCACTTGTAATTCAAAATGCCTTGTTGCCTATCGGGCTATTGTCCGAAGAGGCTGCAGAAGCACGAAACAGACATTTTCGTCTATACCGTCAAAACTTTTCCCGAAAGTTTTCGAGGGTTTCAAGCAATAGGGATGTACTTAACAGATTACTCGTGACTTCGGATCCTCTAATAACAGGTATGAGACGAAACACCGCGTAAAAAAACAAAGCCATTCGCAACAGAAACTCTCGATATGCTGCTTCCCATGGAGCCTCATACAGATGAAATGATGTCTGATGAAATATCAACAGAGCCGTCTTCGTCTAATCAAAGTGACACGATTTTTGACTGGTTTTGTTACTTTTGTTTATACTTTGTACATATATTATTATACCTACTTTTTAGCTAATATTAAAAAATCCTTATTTTTTTGTAATTTCACTAATTTTCTTACCGTATAGATAAAAAAATTAAATATTAGCTTAATATTACTGTAACTACCAATATAACATCAAAAATAATATTGACCGCCCAGATCAGTAAAATACTACACTGTGCGGCGTAAGAAACTTGGTATCACAAAGAATGTCACCATAGAGTTGATCGAGCGTGACGGTAATGTTACTGTGCGCGTGCAACAGAGACAGGTCAATGTCCGAAATTATTTCTGTTCCGCGACCAGGCTTTAGAAGACGTATCTACGAAATATTCTCACCACAGTAAACTAAATAATTGTTTTTTTTTTTTCACTGAGGACAACATCAAATTCACAAAAATATAATTATTTGAATATCTACGTTTCTTAAGAACAAGAGGTCGCAATATGGTTTATAATTTCATGAATTACAAACTTTTTAACTTGTAATTTAAATGTTTATTTTTTCATGTACCCATATTTCAAATGATCTCTAAACATTCAATCAAAAAGTCGATCATTCAATAAATGACGATCGATTCCTCCCAAACATCACTCTCAAATCTCTCGCACCTCGCATAAACAAGCTTAAGCCCATCCTCTCACCTCCCAACCGGATGTTCCTAATCTCGGCCAGTCTTCGTGCCATGGGGCTCGCGTACACCCTACCTCCGGGCGCGGCGGCGGTGGAGGCGGCGGGGGCGGCGGGGGCCGCGGGGGCGGGGGCCGCGGCGGGGGCGGCGGCCGCGGGCGCTGCGGCCGGCGCCACCGGAGGAGCTGCCGCGGCTGCAAAATCAACTTTATTGTAATGTGACACAGTTTATATTGCAATATCGATTTTAGAGGAAAGTGTAGTGAAGAAGTATTGGAATATGAGATACAATCGAAGCGATCAGAACTGATAACATGATGATGGCTGCTGCTATGCAGGAGTAGGTAACCCACTAATAGGGAAATTGACAATTTAAAAATATCGGTTTTAACATATTAAAATTTTTCTAAGTTTAACTTTGTAAAAAAATATATATTTCGTAGTTTTGTTTAAATTTTCGCGCTAAAACGCGATCCAGTGGTCATGTGACGTCACATTGCTATAAATGAACTAACCTCTTCGCGTGCCTCTTATATCTCAACTAGCGGTATGACGTAACTAGTAACATCTCAACTAGATGACGTTACTATTAAGTAACGTCGTTTCGATTATTTAGCTCACAGATACAGAAAACTTAAATTTATTAATTCATTAAATCATTTTAGATATTTGAGTTATGTGAATTATAAGCTAGATTTAACAACACGTTTTATAGTCATTAATTACATCTGTCAAGTAGCTTATTATGACGTTCTGAAAAAGACTTGGGATGCGGATTTAATGATTGATACCACACCAATAAACCCATGTATCTGCGAAAATAGATAGCGCCGAATAGACACAACGATTTTTAAGGTAGTAAAATTGAAATGCAACATTTTACTTTCAAAAATAAGCAATAATATAAGCAAATAATAGCATAAGAAACAAGTATGGACAGGTATATGCAATGATATTTATGTTAAATGGGTAACCTTGTTCAGCAGGGCGCTTCGGGGGGGCTCCAGTAGCTGTGGATGAAGTGTTGAGTGAGTCATCAAACCATGCAATATTGTTATCATAATGTAATGGTAATGTAAAACTTCTGTAGATTTTAATAAACACCAATCAAACCCAACTATTAATTATTAAACCTCAGCATATTGTGGCATGCCTGATCTGATCATGATTCCCTCATAAAATACGTTAAAATATGTATAGGTATTTGGACGTGATTATTTTACTATTGGCTCTTAAGAGCCAACTAAAAACCAAATTTTCCCTATAATTTAAAAGACGCACATTATAATCACTATAATGAGGAAAGGGGCAGATTTTAAACTACTTACCTATTTTAATCTTGAAACATGCAATATGTATGAATTATTTGGTTAAACTAATCTAAAACGAGTTTACTGTTTAAAACAATGGTCAATTAATCAGAATCTTAGTTTCACACAGTCCGTAAAGTAATTCAAAGATTGTTACAATCCACAGTAATTTAAAATGAACTTTACTATTTTTGAAATAAGGTTTCAATCAAGCAATCAAACCCAAACATAGAGTATTCTTACAATCATCCTTAAAGTCTTTGAAGGCAGCGACGTCCGCCTGGTTCTCAACAATGATGCAGAGCAGCTTGCCAACGGCTACACCCTTAGTGCCAGCAGGGATGAGGATCTTGGCCAAGTAGCCCTCTTCGGGAGTCTCAAAGCCCATGGTCGCCTTGTCTGTTTCGATTTCGCAGAGCAAGTCACCTGGGAACATGTACAAGAGACTTCAAAGTTAAATTATAAAACCAGCAAAAGTTAATAATTGGTACAGTCAACAGCAAATGTAGATGATCCCAGTTGTACTTTGTCGCACTAACGTAGCAATACTGCGACAGTTGGTACGCGTCAAAGTAGTGAAAGTGCAAAGGTACTAAAATGATCATCTACTTTTGTTGTTGACTGTACTATGGTGATAAATGTGCATTAGCTAAATACTATACGTATTGTTTTAGCATACGTTTAGGAAACTATAGTCGTTTTTTTCTTGAGCCAAAAAATGTATTTGGCTCAAGTATTAAATAATTAAACAAATAATTTGAAGCAGTTTTAGTGAAAAATAATGCATTTGTGTTTAAAATAATCATGTCAGCCGAAAGACGTCCACTGCTGGACATAGGCCTCCCCCAAAGACTTCCACAATGACCGGTCCTGCGCCACCCGCATCCAGCGGACACCCGCGACCTTCACCAGGTCATCGGTCCACCGTGTGGGGGGGCTGCCCACGCAACGCCTTCCGGTACGTGGTCGCCACTCGAGAACCTTTCCGCCCCAACGGCCATCGGTTCTACGTGCTATGTGCCCCGCCCACTGCCACTTAAGTTTAGCAATTCGGAGGGCTATATCGGTCACTTTGGTTCTGCTGCGGACTATGGGCCTCATAAGAAGGCTCAAAGTCACCCAAAGAGCAATGGAGAGAGCTATGTTAGGAGTTTCTCTGCGTGATCGCATCAGGAATGAGGTTTAAAATAATATATAGTACTAATTGTGGTAACTTAAATTGAGTGATTCTTTCGGAATGTCGTGATTTGTGATCGAGTAATGTTTGTTTACATCAGGGCTCAAGTAAGAAAAAAACGACTGTAAGTATAGGTCTATTTTTAGGGTTAAAAAGCAGGAACCCTTATAGTTTCGTCATGTCTGTTCGTCCGTCCGTTCGTATATCACAGCCGATTTACTCGGGGACTGTAAGCACTACAATTATGAAATTTGGCAGGAAGGAGTATTCAATGAACCGCTACAGAAATGTGATGGTGAGTGGTTTTAAAAAAATATTAAATTAGGGGGGCACCCCATACATGTAACCGGAGACAATGAAAAAAAAAATTTATGCATATACGCGTGTTGGGTATTTATGGATAGGCCTTTAAAAATGATACAGACAGAGTTTTCTAAAAATCTTTTTCATTTAAGTCAACTATTGGTGAGATATTCGCAAAAAGTGCGTCCCCCACCTCCAAACTATGAAGTTTGAGATTCGGAAAAAAATGATGCACATTAAAAAATACTTTCAATGATTTTTGGTTTGAACAAGATAAGTCTAATGGTTTTTGAGTTAACGCTGAAAAACTGTCTTGCCCAACAAAAGGACGTAAGTGTATTGTATAATGGTTTTAAATGAGGACTACTAGTAGGTTTCGACACGGAACCCTTTTTTGTGCATGATCCGACACGCACTTGGCCGGTGTTTATTCCTTATTATTGGTTTCATGTCTATGTAAGTATGACTGTTTGTTAAAAAATAGTAGTATTTTGGTGCTGTACGTCTGAATTAAATTAAAAAAGAAATCTGAAATCTTAAGATATGCATTTAATTTAAATACGTACAAAATATGAAGAGGTCGAAAATAAAGGCTATTTTATTTATTACTAGCTTTTGCCCGCGACTCCGTAGAAATAATTGCTATTAAATTGATGTAGGTGCAGGCTTAAATATTGCTCCCCTATACAAATTCTAACCCCTTTTCATCCCCTAAAGAATGATTTCCAGAATAAAAATTATCTTATGTCCTTTCCCGGGACTCAAATTAGCTCTATACCAAATTTCATCCGAATCCGTTTAGCGGTTTAAGCGAGAAGAGGTAACAGACAGAGTTATTTTCGCATTTATTATATTATATTAAAGTATGGATTATATATTTACCTTCACTGAGTTTATCCCCCTCCTTCTTCTCCCAGCTGACAATGGAGCCATTCTCCATGGTAGGAGATAGGGCAGGAAGGTTCACCTTTGTGTGTGTGGGGAGGTCGGAGTAGTGTCTCAACTGGGGAGTCCATTGTGGGGCCGCTAGCACTCTCTTGACGTGTGACGATGAGAGTAATCTAAAACATTTTTAAGTACAACGTTTTTTTAGAATGCAACTAAAACTGTGTTATAAAGTATTATTAAAATTTACCTATGGCTTTATTAGCATTAAAATTTTGCTTACAAAAATGCCTTATACATGTCATGTTGAAGTTATTATGGAAACAAAAGATCAAACAACATGAAAAAACCGGCCAAGTGCGAGTCGGACTCGCGCACGAAGGGTACCGTACCAGATAAAAGGCTAAAAGCTGGTGCCATTAAACACTTGTTTTATTGAGTTTGTTTTTGTATTTGTTGTTTTAGCGGCAACTACTCTGTTGTATGGGAGCCCCCCTTAATTATTATTATTATTTTGATTTTAGTATTTGTTGTTGTAGCCACAATAAAAATACATAATCAGTGCAAATTTCAATTGTCTACGAGGCCCAATGCAGAAGAGTTCGTCAAGTCATAGATTATTAAGTATGTGAATCTTATATCAACTCGTTTTATTACTAGAAAGGCATTAGCAGCAAACGATTTCTACAATATTATACTCCATAAATACAAGGTTGCTTTTACACTATTTCACAATAAATACAATGTAGTCCAATAAGTCCCGTTTTTACCCTTTGCGTACGGAACCCTAAAAATTATCAAGCGGATGAGACTCGAGCCTGCGTTCTTTTGCCTATTTAATTGCATTCGTGTTTTTAGAACTATAAATTTCTAGAACAAGTTTGTACAAGACTCTTAGTGATTACGAGATATATACATAAAATCATTTGAATTGTCTCAACTGTACCAAATTAGTCGGTTCAGACAGTGACTTTACTATGTAAGTGAGAAGGTTCAAAATAGAATGGCAGCTTTTTAAAAGGCTGATGATTTAAATAAGTTCAACTACACCTACTCACATATTTTCCATACAGTCAATGTAAAGTAACACCAGATCCTTCTTTTTACTGTAGTTCATAATTTGAAGTTCACCAGACTTAGCTTTTTAAGTGTACTGAACATAGGATCTATTACAATGTTAATAAAAGATTTAGTTATAGTAAAAGAACAAGATTTTTATGTCATATTTCAAGTCAAATCTTGAGTTTCAAGGAATTAAAAAAATAAAGAATGTTTCAAAGTGGAATGTAACAAAAAAAATCTATGATTTATTTAATAAAAATAGTTGTAAAGTCAAGAGAATAAAATATTTATTTGTTACTTGTGAATTTGCGCTAAAACTATGATACTAAGTAAAGACTGGTAGCAGACCCTGATTGAAGAATAAATGAAATAAGACTAGGAGCATGATTATTGATTACCATAAATGACTGAGTAAATACATACATTTCATTCTTATCTCCAATATCATTGCGCTAACAATTCCAAAAATTTGAATATTCAATATTTAATTATTTATGGACTATAAATGATATTATACCTAGTTGGTTACTAAGTTATGTTACTGTAATAATCCTTATCTACATAAAATATACTAACGAAAGTTAAATAAATTATATATTAAAATGAAGTACACACAATCAGGATTTACATGTGTCAATTTCATTCAAAATGGCCTCCTTGGGCCTGAACACAGGCCTTCAGACGACGAGGCCAGTCATCAATAGCGGCACGCAAGGTTGTCATATATAATTCCGTCACTGTCTTGACTATGGCCTGCTTGAGGGAGTCAAGATTTGTGTGGGGTTTAGCACAGGCTTTCTCCTCAATAACCTGCCATATAGCATAATCCAGGGGGTTGAGGTCCGGGCTGGAGGAGGGCCAGTCTTCGTGGGCAATGAAGTCAAATTTGTTGCTTCGAAACCAGGCTTGAGTTGTTTTTGCCTTATGTGCAGGGGCTGAGTCTTGTTGAAAGACCCAGGGCTGGTTTTGGAATAGAGAGTGGCTTAAAGGCTTCACTATTGGTTCCAGAATGGTTTCCTGGTAAACTTTAGCCCCAGTTTTGACACCTTTTTCACAGAAATGGACCTGTGTTAACCCTGAGTATGGCACACCTAACCAAATCATGACATAAGAGGGATGATGGCCTCGTTGCACTCTCGGAACAGATACACTCGCTTCTTGACTGTTTTTTGCATACAATCTGTCATTGTGGCGGTTACAACATTCTTCAAAGGTAAAAATTTTTTCGTCTGTAAATAATATATTTCGGTGGCCATTTTGTGCGTACCGCTTCAGTAGCACGCGACTTCTATTCAGCCTCATAGTCTTCAATCGTCCATTAAGCAAATGACCTTTCCTTCTACGATAAGCGTGTAGTCTAAGGTCTTGATTGATAACTTTTTTAAGGGAGCTTCTCTTCACAGACATCTGAATTGCCAACAACTTTTGCTTCCGAACGGGGTTTCTTGCGATTCTCGCCTTCACTGCCTTTATTAGAGCTGGGGTCCGAACGGTGCGTGGTCTTCCAGACCTCTTGCGGTCATCAAAGCTCAGGGTACTATTGTACCTATTAATGGTACGATAAACGAATTGTTTGTTGATTTTCAGATTTTGAAGCAACTTCAAAATCACGTTTGTAGGATGCTCGCATTTATGCAACGCAATTACAGCGACACGATTTTCTTTTAGACCCCAATCCATTATAAATATGACGAGATAAGTGTTGTGTGTGCTATAAAATTATAACTGACAACCCGCCATTATATGTCATTTTTTATTTTTTCGGTAGCATTTGTTTTAACGCAAGAAAAGAGTTTGCAAATCGAGTAACAGAACTTAGTAACCAACTAGGTATAAGGTAATTTATATTGTAACTCATGACAGTAGAAGTCATTAATTACAATATAATTGTAATAAATGAATATAATTTTATAAACAAACTTACAATGTCAAGGCAATGACAACAAATAAGCCTCTTATCAGACTAAAGATAAGACATCAGTCTGAGCTGAATGTCTAGGCTTTTGGGGTCAATTTTTGATGTTTAAGTACATGAAAAATCTTTTATCATATAGACATAGACAATCAGGTGAAAATTTCATACCTCACCATGCATGCATTAAGCAAGAAAGAATTAAGTTAAGTTTTTAATAAAAATTTGTTGAATTATTTGCCTCAATGCAACTACTGTTTTGCTAATTTGTGCTGAAATAGGTTTAAAAGGTGTTGTCAAACCGGTATGCAAAGAAATAATATGTATTGCATTCATAGTCTTCTAGGGAATAAAAGGAGCCCTTATATTCAATAAAGACAAATGACAGGGTAGAAATTCAGAAAAGTTGAATATAGTGCTAGTGTATAAATAATAATATAGCAATAATAAAATCTAACCTAAGAAAAAGAAATAAATAAGGTGGATAATATTGCTAATATTTTTAGCTGAATAAAAAGAAACGCACATAGATTTTTACTGGACTAGATAGCATAAGAACTTGCCTGATTGAATTATATGAAGACACGAACAGTACACAAAATCGGCTTGAGTTATTATCTTAAATACAAAACGCGTGATCTTTACTCAAATTAAACAAAATATTCACTCCAGATCTCATATTTCAGACCAGACCTGAAACGGGACACTCGGCGTCCTGCACACACAGTGCAGGATGCATCATCCGGGATGCTAAGAACGGGATGTCGCGCCTTAGGCGGGACAGTTGGCAACCCTACTCAGGAGACAAGAAGTTAAGTAACTATTATCATTGTTATCCTAATGAGTATTTACCTGTACTGGAAAGAGTTCAATTCAAACAAGGACATTCCAAAATATTTCAATTCATATAACTCATTCTGGTGGCTTAATGGTAGTAACAATAATAACTAATATACTAATATAGATATGCTTAGAATTTTGTTAATTGGAGGATTTCTTGATTAATAAACAATCTTGCAAATGTAATCTCTGATCTATGTAATGAACCAAAAAACATTTTAAGGATTTACGAGGTAGTTTGGTACAGTTTATTATTCCCAATGTGATTCCAGGAAGTATAACATTACTGTCACTATCACTACATTTTCACAACACTATTGTTTACACGTGGACTGCCGACGCTCAGCCGGTACTGATCATGCTCGTGTCTGATGACAATTCGCAAGGTGAAGAGCATTGACGTTTCGGTTATGCAATTGGTACCGCTACCTAAACCTACTAGAAATCTTACGCAAATTTGAGAGGATATGACTTAAAAAAAGTTAAACTTTAACTAAGTCGTTAAAATCAAGAATATTTACAATTCGTTTCATATTTTTAATAAACAATTACAGTGAAACTCACTTGCTAGGGTGCTTTCGTCGAGCCAATTCGGTGCTTACACATCTCGTGATGTTGCTTCTCACAACTTTATTTAGGCTATTGTTTAGTAACTGGTTTCGTAATACAATCGTTCGCAACATGTTTGATTCTGGATGAAGCTAAATCTATGCCGTCCTGATGATATGGACGGTTTAATATTTAACCGTAGGACTAGGATCGACCTTTTCCCAGTGTTGCCAGGGCACTTGAGTCGTAAGTTACGTTTCGTTTCCTAAAATGTTACATATTTGCTGCAAAAGTTACATTATGATGTTTTTTTTTAATTTAAGTGTTTTTGGGGTTGAAAGAAGGAAGCAAATTAGGGCCCTTTACTCGATTAATATTATCACAATACTGGTTTGTCAATACTTAGTTTTTATATTTGCTTCAATGTTCATCAATATCCACGTGATACGGATCGTGATATGAGTGTATTGTATGATAATAATCACTATGTAATAGGCCCCATTGATGTCAGCGAAATGGTGGAATATAAAGGAATCTATGAAGTAATGTTATGATAAAACGGTCTCTAGTTTTATTTGCACACAGCACCATCTTTACTGTTGTTACTATTTAGTTTAACACCTAACTTTCTCTAATAATAGTACAATTGTTTTTTTACTTATTCACTCTGATGCGCGAAAAGTGCATCATGAACTCATGACTCATATTAGTCTTATCAAGCGGGGCTAAAGTAGGGCGTTGAACCCTAGGGAAAATCATTGTCAGGATTCATAAAATATTTTAATTTCACCAATCAAAATACTTCACCATAACAAATCCACCAATCGCAATACACTTAATTTTTAACTCATTAAAAAAACCTTAGTTTTTTATATCAACCAACTTTCCCAACCTTAGATTAATAAATCCAACAGATCCGTAGCGTTAAGCAAGATAATTTTTCATACAGTTGTCTCCTTGCATTGGTATGGTTAACTAAGTAGAGTTATAACAGGGCAGATAGTACGATCAATTTTGGTTGTTAACGGATTGTTTCACTTTAAGAGCATATTAAAATGTCAAATCACATATGATCCAAAACGGCACAAACGTACAATTTGCAATTATGAAAGCGGAGACACTGACGGGCTCTGATCTAAACACCATATTACTCCTCGAACAAAATAACCATCTCGTGGTTATTTTCGACCCTAGTCATAAAATCTACGATTATTGAACCACTTTTTAATTATTATGAAATAGGGACAAAGACACCTTAACATTTTGAGAAAAGAATTCTGTTACAATTGCTTGTTTTTTAGTGTAGCTGTACTCTGGTTGATTGATATCTTATCTTATTTATACGAGGGCCCTTACGGATGCACTTCGACCCAATGGGATCTTTTGTGCAATATTGGTTGATTGATATCAATATACATTGTGTTTTATAAGAGGTAAACTAGTGTATTGTGATGGTAAATTTAATATAGTGAACTGTTTTGATTATTCAAATTACAATGTTTTGTAAATCATACATATGTAAACATATTTTCCCCAGGGGTTAAATGTACTACTTCAGTTCCGCTTAATATTTCTAATATGTCACACTATTCGAGCATGAGAAGTGAAAAAATCGATAAGGACTTACACTATCTTCGATAATTTGTCATCTCTCTTTATTGTGTATTAAATTGAATCTCCCTCTTACAAGTCTTCATCAATTTTTGTTGACAATCACACAATATTGAAAATTGGACAAGTCTTTATATTGCGACAAAAGACTAAAAATATTGTTAAATTTAGTAGATTGTACTAAAATATAGTAATGTTATACTCGTAGCGCACTTCTCTCACACGACAACAAACAATAACACAACGAAACAATATTAATCACAATGAGCCATGTTTTTTTTTCTTTTTTTTCTAGATAAGCAGATAAGAAACCGCGAATTCGCGAAGTACTAAACGAGCGCGCATACGGTCAAGAAAAATCCAGTTTTAATACATCTAGGATAAGTTTCATTTTGTCATAGAGCGTTCCATTGAGAGACATCTCTGAGTATCATATGAAGTGAAATACGTGCCAGTTTTAAGTATGCGTCAGTTTGGAGGCGTTCGTAAACTGTTTGCAGTAAAAAATGTAGTATGACAAATCTCATTGTTCTGAAAAGTTACGAAAATTGGCTTAAATATAAAAATTACTTACATGTTACGCGAAGGGGTCAAAAGTTACGAAAAATGTAAGAAATGTAACCTTCTGGCAACACTGCCTTTTCCGTTTTGTAGGTCGTTGGAAGGAGGTAGACTAGAGAAGTGTCAAATGTCAATGTCACTGTGACATCTACCCATAGACAAATTGCATGATCTTTTTCGTAAAGATGGAAGTACAAAATTATTGATATATAAAATAATCTTTGTTGCAAGAATTCCAGTCAATTTCATTCAATTTTTTGCAATATTTTGTAACCCTTAATCACAGTTTCATTTTAACGTACGTACAAACTATTGATTTGGCAAAAATCATAGAATCCAGTGCTGTGTATCTTTTTAAATTATCCACAAACAATTCTGTCTTTTTCTCTTCTGTCAACTGTTGTGTTAGACAGGTTATCAAAATGGTGAGAAATTAAATTCACAAAAATTACAGTAATCTCTGCGTGAATTCAAAGTTTCATTTGCTAAAATACGTGGTGATAAAGTGTTTAAAATAGTGTTAAGGCTATTTCATCAGTTCCACTTAAGTTTATAATTTTATGATGGTGCCAAGTGAAGTCGTTTGTTATACCGCTCTTCTCGATGTTTTCAGGCCAAACGCACGAAAAAGGTCGGAATTACTGGCAAATATGGCACACGTTACGGTGCCTCTCTCCGTAAGATGGTCAAGAAGATGGAAGTGACACAGCACGCTAAATACACTTGCTCCTTCTGTGGAAAGGTTAGTTACTGTTTTTGGTTATAATTGTATTCTACTCTAAGGCCCATTATTTATCATGTGAACTACTCCATGAAAGTTACTTAATCCCAATTTGAGATGGTTTTGTTGATACCATGGTAAATATCAAAATAATTGACAAATCTCAATATTTCCAGAGTTCGATGTGCATTAATATTACCACCACCACCATATCAGCCCTAGGACGTCCACTGCTGGACATAGGCCTCCCCCAATTTCATGGGGGGTAAATGCCATAAATGCCATTAATATTAAATGACACGAATTGACATAACTTAATCAGAGTATGTTTAAATCCCATCAAAAACATGAATGAAAGTGGGAGCCAAGTTCAATATTAAGAATATGTGATGCTTGGTTGTTGTCTTCACCGACAAAAGAATTTAGATTTTAATGGGTGCTAAGTTTCGTAGATTCTCTGAGATGGTGCCAAGTCTGGCACTACATTGTTTACAGTAAAACTAATTTAATGTGGCTTAATGCATTTTGAGCTTTAACTTGGCACCATTTCAGAGAATCTACGGAACTTGGCACCCATTTAGACCTCCATTTTTTTGTCGGTGAAGACGACAACCAAGCATTGCATATTCTTAATATTGAACTTGGCTCCCTTTTTCACATTTATGTTTTGATGGGATATCATTACTTTTTGTCAATCTTTGCCAAATGGAGCCTTTAAAGAGTGAATGCACAAGTTACTATACAAAATACACAAATCACTATAGGTGGACCTCAAATATTTGAAGAGTTCCCTCGATTTCTCCTGGACGCTATAATCAGATTCATACCTGATAACTGAGACCACCCCTGAAGTATACAGTTTCAACAAAAAAATAATTTTACAAATCAGTTAATAAATGACGGAGTTCTTAGGTAACTAGCATAAATAATAATAAAAATAAAACTAATAAAAAAATGACTTTTTTCAGATTTTTCTGGTGTACACACAATTACCAAGCTGCATGCCAAATTTCAGCTTTCTAGGTCACCTGAAAGTGGGTTAGGTTTTTGATTACTAGTCAGTCAGTCAGTGGTAAAAATGCCGTATTTTGGAATTTAATATCTCAATCATTATTAAATCTATATTTATGAAATTTGGGGTTCTAGTTGTTCTAAAGGATCTTAATACATATACCAAATTTCATTTGTTTATATTAGATAGACTTATTGGGGGGTCAAAAGTGGCTCCAAACGGTTCATGTAATATAACACGCGGCTGCTGTCTGCCAGTTCCTGGGGTGAACTTGGCTGGACACGCTGCCGCGTGTCTAGATCACACATGCCAGTGTTTATTATCAAACTCAATAGTTCTATAGCAAGAAAGTGAGAAACAGTAAGAGAGATTTAGGATGCTCTTTATGCATGTGCCTATCTGTAGAGCTGAATTAAAAATATGTATGGGAGTATGATTAACTAAATCACTGCCTGCCAGGCACTGACTTTTTTTAGATGCTGGACAGCCTGCTAGCACTCGCTAGGCAGGCTGTTGCTACAGGTAGGTGTATGTTGCATCCGTTTCTGGGGTATATTCAAGATTTAAGTCTGGAAGTAAAAGTGTTAAAAGTTGAAGGAAAAGTTATTGTCATTATTTTCATTTCTATAATTTACAAAATTGTTTAATTTCTTCCAGGATGCCATGAAGCGTTCCTGCGTTGGTATCTGGTCATGCAAGCGCTGCAAGAGGACCGTAGCTGGAGGAGCCTGGGTATTCTCCACCACCGCTGCCTCCTCCTGCCGATCGGCTGTCCGAAGATTGCGCGAAGTCAAGTAAACAGATACTAGCATAAGCCAATAAAAGTAAAATCAACATTTACTCTTTCATTTCATTATTCCTTAGACAGAACTGTAGTTAATAGTGGCCCATATTGCATTATAGTACCATCATCAACACGGTTAAGTGACTGAAGTGTTGGTGTTTGTATTACAGTTAGGGTAAATCACCACTCAATGGCACGGGGCACGGTTACAACTAAACAGCCAGTATCATTTGTACCCACGCAATATCATTATAAATTGTAGCCTATGTGTTATTCTGAGGTATAAGCTATATTATTGTAAAGTTTCTTTAAAATCCATTCAGTAGTTTTTACGTGAAAGAGTAACAAACATCCATCCATACTTATAAACTTTCGCGTTTGTAATATTAGTAGGATTATTATTTTTTACAATCTGCAATAAGGCTATTCCAGCTATTATCAGATGTAAGTATATTAGTTAACAAGCCGTTAAAGTTAGTACGTCCTTATCTGTCACTTTGACATTTGTTTGTGAGAACGGGCCAAAACAAATTTTAGTTAACAGAGGTTTGTTAAGTATCTCTGGTCCAGTCCTAAAATGTGCCATCTCTTTAGCCTTGTCTAATCTTGCTCATCTGAGAGATTTCTGGCTAATTCATTAGTCTGTCTATCCTTATATTTTTTGCAGTATTCATTCACCTCTTGTAGGGAGATCAGTATATTCATGTATCTCACTATTTTTTAACATAACATGGGGCACATGTTAAAAAATTACACCATAGGCTTAGATGAAAACAAACAGGAGTATGAAATATACACAAAATTTTAATGTAGCAGTAAATTCTTTAAAGTTGTTAATTTGAATCCTATATTTGGTTACTACCTTGTGTGCATGTGGGCCCTGTTTGTCTTCATCAAATTTGAAGATTTCAATTGCCGTTATTTAATTAAACCAACAGTAATGTACCTAATCACTTGTTTTATGTAGGTTGTGAAATCATGGTGATAGTAATATCATGAAGAATGATGAAACTATTCTTTTGTTTCACTAAGTGTGTAATTGATTTGGAAACTAAACCAAAATAATGCTTTAAATGTTGTAACACCACCCTCTTTCTTCCTTTGGGTATTGTAAGGGTCGAATAGGGGAACCAGGTTGGAATGTGTTGTGGGTGATGGGCTAGCAACCTGTCACTGCAATATCACATTTTCTTCATCTGTAAACCTACAATTGCTAAAAGTGGCACTGAAATTAATTTTCGTGTGTTCTGCCTACCCCTTTTGGGAATATTGGCGTGAGTATGTAAATGTTTTAAACAGTCCAGTTTGAAATTGCATGATAGCTTTTGTGGCCAGGCCCAAACCATAAGATCTATCATGGTAGCTGGGCAATAGGGCTGTCGGCTAGCCTGGGGTACATTCATATCTACTAACTAGCTGTTGCCTGCAACTTCGTCCGCGTCTTCGCTCCTATTGGTCGCAGCGTGATGTTATATAGCCTAAAGCCTTCCTCGATAAATGGACTATCCAACACAAAAATATTTTTTCAATTCAAACCAGTACTTCCTGAGATTAGCGCGTTCAACCAACTCTTCAGCTTTATAATATTAGTATAGATTTTACTGAAATCAATGAAGAACTCTGAAAATCTACTTATAATTTTGTATATCATTCTGATTTTTGTGGAACTGTGTGTAAAGGTAACGAGCATAACTCCATCTGCCCGGCTAGTATGATAGCTTATACCGTCGTTTTATGTGACGTTTCAGTACATTTTGGCCATACAACGTGACCCATTTCATAACAGTAAACAATAACAGCTTTACGGCACGTTACAAGGGAGGGGTGGGGGGGTCAAAAATCTCGAAAAATTGCGTTACGTAATACTTGAACGCTCCCTTAAATTGGTTCCCCCTTTTTGTATACCGACCGTGGTTAATGAATGACATCATATCCAAAATATAGGCATCTCACGAGGTGGCGCCAGTATAGAATATCCGTGTGTCACTGAATCAAACTATTCTCTCTCAAGAACTACCTCCTATCGGCTATCATTGAAGAGAGCCATGTTCTATATAATATTAGTAAATAACTAATAAGGTACTAAGATACTTGTAATTAGATTAATTTCGAACAAGAGAATATGTTATTCCCAAGGGCAATCAGATTTACAAACGATCATCATGTGATATTACTTGTTTTGCTTTGGGTTTCACATTGACTGTGCTATCTTTGTTATCTTGGAGATGGATTGGAGAACACAAAACAAAGGCTTTTTCAATAAGAATTATATTGTAAAATATAAGGTTTTCTCTGATATATTGCTATCATAATAATTATTCAATATAAAAATAATTTGACAATTTAAGTTTTACAAAAAATTTAAAATGTAAACTTTAAATAGGCAGTAGCACCAATTTACATTATTATTTTCCTTATGTTAGAGTGCAAGTGGACTTACATTAATAAGTACCTAATACATTAGTATAAGTAGGAACAACAATCACAATTTTTGACTTAGTAATCACTAAATACAAGAATTTAATAAATGATACAAGAAAATTAAGTAAAAGCAATACTTTTTCATTTCTGGATAAAACTACAATCAATTTAAGTATGTTTAAACCTCTACACTTAAACTAGTCGCGAGACCGAGTTATAATTATAATACCACAACAGTCTGTCAAAAAAAACTTCAATAAGTAATTCTGATTGAGTTTTGTAGCAAGGTCAGGTGTGTGTGTCATGTTTGCATCTAATGAATGACAGTAAAATTGTGGAAATTAATACATACTGATAAAATACATAAAAAGATACTATTAAAAAAATAAGTACTTAATTGTGTAAAAACATAACATAACTTTATAACTTAAGTAACAATTTTAATGTGTAACAATCAATCTCTTTGTGCTATAACCGATTTTTAATAGAAACTAACACAAATAAAGAGTTGCAGGTGTCTACAGGCTGCGGTGACCGCTTACCATCAGGCGGGCCATACACATGTTTGCCTCCAACATGGTATAAAAAAATAATGATTTATTTTAGTCTTGCTTAACAAGTGTCTAAAACAAAATAAAAGTTTATGAAGTACACATTATTGTTATGCTAAATTTAACTAGAGTAATATTCAAATCATGTGCTTAACTAGTCAAGACTGACATATGATAAATTTTGAATGGCACCAGATCAATTCCAAGATAATGCCTCAGTGAAAACCAGTCAGCCCGGCTAGCACAACTTGGCGCGCGAGCTATCTCTAGCGCCAAGTTATGCTAGCCGTCCTGAAAAGATCTTTTATACTTTAGTCTCCCAAATCTCTGTCTTTATCTCCAATGGCATACAGTATATGGAAAGCAACACCTAATAAAGCTGTACCAAGCAGGTCTCCCAGTGCAGTCAAATATGGTATGGCTGAGTTGTCGGGATCCATACCCATCTTCCACATCCATATCACCATGTGATGACTGATGGCCAACAGTAGGAAAACTTGCAGTAATGCTGCAGACATGTATATAAGGATAAATATAGGTGTCATGGATGTGTGCCCAGCTTTCAAATAACCTATTGTGTAAATGAATATTAGCTGCCCTGGTATAACCATTAATAATAACAATTTTGTGGTTTTCCCTACAAGCGGGCCAGGTTTTTCCCCGGTATGTAACATAGTAGACAGCCTAGAAGCGTGAACCGCTACCATGTTGCCCCCTATACCATTGATAACCAATTGGAATACTGCAATACCCTCATAGTTGACAACTGTATAGTCTAAAATGAGCCCGCCCGCACTACTAATAACCATGGCAGACACAACAGGCACCCACCCCTCATCCAAAGCTTGTTTAGTGAACTTATTATCCCAGGCAATGTAACCACAGACTGGTACAACAATTGCACCAGCAGTTATAATAATAGATGGCAGTACAACACTTGTGCCAATATTTGCATAGAGTAGGGATGCAATCCTTGACAACAGTGCCAAAGTGGTCAGGTCACCTAGACTTGCAGCAATTGGTGTGGCAATATTATCTGGATTTATATTTATTTTTTTAGAAATAACAATTACACCAATCATAATAAGTCCTAGGATAAAACTGGCAAATGAAGCGGTGAGAACACTTGATGCAGCAAGCAGTAATGCATGGTGAATATCAAACTGCCCATCTGGTATCCAGCCCATGGCTATTGCAGCCATTGCCGCCAAGAAGCCTACTAGAACAGCTTGACATTGTATCAAACATAAATTCCCTACCACCAATGCTCCCAAGTTGGTATCTAGGTGGCCTAGATGGGCGTGCGTAGACAATCGCGAAGCCAATGTCATTTCTAAGTTTCCTTTCAGCCCCAGAAGGGCTGGCACTAGTATGTACACCTCAGATACTTGCTCAAACACCTTCCAATGCTGTACCACATCCAGCACGAGACTTGCAGCTACCATCCCGAAGCCAGCGAGCAAAAACGACACAAACATCTGCACCCCGGCCACCCAGGAATTCTCTTTTCCATACTTGATATCAGGAGGCTTACTGTCACTGTTGAGCAGACTGTACCCATTGGTTTCTTCAGTTGACTCTGTTCTTGACATTTTAGAATTACTGTTCTTGCTTCTGTTCATGGTTACAAATAAGCTTATCAATCACACCGGTCTAATAAGACACGTAAACATTTGCAATGACAATAATTTTGAACTAGAAACCAAAGTTACGAAATATACAAAACAGTTGAGCACATACTGTTTCAGGACTAATGTGGCACCGTCGAAACAGCTTTGTGTTGTACTGTACTTGGCTAGCGATTACTCAACAATAAATTTTTAAATATTTGAATCGAAATAGACGTCCAATTCTTCGTAGATTTCGTAGAATGACAAAACAAAGGTAACGTCAGTAACGTAACATATCTCTCGCTCTCTCTGACATTGACAACTGACAAGCACACATGGATCAAAAGTTCGTTCCGAAACATAAGATTATTACTCGGAAAAGGGCGCTGTTCCCAATTGAAATTGGAAATTTAACCAATAGTAAGTAACTATAATTTTATCAATTTACATCACAATATGTAACTTTGGATCTGCTTTTGGTAACAGGCAGTAGTCATGTTGAAAAGTCTTTGACGGAAATCCATAAATTATGTTTCATATCTTGAATCTGAACTGATCCATTTGTTTTTTTTTTGACGACGTAGTCAACGTAACTCACGTCCAGCCACAGCCAACCAAAAATAATATTTTTTTGGTAATCAAAACAAACTAAATCGCTCACAACAAAAAAGCATTATAATACATAAAATTTAATGCATCCTCGGGATCAAAAGCTTCCAACTTTATATTTTTATTTATGCAGCTGGTATACGTGCACGGCCACCACACGAGATGACGCGAGGTAGAAAGTTTGGTTTGACTTTTGACGTGACGTCTACGTTTTCGATTGTCGTCCGCTCATTACCGCTAGCCAGCCGATATGCACTCCTTCCAACTCATTTAATTTATTCACCGAATGTAGTGAATTTTACAAAGAATCAGTAAACCATAAAAAGATAAACGTGTCAATTTTCGAATAAATACGGCTGTGCGGATGAAGTGCATGATGTGTTTGATATAAAAGTTGTAAAAACATCGGTGCGATATTCACATTTTGGATCCGGAAACCTACTTCCAATAGTTATTCGCGTACTTTAATCTGTATATTAATTGAACCTGCACCTGTGATAATTGCCGTAGATATTACTTTAAATTCGTTGGTTGGGATCAGTGCCTGTGGCAAGTTTAATTTCCGATCACTCGTTCCTCGGGACGACCTTTAAGAAACCAGCGTGTACTAATTGATATGTGGCAGTGAAGTGAAGTAGTAAACATGTTTAGAAGCAAGATAAGAATTCACACTTGCAGAATAATCTTGCTGACTTCGTTAGTGTGGTTGTTAGTGGATGTGGTCCTACTGACTTTATATTCGGACTGCATTGGTGATGGCTGGGATTGTAATAAAAATAAAAATGCAGATTACGCTGCACCGGTGAGTATATAAATAACTTGTTAGAATAAGTCCTCAAAACCTAAGTCGAGCCTTTTGGGGCAATGCCCCCTTGCACACCAACCTACCTGTAGTATTTGATTATGAAGAGGATGCTAATAACAGTAATAACTCACACTTTTGAGTTTCACAGTATAGGATAGTGGTTTTAAATGTTTATCATTGATTCCTTTTTAACTTTAGATTATTATTTGGTCAGTGAAATAAAATAATTAAAATTTTGACTAATATTTTAATACAATGTCTTGAGAATAAAAGAAATTTTAGTAAATCATAAAACAAGTTTAGATAGCTAAATGTATTATTGTATGGAATACAGATTAACAGGAATTGTGGCTGAACTACAACAATATAATGAAACATTTCCTGTTTTTCTATCTTGGCAGTGAAACTCATCATTATTTAATCTACAGTTATCTCAAAACTCAACATATTGTAAATGTCAATTTAAAATAGATAATTTCTTTAAGCATACTATATGTGCCCCAAATGTCTAAGGCACCAAATTTAATTGTATTCTTTTTTCATATTGCTATATTATATTTTTGAATTTATTATATAATATATGAATTCATTATGTATATATTTCTTGACCTTGGCTACATTTTCTACAAATATATAGGACATTTGTAGCAAATTGGCCAGTGAAAGGTGAAAACTGGTTCCTAATGAGATTGTCTGTGACAGACAGTTGAGACAGTGAACTATGAGACATTACCTAACTCAATATGATTTCTATTGTAGTGGAAAAATAATCACCTACAAAATATGATACACATTACTTAACTCATGTTACTTTGTTCTATTGTTGGAATATCACTAGTAAAATAATATTATTGCTCTACTTTTATATCATGAAAGAAAAAATACCTTGTAATGGAGAAATAATCTCCTACAAAATATAATTTGCAAAATATTCATTACTAAACTTTTATATAGAGGATGTTTTTATTGAATTCCGATAATTGTGAGGGCATATTCCTGAGATGAAATAAAGTATAAGACAGTAGTATCCTAATTTGTACCATTCTGAAGATACTCAAGAATAATGATAATAATAAAATACTTTATTGTGCAGTACACGGAAAATTTTACAATGGTAAAACATGAATAGGACTTAGGTATGTAGGTTACAACAGGCGGACTTATCATTAAAAAGCGATTTCTACCAGACAACCTTCAGATAGTGATACAGCGACAAGAAATGCGTTATTGGGCAGTGCAAACCAGCAAAGATATGTAAAGTTACATACAAAGCAACATATACTACATATACTACACATATAACAGAATAATTAATTAATTTTCACAACAAGCATTAATTTTCGTTGGTTAACACCCCCATTATAGTATAAAAAATCGTTAACAATTAAACAATGTTGATTTTTTAAAATCCTGTAATGGCATAAATTTCTAATTTCAACAAAGGTTCAGTGCCTGTCTTAATATCTCATAAATTTTAATTATACAGATACACCTTACACAAAACTTTTCTAACACATTTTCTTGATATATCATTCAAAACCTAAGGCTGAACATGCTAGTGTGACAGGGGTATATATTTCGTTTTCGGCGCGCGGTAGCACCCCTGTGTACCTGGCATAGCCGCCTGGTTTTATTGACATGCTTGTATCATTCCAATTTCGACTGTTGTCATACTTGACATCAACTTTTGCTTAACTCCACAGGCCCTTTTGCATCCACGCTTGGTGAAATAATTGTTTTGTATGAATTTTGGAAAACTAAATATGCTACGTTGTTTCTATGGGTATATTGGGTATACACGGTGTTTATACCTGAAAGAACGGAAATCAATAAAAACACCCTGTATTACAATTCCTTCTTGTGATAAATTTATTACTGAAAGTTCAAGCATTATATCACTGTACATTACTACAGATCGATGAGCGTTAATAGCCGAGACACACCGAATGCGTACGCAGCACGTGCGCGTGCGCGTGTGCGTGGCGTGCGCGTTGTATTGTATGAAATGTCATAGTAGATGACACACCGCTTGCTAGTCACGCGCACGTGCACGCCACGTAATTATAAGTCTTTGTGTAATGAGTATACACGACACGACAAGACACGGACACGGCAAGAGACGGATAGTCTATCCCACGCGCCGTCTTGTGCTAGCCGTGCAGTAATATAAAACAATACACACCATTTAACTTAGGTAAACAACAACTAAAAAAACACTAAAGAGTAATTTCTTTTATTAAGCCCGCTATCCATGCAATTCGATTAATAAAAAGCGGCCAAGTGCATGTTGGACTTCACTATAAAGGGTTCCGTAACTGTGAATGAAAAAGGTCGTATCTTCATAGGAAAGTCACTTTGTCAAGATTTCCGTAATGTATAAATAGATATTATGTAAGAATAATTTGAATAGTACCAAACACTAAAATAATAATAATGGAATAATGGTACACTTTGTAACACTTAAAATAGCAATTCAAGAGCTTGTACCTACAGATAACAGGGCCATAAAATGCCACAGGTGTTTAACTTATTAATAAATACTGCCTCTTTAATATACTCTTTGGGTGCTTTGCTTTGGGCTTATACAGACAACGTCAACGTCGCCATCGATTGTTAATAAATAACCTTTTCATTTCAAAGTTAAATATCTAAAATCGACCAAACCGTTTTTGATAAAACATGTCTAAGAACCATCGGAGGAAATTCCTGCTTTTAAATGAAAAAAAAAAAAAACCGGCCAAGTGCGAGTCGGACTCGCGCACCGAGGGTTCCGTAAAATATGTTTATTTTCGCAATTTTTCCTTTAATCTGTGCTATGAGACGTTGCTTCGTACCAAATTTCAAGATTCTGAGTTCACGGGAAGTACCCGGGAGGTTTTGATATAAATTCCAGCTTGACACTTCCACGCGTTCCTGAGAAAAAGGGTCTTGACAGACAGACAGACAGACGAACGGACGGACAACAAAGTGATCATATAAGGGTTCAGTTTTTTCCTTTAAAGGTACGGAACCCTAAAAACCGCATTCAAATTGGTTCACCCATTTAAGAGCTACGATCCCACAGACACACACACAGATACACATGTTAAACTTAAAACACCTCTCTTTTACGTTCGCGCCGATGGTTAAAAATTGCACATGAAAGTATCACCTATGTTTATCGCAAGCTGTCCGTTCATTTTCTAATAATATATTTATACGGTTTGCAGCATTATACGCGTTTTTAGGGTTCTATAGTGAACCAGGAACCCTTATAGTTTCGCTATTTCTCGCCTGTACGCAGTAACCGTAACTACTAGAGCGCTGTAATTTAAAAATATCGATCACGCTGACAAAACACAAAAAAAAATTGGGTAAATAATGTTGTTAATTGGGTCAAACGCATAGTAAAAAATCACAAACTTTGATTGTTTGTGAATTTTTAAGTCTACATAATGTAACGGGTGGGCAACTACGGAACTACATTGCGCGTGGCCCGATACGACTTTTTTTTCTACCCTAGAAGCATGTTCTCCCGCTGAATAAGCTTGTCAGTTTAAGAGGCGTTTTTTGCAGTCTTTTCATGCATAATATTAAGCGGGTTCAACTCTACGTGTTTATTCAAATCCTTTTCCACAACCAATCTTGATAGTCCGATATTGCAGCAATGCACAGAAAGGCCTGAAACACCAGGCTGGTGGTCTTAACTCAAACATAACATACATTATATGTAGAAAATTCAGTTCAGTTCAATAAAGTCAGACAGAGCTAATAAAATAGGTACATATTATGAGGTGGGTCACTCAAGTCTTTAAGGTCGCATATCGCTCGACATGTTTTGGATCGGTACGCGGTACCATGAGCGATGGTCGCGGCGTCCCGTTTAGCACTGCGTGCTATGCTTGTGCCCTGGCTGCTCGGCGCGGGCGGAGGTGAGAATATACCCTCGGTTTTTTCACGATATTGTTTATTGTCGGGCTGCACACAACACTTCTTTTATTAAACGTCACGTCACGTGATAAAGTCTTCTACACTAGTCACAGTCACAGACATGGGTCTCTATTGTTTCCCATAAAGTTTTAAATCATAATGTATTGTTTCTCCACATTTTCGTTAGTCATAATTTGGTTTTTCTCGGCCATAAAACAAACCTTTTTTTTACCTAGGGAAATGCATTTACGCATCCTGCCTAGCCGGGGAACTAGGACAGGTATGACGGACTCCCGGGAACCGCCCGGACTACCGTCTAAAACCACCAGGGTATGCCCATCACGCAGCATTAGTGGCGGTGACACGGGATCCCCAAGGCACACAACCGCAAACACCGCCTGCTGCAACAGCCGAAGCTGTTCCCTCACTGCTGAGGCAAGCGCCTCCCACCCGTCGGTAAGCGTGCAGGGCGACACCACACACTTGCCGACCAAAGGACCTCCACGCCGGGAGAGAGTGAAAACCCCCTGATTCACCCCCTCATGTCCCCTTGTGAGGTTTTCTCCTTCGCAGCCACCACCCGGCCCCGGCCTGACGGTGTCAGCCCCCGCTCCTTTTATTTATATATATTGAATTTAATATATATTGAAATAGCGGCCCTCTGCCGAAGCCAGGGTTACGGGTCCGTAGTTATTTTTACAGGCATACGGCATGGCCTGTCCCTCTCGCCGCACCTGGGGAGTCTTTTAACTCCCTGATGCGGAACCCCCCATCCCCCCCGTTGGTCGCATCTGGAGTGTCCTCCGCTAAAACAGAGGAACACCCAGAGCGACCCCGTCTCCGGGTTATTAGTAGCACCGGTAAGCGATCCCTCCGAAGATGAATCCCTTGCCGTTGCCTCCAGGGCGCACCGGCCAGAACCCTTCCCCTTCCCCGAGACCCACGAAGGTCCACAGGAACTGGAAGAGCCCAGACACTCGTGGAGGTTACCCGACTAGCGCCCCGCCATAAAACAAACCTAACCTAACCTATCTGTAGGATAACCTAAGGAAAATCATGAAAAGTTAACGGTTTCAGATTTATGACTAATGATAATCTGAGAATTACGACTTTCAATAATCATGTCAACCAAAGGGATCCGCACAGATGTAGTACTCAAAACTGTGTTCCAACGGCCGCCCGTCCACAGACCATCCACAATCGGACAGTCACGATTAAAATTCGGATGACGACTAATTTCGATAACCTCCGCAGCCGCAATTTGCGTGGCACGAAAAACATCCTTCGCTAGCACGGTTACCTTATCGAAACGAATATAGTGCGTTGCGTGTCGATGTCGGCCCGAAACATGTCGAGCGATGTGAACATCTTAAAGACGTGAGTGACCCTTTTCATATTTTATTTTAACATTACATCAATGACCATAAAATTAGTCTTAGTCTAGTCACACCTGTGTAAATCAGGTCGGCAACCTTTTAGCGGTCATGGGCCATATATTTGCGAAAGTAATTGACATAGGCCACGGCCACACTTTATCAGACAAAAGATAAGTACCACGTTTTTGTTACATACTAAACAGGGGGCTTGCTTACTCGAGCCGCATGCGGCCCGCGGGCCGGCTGTTGCCAACCGCTGCAGCCATGGTGTAATTCAACAATGAGGTTTTTTGTTACCAGGACAACACACACAAAGAAGAGTACAGAGGTAAAAAGGCCGCTATAGCGGCAGCGTTGCGACAAGCAGAGGATGAGATAGAAGAGTCCAATGTCGTAGAACGTGACGTGGAAGACGTCGGAGAAGAGGGACTACTCCTGCCGCCGTATTCCAAGTCAAGGCTCAAGCGGTGGGAGAAGGCCCCAGTGGTCATGCCGGTTGGAGATTCGCCTGGCGAGATGGGTAAGAATTGTTTCTCATAAATATTTTAACCTTCAGTTTAGTCTTATGGTCGATGTTTCAAATATGCGCGCCCCTCTTAGCCTTCAAGACACGCTCACTACTCCTGTCGTGTCAAGTACTCAAACAACGTAGTCAGTCATCAGCAGCGTGCGGGTTGTTCAAAATAACCTACACAAGCTCTTATTTCTTCTTTGTAATATTGGTGTACAAACACTACTACTTTTAATTTTTGCTACGAACTACTCAATTAACCGCAACCGCAACGAGTTTAAAATATAACATTAAATGGCTAAGTGTTTATTCGAATGTGAAATATCGACGAACTTGACATAATATAATTCAACACTATCGGCTCGGTAGCATCCAGAATTCATTCGTCTACAGGTCCTACTTGTTGCTTAATCACGTGGTGACCCATTTTTCAATTCTTTTGTTTGTATTGCTGCGTCTTGTTATAAACAACTTTAGCAAATATAAGTCTCAATTTAATGCTATGTGTTTATAAAACCTGTTTTAAAACGTTGCTTGGGTTTTACCTGCAGACCTGAGGTGTCTTTACTGTTGACGATAAACGATAAATCACGACACCCAAAACTCAATAATACCCTTTATTGCACTCCTCACAAAAAAATCAGTATCAGTAAATCAAAGTCTGTAAAAGGAGCAGCGGGAAGCAACAGAGGCAGTTACGTTAGAGCAGCGACTTCCAGACAACCTATTACCTACTTCTGGGGATATTAAATTAATCATGAGACATGTCATGTCGAGCGATATTCGACCAGACGTGAGTGACCCGTTTCATTATATTTTAATATGTCTCAAAGTCACGGGAGTTTTCTATAGAGAATCAATCATTAATTTCGTACATAACACGCATAGGAATCCTCACGCTATATTGTCACTACTTTAATAAAATCTCGTATCAGATTTTTTCCTTGTTTTCGTTTATTTTCGCATTAAACTAATAAAAATACACCTCGTATGATGCACAAACTCCAACGAAGATAAATCGTCATTATAGTAAGTATTCGTTAGTTAAAAAAAATCGTATCTAAACAAATTATAGTCACTACTTTGAAAAAAACTCGTATCTGATTTATTTTTCCTTTTTAGTTTCTTTGCCACAAAAAACTATGCCGCACTTAAGCACTACACATCTATAAGACATGGAAAGAGAGCAGGTGACCCATATGTGGTAAATTTGAGGGCTTTAAAATATACACCTCACAGTCCTATGGAGTATAAACTTTGATGACATCTGGACTGTTCTACCTCAAAGATTCCATGATATTTCCGAAGATCAAGCGATTCCTTAGCTATATTCTGGACCCGTCCCCATTAAAAAACGAAAGTATGATGATTTGCAATCTCTAAAGCCGATTTTGCCAAAAGACTTTCATGCATTTTACGATAGTTTATTGCATGTATACGTAGTAGAGAAAAAATTATTCGACCCGATCTTTTTTTACGTAGGCACGTTGTTATTTAAGTTCGTCTATTGTTACTCGAAGAGAGTTTACTTAGTTCATTTAATAAACATAAAAACATACATTTCGTTTCATTTTGTAGCATAAAATTCAAAGCAAAATTATCGTAACTTAACAACTTTCAGTCAATACTAAAACAAAAATCTTGTATCTTACGAAGAACTGTAAATTTTATAAAAACATGTTTCAGTGAGTTATTCGAATATTTGTGAAATTAATGACTGGCTATCAAAGTATCTCATGAAACTAACAAGAACTTTTTTGATCAATCGCAATAATTTACAGAATGTTTATTGTTCCTCCTAGAAACTTGATGATTTTCAGATACGAGTTTTTTTTAAAGTAGTGACGATATGCTAAAAGCCCCAGGTCAAAATAGAATAAGTGTAAGGTCTCCCTCGTCTGCCGTAAAAGACAATTAAAGGGGGTCATCGAGGTTGGCACTTGGCAGCTATCGTACCGGCGGGGATCACGACGCTTTAATTCGGCAGATTTCAACAGTTACCATAAAGAGCATTATCACACTTGCGATTTGCGAGCGATTGTGATAAGACCCAAAATACCAAAGTGTTGATGCGTGCGGTGCACCAATAAATTTAATGAAACCGAATCAAAGGAGTTTTATTGCATAATAATATTAATAATAAAATAACATAACTTTCTCCAAAAGCTGGGAACCTTATTCGCAATAAATGAGGAAGCGCCACTTTACCGCCTGCCAGCAAGTGTGCCAGACATTTAACCTTTAATAGAAACATTCACCATCACACTATGACATTACTCTATTGACAGCGCGACATAGAATGAATGTCCACTGTCCAACACAATCCAGACAGATCAGTAATAGAATGAAAGCATCTGTCCGAGGCATGACTAACCACTACATTCGTTTCATCACTGTAATTGTTTACAGCGATTGACCACTAATTGCTAGCTCATTTGTTTACAATATCGATAGAATTGTACAATAGAATGTGTTGTCTCTATTGTAGTTGTTTGATTGATATGCTTGCCAAATAATGGGCACAGGCCAGTTCAGCTGTTGCAACGGCACTTTGGTACTTTTTTCTTCCTCTTTATAATATTTACAGGTATGATTTTTTACACACCCAAAAAAGAGTGAACCTTTTCTTTTAATGGTCATGTACTTATATTTATTACAAAACTATACAAGGTATTTTTATTGAATTCCGTTAGTTGCGAGAGCAAATTCCTGAAAAAAATATTTTGAAAACTGAAAAACTACATATGCTACGTCGTTTTTATGGCTATACACGGCTATATGCCTGAAGGAACGGAAATCAATAATAACATCCTGTATAAACTACTATCACCGACAGTTTATAATTACACGCTTTGCCTCGCCTCTCCTCGCCGGTGGACAACTCCGATATACTATAATTTATAATTTTATAACACCTCCAGTCCAAAGAAGAAGAAGAAAAACAATTATTCGTAGCAAAGCACAGAAATATATTTTATAAATATTAATTTATATAAAAATATCATTTATAAATCTATACCTATACTTTTCGAGCGAAATGCATGTCACATACGAGCAGGACATTACGAAAAGGAACGTATAATACCAAGAACGATGATAATAATTTATTAAGATTCGGTTTATTTAATTTTGTCCACGGTACTTACACTTACCTACTCTAAAAACTCTTACATATTACTCCATCACTCCGTTTTATTGTGGTTTTTATTACTCATAATACATTTGACCCACGTAAAAACGCGCATTCTTTTTTTTGTAAAAATCGCCGATTTCAAGGTAGAGCGGATGACAAATCGCATCAACACTGCAACATCTATATCGGCCGTTGACACGGTGTTTCAACGTGTAATAACACCGCTAATTTAGAAGCTTGCTATTTAATTGGGTTCACTTGTTCACTTTTTCACCGCCATTTTTTTGTTTAGAAGTAGACACGAGCATATGATGGGGAGTGGGCTTTAAGGCCCCTAGACTATGTAAAAACATAACAAGACTGAATCAGGTATGGTTCAATCTATTAACATGGACGTGACGGACGCGTTTTTATTCTTGTAGCAAGAAGACCTTGTGTGAAGATAGGGAAAGTTTAATGAATCCATGGACAAATGCTATCTCATAAGGTCTCTGGTATTTAATGTCACTAGTTATCTCACTTCCTAATCGGAGCACAACATTGCCAATACTGGTGTTCCATTCGTCACATACAAAAATGTCACTAACATGCTACTATTTACAGTTTACACCAATGACTGTCAACTAAAGTCGTTCTTATTCTTTAGCACTCTGGGCACGATAACTCGCGTCGGCTTGGTGTCTCGCGTTCAAATATGCATAAGTAATATGTATATACATTGCGTGTTATGGACTGTGAAAGTCCTTTGGGTTTTAAAAACTCCTTTAAATAGTGTGGTGTCAACTTAGTTGCAAAATTATGTCTGCGTTGTTGTGACTAAAGCGATATTGCAACGTGTCGAAAAAAAACGTTTAGTGTGTATAAATTAAATTAACAAATTTATTCTGCAAGCTTGCTACAATGGCACATTTGTTACACAAATCATTAGCGCCTACCAGAGAGTGTTTCAAAAGAACCCAAAACCCACCTTCGACAAGAACGCAATTACTTGTCGACCAGAGGGCCTACTCCGAACTTTGAAAATCGAACTTCGTATCGTGCCGTCCCTTTCCGTCATATAGTGTATAACACGAGAGTGAAAGGGATGGCACGACACGAAGTTCGAAGTAGGCCCTCTGTTTAGCCTAGTTGGTAGTGACACTGCCTCCGAAGCTAGAGGTCCTGGGTTGGAATACCGGTAAGGGCATTTGTTTCTGTGGTGAGCAGAAACATTTGTTTCTGAGACTTGGATGTTTTCGATGTATTTAAGTATATATCTATTAACACAAGCCTTATTGATCTTACTATGAGACTAGTTCGATTTGTGTAAAAAAGTTGTCTACCTCTAATATTTATTTATTACTCAGTGTTTTTTAGCTAAATGGATATATTGTGCAATTGGCTATCATGTTTCAAAAAGTATGCAGCTTTTAAGATGTAGGTGACTAATTATATCTAACAATAGGCTTTCTATTCATCTAGTTAGATCAATTTAAAAGATTATAGACACTCCCACAGTTTTTATGTACGCTTTTATGGCTTTCAAATGACACTTATCTCAATATCATCGTGCGACAGACGGGTTATTCGATTTACAGTATTTACCATAAAAGTCATGTTTCTCATGCTATTCGATACTTAAACTAATAGTTGAAAATATTTCACCGGGTTATTATTATGTGAAAGTTTTTAGGCCCTTATTATACGACGACGGAGGCATACAAAAATACGACCATAATAAATATAGTCTATTTATATACCACGTCGGTGGCAAACAAGCGTTATTTATGGCTACTCGAACTTAATATATAAGGTACGGTACACACCACCTGTCCGGCTAGTATGATAGCTTATACCGTCACGTTTTATGTGACGTTTCAGTATATTTTGGCCATATAACGTGACGGTATAAGCTATCATACTAGCCGGGCTGGAACACAAACCATATACCTAAAGGGCAGGTACAGTTCTAGTAGTTTTATTACGGATACCATCTTCTGTAGGTAATGTAATTCCCCAGTTAAAGGGTGTCTGAGGGAGGATCTCGACAGTATGAAGTAATTTCTTTTACAAGTATTTATAAAATTTCAAAAGTTGTATTATTTATTACTGGGTTTTCTTTAATGCATTCGTTTACGTAATTAAATAATCTCTATTATAGTATTTTATTGTTCGAATTTCTTATTTTTATTCTCATATACGTTCTTAGTTGTCTTAAATATTGGTCTGATAGGCATTTTCTAAATAAACGAAATAATGTGCTGATTAACATATTTACACTTATAACTCTTATAAGTTATAATACGCATTGTATAATCGCCTGTACTCGAGAAGAGGTCCTTAATATTTCATGAAAGTGAAATTGTAAATTAACTATTTACGTTTTATATTATGAAAATGGAATTTATACAGGGTGTCCCAAGAAGTAGTGATATACTGAAGCTGGGAGGTAGAGGACCTAGAGGGCTATCTGAATCACCCCCATGTATGTTCCGCAATTTTTAGTATTTTCGGAGTTATGATTTTCTTTTTTAATTTTTCACCTATCGCCGCGTACGATGAGATTTTTATTTATGGTGACGTGAATTATTGCGGTAGATGCTTGATTTTTTTTGTGTGCTAAGCTGATAGATAGGCCAATTCAGTATGGTAACATTTACTATCGTTAGATCTTTGAATGGCATTAAAAAAAATATTAAATGCCAAGAAAGATAAAATTACCCAGTATGTTCACAACTTCAAGGGCCCTTAAAAAATAATATCACATAAAAAATAATTACCGATTGGCTTTTAAAAACTTGCTCTATCTATCAGGTAGCTACCCTGATAATTTCATTTTATTATTAATAAGGCTTCAATCAAAAAATTGAAATCTAAATGTGGTAAGTGCACAATTTTAATTTACATAATGATTAATGCGAGCAAAGTAAAACCAATTACAAGGTGTTTAATTATAATAAATTTTCAAAATGGCCCCCCTGTTGCTCAATGCAAGTGCGACATCGCCGGAAAAAGTTGTCTTTTAAACGTCTGAATGCACTTCTATTATTTTTAATGGTTTCTTCTGCTACTCTCAATTTCCGGGTTAACTCGTTCGGGTTATTCATACAGGGTGTTTTTATTGAATTCCGTTAATTGCAAGGTTACAATCCTGAGATGAAATAAAGTATTCTTCTCTGAGATACTAATACCTCAGCTAGTACCATTTCGAAGATATTCAAGAATTCATTTTCGTTTAATAACACCCCTAGTATAGTATAAAAGATCCTTAACAATTAAACAATGTTGACGTGCGTGTCATTCGAATTTCGAATTGTCATACTTGACACAAACTTTTCCTTAACTCCTCGTTAACTATACAAACACCCTGTATAAATCTAAATACTCATGAAATAGTAAATTTGAATGAGTTATATTTCTAAATTGTAATGCATGTATTTGGAATGATATTAAGGAAATAAATGATATGGCTTATATTATTATTATAATCACACGTAAGATTTAAGAAGGAGGGAGGGGTCGAGCCAAATCTGACGACATCTCACCAAGGGAGATTGAAAATTCGCCAAAAATGCCAAAATCACCTCACGTAAATTAGGGTCATTTTTTATTTGTTTTTTTATTTTTATTTGTATACTTTTACTTACATTAAAAATATAATGTGTTAACTAAAATAAAATAAAAAATACTGGACATTATTACATTAAATTATTTCAAAAGCTAATTTACAAAATACAATTAAATAAGATATATAGAGGTACTATAAAACCCTAAGACAGCTCTAAACATGAGCGGGATGTATGTTATAATGTATGCTAATTTATTGAAGTTGGTCTAATAAAATCGTAGAGAGCGTTTATAACAATATTTGGAAGACCATAAGATTTCGTCCGAAAATGAATCATAATTTCCGCAAACCTAGCATTTTACACAATTATAATAATTATCTATTATCAGCTTGTTCAATCATGAGTGTTACTATGATACGAGTGTGCTATAAAAGTATTGAATAAGACGCGGTACCAATTTAACTGGCAAGTAACGTTCATGACTAGTAGAATATAGATCGGATCGGTTAGATCGTATCTCGGACATCAGTACGGTAAAATGGCATGCGTAAAACGATTACCATCTTACTGTTTTGCTAATAAGAACGAACAGTTAGCACTTGCGGAATTGGATTGGTAAATCCTGATACTGTACTGGAGTCAGGGCAGAATAAATATTAGTACTTAGTTACGTACTTGTACAGACGATCGTCTGTATTGGCTATGTCCACGACAGAAGAGCCACCCAGCGTTGATAAGTTCTTGGCCAGTGTGAAATAATGACATACGAATAATTTATTTCATTGAGGCTGACAAGCGCCACTGAACTTGGCTATTTTTGTCTGCGACTCTGCGTCTAGTTGCGCCGGAGTGAAAGAGAAACTATATACCTGCTTTACAAGTAGATAATCAGAAATTTAATCATACAAATAAATATATTCGCCACATCTGTAATATGAATCGTCTATGCTTTAGGTTTGAGTATGATGAAACTGTGTTATTAATTCTAGATTTTTCGGTTGACAAACAGACATTATGATTATTTTAAGACGTAGCTTTGCGTTTTTTTTTATGTAGTCCACTCCCTTGGAAATATAATGAATATTAACGTGTATTTTTTTTACCAAAACAAATGGTTTTTGTTGAATCACAATTTAGCTCTATTCAGCGTCTTAAATGAATTTTCATTGAAAGCAAAGCGTGCAATACTATTTCACTCGGTTGCCCAGACATTTCGTCAAACACTTCATAGCACACCTAAAAAAAAAGAAAACAATAAGGAACATAAATAAACGTCACTATAAAAATATGTAATTTTAACGATTGTATCTTTAATTCTGTTGCTGATAGTAAGGTAGCCAGAGACCTGCATTGATAATGCAGTTGTCAACACCGTGAGTCCTGACTTATATTGGCGCACGTCTGGAGAGCCCATCTTCTGAAATCGTTGGCATCCATAGTTCATAATAGTCATTCGTAAATTGCGTCTGTCGTAAGAATAAAATGCCGAATGCTTGCAATTATTGCAAAATTTTGTTAGTAGAGATGAAACGTGGGTTCACCATTATGACCCTGAGAGCAATCAAGAGTCCATACAGTGGCACGTTAATGGAATTCCTCATCCCAAGAAGTTCAAGGTCATGCTTTCAGCTGGCAAGGTCATGTTCACAATATTCTGGGATTGTGATGGCATATTGCTGATCGATTATAAAGAAAAGGTTTAAGTATTAAAGGAGAGTAGGTACTATGCTAGTATTCTACGCCAAATAAGGGAAGCAATCAAACATAACAGAAGGGGAAAATTAGCCAAAGGTGTTCTGCTTCTGTAGCACAACGCCCCTGTGCATAATGCTCATATTGCCGAGGCTGCTGTTCTTGAATCTGGGTTCGAAACTTTTACATACCCACCGTATAGTGCAGACTTGACCCGGAATTACTTCTTTTTGTTTCCCAATCTTAAAAAGGATCTATGTGGAAATTGATTTTTCTCAAACATGCAATGAAATATTGCTGTTATGTTCCTTAAAATAGGCTGCGAAGTATGACGTTTCAGGTGCGGCTAGGACAAGAGGTCGTTAATGGCATTTCATAGAAATCTTGCAGGACTAGGCCGGCAAAATCCTCTTTTTTAATTTCCATTTCACATAAATTTGTGGCACAGGCATAATGGCATTCTGCCACTATGCGTATTAAAAATAAAACTTTGTTTTGTTTGTTGTTTATTTCATTGCATGTTTGAGAAAAGCACTATACATATCTCGGCGGGAAATATGGGGTTGCCCGCCTCAGACCAATCCGGCCTCGCTGCGCTCGGCAAAATAATAATAATATGTCTTCGGCCGGCAACCCCTTTCATCCCGGCCTCTGTAGTAATGTACTATTCTAACGATGAAGCATTCAAGACAGTAGTGTAGGAGCATTTTGACACCAAAGACAAAAATGTTTTTATGAGGGGTAAAAAAACACTAATTGACCCGTCTTATAAGTGCATAAAGATAGGGAAGAAGTATATTGACTAACAAAAATAAAACACCTATCGTATTCTTTTGTTTTCATTCTCATATCGAGAATTTATTGAACACCCTTCGTAGGGTCAATCACTGGTCAGTACCTATAAAATAAAAATAAATGTCATTTGGTACATAATTAACGTTGGTTAGAACACACAAGGCTTGTTTACACTTTGATCACATTATTTAGTACGAGTTCATACAATTTCTATTCGCACTTGCAGCAAGTGAACACGCATTTTTCGCTATAGGCTTACGATTATCTAGGTCGGTACATTACATGTGTGACACTGTGTCTGTAAGAAGTTAAAGCTCAATTACCATTTTCGCTGGGGCCCTATAATTCATTTGTAAACAGGCCATTTGGCCATTGGCGCGTGTATAAGCTCGCTCGCGAGAAATATCAATTCGATTCCAATTTAGCATACGTCCAATCTAATAGTGCCTCAGCTATCGTTTATTAAATATTAATATCCATATTGCATTCGACTCGCTCGCGTTTACATACAGATTGTAATCGTTTCGTTTCGATATGTTTTATGTTATGGCTTAACAAGGTGGGAAATGTGAACGGTGAAATTTATTTCGCACAATTTATTACGTACCTATTTGTAGTTATGTGTACCTTACCTGCCTAGCTAAGTTTATTTCGCATAATTTCTTACGTACCTATTTGTAGTTTGTGTATCTGACCTGCCTAGCTAAGTAGTTCGTAATAAGTGAACACGTTTTTATTAGAAAGTGAGAGGTTACTGCCTACGCCTTCGGCTTTTGTCCAGCAGTGGACGTCTTTCGGCTGATATGATGATGACGAAAAAGATAGCTTTTTGTGACCTTTCTTTTGTTTAATACCACGTCGGTGGCAAACATGCGTACGGCCCGCCTGATGGTAAGCGGTCACAGCCTGTGGACGCCTGCAACTCCAGGGGTGTCACATGCGCGTTGCCGACGTTTTAAAAAATTATACACTCCTTTCTCGAAGAACCCCATACTGTAGTCCCTCGGGAAAACCTCGGCAGGGAGCTCAAGCGGCTCGGTTCAACTAAGCTGGTACGAGGGCTGCCTTTTAAGTTCTGTCGTTTGCAAACCTCCCGTGATTGTATAAAAAAGAAATAGTGTCATATTAAAATAGTGGGTAGGTGCTAGATAAAGTGGGTAGGTGCTAGATAAAGTGACAAGTCAACTAAAAGTGTAAATAATCATTTAATAGTATTATTGCGCAAATTTCAAATTTTTTTTTTTGTAAAAGTACAGTATTTTTGGTAAATATTTACATACATTGTGGGAAAGTTCCTTTGATGTATATATAGCAAGTTAAACACTAGTACCTGCCGGTGACCACACACTGTAGTGTGTGGTCACCGGCAGGTACTAGTGTTTAAGTTCAAGTTCAAGTGAGGTGTACCTCACTTGAACTTTGAACCCGATTGACAGTTGCAAATAACAAAGAAAATGAGTACACTGGAGGAAATCACTAAAGCTCAAAGCTCCCTGGAGGCTTTGATGGCGCTGAAGTTTGCTGAATTCGAGGCAACATTGCAAAGTGCAGCCCCTGGCAATGACACAATTGCCACCTTGAGGGCAGAGTTGCACGAGTTCAAAGAAAAAACTCTATCCGTGGTGAGTGCCATCAGGCAGCAGATAGCGGCTCTCAGCAACACTGTGGATAACATAGAGATGCGGCACCGTCGAAAATATTTGTTGCTAGCAGGCGTGCCAGAAACCAGCAATGAGAATGTTGCCGAAGTGGTTGCTGCTATTTGTCGAGATAAGTTGCAGTTGGTGGATGCATCACCTTCGTCATTTTCAGTCTGCCATAGGCTTGGAACTGCAGCTGCGGGTCGCACACGGTCCATTCTGGTGCGCTGTAACAATCCAGTCTTCAAGGATACACTCTGGAGAAAGAAGACTGCACTGAAGGGATCCCCGTTTGTTATGTCAGAGTTCTTAACCCGGCAGCGGCAAGCAGTCTTCCTTGAAGCTCGCAGACATTTTGGCATCCGGAGTGCTTGGACTTTAGATGGCACCATATTTATTAAACTGCCTAGTGGTAAGACCCATCGCGTAACTACGGCTGAGCAGCTTCAAAAACTGTTCACCGCACACCCATCTCAGGCTTCAGGGGCAGCAAATGTTAAACCTGCCTCTTGCCCGGATGTCCCCAGCGTTAATTCTGCGATAGGCGCTAAACCAGCGGAGGCGCCATCACGTTACCCAAAGAGGCTGAAGTGAATACCATTTCTTTATCGAACTGTAACTATATGCAATGTGCATCTCGATAATTATATTCATAGTGTAGATCTGATATTTGTGTACCCGTTTTTTGACTGTTTTTTTTTCTTCTTGTGTTTTTAGGCCTACCGACACCAAAATGCTAAACTGTTATAATTTTTTATTTCGGTCGCGATCGGCGACTTTGACATTTGACAAACAAGTTCAACCTGACAACCTGACAGAAAGTAAATGTCAAAGCGACATTGGTAGCGTTCAGAAACTCACGTTCTTTCTCTTATGTTGTTTACACGCTTTTTAGCATGTTAATTGGTGTAAATTATTTTTTTTGTTATTTTTGTAACTGTTATCTCGGTGTCGGTATGGCGTAGTGTGTATTGTGTTTGGTCGACCGGCGGGCTAAACAGAGCCGTAATTTTAGTTTTTGGTAGCTATTTTGCTTGAGTATTATATATTGTATCTCTATTTATTTTAGGTATTTATCTATATATTTTTATATGTCTATTGATGGATCCGACGTATCTTTCTTTTCTGCTTGTGACTTGTCTGCCTCTTTTCATTCGGCCGATGAGTCGATTGAGCCGAGTACTCTTGGTTCACGGCTAAATTGTGAATTTCAGAGCAATCCGAATTATTTCAACGTATGCCACATTAATGCTCAGAGCATCTGCAGCCATTTTTCAGATTTATTAGACACCTTTTCTTCATGCGATGTTCATGCTGTTCTCATTAGTGAAACCTGGTTAAAGCCTAATATCTCATCAACTTCTTGCAGCCTCCCCGGGTTTGTCCTCTTGCGGAATGACCGCACAGGCAAACGCGGTGGGGGTGTAGCAATATATATCCGCTCTGACATCCCATACAAAATTGTTAAGTCGTCCCCATCTCTCTACTCCAGTTCCATGGAGTATCTAGTTATAGAGGTTAAGTTGCGTGGCGTCTGTATAATCTTAGGTGTTATATATTGTCCTCCTACAGTAAATTATTTTCCGTCTTTCGAAGACCTCCTCATGGATATTGGTTGTGAGTGCACACATCACATAATTATGGGGGATCTTAACACAGACTTGCTGAGAGACAATTCTAGGTCCAGACAGCTCCGGACGACTGTTGAAGATGCTGATTTTTCTATAGTTCCGTTGCAGGCTACACATCGTAATGCCGACTCTCCTGACTCCTGGCTGGACGTGATTCTTACGTCCTCGCCGGACAATGTCGTTCATTCTGGTCAACTGTTAGCACCGGGGTTCTCGCATCATGATCTAATTTTTCTGACGTACAAAATTAAACCACCCAAACGCATGCCAGAGGTGATACATGTGCGAAGCTTTGCCCGACTTGATCTGGATCTATTGACACGGGAGGCTGCTTCGGCTGGCTGGGTGGCCGTATTTGATGCATCAACGGTAGACGAAAAAGTAGCCAATTTCAACTCAGTTCTCTTAAAACTGTTCGATGCTCATGCGCCGGTTCGTGCGGTTAGACTGAGGCGACCACCCGCCCCGTGGATCACTAGGGGCGTTCGTATGGCCATGTCAAGGCGAGATAAGGCGTTCCGTATTTACAAACGAGATCGATGCGAAGAGAACTGGCGTTTATTTAAACTTGCCAGAAACCGTTGCAACCAAATGGTAAGAGCAGCGAAGCGACGTTACATTCATGACAACGTCCTGTCTTCCTCTCTTGCTGACACATGGAAGTTCCTAAGATCTCTGGGTATTGGAAGTTCTAAACTTGACATAGGCTCCTCCTCATTCACTTTAGATGAGTTAAACTCTCATTTCTCTAAAACGACTACTCTAAACGACATGATTAAATTTAAAACCTTATGCTTTATTGCATCTCTTCCTTCTCCCGATATCTCATCTTTCACTTTTACCCCTGTCGCAAATGAAGAGATCCGCAAAATTATTCTATCTATTAAGTCTAAGGCTGTTGGCCATGACAATGTTAGTCGAGTTATGGTTCTCAATATTCTTGATTGCGTACTGCCTGTTATAACTCATATCGTGAATACTTCCTTACTTACTGGGATATTTCCCTCGTGTTGGCGGAAGGCCTTTGTCATCCCACTTCCTAAAATTAGCAATCCCAGTTCTCTCAATCATTTTCGTCCCATATCGATTCTCCCATTTCTTTCAAAAATTCTCGAAGCTGTGGCCCATAAACAGATTTCAAATTTCGTTCACAGCAACAATCTACTTTCACCATTCCAGTCTGGCTTTCGATCTGGACATAGCACCACCACCGCGCTTCTGAATGTAACAGAGGACGTTAGACTTGGTCTGGAATCCACCAAATTTACGGTGTTGGTGCTAATAGACTTCTCAAACGCTTTCAATGTTGTAGACCATGATTTACTTCTTGCGACACTTACTCATTTGCGGGTTTCTTCAAAGGCGACGGAGTGGTTCGCATCCTATCTTTCCGATCGTGCCCAAGCAGTTCGTGCTGATCGCTCACTGTCTGACTGGTGTGACCTGAGCACCGGAGTGCCGCAAGGTGGTATTCTTTCTCCTTTTTTATTCTCTGTTTTTATTAATCTCATTACTACTAAGATTCAATGCTCTTACCATTTGTATGCGGACGATCTGCAGCTGTACGCTCAAGCTGATGTGAATAATATTAACTGTGCCATTTCCCTTATTAACGCAGACCTGGATCACATCTCGGAATGGTCAAATAGTTTCGGCATTTGTGTCAACCCAGCTAAGTGCCAAGCTATTATTATTGGTAGCCAGCAACAACTTTCCAAACTTGTTTCAGTTTCTGTTGCGCCGATCCGGTTCGAGAACGCTGTCATTCCCCTCAGCACACAGGTCAAGAACCTTGGATTGGTGTTAGATCCGAACGTCTCCTGGAATGGTCAGCTATCTGAAATAAGTCGTAAGGTCACCGGAACGCTGAGAGGTCTCTATAAATTTAAAAATTTCCTCCCAGTTGCTACAAAGAAGTTGCTGGTTCAGGCGTTGGTGTTGCCAATTATTGATTATGGTGATGTGTGCACTACCAATATTACTCAGGAATCCCTTAATAAACTGGACCGTCTCCTCAATAATTGCATACGCTTCATTTTCAGTCTCCGTAAGTATGACCACGTTTCCTTCTACCGTCGTCAGCTTAACTGGCTCTCCATTCGTCGCCGTAGGTCCCTTAGAATCCTTTGCACCCTTTTTTCAATCCTGTTTGAGCCTTCTGCTCCAGGATATCTCAAAAGTAAATTTGTTTTTGATACCCCTCGCCCAGGCTGTCAGCTGCGTACCTCCCGTGTTCTCAAATTATGAATGAATGAATGATCGTTTATTTGGAAAAACAAGCGTAATATAAAGGTGGTAGAAAATACATATAGACCGCATCTTGTTTTGCCATTACTGGCGTACAAATGTTATGTGTATACACAGAATAATATTTAACTACATTATTAATACATTACATTATTAACTTTAACATATTTATATTAGCATACTAATTATAATCTACATTCATTTATGAATTCATTAATCGAATAATAACAATTATGAATTAAATGACTGAATAGTTTTTTCTTAAATATAATAAAAGGCATTTCTTTAAAATCGTCGGTCAGGATGTTAAATATTCTAATAGCCATACAGTAAACATTTTTCCGAGATAGAGCTAACCTGGTTTTAGGTAAGTGTAATTTATTTCTATACAACCCTCTTTTAGAGTTAGTTGTTCTTACTTCAAACAGAGATAAGTTTTTTTTTACAAAGATACACATTTCAAAAATATAGAGAGATGGTAGTGGTAATATGCTTTTTGCTTGAAACAGTGGTCTACAGTGGGCTAAAAAGTCGGTTCCACACAAGGTTCTCAAACATTTTTTTTGTATTTTAAAAATGGTCTCCGCTTCAGCCGAGTTCCCCCAGAGTATAATTCCGTATCGTAAGATAGATGCCACATATCCGTGGTATGCAGAAAGTGCAGCTTCTTCCGACACCACATTTCGCACACGATATAAAACGTAAACAAAACGATCAATTCGATTGTGCAAACTATCAATGTGATTCTTCCAATTACAAAACCTATCTAGTGTTATACCTAAAAATGTTGTGGATTCAACTTCTTCAATTTTTTTATTATTATATTGTATATTTAAATTAATATGTTTACTTTTACATGTCTGGAATTGTATCATTTTTGTTTTGTTTAAATTAATGCTTAAGTTGTTTTTGTCCAACCAATTTACTATGTCTATCAATGTGTTATAAATTATCAATACCTTTCCATCGCACTAGATTCATGACTCATTCTTTCGCCATACAGGCAAGCCGTCTCTGGAATTCACTCCCTCTCAAGATCAGACAAGCCCCAAGCAAGTTTGCTTTCAAGCGAATGCTGCGTAAGCATATGCTTAAACAAGAGTTCGACTAGAATCCATCCCTATAATTATAGTATGTATTTAATATGAAGTAGTATATCTATTCTTGTATTTATGTAACTTATATAAATATCTTGTATTTATGTATTGTATTTATAGTGTTTATATTGATTCTGTCTTTGCATTTTCTTAGTAGATATTTTCAAACTTTTTTCTTTGCACCTTTCATAAATCTCTGTTTAGCCCAATGGTTGGCTGGTAGAGAATGCCATTTGGCATTACGCCCGCCATTTGTACAATTGAATTTTGTGCAATAAAGTTTAAATAAATAAATAAATAAAATATTTAAATTTAGAATTCGAAAACAAAAGAATGACTCGAAATCGGCCCAACCGTTTTAGTACAGCGTTCGTTTAAAGTTGACAAGTCAGTTGTGAAAATGGAAATTTCGAAGGAAAATGTACGTGCGATAATTTTTTATAACTTCAAAAGGGGCTTAACGCGACTTCAGTGCTTCGAAGAGTTGACTACGGTTTGCAATGATAAAGCACCATGCCTCCGGACTGTGGAACGCTGGTATTTAGAATTTCAACGTGGTTGCTCTAGTCTTGGTGATAGACATCGTGAAGGTCGACCAAAAACAGTCGTAACCCAGGAGAACATTGATGCTGTACGGCAACTGATCGTCGAAGATCGCCATGCGACATACCGTGAGATAGAAGCTTCCTTAATATTTCAGGGACCAGTGTTCACAGTATTTTGCATGATCACTTAGGCGTAAAAAAGTTGATCTCACGCTGGATACCACATTTACTCAGTGAAGACCAAAACACGGCTCGCGTTCGATGGTGTCACAAAACTCTGCGGCAATTCAACCGAGGAAACTCGAAACATGTTTACGACATTATCAGTGGTGGCGAATTTTGGATATATGCCTACGATCCCGATTCTATACAGCAGTCGACTGTTTGGGTGTTCCAAGATGAGCCAAAACCGACCAAAGTAATACGTTCACGGAGCACTTCGAAAAAAATGGTCGCCACGTTTGTGGCGAAAAGTGGCCACGTTGCCACCATCGTGCTCGTGGATCGTAAAACGGTTAATGCTGACTGGTATACCACTGTCTGTTTACCAGAAGTCATCGGCGAGTCTCGAAAAAATAACCCAAGACGTCGTATAAGACTGCACCACGATAATGCGAGCTCGCACACCGCCCGGCAAACAACGTCGAAATTCTGGAACGCCCGCCGTTCAGTCCAGACTTAAGCCCTAACGCTTTTTTTACTTTTCCTAAAATCAAGCAACGACTTCGTGGTCAACGGTACCAGACGCCTGAAGAAGCGGTTGTGGCCTACAAAACGGCCATTTTGGAGACCCCGACTTCGGACTGGAATAAGTGTTTCGAAAATTGGTTCGATCGAATGAAAAAGTGTATTACATATCACGGTGATTACTTCGTAAATATAATACCATTTAACACTTAAATTGTCTGTAGTTTTTCCAAACGACACAACTTAAAAGGCAGCCCTCATATGTCTAGGGGAGGACAATAATTTTGCCACACAATGTAGGACGATGACAAAGTCCGTCTCGTCAAACTTCTATTTTCACGGCATCAATTTTTTCTCTGAGATCATTAAACTTATGTCTCTGCCGACGGTAGAACGTTCTACAACTATTAGCGCTCTCGTTAGGTTGTCTATGACAATCATCTAATCTCACCATAGAAACTTGTTTACAGGCAAAGCAGTGAACATCCCCATAGAACAGGAGAAGCTCATGCTGGAGAAGTTCCAAGAGAATCAGTTCAATTTACTCGCCAGCGACATGATCTCGCTGAACCGCTCGCTCACCGACGTCAGATTCGAGAAGTAAGTATAAAAAGCTATTATATACTCACGTGTTTTGGTTTGGACTGTCACAGACCGCACCACAATCAGCCAAGAAAGTGGCCTACCACTTTTGATCTACCACTCTTAGCTAGCTCCCAATGACCTTCGATCAAACTCCGTTTCCTCGTGTTTTTTATGGCTTATCGTATTAACAACAATGAGATTTGCTGAAATGGTATTCCATATTTACTTCAAAATACACTCTTTTTGAGTTTGATATGGCATTTTTAGGGTTCCCTAGCCAAAATGGCGAAAACGGAACCCTTATAGATTTGTCGCATCTGTCCGTCCGTCCGTCCGTATGTCACAGCAGATTTACTCGGAGACTATGAGCACTACAATTATGAAATTTGGTAGGAAGGTGTATGCTATAAACCGCTATAGAAATATTATGTGAAATTCCGAAAAAAAAATTAAACGGGGGGGGGGCACCCCATAAATGTAAAGGGGGGTCAAACATTTTTTTTTCAGTGCACAAAGGCATGTGGGGTATCAATATCGACCTAGTCAACCGTTGGTGAGATATTAGCTGTCAAAATAGTAAAGTGTGTGTCCCCCCCCCTGTAACTTTCAAACTATGAAGTTTAAAATTCTGAAAAAAATTAGGATGGTGTACAATAATAAATCCTTTCAACGATTTTTGGTTTAAACAAGAAAGGTCTAACAGTTTTTGAGTTATTGCTAAAAACTGTCTTGCCGAAACAAAAGGGCGTAAGTGCCGTGAGTTTCCTTTGATGATACAACCTTCTTTGATTCAATGTATTGTATAGTGTTTTGTCAAATTTTAACTCGTGCAAATGTATAGATATGTATATTAAGGACTAAGGACCGATACCCGTTTTTGCCATCAATATATATACATACATATAGTTTCGTTTTGCCTTTGTTATATATTCAGATTGAAACTGACGACGTACGATTTATCGTACTGTAATATACCCTCAACCGCAACTAAAACCGGACGTTTAGGCTAGGATATCAGCTTCATCCGTGTCTTTATTAAAAGGCGGACACACCTAGTATTAGGTAAGTATTAATTAATTCTTGTGATTCTCAATACGAGGACTGAACTTTAAAACCTCAAATCTAAAGCAATTGGGTTGTGTCCTAAAAATATAATTAGTCTGTCAGATTATCACGAAATATTGATACTTATTTTTTTCTTTTGTCAAACATACAAAAAACTACAAAGATAAACGCGTCATAGTTCAAGGCACGTGACGTCACGCTGTGCTAAAAAGTGTAGGTCGGTGGGACGTCACGCGGAACTTTAACGGGCTACAATGGCTACATCTTCCTCATTTTGTATTTAATTGAAAAAAGATGAGATACGTGTTATTTTTTCTTGATATACCTAAAGTAACCTAAGTACTTCAAGATCGTCAATAACCGTGGCAACGTTCCAAAGGCCTACAAATCAAGCCGGCTGACGTTTAAGCTGTAACTAATTCAAACGCATGATTTGTATTCGACTTCGCGTATTTGTATCGGCTCACGCCAATTACGTGTAAAGTTTTTCACGGTGTGAAGTAGGTTAAATCGGCTTACTGATAAACGATTTTTAACTACTTCAATCAATCAGTTTCCTACTATTTGCCGATTTAAGGGTGGAATTGTAAAACTAATTTAGGTCCGATTGATTATTGGCTTAAAGACATATACTTAAAGTAAACGTTAAAGTTGTACGGGGTAAACTGGGAATAAGGTCGAGTCAACTTAGTTATATCACCGCGGTGATTATGAAAACATACAGGGATGTGGATCCCAATTCTTTCGAAATGTAATTGACGTATTTTAGTTTTTCTTGAGCTATGTCGTCAATTGATTCCCCATCAAAGAATATAATTCTGACTAATATTCCCCATGACAATCATCACCAGCGCTGGGCACCACCTCACAGTACATGCTGAGATTGGGACCCATTGCCTCACTAGATATAAGTACTTTTTAAAGATTATGTAAGTTGTAATGCTGTACTTTTTTAAACATTTTCTTGTAACTGCATTTTTTTAAATTATGTTTTTGGCAATGCACTTTCTTTCTATCTGTCTAACAAATGCTATTTATTATAGTCCCATGGTTATCTTTATCTGTCATATTTCGTAGTAGTAAAATAATATATTTTTCTCACATGACGTTATGTTAATTTTATATAATAGACCGCGAAGTATCACGTTTCCTTCCGGTGCGGCAAAACAAGCGGCCTATAATGGAATTTCATACAAAATTGAAGGTATATGCCGGCAACGAGACCGTCTTTTGTTTTTGTGGCGCGGTGGATTTTTCTTATATTTTTTTAATTTCATTGCATTTTTTGAGAAAAGCATATCTTCGGCGGGAAGAGCAATTCGTGGTCAATAAAGTTATGTTATAAATGAATTGAGATATACCAGCTGGAAAGGTGGTTTTTACGATCGAGAAAGAGTGAAGAAAGTTACGAAACCTAATGTGCACAATTTTAAAGGCCGTGCCAGGATAAGCTAAGTGATTCTGCCCCCCTTGAGTTTGGGCTTGTAATTTTTATAGATTGTGTGGCTCTACATTACTCATCATTGTACCAAATTTGAGCACCCCTAAACGTTATAGTTTTTGTTTAAAAACAAAAACGAAATTTATTTTTTCTTTGATAATTTTTTTTCTAGTCAACCTATTTTAACGAGCTTTGCATATATTGTACATTTTATAAGATGATTAAATGACCATAATTATATTTTCATTATGTCATAGAAAAAAAATAAAAAAATCCAATTAAACTTTTCAGATTTTTTTTTTCTTCGACTTTCACGTTAGAGACCGCTCCAATTTTTTCACTGGTATTACACCTACTAACGTCCTATAATATGTATTTTTTTCAAAATTTTGGCTGAGGGAGAACATGGAGATATCTTTACATGAAATGCTTTACATACATTTCCTTAAACCGCTATAATTCAAATCGGAATGATTACAACCTCTTTAGAGAAACGTACATGTTGCATATTAAATACTGGCCACTTACATTTCAACTTTTTAAAAAGATTAAAAAAACGTTTTGCAGCAAAAATAACTCCTTTCGATTGTCGTGCGTTAGGAAAATATTTTATCATATTAATTACATGTCAAACGAAAACATCTTACATAAACATTACTTGTATACTTCATCTGACTTAATATATATGCAGTTATTATAAGATAAATAAGTGCAAATGTGCACTACATTAGTAAAAGTAAAAGTAGTTTATTCTTCAAATTAGGCATATTACATGCACCTATGAACGTCAATAAACTACCACCGGTTCGGAAAAATATACCTCTGCCACGAGAAGAACCGGCGTAAGAAACTCGGCGAGGTGTCATTTTTTCAAAACAATATACATTATATAGTTAAATATAAAATTACATTACTACAAAATAACTTAAATAACAATGCTACAGTAGAAAATATATTTTCGCGATAGATTACCCGTGCAGGACGCTATCACTGCCAAACATCCCTATCCATGATGTAATCGTTTATCTTATAATATGCTCTTGATATAAGTGTTTGTTTTACTGCAGATTTGAATTTAGAATTGCTAAGTTCAGTAATGTGTTTAGGAATTTTATTGTAGAATTTGATACAATTTCCCAAGAACGACTTTTTCGCCTTTACTAGTCTATAGAAGGTTATTTTGAGTTTCCCAGTATTTCTCGTGGCTATTGGTTTATCAGCGTTCGTTGGAAAATTGCCCAAATTCTTCCTAACATACATTATTATTTCAAATATGTATAGGGACGGCAGGGTTAGAATATCTATTTCTTTGAAAAATTCTCTTAATGAATCACGCGACCCCAAGTTATAAATTGCTCGGATAGCCCTTTTTTGCAAAATAAAAACAGTTTCAATATCTGCAGCTGATCCCCATAAGATAAGACCATACGTAATTATACTATTAAAATAAGCAAAGTAAACTAACCGTGCCGTTGCCACATTGGTAAGCTGCCTTATTCTCCTGAGCAGCAGAGCTCAACCTACTTCCTATCGCTGTTATATGGGAACCCCACTGCAATTTTGAGTCCAATGTAATACCTAAGAATACAGTAGAAGTAACAAATTCTAATGTTTGACCATTAAGTTTAATATTTGTATCTAAGTTTCTGTTTGATGAGTTCGCTAGAGAGAATTTCATACATTTCGTTTTTCTCGGGTTCAATACTAAGTTATTGGTAGCAAACCAGCCAGATATCATGGAGAGGGTATTATTTGGTTCAATGAGTTCAGTATCTCTCCTATTTACCTTGAACAGTAATGAGGTGTCGTCTGCGAACATTACAATGCCTGATCGTCGGCTTACCATATATGGCAGATCATTTACATAAACAAGGAACAGGAACGGACCTAGAATAGACCCCTGAGGTACTCCCATCTCTACCACTGTCTCTGACGAAATGGCTTTATTTATCGCTACCTTTTGATTTCTCTGTGTTAAATATGACTTCATGAGATCTAATGCATGCCCTCTGATGCCATCATTTGCACAACATGTCTGGAAATAGTCAGTCACTTATATGGAATGTGGGAGTCTCAGCCAGTATAGTGTATAACGCATGTCTTCAATCTAAATGAACAAAAAAAACATAATTATTAGTTTGTATGTATGTACAATAAAGAGTTTTACTACTACTACTAATTATTTAAACGACCTATTTAAAGTTAACTAGCCATTAATTACTATACAAATGCACAAGATGCCTTTTTGACAATTACCTGTTCAAAAATTGGAAGCGTATTATTAAAAAAATCGTATTGTTCGTTTATACACGACCCACGTATTGTTCGTTTATGACGACCTGTTTAGCCTAGTTGGGAGTGACTCTGCCTCCGAAGCTAGAGGTCCCGGGTTCGAATCCCGGCCAGGGCATTTATTTGTGCATTTATCACTGATATTTGTTCTTGGGTCTTGGATGTTTTCTATGTATTTAGGTATGTATTTATCTATATAAGTATGTATATCGTCATCTAGTACCCATAGTACAAACTTTGCTTAGTTTGGGACTAGGTTGATTTGTGTAAGATTGTCCCCGAATATTATTATACACTGAAGTATTATTATACACTGATTATTATTATACACTGAAGTATTGTTTTTATTGCGAGGCAATACAGCGTTTTAACTTTATTACGGAAATTGCGTTGTATTGCAGTCGTTTTTGTCAATGAATTCATATCGTTGTTTTTATTTTCCCAACGCACGACAATCGAAAGGAGTTACTTTTGTTGCAAAAAGTTTTTTTTTTATCTTTTTAAAAAGTTGAAATGTAAGTGGTCAGTATTTAATATGCAATATGTACGTTTCTCTAAAGAGGTTTTAATCATTCCGATTTGAATTATAGAGGTTTAAGGAAATGTATGTAAAGCATTTCATGTAAAGATATCTCCATGTTCTCCCTCAGCCAAAATTTTGAAAAAAATACATATTGTAGGACGTTAGTGGGTGTATTACCAGTGAAAAAATTGGAGCGGTCTCTAACGTGAAAGTAGAAGAAAAAAAATTCTGAAAAGTTTTATTGGATTTTTTAATTTTTTTTTCTATGACATAATGAAAATATAATTATGGTCATTTAATCATCTTTATAAAATGTACAATATATGCCAAGCTCGTTAAAATAGGTTGACTAGAAAAAAAAATATCAGAGAAAAATTAAATTTCGTTTTTTTTTTTAAACAAAAACTATAACGTTTAAGGTGCTCAAATTTGGCACAATGATGAGTAATGTAGAGCCACACAATCTACAATCTATAAAAATTACAAGCCCAAACTCAAGGGGGGCAGGATCACTTAGCTTATCCTGGCACGGCCTTTCATCACAATTATAAATTTAATTCCTCATTTCGTTAAGAAACGCCTTGCTAAATTAAGAAAGTAATTATTGTCTTCATTTAATTATGATAATTAAATAAATTAACACTTTCCAGAAAAAAAAAGTCATTTTATATCGTGGTAATGCATTCACCATTCACTTAGTAATATTTTTACTACAATCTGTGCCGCTCTAGATCCAAGGTCTATACGGTTAAATTAGACAATTCAAAAAAGTTTTCAACCATATCGTGCGATACATCGAATAAAAAGGCTTGTTATAAGCATCTTAATTATATATATTCTTAATAGCTTAGAGATAAATCGTTAGCTATTCAAGAGAATAGACGAAAACTAACCATTCTTAACTCCGCAACTACAGGGCCTATTTTTTTTTAATACACAAAATAGTTCTTTACCTATATTACAGGAATAAATAAGAAGTGTACAGTTTTAATAGTTTATAAGTTATCGCTGTAAAAGTGCCATGCTCAAACAAAAGCAATGTAAGTGCCATGAGTTTGCTATGAAGATACGACCTTTTTAAATTCAAAGTACAGAGGATAGTGGTTTTAAATGTAGAGTAATAGCTGTAGAGGTATGGAACCCTTCATTGTGCGTAGTCCGACACGCACTTGGCTGGTTTTTTTTTACCTACACCTACCTAGGTAGGTGCTATGCTATACAAGTTCTATGTATAAAACAAAATAATGAGCGTGCAATACATTTTACTACGGGCAGTAATCTATAGATAAAAAAAGAATATAGAAAGATAAGATGTGAAGCAATAATATATAGATATATAAATATAAATAAATAAATATATTGGGGGACAATCTTACACAAATCGACCTAGCCCCAAACCAAGCAAAGCTTGTACCATGGGTACTAGACGACGATATACATACTTATACAGATAAATACATACTTAAATACATAGACAACATCCCAGACCCAAGAACAAAATCCGTGCTAAATGCACAAATAATGCCCTGTCCGGGATTCGAACCCGGGACCTCTAGCTTCGGAGGCAGTGTCACTACCAACTAGGCTAAACAGGCCGTCAGATATATGCTTTCCATCTTTTAATTTTTGAAGCGACCTGCCGCCTGTTCTGAAATCTAGATCCGGCCCTGCCCGAGGCCTACATGGTCGATTCCACTCACGTCCAACGATATTTGCATCGCGAGTTCATATCCCCCATCTTACCATAAATACTTCGTTTACCGCATATGAGACGCTATTATTTCCTACACCTAATAAAGATGAGTCTCTTTCAATATACGTTCACATTAAGGTCTTTGTTTCATAATAAACTGTTTCGTGCGTGAAATAAATTTACTTTAGGTTACATACTAAGAAAATATTTCGTAAGAACGCAAAGGCGACAAAATTATCACATTATTAGTGCGCACAGCATCAGAAATAGCGCGGCGTTGAAAGAGTTACACTCGACTTCCGTATTTGCTACTAAAACCCGGGAACTTCGTTCTAGACAATGAAGTGTTAACAACTTCTTAACTTCATTAAACTTGTGTTAGGGACTCTGGGTAATTTCACAAACTCATTTCGCTAATGAAAAATTACTCGGCAAACTTTTGTGTTCGGAACATCGTAAATATTTAACACGTAGTTAAAATACCCCTCGAAATTTTACAACAGGCTCGAGAATATAAAAATAAATTGATCTGCGAGCGATAACAATTGCCATTTGTGTTCGTAGGGTAACCAAGCCTTTGCAATATTTAAATAGCTTCACATGTTTCGAAATTTGATTCGTAAATTAAAAAGACTAGTTCAAAGAGGACATAAAGATCTAGTTTATCACGTGAGGAATGATTTTCTTATAGCATTTGATTTGTTTAGTCATTTTCTGATATCACTTGAAAGAAGGAGAGGTATAGTGGAGTAAATGTTTATTTTGCCTAGGCAGGAGCATAAATACATTATATTTTTATTGGGATTTGACACTTTATACATAGAATAGAAACAATATTCCACAAAAGGCTTGGCTGACCAGGATCTTAACCATTTGAAGTGCGCAGTACGCTATTAAAATTTCAGGTAGCGTTACTTGTCCTATCTGTCAGATTATCCTGCCCTGCCATGCCGCTTACCCCAACTAATCCTAACAATTCTTCTGTAGATGCAAAGAGAAGAGTTACCCAGCGCTTCTTCCAACCACCAGCGTTGTCATAGTATTCCACAACGAGGCTTGGACAACGCTCATCAGAACTATTTGGAGTACGATAAATCGTTCACCACGGCCGCTGCTCAGGGAAATTATACTGGTGGATGACGCTAGCGAGAAAGGTATGACATTTATTTATTTACACTGTATACTTTACTTGTTATGGTTGACGGCTTTGGTTTTCTTTTTTAAAAGATGGCACGCGAATTGTTTTATTATTTAATAAGGCAGTATGTCGTAAATTCTAGTGGAAAGTGGCATTATGTGGGCATAAGAAATTTATTGTTATTTGTAAGAGACGGAGACCTACCAGCTCGAACGCGGAAAGAGTTTAATCTGTTCATTGCACGGTCGAGACGCGCAACGTACTGCGGTTAGTTGGGATCACACTCAATGTATTAGGAAAACCGCTGCCGCTCGAAGTCGTGGCTTATTTTACCCACAAAAGGCTAAATAAATAGATACAGTTCCGGTTTCTACTAATTTGCCCAATTTTGTTTTACTTTGTTTTCAATTGTATTAAGTTACATCTTGACAAATAATAAAATATCATAAAAACCATCTAAGAAACACAATTCCCGAAATAGTATTGTGTGCAGTCGCCTGAGGGAACCAGGCGCTCATGAAGATCTGGAGACGACTACTGTCGAAGCGTTGGTGTATGGTCATATGGTCAGATATTTTAATCACCCTTAAATATACAGATGTATCTGAAGGCAAGCTATACCAGGGTCTCATAATACCTCTCACATACAGAACACCTTGGCAAGAAGCTAGAAGACTACATAAAGACGCTGCCAGTGCCGACGCACCTGTTCAGGACAGAGAAACGCTCCGGTCTCATTCGGGCGCGGTTGCTCGGCGCGAAGCACGTCAAGGGTGACGTCATCACCTTCCTCGATGCACATTGTGAATGCACGGGTATGCTATTTTTATTACAGGAATACTTAATTGAAATACTGCTCGCTTTTATTGAAAAGCATTTATATATAATTCAATTGGAAATGGACAGTTTCTTTAGTACAGCCTGGTCACCCAACCATGGCAGTAAACATATCTAGTACCATAAATAGATTTTAAATTTTGTTTAATTATAGTATATAGTATTGGGATATATATTATAGTATAATTTCCATTAGTATCCAATAGTATTTTTTGGTTATCGCTGCTCAGTTTGCAGTTTCATAATCTCATTTTGGTTTTACTTACACTGCTTACACGATTGCTGACCACAAGAATTCTCTTAAAAATCAATTAAAACAGCGCCAGGCTCACTAATCACCAATAGACAGTCAATCGCGAATAGTCAGATCACAAATACGCGTAAAACGATACTTATCCTGATTCCGATCACTATCACACAAGTGGAGTCGTGACGTCACGATCTCCCGTTCCTCAAAGCCCATAGATAACGAATGACCCTTATCTTATTATAAACATTCATATATTAAATTAACATATTCAACAGTCGTAAAAACCTCAATGTACAGCCACGTGGATTCTCAACGACTCTTGAAAAAACAGGTCGACGATACGGGCCAATTAAAGCGGGAATGTCTTGCATTTGAAGATTAAAGTGGTGAACCTACGGTCCAGTCAACGACAAATGTGCATAAGTTAACATTTTTGCACCTTATGCGGTTACGATAAGGTGGAAAACTATTAAATTATTTTTGCTGTTGACTATACATCAATTAGTAGTAAGATTTGTAGTATTAAATAAATAAGTAAATAAATATTAGGGTACATTTTTTACACAAATCGAACTAGTCCCACAGTATTTCGTGCAATATTGCGTGTTCATTAACACTTTTAGTAATCTGATTGAAATTGAATTGAATTTTGGCCTCAATTGTTTTTCCTCGACTTATGCCGGATTTAACCAAACTGGAACAGGAACTTAGTTCGGTTCATAAATTGCCTGAAATATATATTCCAAATGCCGTTCTTGGGACTGACCGCCACACGCTATATAGGAATTTCGATTCGACTTTTTCTCTAGCGAACTTTATATAATTGTATATTTCTGTTACCATTAAGTAGTTTTGCTAGCCCGGAAATCAACGTACGATATTTACGTTAGCCGATTGGTGTGATTGTGATACGCAACATTTTCATACGGTTACCCACAAATTGATTATTTGAGTTTAGAGATGCCTTATTTACTCATAAAAACGATACAGTTCACTCAAAATGAGTTTACATTATGTTTTAGAGGGATGGCTCGAACCATTACTAGCGCGGATCGTAGAAGACAGAAGCACCGTGGTGTGCCCCATCATTGATGTCATCTCAGACACCACCTTCGAATACATCCAGGCCTCCGACATGACCTGGGGAGGCTTCAACTGGAAACTCAACTTTAGATGGTAAGCAACAACGCTCAATTTTGTTTAAATGGGTTAACTAACGTTTTTCTTTTTAGGGTTCCGTACCCAAAGGGTAAAAACGGGACCCTATTACTAAGACTTCGCTGTCCGTCCGTCCGTTCGTCTGTCACCAGGCTGTATCTCAAGAACCGTAATAGCTAGACAGTTGAAATTTTCACAGATTGTGTATTTCTGTTGCCGCTATAACAACAAATACTAAAATCTAAATAATAATAATAATTAAGGGGGGCTCCCATACAACAGAGTACTTGTTGGCGTTTTTTGCTGTATCTCATGAACCGTAATAGCAAGGAGGTTAAAATTTTCACAGATGTTGTATTTTTATTGCCACAATAATAACAAATACTATTTCTGGTACGGAACCCTTCGTGCGCGAATTCGACTCGCACTTGGCCGGTTTTTTCTTATAATGTAATAAGTCATGCTGATTAGGTAAAAGTCTAGAGTCGACGCTGTCAGTCATATTAGCATTTAAATCAGATTTGTTTCGCCTTCTTCGTTCTAGTATTCATGGACCGAAGAGTCGCGAGGGAGGGCCGGTATCTTTACTGTTTCGCAGAAATTTAATCAAGTCTCATGTATTTGTACAGACTATTTTCTTTAGCTTAGTTGTGTGGGCGACTCCATATCGACAGGATTTTCCTATTAGAGGTATTTTTATAGGTAAGGGTGGTAAGGGTATACACACAAACACGTGAATCCGATTTCCGATCCTCTTATGTATTTTAGATTGAATCGAGTTTGGTATTAATGGAATCAAAAGGAGATTGAGCAAACCATTGTCGGAAACGCATGTTTGAAAATGTTTGATGTACATCAACCTGGCCGTGCCGTCCTAAAAATAACAATTATGAAAGGCAGGAAATTCGTGTTTACTATGCTATTCCATTATATTCGTAAGACGTGAATTATGATTACAATGACTAATAAGAACGATTAGTGTGATTAATCATTATTGTTATTAAAAACAGATAATGAGTTGTAAAAATTATAGTATGAAGTATCGCAATTAAAATCTGCACGAGTGTGTCATTTGTCGATAGATAAATCATCCGTTACGTTCTGATATACGATAACTACGATAAGTACGGGAGTATAGCTTTTTTGGGCCCTATTTCACCAATTTGACAATTGGCACGTGACAAAGACAGTTCGCTGTACATTTCTTTTAGACAGGTACTATCGGCTAACACTACGGGTTCACACTTTCTCAACAAAATATAAACATGCACAATTTTATGTATTCACGTCTTCTTTCATGACACCCAATTAGAATCGTTAAATAAGTTACATAGGGTACCTTTTTTTTTGTTTGACCTGACCAGACCTAACCATCCCAATCATTAAGATTCCTTTAGTCAAATGTATGATGGTCTCTGGGTGCTATCTTTATTTATATAATTATATGTTAGATAAAAATTGACAAATCAGTACAATATGAACATCGCTTCGTCGATGATTCGTTCGATCGTCGCTTTGAGAGCAGCGCTATTTTATGCAAGAAACTACTAAAATACCCGTATCCCTACTACTGGCCACTAAGAGAACTTCACTATTAGGGTGCGAAGTAGACGGCTAGCTGTCAAGCAAGCACTTAGTTAATTAAAGAGCATTTTTGAGAGAAATACAGGAATTTTATAGTAGTTCTACTACGTCATAGAACCTTGGGTTTGCCAGTGACATTTAGGTTTACAATAATATAAGTAATATTCTAATCTCAATCCATAAACTATCCATATTTGAGCATTGTATTAAATCTGATATTTATTCTATTTGAAAATGTGTGTCAAACATATGAATAACAAGTTGAATTTTTATGGCCGAAAGCCCGACCTGACTTCTATTTCTCATTGATGTCGTCATCAGATCTTCACCAAAATCATATGGCATCAAGTTGGAGGTTCCTACTCTAAAAAAATCCAAATTCGTTTATGAATGACGAATTTCTGGGGTGACAAACATCTAAAAAAAACGAATTGAGGGCCTCCTCCTTTATGATCCTACTGCGCGACGCAAAGGGGGTAATGTATTTAAAAAACTATGTATTGTTTGTTTGTTTGTTCCTTTGTGGCACTTTAGAGACCAAACCCGTCGGCTGATTATGATGATTCTTAATTGTACAAATGTCACTAGACAATTTTTACGCAATCGGGTTTTTTATTTTTATTTTGCTTGTCGCACGCAACTTTGCACGTGTATCTCTGGTTGATAAATATTCACTCTTACATTGCATCTCAACTTCGGATGACCTGCGGAAGCGACCATCCGTAGCCATTGTCTTGTTGCTCTGCGATGTTCTATTGTTCATCATTACGCAAGCCTAGCATAGTCCGCAAACTAATAGTACGGATATATATTCTAGAATCTAAAATGAAGATGCCTTTTGTGGCCTGCGATTTAGACGTGGGTATGAATTCACGAAAACTGCATCATTATCATCATCATGTCAGCCGAAAGACGTCCACTGCTGGACATAGGCCTCCCCCAAAGACTTCCACAATGACCGGTCTTGCGCCACCCGCATCCAGCGGACACCCGTGACCTTCACCAGGTTATCGAAAAACTGCATGCATACTACATCCATTTACTAAACAAATCCCATGGTCTATTCATTTATTAAATTCGGTACTACTGATCGACGATCGTACAGTTCTTCGGACTGACAGCGGCGCTGCTATATATTAAAAAGAAATAGTCATACACAGCTCATTCTAACTCATATCTGGTCGCTCCGTGGTCAAAGGACTCTTGGCCAAGATAGGAATAGGACTAAGATAGGAATAGGACTATCAGACGTCATAAATTGTAGGATGTGTGGCGAGGATAACAAAACAATGGAACACTTGCTGTGTGAATTTCATGACCTTGCCAGATAAAGAATGAATGACTTTGGCTATGGTTACCCAGAACCAAAGGTATTCCGAGCACTCCCGCTGAGCTCCATCATCCGGTTTGTGGAAATGTTGGAGAGCAGATTGGAATAGATATAAAGGAGAGGGCAATTGCACAAACGATCGTATTGGGTCGAAGTGCATCCGCAGGGCCCTCATCTAAATAGATAAGATAAACAAATATCTGCGTTCTAGTCCGATCGTCTGATAGTTTTGAAGCAGTCTGCCGATGATAATAATTGTCACTTCGTAAAAGGTATGGTCACTTATATATAGGTAATGTCGGACTGAACCACTTTGTCGACTGATAAGCGTGTCATCTACCAGAATAGATTTAAATTACTACAAATAGCTGCTGCTACATTCTTTCTGATTGAGTTTGCAGGAACCAGCAGACGTGATTCACACACCCAAATCCGTTTTCCGCCCCTACCATCTTTTACCTAGCCAAGTTTAAAACAATTACAACCGTACCAGTCATTAGCCACTCATGCTAACCCGGCTCACTAAAACAAGCCCGCATTCATTACCACTTCCTCCGATAAGATTTGCCAAAGCAAATTGCGTAATGCTCACAGCTGAATTTCGTGCCGAGCAACGATACCTTGCCTTGCCATGGTAAAGTAATTATGTAAATAATCAACCGTGCTGTAATAAAACGAACGAGACTGAAACAATGATTATTTTTTTATTGGTACTTGAATGAGATAATGTTCTACGTTTATATAAAACCAGCTTCACTTTTGTTTGTATTGCAGCTTTTTGCAATCGAGTAGATTGAATCAACACGAATCCATATATATTTTTGAACAAATTTTTGAACAAAGGATCCTGGCATTTTGGAGGAAAATTTTGTAAGCACACGTGTGGCGACTGGGATATTGCATTTGTTCTGGTAAAATAGATCTCTTATACGAGTAAGATAACACTGTACGGTGTAACGTGTACGGTGTAGGTGTTCGTCCTTCATTGCTTTCTAATTATAACTAAACAATGCTAATTTTATTATATTTAGACATTCACATCACGTAACTACCTACAGCTACATTGAAAAAACTGGATAATAATTTATTGTGGCATGTCCATAACTCATAAGTCCATCCAAAACCGAATATCCGAAAAGAATACTCTTTTTAAAAATTAGTAAGGACTATAATTTTTAAAAAAGTGTATCATCTTTTATACTAATCATGCGTCCGAAGAACAAATTTCTATCCCTAACTATTAGGAAGCAAGATCGATAGCTAGAGTACCTTACGTACCTATCATATTAAGGTCATTTTCCTTAAAACGACACAAAATCATTGTGTTTTCTGTTAGACCTTGTCCTTTTTGCCCTAAAGGTGTCGAAATGACCGGTCGCACTAGGAACGAAAGATAATGTGCTACGCTGATTTTCTAGCTGTCGGCTGTCTAGGTTTCGATGGAGATCGGACCTTCTGTATGTTATAGTAGTACTAGTACAGTAGAAGAATTTGAATGTTTGTCACTTTTGAACTCTATTTCATTGGAAATACAGTCAAAATTGACAAACATTCAAATTCCTTGACCGTACATGACGATACGGAGCTTTGTTCGGCGTCTTTCGTTTTTGTAGGAAAATTCGAGTTTTCCCCATGATGATACTATTTAGATCCATTTTTTGGGTACCGTAAACCCACGAATTGTTAATTTCATCGAAATCTTTAGGACCGTGACTTTGAAGAACTATTTAACCTATGCCGTGATCGAGAACCTTGAGTAAAATATATATAAAAGAATTGCGCTTTTTAAGGTTTTAGTACATGGAAGCCCGAGCTTTGCTCTAAATGATTATTATTACTTTTTATAAAAAAATGGGATTGCTCTTGGCCAGCATCTAGCCAGGGGGCAAAGATGCGGCCGACGATGAAGCGAGCTCACCCAGAAGATGCCTATAAAATTTATTTCGTTTCCGGCAACCCCTATATTGTAAATTGAATTAAAATTGTTAGAGCTGGTTTCGAGATTACAATTACAAACAAACAAATAAACATACAAATGTTACTCGTTTAATAGTATAGAATAGGATTATTACACAAATTATGTATTCCGTGCTTTTATTTAAGGTACCGCGTTCCTGAACGCGAGATGCAACGCCGCGGCGGCGACCGCACCGCCCCACTCCGAACCCCCACCATGGCTGGCGGCTTATTCGCCATAGACAGGGACTACTTCTACAAGATCGGCTCCTACGATCAGGGCATGGACATCTGGGGCGGCGAGAATTTGGAGATGAGCTTCCGGGTATCGTATTGGATTTGTTTAAATTGGGGACTTGGGTTTATGTGCAGTTTTTACCTTTGTATGTCATAGCGAGGCAGGCACAACTGACGCGACGGGACTTTTGAAAGTTTCTTACTGGCATTACGTGAATTACGAGTATGATGCCCTTCTCTTTCTTACTAGCAATATTAAGAGATGAAGAGATGGCGAGTTGTGCTAGCCCTCTCGGTGTCATAACGAGAGTTGGGGCAAATTAGGGTTTATGTACACTTATCAACTCTCATCACAACACATCAGCCGAAAGACGTCCACTGCTGGACATAGGCCTTCCCCAAAGAATGCCACAACTGCATCTCTGCACCGCCCTAGCTCCCAAATACCTAGCGGCGCTAAGTTGCCATAGCAACGACAATTTGTAGAGAGGCGTTGTGGATACTTTGCCAGATTGAAAAGTTTGCAAATACCCTTACATACAGCATAAAAGAAAGTGAACGAATGAATACGAGTAACTGTGATTTTAGTTTACCATTGACCATTAAATGAGATATGTATCAATAAATGTCAGTAATTAACAGTTATTGATATTGCAATCAGTATAAAAACAAAATTTTAACGTTTCACTGTCATTGCTCATGCATGCAATGACTATTTCAGCGTCTCCTTAACTCTTGTTGTGACACCTGTGTTTATTTCATCACGGCTATTACAATACCGCCCGCGAGATAGGCTTCCCATCTCATTTTAACTAGAACAGTTAGAAAGAGATGAGTAGTTCTCGTTTACTGTCTTGTGCTAGCGTTACACGAGTTATAATGTGTTGGTTCAGCTATCCTGAACGTTTCATTTGGATTGAAGTTTACCAGAAACTGAAAGAGAGACACTGAGAGAGTATTTTATAATAATGCTACAAATTGTAGCAATTTTATAGGAAAAGCAAGGCACTATATTTAGACAAAACTGTTTGTAAAAATCATATGCTGCATACTGTATCTATAGGTGACAAACTATGTTACAATGGCTGATTCAGCGAACGTATAATTATTGTGATCGTATGGCATATGTAATTATAAGACACAATAGGGACCTGCGAATTGTACATCCGAAGGGGCGTCTACGACACTTTGTGGGTGCTTGTGTACGTACACCAATATGTATTCGGGACGAAAATCATTGATATCTGTACAGTCGAGGAATTAGATATCTGGGCCACTTCGTACCTTGTCACAGTGAAAATCGATATGAAAGCTGCTAGAAATCTCATATTCTTGTCACTGTGACAAGGTACGAAGTGGCTCAGAAATCAAATTCCTCAACTGATGATTGATGATGATGATTCTATACTAACATAAGGACGTGTACAAGATATATTTGACATTTATTCAGATATTCATTTATTTAGATATCAATGTTGCTGAATACGTTTGCGTCTATCTCACTAGTGACATGTCTAGCAGATATTTTGACAGTTAAGTGCTACAGAAAAGCGTCAGGTTTATCATTATTTTTTTCAATATTATTCGTACAAGCAAATTGACATATAAGAAATATTGTTTCACACGCAAAACAAATTACCATGGCCATTGTGTGCATGGCATATAAGGCCGTAAAGCTATTAACAAGCCAAGAATAAAGCAAATGTAAATTAAATCTTTCATGCTAATACGAAAACAGTTATTGCAAACGTTTTAAAGATAACATTTTATTTTCGATATGGAGTAAATATTTCTTTCATAGTATTAAAACGAGACTTCGCATTTTGGTAGGTACGTAGATTGCCTATTTATTCAAGGCCAAGGTTTTATAATGTATTATATATTACACATTAGCCAATATAAATTAATACTATTTAAGTAATTGGCTACCAAATGGTCTCCACGTGAGCATCAAACTCAAATTAAACAAGTTGAAATCTTACGGTTAGTCGCCGTATGATCATTACCTCTAGGAAACACTTTATCGATAGTTGACGTCACACACAATGATAAAATATGACTAACTGGGACGTCCCTGCGTTCATACGTGTAGTTCGACACAAGGTCCAAAAACTCATTTATAAAATTGTATTATTACGTATGCTGGAAGTAATAGTAGCTACATTCATTAATATGAAGGCCTGGAAGGAAGGAATCGACTGCCGACTGCATTATAGACGGCCGGCGCAGCCAAGCTGGCTACTGCAACGAGTGTTCTCATTACTGTATCCTTAAAATTTCATTTGGATTTATCTAATATTTTTCCTTTTTGATAAAAGCATTGTGCATACCTCGGCCGGAACGGGGATTGCTTGTCTCGTATTACTAGACGGCCTCACTAAATTTCTTTTTTGATAAAAACGATATGCGTACCTCGGGCGGAACAGGCATTGTCTGCCTCGTATTACTAGACGGCCTCACTGACGCTCGCCCATCTATAACGTACTCGGCCTTCCCTTCCGGCCTTTTTAATGTACTATTCTCCAGCAGCAGTAACAGGAATGGTAATCAGATTCTTTTTTGTACGGTGGTATATACCATCCTTCGACACGTCGACAGAACGAAGCCGTACAGATTTTTAGCCGGTCAGCGTTTTTAACATGATTATAACGAAAGGTGTGGCAATGCGGCGGTCGGTTGGAGATCGAGCCGTGCTCCCACGTCGGGCACGTGTTCCGCGACAAGAGTCCGTACTCGTTCCCGGGCGGCGTGCAGAACGTGGTGCTGCACAACGCGGCGCGCGTCGCCGAAGTCTGGATGGACGAGTGGGGGGAGTTCTATTACGCCATGAATCCAGGTTCGGTTCGGACGGTCGCTGCTACCATTGTGCTGGGGACTGTTGACGCTTATCAACCCGGCAGCGCCTTAAGCTGTGCATCCGCTGGAGCTGCATTTTCATTTAACATCTCGCAGGCTTGGAAGATGCGTGTCAGTTATTGTTTTGTTCTTTGACAGTATTAAGAAATGACGCTTGTGTGGAAATACTGCTTAGCACATCTGGTGGATGTGCAGCCTAAATGTACATTTCTACTGATAAAGAAAGGATTGAGTGAGGGTTTTTCGGAATTAAAAGGCAGCAGCGGCGCTGTAACGAGAGTTCTAACAAAATCACTGGTGAATTTTGATGCCTGGACCTCTCGCCACAGTACTTCCATGATGCATTCTGAAAAACCTTGTTTGAGATTTACAAACGGCGGTTTAAAATTTTATAGTTGAAAATCACTGCTACCCGAGCCGCGAGTTGCCATGGCAACGATAGCTTGTCGAACCGTTGTTACGGTGCCGGGCTGATAAGTGTGCAGATTAACTTAACGCTTATTCGAGTTGAAATCTTACCTATCATAACCAGATGGCATTCAGTACAGAAAAAGCCGCTAGATAACGTCTACTGTACAGTCGATGTTAAAGATATTTATACAATATTGCACCTTATGTATTTCTAATAAGGCGGAAATTGCAAACATGTCTTATAGTCGATGATATGAAAAGGTTCGTCACTTTTCGACCTTAACGGCATTAAAATAGAGTTGAAAGGTGACGAACGAACCTTTTAATTCCGCGACTGGACATACCGAGTTACAATTTGCCTTATTATAAATTAGTGTTACATGTATCTTACTTAACTGATTTATACCTATATCGCTGACGCAAGTATTTGCCACTTGCACGTGAAATGGAGATGTCCTGTGCTAAACATCACATCTAGAAAACTCATCTAGCGGCTTTAAACTGTCTGAACCCGAGGGTCATTAACATCAATTAATACTGAAATAACAAAAATAAATACCTGATTAACCGTTTCAACTGTAATCCTCTGTGCAAAGTGATAGCAGTCGACTTACAAATAATACAAAGTTTTGTTGTGGCTTGGGTTAAACTAACATCGCCATATACGACATTAACAGATTAAATAATCTTAACAGCTTCATAACAACCATTGCAGCTGCATTATCCATCCATTTCGCATGTTCATTTTGTTTGTGTTTTACTTATTTTGTGTCGTTAACGGGCAAAATGTGCCTCTGCGTCGGTTGTTAATAATTATGACATTGATGATATTAAATTTCATTGGTAGGTGCCTTATTGACCATAGTGTTTATTAAACTACTTGAATACCCGTAATTTCAGTATGGTCCATAATTTCTAGCTAAATTATAGGTGTACAGTACAGTCAGCCAAAAAGATGATCTACTACTTTTGTACTTGAAACATCTTTTTATACAAATAATAGAGTCAAAAAGAGGCCTCTTTCTTGTTTGATAGCGATTTGAAAATAACTATACCAATTAAACATTTTGCTTGGTAACGACATAGCCCGAGAGCTATACGGTTTCACTGTATGAAAAAACAACAATATATCGGTATCAGCAAATTTTGTGCATCAAAAATTAGGTTAAGTAATTATACTAAGTATTCTTTAATAATACACCTACATTTATTAACGCGACTGTAAAAAATATTAAAAACAAATCTATAAAAAATCCGTAAAAATCTAGCGAAAACACTATAAGAATTATTTTCTTTATGATATACTACTTCTATTTATGTTCTTTGTAATATATGAAAATCAACTTATTTTTGTTACGGTAACTTAATAATACAATCAATTATTAATATCGTAAAACATAAAAATGCATTATGCTAATGGCATATAAGGTATCATTACAGTTAGGGTTTTTATATGCCTTTATTATATTTCTTGACACTTTTTATACTGAATCAACCCAAAATACCTAAAGCTGTAATAACTTTTGGAATTAATCTGGCAGCCAAATGCACTGTGTAGACTATTCATGAAGGTCAAATTGACTACTACTACTACCTATTCGATTTTTTTTTCTCATTTCCCGTTGCACATATTGTTCGATTCTGGTCGTAAGTATTAAAATAGACATAAACATAGAAGTACTCATCATAAAAATACTGATACCCTGTTTGCTGCAAAAATTCACCAGTTTTCGGGCACATCATTTTTTTCCAACTTCCGGTCTTCAGATTCGGAAATTTTAAAAATATAGGTGCTTAAAATCACATAATAGGACCGTAAAACAAAAATTGGCCAGTTATTGAATTGTTTCCAAAAAAACCGTATCTTTCTCGGGCTAACATATCTATATCTGTTTGTGTTTTTTTACTACTTTAGATTTTTTATATATTTCTACTATTAGTGTTTTGTTTTTCACTACTTTATTTGCTCCTATCTTCTGCTTCGTATCAATGCAGAAGCAATGAGTAAACGGGGTTTGTTGATTGGAAATATTGTGTCAGTTACCACACCAATTCTTTTGACTACAAACTGTAACATTTTTACCTTAGACTAATGAATTCCGTTAAAGAAAAAGCCCGATATCAGTTACATTAAAGTGTTACGGTTTTGAGTCATAAATCATGGCTTAATAGAATTATATGTATTATCGTACCGCAAATATGTCATAATATGCCTTATATAGGCTTATAATCATCGAGTAAAGAATGAATCACATATTTTATCTTATTTATTAACAATAGCTAATTACTATATCTCGATATTGTTTTTATTAACCATGGTATGTGATAGAGGTAACAGTACTTGTATTAGTAAATCTGTAATCCTCGGTGACTAAAATAATGATTAAAACATATTTGTTAGGTTTTATATAAGTATTACTAATATGTTTAACACAATTTTTTCGATATTGACGTACATTTATTACTAGTTTACATTATTTACATTGATAGAACAAAAGATAGTAATTGACGTAACTGGTAAATGGATTAATGAATTGATTGTTTGAACAACTGCAAAGAGTTTGAAGTTTGGTACAATTGAAATTAAACACTCGTAATTTCAATTATATCAAACTTAAAGTGACATAGGTATTTGTAATAAAGTAAACCATTCAAATATAGACCTGATGTTCATAATGGGAAGGATCAAATTGTATTGACTCTTTATATGTTTCGGCTCATTTCCAATAATTTTAACTATAATACATGATACGTCAATATCACAGCGTTAGGATATATATATCGTCAACAATGTTCAACGAAGTATGTGTTATCTATCATTTATCATACTACACAATACACTATATTTACATTCTGTACTGAACATACCACGTCATATTTCGGAATTATCAAGTTTTCGCTATTCTCATTCATTTTCATATAGCCAAAATCTTTTGCTATTTCTTATGTTATATATAGCGTAAGAATTTCATAGTAATTTAACTTGATTTGCTACGGCGACCGATATCACCCATAAACCTATCGATTACACGGGTCTCAAGATTACGTTTATGTTATTATTCATCGTTTGATACGTATTCGTTGTTCGTCATTTATTCAGAATACCTCTGCATGGGCCCATTTCATGGGGGGTAAATGCCACGCTTGACATGCGGGTTGGCGATCGCAGTATCTCCACCGCACTCGAGGGATGCCGCTGCCCATCCCACGGTGGTCTTGGTCGTAGTTTTAGGACGTACCCGGGTCCAGGCTCCGGGTCCGGGTTGAGTTGCCACAGTCGGGTAAAACCTCTGTGTTGCGGTTCAATGTCCAGGCTCTTTGACAACCGATTATAAAAAAAATGTTGATTAAAAAATACTGTTTGGTAAGTTAAATAGATTTTCTCATTGCTCTAGCAATGACGGATTCATACTGATATTCTAAATTAGAGTCGATAAAAAAGTTACATTTTGGCACGTTCATCTGATTATCAAATCCTACCTATAGCAGAAACAATTCTTTCATAGAAAAACACAACTTCTCAGTTCTCGTTAATTACCATTATTTTGGAAAGAATTAACTCAAAATATCACACCAGTTACGAGCAAAAGTGAACGTTAATCAGTCATACCGAGAGACGAAATCAGCTTACTTACCGCACAACAAACACGCTTGTAAAACATTGGTAGGTAGTTAGGGCTATCTCGCGGTAATAATTATCTAAGAACTTGTTATTTACGAGAGTGGCGGCAGCTTGGTAACTATATTTGTGTACTGGTTGTGTATTATGGTACCGTAGTTCGTTGAACATTGACTAACACGGCTAGGTGTGGATGTGCGGTGGCACGCTGGAGATCGCCCCGTGCTCTCACGTGGGGCATGTGTTCCGCAAGACCACGCCCTACTCGTTCCCGGGCGGCACCGGCCGCGTGGTCAATCACAACAACGCGCGCCTAGCTGAAGTCTGGCTCGATGATTGGAAGCATTTCTACTACAACATCAATCCAGGTTGGCATGAGGGTCTCTCGGTGCGAAAACGGCCGAAGTTTGACATTGTCTCGTCTACTATGACGTTAACGCTGGGACTTGCACTGCTACTTCGTTTAGAGAGAGGTCTTAGCCACTATGCTACAGTAATAACGCGCTCTTCGCTTTAGTCTGTCTCGGTGAGTGGAAGCATTTCTATTACAATCAATCTCGGTTGGCATAAAGCTCTCTTGTTGCCGCGACCACGCCCGAAGCTTTGACATCGGTTGGCTCTCGCACCGCTACTTAGTTTCACAATGCGGGAATCCGAAGGTGATCATACACAGCACAACAACGCGCTGTTGACTTTTTTAGGTAGGCATAAGGCACTCTTTGCCACGCCCACTATACCATAGCAGCGTGCGCCTGATTTAGGTAAGTCTGGCGGATGACTGGAAGCATTTCAACTTCAACATTAATCCAGGTTGACATAAGACTCTCTCTTGCTGCGACTACGGCCTAAGCTTGACATTGGCTCGTCACTTGCACCGCTACTTCTCGGTGTTAGAACTGAAGCACATCACAGCAGCGTATGCCCAGCTGAAGTTTACACGATGATTGGAAGCATTTCTACTACAACACTAATCCAGGTTGGCACTCGCATGGCAAATCCTTTTAGTGGTAGCCGTACAAGCCCGATTTCAGAGAAATACTGCAAATCGATGTACACACGATAGGTTTCTGAAAAAAATATTTTTTTTTCCATAACAAAAGTAAACTGTCTCATTACTCCCCCCCTAAGGGAAAATTTTTTAGGAACTGCGGGTCAAAAATTTTGTTTTGACCTCTAGTATGCGTGTGCCAAACGGCTAAACTGTACATCGATTTGCAGTTTTTTTAAGCGTACAGCTTACACTATTTAGTCGTTTACAACGATTGGCATGACGATAATATCAGAATGCGATCTCATAGCGCCACGACTATACACACACCCGAAAGAGGTGGATTATTGACTGAAATGTAAACTACGAAAGCAAACTAGGTTAGAAACTTCCAGAAGTGTAGCCGGGATTCACCACAATAATTTATGATCGAGGCGATAACGTTTGCTGACATATTTGTATTCAACTTCTCGAGATAAATAAGACCTTTCATGTATATTGTAGGCCTAAGCTTTACTACGTTTACCACTCCGCGGTTCCGTAAGTATCCAATCTACGCGTCATCGAGAATCACAAATTTAAACCAGGATTTGAAGATATACCTACATATATTGTTAAAACACTCGCTGGACTGAACGGAAAACTAGTAAAAATTGCACGCTGACGCTTTTCGCTTGCATGACTTCGATGGGGATTCTACACGATTCCAAGTATGATCGCCACTCGTCATATACCAGTTGTGTGAAAAAATGGTACAGTCAGCATCGTATAGTACGTAGCAGTGGCCAAATAGTTCGGTACACCATATATTTTTTGCTACGTACTATATGACGCTGACTGTACCGTATCATCGTTTGCAACTTGCAAGTAAGTATACGTTTAAAAAAATGCATTCCGTTGTTTTATTGCTCTAGAGGCAATCAGATTACGAGACGCATGATAGAATGTCCAATATGTTTAGTCGATATTTATTATACAAATTATCTGTTTATGAACTTAAGTCAATAATTTGAAATTTCTTTCATGGCTTGGAAACAACATTAAACTCATTAACATTATTAACACATTAACATTTTGATAGCATTTTCATCTATGTTCGCTTTTTGTGTACGTAATTTGTTTATATTTATATTATTCGCTTATTTATGATTAGCTATATGCTTCATAAGAATACGCAGAGACTACTAAATTACAAACAATTCTCCTGGTATACAAATAATCATAATTTAGCCAAACGAGCGTTGTATTGTAAGCGTGATTGTAATTTCTCATCGCTGCCAATTAGCTTGCGTTTAATATATTGTTTTTTTTCTGACTGTATACTATATTAAACAATCCGGACCTCATTAAGTAGATTGGAGCAGTTGCTATCATGCTAACAAACATCCACATCTTGAAAGAGGTCAGGGAGGCCATCTGCCGAGACTTCCCCGAACTAAATAATAACTCGCTCGCATTATTCTATGCCCCATGTATTCGGGTTAGTACTAACGTTAATAAAGGTTTGAATTTTTAAAGAGACAAGTAACTCCATCTACCGAAGATCGATGATGCAATAACTATCGATCGAGATCTATCCCGAATTAATCGATAGATTCTCCACATATTTGAGACGCTTTATGTCGGTCCAGGCGCATTGAACGTGCCCGTTGGAGATGTGAGCGAACGGAAGGCGTTACGAGAGCGGCTCAAGTGCAAGAGCTTCCGGTGGTATCTCGAGAACATCTACCCGGAGAGTCAAATGCCGCTCGACTATTATTATCTTGGAGAGGTTAGTAACAATATTTTTCATTTCCCTATACGTTTCGGGTCGGGTGAACGAGACGTTACTGAACTTGTCGCAAGGTGTCTTTCCCCAGGAAACGACAGAATATACATTAGTGACCTACAGAAATATATTTTTTGCAGAAACCGAAGCCGAAGGTTCGGTTTTGGCTCTAGTTTCGGCCGAAACCTAACTGATTTTTTTATAGACGTGTTAAAGTCTGATCGGTGAGTCGAGTCACAAGCATATTTTTCAAATTTATTATATGGCAACAATTATACCTAACAAATAAGCTGTCAGCTATAACTTTTTATCCCGTCGCTATGTATTTCTTGTTACCAGCATGTGATATTTCAAATTAGCCGCAATTTTCTTGTGACACGACTCGCTGGTCAGACTCTAAAATCGTTGTATAAAATGTCGGTGTATTACTAACCCAGTGGAAATAAACATCAAAAATGCAACTCGTGTTGCTGTTCTGGTTTTTTAGTATGTTGTATATCAGTTAGGTTTAGTGTTGACTGTTGATCCAAAATTGCAACATCAAAAAACTTGAGCTCGCTGCGCATCACTCGAAAAACTGCGTAACTTCGAGATTTTTATCACTATGTTCTAATAGTTAATGGTAGTTTATTGACATTCATAGGTGTATATTATTATTATATGCGTTTGAAGTTTCATGATCATCATCATCAGCCATCATACGTCCCACTGCTGGGCACAGGCCTCCTCTCATTGATGAAAGTGATTGGTGAGTGCCTACGCTGTCCCAGTGCGGGTTGGGGACTTCACATACATTTCCTTCTGTGAGCCAATGCTTGGTTACCTACAGAAAATACCGAAATCGGCATATGCGTGCCTATCAAATTCGAGTAGTTCCCTCGATTCCTCCTAGATCCCATCATCAGACCTTCACCAAATTTATATGGGACCATCTTGGGGGTACCTGCTTTGAAACGAAAAAAAAGAATTATCAAAATCGGCCAACGTGGTCAAGAGTTATCGGAGAACATACATACATAAAAAAACAAATATGCAGACGAACTGAGAACCTCCTTCCTTCTCTTGAAGTCGGTTAAAAATAGCCGGTGATCGACGGTTCGATAGCCGATGAAGAATTTGTCTTATAAAATAAACAAATAAGAAACATAATAGCACATGAATGAATAATAGTACAATAGTATTATGATTGCATTGTTTGCAGATTCGCAACGCGGAGACGTCCAATTGTCTGGACACCCTCGGGGGGAAGGCGGGGCAACCGCTCGGCATGGGCTACTGCCACGGAATGGGTGGCAATCAGGTATACTTAAAATAATTTGAACTGGTAGAGTGGTATCATATTAGACCATTCAAGAAGCGACCTTATAGTCCTTGTATGGAGATTCAAAATCTAACATTTTAAATAATTTCAACTATAAATCCCCCTTTTTATGCTGAAACGGTGGCGAACAAGCATACCGGCTGTCATGGTATACAGACACCGTAGCCTTGCGACTCCAGAACAACCGCAAGCGCGCTGCCGACCCTTTTTTGACATGAGTATTCGTTTTATTGTCAGCTGGAGACAAATGCGGGTCCACAGCGCATCAGCGGAAGCTTTGCGATCTTAATCACCGCTAGGAATACAACACCACATACCTTCAGACAAAGTAGTGTACTACACTGTCAAATGCTTCATCATCATGATATCAGCCGAAGTAGACTGCTAGACATAGACCTCCTCCAAAGAGTTCCACAATGACCGGTCCTGCGCCACCCGCATCCAGCGGACTCCCGCGACCTTTACCAGGTCATCAGTGCACCTTGTGATGGGTTTACCCACGCTGCGTCTACAAATGCTTAATTTTGCTAAATTATAATAGAAATATATAAGGTAATGGCTATTATAAGGTTTTCTGACCAAAATAAAAAAAATGTGCAAACAAGTGAACGGACTCTTCACTGACAGATTTTTCTTCTTTAGGTAGCAAACGTTCTGGCGATTTCCACCTTGTCTTATCTCATGCAGGCGGGGATCCAGGATTTTGTACAGGGAGGGAAGAGGAGGAGGGGGAGGTGCACTTTTTTTAGTAGTATCCTGCCTGGACCTGGTCTCATGTCAGCTTGTGCCTAAGCAATCTAAGCATATTTGGCAATCGATTTAGGTGTCAACGTAATACGGGACATAAATGATAGTTGCGCGGAAAAAAAACTATTACTTGTCACTCCGGGCCGCATACGTACTTTCAAAACTCTTTGATAGTTTTTCTTCGGGTTCTCTAACGCTACGAATTTTGAACTTCGAAACGCCCGTAGTCACAATTACGTGAATTACTTGAATACGGTCCAGTGAACGAAAAAAGTATAGAACGCGAGCTTCCTACAAAAGTCCACTTTGAAACGGGGCATTTATTCGTAATACGCACGCGCGGTGTTGTACCAATAAGAATTGCCGAAAATGTCAGCCGATTTTCTATTACCCAAAACAAATGAACGTGATAGGTAAATTTCAAATTGACTGGCTGTGTTTGGTATCCTAGCGCTGACGTTTTATGTGTCAAAATGGCGGCGACAACGACAACGCTTAGTGGGTGGATGGTTGCATGCAACAAAAAGTCATCTACATACGCAAAACCGCCGTATTATTTAAATTTGAATTAAAGCTTTATTTTATTTTTAAATATCATAGGATAACCTTACGAATTTCTAACTAGTCGCTAATTAAGCTGTACCAGACTTATACTATGCATATTGGACGACCATGTACATTATTTATAGCTTGCTAAACACTGTTAGACATAGAAAACAGCAACCACTCGTAATCGAAACTTTTACAGTATATTCAGACAATGCAAACATTTAACTCATTTTTTACAAGCTTTTATTTAACTTATGTCTTTTTTGTATGTGTGGGTCAAATCTTAGAAGCTAAATTAGACCCACTTCTCAATTTCCGATTGAGCTAATATTTGACGTTACCTAGTTGGTTACTAAGTTATGTTACTGTAATAATCCTTATCTACATAAAATATACTAACGAAAGTTAAATAAATTATATATTAAAATGAAGTACACACAATCAGGATTTACATTTGTCAATTTCATTCAAAATGGCCTCCTTGGGCCCCTGAACACAGGCCTTCAGACGACGAGGCCAGTCATCAATAGCGGCACGCACGGTTGTCATATCTAATTCCGTCACTGTCTTGACTATGGCCCGCTTGAGGGAGTCAAGATTTGTGTGGGGTTTAGCACAGGCTTTCTCCTCAATAACCTGCCATATAGCATAATCCAGGGGGTTGAGGTCCGGCTGGAGGAGGGCCAGTCTTCGTGGGCAATGAAGTCAATTTTGTTGCTTCGAAACCAGGCTTGAGTTGTTTTTGCCTTATGTGCAGGGGCTGAGTCTTGTTGAAAGACCCAGGGCTGGTTTTGAAATAGAGAGCGGCTTAAAGGCTTCACTATTGGTTCCAGAACGGTTTCCTGGTAAACTTTAGCCCCAGTTTTGACACCTTTTTCACAGAAATGGACCTGTGTTAACCCTGAGTATGACACACCTAACCAAATCATGACATAAGAGGGATGATGGCCTCGTTGCACTCTCGGAACAGCTACACTCGCTTCTTGACTGTTTTTTGCATACACTCTGTCATTCTGGCGGTTACAACATTCTTCAATGGTAAAAATTTTTTCGTCTGTAAATAATATATTTCGGTGGCCATTTTGTGCGTACCGCTTCAGTAGCACGCGACTTCTATTCAGCCTCATAGTCTTCTCATCGTCCATTAAGCAAATGACCTTTCCGTCTACGATAAGCGTGTAGTCTAAGGTCTTGATTGATAACTTTTTTAAGGGAGCTTCTCTTCACAGACATCTGAATTGCCAACAACTTTTGCTTCCGAACGGGGTTTCTTGCGATTCTCGCCTTCACTGCCTTTATTAGAGCTGGGGTCCGAACGGTGCGTGGTCTTCCAGACCTCTTGCGGTCATCAAAGCTCAGGGTACTATTGTACCTATTAATGGTACGATAAACGATTTGTTTGTTGATTTTCAGATTTTGAAGCAACTTCAAAATCACGTTTGGCGGATGCCCGCATTTGTGCAACGCAATTACAGCGACACGATTTTCTTTTAGACCCCAATCCATTATAAATATGACGAGATAAGTGTTGTGTGTGCTATAAAATTATAACTGACAACCCGCCATTATATGTCATTTTTTATTTTTTCGGTAGCATTTGTTTTAACGCAAGAAAAGAGTTTGCAAACCGAGTATCAGAACTTAGTAACCAACTAGGTAGTACGCTCGGCTAAACTCGATTCTCCATACAAACGTAGTTTCGTTCTCATTTTTAACCCCTTGCTGAAATAACATGAAACGTTATACACAAAAAACGTATACACAATGGGAGCCGCCATATCTAGGTCGGAAATTAGTTTCTGTTGCAAGAAATTGTAATAGAAAAAAATACAGCGAGTTTTTGAGTTTTTTACGTCTTTTATGAAAACCTTAATAATCGCTGTATTATTTCTCCATTATAATTTCAAGCAACAGAAACCAATTTCCGACCTAGATATTCCGGATTCCATTGTTAATACAAAGTTTCATGTTATTCTAGAATGGCATTTTAAAATGAGAGCTAAACTATGTTTGTATGGAGGACCGAGCTTATTGCATATATGTAAATTCAGTGACAATGCAATATTATGATAATATAATTATCGAGCTGATCTGATGATGGAACCGGAAAGTGGTCATAGGAACTCTGTAATAAGTTAACACAATCATACCGAGTTTGGGCTCTTTAAATCCACTCTTTGAGTAGTTGATAATAATTGTAAATATTGTATGTATAGCGTAGTTACACACTTATTCTTTTATTTTTACTTCAGTTTTAGTTCTTGTTAACAATATATTTATTTCTCGCTTCCCTCATGTAGTTATATAGTCTTATTAGAATCAATAGTCTAGTTGTACTAAATGCCCCCTAATATTTATTTATTATGGAATTAGTTTACCCTTTTCGAACATTTTAATTTGTTGAGATACATGCTTTCATACACAAATTATTCATTATTAGCATGTATCTCAACCAATTAAAATGGTTAATAGGTATCTTAGGTACCTTTTCATTCACCTATTAACATTTTGATGATGTAAGGTGGCATATGTATACAAAATTAAAAAATGAAACAAATATGTTTACCGCTTTACTTACATATGAAAAGTGATTCCATCTTTTTTTATGTTTTCTAGAGTGATTAACGTACCACTTCACTGCACAAAAAGGCATATTTTTTATTTTTGAGATTTCAGTTAATACAACTGTTACGTTGCGCCGCCATGTTATAACTAGTCAGCCGTTGGACACAATTTTGACGCCCCGCCTTAGTAGACACAAATTTGATGGTGTCATTATGCGACGCTAGTTGTGCTTCTATGTTTTTTTCATTCGCTGGTACGGTCAAGTGCAAAAAGACGTATTGATTTAATCTACTCATAAATACGTACCGCAATCTTAATCCGCCGACATAAGAGCTATGGGGGAACTATGGAAAGTTGTATGTACCCATATTTTTACACTTGACTGTACAAACAACCGTAACCGCAGAATAATTTAATGTATTCTGTGTTCTATGCCATGCATGGTTTTCAATTAGAATTCGATCGTTATTTCAGGTATTCGCGTATACGAAGCGTAAGCAGGTGATGTCGGACGACAACTGCCTGGACGCGGCGCACCCGCGGGGGCCCATCAAACTCATCCGCTGCCACGGCATGCGCGGCAACCAGGAGTGGACCTACGATTCTAAGGTACATTTTTTACATTTTTATATATAAAGAATGTTTTTTTTTTATTCCGTTAATTATGAGGTGAAAGAAGTAATCTTATTTGTATTAGAGACTTGGATACAAAACAAACTATGTTTTCTTGATAATAAACGTATATTATCGCTGCACATAAGTGTATAAAAGACTGAAGTGTATAAAAGACGAAGCGGGTAAGATTTTGACGGATGATGAGGAAATAAAAGGACGCTGGAAGAGTTACTTTAAAAAATTAATGAACGAAGAGAATGCATGGAACGGAGTGTTTGAAAATATGCGAAGTAATATAGGTATGGTAAATGAGATAAGTATAGAGGAAGTGAAGCTGGCGGTGCTTAATATGAAGAATGGGAAAGCGGTTGGGCCGGATGGTATACCAGCGGAAGTATAGAAGTTTTTGAAAGCGGATGGATGGAAGTGGCTGACTTTATTTTTCAATAAGTTGTTGCAAGTAGAGGCAATCCCTGATGAATGGTGCAACAGTTCGCTGGTGCCCATCTTTAAGAATAAAGGCGACATACACGATTGCAACAACTATCGGGGAATAAAGCTCATGTCACATAGTATGAAGATATGGGAGAAAGTGATAGCGAGACGAATGAGAGAAGAAAGCGAGGTAACACAGAACCAATTTGGGTTTATGCCGGGCCGAGGGACAATGGACGCCATATTTGCACTCCGCCAACTTTGCGAAAAATACAGGCTTGCACAAAAAAACTTGCATATGGTGTTCATTGATCTGGAGAAAGCATACGATAGGGTCCCTCGTAAGGTTAAGGTTCTGTGGTGGGCTATGAAAGGAAAAGGTGTGCCAGAGAAGTATGTCAAACTTGTTCAGGCGATGTATGACAGAGTCTCTCACGTCAGGTCCGAAGCTGGGGTAACCGACAAGTTCAATGTGGCTGTAGGTTTGCACCAGGGGTCGGCTTTAAGCCCGTATTTGTTCCTCCTGGTTATGGATGCTCTAACATCGGACATACAGGAGGAAGCACCCTGGTGTATGCTGTTTGCCGACGACGTTGTTCTTGTCGGGGATGATGCTCTTGAGGTCCAGAGCAGGCTGGTAAAATGGCGGGAAAAGCTGGAGAACGTAGGATTAAAAATAAGCAGAACCAAAACGGAGCACTTGTTCTGCGACTTCGGCGGTTTATCCAGTTTTTCCCAAATTGCCTTGGATGGTGTATTCCTACCAGTCTGCTCCGACTTCCGGTACCTTGGATCATTAATCCAAAATGACGGCAATATAGACCGTGACGTGAAAAATAGAATAAATGCTGGATGGATGAAATGGCGACAGGTCTCTGGAACAGCTTGCGATCCACGAATGCCCCTTAAACTTAAGGGGAAAATTTATAAAACGATCATAAGACCTGTCGTAATGTATGGATCAGAATGTTGGGCAACGAAAGTGACGGATGAAAGAAGAGTGCACGCAGCTGAGATGAGAATGCTGAGATGGATGTGGGGAGTGACGAGGAAAGATCGAATTAGAAATGAGTATATAAGGGGAAGTTTGAAAGTGGCACCCGTGACAGAGAAAATGAGGAGCAGTAGGTTAGCATGGTATGGGCATGTAATGAGGAGGGATGAATGTCATATTGATAAAAGAATATTAGAGTTGGATGTAGAAGGACGAAGAGCGATTGGAAGGCCCAAAAAGCGATGGATGGATTGTGTGAGAGAGGATATGAGAAAGAAAGGAGTAAGCGCTGAAGTAACGAATAATAGAGAGGAATGGAAGAAGAAAACATGTTGCGCCGACCCTGCATAAGCGGGATAAGGGCAGGGATATGATGATTATCGCTGCACATAAGCGGCAAGAACATTTGTTACATCCAGAGACACGACATAGACAGAGTCGCCATCTGGTGACTGCGCGTGATTTTTTAAACTAAACGCAAGCATGTTAAATTTTCTATTTGTTATAATAATCTTCTCTAATACACTAGTATCTCAATTCGTACTATTTCGAAGATATTCATTTCTATAATTAAAAAACACATGTTCTTGGTTTATTTATACCCTACTTGTGGAAGAGCCGGGTCTCCTGGCACAAGTATCTCCTTACTTAATAGGAGGCCCCAGCCATATTTGTGACAGAAATTTTATAAAAACCAATAAACATTTTTTCATTTTTCATTTTTTCATTTTCATTCATGAATTCATTTTCGGTAATTAACACCCCTAGTATAGTATAAAAAATCCTTAACAATTGAAATAACATGAAACATTGTATTCACAATGGGATCCGGCATATCTAGGTCGGAAATTAGTTTCTATTCTTGAAACAGCAAGCGACAGACACTGTTCAGGCAACAGAAACTAAATTTTATGGAGAATCGAGTTGAGTCTAGCGTGTGGGGGACTCTTAACTCTGGCAATAAATATATATATTTACTCAAACATGCAATGAAATTTCGTCATTACGTGCGTTATAGCAGGCTTCAAAGTATCACTTTGCAGGCGGAACAACTAGGGAAAACTGTAAAGGAATTTCATACAAAATTGAAGCCCTAGGCCGGGAAGTAATTTTTATTTTTAATGACAAACATGGCGTCTGTTAAATTTGTTTTTTGAGTGGTGTATTTTTTTATTTCATTACTTATGTTTGAGATAAGCATTATACAAATCTCGGCGAGAAACGTTAGGCTGCAGGCCGCGTATCCTTATCCGTCGTCGCTACGCTCGGCCGTCTATATCTACTAGGCCTGAAACCCTTCGTTTCCCGACCTCTCTAGTAATGTACTATTTTTATCCACAGTCGCGAACGATAAAGCACACAAACACAGGCATGTGCCTCGACAAGCCGGAGTCGGCCGACGTGTGGAAGCCGGTGCTGCGGCCGTGCGACCGCTCACGCGGCCAGCAGTGGCTCATGCAGGTCGACTTCAAGTGGCAGGCCCGCCGCCACGCGCGCGACCAGGACAGCTAGTCCCGCACCCGCCAGGTAAGACCGAGACAGATATGTCGTGGCACGACCGCGGTTAAAACCGCGACACTGGGACAGATATATATTGCTGTGTATCGTTTATGGTGGTTTCGCCTTATGTGACGAAATAGTTATCAGTACTTGCGTACACCCAATAGCACTTAAAATGGGTAGGCACACTTTATTCTGAATTCTGAATACAAAGTATACCCGTTATATTTGCTCTTCCACCACCACCATATCCGCCAAAGGACGTCCACTGCTCTGCTGTATTTGCTCTTCAATTTACTACAATTGCACATACAGCCGCTATCACATATATCTAACGTTGTACGCATACTTAGTAATGTAAAAAGTTTAGCTATTAAACCTATGAACCCTATAATAATAATAATAATAATAGGGCGAGTCACCGTCTGCCTGAGATAAAAATGTGAGACAGTTTTATTAGGTAGACGTCAGTTGTCTCATTCAATAGCCCAGCCATTAGTCCATCATATTCACCCAATAGTCCGGTTCATTTAGATTCCATCAACCAGCAATAGTTCCTGTACACCCTGGCGGGTGCTGTCTCTGTGTGCGTCCCATGACACGGGCAGGGACAGCATCCGCTCGGTGTACCCCATGCATTTCATTAAATTGTCAAAAGGGCCTCTACGTGTTGGCTATGTGGTACTCGGTTGGTACTTCGGTACCTCGGTACTTCGGCTCCGCGCACGCCTTCCAAAGGTCCGGGACACCATTGTCCCGTGAGCGGAAAAGACATACAATAATAATAGTAATTTTAATTCAGGTAATTGACCCATATTACAGTTACAGTTAAGGAAATACAAATACAAGAATATTAAGTGATCTATCCATGTTGAGTTGACTTTATAACGGCAGCGGTACCAGCTGCACGCTCTCGGTAACGGCGGTATACCAAACCTTTAGGCCAGAAATCGGTACTTAAGAACGTATCTATTTTACTAGATAGTATCGTCACTCTAAACGAATTGAACGTTGTTTCGTTGTATTGCTTAAGTATTCGCACGTTAACACATTGCTCGCCCATATCTTGTATGTGTTCATGAATATCGGTTTCTGTTATATGTTTCTTAGCACGGGACACGTATATAGAACATTGCGGCTCAGCAACTTGTATTTTCCCGCTAGTAGTTAATGTACCACGTAGGTTAACCTGTTACTTTTTTCGTTTTTTACTTTCTATTAAAATATATCTAGAATTATCGTTATTATACAAATTCTCGCTAAGCGAGGGTGGCTTCCTCGTGAAATCATTAGTCAATACGGGAGCGACGGCCGAGCGATCCATACTCTTCGCCATATGTAGCATAGGGTTGCATTTCGCTTGATACGAGCGTTTCTCCTTGCGTACTATATTGCTATAAGTGGAGGTACACGACGGCGTCGGCTCAGTAACTGCGCTCGGCGCAGGCGCAGACTGCGATGGTCCTAGTTGAGGCGGTAGCGGGGCTGTGGTAATTCTTGTCGATGACGTCATTTTGCTTGAATTTTTGTCAGTGTTTTTGATATTTTGCGAACTTACTGTTGCTTTTAGGTCATTAAATTCGTTCGTAATTTTTTTCTGGTAATTAACCAGGTCAGACCTCATCATAGTAATGTCCTTAAGAAGACGCGTAACATCCACATAGTCAAAGCTTACTGGCGGCAAACGATTCAGGTCCTTTGCAACAAAAATAGGTTGCGCATCCGGGTCAACTTCCTTAATAAGCTTTATTACATCCTTTATATTTTTTTTATTTTTATCGTCTCCCTTTCTCTGTATATTTCGTAGGCCTTCACCGCAGTTTTCATACAGCACTCTTTTGCCATTCTCAATTTCGGTATCCGTAAAATTTGTGCTACAAATTTGGACGATTCCGACCTCATCGAGAACATCAACTTTATTCTGTATAAAAGTCAAGAACTCATTTATGATTATCGCCACCGCTAGTCACTTGTACCACACGACTACTGATAACATTGTCACTAATCACCACGCAAAAGGTGCAGTGCGTCTGACCGGTCCGACGACACAGCCGATACTGATACCTATGAGTAATGTGGTTGTCATAGGCTATGACAACCACTAGGAGCCAGCGGTCGCTCGCTAATGGTTGCCAAAGTTGTTAATACACATACTTGTTAATAACGTAACTTAAAACTGTATTTTTTTATTTGTTTCAGACTCAACAACGATAGACCATAACAGTCTTCCCCTCTCGTTAGATATCAGATTTTATTCCTTATTCCTATATCTGAAATTTTATATCTATTAGACATATTGACATTTGTGAAGTCCTGTGAATTGTTGACAATACATAAAGTATGCTGTAATAAGTTGTATTCCCTATAAATATTGCTCAAACTTGTGTATTCGTTTGGTGTGTTGTAGAGTGAGTTATTTTTTTATTGTTCGAATTTTTATATAACATTTGAATCAAAAAATGTGTAAATTTTATTTGCGAAACTGCCGTTGAGATGGGATTTCGTTTATAAGGGAGTGTTCAAAAACTACAAAATTTACTGAATATGGGCCTACTATGTAATTGCCTTGCTTGAGTAATGTGATCCTTCAAGGATTGCATTAAGGTTTTTGCATAGCAATTCATCACTAACTAACAGACGTAGCCATAGTTAGAATGAGACAGCGAAACACAGTTTCTATTCTGATGTAATTTGGCAGCGTTCCTAAAGCGTTGTAGTGATAAATTGTTACGTTTGTAAAGGCCTTTATTCGAAGTCGCCTGATCGTTTTTGAACGTTCCTTAATAAATATAAACATTGAAATTATGTGCGCATTTAAACGGTACTCTCTCCCATGACCAATAAATGCGCCAGCTCACAATCTAAGTAGTATTTTAATGTACTTTAAAGTTATGCACTTATTATTGATAACAATTGTTTATTCGGCAATGTTTATTATTAGTGTGACGTTGTTAAACACTGGTACTCAAAATGAGTTTGGAATATAAAATATTATTAATTATGAGCTAGTAAAACTAAATATAATTAGCACGGGCCAATACCTTGTAAACAATAAGACAAGCCATAACAAAAGGTGCGTATTGTCACTACATGAGAAAGATACTCTCTTATGGCATCTAAATAAACTGGCCAAAGTCAGTACGAGTATAGTTCAATTGATAAAACCCATCCTATTTAGCTTAAGGAACTATTTCACTTACGTCAGGCTCTACATACGTCAGAACCTTTTATTTCATCTCTCCAGGACTCCTATTTCTGCGCGGCTTGCCCTTCGGGCATCTGAAGCCACCTAACAATCCTAACCGACCCTCCTTTCGGAATCCCAAGAAATTTCTATCCTAAATGGAATTTGATAATGTTGGCATTAAGATATTCCACTTACGTCGGGCGTTTTGATTTCCTGGCCTACTAATTTCATAAACTGGATGTATGAAAATGATTTTTCTGACGCAAATGGAAGCTGACATAGTGGAATGAACCAGCTTAAGTGCCTACCAACTGCATGGTTGCATCTAGCGTGTGATAAGTTGATAACGACAAGACGATGTCTTTGTCACTTTAACATGTTTGTCGGAAATATACTTCTGGTGATAAATGAGTATTTCGTGGGTATGATGAACGTGACTATGTTGCTTTTTCACCTACTAATACAATACCTGATCTGCTTTCAGCACAACGATTTAAGTCAATAAAAGGTAGGCAACGTACTTGTGATTCTCCTGGAGTCGCAAGTGTTTATAGGCTACGATATCTGCTTACTATCAGGCTGGTCGTAAGCCTGTTTGCGACCTCCTTTGTATAAAAAAAGCTAGGCATTTCATACAAATCGGCCCACCTGAGCTATCAGTTCGTGAGCTCTTATCACAGTCTTCGGGTTCGGGTAGAATCGCTGAATTTGGAGATAAATATATGAGATTTTGTAAGAGAGAGCGAGGGAAGTACAGACCGGAGATTGTTAAGTGCTCACGGATTGAGCTTTATGTCACTTTGTATGAAAATGAAACGGTACTGTAAAAAAGCAACGTAATTCGCTTTCTGTTGTGAATTGTCGCAAATATTCGCTGTTTTAGACTTATTTTTGTGTATCAATTGTTTTCATAGTGCGGTGCTAACAACTTTGCCACTAAGTATAAATTAATCTACATTATATGTATGTATTGGTTAAGACGGTTAGTGGCACGCAGTTTGTGCCATATGTAATGCCAGACAGCCGTAGATTTGCCACAAATGATCCTTTTAGAAATATATATGCATTTTTAAGTCTTACAGTACTTATGAATTGTCTTTTGTACCTTTTAATTCCAAATAGTGAAGACTTTGTTATGTTCTTTTCGTCTAACAGTGATTCCATTCTTTCTGACTGTTTTAGTTGTGTACACACGTTTAATATTAAAAAGTGTTTTAATATGAATGATTGTTGATAATAATAATAACTTGTTTTTAGAATCACTGTTAGCACATACTGCCATATCCTTTACAATTGGGAAGTCTGCGTCGAATAAGGTTGTTTTGTATGTACACTGTCACTTTATACTCGAGTGTGTTGTGATATCACTTCTCACAGAGTGCTAGTTTCCATTTCTAGGTCTTCAAAGTGTGAGATTATTGTAGGTAAGGGAATTAAGGAAATATATCACCGTGCATTGCTGCTATATATCTCCCTACGTAGTTTACGTATTTTGATACTTATATACTATTAATATAAGCATCAAAATAGTAAATTAGTATTGTGGAACGCGGAAAAACATGTGTGATGAGATTACGTTCGTGTAATATTTTAACTGTTGCCTTGTTTAATTAGGTCTCAAATAAATTCACGTTATTGGATATCGAAGTGTGTATAAATATTGTAGAGCATATCGTACGTAGAGCAAAAGGGCTTGACGGCACACTGCCGTTATATTTTTCTTAAAGTAGATATATTATTTCTATCTTAGCGTAGTCTACACGTAGATTGTATTCCACATTACCCTGTTTAATACTATTTTATCAAAATCGGCCCCTAACAACGAAAGTAATTTAACTTTTTTATTGATTGTATTATATTAGGAATAGTAATATAAATTGTTCCATTTCGCTTATCATATTAAATTTAGTGTAAGAAACGGCCAATCGAGGGCCCTTTTTGTCCTCTCTTTGCCGAATTATATGTAATATTATGCATTTTATTCATGTCCATAAAATATTTATTTTTTAGTATGTAGCATCACATTATGTATATTTTTTGCAATGAAGTCGTCACGTTTTTGGAATTGCTCAGTAACACGAATTGGTATAGGTGAAGTAAAAAACACGGTGGCACACGCGTGTAATGTTAGCTTGTTCATTATGTGTTGTAGATATTGTTCCTTAAAGGTACCGCTAGGACATTTGCAATTTAATTAATAAATAAATCATTTACTTATTTAATAAGCCTTAAATTAACACGTAATGAAATTAGATGAGATTGATCATATCCACAATGAGTTGTTTGTACATTTTTTGAATTGGTTAATTATTGAGAAGTTCGAATGTGCAAGTAAATGTATTTTACTGAATAAATTATATGTACGAGGGGTATTCAATAAATAATGATAATGACATATTAACTCTTTGGCAAAGTACTAAAAAAGTACTGGCGGCATAGCCCATTTAACTATTATAAAAATAAAAATAAAATAACTTGACAATCGTTTGTTTTTTAAAAAATAGAGTACATTCATTTCGTTGTGTCGGAACCAAATGGTGAAAATGGAGAAAATTGAAGTTCGTGCGGTGATTAAATACCTTTGCTTGAAAAATTTTACTACTGAGCAAGTTAATTTAGATTTGCAAGAAACATTAGGGGTTCACGCTCCTCCTTATTCCACGGTTGCACGGTGGTGTGCCGAGTTTAAAAGAGGAAGATCGAACATCAATGACGACCCACGCTCAGGGCGGCCGAACACTACAGTGGCCGAACAAATGATAAAAAAAGTTGAGAAAATAATTTTAACGGATCGTCGTGTTACTGTTCGTTTTATAGCAGAAGAAGTCAAAATTTCTGTAGGGAGTGTTCATAATATAATACATGACCACTTGGGCATGAAAAAGGTATCAGCACGCTGGGTACCAAGAATGCTTACGGACACTCAGAAACAAACCAGACTGCGGGTTTCAAAGAGATATTTGGACCTGTTACAGCAAGATCCTGAACGATTTTTGGCTCGTTTTCTAACAATGGACGAAACGTGGCTTCACCATTACGACCCAGAAGCCAAGCAACAATCTATGACTTGGAAGAGGCCATCATCTCCAACTCCGATGAAATTTAAGGCAATTCCATCCGCCGGTAAAGTCATGGGCTCCCTTTTCTGGGATAGCCACGGGGTTGTTATGATTGAATATCTCGATCATGGAGCTACGATCACGGGCAATTTATATGCGGAACAAATAAAAAAACTACGTAATGTTATACGCGAGGAACGCCGAGGGAAACTTTCCAAAGGTGTTTTGTTTCACCAGGACAACGCTCCCGCACATAAGTCAAGAGTTGCCATGGCTGCCATCGAAGATGCTGGCTTTGAATTGATGGAGCATCCGCCATATTCACCAGACCTCGCTCTTAGTGATTTCTATTTATTTCCGCGGTTAAAAGAGCACCTCAGGGGTCAGAAATTTGATGATAATGATGCCGTGGTCGCCGCGGTACAGGATTTGTTAAGGGGTCAAGAAGAAGATTTTTTTAATAAGGGAATATTAATGTTAGGAAAGAGGTATAATAAGTGTAAACTCTTGAAAGGTGACTCAATATTGAAAAATAAAGTAAAATATGTCAAAAGTTATTTGCGTCCTTGTCATTCTCATTATATATTGAACGCCCCTCGTATAGGCCAGATGGGATATAAGGAACCGGATTTTATCCCAGGGTAAGAAAAACAGTATCCTTTATGATCCATACCCCTTAAGTCTAATTTTCTTTGAGTGGTCCTCTTACCCCAACTGACTTTATGATATTATGCAAGTTTTATAGTGACAATCGCGTAGAAAACATGTATATGTAAATTATAAAATGAACGTATTTATTTTATCGTGGACACATTTCGGAGTTGACAATAATTTGTTGTTATATTTTATGTTGTTTTTAAGCATAAATCTTATGTAGTTGAGATTGTATTTTTTTCTGTAAATAATTTGTTGTGCGTGGATTCGTCCAGTTAAAACCATTAGTTAACAGTCTATACTCGGAGCGGTTGACAACTGAAATTAGCATTTGACGAGGGTGAAACGACTGCAATTAGCATTATGTACCTTCCCGGTCAATCGAGGTCCTGTTTTGTTACGTATTTTACGTAATGTGCGTACCCCATAGAATTATTGATAATCCAATCAGACATGACTGGATGAAAATGTTCTACGTAACTCGTATGAGACATTCCTTTCTTATTGATCAATAATCAACGTTTTCTGTTATCTCTGTTATTCTCAAAAATAAAACAGTACTAATCTAATGTTCCTATATCGTTTCCACTAACTTTCCTTAAGCAGAAAATGTCTTCCAGAACAATAAGTTTTCCTCAGAATAATGAAAGTATTAAAACTGATCTAGGTTTTACGTTCACAACGCGCAAAAATAACAACTAATGTGAAAACAGGGTCTTCAAAGCCACCATAACACCCACAGATTGGTGCTCAAATTTAGAGGATTATCATCTCTATTACCTAGCAATAAGGCTGATAGAGTCCATGACTGGAAAGTTGCCTTGTAGATACTTCACCCCTTTAGGCAACTACTGTGTATAAGGAAAAATGTCCAGATTTGTAATCCTAAAAAAATCCTACTATAAGTGATCTACAACGGCACCAGCTCTAGGTAGGCTAGGTTCGTTAGGTATCCTCAGATGCCCAAAGGGCAAACTGTGCAGAAATAGGAGCCCCTATCGGGGCTCCGCCAATTTTAAGGCAGAGTGAATTTAGTCATTTCAATACTTCGCTTAATTCTATTTCAACATTTTTATTCCTCGACCCTATAATACTTTCATATCGTCATTTTTATACCTCGGCATTTTTCCATATAGACAGTAGTTGTCTAAAGGACTTCACCGTGTGATAGTAAAATGCCGTCGTTTCAGCTTGACACGGAATCTCACTGGTTAATTCAGGTGAAATGATATTTTTAAGTGCCAAATTCGCAGTTTGTTAAATTATAATACCGTGTATAACCCAAACACCATTCCAATTGACGATAACTCAACTTATATTGTGACTATTGAACATTAAATATTTGGACTGAATTTTATGTTGGGTTTTATTTATTTATTTTTCATTACCAGGGGACGTACTTTTCGTGCCGGTGACGTAAAATTGACGTCACATTGCATATAGGTGATTCCAATTGCTGTTATGGTAATTATCAATCATTAATCATCAATCATTTAATCATGCATTTATAAATTTTATAATAGTCTTTTTTTTTTAATACGGCCTAGTGTATCCGAAGATTAAAAAGAATTTCTTTCCCTATTTAGAATTTTAACTTATAAGCAGGTAAGGAACTCATAGTTTTTTAAGTTTTACAACAAGTTATAGGAATGTTGAATCTAAATATGAACGTAAACTCTCTATGACGACGAGGTTTCTTAAATTGTTGGTAATAACTGGTATTACACATGAACCCGTCACAAGTCATGTGCTTGACCTATAACGACTGACAACTGAGTCATTAATAATAATAATAATAAAGAAATTTATTTCGCAAAACATAATTTAGGTACATACGATTACTCATGTGTTTTAAAGTGCGAAAAAGGAGTCCACTCAGCACAATGTCGGGCCACAGTAGATGACCCGACGCTGATATTATGTGGATCCTGTTGAGTGTCACATGACCGCACTTAGGTGATTTATATACATGTTTATTATATTAACCACATACAACTCATTACTCTCTTATTTATGGACAACTAACTGACTGAGTGACTACCCTAGTGTGCAAGTGATTAGTTAAGCCAAGCCAAGAGCGGTTAGTTCGAAAAAGCGGCTACAAGATGTGTTATATGAATTAATATATGGTCCATAGTGAGACTTGGTGTGTATGATAGTTGTGTATAATACCTATGTATAATTTGAGTGTCCTAAATAAAAATAAAGTATTGGGGGACAATCTTACACAAATCCGACCTAGTCCCAGTACAAGCGAAGCTTGTACTATGGGTACTAACGACGATATACATACTTATACAGGATGATTTCTGGGTCGTGATCCAAAACCACTTTTTCTGATTCTGTAAATGATCCTCATTATCATGTAGTAGTATTTGATTAAAAGAGAATTTGTTTACTTTTTCATATTTTTCAGGTAAAATTAAGCTTATACTAAGTAATCATGGTCACCCTATGACTTTTGACATACGCTGTATGGAAAGCGACAAGACGTCACATTGAGTAGGGTGACCAAACTGTATTAATAAATTGTTTTATTTTTATTCATTGTAAAAATACAAAAATGTTTTTTTTTCTATTTGTCATCTGAAAAATAATCGACATTATTGATGATAAACAATAATTAACAACACCATTAGGCTCATCTTTGAATTCTGTATGATGTCTTGCTCCACAACCCAGAAATCACCCTGTATAGATACATACATAAAAAACATTAAAGACCCAAGAACAAATTTCCGTGCTAAATGCACAAATAATTCCCTGGCCGGGATTCGAACCCGGGACCTCTAGCTTCGGAGGCAGTCTCACTACCAGCTAGGCTAAATAGGCCGTCTAAGAATTTAAAGAGTAACAACTATAGTCTCGGAGCCAGTGCAAGCTGGCGAGAAATAGGACCGAGAAAAGTGGCGTGCTCGTCTCGGAGGCCAAGACTTAGCAAATAAAATAAAAATATTATAATCATTTATTTATTATACTTTATTTTACACTTACTCCTAAATTCTATCTTACATTTATACAATCAGAACAATTCCAAACACACAATTATAATAACGAAATATAATAAAACCTGTGTCGGTGTGACCTGTTTCATAGTGAGACTTACTGATTTCTTCATATAGGGTAAAATATTAAATTCTGAATTTGTGTGTGCTGAGACTTACTGATTTCTTCATATAGCGTAAAATATCAAATTCTGAATTTGTGTGTGTAATAAGTTTCAAGATAATAATGATTAGAGGGGTGCCGAAAATTAGGACCCTATATCATAAGAAAAACAGAAAAAGATTTTATTGCACAATATAGCACTAAAACGTGCTTCAAACATTACACAATTAACATACAATGAATATACAAAAATTTTTGCTCATAGTTTTCAAGTACATATAACACAATGTCATTAGTAAGGCGGCTACGCCAATATTTCATAGGAATTAGACAATTCGCGTGTTTTGGCGGCCGTACCGTATAGATTATAAGAAAATTAATAAACATTTCGACTGATTTTGTTAGGTATAAACACCATCTACATTATAGTTAAATCATTAAACACTGCAAAACAACTACATGACTTGTAATGGGCACGAAACGTGCGTTCAGTGTATTGGAGGGAAGACATGATGAAGGCTCTTGAGATCAATATACAAGAATGTATCTACGGATGCCTCCTAAGTGTCGTTGGCTCCGTGGCAAGCGGCGTCACAGCGGGTTTTCCCAGTAGTTACCACTGGGAACAGAGAAGGAAAAAATTCCAAGCTGTTACCAGGTGTAACATATTAGGTGGTGGGAATAAAACCCGTCACAGTGTGGTCCCTGAGGTTCACGAGGACCGGGAAGGTCACTCGTGGGGCATATCTTCTGGCAGTAACCAGCTGTCGTTGTCCACTCGCGCCAACTGCTTGTTCAGGCTGCAGAATAGTTTGATCAAGGATTCCTGGAATAACAAATAAAATGCTTTAGACAATGATGTTAAGCGTACATTTTTGAGTACTTGAGAACTTATGCGCTTTCCAAAGTGCCAGTCTGTCAGTCAGAAAATTGATATAGTGCGTTAGTTCTACACAATTAAGTTGTTCACCTGTCATTGACACACCCTGGACTTGATAATGAAGAAACATTGTCTTATATTCTTGTAGTCATTATTTTGTCGGCGCACAGTGTGGGATTGGCCTTAAATTGTGATCACCACAGTTTTTGATAGCATTATGTTCAGTTTATCGAATGATGACATGCAATGAAAGTCCTACAGTTCTATCTACTATACTTTTCGAAAAAGAAAAAAAATCGAGAAATAGCCTTAGAAAGTCATAGAAACCAAAAAATCCTAATTTCTCACTTGTCTCTTATTTGTTTCAAATTAATCTAGTGCATGTTTATTAGGTTAATAATAAAATACCTATTACATTCGTCAAATCTTAAAAATTACGTTTGTAGGCGACACCAAAATTAGTTTTTTCAAAAACAGGTTTTAATTTTTTTCTCTAAAACCACTCAAAAGGGGTGCCTCAAACTTTTATGAAACTTTTTTTGATAGATAGGCCTACCAATAAAAAAAAATCAAATTAATATCGCGAAGGACATCAGAGTTACAATTTTGTAAATATTTCGTGTTAGGGTTGTCACTAACTCCGTACTAAGATTTCTAAGTAAATGATCATTTAATTATTATTCGTATTACTAATATACTTTTATTCTAATAATATAAATAGATAAGCAGGTAAAATTTGTGAAGATTTTTCGATTGTTACATATTTAAATGCAACATTATTGTGACGAGATCCTAATCAGTACTGAGATGCAGTCTCAGTGTTAAGATGTTATATTGTAAGTAAATTAAAAAAGCATTACAGAATGGTTAGCATTCTTGTTTTGCTTATCGATACCTATATGCTTAAAAGCGTAAACGTCACATTAAAATTAAATTATGACTTTTACTTTATTTGAGCCTGTAGGTCTCGGTATCTCCTATGAAGGATATTATGTGGTATTGGGAAAGGGTCCGCCCTCGTCAAGCTTTGGCTGAAGCCGTTAAAGACCCATGGCGCTGCTTTGCCTCAGCAGGAGCTGACCCATTCTGCTGGGGGATGTCCTTCCGGGCCTCGACCGGGGGACTTAATGCGAGAGGGGCAAGAGGGCGCCAACCCTCTTGTTGGTCAGCGAGTGGCAAATGAAGTTGCTCTTCAACCTCCGAGAGCGTCTTCATCAATGCTAGGAGATGTTAATCAACGGAAGGCAACGCGACTGGAAATATTTCCGCTTCTGATCGCTACTGCTAAATCATACAGTGCACAAATCAGACCCGTAGATTTAGACGTTACAAAAAGAGTTCAAGTCATACTTGATTTCTTATATCCTAATAAGCCATCTAATATCACTCATATTAACGACAAAGAAATCACACTGTACATCACAAAATTCACTAATAAGTGTGAAACTCTTTATTTAAAATGCCGCCGGGATATGGCTCGGTTTAGCAAAAAACATCATACGTGGCTTTCTGCACCATTTCAAATCAAATATGTTTCCTTCGACACAGAAACCGAAAATATCGTTGAAAAGAATGTACATCTAGATCACGATATGACCCAAACATACAATAATAAGTTAACAAGCTGCACCAGTATAGAAATTACTACGAGTAGCTACTCAAACTTAAGCGCACCGATTGCCGTTACAGATAACTTCACAAATACACGTGCCGCTTCTACTGATGACGCTCGTAGGGCTTCAAGTTCTCCAAGCACATCAAGTAATCCAACAGTTATTTTTAGTGAATTGACTGACGTTACAAATACAACTACACTTTCTCTACCGAACAATTTAACAGATTATTCCTCTACCTCAAAGAATCCAACCCAGAGTAAACGCCAAAAGCTCCGTGATAAAAAAAATATGGAGGAATTACTTGCAGCTCAACCAACGCCAGAAATTATTAAAATTATGGCAAAAGCTGTGACTGATGGTGCAGGTGATAAACTAAAACCAAGTTCTGCTCGCGACTTAGAGTTCGTTGTTACCGAATGTTTAAAAAGATCTGATGGAGCAAAGGAAATATCAAATTTGATAAAATCAAAGCCCCGCCCGCTTAGCGCCGATGAGGCTGTTTCTTTAGTTATTGATTAAAAATTAACAGCAGAAGATTACACTTCTATACAACAAAAGTTAAAACAGCGAGGTTTTCATGCATTTCCACCGTACTACAAAGTACAAATGGCAAAAAAACTGTGCTATCCAGAAGAAGACCCACATATAACAGAAAAAGAGGCATCGATATCCTTTCACAGTTTGCTGTTGCACACTTTTCGACGCATTGTAGATGCAAACGAGGAAGTTTTTAATGCGTACGGTGAACGGCATAAAAAAGAAACAATCGAATGCACGCTTGAAGGATCTTGGGGCTTCGACGGAAGCACAGGTCAATCCTATTATAAACAAAACTTTACAGATGGCGATAATGACGAACACTGTTTATTCGCCACCACATTTATTCCATTGATTTTAAAAACACTGGACGGTTTTGTTCTCTGATCCAATCCGAATCCACAATCTTTCAGATATTGCCGGCCGTTAAAAATTCAATATCGACCAGAGAATAAAGATTTGATACTCAGTGAAAAAACGAGAGTGGAGAAGGAAATAAAGGACTTGTCATCTCTTTACGCAGAAACTACAGCAGGGCAAATCGTAATTGCAGATCCGAAGTTATACTTAACCGTTATAGACGGCAAAGTTTACAATATTATAACGAACACCAATTCTCAATTACGTTGCCCTTGTTGTGATGCAACGACATCCGAATTCAACAAACTGGATATGGTTAGCAGGAAAAATATAAATTCAAATGCGTTACTTTATGGACTCAGTCCATGCACTCTTGGATCCGATTATTTGAGTTTTTACTCCATTTGGCGTACAAAAATGATCCAAAAGTCAGAAGATGGAGGGTTTTAAAAAATACGGCAGCGGCACAAATTGTGGAAGACCGAAAGAAGAAAATACAAGCAGAGCTTAGGTCCAAATTATCACTTTTAGTCGACGTAGTGAAACCAAATACGGGGACCACAAATGACGGCAATACTGTTTGCTCGGACAGCATTCTCAGATAAAAATCGACTAACATTTGCAGAAATTCTGGACATAGAGCTGTGGCTTGTTGAGGACTTTCATACCATTTTGGTTCTTCTCTCGAGTGGTTTACCAATTGATGCAAATAAATTACGAATATTTTGTGCATCTGTGGCAGAAAAATATGTAGACCAATATAATTGGTACAATATGTCGGTCACAATGCACAAAATACTGATGCACGGCTGGCAAATTATCGAGGCGAGGCCTTTACCTATAGGAATGCTGTCCGAGCAGGCCGGTGAGTCAAGAAATAAATTCTGGCGATACGACAGAGAACACCACACCAGGAAAATAAATAGGAAAACCACCATTCTTGACCTATTCCATCGTGCTCTGGAATCTTCCGATCCCCTGATATCCCAGTTGTCTCTTAGAGACCGTAGAAATTTACAAAGACGAACACCGATCCCCACAAAAGTCATATGTCTTTTAAAACAAATTGAACCATCCAACATGTTACTGAACGACGACAATGATTATGAAAACATACATTTAGGTACTGATGAAAGACTCTTGTACTCAGATGAAGAATAGACTTCATATTAATCCAATGTGCAAACAGTTACGGCAACAATCCAGGTACAACACTTTCGCTTCACTCACTCATAACATTCTTTATACATGCTCGTCAGTTTATATATAAATATAAAAAATTAAAGTGTTACCTAGAGACTGACAGACAACGCACATCCTAAACCGCTGAAGGTAGAACCTTCAAATTTGGACCAAACATTCTTCAAATGATTGGTAGCTCCGCTCAGAAAGCACTTTTGGTTATTTTATTTTACCTCTAAGGGGGTGAAAATGCGGTTGAAAGTTTGTATGAAAATATGTAGGCGAAACGAAGTTCGCGCGGGAACTCTAGTTGTATAATATGTGAAGAGTACAAAACCCTCCGAGTCGAGTGCGAGTACAACTCGCAGTTGACTGATTTTTCATAAAAAATCATACAATTTACAATATTAAGCTAAGGTAGCTGCATTGTTTAGTTTAGCTGAGTTTGTTACGTACTAAAATAACCGAAATTATAAACCACGGATTCTTTAAATGTGACACCCCTATTTCCATAGAATTATCTCAAAAACTTAGAAATGCTATAACTCTGATGTCCTTTGAATTAAACAGATGAAATTTTCAGAACACATAGGTATATTTATTTCAAATCCTATAATAAAACAATTAGGTACCCCAATTGATTTGTAATTATTTTAGAAAAAAAAAAAATATATATATATATACGTCCTAGCGGCTTAATTATCAACGGTACATTATTGTAATAGATACTAGTAATATATTGTATTTTCTTAAATGTAATACATAAGAAACCATGTCATTACTGACGTTACTTTAGGAAATTAATTGACTAACACTTTTTGATGACGTCATGAACTGCACCTTTAAATTTTTTTATCTCGAAAACTATTAGTAGTAATCAAGTGGGAGTTTGATTGAAGGGTTTATAAATTATCAGAGCATTAAAATAAAATATAAAATAGGGGTGCACAAAACTGATGGCAGATCCCACACTGTGCGGCGGGGTGATCTTGTTTGGAGAATATTTTAATGAAAACGAATGAGGCCGTAGTTTTGAGAAGAATCAAAGACACAAAATAAATGATTAATTCGGGTCCAACACACCAAGTTGTATGTTTTAGTGCGTATTCTTTTCACTAACACCTCTACTTGCTGTTTAAATATGCTGGTGTTAGTAAGTTCACCAGAGCTCCCGATGCGCTGTATTGAGAGTGAGGAACTTGCATCTTGTAGCTATCAACACAGCGAATCGTCAAGTCAATAAAGGGTCGGCAACACGCCTGTGATTCTTCTCGAGTCGCAAGCGTCCTTAGGCGTCTGCTTACCATCAGGCATGTCCAGACCCCGGTATCGAAGGTGCAAAATGGTAGCTGTCAATTTCGAGCCATTACTAGGGAAGGGTAAACATTGTTTTGAAATATTAACTTCATGTCGATAAACATAGTTATATGTCGATATTTTTTTTATATCATAATGATAGTGTTTATTTTATAAAGTAGGACTATATAATTACAAAACCAACATGTATTGAACATTTTTATTATTTACAAAAAAAAAACTGTCATCATTACTAAGAAGTTTTAGTTATCTTCTAGCATAAAGCAATCATAAATCAATTTAAAACAAAATATAAACTCTTTTATATGCACCAAAGGCGATACCATGTTCTTGATGAATGATCGGATTCTTTGCAGTAAACTAGTGAAGTTACAATAAATATATACAACAATTATAATATCTTACAATTAGTCATATTTATCATTAGAGATATATGTCTCGTAATATATTACTAAAAAAAATTCTAAGTTAACGGGTGTTAGACTTCTTCTTCTGTAGTTAAAAACCCCTTTAAGAAAGAAAATGACTTTTCTACTTCGACAGAAGTAATGGGCAAGAAATTACATTTGGCGTAATTCTGTACTGTATTCTTATTTACATCATCAGTAATTTCAACACTTTTGCCATCAAACAAACTTTGTAAAATTTGTATAGTTGTGAACCCAGGATTTTTATGCAATACATTCCGCATTTTTAAATAAATAAGTTTTCCTATTGGATGCAAACGTAATAATGAAAGTTTTTTTGGAACGTCGAGTATTACATCTAAGGATTCTTTTAAACAAAGGTTTGGATCCTCCTGCTTTGTTATTGATTATTATGTGCTGCCTTAAATTTCTAGTCTCAAACGCACCGACAGGCGGCTTGCTTGCATTGAAATCGATAAAATTCTAAAATTTTTATCTATGAAATTGATTTCTTTTATCAGATTTGCATCAGAGAACAATCTTTGTGCTTTGGCTATAGCAGCAGCTTCAGAGGATTTCAATTTAGAAATAATATTCTTAACCTTATGGAAATGATCTTTATAATAGCTGACAGCTTCTATCCACGTGCCCCATCTCGTGATGATAGGTTCAGGAGGAAGAGGAGTATTAGGATATTCTTGTTTAAAAATGGCTATTCTTTTAGAGGCTTTTTTAAAAACTTTTTTAACAATAGTACATTACTGCAGAGGCCGGGACGAAAGGGGTTGCCGGCCGAAGACATATAGACGGCCGAGCGAAGCGAGGTCGGATAGGTCTCAGGCGGGCAACCCCATATTTCCCGGCGAGGTATGTATAGTGCTTTTCTCAAACATGCAATGAAATAAACAACAAAAAAATCAAAGATTTATTTTTAATACGCATGGTGGCAGAATGTCATGATGCCTGTGCCACAAATTTATGTGGAATGGAAATTAAAAAAGAGGACTTTGTCGGCCTAGGCCTGCAACATTTGTATGAAATTGCATTAACGACCTCTTGTCCTAGCCGCACCTGAAACGTCATACTTCCCAGCCTATTATAAGGAACATAACATCAATATTTCATTGCATGTTTGAGAAAAAATTATTAAACTGTTTACCTTCGGATAAGCTTGTCTCACGGCTTCAGCTATGGCTATATCATATATTTAGGCCATGAGCTACACATGTCAAATGAGTCATATTTGGGTAGCTTTTCGTTAAATTTTTACCCGATGTTACCATGTATGACCCCGCATCAGTCACGAAAAATAACAACTTATATATTAACATAACTCGCGAAGCACCTCATTTACTAGATTACTAATCGTGATATTGCTAGTTGAGTCTAATTTTCGTGAAGCTAAGATGTGGGGCTTAGATAAATAATTCGTTAAAGCTCCAACTATCACATTAGCCACTTTTTTGCCAATTGAATCTGTTGTCTCATCAATGCTCAAATATATATATTCGTTAGACAGTTCTTTTGTTATAGCATCTTTTTTCTCATTAAACATTAAGTAATTTTTGCGTAAAGTTGATTCTCTCGGTAATATAACATCGCCATATTTTTTATTGAGACAATTGTCCATGAAACTTCTGAAGTTTGGGTTTTCCAATTTGGTCCAAGGTATGTGAAAAACTTTACCAGATCTCCGTTAAAGTTAAATTGATCTTCATTTTTTTTTCTGTGCGTAGAGGTTTTCAAATGCCTCTCAATACAAAATTTTGTTGGAGTCAAAACTGAGTTGCAAGATATACAATATACTTTATCGTCCTGGTTTACAAGTATTGGAATGTCCTTTATTAAATAATCAATATGACTAGGACATGCGTTGTTGATTTTCTCTTGATGGCATTTCGACTCCATGTGCTTTTTAATATTCCAACATCTGGAAATGATGTGTACACTGCACACTGTGCAGTAAATTTTTTCATTCGTTTTTTGGAGTTCAGGGTGTTCTGCAAGAAGTGACTCCATTTTGCATAAACGATTTTAGACGAATAAACTCGTAAACAGCTATTTAATCGAAGAAATTGTTGTAAAGTGACATTGATTATCTATTGACGTAAATAATTTATTATCAGTATAAGTGGCCAGTATTAATCTCTATTGAATAAGTTTATCACAAGAGTGTTCGTGCACTGCTCTGCAACTCGAAACAAGAAAAGTAATAGCAACCATAGATATATCTTTTGTTGTACTAATAACTATTTATATTTTTATTGTCAATGATTATCATAGATCTAAAAAAATTAACTGTGTACAACCTAATGTATAGAAAAATGGTGTATCGATATCAACATCAAAAATATGATTACCCATCCCTAAGAACTTGACAGCTACCATTTTGCACCTTCGATACCGGGGTCTGTTCATGTCTGTATTTCCGAGTTCATATAACCTGGAACTTTTTAAGGTCACAAGTGGATAGGCATCTTCTGGGTGAGCTCGCTTCATCGTTCGCCTCATCTTTGCCCCCTGGCTAGATGCTGGCCAAGTGCAATCCCATTTTTAATAAAAAAAAAATTAATCTTGTATGCCACCGTCGTTGGATAGAAAAAACTAAATTACATCCTATTGTCGATGATGCCTGTTGGTTTCTATTATAAATGCTCACCTTCTCATTTTCCAACTGTATGACTTCCCTCTTCTGTTGTAGCTCGTTGTGATCCATTTGTTCCTCGAGCTCATTCTTATGCTGGCTTAGATACGCCAATTCCGTTTGAATCTGAAACATAAAAAGTCACTGCATCAAACAGCTATTGGTGGCTATTGCATACGTGATGACATGGAAATCGAAGAATATATTCCTATTCGAAAATGCTTAAAAAGGGTTGCAAAGGGATCCCCAAAATATGACTAGGTCTCATGGAAATATTAATATCATAACCCCGTGATGTTGGTCCCAAAATTATAGGAAGTTTAATCCAAATAGAGGCGCGTACCACTCCTGATTACGTACTTGTTTTTTTGTTGTTTATTATTTTACTCAAGAAACCACCTGCCTCACTTTGCCGCCTCGTTGGTAAAGGTGGGGTGGGTAAGGTAAATGTTAAAAAGCATCATGGTTTGTAGATATCACGAAAAAGTCTCTTTTGATTTACACAGCTCTCTATAGCGTTGGTGTAACGTCAATCATCGGCGTTGACGGGCCAATATGATATTGATTGCCCTGGATATCAGCTGGAGACTTTTTTAGAGTAAGGGAGGTATTCCACTCATCCAATATCTTTGTCCAATATACATTTGATCAAAGAAATTTGATGATTTCATCCAACTTGGATGGGACCGCGACATTTGATCAAAGATTCCGATGACAGTTAAATCAATATGGCTACGCATGAAAAAAATAAAACTTGGACAAAGATATTAGATGAGTGGAATGGGCCTCTGTCAAAGAAATTTGATCAAAGATTGGACAAAGATATTGGACGAGTGGAATACCACCCTAACACTGATAAGTCAGTGCTGACGAACATACCGTACGTAGCGATCAGCGTCACACTAAAATTAAAGCTGTTACCGCGAACGTCCGAAGATCAAAGTTTTATTTTATACAACGACGTTGGCGAACAAGCTTACGGACTCCCTGACGCCGTAGCCAATGGACGCTTGCGACTCCAGAAGAATCGACTTGAGGATTGGTTGCGTTGACAGCTAGAGACAAATTTCGGTCGCTCGCTCCCAAAACAGCGACCGGCGGAGCGACCTTACTCTCACCACCAGGACCACAACACCACATACCTATAGAGCAAGTAGTGATGCTATTATGGCTGCGGTCTTCTGTAAGGTGGAGGGACTTTCCCAGTTGGGCCGCTCCAAATATAAGTAAAATGACGTTCCGCTGTGACTTAACTCTCTTAATCCTTAAATCGACCAACGTCCCAAACATTAATTCCAATTATCAACTCAATCATGAACCAAAAAGGTGTAATATTCATGGTCACTGTCTGGATACATCAGACGATAGCCATTAAAGGATTAAAGGAAGATCGAAGTCACCACTGGAGTAGGCGCGCACCCCACTAGAGTCAAAGGAATTCGAACCCTTCATACAGAAGTTAGATTTTATATTTGAATGGGTAGCGGGCAGCCGGTCGGCTGCCGCTGGCTCTGCCGCTGCCGTTTGGAAACGAAGTCTAGCTTCTGTATGGAGGGTTCGAATACCTTTGACTCTGGTGGCGTGCGCGCCGACTCCGGCCGTTTGGTGTGAATCGTCCATAATGGGAACATCTAATGAGTGAAATTTCGTGCCGTGGTCTGTATTCCCTGATGCATACAATCTTGGTCTCTCCAAGGCAAGAATGCTGCTGAATAGCTATTACTAAACCAGTGTGCGGGTTTTTAGCTACGCCTTGTCATCGCATTTCATCAGTTGAGACTACGGCCAAGCACTGGTCGGTAAATAATAATAAAAAGTACGCATATGGGCGAGATATTGGAAACATAGCCCAGCTTAACGGCTGGTGGAGGTATTAGAAAACAAAATCACGGTTCGCTTAAAAATGGCAGTTTCCTCCCGTCCCGGTACCCACACCACAACCCGCTCAGGACCAAGCGGGGTGAAGGCGGAGATAAACACGTCACCGAGGGAGCTGCCATCACGAAGCGAACAAGTAGTACCTATGCGCGCATTACCTTAAGGTACTCCTGCGCCAGCTGTTTGTGCTCGTCGAAGATGCGCTTGGACTCCTCGTTGTTGAGGTCCGGCGAGATGGGCCGCAAGTGGGGGTCCAACATCATGTGCATCGAGTCGAGGGCCGGGTCCGGCTCGGCCGGCGCCGCGGTGCCGCCCGACGGCGAGCCGCTACTGTTGCCTGTAACAAACACCACTATTATTGTATTTGAACTCTCGCGAGTCATGTTTAAAACTATATTAATAAAATGGTTAAAACCGAGCGTCAGAGGGCGGTGCAACTGCGCTGCGAGTGGACTCATCCTGGGGAAAACTCCCGAAGAGTTCGAAACATGCACAAAGTTGACTATTTTGTCAAAATAGTCAACTTTGTGCGAGTAAAATTGTCGTTATTACTAAAACTCACGTACTAATTGTCACTCTGGGCGACATGTATTTTGTTAGTCTAATAGGTTGGTGGTAAGATTTTGTGCGTAATTGCGTTGCTGTGTTTACAGCATTTTTTTGGCACGGTCAACCCTTGACGCTGGGTGAATTTTATAGTAAGAGTTTTAATAAGTAATATTGATGTAATTACTATGTGTCCGTCATTTACGAGTAGATAACTTCATTGATCTTTGAAGATGGCAACGACTATCACCAATTTAATAATTTGCGCTTTCCAAATTAACAACGTGACTAAAATTATTTCATTAATCTTTTAAGTTTGGTTATAAAAACTACGTTATGGACGAAGACAATTTTCAGGTGGTCAATCGGTTGTCCCAAAAATGATGTAATTTACATTACATTGGTAGTTTGGTCCTGCTGTTTTGAGCAGCTGTTGCTGTTTTTCCTGCTTTATGTTTCGTCCCTAAATTAATCAGTTAGTGTTAAAGCGTGTACGGGATAAATAGTTTTTCGTTCCGTGGGCCTAGATACGCTGCACATTGCTTTTACTAAATAGATACTTATTATCTAACAATTTGACTTGCGTGTGTCGACAACATTGAAATTTACACGAATAGCTAAGCAGTAAGCACACACTTATTTAAGAAACAGATCCCACTTCACAATACAGTTTTATGTATGAGCTTCCGATGCTTACACTTACACATAAACAGAGCGCAAAATGTATTAATATTCTCGGCGTTAGTCTCACGTGCTACGGTGAATCAGAGCGACGTAATTATAACAATTGGCGACTATAAGCAGGCAATACGAGAACAATCCGAGTGTTTAGAGGAATCAGTCGCACTTCCACGGCAGGGTTAAATACGTCAAGAGTTAAATTTACTTCGAGTTGCTGATGTCAGACGCTTCACCTAGATTTCTGCTTTCGGCGTATGATTCTTTTCCCCACAAATAGATGGCAGCTGCGAACTAAACAAGGCGACCACTGATTTTCTTTTTCTTTCCAGATTTTTAAGATACTTTCCTTTACATAAGATAAAAGAAAAACCACAATCATAGTGCATGCAAAACAACAATAGAAAATCACTGAGTAACTTTTAAACAAAGACAATTCCGAAAACGCTTCTATCAGATATTTTTCATCAATGATTCACAAAGAGGTAACCGAGTCGGTCGGAAGAGTTGGAAGGACGGTCGGGCGGACGCACGCGCAACGTATCGCCGGTCGACACTCACTGTAAAATATCCAACTACAGCTGACCGTGTCCCTGATGGTGGTGATGATGCCCGAGGTGTCACACGCGTCGAGTCGCTCGTGGCGCTCGCGGCGGCGGAGGCGGGGGGGCGCGGGCAGCGGGGTCATGGCGCGTGCTCTCGCGGAGACAGTGCGCCGAGCACTGCACGCCCGCCCGCTAGAAATACTCGGGAGAGCCGGGAGCGGGCGGTGCAACAAACAAACCGCCGCTATTCGCGGTGCGGTGAGTCAGCGACGTCAGCCCGAGCTAAATGCGGACGCCGTGTGCTGCCCGCCCTTCGTGAGGTTTTCTGCCGTTTTCGCTGGCAGGGCGCGCTCTGCAGCCGGTCGACGACCCCCGCCCACGCTGCGGCTGCACCCGGCACCGGCCGCCGGGCCCCGTGCTCCGTTTGTGTGCCTCTCCGTTCCGCGGAATTACCCGGAACCGTAACAAATAAACATTCGGGTTGGTGCACGCCCTATAAGACAAATGCTGTTGCATTCCAATTACGCAATCTGTCTTTCTCTCAACTGATAAAAGTCCCTCGAAGGCGTGAAATTCTACAAACGCACGGCAAAAAACAAATGTACGAAGGGCAGCGTTTAAACAACATCAGCGCGTCAAACAATGCTACACGAAGCCAACATTCATGACATAATTAATTACGGTAATGTTATGACGCAAAATGATTATAAATGTCAGGAGCAATAAAGGGCCGTGCTTTAAAGCAGTGTCAACATGTTTACAGTGACGCAGGCGTACGCGCTGGATCTAATCAGGGCTCGGTCGATTGCGGCATCGGCCCTTATTCATAGAACGATTGCATACTGATCGAAAGGTGCAGTGCGCAAAAGATTGCTTCGGAAGACTGGTAATCACAAGATGTATTACCGAATCATGAGTTCATGACGAATAATTGAAGCAATGATATGAGCTGAATGGAGACCCTTTCAGCGACGGGTTTAATACATAAGTGGTTACCAAAATGGGTTCCAACACTTTGAGAGTACTTTTTACTATTGTGTGTTTCAACCGTCCTAAATAAAGTTATTTTCTTTATTCTTTTTCTGATATGAATAATAGTATATTACTTACCCAGGGCAGTAAAACAACCCGAGCCAAAGGCAAGGGCGATAAATAAGTGATCTGAGACTTTCTTTATCACCGCCCGTTGTAAGTACAAAATTATATGTCTCCCCTGGCCAGGAAGTAGGATTTTCCGCAAGCGAAGCGATTTGCTTATACGATAGGTACTGCTTTATTGTATCCTATGCCAATTTTACCACTTCAAAGATTAGACCAATTTTGACGTTTAATTTCAGGTTACGAGGGCTGCCTTTTAAATTCTGTCGTTTGCAAACGCCCCGTGATTGCATAAAAAAGGACTAGTGTTGTTCAGAGAACAGAAACACGCGCCTCCCAAGGCGACATCGACCTAGTATTAAGTAAATCTTAAGATTCCGCATAATTAGCATAAACAAGTCTAAAGAGCAATATATAGTCAACTCTTCATTTTACCTAATGTCACATCTTGCACTTTACACCTACATCATACAAAGAAATTTGCGTAGCAGTGTGCTGTAGGTAAACATTGTATAAATAGAATAAGAAATATGTATTAAAGTTCAGTTACCAATTGTCCGTTGGTGTTTTATTACCTAAACCCTACGCTCTCTCTGGGAGTGTAGGGTCTTCCTTCCTTCTACGTGTAATCCTCTCACAGTGGCGAAGACACCTTTAAGCCCTCAATCAAAATCATCGATCAAAAGAGCCTGTTTGATCGGCTGTGAGAAAATCACCCTCCGCTACACTATTTCCTCCTCGTAGGAATCCACCTGTTGCCTTAGGTTTCGTGGTAACAGGTATCCCTGTGTACTTCAAGGTCGTAAGTTGAGGATAGGTTAGGGATTTAGGGCGTTAGGCTCCCTTGCTGAAACCCACCCCTCAATTATACGCAGTCTGTGCAGCCGCACGCTGGATAATTTAAATCCCGAACCTAGGGATATTTCTAATTACTCTCCATTCTCCCCATCCTGGGGTAATTTACCGACCCGTCCTGGGTACCTCATACCAATTAATCGCCACCCCGGCCAGGGGTGCGTTATCCAGCTTGTGACTGTACAAGTGTCATCTTAAAATATTTGAATTTAGAATTCGAAAACAAAAGAATGACTCGAAATCGGCCCAACCGTTTTAGTACAGCGTTCGTTCAAAGTTCTTGTGTGTTCCAAGATGAGCCAAAACCGACCAAAGTAATACGCTCACGGAGCACTTCGAAAAAAATGGTCGCCACGTTTGTGGCGAAAAGTGGCCACGTTGCCACCATCGTGCTCGAGGATCGTAAAACGGTTAATGCTGACTGGTATACCACTGTCTGTTTACCAGAAGTCATCGGCGAGTTTCGAAAAAATAACCCAAGAGGTCGTATAAGACTGCACCACGATAATGCGAGTTCGCACACCGCCCGGCAAACAATTGCGTTTTTAAAAGACCAAAACGTCGAAATTCTGGAACACCCGCCGTACAGTCCAGACTTAAGCCCTAACGATTTTTCTACTTTTCCAAAAATCAAGCAACGACTTCGTGGTCAACGGTACCAGACGCCTGAAGAAGCAGTTGAGGCATACAAAACGGCCATTTTGGAGACCCCGACTTCGGACTGGAATAAGTGTTTCGAAAATTGGTTCGATCGAATGAAAAAGTGTATTACATATCACGGTGATTATTTTGAAAAACAATAAATACCATTTAACACTTAAATTGTCTTTAGTTTTTCCAAACGACACAACTTAAAAGGCAGCCCTCGTACATTAGACCCTTCGTCTAGCTTGGTCATATCATATGGGACCCTGGTCCAGAGAAAAGCAAAGCATTATTTAATTTTAGATCATGAACATGTACTACAATAAAAATATTATACGTGATGCCTAATAATAATATACGAATAGTAAGTAGCATCTATACTAATGGCCAATAGATATTTGGAATGCCCTATCGTTGCCTAGAGCTCGGTGAGAAGCCAATTTGTCTCCACTAAACGTGCACCTGCAAATTTGATGTTAAGTATGTAGACTAGACTGCTCTCAAGACTGAGCATCGGCAAATAGAATAGGTATTCAAATTTAAGGTAACCTTCATCGACCATCACATAAAAAACGAGTGCTTTAGAAGGAATATGTTTGAATTTTCGACGATGCAAGCAGGACATTGTAGGTAGAATGTAAATAACACGTCAACAAGAATTTTAGGGTTTCTGAAAAATATGCACAAACGTGAGTCACCCAAAGCGTAGTACCTACAACGTGTCATCAAACGTCTAGCACGTGCCCTTAGAAAATAATGCATGATGGCGCCCCGTGCCAACTCGCGCTTTAATAGCTCATTACAACCGTATAACTAACTCAGTCTTAAACACAGCTCTAAATAATCCAACTCATAAATCACACCGAACAGCGGAAGTGGAAGAGGAGTTATTTGTTTTAAATTTCCGCAAACAGACCGAATTTTAAACAAGTCCACGCGCTATGACAGCCTACGACGCGGAAGCGGCATTCAAATAATGTGCAATCGTAAAACATTTGAGGGCATTTACTTAGTTATGTATTTATAATTAGCAATTAGCTCAAACGTGGCGTTTCGGAAGGTAATTAACGAGTTGCGGGCGAAGACAGGACGCGGCGCGAGCGGAGGGCTGATGACGGATAGCCCCAGCCTCTCATCACCCGCAGATATGACTAATACGCGCAAATTTTACGACTCCTAATATCGATGAACCATAAAATTTAAACCGGGAACGGGAAATTTTACGCGTATTTTATTCTGGCGCGGTCCAAACTTGGGACGGGGAGGCATCGCGAGAAACAAATAGAAATAAATTTAGAAAGAGATGTGTCGTTTGATAGACTGTAACTAATGTTGGTGACATAATTGAAATATAACGAGCGTCACAAAGTGGTGCGCGTCATGTTTGACGAATCAGCTCAGGTGTCAGGCCCTCCGTCGCTTAGGGATCACGAACCGAAACCTGACAATGGATGGAGATCTGTGTTGGCAATAGCGACGTTCTTATCGGAGCGATCGCGCTCGAGCATTCGTATCGTTAGTGGATGCAAATACTTCGCAACGGACATTAATGGACTTAGATGATATGTGACGGCTGTTGTTGCAGACATGGCCAAACAAAACACGCGTAGGTATCTAATCTGTGCGATTGCGATTGTTCTATAAATATATGTAGCATTTGGTAGCGTAATAAGATTGCGTAAAGATTGACTTTTTTATAGGGTATTGAGACGGATTGATTTAGTGAGAATCGAAAAACCTCTCTGGTCTGTCTCGCCGCCACTCGTTCGCATGTGATGTGGATCTGTTCGGTGGATAATCCAATAAATCTGGGCTTTAAGGAAAGTTCTCTTTGATCAGTGGCGTTAATATGTTTTCAATTTGGCGTCGCGGCGGCCGGCAGACCGGCCCGGTTGCGTCAGTCGCGCTGACATCTCGTGGAAACTGTCCACGGAACGACAACGTATTCTATAAGCGACCTGATTTATAGTTACAGTCGCTGATCAGGGAAATGTCTGCTAAGTCGGTTAACGCCTCTCGACTCTTGAAGATGATGAGTTGCAAGAATTAAGGATGTATTAAACTGATTCACTTGCTCCATAAGGCATCATGTGGTGTATAGCCAAAGCCCAAAATATATCGCACGAACGAAAAGCAAACGTAAAAAAGAACAAAGCTAGATTTGATTTATTCTTGAAGAGGGTTGTTGGCACGTTTGATCGATGTTTTGTTTGAAGGAGTTTTCATCTAAATATACTAAGATCTATACTTACCTCATACTGTAAATACACATAACTTTCTCGTCTTAGTCATACCCCCACACAAAAACAACGGTCCAAAGTGGACACAAAAATACAAATATATTCCAATTGAAATGCCTGCACTTATTTTAGCGTTTATTGCCAAGAATATCCAAACTTTTAATGTTGGGATCACGTTTGGCAAGTGACAGCGTGTTACGCCGCACATCCAGCCTTCGAAAGAGTCTGATTCACCGGAGACACTTTTATTCGCCACGGAAATATCTCCGACGCGAAATTAGGCGTCCTTGCGTCCAGTTTTAAAAGTAAATAAGGACAATAATACATGAGTAAATTTGTACAAAGCGGCCAAATTCAATGACTCGTCGAGACGAGTAAGATGTGTTCGCCAAGGGTGGGATGCTGGCTATATTGAGAGGAACATTATTTGGGTAAATTTGCGACTAGTAAAGAGGGCAGTTTACAATATCGTGCCAAATTTAAGGCAAAACTAGAACTGGGCCAGTCACTATTAATGTGCTATTTCACGTGATTGTTTCCAGATCACATCAAAGAATTGTTTGAAAGATACAACGCAGGAGGATCGGCACGACAGCCGGCGACGGCAGACTAAGATTAAGACCATTAGAATCGGCGTTTTATTGCTCAAAGTTCCAATAACTCGATACATTCGGTGGAGTTGCCGTTTGCGTAACATTTCTTACACGAATCGAAAATTGTTTAGCTTCGTATACTACAGCGAGTGGGCGTCGGAGCGAGTCGGAAGTGGATTAGATGCGAATTATAGCCGTGGCGTCGTTAGTAGGGCAGTTTATTGCCGACGATGACATAATACAACCATTCTTCAGCTTATAATACATCATTGAATACTCTGGCTTTTGGCTAGTCGTACATCATTTGGGATGGTTTGGTTACCTTAAAGTTTGACAACACGCTCCGCCCCGCGGCACCAGTTACAATTTTTCAGACCTACAACACCTTGAAATAAGCCAATATTTCAATACGAGATTACATTTTTAGGGTCCCGTAGTAAAAAGTAACCCTTGTAATTTGGTTTGTTGTGGGCCTTTCCTATGCCGCCGCGACCAGAAATTGATCGACTGTGGGGCTCCCCCCTTTTACTTCATTGCTTATACCCGTTCCTTCCAGGAATTTCAGACTTTTTCATAATGTGCCTTCCTAGTCTAATAGCTAATAGTTGGATACTCCTTTTGCGCATCAGTGGTCGACAGGAGGTGCCGAGAATACTTACTGGTCACTACAAACTAAACAAACTTCGTACAAGGAACTCTTATAGTTTCGCCATGTCCGTCGCAATGCAACCAACCACTAATTACCTATAATGATTAAGATTTTTTATGTATTAAAACTATGGTACGAAATCAAATCACCTTTGTCGAAGTTGTGTGTTATGGAGAAAAGTACAATATTTTTCCGCCTAATGCATAGTGTTATTTACGTTACCAATGTTCACAGCGAAGCTTTGCCTTTACAGTAAAGCTTTTACTCCTATAAGGATTCATTTTCAATATCACTTTATATTCCTCTCCTCAGAATAGAGCTCGAAAGGCATTCACGAAAAATAGATACTGATAAGAGCCCTCTCGGAGATAGGAAGTAATACAACGTTATTGGCAAAGGTAGCGTTGTGAAATAGCGAGGCTGAGTCACGCACGTATTTAGCCGCGCCGCGAGCGACCAGCCCCTTCGGATACCAGCTATACACGATATTAAAATATGCAATTAAATACTGGATAAATTGTAGCTGGTAAGAGTGGCACTATTTATGAAATCCGGGAATATTAGGGATTGGTGGTTCCTAGACTAAAAGTAAAGAAATATTGCTGGTTATGTGTAATTCAGTGATTGGAGATGTGTAGATAATAAAAACATCAATTAAGTTGTTGATTACACATACTTAGTTTGATGATAGCTTAGGTGATTAACCTAATCTAAATCGAAAAAAAAAAGTTAAACCATTAAGTAAATTCTAAGCAGTTAAGGAGTGAAAACGGAGGTTGTACTAAGTTATACTATAACATATAATACATAGACTCAAAATTATCCATGAGTGTTGGTGACAGGGTATTAATGCAGCTCACTGTATTTCATTCTATCTTCAGGTTCAATATCACGTGCGTGGCTAGATTTAACTGCCAGAGTACGTGTAGACTTAGAAATGTGTAGAGGAAAAGTGACGCGCTCGCGCAAACCTGGCAGCCGTCAAGACGTACTTATGTAAAGTATTCGAATGACTGACAAGGACCGCTGTAAGCGATTACGCGGAGGTAACGCAGAACCGACATAACACGAGTTAGCGTAAACGTAAGCCCGCGGTAGCGGCGCCGGGGCCACGGCGTGACGCAGGCGCAAGCCCCGACCTACTTATGTCGTCGAAAAAATCAGCAGATGTTCAACTTTGAGGCGGGATATATCGAGCGGGGCAGAATGTGTTGTTCCGAATAGAAATAAACTTGTCACATATTTTGATTGTATCTAGAGCGGGCGGTTAGTCATGTCGCGGTGCCGATGCCAACGGCCCGGCCGCGCCTGAAGCAACCGCAGCAGCTATAAAGGCAAAGCGTTCCAGACCAGCCGCTGAATCATATGGCGAGCGAACTAGGCGCCGTCTGCAAAATGTCTCCACACCAATTATTTACGACGTCCCTCCTAATGTTTATTGTGACAACAAAAGAATCTACTTATCACATAATCCCACTTAATTTCGTACGCTACAACGCCACGCTGGAGGACGTAGGCGAATCCAAAAGCTGCGGTAATTATAATTGTTTAACAGAAATACTCCACATTATCATTGCAGCCTACGCTCACTACGAATAAACTCGAGCGCACGTGCTCGATCGCTGTTACATTTCAACAAACAGTTCTGTAAGGGTCCCCTTGAAATAGAAGTACGAGCTCGGTACACGCTCATGATGCGTTACGTAAACAGTATTATTTTTGTATCTTCAAAGAGGGTTGTTTTATTAGCGTCGCTTTGAGATGTCGCTACAATAAATGAGTTAACAATGGAAATAAATTTAGAGCGGTCGTATTATTGGACAGCATCCGAAAACGGGCGGGGGAGGCCGGGTTCGCCGTGGCTATACACAGAGGTGGCCGGGATTAAACCAGCTCATATATTTTAATTGTTTACATCTGCGGTTATGCCCGTACGGGCATCGTGCGCATCATAAAATAATTAGTGGTGATTCATCGGGCTCCGAGAGGCGGACGGTAGCGCTAGGCGCGAGCGTTTGGCATTGCCGTTTGACAGCCGATTATTTCGCTGTCGGCGATCGTTAGTGGTGATTACTTTACGGTGTTGACTTGGGCGTCGGTATTATCTATCTCGGGTAGTTACTTCGATGATCAGAAACATCAATATACAGAATTAAAAGCAGTAACCCAGAAACAGCGCATCGATGGTGAGGTGCCACTTCACTTTACCGTTCCGTTTTCTATTTACAGTTTTTGCCGACCTCTTTTGGATTTAACGCTAACATAGAGCTTTCGTCACTATAGAAACAGCGCATCGATGGTGAGGTGCCACTTCACTTTACCGTTCCGTTTTCTATTTACAGTTTTTGCCGACCTCTTTTGGATTTAACGCTAACATAGAGCTTTCGTCACTATTTAGCAAGCATATACAGTGCATTACCGGCAAGCGGGCTTTTTTCAAAACGTACAATAGTATGTTTCATTAACAACTGTTTGCATGTGCTGTAGCAAATTATAATTATTTGAATTAACTATACAATTAAACTTCTTAAATTTGCACCTTCAATGTACTAGGTGCACTTGCTTAAGATGACGTCGTAGTAAACAAAGCATTAAGAGCTGTCATTTGTACAGTACAAACTTGACAATTGACTTTGCTTTACATTGCAGGCAAAATAAAATTTTGTTCGATAACAAAGGAAATTGAAATTTGGTTTTACAATAAAACTAAGTTCATGGTTAGGTTTAGGAACTACGTTTCGATCCCCTGTTTAAAGAAAAGCCTGCATGCCGGTAACACACCTTAGAAGGATTTTTCTCAAAGATGGCCGTAAAAGTGGACGTTACTTGCTACATATTGGAAGGCGAAACGTACAGTTTATGTTCAGTCATAAATTAAATATACGGGTTCCGTTTTTTCCTTCTGAGGTACGGAAGCCAAAAATAATAAAAATATGCAGGTTGTCCCACGCGATTACAATGCTACATATAAGCTCCACTATTTGTAGAGTACAAACTTTTTAAAAAGAAAAACCATACAAAAGACGGCACAGGTCGTATATACCCAATTTAAGTCGTATATTTCTATTTATAAAGTCATCCCTAGTTATCTTTATTTTTAATTGCCATCCATTCTAGTACTAGTCCATAATAATATTATAAATGCGAAAGTAACTCTGTCTGTCTCTTACCTCTTCACGCTTAAACCGCTATACCGATTTAGATGAAATTTGGTGTAGAAGTTTGAATGGGCGAGCGATATTTAGGCCTGCGCCTACAACAATTTATTAGCAATTATTTCTATGATATAACGAGTTGCACGCGGACGGAGTCGTGGGCAAAAGCTAGTTGACTATAAACGAAGAAGTTGACTCGAAGTTACCTTACTGGACAGTCTGTTCTAGGTACTTAGTCGGCTCATAAGTTCTGTCACTGGCCTTAAAAATTTAAATTTGGAACTCCTAAAACCGTTGTGCATTTGAATTTCGAATCTTTTTTAAATATTTGAGTAGTATAATTTTGCAATTTACTGTTTTCTTTAACATGGAGTGGACGCTTAAAGATAGCCGTACCGCAATAATTGCACTATATCGTTGTGGACACTCGCCGACTAAAATTTTTAAGCTACTTGAAAATTTAAAATTCTCTCTAAGATTTGTGTATCGTACCATAGAAAGATACAGTGAGGTCTCTAGTTTAAATGACAAGAAAAGAAGCGGTCATCCGTGTACAGCTAGGACTCCAGCGGTTGTACAAGCAATTAGGGCACGCATTGCCAGAAATCCCGCTAGGAAACAAAAAGTTATGGCCCTCCAGATGGGTTTGAGCAGAAGCACGGTGAAAAGAGTGCTTAATCAAGACCTGAGACTTCGTGCTTATAAACGAAAAACTGGCCATCTTCTCAATGGTCGGCTTAAAGCTTTAAGGCTTAAAAGATCTAAAGCTTTATTGAAGAAGTACGCTAAAAATAAGCATCGTTGTATACTGTTTTCGGACGAGAAAATTTTTGACATAGAAGAAAACTGTAATAAACAAAATGATAGAGTAGTACGCTCGCAATAGTAAAGAAGCGTCTAATAGCATTCTCCGTATTCAAAGAGGTCATCACCCTTCATCTGTGATGGTTTGGCTGGGAGTTTCTTATGCGGGCATCACTAGTATGCATTTTTGTGAGAAAGGAGTAAAAACTAGTGCCAAAGTGTACCAAGACACGGTGTTGACTAATATTGTGAAACCACTATCCCATACGATGTTTCTAAACCAGCATTGGGTTTTCCAGCAGGACTCTGCTCCAGCCCATAAGGCAAAGTCTACACAAGCCTGGCTCGCCTCCAATAAAATCGACTTTATACAGCATGAAGATTGGCCCTCCTCTAGCCCAGATCTTAATCCGTTAGACTATAAAATATGGCAGTATTTAGAGGAAAAGGTGTGCTCAAAACCTCATGCAAATCTAGACTCGCTGAAAAAATCCTTTGCTACGGCAGTGGCCAATATCGACATGAAAGTGGTGCGTGAATCCATTGACGACTGGCCACGCAGACTTCAAGCCTGTGTAGATAATTATGGCGGTCATTTTGAATAAATGTTATACATTTAGGTTCTCTAGTTTATAAGCTTTCAAACGCTGTACAAATTATACGGAATAAACTTAAACTTTTGTTTTTATTTGATACTATGTATATGACAGAACTTATGAGCCGACTAGGTATATATATGAATAATCGTGTACAACTTCGAGTGTAAACTCACCCAAAGAGCAATGGAGAGGGCTATGCCGGGAGTAACGCTGCGTGATGGCATCAGAAATTAGGCCATCCGCAGTAGAACTGACATAGTCCTCCGAATTGCTAAACTTAAGTGGCAGTGGGCAGGGCACATTGCACGTAGAACCGATGGCCATTGGGGCGCAAAGGTTCTTGAGTGGCGACCACGTACCGAAAGGAGCAGCGTGAGTAGGCCCCCACAAGGTGGGCTAATGACCTGGTGAAGGATGGCGCAGGATCGGTCGTTGTGGCACTCTTTGGGGGAGGCCTATGTCCAGCAGTGGACGTCGTTCGGCTGGTTATGGCTGGTATGATGATGATGATTTGATGATAAACGCTTCACTTTTTAAAGTTGCTGAGGTGACGCTTTTAAAAATGTCTCAAATAGTTTGAGATAAAGAAATTGAAACTTTAACGAAATAAAATTCAATGTAACTAAAATGCGTAAATATTTAAATCCTTTCTAGGTTTAGTTATTTATTATAATTTAGTTTTAGTCCTTAATTAGTAGTTATACTTAGTTTTGTTCCTTTCCCCATTTTTATAATCATGCGTTGTGCAATAAATACGATTTGCCTTTACATCCTTTACTTCATTATTCACTTTAATTATACATTTTTTTTTTTTTTAGTTTTGGTTATACTTAATTAGTTACACGTTTTTTTACTTTATTTTTTCCATTGTTTATTAAATAAAGAGTTATAGTTTGTAAATGAAATCCCGTTTAGTTTTTATTCACTTAAAATATATATACAATTGACATTGCTTTTTATAAGATTTTTCAACTTTAAAAATGTGTGCACCGTGTACTTTAAAAAAATATGTAGGGCAGGTCGGGATCCCGCCCCGCCAAGTCAAGAAGTCACCTAAGAACTCCACGGGATAGTGTACGGCGTCATCACTTTGTATGACGGAATCGAAAGATTTGTATTGAGCGCTCTCAGCTTCAAAAGTATTTAGTAGTAACTGATTAATATCGGTAGCATTGTCATTTTTCGGGGTAAGGATTGCACGTTCGCACAACCATTCTATTGATTTCATGTGAATATTTTGTTAATCAGGATATACCTATTGCGGCAGTTAGTTACTTAAAACATAGAAACTTTATTCTTATGTAAATTAATGACTTAATGACACCAAACATAAATTATATTTGGTTATTTATTATATCAGACGTACCGTATTTGTTGTACTTAAACGGAGAGTCTATATACGAAGTTTCAAATATCTAACTGTACAAACTTAGAACCCCCATTTCATCCCTTTATAGGGGGGAATTAGGAAAACGCTTAAATACGTATCTGTTGTATTTAAACAGAGAGTCTATATACGAAGTTTCCAATGTCTCACTTCCAAAAATATTTGCTCCTCATACAAAATTTTAAACCCCTTTTTCACCCCTTTTGAGAAAGAATTTCGAAGAACGCTGATATACGCTATTGGTATATTTAAACAGAGAGCCTATAGACGCAATTTCAAGTTTCTAAGTCAAAAATTTTTACTTTTCCCATACAAACTTTCTTCCCTTTTTTTACCCCCTTAGGGGATGATTGTCGAAAAATCCTTTCTTATTCCTAGTCTACGCTATAAATGTAACCGACTGTACAAAAATCAGTTCTTTAGCTTTAGTAGTTTCGGCTGTGCGTTGATGAGTCAGTCAGGACTTCTTCTTTTATATATATAGATTATTGATGAATGGTGAATGATTCCGAAACCCGCGACAAAAGTAATTTCACCCTAAATTCGTTTGTAATTTATTCGAATGTTTCAATATTTTTATCGTAAAGTTTTTATTTTGGTTACAAATTTCATCATTTTGATCGATTTCTATATTTTATATCACCTTACGGAAATATCACCTGAATCGAAACGAAAGCAGCAAACGGCAAACAAGCTTACGGTCTGCCTGATGGTAAACAGACATCGTCGCCTATGGACGCTTGTGACTTCAGAAGAATCACAACGTTACCTACCCTTTATTAACTTGAGGATTCCCTGTGTTGACAGCTAGAGACATATGCAGGTCCCTCACTCTCAACACAGCGCATCCTCGGGAGCTCTGGCTACCTTACTCACCACCAGGAGGCAGGAACACAACACCGCATACCTAACGAATAAGTATAGGCGTTTTTAATATTATTATGGCTGCGGTCTTCTGTAAGGTGGAGGTACTTCCCCAGTTGGGCTGCTCCAAATATGAGCGAGATGATGTTACGCTGCGCCCTACCCCTTCAAACACTAATTGTACCATGTAATAACCACATTACTTTATGGTGAATAAATGAAATCTGAAATCTGAAATTACACTACACTAATTCGTATACTAGTTTTAAAACAAAAAAGATATAGTACGTAATGGTTTTCACGTTGAATTATTGTTATAATTTACTACGGAACTGTGACAGAAAAAAGACCATTCATTTGATTGCTTCTCTAAAACGCGTATTACAACTTTGTAGCTACTCATGAAGCTCTAATATCATTACTTGTTTTTATTTATTATTTCAATAGATAACGCGCATTCACGTGATATGGTTGTTACGATGGGTCAAAGGGAATCCATAGATTATGTAACGGGTTAAACTTTTGTTAGGTAGATCTGTCATTTTTAGTATGGAAAACATTTAGATCCGGACCATCAAAAACGATATGACGAAATTAGTCATAACATAAAAACTGAATTAACACAGAATCGTAATGATAATGACCAAACCGGAAGAGTATCGGGATGGCTGACCCCGAATAGGGATAAAGCAAGAATTAATGATGATGAAAATTACATTTATCAACCTTATCCACATCACATTATCATCATCACATCATATCAGCCGAAAGACGTCCACTGCTGGACAAAGGCCTCCCCCAAGGAACTCCACAATGACTGGTCTTGCGCTGCTCTCATCCAACCGCTTCCTGCGATCTTGACCAGATTCGCCAGTCCACCATGTTGGGGGGCTTCCCACATCACAATTGTTCATAATTAATAACTTCTTTGATGTATTGGTCCAAATGACGAAGTTTTACTCTATTATAATGGTTTCATTGGCTTAACTTGCTCGGGTGGAACCTCACTTGAAACGCTAACATTGGGCGGCGTCCTTTAGTTTAAAGGTGAATGTTAAAAAGTCGCAGGCGATTATCATTGGCGGCCCTCATTTTATCGCTAAGCTGTCTGACCGGGTGGTACCTGACATCTTTCTTGATGGAAACCATATTCCTCTCTCTTCCACCGTCAGGAACTTAGGTATCATCATGGACCAGACAGTTTCATGGTCAGCGCATGTTACAGAGGTCAGTAGGAGACTTTTTGCCTCTTTGCACTCCCTTAAGCGCTTACAAAATTTCCTCCCTTTTCAAACTAAGGTTATTCTTGTCCGTTCGCTTTTACTCCCGCTTCTAGACTACGGGGACAATGCATTCTTGTATCTCGCGGAAGAATTGCTTGACAAGCTTGAGCGCTTGCAGAACGTCTGCATTAGGTATATTTTCGGTTTGCGTAAATTTGACCACGTGTCATCTTTCCGCACTCAACTCAAGTGGTTGCCAATCCGCCGTCGCCGGGATTTGCATACACTGTCGCTCCTCTTCAATGTTTTGTTTACTGCTTCTTCCCCGCCCTACCTTTCAGAGAGGTTCAAATTTATGGTGGATGGTAGCAATCATCGGCTGCGCTCTAGTGCTAATCTTACCTTAGCCATACCACCTCATAAATCCCGTTCCTATGATAAATCCTTTACGGTACACTCTGTCAAATTATGGAATTCGTTACCCCCGTCACTCAGGCAGTGTCAGTCCGTGGCCTCGCTGAAGGGGAAGTTGAGGAAATTGTGGTTGTCGAGTACTACTTGACTGGATATTTTATTTCGGTATTTATTTATTATATACAGGGTGTCCCAAGAAGTAGTGATATACTGAAGCTGGGAGGTAGAGGATCTAGAGGGCTATCTGAATCACCCCCATGTATGTTCGCGATTTTTAGTATTTTCGGAGCTATGATTTTTTTTTTAATTATTCACCTATCGCCGCGTACGATGACATTTTTATTTATGGTGACGTGAAGTATTGCGGTAGATGCTTGATTTTTTTTGTGTGCTAAGCTGATAGATAGGCCAATTCAGTATGTTAACATTTACTATCGTTAGATCTTTGAATGGCATAAAAAAAATTAAATGCCAAGAAAGATAAAATTACCCAGTATGTTCACAACTTCAAGGGCCCTTAAAAAAATAAAATCACATAAAAAATAATTACCGATTGGCTTTTAAAAACTTGCTCTATCTATCAGGTAACATACCTGCCTACCCTGAAAATTTCATTTTATTATTAATAAGGCTTCAATCAAAAAATTTAAATCTAAATGTGGTAAGTGCACAATTTTAATTTACATAATGATTAATGCAAGCAAAGCAAAACCTTTCTAAATAAATTTCGTTCTAAATCACGCACTGGCCATCAATAGAAAAAGAACAAAAGACGGTTGACGCATGAGAAAATTTTCACGTTGTTTGGTCATCGTTGTTATTTTTCAATAATTTAAAAATTGTGTTTTAATACTGCTAATTGTTCGTTTCCCTAATCATTTTGGCTATTCATATGGACTTTGACTTGCATTACGATTTGGATTAGTGTTATTACCTGGAATCGACGAGTTAGCATCATTTAACTGGACTTGAGTTTGCGTGTAAGTGATCATGTTTACTTCACGTGATTACGCAGAAATGCATTACTATTACGGTTATGCTAGGAGGAATGCGGCGGAAGCTTCAAGGCTGTACCGGGAACATGTGGAACGAAGAGGCGGGCCTCAACCTGAAACGTTTCCTGACTATCGCATGATCTTAAGAGTACATAATGCGTATTTGGAAGGTCACATACCGGGTACGAAATCAGGCCGTATGGCCACTATGCCGGATCCTGATGTAGTAGATGCAGTTGTTGAAGAAGTAGAAAGAGACCCGTCGACTAGTGTGAGAGTTATGGAACGTCGTACCGGACTTTCTAAATCTCAGGTACACCGTACACTACAGAGCGTAGGATATCATCCGTTTCACATTAGAAAAGTGCAACAGTTGAAACCGGAAGATTACAATCGGCGAATTGAATTCTGTCAGGAAATGCTGAGGAGACAAGCTGAAAACGAATTTTTATTTAACCAAATTTTGTCGACGGATGAATCCCACTTTAGACGCAATGGGATTTTTAATATGCACAATTCTCACTCATGGGCAATTGAAAATTCGAATTTAAAAAGGGAATCGACATTCCAAGAACACTTTAGTGTTAACCTTTGGTCTGGCATACTTAACGGTAAGTTAATCGGGCCCTTTCAGCTGCCAGACCGCTTGGGCGGCAATCACTTTTTAAATTTTCTACGCGTCGATCTGCCCCTGCTGTTAGAAGATGTGGATTTGGAGACACGCAGAAACATAGTACTGCAGTGTGATGGTGCACCATGCCATTTTGCCTTGGACGTGAGAAACTATTTAAAACAAAGATACCCTGAAAGATGGATTGGTCGTTGCGGCCGGGGTGACGCCTGCCTTATAGCCTGGCCTCCACGTTCGCCCGACCTAAACCCCATAGATTTTTTTCTATGGGGATATTACAAAGACCTCGTCTACTCGAGAGAATGCCGCAATTTGGACGAGTTAACCCGGAAATTGAGAGTAGCAGAAGAAACCATTAAAAATAATAGAAGTGCATTCAGACGTTTAAAAGACAACTTTTTCCGGCGATGTCGCACTTGCATTGAGCAACAGGAGGGCCATTTTGAAAATTTATTGTAATTAAACACCTTGTAATTGGTTTTACTTTGCTCGCATTAATCATTATGTAAATAAAAAATTTGCACTTACCACAGTTAGATTCAATTTTTTGATTGAAGCCTTATTAATAATAAAATGAAATTTTCAGGGTAGCTACCTGATAGATAGAGCAAGTTTTTAAAAGCCAACCGGTAATTATTTTTTATGTGATTTTATTTTTTTAAGGGCCCTTGAAGTTGTGAACATACTGGGTAATTTTATCTTTCTTGGCATTTAATTTTTTTTTATGCCATTCAAAGATCTAACGATAGTAAATGTTACCATACTGAATTGGCCTATCTATCAGCTTAGCACACAAAAAAAAATCAAGCATCTACCGCAATAATTCACGTCGCCATAAATAAAAATCTCAGCGTACGCGGCGATAGGTGAAAAATTAAAAAAAAAATCATAACTCCGAAAATACTAAAAATCGCGGAACATACATGGGGGTGATTCCGATAGCCCTCTAGGTCCTCTACCTCCCAGCTTCCGTATATCACTACTTCTTGGGACACCCTGTATATATCTATTTGTATTACGTATTTTTATTTTTTGTTTTTATTGTAAATATATTTATATTTTGGTTTTTATTCATATAATTCTGTGTCACTTATCTGTATAATATTATGATGTTATTAAGATAAACTTATATCCGTGTTGTACATGTTTAATTCTCGGTTTGCCTATAAATCCTATCTCCACTCAATTGCTCAAAGGTTAGCTGGAAGAAATCCCTTATAGGGATAAGCTCGCCTTTATACATATGTCAACTGTTCTTGTAATTACTGTTTTATTGTTATGTTTCACTCATGTACAATAAAGAATTTTACATACATACATTGCCGAATTTAAAAAAAATGGTGGGTTCAAGTCTTTTTTGCTCTGTATCGTTCTTAGACTAAATGCAATAAAAGTGTCAAAAAAAGAAGTTAATTTCAAGATACATTGCCTAATAATAGGGTATATTATATACTATGTTTTTCCTCAGCAGGTATCAAAATATCTAACTTATACAGAGTTTCAGTTTGTCAAAATCAATGAAAAAAAAAACCGTTTCCTGTAGGAAATAATCTAATATGCGTTTAAGCGATCATTACAAACATCTGGTTTAAGTACTTATGTTAACTCTAAAATTGGTTAAATTATATCAAAGACTAGTTATACTAAAGTTACGGGTGGTGGTTATCTGGTGACTTATTGGATAAGGGCGACTCCCCTAGAAATATGACTGCTTATAAGAATCTATCCCAAAATAATTTAAGCGGAATTCAAGTTTTAGGTTAGGGTAACTTTGAATAAACTAGAATGATTGTTAGATGACACAACCCTAATCACATTGAAGTCTAATCAATCGGATATTAGAAAAACCAAACAATACTCACTCATGAAAACGTCAAGAAATAATTCCAATTTGTCTTGTTGCACTGTTATAGAAACTTGAACAGAACAGTCTGTTTTAGGCATTTCACTAGATTACAATAACATGGGGATCGCCGAGCCGGCCCTCAAGTTTACTACACTGTTTTGTTGTGGACTCGCCCACCGGAGCGAACCGCGTGGTTGCATCAGAGTGCAATCGTGCACTGAGACGCGAGACGGTGCGACGTCGCCCGGCCCGTTCGAAACCTCCCCAATAACCTTAAATTAGATTAATTGTATCTGGCTGATTCATGCCTGCCGCGCATCACACAACGTGACACCAGAATAATGAGCTAGCTCAATTTAACATGTGAGAAAAACATTTGTTGTGCTGTTGATCTCAATGAATTTTTCGATAAGTCATCCCGCATTTCAGTATCTTGTAGCTGTCCATTGTAAAATTTAAACGCGGAATTTAAAAAAGTTGCAAACGATAATTGGTAACTGGAATCGATAGATACTGGATAGTTCGCCGATCAAAGGCCGTTACTGTATAAAAATCAACACATTTGTTTATTTGATCTGCGCATAACGGTGGAAAAGCGTGCGTCGACGGCACACATGAAAATATTACGACTTTTATTTACTTTAACGCTACCACATCGATGTCTGCCTCACTCAGCAAGGCGGCTGCCGGGAAACTATTCGGGAAATTACTGGAGGGCGAATTATTTACGCACGCGACAGAGTTTTCCCGTAATTTACTTATACCAGAATTACGTTTTAGAGATTAGCTAATGACCGGTGAAAAATTGCCAATTATATATATATATATATATATTATTATAACTCTATAAACAAGATTTACACTGTTTGAGACCTTTAAACTCAAGATAAATGCACCAATGAATGACTCAGTGACGGTATCAACGTATATTTAACATTTCTCCGGGGAATTTAGACTCTCTAGCATAGCGCAGATTCTACCTGAGCCGTAACACTTCGAGAAAATCAAGCATAGTCTAATAACTATTCGTCGGACACCAAATAAATTTAAAACATTTTTATTACTAGGTAATTGAGTTTGTCTTACAGGATCAATCGAACTTAAATTGCCATGCAATATTTATAGCCTTTTCCAAAGCAAATCCGAAGATAGTAACCGCAAATGTTTGAAAACAATACAATACAGTCATTTATTGGTAAAAGGTCATTTTTACCGACTCGAATAGAAGGAAGGAGGTACTCAGTTCGTCTGCATGCTTGCTTGTTTTTAGGGTTCCGTAGTCAACTAGGAACCCTTATAGTTTCGCCATGTCTGTCCGTCCGTCTGTCCGTCCGTCCGCGGATAATCTCAGTGACCGTTAGCACTAGAAAGTTGAAATTTGGTACTAATATGTATATCAATTACGCCGACAAAGTGGTAAAATAAAAAGTGGAAAAAAATATTTTATTAGGGTACCTCCCCTATACGTAAAGTGGGGAGTGATTTTTTTTTTTCATTTTAACCCTAACGTGTGATATATTGTTAGATAGGTATTTAAAAATAAATAGGGGTTTACTAAAATCATTTTTTGATAATATTAATATTTTCGGAAATAATCGCTCCAGAAGTAAAAAAAATGTGCCCCCCCCCCCTCTAACTTTTGAACCATAAGTTTTAAAAATATGAAAAAAATCTGAAAAGTAGAACTTTATAAAAACTTTGTAGGAAAATTATTTTGAACTTGATAGGTTGAATAGTTTTTGAAAAAATTACAAAAATAATTTCTGAACTAAGTTTGTAATTTTACCGTATAAACAGGTGTTTATTGTACCTGTCATTTCTACAAAATCACAATGAAATGACGTGCTTTCAAAGGTTTTGTGTTTCTGTACTTAATATGTCAACTTAATGTGACGGACGGAAAACTACGGAACCCTACACTGAGCGTGGCCCGACACGCTCTTGGCCGGTTTTTTATTATGAAAACCGATAACTCTTGACCACGTTGGCCGATTTTGAAAATTTTTTTTTGTTTAAAAGCGGGTACTCCGACATTGGTCCCATATTAATTTGGTGAAGGTGGTAATTAAATTTGGTGAAGGTCTGATGATGAGAACTAGGAGCAATCAAGGGAACTCCTCGAATTGCATAGGCACGCATATGCCGATAAATTATACATGTCAATGCTCCATAAATAAATTGAATATTACAGACTATACAATATAAATATTGTGATCTATTAATGACCATTATGTTCAGTATAAAAAAAAAATGTTTGAAAGCCTCGTCTCAAACTGGATTTTTGCCAAACAAGTCCACGCCGTGCCGCTATTTCCATTGTTTAAACAATTATTGACGATTTATCTCACGACAACTGAATTTCTTGTTTTTGATAATATAGTAAACATTTGATAGAATTGATCAGTCAGTGATCAGAGGTACGCGAGGGCCTAATGGAGAGACTAATTTTGTAGGTGTCCGATTGTTTAATAGTTGCTTCATAATTTTCGTTGAAACAATTGCTGCGATGAATGTTCTCATTTTCATGAACATTAAAAAGCCACGAGAGCAGAAGGTATTAAACTAACAATTTCGCAATTCAATCATCCTAGAAAATATTATTGTTGGCCTCATACCAGTATTGGCTAATTCAGCATTATCGGCAAGTTCCAAAGGGATAGAAATGCGTCATTTTCCTCACAATGCGCAACGTTTGTCTGCGCCCGCGCCGGAAACGGCGGGTAAACAGAAGACGATCCGTCTAGCCATCTGCGACGATCGATACTGACGCGACATGTGCTTTTATCGTATATGTTTGTTTTATGTGCTCTGAAATAACTATGGAATTTGTTTTTGACGCTGATATTTAACCCGCTGTAATAGAAAAATTGAGGCCTGGCAAGCATCGGATGAAGAGGAATTTTATTTTTATACTTTAGTATTGGGCCTTGAAAGGAAAATTCAGCAAATGAAATCATTATATATTACAGTAAAAAACCTCGAGTATCAAATGTAAGAGAGCTCGTAGGTGAAAAATGTCACATCCATGCTTTAGTTAAAACTGTGTCTACGTACGGCATGTCAGTTGCAATTTGTTTACGGCGAAATATATATGTTTAATGTATTGACTAAAAAATCTGTTCAAGTAAACCGACGCTCTACATTTGTATTATACAGCAGCAAATTTAATATTTCTCTGAACCCACTGTTACATAAACGCAAACCAAGTCCCAAAAATAAAGTCTCACATTCGATTAGCAACTAAATCACAGAACAAATCGCGAACGCTTCCTGGTCCGCGGTATACCGAGAATAAAATAAGGAACCGATGTTAACCACCAACCCCGTTGCTGGTCTAACAATACTCGGTCGTTGGTCCCGCGGCGTTTCCTAGAAGGTAAGCGGACACAGTTTAAAATAGTCGGCCTCTTCCGAGGGGTGAGTCACGCAGCGCATCTGGACCGCGCCTGCTGCTTTGGGAATGCATCTAGTATTGAAATGCAATGCGATGGACGTTTCTGTTGCGCCGAAAAAGTTATTTTACCACGGTCGTTGTATTTTAATCTAGGTATTGACAATCATACCTAAATATGATGACTATGAAAACAAAATGTAGTTACAATTAAAAATATATATGTATGTCGGAACGCTCTTATGTTGGCGTAAAACCAACGGATTCAGACGTAGTAGGCATGCGTATACTGAGGTGTAAGTATGTGTGATAGCGACACTCGATGACGGGTTAAAAAATTCGTTTTTCTCAGAAAAAATTATCAACAGGCAAATTGTTTCTTGCCATCTCGCTACGTAACAACCAGTCATCGTGGTAGCTATGTGCCTTTGAGAAATCCAATTCTTCCGGGAAAACTTTTCATGATAAAAGAATTCAAGGATATACTGGCAAATAAGAATTTCAACGAAATGCGAACGTGTTAAAAATAGTAAAAGAATATAAATGCAGACTTTCCTCTTTGATACAAAAAAGAAATTGTTTAGACGAAATTCATTTAATGGGAAATACACATATGGTTTTAAACCGCTGTATGCAATACCAGGATGAGTATTATTTTTTCTCTCACACCTAATTAATTCTAACTTCGTTCCGCCCCCGACCCGTTTCGTACAGTCAACAGCAAATGTAGATGATCATTTTAGTACTATGCCACACTAACTTAACAATACTGCGACAGTTGGGATGCGTCAAAGTAGTGAAAGTTTTATATTTTATATTTAACTATACAATTATATTGTTTTGAAAACATGACACCTCACCGAGTTTCTTACGCCGGTTCTTCTCGTGGAAGAGGTTTATTTTTCCGAACCGGTGGTAGTTTATTGACGTTCATAGGTGTATGTAATATGCCTAATTTTAAGTTTAAAAAAAAAAGTGACAAGGTACTAAAATGATCATTGATCATCTACTTTTGCTGTTGACTGTACAAAAAGTTACAAATTTTTTCTTCCATTTTACCCCCTTCATGGGCAACTGAGTCCACATGAATATCGTCCCGCGGGCTCAATGGCCTTTTTTGATTTTTTTTGTGGGCGACTGGACCCATTGCCTCGACAACTCATCCCACGGGCTCAGTTGACCACTCTCTACTGTTTTATGGTCAAATCAGCCCGGGGGCTCAGTCGACTACTCTTTACCGATTAAGGGTTGACTCAGCCCGCGGGCTCAATCAGCCACTCTACTGATTCAGGGTTTACTAAGCCCGCGGGCTTATTTGTGTACTTCCTACCAATTAAGGGTTTACTCAACCCATGGAAGATTATCTCCCTAATCCCTACAAAAAATACTGTCTCCGGTCTACGTAACTAGTAGGTACGCATTACTTATTTATTTCAACGATTTTTTAGTTATTATTATTACTGACTAGCAATATCTTATTACTTATCACCCAAAAAAATTGCCTGGATTTCTGTGTCGAACTTTTAAGAATGTAGCTAGTTTTTTTCCTCAAGCAAGCTTAATAGGCACTAGTTTCCATTTTTTTAAGTTACATTTTTATAATTAATATTATTTCGATGTACTATTGTGGAAATTAAATGTTTGTTTTATGTACCCGTGTTTGTTACCTTTTATCATTAGGGTTATTCCAGTCCAGAGATGCTTAGGTCCCATTAGTGATGAATTTCATCACACTACCTTTTCAATACCTTCCTCACGAAACCGTCTAGTGACCACCTATTAAGAGTAAACCCTGAAGCCTCGGATAGGGGTTTACTCAACCCGCGAGCTGAGCCAACTCTTATCTGATAGAGAGTGGTAAACTGAGAAGACATTTAAATTCTAAGAGGGGTTGAATGAGCCCGCGGGTCGTGTAGACCTGTAAGTGGGATAAGTGATCAACTGGGCCTGTGGGCCCAGATGGGTCAAGTCACCCACGAAAAAAATCAAAAAGGGCCATTGAGCCCGCGGGACGATTTTCATGTGGACTCAGTTGCCTATGAAGGCATTTTACCGATATTTAAATAGTTATTCTGCTAGTCGGAGCAAAGACGAATCCAAAAAATCAAAGATCATGAAAATTTACCCATCCGTTCTCTTGTAAATGGTGTAACTAACACGACTTTGTTTTATGTATATAGATAAGCATGTGTTTTGTGAGAATTAATGTATAACAATTATAACCAATCAATAGGCTCAATTCAAGAATAAAAGACAACTGAGCGATTGCAATTACTAAGACACTGAAAAACCTACATAGCACTAATAAAGTACTTAAAACAAATTTTGTAATACATTCCTAGAACTTCTTAGGGCCAGGATAAGATTTACGAGTAACGACCACATATTTTATTACCTCTCCGTAATTGGTCAAAGGCGAAACAAGACTGCGTGAAGTTTTTATTATTACATTACACCTGAGAAGATATTTCACGCTTTGTAGAGAAAATATTGCGTCGGGTTATAAAAAGAGTTACATTTCTTTTAAACGACTATGCGGATATTAGCTGATCACGATGACCGCACCAAAAACGGGCATCAAGACCTTTAGTTTACCCTTCCGTCGGTAGGCAAAAACTTCATGAAAATACGTAAACAATCACGACACGTAACCTATTTGAGATGTTTATATAGAGCGGAACGTTCCATTTCAAAAAGATATAGGAACCTGGTGTTTTGTACTGGCGGTGACTAAGCTTGATATTTGAGTGTTGGTATTTCTGCAGAGCCAGAATCAAAAAGACGTAAGGCAACCAGCAACTAACATAGATAAAGTCTTGTTGATTTTAAAAGTTTTGCTGTCAGACGGTTTGCCTGAAGTTTCTAAGAAGCACTATGTATACACCGGGCGATTTTACGAGTACCGGCCAGGCTATTAGGATTTTAGAACAAAATCATGCAACAGAAATTATGAGTATAAATGAGAGGCCGTGGGTTACAAGAACGCGCCATATTTTTTATTTTACTACGATTGTGTGTTTAGCTATCACTTATTTCCCTCTGGAGTGTATTGGCCAAAGTGTCAGAAAGTCCAAGTGACAGATGGTCCAAATGTCAAGTCAAGCAAATAATTGCCCGGGCCCATGGCCCCACGCTGGTCCAGTGGGGGTTGAGGAGTTTCACATACACCGCTTAACAGCCACATGCTTACACTACTGGCCTACCGTAGCTACTTAAGTATTGCAAATTACTAGAAAATAATGACCAAGTGTAAATAGTAGAGTCGTCAAAGTATGTCCAATTGCCAAAACGTCTAAATGCCAAAATGTCTAGTAGTCAAAACAGCTATTTACCAAGACGTCTAATTGCATTAAAGTACGCTTGTCACAATGTTCTGTTCCTAGCCAGTTGCGATATAAAATATTTTTCACCTCAGCGTCCCGAAAGTGGCGGGTTTGCTGCTTGAAACCAGTGAGCAAAATGCAATTTTGCTGCGAGCGTGGAAACGACTTTTCGTTCTTGAAACCAGTGAGCAAAATGCAATTTTGCTGCGAGCGTGAATAAAACTTACTTTTTAATTTTTCATATCGTAGGTTAGTTGATGTAACTTCATTCTCTCTATCACTATTCCTTTGCGTTATATGTTATCGCCGCTGAGGTGAAAAGTTGTATGTATCACACGAGAGCAAAGATATTTGCATCTCGTGTCTTTGAGTCCCTCGCTACGCTCGAGATTCTAATTTTGATTTATATTCTAATTTTGAATTATTTTCAATTATAGAATCTTTCACTTGCTCGGGACTCAACGTCAACACTCGCAGCAAAAATCTACTTTGCTCTCTTGTTGAACAATAGTTATTTGTTATACAAGGGTGCAAAGTTGTATTTTACCCGCGAGTGTTTCAACACACGAGAAGTAAAATACAACTTTGCACCCGTGTGTAACACAAAACTTTTCTCCTCACTATAGCGAGGAAAGTGCAACATGCAAAAAAACACAGTTCCACAGGCATGATTTTCATCACTGGAATCACTGATTTTTTTACGATATTATAACAGAAAACTCTGAAAGTTGTGTATAATATTTACGCGAGTCGGAGTCAGTGACAAGTTGTGTATATTTTAGTTGACATTGACAAGATGACATTTCTGACGACGCGTTTTGAAGTTGCATCGACTCAACTTGTGCGTTTACAATTATACTCAAATCAAAGTCATTATAAAAAAAATGTTACTTATAGAATTTTAAGGTTTACATCATTAAATAAAGCTAAATTTGGTATTTTTTATTAAATTCTCAAACCATTTATTTAATGATAATTGCTATCAAACGAAACATTAATATGAGCGTTTTACGTTTTGTTATCTGTCAAAAGCTACTCAAACACACTCCAAGGTCAAATTACTTTCCCCACTTGTGGATAAAATGCGTTTTTACCCGCTTGTTTCAAAGGATAAAAGACGGCTTTCCGAGCTAGTGAGGGGAAAATAACTATTTCACCTCACGAGCTCGGAAAGTCTTGCTTGCTTGCTCATTTTACCCGCTAGCGGTTAACTAATTTTGAAATTCGAACGTGACACACTATCATGAGTTCCAGCTTTTTTCTTTAGTCATTAATTAGGCGTTTAGAAATTTATGATGTAATGGAGTTCAAGTTAAGTTTTAGAAAAAATTACGTTAAAAATACTGAGTAATAATAAATTAAAATTTAGATTCATTTCTGTTTAAAAAATTTACGCTTCATGCGAATTCAGAACGCCGTTTCAAAAGTTCATTTTAAGAATCAACTGTGGAAAATTTAATTATGTTTAATTTTGCTCGAAAGCCCGATTAAAATCAAAGTAATTTATTTTACGAGTATTTGTAGATTTAATTTTAAAAGATATATCATATCATGGTAAAAAGTAAAATATGTTTATTTGAGCCTTACAACAACAATATGAACCATAATATGACTCTTTTAATGTAGAGATAGGAAAAGAAACTATTTGATGCATTATAATGTTAAGGATTCATGAAATGCTTTGAGATGGATGAAATTTAAACAACCCTTTATTGAAAATGAGCACAATATACAGGATGTTGCCGGTAATAGGAGCAATAAATTTAAAGGACGCTTTCTTAGAGCATCTGCAGTAACCTCTTGTGTCCAAAAGAAAATCTTTTTTCAATTGGGAGAAATTTTGACCTAAAGTTCTTACCGCCAAGTAATGGATCTTGGCACCCGGAGATTATATCATAGCGCGGCAGTCAATGCTGATTTTGAGGTTGTTTCAAGTTATGACTCATAATCGTTGGCGCATTTTTGGTTTATAAAAGTATATTTTTGGGATTTTTTTTTTTATAATGTTTAGTGTTTCTTGAATAAACGGTTATTAATATCACTCCAGTAGTATGAAAAAGTACATATAAACTACATGTGCGAAAAAAAAAACTTTTTTTTTCAATTAAAACCATTTGGTAATAATTGCTGGAGAGCTCAATAGTGTACCGTTTAATTTATTGCTCCTATTACAGGCCACACCCTGTATATTGTACTATTTATTTTCCTCGCGGTGGTGTGGTGAAACTAGACCTGGGTATGTCCTAAAACTACGACCAAGACCACCGGAGGATGGGCAGCAGCATCCCTGGAGTGCGGTGGAGATACTGCGATCGCCAACCCGCATGCCAAGCGTGGCGATTATGTCATTTCTCCCCACGAAATTGGGGAAAGCCTATGTCCAGCAGTGGACGTCCTTGGGCTGATATGATAGTGCTGGTGGTGGTGTGGTGAAAAGTTGTGCTGTTTCGCTCAGCAGCAAAGTTGGTTGGCGGCTCGTGCCTTAGAAAGGCTCGTTACGCTCAGCCTCTCTCGCGTCGCTCGTTGTTCAATTTTACAAGCGCTCTCGCCAAACAACAACTTTGCAGCCTTGCATAACAAATAACTATATTATGCATCGTACGAAACCAGTTGATAATGAATAATTTTTCTTCCTTATAGGAAAAAAGGCGTCGGTCGCGAATCGCTAGGCAGGTTAGGTTCATTAATTTCATTATCATTTTAGGTAGCCTCAGATGCCCGAAAGGCAAACCACTATCATTCGACCAGCGGGGCTCCGTTAAAACGGTCGAATTACGAAAAAATAAAGATTACAACTGGTTTCGCAATAAGAATTCTTTGTTCGCAACTGGTTTCGTACGAGGACAAAAAAGCTTCGTTTATGACACTTGCGACAGTATGGAAAGAGGTCATTCTACCATCTGGACATTATGACTCCTTGGAAATTCTGACACTACGGCATAATGACCGCTTGGATATTCTGAAACTGGCCAATACGGCCTTCTTCTCTTCTTTCGTCATTGGCCTTTACTAATATAGGCGCTTTGGCTTTTAAGGAAATAACAGTTATAATATACTCTTAACTAATCTCTAAGCCCAAACGCAAAGTTACAATATTGATACAAAAATCATTCAATTATCTGTAAGGAATATTTAAACTACTACCTACGATCATTAAAATACCAGCGCAACAAAAACAAAAACGTAAAACCGTTTAAAGACAAAGGAGCGTAACGTCATTGGCACAACGATCATCCATAGACCCATTTAGCTAGGCATAAAACACAGGAACACCAGCTATCTGTTCCGCGAACGACAAATGTGTCATCTCCATTAAAAAGGACTTCAGTGCACCTTTCACCAAGGTGAGAAAATAGACCTTATAGGAACATATTATGGTCCCTTTTCCCACGGTAGATTTAATGCTAGCAGCGCTGAGTCATAGCGGCATGTCCTGGCAAAGGACTTAGCTATTTCGGACCGGTTACTCATGCGCAATGATGCATTGCCCTGAGCTTGTACTGATGCCATCAGATGCAATAAAACTATATTAGAACAATGTTTATAATCGGAATCGTAAGACGGATATTATTGGGATTATTGTGGGAGCGATGATGGGTGAAAAATAAACAGAATATGTAGCTAAAGGTCACACTTGACTGGCGCCCCTAAAGATGTAAAAAGGCAATGGTGAACTAGCTCACTATGTTGCAATATTTGAAAAGAATCAGCGTTTCACTATACGCCTTTTTTTAAGTATGTGTTATATATAGGAACTTCATGTAGTTCAAATATATTGCTTCGATATAATGTCCCACGACTTTCCACGCGGAAGGAAAATACCTTGAATACTGTAGTAAGAAAAAAATACTGAAAGAAAATTATATTTATTCAAATGATTTATCAATAAACAAACCGCCTTAAAAACTAAAAAGCAATAAATAAACCGAGATTTCCAATCCAATCATGGGATGAAAATATACTTACGATTCGAAAATATACGCGACATCAATCTTTAATTAAACACTAATTTAATAAAGACGCAATAGGTTTATAATAATTTGTAACGGGGTTCTATCGCCTACCTTCCGGCTTCAATTGTCAGGTCACATTGATGGTGACTTTACATCAGGACCAATTAAACCGACCTTGTCATAGTCGCTTCACTATCTTGATCGAAATATCTTAGTGCCACCCATGAAACACTTGGGAGTTTTGCATGACCATCCATGGTCTTTTTTATCATTTCCAGCTCACCAAGTGCTTTCTGAACGTAAATGCTTGAGTGTTCCCTGAATTCCTCATCGATCCCGTCTTCAGAATTGGATTCTGTTAACAACGGGACCAACCTCAAAGCATACGCTTTTTAAAATCGGTTTATAAACGACAGAGTTCTCGAGGTAACACACAGTAAAAACAACCGAATTGAGAACCTCCTCCTTTTTTGTCAAGTCGGTTAAAAATAATAAGGGCAGCATTCGAATTTAAAATAGTCGCCCGTTTAAACGGGAGATCGAACCTGCTTCGTGTGAAAAAAAACTTACCATTCCGATCGAAAGGTACAGTTATTTCTTCTAAATAACATAGCACCTTTAAATTAAATTATGACCATCTTTTTTTTACATTTGTTTAAAATAAAGGTACATTAAATTTCACTGCCACTTAATTTTTTTAAATGGCCAAAATGTGTCCCTTCCTGTGTAACTCTTTTTATAATTTTCCTTCCAGTTGTTTAATTTATTATTTCATGGTGATAGTTTAAGTAAGATAATATTTCTTAAGTTCAGTTTGTAATTCCTGCACACTCTCGCCTACTCCACAGGGTTAGATCTAGGGATCTCAGAGGTTATCAGATTTGTCCACGAATACCGATGAAGGAAGGAAAATGTTCATTAAAACAATCCCTTGTCCTGTGACTGTTATAAACCGAAGCCCCGTCTTACTGGAGAATGAGTTTTCGTCAGTCTGCATCGGAAAGACTGATTCTATAGGCTATTCATAATTATGAACAAAATGATTCTTTGATTACTTATTCTTTCTTTTATTATTTTTAAATATTCTCCTATGTAGTTAGCAGGTTTTAAAATAAAAATGAAGTCTTCCTTTAGTTTCCTTTTTTATCTACAGAATTTAGGTCTTCTTACCCTTCATGTAGCAAAGTTGTGAGACTCTCTGTATATTGTTCGCAAAATGAAAAACTGATCAATGCGTACCAGGTAATTTGCGTTTCATAGATTATAACTTGGCAATGTAATGTTGAGTACATATATGTTTCTTATACCATAATAACTGAAGAATAAGTTTTGATACGTAAGTATTTCCGATTTACTATTTTCAGTTTACAACATACCAACAGTTATTAGTTATTTATTATAAGTACAAACAAGTTCCCACATCTTAGAACCTAAATGGTCGCGTACGGTACGGCTTCCTCCCTCGAACGCTCCGGTTGTTAAATGAGGAGCGCCGAGGTTTTCCCGAGGGACTAAAGTATGGGGTTCTTCAAGAAAGGAGTGTATAAATTGTTTAAAGTGTCGGCAAGGCGCATATGACACTCCTGGAGTCGCAGGCGTCCAAAGGCTACGGTGACCGCTCACCATCACACCATCAGATGGGCCGTACGCCCGTTTGAGACCGACGTGGTATAAATAATTTTTAAGAAAAAAAAACCGACTGCAATGGGGGAGGCCGGTGAAAGATTATTATACTTAGATGGTGCACACTCTTAGATTCCATACAATAAAATAAAAATGGCTATAAGTATGTTTATAATGGTAGAAGACTAAGTACCCTCAATTCCTCATGGAATCATGGAAAAACCTTGTTTGCTTGACAAACAAAACGAAGAGAACCAATCGCCGAATGTGAACTACGCGTCGTTGAAGAGTTCCGTTCTGATCATCATCAGCAGTTCCACTTCATCAAATGTCACATTTTTGTATGATAATGCTCGATTTGTTGATAAAAACACAAAAATCACTATATGTTTGCCTTTAAGATTTGAGGAGTTCCCTCAATTCCTCATGGATCACATCATCAAACAAAATAAAGTATAAGAAATATAATTATGTCCTCAAAAAATGTGTACTTAATGCGCAAAAAATAAAAAATAGCAATTATTTACACAATAGTAAAAATAAATCAAAAGCTACCTGGAATATTATATCTTCTACAGTCTATAATAATTTGTACGACAGTAACATAACGGACATAAAATTTAATAATGTTACATACCGCCAACCACTTGATATTTGCAATATTCTAAACAATTACTTTATAGATACGGAAGGTACACAGAACACAAATGCTACTAGTATGTCTCACAAGTCCTTCTTGCCTCCTGCAAATGCTAATACTATGTTTCTCAGGCCGGTTGATGAAATGGAGTGTTTCAGACTTATTATAGCACTGAAAAACAGTAGATCTTGTGGATGCGACGACATAACAACAAAAATATTAAAGCTTTGTTCATCATCCTTGTGTATCCCACTCACACACGTAATTAACTTATCTTTTGTTGAAGGAATCTTCCCACAAAGACTAAAATCTAGTATTGTAAAGCCCTTGTTTAAGAAGGGCGATAGGCAAGATCCGAATAATTATAGGCCAATTTCTCTCATTCCAATAATTTCAAAAGTATTCGAAAGAACAGTATACTCAAGACTTTACGACTTCTTGACCAAATTTGATATTCTTCGCCCCGAACAATATGGTTTTAGAAAAGGAAAGTCTACTACACTTGCATGTTTCGATCTTATCAAATATGTCACAGAAAGCATAAATAATAAAACCCCAGTCATGTCCATCTTTTTGGACATGACTAAAGCTTTTGATTTTGTCAATCATTCAAAACTCCTAAACAAGCTTGAAATATACGGCGTGAGAGGTAGAGTGTTTGATTGGATCAAGAGTTATTTAGATGGAAGAAGGCAGTGTACAGAAATAAGTAAATTTTCAGAAAAAAAAGGGATAATAGTTAGGCAGTCCTACAGATCTGAATTCAAATTAGTTAATAAAGGTGTTCCGCAAGGTAGTATTCTCGGACCCCTACTTTTCATTATATATATTAATGACCTCCCGAACGCAACCTTGGGTAGGACCGTCATGTTCGCTGACGACACGACGCTGCTGTTAAAATGTAATAATAAGTTGACATATGAGCGGGACATAAACAAATCATTTACTGACACTATCAATTGGCTAAATATTAATGATTTACGTATAAATATCAATAAAACTAAATCAATGCAATTTATTTCTTATAATTCGTTCGACATTCCTATAATTTTATCTTATAATAATGAAAATGTGGATCAGGTCAACGTTTTTAAATTTCTGGGCATCGTGATCGATAAACATTTAAATTGGAAGGCCCATATTAACCAAATTTGTAATAATTTAAATCGATTTGTTTTCGCTCTGAAACGATTAAGAGACACCGTTTCAGTAGAAGCTGCACTCACCGCCTATCACGGTTACGTGTCGTCAGTGCTTATGTACGGTCTAATACTCTGGGGAAATTCAGTGGAGGTAGATAGAGTTTTTAGAGTACAGAAGAAGTGTGTCAGAGCCATTTGCAATGCAAGGACTGATGAGAGTTGTATTCCACTATTTAAAAAACTTCACATTCTCCCTTTGCCATGTTTATACATCAGAGAAGTGTGTATTTTCGTGAATACTCATATGTACTACTTCCAAATACGTGGAGAAACTGTGCAAAGGCAAACGAGAGTCAAAGGAAAAAACCTTTTGTATAAGCCGCAAAGTTGTAAGGCCATGTATAAACGCAATGTCTTCAACATGTGTCTTGAGGTGTATAACCGCTTGCCTGAAGGCTTGAGAAAGCTCCAAGGGAATATTTTTAAGTCCACGTTAAATAGCTGGCTCATGGAGAAGTGCTTCTATCGGGTTCGTTATTTTCTCGAACAACAGTATTAGATTATATTTTTGTAATTAATTATGTGACATTCAAATTCAATTCTAATATAATATTAAAAAAAATGTTTAATTCTTACAATAATTAATATGATTTGTAAAATATTTGCACGCCTTACATGGCTGAATACATGAAACAAAAAAAATGAAATATCTTATAAGACTGTATTCTCGGCAAATAAATTGATAAAAAAAAAAACAGAAATCAAGCATGACAAAAAATAATCGTGAAAATAGAAATTGCTTAACAAACACAGCTAGGAGGACAAATCGCCAAACGTGAACTTTTCGTCGTTAAAGAGTTCTGTTCTGATCATCATCAGCAGTTCCACTTCATCCAATGTCACATTTTTGGATGAAAATGCTTGACTTGTTGATAAAAACACAAAAATCACTATATGTTTGCCTTAAAGATTAGAGGAGTTCCCTCAATTCCTCATGGATTCCAACATCAGAACTGCGTTTTGACAAAAATGGGACCAACTTGGATATATATACTTACAATAAAAAATAGAATTTTCCAAATCGGACGGACGGAACGGAGATATGGAGTAACAAACATAAAAAAAAACATACAACCGAATTGATAAGCTCCTCTTTTGAAATCTTGAAGTCGGTTAAAAAGTACATTCATGCAGGAATTGACATGTTAGAAGTGCGCATTATGTGGTATTTAAGAGACATCTTGTCAGGAGCCGGATCAGCTAGATCAGAGCTAGTGTCACTCGAAATAAAACATCACGAGTCAGTAGGATACAGTAGTTTAGTATTGGCATGCCGAAATCAAAAAGGTATGTTTTATGTATTAATTTATCCCAACGGCTTTTCTAATAAATAAGAGTTTATAAATAAGGAGAGATTTGTAAGTGTACGGACGTGATCTTTAATTTGGGACCAAATACGCAAACTTTTTTTTTGTATTTCTGTATAGTTTGACAGGACTGGTAGCCCTAAGGTTAAGGGGGTCCTAAATTGAACCCCTCTTGACTGTACAAAGGGTGTTTGACTAGGGTGGGCAGCAAGGGGGATTTCCAGCACATTTTATACCAATTAACACTTATCATGGCAACGTTAGAATGGTCAAGAACCGAAAAAGTTTTTAAAATATTGAAAAGCCTGAGGAATTCCAACTTTTTTTTTATTTGAGCCGTAAAAAGTTGAACTTGACCATTTTAATTTTTTGTCCATCACACTTTGTTGGTTCATTATTTTTTAATTAACTATTTAAAAGGAATAGCATACATTCGAGATAAAAATATATACACACTCTTGTGCGTTCGCATTTCAAAAACAAGATACGTAAACAATTAGTGAAATTTGCGAATAAACCTCGAGAAAAAATTTAATATAATAATATAAAAACACCCGGCCCAATATGTATTGCAATTGACCCTACCTACCCACCCTAATAGTTTCGTACACGATCTAACATCCTGTATATCATTGATTAGTCAAAAAAATACTAAACATTAACAAGCTATTGAACAGTAGCGACATCTAGAGCAAGAAAACATGTCCTATCTGATGGCAATTGTGCTGTTTGTTCGTAAGATTCCAATAATCGATAAATAAGTATAAGGGGACATTTTTTTACATAAATCGAACTAGTACCACGGTAAGCTCAATAAGGCTTGTGTTATGGGTACTACACGACGATATATTTAATAGATATATACTCGTATGTATTTAGATATCTATGTATTTACTCCCAAGTCTCAGGAAAAACAAATGCCCTTACCGAGATTCGAACCCGGGCCCTCTAGCTTCGGAGGCAGTGTCACTACCAACTAGGCTACACAGGCCGATAAACAAGGTGCAATCGTACAGTCAGTCAAGAAAGTGGTCTGACCTTTGAACCTTAAAGAAAAAAATATAGAAATAGTCAAAAAATTGTGGCAACCAAGGTGGGCACACCTTCTTGGCTTAGTGTAGAAGGGGAGAGCAAGTGTTGCCGAGAACAGGTAAGCGTGGCACGAATAAAGGCTCTTAGAGCCAATGAAAGAACATAAATAAAAGTTGTTTTTTATACAACGACGGTGGCAAACAAGATTTCTGCCTGCCTGATGGTAAGCAGACACCGTCGCCTATGGACGCTTGCGACTCCAGAAGAATCGCAAGCGCGTTACCGACCCTTTATTAACTTGAGAATTCGATGTGTTGACAGCTAGAGACATATGCAGGTCCCTCACCCTTAACACAGCGAATCCTCGGGAGCTCTGACGACCTTACTCACAACAACACATACCTAAGGAGCAAGTAGTTGTGTTATTAGAGCTGCGGTCTTCTGTAAAGTGGAGGTACTTCCCCAGTAGGGCTGCCCTAAATATGAGCGAGATGACGTTACGCTGTGCCCTACCTCTTTTCAGTAAGTAATGCTAACAACTCATACATAACATAGGATAAATAATTGTGACCTACAGAATAACCGGCCAAGTGCAAGCCGGGCTCGATCACTCGCGTGATTTGTATTTTCTTTACGTTAACATTTAAGTTGGGTTTGTTAATTGTATTTTGTGGACACCTGTCATTAGCAATTGTTTTAGTTTTTGAAGTATTGTATTGCTGTTGATTCAATTCAATTCAATTCAATTTGTTTTATTTCGCACACATAAGTTTACAGTATTAACACCAAAGTCTTATGCGGTAGTTAAATTAAATATTCTACTTATTAGTTACTAAACTGACTAATAAAATATGAACAAAATAACAACAATTATATAACAATATTATGGCACAACAAGTCAAATAAATAAACAAGCAACGAGAGCTTCTCGCACGAAGTGTTTGAAGGTAGGTAATCCTATAGGTAAGGGATTTTTCCATTTGTAGGCCGTTTGTACACAAGGTATAACTATCGAACAAGGAATATTTCTAAATAAAACACTCAACTCGTCACAAATACGTCCGAAAATATACACATGAAAGACATATCAATTTCAATAGAACCTATAAAAGTCATAGCCATTTTATTATTTATGCTCAAACTCAATGGCATTACATTTTGCGGAAAGCAATTCTAATTGATATTCATCCTTGTATTTGTAAATAGCAGAGTTCTATAAATACTTATGGCAGCCAGCAGCGCCATCTTACGGGACATCCGCGCACTGCTACGGCAGATCACGAAACGTATCGCCCACCGAGGACTAAGTATGATGTAGCGCATTACACCCAGTACCCACTATCATACAATTATCCACTTTGACGAGTCTATCGAAACCCATCATAAAAGGGCGATAAAGTACTGAAATCAAAAGTTTCTAGGATCGCTGATAATTTAATTTTAAAGCCATATTCAGACCTCTACTGCGCTTGCTATCATAAAAATGGCGATAGCAAGTGCCGTGACAAAATACATTATACATAGATAAAAACAGTAAATAGGCAGGAGTCCTCTAGAAGTGCTCTTAAAAATTTCTAAAGATTAACCGAATCGGCCATCTGGGAAAACCTGACGAGCATAACTAGTATCAGTACCTCAACTATTTCGAGACTGAGTAATTCCAAATTGAAGGGAAAAATTGAAAAAAATTAAGGCTCCGAGCAGGATTCGAACCTGCGACATCTGGCATACGCGGCCAATCGCTCTAGCCTCTGAGCTATCGGAACAACCAAGCTCGTCCACGAAATCCTTCAATAGTTCCCTCTTACAACGCCATAGGGAGGCGTACAGCGACATCTACCGTAGAAGACTTAGGCTGGGTTGCACCAAACCGTCTGTAATCGTAAGCTGTATTCGTTAAAATTTCAATGTATGGAAAGTTAGACAAGTTTCTATGGGATGACAGTTGCCGCCGCCATATTTAACGTTCATCAGCCTGTGATCGTAAGTCGGTGCAACCCAGCCTTAGGCTTCTATTAACGGCACCAACGTCTCAAATTACATTGAATTTTTCCCTTTAATTTGAAATTTTCGTTAGCAGCGTTACTGCTTTAGTACAAAATTAACTGAGTAATTCATTTACAATCAAAAGACGCCCATTTAAAAAACTGGTTAAAAACAGCTGCTCCAGTTTATTTGATGTTATAGAAGAAAGTCACTTACCCATAGTGAAGAATTTGTCGAAGCCGGCCATGTTCTTGACTTCCACGTAATCATACAATGCAGGGTCATCCTGGTTGAGATCCCACGCGTTCTGAAAATAAGCACCACTCTGCTTATAACAAAAGCGAGGTCAGCGTCATACAAGATTTTACGACGAAGAAAGTCGATTTAGCTATGGATTCGTATCGTTTAGTATTCAGTTCGTAATTAAATTAAATAATCTACAATAATCCTACAGCATGCAATAAAGTCTGAATATTCCGGGGCTATTTCGTGACCACTGTTGTTTTGAACTGTTTAAATTTAATCTTAAAATAATAATGATATTAAAAATCAACTAATATATTGGGGGACAATCTTACACAAAACGACCTAGTCCCAAACTAAGCCAAGCTTGTACTATGGGTACTAGACGACGATGTATGTATGTATGTATGTATGTAAATACTTTACTGTACACAAAACACAGGTAGAAATACAGACAAATTCGGTTATATCGGTACAAAGGCGAACTTATCCCTTTAAGGGATCTCTTCCAGTTAACCTTTGAGCAATTGAGTGACACAGGAACCAAAAGATAGACAAACAAACACGTGTACAAAAACGTATCTATATATAATAAATATAAATATATATAGCTATTGCCTATATACTACAAACATACATACATAAGCTCACGCCGTTATCCCATGGGGTAGGCAGAGACCAAAGAACGCCAGATACTACGATCCTTACATACTTCTTTCGCTTCAATCACATCCATACATCTTCTCATACATGCTCGTCGGTTGCGGGTACTTCTGACCTGGCCCTTTTTCAGTAAAGTTAAATTTGATTTAGATAACCTCGCCTTGGTCGTCCCCTTCCGATCCTACCACTCATCTCCTGAGCGTAAATCCTCTTAGTCATTCTACTTTCACTCATTCTCTCTACATGCCCAAACCACCGAAGCATACCCTTCTCAACCCTAGTCACTACATCATCTTCTATTCTACATCTTTCTCTTATCACACTATTTTTTATCCGATCACACAAACGTACCCCACACATACTTCTTAACGCTCTCATTTCAACCGCATTCAGTCTACTCTCATGCTTTTTCTGCCATACTCAAGTCTCGCTTCCATACATTAGTGTAGGAACAAGCACTCCTTTGTGAACCGCTAGTCGAGCCTTATGTGTTATATTTTGGCTGCTGACAAACGAGTGCAATGCTCCATTCACCTGATTTCCCGCTTTCACTCTCCTTTCAATGTCACCATCACATTTTCCATCTCTTGTAAATAAAGAATCCAAGTACACAAATTCATGCACTTGGTTCACTTTCTCACCGTCAATCACAATATTGTCGATATACTACAAACTACAAAATAATACTATATATACATATACTATCGACTAATAAAAATAATAAATATATACATAGTACATAAATATAAATATATAATCAGTATCAAACCAAATCACAAGTCATTGGAGAGCCAGAACTTTTTCAACTTATCCTTGAGTGATGCCACAGACTGGGACTGTCTAAACGGCAACGGTAATCCGTTCCACAACTTAACCGCTCGCACCGTGAAAGACCTTGAATATGTACGCGTCTTATTAGATACACATACTTATATAGATATATAATAGGAAACATCCAAGACTCAGGAACAATATTTGCGATAATCGCACAAATAATCCCCTCACCGGGATTCGAGCCCGGGACCTCAGGCTTCGTAGGCAGGGTCACTACCAACTAAGCCAAAGTGGTCGTCCAACATCATATCAACGATCTATAAACCTACAGTTGCATAAAGCTCGCGATAGGACACCATCGTAACTCTTAACTTTGCCTACAACTGCCACGCTCCAATTTTAAACTTAACACAATATCGAAAAAAGCTAGTACAGGCGCTAATAAGGGAATTTGAATGTACCAAGCGGGACCGTTGGATGAAAATGAAACCAGTCAAAGACAGACACAAGCGAAGATGTGGCAATGGTAATAGAAACAGGATTATTATTTTAGTTCCCCACAAGAACCAGTTACTACCTATTGTCTTGAAAGTTCATCAAAATATGTAATAATTTGCAATGGTGCTCAATCAAATCTGAGGAAGCTTTAACGCCTTAACAATCGAGTTAAAATGAGTGAGTGAACACTTGTTCTACAATTAATTGATAACTGGTATTAACAGACAACTTAGAAAAGTTGAAAAACCGCCGACATTTTAATTTCAAAGTTCAATACGTATCTCAAAAACGGCTGAACCGATTATGATAAAATATGTCTAAAGACCATCGCTGGAAAACCTGATTTCGAATCGTTTCACCCGTTATAGAGCTATGATGCCGCGAATTATAACACCCCCCTTTTGCGTTCCGCGTCGGGGGTTTTAAATAAAATGCATATTAGTGAATAGGAACTAGTAGTACCTACTTAATAATCATCCCTTTTATATCCATTTTTTTGGGACATAAACGTAATATTCATAGACCTTGTCGCAATTGAGTACAAGTTTGTAACTATAACCACCGACATCAGAGAAACAGGATATGTGATGGAAATAAAAAAAATGTAATAAGATCTGCCTTAACCTTTTGAACGCCACGGTCGGCCATAGACGTCAACGTAAAATCTACACCCCGACGCCAACGACGGCACTGGCCGACAATATTTTTTTATGAAAAACTACTGAGAAGCTGCCCAATTTTATAATGGCATTATTTCTTTACACATCATTTTTTTACCGTTGTGGCGTCAGGGGCACGGCGAATTACTTTGATGGCTGGCGGCGAAAACGTTAATTAAAATTATTCTTGTTATGAGCTGTGCCTGCAGTAATTGCGTCGAGGTCAATGAACATTGAACATTCTTATTCTGCCCTTAACATTCAAGTGTCTGATCAATTGATCATATTATAGTTGTTTATCACGGAAATACGACATTAATATAATGTAGCGTTACTCACGGGATCTACTTCTATCTGTAACGGCGTATATCTCGTGTCCACCAATCTCGGTACGTTTCCATTGTGTATCTTGTTACATTTCCACTCCTTCATTGGGCTATTTCCTGCGCTTAGTCTGTCACAATAGTTCTGATTGTAGTCCTCCCGACCGACTGAATTACTCGTATTACTGGCCAACGGACTCCTGGCGGGCGATAATTTGTCGTTCTCCCTATTCCAGTACGTCTCCATGTCTATATGCCGAGGGTTCATGTTGCCGATGTTATAATTGACTATAGGAGACACTCCTCGGGGCGTGGAGGTCTCGCTGAAGATATTAGGACTCCTAATAACCCGCAATGTATCCTGTGGGGTGCTCCCTTCACTGATAACTCTACCGGATACAGGCGAGCTGTAAGTGGTTTGTATGACTGGGGATCCTAAATGCTCTGGCTTTCTGAATTGTTGCGGGATATTAACGGGGCCTATCCTGTTGTGGATGTCAGTTTCTTCCCTGATCAAGGCGGTAGTTTTTGGTTGGGATTCGGCGGCCATGAGATGCTGGAGCTTGGATACTTGAGTTTCGACGAAGCTGCGAGGTCGAGGGGAAGTGGGAGGTTTGTTTCGGAGAGGGACGGGGTTGGAGTGGGTCTCGGCAGGGTAATTGGTGGGCGTGACGGAGAGTTCCTCGCGATCTATGCTGTCCATAGTGTCATTATACATGTACTCCTCGTCTATACTCTCAGAGTCATCATCCTCGCAGTCATCATAGTTGATGGGTGTGTCCGCGCCGGGAAAGAACTCGCATAACGCCGCCATTATTTCTACAACCTGGAAAATTCACCTGAATGTATTATTAAAGTATGTTATTATTATTATTTTTTGTAGTAATTGATAATCTTTACTGAAAAATAGTCAAGATAAGCCTAAGAAAGAATCTGATAGTTTGATTGACAATGTGCATACCATGGAGCAACCATGTATACAATACACTAAATACAGCGGTTAGCATTCCTATCCTTCATGAAATATCTCGATAGAAACAAGTGAATTGTGAGCTGAAGACCTTACAAGTGATATATTATACGTTTTAAGTCCCCTGTCTCTACTATTTTAAAAAATTTCAAATACTAAAACGAAAAAAACCTCCCAAATAAGTACAAAACTATCTTACAAAATTTCACGAAAATCGGCTGAAAAATACGGCCTGTAGGAGCAGCCGGACATACGAAAGCATTTTTGCCCAAAGTTAACCCTTTGAACGCTAAGAAACTATAAAGTGGTCGTGTATCGTCGTGCCAACCACGCCAACAACCACTAAAAAGGTCGGATGAATGTGTACTTTGATCATGAAAAAAAAAATATTATGAATTATTTTTTTTTATTAAAATATATTATGATTATTGGTTTAAACGTTACATCAATTTTTGATACATTAGCGTCTGAGTGATAATTTCATTCAAATATGAAAGCGTTCAAAGGGTTAAACAGAGACATAAATGTCTAAAGGACGCGCTTCGCGCTCGCTTGGTCAATAAAAACAGGTCTGTTGTTTTATTTGCCAAATTTATTGTGAAGTCTACAGCACTTCTAGTTTCTATTGGTTTTATTTATGCCCAAATGGCAAGGGTATTTTGCGTAACTCCCCAGAAGCTATTAAGTGTTTATTCCCTGGTTTATAAACTGTAGGTGATATGAAAAAAAAAAAACCGACCCAATACTCTGATCTGATTCTTCACCTGTGCACAAAGATTAAAGGTCTCTGCCCACTACACCGTATCATACCATGCCCGTACTGGGAACGTATCAGGCACGGAACGTATTACGCGGTCATAACCCGCACCGTTTCGCCGCCTGCAGGCACCGGTTTGGCAACGTCGCTTGCCGTGCACGGAGCGTGTCGGCGCCGGCTGACGCTCCGTGCACGGCACGCGACGGTGCTGGTCGGTGACGAAAGGGCATAGTATCTCATACTTTACAATACTAAGAATATTTTTTTGCCTGACACGTTCCTATTACTGCCATGGTATGATACCGTGTAGTGGGCAGAGACCTTAAGACTAAGTACTTTTTACTATGTATGTATACAGCCAAAAGTATTAAACACCAAGGGCCACAAGGAAAATAAGGATTTTCATTTCTAAGTTTTAAACAATCCATAATTTTTTATTTACATAAATACACATTGACGTAAAATATAAAAAAGGTGAAAGAAAACTGAAGGCTAAAAATAATCGGGTTCGCAATAAAAGGACCAATTGCATTTTTTATGTGCAATACTAAAATGTTCTATAGTAAAAGATAAAAAATTCAAAGTTTGACTTTTATATGAAAAAACGCGGAAGTGGTTAATACTTTTTTTGGCCAAAGCTGTAGAGTAGAAATATTTAGTTTACCTTAGCCATGCTGGGTCTCTCCGCTGGTTTTTTATGCCAACATTGTGTCATTAACTGCTCAATAGGTTCAGGACAACCCTGTATTAGATTTGGCCTTTGCCCTGAAAATAGTAGCAAAATATTTTATATAGAAAACTCCCGTGAGTTTGAGACATATTAAATATAATGAAACGGGTCACTCACGTCTTAAAGGTCTAATATCGCTCGACATGTTTCAGACCAAAAAAATAACAAAATAAAAAAAGGAAAATATTATATGTAGCAAAATAGTTATCAGAACAAAATATAGAATTGTTTGGAGTTGATTTAATAACCAGGAGCTAATTATTGACTTGTGATTGTGATGCTATCAATGAAATATCTATCGATCGAGTATAAGTTGACGAATAGTAATTGTCTATCGAGTGGTAATGTAACATTTTTAAACGAGCAGTTCTTGTACATTTATCTATTTTTTTCTAGGATCTCGGTAACAGCTCTAACAATTTCGATGAAATTTACAATACAGGGATTTACGGAGGGCGAACACTCGAGCTAGTTGGGTGTCATCTTCGGAAAAACTCGTGTTCTCCGGAAAGCAACGAAAGATGCCGAGCAAAACTCGGCTAGCCAGGTACCGATAGCTAACGTGATAAAATTAACCAGAATAATTGAAGCTATTTGCTTTTTTCCGTAAATCAGTGTGCTGCAACACCTCCTGCCTATTAGTGATAGCCTGATAGGCATTATTTATAGTGTTTGGGAAAAAAAACGCTTCTCATTTTATTTTTATTTTTTATACTACGTCGGTGGCAAACAAGCGTACGGCCCGCCGGATGGCAAGCGGTCACTGCAGCCTATAGACGCCTGCAACTCCAGGGGTGTCACATGCGCCTTGACAACCCTTTAAAAACTTAATTTAAAAAATATTGTTAATTTATTCTTATTTTTTAGGTCCACCACATACGGGTTGATTGGTTGATTCTGTCCACGGCTGCCCCATACACAATCTCTGCCCTGCCAGACAGGCCCTGCCAGATATTCTTCCGCCTGTCTGTGGCAGGGCCATACATTTTATATGGACCAGCTGCGATTGGAATCAACCCGGTTGAATTCCGCAGCTGAATTAGGTTGCGGAATCAGGGTGTGTTGTGGCGAGCCATCGTTCCCCCATTGCTGAGAATCGTGACTTCATGACAGTATTCTTTTAAAATAAATGCACGTTAATATAAGTGTACTATACTTAAACTCTGGCTAACAAATACGCCTACCTATCCTACCCTAACCGTGAAGATAAGTTGTATTTATGTCGGCCTGTTTAGCCTAGTTGGTAGTGACACTGCCTACGAAGCTGGAGGTCCCGGGTTCGAATCCCGGCAAGGGCATTTGTTTATAATAATAATAATAATTTACTTGCAAGAATACTTATTTCTAGTTACAGGATGTTATTGTACAGTACTCTATCGTAATTAAACGACATGTAAATAATACATTAACTATTTAAACTTTATAATATTTATACTATACAATATTTTATTTGAAATTTCCATGCTGCTAATTATATTCTATGAATTCCTTAACGCTATAAAAACAATTTTCTAATAAATAGTTATTTAAATTCCTCCTAAAATCGGTACACTTCATAATTTTTATATTATTCGGTAAGCTATTATACAAAACTATACACATATTGTAAGCATTTTTTTTATAAATAGCTGATCGACATTTATGTGGGTGGCATAAGCATTTGTTCCTGAGACTTGGATGTTTTCTATGTATTTAAGTATATATCTATTAAATATATCGTCGTCTAGTATCCGTACTAGTTAGATGTAAAAAATGTCCCTATAATATTTATTTATTTATATAAATTGTAATTATTATTGATATGCCCTACGACCTGTAACAATTGTTATGTATAAATATTTGTATTTTGTATTCTGAAACATCTATATCTATGTATATCAATCACTTGGAAAGTGAGAATTCACGCGTCGTTTACATTCATGTATACTTAAAATAATTTGAATTGACCGAAGTGTATCAAATTAGTCCGTCTAAAAAGCGACTTTGCAGTCCAAACAAAAAGGTTCAAAATCTGATGGCAGTTTTGTTTAAAGGCCGTGCCAGGATAAGCTAAGTGATTCTGCCCCCCTTGAGTTTGGGCTTGTAATTTTTATAGATTGTGTGGCTCTACATTACTCATCATTGTGCCAAATTTGAGCACCCTTAACGTTATAGTTTTTGTTAAAAAAAAAAAAAAAATAGTTTTTCGTTGATATTTTTTTTCTAGTCAACCTATTTTAACGAGCTTGGCATATATTGTACATTTTATAAAGATGATTAAATGACCATAATTATATTTTCATTATGTCATAGAAAAAAAAATAAAAAAATCCAATTAAACTTTTCAGAATTTTTTTCTTCTACTTTCACGTTAGAGACCGCTCCAATTTTTTCACTGGTAATTAGAAACGTCCTATAATATGTATTTTTTTCAAAATTTTGGCTGAGGGAGAACATTGAGATATCTTTACATGAAATGCTTTACATACATTTCCTTAAACCGCTATAATTCAAATCGGAATGATTAAAACCTCTTTAGAGAAACGTACATATTGCATGTTAAATACTGGCCACTTACATTTCAACTTTTTAAAAAGATTTAAAAAAAAAAAAACGTTTTGCAGCAAAAGTAACTCCTTTCGATTGTCGTGCGTTGAGAAAATAAACACAACGATATGAATTCATTGACAAAAACGACTGCAATACAACGCGTTTTCCGTAATAAAGTTAAAACGCTGTATTGCCTCGCAATAAAAACAATACTTCAGTGAATAATAATATAATAATAATATTCGGGGACAATCTTACACAAATCAACCTAGTCCCAAACTAAGCAAAGCTTGTACTATGGGTACTAGACGACGATATACATACTTATATAGATAAATACATACCTAAATACATAGAAAACATCAAAGACCCAAGAACAAATATCAGTGATAAATGCACAAATAAATGCCCTGGCCGGGGTTCGAACCCGGGACCTCTAGCTTCGGAGGCAGAGTCACTCCCAACTAGGCTAAACAGGTCGTCATAAACGAACAATACGTGGGTCGTGTATAAACGAACAATACGATTTTTTTAATAATATGCTTCCAATTTTTGAACAGGTAATTGTCAAAAAGGCATCTTGTGCATTTGTAGAGTAATTAATGGCTACTTAACTTTAAATAGGTCGTTTAAATAATTAGTAGTAGTAGTAAAACTCTTTATTGTACATACATACAAACTAATAATTATGTTTTTTTTGTTAATTTAGATTGAAGACATGCGTTATACACTATACTGCCTGAGACTCCCACATTCCATATAAGTGACTGACTATTTCCAGACATGTTGTGCAAATGTAGTGCACATTTGCACTTAGTTATCTTATAATAACTGCATATATATTACGTCAGATGAAGTATACAAGTAATGTTTATGTAAGATGTTTTCGTTTGACATGTAATTAATATAATAAAATATTTTCCTAACGCACGACAATCGAAAGGAGTTATTTTTGCTGCAAAACGTTTTTTTAATCTTTTTAAAAAGTTGAAATGTAAGTGGCCAGTATTTAATATGCAACATGTACGTTTCTCTAAAGAGGTTGTAATCATTTGAATTATAGCGGTTTAAGGAAATGTATGTAAAGCATTTCATGTAAAGATATCTACATGTTCTCCCTCAGCCAAAATTTTGAAAAAAATACATATTATAGGACGTTAGTGGGTGTATTACCAGTGAAAAAATTGGAGCGGTCTCTAACGTGAAAGTAGAAGAAAAAAAAAACTGAAAAGTTCAATTGGATTTTTTTATTTGTTTTTCTATGACATAATGAAAATATAATTATGGTCATTTAATCATCTTTATAAAATGTACAATATATGCCAAGCTCGTTAAAATAGGTTGACTAGAAAAAAAATATGAAAGAAAAATTAAATTTTGCTTTTTTTTTTAAACAAAAACTATAACGTTTAGGGTGCTCCAATTTGGCACAATGATGAGTAATGTAGAGCCACACAATCTATAAAAATTACAAGCCCAAACTCAAGGGGGGCAGAATCACTTAGCTTATCCTGGCACGGCCTTTGGACATTTTAAATTTATTTCATCTGCATTAAAGAGAGCATAATATATTAGTCTGGAGGCAATCGGCCAGTTTTAAAAAAGTCGTCGACATCTCTTCTATATACCTAAAACAGGTATGGATGTGTTCCTTGTTGTCTCTAGAATACGAATCTACCTGTTTTAGTTCATGGAGGGGGGAACACACATAGCTGTGACGTCATAAAGATGGCGGCCGACCGTCGTTGATTTTTGTCCAAATCTCGGGTTCTATTGTACTAATCGTTTAGTGTGAGGTGTCGTTTGAAAGCTTATTAAACGTACTATAATTGTATTCTTGACGCCTATAACGTATAATGAACGGTTTTAAAAATATTTATGAAAGTGTGTTTTTTTTACTTTTTACGTTTGCTTACTTACCAGAATAATTCAAGAAAATGGAACTTTAGCGTAAATGATGTTATTATAAAAATGATAGAATATTTTATTAGCTTCTTAAAAATATAGATTTCATCGTCATACAGACAAACTTATGTTAAGACAATACTTATGTTAAGGCCAATTCCGTAACGCGAGTACCAACGTCGTACAGAGCGACGCGGTAAATCGGCTAAATTGGCATGATGTTAATCTTTGAAAGTGCATTTGTTACGTTCCCAAATAAAAGGTGTTTTTGACAAATATCCATAAAAATAAGGTTTAATTGCATCGTTGTACTCATAAATTAATATTTACAACCCACAAATTGATACTGTTTTACCTAAAAGCGACATATTTCGGAGTGTCCATGTCGGAGAGGTCTAAACCCGACTCAGAATCGGATTCTAACGATTTAACTACCTTAACAAATGACTACAGCTACTACCTTAATACAACTTTATCGATATTAATAGTTAACTTACATGCGTTAAAATAAGTGTGACCAGAAACAATTCTGAAGAAATAAATAATTTCAACTGCTGGGTATCTAAGTCAGAAGGATCAAAATTCGAGTTGTAATTTGGAATCGGATGCTAAAGATTTAATTACCTGAACAAACACTACCTAGTCGACCTAGATACGTAACTGGCGGACGTACAAATAAGTTTAACAAGTAAAAAATCGAAAGAAAAAATAAATTACTCAAAAGGAATATCTAAGTCGCAGGGGTCAAAAGTCGAGTTGGAATTGGATCCTAATGATTAAACTAGCTGAACAAATGTCTATCAACACTACCTAATTGACCTAGATAGGTAACTTGCGGGCGTTCAAAAATGTATGACAAGTAAAAAAAATCTGAAGAAATAAATAGGTAATAATTCAAGTGGAGTATCTAAGTTGAAGGGGGGAAAAGTCGAGTTGCAATCGGATCCTAACGATTTGACTACCTGACCAAACGTCTATCAACACTACCTAGTCGATCTATATAGGTAACTTACGGGCATTTAAATAAGTTTGACAAGTAAAAAAATCTGAAGAAAACAACAGTTATTCAAGTGGAGTATCTAAGTCGAAGGGGTCAAAAGTCGAGTTGGAATCGGATCCTAACAATTTAACTACCTGAACTAATATCTGTTAATACTACCTAATCGATCTAGATAGGCAACTTGCGGGTGTTCAAATAAGTTTGACAAGTAAAACAATCTAAAGAAAAAATAATTTATTCAAGAGGAGTATCTAAGTCGGAGGGGTCAAAAGACGAGTTGGAATCAGATCCTAACAATTTAACTACCTGAACTAATGTCTGTTAATACTACTTAATCAATCTAGATAGGCAACTTGCGGGTGTTCAAATAAGTTTGACAAGTAAAAAATTTTTAAGAAAAAATAAATTATTCAAGTGGAGTATCCAAGTCGGAGGGGTCAAAAGCCGAGTTGGAATCGGATCCTAACAATTAAACTAACTGAACAAATGTCTGTTAACACTATCTAATTGATCTAGATGGGCAACTTGCGGGTGTTCAAATAAGTATGACAAGTAAAAAAATCTAAAGTAAATAAAAATTATTCAAGTGGAGTATCTAAGTCAGAGGGTTCAAAAGTAGAGTTGGAGTTGGATCTTAACGTTTTAATTACCTGCGCAAATACTATTTAACTCTACCTTATCAATCTAAATAGATAACTTGCAGGTGTTCAAATAAGTTTGTCTAACAGGGTGTCCACTGCAAAGTAAAAAAATCTAAAGTTAATAAAAATTATTCAAGTGGAGTATCTAAGTCAGAGGGTTCAAAAGTAGAGTTGGAGTTGGATCTTAACGATTTAATTACCTGCGCAAATACTATTTACTCAATCTAAATAGGTAACTTGCAGGTGTTCAAATAAGTTTGTCTAACAGGGTGTCCACTGCAAACCCAGAAAATAATTCCCTGACTTTTCCCTGACTTTCCCTGACTTAAGCACAATTAAGGGGGAAAGCCAAGGCAAGACATAAAATTTTGTACGCAGCTCGGTCGGTGATAGAAAGAGCCTCAGATCACATGTTTTAAAATCCTCGCCTTAGGGTCCTAGGCTTGGGCTACAAATGCCTGCGATCTGGGATGGTTTTTATTTTACCGCCTTATATGCATAAAGCAGACTAAATAATGACCGTCTGCAATATACTTACTGAGAAAACATACAGACTTCCTACTAATATTTACACCAAGGCGCGACGCCAGCGCTCGAAGCGCAGTCGAGCGTCGTGATTGTCAGTAGACGCGTAATGAACCCATGTTGAGCAAAATTGGTCAAGACTTGTTTACTTATTATTGTACACCAATAAAACTTATATTTTTGGAAGGCTTATAAAATGATCTACTTATTTTGTAATAACATATATTGCTCTAAAGTTATTATTTATTGAGTTATAACCATCTTTTTTCTGTACTTATGCAATCATGCAGGGTAAAAAAATCACATTTTATAAATATTTCAAAAACGACTTTAGTGTCAAAGAAGGAATTATAGTATGTTTAATAAGCTTTCAAACGACGCCTCACACGAACCGATTGGTAAAATAGAACCCGAGATTTTGACATAAATCGACGACGGTCGGCCGCCATCTTTATGACGTCACAGCTATGTGTGTTCCCCCCTCCATGAACTAAAACAGGTAGACTCGTGTTCTAGAGACAACAAGGAACACATCCATACCAGTTATAAGTATATAGAAGAGATGTCGACGAAAATCGTGAAGGAGACGACTTTTTGCTGCCTACAGACTATATCTCATTTTACCACTATAACTACTACCCGCAGCTTTGACGAGTCTGGTCTAATACGCAAACAAAATATAAAAATCATATGACCACTCTATGCACCTTTTGATTATCATTTTTAGGGTTCCGTAGTCAACTAGGAACCCTTATAGTTTCGCCATGTCTGTCCGTCCGTCTGTCCGTCCGTCCGCGGATAATCTCAGTGACCGTTAGCACTAGAAAGCTGAAATTTGGTACTAATATGTATATCAATAACGCCGACAAAGTGGTAAAATAAAAAGTGGAAAAAAATATTTTATTAGGGTACCTCCCCTATACGTAAAGTGGGGAGTGTTTTTTTTATTTATTTTAACCTTTTAACCTTTACATTTATTTTAACCTTTTTGTGATATATTGTTAGATAGGTATTTAAAAATAAATAGGGGTTTACTAAAATCATTTTTTGATAATGTTAATATTTTCGGAAATAATCGCTCCAGAAGTTAAAAAAAATGTGTCCCCCCCCCGCCCTCTAACTTTTGAACCATAAGTTTTAAAAATATGAAAAAAATCTCAAAAGTAGAATTTATAAAAACTTTGTAGGAAAATTATTTTGAACTTGAAAGGTTGAATAGTTTTTGAAAAAATTACAAAAATAATTTCTGAACTAAGTTTGTAATTTAACCGTATAAACAGGTGTTTATTGTACCTGTCATTTCTACAAAATCACAATGAAATGACGTGCTTTCAAAGGTTTTGTGTTTCTGTACTTAATATGTCAACTTAATGTGACGGACGGAAAACTACGGAACCCTACACTGAGCGTGGCCCGACACGCTCTTGTTATTAAGTATCATAGGCTCAACTGGCTTCAGCTGGGAAGAGCTGGAAGAAGCAGCGAAGGACCTTGATCGTGACAAATAGAGAACACTTCAGCGAGCCATATGTCCCTGATGAGGAATAAAAGGAACTCATCATCATACCCTATGATTTTCTAAACCGATAACATTCCGCAGCGCAGCAGTGTTTCCAATTAACCTCAGGCCTCCTTCTCACTACCCGGACACAATTCCCCGGAATGCAACGCCCGTAGAGCGCTTATAAGACTAGGTAGCTACAGAGGACTATTATTGGCTCAAGGCTAATCCGTTTCTTTCGTATACCTAGAGACTAAAATGACTTAGACTAAAGTTTCTTTTTTTTTAATAGCCAATTTAGGTGTCCCACTGCTGGGCAAAGGCCTCCCCGCTTTTCCTCCACTCGGCCCTATTGCTTGTATGCTCCCGCCAATCAGAGCAGAATGCGTCCAAGTCGTCCTGCCATCTCCTTTTTGGTCTGCCTCTGCCGGTAGCCGTCTCGAGGGGTCCACTCCGTACTTATTTTGGCCCATCTTTCCGGATGCATACGGCAGACAGGTCTTGGCACCGACATCTACAACTAGTGTTTTGGAGCGCAGTAACGTTTCTGATTCGATCAGTTCTGCGAACACCTAGTATACTGCGCTCCATCGCCCGCTGGCAAACCTTGAGTTTGGACTTTTGAGCCTCAGTCAATGACCAGGTTTGATCACCGTAAGTCAACAAAAAAATGGATAAGTTGTTATATCTAACCATTAATAGTTATAGATTTATTATTGTAATTTTAAGTTGGTTGTACCATTGTTTGGTTTGCCCAAATAAATTGTTAAGTCCCTGCTTTAATTATATTATTTTGATACGGTAACACTGACAACAGTCAGTTTAACTGTAAATTCGTTTAAAAAATATATATATAAGTCGTTCGTCTCTCGTCTGTCGGTTCGCTCTCGCTGGAGCGACGTGAGCGCGCAAATTATCTTTGATTTCGGGAAGCGCGCCCGGAGCGCAGGCTACTTTTTCGATTATTTTATAATTCGGTCTACAAGGTGCCTTAAAGAAAGGAAGTTAGGCGCTCTACGTGGTGCAATTCAGACTGCAGGTAACCTAGGTCTCGTGAGGTAAGTCGGGTGCTCGCTCTCTGAGATACGGTGGCCCTTCAGTCTGTTCTTCGAAGCATCGCACCTTCCAAACCCAAGGTGAATGAATAGCATTTCGTTCTAGTATCCTATTGTCATAAAAATCCACTCTCGTTAGAATATCAATTATACAGTCCACTCTTTAAGAGAAATATAAAATAAAAAAAAATCCACTGTTTTGCTGCAGCAGCCTGCCTAGCGATCAAAATATTTTTACGTTAGACATTTTGATTTCAGTTGACGAGATTAAAAAAATACTAAATCGCAACACCAGAGCTGCTACTGCGAAACGAAGTTCGTCTATTTCCCTCTCTGTCGCACTTGCGTATTCGAGCTACAGAAACAGATATTCGAACTTCGTTAGTTTCTGTTTCGGGTAGGAGCTCAGTTTGTAAATTGTGTTTTTTTTGTGTTATTGTTTATAAGGCAATAATAATAAACTATTTGGTCATAAAAACGTAACTCACCTAAATGTACTGCCCACATAATTTGAAATGCTGAACCACCTTCTTCAAAGGGCTTTCTTCTAGACAGCACCTCCCATAAAATAATACCCCAGGAAAACACATCACATTTTTCTGTGTATGACGAGCCTTCAAACACCTATAAAGAAGGAAAAATAGCATTATTAAAAATTGAATGATTTATATGTTTAGTTAAAGAACTAGAGGCGCAGACAATGTCGGAGTAAAGCTAGTATAATTAGTTTATAGTACAGGTTAAGTGCGAATAAGTATAGCAGTTTGGCGGCAAATTATGGACATAAATGAAACTTTGTTTATAACTAACTTGGCACTAGAAAAGAGGATCTGCCGAGTCCTACCAAAATTTTAGGGGATATGTGCAAGGGGGAAATTTTTACTCTTGTTAGTCGTCCTTATACATTATTCTTTGAAGGGTGCTGCAGCGAAATTGGAGGCTCTGCCACCTATTTCTGCAAGTGTGATGCAACACTTGTTCAAGTCCAACAATGGCTGGAAAACAAACTAAATCCTGAAGAGTGGGGTTGGAGTCGCCAAAATGATAATATGTTCCCTGTTCACACTACCCTACTACCAGCAGTACCAGCTCCGGAAAAAATAATGGCCCTTATCGTACAAAAGTGGATGTTCCACTCTTAAGAGCTCATGCGTAAAATGTGGAATATTATGTTCGCCTGAATACTACTACTACTAAAATTTCATATTAACAACTAAACATGTTCATAGTTGATATTACATACTGTACCTAGTGTCAAAGCTTTCCTATTGTTTTTACTGATTAAATTCTACTTTTGACTTGACATATATATATATTTTTTTATATTTCCAAAAAACCTTTAAATATGTTGAAAAATATTGATCATATAAGATATGGGGTATTGGGTATGGACTCATTCGATTCAGCGCAAAAAAATGGGGGCAGGACCTTCAAATTTTGGTAGGACTCGGCAGATCCTCATTCCTAGTGCCAAGATGAAGTTATACACTTAGTTATATACAAAGTTTCATTGATGTAGATATTTTGCCTCCAAAATATGCTATTTTTCCTGTCTATTTTTTTGCAAGAATAGGCCAACGGTCTCCTCCGCCTACCCTAAAATGCGACTAAAGGGGGGTCATTAGGATTGTGAGTGGCCGGGGCCGCAGCACTTTCCTGTCAACCCCAGGGGCAGTGAAGTAGCAAAGTGCGAGACTTCAGTGTGTTCATTATGAGATTCTGGATATTCCTTCTGGACAAAACAAAACTATTGTTTGCTTATGTTAATGTATTCTTTTTACGTAATAAAATAATCAATTTATAGGAGCCACCACCACCAAAGTGAACAAAACAAACAATGACGTTGACCTTAAGATGTTCTTTGTTTCTCATAAACCATACCCCCTTAGAGAGTCAGAATAGGCAGCACCTAGGGCTGCCATCTGTAAATTCGCCGAACCCGGACAAAGACTTAAAAAAAAACCCGGACATTTGGCGTAAATCGGTTTTTTCCCCGGACATGTCCGAAAATAAAATTATTAAAAAAACGATAATTTTTCATAATTAAACTCATAATTATCTCTTTCTTATATGTGAGTAGATAGCTCGTAATCGACACTCCCAATTAGTAGTCATATTCTTTTAAATTGACCATTATTTATTTATAAAACAAGCCATCTTACCCGAGACAATTTGTCTATCTCATTTTTTTTAATCTCCACTCAATCCCTCAAAGCTTAGCTGGAAGAGATCCCTCAAAGGGTAAGTTCGCCTTTGTACGTTATTCTAAAGGTGCGTACGCATCTGAGGCAGCCTCAGGTTGAGGCACGCACGGCTCGCCTGTTTGCTGAAATGCATACGCGCCTCGCGCGCCGTGCGCGTGCAGCGAGCGAGCAGCTCGCGGCAAGCCGGCCGGAGTCGGTCTTTTGACCGTGCTCAAAGGCGCCTCGGTGTGCGTGGCTCGTATAACTTGGGCGTGTACCTGAGCGTGCCGCGAGCAGCGCGCGAGCGTTGCGGCTATACGTACACGTTTTGACTTGTTTGTTCGTGAGGCGCGTACGAATTTGAGCAAAACATGAATTACGATTTTTTTAACTTTTATTTCATCCACCACCACAACAAAACGCCATGAGCGAGCTGCCTCACCCGAACATGTTTATGTGCAATTAATTTGCTCGCGAGCAGCTCGCCGCTCGGGACGAGCACGCCTCGGGCGGAGCCGCTCAAATGCGTACGCAGCTTTATGTTACATGTTTATTGTTTTAACCGGTTATTGTGTACAATAAAGTGCTTACATATGTACATACAATTTATCGATCCGATTACAAGTGTCACAAATATTTAACAGAAATACGTACCGTGCCGACAACCTTTGTACAGTATTTTCTCGTACTGCACTAATGCGGAAAAGTGTATTCTGTCTGGCTGGCAAGATTTTTAACAAAATTCCATTAGCTCTAAGAAAGAAGCCATTGCCCTTGTTTAAAAATGATTTGAATAAATTATTAATTTCTAAATGTTATTATTCGTTGCCAGAGTTTCTTGGTGACACTTTATATTAGGTTGTAAGTAATTGTATTATATATATGCATGACTTATTGACATAAAAATATGAATAGATTTTAAAAATAATTATGAGTTTGTAATACGCGCAATTTAATTTCGAATTTAACATGACTTTACTATATTTGACGGCTAAATTTACTGTATAAAAATGAAACCCTTTGTACGCCGTAAGGTAGAACATAGCTGAACATTATTATTATTATTATTATATGTCTTTTCCGCTCACGGGACAATGGTGTCCCGGACCTTTGGAAGGCGTGCGCGGAGCCGAAGTACCGAGGTACCAACTGAGTACCACATAGCCAACACGTAGAGGCCCTTTTGACAATTTAATGAAATGCAAGGGGTACAATTATTATTATTATTCCTTTATTTATTTTTCGTCTTAGGTTAGGTTTGTACAATGGATTTACAAAAGGTAAAATATAAAAATACACATACAAAATATAAAAACATTATAAAAACCTAACCTAGGGTGCCGCCGGCAGCGAGGCAGGGCCTAAGCCACCGGTGGTTAGGGCGACAGAGAGAGGAACCTCCGGACTATCCGCGCCGTGTCCAGGAGTACCGCCTTCTGTATTTGACCCTTGACCCAGCCATCTAGCGAGAGTCTCTTGAGATGTTGGTCGAGACTCTTCGCTATTAGACCGTTCGCAGAAACGACTATCGGGACAATGATCGTCGAATCAACATCCCACATGGCGGTTACCTCGTGTGCCAAGTCTAGGTACTTGCTGACTTTGTCCTTCTCGGCCTTCACGAGGTTCTCGTCATGGGGGATGGTGATGTCGACGAGCACTGCCTGGCGCTTCGATCGATCTATCAGCACGATGTCGGGCTTATTGGCTACAATAGTCCGATCCGTGATGATAGATCGATCCCAATAGAGCGTAGCACGACCATTTTCGAGAACTGGCGCAGGTAAGTATTTATAGTACGGCACTTCGAAGTCCACAAGACCGTATGAAAGAGCAAGTTGCTGGTGAATAATTCTGGCTACCAAGTTATGCCTGTGCAAGTACTCGCCGTTAGCAAGATGACTACAACCGGAAATGATATGCCTGAGTGACTCTCCGGGACGGCGGCATGCCCGACAAATGTCGACCGTACCGTCCTTCAGGATATATTTCCGGTAGTTGTTCGTCATGATAACTTCGTCCGCAATTGCACAGACAAAACCTTTGGTTTCCCCGAAGAGATCCCCGAAACGTAGCCAGTTCACCGACGCGAGCAGGTCTACGTCGGGCCCCGTAAGGGCCCTGTAGAACCGCCCGTGTAGCTCCTTACTCTTCCATTCCGCCCTGCGGTCCTCAGTGCTCAGTACTTTAAATCTGCGCCAGTTCTCGTTTGCCATGGAGAGCGGGGTGAAAGATGCGTCTACTGCCACTACGTCTCGATGCATCCCACATTCGCTGTTTAGGAAATAATCCCTGAGACTGCACACCTCGCGGTTGTGGAGGTCTTTGGCATTTAAAAAGCCACGACCTCCACACTTCCGCGGGATGTACAGTCTCATAACAGACGAACGTGGGTGCAACATGCGGTGTGCAGTGAGCAGTACACGCACCCTTCGATCCAGGGCATCCAGCTCAGTCTAAGTCCACCTTAGTATGCCAAAGGAGTATGTGAGCAAGGGCATAACCCAGGCGTTGAAGGCGCGCGCCTTATTGCCACCCGACAAAAAACTATTAAGTACTTATTATTATTAGTTATTATTATTATTATTATATATTATCAAAGTATTCTCAACATCCTGTATACCTATGATTCACAAATAAAATATTTTGATTTGATTTAAACATTATCACCAAATTTCAAGTTCATAGGTCAATCGGAAGTTAAAACATTCTTCGGAAATAAATGTGTGACAGATGTAATATCAACACACAATATATATTTCTACTATGTAGTGTTTCTGTGAGTTGTTACTAAATTCAGGTTCAAATAGGCAGTTTAGTTGCTATAAAATATGTAATTTTTGTCAAATACCCATTTCAGGATGAATAATAACAAAGAAAAAACAAAGGGACAAATAGAATTTGATGGAGCCATATACAACTTTAGATTTTATTTAACTGACTTACACCCCTAAAACAAAAGTTCATTGTATAAAGGTGCATAGTGGTTAGCGAGGTGATGGTCTCCTAAACTGAAACCTACAGTCTTCTAGCAGGATATGAGTGCTTCACTCGAAAAAGTGTAGCATAACACTGAGCCAACCCTTTTGTTTTGACCCAATGCACTCAGTATTTAAGTGAAGGATTTGTGTGCTTATGATTGTAAACACACAATTTTTTCTGAGATGTAGACGGAGGTTATTGATTTCCACAAGTTATATCCTGATCCAGACAGATCATTCCCTCCATTCCAATTCATATTTTGAGTAATAAATTTAAAGAATAGCAAACTGATGCACATACTTCTGGAGCCATCCATGCAGCACTGCCTTTATTATTTGTCATGTATGTAGCTTTATCTGCAGCAGTCCCAAAGTCACAAATCTTCAGGCACTGTCCACCACCAACCAGCAGCAAGTTAGGAGGCTTCAAATCCCTGTGTATTAAAGGCTTGGGCTTCATTGAGTGGAGATATGCAACACCCTGGAATCAATAGTATTAATATCAGTATTTACCCAAAATATAACAGAATACAAAAGAATGGTGGATACTAACCTCTGCACACTGCCGAGCCCAACTCATAGCATGAGCCGCAGTGTATTTAGGCTTCGGACGGTTGTGTAGGACGTTATAAAGGGAGCCACCCTCTGCATACTCCATAACCAGACATACATTTGTGCCTTGTGTACACGCCCCGTACAGCCGCACGATGTTAGGGTGCGACACACGCGAGAGCTGGCGCACTTCTATAGCGAACTCACGTTTCTCAGCCTCGGAGTTGATATGCTTAACGGCCACAAATGTGTTCCGCCATAAACCCTTCCACACGACACCGAACGCCCCCTTCCCAACGACCTGTTGATAACCCGATTATATCACCTGATCGATGACAACAAAAACAATACATTAATGTATATGTTTAGCAAAACTTACCTGTAATTCTTGTATATCACTATAATTTATCTCTTCGACAAATGTTAACGTCTGCTGTACGACAGGCGAATCTTGCGGATTGGAAGCCATGGGTACACTAAATATCACATTATCAAATTGACTAGTACTTATAAATATTGATAATTTATAATTACTTAAAACTAGGTAAAAATAGTTGGTTATATTTATATCAATTTTCTCAGTATTGTTTGGCAGAGAATAGCAACTGCGACAAGGCCGCCATATTTGAAACTAAAGACCAAATGTCACACAAGGATAGGGTCGTTCTTCAATCGTCAATAAAGATTACCGGTTTATATCCATAAATACAAGTAAAAATATTATCGCATTAAATTGGACCGGGTTCATCAAAGTAGGAATAAGGATCTAACCTAAAAATAAAAATAAAATTTCAATTCGAATTCATTTTCAACACGAATTCTAAAAAAAAAATATGTTCCAGTCTCGCCGAATTTACTATACTGTTTTTCACGTAAGAAGAGTCCGGTGACAGCTGTCAACCCAGTACAAATTATGTCATTATACGTCAAAAATGACATAATTTGTACTGGGTTGACAGCTGTCATCGGACTCTTCTTACGTGAAAAACAGTATATTGTACACTTAAATCCGCAGGAAGTTCACCATACAAACGTAAAATTAAAACGGCATGCTGCCCGGCTAGTATGATAGCCTATAACGTCACGTTTTATGTGACGTTTCAGTACATTTTGGCCATATAACGTGACGGTATAAGCTATCATACTAGCCGGGCTGGAATAACACGAAACTTTGAACACATAATGGGATCCGGCATATGGGCGTTTTTCAGAAAAAGTGTACACGTGACGAATCGGAGAACGATTTCTTTTAAACACCAATTTTGTTTTTTTTTGCCTATTCCAAATTTTTCTATGGAAATGTTAGTTTAACTTGTTTGTACCAGATGTCACTGGGTGCTATCTCTATCGCACTTGCATATTGAAGTCACAGAGATGCTGCGGTCGTGCGGTTTGTTCTTACCAAATACACAACGGCGCTACGATCTATGTGGAGTATATCACTGGTATCTCTATCTCATATTGTACTACTTTGTGGAAATTACTTTCTGTTGCTTGAAATTATAAATTACTAGCTTTTGCCCGCGACTTCATCTGCGTAGAACTCATTCTTGCTTTAGAATTATTTGTTTTCCCATACATCTTTCACCCTTCTTTACATCCCTTAAGAAATGATTACATTCAATATGAAATGCTCTTTACCGCGCACGGAAAACTTTAATAGTAATCCTTTTTTCAAAACGGATCATCATCATCATCATATCAGCCGAAAGAAGTCCACTGCTGGACATAAGCCTCCCCCAAAGACTGTCACAATGACCGTTCCTTTGCCATCCCCATCCAGCGGACACCTGCGACCTTCACCAGGTCATTAGTCTACTTTGTGGGGGGGCCTACCCACGCTGCGCCTTCTGGTACCTAGTCGCCACTCGAAAACCTTTCCTCCCCAACGGCCAACGGTTCTATGTGCTATATACCCCGCCCACTGCCACTTAAGTTTAGCGGTTCGGTGGGCTATGTTGGTTACTTTGGTTCTACTGCGGATGGCCTCACTTCTGATGCGATCACGCAGAGATACTCCCAGCATAGACCTCTCCATTGTTCTTTGGGTGACTTTGAACCTTCTTATGAGGCCGATAGTAAGCGACCACGTTTCAGTGCCATATGTCGTCACTGGCAACACATACTGATCAAAGAGCCTTGTCTTGAGACACTGCGGAATATTGGACGAAAAGATGTGCCGTAGCTTCTCGAACGCTGCCCAGCCGAGTCGGATTCGACGATTTACCCCTTTCTCGAAGTTGGCCCTTCACTAACTGGGTACCTTGGACCTAACTGGACAGTCTGTCCTAGGTATATATAATCGTCTGACAACTTCAAGCAAAAGTGTCCGATTGTAACGAGAGTTGGTGCTACGTGCTCGTGCTTTCAAAACGAATGATTAAGCTTATTTATATCATATGTACCGATTCTAGACGAATGAAACCCGTAAAATATTGCATGTACAATGATAAAAGTCTCGCTACGCAGTTCTTCCGTAAAACGTCCCAACAGAGCGGGTTCTTCATGTAAGTATGATGGCCGAAGGCCGTAAGCAGAGTGGCAAAACATGCAAGGCGAAAGGCCGAGTATTCACACAAAACGGGCTTCTTATGTAAGGTTGAGGGCCCAAGGCCTGAAGCAGGGAGGTGAGAAACGCGAGGCCGAAGGCCGAGCTTCTCAACAGACTGGATTCTTCATGTAAAGTTGATGACTAACGGGCCGAAACAGAGTGGCAATGCATGCGAGGCCGAACGCCGAGCATTCAAATAGAGCGGGCTCCTTATATAAGGATGAGGGCTGAAGGCTCGGAGCCGTGTGGCACGCATGTAGGGCCGAAGGCCTGAAGCAGAGTGGCAATTCACGCAAGGCCGAAGGCCGAGAATCCCAACAGAGCGGGCTCCTTATGTAGGGCCGAAGGACTGATGCAGAGGGGCAAGGCATGCGAGTCCCAAGGCAGATCATTCACACAGAGCGGGCTCCTCATGCCGATCATTCACACAGAGTAAAGTGTAAGGCTGAGGGCCGAAGGCCCGAAGCAGAGCGGCAATGCACGTGAGGCTGAAGGCCGAGAGTCACAATGCCTAGACATATAAACCGATAGACAAACAGACGCGAATTATTAAAACTGTTGAAATGTGTTCTGTTTCGATGCCAAGGGCCCTCCAATCGCTCCATTGATTTAGCCAATATCTTCAATGTACAGATTTTCGACCTTCTACAGCTGTATTATATGTATACGGATAAGCATAAATCCAGAGGGCGTACCGCGAACTTCGAAAATCGAACTTCGTGTCGTGCCGTCCCTTTCACTCTCGTGTTATACACTATATGAAAGAAAGGGACGGTGAGATGCGAAGTTCGATTTTCGAAGTTCGCGGTACGCCCTCAGGGGCCTTTAAACTCGAAGTACGAATTTTTCTATGGAAATTTTAGTTTAACTTGTTTGTACCAGATGTCACTGGGTGCTAACTCTATCGCACTTGCATATTGAAGTGACAGGGATGCAGCGGTCGTGCGGTTAGTTCTTACTAAATACACAACAGCGCTACGATCTATGTGGAATATTTCACTGGTATCTCTATCTCAGTATATAGATTGTAATTTGTGCATAGATCTAAGGTGCTTCAACCGTCAATGTTGACGATTGGGCTGCCCAGCCCAAGTGATCTCTTATATCAAACAGTTATTATAGTGTGAAGGGTCACCAATTACGTAAACAATAATACACGACAAAATTAAATTGTACACTGACGATACAAAGGCTGCATTGAAGCAGCTATTTTTGTATTTAAGCATACGAAGACAAAGAATTCCAAAGTATCGCAAATTTATTTTGATTTACACGCAATAATAGACCTAATTGCTAAAAGTTTATGCTCAAAAATAACGTCATCAATCAGAAGGAATTATGATATTTCGGCTTTGACATATCGAAAAGTCAGCTTGTTTACAATACGTCAAATTCTGCTATGGCTTACGTTAAAATTATTGACACGCCGTTATACTCCCAATTAATGGCTTATGAGGATTTAAATCACCCCGTTTCATAGACCATATTTGCACCCCCGATTTCATCCCTTTGAGGGTGATTATCGGGACAAAAAGTATACTATAAGTGAATCCAGATTACATACTGTTAGTATACAAAAAATCATTTTGTTCTGTTCAGCCGTTTTTGCGTGATTGAGCAACAAACATCCAAACATCTAAACTTTCGCATTTATAATATTAGTGGGATAATCGACAAAAAATACAGTGAATATTATGATTTTCAAACAGGATTTTAAAAAAAGGTCGGTTAAATTTTAGCAACAGAAACTAATTTCCGACCTAGATATGGCGAATCTCATTGTCTATACAAAGTTTCATGTTACTACTGTGTAACTACATTTGTATGGAGAATCGAGTTCAGTCGAGCGCGTGGGGAGGGTAACTTGATGAAAAGAAAAAGCTTTATAATTTATAAACAAAAAAGACTATTTCAATACTCCAATCAATGAACATTATTTACATAAACAGATCCTGAAAATAATTTTATTTAAATTTTTGTTTCCTCATTTTGATTAGAACTCATGTATTCCCTCAAACATTCGATAGCTTGTTTACATTGGAAAGTTACAGCGACATCGAAAGGGGTTTCACCTCGGTGGTTAGTAGCGAAAAGATCAGCTCCCAGGTCGATTAAAACACGGAGGAGTTTACAATTGTTGGTCATGGCAGCAAAGTGTAATGCTGAACGTCCACCTGGCACATAAGGGTCATTTATTACAGCGCCTTTTTCAATTAGTAGAGCAAGAAGTTCGGTCTCCTCTGGTGTTGGAATACACATCATGGTAAATTCTGAAATTTATACACTTAATTTATTCGTGCACCGTCTAAAAAAGATATATTAAGACGTACTTAGGTATGATTATCATTATAATTCCTTACGTAAAAATAATCCTGTACTGAGAGGTTTTTCCGGAGTAACCGCCGTAATGACAGCTCCGTAATCAAATAAAAGTCTAGCTATTTCCACCGAGGGACTGAAACAATTAGGTTACATACTAATAAAAAGTACCATGTTGGCAGACATGGTAATAGGTATACTCGTACCTACTGACAATCATTTAAAATTCCTATCGGAAATCCAAAAATTAGTCCATTCAAAAAGCGATTTTAGTTTCTTAAAATACTAACAATAATCCTTTTACACAGCCATATGAGCCATATACGAGTACATAAATCCAGGGATGTCAAAAAATCTGCATCCGCAACATGCCAACGAGACTATGAAGGGCCGCACCAGATAATAAGAAAAATGATTTAGGGTAGCGACGGACCTTCCTTTTTAGTCACTCAAGCAGGGTGTCTATAATCAATTAAGTTAAAAAAATAAAAATAAAAACTAACTTCCTCATCACACATATTGAAAGTGCAGTGAGTCCAAAATTATCCGCTAAAGTTGGAGATGCTCCCGCTTTCAGTAGCTTAGTCACAGCTGCTATGTTTCCATCGTGCACTGCAAAATGAAGTGCCGTTCTGCCAATTTGGTCCCTAAGATTGACGTCCACCCCCTTTCTAAAAACATATGTAGGTAAAGCAGAAAAAATAAACAAAATACTGAATACTCATAAAACTAATTTTTAAGAAAAAAAAACCGACTTCAACGGGGGAGGCCGAAAAAAGATTATTATACTTAGATGGTGCACTCTTAGATAGATATACAATAAAATAAAAATGGCTATAATGTATGTTTATAATGGTAGAAGACTAAGTACCCTCAATTCCTCATGGAATCATGAAAAAACCTTGCTTGCTTGACAAACAAAACGAAGAGAACAAATCGCCAAACCTGAACTACGCGTCGTTGAAGAGTTCCGTCCTGATCATCATCAGCAGTTCCACTTCATCAAATGTCACTTTTATGAATGAAAATGCTTGATTAGTTCATGAAAATACTAAAATCACTATTTGTGTGCCTTTCACATTTGAGGAGTTCCCTCGATTCCTAATGGATCCCATCATCAGAACTCGAGCATGACAAAAATTAATCGTGAAAATAGAACTTGCTTAACAAACACAGCTAGGAGGACAAATCGCCAAACGTGAACTTTTTGTCGTTGAAGAGTTCTGTTCTGATCATCATCAGCAGTTCCACTTCATCCAATGTCACATTTTTGGATGAAAATGCTTGACTTGTTGATAAAAACACAAAAATTACTATATGTTTGCCTTGAAGATTTGAGGAGTTCCCTCAATTTCTCATGGATCCCATCATCAGAACTGCGTTTTGACAAAAACGGGACCAACTTGGATATATATACTTACAATCAAAAAAAGAATTTTCCAAATCGATTAAGAAATGACGGAGTTATGGACTAACAAACATTTAAAAAAAAACGAAAACCTGACTAATTTGGAAGTGCAGTGTCCTAGTATACTTTAACTCTATGTATTTGTTACGTATCTTAGGTAAAAAAATGTTACGTTTCCATGGATAAACTGACCTTATGGCAATACGGTACTTTTGTCCACGGAACGCTACAAGTATAGGTAGCGGCACGTAAGTCTAGCGCTGACCGTTTCTGCGCAGAAGTCGAAAATAAGGTATCAAATCAAACTATCGTATTTATAATATTAGTGAAGGATGAGACTAGCTAAGATAATTATAAAAGAAGGAAGATTGTAATCAATTTGTAGATATAAGAATTACGTGCGCGACAGTACCTATGCGCAACTATCCCTTCCACGCTTCGTCCACCGCTAGACTTACGTGCCGCTACCTATAAGTAGCCTAGAGGAGGTACTTTCATGAATAAAACGATAACGTACCTGATTAATCGGTCTATTTGATCATTGTCTCCAACTTCACAAGCTAGAATTAGATCGTTATCATGATGGAGAAAATCGACAGCTTTTTTTACTTCTGAATCTATTGCTTCTTCTAAGACAGCTGAATGACCGCGATGCCTTCTAACCGTGATGATACTGGTGTTGGAGCTCCCAAAACAGTGAGTACGAAAGCTGAGGAACTTTGGCGAACCAGGGAACGAGGGTATTTGTGCATCTAAGGAGCTATCCGATGGGTCTTCTGAAACTACAAATACAAAATCAAGTGTATAATGACGGCGAATGACCATAAAAACAAGGTTTTATATATAAGATTTACTTTATTGATATGATATATACGATGATGACATTAATATTGGTTAATTATATACCGTACAGTGGTTAGGGTTCATAATTTCCCACTCGCAAAATGTCCCACCTCCAAAATTACGTCCCTTTCGCAAATGGTCCCTTATCCAAAATACCCCATTCCCATTACGTCCCTTTCTCAAAACGTCCCATTGTTTTCGCAAAATGGCCCTTCTGAAATACCCCTTTCGCAAAACGTCCCGTCTGCAAAATGTCACATTATCAAAATGTCCCGTTCGCAAAATGTCACATTAGCAAAATGTCTCGTTCGCAAAACGTCCCTTTCGCAAAATGTCCCGCCTGCAAAATTCTTGTTTAAATAAAGAAACAAGTCTCCGTGAAAAATTTCACTTTTGGTACAAGCTTTTAATTCCGACTGTACTTTTTGTATACCACCATCAACTACTCATTGAGACGAATCAAATGAGCCCAAACTCGATGGGGTTGCGTCGTTTAATTACGGAGTTCCTATGGCCACCTCCCAGCTCCATCATCAGACCCTGGTTACCATATAGTATCAAAGTACTCGTCAAGACGAATCCAATGAGCCCAAACTCGATGGGGTTGCGTCGTTTATTTACGGAGTTTCTATGGCCACCTTCCAGCTCCATCATCAGATCAGCTCTATGTCATAATAATATTGCTTTGTCATCCGATTTATACATGAATGCAAAATTTCAGCTCAATCGCAAACCGGGAAGTGGATCAAATTTAACTTGCAAGATTTCATTAAGGAACGTATTCAAACGGGACATTTTGCGGAAGGGACGTTTTGCGAACAGGTCATTTTACGAAAAGGACGTTTTGCGAACGGGACATTTTGTGAAAGGGACGTTTTGCGAACGGGACGTAATTTATGTGACGGGACATTTTGCAGAGAGGTCGTTTTGAGAATGGGACATTTATAAAAGGGACCTTTTGCGAAAGGGACAAAGGGACATTTTGCGAGTGGGACATTATGAGCCCTAACCCGTACTGACTGTACCCTGATAATTTAGAGAGTTTGAGTAGGTAACATTAAACCGGCAAATAAATATTTTTTTCGAAATGTTAGAGCTCTGAATACTATTTTATTAAATGCACAATTATAATGAATCTAACTCTTCTCTAAATGTCCTGGAACTAGTTATTTCAGGAAAAGTTTGAGTTGAATGTCTAATAACTAGTTAAAAAGGTAACAGGTCTCCTGCCTGAATATATTTTTCGTGGAACGATAATTGAATAAAATGGTTAGGGCTCATAATGTCCCACCACCAAAATTACGTCCCTTTCGCAAATGGTCCCTTATGCAAAATACCCCATTCCCATCACGTCCCTTTCTCTAAACGTCCCTTTCTCAAAACGTCCCATTATTTTCGCAAAATGGCCCTTCTGAAAAAGCCCCTTTCCCTAAACCTCCCGTCTGCAAAATGTCACATTAGCAAAATGTCCCGTTCGCAAAACGTCCCTTTCGCAAAATGTCCCGCCTGCAAAATTCTTGTTTAAATAAAGAAACAAGTCTCTGTGAAAAATTTAATTTTTGGTACAAGCTTTTATTTCCCACTGTACTTTTCTGTATACCACCATCAACTACTCATTGAGATGAATCAAATGAGCCCAAACTCGATGAGGTTGCGTCGTTTAACTACGGAGTTCCTATGGGCACCTTCTAGCTCCATCATCAGATCAGCTCTATGTCATAATAATATTGCATTGTCATCTGATTTATACATGCATGCAAAATTTCAGCTCAGTCGGAAACCGGGGGGAAGTGGATCAAATTTAACTTGCAAGATTTGATTAAGGAACGTTTTCGGACGGGACATTTTGCGAAAGGGACGTTTTGCGAGCGGGACATTTTGCGAAAGGGACGGTTTGCGATCGGCACATTTTGCAAAGGGACGTTTTGCGAACGGGACGTAATTTATGTGACTGGACATTTTGTAGAGAGGTCGTTTTGAGAATAGGACATTTATAAAAGAATCCTTTTGCGAAAGGGACAAAGGGACATTATGCGAGTGGGACATTATGAGCCGTAACCAATAAAACAACGTTTGGGAAACTCTCCTTTTATTCTAATTATTTATGAAATATGTAAAAACGATATTTCATGACATCAATATAATTTTGATGAACCTGTTTCGGAATAGCTGCCCTGAGGAACTTCAAGACAAGACGCCATGAGACGACATCTACGATTAGGGCACTCTTCTCTGAAGGAAATTATAGAATGTTGGAATTTCCAGCGGCAAAGATTTGTTCTTGTGAAATTGGTCGATCTATACTCGAAGCTTCAAAAGAGGGTCTTACCAAACGGAACTGGCTGTAAGTTATTAAATTCAGCCCGCGTTCTAAGCGGAGCATTTTATGAACTCTTATAAGTTCAACAACATGCTCAGGTAAGACCCGATCGGAAGACAATTCAGCAACAAGTGTTTGAAATATATCTTTACAAAGACGTTTAATATACATTACTAAGTAGCTAATCACCAAACAAAATAATTCATACGTTGACCGCGTTGGGTGTTGGACATCTTGGATGAAAGAATCTACTCTAGCAGATGTAACTGCGTCCCGATGAGTCTTCCCAACTAGGTCCGGGTTTGTGTTACTCAATGTTATATTATTTTCTTCAGTCATAATATAGGTGTGTTAAAAAACGAATAGTTTATCTTAAACTAAGTTGCATTTACCTAATAGCTAAACACGAAAATCATAGGTACGTAACGATTCTGACAAATTGCTGACAATTATCGCACGGATTTGACGTGGCATTGATGTTTATGTACGCCTACATAGTTTTATTGTGTATTATATGACACTTAAACGAGTAGGCTTATGCCGTTACGACTAAGGCTTTACTAGGTAGCATAGAGAGTAAAAAAGTATTAAAGCCTGACAAGTGCCCATTTGGACCAGGCCATAAACAAGCCATAAATGACCTGGCCATGTTGCGGATTTTTAGTGGTACTAATTTATTTTAATGGCAAGACATATTCTTTAGAAGTCATCGAATGTCTTCAATGTAGGTAAACAAATTTACATCAAAACGAAATATTTCGTGATTATTAAAATAAATTAATAAATGTGCCAAAACTCATCCAAAACGATGTCAGAAAGCTTATTTTGAATACTATTAATTATTTAAAACAAAATGCACGAAAGATTGACTAATATTCCAATTCACAATGTTTTGAAATTGATTGATGACATGACCGGTAGTACTGACATTTCATATTATAGTAGTATTGTTTAAATTGGTAAGATTGGTTGGATTTAACAAATACACTTTTTTCTTATTCAAGGTATAGGTAAGTCTACAATAACAAATATATATAAAAAAGAAAATAACGTTACCGTTGTTGCTGCCAGTGAAAAAAAACGACAAATTTCAAAATTTAAAAAAAAGTAGGCGACTGAGAAAACCAATACACGCTGTCCCGAATATACATGACGTATGTATCAGTCTATATATTGTACTTTGTGGTATGTATAATTATTACCATATAACGTGCTGTTTGCAGTTACAATATCTCAGATCCTAATAGGCACTGATCAGGCTATATGTATAATATTATATGTATGATGGTCACCTTACATTGAAATTAAAACTTTTTTTTATAAAAGCTGATAATGCAAGTACCTACTCATACCGTGTAATCTCAAATCGAATGTCACTCTGTAGTAGTAGGTATACTGTTTTTCACGTAAAAAGAGTCCGGTGACAGCTGTCAACCCAGTACAAATTATGTCATTTTTGACGTATAATGACATAATTTGTACTGGGTTGACAGCTGTCACCGGACTCTTCTTACGTGAAAAACAGTATAATTATGTAAGCTTCGGCGACAATACAATGTATTACGTACATATGTTACCACGGAGCTGATCTAATTTATTTATTTAATCGTATGGCATTTATTTACGAACCGTGAGATCTTCGAGAAGACAATTAAGTACGGTTGCCTGTTGTTGCTGATCTAATGAGAGAGACAGAAGGTGCCCATAGCAACTCCTAAAGTACACAAGATATACTCTTCGTGTTTGGCCTGATTCGAACCGTCTCATCGTTGATTTTGTTTTGGAAAAGTACAGTCGGCCATAAAAGCTTATAACAAATAATTTTTAAGAAAAAAAAACCGACTTCAATGGGGGAGGCCGGTGAAAGATTATTATACTTAGATGGTGCACTCTTAGATTCCATACAATAAAATAAAAATGGCTATAAGTATGTTTATAATGGTAGAAGACTAAGTACCCTCAATTCCTCATGGAATCATGGAAAAACCTTGCTTGCTTGACAAACAAAAATAAGAGAACTAATCGCCAAACGTGAACTACGCGTCGTTGAAGAGTTTCGTTCTGATCATCATCAGCAGTTCCACTTCATCAAATGTAACTTTTATGAATGAAAATGCTTGATTAGTTCATGAAAATACTAAAATCACTATTTGTGTGCCTTTCACATTTGAGGAGTTCCCTCGATTCCTAATGGATCCCATCATCAGAACTCGAGCATGACAAAAATCAATCGTGAAAATAAAACTTGCTTAACAAACACAGCTAGAAGGCTAAATCGCCAAACGTGAACTTTTCGTCGTTGAAGAGTTCTGTTCTGATCATCATCAGCAGTTCCACTTCATCAAATGTCACATTTTTGTATGATAATGCTCGATTTGTTGATAATAACACAAAAATCACTATATGTTTGCCTTTAAGATTTGAGGAGTTCCCTCAATTCCTCATGGATCCCATCATCAGAAATCAAGCATGACAAAAATTAATCGTGAAAATAGAAACTTGCTTAACAAACATAGCTAGGAGGACAAATCGCCAAACGTGAACTTTTCGTCGTTGAAGAGTTCTGTTCTGATCATCATCAGCAGTTCCACTTCATCCAATGTCACATTTTTAGATGCAAATGCTTGAATTGTTGATAAAAACACAAAAATCACTATATGTTTGCCTTAAAGATTTGAGAAGTTCTCTCAATTCCTCATGGATCCCATCATCAGAACTGCATTTTGACAAAAACGGGACCAACTTGGATATATATACTTACAATCAAAAAAAGAATATTCCAAATCGGTTAAGAAATGACGGAGTTATGGAGTAACAAACATTAAAAAAAAAAAAAAAAAAAAAAAAAAAAACATACAACCGAATTGATAACCTCCTCCTTTGAAATTTTGAAGTCGGTTAAAAAAAAGGCCGTTGTCGGGTTTCCATAGTAAGCCGGCCCTTGAATCAATTTGACTCGGGGTTTTTTTGGTGAGTACCTCTTATGGTGAAGAATATTAATAATTAACCTAAGACGAGAAATAAATAAAGTGAATAATAATAATAATAAATAGTTTATTCACCAAAACATTCTTACTACACATTCATACACTTCTGCCAAACCACAGTGTGGTTTGTTGGCAGACGATTTATACTGAGTATCAACATCCTACTAGTGACGGTTGACTTATGATTTTTTGAAGTTTTTTCTTTAATGTATTTTTTTTCGGGATGTATTAAAGCGATTTGTTTCAAATTTTGATATGATATTCTTTATTTAGATAGGTATGTATCGAGACCCAAAAACCTAATACTAGGTGTCATATAAAAAAAGAAAAAAAACACACACAAATCACCTTTTTTATGTGGCTGTGAAGTAGTGACAGCTCTAAAAAAAAATCTAGTAATAGACCATATATTTGCCTTCTACTTAGATTACCTAATATCAAAATTTTCCAGGCGGTACTTGCTACCAAAAATCAACAAAATGTGTGGTCGAGTTCTGTATTCAATTGGCGTTTCTCAATGTAGTATACAAATTCGTGATCTCGATGACACTAAGTTGTCATTAGCATTTTACTCTTAAATACGACACAATGATAAGAAAACTCAAACATAATCGAAGAATTTGTATACCATTTTGAGAAACGCCGATTGAATACAGAACTTGACCACACATTTTGCTGATTTTTGGTAGGAAACCGCGTGGAAAATTTTGATATTAACGCAAGTAGTGGGTCAATGGATGGTCTATTACAAGAAAAAAAATTAGAGGTGTCACTATACTTCACAGCCACATAAAAAAAGTTTTTTTTTTCGTGTTTTTTCCCCTTTTTTTATATGACAATTAGTATTAGTTTTTTTGGGTCTCGATGCATATCTAAATAAAGAACATCATTTCAAAATTTGAAACAAATCGCTTTAATACATTGTAGAAAAAACTTCAAAAAATCATAAATTAAAAACCGTGACTAGTAGGCTGTTGATACTCAGCATAAGTATTCTTCACCATAAGAGGTACTCACAAAAAAACCCCGAGTCAAATTGATCCAAGGGCCGACTTACTATAGAAACCCGACTATGGCCTTTTTTGGCAGCAACTGTTTTGTTTTAAACATTAGTGTAGTGACTGAACCTTTCGTTTCGATCCAGGTCATATTTCCTTAAGTTAATAGAAAACGATCAAATTAATGAAATTTGCAACCAAAATAAAAATTGATTAATTTACTTTATTACAATTTTTTAATAATTCTGGTTCTTAAAATTTAAGTAAAAAATAAGTATAAATTCATTTCAACATTTCTTGGAATACATAAAAAATGGTAGCAGAGAGTTATCAGAAATGTCTATAAAACTGAATAAAAATAGGTAATATTAAACTTTTTTGATAATGGTAAGGGGGAAGTTGTAGTTTTATCTTCATGATAAGTATGTAATCGAGTATTAAAGATGCTGTAAAAAGTTTAATCAGGTAAAGTAAGTGAGAACGTAAATTGAAAATATGCAAATGCCAAATTAAACAACATTTATTTAGTTTATACTAATTTAATACAGCAAGTTTATAATTTACACATACTAACCCAATCTAGATACTTATAGTTTAATTTAATAAAATGTGAAGTTTCACTTCACTGCATTGCATTAATATAGATATTATATTCCTGATTAAAATTTTGGACATTATATAGTTAACATATTTAATTAATAGATTATGAATGTTATATTAATTCGTACGAATGCAAAACAGATATGCAAGAAACGAGGTAGGGGTGGTTCAGCTAGTCACACAAAAATAGTCACAGTTATTTCATACTAGACTAGGCGTTAAGGAAATAAACTCGCAACCATTTTCGATATTTAGTTTCTATAGTATAAAGTAATAGTATTTTAGGCCTTTTTGCTATTTCCATTTATTAAGAATGAATGACTTGTAATAAACTACAGAACTATCATCTTGTTACTAATACTATTAAACTTATTTCTACACTGGTATCCGCTACAAACTGCGAATTAAATGCGCGACAATCTCTCGCCCCAACTTGCCAAAGAGGCGTCCATCCGACTAGTTTATTGTGCTGACCTTCTACGTCAATGCGTCCGTAGAAGCAATATAACTTTCATTTCCGAGGTGTTGCGGCGCTGTTACGAATGGACACCAAGTTTTGCGAATAGACTTAAAGTATCAGTCGCCGATAGACTGGGATGTCTTGTTCCTGCACGCGAGGTGCGGAGCGGAGCAGCTCAGCAAGAGTGTAGAGGTCGTCCCTGGGCCTGTAGTTATTAGGCTGGTGCATCATGCCATCAGAGCGCTTCCTTGCAACCATAAACCTCTTCATCTTGTTGGCGTATTGTCTTTTGCGTCGGGCCTCCTCATACCTCTGCGCGAGTTCAGCTGGGTCTACTGGGTACACGTCAGGGTAGCCATGAGCCAGGGCCATGCGATTCTGCTCGGAAAAGTACGAAGGGTGATGGGGATATTCGCGTTCATGAGGGTTGAGAACCACAGGCTCATTGTACCAAACGTCGCCGTTCTCGTCGACCTCTGGTTGCTCTTCGTCGATTGAGTTCACGCGTCCGTAGAAACGGTCTGCACCCCATCGATTGGTGTTCCACTGCTGTTCTTGCTTGCTGCGCTCTTGAGCTTCCCACAGATTCAAAAGAGCTCGAACATCGGCAGCACTGAGGCCAGAGTCTCGCTTGCGGCGTTCAGAAACGGGCCTTTAAAACAGAAACAAGTTACAACAATCTCAAGATATTACATCAAAAATCATCAGATTCATCAGTCTTCATAACAATATGATTCTAGAGAATTATCATGGAAATTCGCAAAGTAACGCCTGACTCCATTGATTACTCAAAAATCATCATGGATTTTTTTCTCGGTCTTACCTGAAATTTTTCTTATTGCCACCAGAGTTCTTGGTAGCGGTTTTGGCTGATGCCGCAGCACCTCCTACTTTTGTACCACTGCCACGTTTGCCGCGGCGAATATCACGATGGTCATGGGTCGCCGAATCAACTGGCGACAGAGCATCGTGTTCCTCGGGCCTGATAAGAGATACATAATTTATAAAATTTCGGTAAAATTCTAAAGATGAAAAGGGAATGTTATTTGTATTTTACTTACTTAAGGTTCTTCTTCCCTGAGCCATTTTTGGTGGCTACCTTAGTGGCAGCCCCGGCTCCTCCAACCTTGGTCCCGCTCCCTCGCTTACGCCTGCGAGTATCGTATTCTGAGTTCAAGCTCTCCATCGCCGGTGGCTCTCCGTACAACATAGGTCTCATAATAAGGTTATCACTATCAACATCGCCGGACGATGGCGCGACATCGTAACGTTGCGCTACCCCTTGTTCATATCCCTCAGAGTTTCCTAAAATAAAAATTACAATTAATGGAAAAGAGTTAGAATCGAAGAAATTAATAAGTACTTAGTGAAATATTCGTTCAAAATTCAACATGGATTGAATAAGGTACATTATCCGTTAAAAGAGCATTCCGTTTGCTGAGAGTCACGCAGTAGAAGTTATTCAAGACGGACAATAAGCATGACAGGCATCAGGAACTATCCCATTAAGAAGATTGGACGTGAGTGAGGCTCGCTTTGGTGTGGCCATTGTTACCTTCTTCGCTGAGTGCGAGCGGATACGGTTCCAAATCGTTTTTGTCGCTCTTGTTGAGGAATAAAGACTGTGTGTCGTCTTTTGCTTGGTCCCAATTTTCTGGTAGTTCACCAATTGGACCGGCATCTAAAATTCAATTTAGTGATTTGGATCTAATTGATAAAAATATAGTATTATTTATGTAAAGGCTCATACCTAAGCGAGCTGCGAAAATATAGAAAAAGTATCACGAAATTATGTGGGAATTATTGCATGATATCATGCAAACGGATAATATTAAGAAAAAAGTCGAGAGCAGTTGAACGCATAACCCTCATGCAACATACTTTGAAAAACTTTTTACCATTACTTTCATGAAAATAACATATATTTATATCAACACGTCATTTTGAAGTTAAAGATGTGAAGAGGATGTCTATATTTTATGTACAGTGGATAGGCTTCTCAAAATATAAACTTTGTTAATCAGAACCCTCAGATCAATAATCTAAAAATAGCGATAGTCCAGCTATTATATGAGAGGTAGTTGATATCTCTGTAAGGAACTACGCAGCTCCGGAACCGCGCAGACACTTGTTGCTAAATTTAGAGCGCAGCGGGCACCGGCTGATCAATACACGATATCAAAACAAAGTACTTACGACATTTAAAAAACCTGTTAAAATATTTACTCGTAAATAGCAGTCACAAAAGGCTCATAAAAGAAATATATAAAAAAAAATTGTAGATACCTACTAAAGAAAATTGCATAGTCTATTTCAACATACCTTTGTTGTTCGTAGGGGTAGGTACAGCGTGGACTGCGAGAAAAACCGCGAATAACGCGGTCAACGAAATAAATAACATGTTCGCGCCAGTACCAGATCCAATATGAGCAGTTAATTTAAAAGTGGCAAAGACAGGACCGGATGCGATTGTTAGGTGACCACTTGCGGGGAACGAGTGTCGCCTATCAGAGCTCACTGGAGAGAAAACCCGGTGCTGTTGTCGATAAATTCGTAACATGCGCAGTAAGGAGCCCGCGCACAGAGACGGACTGCCGAATAAAACAGCCTCTCTCGATGACGTAGGTGGTTTTCGGGCAGGGATTGTAAAACCGTTTTTATTTAAAAACATGTGCTTGCCAGCTAGCGATGCAAATATATATATATATATAAAGACATGAGTGAGAGTGACGCGTTTCATCATATTTAAAATATATATATATATATATATATATTTTAAATATGATGAAACGCGTCACTCTCACTCATGTCTTTAAAGTCGAATATAGCTCAACATGTTTAATATGTCTCAAACTGTTGTTTTCTACAGGGAGGAACAATACCACGGACTTTCCTGAAAGTATGTTTTCATTTCAATCATGTACAATCGACTTGTAATTATTAAAAACGTGTGCTAGAAAGAAAAAATATATAAATACGAGTATAAGTAGCAACAGCAACCCTATTGATGAATATTGATGTTAAACAAGCTATAACTCGAAAACGCTTACGAATATTAATATAGTTTAATTGGCAAAAGTATAGTACCAAGGCTAACCTATTCCCTGTTTACAGGAACGTCCATCGTTCTGTTCCACCCGGTATATATAGGTATATATTTTTTGAATTAATTAATTACACAATATTGGCTATGTGCGCGTCTGAAACGTCAAACGTCAAAGGTCCCGTCCCGAGACAATGTCAAAACTCAGAGATGTCAAATAATGACACATGAATATTTTATTTACTTTAGTAAACGAGAAAGACCCCGTATTGGAAATTTTACTAAAATAAATAAGAGAATAAATAAATACATAGGTACAAACGAAACGAATCGTAGGAAACCGTTAAGAAACCAATAGAAAACGTGAAAGTAAATTTGACAGTTGTCCCCGGTAAGTACACATTTCTGCCATGGTGTGCACTACGATCGCCTAGCTTACCCCCACCACCTACTTCGCTCATAGCCAATACAAGTACCTTAACCACAAAGCCGAATGTAAACGAACGACAGTACCTAGCGACAGATAAACTGTACGTGGTTTTCGTTTTAATACCTGGAATTAAACTTTCTAAATCTTACCGCAAAAAATAATACCTACTTATATTCTAAGAGATATTCAGTGCCGGATGATGCCCTAAGCAGTCCACACCTGTGGCCCCCCTCCCCCTTTTTTTGGTGCTGCTTATGGTGCCCCCCAAGACGTGATGCCCTAAGCAATTGCTAAATTTGCTTATGGGGTAATCCGGCTCTGGAGATATTGTTGTCATTCTGGTTTTGTCTTCATCGCTATGTATACTCGTATGTCTATATTTACGATATTAAATATCTGTATTACTTAAATATCACTATTCATTTAATTTGAAGGGTCAGATCAAATATATTCCGCCAATCAATAAAATAGCGTAATGCAATTATACCTTATTTAAAACCGGTAAGGATCCTTGGTTTCGAGTCCTGACCTTGCCTTGATGTTAATGCCTGTATTATACTTGTCACTATACTAGAACTTAAGGGAATATAAGTAAAAAAAGTGTTTATCAAATCATAGCCTTTTCGTATTAAAATAGGATCATTCATGTGAGTGGAGCAAGGGGACTTTATTCTTACGTATATTTATGATAATTGGTAGACGAACCATTTTGCAGCACCATATATTTAAAGCTGCTTCGAGGTTAATGAATGGTTTAAGTCTCACAGTCAGGCACGACGCGTAGGTACACTTAGGCTTTCCAGCCGGCGGGGACGTCCACCGCGCAATCGCGACAACACAGTCAAATATAAACACATACAGTCTCTATTCATTCTGGTACCGCCGCATATGTTTCCAGGTTATATTAGTCCTGTTGTTGCCACCTCCGGTTCCGATGGTGGGATCCATGAGGAATCAAAGGAACTCTTTTAAATTTTAAGGGAAACATATATGTTAGTATTTTCGCCAACAAACCAAGCATTTGGATTCAGAAAGTAGCAGTTAGTGAACTGGAACTGATAAAGAAGACCACGGATGGTCATCCTAACCTCCAAGTGTCTCATGGGTGGAGTTAAGATATTTTGATCAAGATAGTTAAGCTGCTATGACGAAGTCAATTTTAACGGTCATCGTGGTTACCATTAACCTGCTCTGATGATTGAAGCCGGAAGATAGGCAAAGGAACTTCGTAATAAAACTATGTAGCTAAGGCGTGTTTGGGCTTATTGGATTTGACTCGAGAAGCGTTATCCCAGTTCAATCGCATTGCATGCCTTTTAAACCGAGGAGGAGGTTCTCAGATCGTCTGCATGTTTTCTTTTTTTAAATGTATGTTCCCTGATAACACTTGACCACGATGTTCGATTCCGATTTATGTACCTACCCCCAAGTTGGTCCCATATAAATTTGGTGAAAGTTGATGATGGGATCTAGGAGGAATCAAGGGAACTCCTCGAATTTGATAGACACGTATATGCCGAATTCAGTATTTTCTGGTAACCAAGCATTGGCTCTCGGAAACCACAAAGTTGGTGAAGCGGAACTGGTGATGATGATCACAGTTGTCATATGGAGCTCCTCAATGATGATGACTTGACAGATTCTAATGAAATTTCGTTGACGTAGCAACTAATGCTCGTAATAATACATATTTTGAACTGGAACTTATGATGAGGAACTGAAGGTCAGTATGGGTTCCCTGAGGAATCGACGGAACTCCTCAAATATCATGGGTCTGTAGTACCCACCTTATTTGCCACTTGCTATCGGAAAGCAGTAAATGGGGAGGAAATGTAAGAAAATCATGTGTATGGCATGCCACAGTACAAAATTGGAGTCGTTTTTTTGGGTACTTATAAATTATTATGTATCCAAACAGTTGATAAATAGAGTATTATTATTACATTTTATATCCCCCTAAGAAGCTAATATACCCGTATACTAGAGAACAAGAAGACTGTTCTATTTTCGGGTTAAAGACATTTATACCTCAAGCGAAATAATTTCACTTGATGAGATAAAATATTTTTCTCAAACATGCAATGAAATATTGATGTTATGTTCCTTATAATAGGCTGCGAAGTATGACGTTTCAGGTGCGGCTAGGACAAGAGGTCGTTAATGGAATTTCATACAAATCTTGCAGGCCTAGGCCGGCAAAGTCCTCTTTTTTAATTCCATTCCACATAAATTTGTGGCACAGGCGTCATGACATTCTGCCACTATGCGTATTAAAAATAAAAAAAATTTTTTTGTTGTTTATTTCATTGCATGTTTGAGAAAAGCACTATACATACCTCGGCGGGAAATTCGGGGTGGCCCGCCTTAGACCTATCCGTATATATGTCTTCGGCCGGCAACCCCTTTCGTCCCGGCCTCTGTAGTAATGTGCTATTAAACATTGTTTTTGAGCGTTTACAAGTAGGTAGGTACAAAGGTATTTTAACAAACCATTCCGGTGTTCGATAAAGAGCAAAACCTAACGTTTTACTTTTCAAATAATATATATAGTTTTCCTAAGGGCGTTTTCACATTGCACGACAGGATATCGTTATCATGTCTTATTGGCCCCTTTTTAGCCGTCTGCGCGACGCAAAGGAGGGTAATGTACTTAACAGTCTATGTATGTATGTTTGTTCCTTTGTGGCAATCTAGAGACCAGACGCGTCGGCCGATTTTGTTGATTCTTATGTCAATCGATTCGTCTTAATAGTCCGAATGTCACTAAAGACATTTTTTTACGCAGTCGGGTTTTTTATTTTATTGTTTGCTTGTTATTATCACACGATACATCCATATCACTATACGTATCACGTGAATATTGACCCCAATGTGTCGTGCAATATGAATAGTTAGCAGATTTCCATAAATTTTTATCCGTATTGTATTCGGCCCCATAACGATATCATGTTGTGCAATGTGAACACAGTCTAATAAGAGAGGTTATTAAAAGCTGTCGGTTTTCGTACATTACCTTCAAGTCAATTTTTAGGGTTCCGTACCAAAATGGTAAAAAGGAACTGTTATGGTGTAGGTTTGTCTGTCTGTTGTATAGCTAAATATCTCAGGAACTCCTTATCCTATCGATATGAAATTTGGAATTGTTATAAAAAAGTATAACCCAGCAGATGCATTGAACATATGTCATTTTTAAATATTTTTTATTTTCTATGAAAATGTACCGATACACGCTTGAATTGCACATTCTAAAACAGCTTTTTCTTTTTTTCTAATAAAATAATCATTTATAAAAAAATATGAAACTATTACACAACGCAACGTTGATATTAATATAGGTAAATTTATATTACAGGAAAATATAAAAATTATGTATATCTCTATCAACATTACATATTTCTTTATAATTAAAAATAATTTCTACACTAAGTTTTGTATAATGAAAGATACCGATAGATGGCGCTGTATCCATGGCATTCCATTTCATTACACCTGAATTAATGGGGTCGGGATGGAACACTCGGTGCGCGAGTCGGACACACACTTAACCGGGTTTTTTAGGTATACGTAGAGTGGCATAGGTATGTTTCTTTCTACCATGTTACGCAAAAGTGAAACTATTATCGTTGGTTGGGTCACACACACACACACATGTTGGGTCACATTCCCAGTTCATCCCTGACACCCCGAAGTAAAGACCCAGGCTAAACGGAGTGCTATATAAAAGATGAGTTAAGCGCTGCGACGAGACGGACGGCGTCGTTGCTTATTAATCTCGGTACATTAAATATTATGAAACTGCGACTGACGAACTGGAAATGAGTTTTCCTCGTAAATTACTTTGGGCCCTAGGTAACGAGTTGGGCTAGAGCATACCTACTTAACACCTTATAAAGTTTAATGGTGCATGAAACTTGAATTTTATGGTTTGATGATGCATGCACCCTGATGGAGGGGCAGGGCGGGGCCAGGTTTTCCGAATACGTTTGCTAGTCCGAGTCTAAGTAACCTGTTTTCTCAAAAGTGCAGTGGTTAAGCCGAAGGGGAACAGAATAGGGGATAATCTCCGGAATCACCCACCAGATTTTTAAATTTTATATCAATTAAATGGACCTTCGGGTTGGATGAGGCTTTATTTCATCCTGCCCTGTGTAACTTTTGTTCTTTGCTAAGTTAATTATCAGATCAGTGACTCGCAGGTGGTCGTATATTATTATAGGCAATAAGTAGTTAATCCTATTTTTATTTATATGGCAGATAAACTAAACATATTGGACAAAAATTAACTACACTCAACAGAACATAAATAGAATGTCCCACGAATCTACAAAATTGACTGGCTTCATCACAATGCCCGACATTCCAGTTCAAGAAGATCCAATCTACACTACAATTCTGACTCCACAAATGTCGTTTGAAGCATACCGAGATTTTAACAACAGTCATCTTCTCGTTCAGACACTTAACGGACAGCTCGACTCGCGACTTAAATTCGCCGGGGTACATTTAGCATCATAAACATAAGTAGATTTACACACGTACAACACATTCTACAATTTTATTGTTTGGAGATAGGGCCATAGTAGTTTGTTAACAAAGCCAAGGCTTGAAAGCCACCCATTTCAGACAACATACTTGACAGACAGCGTCCGAACGCTAAGAACCAACCAACACTGCTTTTACTTTACTTTTTTACTTTCCAAGATATACGCCATTTAGTCATGTTTTTCCATATGAATTACCACACAGATTTTTTAAAGTTCTGTTATTTTTTCTGAGTGATCGTAATCTTTCAATAACTACGTAAGGAAGTTTTTGAAATCAAATAAAATTGCGACTTTTTTACTGCTTGTATTCACATGATATTCAGATGCAAATCTCCCTGAATACCTACATTTTCACAGAAACTAAGAAATAACACAAAATCTTAACCACTCCATAATGGTCTGAAGTTAATCACTCTGTATCTGTAAGTTTTTTAAGAAATTTTATCGAAAATAGAGCTGTAGACCTCGCATTTTAAGGCCCCTTACGCACTAGCGGTTGGCCGCTAAGGCGGTTCGTTTGAGCGGCCAGCCGCCTGACGCGGTTGTTATAGCGGCTGGACGCTATGGCGGTCAACCGCGACGAAACAAGGTTCCGAAGTAAACAAGGAACCCTTATACTTAGTTTCGCCATGTCTGTCCGTCCGTCCGTTTGTCCGCGGCTTAGCTCACTATAGGTTATAGCAAGGGGCTTGCAATGGGCGGCGCGCGTCGCGTTTTATACCCACTGCTTGCAAAGCCCGAGGTGATCAGTCAGGCGAGGGCCGGCGCTGCGCGAGCACGCGTGTCGTGTCGCGATCCGCCTCCGCCGCCGACTTGAATACGACGAACCGCGCGTAAATAACTCCTATTCATAATGTGGATGTCTTTACAGAGAATCAAATATAAACAAGTCACTAATTGTATATAAACTTTGTTATTGTAAAATGCAATCATATTAATTTCTAAATTTTCAATTCAAGTCTTTTTTAAATTTTTTTACTTAAATTTTTTTTTACTCCTATTTATTCTGTGGTTTATAAACCCACGACTAAATTGTTAATCACAGACAGGACGTCCTCCATGCAGGCTCTGCAGAGAGGGCTATCTGTAACACCTAAAGTGAAGAGGTGCTTGTTTAGTAAGGCATGTCCAGTTATGGCCCCTGTTAGGAGACGGAGTGCTGGCCTTTTCAGCTGCATCAGCTTCCTAGACAATCCGGGGTTGATTGTCGGGAGGGCCTCCCTGGTTTGCCTGCAGGTACCTAGGTTATGCCAGTATTTTTGGTGTTCTACCTTAGTGTTCTGTCGTAGTGTGCTGCGCAGCCATGCAGGAGGTAGAGGTATTATAGGCTCTGGACCCTCCATGCTGGAGTCTGAACCCTCTCTAGCTAGTGCATCCACTGCGTCCTTACCACGTGAGTTACTGTGACCTTTGATCCACTGCAGGGTAATTCCATTGTCGGTACATGCCTCTGTTAGAATCTTGTGGCACTCGTATATTAGCCCTGATGTTGTTGTGTGCTTTTGCAGAGCTTGTAGCACTGATCGACTGTCAGAGAGTATACGGATGGGATATCTCCTTACCTCCCTGGAGACGATTGCGTGGGCAGCCATTATTATGCCCATACACTCTGCCTGGAAGACTGTGTTGTGGACTCCTAATGGTGTCGAGATATGTATGTTCAGGTCTTCGGAGAATACACCCGATCTTGTGCCTGACCTTGTCTTAGACCCGTCCGTGAAGATTCTTAATTCCCTAGGGTTAAGATCCTCGTGGGAGGTTTCGAGCAGTTGTATTTTGTACTTTTTGTCAAAGACGAATTGTCTGGGTATCATATCGTTTGTCGCCTCTATGAGAGGTTCCTTACCTATTGCCTCGTATAGTATTTCGGTATGTGGTACCCTAGGCAACCGCCAGAGTTGTTGTTTCTTAAGCCGTATAGCAGAGGCTAGGGCCTCTTGCCCGATGAAGAGGTGTAGCGGCGGTAGTTCCGTGATGACTTCCAAGGCCGCGGTAGGCGTGGTTCTCATGCAGCCTGTGGTCGCCATGCATGCCAATCTTTGGAGACGTTGTAGTTTAGCTTCGACTGTGGCGTGGTGCGAGGCCACCATACTATGGCGCCGTAGCTTACCATTGGTCGGATTACTGCCTGGTAGAGCCATAGAGTGATTCTGGGGTTAAGTCCCCATGTTCTACCTACCATTCTACGACACTGCCAGAAGGCGACTGTAGCGGTTAGTGAACATTACCATCTCAGTCTTCCTTGGGTTGACCGATAGTTCGTTGTCGCTGCACCAGCGTTCCACGATAGAGTGCGCAGAGCGGGTGACATCACAAACTGTACCTGCGTGGATGCCGCTGGTGAGTATCGCTATGTCATCGGCATATCTAATGGCGTAGTGACGACTGTTGTTTAGCTCGGTGATCAGGTCGTTTACCACCATGTTCCGAGGAGTGGTGAAAGGACACCTCCTTGGGGGCAACCTTTTGCCACACGTGCTTGTCTTGTTCTGTCCTCCCCGAGTCTGATGACTCTCTGGCACAACATGTTATTTATCCATTTTATCATAGCTGCGCTCACTCCATGTCTCACCAGTGCCGCAGTTATGCTGGTAAATTTTGTCTTGTCGAAGGCACCTTCAATGTCAATAAAGGTGCCTGGACACATGGTCTTGTTTTTGATCGCTACTTCAATTTTGGTAACCACCGCGTGAAGAGCAGACTCTGTTGACTTACCTGAACTGTATGCGTGTTGGTTCGGGTGTAGGGGCAGATGGACTAGTGCGTTCTCCCTCAGGTGCCTGTCACATAGCCTTTCCAAGGTCTTTAGCATAAAGGAGGTCAGGCTTATTGGTCTGAACGACTTGGGGTCCTAGTCTCCCTTACCTGGTTTTGGTATGAAGATGACTTTGACTTCTCTCCATTGTCTCGGCACGTGCGTGTGTGCCAGACAGGCACACAGGATGGTGGTGATCCTGTGGGTCAGTCTCTCCCCACCCCCTTTTCATCAGTGCAGGAAATATTCCGTTTGGTCCTGGTGGCTTGAACGAGTCAAAGCTGTCTATGGCCCATTGTGTTCTGCAGGGTGTAATTACCTCGTTGGCCAGTCGCCATCCTTCTTCTGTTGGGATGGTTTCCTCATCCGACCACTCGATTGGACTCGTTATTTCGCAGTCCGGGAAGTGCGTCTGTACGAGTACGCACTGTGTTTCCTCAGGTGAGTTGGTGAGGGTGTTGTCTGGCTTTCGTAGGGATCCCAAAGTTATGGTTGGATTGTTGGAGAGGACTTTCCTTACCCTGTTAGCCTGTGTGGTTGTCTCAATGTTGGTGCAGAAGTTTCGCCATGAGCTAGTGCTTCTGTATCTGAGCCGTTTTTTATACCTGGACTTGGTGTCCTGTAGTTGTCCGTTTCGGAAGCAGGGTTGGTCTACGCTGGAGCTTGGGATTCAGGTGCCTGGTAATTGGCAACCGTCACCGTGGCGTTCTCAGTGGGAGGGAGGGTTGTAGTACCGGCATCCGTGGTGGTAGTCGTTTCGGCTGGTGGTTATTCCACGTACTTGCCTCGGGATCCCTCAAACTTAACGTACACCGAGCCCAGCATGAAGCTGAGCCGGCGCCCGCGTTCAATCAGGGATCCCACTACCGTCTCCGGGATGCTGAGGGTGACGAACGTCTCCGTCGCCTGTTTATCAAATCTGTGGCGCAGCCATTTGTCAATGTCTGCGTTGTACTGTCTTGGCCGGCTAGTCGCGACTGTCTCATCTTGCGGCGCTGCTTTTTGTTGTTTTTGTGGTACCCTGCCTTGGCATCTGGAGCTGGCACCACGCGCTTGGCGCGTTTAGCCTTCGACGCCTTCTTTTTTTTCGGCAAGTTCCACCCAGCATTCAGCCGCAATGTCGCCTCGTCCCATGCGGGTTCCACCGCGGCGGTCAGCTTCGGTTTGGTGGATTTATCCCCCACTGAAGCGTCCGCTTCAGCTTCTTTCAGCATTGCTATAATAGCTCACTAATAACCGTTACTACTAGAAAGCTGTAATTAAATTAGGTATGGGTATACATATCAATCACGTCAACAAAACGGTAAAATAAAATTTTGGGAAAAAAAATTTTAGAGTACCTCCCCTCCATGTAAAGTAGACTACAGCTAAGTAGACATTACTAGTTAACAAGTATCAGTCGCGATCTTAAGAAATGTGCTCAGAAAAAGCAAAACTACTTCAGATATGTTGTTAGTTATGCCAAATAAAGAGTAAACCTTCAATGAGCGTTCGTGGCCCAGCGGCACCCGCGTACCGCGTGTGGTAAGCGAGGTTAAGCAATGTCGGGCGAGGTCAGTCCTTAGATGCGTAACCGCTTTGAGTGGTTACTAACTGAGCGTTGAACCTCCGCGCGGCTTGAGAACTAACAGTCAAGTTGCCCACTCACTTGACAAGCCTAATCCCAATAAAGTCTAGTTTGCCCCTCAGGTTGAAAGGTCAGATGGCAGTCGCTTCCATAAAAACTAGTGCCTACGTCAACTCTTGGGATTAGGTAGCGGACCCCTGGCATCCTTCAGGATACAACTGTACCTACTGGGAGTAACGCTAGGAGAATGATGAATCATTTTAAAGGCCGGCAACGAACTTGCATCCCCTCCGGTATTGCAGGTGTCCATGGGCGGTGCTAATCGCTTACCATCAGGCGATTAATCAGCTCGTTTGCCTCCTATTTCATAAAAAAATACACCTATACAAATTTTCGATGTTTTAAATACGCATAATGTCACGGGTGGACAGGTACGGAACCCTACATTGCGCGTCGCTCGATACAAACTTGGCGGCCCCAATTTTTATGCCGTGCATTATATATAGATTGATTGTCAATTTCGTAGCAAACCTAAAAAATATGAAAAAAAAACCGGTCAAGTGTGAGGCCGACTATCACGTCATGTGAAAAGTGATTATATGCTCAGTGATGTGAAAAGATTTCAATAATTTTTGTTTTATTTGAAACAAGGTATTCTCATATGAGTTTACATTACAAAACTACATGCAAAGGTGATTAAATTACAAACTTAGTTTTGAAATGTATTTTGATGAAAAAAAAAACTGTGGAGATATCGTTATATTTTCCCTGTAAAATATAGGTATATTGATTTGATATTAGCGTAGCGTTATCGAATAATTTAATATTTTTTTCTTGGTAAACCTCGCAGAAAATGGGGGCAGAGAGGAACGGTATTTTTAGGGTTCCGTAGCCAAAATGGTTAAAACGGAACCCTTATAGATTCGTCGTGTCTGTCCGTCCGTCCGTCCGTATGTCACAGCCGATTTACTCGGAGTCTATGAGCACTAGAATTATGAAATTTGGTAGGAAGGTGTATGCTATGAACCGCTACAGAAATATGATGTGAAATGTGTGTCTATGAACCGCTACAGAAATATGATGTGTTATTTAATTTAATTTAATCGTATGGCATTTATTTACGAACCGTGAGATCTTCGAGAAGACAAGTACGGTTGCCAGTTTTTGTTGCACTTTTATCACCACCCAGGGGTCACGTGTAGGGTAACGGTGGGTACTCCCTACGGACGTGGTGCAACTTGGACCCCCCTTTGTCAAGTGAGTGTTAGAAATATGATGTGTGATGTGAAATTATGAAAAAAATATTAAACAGTGAAATTATAAAAAAATATAAAAACATGTAACAGGGGGGGGGGGGGGTCAAAAAATTTTTTTAATGTACATAGGCGTGTGGAGTATCAATGGATAGACCTTCAAAAATGACTAAGAGGTTTCTAAAAATCTTTTCCATTTAAGTCAACCGTTGGTGAGATATCAGCTGTCAAAGCACAGAATAAGTAATAGTAGGGGAAAGGGGGGGACAGTGGATCACGGGGAACAGTGAATATAACGGTCTAGCGCCATCGTCTCACGCAAACACTCAAACGCTGACGCGTGTTTGCGTACTGAAGTGGTATTCTTGTAAAAGTATTGGCTTGTGGCGTAAAGACGTACGTCTCCACCTCTAGTTATCACCTCAACGGTCGCCCCACCTTAAACGCTCGCTCCATCTGTCATATGTCAGCCAGTACAGTCTAACTCCTATATACGTAACATGGTTTTAATTTGATAAAATGTAGGCTTTGCACTTGATATTTCATACACAAATTTTGTAAAAATAATTTTCTCTTTCATTCGTAGTGTTTTTTTAATCAATAAGCGGTTTATATTACTTGAATCAGGATAGTTTTAATGCATAAATCCATCGATTAGTACGTCGATAACTAGAACATCACTAGAGGTGAGATGGTTTGACAGTTACACGTATTCGCAAAGTATTTTTGAAAAGGTGGGGACGCACGCCACGACACGTTAATGTCAAAAACGTTGTCCCCACCTTACACCTCTAGCAATGTAGGTGTAGTTGCTATGGTGGGTGGCCGTCGCGGGCGTAGTTGCTATGGTCGTTGCTAAGGCAGTTGACATTTGGTGTCAGTAGTATATTTCATGTGCTAAGATGTTTAAAATAGACATCTATAATGTAACAAGAAATCAGTATTTCAGTCTGAAAAATTAATTTCCTTTTGTTGGGGATCATTATTTAACCATGCCTTTGGTTCTCCACATAGAATAGATGTCTTCTATTGTAAATTCCAGTGATGTGATGGACAGGTAACCTATTATGTAAATTTGTTTTGCCGAGTGTTTATGAAAATTAACATGTAAATTGGAAAGAAAATGTGCCTAACACTTTGATGAATCTAATGTCCACCTACCTAAATATTTATTTCATGTTAGCTGGGAGAGGTTTGCCGATGATTTAAGTACCAAGTACTAGTTGCCGAAAGCATGTTAAGTGTTTTTTTATTGCAGGATTATGGAGAAATTCTACTTGGTGATCATGCAATGTAAGCTGCAAAATGCAACAAATACAGCTGTAAGCAGTACCAGGAAAAATATTTCAACCATTCATAATGATAAATATATTCCGGCTTAGTAAATTAGTAAAATGAAGAACCAGAAGTTAATGACAGTATAAGGACCCTTTCAATGCTTATTCATTATTTACTCTTTCTTCATAGGATAGCATTTGTTGTAGGTATTATATTTTAGAATAAAATTAAGAATATTTTATTTTATTTTTTATTAATACATTATAAAAACACCAACACAAAAAGATAGCCTAGTCAAACAAGAAAACCCCTGTGTTGTACTGGGCGAAAAAATCACACTTGCTGCGTTACCACTTTGGATCAGTTGGATGGCGATGGATAACCTTTGCACCAGACAAGAATCAGAGCATCAAACCCTCTCCTAGTTTCGTCGCCTTCCTTCATTTATGAAGACTAAAGCGTCAGGCTCCCAGCACCCTATATATTTGTCTCGCTTTTAAATTTTTGAATAAAAACAGGCTTGTATGTTAGTAACTATTGTTCCCGTTATATGTATAATTGTTATATAAACAATTTTAGACATACGCACTTATATACACATATTATTATATCATCCCCTGACCGTGATGGCTCCAACATCACCTGTGGCCCTTATGTGGGCCCTGGGTACTAGATCTCCTGTAGCTTATGAGTAAGTAAGAGAATGTATGTAAATAAAATGCAAGTTATTATAAGTAATTATGTATAGTACAGGTACTCTTTAATTATAGTACAGGTCGCCCATTTCTCTAAAATATAACCGACAAGTATGACAATGCAGGATATCGATAATTTTTATGTTTGTTCTTTTGCGTTGTATGTTCTCGATCAGTCATATACGACATCTTATCACTGCTGCCAGTTGTTTTAATTTTTCATTCAGTTCTCGGTTTCTCGGTGATCGGAAGCCGTTACTCCATCATGACAGCTGCAGCATTAGACCCGGCTTGCTGCATGCTTCGTATCTTCCTTTGCAGGTCGTGTTTGTTAGTGCATATGCTGCGCGCTTGTGGCCGTATATGATTACCATTATATCATGTACAAAATTACAGAAAATTAAGAGCATAGAATTAAAATTATATAAAATCAAATAAAATAAAAATAAAAATCATTTATTCATTATAATTTGCCTATCGTTGCTATGCGATGCGACCGAGCGCTGTGTAAGCCGGGAAAATATTCTCATCAAAGACATTGTATAGAACTATACGAGACCGCTATCTTTTAAAACCTTGACAGTTAAAATTAATCTTTATGTCTAAAGTCACAAGACTGTTTTTAAATTATTCACAGATGTAGTGCTAGTGCTTGAAGTTATCAATGCTGCTCTCAAGTGGCGGTCGTGGGTTCGAAACCTGCCTCGTATTAATGAGTTTTTTGGAACTTAAGTAATACGGAGTTTAATTTGATATTTACCATCGGGTGAAGGAAAACATCGAGAGGAATCCTGCATAGATCTTGAAAGCTATTTCTGTTTTGAAAGTTGCGTGTTTACATTTTTGATCACTAATTCTGTCATCGAGGTCAACGGTCCCTAATCATGAGTACGGCGTTTCTTTTAGCATTAAAAGGGTTTACTATATAAAACTCCTTTAGGAGGGGGTAAAATGACTGCCGCTGCGATAAGTACTCATGAATCTCACGATTAAGGTCTGCGAACCGGTCTGAAACATGTCGAGCGATAGTTGACCTTAACGTCGGGGGGTCAACGTGAATGACCCGTTTCATCATATTTTAATATGTTTGAAACTCACGGGAGCTTTCTGTATACAATTTTAATAATATTTCAAATTAGGGCGCAGTTTGACCTTAGAAAATTGTGACGTCATTAGGTAAATTTGCTTACAAACAATACTAAGCGAGCGTTTTTGACGCTTCGTAAAAAGTTGCTGATTTGACTATCAGTAAAATACAGTATAATCTTATACGCCCCGACCGACAGGATTTCAGGGCCCTTTCCAGCGCTCGTATATTTTTTCTCTAACAAATTGGACCTTTACCTATTTGTACTTCTGAGTATTTAAAAATTTGGTTTCATTCAAGATGTATATATAGGTCGATTCACAAGAGCTGGCGCGGAATGTCTATGAAATTAATGACAGTTACATACATTTTTCGCGCCAGCTCTTGTGAATCGACCTATATAATTCCTTAACTTGTGATTAACAACTTTTAAGTTAAAGATTGTTTTATTTCTTTTTATACCACGTCGGTGGCAAACCAGCGTACGGCCTGATGGTAAGCAGTCACCGCAGCCTATGGACACCTGCAACTCCAGGGGTGTCACATGCGCGTTGCCGACCCTTTAAAAATGTATAAACTCCTTTCTTGAAGAATCCCATACTGTGGTTACTCGGGAGAACCTCGGCAGGGAGCTCATTCCACAACCAGAGCGTCCGAGGGAGGGAGTTCCTCTGAGACCGTACCATACGCGACCGTTTAGGTTTCTAAGGTGTGAAGATGAATGCCCTGCCGACGGCGAGCAGTGCGATGATAGAAAGCGGCCGTCGGCATCATGTTAAAAAATTGTTCTTTCACTCTGTTGATTGAAGACCTCCATAACATAAGTTTTATTCCAATGAGTAGGTACTATCAACAATCTTGTGGTTTATTTAATACATAGTTTAATTTTATTTGTAATATATCTCTCAAGTTATATACGTAAATTTTGATCAAAATAGTAAATAAATTTCCTTCGGCCCGCTACTACAGTAGTCTCTCCTTTTATTTAGTATTTTGTACATCTATGATACCGGTTTAGGCATTTGCTGTCAAAATTGACAATCGATGAGTTGATTTTCTTGTAAAGAGGTTTAGTAAGTAGCAAGTCGAGTCAGAAAAGGCAGCGGGTTGTAACGGAGATCCAACCATGAATTATGTATGAGTAAATATTACTTAAGTCTTAATTTTCACTTCTAATCATTCCGTATGAATTAGAGAAAATGTAATAACAAATCTATACTCAATTTACAAAGAGCGGTAATACACGTCTGATTTTTAGGGTTCCGTAGCCAAAATGGCAAAATCGGAACCCTTATAGATTCGTCATGTCTGTCCGTCCGTCCGTATATGTCACAGCCGATTTAGTCAGGGACTATACATATGTTATATATTTTGATTTAACTTGAATGCTCATCCGGTTTTTAGATTATTGTGTTTGTGTTCTGTACTAACTAACAGTAGTTTTGTAAGACTTTTGTAATAATTATTAACACTTTATGGGCAATGCCTGAAATAAAAAATGGTGTCCTGGACCTTTGGAAGGCGTGCGCGGAGCCGAAGTACCGAGGTACCAAGTAACAACCGAGTACCACATAGCCAACACGAAGAGGCACTTTTGACAATTTAATGAAATGCAAGGGGTACACCGAGCGGATGCTGTCCCTGCCCGTATCATGGGACGCACGCAGAGACAGCAACACAATTTATTATTATTATATGAGCACTACAATTACGAAATTTGGTAGGAAGGTGTATTCTATGAACCGATATAGAAATGTGATGTGAAATTACGAAAAAATATTTAAACTGGGGGGCACCCCATGTATTTAACAGCAGGGTCATAATTTTTTTTTCAATGCACATGTGCATGCTAGAAAGTAAGGGAGAAACAATCAAAATAAACAAAGGAGTAAGACAAGGAGACCCACTTTCGCCAAAGATCTTCTCTGCAGTACTTGAGGCAATATTTAGAAACATTAACTCGGAAAGGAACCCTAATTACGGATTTAAAATAGACGGCACCATACTTACTCATCTACGTTTCGCAGATGACCTAGTCTTAATCTCGAACACAGCCGATGCTCTACAAAATATGCTACAAGAACTAGTTAACGAGAGTGAAGTAATGGGTTTGCGTATAAATATGGAAAAAACGAAAACAATGACTAATTCCAAGAAGATACCAATAGAAGTCAATCAGGGAATTGTTGAGTATGTAGATGAGTACATATACGTCGGCCTCTTTAGACTAGTTGGTAGTGTCATTGCCTCCGAAGCTAGAGGTCCCGGGTTCGATTCCCGGTAAGGGCATTTGTTTCTGTGGTGAGCAGAGACATTTGTTCCTGAGACTTGGATGTTTTCTATATATTAAATATATCGTCGTCTAGTACCCATAACACAAGCCTTATTGAGCTTACTGTGGGACTAGTTCGATTTGTGTAAAAAATGTCCCCTAATATTTATTATTTATTTATTATTTATTATATACTTAGGACAAACAATATCCATGAACAATCAAATGGAAAAGAGATCGACAGGCGAACAACCAATGCTTGGAAAAGGTACTGGTCACTGAAGGAAGTCATGAAAAACAAGGAAACAAGGCTTTCCACAAAGAAAAAGCTATTTAATGCATGTGTGTTGCCCGTGTTAACCTATGGCAGCCAAACTTGGGCATTAACAAATAGCAACCTGAACAAATTACAAGTATGCCAAAGGTCAATGGAAAGAAGTACGATTGGTGTGAAACGGAAAGAAAAAATCCGAATCGAAACAATAAGACGTAAAACTGGAGTGGAAGATGTAGCTGTTAAGGTGAAAACACTCAAATGGCGATGGACAGGACACATAATAAGGAATAAAGAGAAGTGGAGCAAAAGAATAATATGGTGGTACCCCAGAGACAAAACAAGGAAAACAGGTAGACAAAAAATAAGATGGGACGACGAAATAATAAAAGTGGCGGGTAGACAATAGACAAGGCTAGCGAGACACAAAGATAGATGGAAAGGGATGGAGGAGGCCTTTGCCAAAAGGCAAACAGACAGAGCCGATGCTGTCAATAGAATATAAATTGAATGAAATTGATTGAATAAAAGGCTTATATTATTATATTATTATTATTATGTGCTTGCCAAGCATTACGTATAGACAGGTCTTCAAAAATTCCAGAGGATGCTAAAAAAATCCATTTCTACCGTTGTTGGTGAGATATTAGCTGGCTGGATAATTTCCAAGCAATGAAGTTTAAAATTCAGAAAAAAATCAAGATGATGTACATTAATAACTACTTTCAACAATTTTTGGTTTGAACAAGATAGATCTAACTGTTTTGAGTTTTTGCTGAAAAAATGTCTTACTCAAACAAAAGGGCTTAAGTGCCGAGAATTTCCTATGAAAATACAACCTTTTTTGATTCAATATATTGTATTGTGCTTTTAAATGTAGATTAGGTGTCGGTACGGAACCCTTCTTTGTGCGTGATCCGACACGCACTTGTCCGGTTTTTTCTTCGTATAGTCGGAATTGACTGTGGTCATTTTCAATCCTTTAAGTTTGGGGAATTGTTTATAAATAAATTACATAGGAAATCATGGGCGTCATTTGAGTATACTTACTCATAGCACAATACAAACGATGCAATTTGTCATGACAGCCTGAAATGGCTGAAATGAATTGCTGTCTCATTTTAACTAAACCTACAACTCTATCGGTTTTTGTGACAAACTGCAAGATGTGTAATATGTAATGGCCTTATAATGACGATCATAAACGACCATGAATAAGTCATATCTTCAGAACGATTGGAATACATATTAAACTATGAAGCAATAAAAGAACCATGAAGCGCACATATTTTTGAACTGCTTTTTCATACAAGTTTACAATCAAAGAAGTATCCAGCTGCAAAATGCGACTAATTTGAAAAATCTCAAGCTGTTAACCCCGAATTACATAGCAATATGCGCAACATTCTTCAAGCTTTAAAATAGACCGAGACAATACTTTTTACTTTACTGATATAGATCTTAGTCTATCTTACAGGATGACTGCAGAACTACGTGAGACCGCCTATCCAGCTAGCATGATAGCACAATGGCAGATTTTATGGTCACGCTTTATCGTCAAAGTCGGGTAAAAATTGACTCCGACAAACCGTGAAGCTAAAGTATGCCGCAGACCTTACGCATGTACTACCTAAAACATGATATGATATACCTAGACAATATTATCGATAAAATAATACCAATGCGGATGAGTCAATCCCTACCACGCCAATGTCTCGGTCGTTCGTCTCTTCTTGCACCCGTCGCAGACTGTCAATGTCAGAAGCATGTGAATTAGGTGCAATGTCAAATAGACGGACGTCTGGTGATGACTCTAGCGGACCAATGCGTTAAACCCCCGATTACGTATTGTTATTATGAGCCCCGGCGTCAATATATATTAGGGGTGGGCTGTGCCGTCATCGGTCTTGGACGTGCACCCCACCTCTGGCTTGTTTTGTGAATAACATAGCTGGTCTCGACACGCCCCGCGCCGCGCCAGTCGCCCGCGAGCTCAGGCACAGGGAGGGCGCGCTACCGCTGCCCGTCGAAAAATTCAGTACGTATTTTTTATTTTACCTACTTTTTGAAATTGTTTGTAGGCAAATATATGCGTGTAATTGAATGTGTTTTTGAAGCGTCCTACTATTTCATGATTATAAACTGTGTTGATTGGTGTTTTGAGTGTATTAATAAGATCTATTTTTTTTGGTGTATTATTCTTACTTTAACGGCTTTTGGGGTACATTGGATCATCACATTTTGGGGAACAGTGGATATTGGTCCAGTGTTCCCCTTGAGTGTCCAGTGTTCCCCTTCACTATTTACTACCTATAAACTAATATAAAAACCTATTTTTAGGTATCATCATGCCGAGGACACATGTTCGAAAGACTGGTATAGGTCTTCATACAGAAGAACAAATGAAAAATGCTCTAACGCTAATAAACCAAGGCAACAAAAAAAGGGCAGTGGCCAGATTAACAGGTATACCGTATTCTACTTTGCACCGGTATTTAAAAAAAACTGCTGACGCGCCTACCGCACAGTTAAGACTGACTCCGAATTATGCTGTAAACAAAGTATTTACTACGGAACAGGAACTGTCGTTAGTGGAATACCTTATTAAATGCAGCCAAATGTTCTACGGCTTAACGCCAAATGATGTTCGCAAACTAGCGTATGAACTAGCTTGTGCAAATAATCTAAAAATACCACAAAATTGGCATAGAGCTCAAGCTGCTGGAATCGACTGGTTTTATGGTTTCCGAAAAAGGCATACAGTGCTAAGCCTGAGAACACCAGAAGGTTGTAGCCTTAGTCGGGCAACTGCATTTAATCGTCACAATGTCAACATCTTTTTCGACAACTTAAGAGAGGCTATGTCTAGGAATGCAAACTTTGGCAACGGGACAAGGGTGTATAATTTAGATGAGACCAATACTGTCACTGTACAAAAGTCTGGAAAGGTTCTAGCCCCTAAAGGTCAAAAGCAAGTCAGCAAAGTAACGAGTGCTGAAAAAGGCACACTAGTAACAACTTGTTATATAATCAGTCTGGGTGGATGAACACGGAGTTGTTCATAGCTACAATGAAACATTTCATTTCAGTGACTCAAAGTAGCAAAGAAAACCCCAGCCTTTTGATTATGGATAACTACGAAGCACATATCAGTCTTCAAGCTTTAAATTTAGCTAAAGATAACGGCGTAGCAGTGTTGACAGTTCCACCGCATTCCACTGGAAAGCTACAGCCACTAGATGTTGCCTTATTCAAGCCATTTAACTGGATGATGCGGAATGCTGGCCAAACATTTTCAATATACAACGTCGCAGAATGCGTCAAGGAAGCGCATATAAAATCCATGACCCCCGCCAATATATGCAGTTCCTTTGAAGCGACAGGCATTTTTCCATATAATAGAGATATTTTTACTGATGTCGACTTTGCCCCTAGTCAGGTGACTGATAGACCACTGGAAAACAACAACCTTACAACATCTGATGACACAAATAGACCAGCACAGGTAAATGAAAACGCAGAAGTCCAGAATCATGGCCAATCCAGATTGGAAAATGCTAGTAACAACTCTGTTCCTGTGCAACGCCGCCTATCTTCAAGCTCCTCAATATCTGAGCATGCAGTAACGGTTATTACTAACGTGCAACTTGAGATTCAAATCGAACCAGAGTCACCTCCAATTACACCCCGGAAAAATAACCAACGACCTGTAACACCACCACCACATACATCAATGACTTTAGATAAACCACGAACATCAAGCCAGTTCATCAGTCCGTTTGAAATGCGAGGATTGCCTAGAGCAGGTCCCAGAAAAACAGGAACTAGCAGAAAACCACGACGCAAAGGCAAATCAATGATTGCAACGGATACGCCAAATAAGGATGAAATAGAAGCTAGGCACTCGGCTAAAAAGACAAAGGCCATAAAAAATACAAAAAGAAAAGTCCTTCAGAGCGACTCGAGTGACGAAGAAGTGGAAAGAATGAGCCTTTATTCAGATGAAGAGGGCTCAATGGAAGAAGTCAGCTCTGATATTAATATCATTGACCCCAACAATTTTCAACCATTGGAAAATATGCCGCAATAAGGAAAATTTGTATTAGTAATTTTCCAATTGAATAAAAATAAGAAAGTCTTTTATGTAGGAAAAGTTTTAAGACTGGTAAAAAAAGAGGTTGAAGTTAGTTTCTTACGCAAGTGTGCTAAACAAACGAATACATTTCGAATGCCAAATATACCTGACTTGGCAGTTGTAGCGACAAGTGACATAAAGCTGATATTAGCTCAGCCATCCTTTTCAGGGCAAACGAAAAGACAGCAAGGCTATTACGTATTTAATTACGATTTTAGTCGTATTGATGTACGCTAAAATTTTGGTATTAAATGTAGGTACCTAGACTATAGCGTACAATAATACGGCTAGGTAGCTGCTAAAGTAGTTATTTAATAATTTATGGTTAGGTTAAGCAAACCATTTTGTTTTTTTATTGTTGTTATTGATTGTAAACATACGTAACGAGCTACCTCAAATGAGACTGATTATATATTTGTATGATTATTTGTACCTTTAGATAAACATTTTTGGAAACTAAAGACTGTAAGCTAGGATAGAGTCTAAGTTAATAGATGTTTAAATAGTGAGATCTCTTTGAAACTGATTGCTGTGATTTAGTGTGTAGGAGTAAATAAGTACCTATGTTAAAGATTACAATAATTTATGTTGAATTTAAAGTTAAATTTTAATTTTACTGATGACATATGGAAGTACTGTCTTTATGTTTTGGTTTTTGAAATTATATTACATTAATAAAACAAGAAGTTTAATGATTTATGACTGTATTTTTGGTAACTTATTGCAAAAGATCCACTGTCCCCCCTACGATCCATAGTTCCCAATACCCTGGTCCAAGGTTACCTGAGCATGGGGTACAGTGGACCAATTCCCATTTTTTTAAAAAGTAACTATGTGGCCGAAACCACCACTTCTATGCCTCCTATAGTGTATGTTATTTATACCTTAATAAACCCTTATGCATATGAGTAAAAGAAAACGGACATAAAGTATGTATCTTCTGAGCTATGTGTCTCTAAACAAAAAGTGATCCACTGTCCCCCCCTTTCCCCTACTTACAAGTCAGTTGCACAATCAGTCGTATAAAGTGTGCCCCCCCCCCCCCCCTTCTAGTTTCCAAACTATGAAGCTTAAAATTCTGAAAAAAATCAAAATGATGTACAATTATAAATACTTTCAACGATTTTTGGTTTGAACAAGATAGGTTTTTGAGTTATTGCTGAAAAACTGTTTTGCCCAAACAAAGGGGCGTAAGTGTCGTGGCTTCCCTATGAAGATACGACCGTTTTTGATTTACTGTATTGTATAGTGGTTTTAAATGTAGATTAGGAGGTGTCGGTACGGAACCCTTCTCTGTGCGTGACCCGACACGCACTTGGCCGGTTTTTTCTACATATTTCTCTAAATCGAATTTTATGCACCATAAAAAACACTGTTTCAGAATATGCATTTCAATCCCTTTCATATGACACCCTACTTGACATTGAATTTTTGACTCCCGTTGGCCCCGGCGCGGCGTTGGTATCGGTAATTATTTACAGAAATAATTTTTAAGAAAAAAAAAACCGACTTCAATGGGGGAGTCCGGTGAAAGATTATTAATCTTAGATGGTGCACTCTTAGATTCCATACAATAAAATACAAAAATGACTATAAGTATGTTTATAATGGTATAAGAAAAAGTACCCTCAATTCCTCATGAAATCATGGAAAAACCTTGCTTGCTTGACAAACAAAACGAAGAGAACAAATCGCCAAACGTGAACTACGCGTCGTTGAAGAGTTCCGTTCTGATCATCATCAGCAGTTCCACTTCATCAAATGTCACTTTTATGAATGAAAATGCTTGATTAGTTCATGAAAATACTAAAATCACTATTTGTGTGCCTTTCACATTTGAGGAGTTTCCTCGATTCCTAATGGATCCCATCATCAGAACTCGAGCATGACAAAAATCAATCGTGAAAATAGAACTTGCTTAACAAACACAGCTAGAAGGACAAATCGCCAAACGTGAACTTTTCGTCGTTGAAGAGTTCTGTTCTGATCATCATCAGCAGTTCCACTTCATCAAATGTCACTTTTATGAATGAAAATGCTTGATTAGTTCATGAAAATACTAAAATCACTATTTGTGTGCCTTTCACATTTGAGGAGTTCCCTCAATTCCTAATGGATCCCATCATCAGAACTCGAGCATGACAAAAATTAATCGTGAAAATAGAACTTGCTTAACAAACACAGCTAGGAGGACAAATCGCCAAACGTGAACTTTTCGTCGTTGAAGAGTTCTGTTCTGATCATCATCAGCAGTTCCACTTCATCCAATGTCACATTTTTGGATGCAAATGCTTGACTTGTTGATAAAAACACAAAAATCACTATATGTTTGCCTTAAAGATTTGAGGAGTTCCTTCAATTCCTCATGGATCCCATCATCAGAACTGCCTTTTGACAAAAACGGGACCAACTTGGATATATATACATACAATAAAAAAAAAATTCAAATCGGTTACGAAATGACGGAGTTATGGAGTAACAAACATTAAAAAAAAAAACATACAACCGAATTGATAACCTCCTCTTTTGAAATCTTGAAGTCGGTTAAAAAAAATGTTTAATGCACTTGAGTTAGTCTTATTTATAACTATTCCAAATCGATAGCATAAGTACTTCTCGAGTTATTTAGAAATATGACAGACAGACAAAACTGCACCATAAGGGTTCTACCATTTTGGTACGGAACCCAAGCGTGGCGTGGCGATTATGGCATTTACCCCCCATGGAATTGGGGGAGGCTTATGTCCAGCAGTGGACGTCTTTCGGCTGATATGGTGGTGGTGGTGGTACGGAACCCTAAACCCGGTCTTTTTTCTATACATATCAGAATGACATGAAAAACAGAAATCCTTACTCTGAGTGAAAAAACCAAACAATTACTGCGAGATTTCCGGGAAGGTTGTCAAAGACCTGAGGACCCAGTCCGAACTTTGTGCCGTGCCGTCCCTTTCACTCTCGTGTTATACAATGTATGACGGAAAGGGACGGCAGGATACGAAGTTCGGATTAGGCCATCAGCACGGCTAAGCACAAGACGGCGCGCGAGCTAGACCATCCGTCTCTTTCCGTGTGTACCCTTAGATAGAGATGGATTGTCTATCTCGCGCGCCGTCTTGTGCTAGCCGTGTTAAGCTACTGCCGCGAAACGAAATTCGAACATCTCCCTCCCTGTCGCACTTACACAGTCGAGCGACAGAGAGGGAGATATTCAAACTTCGTTCATTTTCCTTAGCTCAGACCTCTAAATATAAATGACTAATTACTGTTAAGTATACAGGATTAATTAATTAAAGGAATGGAAGATTGAAAAAAAAAGATAATTTATTTCTGAATTGTAGTTAACACAAAATGCATATTAATTGTATGGCAAACACTATACTAAAATTACAACAATTTATTTTCTTTTTGATTTCATAGTCTTTTTCTTCTTAATTTTCTTTTTTTTGGCATCACTATCAGAGCTGGAACTTGATGTGCTGGATGATTCTGAGCTGCTAGAAGTACTGGAGCTGCTACTGCTAGAGGAGGAGTATTTCCTTCTTTTTTTGGATCTCCTTTTGCAGTCGCTGCTGGATGAACTACTAGAGTCGGTAGAAGAGCTGGAATCAGATGAATCACTGTCGGAATCTGATGAAGTGGATGCTTTACGCTTCCTTTTTTTATTTTCCTTCGTATTCAATGACTTCTTTTTATTTATTACTTTCTTTTTCAAATCTTTTCTTTTAACATCCCTTTTTTTTCGTTTTTCTTTTTCAGTTCGTTGGGAAGTTTCTTTTTCTGTTTGCTCAAGATCAGACTTTTCGGTGTGTGAGTCTGATTCAATGGCTTTCTTCTGCTTTTGGTTACAACCATCAGCTTGGGATCTGCCTGATTTATCTCTTTCTTTCCTTTCTCTTCTAACATTTGATTCTCGTCCATGGCAGTGAGTTCTACTATCACTGTCTTTGTGTTTCTTGCTACTTCCATCTTTTCTACCTTCATATGCATCCCTTTGCTGATGTTTCTTTTTATGTTCAAGATCATCATCATCATTTTCGTTTCTACTTCTGTCACGTTTTTCATGCCTAGTGTTGTTTGTATCAAACCTTTCTTCATATCTATTAACTTCTTGGTCTTTATTTCTACTGCTTATCTTTTCATTGTAATTTGTAATTTCTTTGTTAATATATTCATGCTCTTTTACAGTGTCATTAGGTCTGTGGTCGTATTTATTTCTTGATGTACTGTGATGGCTATTTTTTTCTCCATCATCTCTATTTTTATCTTTCATATCGTGTTTTTTATTTTCGTCACTTTTACTGTTTGTCTTATCCTTATAATAATTATCAGAGATAGTTTTATGACCTCTTTCTAAAATTTCATTGTCAATTTCAGATTGCCGCTCATTCCTTTGTCTTAATTTATGCTCCTCAGTATTTTTTCTTGATTCTTTTCCACTTAAAGATAATTCTTCTCTCCGTTTTCTTTGTTTGTGTTCAGTTTCATCACCTAATTTATCTTCATATTTTTTACTAGAACGGTTGTTATATTTACCAATGTCTTTTTCATCAAATACTCTTTTAGACTCCACTCTGCTCCTATGTTGATCTTCATGTCTTGTTTTTCTTTCATCATCTCTATTACTTTGCCTATCTTCGTTTCTTGTCTCATCATCATGATGCCTACTACTCCTAGGCTTGTTATCTCTCTTGCTCTCAGACTGGTCATTTCTATGTAATTTCTCTTGACTTCTTTTTTCAGATTGATCATCAGTTCCGTGTTCTTCTTCATATCTGTGCCTTGATCTCTCTTTTTTATCACTTGCATTAGATTTTTCAGTCTTATGATTTGAAGACTTTGATTGTGATGAACTTCTTTCCCTTCTTTTGTCTCTGTTTGTATATTCTTCATTTTTTTTTGAGCTTTGTCTCTCTCTTGAATCAAAATAATCCTTAGAATTTATTTGATACTCAGTCCTAGGTCTACTTCTACTTCTTTCTTTATGGCTTCCTTTATTTGTGACATTTCTATCAGTTCTATCATCATTTCTCCTAGTGTCAGTATATTTATCTCTATTATAATGGTGTTTTTCATTATGATGTTCCTTACTCCTAGAGCGCCTAGATCTATCCCTTTTAACATCGGACACTTTGCTACCATCATCATTAAAGTGTTGTACTCCTCTGCCTTTACCAAGCCATCTCATTTTCGACACAGACTGTGAGAAGTCAACATGAATGCGTCTATCATCAATCAAAACATTGTCCATTTTAAAATAAGCGTCTTCACATGATTTTTTATCATCAAATTCGATAAATGCATATTGTAAAGAATCACCTGTCTTTTTGTCCCTTATGACTTCACAGCTTACGATTTTGCCAAAGCGGCTAAAGATGATTTCCAAGTCTTCATCAGTTGTGACAGGGTTTAATTTGCACACAAATAATACATTCTCCGGAGGAGCTATGTCAGCATCGGGTAAATCTCCCACAATTTCAAGTATGGTAGCCCGGGCTTTGGCTTCTTTTTCTTCAATCATTTCTTGTATTTCCGCAGATGTTTTACCTTGAGCTTCATCTAATTCTTCATCGGGAGCAATCCGGCCACCTTTCAATCGCTCAGCACTGGGTGAAGGTGATCTTGAAGGTGCTCTTAACCCAGGAGGATCACTGAAAGGGTCCTCAAGGACAACAGTGTGCGTAATGCGTACATCTTGATAGGGGCGGTGGGTCTCATCGCAAATGACATCATTAAGTTTCCGTAGAATTTCATGGCCTTCAGTCACTTCGCCAATGACACAATGGACGCCATCCAGTGAATCCAAATCTGGCCCAAGTGTGAAGAAGAACTGCGATCCAACCATCATTTCCCCGGTGCAAACCATAGAAAGGAGGCCAGCGTCAGTGTGACGTATTTTCGGCATTTTCTCTCCGGAAAAGAATCTTTTCTCTGGACCGTTCAAAAGACCCCATATGGACTCACCGCCGGATCCTTCCCCAGTCGGGTCTCCAGTTTGAGCAATAAAACCGCTTCGAATAGAGTGAAACAGGTTGAAATTGTAGTATTTCATCTTGCACAGCTTTAGGAAATTCAAACATGTTATAGGGCGTAGTTCTAAGAAAAGGTCCACAGTAATATCCCCGAGTGTAGTCTCTATCACAACAGACATATTTCATTAAGTATTTGGCACAACGATAGTCGGATTTAATTAGAGCTTTTCTTTAGTTAGACTCGATACTGACACATCACAATAATGAAATGAAACATAACCTCAATTTTGTGTTTCAATGTACGTTATGTAGGTGGCGTCACTAAACATGTTTGTCAAAACTATTCGGCTTATGGACCTTTATATAATAGATATAAGGTACACATTGGCTAAAATAAGTTCTTTGCGTACGTTGTCGGTGGTTGTCGGAGATATTTTCACTTAACGTTCCGATTTACAATGAACATGTATAGCCTTATTGAAATCCTCTTGATATTATGTTTTTTAAATATAACTTGAACAAATTTAGATACCATGGAACCGAACTTACAATAGATTTTTTCCTGAGAAAATGGAAGACAGACCTACCTAGATATTATTTATCCCCGTAAACCCCTGAATCTATTGCAAATTTTATGTTATTACAAACCTTTTACAAACAAATAATTATACAAATTTGACTGATTTCATAGTTTAGGATTGTTTGTACCGTCCGAGTTCTGTTGTTTCTATCAATATAATAAACAATGTAAATTGCATAATTTATTTGCGTAGAACGTAGCGTGAATTAGGTTGATTGCGCCATCTAACATACATAAGACGAACTGTTTCCTTGTGGTTTCCTTTACTGCTAGTAAAAACGGCGTAGTTGCAAAATATATTTACAGATGTCGCATGTATCAATAATTAGTTATTGTATTAGTGTACAGAAATTACAAGAGGTTTTTAAACTAAAAAATAATGTATTGATTATTAGACTTATTAGTAAATCGCACTCACACGTACTTGCCTATGCGTAATTATGGCGAATCCAGGGTGTGGTTTAGAGTACCCCAGAACAGGAAATTCGCAACGAGTGGTGATAAATTAAAACACGACCGAAGGGAGTGTTTTAAATCGACACGAGTTGCGAATTACCTGTTCGCACGTGTATCGTACAATATTTTATAGTACATATGGCTCTTTAAAGTTTCGACATATGCACGTAATGTGCTGAATATTACCGCACTCGTGCGGTAATATAGCACCATATGTACTGTAAAATAATAATAATACATGATGCTCACGGCTGCTTTCTATCATCGCACTGCTCGCCGTCGGCAGGGCATTCATCCTCACACCTTAGAACCTAAATGGTCGCGTACGGTACGGTTTCAGAGGAATTTTCATGCCGAGATTTTCCCGAGGAACTACAGTATATGGGATTCTTCAAGAAGGAAGTGTATAAATTTTTAAAAGGTCGGCAACACGCATGTGACACCTCTGGAGTTGCAGGCGTCCATAGGCTGCGGTGACCGCTTACCATCAGGCGGGCCGTACGCTTGTTTGCCACCGACGTGGTATAAAAAAAATACCGCTACGAGCGAGATAAATATACTAAATTGAATAAGAGCGACAGAGAGGAATATAATATTTGTTGCCCTTGTCACAGTTCCGTTTTTCTTTATTTGCCTCAATGTCATCTAAACGTTATGTCGAATAGTTTGAGGCAAATAATCGATTACCCGCCCGGATTAATAAGGTTGTTTATTTATTTATGGTAAGTATTTATGGTAAGCAGCTAGACGTTTAGGACAAGTTTTCAATTTAGCTGCATAAGAGCTTTTCTGTCCCCCTTGGTGGAAACTCGTATAGGAGCTCTATGGAAATCCTTACTCTGAGGCTCAGCTCTGAGGAGTGTGGCCTGTAATATGAGCTAAATATTAAACGGTACGAGTACATAGACTATTGAGCTCGCCTTTTTAACCTTCAGTGACTCAATGCGTGTGGCAGTAGCTCTCCGCCTGGGCTGCGAGGTTTGTATACCGCATAAATGCATCTGCGGATCCATGGTGGAAGCGAATGGTCATCACGCGCTGAGTTGCTGTCGTTGTTCAGGAAGACTTCCGCGACACCACGCCCTCAATGACATCGTGCGAAGGGCGTTAGTTTCAGCTAACATCCCGTGTGTACTTGAACCACCAGGCCTTTGTCGCACCGACGGCAAGAGGCCGGATGGGCTGACCTTGGTGCCATGGCAGAAGGGGAAATGCCTCCTCTGGGACGCCACGTGCGTCAGCACTTTCGCTGCCTCGCACCTCGGCCGAACGGTGCAGACAGCGAGTGCTGCAGCGGAATTTGCGGCGGTTAAGAAGCGGGAGAAATATTCAGCCCTACTTCTTAACTACCATTTTGTACCACTGGCGTTTGAGACGACAGGGTGCTGGGGGTCTGAGGCTGTCGCCTTTGTAAAAGAAGTGGGGCGCAGAATCAGGGAGAGGGGGTCCGATGCTCGCGCGGGTTCTTACCTGGTGCAAAGGTTGTCTATCGCAATTCAACGTGGTAACGCGGCAAGTATGATGGGTACCTTTGCGCCAGGTACAACTCGCGGGGGCTTATTTGACTAGGCTTAAATTGTATAAAGTCTAATTTTTCAATTCGTGTTTGTGTGTATGTTTTAAACTGTAATAATAATTGTATTGTAATAAAATTTGCTTAATTAGATGAATAAAGATAAACAATTAATGTCATAAGTACCAAAAAAAAAAAGAAAATTTTTAACCAAAAATATAACAACCATTATGAGTCATAACTAGATGCTACCTCAAAATCAGCAGTGGCTGCCGCGCTATAATCTCTTGGTGCCAAGATCCATTACCTACTTGGAGATCATAAGTTTAGATCAAAATTTCTCCCAAGTAAAATAAGATTTTTTTTTGACTAAAGAGGTTACTGCAAATGCTATTAGAGGCCACACCCCGTTAGAATAATGTCCTCTATGGCTATACGCTAGAGTAAGAGAGTGAACCAAGATCATAGGGCCGCTTGGTTACGTGACCAGCGTCATCAGTTTGCGACCACCTGAAGAACAACAAATGTCAAATGTCAAATTTCTTTATTGTGACTACAGGTGAATGAAAAGGTGTTACACTCAAAGTAACCAGAGTACTTAGACGTCAAATAATAATCCCGCTTAAAGCGAGAAGATCACATACTAAATTGAACAAGAGCGACAGAGAGGGATATATCATTTGTTGTCCTTGTCATAGTTCCGCTTTTCTTTATTTGCCTCAATGTCATCTAAACGTCAAGTCAAATAGTTTGAGGCAAATAAACGATTACTCGGCCAAATTAAAGAGGTTGTTTATTGTAAGCCGCCAGACGTTCTTAATCTAGCTGCATAAGAGCTTCTCTGTCCCCCTTAGTGAAATTCGTATAGGATCTCTATAGAAATCCTTACTCTGAGGTTACCTTACAGTCAGTGTTGCCAGGGCACTTGAGTCGTAAGTTACGTTTCGTTACCTAAAATGTTTCATTATTGCTGCAAAAGTTACATTAACGGTGTTTTTTGTAATTTACGTTGATAATAAATATATCTTATCTTATCTTATCTTATCTTACGTGTTTCTGGGGTTGGAGGTCGGAGGTAAATTAGGGCCCTTTACTCGATTAATATTATCACAATACTGGTTTGTCAATACTATCGCGGTTTTCAAAATTGTATAAATTTTGCTTCAATATCCACGTGATACGGATCGTGATATGAGTGTGTCGCATGATAATAATCACTATGTAAAAGGCCCCATTGATGTCAGTGAAATGGCGGAATATAAAGGAATCCATGAAGTAATGTTATGATAAAACGGACTCTAGTTTGATTTGTACACAGCGCCATATTCACTGTTGTTACAATTCAGTATAACACCTAACTTTCTCGAATAAAAGTACAAAAAAGTCAAACTTATTTACTTTTTCACTACTGATTCTTGAAAAGTGTATCATGAACTCATGACTCATATTGGTCTTGTCGGGCGGGGCTAGGGTGGTGGATTGGACCCTGGGGAAAATCATTATCATAATTAACAAGATATTATAGTTTGACCGGTCTAAGCACTTCACCGTGGCGAATCCACCAATCACAATACACTAACATTATAACTCATTAAAAAAAACTTAGTTTTTTTTATATCAACTAAGCTTCCCAACCCTTATATTAATAATTCCAACAGATCCGTAGCGTTAAGCAAGATAATTTTTCATACAGTTGTCTCCTTGCATTCGTATGGTTAACCAAGTATAGTTAGAACGGGGCAGATAGTACGTTGTTTCCATTTAAAAGCACACCAAAATGTCAAATCCCATATGATTCAAAACGTCACAAACGTACTATTTACAGTTATGAAAGCGGAGACACTGAGGGGCTCGGGTCTAAAAGCCATATTACTTCTAGAACAAAATAACCATCTTGTGGTTATTTTAGACCCTAGGCATATATTCAATGATGTCTCTGTGATCAATACAGTTAAAACCGCAAGTGATCATCGTCTGGTAAGAGGCACATTGAATATATGCGTCAAGCTAGAGCGCTCTCGACTGATGAAGTCCACGCTCCGTCCAGCAGCAGTCCAAATCCAAAGCCCCGAGAGCTTTCAGCTGGAACCAAAACCGTTTCGATTGTCTAGGCGGTGACGTGGACGAATTCAATGACGGGTTTGTGGAAGCTGTCCATAGCGTTGGGTCTAAGTTCTTTAAGGCCCAACGAACTCACAGAGCCAAAAGGCTCTCTATCTCCACCCAGAGGCTAATCGAGGAAAGGAATGAGATGATTCTTCAGTCTTAAGCCGATGCGACATTATACAGGCAGCTCAATAAACAGATCTCCAAGTCCCTTACCCGCGATCTGCGCCAATTCAATACAAATCGTATTGAAGAGGCCATCGAGCAGAATAAGGGCTCTAAAGTTTTCTCAAGAGATCTGTCTATTGGGCAGAGCCAGCTCGCCAGATTAAAAACTGAAGATGGTAGAATAGTTTCGTCCAAACCTGAGCTTCTGAGTGAGATAGAGTGCTTTTATGGACTGCTATACACGTCAATTAGCAGACCCGAAGTTGGTCTGGCGGAAGACCCAAGAGCTAGATTAACCCGGCACTATACCGAAGATATCCCGGACATCAGCCTGTACGAGATTAGAATGGCTCTTAAACAGCTTAAGAACAACAGGGCACCCGGTGAAGACGGAATTACAGCGGAACTCCTGAAGGCGGGTGGAAAACCGGTCCTTAGGGCCCTTCAGAAGTTGTTCGATTCCGTCTTACTGGAAGGGAGAACTCCAAAGGCATGGAACAGAGGTGTGGTGGTGCTGTTCTTCAAAAAGGGTGACAATGCCTTACTGAAGAACTACCGACCCATCTCACTTCTGAGCCATGTCTATAAGCTGTTTTCAAGAGTCATTACGAACCGTCTCGCACGCAGGCTAGATGACTTCCAGCCTCCCGAACAAGCCGGTTTCCGAAGAGGCTTTAGCACCGTAGACCACATCCATCCGCTCCGTCAGGTTATACAGAAGACTGACAAGTATAACCTGCCCCTCTGTTTAGCGTTTGTGGACTACGAGAAAGCCTTCGATACGATTGAAACGTGGGCTGTACTACAATCTCTCCAGCGGTGCCAAGTGGACTACCGCTATATCGAAGTGCTGAAGTGTTTGTACGAGAACGCCACTATGTCAGTCCGACTCCAGGACCAGAGTTCGAAGCCTATTCCGTTGCAGCGGGGGCTGACGATATAGTAGTCTTGGCTGAGCTGAGACCATGGAAGATTTAAGTACAATGCTTAATGACCTCTGTAAAGCCTCTGAGCGAGTTGGTCTAAGGATGAACATGGACAAGACGAAGATCATGTCAAATGCCCATGTAGCACCAACTCCCGTAACAATCGGACACTTTACGCTCGAAGTTGTAGACGATTACGTATACCTAGGACAGACTGTCCAATTAGGTTAGTCCAACTTCGAGACAGAGGTTAATCGTCGAATCCGACTCGGCTGGGCAGCGTTCGGGAAGCTTCGGCACATCTTTTCGTCCAATATCCCGCAGTGTCTCAAGACGAAAGTCTTTGACCAGTGTGTGTTGCCAGTGATGACATATGGTACTGAAACGTGGTCGCTTACTATGGGCCTCATAAGAAGGCTCAAAGTCACCCAAAGAGCAATGGAGAGAGCTATGTTAGGAGTTTCTCTGCGTGATCGCATCAGGAATGAGGCCATCCGCAGCAGAACCAAAGTGACCGATATAGCCCTCCGAATCGCTAATCTTAAGTGGCAGTGGGCGGGGCACAGCACGTAGAACCGATGGCCGTTGGGGCGGAAAGGTTCTCGAGTGGCGACCACGTACCGGAAGGCGTATCGTAGGCAGGCCCCCCACACGGTGGACCGATGACCTGGTGAAGGTCGCGGGTGTCCGCTGGATGCGGGTGGCACAGGACCGGTCATTGTGGAAGTCTTTGGGGGAGGCCTATGTCCAGCAGTGGACGTCTTTCGGCTGACATGATGATGATGATGATGAGTGTAGCTGTACTCTGCTTGATTGATATCAATATAAATTGCGTTTTATAAGAGGTTAGCATGTATTGTGATTGGTGAATTTGATGTGGTGAACTGTTTTGATTGGTCGGTTTACGATGTTTTGTAAATCATACATATGTATACATATTTTCGCTAGGGGTTTGATGTATTGCTTTGGACCCGCTTGGTAAATCTAATATGTCACACTATTGGAGCATGAGAAGTAAAAAAAACGATAAAACTTACATTATCAACGATATTTTGTCATATCTATTTATTGTGTATTAAATTAGGTACTAGTGAATCTCCCTCTTACAAGTCTTCATAAATTTTTGTTCACAATCACACAATATTAAAAAATTTAGAGGCTTTTAATTTGCGACAAAATACTAAAAATATTGTTAAATTTAGCTAATTATACAAAAAAAACATCGACCTGGCATTGGTTTTTTTAAAATAGTGTCATGTAATACTAGTAGCGCACTTTTCTTACTTGTACGACAACAAACAATAACACAACAAAAATTAATCACAATGAGCCATGTTTATTTTCTTTTATTTTTCTAGCTAAGTAGATAAGAAACCGAAAACTCGCGAATTAGGAAACGAGCGCGCATACTGTACCCAGGATAAGTTTTATTTTGTCATAGCGCGTTCCATTGAGAGCCATCTTTGAGTGTGATATGGAGTGAAAGACGTGCCTTTTAAGTATGCGTCAGTTTGGATGCGTTCGTAAACTGTTTGCAATAGAAATCTAGTATGACAAATCTCATTGTTCTGAAAAGTTACGAAAATTGCCATAAGTATAAAAATTATTTACATGTTACGCGAAGGGGTCAAAAGTTACGAAACATGTAAGAAATGTAACCTTCTGGCAACACTGCTTACAGTACCAAGATCGTAGCCTACCATAATTATGGTATACAAATATATCGTTATAATAATTATTTTTTACACAAAGTAAAAATTATTTTCATGTCAATACGTATAAGTTACACTAACTGCTCAATAAACAACAAACAGAATATGAATTAGTCAAAAATAATGTTATATAATATTAAATTAAATTTGCCTTTATTATTTAAAAAACCATATGTCGTGTAAAAAATTCTGTCAAGTAACCATTCATTAATCTTCCTTTTAAATTTGGTATTGTCCAAGGATTTAAATGAATCTGGAATACAATTGAATATTTTTATATACAAATAAAATAAATACTATTTCTATAGAAGGCGTTACTAGCAGTGAATACTAGTTAATTTTATTATTGTTCCGAAAATGTCTATTACACTTGCCAAAGGTTTCAAATAATTCAAAGTTTTTTTTGACAAACATTGCGAACTCTTTAAAATATAAACAGGGTAGAGGTAATATTTCACACTAAGTCAAGATATTACATTTTGTACTGGCCCTTATGAAACAGTCGTGTTCATTTTATTTGGTATAGTTAATAGATTATTAACCGGGAATACATTTAAAAAACCGGCCAAGTGCGTGTCGGGCCACGTGCAATGAAGGGTTCCGTAACTATTACTACTCCACATTTAAAACCACTAACCTGTACTTTGTGTATATTTTTCAAAATTGTAGGCTCAGTAGTTTCGCAGACAGTGCAGTGTAGTGGGAGAATGGTCAATTTCCTTCTATTTTCTTAAATACTTGACTTCATAATCATTTAACACATAGATAAATATCAAAAAATAGGTATGTACTTGTTTTGATGCGCACAATTAATAAGCCCTTTTATTTGATACCTATATCACACGATATAATCTAGAAACCATGTTTTTAATTTACCCTCTCAAAAGTTACACGTTCGTCTTTGGGTCACCGTCTTACATTGTGTACCAAATTTCAACGCAATCGGTCCAGTAGTTTCGGAGCAAATTGGCTGTGACAGACGGACGGACAGACATACACACGAGTGACCCTATAAGGGTTCCGTTTTTCCTTTTGAGGTATGGAACCCTAACAACGAGTAAATATTCTTTTAGTTCATCAACACATCTAAGTGGTCGCAAACCGGCACATCAAATTAGCTGTTTTCTGACCGGCCTATCGGCCCTAACTGTTGACGTAGGTATTGAAATTACACACACTTAGGTACTAGTACTATAATTATGTAATTTCAATATATCAATAGCACGTAATTTGCGTTTTTGATCTTTCCGAAACTGTCGACTGTCGATTACTGCTTCACATGCCACACACGCGGCCTCCACTCTACCTTGTTACCTAATACCGCGCGGTTTTTTGGTGCGACGTACCTCGGACCGCGTTTGCCTTACCGAAATACCGCTTCCGCCCCGAAACGACGCTGCACCGCGCTCTGTGCGTTTCAAGCTTTAAAAATTATCGTACCTAATCATTCTAATCAAGTATCTATAATACAAGCCTTAATAGGCATACTTGTAATAATCAGGCGGGCCGTAAGCTTGTTTGCCACCGATTACGGTGAGTTGTTACGAATTTCGAGTTCAAGATATACCAGTAATGGTGGTGAAGTGATTGGGAACTTGTGAATCTCAAACAGATTCGTTGGCGGATAAAAAATACTTGTTTACTATTGTACTGGTTTGATTTGTGTAATGATTGTTTTCATACCTGTATTATTTAATTTTCACTTGCGGGTTAGTTTGAGACGTACCTACATTTTAATTTGAGACGTACACATTTCACATTCCAAATTAAAAGAGTCAGATCGAGCGCGCGGAACGGCGGAACACAGCATTGTAATCAAATTAGATTGCGAAACGGTTGCCTCACATTGACTTGAGAAGTGAGAAGGCACCTACTTACCTAATATTTCCCCACTCTGATTTTCAATATCGAGGTGTCGGACGCAGACCATGCTATCCGCCGTGCTCGTTTCTAGTAAATCTAATAAAGACGGTTTCACCCTCCTTCCGCCACCCTAATAAAGTGAGTATTGAAAATTTACCAACCATTCTTCGAAGAATATAAGGTTAGCCTAGTCTAGCATGAATGACGATAAAACGTAAAATTGCACGCCATACAGCTGAAAATAAACTTTAAGTATGACTTTTTAAAGTTCACTCTTGCGTTTTTGTTTATCGTTGAAGTGGTTTGAAATTGTTCTCTCTGGACTGAGTCGGCACCGATGAGGTTACGCATCGAAATAATAAAACGGGACGTGTTCGCAAGTTTCGCAATGGTTTACTTCAACCTCTCGCAAACCAGTGTAAGGCGGATCTATGATACGTTTCCTGTCCGGGTGCCCCCAAAGTGGGGTCATGAGTCTTTTTTCAGGAGTCCATGCTTCCACTGTGGGGTCACATTCAAATACTGAAAGCAAAGTTGGACTTGTGACACTGTCAGATCGTTTTGTATAGGGACATTGAAAGTGTCCGTTTCACACGAGGGTCTGAACAGTACTGTTCTGTCTCAGCGTGTGAGTTCATACCAAAAAACAGTAATTTCCTGTCTCAGCGAGTGCGTTCAAATTGTAGCAATACTGTGCTGCCTACTGTTCTGCCCCACTGCTCTGTGCCCTCGTGTGAAACAGGCATAAGAAAGGTAGGGCATACGAGTATAGGTACTACTTAGCGGAACGTCAGCCCGCTTATATTTGGAGCAGCCTAACTGGAGAAAACCGCAGCCATAATAACAGCACTATAATGTTCGTTAATTATAAACTTTCTCATGTAAGTGAATTTTGTAATTCTTATGGGAAATAAAGTTCTTTAAACCTATTTAGTTAGTACATATTAATGTGGTGGTGAGTAAGGTCGCCAGAGCTCCAGAGTGATAAACCTGCTTCTAGCTGTCAATACAAGGACCACTCAACTCAATAAAGGGTCGGCAACGTTGTGACCACGACTCTTCTGAAGTACCAAGTATCCATAGGGTACGGTGCGGGTGCGGGCCTTAACCTTTATTGCCATCCGATTACGGTGAGTTGTTACGGATTTCGAGTTCAAGATATACCAGTAATGGTGGTGAGGTGATTGGGAACTTGTGAATCTCAAACAGATTCGTTGGCGGATGGAAAATATGATATAAACAAGGTGGCACGTGCCGCGACCCTTGTGCTAAACGGTCGCTGTTCATTTTTTTATAGCTGTAGGTCTGTTTGACTTTTTAACGGAGGGTCTGACCCGCAGTTCATAAGTCAAACAGACTCTCATTCACTCATCAAAATTCATCATCATGGTCATTTTCGAAAGGTCATCAGCGAAAATGATTGTCAAAAATGAGGATCATTTCAATTGTATTTAGTTACTACATACAAAACTACAAACAAAAATGTAGGTATGCATATACCCGCCGACCTGTGTCGGTAGGTATTTAATTTAGACTTACGAGTAAAAGCCGTTCTTGACACTGTGAATAATACATATAATGAGACAATTAAGGGTGCTTTAACGTGTCCACTAACGATAGATATTGAAAAAAGAAGGCCTCTATGTGTTTTTTTTTTGTATTTAAGTACCTTTTGAATACATCAAACTAGTTTTTACGCTGATGGATTAGTCGATTTATGATTTCAAAAATAAAACGGCTGTTTTTTTGACTTTGGACGCATAGAGCGACGAACCGAGCAATCTATCGTTAAATTTAAATAATCACAAATATTTACGAGTGGTGCTAGTGGTCACGTTAAAGGCCTCTTAAGACATTATGATGGAACCTGGATCTGTGACACTGTTCATGATCATGACATCATGAGTCATGTATCCTTTGTCTTATTTCATGATGAACAGAGGTATAACATTGTAATGTCGGCCTGTTAAGCCTAGTTGGTAGTGTCACTGCCTCCGAAGCTAGAGGTCCCGGGTTCGATTCCTGGTAAGGGCATTTGTTTCTGTGGTGAGCAGAGACATTTGTTCCTGAGACTTGGATGTTTTCTATGTATTTATGTATATATCTAATAATATATCGTCGTCTGGTACCCATAACACAAGCCTTATTGAGCTTACTGTGGGACTAGTTCGATTATTTATTTATTTATTTATTTTAATGTCTGATCATACACTGAACATTAATGGTCTTTAAGTTAAGCAACGCAACAGCAAATTAATAGTAATTTAACTTAGTAGTTGTAAGAAAAAAAATACACAATGTTTGTGTGGAGCTCCACTGAACACCAATTTCGGCCAAATGAAATGCTGATACACTATGAGACCTTGTCGAATTGACTTCAAAGTTAACGTCGCTTCTCGAAGTCGTCGTCGAAGTATCATCAATAACACTACTTTGAAATAGTTCAATAGTGTGTCAGCTGTGCTACCGTGAACTTCGAAAATCGAACTTCGTGCTGTTGCTTTCACTCTCGTGTTATACTCTATATGACGGAAAGGGACGGTACGATACGAAGTTCGATTTTCGAAGTTCGCGGTAACACCCCTGTGCTACCGCGAACTTCGAAAATCAAACTTCATGTCGTGCCGTCCCTTTCACTGTCGTGTTATATTCTATATGACGGAAAGGGACGGTACGATGCGAAGTTCGATTTTCGAAGTTCGCGGTAGCACCCCAGGGCTTAGCGCTACACACAGATAAAAAATATTGCGAGGTTACCAATTTGCATTGCACGCATTCGTTGCATAAACATCAAATATGTCAATCACTTTCCCCTACTTGTTGACTACCGCTATTCCTACAAGTTAACTATATTTTAAGTTTTTTATGGTTCAGTAAAAAGGAGTAATAGTTATATGCGTTGCTCGCAACTATTTTATTTCGACCACCACATTTTCATCAGGGTTTTATAGATTTAGGTGACCACCATATCAGACCAAGGACGTCCACTGCTGGAAATTCGTCACATTCGCCACGCTTGGCATGCGGGTTGGCGATCGCAGTATCTCCACCGCACTCCAGCAGTGCAGCTGCCCATCCCACGGAGGTCTTGATCGTAGTTTTTGGGACATACCCGGGTCCATGCGGGTTCGGGGATTTAGGTGACAAATGTTTAGATAAAAAAAAGTCTAGGAACACCACTATCATTACCGAACTATTCGTGTAAAGGTAGAAGAACGAAGAAAAATTGGAGAAGCGCCCGTCAGGGAGAGGTCGAGTGAAAGAGACAGACATTAGCCTGGTAAGTCAGAAGGTCATCACCATCAGCTTATCAACTAATTTGATTTCTGGGCCACTTAGTATGTACCTTGTCACAGTGAAAATCAATATGAAGGCTGCTAGAGATCTCATATTATTGTTACTGTGTCAAGGTACTAAGTGGCCCGAAATCAAATTGGTTGACTTTAAGTCCCACTGCTGGGCACGGGTCTCCTTTCATAAAGGATGGGCAGTAGTCCCCACCCTGGCCAAACACGAGCTGGCGACTTGACATACACCTTTTGCATTTCTTCGCAGATAGGTTTAGGTTTCCTTGACCGAAATACTAACGGTAAATATCAAACATAAGTTCGATAATCTAATTGGCACAAGCCGGGATTTGAATACCCGACCACCGCTTGACAGCCGCATGTTTGAACTATTAGGCTGCCGTAGCTTTCGAAATCACAAGGTACTCGTACCTGCATCGATTCCAGGGGTGTTAATCACAAACCGACTTTTTGTGACTAACACCCTGAGAGGGCCGGTCTTTTACTTTGGCCTTTGAATTTTGTATCACAACTTACGTAAGTAGTTTTACTTATTTACATTCAGCTTCATTGGCAAATAAGACTTGGTGTATTTTATTTTGTTTTGTCTGTTACCGACTGTACCAAAGTACCACTTACAGTATTTTATTTTGTTTTGTCTGTTACCGACTGTACCAAAGTACCACTTACTGCCTCACGCGTTCGTCGGGTAAACATCAATATGTCAGTCACCCTTGTTGACTGGCGTAAACTCCGCTGTAAGCCTTCGTAGACTTTTTAATTTAAATACAATCAGTAATTTGAGACGTGTTTTCATTGTGATATTTCGCTTTTTACAAAATGGAGCTGTATTTGATCCCTAGCACTTAGATCAATATATCTCTGCAGAATCCATAAACAGTTGCCTTGGACAGTTTTTTTAATTAACTCACATGATTGAATGATTTTCCTTTTCAGGGTACCTTACCCAAAGGGTAAAATGGGACCCTATTACTAAGACTTCGCTGTCCGTCCGTCTGTCTGTCTGTCCATCTGTCTGTCCGTCTGTCACCAGGCTGCAATGTAACTGTAACTGTGATAGTTAGATAGTTGAAATTTTCTCAGATGATGTATTTCTGTTGCCGCTATAATAAAAAATACTAAAAACAAAACAAAATAAATATTTAAGAGAGTTCCCATACAAAAAAAATTGCTTGTTGTGTTCATCAGGCGCTAGGTCTCAAAATGTATGGAAAAACTAAAATCCGACTCGCATTTGACCAAAATTCTACTTGATATTATTTAACGTTCTTATTAATGATAAAAAAAAAATTATTATTTAAATTAAATTAAAAAAGGTTATTATAAAGTGTCTAATGTTATATCGATAATAGTACGGACTTGGAGACTTAGCCTTGTTTTCCTTATTTGTTTCAATGTCACCTACATGAAACCAGAACCTAAGATCAGACAAATATTGACTCGACTTCTTTTCTTCTCAAACGATTTGGATCACTCATCCAGTGCGACGTATCGTCATAATGTCGTATGAAATAATATCGCCCCTTCGCACCCTCTCGACTCTAGCCAATTTTTCCCGCCATTTCCCTTGAATTTTTTCAATACACGTTCGGGAACATTTAACATTTTTATGTGTAATCTTGCTACGGTGATAGGACAAGGATTTTTGCTCGCTTCACACTTTGTTTTACGACCGACGTTTTGCTAAACAGATTAAATCTAGTGGGGGCTGTTTATTGGTTTGTTTTGACTCTGAAATGATAGCTTCGATCCACACAGAAGTTAATTCGAGCGGAAATTTAATCCCGGGTTAGGTTTGTTCCCTTTTCATGAACGGATACGTGGCTAAGATCAATACAAGCACACGAGTAGATATCGTTTTGTCAAATATCTTTCAACATGCTTAGGTACGTTTACAGCTCAATTTGTAAAATACGTGCCTTCTGATTTTCGTGAATCTTTAGGCATGACTGATAGAAAACAGACAGTCATAAAGTATGTAGGCAGTTTTATTTAATAATTAATATTAGCTAGACTTAGTATGAAACCGACAAGCTCGCCTGAAGAATGTTATTTATTCATTTATTTGGAAAGCAAACAGGAATAAGTGAGAAGGAAATAAGTTTTCTAAGACACATTATTAAACATTCCCTTACCAGCTCTCTCTAAAACATATGAATGAGTTGTAATACTGCACACTAAAGTTTACTATAATAGAGTGTTGAGTAAATATCAATGAAGCAAGTCATTAAAGTCAATGAAGCAAGAAAGGTAAGGTTTTCTAAGTTTTCTTGTACGAGTATATAGTGGGCTGCTAGAGGATTGATCGTAGCATTTGGAAATACGTGATTCCAAATACCCATCGTGATGATATGTTGTGAATGTATGTTATGTACCTTCGCGTTATTTGGTTTATCTACGCATATCGAGTAAGAAGTATTACATGTTTAGATGAAGTGGCAACTGAATACACGCGCCGAAATACCTACGATACACACGCAAATTTACTAGTATGTACTACTAACATCAAGGACTTTCATTTATCACTAAAAAAATTACGTGAGTTTTAACCGGTTTAGTGATATAGTCTTAATCTCACTAGAGTTTAAATTCAAGGTTTTGAAATGGTTGGTTCTCTAAAACAAATTCGCATAAAATTGTAACGAACATGGTCTGATGCATACATCAGATGATGTTCGATCATAGATCATCTATCTATGACCATTGATGATCAAAGATCTCACGTGCAGCGTTCCTCCGTCCCTTCGATTTAGACGTGAGTCTATAGATGTACCTACAATTCTTTATCTTATTAATAGTAGTTATCAGCACAGTGAGTATGTTATTAAAATCCTAATGCATAAAATAATGCTCAACAGTCAAACATCACATCTCGTTCGACTGCGTCCCCGAATTAATTGAACGGCCTCACGCTATGAGCAAAATACGACTTTTATACTTGACATCCGAGTTGTTTTTAAATTATGCAACATTTGTATGGAAATACGAACGTCACCCCGGCCCTTCGCCGCCTACTTAAAAATACATCCCGTGATATCCCGCCTTGGTTTGACGGTCGCTACGATTTGATGGCTTTTTCATGTAGATTGTTTATTATATGCGCGATATTTGACTAACATAAGGTTTGGGGTGTCAAGGGTCGTAGAAATGTGTGCAGTTTTTATCTAATACACCTACACAACTTTCAGCCCTTGTTAACTGTAGTTCGTTTGGGTTCCATATTTTTCGTAGGGATTGCGTGGGCCCTAGATCGGCATCAGCAATAAGTATATTATTATTTTCTTCATCTTGTTGCCGTTGGATTTACCTACACTTCTTCGGTATGCTTCCATCAGGTCTAATTTTTTGTGTCGCTCCCTGTTAGATTTGATCTGTGGTCGAACAAAACCTTGGTGAGTACGACTACCTTTCAATAAATATTGTCATAGAATTGTGATAAGATTAAGTCATAAAACTGGGGGCCTTTTCATACACGAGAGGTAATGAGTTTAGAAGGCTGGGCGTCAGCCAGAGATGTGTTCATCCATAAGAAGTCACCACCAATCTAGAAGGCTTTAGAAAAACCAAAATATATGTGCAGAAACCCACGCTTTGGTGATTCATTTCAAGACAAGTCACTTTTTGCGAAAATGCAATCTAATTTGAACTTTAAAACGCAGAACTAAGATTGAAATTATATTGACACGTATGTGGTCGCTAAATAGCTTCTGCCTTCATAAAGCCGGGTCCACAGCGCCATGTTTTTCATGTTTGCAAACATCAAACATGTTTTTCGAACACAAAATTGACGTGGCCTCAACGTTAAGGCCGGTCCACTGCACCAAAAATCCAACAAAACATGCTTGGAAAACGTGTTAGATGTTTACAAACATGAAAAACATGGCGCTGTGGACCTGGCTTCAGGGTTACGTTACAGTTTTTCTTGTATGGAAACACAGCTTAGTATAGGTTGTTGCGCAACTCCATATACAGGTGGTTTTTATTAAATTCCGTTAATTGCGAGGGCACATTTCTGAGATGAAGTATCCCACTAAGACAATAGTGTCCCACTTCGTACCATTTTGAAAATATTCAAGAATTCATTTTCGTTAATTAACACTCCTAGTATAGTATAAAAGATCCTTAACAATTAAACAATGTTGACGTGCGAATGTTGAACTCCGAATATTGTCATTCTTGACATTAACTTTTGCTTAACTCCACGTTAACTCTTAAGGCCGTTTTACATTCACCCTTGCTTATATAATTAATTATTTTGTAAATAAAATAAAATGATATTTTTTTCTTCAATTTTAAAAATCTCAATATGCTACGTCATTTTTATGGCTATACACGGCTATATGCTTGAAGGAACGAAAATCAATAAAAACAACCGGTATAGACAAATACGAAATTTACAAATATTACATATTACATCCATGTCCACCAATAGAACATGCGTGTTTTAGGAGTAAGGTAGTGTAAATGTCTGTTGTTATAAATGTTTTTGTTTTTTTAAACAGAAAGATACATTTATCCCGATGGCGCATTTGCCCCCACTGACCCTATCTTATATGCATTCATAAATCATAACGAATGTTAGTGTAATTTACATTTTGTGCAGAACATTTACAAATGGTTTACCTTCCAAGAAACCAAGTGAACCAACACATGTACGCGTAACAAAAATCCACCGTCGGTTCCCCTTTATTTAACTAGAACTCGAGACTAACAACCGGCACGCCGATGTGTAGGATCGTGAATAATTAACGTCTTCGTCCTTTGTCAAGATCTGTGTCGAGGCAAATAGACTTGCCTATACCTAACCATGGTGTCAAATGTAGCTGCACGTGTACACAAATGGAAAACCTACATCGTATTAGTATGTATGGAAAAACTTTCACCTCTAATCGTATTCTAATCGCGGCTAAATAATAATAAGCTCTATTCATAATTGTAATTTTTTTTAAGCTGGCTTTTTTCTGATGTCATCAAATAGTAGATCAAAAATAAAGTTATAAGTAACCACATTTTAAATTCTCGAAAATATCCCAATTTCATATCAAAAAATCAATTTCAAAAGTTCCTCATTTTGCGAGTAATAGAGAGTAAGTGACAAGTTAGGCGTCACAGTGTAAAAAATCATACAGAAGCACTATCATTAAGGCGGATTTACTAAAGAATATGTACTGCTATTTTCTTTTTGTGCGTTGTGACTGTCACAATTCAGCCTTCTTCATAATTCAATTCTTGACGTCACATAGACGAAGGTAGGCTTTCTTCACATTTTCGTGAATATCTTGAAAAGTAATGGCAATAAATATATTTAAAAAAAATTTTTGGGCCTTGTTAACTAATTAACGAAAGGAGTTAAGATTTCATACTACTTGGAAATATGAAATGTTATCAATTATCTGATGTGATGCTTTTTTATGGGCTCTGACTTTTGACACAATATGTGCCGTCACGCCAGAGTGCATCATTAGTGCATCTTACCGTAATAAATGTAACTTAAGTATGACATCGACTTCGTTCTATCGTGTATTAACACTTCACGACAATCAAATATGAACCCGGCTTTATGGTCAGTTTATAATGTGATAAATTAAGACACAGTAACTATCAAATTCGTTCAAGTGGTGTGAGAAGTAGACGAAAGTCTAAGTAAGGTGTTATGCGCAAAAGGTCGGATTGTGAATAAAACGTCTCCGCACTTTGACGAGATCTTCGTGGCAATCAACCTATCAATACCTAACAAGTGTCAAATGTAGCGCCACGGGTAAGAAAATGTTTACCAGAAACGGTCACCACGTCGAGTCCTGAAATACTCGTAAATATGGTCAGTTTATCGTGTGATAAACGACAAGATAAAGCATTTTCTTTTTTATTCAAGTAAGATAGTGGTAGTAGTGGTAGGTAGAAAGACCGAAATGCTGGGCTATCCCGCTATTACATAGCCAAGTACCTGTCTGATTTCACGCACGTTAGTGACAAACAAGAAAGTTTACTCGTATGCATGCCTACTATTTCAAGGGAGTTACGTTTTTGTTGCCAGCATTTTAAAGATGGTTATAGAACCGCTGTGTTAAAATGCGAGTCATTATCCGCTGCCGTCAGCAAACCGTATCTTTAGCACTGCTCATGGTCATGATTAAGGGCCGCGTACTAGTCCGAAACATGTTGAGTTGACGAGAGTTTCTATATACAATACTATAAATATAAGTAAATATTGGACCATTTTGTAGTATGGGCACTAGGCGACGATATTTATTTATTTTATTTGTATAATATAGAAGAAGTATAGAATGAATATTTAACACAGAACAAATAATATATTTGTTTACATCATACAAACAAATGCTTGACTGGGTTTAGAACCCGGGACCACCAGCTTCGTAGCCATCACGGTCACTACCATCTAGACTAAAGTAATCGTCAAACTATTATGATATGTTATTGGTTATTATATCAAAAATTTGTATCTGTCATGGTTTAGAAATGCCGAAAGACTTATTTGTGCCACTTTTATATAGTCTTTACTATATTTATTCGCATGTAAACAGACTTCATATATTTTTAATAAAAACATTGCACGTCAAAACTACGACTGCCGAAAATATTGGTTCGATAGCATCGTCTGAGTAATTCACCGCTAGTTCGTGTATGATGCTCTCACACTGCAGTTATAAAATGTTAAAAAAAGACAACGTGGAATTCTATGGTCGTCATCATCAGCCCTTATATAATGTTTTATACTTAACGTTATATAACACGATAACATTTTCTAATACTTTATTATATAAAAAAACTACTAAATAATGTTATATAACATGATAACAATGTATAACTTTTTATAATAATAATATTGGGAGACAATCTTACACAAATCGACCTAGTTCCAAACTAAGCAAAGCTTGTACTATGGGTACTAGACGACGATATACGAGTACATACTTGTATAGATAAATACATAGAAAACATCCAAGACCCAAGAACAAATATCCGTGAAAAATGCACAAATAAATGCCCTGGCCGGGATTCGAACCCGGGACCTCTAGCTTCGGAGGCAGAGTCACTACCAACTAGGCTAAACAGGTCGTCCTTTTGTTTGCAATTTGTGATAAAATGTTATATAACAAATGTTTTATAACGTTATGGGAGCACTATTATAAACCAAAATACCGTGCTAGGTATTTTAATCACAGGTACGAGACATGCTGCGTGTTACGATCAAAACTCCCGTGCCCAAGTACGAACAACACATTCGTTCACTTGTTCCTGATCAACTCATCTCCAACGGATCCGCTGAATCACGCGTCCCTATTTCCGTCGCGAATTCACAATTTACCTCACCGACCTCGTATCTATCCCAAAACCACCACTGCAAAAACTACCTTAGTTAGTTAGAGTTAGAGTTGAAATTTCAACGTCATATAAAAGAGATATATATGGTTGACGCAAACCGTTGATTTCCGAGTGCAAGTAGGCACACTATTACTACAGGCAGTTTGTAAACATTTGCATTGGTGATTGCAATCGTTGTTTGTGTTGGCGTTTTCTCACCTACTCTCTTGAGGCCTCCTGTTTGGTAAACGCCAAAAAAGGTTCCTATTGTGGCCTGATTCCATAACAATAGCACCGCGTAAAGCCCGCAATTAATTAGATTTTAAGCTTTCCTTATAAATAAATAAAATAAATAAATATTAGGGGACAATTTTTTACACTTATCCAAACTACACTACAGACATGAACTTGTAAATAATTCAATACGATAATTGATAGCCACTTCGGGTCTGTTCATATTCCGAGTTTAGCCGATAGGAAAGAGTTATTATATTCACTACATCTGTACTTTACAGCGTCAGCGAGGTATGTACAGTCAGCATCAAAAGTAGCTACGTATTTGAAAAGTTCAAACGTCTTTATTATGAGGTAATACGAGCTTTTGACCCTTTGGCTATTATGTAAACTTTTTCTAGCATTTAAATTTGACATTTTATATGTATTGATTTTAACTTATTTTTACTCTTTTGACATTTTAATTTACTAATGTATTTACACGCTTGCATGCGAGCTAGATACAAGAAACATAATGTACTCTAAAATCCCTATACTGTGTCTATGCAAATAATATTTTTTTTCTGATTTTCTGATTTCCCCTTCATATGCGTTGCTACTTTCGCTGCTGACTGTAGGTATCTCACAATGTCAGTGTCAGTGCGTAGTGCCTACTTTGGTGTTTAGTAATATGTGTGTAATGCTAATGCTGTGTTATTATATTTATTTAATAAAGCAATAATAAGCCGTGAGTTGGCGAGTTCGCTAAGCTAGTTATAATCGCGGAGTGCAGCTGTGTCTGAGGAACGAGCGCCCTAGGGATGCCCAAACATTCTATCGATAAAAATATTGATATGAAGTCTGAGTTGACAACATTTCTATTTTATAAGCGGCCCAATTTCTGTTGATATCAATAAGAGGATGAAAAATTAAGTATAAGCACAGTCTTAAATTTTCGAAAATATCCAAGTTTCATATAAATCAAACAATTTCAAAAGTTCATCATCATAAAAGAGAGTAAGTGACATGTAAGGCGTCACAGTGTAAAAAAAACGGCCACGTGCGAGTCGGACTCGTGCACCGAGGGTTCCGTAAAAATATTTTTATTATATGATGTAACTAAAAAATAACGATTTGGCAATTTTTGCTTTATCTGTGCTATAATACATTGCATCGTACCAAATTTCAAGATTCTGAGTTCACGGGAAGTACCCTGTAGGTTTTCATTCCCTTGGGAGTGTCGAAAATTTGCGGAAATTGCGGCATTAACGGCTGTATCTTTTGATTGCGTTGGCTTAGAAGTTTGATTTTTTCACAGCTCCTAGGGACAGTAGACCTGAGTATTTGATATAAATTCCAGCTTGATACCTCCACACGTTCTTGAGAAAAAGGGTCTTGACAGACGGACGGACGGACAACAGAGTGATCCTATAAGGGTTCCGTTTTTTCCTTTCGAGGTACGCAACCCTAAAAATCATAGTACTCGTACTATTAAAAAGGCGGATTTGCTAAAGAAACTGTACTGTTGCTCTTTTTGTGCCCTGTGACTGTCACAATTCAGCCTTGTGACGTCATAAAGACATTATTCACATTTTCATGAATATCTTGAAAACTAATAGTTATAGCTAATAAATTATATAAAAAAAAATACAACATGGAAATTTGAAATATTGTCAGTTGGCACCATGTTGGCACAGCAAAGTTCAATAAGTAAATAGTTTTTACGACATAAAAGGAATGAATTACCACTCTCTTGTAACGAAAGTGAAAGGGACGGATGTTACCGTGACTTCGATAATCTTGGTATTATGAATTCTCCTCGGTCTTTGGGTAGGTATAATTCTATTGAAATAGTAGTTTTTCACTCCATGTCTGATATAAGTATTTTAAAGTGGGTCCCGCTCTTATCAACAGGTATGTTTAGGCGGGAATATTCAAATTACATTCGATTTAACTGTTGCGAAAATAGTCTTAGCTCTCCTATTCTATGAAAGTTTTGGATACTCGTTGAATGCACTTTCATAAATAAATTCATATCAGCCTACCCACTTCTTAAGGGTTTTGTATTAAGAGTTTTGGGATAATATAAGTATCCTTTGTCCTTTTCTGTAGATACACCAAATTCCATTTATATTCAGGTGTTTAATGGAGCAAAGGTACTAAATAAACGCCCTTTCAGTGTGCTTACGCACAAATTTAAAGTAGCAGTATAGACACTATACACATAAACCAGAAACTTAAACATTGAAACAACGTTTATAAATAGAGGGGCGTTCATTTTAAGGGTTTACACTACTTTAAAAAATCTTTGATCATAGGCTTGTGTCGTTAAAAAATATAATTAGGCAGATTATCAAAAACTAAACTTACTAAATATATATTTTCTTTTTTATATAAAACAAAAAATTATGACGATACAGTTCGTTAAAGTCCTCCGAGATACGTCGGGCGACACTTTTTGGCACGGCGTGGTGTCATTAGCGATCATTCTCGAAATTTGACGCGCTTATCTTTGTCAATTATTATTTGATTGACAAAAGAAAAGATAAGTGCTTGACATTTTTTGATACTCCAATAATAAATATGAAAATTATGGAATATTTTTTTATACATAGCGCACTGCCTAATTAACGTATCGATATCGATACTAACTTATCGATACCCTTACCGCGCACCCCTACCGCCCGCCATATGCCGCCGCCGCCCTTAAATTACAGAACTTCCCGCTCATAATAGAGAGATATGCCTTTAATATCTGCGAGCTTGTTTGCTTTTTGCTGCCGGTTCTTATATTAGAAACTGTGCTACGTGAGCTAGAGCTAGGGTTATTATGCATACATAGGAGGATTGTGAGGGAATGTATGGGGGATAGTTTTCAGTGGTTCATGCATGTACCTTACTTAGTGTTTACAAGAACTGATGTATGATTAGGACAAAGGTGATCCAGAAATTCAGACAATAACTACACTGTGTGTCTAAGTACAGTATAACGGGGTAAGAAGGGACGGCGGGGGAATTAGCATTATTTTTCAGCTGCTACTTTGAATGAATTAATTTAACATTTTATTTCAGACCCAAGTCCATATCGGTTGGCAATAATTCTCTTAACCTAGTGTTAATAAATTACACATTATATAATTTCAGTTAAATATAATAAAAATATATAAAATAAATTTCGCATGTCAATACCTACATTAAAATAAACTACTTAAATAAACAAAAGCAGTTATTTTGAAATGACATGCAGGCCCAAGAGCTGTTTCATCATGAGGGTACAGTCCAGCCTGTTTGCCAATGCGTTTAGTTTAATTTTCGGGCCTTGGTTGCTCTTTATTATCTGTAAATATTTTTACAAGCGGAATGGTCCGCTTAGCGAATTTCCAACCGGAGTGAAAAATTTATCACCCCGGGCGGGATTTGAACCCACGACCTCTGGAACCCGTCCATCGCTCTTTCTAACTGAACTACCGCGGGTATTGCTCAAGGCGATGAATCTTTCAATCAGTTCACTCTTCTATAACTAATATACATTTGATCAAAGAAATTCGATGATTTCATCCAACTTGGATGGGATCCCGACATTTGATCAAATGCTACTCATGAAAAAAAAAACCTGGACAAAGATATTGGATAAGTGGAATGGGCCTCCGTCAAAGAACTTTGATCAAAGATTTGACAAAGAAATTGGACGAGTGGAATACCACCCTAAGCCTTAGGAAGGCTTGTAGCGACATCTACCACGAAGTTGCTACAACTTCTGAAACGGCACCAACGTCTCAAGTTACATTGAGAATCCTTAGAAACATTGTGCTACCCCATCGTCCGCTTAGCGGAATTATAATTGTGTTTGTCGGCCTGTTTAGCCTAGTTGGTAGTGCCACTGCCTCCGAAGCTAGAGGTCCCGGGTTCGAATCCCGGTAAGGGCATTTGTTCCTGTAGTGAGCAGAGACATTTGTTCCTGAGACTTGGATGTTTTCTATGTATTTAAGTATATATCTATTAAATATATCGTCGTCTAGTACCCATACAACAAACCTTATTGAGCTTACTATGGGACTAGTTCGATTTGTGTAAAAATTGTTCCCTATTATTTATTTATTATTACAAGTTCCAACCGGAGTGAAAATTGCTCTTTATTATATTTTTAGTCATATTTTTTCTTCTTTTAACAACACTAAGTAACCGAATCATAAAAGTAAAAAAAAAACACTGTCAAAGTTAATGTTCAAAAGCGGCGGATTTTTGTCTGAATTTTAATTCGTTTTAGCAATTTTCCCAACTCACCTCATTGCTATCCCTATTACGGTGTGAGGTGTGATTGCCTACTATTTTGTGATTATAGTTATAAATATGCAATGAAACGACAGATAATTATTACAAAAACTAAAAATCATACGACCTGAATATTTTTCATGTTTAAAAATCAACGTGCCACATGTAACTGTTATCGAGGTTTGAATTTCTGTTTTGTCTCTTCTCCCCCCGTTTTACGGTACTAAATAAACCTGAATGAATCAATAATAAGTGAAATGGGAATGGGTAGTCATTTAATGAGACATTGACTAGTATTATTAAAATCAAAAGTCTCATAATTTGAGCTACTGATTCATTTTGTGTAATTGTAATTGTATTTTACTAATGTTACACTTAAGCCAAACTTACTTTCAACCTGTTAATAATAATAATCGAGCTATTAATGACAAGTCTTCTTTATACTACGACGGTGGCAAACAAGCATACGACCTGCTTGATGTTAAGCCGACGCCGCAGCATATGGACGCTTGCTCCAGAACAATCGCTAGCGCGTTGTCGAATTCTTCTCGGCCGACAAAGGAATACAACCTACCCGTTCCAAACATTGAGCATTACAGCCGAATCACTAAAATTCCCGCACGCCTCGATTCCCGGCTCGCAATAACCCGGAAAAATTACATTACAAAATAGCCAATAAAGGTCCCCTCGAAAAAAACGGCGCAACTTCAATCACAATGAGTAGAGAACACCTGCTGTAACGGCAAGGGTAGACACGTGCCCAACTAAGAGGATACTTAACGTAAGTGACCTGGCCGAAGGCGACTTGCAGTGTATGGACAAGGTGACCAGTGGAAAGCGGTCATAATCGCGGAAAATTTAAATCTTTTTTTTATACTACGACGGTGGCAAAGAAGCTTACGGCCTGTCTGATTGTAAGCAGATACCGTAACCTATGGACACTTGCGACTTCAGAGGAATCACAAGTGCGTTGCAGACCCTTTATTGGCTTGGGGATGCCCTGTGTTGAGAGTGAGAGACCCGCAGATGTCTCCAGCTGTCAAGTTAGATACATATGCAGGCCCCTCACTTCCAACACAGCATGCAGCCACCTTACTCACCACCAGGAACACATCACCACATATCTACGCCACATTATGGCTGCCGTCTTCTGTAAGGCGGAGGTACTTCCCCAGTAGGGCTGCTCCAAATTTGAGCGAGATGACGTTTCGCTGTGTCCTTTCTCTTCAAAACCCCCCTTCAAACATTAGGTGGTACGTTGATCTACTAAGAGACTATTTAACATTACATTTATTTGAAAACTTCTTACAGTCAAGTTGCCCACTAACTTGACAAGGGGGGTCGAAGTTGCACCACGTCCGTAGGGAGTACCCACCATTTCCCTATACGTGACACCTAGGTGACGACGTCGTTTTCGTGAACCTTTTGAGGTTTATTGCGTCCCGATCGCCTGGTCTGATTCCTGTGTGCAGTGAAATAGGTAGTTCAAGTTCGCGGTAATGACCATATTTTGATTGCCTTTTTTGCAACTACAAGATAGTTGGTTACCATTTGATCTGTATTATTTAAATGTATGCTATAGAATACGGAGCTCGTTAAAGGACAAATTTTGTAACAAGACAGTTAACATTATTAACACAATATTTAGTATAGATTGTTACTTTTTCACGCAAAAGTTGATAAACAAAACGTAGCTTTTTTTTTGTAATACTAAATTTAAAATGAAAGGGATTTTTTTATAATTTAGTGTTCTGAGCAGGACTCGTACCTGCGACATCTGTCATACGTGGACAATCGCTCTAGCCACCTAAGCTACCTGAACAATTAAGCACAGGTACAAAATTCTTCACTAGTTTCCCACAACGCCTTAGGAAGACGTACAGCGGTATCTACTTAGAAGACTCAGGCTTCTTTTAACGGCACCAACGTCTCAACTTGTATTGAGAAATCGTCAGTAATGATGCGCCATCCCATACTGATGTGATTTTGTATAAAGCAGTTACGTCTGCAAATGCATGGGGTACAACTTTTTTTAATTTTTTTTTTGATTTGAAAACTAGAATTTCCATTAGCAGACGTTACTGCTTATTTTTTTTTTTGTAATAAGCTTGCACATAGGTACCTACATCAGCCCCTTTTTCACAAACAGATTCGTCCTCACCTGTCACCTCACATCTCACCCGATTTTATATGGAAGCTGTCGAATGTCATTCGTCAAATTTTGACAGTTTTCATGTAAAAACGGGTGAGACAGAGAGGTGAGGACGAGTTGGTTTGTGAATAACACCCCAGGATAACGTAATCATATTTTAACGTATTGAAGCTGCGGGTAGAAACTAGTAGAGCATAAATCAAGGGTGGTTCCCAATCTTGCAGTCTCGATTCCATCAGATCAGTGTTTAGCTACCTATAGTGGGCGGCGGTTAAGAAGTCAATCCTGACACCTGTCATTTCCATACAGTTTATAATCTTAAAGTGACTTTTAGGTTATAAAATCTATGGAAATGACAGGTGTCAGGATTGACTTCGCAACCGCCGACCACTATATTTGATTTAATTTAGTAGTGGTACGAAGGCAAACTAAGTACCCGAGCTGTGGGCGTAGGTTAATTTACATACTTTAAAAAAACATATTTGGCAGAATTCTTAAGTCTAGTTCATACGTTCCACCTCATTGCTTGGACCCAAGTGCGTAGCCTAAGACAGTTCGATTCAGTTCCATTCGCCCCCAGCCGCCAGATGCGACCGACGCCAAAAAATAACATCCCCAAAACATTTACGAAAGAAAGGGATATTAGTCTCCGTGGGGCCATAATCGAGCCAATCGGCCCGCGACACTTCCCTTATTTATATCGATACTTTGTTCAATGCATAAATGAATTTAAAAAGTCCTCAGTGTTGGGACGAGGAACGGATATCAGCCCTTTTGGTATAGCGAGGTGGAGCAATATATGAACGTAAAAAGCATAATTTCAGATTTTTATTTTATTGATTTTGCGATTGGTGTGCGTGAATGGTGTCTAAATGTGATACATTTTAAATAGAATTTGAGAAGTGAACTTTATTTGTTAACTTTATAGGATTATTATATAAAAAAATGATTTAACGAAATTGTAAGTGTACATAGGTATTGTACGCCTCTCTGAGGCAGAACAGGGAGCGGACATAAACCTTAGGGTAAAAGTTAAGTTTTAAAAATATACAGGGAAAAAAAAAATTGGCACTATATATCGATTAATTAATAGGTTTTCTATAACATGCCGGCGGCAAACAAGCGTACGGCCCTCCTGATGGTAAGCGGTCACCGTAGCCTATGGACGCCTGCAATTCCAGGGGTGCCACATGCGCGTTGCCAACCCTTTAAAAAAATTATACAGTAATTATTTATACAGGTTTAGGATGATTCTTGAAACAAAAACATAATCATTAAGGTAAAAGTTAAGTTGTAAATAATATACATGGGAAAGAAAAAACTTGGTAATTGTCAGTAGGTGTGCCAACCTTGTCCATGCGAATAAAAATATCAGCTGTTTCGTAGGAAAAGGTCTTCAATCGACTAACCAAAATGTATGAAGAAGCACATTTTCTTTTGGCACGGACAAACTTGGTCCCTTAGCAAAAGTTGTTCAGAATCATTGATTTTGTATTACATATTTATTTTGTATTACATTCTTACCTGTATATATTTCTCTCCTTATTCTACATAATTTACACCATCATCTAAAGAATTAAACTTGTAAGTACCACGCAAATATAAAAGCGTGTTTAACCCTTCACACGTTAACGCAAACAGTCTAAAATTGGTTGTCAGAAAACATAATGTCAGAAGGAAAAGGGAAGGGAAAACGCAACCCTTTCCCTATTCTTGACATTTTAAATTGTTTATTTGCAAACAAGTGTCAAGTTATTTATTCAGTGACGACGGTGTTTAGTGTGTTGTTACCGGGTGAGGTGTTTATAGACTTTATGGGAAGGTATTAGAGGTGATAATTGCTTGATTGGTTGAAAATGTTTGGTTCATTTGGGTAGCATACGTTTGATTTTAGGATTGTAGTCAATGGTATCGAATAAAGCTGTAACTATATTGTATTTCCGCTTATCTTTAGTACTATACCTCACTCCTTATTCTTCAAGCATTATTAAGGTTACAAATACCACCTCTTTAATTTCCCAAACCAAAAGTGATGTAAGTATTACATAACTCGTTTGACTAAGTTGTATGAACTAGTCGGTTGACGGGCAGTTAGGTGGCAGGGCCGACCTCAAAGTGGTCGTAACGCGGCCCAAAACTTGCGTGGCGTGTGGCCACAGTACGGGACGTGTAGGGACACCATTACGTTAGTAATTAAGATACATTCCGCAACTGTTATGATAGGTATAACTTAATATTGAGTCTATTTTTACTGTAAATATATTTTTATCGTTTATGCTCTGCAAGTAAAAGTGCTCTTGTGGTGTATTTGCATAACAAATGTTTGTTTTATCTGATGCAACCAATTTTATTAGCGGCCTGAGTCTATCAGTGTAACAAATCTATCATTTTACGGATCACTTTGGTTTTATTACATGTTTATACAGTCTTAAATAAGGGAGACACACATCTATAACGGTAAAAAGAACACCCCTAACTACGATTTTCATGCACCAAACCAAACTAATACATCCCAGACATAATCATATTATTCCCTTACGTATGTCAAATGGGCGAGTCAACAAGAAGATACTTATACGTAGGTACTAGATACGCATGAATATAGCAACATACCCTGTAGATATACGCATAAAATACTCTGGACCCGACATCACCCGAAATTTATCCGTCATTTTCACAGCTCCTGGATCCCCTAGTTCGCGGCGGGCGGCATGTCAGAACAAAATGGGCGAGATAATAGCGGTCGCGGCCTGAATCGACCGCTGTATTAGACCAATCATGTTACGGTTACTTTGGCTAGAGGTAATTATGTCATTAAACACTTTGTCGTACATGTTAATTGCATATCGAATTAATTATTTCATAAATATGCACTGAAACCTTCGGCTACATAAGAGCAATGGGGCATATTTATAACACACCGTCCATATTTTAGCTCTTGACTTACTTGTTTTTATTACAATGGAATAAAGCTGAAAAGTGTAAACATATCTTTGCTGTCGACTGTACAAAGGATGCATGGATCGGCGCGCGTCTATTTATTTTCGACTTGACATTGGTTCATCAATTCCACTTTTGTCCCACGCCCGGTGAATGTACGCCTAATCTACTCCGTGCGACCAACGATCCTTGCCCGTTTTGACATTAAATATAACCCGGTTACAATATCTGTGGACCTGGCGTCGATGACTTCACATTCCAGTGAGGTCCACAGATATTGTAACCGAGTTGTAGGCCTTATTGAAGGCAAGTATACCAGCATAGTAGCTTTTCTTGATTACAGGTTCTCATCAATGTTAAACAGAGATCAGTCATCCATCCACCCATGATATTTTAAATAATATTATAGCTAAACAAATTATAAAGTAATTTAAATCGTAATAGGACTTTTTTAAAGTAGCTGGCCATGCTTTACAATGATCCGTGAATATTGATTCATTATTATACTGCATTTTATGAAATGCATTATGCAATCTGTGATTTTTTTACTTAAATAGAACCAAGTTGAAAGCATCATGTGTTTTTGATACCTTCATGAGATGTCCTAGACAAGACTTAAATATTTATTTCATCAATATTAAGAACGCTGCCCTTCATATTGCGAATTCCTAAATTCGTTCTCCCACGGAAAGCCTCAGCGAGACGTCAGTCCGCCGAAACTTTCCTCCACAACTGTCAAACTTGGCGCGCCGAAGACTCGCAGCGCGCGCATGCGCGATGATCTGCCCTCCTTCTTGTGCACAGGGGTAGCGGTATCTGTGGTCTCGCTCTAGTTTTGCGGGCCGCGGCTAACCCTCGGCGCGAGGTTTGCGGCGGCAAAAATGTGTGTTTTGGTGTGCCGATAGCGGGGCGCCGCAACCCCCAGCCCCGCCCAGCCTCTAACGCGTCTTCAGCCACTTAGTCGCTAAGACGACGCGCACACTGCGAGCGAGCGACCTGCTTTTGTTTTACGGCAATTTGTAGGAATGTTATCGAATGGTAGAGCAGCTGTCTATGGGTTTAGAACAAACAAATGAGCGATGTGAAAGGCAGATCACGCTACCATGAGTATACATTCGCTTCATTGCATAGAACATCTAGATTACAATTTTAGAGAAGTTTTTAATGATAATTCTTTTGCGATATCGTGAAGTTTAACTGGTGTACGAGTAATACGGTAGAGAATTGTCACCTAATAGATTGGACTAAGTCACCTAGATTGTACTTAGTTCGTAGTTTCGTTGTGGGATGTAGGTAGTAGAATATCTAGACGGTATCATCATTAGTAACATAAGCGCCATCATCTCATGAATGAGCTAAGATATATTGGATATGTGTCGTAATTCTGAGACACTTTTAGAAGTGTCTTCTTCTTATAGGTATGATTGTAAAGCAATAAATCACGTTTCACCTTAGACCTGTACTGTGAACGTTGTCTTACCTTCCGGCCAGATATGGAGCCGCGAGCTGTCAAAATGGAGTGGGAAAAAAGGCGGGAATGTGGCTCCGCTTTATGTGAAGCTCGTCATTGCGCGACAGAGACACCCCGGTAAGACTGTGTAAGTTAGAGCGGGACGTCGAACACAACGTGGTTTATAAGAAAACCCAAGACGTTGGGCGTGTTTGGCGGGTGGGCGTGTGGTTGTGTGTCTGTGTGTGTGATGTCGTAATCATTTGCGGCGGGAGGTGTGGGTGAGGTGGGAAAGCTCATCCTTTTGTCAACGATACGCTATCGGCTTCTGGCTTTTAGTTATTAAAGTGCGCACTTAAATTTTATGACGATATAAAATTTCCATTTTCGGCTTTTTAGGGGCTGTAAAAGTTTTTCATAACGTGGAAACACTTGGGATTTGGAATTAAAATTTTAAATGTCTTATGTTTGCGGATTTTGTTCTCACGGGGATATTGCTTGCCATGTTCTTTCTAGATTCTCTCGCGTGTAATATATAACCAATGTAACAAATAAAATCCTTTTTTTTTAATTAATGGTTCGAGTCTAACCTTTTAAGATGAGGCATACTTGCTTTATTATTTGTCTGTCAGTCTGTCTGTCCACGGCTTAGCTCAGTGACCCTGAATTCGTGAGTCCGTAATTCGGTACGGGTAGATAAATCAATTAAGCAGTCCAAGTGTCTATTTTTCAATGTTATCTACACGTGTAGTGGCGATGCATTTTTTGTTGTAAAACCCATGACGTGGGGTATCGTTGGATAGCTCGTTCAAGAATATTGTGGGTTTTCTAAAACCATTTTTTGTTTCTAGAATCTCTAGTTTTTTTGACGACCTGTTTAGCCTAGTTGGTAGTGACACTGCCTCCGAAGCTAGAGGTCCCGGGTTCGAACCCCGGCCAGGGCATTATTTGTGCATTTAGCACGGATTTTGTTCTTGGGTCTTGGATGTTCTCTATGTATTTCAGTATGTATTTATCTATATAAGTATGTATATCGTCGCCTAGTACCCATAGTACAAGCTTTGCTTAGTTTGGGACTAGGTCGATTTGTGTAAGATTGTCCCCCAATTTTTTTTTTTTTTTTTTATTCGAGTAAAAATATTTTTTTAAATGTTAGAGTCTAGTTCACCAGCCTCTGCCAGCTAAACGGTTACTAGGTATATGGAAAATATTAAGGTGCGGTAAAAAATATTCAAATTTGTACGAAAATTAGATCAAAATATCTCAACACACCTTTGCACATTTGGCAATCGAGCCGGGTTTCGATTGAGGGGCATGTTCAGATATTTATTAGTCGGTTTCTGTTCGGATGTAGAAAATAAATTATTTAATAAGTCTGACTTTAAAAAAAACTGCTATTAGATTTCGAACCATCTTGCCTCGACCGTAAAGTTGCTTTTTGAACGGACGAATTCGATACAAGTCGGTCAATTTAAATGATTTTGAGTTTGAGTAGCATTAAAATTAAGCTACAATGCAGTACTTTGACTCTTATTAAAACCCCTGCTTTTAACCCTAATATTGGCAGCGTATCTAATAATGCACACATTCATTTGCCATCTTTTTGCATTTTATTAGAACGATTTTTTTGCTCTAATTATATTGGCAACTAGAATGTTAACAGTCATAATTTTTTATTTGATACAGAAAATGACTTTGGAGGTTTTTCCTGGAGATTTTTGGACGAGTCATTCTTGTATATATATTTAGTAGTAAACACTTTATTAAATAAAATAAAAATTAAAAAAACGTTTATTTCAGACCTAGTGATTGATCCATAGTGGGTTAGTAAGTTATTGCACAAATCAAGTACATAAAAGAAAAATCTACTTAATTTTAGACGTTTGTACAAAGGCGAACACATACATAGACATATTTACACACACACAGACAAGAAACATATTTATTTATATAGGGATCTCGGGATCAAATCTAATGTTTCGACGAAATCCGCAATTCAGGAGTTTACGAGGGCGGAAAACCGATCTAGCTATTTCTTATCTTCGGGAAAACTCGTATTCTCCGGGAATACACGAGATGCCGAAGCTCGGTCGCCCACGTACTGTAATATGAATAGAATCGAGCAAAAGGTGTCTACTATTGCGTCATTGTATTTGTAAACGAGGTTATATTGAATAGGTCATATAACATGGTTTCAACGAGATCGTCATCACAAAAAAATATTATTATTTTATTAAAAAAAAACTCGTAGGCATTTCTATAACTCGTATTCCAATACATTTCTTTAGCACTCATTTTAAATAAAACTTGTGAAGTTACTTGTAAATTACTTGATATTTCTAATTTTAAATAGAAGAATTGAAAAAAAAAACTGTGCTCTTCGTTACTTGAGCCTGGTAGCTTCATGGCTGAGCTTGATTGTTTCGATAGCTCAGTTGGCTCTTTAGTCAATTGCTCTCAATTGGCTGAGTATGCCAGAAATTCTGGCCCAGGATGTCGCAAGTTCAAATCCTGCACGGAGGTTTACTTCAAGCCTTTATGAGCAGTCTTCTGGCTGTCAGTAAGTATCAGAAAAGGCGCGGCTCGCTATGCATAGAGGAGTGTTGGTGCCGACACTAATGTATGGTAGCGAAAGTTAGGTGTGGCAGAAAAAATATCAGTGTCGAGTGAATGCAGTGAAAATGCGAGCGTTGAGAATTATATGTGGCGTTACTTTGAGAGATATAGTGAGAAACACCGTTATAAGACGGAGGTGTGTAGTGAATGAAGACATAGCGACAAATGTAGAAGGTTGAAGGAAGAATGATTAAAAAAGATTGTCAAAATGAATATATGAAGGAAGAGTGGATGGGGAAGTTGGGAGGAGAAGACTTCGACGAACGTACTCCGATCAAATCGGAGACATTCTGCAGAAAGGCCAGGACAAGAGTACCTTAATAGAGAATGTTATGAGAGTACATGAAGCGAAAGTTTTATGTCAGGATGGTAGCAAAAGGAAATCCACGATCTCTGCCTACCCCTCTGGGAAACAGGCGTGATTATATGTATATGTATGTATGTATGATTCCCATTAATTACAAATTTAAAGTATCGTTAGGAGATGTTACTGTTTCATACAAATTGAATGTAAAATTATTTATTTAAAACAAGTTATACACAATTACATGATATGAGGTACAAGTATAACATAATGAAGGAAAGAAAATATTAGGGCAGAACATGAGCTCTAGAGAGGTCAGATGTCATCTGAACGTAAGTACACACCAGCTAGAGAGAGTGTATTTCTCCAGTGTATTTCTGCGCATATGAAATAAAAACTTTAAATTTAATAGGGATGTTGCCGGTGCCAATATCAGGCTCAGTGTCTTAAATAAATAAAATATGCAACCAGAAACTAAAAGAGCACATGGGCTCTGATTTTACACTAACTTTTATTATACAATATGGAAAAAGTAATGTGTGCCTAATACTTATTAAACTTGCACAATAAAATAATATCTACTAGGGCATTCATTTTAAAATTGGTTGTACACTGCTACCGGTTACAACTGGGTAAAAATATAATCAGCGTCGGGTTAACCGGTTGTGAGCGCTCGCGTAACCGCAGAGGTCGGGCTCGTAGCGAGCTACGAACCGCTACGACAACTAAACTCAATTTACAATTTTGATACATTGACTGTTGTTTTAGAAATAGATCGAACAATGAATGAATGGAATTTTGTGATGAAAGTAGAGTGTTATTATACGATTTCAAACTAATATGATCATTAACGTTAGAATTATGGTTATGTATGGTGTTTGCAACAGTACCCAAATATCGGCAACTCATACAAACTAATTACATGGTAAATACCCCGTTTTTAATAGTAATTCTCATATTGCCTTAATGGAAAAGTAATTGTATGAACTAATAAAAGTTGACATAGTAGACGCTTCCCTCTACGTACTGGTTTTCGCAGGTTATCACCGTTATCGGCTACGAACGTAGCGCTACGAAATTGTTGGCAGTGAAAGTGTTCTCAGCGCGGAGCGTAAAATTAGTAAGTTCAAGACGTGTTTGCCAGTCAAAAGTTTACCGCTGATAGTGCCCTAAGCGACCGAGTAATATGTTAATCACGCGATTCTTCTACTCTACTTAGCTTTTGTAACTTTTATAGGTACAATATGTATATAAAAACACAAAAATCGCCGAGTACATTGTCACCGTGAAATTGTAAACTGTCGAAAGATTGTGAACCGTAACATACTCCTTGCAATTTAACTTCCTAGGAAAGTCCTAGATAGTTGGAATCTAGGTAGGTTCGTTCGTTACCTTGTGTCTCTCAGAGCGGAAATAGAAGCCCCGCGCTGCGGGGCACCGTCGACTCGCGAGAAGAAAGCACAAAAAAAACGTGTCACGCTCTTTGCCAGTTTAAAATCTCGAGAGGTAGATAATCTAACGGTATTCGATATTTTACGGTGACATATACAATACAGTATATGTCAGATTCATCTAACACTGCAAAGCGTTGATAAATGTCTGATACGTTTTAATGGATCCACAATCATTATTGTGTCAGACATTGTGTGTCTTTAAGTATTATTGCAGGTGACTGTACACTGGTGGTAAGCTGTGTTAGCATGCTGTGCACTCACAGGCTATCTTCATGGGGCTCCATGGATATAAGTAAGTAAAACTACTTATAATTACCGTGTGTTGTAGCTAGGGTCATTATGACGGTAACTAACCAGCAAATTTTTGATATTGGATGAGTTGGTCAATTGAAAAGATAATGATTAAGATATCGTTTTTAACGGATTCCCAATTAGTAACCATTAACTGCATAAGACTCACTGTCTTTTGGATTATTAGGTGGTCACACTAGTGTGCCACCACCTGAAGTTATGTATACATAGATGTTGGTTGATGATCCGTAGTTTCTTTGTTAGTAGTTTTGGAAGTATTTCTTATACGACGAAATGACACCGGAGGACCTTGTGGTGGGGGAATCGATGGAGCTTCGTTGTTGTGCTTCTGCATCTGCAAGTTTTCCAAGCATCATTAACGATACATTGAGAGTATGTAGAAAGTATTAATTAAGAAATTAAGAATTTTCACTAGCATTTTACAGGTCAATCCTCCGTTTTACTCGATGCAGTTCGATTAAAAAAAATCGATAGATAAAAATCTATGAGGTAATAATTTTTGGCCATAGTTAAGGATTTTAAGTCGTCTATAATTTAATAAATGAATACTGAATTTATTCCATTATGATACGATTTTTTTCATACAATTTATATGGCAATCCCAGCCCACCAACCCAAGATCACCGTGAGATGGGTAGCAGCATCCCTGGAGTGCGGTGGAGATACTGCGATCGCCAACCCGCATGCCAAGCGTGGCGTTTATGCCATTTATCCCCCATAAAATTGGGGGAGGCCTTTTTCCAGCAGTGGACGTCCTTGGGCTGATATGGTGGTGGTGGATATGGGTAACTTTCACAGTTGAGACAATTAAATTGCACACGAATTGAAAAATTGTTCAAAAAAAAATATTCCACCCATTCGTGATGATTCCTATCCTGCCTCAATTCAGGGGTACAGCCAGCGACATGTACTATATGTCGCTGGCTGTGTAGTAGTCAAAGTTGCCAAATAGTTCAGTATACCATATATTTTTAGTATGGTGTACCGAACTATTTGGCCACTTCGGCTGCTACGTACCATATGACGCTGACTGTACGTTCATCGAATTAAGTGAAGCACAAATGAATAACTCCACTTTAAACAAAACTGCGAACTTTAATATTATAGTGTTCCTTTGACGTCCCACGTACGTGCGGCGTCATGTGCAAGGTACCCAACTATCTCTTTTAATACTTATTTCTCCCCACTCACACAGCGGCACCGTCCCCCCGTCGCAGCGTTCGCTGTGTGGGTGGACTTCTTTCGGGGCGCAGCTGTGTGCGAATTTCTTTCGAGACGTAATAAGGGGACCGTTTCTTTCCCGCTAAGGTTTTAATGTCGACCACGTTTCGGCGGCGGACGCGCGCCTTCGCGGTTGCTAGAGGTACTTTACAGTGTTGTGTTTGTGGCTAAGGATTTTTTTTGAGGAACAATACAGGTACTTAAACAAAAAAAAGTTTTTTTTTACTGTGTTGTCGTGCTCGGACACTGTACAGTTTGGAAGTATAGGAAGTTGGGTATGGCGGCAAACGCATGCTAACTGTACCTACATTAAAAAAGTTTTTTTTTTAATTTTGTAGACGTGCTTGGATACTGAAAGGTAAAGTTTGCAAGTTGGGTAAGGCGGCGACCGCAGGCTCATTAGCCTGGGCGCACACTGCCGCGCCGATTAAACTTCGCGGATAAAGGAACACGTGATAAACCGCTATCTCTAACTAATTACAACTCTAGTTTGTAATTAGATTTAACTAATTTTCGTTCTTTTTGTAAATATACTAAATTTCCCGTATAGATATTAGAGATAAAAATAATTAAATAAGATTTTTTAAGCTATTTCATGGCCGTTTATGTTAAAAATACCATGAAAAATATTTTATTAGTGCGGAGACTGTTATAACCTATTATATTCCATTACCAATAAAAATACAAAACATGTTTTATTACTTCAGAAATATGATCCAATAACATAAAAACAAGTTTTCAGACACAATGATTTTATACCAAAATATTAAATGAACTCAAAAATAATATTCTGAAACGAATTAAACCAGATAAAATATTGTTAGCTTTATTCCAAGAATTATTAGGTAATATAGGGAGTGAAAAAATAAGAGGACAACTAACTGTATTATACTTCTTATAAACGTAATGTACAAAATCAGTCACAACATCCCATACAATACGGATACTCGTAAAACTTCATAGAGTTAACCTTGGCGGGAACTTGTTAAAAAGCGAGGGAGCTCCCATTAGAGCCGCCAACTTTACCTGTAATTGTCGCCCTGCGAAACGTTTGTTCACTTGTGACTTTCAAGCCGGGCGGAAATATACGCATTATTTACAATAACTTAATAAATATGAAATAAGTATATTGTTATCTAGGAAAAAACAACATGTTTTATAGATTGTCTTTTTTTGGTAAAAAAGAAATGGTTTGAATATGATCTTTAATAGAACTCAAAAATTAAGAAATTTTACAAAAATATATATGTTGAGTGTTGCAGAGTTATTACTTACACATTTTGTTAAGGAATTTGAGAGTGATGTTATATTATTTCAACTTAAAAAAAAAACATAATTAATAATTATTTACCAGTAAAGTTAATAGTTAACCTTTCACAGAAAAGTTGGTAAACATGTTATTGAAAACTAACAACAAATACCAAAACGTCAATTGCAATATAAAATCAATAAGTCGCGATTTAATTTTAATTCTTGCCCTGATAACGAGCGAGGGGTGTGTAAGATAATTCCATCGACGGGTTGGCATTGTTCACCCCCACCTTGTTTGCGACGTTTGAATTTCGAACATTCAATGTTTTGAATTTGGAAAACGGTTGCTTGTAGACAAATTAAGAACGGCGCTTGTGTGTACACAGCTTTAAAATAGAACGAAAAATACGTAAGGAGTTTTAAATGAAGGTGCCTGCACCTACAGGCGAGACGATGCGAAGCGAGTTATTACAAGCTATAACGCAGTCATTTCTTGCGATAGTAGGATGTTTTTATTTAATTATGTATAAAGACAGAATAAGAATATTTAAATGTTGAAAATAGGTGTACTTAATAATATTTTACAGTACATATGGTGCTACTTTACCGCACGAGTGCGGTAATCAGCAGATTACGTGCATATGTCGAAACTTTAAAGAGCCATATGTACTGTAAAACGTTGTACGATACACGTGCGAATAGGTAATTCGAAACTCGTGTCGATTTAAAACACTCCCTTCGGTCGTGTTTTAATTTATCACAACTCGTTGCGATTTTCTTGCTTTCTGCACTTGTATCGTAATGTACTATTATGCAACAGTTACATATTAACTAATAATAATGCATGGAAATCCATTTTGATTCTACCACCATAATAATGACTTGTCTATAGTATGGACTTGAATTTGTATAAAATTCCGCGACTCCACCAGTAGCTGTCCATTGTTTGGGACCATCACAGGGAGGGAATCTAGAGGGCCATCTCCCGAAATACGTCATACCCAAGAGTTGATCTGGGCCGACGTTGCTTAACCTTGCATACCGTACGCGGTACCCGGGCGCCACTGGGCCAAGTTTATATACCTATTAAGTATAATTAAAATAAATATTATACATTTGTGTCGTAACTTTACTTGCAAGTATTTGGTACGGTTTTTCCAAACACTATTTTCCTTTAAAAATACTGTCATATCACCGATCGATGGCCATAATACATTTAAAATCATAATATGAAATATTAACCATCATGTATACATATAACACGCGCGTTTATTTAAAGAGTGCTTTACCCTAATGCAGTGTATTAATAATTAAACTGAAATGCAAAGACCTTAACGTACTGGACCAGTAATTTGAATGCTAATATCCTATTATAGGGCTATTTGTAACCTGCGTTGGAACATGAACTAAAAGACAGAATATACGAGTAATCAAAGATATGAAATTGATATTGAGACGTGATATGGGTATTATTAGTACCACCTAGGTTCAGTTTCGCTGTTGAATTCGGATAGTGTAAAAGAAACTTTTACTTCATTGTTATTAATGAAGACGGCCTGCTTAGCCTAGTTGGTAGTAACTCTGCCTCCGAAGCTAGAGGTCCCGGGTTCGAATCCCGGCCAGGACATTTATTTGTGCATTTATCACGGATATTTGTTCTTGGGTCTTGGATGTTTTCTATGTATTTAAGTATGTATTTATCTATATAAGTATGTATATCGTCGTCTAGTACCCATAGTACAAGCTTTGCTTAGTTTGGGACTAGGTCGATTTGTGTAAGATTGTCCCCAATATTAAAAAAAAAAACACTATAAACTTGACCTCAGTATTATTTATTTCCCCTTTGGATCCAAAGACACTTTAGAAAAACATTGATGAATAAAAAAAAAACCATTGATTATACACTTGGGGTAGAGTTACACGTAGACGAGCACTAGTGTCAGGCCGAAACCGCAACTGATACTGCGGTCGAACACTAACGAACATCAACATCACACAAAAAGCTAAGATGTATCAATGTTAACTTATCGTCTTTAAATGCACGTACATATAATGATGTCATTGCGCGTTAGCAGATTTATGTGTGTTATGAAGATGCGCTTTACGGGCTTATAGCGTCAGTGGAAGGGTTAGGGGAGCCTGGATATGGTTTTATATCTCCAATTACGTTAATGACTCATGTTCCTTTATAATTGGCTACTTGATATCCACCAGAATTGCAAGTAAAAATTATTAGTAGTTCATGTGACTGTTACATAATGAAAAGCATTAAATACGAGTGTGGGTTTATGAAACTCACCTTCGGTTCGTTTCATAACAAGATCTCGCGAGTGTTTAATGCCTAATTATGAACAGTCAAATATATAACTGTATCTACATACACATCATAAGTTTTCTACAATATGCATAGATACGGCCTCCATTTTCAAGTTAGTGGTACTATTAACTTATTTGTAGTCATGGGATTGGGGTATTACCCGTGGTACTGCTGCTTTTGTACCACAAGGGGACCTAGGGTAATTTTTTTTACCCGTTGTCCCACCGTTCTAAACAGTATTCGCCAGTGGGTCTACGGGTAATTTATTTTTCCCCGTGGTCCCACCATGGTTTGTCTATCTTCGTAATTTTTACTGAAATGTTTACCACCATATCAGCCAAAGGACGTCCACTGCTGAACATAGGCCTCCCCCGAATTCACGGGGGGTATATGCCATAATCGCCACGCTTGGAAATGTTTGTTTACACTACATTTTTTCTACATAATACTTAGGTACGACGACGAGCGGAGCGAGCAGGAGTGTTAGTAGAACTGCGACCCTAAAGTGCGCGAGCCGAGCGAGCGAAGCGAGCGTGCCGCGGCAGCCGCCGGCGAATGGGAAAAAGTTAATTACCCGTAGACCCACTCGCGAACACTGTTTAGAACGATGGGACAACGGGTAAAAAAAAAATACCCGTGGGCCCCCTGTGGTACAAACGACGGGTAAAACACGATGGTATTACATCTGGGAAACGCTCCAAATATGATTTTTTTGTTTAAGAAGATGTTCGAAATTTTAATGTAATTAAAGTATCGCTTATCAGTACTGTGTTTTTTTTTTATGACATAGGTGGCAAACGAGCAGACTAATCGCCTGATGGTAAGCGATTAGCGCCGCCCATGGACACTCGCAACACCAGAGGGGTTGTAAGTGCGTTGCCGGCCTTTAAGATGGGAGTACGCTCTTTTCTTGAAGGTTTGAAGGTCGAATCGGTCCGGAAATACCGCAGGCGACAGTTCATTCCACAGTTTAGCTGTGCGAGGCAAGACATTTCTGGAGAAACGCACAGTTGAGGACTGCCAACCATCTAAGTGGTGAGGATGGAAATTTTGTCGCGTTGGGCGATGGCGGAAGGAAGCGGCAGGGATTAATCCGAACAATTCCTCGGAGCACTTCCCGAAATACATGCGGTAGAAAATGCAGAGCGAGGCTACATTTCTACGCAGCGCCAAGGAGTCAAGCCGTTCCGAAACTCGCTGGCAGCCGACAATTCGAGTCGCTCTCCGTTGGATGCGTAAACATTAAGATGCAACCACAGATACAGGTTTTCTTAATATAGGTCGTATGCTTATCGTTTCTGAACATATTGTAGAAAAGTTATGATATGGATGTAGATAAAAATTATTAAGGAGGTGAGGTATGCATATAAAATATGATTCTTAATGTTTTCGCAGGAACCTTTTAGCGAATGTTTATTCATTACTTTGTCGTTTGCTGAAGTATTTTTAAATATGTAAATCAATTAAATTGTAAACTTTTGATTCGGCCCGTAAATTATGATTAGATTACCAGGAAGCTTAAAAGAAATCGTCAAATTGTTCCGATACCTGTACCTGTGAACTCAATACTCATCATCATTAATTTAAGAGTAATACTCTTGTCGGTGTAGCCGATGAAGTATTTTCAGTTCTCTCCGCCTTATCCTATCCAAAGCCATAGGAAAAGGAAATACACACTGGGATAAACTGGCTCCTATTGCGCAGTCTCAATACCAACAGAAATTTTAAAACCACTAGCTACGGTAGTCATGTCATACAACTTATTGTTTTCATTATATTTGAGCAAAACGCGTCAACACAAGTGCCTCATACAACAAACAACTGGGAAAACTTGTCTCCCATCACAACGCAGCCCCAAATACCTCCTGAAATGTAAAACCACTAGCTGGGGTGCTTCTAATAAATGACGCCGGCGCATTCTCCGCATTCTTATTTAACTGGCTGATTGTGCGATCTTGTTTATGTCGCAGGGTGTTGCTTTAAGATTAAAAAGTTTTAATCAATGGTTAGGGTTGTGCTCTTTCGTTTTTTATTCGGTTGATAAAATATTTGATACAGGAAGTACAGTTTAGAATTTCTGGTAGATACGATATCGAAAGAATGGATAAAATAACTAATTTTATTATTTCTCGAGGTAGTTGTATCAGTCATATTCATATGTTGATCATCACCATCAGTACGACTAGACCGGAAAGTGGCTATCGTATTAAATGATTGACCAGTTCACGTCTGTTAATGAGAAACTTTATTATTCAATGTCAAATGTCAGAATGAAAACTGGTAGTTTTTACGACTATTTGATATTACATCTGGTAATATAATTAACTGACACTTTTTCGGGTCTAATCGTATTTCGATTTTAGCCGATAGAAAAACATTATTCACTACATCTACATATTATTTTGTAGTTGTAATTTGTGTTATCCCTACAAAAAGCCGTTCGTACGCAAATTACGCAATAGCTTTTAGGCCGCTTTCACGCACCTGTGCAATGTGTAAATGGGTACGGCGCGGCGCGGCGCGCGACATAGCGCACTTCTTTCTCCTTTTCTTCTTCTTCTCTTTTTCTTCTATCTGTCAGAATATAAGGAAACTCAATGCCTATCCATGAATGCGGCTTAGTCTAATATTACTCCATGAACTTAGCATTACTGGCACAGAATAGATAATTTACTGGTACTAAATATCAAATAGAAGGTAACACTAGCACACAATAGTTTGAACACTGTAACAAGGTGATTTATGTCATTGATACATATTATTATTGATACCCTAAATATCAAATCGTGTAGTACCCAGACATAATTTGTACATTTCTCAGACAGTCGCACCTTCAGGCCCAAGATTCAGCCGCGTCAATCACACTCCAAATTCAGACCGTGTCCCACAATCAGGATATCCGCCGTCCGTCTTGCGTCCAAGACACCATTTGAATATCACCTAGGGTCGGACGGTCGGATATTACATTTGCTAACCCATTTGTAACCGTCACTGGCCGTACGATCATTATCCGTGTATCCCTGGGGACGCAGCCCTTAGGAATTTGTCCCTTTGCACCATTGATTCCCTCCTCTTTAAAATTGGTCCGATAATCGATGTTATTGGGAACGGCGGGTCGGAATTTTTTATTAGTCGCGCAGATGTGACGCGAATGTGTGATTGACTAAATGGAGGCTTTATGCTGTGATGCTGTGTGGAATTTGGGCGTTTGCAACGGTTGTGTTCAATATTTGAAACGGATTTTTTAATTATTTAATTTCTCCAATAACGGTTTATATATTTCCTGTGGTCATAGCCTGAATTTAGGCCATAAAAGTTGTGTTGGTTAAAGTATCTTCTTATAAAAATCTGTGAGATGTGTGATAAAGACATAACCTACCTAAATGCACATTATGCTGTTAACTATCGACAACAGGAAAGAGAACCTTTCAATTCATTCATTCATTTATCAAAAAAAAAACTAGTGCCTAAGCCGATTCTTAGGATTAGGTAGCAGACCCCCGAGCATCCTCCAGGAGGCGTATGATGTTTGCCATTTTATCACTTATCATTGTGGATAAGACATTCGTCACGTTCTGACAAGTATACGAGTGCGAGAGTGATGTCCGTCTTATCAACGACGATAAGTGATAAAATGGCAACCATCTTACGCCCGCAGGATGCAACCGTACTGGGATAACGCTAGGATGATGATTTATTCATTTATGTACGGCCATATTTCTATTATAGCTTAAAATTTAGTTTTAACACATTCTCGGGTACTCTGTTCGTGCTGCTACGGGCTACATACGAGAAATCTATGGCTACGGCCTACAAGCGTTGCGCGTAGCACTAGGCGGCAATGAAAGTGTTAATTAAAATAACCTTGGTCTATAAAACATCATCGATATAATATATATTTTTTTACTTATTAAAACTAAGGTGGAGAGCGCTGTACTGTATGGGTACACGTGAAAGCCCAAGTAAACTCGAGTGTTTAATGCTTCGGGACAGGCGGGACGTTTTAAGATTTTTCAGTTCGAGTATAACTCAAGTTAGATTGGTCTCATATTCATTTATCATTATATTAAACGCAAAGATGTAGATTGTTTAATTCACCACGGACAAACTACAAACTAATACGTACTTTAATAGATTTGGAAGCGTCCTCACGGTTTGAAGTATCAGAGAAGTCGTACGCGCATTATCCACGAAAACTTATATATTTGCATGTGAGCATTGACAGATATGTACCCGGCCCATAAGGGGCTGTAACGAGCACCCACTTGTGCGATAGCTGCCCTGCAACCCCACAAGCTTTATTATTTACGACTGAGCCCTTTATATGTTTTACGCTAAGATTTTATTGCGCTCGTATTCATGAGACAAATCCGCGCTGGAATCACGACTGTGTTTTGTTTTTGAATTGAATCGATTTAAATACTGGAGGGATGCTAAGTTTAAAGTTAAAGATTACACGAGATGTGATGCAGATGTTCGCCTTACTTTTTTTTATCCTGGGGAAATGCATTTACGCATCCCGCCTAGCCGGGGAACTAGGACAAGTATGACGGACTCCCGGGAACCGCCCGGAGTACCGTCTAAAACCACCAAGGTATGCCCATCACGCAGCATTAGTGGCGGTGACACAGGATCGCCAAGGCACATAACCGCGAACACCGCCTGCTGAGACAGCCGAAGCTGTCCCCTCTCGGAAGAGGCTTGCGCCCCCCACCCGACGGCAAACGTGCAGGGCGACGCCACACACTTGCCGACCAAAGGACCTCCACGCCAGGAGAGAATGAAAAACCCCGGATTCACTCTCCCAGGTCCCCTTGTAACTTTTTATAGAGGTTTTCTCCCTCGCAGCCACTACCGGCCCCGGCCTGACGGTGACAGCCCCCGCTCCCGACTATAGCGGCCCTCTGCCGAAGTCAGGGTTACGGGTCCGTAATTCTTTAAACAGGCATACGGCATGGCCTGTCCGTCTCGCCGCACCTGGGGAGTCTTGCGACTCCCTGATGTGGAACCACCCATTGGTGGCATCTGGAGTGTCCTCCGCTAAACAGAGGAACACCCAGAGCGACCCCGTCTCCGGGTTATTGGTAGCACCGGTAAGCGATCCCTCCGAAGAGGAATCACTTACCGTTGCCTCCAGGGCGCACCGGCCAGAACCCTTCCCCTTCCCCCGGACCCGCGAGGTTCCAGAGGAACTGGAAGAGCCCAGACACTCGTGGAGTTTACCCGACTAGTTACTTGTTTTCAGTCAGTGCAATGAATGGTAGGTTTGATGTGCTCGAAACTAGCAATCTCGTACTTAAAGACGTAGTTGCGATCAATTTCAACAAAATTTTAAAATATGTCTATCAATATGATATGCTGACTGAATCCATAAGCTCTCTAAAGCTGAACATAAGATTTCCCTGCACATTTTCGATAAAACCTTCAACATTATAGACAACTTGTCTAAACAACCTTTACGACAAAGAGTAAACACGGCGAGGACATGTTACCCTACCGGAATTAGGTTTAACATCACGATCGACATATCAACATCCATAATTTAAAAAAGGTATTTTCTGCTAAACATAGTATGGCTACTTACGACTTTTTCTAAACGAGTAAGGTGATCGACAACTGCATTTGTAAGAGGAAGTGTCTATAAAGTGGATTGTGGGGAGATAGGACGTTTTAGATAGAAGATATGGAGGGTAGTAACGGCCTATTTGCGTTCCGGGCAAGGGGTGAAAGTATTATTACCGGTGTGTTAACGGTAGTCTCAAGAAACACAAGGTGTATAGTAAACCATCTTGTTGTATTTGTGACGTTAAGACGAACACTTACGCGTCGCTTATTAGCAAAAATGTTTTAGTAAAATGTTAATATACTACATCCTGAAATTGCCATTTCATTTATAATTTACTCAAATTTCAATTCGACCACACCACACAAATATACCCAGTAAGGTAACCATTGGTATTGCAACTGCGAAGATCTTTTCCTTTTTTAGACAACTTACAATAACACATGCATAAAATACCACAACAAAAACTTTTCGATAAAGGTTGCTTACCCTTATACAGTAGCCTTTCATTATTATTATTATTATACTAAAATTCATTCACATTTCGTCTCTACTTGCCTCAATTCTAATCACGGCGGGTTTAAATTGACCTCAAGATCTGTAACTATAGAGATAAAGTACGATAACCTGGCCCGCCCCTCCAAATTACTATTTCAATGTGTTTAGTCACATCCTTACGAAAGAATGTGTTTGTTTGTTTGACGGCTCAGCACGCACACATGCGTTGGGAGTCTTGGCAGTGCTTACTAAATACTTTCACAAATACATTGACGCATTTTGAATCTTGGAGGGACGGGCCATCGAAGTTTATTTCTACCAACTATTTAGTGGGCACCAGGCCAAATTATGCGCGAGAGTGTTGTATGTCAATATTCCTAGTACTTTCGGTGCTAGGAAATATTGACATACACGCTCGTCTCGTAGGCGCTTTTCTCTGCATACGGATTTTAGCATGTTATCAGCTACGAGCGTAGCGCTACGAAATTGTTGGTAGTGAAAATACTACGCAAAAAAAGGGTTCCGCGCTCTTCTTTCGGGAACAATGGGGACATTTTTTGTATAAATAATATGTAATATATCAGTACTTAAATTGCCATTTCATTTATATTTTATTCAAATTTCAAGTCAATCACACCACACAACTATCGTTTACAGACGAAAAATACGTTTCTTCCCATCTCGTAACCAAATTTGCTAGCTAGCTACGAACTGGGAAATGTGCTTTCCCATCTTGTAGCAAGCTACTAAATGGGAACGATTTTTGCATCTCGAAGCCACATTTATCCCTTTACAGCCTGTCAGGCGGCTATTACGTTTTCCGCCTCAGCCGCTGGCCACAGTCACATGGTTGGTAACCAGGCGTATAAACCGATTTAGATGAAATCTGGAATAGAGATAGTTTGAGTCTCAGGAAAGGCCACATGATAGTTTTTATTCCAGAAATCATTCTCTAGGAGGTGAAAAGGGGGGTAGAAGTTTGTATGGGCGAGCGATATATAAGCCTGTGCTTACAACAATTTAAAGGCAATTGTTTCTATAATATAACGAGTTGCACTCGGACGGTGTTGCGGGTAAAAGTTAGTATTTTTATTAATATCAAATTGTCTTGAGACAGACAGACATCAAAGAGGCGTAGGAAATAAACCGTGACGTAACCAACCGTGGCGGAGGGCGCACTACTTATTTCCATAAACGACTTTGAACTGCGTTGAAACAGTACAAATGACCCGAAAAGGTTGCTACATTTTATGCATAGCTTACATACAATGCTTGCTTGTCGTTTTGTATTTGTGTTATAGTATAAAATTGATGTTTCGATCTAACCATTGTCAGAAATGTATTTAATCAAAACGATTACACAGCCTAATAGTAGAAACCAGAAACTAAATCACGGTGAAACTAGCTATTACAAAATAACAATAGGTACAAATAACATAAAATAATAATAATAACTTAATAAGATACTGTAATTTAAAACTGAAATAAGTCGTATATAGGCGTAGGTAAATTGCAAGTTTAACAAAATATTGGGGGATAATCTTGCACAAATCGCTATTTGAGTACCAATGAAAGGTTATTGGATTTAACGGTGATTTAACAGTAACACTGATTTAACGGTGGTTTATGGAGGGAAATTTCTTGTCATGTTCTATTATTTCATATTTATAAACCACGTATAAACAGAAATTAATTATAGAAATTGGCTCGGTGTTGTTACGTTTAAGTTAACTTTAACATCGTTCTTAATTGTTTATTATTTTCAATATGGATAGTAATATTGCGTACACTGTATTCTAGATTTTCCATTCATCTTTAAACCTGCCATTGCCAGAAGTGGCACTGAAACAAAATATCATGTGAGGGTAAACAGATACCCCTTTTGACAAAACAGGCGTGAGTTTATGTATGTATGTACCTACTCGAACTATCCCGCGCGGAAGTCGGCCTCACTGCATTCGATTGTCAAAGCAAATTGCGCTTCAAAACACGTTCACTTTCATGTTTTCCCTTTTCATGCGGAGTCTGTGAAAAATGGGATAGTTAGGGACTTGTGGCCGAGAGGAATGTAGTATTTTTAACACCCTTTTGTAAGGTTTTCTACTACCGTTTTTTCGCCATCACCATGCGATAAAAAAGCAGTTGTTGCCAATTTTCGTTTTGCCAAGCCTACGGATCACATTTGTTACTGTCAGAGACAAATGTGTCTGATCTTGCTACACACGGATCTGTGAAAGTAGAAATTAATTCATAACATTTTATTACAGGGCCGGCTCATCAAAATGTCTGGGACACCGTTACTACATCAGCGAATCGGGGCCGATTCAAGCGCAAACAACCTGTCAGACATGTGACAGACTATGTGTTCGTAGACAAGTGAATGTGTAGAACGGTAAAGTGTTTAGACGATGCATCTATCGAGTGAAGTGACGTCGACGACGAGCGGGTTGGGTCACGAAGCGCCGTCGTCGAGTTATGGAGTGCTGCCGAGTCAGCCGCTGACGGCTGAACTGCTGGCCGAGCGGACGCTGGAAGGTCTGCTAGCTGATCATCCAGGGGAGCTGGTCAAGACCGGCAGCCCGCATGTGGTGAGTGCTGTACTGTGCTGGTAAGAGCACGCCCCTTAGGGCTCAGGGCAGGCGGGGCAGGTTTCCGGGGGGCGTCGTGGTGAAATGCTTGCGATTCCATTGCGCCTTAACGGTAGAGCGGGTAACGCCGGTGTGTTTTTAGTGGGTATGTTCCTTCTGTCACCATCACTCGGCGGGGGGAGAGAGTCCCATATAACCCTCAAAGGCCTTCCCTGGGTTGGGGGTATGCATAAAGCATTTTCATACCGTCAGAAAAAGGCAGGACAGAATACTCTTGCCATTTGCCGGCGACCACGTACCGGAAGTCTGAAAGTCTTTTATTTATCACAAGTTTACACTACTATGTATATAGTGACCAGAAAAAACATTGAAACAACATTTAAAGTCTATCAACTGGCCTGTTGATTCCCTCCATTCTTCGATCAATTACCTCAGTGGGAAGTTCCCGATTCGTGAGGTTATGTTATGATTTTTTGGTTATGTTTGAATCATAACATAACCTCACAAATCATAATGGCCATCTTCAAAATAAACAGTTTTACCGACTGCTCTGGCATCGCGCTGCTCTAGGGGATAGCGCCATCTTTCTTCTTTACTACGGAACCCTAAAAAGCAATCATCTCGATTTTTCGAATTTGACCTGTTCCCTAGCATGTATCTCATAATAGTTTCCTTCCAGGTCTGCACAGTCCTGCCACCGCACTGGCGGTCGAACAAGACCCTACCAGTAGCCTTCAAGGTGGTAGCCCTGGGGGACGTGGGTGACGGCACACTGGTGACGGTACGGGCGGGGAACGACGAGAACTGCTCAGCGGAGCTGCGGAATTGCACGGCGGTGATGAAGAACCAGGTCGCCAAGTTCAACGACCTGAGGTTCGTCGGGAGAAGTGGGAGAGGTGGGTGGATTATAAACTTTATAAGGACCAGCACAACTTGTTGCCATGAGTCGATGCCATGATTGTCTCTATCACTCAGTGCTGGATTAGCCCATAAGCAAATTAAGCAATTGCTTAGGTTATCATGTCATGAGGGGCACCAGCAAAAATGCTATAGGGGGCACAGGCGTAGATTGCTAAAGGCATCCAGTAGTCTTAATCCGGCTCTCACTCGCACTGTGTATTAGAAAGATGAAGGTAGATTCTTCGGCTGACGTTGCACATCTTCAGTTGAGCTAGGTTTGCAGTCACGCGGTACAGCGCCTGTTTGCCTCTCACTGTAGAGTAAAACCTATTCTTAAACTGAACGCCCCGTTTGTCCACTCATATGAGACTTAATATAAGACATATAGGCGCAATAAACTCACACATGAAAATAATGTCTACTCGGAGAGAGGCTTTTATTTTATATTTGGGTACATGTAATCAACTATAAGAAATGCGGATGGGCTTTCCGAGTCGCGTACAGCTCGTACTGGCGTATAGCTTCTGGTGATAATATTCTAGCGGATTTCTTTAATTGATCCCATTGTGACAAGAAGGCTACCCATACAAATTGTATGACAAAGTTTTGTGTCACGGCGGAATAAATTAAATTGTAGACGGATTAAAAGCCTTAAGGTCCAAAGTGTGGTCCTCACCCACTGGTAACTAAAATATGTCCCTCTCACTTAATCATTACATATCAAAGTCATCATCATGTCAGCCGAAAGACGTCCACTGCTGGACATAGGCCTCCCCCAAAGACTTCCACAATGACCGGTCTTGCGCCACCCGCATCCAGCGGACACCCGCGACCTTCACCAGGTCATCAGTCCACCGTGTGGGGGGCCTGCCCACGCTACGCCTTCCGGTACGTGGTCGCCACTCGAAAACCTTTCCGCCCCAACGGCCATCGGTTCTACGTGCTATGTGCCCCGCCCACTGCCACTTAAGTTTAGCGATTCGGAGGGCTATATCGGTCACTTTGGTTCTGCTGCGGATGGCCTCATTCCTGATGCGATCACGCAGAGAAACTCCCAATATAGCTCTCTCCATTGCCCTTTGGGTGACTTTGAGCCTTCTTATGAGGCCCATAATAAGCGACCACGTTTCAGTGCCATATGTCATTACTGGCAACACACACTGGTCAAAGACTTTCGTCTTGAGACACTGCGGAATATTGGACGAAAAGATGTGCCGTAGCTTCCCGAACGCTGCCCAGCCGGGTTGGATTCGACGATTAACCTCTTTCTCGAAGTTGTACCTACGTAACTGGACAGTCTGTCCTAGGTATATGTAATCGTCTACAACTTCGAGCGTAAAGTGTCCGATTGTTAAGGGAGTTGGTGCGACATGGACATTTGACATGGTCTTCGTCTCGTCCATGTTCATCCTTAGAGCAACTCGCTTGGAGGCTTTACTGAGGTTATTGAGCATTGTATTTAAATCCTCCATGATCTCAGCCAAGAGTACTATATCGTCAGCAAACCGAAGGTGAGTGAGGTAGCCGCCGTTTTTGTTGATGCCTATGTAGTGTGTATATGAACACACGCATTTGTGTGCGTTTACATGAGCATGTATTAGAATAGAACACCTGATTAATATCATATTTCATTGCACATTTTATTACCAATAAAACCTTGTAATACGATACTCGATACTAATTAATAGCCATAAAGATAATGTATTAAGTTTTACCTATAATACCTAAGGACAACTGTAACAGCCTATATAAGACGATGTAACCTTTGAATAAAGAGTTAGTATTCACCCGACTTTTGAGTTGTTAATTACAACCCTCAACGACATACACTTCATGGCGATCCTGCCAGATATAAGTCAAGCCTACTGATCCTGCCCGCACACCAGCCCAGCCCGCAAAGTCGCTTCAAGAAAGCCAGCCATGCAGCCCAAATAACTTCTGCTGCGAACCAGTCCAGCTCGATCTACAACCACGCCATATTCATCGTGGAACGCCGCTTCATGGTGAGCAGTCCTGCTATTGCTGGGCACCAAGAAAATTAACAACGAAACTACGCGTTTGCAATGATGCGTGAGCTACAGCATCAGATGCGCACGCAGCGCCTGCTTTTTCGGCGCCCCCTACTCGTCGCTCGAGAGCCGCCCTTGGCCGCCGGCTCCCACTCCGACCCGTTCTCGCCAGCGCCTAAATAACTCATTGATAATCCACAATAAAGAAAGAAGGCGAAATGGAGAAAATCGTCTTCATCAGACATCGTGTGGACAACAACATGAAGAACCACATAAATTGAGGTTTTTTTTTTATCAAAAACTAAAATGTAAGGATTAGGCATAATGTAGTTAAGTAATTTTCTATAACATTAATTAATAACATAAATATACATAAATATAGTTCTTAAAATAATAACACCTAATTCAATATGACTAAAAATCATTCAATAAAAAAAAAATATATATACAGAACATAATATTACATAATTTAAAAATATAATATAGATCATCTCAAGTTAAATTCATCATCAAATACCATTCACTCGTATATAAAACGTTAAAACAAAAAAAAAACAGAATTTATTTAAGTACGGATCAAATTATTTACATTAAGTGCAACTACATAGTAAACGATTCATTAAAAATGTAAAAGTCTGCAAAATCATAATATACCTAATGGGGGTTAAGAAATTAATTAAATTTATACAACAACATTTAATAGGGAAAAGCTCTTAAAATATAATTACCAAAAATAAATAATATAAAATAAACAAAAGCATATTTCACAATATAAAATACAAAATAAAGAAAACCAATACAGATAATTATATGGGCATTTAAAACTCAATAAAAATAAAAGTAAAGATAGCGTCAAACTAAAATATCAACAGAAAAAATATCTTAATTTGAAATCAGCTTATTATGTAGCAACTAAACATGTTAAAACTAGCAATTAATTATAAAATAAATAATAAACGAAAATAAAATAATCATACAAGTAAGTTCATAATTTAAAGGATATAGAAAAAAAAACTAATAAATAAATATAATTATGCCGCTTGATGACGAACCAAAACAGTAAAAATACGTTTCTAAATCAAAATATGCAAGTATAACCACAAAAGTTATATGAGTTTCAGGATTAAAATGATCCACGCGGAACTAATAAAATATATATATATTTATATTTAATCAAGCATTTCAGATAAAAATCAAAACGAAAATAAAAATACGAAAGTTATAGCTTTACAAAAATGAAGAAAAATAATTGTAAAGTTTTAAGTAAATATTCTGAACAAAAATATAGACAAAGCAAAAATAAATACGCGTTTTAAAATCAAAATAACTATAAAATGAAAAATAAAATCAAAAATCCTTCAAATAATTTAATAACTGTTCAAAAAAATAAATATCTATAAAAAAGAATTAACCAAAATAAAAAACTAGCCAAAATGTAGAAAACTGAAATTATTTCAAAATGGTGCACATAAGATTTTCACTAGATAATCAGCCTGATCAACTGAGAGTCGTTGTCAATCTTATATGTATCAGAAAACAAAACATAAACAAATAAAAATAAATCTATCGAAAAATTAGCCAAAACATGGTAAATGAAAAACATGACCGTCAGTAAATCCTTAGCGCAGGTATATTTTTGATTATACAAAAAGTACCATTGCAAAGCGCCTTGGACACCAAGAATGTCAGGTGTTAAAACAGCTGTCTGAAGGTACCACCTACCTATAAATGAATACGTACTACATACAAGTACAAAATAAAAATAAGTAATACCATAATCTCCGGTAACCCGAAAGTTGCCGTTGAGTGAATAAAATGAATAAAACCATACATATATGTGCAAAAAAAAAATACGCTATCAACGGAAAACCCGAGTGGAACCATTGAGCGTAAAATAGCAAGGTACTACGGGAATAAGGCAGACAGATCTCCTTACCGTAGGTATTTTTTTTTTAAATAAAAAATACCATTCAAAAACGTTTTGGACACCCAGTCTTATGATAGGGTTTAAAGCTACTGTCTGGAGGTATATACCCACCCAAGGTAGATAGTGAATCAGGATTCGATCGAGCATCAATCATGAGGGCAATTGGTCATAATAATGTATGTAAGCTATCTACCAAGGTCAAACGCCTAATAAGAGGTATATTTGCGCGCCTATTTTATTAAATCCTTATATCCCAGTAATAAAAAGGGTCGGCCGGCCAAAAAGTTATTGCATGCCAAGTACCAATTTTCTTCAAATAATACTAAATAAAATGCACATTACAATGTCACAAGTAAAATGTTAAGTGACAAGCACAAAAATATGTTAACGGACGTCAAAATGGCTAATCAGAATAAATTAATACGTAGACTTAACAGTCACAAGAAATATGAGCTCATAAAAAGAAAACCAAATAAAGATAAAACGAATATAAAGTACGTACGAAACCCGCGGAAGAAAAAAATAAACACTAAATAATATTTCACCACAATTAATAACGTAAAAACAAAATGGCCTAAACCACGAAAATAAAATATACTTACTTCGTAAATAAAACTTCAATCTAATACAAAAAAAAATTATATATAAATATACGCAAATATAATAATTTCACAACCCTTAAAAAAAGCGTTGTCATCAAAGCGAGCATACTAGTTTACTAAGTTAATAAATAGTTTAAAAAAAAAACAATGCATATAAAACAATGCAAACGAATAAAATAAAAACCTAAATTAAAATTCAAAAGGACATCACAAAATCATTCAAAATTAAAACACTTAAAAGGGCATACCAGTGTCAAATTTAAATTTAAAATAAACAAATAATAATAATAAATACACCACGTTGATCCAAAACCGTAATAATAAAAAAATATATATTTATAAAATAAAAACTCAAAATTTTAAAAAGTATAATCAAAAATTCTAACTTCACCATAACAAAAACATATGCTCACAACTAGCTATAAAAAAACATATGAAAATAAAACATACGGAATTCATATAAAATTTTCCAAAAAAAAAAAAAGTGGTCCATTAATAAAACAAACGCGGAAAACAAAAAACACATTAGAATTTTTTAATACCATTCATAAAACCAAACCCATGAAATAAAAATACAACATATACCTACTGGGTACAAAATCAATAACAAACTCTCAAAAGGAGCCGCTAAATACACTAGCGACCTTTTTAATTCCCAGTAATAAAACATGTCAACTACCGAGCAAAACATCGCAGATAAAAATTTATTAAAAAACAAATTTAAAACATCAATTTCTTTCAAAATTAATCAATTATAAAACTCACCAAACAACGTCAACATCACACGTACAACACATAACGAACACTTCTCACAAAAAAAAAATTCACACACATCACTTTACATTTTAAAAAGGTCAAATTAAATTATTTATTCAGTTCTAAACTTTCAAAATTTCACAACCGGAGCATCGAAACGCTCAAGTACACCACATCACGATCGCAACTAAGTGACTAATTACAATCAAAACCATTACAAAGACCCTAATCGTAACAAGAAACCCATCCAAATAAGGAATCTCAGCCCTGACACTTAAACTGTTACACCTTGCATTAAAATAAACATCATATCAATTACAAATAGCAAAATAAGCAGAAATGAAATGAGACGGAACAAAATAACACACATATTACATTACAAACCATAAATAGAATAACTAAAATAATTATCAATGCAAATAAATGGACCACACACATTATATAAAACAATTTAAGTAACTATGAATGCCATATCGAAAACCAAAACAACTAAATGATAAATCCAAATAATAATAAATTAACAAAAATTCAAACATCCGCCACAAAATGAACCATTTATGAAAATAATGCAATACAAAAAACACCACTACATAAACATTCAATAAATCCAAAACCAAACTCAATCGACCAAGAATAGTAAATAACACGTATAAAATAAACCACTTAAGATTAATATATCAAAACAGACACGACAAAAAATTATTTACAAAACCGAATTAAATCAATAACAATTAATGAATGTTCTAAAGAAAATCACGTTCAAACAAAAAAAAAAACAACACACCAATATCCAAAGAAACAAAAACAAAAATTTAAAACTAAAAAACGTTGTTAATTTTTTTGGCACTATTTTCTTTAAAAAAATCACACCTGATTATTTTAAAAATTAGAAAACAAAAATCGATATACTTGATATGCACACACTGAGATCTTTCATTTGATACGTAACACAATATAAGTATAGTGTGAAATACATTTTTTTTATTAATTTTCTTATTCTCCCCCAAAAAAAAATGGCCCCAAGTTTAAAATTCATATTTATTCGTTACATTTCCATCTTCATAACACAGGCACACATATGTATACTAAATTTATGTTTAAAGAACTTTATTTCTCAAAGAAATTTAACATTTCACTTAAGAGAACTTAAATTAAAATACAAAATTATATAGGTAAGCACCGCAAGAATTTCAACATAATTGGCTCAGTAGAGAAAATAGACTGTGACAGACAGACATACACACAGACAAATGCACGAGTGATCCTATAAAGGTTTTTTTCATTGAGATACGGAACCCTAAAAATGCATTGCATTAAGCCGAACACAATTACATTATCACAACGAGTTAAATGCCACCCAGAAGCATATCAAATTACAACAATATAACTAGAACCATAAAAATAATGACTGTATCACGTTGACAATAGAAATAATGATTACTCCACACAATTGTAATGAAATCGGTTACAATGTATTCAATAATTAAGTTTACAAAATTGTTATAGAAAACTTTCATTTCAGGATTAATGCACCTTATAATTAAGTTTCAAACTAGTTGTAAGAAATATTTCCGAATGTATTAACGTAGATTTAAGACTAAAATTAAGCCAAAAATAGTGTTTCACCATTTTCGAATAAACAAAAACGGGGAATATCACAAAAAACAAATAAGTATGTCATTTATTTCTATACCATCACTGACTTTGGATTATATACAATACTTTGGAATAAAATTTAATGTATCATTAGAATAACAATTTATTATGTTTAAAAATCAAGCCAAAAATTGTATCGACTAATTTTGTCTCAAAAAAAAGGGGAAAGGTGTAGTGTGTATATGAACACACGCATTTGTGTGCGTTTACATGAGCATGTATTAGAATAGAACACCTGATTAATATCATATTTCATTGCACATTTTATTACCAATAAAACCTTGTAATACGATACTCGATACTAATTAATAGCCATAAAGATAATGTATTAAGTTTTACCTATAATACCTAAGGACAACTGTAACAGCCTATATAAGACGATGTAACCTTTGAATAAAGAGTTAGTATTCACCCGACTTTTGAGTTGTTAATTACAACCCTCAACGACATACACTTCACCTAGCCTTCTCCAGTCCAGAGTCTTGAAAACATCATCCAGTGCAGCGGAGAACAGTTTAGGAGAAATAACATCTCCTTGCCTGACTCCCCGCTGCAACGGAATAGGCTTTGAGTTCTGGTCCTGGAGTCGGACTGACATAGTGGCGTTCTCGTACAAACACTTCATTCAGCACTTCGATATAGCGGTAGTCCACTTGGCACCGTTGGAGAGATTGTAGTACAGCCCACGTTCCAATCGAATCGAAGGATTTCTCGTAGCCCACGAACGCTAAACAGAGGGGCAGGTTATACTCCTCAGTCTTCTGTATAACCTGACGAAGCGTATGGATGTGGTCTACGGTGCTATAGCCTCTTCGGAAACCGGCTTGTTCGGGAGGCTGGAAGTCATCTAGCCTGCGTGCGAGACGGTTCGTAATGACTCTTGAAAACAGCTTATAGACATGGCTCAGAAGTGAAATGGGACGGTAGTTCTTCAGTAAGGCGTTGTCACCCTTTTTGAAGAACAGCACCACCACACCTCTGTTCCATGCCTTTGGAGTTTTCCCTTCCAGTAAGACGGAGTTGAACAACTTCTGAAGGGCCCTAAGGACTGGTTTTCCACCCGCCTTCAGGAGTTCAGCTGTAATTCCGTCTTCACCGGGTGCCCTATTGTTTCTCAGCTGCTTGCCATTCTAATTTCGTACAGGCTGATATCCTGGATATCTTCGGTATAGTGCCGGGTTAATCTAGCTCTAGGGTCTTCCGCCAGACCAACTTCGGGTCTGCTAGTTGACGTGTATAGCTGTCCATAAAAGCACTCTATCTCACTCAGGTTTGGACGAAACGATTCTACCATCTTCAGTTTTTAATCTGGCGAGCTGGCTCTGCACAAATAAAAGTAATTAATAGTTATTTGTTCAACAAGAGAGCAAAGTAGATTTTTGCTGCGAGTGTTGATGTTGAACCCCGAGCAAGGGAAAGATACTGTAATTGAATCACGAGCGTAGCAAGTGATTCAAAATTAGAATCTTGAGCGTAGCGAGGTACTCAAAGACACGAGATGCAGATATCTTATCTTTGCTCTCGCGTGATACATACAACTTTTCACCTCAGCAGCGAGAACATATAATAATAAATGTTCCAAGTGTGTATTACACCCCGCAGTATGAAAAGATGACCTGCGACTAACCTACGCTATGAATAAAGTTTTTTTCACGCTCGCAGCAAATTTTCATTTTGCTTACTGATTTCAAGGAGCAAAACCACCATGTTCGTGCCACTGAGGTGAAAACAATTTTAGCTGCATTTTAAATAAAATACGGTGATAGACGTTTATGAATAAAGGCCATTGGCCTCTCCAGATTCTTCATGTTTATACGGAATCTTTAAACCGAAGGGATATTTAATTTACTTATACCCGTCTTAAATTACCCACTTATTCTTTGAACTGGCGACCTCATCCAGTAAGCTCTTTATAGATTTATCTCAGATCAATTACCTCATTGACTTAATATCGCACAAAGGGAACCTGTTCAAATATTCACCAAGCCTCGCTCGGGGCCTTGTTTTGAGTGCTTACTTAGGGGAGGTTTTTTACGAGTACATGTCTGCATTATCGTAAACATTCATATTTGTTTATGTATATATACATATTGGATACAATTTTAAGACGCGGTGTTGCCTCCTTGGGAGTGGCTCTTCTACGGCGGATTTTAGATGCATTTTCTTATCTGATGCTCCGCGTGAACAGTAACACAACTGATAACACAACATGACGAAAGACTCATAATTTCGAAACATGTCGTTAATAGTTACAATTAAAGTCAGCTACAGAGAAACGTGGCCCATCTGCACAGAAGTTTGTATGGACGGACTGGACGACTGAGCTTTGCTCATATTTTCCCGAAGACGAGAGCTAGCTAAATATTTTTATTCGTTCCTGAAAACCCTATATTGAATTTCATTCAAATCGTTAGAGCGGTTTTAATGAATTTCAATTACACACAAATAAATATACAAATGTTGCTCGTTTAATACTTAGTATAGGATTACTTATATTGTGAAATTTAAGCGCTTACTTAGTCATTTATTAAGCGTACACTTGACAAAATTTAATTTTTTTAAGCACGCTTTTTTCCCGATGAAATCCAATAGAGGATAAAAAGTTAAGTAAAACCACATTTTTAAATTCTCGAACTTTACTAAAGAAAGTGAGCTGCTGTTCTTTTTGTCCGCTGTGACTGTCACAATTTCATAGTAATGACGTCATTACTACGATATGGGCTTTCTTCACATTTTCGTGAATATTGAGAAAACTAATAAAAAAATATATATAAAAATATATGAAAAAAATATTTTGAGGTTTCTTGTTCCCAAATTAATGAAATGAGTTAAGATTTCATACTACTTAAAAAATTGAAATGTTGTCAATTATTTCCTTTATGCATTTAATACAAAGATATTAGGTATACCTAACCTTTCGCCACATGTCGCTGTCGCCCAGAAAATGTGGCTTTAGAAAAAAGTTGATAGCCCTTATCTACGAGGCAGATCACCAATGAAATAAACTGTTTTGTAGCGTGATTCGCGACCTCTCTCGATATATCTCAAGTATAACGTGGCCCTGAAACACCATAAATGCCTGGATGGTAGCGCGGTTTTAAGTGAATGTAGTCTTACCAGCTTATGCTGTATAGCAGCGGTTGGAACTTACATCGAACCACAAGAAATTGTAAAGCTTGCAACCAATATTTGAAATTGACTGACCACCACTCTCCACCGCGCGATCGCGATAACAGAGACACAATATAGTCCCTATTCGTCCCGGCTCCGGCGCATACCGGGTAGAGTCAGTACGACCCAGGTCGGGCCTAGCTGAGTTTATTTCTGAACTCATCTCAGCTAGGCCAGGTTTAGTGAACCACCGACAAAATTCCCAGTAGTTTGATTCCACTCACACCCCAGATTCAATTAAAAGCCTTTCAAGTAATGACATTGGAGCGAGTATTCTAATAGTGTTTGAATTAAACCGCCCGCGTGGTCGTGTTAGAGGTTTCCCCTCGATTTTCCTCAGGCTACTCTCCCACCGCACACTTCTATCGTTTTAATGGGCCCAGCCTATGAAGCCACACTCGACTCAAAGAAAAAAAATTGAAAACTGTCAATACCACTCTATCAAGAGTTAAAAAATACACATGGGCGTTAAGGTGCAGTAAAAAATACCGTAGTCTTATTTCTTTTTGGTCATCCATTAGCCCAGCTAGCATGATAGTTTAATGGTCATGTTTTACGGCCCGAACCGCCTGGTTTCTGCCGTAAATATCTATAGCATAATAATATAAAACTAATCGTGCTAGCCTCTAAGAAAGGCCTCGGTTGGCGGACAGGGCGCTCAAAAATACAAGGATATGAGCAGGGGCTTTAACCAGTACTACATGTAATATTTTTAAACGCTATTATTGTAAGTGACTGAGTCTTTAATCGATATTCAATTATTTAACAGTGAATCATTAGTTAAAATTAATGTAAATAAATGGTTCAAAGGTTAAACTGTTGTGACATAATGCCGTAGGGTGAATGCGCGGTCAACCGCCTTGCTCGCTGCGCCACGACACTTCTACTGATTCCCGACGGCAAACACAGCTTAACTTCTCGATACCCGCTGGCTCCCGATGGAGTCACTAATACATACTGAAATTAATACAGAATTTTGACAGAAGTAAATCTCAAAGTATGTATCGATGTATAGATCCGATGATAATGACCCTACTAGGAAATGGCCGTAGTTTATTGGTATAGTACCCTAACAAGCAGTCGGGTTTTAAAAAATAATCTTATAATTTCACTTATTTTAAAGACTTTTGTGTGGTTCAGAAACGGAGTAGGTAACTATATTACAAATTTCGCTTGCTATGTGCACTTTGTACTACAGTCGTAATGTTAATACCTAATCGTGCTATTTGTATAATCGGTTACTATCGAGTGAGGTGCGGTCAATTGCCTCCCGCCGCACTTGTAATGTTTCATTATCGGTTTAGCGACTACCAGTACTTACTTTTGCAACTCTTTTTTAATTTTATTAAATATACAGGATGTGGCCTGTAATAGGAGCAATAAATTTAAAGGGCGCTTCCTTAGAGCATCTGCAGTAACCTCTTGTGTCCAAAACAAAATATCTTTTTTCAATTTGGAGAAATTTTGATCTAAAGTTATGACCTCGAAGTAACGGATCTTGGCACCCAGATATTATAGCGCGTCAATCAATGCTGATTTTGAGTTTGCATCAAGTTATGACTCATAATCGTAGTAGCATCGTTGGTTATCGCATTTTTGGTTTAAAAGAATATTTTTGGGACCTTTAATTTTTTTTATAAGTTTTTAAGTAAAAACTAATTAATATCACTCCAGTAGAGTCAAAAAGTACACGTAAGCTATATTTGCAAAAAAAATATAATCCAAAAAAAGCTTTTTTTTTCAATTGAAACCATTTGGAACTAATTGCTAGAGAGCTCAATAGTGTACCGTTTTATTTATTGCTCCTATTACAGGCCACACCCTGTGTATAAAAGTTCTGGCCTAGGTAAGAGCTCAATCGTACCTTTCTATTAAGTTGTACAACCGTAAGCTTTTTAGAATTAGTAAGAGTAGTGTATGCAACTGTAAGGTATTAAAAGGGTCTTTAAAACACGAGTGTGGTTTTATAAGATAACACGAGTGTTTACACAGAACAAATAATGAGTGCTTATGTATGTAGCTACAGTTGTATATGATCTCACTTTGCAATCTAGATGAATAATAAGACCTTGCCTTAAGTAGGAGAGAATAAAAAAAAACTATATTATATCTACATTTTTTATATAGCGTATAAAGTATCCCACTGCTGGGCAAAGGCCTCCCCTCATTTTGTATCTACGTTTATTGTCAACAATTGGCATTGTGTTTATTTCAAACAAAATTCGCCTAAATTAAAATTCAATTAACAACTGAACCATAAAAGCAAACTATTCATTACATAACAATACCGGAGGTGCACAATGATATAATTCAGTGATACTCGTATTGCGCACTTTTCAGCGCATAATCTCTTAGTTGTATTCAGCTTCAAAAATAGCTACACATGTGATGTCAATTGAGTCTTTATTACAAGGGAATAAGAGCTTTTGAGCACCCTCGCCTGCGTAGCTAGTTTTGATGACTCTACTCCATTGATCAATCCAGAACAACGGAGCACAAACTGAAACTTTAGGGTCGCAAACACGAACTCATATTCAAATAGTGCAGCTAACGAAGGGGCTCCCGGAATAACTCGAATGGGGGCTGGTGTTGGTTTAGGCGTGCTATCACAATTACGGATCTTGCCGAAGTTGTAATCTTAACTGGCAAGTACGCAGTGGTGATTGATGTGTTTGTTGAAAAATGTGTTTAATCATCGAATACTATCACTAAAGCGGTTAAAGCTCAGGTATAAACTGTCACATTCTGTGCTGTCACGCCGGGTGACATGTTTCGGACTCTTCGGGAGTTCGCCCTCAGAATACGAGTGTGTTTACACGTGACTGAGTGAAACAGTTTTAAGTATGACTCACGAAAGTTTAAAGTAACTACTAGGTAAATTGCTTACTTATTATCAGTAGAATAATAAATTAGAAAATCAGGCCACTGATACAAAGAATAATTTAATTCTCTCATAAACACATTGTTTTAACCTTTCTCATAATGTAATAACCAATTTTAAATATAGAGTTGAAAAATGACGAACTTTTTCATTCCGCGACTGTACATCGGTTTTTGTACCTACATTAAATTTCATAGGACTAGGAACAAGTCTGGTAAGTCTGGAGACTAGCACACTTGAAATATCAATAGTGCCTACAGGCGAGGAATAGGCAATTTTCTACTTTATTCTAATGATATATTAAAGTCCAAAAAGTGACGAATATTCATTCCGCGAAAAATTGTTTTTTAACAAAAGGTATCATCTGATTTTATAAAAAAAATTCTACCACTAACGCATATATTTCCTCTTTTGTGGGTCCGAATGAATCCACGAGGAAACAGCTACGTAGCGTTATGCCTACGCAAAAATGTTTAATTGTAATTGACAGACACGTGCCAGAAAAAACACGGACTCCCCAAGCAACACAATAAAAATGCTCATTAACATTTCCTTAAACAAACAAAAGCTTTCTGGTAGCACACGGAAAAAACCAATATAGCCCAGAGCGGCCAAAGTGGAAAAGAAGTTAAGAGGTGTCTATTTGTCACGTTCCTTCCTGAATAACGCTCTGCTTTCCAATTAAGGCTAAGCGCTCTCTTTGTTTATCTTAAATTGCGAGAAAATCTCACTCAAATTATCGAGTGAAAAGACAAAGGGGAATCGGTGCCCCGCGAACATAACTTTTGTTTCGTTCCGGGATAAAAAGTTGGCTATCTGATGCCGAGGGACGGGGCGCGGGGAATTTTTAATAAGCGAAAAATTTAATGAGGGACCCTACGTTTTTTGCTAAGGTTTGCCGTGTCAGCGGGGAGCAGACAGCTCTCACTTTCATTTAGCGCGGAATTATTAATTAGAGGAAAGTTTCGATTCTATTAACGAGACGAATTGATGATTTAAAATAATAGGGTGGGTTTAGTTCAAGGATTACATTTTTTTTTCATCGAGGCTAAAGTTCTAACTATATATTTTGCCATGTTTTTGTATCAATGACACCCGGGGGTATGTCCTAAAACTACGACCAAGACCACCGGGGGATGGGCAGCAGCATCCCTGGCGGGCGAGATACTGCGATCGCCAACCCGCATGCCAAGCGTGGCGATTGTGGCATTTACCACTCATGAAATTGGGAGAGGCCTATATCCAGCAGCGGAAATCCTTCGGCTAATACCTATGGGTGGTGGTGTTGGTGTCGCAATATCATCTCAATCAACTTAAGCTGTTACAGCTAAGATAATAAAGTACAACTAATCTTAAAATGAATGCTCCTCCTAGAAGAGATTGTTTCAATTCATTCAATTCACATGATGAGATAAAGTTTTACTCCAGCTACCTAATCAACGACATCCTCAATAATGACATTTGACATTGTATTGTTCACTACACAACCTCAAAAAAATTACGTGTGCCCAATAAATCAAAGATTGAAATTGTATTTCGCATTTAACTAACGATCCGTCTTGCCTTATTATGCCCTCGTGCAGTAAGAGCCCAATTTACCGCACCAGTAGTCAAGTGACATCTGCTAATCGATTGATTGACCCCCACCTTCGAGGCGGCGATAAAAAATACACCCCGCGTGTCGCCTCCCCCCACGCGTGTCTTAAATTGGCTAATATTTAAAAGTGCCTTGCAAATCTCACTAGAAAGCCTAATTGTGGATACTAACAGACAGAGATTAGTTTATCTATTAAGTGGAATTAAATAGTAAGCACACACGTCACACTAGACGAAAAGTGTCCCCAACTTTACATAATAGATGTTAATGTCAATGATAAATGTATATAAATAAACATAAATGTACGTATACATACAGAGTAACAGAACTATTCGGGTGACATTTTATCTTCTTCTAGAAATGACACCGTTATTGACTTCAGACTCAACGATTGGTCAACGCCTAATCTGTCAGATTTGTTGCGAAACGTATGCATTTGACATTAACGGTCAGTTTTGTTACTATCCGTAACCATCCGTTAAAGAAAGTTATTTGATGAGATTGCCTACTAAATTATTCTAGGAGCTCTAAGGACTGCCTTTATATTCCCAATTTCACGCGACTAAATATAGTAAGTGAATTATTACACATTTTTTCAATTACTCGTATTTTGGTCTGGGATTAAAATAAGATATATTACTCCAAGTTCTCATTTAATGGTGCTCCCACACTGGCTGTTAAAAATGTTATGTAACAGCAACTATCTCGCGTCAACATCTGAGTGTTACATAGCCTTATCCTTGTTACACTGTGTTATATAACATTTATAATCATAACAGTCAGTGTCGGAGCACCATGCCATGACTCTGTTTTTACTTTATTAGGTTACGACTCAATTACAAAAAAAATATATAGTACTACCTACATATTCTTTTTATTTTTACATGTGCAATCAAATACAAATAAAAAAAGAAAACCTTCCCTAAATTTTACACGCATCGTCTGCAGCCTGCACAATGGCTTCTTTGCGTCTTTTCAGTGGAATATGAAGATCCGTACCAATTCCAACATGCAACTGTCCTGGCCTTATTTTCAGAGAAGTAAAGTTCATAACTCGTTAACCTGAGTGCAGGTTGCATCTGTGTTTTACCCTCCCTTGAAGGTGAAATGATTTTTGTAAAATCCGGGGCGAAAAAGATCTCCGCCTCACCTTCGTTATTAACTCGAGCCCTTTGATACAGTTCGCTCGGCCCTTTGCAGAACTAATGATTTTAAATTAGCATTGTTATTTCAAAACATCTTGCCGGATATGTTGAGGGGTGTTTTTGTACTTTTGGACGCTTGTATATCAGGGAAATGTATTATTATAATATACGTGGTAGTGTCAAATAACCGTTTTCTATTAAATAAATTGTGCGACATTTTGTGCGTTATACTATAGGTATGTGCTTATGTGTACGAAAATTTGTAAAATCTATATGTTTACCAATATAAGAAGGCAGAAGACAAATCACCACACACATTATCAGAGAAGCTAACAAACTCGTAAATTGTATAAACATATGTTTCTTATTAAAATAATTAAATAATGTTTAACCTTCTCGAAATGTAGTATCCATACATATTTACAGATGGTTAGATACTTTCCTACTTCTCATGTAGCGGGAAGAAACGCAAAAAAAGTTCATTACAATTTTAATAAATTTAAAAGAGGAACTATGAGGGTGCAAAAAAATTCATAAAGCAAATTGAGATGAACGAAACAGAAACTCCCACTTAGTTAACATCAGAGAGGGACAGCGCTTTCTTTACAGTTTGGCCCGTCTTTTGGGTTGTTCTCTTTCCGTTTTTAATTATTGAACCACTCATTCCTAATTATTGTTATTAGCGCTGGGGAGAGTGGCGAAAATTGAGGGTCTCGGTAATATTGACCGCTTGGCTTGAGGTGCGTCCCTGAAGATGTTATTAATTTCGCCCGCTTCTGACTTTCTTGTTCTTTTGACGCTCCAATAAACTTGGATTTTACGGTGTCTATCAACAACGTTTTATTGTGGAGGGGGATGATGGAAAGTCAAAAGTCAAACGACGACATGATGCACATGTGTGCGTGCGTAGTGTAGTCAATTGGCTAATATCCCTAATGCGTATCGGGCATTAGCTGTTTTATATCTAAATTGGCGCTCTCCAGCGCAAATCCCCAGTAAGCCCGTGAAACCGAGATCAAAGGAACTGGCAGTCATTACGATTGTGGCTCATTTTTTATTTAGCGGACGGAACTCTTATCTTAACGCTCCTCCTGCTTTATGTTGGCATAAAGCTGATTTTTAATCTGACGCACCCACCCGGAAGCTCTTGAGAATAATGCGTTTTCTTTTCACTGGCGTAATTATTTCTTTTCCGAAATTTAGGTAGCGTATTTTTATGTTTCCGTAGATAACGCTGTTGTTTACATATTAGGTGGATACATAGCAAGAATTGTTAGGCTTTCTTTAAGAATAATATAAGAAGAATAGTTAGGTTCATTATTGAGTTTTTGAGTATTTAATTTAAGTGCCAATTAATTGAAATTAACAATTTTTCCGACAAAAACAAAAACGTTTATACAATTTCCATCTATCTTACATTTTTACAAATTGAATTCCCTATTATATATTTACCCCTAGGTATACCTAAGTACAAAACGTTTAAAACGCAACCATCGCATCTTTCCTAAGTCTCAACACTACATTAAACTTATTAGTTCAACCAGTGCTCGCTAGATGGCGCTACAGGTCTTATAATGAGCAAAACTCCGCGCTCAAACAGCGCTGGAACTAAGCAATAACTGCAAGTTATTTATTCAGACACAATATTTGTATGAGCTCGTGTAGGTACATTGTGGCGCCCCCTAGGGGATCAATATCAGCAGTTTATGAAGTATGTCGCACGTGCAAACTGCAATATGTTCGCAAGGGGGCAGGCGAAAGCCTTTTTATGAATAACTCAGTGATTTATGTAGAACGCGGCGAATGCCTTCATTTTTAGGGTTCCGTAGTCAACTAGGAACCCTTATAGTTTCGCCATGTCTGTCCGTCCGTCTGTCCGTCCGTCCGCGGATAATCTCAGTGACCGTTAGCACTAGAAAGCTGAAATTTGGTACTAATATGTATATCAATTACGCCGACAAAGTGGTAAAATAAAAAGTGGAAAAAAATATTTTATTAGGGTACCTCCCCTATACGTAAAGTGGGGAGTGATTTTTTTTTCATTTTAACCCTAACGTGTGATATATTGTTAGATAGGTATTTAAAAATAAATAGGGGTTTACTAAAATCATTTTTTGATAATGTTAATATTTTCGGAAATAATCGCTCCAGAAGTAAAAAAAAATGTGTCCCCCCCCTCTAACTTTTGAACCATAAGTTTTAAAAATATGAAAAAAATCTCAAAAGTAGAACTTTATAAAAACTTTGTAGGAAAATTATTTTGAACTTGATAGGTTGAATAGTTTTTGAAAAAATTACAAAAATAATTTCTGAACTAAGTTTGTAATTTAACCGTATAAACAGGTGTTTATTGTACCTGTCATTTCTACAAAATCACAATGAAATGACGTGCTTTCAAAGGTTTTGTGTTTCTGTACTTAATATGTCAACTTAATGTGACGGACGGAAAACTACGGAACCCTACACTGAGCGTGGCCCGACACGCTCTTGGCCGGTTTTTTTCCCTTAACGTTCCCTTTGACATGTATGGGTTGGTAGAACATATTATATGTGTTATATAATGTATTTATTATACCTATTGCTATCGGGTAGGTAAGGTTCCGACTCACGATATCTTAATTGTGTCGTGAGATTGCTATATAATGTGCATATATTGTCTGCATAATGTAATGTGTGTTCTCATAGTCTTGTCGTTGTCTTCTGTAGAAGTATAGGCCCGTAATGAAATTTAAGTACAGTACAGACTATAAACTAAGACTAGGTATGCAATACATTCTGCTGGTTGCAAATGTTCAGCGGAGCATACCAACAAATTAATCTTCAATCTAACTTTATATAACATATGGACATCATCATCATCATTCTAGCGTTATTCCCAGTACAGTTGCATCCTGAAAGATGCCTGGGGTCCGCTACCTAATCCCAAGAATTGGCGTAGATACTAGTTTTTACGGAAGCGACTGCCATCTGACCTTCCAACCCATGGAGAAACTAAACCTTATTAGGATTAGGCTTATCAAGTGAGTGGGCAACTTGACTGTTAGAAGACATATATAACATATGGACATCATATGAATAAAACTCGGAAACGGGAGAATAAATAATTGTTTTCGGTGATTATTCCTCCGTGGTCAGGCCAATTTTTATGATTTCAGAGTTATGCACTCAAAGATATCCACTTTGTCGTTTTGCCAAATTTGAAGCCGTTTTGGGGGAGGAGACCCACAAGCGATTTACAGTTGTGGCGTAAGATTGAGCTCCCCTCAATAACGTTGATAACCACAGTCAGTGGAATAACAACCTAGTTATAGACGTTAACAGACTTTTATAATAAAACCCGTATATAAATTTTGTTATTTACCTATCATTATTTAACATCCTATATAAAACTTTGCCTTCGTACCGATATAACCTAATGTATTTGCGTTTTTACTTGTGACTTGTATATAACAAAGTGTTTACAGAAATAATGTCTTTGAGTGGCAGACCGACGAGCGGGCAAACTGAAACCAGGGTGATTCCAATAATGATCCATTTCGTGGATTTTGTTACAGAGATATAAGATTAGACGTAAGCCATTCTATCTCTAATACAGTACATTATAACTATATCAATATAACGGTATAAGTAGGTATATGTACAGTACAAGCAGTATATAAGTTAGTATGCCTGTAAATTTATAATATTGTACAGTCCACACATGCGAATGAAAATGGAGACAAAATAAACAACGCCGTCTCCTCTCATTTCGTCGCGACTCATGAAATTGCTTATTTTGGCGAAAATTGGAGCTGAAAAACAATTTCTTGGTCTCCCTTAAGTTCGCGTTCAGTTTATGTGGGTTTTATGAAAATAAGTGGGAGGCCGCTCATTTCGGGTCGAAAGGGGGGTCGGGTGCAAGAGGGGGGTGGTGTTTATGTCGTTTTCATGGCCCGAAGGACCACGGCTGCTGGCATGCAGCCAGCTGGGAATGTAACACCCTCCTTTGTTTTGAATGCTTTGCGGAGTTTTTATCTTGCGTTTGTTTAGTAATTAGTATTTAAATGTGTCCGACGGTTAAATGATGTGATATTATTTAAATATATTTTATTAATTAGCAGCTCTATGACTGCCAGATTTACTTTTATTCGACTGCCACTGTAGTATGATTTTGAGTATACCCTGGAAATGTCTTTTTCGTCATTATTCAATTGTGTGCTATTAGATGACGGAAACGTGATTTATCACTTGTCACAAACAATAGATCCGTACTGAAATTTATCTCCTCTACCTACAAGGCAAAGCGACTAAATACGAAGACACAAAGCGGTGATCAACTTTGCCTTTTCTTATACTTCCCATCATTCGTATCTTTTTATAATAATAATACGTTACAACTATACATCTGTGTAATGATACATATAATGATAAGCAGTGTTTGCGGACAGGATACGCGGCGGGAGCGCGGTTCGGCGCGGTCGCCCGCGGAACCCATAGCTCGGTTTGCTGCCTTTGGCCACAGCTACCCATACGTTATTTCGACTCTTACATCTTTGAAATTAATGTTTTATGTAGGACTAGCTGTTGCCCGCGACGTCGTCTGCGTCTTCGCTCCTATTAGTCGCAGCGTGATGTTATATAGCCTAAAGCCTTCCTCGATAAATCTATCCAACACAAAAATAATTTTTCAATTCGAACCAGTAGTTCTTGAGATTAGCGCGTTCAAACAAACAAACAAACTCTTCAGCTTTATAATATTAGTTTAGATAAGAAAATTTGGATAATATATATTATACACTTACCAGTGTCTATAAAGAACACGAACACTGTTTATGAGTCATATAGAGACTTAGCTGCCATTTCTTTTAGGAAACATGATTCAAGTGTTTCGGAACTATTTATTTTTAAACCCAAACGCGGAATGCAAAAGAGGGGTGTTTTAGGTTTAACATGTGTATCTGTGTGTAAAAATTAGTGCCTACGCCAACTCTTGGGTTTAGGTAGCGGACCCCAGGCATCCTTCAGGATCAGGATGCAACTGTACTGGGAATAACGTTAGGAGGATGATGATGATGTGTATCTGTGTGTCTGTGTATGTGTGTGTCTGTCTGTTGTAATAGCTCTTGAACGGGTGAACCGATTTGAATGCGGTTTCTTTTTTACAGGTTTCTCAGCAATGGTTCTTAGATATGTTTTATCAAAATCGGTTCAGCCGTGTTCGAAATATTGAACTTTGAAGTAAAAATAACGGGGGGTTTTCAGTCATAAGTTTCAATTACTCCCTAATCACAATGTACCTAACACCATTTATCTCTATGCGTCAAAATTGTACATGTACACAATTAATAAAAAAATAATTTAACAAAAAAATTTTTTCGTTGAAAAAATTGTATATTCTTTGAACAAAGATGTGCCTTACACAGTAAGACGACTCTTTATCACACCAAGAGAACGAGTTGTCAGCATTCCTGGAGTTAAAAAATCCCCGCTCACGGGAGGTTACGTCGCGATTTCGGGCGGTGCCCGGACACGTCGCGGGCTCGTCTTGTGGAATGCGCCTGTCGTTGGATGATTTGTGGTGCGCGTGTCGATACGACGGGGTTGTAGATACGACAATAAGCGCTTTTCCTTTGAGCAAGAGATAATATATGTAATATGTGTATAATATAATAGTATAAAGTCAATTTGCAGTAGAAATAAGTATTCCAAATGATTTAGGCAAGCTTTTATTGTCAAAATAGGCGTGTGGTCTTTTCGACCTTTTGTAACGGGTCACTAATTCTGCTGCTGATTTTATCTACCTAATATCTATATGCATAGATAAATTCTTCATAGGCTTCGTCGCATGTAGTTAAATTGATGATGATATGAAACACTTCTCACCAAATCCCCGCCCCACAAAGGTCACGTAGTGATTTCGAGCGGTGCCCGGACACTCCGGACACATCTCGGAATCGTTCCGCGGAATGTGGCTGTCGTCGGCTGATTTGTGGTGCGCGTGTCGACACGATCAAGGGGTTATAGATTCACAACATAGAAGAGTAAATAAATTGTTCGAAACGACTTTGATCAATACGATCTCCAGCGCCCTCTTTTGGGTAGTATTTAGCCGAACGAAGGTTAACTATTTGGAAAACTTCTCTCTCCGTGGAAAACATCTGTCAACATTCTTATTCAACTTGTGTCTGATGATGACGATTGATATTGATTCCCCTGTTTGGATATATAGAGTCTTCAAAACATATGGAGTTATTTTCTGCTGCCTAACTGATGTTCAAATGCTGACTAAAAATATTAAAACTGGAATCATTCAAAAGATTTTTCATTTCCACAGGTAAATCCTTCTCCCTGACGATAATGCTGGCCACCTCCCCACCACAAGTGGTGACGTACCAGAAAGCCATCAAGGTGACGGTGGACGGACCGCGCGAGCCACGCTCGAAGACCCGCCATCACGGCTTCCACCCCTTCCACTTCGGGCCACGGTTCGCCCCTGACCCACTGATGGGGTCACTGCCGTTCAAACTGTCAGGTAAAGAAAATTATAGAACAAATTTAGCAAATACTGAAGACGTTTTTCTCTTTGACTTTAATGCAAGAAATCAGGCTTGATAATCTCACGCCAAGCCCCAAGTCCATCTATAATAACACCTACGAAAGTTCCGTTCAGCTTTTAAGTGGCGTGAATAGTTGGGTCAATCATTGCCGTTAAAAGTAACATTAAAATATACCTAACTACGATATGATCGATACGATCATTATTGTTGGTATCATAAAATGCAATTTTACATCGCAGTGCTAGCTGAGATAGAACCAGTAATCTATTGTTATAGGTAGATTAGGTACTGTCGCTGCAAAAAAGCACCCTACTATGTAAAAATTACTTATATCCAGTATACATTGATGTATTTTCGTAATAGGATAGTAGAATGATCTACAATGAGTTTCCTGTTCGGATTATGAAACACCGATCTCGCCCGGAGACATTTTTGTATCTATACTACAAGACGCGGTGGTAATGCTAGATGAATTAAAACAAATAAATAAGTATTAAATGGAAATAATTGGAGTACTTCTAATTTGTACGATCTACCAGAAGTTGCCGCGTTCAAAGTTATTGTCAAACTGAATTTACATAGTTACGTACGTCAAATGAAGTAGGCGAACTTTCTTCACGAGATGAAATATACTTATTCCGTATATTAGCCTAAGGCCAGCGAAGAACTACGATGAATGATATGACTACGGTTTTATTGTCTAGTGTATAAAACGTGCTTGATGTGTGGCTTGCGCAGATCTTTTCGAGCACGAGTGCCAACGTTCAAAGGGACTGACTGTGATAAAAAGACGTTGCTCGCCTTAGACACGATCGTAAGCCACAGCGGTACAAATACACTTTTAAGCATTAGTAGCCCTAGACCTTATTCCGTTGCAATAAGGTTTCAGTTGCAGTCACTAATAGTACAGCACGCTACGGTTACAGCAGTCGTGTGAATAGGTGTGTAACGTTGCAGCCGTCTTCGTGTAACGATATCTGGCGCGAAGTTAGTCACGGAGAGACCCCGTTGCGTCGCTTTGGAAATGCCGCGCGAGCGACGAGCGAGGAGCGGGTTCTTTGAAAAAAAAAATAGATTTTTGCACAATACAGGAAATATCAGACCACCGATAAACTGTAAATTGGCCATCAGAAGTGAAGATGATAACTATTATATGTACGAGTAAGAGCACTAAGGGTACTAAGCTACGGGCTGTTAGGGAAACGTACGTAGTACAATGGTTCCCATATCATGATCTTTTGCTTGGTCTACCTACGGCCCCCGGTACCTGAAGTCGTCAGCTATTCTTCCAACAAACCATATCGAATAGAGACGGGTAGTATTCTAAAATCAAAGTCTTTAACAGCCAGTCTCTCTTTCGGAGATCTGTTAAAGTAAAACATGAAAATGAAAAGTCAAAATTAGAGGTTGTACAACCTGTTAAAGTGCTTCTAAAAAGTGGGGGTAATTTAACCACATGAATAAGTGGAATATAATAATGACTACGAACTTGATAATTTCGGAATCCGCCGCTGTATCTCCGTTAAACCCACGTGAGCGTAGGTCGAGGCAGGGTCGACGTTTCTATCCGGTAGATATTAAATTGTCACTGTGGACCTTTGTCAGTCCGCGTCCGACGCCTCAAAAGGGATTTAATTTGCTCCAGAAGTTTTGCGAAACAATTAATTATCAATTTGGTACCCTTCTTTTGACACCAGACTGACTCATTATTTTACCTTTGCAAAGTTGTAGCTATAGATAGATGTTTGACATTTTTACTGTTTAACGGTGGTTAAACGCGAACGTTACAATGAAACGGTTAATAATGAATACATATGTGTATACTATACTTAAAGTATCAGCATTTTTCCTGATACAACTTCAAACCAACGGGATTTAACCCTTAATATAAGGCACTGGTGAAATAGTCACGACCAGATTTTGACCTTTATCAACTTATTACTTTAAGACACGGTTGAAAAAGTTGAACGTAGGAATTTTACGGACTTATGGCGTTAACGCTCCTCTGATTTGGTCAAATATGTATATGAATTAATGTACTTATAGAGATTAGTCTACACTCGTAGCTATATTTGTTAGCCGAAAATCTCTCAAATTAATCAGCGTAATAAGTGCCGACACTGGCGTGTCGAGGGCGTCGCTAGGCAGTTTCGCCTGCAGTCGTCTCGTATTACTACTGTATAATAGGTTTATTTACACCTGTATTGCCAATAGGGTAGGAGGTACACATGGATTTGAATTTTTAGAGCTAATGCAATTATATGTTTGCAGATGGAAAAAATGTGATATTGAAGTAGGTTGCTTGCCCATCGTCCATAACCAACACCGTTACACACTTAACGATATTCCCATTAGTCGACTGTCATGACACCTATTGGAAGAAAGAGGGCGGTGGTGTTCTTACCCAGCCAACAATTCACCATTACTAAATTGAGTAAGTACTCTAAAGTGGGTTAGAGTTCAAACTCGTCGCCAAATGTTGTATGCAATATATTTGTGTTATTTCCTCACATGTTCTGTTTGAGAAAAGCACTATATTTACCTTGGCGGAAACAGGGATGGCCTGACGAGGTGGTTGCCGGCCCGAGGCTTATGCCGAAGCCCGGCAAAAAGACCGAGCTCAGAGCTTTCTTTGCGAGCCTCTGCAATAATGTATAGCACTATATTTACCTTGGCGGAAACAGGGATGGCCTGACGAGGTGGTTGCCGGCCCGAGGCTTATGCCGAAGCCCGGCAAAAAGACCGAGCTCAGAGCTTTCTTTGCGAGCCTCTGCAATAATGTACTATTATTTCACAATTTTATATAGAAAACTCCCGTGAGTTTGAGACATATTAAATACAGGGTGTGGCCTGTAATAGGAGCAAAAAAATTAACGTTACACTATTGAGCTCTCCAGCAATTATTTCCAAATGATTTTAATTGAAAAAATAGTTTTTTTTTTGGAAAAAAATTTTCGTATATGTAGCTTATATGTACTTTTTTACTGTACTGGAGTGATATTTATAACAATTAAATCAAAAAAACACTAAAAACTTGTAAAAAATAATAATATTATACCAAAAATATTATTTTAAACCAAAAATGCGACAACGATTTTGAGTCATAACTTGAAGCAACCTCAAAATCAGCATTGACTGCCGCGCTAAAATATCTGGGTGCCAAGATCCATTACTTTAATGTCATAACTTTAGATCTAAATTTCTCCCAATTGAAAAAAGATAAAAAAAATTTGGACACAAGAGGTTACTGCAGATGCTCTAAGGAAGCGTCCTTTAAATTTATTGCTCCTATTACAGGCCACACCCTGTATAATGAAACGGGTCACTCACGTCTTAAAGGTCGAATATCGCTCGACATGTTTCCGACCGGTTCGCGGTCCTTAATCATGAGCACCTATCGCGGTGGCGGTTTTCTTAGGTGCTCATGATTAAGGACCGCGAACCGGTCTCAAACATGTCGAGCGATATTCGACCTTTAAGACGTGAGTGACCCGTTTCATTATATTTAATATATTATTGCACACCTTCAAAAAAGAACACAATACAGAACATAAAAACTTAGAGTAGAGGTAAACAACAGGCGGTCTTATCGAAATACGAAAGAAATTAGTAATAACAATTTAATTAGTTGTTAAACTATTTTCAACCCCCGATGCAAAAAGAGAGGGGTGTTATAAGTTTAACGTGTCTGTCTGTGTATCTGTCTGTGGTATCGTAGCTCCCAAACGGATGAACCGATTTTCATTTAGTTTTTTTTTGTGTCATAGATAATTTTATCCCGAGTGTTTTAAGCCATGTTTCATTTAAAAAACCTGTTCAGCCGTTTTTGAGATATTGATCTTTGAAATGAAAATGTCGGGGGTTTTTCAACTTTTCTAAGTTGTAGTTATAGTAACATTTTCTAAATTATTTCTACTTTTTTAAGTTCACTTGCAAAATTACGGCAATAGTTTTTTACAAGTCAAATTCTACTAGCGTTTTATTCAACGCCGAAACAAACTCGACAGTCAATCAATATCTTCCGAAAAATGCTTATTAGAGTGACGATTGTGTTTACCATTAACAACTTATAAGTTATCTTTGTCATGCTCCTAGTGTTTTCCCAGTTGTGTCTTAGAGCCAGATGACTTTGGCATCTAAAGCCGATATTTGGCGTAGGCACTAGTTTCACGAAAACGATTGCCTTTTCCACACCGAGGTAAAACTAGACCTTGTTGGGATTACACTGGTTTCCTCACGAGTTTTTCCTTTACGGATATTTCGCATTCTTTAAAGAACCCAGTGGCACGGCCCGGTGTTCGAACCTATTACATCCGCTAGATTGAAAGTATCGTGCCTCACCGTTCAGCCACAGTAGGTACCTTCTATTATTATTCCAGGACATGAAAGTAGGTCTGTAGGGAAGTTTGCGTAAATCACGCAGCCGTTTTCCTATAAGGAAGAGCCCAAACTTGGTGTTTTGAAAATATTTTTTTTATACGAAACCACTTGCTGATATGTAATAGTATGGTATATTTTTGGAGCCCTTTCATTTGATACCCCACTAGATTGGTTACTGAAGAAAAAAAATCCATACAAAAAGTACATGAAATCATAGATGGAAAACGTCCCAGGTGACGGATGTCCACCCAAGTCTACTATACTTAATAAAACTCCTACTAAACTTTCCCGAAAAAACTCGATACGCTAACTTCCCTACAGAACTGTAGGGTCCTGGATTATATACCGGTCTTTGTATCGAACATATCCTTCAAACAATACTTACCTGTCCATTAAACATCGTTTTAAGCTGGGGCCACACAAGCCGTAGTCAAACTACCCTTTGTATCGGGCTCCCAGCGGCGAGGCAAACCTCGTTAAGGCGGGTGTCAAAGGGCTCTAACCTAATTACACACCTCGCGCTCTTGCGCCCAAGACGACGGAATTAATGCATGCTAATATACTTTGGCTTTTAAGCTGGACGTATATTGAGTTTGGAAGTTTTGTTTCGAAGGGTTTCGAGGCGTTAATTTTGTTAAAGTTGGAAAGAAGTAAATTAGTTATTCATTACTTTACAAGACACGCGCGGAAGTAATTTATAGCTTTACATTACCGATAGTCATATTTAAAAGCAACGAGCCCCCTGAAGCGCATTGTGTTTTTATCAATATAAATAAGTATTTATGCGCCACCACCACTATATCAGCCCAAGGACGTCCACTGCTGGACATAGGCCTCCCCCAATTTAATGGGGGTTAAATGCCATAATCACAAGCTTAGCATGCAGATTGGCGATTGCAGTAGTTCCACCGCACTCCAGAGATGCTGCTGCCTATCCCCTGGTGGTCTTGGTCGTAGTTTTAGGACATACCGGGCTCCATTTGTGGGCAATCTTACACAAATCGACCTAGTTCCTAACTAAGCAGAGCTTGTACTATGGGTGCTAGGCGACGATATACATACTTATATAGATAAATAAATACTTAGATACACCTACATAGAAAACATCCAAGACTCAACATCCACATCCAAGGAACAAATATTCATGCTCATCAAGTCATCACACAAATAAATGCCCTGACCGGAACGTTTCCGAGATTCGTTTTCTAAATGTCATTTTCCATATATAAAATGACAGATTTACTTATCGTACGATGGAAAAGTTACGTAATTGCCCTGCACGGTTCAAACCTGGAACCACTAGCTTCGTAGGCAGGGTCACTACCAACTAGGCTAAATTAGTCATCGCGCTATAGATATGCTATAGACTAGAATATGCTAGAATATTCTAGCATAGCATATTATGCTATAGACTAGTTACATGCTTTTAGAATATCTCACCACACAATAATCAAAATATGTTAAAATCCTTATATCCATTCATAGTTTCGTTACGTTGCTTACTTTTACGTTACACACTTGTATATCAGTTACATATACGAGTATATAGTCTGTAAATATCTTTACCATTACCAGTTACCAACAAACAAACTACAAGTAGCACTACCCCCGAGCGCGTCTTCTTTCAACGCTCTCATTGCTTTGTTCCTGAGAAACAATTTAGCCCACTTCAATATGTAAATTCCCAAGCACCGTCTCTGCCCTCTTAACTGTAGCAACCTTATAAATGCGAAAAGGTGGTATCAAACGATGAATATTGAAGGCACTTACGACTTTTAGGAATAGAGTGGCAGTGAAGCACCAATAACGCGAAATCATGATAAATTATCCACATTCGTGCAACTTCAATATGGGAAGGTGTGGATGAGGCATCATAATTGCTTTGCTAATTGACGAGCACTTCAAAATTGTTGAAGGAAAAGTTTTTGCTTATACATAGTTACCTGCAACTGAAAGTGTTACCATAGCCAGTCAGCAGCAGAAGTAGTTTCGCGGGCTTAGTGCTCAAAATAAGCTACACACATACTCTAATGTCAAGAGAATAAGGCTCTGTGTATATAATTGTGAACGTGTTATACTGCTTAGCCACTTCTGCTGCAGACTGGACCAGACGGGATGAAAGTATTTACAAACAACAGTGGACTTTCCGGAGATCGGATGTAAATTATTAGGTATCCTTGTGTACAAAACTGACACTAGGCACATAGATAGGTATGTATACATATATAACCACGTCAATGATCCTATAATGTGAGTAAAGTCATGTTTAAATCAACGATTGAAAAATATCTAAATTTTGCTTAAAATTCTAAGTAAAAACGATTAAACGGAATAAACAGCCCAGCGCCGCCAAAATTACCCTAATTACCTATTTATATCCGAATTAATGCATGTCACTCAGTATTCCGCGGTACGTTTCTTCAACGCCGTATGAGCACCACTTTAAGTCGCAGCTCGCATTATTAATGAGGGAGCCTTAGAGAAAATTAAATATAGCATTAGGCCCGGAAGCCGGGATAGGGGGTAAAGGGGGGAAGAAAGGTTAAGGGGGACGTAACCCTTCCGCCGCCCGCTCGCGACAATGCGGGTGCATAATTACGCATTTGTAAATTTTAAATGTCCCACCCACCTCATACAGCCTTTTGTATGGCGTGATTCGAGCTTTTACTGCGCATTCGAATAAATTTGAGATGATGACGCGAGCCCATTAACTGGTTATGTGCGTAATTTTCATAAGTGTATAGGTATATGTGTGAACTTGTGCACTAGAGCCGTTAATCCTTTCATAAACGGCAATATCGTTGAGGCGGATATCGAAATCAGTTGAAGTTATAAGTATAAATATTATTTGTTTCATATGTACTTTCCCGGGATTCAAACTATTGTATTTACCAAATTCATCATTCAGCGGTTTATGCGTATCAAAAAGTATAATGACTGATGGATATCAGACGAACCTGTCTTTAAAAAAAATGAATAATCGATCGTACTAATAATTTACTTACTGACGATAATATCGATCGCTGCGCTGTATTCTGTAAAAGTTTAACAACATTTCATTACATTGTTTACATATTTAAATCATTACCATTTTATATTTACAACATTTTATTAAAGTGCGGTACCATTTATTTAGATTTACAACCGGATCAAGTTAATTCGTTTACTCAAGTGAAATTAGTAAATGAATTAACCCTTTGCATAGCCCTCACTAAATCAGCAAATGTGTGTGCATTGTGCTTTTACACACGTAAACCATTTACGCGAACAGAGGGACTACCTACTAATTTCGGCTTTGTAGCTTATGGGCAGTGAAAGTGTTAGTCAAAGTAAAAATAAACAACTATAAGGAAAATATCAAGTCAACCTTCTCCCTTGTTTCGAAACCAAAGGTTAATTAAGCAAAACAAAAAGGGGTTAAGCAAAATCAATAGACACAAATTCATTAAGCGCTAAGTAGATTGAAATCCAACATGGCAGCCAAAGATGGCGGGCGGGTTAAGGCACGTTGACAAAGCGCAGTCGTTAGTTCGCAAGCCCTCTTATTAACCTTATGATGTACGGGGGACATTTGTCTTGGTAACCCGTGCTGTGACTGACTGGAATAGAACAAATCACGAGTATTGGGATTGGTGAGCGTTGTTGTCATGCCTGAACTGACATTGTCGCAGTTTTCTCGGTGTAAAATACCTATTGAAACGTACTGTGCGAGAACGCAAGAAGTTGTGTCCACAACGGGTTAAATGGACACGTTTGTAAAAAGGGTTTAAAATAGTTACGTAGTTGATTGTCATAAATGTCGCAGTAATGTAGTTATAGTTACGTCATGACAGAGAAGTCAGAGAGTCTACTTTTATCAAATATCCATATCAAAAGTCCTGGCCTCATTTTAAACGGAGTCAGTTTTCAGCTAAAGTTTTCACTAGCATTTAGGCTGAAACTAATTCGATTGTTCGTCCGTATAGCTCAGTGAAATAATTGCTAATTAAGTAGATTAGGGTCCATTTCTATAATCGTGTAGTCCGATTAATATTATAATATTCATTAAAAAATGGAACCTGAGGAATCATTTTTCATTATAGAGTACAGATTTGGGGTTTAAACCCAATAATGAATTTCTAGACCCCTCGCAATCGATGAATCGTGGCATGACATCAGTGGCAGTATTTACTGTGAACTAACCTGAGCAGAGAAGGTACTCGTACTTGCGAGCTTTGCTTTATTAGACAAGACGTATTATGAGGTTTGGGACAGTCAGCCAAGAAATTGGTCTATGGTAGATTAGGTAGAGAGAGATTTTCGACTCTATTATTTGTGTAAATCTCAACATTTCGTAAACTCTTCGCCTGTGTATTCTCAAAAGAGAGGCAGAGCACACGAAATTTAACTTTGACTACCACTTGTAGGATTAATGATGGACAAAATGTGATGCCGCAGAGATAATTTGCTAACCCATCTAACGCAATTCCCGGAGTGGATGGCACTATTCTAATCCAATACCACACGGAGAATCAAATATTATACATATATATACTTACATATAATACCAGTAAGTCAAGTTACATACTCGTATGAAGACTTCCTTCTACCGAGGTTTCAGGCTGGTAACTGAATGATTACTTTCAATTTATAATAGGCAAAGGCTGCGTCGTCTGCGGTGGCGTCTGTTACGGCCGTCGAATCAAACTCTTGCCAAGAAACATTCATTCATGTGACTATCATTTCTCATAAGTTTCCGCCATTACTCCGTTCTTCCAAATGAATGGTGTAATTGCCACGCGTGACGTGGGGTATAACTTTACGAAAATTAATTAAACTTATAAAGTTACTTTCAGAAATAATTAAATGTTAACACTTTAGCAACTAGCGCGCTCGAGTCAGCTCGTCTTAACAGAGCAAATATTTGCTAAATATTTTAAACTTAACTGCTCTCGTGTACACCAGTTTTCATTAAGCTGCGATTAATATCTACGTTCTAAAGAAGAGCCTTTTCAAGCCGTGAAAGGAAAATCGGTGGCCCGTTAGCACTTCAATGATGTTCGAAGAAATGTAAAATAATTACTCGAAAGTGCTCCCAACCCTTTCTCTAATCACCGCGAGGGTTCGGAGAGCCGTTAAAAAATTCCTCCCTAATCTGGGACATCGGAATCACACTAAAAACGTAAATACTTTTATCCCTGTAATCCGGGTTCTTCGCGGATTAGCGCGGTAGCGGGGAAAGAAAAATGCAAGACGCAATCTAGCAAATGGCATTAAAATGTTTGGGTTCAACCCTCTCGCGGCGGCGCGATTTTTCAAAGTCGGAAAAAAACCCCTTCGTCTGAGGCAATGTAGCGGACGGGCACGTCTTCGAATGCGGCCGAGCACTACTGACGACGAGACGCTCTTGATACTTGATTCTGTTAAAAAAGTAATCTGTATTTTTGTTTCTGATTTGTAATTTTACAACGATTAGTTTTTCTGTTATGCTGGGTAAATCTAGCTGGAATTGATAAAAACGCTGTGAGTGACTTCCGGACCGACGCAGAGATGATTTCAGAAATGTTCCTCATTTAAATTTTGGTACGCAACACTAATAATTACTCTTTGGGGGTGGCCTAATATGTCCTACAGTGGAAGTCTTTCGGATGATGATGATGATATTGATGAGTGATGACTAATAATTATATATTTTTTTAATATTTTAAATAAGCAAATAAATCGAAACAAAATGTGTGTAATAAAATAAGCCTTTAACTGGTACGTATTAACCCCTTTAACTGGTCATTCCTATAAATTATGTAACAATTACTTTCATAAATTTATCATGATTATCATGAATAATGGATCAAGATGTAACAGCCGCCACGCCGGCGATTCCACATTGTACACACAAACACGAAGTATTCCACATTTTTAACGAATGCAAATCGTCTGTAGCTGCCCTTTCTTTTCCAACTTTGATCAAGGAATACGAAACGAGAATGCCTCCTCGTTTTTCTTGTGACGAGCACTGTGAAACTTGATCTGGGATATCGAAATGGTACCCTGAACTTTTGAATGGATAAGTTCAAAAGGCTTCGTGCGTTTGAATTTGTTCATTTCCTTAATTATTACCACACGTACAATAATTGACTTTGAAATGTTCTCTTCGATTATCTCTACGTAGGGCAGATTATGGGGTATACAATGGAAACATTAAAAGAGGGTAAGTGCCTAATTGAATAAATTAAATTTTTACACTTAAAATCAAATCAATTAACTTCAGGTTTAATAATTATTAACATGTCAAGACAAGATCCATATACTCTTTAACATATTAGAAATAAGCATAAGTAAAGTAAGGTACAAATGTGCGCGCGAGCGTGTTTGCGCATTGAAAGGGTTAATTGATCTTGAATCAATTAGTGACAAAGTTACAAACGAATAGAACTAACATATCTACTATGCCTTTGTGACTTTTGTGTCACCTAAATGAGTATTTTTTTAAACAAATATTGTAATGAAGCCGCTTCTGTGGCTGACTGTACCACTGCACTTCGCGTGGGAGCGGGAACAAAGCCCGGGTAATCTTGAATTCTGACGGTATTTTTTGCGTCGCGCGTCCGCGGAGCGTTGCGGATATTGTCTGACGCAGTGTATTTATTTTACACAGTAACGTTATACATAAGAAGTCCTTGGTATTTCAAAAATAAAATGTATTATATTTTATTCCTTTTTACAAACGCGAATGTTAAGACTAACATCATTTTAACGGCATCATAGTTAAAGTTTTGATTGAAGTTAATTTATAACGGGCAAAAGGGCATAATGAGCGTGTCTATTATATTTTGCGGTAATTTGAGGTGGTCGTAAATTATTAAGTAAGTATTTTCGCCCAACCCTGCCAAAACATATGCCTTATTTTATAAAGCTTACTATGGGGTTAGTTATATTCAAGTAAGATTGTCCCCCTAATACTTATTTAAATATTTATGAAAAGCATTGAACATCTATATTCGTACTACAGTTTTTCAAAATTAGATCAGGCGGGTGAATATCAGAGCATTTCAACCGCCTAGATTTGTAGAAGTTATTAGGCAGAAGCTCGCTCTTTTAAACGACTGAGTCTTGTGACAAAAGCGAAAAGGTAAATGTTTCGATTTCCTTGACTAAATGCCAAAAATATCGCCATAATGTAGGCCAATGAAATTGGGCATTCTTTTTAAATATTATTGTTATTTATGTTGTGAAGATCCTATTGTGAATTTAACTACATAATAATTTCTTAATTTTGACATGTCTACAGCAATTACATTTTTGCTTTAAAGAATTATAATACCGTCAATATATTGCTCTAAATAATTAATATAATAAAATGTTATAACTGTCGATTCGAAAGTGCTTGTTGCTAGGCCTATTTGAATAAAGAATATTTTGACTTTGACTTTAACGGTTGAAACGCTCAGATATTCACCCAAGCCATCCCCGATCGATGGTGAATCTTTTAAATGTTTCGTATCAAAATTTTGGTCCAGCAAAACACGTTCGTAGATCAGTATTTGTAGTTTATGGAGCGCTCGTAGCCCAGCGGCGCCCGCGTTCGCGTACCGCGTGTGGTATGCGAGGTTAAGCAACTTGGGCCCAGGTCAGTTCCTGGATGGGTGACCGTTTTGAGTGGTTACTAACTGAGCTCTCTCGTGCTTTGTCTTTGTCCACTCACTTGGCGACGGGTCAAAGTTGCACCACGTCCGTAGGTAGAACCCACAGTTATCCTACACGTGACCCCTCGCTGGTGCTAAAAGTACGGGACAACTCGTACAACAAAATTGGCAACCGTACTGTCTTCTCGAAGATCTCACGGTTCGAAAAATAAATGTCATACGAGTATTATTATTTTATTAGTGTATGGTATACTGTCCGGATAGAGGAAACTGTGACAACCTGAATGCTCTTAGCTGAAGAAAGGCCGCTCTGAATAGCGACTGCCTGCCCTGGCTACACTTATTAAAATGCAATAGAAATTCTTGCACAAGCTATGCTTTATTAAACCATAAACTTCGTGTGGCTGTATTAAAGATGGCACATGATATAGGTCACGATCTTCATAGAAACAAGGAAAATGATTACTAGAGTAAACCTAATTTTAAAATGAATGCTTGTACAAACATTGTTTCAAAGTTGATTTCCTCTGTAAACGACAATAACCTGAGGAGAGAGGGTAGATGTGAAAGACAACACAACTCACTTAAGTGCAGTAATTATTTTATTTGATGTAAATAAAAGATTATCAACATATTGTTGTAAAATAATATAGTTTTGGGAGGTTACATACATACACACACATATAAGACAATAACACTAGTCTTATATTATGAATTGTGAATTTTGCTGTTTTATTACTCTTTTTATTAATTTTACATCTAATTTTGTTGACAAGCGTCTGGTTAAGCCTTTCATTTAACCTGTTAGAAAACGGGGCATTTACTGCAGTAAAGATCATTTGTATTGATTTTTAATTTAAAAATGTTTTAAATTCTTTGGAGTTGATTCCTGGATACTGATCGACGACCTAGTTATTAAGACAAGAAATTCGAAATACGTCAACTCAGCCTTCTGGTCTATCCCGCTGAGAATTGAAGATAGGAAGAAAACAGCCTTTGTAACACAGGAAGGTCACTATCAATGGACATGTTTACCATTTGGCTTGAAGACCTCACCAGCTATATTTCAAAGGATACTAGGTAACATTTTAAGAAAATATAAGCTTACTGATTTTTCAGTCAACTACATAGATGATATCCTAGTATTTTCCAAGACTTTCTGAGCACATAAAACATCTTAGAAGCTATAAAAAGGGAAGGCTTTAGACTTAAATTCACGAAATGTACATTTAAAACGTACGTTGTTTATTGTTTTATAAGACAATAACACTAGTCTTATTAGGAATTGTGAAAATCAAATAAACTAATGCGTTGCTCTGAATTTTAATTTTAATTTTAGTTACATGCACAAGATAATAATTACACTGTTTTATTTTAAATCACACTAACCTACCTGAAAACAAAGAAACGACATTTAAAGTCTGTTATCTAATTCGGCAATTCCTTAATATAACCTAAAATGCACTCAGTAATGGAGAGTTCCTTTCTCTCTAAATGTAAACATATGCTGCTTTATTAACAGTGTAGGCCGCCATTACTCACAGTGCCATCTATGGAGTAACCTAGGTAGTTTGTCACTGTTCACCGACCGTAGAAACGCTGTACAATACATTAAAGAAAGTATAGTTTCTTTACATACATACTTACGAGTATGTAGTACACTTGATCCCATGCACTTTTAAATTATGTTAAATTTGTCGGCTTTGTTCGTTTCTTTGTTCCAGTCTTGTCTCGCACCTACTACATTAATTCTCTGTTTACCCTGAAGGTTCACTGGTAAGAAATGTCTTATGGCATTAAGTTCGCCTTTTGTATCTTTAACTTGCTACTGAGCAAAAAGATTAAATAAATAAAATACTCGTATGAGCCTGGGGTGTTATTCACAAACAGACTCGTCCTCACCTCTCACCTCACACTGCACTCGTTTTTACATGGAAACTGTCAAAATTTGACAAATGACATTTGACAGTTTCCATATAGAGACTGGTGAGGTGTAAGGTGACAGCTGAGACAGAACGAGTCGGCTTGTAAAGGGCTGGCCACATCACGGCGGCGCGGCGCCGCGAGTTCCCACGTTGCGACGTCGCGCAAATTCACGGCGCCGACGTATGAAGCACTATTTCCACTAAACGGCCCGCATCGTATCGGATCGGCAACAATACGAGCTGTAGCTCTACGAGCAACATTTGTATATTTATTTGTTAGTCTGTAATTGCAGTAGTAAGTGCATGTAAAAACGGCCGTTTTATTTTTGAACTCTCTGATCGACGAATCCAGCAACGTAAAAACTAGCTTGATGTATTCAAAAGGTACTTAAATACGAAATACTTTACATAGTGGCCTCCTTTTTTAATATCTACCGTTAAATTTAAATAATCACAATTATTTACTAGTGGCGTTAGTGGACCTGTTACATTTTAATAAAGCGCTCTTAACTGCTACCTCCATCTCACAGAAGACCGCAGCCATAATAAAACCGCTATCTTTGAAGGTATTTATAGTATAAGAGCTAGCGACCAAATAGGCCATGTTCCAGCACGCAGATTATAGGAAAAGGTTGTTCAGGGAAGTAGCTAACGGAGTTTCAATACAGCTGAAGCCACATGACCGATTTGGTCGCTAGCTCTCCGTCTATTAGTGTTGTGTTAGTGGGGTTGAGAGCGAGGGACCTGCATATTGTCTCTAACAAGTCTCTCAAGTCAACAAAAGGTCTGTAACGTGCTTGTGATTTTTCAGGAGTCGCAGGCGTCTATAGGTCGGTGTCTGCTTACCATCAAGCAAGCCGGAAGCTTGTTTGCCACCGTCGTTGTATAAAGAAATAGCGGATATATTTTCAGGGTTTAAATTTCAAAAATTTGCTTATCGATTATAGGCAAATTAACGGTGCGCTTATAAAACAATTAATCAGCAAAGAGTTAGATTGACATTTTAATCCAGTATTGATGGTCTATTACTGAGAAACAACTTAATCTTCAGACTTTCCCCGGCGCCGAGCCATTAGTTAAATTGTCAACGGTGAACTTCTTTAATTTTTCTCCCTAAAAATGAGGGCAAATTTCCGCTGAAATTTTGCGTTTTACTAATAAAATGTAGGAGTTACTACCAACTTTAACGAGCCAAGTCAGACAGTAAACTGCTCACAGATGCATGGCTCAAATCGAGTCGTAAACGTACACATAATCCTAAAAACGCTTTCGTCTAATTGCACCTCACGAGAACTATAAAGAGTATTAAAGAGTAAGCGACCGGATTCAAAATAATGCGTTTTACATTTTCGCAGCGTCGGTATCTGTGACATAAAGCGGCCTGTAATTTATTCTATTGCTGAAAGGGTCGGGTAGGGTGGGAATTACCCAAGGTGGGTGCTAAAGGGTTAAGCCGAATGTACGGGGTCGTGCCGGCAACTTTGTTAATTTATGCGCTTAAAAATGTCAACTGTGAATTATGACGCCAAAACAAATTTCCTATGTATAAATGCTTTGCGATTATCGCGTTCCTATTTTATATTGGGATAGACGAAATTGTTACTGTACTTAGGTACAGTGTGTAATTTTATTCATTTGTTGTTGTACTGTCAAACAATTTAATTTCTGGGCCACTTCGTACCTTGTAACAGTGAAAATGAACATGAAAACTGCTAGAGATCTCATATTATAGTCACTGTGACAAGGTAAGGAGTGGCCCAGAAATCAGATTGGCTGACTGTACGTATGCTTCGATGGGATCCATCGGCAACGTCTGGCCATTTTGTTACATGCCAAAACAACATCAGTAGCGCAAAAATTCCACACCTCATGCGAATCGAGCTGGTATAAAAAGAAACAATAATAGAGGCCAGAGGTAGATAAAACTTGATGGTCTTATCGCTAAAGTATAAGTAGTAGTTAAGTTGCATGTCTTTATTGTATGTACATGGTTGCAAATAAATTGAATTGAAAGAGCGCGATCGCTCCCTGGCAACCTTTGCGTAGCAACTTATACTTCAAAGCCAAACATATTAGTCACGTTTAACCCTAGAAATATCTAGGGTCCTTGACTTCCGGGCACTGGAAGAATATTTTTCGTCTATATTTGGGGTTGGGTTAACAAACGACCCAATCAAAGTAAATTTGTTTACAAAGCGAAGACTGCCTACGAACGGAAAACCTAAGTTACACGCAGTGAAAGTGCTAAAGAAAAATATTGATAAGCGTTTCTCTAATTCAAAATTCACTTTACACAAACAAAGGCATACATACTTACTTACCTACTGAACACTCGTCTTATTTTGATTCCCGATCCGCGTATTTCAAACTTGTCAGAGCTAACAATTGAGGAGTGCCACGGCGGAGATAAGGCGAGAATTGAAACAAGCTTGTGGGGGAACGAGGGAATCTCACTCATTATTTAAATATACACCGCTACCTACCCAACCTCGTATCTTGCTGATCATGTCAATGCAAAAACAACCTTAGGTTACGCAGTTTAAGCTATATGTTTTAAAATGGCGGGAAGACGGATGTAAAGTTTAAGAAAATAGGAGGTGTATGCTGGCTGCGTTAAGTATCGCGTTAAGCGTTAGTGAAGCGCCTCCATTGTTGCGTTGATTGAGTTGTTAAAAGCATTTGAGAATGTTTTGCGTTATCAAAGGTAATATCGGAGTCAGGTTACTGTTGACATCTCTGGAAGCTTCTAATATGTGTAGTCAGCGGCTAGAGGAAGAGGATAGCACGCACGTGCTGTGTTGTGGTTCTTGCTTTATTCGATTTTTGTACACTCATGGACTTTAATTGTTAAGCCATTTAGAGCTCACTTTACACTGGGCATTATAGTTAGCTATAAAATGTCTAGAATAAAGTGAGCTCTAAATGGATCAACAATTAAAGCCCGTGACTGTACCTACCGCACCGCTTAGAAATTTAGTCTTCATCACAAAACAATAACACCACCACCCCCACCATATCAGCCCTTGGACGTCCACTGCTGGACATAGGCCTCCCCCAATTTCATGACACAATGAAATTGAAACAATAACAACAAAACAATAATTCAGTAAAGGTACTAAAGGATACTTCAATAACTTGTAATTTTGTCACCAGGCATAGCGCACCAGCTAGCTGGTCTACCGAACGGCGAGTGGGGCGCGCTGGCGCGGCACTACCCCCCTCCTCTACTACCACCGCACGCGCACTTCACGCCACACGTGCTACCGCCGCCCGCGCCGGGTCCTCCACCGGCACATGAAACTGGTCAGTACTGGTAAACCTTCTGCATGGAAATTTAGGAAGGAAGTTTCTTATTTGAATTTAGGTAATTTCCTCTTTAGTCAAATTACTGATCAAATAATATATATAAGTAGCGATATCTAAAAATATGTATGTGACATAAAGTAAATCCGTCGAACGATTAATAATAAAAAAAGGCGAAGTCGCGCTATTGATGGATGTCGCTGTCGACGCGTTTCGAAAGACATTGATTCTTTAATTACGTGAATACCCAGCTGTAATTCTTTTCAGATTGTGACTTAGGTGGGCAATATTACAATGACTTGTGATTTACAGATGTTACATCAGAAAACCCAACAACGATGCACGCGCACAGTACGACGAGTCCAGCCAACTCGCGGCCGAGCTCCCCGCAGAGCGACGATATCTCGGTCACCGCGTCCAGCAGCCCGCCGCCCGACGACCGTCCAGGAGCCTTCACCTCCGTCACCCGCACCAGAAAACCCCTCCAGCCCCTTCCCGCAGCACACTCCAGCCTATTCCACAGCGCATTAGCTGCCCAACTGTTCCTAAACTCCCCTCTTCTACCCACACCACCAGCCTGGCTGTATTCACAACTGTACGGCGGCTACGATTGGTGGCTCCGACCACCGCCCCCCCAAGAGGACTCCAACTCTAGTCCAGACAGAGAAGAAGAAGCGAACACGAGCCCTTCAAGTGGCAAAAAGAGACCAGCTTCACCAGAATGGACGGAGCAAGGAGTCAGAACGCGCAGCAAAGCATTAACCACTTCTGAACGAAGACCGGTGGATGTGTGGCGTCCATATTAGACTTATTAAGACTCTGTGACAAATACAGGAAGACTTTAGTGTTCGGATCGAACCGTCCGGATAAGTGTATGAAGCGTGGACTATGTTTGATAGGCGGTGGTTTAATATAGGAATTACTGTCGATAGAAGGTGTTTTACGTTAGATAAATGAATGTGAACTTCAATTGTAATGTTTAACGAAATTGTTGACTGTATTATAAGATAATGCAAAATTGTGTAAATAAAGTTATTGAAATTTTAATTGTTTACTTAATTAACAGGAGTAATTGGATTTTTGATAAATAATTGCAGCTCATTTCGATGCTGGCGGATTATGCAGGTTTGGAACGGACCGATTATTATTCCGACCGCAACAGGAATACGATGGGCCGCTTTGTTATAGGTTATAGGATCACATATTTTACATGCGGAATTTATAACATTTAATACACACGATTTTTCTTCATTCATTCTCTGACACGTAGGGCAGGTTGCCCCAACTTGCAATTATAGATCCATCAAATAGATTTTATAAGAAAAAGTGAGAGGGATACTAGTTTCTTTTTGTTTTTAAGTCTATCCTTTTCCAGATCTTTAATCTTTTTCTCATCCTTGTCTAGGATATGTTTGTAACCATCGATCGTCGGCGCCAACACGTGTAAGTTTTTATGGACGACCAAGTTGTCCGAGTGATAATAAACATACTTTATTTCAAAAAATATCACACCCACATCCCTCACAGTACATTTTTTTATTATTTCAAGATTACAGCCCCGTCTCCCTCCAAAAGGCTTTTCGACTTTCTAGGGGTAGCGACAGATAAAACAATATCTAGGTCACCTAGGTCGTAGTTGATGTCCCTGTGGACATGCACTTTTCAACCAAAACATTTTATACTCAAAATAAAACTCCATGTATTTCACCAGTTCTTGATGTATGTCTATGAGGTCCTCAATTATAGGCAAAATAATATTTAAAGCATGAATATCACTCAAACTGCTGGGGCGGGGTTGCCACTGCATTTTTCCGTGTGTAACGTTGGCGAAAAAATAAGTGAAATTATTAATTAATTCGTTTATTTCCATATTTTTCATCTTAGAACGACATGACTAAATATTGTCAGAAAAGTACTGTTTTCAAAACCTCACTGATTGAAGATATAAAGTATTACAAATTTTCGTGAACATATTAAATAAAAAAGCATTAGGTACAGATACAGTTACAACTGTTACATTTGAACATGTCATATGACATCGACTAGGTTTAGTAAGAATTAATATTAACAAGTTAAAGGAATTCATATGAAGATTTTTATCAATCCGTTGAATTCGCTAGAGTGAACTTATTTCTGGCATTGTCTTACAAAGGAAAATCGAAAAAAATGAGCGGGAGGACGCATAGACGACGTAAGATCTTCACAAAAAATAAAAGTCGTAAACAGTCCAATACAAAGCACAATAATGTGAAAATAACTGGGTGGCGGTACGCACTAACTAGATGTTAGCATGAAAATACCAGTTATAATTTAGAAGACACAGACGTACGCGTTGAAGAAGTCCCTTTACTCCTCTTGTCGATAAATGCCATCAGTTCTACCAGACCATTAAAAACTTCTGCCGCTGTGCCGATAATCTCTTCTTTCGGCATCAGAAATCGGTGTTGTTTGCTAGGGAGCTCAATCATGTAGGAGTAGGGGATGTTAGCCACACCGTAGCTCCAATCGATGCTCGTGCCAGCTGAAAAGTACATTATGTCTTTTGTGCTTCCCACCTTGTATGTACGACCGTTTACGGCGTGTATTGCCTGAGGACAAATACAAAATATCACGATCAAACAAATGAAATAGTTGACAGAAGCGAGAAAAATAATCTAAATAAATAGTTTCTTATTCTTATTGCTAAAGGAATAGGTACACATTGTAGTATTTTAGAGACTAAAGATAATATTTTGATGGGGGTGGGGATTCATATCCCTCCTTTATGGATTATGGAATCCATGATATATTAAAAAAAATATTGAAGAAGAACCTAAGTCAAGTTAGTGGTATTTATTTATTTTGCGTATGGCAAGTGCACAGTTTTGCTACAGAGTAAAAGGCAGTCTGTCCAACCACTTTGAAACCTCTGAGTCAGCTTGGTGGATCTTGGCGATAACATCCTCGATGGTAAGCTGTGGGCAGTCCTCGGTAATATGGGACATCGACTGGATCTGGCCGCAGGCACAATTTGGGTCCGATCTGAACCCCCACTTTTGCATGAGTTCGGCACACCTACCCTGAGAAGCTCGGAGCCTATTAATTTGAACCCAGTACCGACGAGGCAGATGAAAGCCAGGCACGCGGGCAGTAGGGTCGGACACGAGTGGTATTAACAAATTTATCAATTTTCAGTCCTGTATAAAATTTATTACAACAGAATTCCAAGTATACAAGTAAAAAAATCGGCCAGGTGCGAGTCGGACTCGCACACTCAGTACAACTAAAAAACAAGTGTGATTTATCAATATATTGTTATTTGTTGATATAATATTAAATTTAATAATAAACATTATCAATTTCTCATCAAATTTCAAGTTCACATTAATCAGTCAATCAAGCAATGGGAAATTATAAAATTCTTCCTTCTGTCGACAGACGGATCCGTGAGTGACAGCAATAGGGTTCCGTTAGGACCCTTCGGGTACGGAACCCTAAAAAGGCGCCGAGTACGTGTCGGATTACGCACTACTACTAGCCCTAATTTAAACCCTTATACTGTGAATTAAAAAAAAGATCTTATCTCCATCTCCACAGGAAAGTCACGGCCCTTACGTCCTTTTGTTTGGGCTAAGCAAATTTCAGCGATAATTTAAAACTGTTGGAACTATCTTGTTCACAACATTTTTCGTTATCACTATGTCTACTTTAGTAAATTTAATACATAACTATGACTATATAGCGGCCGATATAATACACATCTCATACATTTTGTGTCATATTTCTGACATACGGACAGACAGAAGATAGACAGGCATGACGAAACTATAACTAAATTCAAAATTTCGATAACCCTTTCTCGGAGTTTAGAAATTTCGTAATAATGATGCTTCTGGATAAACGACTCCTCTGTGTATTTGTGTGTTTCCGAGAGACGAGCTGTAACTGCTGACCAAAATAAGCCCTAATTTTTTGTAAAGGAGGTGACATACCCGAGCCATGACAGTGCCTCCCTCAAGTAGTTCTACATAGGACGGACAGGGGTCGCCAGTGTAGCCCCAAGGGAAAATAATCACTTCCCCGTAGCTATGGAACGAGAGGAACACCTTGAAATCAGTCGTTGACTCCAGGATCGCCTTCTGAAAATAAGTACAACACACTATTAATAAGGTTAATTGGCCGCGGCTGGTCGGTCATCCTTCCCGGACCGTATCACTCCTCACAAATTTGTGCCCCTGGTTTATCCGACTTGTCTGGATCAGGCTTGCTTCCTGGCTGGGTGTGTTACTTATGTTCATGTTCATGTACATTTGTACAACACACCATTCATAAGGTTGACTGGTAGAGAACGCTTATTATATTACTTAAGTCCGTCCTTTTAACCCTTGACGCGGAACGCAAAAGAGGTGTATATAAGTTTAACATGTGTATCTGTGTGTCTGTCTGTGGCATCATAGCTCTTAATCGGGTAGACCGATTTGTATACGGTTTTTTTATTTGAAAGCAGGATTTCCAGCGATGATTTTTAGACATGTTTTAACAAAACCGACTCAGCAGTTTTTGAGATATTGAACTTTAAAATGAAAATATTGGAGGTTTTTAACTTATCTAAGTTGTTGCTCGTAGTTATGTATGATAAGTTCTTTTGTGCAATAATGAATAGTATAGGTAAGTGCTATAGTGCAAACATTTTAGAGACGCAGGGCAGATCGAAATGCCATCTGGCTCGTATTTGGATCAACCCGATTAAGGAAGTAATTCCACCTTACAGAATGCCGCAGCCATATTAGTGGTGTGTTGTGTACCTGGTGGTTGCCAGTGCTCCCGGAATGTGCTGTGTTGAAAGAAGGGTCTGCATTTGTCCTTTATTGTCAAAGCAGTGAATTGTCAAATCAACAAAGGGTTAGAAATGCACATGTAACTTCTCTGGAGCAGCAGGCACCGGTGACTATTTACCAACAGGCAGGGCTAAGCTTGACTGCCATCAATTCCATCATTATTGATTCAAAAATGGCATCGTCGGGATCCAGCACCCTTTCATATCGTACCCAAACATGTCGGACGTTTTTTTTAATGTTAGATTAATTTATTACAATTATTTTATTACCTTGACCGCAGCGGTCTCAGGCTCCGAGAAAGGCTTCGGTCCGCGATAGAAGATGCTGCCAGGGTCTTCAGACGACCCGTCTTCGCCTGCTTCACCCCAGCCAAAGCTAAAGGAATAATATTACAGTTAACTCACTTATTAGTATTAATGACAAATAGGATGCGAGGGTATACCGTGCGGTATGCGAGGTTAAGCAATGTCGGGCGAGGTCAGTCCTTGGATGGGTGACCGCTTTGAATGGTTACTAACTGAGCGCTCCCGTGCTTTGGAAGGAACGTTAAGCCGTTGATCCCGGTTGTTGTCTATGATAGCAGTCGTTAAGCCAAGTTACAGGCCTCCGGGCGGCTTGAGAACTTCTAACAGTCAAGTTGCCCACTCACTTGACAATCCTAATCCCAACAAGGTCTGGTTTCCCCCTCGGGTTGGAAGGTCAGATGGCAGTCGCTTCCGTAAAAACTAGCCTACGCCAATTCTTGGGATTAGGTAGCGGACCCCAGGCGTCCTTCAGGATGCAACTGTACTGGGAATAACGCTAGGGGGATGATGATGATTAGTATTAATGACAAATAGTTCAAAAACTTAAAATACTATGACTATTAAGTTACTCGGATCCAGAAAAAAAATTCACTATCCATCGGAATATATATGAGTAAGCACATGATCCCAACTAATAAATGCGAAACGGTGTCAGTCTGTCTATGTTACCTCTTCACGCTGAAACCGCTGAACTGATTGAGATAAAAATTTGGTATGGAGATAGTTTGGGTCCCAAGAAAGGACAGGATAGTTTTTATCCCGGAAATCATTCCTTAAGGGGGCGAAATGGAGATACGATATAAACGAATTCGAAGCAGACAAAGTCGCGGGCAAAAGTTAGTGGACTAATAAATAATACAGATAGAAGGTTGATTTGAGGTTGAAGGTTAAGTCTATGCCATGACCTTATCGATCGTGGCCTACCATTGCTAGTTAACAAGTTAAGTAAGATGGGTTTTTGGGTGTTTATATTTAATATTAATTTGGCAAGGGTAACCTAATTATATATAAATGAAATTGAAGATATGCACCTGAAGTTCCTATTGAGATCGACGCCCACACATGGTCCGTATTTCGCTCTGTTTTTGCGCCACATTCGATCGTTGGTATGAGTGTACACGTATCCGTCAGGATTCATCACAGGAAGTATGTACCTGTGAAGAAATGTAATTTTTACTGCAATTAAACCATTGATGATTGAGTGCCGACCATTAGGTCTGTGGACAGCTACAGCCTAGTAAGTCCCATAAGGACACATATTAAGGATGAGGACTCCTTAATATGTATAATAATATTAATATATTGCAAAAAAATAAGATAAACCTTATGAGGACTTCTAGAGCCCTAGCTCAACTCCATTGCGTAGTTTTAAAGATTTAAGCATACATAGGGACAGACAGCGGGAAGCGACTTTGTTTTACCTATACAATGTAGTGATGTAGTGATAGTGATGACTAACCAGTCCTTGTTAGTAACGCTGTCGGGCAGCTTGTGGAAGTTCTTCACGATCTCGTTGGCGATGTAGGTGACGACGGCCACGCTCACCCACTCGCGGGCGTGGATGTCGCCGTCCAGCCACACACCCGCGTTGTCCGGGTTGCCATTCGAGATCTTGAGGATCTGGATATATAAACCATTTTTACCAACTACAATGGTGAGGCCACTGAGGCGGAGCGGAGACGAGCTGAACTGTTTGAAGTTTGCAGGTGTCCCCGCTTCGCTCTGCTGTGGAAACGCAGCCCAAGCCAAAGTTCCATTAATTGCCGGTTGCTTACTTTCATCGATTTCTTTATTAGATAACGTCATCATCATTCATCATTTCATTTCATGCTGCGCGTGAGATTGATACCTGAAGGTATATTTATAACCCACAATACAAAATATAATACCTAAACTAATTTATATTGAAGTTGGTAATGATTATAAAAAGATACATACTAATATAACTTCAAAAAGTATATTTTATAGACCACACCAAGAGCCACATAAGTTAGGACCATAATTTTGTGATTTGGATCAGTTAAGAAATACGAAAATAACATAGCAGGAACACAAAATATTACAAACCTTTATATCTCTTCCTTCCCAAGTCTTTCCGATAGAATATGTATGGCACAGGTAGGGATACAACGCCGCCAATTTATCCATAAATCCATATATTGTACGTAAACTATGATACGAACTCCAGTTCATACATTCGCCTGCGGGTTCCATTTTTACTGGTAAACAACACTGAATCACTGACACAATAGAATTTTATTTAATTAATTAAAAGTAAGCTACCAAAAAAGAAGTAACGTGACTTGTCTATGGTATAATCACCGTAGAAATGACTAATACATACCGCAATTTTGGGTTTAAATACATTTGAGAAACCATGACTAATGACTGTAACTTATTACCTGTATATTCTTTTATTTATTAATAAGCCTTTGTTAATTTTATACGTGAATGGTTGAGTCATTAACAAACAAACTACGGGCATGCAGTAAAATAAGAAGACAAGTGTTATTGAATCATATTCAAGGACACAGACTTATTACTAGGTGTTCCTCCACTAAGAGGGAACGCTGTAACAAAGTATTAAAACCAAACAAACAACTCTGACCTCCAAATAGCAATTCCGCTCTTTGACAATCTGAGCACCTTTTAGTAAATCAGTTCTTTATTTACACACACAATTATTTTTGTTACACTATTATAAAATTTATAAAAGAACTCTATTAGAGGCAACTGAGAAAGCTTTACTAATAAAAACTAGGAGGGTTATATGACTCGACATATTGGTGTGGACCTTCAGATGTCATAAGTATTGTTTGACACACTAACGGCATTTAAGCAGTACTTTACGAATACTTACAATGTGATTGGTTGCTTATTGGCTCATTGAGTGAATCCGCCGCACTGACATTAACAGTTACAGTGGATCCCTGTTCGCGTCTCTTCAGGGCTTCCACATCCCTGATTGAGACAGAGAAGGGTATACCCCTCTCGTGCAACATCGCTGCTACCTGGGCCACCCGCGGCACATCCACGAAGAAATCCATCGTGCTGCGCTCTTCTTTCCATATGTTAATCGCTGAAAAGATGCGAAAATCATTAATATTATTGAAGAATTTTCACTTTTACAAAAAAATCATAACACGTTAGTGGAATATGGGCTTAGGGGTGTTACATGAACATTGCCATCCCTTTCAAAATACACACCCCTTTCTTCAAGAACCCCGTAGTCTAATGGTGCGAAAAGTGCAACAAACACTGGCAACCGTACTTGTCTTCTCGAAGATCTCACGGCTCGTAAATAAATGCCATACGATTAAATAAAAATAGTCTAATCCCTCGGGAAAACTTCGGCAGGATGCTCATTCCACAACCGGAGCATCCGAGGGAGGAAATTCCTCTGGAACCGTACCGTACGCGACCATTAAGGTTCCAAAGTGTGAGGACGAATGCCCTGCCGACGGCAAGCGGTGCGTTGGTAGAAAACGACCGTGAGAATCATGCTATCACTTCTATACGAGGGGTTGGAATACTTAGGGAGAACAGTGATATCATCGGTGGACAACCAAAAATAAAGCTCTATGTCAGCATCGTTTTAGTAGTGATATACGAGGTTTCTAAAAATAATGATAGATCTATTTTATAGTGACTTTTGGTTGCCAAGCGGCGGTATATTTGTGTCATAGAACTCACGAGTGCCTGTCATATTGACTGGTTAGTCAACCAGTTAAAGTATCCTAATGATGTGACAGCCAAATCATGAGGGTTTTTTAATTGTGAAATATGGGAAATTATTCCAGACACGATTCATCATTGACAGCTAGACATATTATACTAGTCCCTTGCCCTCACCACACCACATCCTTGTTCCCACAAGTATCTTGCGATCTTATTTACCACCAGGAACACAGCAAAAGATGTCTAAAGAGCAAGTAGTAGTGGTATTAAGGCTGTGGTCTTCTGTAAGGTGGAGGTACTTCCCCAGTCGGCTGCCACAAATTCAAGCGTGACGATGTTCCGCTGTGCCCTACCTCCCATGCGTTTAGCGGTGTCCTACCTTTCATCTCAGTCTTTTCAGAAGACTAGGTCTAGGCTAGGTCAACAGCCAACCACTGTATATAAAGCCCGAAGCGCATAGAGCGGGCGCGGCGCGGTGCGGGGCGGAGGCGGTTTTGGATTTTTGATCTTTCCGCAACTGTCGACTGCCGTTTAGTGCTTCCTATGTTATACACGCTACCTCCGCTCTACCGTGCTACCAAATACCGCGCCGGTTTTTGTTGCGACGACGTTGCGCCGCGCTCTGTGCGTTTCAAGCTTAAACGGTTACTGTCCACAATACGCCATTTGACGATGCTGGACGGCGGTATAAGCCCCACTGTAAGCGACATCATGAAATGTGACCTTTTTTGTGATATTGAAACTAATATTTTAATGGATTGTATATGCCACAATTTAGTAGGTAAAACAAAAACGGAGAGCATACATGAAATAAAATGCAATTAAAAAAAATATCGATAACAATTGTTACAGGTCATTTTTAATACATTTTTAAATAATTAGGTTGCATGTACAATTAAGATATTAAACACAAAGTAAAGATGTCATTAGGGCACTGATTCTTATAACTGTCCTAATTGCTTCAAGCTAAGATTAGATAATTAGCTAAGATTAGCAGTCTAAGCAGATTATACTCATTACTCATCATCATTAGCGAAATATAACCGTAAAACCTAAAGGGACAAGAAACCATCGTAAAACCATTTCAAATTGATAACGCAAGTCAAATTGCGCAAGATTTCTTACATATCGTTAATTTGATAGAGTTAATAATACAATACAATACAAATAATCTCTATTGCTAACCAAGAAAAACAATGTCTGAAGCCTAACCTGAACATAAACTATGGAAGACAACAGGTGGTTAAATAAATAAAATAATCAATTAAGCACAGAGCGTCATTGCGTGGCGGAGGCGGTTTTTCGGTAAAGCGAACGCGGTCCGGGGGACGTCGAACCAAAAAACCATGCGAAATAGCGGAGCGGAGTCTGCGTGTGTATGAAGCAGTAATCGATACTAACGACAGTCTAGTTTCAGAAAAAATCAAAACCGCCTCCGCACCGCTCCAGCTCTGTGTTTCTAGCTTAAATATTTAGCAGTATTAGTAGTAGTAGTAAATGCTTTACATATGATTATGGGACCCGGGTATGTCCTAAAACTACGACCAAGACCACCATCCCTGGAATGCGGTGGAGATACTGCGATCGCCAACCCGCATGCCAAGCGTGGCGATTATGGCATTAACCCCCCATGAAACTGGGGGAGGCCTATTTCCAGCAGTGGACGTCCATCGGCTGATATGGATACGATTATATTTTCATAGAGAGTATCCAAGACTCAGAAATAAATATTCATGCTCATCACATGAAATATTTGCCGTGACCAGGATTCGATCCCAGGAGCGTCAGCTTCGCAAGCAGGGTCGCTAACCACCCGGCTAAACCAGTTATTACTTGGGTCAGGTGGTTCCATGGTCAATAGCCGAACTTGTCTATGTAAACTGCAACTGATAGTAGATACGCCAAACATACCCCAATAAAATCAAGCAATGCGACACCCAGAGATGAAATATGTAGCAAGTTAATCGGTAATTAAATTAACAAGTGACATTTTCAAATCACCATTTCATTATACATAACTGACAACTTATAAAAGTTGAAAAACCCCAACATTTCATTTCAAAGTTCAATATCTCTGAACCGCTGAACTGATTTTGACAAAAAATGTCTACGAACCATCGCTGGAAAACCTGCATTCAAATTAAATACCGCACCAGTTTCACCAGTTTAAAAGCTACGATTCCACATACAGACTCACACATAAGTAGAAATACAGATACACATGTTAAACTTATATTATAACACTTCTTTTTTGCGTTCCGCGTCCGGGGGTTAAATAAAGGGGAAATGAAATAAAATAACTGTAGTTACCTACCCAACAAACATATATACATAAACACACCTGTTATTGCACATGAAATTAAGTTCTCAATACCACTTGTATCAATTCTAGGTTTAACTATGAACATTTTTTAAAATTGTAGAGATTAATTGCTTGCTTGCGAGGGTTATACAGCCCACAATAAAAGCAATAATTACTTATTTGCGTACCTCCACATGTGTCAAGTGACCTTATAAAACATTTTTGACCTTCATCAGTGAACCTCACTTCCCATACTTGCGGTAACGGCGGAGCCACTTTGATGAATCCAAACAACAGAAATTTTCACAATTGAGCTAGTTTTTACTTATAATTTTGAGCCTAATGAGCAATTTAATTTTCCATCCAAATAGATTTTAATAATGACAGGCGTTGTAGTTAATAATTATGACAGATGTCTTAAGTTACCATAACTTCTAATTTGAAGATTGAAACCTTTTTTGAGGTTTATATGTTTAAAAACTCTTTACTCTTTTGTCAGGTTCCTGAATCCGGTTCCCTGAAAGTCTTGCATGTTGAAACAGGATCGTTGTGATTAAAGCCTTATTTACACACGTACGAGACTCGTATGCGAGTTTCACTACATTGCGCGGTGTGACAGATCGATTGAACTCATTATACTATACCACGGTAACCCGCAATGTAACGAAACTCGTATGTGTGTACCGAGGCCTTAAGGAACCATACAAACCATTTAAAGAAAGAAATACTGTTGAAACTCACTTGTAAAGCCACTATTTGCGACAGGTTTCGGACTACGTACGGCTCAGTACGGCGCGGTCGGCAACCGTGTCAACGCTCAACCTATTGAAGGACTCCAATTGTAGTCCGAAACATGTCGCAAATAGTGAATTTACAAGTGACTTTCAACCGTGTTTATTTCTTTAAGTGTTAATATGTCTCACGTTAGTATAAATTTATATACAAACTATATCTAAACTTGTCCTGAACCATTAATAGTAAAACTATAAACCTTTACTTGTGCTTAAGGAGAAAAATGCTCAAGTCTACCTCGACTTAATTACGCCAGTAAATAAGAAAATCGTAGCCTTGAGCAATTAAATTACATTCAATTTTAATACCTACACGAAAATAAATTATGATAAACTTACTGTACTTCCGAATGACTCAGTTCAACCACACCGGTCGAGTTTTCATGGCCTCCGCAGTTCTCGGCATTATAATTATCAACAAACTCCATCAATGCCATAATACAGCCCACAATCTCTTTCCCTGTCTCTTCTATTTCTATTTCCGGTAGTCTGAACTTGTGCTTCTTGCTCCGTAGTTCTAGAAGATAGCAGAAGGGGATCTGCGCTTCGCCATAGGCCCAATCGCAACTGGTACCGGCGGCGCCGTACATGATATCTCGGGAGATGCCTACTTTGTAGGTATTTCCGCTTGTCTTGTGGATTGCCTGTGAACAAACAAGTAAATCGCATTGTAATATACCGGAATATATCGTCCCTTTGTTATTTTTTAAACTAAAGAGGTCGATCTCTTACAGATTGACAGACAGATTGTCTCGACAGACTCGACAGTTCTGGGGTCCAAGTGACATGCTAAAGAACATGGCACTGGTTTCCGAAAGCGAAATGTCTTCTTGTAACAACACGTACTATAAGTCTATTAAAATATATCTTAGATACTAGTAGGTACTTATGATCGGACCCACAAGGGCCGCGCTCTTAATTTGGGACCCATTTCCCAAACTTCTTCTTTGGATCTCTATACATTTTAACAGGACTGTCAATCTTAAGGGGGTCCCAAATTAAAGTTCTTGACTATACCTTGCCGTTTTAAAGTCATGTTTAACTGTCATACCCAATTTCCAACAAGTGAAAGCGGAAAAAAAAGTGTCGACTTATGATTTCGACTGTACCTTAGACATCACGGTAGCCCCTTCCAGAAGACGTATGTAGTCGGGACAGAGTTCATCCCGATAGGCGTAAGGAAACAGGATCACTTCCCCGAAACTGTGCAGGGTGACGTACGCTTGAAAATTAATCCCAGTCCATTTTAACATATCCTGAAATTGCAAGAGATATAATTTATATGAAATGTATGTTGTGAAATAGGGGCGGTGTGAAGATTTGACGTGTCTTACGTAGTGAATGGTATAAGGTACATGGTCTTCTTCACTTCAGATATTTTGAAATATATAAGTGCCCAATTCCAGACCGAGTTTATGAAGTATTGAACAAACATACCATTGGTTGTGACAAGTACTTATATTTACTAATTAGCATATATCTCATTAAGCGTGAGCGATATTCACCGATATCGATATAGGCATTGTATACAGGGTGATTACGGGGTCGTGGAGCAAGAAAGAAGCATTTAACTTACTTTCTCCTAAAGATCACGATAGGTTAGGACTAACAGTACACCAGCGACTTATTTTAGTCAGCAAAAAAAACTGCGATAATTCGAGATCATGGTCACCCTACTATTTCCCAAGAAAACTTATGTCAAGTGCATGGACTTAACAATAGTTGCAGTAAGGTTGTTAGGACGATATTGATAGACAGAAAAGAAATTTCTTCGATGTGTCGATTACTTTGTCGTATTTAGAAGGAAAAGACTGAATAAAAATTTAAACTTTATTTACAAAAATAACGCTAAACGTACTTCAAAAGTTGTTCAAAATGTGAACCCTGTTCCTGTTCGCACAATTCCACCCGTCGCCTAAGATTGGCCTTCAATCTGTTTAGAGCAAAGCGGTTTTGCTTAACCGTTTCAAAGGCTAAAACAATCCGCTGGCGTAGCTCTTCTACGGTGTTAGATTCTTGCTCATACACCAATCGTTTCACCTCTCCCCAGAGAAAAAAGTCCAACGGTGTGAGGTCGGGGCTGCGAGGTGGCCATGGAACAGGTCCAAGGCGACCGATCCATCGTCGCGGAAATTGTTCATTCAAATAATCACGAACACGGTTATGGAAATGAGCAGGTGCACCATCATGTTGATAATGCAGGTTTTCCAAATAATGTTCCGGGACGCCTCGCAATAGTTCCGGCACAACTTCACGTAACAAATCAAGGTAATTCATACCATTCAATCTACCTTCAATAAAATGAGGTCCGATAACAACATCGTTAATAACTCCCGCCCAAACATTTAAAGAAAATCGAGTCTGCTATGCGTTTCTCCGAGTAAGATGCAGGTTTTCAGCACTCCAAAAACGTTCGTTGTGCACATTGAACAAACCAATACGCATAAATGTACTCTCATCAGTCCACAAGATATTCGTTTTTTCATTTTCTTAAATCCATCGACACATGTTCATTCGTAAGGGAAGATCAGGGGCGGAGATATCCTGGACAGGCAGAAAATGACATGGATGCAATCCAGAAGCGTTGAGCAGTTTCCAGACAAAACTTTGGCTGACATTGTACCTTCTAGCAGCCTGTCGGGTACTGCGTTGCGGATCTCGGAGAAAATATCTGAGTATGCGTTGATCCAGGTTCTCGGGATTGCCTCGCCTTGCTGGCCTGTCGCCACCTCGTGCTTGGGCGTGGGTTGGAACGCTGAACTGCCCGTATTCTCGAAGATTATGCACCATTGTATTAATCAAACGTCTAGTTGGTATTGGCAAATTGGGATATCGCTGATGAAACATTCCACTTGCTCTGGTAGTGTTGTGTGTTTGATAGTAAAACATAACCATATCTGATCGCTCGATATTAGAAAATGGGTAAGGCGGAGGCATAATTAATTTATTTTATTTTAAATCTTTTTTGACACATTTATTGACTTTGACGTGTTGTGACATTATTACTCATAAATTATTAAGTATTCTATCAGAGAGTTTGTTTTCTAAAAAGGTGTAATATTAAAAGTAGGGTGACCACGCATTTTGAGTCAATAATAATTTTTTAAATAAGAGTACGTAAATAACGAATCATCTTTGTTTCAATTAAAATAAATACAGGTAGCATTGCAATCATTTACTGAGTCAGAAAAAAATGGTTGGGATCACGACCCCGAAATCACCCTGTATAGTTGCACTATGGAAAGCCCAGGCCTATGAAACATTTAATTATTTAATGCTTAATATAAAACCGGTGCAGCGGACGTCAAATCCTGTTTGTTGTATAATAATCTCCGCACGGCCCCGCATCGACACGATCCGATCGCCGGTTAATGTCCACTTCACACTATAATGCTACAATATAATGTACTGTTGCCTATTAGCCTACTATTTGTTTCTACATGATTGGGATAGGTCAAATTGCATAGATTGGGAGGCGTAAATTGTTGCTCCTTTATTTATAGTACTAAACTTATTTCTTATATCTCTTTTCATACTCATATATCTCTTTCTACAAGCTTTTGCTATATTAATCTATAACTTTAAATGAGCGATTCTTGTACGGTAGGTTTCATTATTATTTTATTAATTTCGAGGTTTTCGACACGGCTCTAATGTTTCTAGCGAGAACTCATGTTCGGGAAAACTCGTGTTCTCCGGGAAAACACGAGCAAAACTCGGTCGCCCAGGGGGTCTACTCCGACATTCGAAATCCGAACTTCGTATGGTGCTGTCCTTTTCACTCATATAGTGTATGACAGGAGGAAGGGACGGCACCATACGAAGTTCGGATTTCTAATTTCGGAATAGACCCCCAGGTACTTATTAACTACGCAAGCCTAGTTAAGCATGATCGCTTATAAACGTGCTTCCAAATTAGATGCCAATACTTTAAGATATGTAAAATTAATCAAAATAATATACTTTAAACAGGAAATATAAAAAATTTTCTTATGAATTTTTGTTTTCATTTTCTGAACAAAATATTGAAATTAAAATTCTGCCCAAAATAATCACCCGTGCATTCAAGTCACAAGGTGGTTACCATATCACTTTCTGTCACGTGAGATACACATTGGATGCTAGTTGAAGTAGCCAGTTAAGTGACAGTCAAGAGGTTTCATATGATAATCAAAGAAGTCTTAATTATTGAATTTTGATTATCTCATTAATAGGATGTTATTAAGTGGCACAGTTGTTTTTCTGATTTTCTCCAAAAACTAACATAAACTTAAAATTAGTTTTATGTCTACTTCTAAGGCCGAGTACTATAAGCTCTGAAAGTATGGGCATCTAATTTTGAAGCACCTATATGTTAGACATATAGCATTCGTTCTTTTCGCACTAACGTATTTGCTATTAAGGGAGGTAATCTTGAGATTTTGCTAGTCAAAGTTGCGCAACTTTCCGGCCACCATGTCAGAGTCAGCTGACAATGGTACCATCAAAGTATAATAGTGTGATGATGACGACTACAGCTGGACATAAGACCTAGATTACTACGGATTCGAGATCTTTTGAACTTACTCTAACTGCTCGAGATTCGGGCTCAGAAAATGGATTGGGGCCGCGGTAGAACGGACTCTTAGGATCCTCGGATGAGCCTTTACCGCCCCAGCCATAACTAAAAAAGAACATAAATGTTGGTCTTGTAATCAGAATGCAAGGGCGATTCCACAATCTTGAGGGTCAAGAGAACAATTGCCCATACAGTCAGCGTCATATAGTACGTAGCAGCCAAAGTGGCCAAATAGTTCGGTACACCATATATTTTGTATGTACAATGAATGTTTTTGTGTACAATGAAGTATATGTAATGCAGTTTTATTAAATTAAGAATATAAAAAACCGGCCAAGTGCGTGTCGGGTCACGCACAGAGAAGGGGTCCGTACCGACACCTCCTAATCTACATTTAAAACCATTATACAATACAGCAAATAAAAAAGGTCGTATCTTCATAGGGACAGCACTTACGTCCTTTTGTTTGGGCAAGATCTTGTTCAAACCAGAAATTGTTGAAAGTATTTATACTTGTTCATCATCTTGATTTTTTCAGAATTTGAAACTTTATAGTTTGGAAATAAGGGGGGGGGGGGGGGAGACACACTTTTTACGACTTTGACAGCTTATATCTCACTAACGGTTGACTTAAATGGAAAAGTTTTTGAGAAACCGCTGTCATTTTTGAAGGCCTATCCATTGATACCTCACACGCCTATGTGCATTGAAAACAATTTTTTGACCCCCTGTTACATGTATGGGGTGCCCCTCCAGTTTAATATTTTGTTCGTAATTTCACATCATATTTCTGTAGCGGTTCATAGCATACACCTTCCTACCAAATCTCCTAATTGTAGTGCTCATAATCTCCGAGTAAATCGGCTATGACATACGGACGGACGGGCGGACGGACGGACAGACACGACGAATCTATAAGGATTCCGTTTTAGCCATTGTTGCTACGGAACCCTTAAAAAGGTGAAAGCTTAATTTTTAAGTTGAACATATTCATTCAAATGAGGTCTGATAGCCTAAGGGTGCCTTTCTACCAGAGATGTGCTATGTGTACCAATGAATATGATTGGTGGATTCAAACGCTTCCGTAGCAACGTACCATAGCACATCTTTGGTGGAAAGGCACCCTAATGCTTATTTTGCTTTAATCTATTGTGCTGTACACATTATTTTTTATTAATCACTATTCACAAGTCTTCCGCCATATTTATTTACAGGTAAAATAATGTTTAAGAAAAAAAAACCGACTTCAATGGGGCAGGCCGGTAAAAGATTATTATACTTAGATGGTGCACTCTTAGATAGATATACAATAAAATAAAAATGGCTATAATGTATGTTTATAATGGTAGAAGACTAAGTACCCTCAATTCCTCATGGAATCATGAAAAAACCTTGCTTGCTTGACAAACAAAACGAAGAGAACAAATCGCCAATCGTGAACTACGCGTCGTTGAAGAGTTCCGTTCTGATCATCATCAGCAGTTCCTCTTCATCAAATGTCACTTTTATGAATGAAAATGCTTGATTAGTTCATGAAAATACTAAAATCACTATTTGTTTGCCTTTCACATTTGAGGAGTTCCCTCGATTCCTAATGGATCCCGTCATCAGAACTCGAGCATGACAAAAATCAATCGTGAAAATAGAACTTGCTTAACAAACACAGCTAGGAGGACAAATCGCCAAACGTGAACTTTTCGTCGTTGAAGAGTTCTGTTCTGATCATCATGAGCAGTTCCACTTCATCCAATGTCACATTTTTGGATGAAAATGCTTGACTTGTTGATAAAAACACAAAAATCACTATATGTTTGCCTTAAAGATTTGAGGAGTTCCCTCAATTCTTCATGGATCCCATCATTAGAACTGCGTTTTGACAAAAACGGGACCAACTTGGATATATATATACTTACAATCAAAAAAAGAATTTTCCAAATCGGTTAAGAAATGACGGAGTTATGGACTAACAAACATTAAAAAAAAAACAAAAAAAAAAAACATACAACCGAATTGATAACCTCCTCTTTTGAAATTTTGAAGTCGGTTAAAAAAACAATGGATTGCGTTTGGGTATTTTTCGAGTACTTTATTGTATTTACTTTTAAGGGGTAGTTCCATGTTGAGTTCTGTAGGTACCCATATCGCAGTTGTCAACTTGCTGAGACGTCAGTTATGGGCTGTTTACACTTTGATTAGTGATTACGATTAGTACGAGTTTATACATTTCTTACGACGTTACTAGCACTTGCAGTAAATATATGAACTCTCACTAAACACTAATCAATATGTAAATATGTAGGTCCTTTATGCGCAACCACTGCTGGTGCAACCCGCGTCGTAAATAAATATAAAATAGAGGTCTATTCTTATTAAATCTTTCAAATTGTACTCTAATATGACTTTAATCTCTACTCAAAATCTGATCAATTGAGCTTATTAAAGTAATGTATTGGGTATATACCTAAAATTCCTGTTAAGATCAACACCGACGCAGTCTCTTCCGTGGTATGCTTTGTTTTTGCGCCACATTCGGTAGTTAGTGTGAGAATATTCGTAGCCATCAGGGTTCATTACTGGGAGGAAATACCTAAAATAAGTACACTTCAAAACTTAGGTAGGTAGTCAACTCAATCACTGTAGCCCCATTGTAAAACTTTTCCACAGACGAGTCGGTAACACATAAAAATCATCAAAATGCTATTATATACAAGAATCATGGCTATTTGTTTAAGATAAGAGAATTTTACAGATATAGATAACACAAAGAACATATACTTGCCAGTCTTTATTAGTCACGTAGTCAGGCAGCTTCTCGAAGTTTTTCACGATGTAGTTAGCGAGGTACGTGTTGACGGCCGGCGCGATCCACTCTCGCGCATGGATGCCTCCGTCGATCCAGACGCTTGCGTTGCCGCATTTGCTGTTCGACACCTTGAGAACCTGGAACCGCGGCTTTATACAGTTAGTAGCAAGCATGGTAGCCAAATATAACGATATTGGGCCGCATTGGTCACTACAAACTATTTTATGCTAAAAGAGCAGTGAAGTTCATTCATCATGCGGATTACATTAACAGTATTTAATAGATTGGGAACTGAAAAACCACTCCCATATTTCACTAAACTTGACAGTACGTACATATAGTATGTATGTGCACAGTATATATATAGTTTAAGGCAGTAACTCAAATAAGTCGCTTAAGATCTTTTTGGGCCTGGGCTTTGTTAGAGCGATAGGGTTGCACCATTCAATTTATGTAAATTTGGATAAGATTATTATATTTACTAAAACATTGATTTGTATTCTACTCCGTAGACACTCAAATGATATTTAGCGGGTAATCTAGGTATACTAATAGTGTTTGTGTGTAAGGGACGTAATCTCCGAAACTACTTAAAAGAGGCTATATTTTTAATCCCCGACGCAACGAAAAAGAGGGGTGTTAGAAGTTTAACCTGGGTATCTGTTTATTTGTATGTTGCATCGTAGCTCCCTAACGGTTAAACCGAAAACGAAACCGGTTCTTAAATATATTTCGTCAAAATCAGTTAAGCCGTTTTTGAGATATTGAACTTAGAAATGAAAATGTCGGGTGTTTATCAACTTTTCTAAGTTGCTAATATGCCGCGGCTTTGCTTATTAGGTTATCTGTATTAAACGGGCGGAGCAGCGCAACAGACAACATTAAATTAAGTATTCTTATTAATATTAACATTTATGCATTACCTTCAATACATTTTGTATTATCAGACGAAAATACTTCTAAGGCCACAATTTACGCTTAAACCGCCAAACCGATTGAGGAAATATTTCGCATGGAGATAGTTTGAGGCGATCCCGGAAATGATCCTTAAAGGAGGTGAAAAGAAGGGTGAAAGTTTGTATGGGAGAGCGATATAGCGATTGAACGAGTTCCACGCGGGCGAAGTCGCCGGAGAAACTAGTAATTCATAAAACAAACCACACAATATTACATAAGTATGCCTCAATTGTATTTCTAATATTTAATCGCATTTTTATCAAATCATTTCTTCATATTATGTCACGTCAAAACAAAATAGTGGCCATCACGCGCTAGTTTATTAAAAACTTCAACTATTCTACGCGATATGTGCGTGGCACACGTAATCGAAACACCCCGAGATCTCCTAAAGTTTACTGTAATGACGTGTGTCTGTGTGGTTGCGTCAAATCGGACATTTGTATGGATTTGTTTTACTGCTTTAGGCTATATATCTACTGTGGTATGTGTCTGTAGCTTTTAAACTTTAAGAGTCGACACAAATACTAGACTGAATTCTGCGACCAAATTTTACCGCCAAATTCAGACAGTTTGATTCCGTTTGCATCAGTGGCGTGCCTAGGGTTGCAAAGATGGGCAAGCCGAGGGATACATTTTTGTATTTTTTTTCACACACAATATCATTAAATCTATCTACTACCTTGACACCTTGCCATATTACCATACTAGTAAATCTTCAATCTTCATTATCACTTTATTACTAACTGGTGTGGCGTAGACAGGACAGACCAACAAAACACACTGAATGCATGCTATTACTAGATAAAATTGTACAGACATCTCAGCAATAGCACCGATCTTTGAAATTGTCGTTTATGTGACTTGCTTATCTGAGAAATACTCAAGTCAGGCATAGGTTTCGGTGAAAAAATAAGTTGCTTTTTTAGTGCAAAGTTTAGCGTGCCTACCTTTTCTGCGCCGATAACTTGTGCACATTTTAAATCGTCACACGGAACAACTTCATCCATCGTCACTTTCCACTTTAATAAACTTTTTAATACAAAACACTATCCAATCAAACAAATTGTTCCGTTTCAAGTAATGTACATAATTGTAATCAATGAAGTTAGCATTACAATCCATCCAGAAATGAACGCGCACGCGCAAAAATCGCATTTGACTAACATCTGTTGATAACTTCACGTCGAAAGCCGGGCTTCTAGTCACAAACTATTTGCTAGATCTAGCTATAGATACGTATCTCTCGTTTTGTAGCAGTTTTCATAGATAAGAAAGAGAAAAAAGATATCAGCATTAAAGCCCGCTTGCAAGCCCGCGCGTGCGAGTGAGATGACTAGCCCGTGTCTCAACTCTATCGTGTTAAGACCGCTCGGTTCGCGCGGCAGTAGCGCCACTTGCTACGGTCGAATTTTGTACTACTACCCCGACCGCGCGGATTTTAATTTAGTTTGAAGTGGAAAAAAGAATTAGTCGTACATATATTTGGTTTTTGCTAATTTAGTAACGCAAGCCAGGCTTTTGGGCTTTTAAGGCCGTACCGCCACTGGTTTGCATCCGCTCCACATATCATGTATGGTTTGTCTCCTTGGATTATACAATGTCATGTACATTGTATAATCAACCGTCATAGCCATATAAAAAATACATGTATGACCCTGGCATAGATAAGCGGATGGATACGGCTGCGGTGAACGATTGCTACCGACATGTGGTGATTTATAAGCTTATAATGTATAAATAAAAATACCTTAAGATCACGGTTTTCAAGCGACGTACCGATGACACCGGTAGTGCAAAGTGACGGAAAGTTATACTGCAGGTCATCCAAAAAGTTATGTATCGTGCTAAGCCGGTGGTATTCCTTCCAGTCCATTAGAGGTATTTCAATAGGCTCTAGAATTGAACATTATTTCGTTAGACCACCTTTATGAACGAAATCTGTGAAGGGTCTGTTCATGTTTTTCTACTATATTAATAAAATAATTTTTAAGAAAAAATAACCGACTTCAATGGGGGAGGCCGGTAAAAGATTATTATACTTAGATGGTGCACTCTTAGATAGATATACAATAAAATAAAAATGGCTATAATATAATACATGTTTATAATGGTAGAAGACTAAGTACCCTCAATTCCTCATGGAATCATGAAAAAACCTTGCTTGCTTGACAAACAAAACGAAGAGAACAAATCGCCAATCGTGAACTACGCGTCGTTGAAGAGTTCCGTTCTGATCATCATCAGCAGTTCCACTTCATCAAATGTCACTTTTATGAAAGAAAATGCTTGATTAGTTCATGAAAATACTAAAATCACTATTTGTGTGCCTTTCACATTTGAGGAGTTCCCTCAATTCCTAATGGATCCCATCATCAGAAATCAAGCATGACAAAAATTAATCGTGAAAATAGAAATTGCTTAACAAACACAGCTAGGAGGACAAATCGCCAAACGTGAACTTTTCGTCGTTGAAGAGTTCAGTTCTGATCATCATGAGCAGTTCCACTTCATTCAATGTCACATTTTTGGATGAAAATGCTTGAACACAAAACACAAAAACACAAAAATCACTATATGTTTGCCTTAAAGATTTGAGGAGTTCCCTCAATTCTTCATGGATCCCATCATCAGAACTACGTTTTGACAAAAACGGGACCAACTTGGATATATATACTTACAATCAAAAAAAGAATTTTCCAAATCGGTTAAGAAATGACGGAGTTATGGACTAACAAACATTACAAAAAAAAAAAAAAAACATACAACCGAATTGATAACCTCCTCTTTTGAAATTTTGAAGTCGGTTTAAAAGAATTGGTTCACGAACTACATCTGAATGTGAATACGTTTGCGTTTAATTTTCACATTAATGCAATGATTTTTAATGGCTTATAGCATTCTTAAACCGTTCAAGTGGGTTTTCAGTAAAAGGTTCATGTATCGGTATGCTTCCCACAAAAAAAACCTACTGGGTATTTGTATATTCTGACCTGGTCACCAGTACAGACAAAACATACATCTCAAAAAATACGAAATTGTAGTTATTTTCTCACCTTTTTTACATTTATCAGTTTCACCACCCTGTGGTAAATTCTTCAGGTAATCCAAATATCGGGGCTTCGTTGTTTCAAATGAGCTCCGGTCCACATTTGCGTAACGGTTTGCAGACTGCTCATCAGTACAACATGCAGGTAAATTGTCACCTGATTTTGATTTTTGATCTGCTTTTGGCGAATCATTTAAATTGATTGGATCATCGCAAGTTGCCACTTTCGTCTTTTCTTCGAGTTGTTTATAATAAAAATCCATGTATCGAGATTTCACTATAGGTTTTTCTACGTTATCAAAGATAGATTCTGTTGGTAGTTGGCACGTTGGACAAGGCTCTTCCATAATGTAGTTGTAGAGTCTAGATCGCTTGTCTAACTCGTGTTCACAGTAGCGAGCAGGTGAACTGTCATTTGTAAAATAATAAGACTGGGAAGGCATTCTGTTATTTCTATATAGGGCAATTATGTTTCTATCTTCGTCAACAGTTTCATTACTATCCTGTGCTTCACTGTGTCTATTACACGTATGATGTAAACATGCTGGTTTTGCGTCTTCATTTAAATATCTATTACGCTTCTCCATTTTGTCTCTATTATTGCATTGATGATGCGGTGAAGTGGGAGTTATTTTTGGTAGGCGTGTTTTGCATGTTTTTGTTCAATAGTCTTTTTTATTCATTGGTTCATGTTAAGTTATTTTGTATGTTCTTCAATTCGTGTTGATTTGAATGGAAGGTCTTGTCCATTGCGTATATTATGAGTAATTTCAGAGCATAATTTATTTGCTATCTAACGTAATGTGGAGATGGAAATGACATTGACAAATAGTATTGTCGACCAGAGAGTAACACGTAAATACTTAATCAAAGAGCATACCTATAACAGCTATTTCGCAAGAGGTTATAATTCACTCTCTGTTTTAAGTTTTCGACTAACCAAGTATACTGTGATCAAATAATCTTGTGTTAAAAATATCTTTCAATTACAGCTTCGTTGTTGTGCTATAACAATTTAATCGTTGCGTACCTATGAATCAAAACCAACCCAAGAAACCAATTTCTTTAATCAGATTGAAGCAATCTCTAATAATGTATCCCCGTGTTCCTTTTTAACTACAGTTTTGTGTTAACGCCAAGAATGCTATTAAGTTGGCACTTAGGCTCTCGACTATGCAACGCGACAAGCTATAAGCGCCTAATGAAAAACAAAGCAGGGGTTCGCCACCCCTGACCCCACGCGTCAGCAACTTACTCGTACTACCTGTTACGGAAAAAGTAACATAATTTAACCTTTATACCCACGGAATAAGAGTGATATGAGCTGCATTGGTTGTTTTGTTGATTGCGCATTCTTAGCGTAAATTTTGTTTTATGATGCTTCGTTTCAGATTGTACAAGCAGGAGTTGCCAAACAGTGGCCAATATGGGGCTTAACTATGGCTTACCTCATCTATCCCCTATATAAAACAAACTGTTTTTTTTAATGAAATTTTTGACTTTCTGTACGATGCACTACGTGAAGCCGTTACGCCCAGTCAGTCAATTCCAGTCTTCAAAGTTGTCATCGCCCATCATCATTTTCTGACTGTAATCGCCCACGGCTGAGCATAAGCCACTCTTCGATCACGTCATTCATTCCAATTTCCAGTCCCGTGCTGGTTTCAAAGTTGTCAGAAACACAACTTTCAGATTTAGCCAATTATGTAATGGCCAAGTTATGATACGCTATATCTAACAAATAACGAGTGGGGTAGCCTCAATTAAAAAGACAAACGTGTAAGACGGACGACGTAGTTGAGGGGACGGCGCTGGTTAGCGGGTAACCAGGGTAATGCGTTACTATGGTATCTCGAAACGAATTCATTATAGTTAATGCGAGACTTTTTCGAGTCTTAATTTCTGTCCTTAGAGAACAATAAAATAAACATATTGGATCAAAATTTGGATATGGAAACTGAGAATATATGTGCATACCTATAGAAAGAAACCCTTTATTGTCTGCATCAACATTTTAATTAAATGTGTCACAATCATATCTATAATACACATAAAAATATGTTGATTCATTAAAGTTATTCTTTTTGGATTCTCCTTGTATTGATCCAATGCCCATGTGTAATTTAATATGACTCGTATTAAATTACTTATTTGTCGTATAATACGACTAGCCTTCACGATTCCTCTCGTGTAGCACTAAAAACTAAGCCAGAACCACGGGATGTATAGGTTATACAATTACTGGTAGAATCAGCAAAATTCGTAAAGAAAAAAAAAGGTGATACACCGGCCGTGGTTATTATACGAACCATTACGAGCCTTATTACGCAAATCGACCATATTCTAATTATTAAAGCCTGAGTTTTTAAAGAAACCTCTTACCGTTCAGGAGATATTGACGTCCGAAAATCACTTTTTTTTCTGACAGACTGACTCACTCACTTATCAAATGACCTAGAATATTGAATTTGGCTTACAGCCAGGTAATAGTTTATATACAAAGAGAAAAAATCTAGAATATAGTGAAATTGTACACTGCTTTTTTTTTCAAATTGTATTTATTTTCCCGTGCTACTCGTAGGAGTGGGAGTGGGTAATTTGCACGCCTGCTGATAATTTAATATTAATTATCAAGGTTATTTATTTTAAAAAAGAATAAAATTGAAAATATCTATCTGTCTATTATACTAATCTGACAAAAAATATGAATCCCATCAAAAACATAAATGTAAAAAATACCAAGTTCGTAAACGATTTCTCTAATAAAAGAAGTGAGATCTAAATGAAAACCAAGTCAAGTAGTAAATAACATAACAAATAATTTTAAGCAATTGAAGAACAATATGCATAACAGGAGCTGTGATCCAAGGAGCTTTCAAAGAACTCCGTCTCCAGTTAGATCTCACTTCTTTTATTAGCGAAATCATTTACGAACTTGGCATTTTTTACATTTATGTTTTTGATGGGATGGATTATAATGTGTACATTTTATTAGAAACTAAAGGGAAATAGAATATAAAAATAGAAAGCCACGACTCCCTTTGAGGAAATGGGGTCACAATGTTACCATTGAGATGCTATTACCTGTTAGTATTGATATTACAATCAGTATTTGGAAAGCTTTCCTGCAAAAGTTACATTTTTACCAGGAGCCTATGGTAACTCTGTTTCATTAAAGGGGATTCATAATGCGACACAAAGGCGTCTACTGAAAATATCTATCTGTACAAGACTAGTTTTAGTTTTAATATATCAGTCAATAATTTTAGATGTATATAATATTATACTTACTTTTAAAAAGTAAGTCTGGTACCGTTGCGTTGGGGATGAAATATGAATAAAAGTTTACAATGTTAGATATTCATAGAATAGAAATATTTTGACATATGTCAAAAAAGCTATTTTCGACCTTCTTCGCACAAGAAAATGTAAGAGACATGTCTCTTACCTTTACCAACATGTCTCCTAGACGAGGGCGTGGTTTATAAGAATCGAGGCATCTCCTTGTTATAGTCTGTTCGGGATAAGAAGAAGCGTGGCAGAAAAGGGACCTAACATTATGATTTTTAAATGGCAATTGGTATCAGACTTTGATTTAGGGTACGTGTGAATAGGCATCTTCTGGGTGAGCTCGCTTCATCGTCGGCCCCATCTTTGCTCCCCGGCTAGATGCTGGCCGAGAGCAATCCCATTCTTAATAAACAAAAAAAAAGATTATGATGAATATATTATTTTTTGACATCTTTAGTTATTTTATACGGTTGTAAAAGATTTTCAGCGTATCATCTCATCAATTTATAAAAACGATATGTTTCCATTTTTTTCAAATCAAGTATCACGATTTTTAGGGTCGAACTATATAATGACAATAATGACATCGCAGTGTTGCCAGCATAACAAGAACCGAAAATTTGAACTGGTGCTCCCTCAAATCCTACGGATCTTCTTATCCCGAACCACTCCCGAATAGACTTAGGTAGCTCCTACTAAACCTCTTTAGACATTTGAATGATAATAAACTCGGTATAGTCCGTAATGCGTTGTCTATGCACGATTTGTATATTTTGAAAGTTTCAGTAAGCCACGACAATGACATTTCCATGTAAAAACTAAAATCATGTTATAAAAACAAATTAAAGTAGATATAATAAAACGAAAAAGCCTACACTAACCACATGTTTAATCTAAATTAAAGCAAAAATTTATTCAAAGTGGACAAAAGATTCGGAATTCATCAAATATGGGACGTAACAAGTACGAAAGATGGACAAAGAACATTTTTAAAAAACTTAGAAGCCAAAGGTGGTGAGTATCTCCCCAAGCTTTGGATAGAATTAATATAGTGACACACATTTTTATTCAATAATAAGTTCGTGTTTTGAGCGTATTAATGTTCGTTTACCTATTTTGACCTGGAGAGTACAAGAAAACGCAGGCTTGTAATTTTCAGATCTAACTCATCTCAACTGTAGGTCCACGACATATTACAATTTAGTGACATGCCCTGTATGCTACAGAAGTAATTGGTTGCCTGACTTATCATATCATCCACCATATCAGCTGAAGGACGTCCACTGCTGGACGGACATATGCCTCCCCCAAATTCATGGGGGGTAAATGCCATAATCGCCACGCTTGGCATGCGGGTTCTCGATCGCGGTGTCTCCGCTGCACTCCAGGGATGCTGCTGCCCATCCTCATCCTGGCTTATCATATTAATTATTAAATCACGATCTAAGCAGAACTTAATACACAGTATAGGTAAAAAACTTAAGAAGATGACCTTTTGTATGAAGTTGTGACGTGTTCGAATAGACATTACATATTTAAAATGTGCAACACAAACAAAACAAACGTCTATTCGAACAAGCTACAACTACATACAACAGGTCATCTTCTTAAGTTTTTTACCTATAAGGCAATTTGCATGTTTCTATTTAGTCCTATGTTTGACTGGTAAAGAATGCCTTGGAGCATTAATTTCCCCATTTGTACTCATGTACTGATTGGTTTCATGCAATAAAGTCAGTACGTAACAGTGTTATAAAGAAATAAATGCTGTTACGCATTGACTTGTAGGAACTTACGCGTCATTACTGTTACGCAGCGATAAACATTATCCGGGAGAGTGGAGATAAAATGGAACTGATGGTAGATGGAAACCGCAAGGTGCAGTTGGGAAAGCTGCTAGCGTCGAGGAGCATAACCTTCGTGGTTTCCACAGACCGGAGTCCTCCGCCGTACTATCCTTTGGCACCAAAGTCTAATACCCGACGGAACAGTCCGAAGACGAGGCCATTATCACCTTACAGCCGAATCTCATACGATTCTAGCAACTTAAACAGTAATACATTTGGATTATAATATAGTTAACTATCTATTTTAAAAACTTGACGCAAATTAGGTGATTGATCTAACAGTCGATTTAAACATTATTTTCAGAATCTAGTAGGATATGACTTTCTCTAAATGTTTGTCTGAACTGATGAATCCTTGCAATACTTTTGACATCACAATTGACTTGAAACTTACTTAAAATCTTTCCAAACCTGTCCAATGCTTAATCTTAAAAAAATCATCAAAAAAACCATGTTTGGAGAGCAGCCGGCTGGTCTGCCATCCGCTATATAATCACCGCGCGATCACTTGCCATCAAAGATGATCAGATAAGACAACTACCGTACATAGGACAACTACGTTACTTTCTGTGGTTGATATTATAAAACATTTCAGAACGTGTCTTGGATTGGAAGGATTACTATCCGCTGCATTTTATTAATGATTTTATGCTGAGTTTGGAAAAGCAATATCCATCGACGTGCACTGTTATGAATATAGGTAAAACGGTGGAAGGCAGAGACATAAAGGTTGGTACAATATATAAGTACATTGACATTCCTATGCCATTACTATAGGTATATTAATAGTTACCTATGTATTACAGACTTGAATTTACGCAAACAATCAAAGCTTGATGATACATTCATGGTGAAACCTATCTCCAAACGTAGCAATTATGTCAACTCGGTATACGGGACATGTCATCAACTTATCTCATTCCCACTGCTGGGGTCATGGATGAGAGGGAATGGGCAGAAAATCTACGGTTCGACCAGAAATGTACATGGTGTCGTCGTATACATACTATACCTTTTTCTTCAGGTGCTCAAAATATCAAACAGTGACGCTGGTAACTCAGGTGTCTGGATAGACGGCGCCATTCATGCGCGGGAGTGGATCAGTGCGTCGGTAGTTACGTATATTGCCAATCATGTAGCTAGAAACTTCGGAAAAAAATATAAAAACATCACCAACAAAGACTGGTAAGCACGCAAATATCAAATATAAAAATTGTAAAAGAAACTGATTTAGCATGTTATTCGGACCTCAATAGTATCGTAAGATCTTCTCATTAGTTTTGGATCCAGGTGACATAATTTAAACCACAACATTCTAAAAACTAGTCGCTTGACTAAATATAAGCATTTTTTGTCCAGATAATGTATTAATTACATCAAAAAATACTTCTAGCTCTGATAATCAAGTAATAAATAAAAATGAATAAATAAATAACTATTGGGGAACAATCTTACACAAATCGACCTAGTCCCAAACTAAGCAAAGCTTGTACTATGGGTAATAGACGACGATATAAATACTTATATAGATAAATACATACTTAAAGACATAGAAAATATCCAAGAACAAATACCCGTGAAAAATGCACAAATAAATGCCCTGGCCGGGATTCGAACCCGAAGTTCGAGTTAAATAATCTGGTTTTCCTGATTTGAAGGTTTTTTGCCCCCGTCCTCAATCCGGATGGCTACGAATACTCTCACACCACAGATCGCATGTGGCGAAAAAACAGGAGTCGACTAGGGAACAAAGTTGTTGGAGTTGATCTCAACAGAAATTTCGGGTAAGTGCTTGATAATGGTAAGGTGTCTAAATTAACTTATTACCGAGATAAGGAATAAATCTATATGTCTTTATTTCAGACACATGTGGACATATGAATCTCATGTGTGTGATCCGTCTCATCAAAATTATCCAGGAACTCAACCGTTTTGTGAACCTGAGACTTCTGCCGTTAAGGTTGATATTTAAGACAACAGTGAATTAACATAATACGTATTCAAAATACTTTTCTAAACTCTTTGTAAATGTTATAGGACCTGATATTGTATTCCGGCTTACGGTTCAAGATATTCATCACATTCCACGCATACAGTGAGCTAATATCTTTTCCTTGGTGCTTCACGAATGTGCCTTGCCCGGATTATGTGACTTTGCTTGAAGGGGCCACTACCATCGCAAAGGTAATTATCACGTGCTGTGCGAATCGTGGATGATCCTAAACTCACGAGCGATATTGAACCTTTAAGTTTAAGAAGAAACTTTGCCTCCTTGTACGTGTTCTATCGCTTGTATAATAAGTTGTGCTCCGAAAAACTGTTCGACGTGATGCCCACGGCCGCTTTCTACCATCGCACCGCTCGCCGTCGGCAGGGCATTCATCCTTACACCTTAGAACCTAAATGGTCGCGTACGGTACAGTATCAGAGGAATTTCCTTCCTCGGACGCTCCGACTGTGGAATGAGCTCCCTGGTTGGTGGTTCTTCAAGAAAGGAGTGTATACATTTTTAAAGGGTCGGCAACACGCATGTGCCACCCCGGAAGTTTCAGGCGTCCATAGGCTGCGGTGACCGCTTACCATTAGGCGGGCCGTACGCTTGTTTGCCACCGACATGGTATAAAAAAATGGAAAATATCAATTCATTTTTACCCCCGACGCATGCAAAAGGGGTGTTATAAGATAAGTTTAACATGTGTATCTGTGTATATGTGTGTCCGTCTGTGGCACCGTAGCTCTTTAACGGATTAACTTATTTGAGTGCGGTTTTTATTATTTAAAAGATATTTTTGTGGCGATGGCTCTTAAACATGATTTATCAAAATCGATTCATCCGTTTTTGACATATTTTGAAATGAAAACGTGGGGGGTTTTTCAACTTTTAATTTTCTAAGTTGCTTAGTTATGTTGGCGCACGGTCCATGTACGAAACTTGAAGTTGAAGCCACGGTAGTCTCTTATTTCCTCCGCCTAATTTAACTATGTAAATATATTTTCTATACTTCCATGATTTTAAAACTGGTTTTGAAAGCATAAAATACACTAACTTAACTATCGCCCACATATGTTTAGTGTACAAAAAACATAATTCGAAACAGAACATCGTAAGATTCTTCGTTGATCTACACCCTAGGAGCAATTGAAACGGGTCAGTATGGAAGGATATTCCATACAAAGCGTACCCATTTTATTTGGTCTTGAATATGATCAAGAGCAAGTAAAATAAAAATATATATTTACATACGTTTAACAATTAAAACGGCTCAGCTTCTAAAGAAATTCGATACTAATTGTTTCTATTTCATTTGATCTTGAATGTGGTCAAGAGTAAATAAAATAGGTACATTTATTTATTTTTTACATAGGTTTAGATTAGGCTTGTAATTTATGTTTTTGTATAAGCCACGTTTCAGCCCGGTCTCTCTTAAATTAGAAATTACTACTGTTTATGTCTATAGTATAACTAAGAAAGGTCACGTTTCTTGTAGCTAGTTTCATTTTAGAGAGGCATTTGTACCATTCATTTCGTATGGCACGTATCCCTCTAACATAGGTAATAAGTTCCATCTATGAGCTCAATGAAAAACAAAATAGGAAGCCAATGTAATAAAAAATTTAAAAATCTTTGTTTGTAGGCCATCTACGAAACCTCTGGGCGCATGTACAAAGTTGGAAACTTCAGAGATCTTATGTACCACGCGGAGGGCACAAGCATCGACTGGAGTTATGGAGTAGCCAACATCCCTTTTTCATACCTCGTCGAGTTAAGGAGTAAAGATCACAAATTTTTGTTACCCAAGGAACAAATAATTGATTGTTGTAAAGAATCTTTGAGTGGTGTACTGGCTTTAGCCGAATTTGTTGACAAGAAAAAGAAATAAAACGATCTGTTGTCCCGAAAATATTGTAGTGGATTATTTATTGTTAGCTTACAGTTAGTCTATGTACAAGTATGTAACGAATACACGTGTATGGTTTTAAATGTGTGTCTCCTTATAGATAGTAGCGAACTGAAATCTTGTCCGTGGATGTGGATCGATTAGCCTAATTCACATTGGGTCGAATATTACATTTGGAAAAAGAAGTATTTCCTAATAAAAGTAACTCATTGGTAATTCAAAAGTGGTAATGGATTCATGTTAATGGATAAGGTTATTTAAAATAAATATTTATCAGTGGCCTCTTACATGTATGATAAATTGAAAGGCTCCTGTCAAAATAACCTAAATGGTAACGTATTACGGTACGGTTTCAGAGGAATTTCTTCCCTCGGACGCTGCGGTTGTGGAATGAGCTCCTTGCTGAAGTTTTGTTGATGGGGTTCTTCAAGAAAAGAGTGTTTACATCTTTAACCCTCTAGTGGGTAACGGCAAGATATTTGCCTTTATAGGCGTCAGATATTAAATTTTTTTTTTAGTGAACGCGTTGTTAGTTAATATAAATGTTAGTATTACCTAGAGAATATACTTGTAACTACCAATCTATAAAAGAGCAGAGCCCTTAAAAGTTGTTCCATCTCTTGTAAAATGTTACTTCTTTGGCTAGTTTATGTTTTTTTTTTATATTATATATGAACAAAAATATCTACCTTAAAAAATTGTTACGCCTGATTTTGTTGATAATATTAATTCTCATATTTAAAACGTCAAACGTCGTTTTTAAATATTATAATAACTTATTTCAGAAAAAAGAAATAGCCTACAAACGTTCAGTCGCACTATGAAAATAGGTAATTTATGTCATTCATTGACCGATAGTGGCAAACATATTGCCGTCTTATAACTTTGAAATGACAGTAGAAGTAAAAGATAACCCTAGCTTAAAATTTATAAAAAAATAACCTAGATTGTACGTGTTTGCAAACTATTAAATAGTTGCTATAAAAAAATATTGCGCATAGGGTTAAAGGATCGGCAACGCGCGTGTGACTCGTCTGTAGTTGCCAGGCGTCCATAGGCTGCGGTGACCACTTACCATCAGACGAGCTGTATGTTTGTTTGCCACCGACGTGGTATTAAAAAAAAGAAGTAATTTTTGGTATAGAGGCTTCTATTGCCGACTGTACCTTTACTTACAGACAAGTACCCTTACCTCGTGGAGTCGGTTCCAATGAGCCCAAACACGACGGCTTTATCTGGTGTAGTTTAAATTTGTAAAATACTAAATTTACGCTTAAAAGGATAAGAGCTCAAACGACATCCTGTCGGAAATTTGTCGAGCGATATTCGACCTTCAAGACGTTAGTGACCCGTTTCATTGTATTTTAAAACATGACTCTTACTAATAATATTAGATGCTAATTTGGGATATAAATATTTGGGATAAAGACAAAATGAAATATACGAGTACTACGTCACTTTACATTACAAACTTATTTACCTAAAAACATGATCGCGAGCTACATCGGCTACCATTCCTTTTCATTGTGTCTACTTGTCTTAGAATTCATCAAAATATTTATTAGACTCTTCAAATTGGAAATGTTTTTCGGAAGCCAAATTACAGGATGTCTTATTTAACTTCGTGTTTTTTCTTCTTTCGAATATCGGCTTCTTCAGTTCGTACAAAGGTTCATCTACATATTCCATGAGGCTCTTGACAGCGCTCCAGCTCTCCATGCAAGTTTCCATTATCTGGTCTTTTGGGAGCCTGAACTTGTATTTCTTGCTTCTTAGCTCTATCATGTAGGAGTACGGGATTTTCGCTACGGCGTAACTCCAGTCAATGGATGTGCCGCATGCGTAGTAAGTCAAATCCTTCGTGCATCCGACCTTGTAAGTCATCCCACTGTAGTCGAAGATTGCCTGAATTAAAAAAAAATATTCAAAAAACTTTTATTGGGGACTCCGTCATTGCACAATGATAAACCCGTCATATTCGCCCTTATTCCAATCTCGATAAGATGGTTCAAAAAAGGGCTATCCTTTTTTGAACCATCTTTTTTGAAAGGGCAATGACGGAGTCCCCTTCAAATAAACCTGTTCGAAGGTACGAGTACTTATAGTACATTGGTATCTTGCTAAAGTCTCATTTAAACTCAAGTGTCCTAATTTAAACTCACAAACCTAATGGTCGAGCACGATACGGTTCCAGATGAATTTCCTCCGGCGAGAGCTCTAGCTGTGGAATGAACTTCCTGGTGCGGTTTTTCTGAAGGATTGCCGTATGGGTTCTTCAGAAAGGAGTGCACAGGTTAAAAGGGCGGTAACGTACATGCGGTCCCCTGAAGTTATAGCCGTCCATAGGCTACGATAACCGATTATCATCAGAGCCCTACGCTTGTTTACCACTAATGTAGTATAAAACATTATTTCATACCTTTGCCATTCGCATGCCGGCTTCCATTTGGTTCAAATAGTCCGGGCTAGGATCCTTTTTGAAACCCCACGGAAATATGATCATCTCGAAGTAGCTATGAAATGACAGGAACACTTTGAAGTGGTTTGGTGATCCTAGGATATAATCCTGAAGAAAAATATGAGATTATATTTAACATGTACACAGGCCTTGACAGCACTCGAGTTGAATGCTGTAGTAAAAATTCTAACTAAAGGAAAAAATCATTGGCTCCAGCTGGATTCGAACCAGCGACCAATTTGGCAAATATGTTTTTTTTTTTTTAATTTGCGTTAGGAGAGGCTACCTACTGCTTAATACAAAACTGGTTGTGAACAAACAATAGTATGGTATTTATGAGAAGAGAGTAGTACATCTTAAACTTACCCTGACTGCTGCTGATTCCGGTTCTGAAAAAGGCGCAGGTCCTCTATAAAATATGTTATGTGGTAAATCAGAAGACCCTTCTTCTCCGTTATGGCCCCAACCGTAGCTGTCAAATATCAATTGTCAATATTAGAGAACAGCATGTAATTTCTAATCAAGCTTTCAAATATTATAATTACCCAAGTAACTATGCTAGGATATATGATGCCAGGTAAAACCTTTTCACCGCTGAACCGTTTTGATGAAATATGGTGTGGAGATACTTTGAGACCACGGGAAGCACATAGATAAAAACTACTTTATACTGAAAATCATCCCTTAAATTGGTGAAAAGCCCCCTATGGGGGGTGGAAGTTTGTATGGATGAGCGTTAATTACCCCTGAGCCTATAATGATTCAATGGCCTATAATGATTGATGAGCCTGGGATGTTCTTTACGGACGAAATCGCAGGCAAAACGGCTGCTAGTTTCAAAAATGAGCCTTACCTAAAGTTTCTGTTCAGGTCAACTCCCACGCAGTCACCACCGTAAGAAGCCCTGTTTTTCCGCCACATTCGGTCATTTGTATGCGAGTACTCGTAACCGTCTGGGTTTAACACGGGAACAATGTGCCTGAAGTGAAGTGTCAATAGGAAATGTCCAGGGGCTTATTGCATCATTACTTGATTGCGTTTGATTCAGGCGAAAATCCTTTTTAATCCCTTTTATTGGAAAGAGACTTTCGCCTTGTATTACAAGTTATAAGACTTATAAGTAAGACATTTACACATTACGCAGTAGGCTCCAGGTTCCTAAATATCCATGGTACCCAAATAATGCCCTGATAAAACTTTGAATGATAATCGAGAGATAGTTTAGCATCTTGCATGTGATACAGCGATAATTTGAAAATTTGAATATTACACAATATATTTTCAATAATTTGATGCCTTAGTTTACAATCGTACTAATTACGAGAAAAAATGTAGCGAAATTAAGACTTTATGATTAGTGCACCATAATTCTAATTACAGCAAATTTTTCCTTGTAATTAGTACTATTGTGAACTAAGGCATCGATATGAGATATTTGCAAAATAAAGAAAACTTTATTACCTACAAACCTAAATTACTCACCAGTCTTTATTAGTTATGGAATTAGAAAGACTATAGAATGATTTCGCAATGCACTCGGCGATGAATGTGACGACGGCAACGGTGATCCACTCGCGTGGATGTATCGAGCCATCCAGCCACACAGATGAGTTGTTGGCGTCACTGTTCGATATCTTCAACATCTTGTAAAAGAAATAGCACATAAAATATACGGACAGAAATCACTAATCTTGGGCTGTGAGCCTTTGAATAAAAACTCAGAGGGATCGTTAGTAGTAGCAGCTGAGAATTGAAGACAAAGATTAGCTGTGATAAGTGGATAACGTAGTAGTCTGGGTAGCTTAGTGGTGGGGCGCTGGTCCGGCAAACCAGAGGGGTAGGTTCGATTCTCGTCTTGGGCTTCATGCGAGATCACGGTTATTTCTTTAATGTTTTTGAATGTTACCATACCTATAGACATAACTATTATTGTATTGTAAAAAATGAATTGTAAAACTATTGTGCTTTTTCAATGAATAAATGAATGAATGAATTACTTGCTCTCCATATACATTGACATCCCCATGCCCACGTCTACAGACTCCAAAGGCATATATTTTAATATTTGCAGTTCATGTTTATACAAAAACAAAATATTTGCAAACGAATTATGTTGATCAGTATCTATGAACGCAGGAAATTGCTTATACCTCAGAGCTAAAACGAAGATCAGTACTTGCGAGGGGAATAGTGTAGATGTGGTAACAATTTCTTTAAAGAACCCCGTACCAAAAGTATGGAAAATGTGGTTTCAGTTAAATATTCGGAGATTTTGATATAATATAGATTTTAACTTCCTGAACAAGTCTCTATGGGGGCTACCACTGTTGCCGAGTTCCTTTCAGAGTTACGACTGATTTTGTATCAGATAACAAATCATTAGGTAATTAAATGCAATTACCAACTTCTTATTTAAACATTAGATTAGAGAGATTTTTATTCAGGACGTTAAATTCTATATTGCATCAAAATCTCAGAATATTTTACTGAAACCACATTTTCCATACTTTTGGTACGGAGTTCTTTCTGTAGATTTGTAAATCTCTAAAATGCGAATCCCTATTGAAAATAGTTTCCATAACATAAGTATTCTTTTAATACTACCTCGGTGGCAAACAAGCGTACGGCCTGCCCGATAGTTGTATCTATTAGACAATATTATCTTCTGATATCCCATTGGATTAATTTATAATCATCTGCCTGGCATGACATGCCTCATGACTGCTTTTTATCATTTATCTCGGACATAAAGTATTGGTCTCTTACTAGCAAGTATGCGAGTGCGAGAGAAACGCCTTATGAACAACCTTTGGTACGTGATGACACTATCAGTGCTGAACGGTTGAATTATTCGTTTCTGTCATAGAGTAAATTGTTGATAGCATGATACTTATCATTTATCAAACACGGACGAAGGGGTAATGCGATTATGGCTAGGCTGGGCATGGGCAATGCAATTATAGGGCATTTGCTCATTTAAATCGATGGCCGCTTTAAATAAAGCATTAGGCTCTATTGGACGTTTGCTACTTGATAAAAAGTGATGTATGATTTATCTTGTCATTGATCATGAGATAAACGGGACCATGTATATGAAGTAGGACGTAATGGAGTGATTAATAGTTTATAATTAAAAAATATACTGTTTTTGTAGGTACCTTAATATCTCGTCCTTCGATTGATTTTCCGATTACATACACTGTGCATATTGCTGGGTAATCTCTTTCCAATTCATCAATAAACGAATATATGACGCTTAGCTTGTGATATCTCTTCCAATCCATACATCTAGCTAGAAATCGCTAATTTTAAGTATTCTTTTAAATCGATAAAAAATCCATTTACCCGATATAGTTTACCTACTTTTTTTCCGTTTGATCTTTTGCCGTGGAGTAAGCTGCTTCACATTTTTTGATAACGGAACTATTGGTCGGCTGTCACCTGCAACAATAAATATTTTAATAGCCACATTTACACTTATGATACGATCATCGAACGAAATTGTTATTCAGTCGACATAACAATGAAAGCCTCAGATCAAATCAGCGTCATGGACTTGAGTTTCCGATATTTCGGCGCTGTTGCAAGCACCATTTTCAAGGATTAACTGACGTGCTGCGAGTTTTATTTGTGGTCTACCCACACTCCATATCGATCTACCCTCTTCTTGGTTCGCTTTTTCCGCACAGTGCTACTACCACCATCCGCACTCTCGCTCAAAACTCGAACACGATCACGACACACAACACTTACAATATCAACTCGCGCGTTCATGCCGGTTACAGTCTTTTTCCGATTCGTGAACTTTTGGATCACTGGACGCCAGACGCTCGACAGTTGAAAAACATCTTCCCGGTTGAAATTCTTGTGCTTTTGGCTTTCAATGGCTTCCTTGCCCATCCTTGGTATGTAGTGGCGTTCTGTCGAGAGAATCTGATGGCTGTGCAACTCAATCCAATGATTTGTCCGTGCCTCCAAAAGGTGTTCAGCGATTGCCGATTTTCGAGGTTCGTTGTTTTTATACGCTCGGATATGCTCTCTAATACGGCATGAGATGGTGCGCTTAGTTTGACCTATGTAAGAGCTTCCACAGCTGCAGTTAATTTTGTACACACCTGGATGTTCAAGCGGGAAACTGTCTTTAGGCGTGAGTAAATATTGCGATAGTTTTTTATAAGGCGTGAATTTAGATTTTACCGAATACTTCTTTAAGATATTTGCCACTTTATCTGTCACTCCCTTTAGGTATGGTAAGTACGCCCGTTGTCGTTTGACTTTATAGTCCAGGTTATATGGTCTAGAGGAGGGTAGATCGATATGGAGTGTGGGTAGATCACAAATAAAACTCGCAGCATGTCAGTTAATCCTTGAAAATGGTGCTTGCAACAGCGCCGAAATATCGGAAAGTCAACAATATTAACATACATGGTAAATATCCCGTTTTGAACAGTAATTTTAGTGTTAGTGACCATGTTAGCTTGAAATCATATAATGAAAAGAGTATTTGTGTTGTATTGTACCAACACAGTGGACTGACCATTCGTGACCCTTATTGTAATAAGTATAAAGTGCACGAATTAACTGACCAGTTAACTGTATTAGCACCGGTACTATTCCGACCTGTGTTGTTGCGGGTCTGCGTTCCATTGTCAGTTGCGAAGCTCACACGAGTCGATAGCGATGATATCTCGTCATTAGCGACTTTATCGAGCCTCCTTGTTACAGAGGACCGCTGCTGAAATCCGGGCTCTTTTTTAACATTCATTTTAGCACTTTATATTCTATGTGTGCTATTTTGACCTGAAACAACCATATGAGCAAAAAGTGAATAGACGTTAAAATGACAATAGTCCAATTTGTTATTTGGCCCAAAAACTACTATGACTAGTGGCTCTGTGAGCTGTAGACCTCGCAAAAATTCTTTTTTTCTCAAATTTTCAAAATTTCCAAAATCTGACTCGACAAAAAAGATCTATATAATTATAGACTGCTTACAAAATTTCACCACAATTGGTTGAGAAATGCGACCTGTAGAGGAGAACATCCGGACAGACAGACATACGAAAGAATTTTTGTCGAAACCTGAAACGGAGACGCTTCGCTCGCTCGGTCAAATATATATCATTGGCCTATGGCCGCTTGCCCACCCTTTATTGACCTGAGGTTCTTGAGGATTCGTTGTGTTGACAGCTTGAGACATGTGCAGGTCCCTCACTAGTCACTACTCACTACACAGCTTATATTCAGGAGTTCGAGTGACCTAACCCCTCCCCCTCTTGGCATCCTGAATGACATCTCCTTTCTACGGTCGCGCGCCGCAAAGAGACCGTCTTAGATAGGAATGTAGGCAGCCTAAGATTTATAGAGTCATGGTGAGTTTTATCTGCGATTTTATCCACAAGGACATACTTCGTATTATATTATAGTTGAGCAATACTTGCCATCGGATGCATTAAAACGTTTTCGTCAGCTCGTGCATTTTACGTTACAAGTATTTAAATCCTTAGTGTGAACATTAACTAGCATAATTATACTTAAAATTTTGTAAGAAATTTAGTTGTTATCATTTCAAACGTAACATGACACTGACATTATACCTATAACATTGACATATCCATCATCATCTTAGCAACGTGGCAACGTCACTGATTGCCATACTGAATTTAATATCATATTAAAAAATAATTAAGACTATGATTACAATTGCGATATGCCATGATGTTTTGAAAAAATAATGTTTACCCATACCCAATTGGATTATTACCAAAAACTAACGTACATTTTAGATTAGGTATAGTAGTCGGCGGTTAAGTAATCATTAAGAATCATTTCGTTCATTCTATATTCATTTGATCTATCCAGTTTTGTGCAATGTTTCTGTATTCTAAATACTCACCATCAAAGATAAATAAATACCCTAGATGGATTGTATTAAGTTGAACAAAGAGCCTGATCTAATACGCTCTTTACTCTGACGTCAAACCAAGTGTGTTAAAACGAGATAGCATCATGGCTCCTATTCCTATCTTCAAGCCGTGCACACCACGTCACATCGACAACCATATTAGCTTGATAGCCAGCTGGATATCAAAGGCGTTGTTGTATTTTGCTAATAATTTGTGATTTTTAATGATTATAGTGAACTTTTGGTTGAATTAGTACGTGTTTAACATTAAGTATGGCGTGCGCTCGTGCCAGGGTGTTTTCACCGAATGGGTGTACGTAGTGAAAATAATTCAAATGTATCAATCCACCGGCAAGCTGTATGGCATGAATATTGTGATTATAAAGTTTATTAAGTAAAAACTAACTGCAGAACTTATTAAATATCTATAACTGGAAAATCATGTGTAGTTATGTGCATCAATTCTGCGCAATTGCATCATTATTTTAATAGTTAATAATGCTTCCCAATGTTTTGACTTTTCACCTACCACGTCGTGTTGTACTTGAGATCCTTATCGTGATATCGATAACGTACAATAGTCAATAGTATTTACTGTGTTTATAATTACAAAACAGGTTTCCGGCTAATTTGGAAATTAGAACGGAATAGATCTTAAATATAAAAAGAGGCGAGCAATGGAGTCCCACACAATACTCAAGAATATGCTCGGCACATTTTGAAGAATCCTGAGGGCCTACTCCGAACTTTGAAAATCGACTTTGTATCGTGTCGTCCCTTTCCGTCATTAAGTGTATAACACGAGAGTGAACGGGACGGCACGATATTTTCGAAGTTCGGAGTAGGCCCTCCGCTTCCGTCAGGGATACGTTCGAAAAACTCCATTCTAATTCAGTGCCAACAATATTTGTTAATCTTCCCTTAGCATGTCAACCAGTAAGTCCATATGTTCAGAATATACAACAATAATTAACAAGTCTTATGCTCAAAAGTAGTAGTAAGTATCTCTAAGACCTACCAGCTACTTTGGGATGATTTAATCAAACAAGTGGCAAAAAGTATCAACATGTGCAAATCAAAATCTTTCAACGTGCTCATTTGTATATATATTACCAGACATCACTCGCACATTCATCATCATCATCGTCATCATCATATCAGCTGAAGGACGTCCACTGCTGGACATAGGTAATTGGCGCAGATCAGGGGTAAAGGAGTTGGAGATTCGTTTATTGAGCTGCCGGTATAATGTCGCATCGGCTGAAGACTGTAGAATCATTTGACTCCTTTCATTTGAATCATTTGAGCCTCTAAATGGAGCTAGAGAGCCTTTTGGTCCTGTTCGTCCATTAAGCCTTGACGAACTTACACCCAGTCCTATGGACAGCTTCCACAATCCCGTCGTTGAATTCGTCCCATGTTGCCGCCTAGGCAAGCGAAACGGTTTTGGAGTTCCAACTGAAAGCTCTGGGAGTTTCGGATTTGGGCTGCTGCTGGTCGGAGTGTAGACTTCATCAGTCAAGAGCACTCTAGCTTTACACATATATTCAATGTGCCTCTTACCAGACGGTGATCACTTCCGGTTTTAACCGTGGTGATCACAGAGATATCATTGAATATATGCCTTTTCTTCGACATGATGGAGACAATCTCGTTTTTAGTTGCACTGTCGGGACTCATTCAGGTCCACTTCCTGTGCTCACGTTTCTTGAAAAAGGAGTTCATCATGCAGAGTCCCTCCTTCTCCAAGAAATCAGCAGCAGTTGGCCCCGATGGTTCAGACTCCCAACTCGAAATTGCCCCACTCTCAACTCATTGCCATCTCTCTTGCACAGATAGCGCTTTGGCTTCATAGATGATTTCTGATTTTAACTTGCATTTTTATTAAATCTAGACTCGCACTAGACTCTGTACATAGAGAGGTATTATTATAACGGGCATTATAGTTCCTTTACAATATAAAAATAATTAATAAAAACCTGGACTGGGCACCGCAGTTTATTTTATTTTACCATTCAATTATTAAATATTTTTATCGACAAAAGCTTGTGATAAAGACTGCACAACACTAGCAGTATTGATATCTATCAAATGTTTAGCGGGGAATGTAAATTGGAAATGGTGCCATTCTACCATTTAAGACCAAATAGAGTGGCAACATTTGTCTCTTTTTCTCTTTGATGTACTTCTTAAGATAGTAAAGCACGGCATTACTTATTCAGATCCTGCGAAATACAATCCATCTAGGGTATTTATTTATCTTTGCTCACCATTGATTGTTTATCATTCATTTCGTTCATTCTATATTCACTTGATCTATCCAGTTTTGTGCATTGTAAAATTTTCCGTGTAGTGCACAATAAAGTATTTTATTATTATTATTATCTATCAAGTTTTGTGCAATGTTTCTGTATTCTAAATACTCACCATTGATTGTTTATCATTCATTTCGTTCATTCTATATTCACTTGATCTATCCAGTTTTGTGCAATGTTTCTGTATTCTAAATACTCACCATTGATTGTTTATCATTCATTTCGTTCATTCTATATTCACTTGATCTATCCAGATTTGTGCAATGTTTCTGTATTCTAAATACTCACCATTGATTGTTTATCATTCATTTCGTTCATTCTATATTCGCTTGATCTCTCCAGTTTTGTGCAATGTTTCTGTATTCTAAATACTCACCATTGATTGTTTATCATTCATTTCGTTCATTCTATATTCACTTGATCTATCCAGATTTGTGCAATGTTTCTGTATTCTAAATACTCACCATTGATTGTTTATCATTCATTTCGTTCATTCTATATTCGCTTGATCTATCCAGTTTTGTGCAATGTTTCTGTATTCTAAATACTCACCATTGATTGTTTATCATTCATTTCGTTCATTCTATATTCACTTGATCTATCCAGATTTGTGCAATGTTTCTGTATTCTAAATACTCACCATTGATTGTTTATCATTCATTTCGTTCATTCTATATTCGCTTGATCTATCCAGTTTTGTGCAATGTTTTCTGCAATTTACATACTATAGTGGTCGACGGTAAAGAAGTCAATCCTGACATCTGTTATTTCCATACATTTTATAACCTCAAAGTGACTTTTAGTATGTAAATTGCAGAAAACATTGCACAAATCTGGATAGATCAAGTGAATATAGAATGAACGAAATGAATGATAAACAATCAATGGTGAGTATTTAGAATAAGTTTAGAATGGTTTAGAACGTAGTATGTTCTCGTTTTTTACTTTAGGTATCTATGCAATTTTGACGTTTTAGTTTTCGTAAACTTATCCCTATATCATTAACTCAATTAACTAAATCGTAATTATTGATGCTTGTTTAGTACAGAGCTATACATTTTAACGTCCCAAAAAGCCTAGTGTCGAAAGTGCGGTACATTTTGTATCGAGATTAGAAAACCGCGGGGCAACCGCGCGGCAGAGACCCGTCGCGGGCGCGCATTGCGGTTGTTATTCTGGACTACTATCTCGATTTTATACAAGTTAGTATACATTTAAAGTTAACTAAACAGGTCACTCACTCATACATCTGTGAAGAGATTCAAAGGTATGTGAAGTACCCAACCATCTCTGGCCCAGCGTTTACTGCGCGTTCCCTCTCATCTGTGAGAAGAGGCTTGTGCCCAGCTTAGCTAGCACGATAGCTTTATACCGTCACGTTTTATGTGACGTTTCAGTACATTTTGGCCATATAACGTGACTGTATAAGCTATCGTGCAGCAGTGTGACCTATAAAGGCTGATGATGATGATGGGACACTCACGTTATTAAAATTAATGTCGAATTACGCTCGGCATGTTCCGAATCTATAGCAGGTTAATAATCATGAGCGCTTGCGATACTGGCGCTTTTGGCACTACATGTTATATTTTAAAATGTACCTATGAAAATCGGGTGTGGAATGTCGTTTAAGGCCGGCCCTGTGCGTATACTTGAACGATAATTATAGCAAATACACGATGTAATTATGTAGCATGCCGGAAAAAACACATTTAGCCGGGGATGGCTATACAAAGTGTCGTCGCGTCGAAGGCTCGCTCTGAAAGATGCACATGCTGTACAAATTTTATTAACTAAATCTGTCTTCTTTCAGCCTGTATTTCTAAAGAAGTAAGTAATATTCTGTTGATGGAGAAACAGGATTGGATCATTACCATTCGTTGATCTCGTCCGCAGCTCCTAAAACAGGTAAGTATTTTTTTTTACATTTTACTCACGAAAAGTACGTGATGGTGCGTAACATTATGTAGAGCTCTTACTTAAAATAAGAAAAAAATGTTTGGAACCAACATTGTCTAGGTATCCATTCATAGCGATAACTTTTGACAGTTGCTATCTAAAATGTTCTTAATCGCTTAATAAAGTAGCATTTAAAACAAATTTTTGATATCAACGATATCAGCCGAAACCGTTTACTGTTTTGAGATAAACTATTAGAAGTATATAAATAAATAAATATAAATAAATATCAGAATAACACGTCGTAACTTCCATGCTCGACTTTGACGCCATTTTCTATTGCATACAGCTGTCGGGCACTAATTGCAGACAAATGAGATTGATACGGACGGCGTCTGTCCGTTTGTCCGCTTTTTACACTTCTAATCTTCTTAATTTGACACGGGAAAAGTGGCGAAGAAATGGAAGTGAAATGTTTCGCTTTGGCGCGGTTTTCTGGAAATTTGCGGAGATTAAAGGCAGCGGGATACGTCTAGACATGTGTGTGTTTTATTTATACTTACTTATATAATAATTGTATATGTATACATACCCACCTAAGTATCCCCGTGTGGTGCGGTGCCGGGTTAGAATAATATTACCCCCTTTCGTCTTACCCCGTTTCAACTCTGGGAACCGGGTCAAAGAAGATATATACTTGACTTGACCGGTTCAAGTGGGCAATGAGCTGGCAATCACATTTCCAGAAAGTGGCACTGAAGAATTATTTGAACTGACTGTCACTGAAATTATCTACCTACTTACTCTTTTAGGTCACAGCTTCTAATGTAAGTACGTACATAAGTTACATAACATACACTCACCTAAGTTCATTTTTTTTAGATCACATATTTGGCACATCACAACACCCATATAATGTAAATGTGCATGATCAATCCAAATTATTATTAAAAACATTAATGACATTGGGTCTTTCCAAGTACGTATAAACTACTCTTACTCTTTTAATTTATATGATTAAGCTTATGCTCATTTTTTTCCTTATCATAGTCTTGGAATATTTTACAATAATAAATCACCACACAAACAGTTACGTACTACATCTCTTTTGTTTTAAAACTAGTGTTGTGACCATATCATTCGTCTCGATTCAGGTGACATTTCGTAAGTTGGAGGAAATTAATTAATTATATCCTATCAAAAACTCTAGGGTGAAAATAGGAGCCAAGTTCAATATTAAGAATATGCGATGCGTGGTTATCGTCTTCACCAACAAAATAATTGAGATCTAAATGGGTGCCAATTTTCACACTTATGTTTTTGATTCATTACTTTTTGTCAAACTTCACCAAATGGTGTTTTTCAATAGCGAATACATGAGTTACTATACAAAATACCCAAATCGCTATACGCGTAGGTGCCTTTAAAATATTCGAGTGCAACAAGCCTTCATCATTACTGCTATCGAGCCTATCGGTGGTTGGCAGTCGTTGTGTGAGTTCGTGTGTGTATAGGCTATACAGTGACGTAATAGGCTTGTGTCACGATCCGGAGTAGCAGACCTTGTTTCCGTAGACCATGGATGGTAAGAATATAATATAACAATGTTTCTTATTTTCACTAGAATTCCATTAACTCCCTAATTTAGAGTAGGTTCATCAATTAAGTTTACAAGGAAAGAAGGAATAAATTTAAGGGTCCACAAACACCATCGAAATTGAATTGTGCGTGATAAACCGTCCAGCATGGCTAGCACAAGACGGCGCGCGAGCTATCTCACGCGCGATATCTTAATTTTTCTGTGTGTATCAATTAGAAAAGGACGGATAGTAGGAGCTAGATCGCGCGCGGTCTTTTGCTAACTGTGCTGTAAGATTTACTTAATTTATTATTTACATATTTCCTAAGATCTGTAATTTCCTTCCTTTTCTGATACTGATGACAGATCAGTTAAAATGATTGCTGTAAGCTACCGATCTAATACCGATGTGTCATGGGGACTTCTAAGAATAAGTAGCAAATCTCTGATATTAATATGTATTAAATTTCTTCTATTGACTATCATATCCATTATTTGCTTATTTATTATTTTTATTAATTTAGATTGCAGGTTCCTCAGTAATGAAGTAAACACGTACGATTAAAAAATCTTCAGTAAAATCGGTTGATCGAATCGTTTATACAATTAATAATCGCGGTCTTGGTCTTGGTTTTTGTGTTGTGTTGTGTTCCTGTTTCTGGTGGTGAGTAAGATCACTAGAGCTCCCGAGGATGCGCTGTGTTGAAGGTAGAGACCTTCTTCGTTGGTCTCAGAGGTTTGTGATTCCCAAAGGAGCAGTTCTTCATCTATTTTAGGTTAGTCGTATTGCCCCGTGGATGTTGACGCCCGTGGCATAGCGGGTTGCATCTGGCCATTCTGTGGGTGCTCTACGTATGCTCCTCTTTCCTTCAACGCAGCCAACAACTAACAGCTTTTCTAAGCTAGTCGGCTTCTGGTGGGCTATATGGCCAAAGAATGTCATCACTCTCTGGAAGGATGTACCTAGAGGAAAACCGGGTGGTAATACGAAGCTTAAACTATTGATGCATTAATGCGGCATTCCGCCCATGAGATGCCCAACGTTGTTCGCAGGCACTACATACATCTCGAATGCATCTATTTTTGCTTTCACGCGCGGCTCCATGTCCATGTTTCAGAAGCATACCTATTATGTATTCAAATAACAATATTTACCAGTCTTGATTAAGTTTTTTATTACTATAATTGAAAATATTAACTTACAATAATTATTGAGAAAGTTTATAATCAATACAATTGAACAGATGTGGCTGTACAGGTTTCTGCCATTCTTTTTATTACTTTTCAACTCACAGGGCGACATGGCTCACTTTCAACCCGCTTCTTAGGTCAAGTTTGACCTGCTTTCAGAGCATGTAAATAAAATTGCCCCGGATTGGACCCGGGTATGTCCTAAAACTACGACCAAGACCACCGGAGGATGGGCAGCAGCATCCCTGGAGTGCGGTGGAGATACTGCGATCGCCAACCCGTATGCCAAGCGTGGCGATTATGGCAACTACCCCTCATGACATACACAAACAGGCCACGGCCCCGAGGTTCCAGCGACCCCCGGTACCCTGGTTCTGGTAGCGGCCAGGGTACTAGCGGGGTCAGGGGTGCGAAGAATCTCCGGATAAGATCCGGCTACCATCACCGACGACTTCTGGCCCTGGCAACATACAACACATGAACACTGCGGACCGACGAAAAGATAGCGGAACTGGAAGAAGGATTGAGCAAGTTGCGTTGGGATATCGTAGGTTATCTGAAGTCCGAAGAGAGGGGGAGGACACAATAACCCTGAAGTCCGGCAACTTGCTCTATTTCCGGGAGGGCGACCAACAGTCCCAGGGAGGTGTCGGGTTTATCGTCCACAAATCTCTCGTGAACAACGTGGTGAAGATCGAGAGTGTGTCGGCAAGGGTGGCGTACCTTATACTCAGTGTATCCGAGACTCAGTGCGCCGACCTCGGCACACTCCGACGACGAGGTGGAGGCTATGTATGAGGATATATCAAAGGTCATGCATAGTTCCAAAACCAACTTCACCGTTGTTATGGGGGATTTCAACGCGAAACTGGGCAAGAGAGACGGCGAAGAGCCGAGAGTGGGGCAATTGGGAGTTGGAAGTCGGAACCACCGGGGCCAACTACTGGCTGGTTTCTTGGAGAAGGAGGGACTCTACATGATGAACTCCTTCTTCAAGAAACGCGAGCACAGGAAGTGGACCTGGATGAGTCCCAACGGTGCAACAAAAAACGAGATTGACTTCATCATGTCGACGAAGAGGAATATATTCAATGATGTCTCTGTGATCAATACGGTTAAAACCGGAAGTGATCATCGTTTGGTAAGAGGCACATTGAATATATGCGTCAAGCTAGAGCGCTCTCGACTGATGAAGTCCACGCTCCGTCCAGCAGCAGTCCAAATCCAAAACCCCGAGAGCTTTCAGCTGGAACTCCAAAACCGTTTCGATTGTCTAGGCGGCGATGTGGACGAATTCAACGACGGGTTTGTGGAAGCTGTCCATAGCATTGGGTCTAAGTTCTTTAAGGCCCAACGAACTCAAAGAGCCGAAGGGCTCTCTATCTCCACTCAGAGGCTCATCGAGGAAAGGAATGAGATGATTCTGCAGTCTTCAGCCGATGCGAAATTATACAGGCAGCTCAATAAACAGATCTCTAAGTCCCTTACCCGCGATCTGCGCCAATTCAATACAAATCGTATTGAAGAGGCCATCGAGCAGAATAAGGGCTCTAAAGTTTTCTCAAGAGATCTGCCTATTGGGCAGAGCCACCTCGCCAGATTAAAAACTGAGGATGGTAGAATCGTTTCGTCCAAACCTGAGCTTCTGAGTGAGATAGAGTGCTTTTATGGACAGCTATACACGTCAACTAGCAGACCCGAAGTTGGTCTGGCGGAAGACCCTAGTGCTAGATTAACCCGGCACTATACCGAAGATATTCCGGACATCAGCCTCTACGAGATTAGAATGGCTCTTAAGCAGCTGAAGAACAACAGGGCACCCGGTGAAGACGGAATTACAGCTGAACTCCTGAAGGCGGGTGGAAAACCGGTCCTTCAGAAGTTGTTCGACTCTGTCTTACTGGAAGGGAAAACTCCAAAGGCATGGAACAGAGGTGTGGTGGTGCTGTTCTTCGAAAAGGGTGACAACTCCTTACTGAAGAACTACTGACCCATCTTACTTCTGAGCCATGTCTATAAGCTGTTTTCAAGAGTCATTACGAACCGTCTCGCAGGCAGGCTAGATGACTTCCAGCCTCCCGAACAAGCCGGTTTCCGAAGAGGCTTTAGCACCGTAGACCACATCCATACGCTCCGTCAGGTTATACAGAAGACTGAGAAGTATAACCTGCCCCTCTGTTTAGCGTTCGTGGACTACGAGAAAGCCTTCGATTCGATTGAAACGTGGGCTGTACTACAATCTCTCCAACGGTGCCAAGTGGAATACCGGTATATCGAAGTGCTGAAGTGTTTGTACGAGAACGCCACTATATCAGTCCGACTCCAGGACCAGAACTCAAAGCCCTTTCCGTTGCAGCGGGGAGTCAGGCAAGGAGATGTTATTTCTCCTAAACTGTTCTCCGCTGCACTGGAGGATGTTTTCAAGACTCTGGACTGGAGAAGGCTAGGCATCAACATAAACGGCGACTACCTCACTTACCTTCGGTTTGCGGACGATATAGTAGTCTTGGCTGAGACCATGGAGGATTTAAGTACAATGCTCAATGACCTCAGTAAAGCCTCCGAGCGAGTTGGTCTAAGGATGAACATGGACAAGACGAAGATCATGTCAAATGTCCATGTCGCACCAACTCCCTTAACAATCGGACACTTTACGCTCGAAGTTATAGACGATTACATATACCTAGGACAGACTGTCCAGTTAGGTAGGTCCAACTTCGAGAAAGAGGTTAATCGTCGAATCCGACTCGGCTGGGCAGCGTTCGGGAAGCTACGGCACATCTTTTCGTCCAATATTCCGCAGTGTCTCAAGACAAAAGTCTTTGACCAGTGTGTGTTGCCAGTGATGACATATGGCACTGAAACGTGGTCGCTTACTATGGGCCTCATAAGAAGGCTCAAAGTCACCCAAAGGGCAATGGAGAGAGCTATGTTGGGAGTTTCTCTGCGTGATCGCATCAGGAATAAGGCCATCCGCAGCAGAACCAAAGTGACCGATATAGCCCTCCGAATCGCTAAACTTAAGTGGCAGTGGGCGGGGCACATTGAACGTAGAACCGGTGGCCGTTGGGGCGGAAAGGTTCTCGAGTGGCGACCATGTACCGGAAGGCGTAGCGTGGGCAGGCCCCCCACACGGTGGACTGATGACCTGGTGAAGGTCGCGGGTGTCCGCTGGATGCGGGTGGCGCAGGACCGGTCATTGTGGAAGTCTTTGGGGGACGCCTATGTCCAGCAGTGGATGTCTTTCGGCTGACATGATGAAATAAAATTGCAATGTTAGTAATGTAGGCCGCTACATAGTTATGTACCTATTTAAATTACTGAAAAAAGGTATAGGTATTCAATTTTTAATGGGATCACTCCGTACGTAAGATTACATAATTCAACATGTTTATGTTTTACCAATAAATCCTGTATCCTGTATACATGTGGCACATCAATCGATAGGTCTTTAGACACTAATGTAAGGTTACGCAGAAAAAAACGATTAAGTGAATATATTCGGAGATAATCGCTACGAAAATCACAATAGTTGTCCCCTCTAATAAATTTCTAACCGTGGAATAAAAACCATGCAAAAAATCATGGACATTGTTCTTATTAAAGAAAATGTTTTGATCAAGATAGATTTAAAAGTGTTTAAGTTATTAAGTGCCATGATTTTGCTATGAAGATACGACCTTTTTTAATATTCACTGTAGTAAAGGATAAGCGGTTTTAAATTAAGTAGGACTAGTAGTAGTAATTACGGAACCCTTCATTGTGCTTTGGCACGCACTTGGCTGCTCATTTTTTATAGTTACCTAGTCAAAAAAGGCTACACACCTACATAAATCCTCCATTTACTAAACTCCGCGTGTTTTCACACTAGACCTAGACACAACACAGGGTCTCAATTAGGTTCATCTCTTTTGAGACCCAATCGCATTTCAATGACATGTCGTGCTCGTTCTAACAAGTTACCTTAATGCGCGTGGAAGCGAGAGCACGATGCATTGAAATGCAATAGGACTGCGAAGCCAGCAAGAAAGATATGCTTTCAGTTCGCAAGCCACCCCAAGGCGAAGGGTAGTGGCACCGATTATCGTCACGGCACGATAATTAACGCGATTACGAAGATAGTGCGAACCCGCCCTAATTGAAATGTAGGGTGTCTCGGCTTCCTGTTTATGGTGTTGGCTGTGTCGTAAATAACCTGCCTAACTTTGATGCTGATTTTAGTTCAGTTTTTGGCAGGCGTTCTGTTTCATCCTATTTGGTAGGACGCATCTTTGTGAAAAACCAGTTAAGCATACTATTCAAAAATTTAAACGGTATACAGTAGGTATGTACATATATTCCTTGACCTGTTTTCAGAAACCGCTTACACTTATGGACCTTATTTTGGATACAGACTTCTTATCAGAACTTTCTAAGAATTAAAGGTCGATATATAAACTACTGTACCATTATTTCAAACTAAAGGGAAAAATTGAAAATATTTTGCTCCGAGCAGGATTCGAACCTGCAACATCTGGCATACGCGGCCAATTGCTCTAGCCACTGAGCTGCCGGAACAATCAAGCTCAGATACGAAATCTTTAAATAGTTCCCTTCTTCAGTCACCCTTTATACATTTGCCATTGACAACCTACAGACACGGTTATGGGAAGGGACAGAAATTTTTAAATTACTGTAAATTTTTAATTGCAATTTGACAGATTGATGTCTCTGGGTATGTCCTAAAACTACGGCCAAGACCACCGGGGGATGGGCAGCAGCATCCCTGAAGTGCGGTGGAGATACTGCGATCGCCAATCCGCATGCCAAGCGTGGCGATTATGGCATTTACCCACCATGAAATTGGGGAAGGCCAATGTCCAGCAGTGGGCGTCTTTCGGCTGATATGGTGGTGGTGGTGGTGGATGTCTCAGTTATTTCGCATTTAAACAGCATAGCATAGCAGCAACCAAAAATAACACGAATGAAAGCACTGCCAACGATTTTGTAGCGGTACGTAGCCGATAACATGGGAAAACCGTATCTAGAGGAAAGCAAGATGCGATAATTTACCAAAATAAGGGCCTAAGACCTTTATTAAAGGCCGGCCTTAACGGTTAAAGTCAGATTTAACCAACACCTGACCTAGAACATTTCCTGTACATTATCAGCAGAGTGACGGATTGAGACTCGGTTAATTGGTCTGATCCCGCAACGTGGCCGCGTGTGCCACCAATACAGACACGAACACAAATGAAATGGCTCACTCAGACGGGCGTTCAACCATTTAACTTTTGATGTAATCTAGAGATTATTTACGAATTGTTATAGGTAAATTATATGACAGTGTGATAACGAAAAAGAATAACTTAATAGTGCTCATTTTAAATGATGATATCGTCTTAATCGTACATTACTACAGAGGCCGGGACGAAAGGGGTTGCCGGGCAACCCCATATTTCCCGTCGAGGTATGTACAGTGCTTTTCTCAAATATACAATGAAATAAACAACAAAAATATCAAAGTTTTATTGTTAACACGCTTAGTTGCAGAAAGTCATGATGCTTGTGCCACAAATTTATGTGGAATGGAAATTAAAAAAGAGGTTTTTGGCGACCTCGGTCTGCAAGATTTGTATGTAATTTCATTAACGATCTCTTGTCCTAGCCACACCTGAAACGTCATACTTCGCAGCCTATTATAAGGAACATATGTAACATCAATATTTCATTGCATGTTTGAGAAAAGAAATGTTCTGCAGCTGTTACAGGGAAGTCTGAGTCTGATGTTTTCACAAGTACATGTGTATAAAATGCTCATCGTAACAAATAATTAACTATTTATTTACCTATTTAGCTATGTAGTCAGGAATGTATGACTCTAGGATGCGTGTGAGACTTGTTTCTATTTAACATAATATACTTTAAAAACCAGCCAAGAGCGTGTCGGGCCACGCTCAGTGTAGGGTTCCGTAGTTTTCCGTCCGTCACATTAAGTTGACATATTAAGTACAGAAACACAAAACCTTACCTAATGTATGGGCGCACCTGCTCAGACCCCATTAAATCAGGAAAAATCTTAACACCGCCATGTACAAATGAGCGTTCCACGTACAGCGACATCTATCGGCAAATTAAGTAAACTATTGCGCGCGAGCTTAAAGTATGGAAGATGATTTTTATGGAATAATTCTTTATTGCGTGAACCGATTTTCACCGGTTTTACTTTATTTGAAAGCACGTCATTTCATTGTGATTTTGTAGAAATGACAGGTACAATAAACACCTGTTTATACGGTTAAATTACAAACTTAGTTCAGAAATTATTTTTGTAATTTTTTCAAAAACTATTCAACCCATCAAGTTCAAAATAATTTTGCAACAAAGTTTTTATAAAGTTCTACTTTTGAGATTTTTTTCATATTTTTAAAACTTATGGTTCAAAAGTTAGAGGGGGGGGGGACACATTTTTTTTTACTTCTGGAGCGATTATTCCGAAAATATTAACATTATCAAAAAATGATTCTAGTAAACCCCTATTTATTTTTAAATACCTATCTAACAATATATCACACGTTAGGGTTAAAATGAAAAAAAAAAATCACTCCCCACTTTACGTATAGGGGAGGTACCCTAATAAAATATTTTTTTCCACTTTTTATTTTACCACTATGTCGGCGTAATTGATATACATATTAGTACCAAATTTCAGCTTTCTAGTGCTAACGGTCACTGAGATTATCCGCGGACGGACGGACAGACGGACGGACAGACATGGCGAAACTATAAGGCTTCCTAGTTGACTACGGAACCCTAAAAATGGGTAAATTAATATTAGAGAAAAACATGGCAAATATTTTTTTTCTATAGTCTACATATTTGCATCAAGTATCCGTTTTGAATCACGATTCGCTTCTAGTATATACCTAAACAACTTACAGGGTTAAAAAATTAAGAGCTAATCTGACTGCCAATAATAATAAGCTGGCTTGATGCTGACTGTACTACGAACATTTGTATTACGATAAGACTTAGCCGTTTAAACGCCCGACTGCATTGAACAGACACAAATGAACACAAACACAAATTGTATCCGTAATTGTTCAAAGAGGTGACTTTGTCATTAGCTTGCGGTTTGGTGGTCCGATGTGTAGATTGGGAATTTTGATGGACGTGAACTTACCTTCATTACAATAGTTTAGTAGTTCTTTGCTGTTTGTGACGTGATTGACGTGCAACGTGATTTGACGTGTTTGCTACTTTGATTTTCTCAACTTGGTAAGCACGAAGGTATTCTCAATAGCAGAAGCGTTTATGATGATATACCTACAGGGTGTCCCAGAAATCGACATCAAGCCTTAAAAGGGTGATAGACCAAGTTATAACAGTTCTCAAAAAAATACAAAAAAAAATCTATCTCATGTTTTTAAAAAATTATGGTCACTTTAAAAATTTACTAAAAAAATCAATCCCTGTAATGGTTCTTTAACTCCAATTGCTACAAATCCCATAATTTATCTAATTTATTTATTATTATGTAATCTTGAATAATGTTTGTGTAGACTTTTGCCTAAAATTCAAAGCCAACTAACTCCTCCTACTTGGAAGAACATTAAACTTTTTCAAAACCAAATTATTCAAATTTACTATTTCGCCCAACTTTAACTGACTGTACTGAAAAAAAAATGTACTACGCTAGTTTGGCAAGTAACATGAAAAATTGGCGCATTTAATAAGGATTCAAAAATGGTGTAACACTTGCTAGATTACGTTTTCAATAATTGGTCAAATTTTTTTTTGTAAATAGCCTCGGTTTTTACACAAAATGTCCATACTTCCTTAAAATGACTTTAGCTTACCTAAAGCTTTGCTAAACTCCGTTTTAGTTCGATAGAGACGGAGAGAGAAATCTTCCCCTATTTACAAAGTCAACGGCTTCCGTTATTCTTTCCCGCAGCTCGGCTAAATTCTCTATTGTTTTTGAGTACACTTTCTCTTTTACCGCTCCCCAGTAAAAAAAATCTAGGGGATTTAAATCAGGCGAACGGGGTGGCCACAAGATTGTCCCACCGCGCCCTATCCACCTGAGCGGGTATTCTTCATCAAGATGTTCTCTTACTAAACGGGCATAATGCGCTGGGCAGCCATCTTGCTGGAACCACATTTCCCTGTAAACGTTCAGTGGCACGTCTTCTAATAAATCTGGTAAAGTATTTTGAAGAAAATCCAAATAAACTGCGCCATTCAAAATCTCTGGCAGCTCAAAAGGTCCAATTATTTTGCCATTTAGTATCCCGGTCCACATGTTTACTTTAAATCGATACTGTGACTTATCTTGCCCCATCAAATTTGGATTTTCTACATGCCACTCGTGCAAATTGTGCAAATTCATGTAGCCATCTTTTTTAAATGTTGACTCATCGGTCCATAAAATCTTCTCTAAGAATCGAGGGTCTTCTCTGTGCCTTTCTAGCATCCTTTGGCAAAACGCAACTCTAGGAGCGTAATCCCGTGGCAGTAATGATTGTACTCGCTGTACATGATACGGGTGGAACTCGTTCTTTTTTAAGATTCGGTGGGCGGTACTCTTAGATACACCTGTGGTTGTTTCGATTCCACGTACAGAAGCACTTGGGTCTTCTTGGACTGCTTGTAGTACGACGTCTTCGTGCGGATTACGATGTCTTCCTTCACCATGTACTTGGTTAGGGAATCGTCCCTCAGATAGTGAACGGTGCACATTAATAAAAACTCGATGATCTGGGTGACGATTGTTCGGGTACCTCTCACGATAAAGTCTAGCGGCTGCATTGGCATTGCATCTGCATTCCCCATAAACGAGGTGCATGGTCGCATATTCCAATGCAGTGTACACAGCCATGGTAGTACTACACAATCACAGGATCAGCAACAGTCCAGAGTAAAGCACAGGTCGTCAGAAAGAGGAATTAAACAGTCCAAATCACAAGCAATTAAGTCCAGAAAACAACGCAAAAAGTGGTAAGTACGGAATCAACATGAACGAATACGGAGATGCGCAGTAAACGAAGCAGCGTAACGTACTGATTTGTAATTGTGTGTGTGTCTGCGCTTTTTTAGAATTTGTTTTTTTTTCTAAGATGAGAAAACTGGTCCTGACTTAAAGTAAAAAGGTTGAGTCACTATCATAATCTTGCTCTTAAATTACGTGAAATTTCGATTTCTTATCTCGCTCACACTTCGTAAAATGACTCTCTCCGTCTCTATCGAACTAAAACGAAGTTTAGCAAAGGTTTAGGTAAGCTAAAGTCATTTTAAGGAAGTATGGACATTTTGTGTAAAAACCGAGGCTATTTACAAAAAATTTTTTTACCAATTATTGAAAACGTAATCTAGCAAGTGTTACACCATTTTTGAAACCTTATTAAATGCGCCAATTTTTTATGTTACTTGCCAAACTAGCGTAGTACATTTTTTTTCAGTACAGTCAGTTAAAGTTGGGCGAAATAGTAAATTTGAATAATTTGGTTTTGAAAAAGTTTAATTTTCTTCCAAGTAGGAGGAGTTGGCTTTGAATTTTAGGCAAAAATCTACACAAGCATTATTCAAGATTACATAATAATAAAAAAAATTAGATAAATTATGGGATTTGTAGCAATTGGAGTTAAAGAACCATTACAGGGATTGATTTTTTTAGTAAATTTTTAAAGTGACCATAATTTTTTAAAAACATGAGATAGATTTTTTTTCGTATTTATTTGAGAACTGTTATAACTTGGTCTATCACCCATTTACGGCTTGACGTCGATTTCTGGGACATCATGTATAACATAATTTGTTTATGTTTTTTTCATGGATTCGATATGTGCTTGAAAACATCTCATTCATCATTGTCCTAGCGTTATTCCCAGTACAGTTGCATCCTGAAGAATGCCTGGGGTCCGCTACCTAATCCCAAGAATTGGCGTAGGTACTAGTTTTTACGGAAGCGACTGCCATCTGACCTTCCAACCCGAGGGGAAACTAGACCTTATTGGGATTAGGCTTGTCAAGTGAGTGGGCAACTTGACTGTTAGAAGTTCTCAAGCCGCCCGGAGGCCTCTAACTTGGCTTAACGACTGCTATCATAGACAACAACCGGGATCAACGGCTTAACGTGCCTTCCAAAGCACGGGAGCGCTCAGTTAGTAACCACTCAAAGCGGTCACCTACCCAAGGACTGACCTCGCCCGACATTGCTTAACCTCGCATACCGCACGCGGCACGCAGGCGCCGCTAGGCCACGAACGCTCCCTGCTTCAAAACATCTGTGCTGGAAATTTTTGTAATAGTTTATAACACGAAGGTTTTCGGAAACAATAGGTTGATTTTGATAAAACTCGTGGCAGAGAAAATTCGTTCTCTCGAGATTTTCACCCATGACACTGGATGAAGCTTGGACTCCCAAGCACTTTGGATAAACAAGTGAAGAATACGTGATAAGTACCTAATGGACTTACTACATTTAAGTAATGTATAGTATACGTAGCGTATAGACGTGGTGTAAAAGACCCAAGCCTTAGTTAACTTTCTCCTTGAGTAAATCATTAAATATAAAACTTACCGACACCGCTTGACACTTAAAAATGACCCAAGAAACCAATCTCCCCTTCTCAACGAAATATTTTTCACCATCGTCCAATCACTCCTAGCCCCATGCCAGTTTGTAACCGAAGAACGGTATAAGTGCTCTATAAATTGGTGCACTTAATACCTTTTGAATTACGTGAGTTGCATTGTCTGGGTAATGCGAACAAATGAGGGACGGCTACGAACCAAATTAGATTCTCGCCGGACCGACGTCGCGCCACTTGGTAACTGTTTGGACTTATCGACGGTACAACACTAAATTGGGAGCAGTTTGTACCAAGTTATTGACGCGGTGCAGCGCTAAATTGGGGAAGAAAATCGAATTTACGAACATTCTTGAGAGGTTTTTGTTTTTAGACTTTGTTTATTACAGTTATTCGTTCATGAACAGACACGAAGAGATGCATAAGCAGTGTCACGATTTGCTTTCCTGCAATGTGCTAGTAATATTGTCATGATAGACAAAGGGATAGTGGTACAGAAAAGTCATACATTTAAAATGTTCGTAACGACAAAATGGTATCTGACTAGATTGTGAATGAAACAATCATGAATGTTGTGTATTTTGCTTTATTTGCGGATGACACGTCTCTTTTGTTTAAATTGCAGAGAAATGATCCTAATGCTGAAACCACTATTAATTCTGTTTTGCAAAAAACTTTGCATTGGATTTCGGTCAATAATTTGCTTTTGAATCCCAATAAAACCAAATCTATCCGTTTCTCTACTTGTTTGCCGAACCAAAATTCTATACTATAAAATTGATTATGGGGGAAGACGTGCTCGAGCTTTCAGACCACACAGTCTTTCTTGGTTTGACTGTTGATTCTAAATTGCAGTGGGAGTCACACCTCACTTCTTTGTGAAGCAAATTATGCTCAGCTGTCTATGCTATTAGGAAAATAAAACAAATTACTGACATAGATACACCTAAATTGGTATATTATAACTATTTATAACTACTTCTATAGTCTGATGTCTTACGGCATCTTACTGTGGGGAAGATCCGCCAATGTAGACAAAATATTTTTTCTTCAAAAACGAGCAGTCCGCGCAATCTACAATAGGGAATGTCTGAAATTTTTAAAAGTCCTTGATTATTTTTCTAGTGGTAGGAATAACATTAAAAAATAAACTTTATTAGGGACTTGTTTAGAGAAGCCAACATAATTACATTGCCATCATTGTTTACGAGGCAATCATGTATGCAAGAAAAAAATATCAAAACTTGCTAAAAAATTGGGACCTGCATAAGTTCAATACACGAAACAAAGATAAACTAGACTTACGACGTATCCGCCTTGCAAAATTTAGGAAATCGTTTATTGGGAAATCAACACATTTTTATTATAAAATACCTACTATAACTATTAACCTTCCAGACCATAAGTTTTAGGAAGTAATTAAACTTATATTAACTAAAAAATCGTACTATAGAGTGTCAATTCTATTAAATGTAAATATTGACGATCATAACCATAAGTTTATCTTTGTATACCTACATGAGAAATAAATGAACTATGAACTAAATGTGTTTATAAGTACATAGTTACACACGTGCATTCATAGTTATTATATACACCACTGTGCCCAGCATTTTTGCAACTGATAATCTCATTTCAAGTTTCGTCCGTCGTGCTCACATACTATACTGTTTTTCACGTAAGAAGAGTCCGGTGACAGCTGTCAACCCAGTACAAATTATGTCATTATACGTCAAAAATGACATAATTTGTACTGGGTTGACAGCTGTCACCGGACTCTTCTTACGTGAAAAACAGTATAGTAAATTTGGCTATGGTTATCACATAGGTGGAACGCATGAACCAAGATTTCTTAGATAAAATTCCTACGTCATGAAAGATGCGTCCCAAAATCTGAACGAATGCTTTTATAACAAAGAAACCTTCATGTCAATCTAAAAAATCATGCATGACAATTGACTAAAACATAAATAGCTAGGTATCAGGGCCTCAAAGATTGTCAGACAGTTTTGTAAATCAGTATTGACCGAATGCAAATAAATACGCTGTTATCCGGTGTTTAAACATTGTACACGGCCCCTCCGGCTCCTAATCAAAAAATTGAACTTTCAATAAAGGGAATCATTAATTCTACTTAGGGAGGGATCCCATAAGATTCTAACGAACTCCGCAAGAATTCCGAGATGTTTTTTTGGGGAATAATTATTTGAAGGAGAGTGTAGGGAGGCATCGGCGGTTGGACGATGTTTGTTGTTCGAATGTTTTTGCTGCTTTTTAATGAACCTAATTATTGAAACTTCTATCTAAAATAATACATACTTACTCGTAATATTGTTCAGCTTCATCACGTACTTGAATCGCCACTGCCCCAGTCCATCAAATCAAAAGTCTTCGACCAGTACGTCCTTCCAGTCCTTACTTACGGGGCCGAGACGTGGACACTTACAAAAGGCCTCGTCCACAAATTCCAAGTTACTCAGCGAGCTATGGAGAGGGCTATGCTCGAAGTTTCTCTAAAGGACAGAATCCGGAATCAAGATATCCGACGGAGAACCAAGGTCACCAACATAACGTTAAAGATAAGCAAGCTGAAGTGGCAATGGCCCGGGCATATTTATCGTAGAGCCGATGGCCGTTGGGGCGGACGAGTTCTGGAGTGGAGACAGCGAACGACTCGCCCTGTAAGACCTGAAGAGAGTGGCGGGAAGTGGTTGGATGCGGAGAACTGATGATTGGGAGTGGCGGCGCGAATTTGGGGAGCCCAGTCCAGCAGTGAACGACTGCGGGCTGATATGATGATGATGAATATTGTTGATAATTAACTGAAATTAGGTACACCGGTATATCATGCTGTGTTTTTGCTTACGGGGCTGTGCGACACGCAAAATATCTATTTTGGTCATGTACTGTGGATATTAGACGCATATTTTGGTAATATAACTAATGAAGCCGACTAGCGGGCCAACGGTAAGGCTCGTACAAGTATCCATGGGTTTTTCAAAAATGTATGTAAGAAGCACAATTTGAAAATTAACAGCTTTTTGGCGAAAGGAAACACTGCGAGGAAACCGGTCTAATCTTGACTAAGATTTTTGCCTTTGGGTTGGAAGTTGCTTTTGTAAAACTAATATGGACTAATTATTGGTATAAAATTTATTATTTTAACCGGAAACCCTACACTTAAATAGTAAATTAGCAACAAAAAGGTAACTACTTAAGATGAACTTGTTAGAGAAAAGTTCAGACAATCCCTATTGATCGGTTATTTTTGTAGACGCAGGCAAGCTCGTTGCCGAAGGAAATTAACGACGTCCTTTGTCAAGGACAGATTGAGGTTGCCTATACTTGTGTAAGTATAATAAAACCAATCTTAAAGTAGTAATTAGTAATTACACGGTTTGGAGCGCTCGTGGCCCAGCGGCACCCGCCTATATACCGCGTGCGGTATGCGAGGTTAAGCAATGTGGGCGCAGGTCAGTTTATGGATGGGTGACCGCTTTGAGTGGTTACTAACTGAGCGCTCTCGTGCTTTGGAAGGCACGTTAAGCCGTTGATCCCGGCTGCTGTCTACGACAGCAGTCGTTAAGCCAGGTTAGAGGCCTTCGGGCGGCTTGAGAACTTCTAACAGTCAAGTTGCCCACTCATTTGACAAAGGGGGGTCGAAGTTGCACCACGTCCGTAGCGAGTACCCACCGTTACCCTACACGTGACCCCTAGGTGGTGCTAAAAGTGTAACAAAAACTGGCAACCGTACTTGTCTTCTCGAAGATCTCACGGTTCATAAATAAATGCCATACGATTAGTAAATTAAAACACGGTTTGGAGCGGGCGTAAGGTATACATCATTTTTTTTTATACGACATCGGTGACAAACAAGTGTACGGCTCATCTGATGATAAGCGGTCACCGTAGCCTATGGACGCCTGCAAGTCCAGGGGTGTCACATGCGCGTTGCCAACTCTTTAAAAACTTATACACAACTTTCTTAAAGAATCCCATACTGTAGTCCCTCGGGAAAACCTCGGCAACCTCTCTCTCTCAACCCACAACCGGTGCAGTGTCATTTACCATAGTAAAAATTACAGATTTAGATTTACCTATCGCACGTTAGAAAAGCTACTTGACTACTCTGCTGGACGCCCCTCTAGTATGTAATACTATTACATCATGCAAACTTAGCTCAGTGGAGTGTAGCGCCATGGTTTACCACACTGGGCCACAACTATAAATGTTATATAACACCAACTATCTTTCTTCAATATCATGGTGTTACATAGCCTTATCCTTGTTACACTATGTTATACAACATTTGTCTTTATCACACAGCACAGCAGCATTTATTTACAGTGCGGGAGCACCATAAGGCTATGAAACTCAGGCCAATCTGTGGTCTTAATTCTACAATCGGCCTGGACCAACATGCATATAAATTCACGCCTGTATTCCCAGAGGGGGCACAGGCAGAGCATATGAAATTTTATTTTCATTGCCACTTTTAGAAATTGTGGGGTGATATGATATTTCAATAATGGATTTCCAGCCCATCGTCCACAACACATTTTATCCCTATCCCGCAGTAGACTCTTTAAGACGCCCATGGGAAGAAACGGGGAATTCAATTATTCTCTTGACATAGTCCGTGTGTAGATCATTTTAAGCACTAAGCTAAATGGGCCGATACATTTGGGATCAGTATGAATTTAAAATCACATTATTATTATTAAATACACTGGGTTTCTTACCACAGCTTATGCCAATTGTACAGCGCCCAACCTGACCTATTTACATTTGCCGCCCCTCTTCCGGGTCATTCTTCACTGAACGATCTTCCGCCCTTTGGTGCCTTTGATGCGCACAGATATGCGTGAAAAACGGAAATCATTAATCTATCCGAGGCTTTGGGATTTTAAGAACCGAGGTTGCAAGCGGCCTTTAGTTCAAAAATGCTTTCACCACAGATTGCTGTTTTGTTTTTTACAATTAAACGTGAAAAAGTGTAGCATTCACTAATGTTGCACAGGCTATTGCAATGACAGGTATCGATCCTTAAACGGCTTATTTAGTTTGTCTTGTAATGTTAGAATTAATGTTAGAAACGCACCATTTTCAAGGATAAAATGACGTGCTGCGAGTTTTAGTTTATCCTTGAAAATGGTGCTTGCAACAGCGCCGAAATATAGAAAACTCAATAATCATAATATACATGGTAATTATCCTGTTTCTAACATTAATTCTTATTTCAATAACCATGTTCTTGAAATCTTGTAATATTCTCGTGTAAGGGTCGCATAATTGAAATACTTAACTCCCCTTTATTGTAATCCTATTGACAATTCATTTATTTGTGTAGCCTAGTTGGTAGTGACACTGCCTCCGAAGCTAGAGGTCCCGGGTTCGAATCCCGGTAAGGGCATTTGTTTCTGTGGTGAGCAGAAACATTTGTTCGTAAAACTTGGATGTTTTCTATAATCATCATCATCATCATGTCAGCCGAAAGACGTCCACTGCTGGACATAGGCCTCCCCCAAAGACTTCCACAATGACCGGTCCTGCGCCACCCGCATCCATCGGACACCCGCGACCTTCACCAGGTCATCAGTCCACCGTGTGTGGGGCCTGCCCACGCTACGCCTTCCGGTCCGTGGTCGCCACTCGAGAACCTTTCCGCTCCAACGGCCATCGGTTCTACGTGCTATGTGCCCCGCCCACTGCCACTTAAGTTTAGCGATTCGGAGGGCTATATCGGTTACTTTGGTTCTGCTGCGGATGGCCTCATTCCTATGCATGATATGATGTTTTCTATGCATTTAAGTATATATATCTAATAAATATATCGTCAGTACCCATAACACAAGCCTTACCTTTATTTGGCAATGTATATCAGGATATACAAACTATTTGACTATCTTTTAGTTTTTTTTTCTGACTGAAAAATTTTGGACTATTTAGACCAAGGCTTGAATATGCGGCATTAGCATTGTTTTGTCATATAAACGGGGGACTAGTTCGATTTGTGTAAAAAAACATCCCATAATATTTATTTCTTTATTTGTATCTACGCCTATTGAGTACATAAGTCTAAATATATAAAAGAAGAAACTGACTGACTGACTGACTGACTGACTGACTGACTGACATATCAACGCACAGCCCAAACCGCTGGTCCTAGAGATTCCAAATTTGGCACGTAGGTTCCTTATAAGGTCTAGGGGTGCACTAAGAAAGGATTTTTCAAAATTCAACCCCTAAGGGGGTGAAATGGGGGTCCGAAGTTTGTATGGGGAAACAAGATTAGTTGGACTATTTTATTCGAAACTTCACAGGAGTATTTCTAACGGTAAATGAGTAAATATGTGTTTTAGGTTTTTTGAGAAATCAACCCCTAAAAGGGGGAAATCTGGTGACAAATTCTGAAAATCGACATGGGTATTGTTTTTATGATATACCGGGTCGCTGATAACGAAAACAACAATGATTTTAAAATCTCACGCGGAAGACGTGAAATACCATCCCCTCTGTTGGGGTGCGAGGGGGATGAAATGTCTAAATATTAATATGGGTGTCGTTTTTATAGTTTTTTGGGACGTTAATTACGAAAATGGCATCGGTTTTGTAATTTAATATTGTGGACATGAAAAATTTTGAAAAATTGTGCCAAATTTCAAGAAATAACTGACTGACTGAGAGACTGACATATCACCGCACAGCGCAAACTGGTGGTTCTAGAGATTCCAAATTTAGTATGTAGGTTCCATATAAGGTCTTGAGGTGCATTAAGAAAGGATTTTTCAAAATTCAACGCCTAAAGGGGTGAAATGGGGGTCCGAAGATTGTATGGGGAATCAAGATTAGCTGGGTTATTTTATTCGAAACTTCACAGGAGTATTTCTAACGATAAATGAGTAAACATGTTTCAGGTTTTTTTTTTAAAATCAACCCCTAAAAGGGGGAAATCTGGTGACAAATTCTGAAAATCGATATGGGTGTTGTTTCCATGGTTTATTGGGTCGCTGATTACGAAAACAACAATGATTTTAAAATCCCACGTGGAGGACGTGAAATACCATCCCCTCTGTTGGGGTCCGAGGGGGATGAAATGTCTATATGTTAATATGGGTGTCGTTCTTGTGGTTTTTTGGGACGTTAATTACGAAAATGGCATCGGTTTTGAAATTTAATATAGTGGTCATGAAAACTTTTGAAAAATTGTGTCAAATATCAAGAAATAACTGACTGACTGAGAGACTGACATATCACCGCACAGCGCAAACTGGTGGTTCGAGAGATACCAAATTTGGCATGTAAGTTCCTTATAAGGTCTAAAGGTGCATGAAGTGCCGTGAGTTCCCTATGAAGATACGACCTTTTTTGATTCAATGTATTGTAGATGGTTTTATTGATCAGTGCCGTCCGATACGATTTCGACATAAATCGATATTTGAGCGTCCGAGAGGACTCTTAATAGGAATCCGAGGTACCTAAACTTTGAATAAAGTAACGGCCATATTGATTTTCCTAATTTCCGTCCCGATTTCGTTCAAAATCGATATCTGAGCGTCCGAGAGGTCCCTAATACGACTCCGAGGTAAAATGTGGATAAAGTCGCAGTCATTGATTTTCTTTTTTTTTCGCCCCGATTTCGATCAAAATCGATATCTGAGCGTCCGAGAGGTCTCTTAATACGAATCCGAGGTAAAATTTGTGAAAGTGGCGGCCATATCATTTTTATCATTTCCGTCCAGATTTCGTTCAAAATCGATATCTGAGCGTCCGAGAGAATTCTTAATACGAATCCGAGGTAAATTTTGGAAAAAGTGGCGGCATATTGATTTTCTTCATTTCCGTCCCGATTTCGTTCAAAATCGATATCTGAGCGTCCGAGAGGTCTCTTAATATGAATCCGAGGAAATATTTGCAAAAGTGGCAGCCATATTGATTTTCTTCATTTCCAACCCGATTTCGTTCAAAATCGATATCTGAGCATCCTAGAGGTCCCCTAATACGAATTTGAGGTAAAATTTGAAAAAAGTGGCGGCCATATTGATTTTCTTCATTTTCGTCCCGATTTCGTTCAAAATCGATATCTGAGTGTCCGAGATGTCTCTTAATACGAATCCGAGGTAAAATTTGTGAAAGTGGCGGCCATATAAATTTTCTTTTTTTTTCGTCCCGATTTCGTTCAAAATCGATATCTGAGCATCCGAGAGGTCTCTTAATGCGAATCTGAGGTAAAATTTGGCACTCCATTCATACCTATATGCAAAAAAGTTTAATGTTACTATATAGGCGTGTGGGGTATCTATGGATTTGCTTTTAAAAACGACATAGATGTTTCGATATTTTTTCCATTTAAATCAACCTTCAATTCTTTTTTAATCGTATGGCATTTATTTACGATCCGTGAGATTTGCCAGTTTTTGTTGCACTTTTAGCACCACCCAGGGGTTCTGTGTATGGTAACGGTGGGTACTCCCTACACACGCGGTGCAACTTCGACCCCCCTTTGTCAACTGAGTGGGCAACTTGACTGTTAGAAGTTCGCAAGCCGCTCGAAGGCCTCTAACTTGGCTTAACGATTGCAGCCGGGATCAACGGCTTAGCGTGCCTTTCAAAGCACGAGAGTCAGTTAGTAACCACTCAAAGCGGTCACCCATTCAAGAACTGACCTGCGCCCACATTGCTTAACCTCGCACACCGCACGCGGTAGGCGGGTGCCGTTGGGCCACGAGCGCTCTAAATTCTTGATAGTTTGTGCCAAATTGCAATTCAATAGGTCCAGTAAAAGCAACTTGGTTGTAACAGACGGACTGACAGTAAGGAGTGCGAATGGAAGTGAGGCCAAATTTTCTTTTTGGATGCTCCAGTGGTAACTGGCAAAACCTACCTAATAAATTTAATTGTAGGAAAAATAAATGTTACACATGATATTGAATTAGCCGTATTTCTGTACTTCATAGGACCAGAGTTTATGGCCGCTGCGCGCTGTTAGGTCGTTTACAGACCTATTGGTGTTACTGTAGTACACAGATACTTTTACTAAGAGCCATTTAAGACATGCTTTTATTTCATCGGCCCTTTCCCCTTCGGCCTCTCGAAAATGTATGATAATAGTTTTCGATCCCTATTTTTGCCAAAATCAAATGAAATTCAACAGTTTGCCGGTTCTCAGAATGTATACTGACTTTTTATCTGTTCATCTGTTAATGAATCACAATCACCAAACTTTGTATAGCGAAACCCCAGAATGTAACAACTACTTTTCTGGAGACCGCATCTAAATCGGTTCAGCCAAACGCGAGATAATCGTGGACAAACATACGAACCTGTTTTTTGTAGACGGTTAAAAATTTCGCTTAGTACGCAGGCGAAGCCGCGGGCAAATGCTAGTAATATTATAAAGGCGAAAGTCACCCGTCTATCTGTCTGTTACCTTTTCACGCTTAAACCGCTAAACCGATTTAGATGAAATTTGGTATAGAGATAGTTTGAGTCCCGGGAAACGACATAGGATAGTTTTTATTCCGGAAATCGTTCCTTAGGGGGTGAAAAGGGAGGTAACAGTTTGTATAGGCGCCTACAACAAATAAATAGCAATTATTTGTAAAGGAGGGTCTTATCACTAATTTTATTTATCAACACAATCCTGCAAGGGGACTACAATAGTAACTTACCTATTGCAATTTTTACTATAATATCGTTTGCCAATAGTGTAAACCCGCTAAATCCATTTCTTAACATATTTTCGTTTTACCCACCATTATGTAGCAAAAAAAGATGCATCGCCTGAGAAAAATAGCTACTGCCAGTTATTAACAAATTGCTTAAATCACATATTGAGTAAAACAGTCAACTCCACGAGTTTAAAAGTTATCGATTAACTCCAATATACCCGCCAAATTTTGTAAGAATTTCGATCGCCTAGATGTGTGTTCTCGCATAAGATAACTTTGTTACGTGGGTTTGGTGTACAAAGAAGTATAACATGGCAAAGGTATGTACTATTATTGGTTTTTATTAATACTTGGTGGGTTTTGAGCTGTAAATCCAATAAAGTCACTGTTTTGGGGTTGGGTTAACCTCTTATCAAAATGAATGAAAGTTTTTATTCTTACTATCGCCATTAACGTACTTAGTAGGTATTTTTCATATTCTCAAAAGAATTTTGTTACCGTGTCTCAAGACGAGAGTCTTATCTATATCTAAATATATAAAGAAGAAACTGACTGACTGACTGACTGACATATTAACGCACAGCCCAAACCGCTGGTTCCTTATAGGGGTGCACTAAGAAAGGGGTCCGAAGTTCTTCTTCGAAACTTCACAGGAGTATTTCTAACATTACATGAGCAAACACGTGTTTCAGGTTTTTTGAGAAATCAGCCCCTTCAAAGGGGAAAAGTCGTGACAAATTCTGAAAATCAACATGTGTATTATTTCTATGGTTTATCGGAACGCTGATTACGAAAACAACAATGATTTTAAAATTCAACGTGGAGAACGTGAAATACCATCTCCCCGTTGGGGTGCAAAGGGGTTGAAATGTCCAAATATCAATATGGGTATCGTTATTGTGGCTTTTTGGGTCATTAATTACGAAAATAGCATCACTTTTTAATTCAATATTGTGGACATGAAAATTCTTGATAGTTTGTGCCAAATTGCAATTCATCCGGTCCAGTAGTTTTAAAGCAAATCGGTTGTAACACACAGACTGAAGGACAGCCACACGTGATCCTATAAGGGTCTCTTTTCGCTTTTGAGGTATGGAACGAGCCCCGCGTATCCTAATAGATTTTTAGGTATGATGTGATAGCTTTAGAGGAGTTAGTCAGGAATAACTAAGATTCATTAATAGATGAACAAAAGTCAGTATACGAGCAAATAGTAAGAAGTGCGAATGGAACTGAGGCCAAATTTTCTTTTTGGATGCTCCAATGGAAACTGCACAGCTTGCCCTGCGATATATATACTTCATCAAAAACAAACTTCGAAGCGAACGGAATACGCGGTACAAACACTGTTTGCATCTACAGAATACTTATATGTATCTGACTTGCAATGACAAATTCGCAACAAAGTTTGATTTTATGACAAGCGTTTCCAAACATGGAAAATTTGTGTTATGGAAGACCAGGTGCGTTATGTTCAAAGTGTTTAAGAACTCTACTGGATGGTTTACTTTTTACATGGTCAGTATTGACCACCGTATTTATGTACTTCAATTCAAAGGACCAGAGTTTATCACCGTTGCTCGGTCGTTATTAGACCTTCTATTGGTAATAGTGTAGTGCACAGATACTTTTATTAAGGGCCATTTAAGAGATGCTTTTATTTCATCGGTCCTTTCCTTTTCGGCCTCTTGGAACGGTATGATAGTAGTTTTCGATCCTTATTTATGCCATTATCAAATAAAATTTTACAGTTAGCCGGTTCTCAGAATGTATACTGACTTTTCATCTGTTCATCTGTTAATGAATCACAATCACCAAACGTCGTATACCGAAACCCCCAGAATGTAACAACTACTTTTCTGGAAACCGCATTTAAATCGGTTAAGCCAAACGCGAGATAATCGTGGACAAACATACATAGCTACATACGGATATACATACATACGGCTCAAACAGAGAACCTCCTTTTTGTAGACGGTTATAAATTATGCTTAGTACGCGGGCGAAGCCGCGGGCAAACGCTAGTACTATTATAAATTTGAGATAGCCGACGCTAAGAAATGGCACATTACATTTATATTTTTATAGCTCTATTCGGGTATCAAATCAAATGAAATGGCTTGACTAGTAGAATCCTGTACACTTACATCATATAAAAACAAATTTATTTAAGATGGTTGCCATTATAAAATAGCGGAATACATTACGTATTTTTTACAACCCCATCAATAATATGGGTATCGAATGAAAGAGCTTGAACCAGAATTCATTAAAGTTAGTATTTAATGAAACCCAAAAAAAGTAAAGTTCTAAAGCAATTTTGAAGTTAATCGGTACTAGGTATAATATTTATAGTGTACTAAAATCTAAAACAAAATATAGTTAGATATGTACCAGGTTACAGGCCACTCAGGCCAGCCAGGTTCTCATCAATCTATTTTTTTTAAAGATTTATTACATATACGTAATACCGGTTAACGTTAGTGGTTGGCTTAGTTTATTTCACCTTATTGCGTTATAATGATAATTTTCTGTCACAAAATGTATTTTTGGTAATAGTGTTGTAGGTAGACAGGTCGCGTGGTATTGTCACGTTACGCGATGTCAGCGTTTGGGACTGGCAAGCGTGTAAGAGTCGTTCCCCGTTTCTTGACCCGGGTCAGCAGGGGATGGACGGCATCAACGTCTCAAATTACATTGAGAAATCGTCAGTAACGATGCGCCATCCCATACTAAATTAATTTTGTATTAAAGCAGTAACGCTGCTAACGAAAAATGGTGGTGCCGTTAATAGATGCCTAAGTCTTCTACGGTAGATGTCGCTGTACGCCTCCCTAAGCGTAAGTAGGAACTATTGAAGGATTTCGTGGACGAGCTTGGTTGTTCCGATGGCTCAGAGGCTAGAGCGATTGGCCGCGTATGCCAGATGTCGCAGGTTCGAATCCTGCTCGGAGCATTAAATTTTTCAATTTTTCCCTTTAATTTGAAATTTTCGTTAGCAGCGTTACTGCTTTAATACAAAATTAATATAGTTATAGATTTGTAAATATTTAAGTTAATATTATGTTTTGTAGGTATTAAGCTCATTTAGGCGATAAAACTGTTCACTCAAGAAACGTTTACGCTACAATTCCTTATTGCCTAGCTGCACGTGAGCGGGAGTGAGGTCGTTTTCTTATTCAATTTCAACAAAATTTTAGCTGTTGCAAGAACAGGAGATTAATCATCAACATCATCATCATCATCCTAGCGTTATCCCAGTACAGTTGCCTCCTGAAGGATGCCCGGGGGCCGCTACCGCTACCTAATCCCTAGACTTGGCGTAAGCACTAGTTTTTACGAAAGCGACTGCCATCTGACATCCCAACCCAAGTGGGAAACTAGATCTCATTGGGTTTGTTAAGTGAGAGGAGAACTTGATTTTTAAAAGTTCTCAAGCCACCCGAAGGCCGCTAACTTGGCTTAACGACTGCTTTCATAGATAGCAACCGGGAGCGCTCAAATAGGACAGGAAGTTAAACAGAACAGAAACAGGAAATTAAGAGTTGTGTGTGATATTTCATTAATCACCATTCAGGTTTTCTGTGTTACGTCTATTTTGATACGAAATTTACATATATGCTTCATATGCCGCAATATGTGCATGTGCTGGCATACCAGCAATTATGGGAGTTCTAGAAGCAAATTGCGCCATTCTAACTTTTAACATGTAGGTACCTACCTAACCATTATATAAGGGCGTGTGCACACAGCTCCGCACGGTCGGCGCGGTAATAAGGCAGGCAGGTGTCGTTCACGCTTCGCGCGTTTCCTCATGGGTGTTGCTACGCGACGGGCGCCTAGCGGAGCGCCTGGCTTCACAGATATTGTGTCCTTAGCTTTACGTTGAAATTCAGAATATGACATGTTTGATTATATCTGGTTTCGATGTTGATACGGATTTGTTAAATATGCACATAATTTTATATTAGGCAGTACCGTCTGGTGGGTAATTTTTATATTTAAAGTAGTTAGTTACGTTATGTGTTCTATTTTATGTGACTATTCTTCCTTTTGTATCTGTGTGTCTTTTGTGTAGTGAATAAATGTATTTTTTCTTCTTCTTCTTCTTAATTTTTACTTCTACAAAGTTTAATGGCGGCTTCTAGAGCTAATACACTGAATTTGCCTTGAAATGCTATTTGTCGGACGCTCCGACTGTGGAATGATGAGCTCCCTGCCGAGGTTTTACCGAGGGACTACAGTATTGGGGTCCTTCAAGAAAGGAGTGTATAGATTTTTAAAGGGTCAGCAATGCGTATGTGACACCCCTGGATATGCAGGTGTCCAAAATTGTTAAAAACTATAGTTTCGGTTCACGACTTGGACCTGGGGTGTTATTCACAAACCGACTCGTCTTCACCTCACCTGTTTTACATGGAAACTGTAAAAATTTGACAAATGACATTTGACAGTTTCTTTATAAAAATGGGTGAGGTGTGAGGTGTAAGTATATGAAGGTAGAAAACATTCAACCAATTAACCATCCATGCCGTCGTTTCGCCAAGAAGCACCCTTAATGTCCACATTTCCAGATCCACTTAATCCAAACAACTTGAATGTCCCCATAAAACCAACTAATATAATTGTCATCCGTACCAATATTCATCAAACCTAAAACGGCTCTTGTTATAGTTAAACTTTTCATAGTTATCTCGGCATCCCAGAACTTTGTCGATATCCGCACTGCCATAACAAGATGTGTTTTATGCACCAGTTAGAAAGACCCATTGATATGTCCGCCGTCTTCTGTATCCCTGAGTTGTCCCTGTCTTTGTATAGGACTTTGGGGATCTAGTTAGGGTTGTCGCGAGATGTTTCAGTGGTAATACGTAGGGGTGTGTTTTTGCTTTATGTCGCGTGAAATTTTATTGTCGTGAACCGGCGACGCGCCAGTGGCCGACGCTACGGATGCCAGTATCTATTCATAAAACCTTTGTACTCATCCGTGACTTCAAGCCTAAAGTAACCTGACTCTTAATATCTATGTGTGAGAAAGTTAGAAATATACTGGTTCGTCTTGCCCCGACGAATCAGCTGAGTATTGTAAATAATAAACCAGATAATAAAGGTCTGGCTTGTTATGAGTGTAGCAAAAGTATTGTCGAGAGTAATGTGGAAACTAGTAGAAAGTAAATAGGATTGAAATGGACTAGTAGGAAGTAAAATGTGGGTAACACGAAAGATGATGGTTCTGAAAGAATAGTTAGGATGTGTTTTGTTATGTAGCATTTATTTTGTACGGTACACGTCTACGATTCGTTAAAAAATTTATACACCTCCCTTGTTATAGGCGAAAATATGTATGTAATGTCTCTGACGTAGACTTTTTATAATACTTACTTAATGACCTTAACATGTGCTACTTCTAAAGATATACGGACATTACGGACATACATTACATTATATAAATAAGATTTATAAATTAAGATATATAAATATTAGCGAAACTGTATTATATGTGTTACAAGAATTTCCTATAATAGGCAACTTTGTGTTACAAGAATTTCCTATAGTACATTTCTAAAGCATTAAAAGTATTTAAACATCTTGCCGTTGAAAACTATAAGTAAACCTTTGAAAATAAGAACGTCCATAGTAGTGTACGAAACGTCTGAATTTTAACATTGTAATCTCTACCAACCCTTTTTATTTTAAACACGATATCCAGCCAATATTAACTAGCAAACATTACTAATTCATTACACAGGGTCCACGTTTTTGCGCGCCATTATCCAAATGAGACATAAGGTTATACGTATATACACATGAGCACAAATTAGACATAAGGCTTTATACACAGGAGACGGGCACAAATGAGACTGAAGGGCTTTGTCCACGTCTAACTCGCTAAATGAGAATGTACTGAGCAAACAAGGAGTATTTACGTAACCTCCGTCTCTGAATATTACCTCTACAGTGTATTCATAAGTTTAGCTGTAGAGGTGAAATGTATTTCTTTAATATTTTACACATCTGATGTAGTTGTACTTAATATCAATCCTTATATAGTTAAACAGGGTGTGTCCTGGAATGAAGCAAATAATTAAAAGGACGCTCCGTTAGAGAATCCGGAGTAAGCTCTGGTGTCCAAAAATTTTAAATTTTAATTTTGAAGAAATTTTCATGTTAAGTTTTGACCACCAACAGACCCACGTGATATAAGGGTTCCGTTTTTTCCTTTTGAGGTACGGAACCCTAAAAATAACATCGTTTAGGTAACAGGTACTGTTTCGCAACATTTTCACTGACAGAATTTGGTCACGGAAGTTTGTAGGAAAAACATCAAATTATTACCAAAATGGTCCATATCTCAGCAGCCCATACATAATTAAAGAATCCCAAGTCATGCTATGCCCCAGAGGCGCTCCATCACAGTCCTGCTCACGGCAAACCCTTGACGGATCGCGTCTTGTCGGAATTAAATCTTATTGTTAACGTTGATCGAAGGAATGACTGAGGGAAATGGATTTTAAAAGTGCAAGTTGGTGAAAATGACGATGAATTTTATAAGGAAATCAGTTAGTGCAGTTTTATCATTGTGTGAGCAAACTGTAACGTGAATATTTGTTTTTTTTTTGTGTAGGTACGTGAAATGTTGAAAGTGTGAGTAACATCGTTACGAAAGGTGTCTTTATTCCTGAACCGAAAAACATGGATAATTTTCTTCATAACACTTTTATAAAATTCTTAATTTCTTGCCAATCTTGGCATGTTACAATGATTACTGTAAATAATATAAAACGGAAATGTCTGCTTAGCAAAAATTATAATTTTCAACCGGAGTGAAAATAAAAACCAGCCAAGTGCGCGTCGGACCACGCACAAAGAAGGATTCCATACCGACACCTCCTAATCACATTTAAAACCATTATTCAATACATTTAATCAAAAAAGGTCGTACCTAGGATATGAAACTTACGGGACTTACGCCTCTTTATTTTGGCAAGACAGTTTTTCAGCAATTACTCAAAAACCGTTGAGCCTATCTTATTCAAACCAAAAATTGTTAAAAGGATTTATTAATGTACATCATCTTGATTTTTTTTTAGAATTTTAAACTTCATAGTTTGGAAACTAGAGAGCGGGGGCACACTTTTTACGACTTTGACGGCTAATATCTCACCAACAGTTGACTTAAAAGGAAAAGTTTTTTAGGTTTTTTATAAACCTCTATGTCATTTTTGAAGGCCTGTCCTTAGATACCCCACACGCCTATTGACTTACTTGACTTAAGGTCCTGTGCCTCAGGTGGGGCAGAGGGCGTCCATAGTACTCCGCCATTGCGTCCTATCTTGGGCTGCTCGCTTCGCCTTGGACCAGGTTAACCTGGTAGTCCTCAATTCCGCTGCCACTGAACGCCTCCAAGTGTGTTTAGGTCGGCCACGTTTCCTCTTCCCTTGTGGAGTCCATTCCAGACCTTGTCTAGGGATGTGGCCGGGAGCTCTTCTTAGGTTGTGGCCAATCCAAGTCCATTTACGAAATTTGATCTGGTGGCCGACCGGCGTCTCGCGACAGATGTTCCACAGTTCTTCATTGGAAATCTTCTCGGGCCAGGAAATTCCGAGTATCTGTCGCAGGCATCGATTTATGAGCGCTCGTGGCCCAGCGGTGCCGGCGAACCGCGTGCGGTAAGCGAGGTTAAGCAATGTGGGCGCAGGTCAGTTCTTGGATGGGTGACCGCTTTGAGTGGTTACTAACTGAGTGCTCCCGTGCTTTGGAAGGCACGTTAAGTCGTTGATCCCAGCTGTTGTCTATGACAGCAGTCGTTAAGCCAAGTTAGAGGCCTTCGGGCGGCTTGGGAACTTCTGACAGTCAAGTTGCCCACTCACTTGACAAAGGGGGTCGAAGTTGCACAACGTCCGTAGGGAGTACCCACCGTAACCCTACACGTGACCCCTGGGTGGTGCTAAAAGTGCAACAAAACTGGGAACCGTACTTGTCTTCTCGAAGATCTCACGGTTCGAAAATAAATGCCATACGATTATTATTATTATCGATTTATGAAGATTTGGATCCGCTGCGTGATGTCTTTGCTGACTCTCCATGTCTCGCATCCATACAACAAGACAGTTTTGACATTCGAGCGAAAGATTTTTAATTTCACTCCTCGCGTCAGTTTCCTAGACTGCCATATGGGTCGCAGTTGCGCGAAGGTCGCCCGAGCTTTGGCTATCCTAGAAAAGATGTCCTCTTCAGTTCCTCCAGTGTCTGAGACATCACTACGAGGGTAAAACTGAAAGTTTCGGGAATAGAAGAAAATATGCAGTATAAGTGAGTTTATTTATTTTTATTGTTTTTCAAAATATTCTCCTTTGTATTTCATGCACTTATGCATGCGTTCAAACCAGTCCATAAAGCACTTTTTGAACTCTGAAGTAGGGGTCGACAAAATGGCTATTTTATAGGCCTCCACTGCTTCTTCTGGCGTCTGAAACCGCTGACCACGCAGTTTGTCCTTGATTCTGGGGAATGTAAAAAAGTCGTTGGGACTTAAGTCAGGGCTATATGGAGGGTGGTCCAATATTTCGAATTTTTCACCGTCCAGGTACTCAGTTGTTGTCCGAGCGGTGTGTGGGCTGGCGTTGTCGTGGTGAAGGATGATGCGACGACTAGGGTTTGTTTTTCGGAGTTCAGCAAAGACGTTCGGCAAACAAATAGTGGTGTACCAATCAGCATTGACTGTTCTACGATCCTCAAGAGCCACAGTAGCTACGTGACCAGATTTAGAGATAAACGTAGCCACCATCTTCTTAGCCGTACTGCGAGAACGAACAACTTTTGTGGGTTTGAGCTCGTCTTCGAAGACCCATACTCGGGATTGGTTTTTAGTTTCAGGCTCATAAGCGTATATCCACGACTCGTCACCTGATACTATGCTAAAAACAGCAAATGAGCGTCCCTTGTTAAATCTTTTCAAAGTTTTGCGGCACCAATTGACACGGACTATTTTCTGCTCGTCAGACAATAGGTGAGGTATCCAACGGGAAAATAACTTTTTCACGCCTAATTCTTCTTTTAAAATAATTTGTATTTGACTCATTCCAATACCCAGGTGCTCTTGAATTTCCCGATATGTCACATGTCGGTCTTCATTTATCAGACGACGCACAACATCGACGTTTTCTTGCGTGACTGCCGATTTTGGTCGACCTTCACGCACTTCGTCGGTGAGGGATACACGGCCACGTTGAAATTCTGAATACCACCTGTATATTGTAGTCTTTGAAGGAGCTTCAATATTAAAAGCAGCAACCATCCGCTCTTCACATTGTTTTTGTGTTAGTCCACTTTTAAAGTCATAATAAATCATAGCTCTGAAATTTTCACGGCACAATTCCATTTTAAGCAGTGACTCGACGACTTCAATAAACAATTGAAACCGAACCATACTTTTTTTTTTCTAAGTGGCCAGTGTGTTGAGATAAGGAAACTTCAGAGATTATAAAAAGGTATAATACATGTTAAAAATAAATTAATAAGTATTCGATTCCCGCCACTTTCAGTGCAAGCCTCGTACCAAGGTAAGAGAACTTCTACACACGTTCAATGGGTTCCGAGCCTAGTGAAAGTGGTTGTGAGTTCCTTACTTCGGTCCGCATTTCCTGGGTCTTACGTGGATTCATTTTGAGGCCATCCAGAATAGCCTCCCGTTGTAGATCTTCCAGTTTGGCTTGCATGTCGACGTGTTTATGACTGAGAAGGCACAGGTCATCAGCGTAGTCTAGGTCGTTCAAAAGTTCAGTCAATCCCCACTCTATACCGCACCGCTTGCCGTCGTTTACTCCATGCATTATGCCATCTAGTACGATCAGGAACAGTAGAGGTGAAAGGAGGCAGCCCTGCCTGACTCCCGCGTGTACTGTGATGTCTTCGGAGATAAGTCCGTCATGTTCTAATTTGCAGGTGTATTTCCTGTAGATCGCTTTTAGCATGTGATCTTGTTTGGAACTCATATTTCGTCTAATGGGGACCATAAGACTGTGTCGAAAGCCTTTTCATAGTCAACGAAGGTGAGGTATACTTCGCGTTGCCATTCTGATGCTTCTTCCACAATGATTCGAAGCGTGTTGATCTGGTCTGTGCAGGAACTGTTGGGTCTAAAGCCTGCCTGTTCTCTCCTGAGAAGTGGTTCAACCGCCCTAGATAGTCTTTCCAGTATCACCTTGCACAGGATCTTAGATGGTACAGAGAGCAAAGTAATTTCTCTCCAATTACTGCACTGACTAAGGTCACCTTTTTTCGGCACAGCAATTAGGAGACCCTTGTTCCAGTCATCAGGGAGTTCTTCAGTGATCCAGATTTTTTCCAGTAAGGGTGTTAGTATCTCGACGGCGGTTAATGTGCATTTTCGCATCTTTTCTAGTGCTACGATAAATGCGGTTGCGTATCTGCCGGTACTGCACCCTGAGGTCGGCCCGTTCCGTATAGTGATACGGAACGGGCCTCGGGCTTAGTGGCGTGTCTCCAGGATTTTCAAATGTAGCGCCCTACGTACCGAGACTAGATCCCAGGTCGACTGCGATATCCACTCTTCACGCTTTTTTGTTTAATAGCCTAAGACATCTGGTTTCTTAATAAACTATTTTGATGCGATTTCACTTCGCGTCCATTGTGTCAGCGTCTACTTCGAGAGCAGAGAAGCGGTTCCGTAGTTCGAGCGCGAATGTCTTGCGTGTGTCCGGCCCATCTAATTTACTCACGTTACATATACCGTCGTCCCACCTTGTTATTGCTTGATGATCTTCTTGTGGTCGCTACTTTCAGCCTCAGTTCGGCGACCATCGACATATGGTCGCTGTCGATGTCGGCTCCTCGCCTGTTGCGGATGTCAAGCAATGACGTTCGCCACCGGCAGCTGATTGCAAGGTGGTCGATCTGGTTTCGGGTAATGCCAGCAGGTGATGTCTATGTGTATTTATGGATGTCCTTGTGCAAGGAGAGCGATCCTCCGATAGCGAGACTGTTATTTTGACAGACTTCAAGGAACCGCTCTCCGTTGTCGTTTCTCGTTCCAAGACCGTGTTTACCCAGGTGTTTCTCGCAGTCAGTGAAAGAAGAAGAAAGAAGAAAGGAAGAAAGAAAATACATTTATTTAACATATACATAAGAACATGCATCACAACAGATAACATAAAGAAATAACGCTAAAAAGGACCCCACTCAGTAGGTTTCGATACTTGCGCTGAGAATCGTGATATCTCATCCTATTCTTGCTGATCATCTCCAGCGTTTCAAGTATTCCCGCTCGAAAATAATCCCCGTACAAAATCGGGAATATTTCTAGTAATGACACATCTATACACTACTCCTCTTAAAACGCAACTTTAACAAAAATATATGTTTAACACTATCGTTCCCTATTTCAGACCGTCCCTAAAAACTAAATCAAAAGTCTTGTCATACAGACAGGCGAGTGCGGACCGTTAATCCCTATCATAAAAGTGCGCAGTAAAATGTTTGGTCACCCTAAAAGAAAAGTCTTCATGTACACGATTTCCAACGGCACATAAGACGTTTTGAAGTGTCTGGGGGTTACCGGGCCTTGACCACGCAATGACGCGCGAATGGGATGAGAGGACTTAGATTTATGGGGGAAGAAAAGAGGACACTACGCATGCAATTTTATTGATGTTAATAATAGTAAATTGAGTAATTATCAGATATGCGATCACTCTGCAATAATGTACTATAAATTATTGCCAAGGCTCGGAAAGTAAGGGGTTGCCTGACGAGGCGATGTTAGGTAATCCAAGTTAGGCAATCCCGCTTTCCGCCAAGGTAAATATAGTGGTTTTCTCAAACTCTCAGATATTGCAAAAAACATTTGGTGACTGGTACCTAATATCGCAGTGATATTTTGACTTTGATTTAGCTGAAAGCCCTCTCTTTGTGACTTCTTTCCAAGGCGGTATTTTTTTATTATCATTAGGCAGCCGGGTTTTCTTAACCTCAACATATGCCTCCCATAAGGATCGCCTCTTATACGTATAATCGATTCCTTACTGTCCTTTTCTATGATATTTCGCCAGATCATTTACCGCTTTCTCTAGCTTTCATCACAACAAATCCTCCAGTATAAAGAGGAGTCGGTGTCTGCTTACCATCATATTCTGGCTTGTCACCGATGTATAGTATTAAAAAAACCGGCCAAGTGCGACTCTGGCTCCAACTTTGCTCATAAAGGTATTTTGATGATTTAAAAATGTAAATAACTTAAAAGAGTGTTGTTTCTGAATGTGCAATTCAAGCCCTTTATGAACCCCCGGCGTGGAACGCAAAAGAGGGGTGTTTTAAGTTTAACATGTGTATCTGTTTGTCTGTGGCATCCTAGCTTTTAAACGGTTGAACTGATTTGAATGCGGTTTCTTCTATTAACCGACTTCAAGTTTTCAAAAGAGGAGGTTATCAATTCGGTTGTATGTTTTTTTTTAATGTTTGTTACTCCATAACTCCGTCATTTCTTAACCGATTTGCAAAATTCTTTTTTTGATTGTAAGTATATATATCCAAATTAGTCCCGTTTTTGTCAAAACGCAGTTCTGATGATGGGGTCCATGAGGAATTGAAGGAACTCCTCAAATCTTTAAGGCAAACATATAGTGTTTTTTATGTTTTTATCAACAAGTCAAGCATTTGCATCCAAAAATGTGACATTGGATGAAGTGGAACTGCTGATGATGATCAGAACAGAACTCTTCAACGACGAAAAGTTCACGTTTGGCGATTTGTCCTCCTAGTTGTGTTTGTTAAGCAAGTTCTATTTTCACGATTAATTTTTGTCATGCTCGAGTTCTGATGATGGGATCCATGAGGAATTGAGGGAACTCCTCAAATCTTAAAGGCAAACATATAGTGATTTTTGTGTTTTTATCAACAAATCGAGCATTATTATACAAAAATGTGACATTTGATGAAGTGGAACTGCTGATGATGATCAGAACAGAACTCTTCAACGACGAAAAGTTCACGTTTGTCGATTTGTCCTTCTAGCTGTGTTTGTTAAGCAAGTTCTATTTTCACGATTGATTTTTGTCATGCTCGAGTTCTGATGATGGGATCCATTAGGAATCGAGGAAACTCCTCAAATTTGAAAGGCACACAAATAGTGATTTTAGTATTTTCATGAACTAATCAAGCATTTTCATTCATAAAAGTGACATTTGATGAAGTGGAACTGCTGATGATGATCAGAACGGAACTCTTCAACGACGCGTAGTTCACGTTTGGCGATTTGTTCTCTTCGTTTTGTTTGTCAAGCAAGCAAGGTTTTTCCATGATTTCATGAGGAATTGAGGGTACTTAGTCTTCTACCATTATAAATATACGTATAGCCATTTTTGTATTTTATTGTATGGAATCTAAGAGTGCACCATCTAAGATTAATAATCTTTCACCGGACTCCCCCATTGAAGTCGGTTTTTTTTTCTTAAAAATTATTAGTAAGCAGATTTTCCAGCAATGATCCTTAGATATGTTTTATCAAAATGGGTTTAGCCGTTTTTGAAATAAATCAAAGTTCGATTTGAAATGAGAATGTCTGGGGGTTTATTATCTTTATTTGGTAATTAATCATACAAAATGAAAAAAAAGAACAATGTTTACATTTTTCTATTTCTATACACGCGGCTTAATTTTGTTTTTATTTATTCCAAATTGCGTAAGTAGATTCCCGAGATATTTAGTGATCAGAGTCACACCATTCCTTTGTGAGACGGAATCCTAAAAAGTCATCGATCCAACATGTGGGAGATCTTCGCTTTCCATGTTAAAACACCCAACTGTTTTATCATAACATTTACCCATTACAATGTTTTCAGAAGCTATAAAATATTAACATATTCTTCAAGAGTACGTAAAGGCACTTTAACATTACATTATACAAAGCAAAAGTTTAAGCCTAAGACAAATGGAAACCGAAGTCCACTTCCCCTAGCACACAAGTACACATATCTGCATACGATCCTTCATCTCGGCACGCATCACCGAAGTTTTCAAACTTGCATTAGTTCCCATGGGGACAGTACTGTACTAAACTTCAGCAATCTCTTATTAACACGATTAAAACGATCTAAAATAAATCTTAACACAACCTCGTACGGTTTCATTTTGATTGGGATTAACACGGGTCATAGAAGGTTCTGAAGGCTGGGTATCAAAGAGTTGTAACTCAAAATAGATGTTTCACAAGAAGGGTCCAAGGCGGATGTCTTAAGTGAGCCAAAGGGCTTGGGGCAGGATATTTATATTCTCAATATATCCGAGTTGGTAACTCGTGTTTGAGATAGTTGAGGCTTGTCGCTCCCATGATGAGTGCTTGTGGGGTTGGAGTTCGTTACAGGTATTATTGTTGTGAATATAATATTGGCTACTCGACTATACTTTTATTGTGTCATCAAAGGTTTGTATTGGACCAACTGCAATAAGAGCGTCGGTAAAAATAAGGGTCAAAATCAGCTCATCCCACTTCCTTGTGCGTGTTCTATCGCTTGTATAATGGGTTGTGCTCCAAAGAACTGTTCGACATAATACCCACGCCTGCTTCTCGCATTCGGCAGGGTATTCATCCTCACACCTTAGAACCTAAATGGTCGCATACGGTACGGTTTCAGAGGAATTTTCTCCCTTGGACGCTCCGGTTGTAGAATGAGCTCCCAGCAGAGGTTTTCCCGAAGGACTACAGTATGGGGTTCTTCAAGAAAGGAGTGTATACATTTTTAAAGGGACGGCAACGCTCACCCCTGGTGTTGCAGGCGTCCATGGGCTGCGGTGACCGCTTACCATCAGGCGGGCCGTACGCTCATTTGCCACCGACATGGTATAAATAAAACAGTGACCGCTATAACTACGAACTGCTTTGTATCATTCGATATCCAGACCCTCGACTTCCGATTCAACTCCATTATGATTGAATCTTTCCTGAAAATATCAGCGTGCAATAGAAAATACATTCGTACCTACAGTAATGTTCTGATACCTACTAATATCAGGCGACATGGCTACATATAGTCTAAAATAATTCTTGCGACATTCTATCTCATTTCATTCTTCTATTATCGTACCTTATATAATTACCTATATATTATTTGCCCTTACATCACATCAACTTGTGTTTTGCCCGTTGTTGCTAATTTGCCGTCCCTTTGTTTCTGATATTATATCACTGAGCATTTAATTCAATAAGAGCCTTGTTGAGTCAAGAATGTATGGATATGACATTCTCACTTTCAAATTATACGCTGTCCAAACACTAAATCATAAGGTCATAATGAAATTACTATATCTTTGTGTAGGTAATCAACAATAATGAACGAAGGATTGATAGTACTCGTATTATTCACTATTACTGATAGTGTCTAAATCACAAGTAGAGCGCTCGTAGCCCAGGTACTCGTGAACAATAGGTATTCGTGAACAATAATTTAATAAATTAAAAATAAAATAGCCGTTAATAAGAAGAAGGTAATTTACATTATTATTGACAGTTTTATGCAGACAAATTTGAAGATCTGGTTCTAACTATTCGGGCATGAAGTGTCGGATCATCGGATGAATCATTGTTTATTACAAGATGAATTAGAATGTTACTTATGGCGAAGAGTAAGGCAAACTCTTTCCATACAAACTTTCTGCACGTTTTTCGTCGTTTTTGTTTGCGCTACAATTATTATTTTTGGTCAATATGCTTATTTTTCTGTTAGCTATGACTTGATGTTTTTTTTTTTCATATTTTTTGAAATAATGCAAAATTTCAACATCAAGTTCTGCGTATATCCAATACGTAAAAATAAAACTAAATGCTGTAGTGCCGAAACTAACGAATAAAACTTCCACAACGTTTGTATGGAGAATTCCTTGCCCTACCCTTCGCCTTAAATGTTTTCTCGGTAATTATGTACCATCCCTTAGTTATTGTACGTTTTATTAGTTCGAAATAATTTCGGAAAAATTACAATTGAATAAATAAATTCAGTTAATTTTTTACATGCCGCATCCAAAAGAATGTCACTTGTCGGCATGCCCAGGGAGAAAAATCTTGCGCTGCTTACTCTGATTGAATAAGTTTCGGCCATCGCTGCGCTCTAGTGTGAAATTAGTACGGACTTCACCGCTCTCCGAATTACGAGTGATGGCCGGCCAGATATTTAACCGATTTCTAAAGAGGAGGTTCTGAGTTTGACGTTTCATAAAAATGCTGATTTGAATCGGTCAAATACCGTATTGAATTAACGGTCGGCTCGTGAACTCGTGAGCTTGGAGCTTTGAAAGAGATACGAGGACAGTACAGCCTCGTCTTAACGTGGCTGTGACATCAACTTCTTGTAATTTATTAACCAGGTAATAATTAAATCTCGGAAATATATTTGCAGGTTCGGCTAATAGTCCTGGACTTGACCTACAGGAACCCACAGCTAGTTTGCGTATGGAGATTTTTTTTTTGCAAAGTTTGATAGTAGTCTTAGTATGAATTTTAGACTTGGACGGACATCCGTCACCAGGGGCGCTACCGCGAATAGAAAACGAAATATATATTATCAGTCTCTCTGTCGCACTAGCATATTTGGCCGTCAGAGAGGGAGATACTCCGTTTTCGTATGACCTCATATTTTTTTTAAGTGCGGTATCAAATGATAGGGCTCCAGGAGCTGATTTTAAAAATATAGCACACCGTTTTTTTTATAATCGGCACGAGAAATCATGCTTTTTATAAAAAAAATAGTAAGCATACATATTTTCCATTTCATTTCGTTAGATATGAGGATATAACGAGTTATCGGCGTAAGTTTTAGAAAAAATCATTCAGCCGTGTCTGTAAAGAAGAGCCCAGACTTGGTGTTTTTAAAAATGATTTTCATTTTTTTAGAAAACTAGATGAAAGCCCGGCTTCGCTCGGGTGAAATAAATAAGAAAGAAATAAACAAAACATTTATTCGTGACAGTTATGCAAACGACGAAAGAGTGTACAAAAATGTATAAAATAAAAACATTACAACAACGGATTATGATGAAACTTCGAATCGTATAGAAATATAGTCTGTAGTCTGGATTGGGAATAAAAGTATGGAATGGAATTATATGGAATTGGGAGTAAAAGATTACGCAAACGACGTCACGGGCAAAGGCTTTGCAAGTTAATCCTAAGCATTTTTATAAGGGTAGTATTTAAAGGCACATAAAAAATTTGACACCGTAATCAGTACTGATTTGTATAGCTAAAATACTAATCGTTCATTAAAATTCAATTCAGATGTGCATTGTTAAATATTGATGTGCCAGTCAGTATTTATGGTGCGAAGTCAGAGCTGCTAACGCGAAAAACAAATGAAGTTCGTGTATCTCCCTCTCTGTCGCACTTGCAAATTCGAGCGACACAGAGGGAAATACACGATGTTCGTTCGTTTTCGTTTCGCGATAGCAGCTCTCTATTCTCCGCCAAATTCTACTCGGTGGGGCCCTTTACACTCAATATTATCGCGATTTTTAAAATTGTATGGGGTCTGTTAAACGCTTAATACTATCACAATACTGGTGTGTCAATATTATCGTGGTTTTCAAAATCGTATGGATTTCTTTCAATATTCATTGCACGTGATACGGATCGTGATATGAGTATATCGCGTGATAATAATAACCATATAACAGGCCCCTATGGATGTTGCTTCAATACTCAGTGTTTCACGTGATAATAATAACAGTTGGTAATATTTTCTCCAATAAATGGAAGCTATTTAACAACTTGTTCCGTTTTGCCAAAGGTATTTCACATTCCGATACGCGCACCATCCAGGAATAGGAGCCGTCAGACCAGAGGGCCTACCACGATCTGAAAACGAAGTATTTCCCTCTCCGCGCTCGAATATGCAAGTGCGACAGAGAGGCATATATATTTAGTTTTCGGTTGGTAGCACCTTAGTCCGAGCGTGGCGGACGGTCGAAGAAAGTCAAAGAACATTCCGTGTGTTGTCTATCACACATATAATTTTTTAGCTTCCCATCGACCTATGAACTTGAAATTAAGTGATAATGTTTATTATGAAGTATATTTTACCAAAAATATCAACATATTGATAAATCACATTTGTTTTTTTGTTGTACGGAACCTCAGTGTGCGACTCCGACGCACTTGGCTGGTTTTTATTACATTTTGAATTTTATTTCTCTTATAGTAAAATACCCTATTCGTTTTAAAGTTGACGCCTGAGGGCCTACCGCGAACCAAAAACGAACTATCTTCCTCTCTGTCGTTCGAATATACATGTGCGAGAGAGGCAGATACTTCGTTTTCGGTTCGCAGTAGCGCCTCTAACGTCCGAGCGCGGCGAACGGCATGAGGGTCTACTCCGAAATTCAAAATCCTAACTTCGTATGGTGCCGTCCCTTTCACTCTCCTGTCATAGACTATATGAGTGAAAGGGACGGCACCATACGAAGTTCGGATTTCGGAGTCGTCCCCCAGTACCACTAAGTTATAAGATAGAGCGAGATAGGGATAGAATTTTGCTAGACGTTTAAAAGCCATAAGTCACCTAGTAGTTTGTCACAAACAAAATAGAGACGCAGCTTTAAGGTGGCGGACAGACTCAGCAAACATTCAAGTGGTGTCCTTTACACGATTAATATTATCACAGTACTGGGGTGTCAATATTATCGCAGTTTTCAAATTTGTATGGATTCTGCTTTAATATTCACGTGATACTTATCGTGATATGAATCCATGTAACAGGCCCCATACATTCGCTTTGAAGGCGGTTGTTGTGACAATCAGTCTAGCTAACACGATAGATTATACCGTTACGTTTTATGTGACGTTTTAATACATTTCGCCCATATAACGTGACGGTATAAGTTATCGTGCTAGCTAGGCTGATAGGTGTATAGAACGCTTGAAAACTACAAAAACAAAACGCTGCAGACGCGGCTAGCCGAATCCACACAATGGGCGATAATGGCCCATCACCCAGAACGTAGCCCAGCAACCTGGCCAACATACCGGACGCAAAAATAGTTCACGATTTTCGAACGTAGCCGACACTGTCAACCAACAAATTTAATATAGCAATATAGTCTGTGGGCAATATGGTCGACGTTTTGTCATCAAATTAACACTTTTAAATGCAAAATACGCGACAATCCGAATTTTGCGGATGCATATGTTCAACTCAAAAATCGTTGTTTTTATACGTTCTTCAATTTGAGACAGGTCTCGTTCGGGTCTACCGTACCCCTGCACGAAATTATTAATATAGAAGAAGAATTTGATACCCAATGATAGGCTTCTGAAGAAAACATGTTTTTTTTATTGATGACATCTTAGCAAGAAAATGTTCCAGGTAACGGATGTCTACCCAAGTCTAAAATACTTGCTAAGACTGCTACTAAACTTTCACGAAAAAATCTCCATTCTTGAACTTCCCCACAGGACTGTAGGTCTAGGAGGCCAATTCTCGGGCCGTTCGAGATGAAGTCTATTCAAAATGATCAATGTCTATTGAAAAGTTTCACCAAAATGACGAACACAGCGAAATTTCTTATTCTAGGGCACGATCGAGATTGTGTCGAACGACGATCTCAATGTCTATACGCGTTCCGTTTTTTTCGATTCTGTTAGTTTACAATCAAGTATATGATAATAAATAATTTTATAAGTCTTTCCACTTAGTTAAATATATTTTATATCAAAAACTAGTTTTCTTAATTTTTCAATAACCTACAAAAAATTATGGTGATTTAACACCTCAAACATATTTACGAGTATTTGCTCGTTTATTACTAACGTGAAATGGAACACATAAAAACTGTTCTGACTTCACAGTTTTGAGTCAAAGACAATTTACAATATTTGAGAGCTGTCAATATTTTCCGCCAACCGCCATTCCACCACTGAGCGTATCAAAAATATTTAAAAGTCTTTAGCCATTAAACCATTTAAATGAATCAACATATTTTTGGCAAATGTGTTCATTTTGTGCTGCTGTAAACTGTAGATCAAACACTTAAGTTGACAATATTTACCGCCACTGGCAGATCAAATGTCAAAAAAATTGTGATAAAACCATCTCGATCGCTAATGGCCACTCGTTGCATCTCGAACGCTGGGAGTAGACATATCTCGAGTGTGGGATTTCGAGAAACCATAAATGGGTTTTCGACCGACATCCGCCATTTTTTATCGAGATATGTCTAATAGAAATCATCTCTAACGGCCCGAGAATTGGTCTCCTGGATTAGAACATAATAACAATAAACATAATAAATAATATAGCTCGCCGTCCGGCGCATAAACTGCACTAAGCATGACTGCAAACTGAAAGTAACCTCAAAATATATTACGTATAAGAAAAATAAAAAACCGCCTCTCAACACATTACTTTTGTAACCTTATACTAAAACTGCAAGCATAGACTATCAACTTTGCTCAGCCGTCCACGATGACCCTTTGAAATGCGACTCGTTTTTCTTACCACTACCAGCGCTAATATTCACTCAACCACTGCCGTATTACAAGTGAATAAGGTTTATATTTGGGTTTTATGTGTGCAAGAGAGGGAAACTGGTGATATTGGCGTGATCACGAGGTTGACACGTGGGACGAGCGGGCAAACTTTGGCGACAGCGGACTGCTCAGAGCTCGAATAATGAAAGGGAATATACAATATATATTATATTTAACAATTGTTAAAGTCCTTGTTGTTAACACGTTTCCTGCTAATGACACATGTGTCATTTTTGACGCAAAATATAAAAGGTTGGCTGTGCAACGAATGTATTAATTCAACCATATAATATAGGTATACTCGTGTACTGTCAATTGCTTTACTTACTTGCCTATTTATATGCTTTAACCATTTGTGCACGGGCTGTTATTCACCAACCGACTCGTCCACACCTCTCACTTCACCCGTTTTTATATGGGAACTGTCAAAATTTGACAAATGACATTTGACAGTTTCCATATAAAAACGGGTGAGGTGCGAGGTGACAGGTGAGGGAGTCGGTTAGTGAATAAGAGGGCAGTCAAGAGCAAAATCATGGGTGCATACAACTTACTAAAAATGCCTTCAAATAACTATATCCTAAGCTGTCGGCGAATAGGTATCGGTCGGTACATATTTATGAGAGATTGACAGTACACGTAGTACCTAACATCATCATTTGTCGGCCTGTTTAGCCTAGTTGGTAGTGACACTGCCTCCGAAGCTAGAGGTCCCGGGTTCGAATCCCGGTATGGGCATTTGTTTCTGTGTTGAGCCTGAGACTTGGATGTTTTCTATGTATTTAATTATATGTCTATTAAATATATAGTCATCTAGTACCCATAACACAAGCCGTTATTGAGCTTACTATGGGACTAGCTCGATTTGTGTAAAAAAGTTGTCCTCTAATATTTATATTTATTTATTCTTCATTCATTGCAGGTGAGGGCCTTTCTACACGCGAGTACAATAAACATATCGCTTGCAACAAATTTGCGTTCAACACGTTTTTAAAGCAAATACCCTGTTATCAACTTATCATACTTGCAAATCATTAATTCTTCTCGAAAGTGTTATTTCCCAAAGTTTGATTGTTCCATGCATAATTATCAAATCTTTAGAAAAAGACATATGTAGAGACCGTGACCGGGTGGTGCTAAAAGTGCATCAAACTGGCAACCGTACTGTCTTCTCGAAGATCTCACGGTTCGAAATGATTGCCATACGATAAAAAACTGTAGAGAGACACAAAAAAATCGAAGCATCTACACATCGGCACAACCCCTTGTTCCCGGGAACGCGGGAAATGCCATAATATAGTGACACATAGTAACATCATCATTCACCGCAGGTGAGCGCTCCGCATTCCGCGCGCGCCCTTCGCGCGTGTTGACTCGTGTCGATATCGTGACCCTGCCTGAAATAGAGAATCGATACACAATTTAATTTTAAAGGTTTACGTATACTTTATTAGTTTCTTCAAACTTCAAATATTTCGTCGTGACAAGACAAAAGAGTACGGAGTTATTTACAAATAACAAAGAAAAACTAGGTGTAGAACTATTTTGTATATTGTTTTCAAAATTGTAGGCCAAGTAGCTGATAGAAGGGGGGTGTCAATATTTGTCTATTTTTTTAACAACTTCAAAACGATTTATCTCACAATTATACAGAATATATATTTGAGATGCTCACAAGAAGACCTTTTATTTGATATGTTACACGATATAGTTTGGAATCATTTTCTTAATTCTTTGGGTCGCCGACTTACCTATGTGTACTAAATTTCAATTCAATTGGGCCAATGGTTTCGGATCAAATTTGCTGTGACAGACGTATTGCCAGACAGACGCACGAGTTATCCTATAAAGATCCCGTTTTTTCCTTTTGAGGTACGGAACCCTAAAAAACAGGAAAATGGACCCCGTCGCAAATAGAGACAAGCGCTAGGAGGATATCAGCATTGAAATTTGGCACAGGATTTTTGATTGTCGCTCGCCATCAGATTTATCGAAGCGAATAAGACACGCCTCTATTGTTACAGTGTTAGGGTACATGTTCAGATACTTTAGAGCACCCTGAGGAGTATATATATATTTGATATTGGCAACTGCACTCAGTTTGTAACAAATACGATTTTTTACTTACTGCTTTTTTTATTTAATTTTGAACCTTATATTATCATCTCAAAGTCACCTTTGCTATGTGACTTTGCCTTAATATGACCTCTTACTCTTTAATGTAGTCATAATAATCATATTAATGGTCAATAAGGAAAAAAATCTTATTTACACAAACTTATAAACGTATGTGACATACATAATTTATCATCCTCCTAGCGTTATTCCCAGTACAGTTGCATCCTGAAGGATGCCTGGGATCCGCTACCTAATCCCAAGAATTGGCGTAGGCACTAGTTTTTACGGAAGCGACTGCCATCTGACCTTCCAACCCGAGGGGGAAACTAGACCTTATTGGGATTAGGCTTGTCAAGTGAGTGGGCAACTTGACTGTTAGAGGTTCTCAAGCCGCCCGGAGGCCTCTAACTTGGCTTAACGACTGCTATCATAGACATCAACCGGGATCAACGGCTTAACGTGCCATCCAAAGCACGGGAGCGCTCAGTTAGTAACCACTCAAAGCGGTCACCCATCCAAGGACTGACCTCGCCCGACATTGCTTAACCTCGCATACCGCACGCGGTACGCGGGCGCCGCTTGGCCATGAACGCTCCTGCAATTTGACATACATAATTAAAAATATTATTATAATTGCAAGTAATGATCGTACTATCTACTTATCACCATCACGTTAATGTTGGTGAATCATTAAAATGACAGTTATAGTAACCCAACGGGGCATCACTAGAGGGTAATTAACATAATACAGTTTTTTTCGTATTTCATAATATTTCGGTGACGTTGGAAGTGATAAGCAGACACCGTAGTCTGTAGTCTTTGGGCTGGACACAGGGCTCACCGCACTTGCAACTGCGGTGATGTCCGATGATGTGGCCTGTCTAAGCATGAGTGTCATCGGGACGAAAATCACGCGGTTGTCACCCTGTGGCCAGGGCGTCCCTCGAACAAGAGTTTCCTGCTGTCACCCACAGGGTAGCGTCACCTGCTTAGCTATGCCTCGGGTCCCATGTGCATTCTATGAATTCCTTGAATAAAAAAACATGACATTGAACTGAGCCTCATATAGTAGGTAGGCAATTAAAAAAGAACTGCAAGGGCAGCCGATGAATGAAGTAAAAACATTGATTTAAATATTTAGACTATAAAACATGATGACAATATACCACCTTATATTCACAACGATGACTCAAGTACCTGTGGAAAACTACTGTAAGTCTGACCTCTGATTAATTGATTATGCATAGATTTTACGAATATCCGAAACAAATTGTACCAGAAACGAACGGCAAAGTGAATTCAGATAAGTTGTGAATAGTATACTTGATAACTTAAAAAGGTCGAGGAGTTATCTATATAAGCAAGCGTTCTTTAGACATGTACACAGTTCAGTTTTTACTTAAACGTCGTTACAACAAGAACTCCACAATGCAGTTAACTATATTTCTTATGTGTTTAGCTATAAGCTATTCAGTTGAAGCTGGACTAGTAAGAGATTTCGTTGGAAAGGTGAAACAAACAGCAAATACTGTGAGGCTGGATGTGCATCAAATTTGGGGAGTTGAAAATAACAACAATCTACAGCACGATAACAAAGGTGTGACTAATGGTGCGACAATGACTTTTCCAAATTCAATTAAAAAAGAAGACTCTAAAGAGTCTAAAGCAAAAGAGACTTCCAATGAAAATTTAAATCCAACTTCCATTACACTCAATTCTACGGCGGTAACAGAATACAATAAATATGACGAAACAACAACGGCATCATATTCAACGACTACTGGACAAGAAGGAAAAGAGAATTTTAAAGGAGGATGTCAGGCTGGGTACAAACGGACTAGTGACGGAAGATGTATGCCTGTTTCGTGAGGTTGAAGAACACTGTTTGAGGTAAACACAGAACTTGGAGAGTCAGAATTATTGCGTTGAAAATTTATACTTAAATTAAATATTTATAATAGTTATGGTAACGTAATAAAATGTAACTTGTACACAATTTGGTAATTTAATTTAATTGTATGATGGGATTGATGGATTGTATGATGGAGTGTGCGTGTGGTTAGTAAGTACATCAGCAAAAATTTTTATAGATCTTATACAAATATATATATTTATACCTATATATAAAACGAAGTCGTGATAGTTATAGGTACCATTTATAACTCGAGAACGGCTAAGTAATTTTTTTATGATTTTTAATTTTTTGGTTTCTTCTGTGCTCTGAATAGCTAACTATGAAAATATCGATAAAACGTACAAAAAACCTCATAAATTTTGTACGGAACGAGTCGGCGGTGGTACGAAATTTGCCAGCACAGCTAGTATATGTATATAAATGACAGATAAAATAAAAAGACAGACGGTGTTGGTGACGTTGTAATCTTACCAATATTATTTTTATTATAAATGCAAATGTTTAGATTTTTGGATGTTTGTTGCTCAATCACGCAAACACGGCTTAACGGATTATGATGAAACTTCGTATACAAAGAGTCTGTAGCCTGGATTAACATATGGGATAGGGAGTGAAAGATTACGCAGACGAAGTCGCGGGTAAAAGCTATTGATATCATAAAACTCGAGATGGCACAAAATTGACCACGTTTCGAACTGTAAATAAAATATCTTGAATACTGCCATGATCTTGTTCAGTTCATATCATGTTTGTTTACATACGTAAGCAAATACTCTTAGCTTGCGACCAAGATCATTAGTAGGATTGTACATACAACGCACCCCGGTAGACATAGGTACGTACAACCCGATGTGCACGCAACAATGCGCCCACCGTACTCATGCTAACATAGTTATCATTAATCAGAATTGTATTGTATTCAGATAGGTAATTTACGCGTGGCATATCTTCTAATGCCCCTAAATATTCAAACTTGAACTTTACGCCTTTGATTTAAAGTTGATATTGAAGTGTTTAGGTGCAAGGTAAACTGCGGATGGCAATGACAATCATTGGTGACAACCCGTAATGCTTGTTGATGGTAGGTAAATACGGCATTAATTAGGCTAAGACGATTATTGCTTGATTTACAGCTTTGGTGCAGTGTTGACTTTGATTGAGACGACTAACAAGCGTAAATGGCCTTTGTGTAATCATGAGGCCATAAACTGAGGTGCTGATTGTAAGCCATGTCATGACAGGTGAGATGAGGTAAGTAACTGTTACGTACAAAGCAGCTGTAACTTCAGAGGGCCACTGAAAATTCGATATTCTATTATTTTTTTCCGCAAGTAGGGTTTAAGGGCTATTTAAAAGTTTGTTGTTCTACAAGTTATCCTATCCATCTGATAAGAAGAATCGCTTCAAGAAACTCACTAAAAAGTCATTTGACAGTGGTCCATGCACTTAATGACGTGACAATCCACTCAGAGCATATCATACTCATACCTACATCTGTGACAATAAATATAGACAAATCGGCTAACATGTTCCGAGAAACGTATAAAGAGGGTTCAAGACTTTTACATATCGAGGGTTGCGTGGTCAAACCCGATAAGTCGCGTAAAATATTTTTTGAAAATAGAACTATATGTTAGAGAGATAGAGTTTTTATTTCAAAAAGCATTTATTTCGATTTATCGGGTTTGACCACGCAACTCTCGATATAATCCATTTAACCTGAATATTAAAAATGTAAATGGAAGCAGCATCCAAATTAAATAGAATAGTGGAGTTTTAATAGAAATCTAAGATCTACTAAGAGGTCTTAAGGCAGCAGATTTTTTAACAATTTCTATGAAAACAGTCATATACTTATTTCATGAAGATACCGGCCATCATCGATGCACTGCTTGTATAACCACCCCAATGCACAAGACGACGGTATTTTCCATAAACGTAAGTAGACCAATAGCCAATAATTATGCAGATGACTGGAGTACCACGGGGCGGTAGAATTTGCGCATGCCAATCGAGCCGCCGCGACGGCGCTATTTAAGATATGCGGACGCCTGCGATCTAGGAATGTACCTACCGGTTCGTCGATACCTAGGTGTAGGCACTGTACCTATAGACCTTATTGTCGTAGTGAACTAACTTGCTTTCTGATATTACAGCTGCATAACATATTATGTGTTTCTGCTAAGTTTAGAATAGAAGGAAATAGTGTAGAAAACTCTGTTAAAACTGCCCTTGAATGGAATTCTGGTTGTTAATGAATGGGTATTTTGACATTCTATACCTACTATAATACGAGGGCCGAAACTCAACATGAGTGAATCACTGTTACCTGCTCAAAAATTAAACTCGAAAAGGGTGGGGTTGGTATTAGGTACCCATAAGTAAGAGATATATAAAACCAATGTTAGAAAGTAGGTATGTCTATAATTAAAATGTATTGGTAATGTATGCGGATAGCATGGTTCAACAGATTTTGTTGGCCATTCAGTGTGCCAACGCCGCCAGTATCATGGTAACTTTTGACAGTTTGGAGCCATCTACGATCCGGGGCGGTCGTTTATGTTAATATCAATTATAGTTTATTTTTGGCAAAGCCTGTCGTGGATTTCTTCTTTGATGTGTACGTGACGAAGTCTAGCGCTGGGATGTTTCTATACGCACCTAACGAAGCCTACGTTGCAGATTAGAATTTATGAACCATTTGTACCGAAATATACATATATGCCGTTACCCTACACGTGACCCCTGGGTGGTGCTAAAAGTGCAACAAAAACTGGCAACCGTACTTGTCTTCTCGAAGATCTCACGGTTTGTAAATAAATGCCATACGATTAAATTAAAAAAAAAACCGAAATATTTTTTTTTCAAAATGTCGGTGTACAGTCAACGTTTTCGGCAATATACCTATATGTATGTACGTTCCCAAAGGGACAAAAATATCCGTACACTCTTACCTCCTTGTCATTAAAATCATGTTCGCACAATTTCTCACTAAGTGCGTATGGATATTTTTGCTGTTGACTGTATTTGATGGGATCCGATTGCCAAAAATAAGAGGATAAAGTAGATAAAATTGATTAGAGAATCTTAAGAAATTGTTCGTATTTATTGGGCATAGTTGGTTTCGGCAGATTCATATTTATTTCTCAGCATCGATGTTGATAGCCATAGTCCCGGTCCGCGGAGACCTATAAATCTTGGTGGACAAAGAAATGATATATAGGAGTGCGTGGGCGTCGGATGATTTACCGGCAAAGGGGCGCGGGTGATGAAATTATTATTAGACACACATACAATTGTATCTCTATTCGATAGGCTTCAGAGTTATGACTCTCACATGTGATTTGATTGCTAATTTACGTCTGAAAACCAAGATCAGGCAAGTAGGCTTAGTTTTTTCGGATTAGGTAGGTATTTAATACACGCAGTATAGCCAATACAACTTAGTAGGTACCCAAGAGTTGATTAAATATGTAGTTCACCTCTATTGCTAGGACATAACATAAGATTGCTAGTCTCAAGTATTGGGTAAGTGTCGATAACTGGGATGTTTACCTTACCTACTTGATAGACTCCCAAAATGCTGTTACTCAGCGTAATCTGGTAAGAAGCTGGAGCAGCTCGATTGCTATTAAAGGATTAGCGACGGCTACAAAGCGAGGGCATTTTGCCCCTCCGGCCGGCCTGTCCAGTCCCTCCCAGTCGTGGGGAGGTGTCCACAATGGCATAGTAAGATGTAGGGTTGTACTAAATTGTCTGTAATTGTAAGCGGTGCTCGTTAAAATTTGATTTTATGAGTAGAATATAAATAGAAGACATTTATTTCGAGTACCATAAGACTCATACAATAGAATTTTTAGTAAGTTTCATAATCTTATTGGTAGTGTTAGTACCTAATTTTAAAGTACCTCTTATTTTAATATTGTATAAAAATTAAATTGTAAATAATAACTATTTCAATTAAATTTTTATACATGGTATGCACTGTTGGAAACATGTATTTCACATCAGTGTCTGTGTGTCGCGTATTTTCACATGGACAGTCCAGCCTGTCCGCTATCAATTTCAGGATTGGGTTGGGGCTGGGCCTCACCCGGCACACCAAGGATGTACATCGCTTGCGCATGGCCACATAAAAACAGTCTCTACGCACTTCTGCGATCAGCCGATCATCCCTGATGCGCTGCAGAAGCGGGGCAGCCCCACCAGCACCTGGAACGCGTTGTTATACTGCATAGAAGTTTCTCTGCAGCTGACTGTACGTCTTCAATTACCGAGCCTTAACACTGTAATAGGTTTAATATGTTCCCTGTCCCTCATACAAAGGGCAAAATTTGCTTGTCAAGTTCACTTCAATATTTATCGTATTATGTTTATTTTTAATTCATTATTGGGTTAGTGGCTATTTTTAGTAATTCTGTTTTTTTTTTGTGTTTTTACGTGTATCCATAGGGCTTGAGATGATTTAGATAGGTATGCTTTAGATAAGAAAAAAAAGAAAAAGCTGAATGCAAAATAAGCTGGAAGTAACTCCACCGACAAGTGCCAACCTCTTTAATTATATGATGATGCTTTAGATACCTCATGAGAGATCTTGCTTACGTACAAGGAATGGACAACAATGTATGGAGTCTTACATAGGTCTTTAAATCTACTTCATTTCGTTCTATGGGCACCAAGTTGAATTCCATTGCAGAACTGAGATACCTATTCATATTTTAATCATAATGACTATACGTGCTAATAGTACATTTAAAGACTTATTTAATGGCCTATCAGCTTTGTTGGTTTTAGGACCTTTTTAACGCATTGTCCTTTAGATTTAGATTGATTCATCGGATTCTCTAGAATTCGGTAATCATGCATCCTTTTGAATACATAGATTCCAGGGTAACACAGTTTTGGTATACAAATGGATACACTGGATAGGAAAAGTGTTGAAGCAAGTACTTACTTAAATAAATGATTAATGTCCACTGCAACGCATTATAGACATGCCTTAAGCCGGCGGCGTTAGCCTCGGGCGGGCGACCCTCAAGACTTTTGTACATTTGCATAGCTTTACAGCAAGCTTAGCTTTTTTATTTGGTCTCGCCGAGTTCTTATAGGATAAAGGAACCTCTCTGTCTCGTGATTTTTTGCACTCAACACTACTTAGACCTTTGTTGCTGTTTAGTAACATACTTTAAATATATTCAAACTATTTATTTTTTCCTATTTCAGTTGGTTTTTCTTTCAAGAATGTTTGTAAGCTAATCTGGCGGGAATGGGATCGGTTCTTTTACAGAAAAACATATAATTTACCTGTTTAAGACGAATCTAGTAATCTATACATATAATAAAGCTGAAGAGGGTCGAAAGTCTGTACATGGAAGATATTCGAAAAAAGTTGGCTGGGTTCCAAAAGTTTTTAGAATTTTTGTCTGTTTGTCTGTTTGTCTTTACTAATCTGTCGAGTAAATACCCGGTCAGGTTTTAGGCTACAAAAATTATGCAGATTTGGGTTAAAAGGTGGTATAAAGAGGGGTTGAATTTTGTATGGGAACTCCTATAATCCATGAGTTACAGGTATGAAAATTGGTAAGCATATACTTGACAACAAAGGAAAAACATGCTCATTCAAAACTTGTGTAATCTTAAGATAGAAACTGAAAAAAAACGTGGTGGCTCGGTCTCTTCAAATTTTGAACACTATTATGATTTATTTATTCCATTAAGAAACTGTGACTCTAAACCCAAATTTCAGTCCCATTTTCTAGATTCAAAAACTACATATATAACTTTGTAACCCTATATAAAACATGCAATTACAATGTTACTTTTGCCGTTCACTTCATGTCCACTCACTTTATACCATAATCCCACTACTTAATATTATAAATGCGAAAGTTTAGATGTTTGGACGTTTGTCACTGAATCACGCAAAAACGGCTGAACAGATTAAGATGATTTGTATGCTATAGTATATAATCTGGATTCACTTACCTATACATATTATGAGTGTACTTTTTATCCCGATGATTTTCCATCAAAGGGATATTAAATCGGGGATGCAAGTAAGGTCTATGAAACGGGGTGGTTTAATCCTCATACGCCATTCTACGATTTAAGTTTCAGCCAATTGGGAGTATAACAGCGTGTCAAGAAATTTAACTTAAAGCATAGCAGAATTGTAAACAACTTGACGATTCCACCACCACCACCACCACCACCACCTCAGCCGAAGGACGTCCACTGCAGGACATAGGCCTCCTAGACTCTATTTTTGAGCACAACCTTTTCGCAATTAGTTCTACTTTGCGTGTACAATAAAATGCATTTGCGATACTTTTAGCATTGTTTTTATTCATATTCTTAAATACAAAATCGTCGGCGTACCATTTAATTTTGTCGTGTGTTATTTTTTACGTAATTGTTGACCCTTCACACCATAAAAACTGTTTGATATAAGAGATCACTTGAGCTGGGCAACCCAATCGTCAGCATAGACAGTTGGAGCATCTTAGATGTACACTTAGAAGAGGGTCGAAAGTCTGTACATGGAAGATATTCGAAAAAAAGTTGGCTGGGGATACTTAGAATCGATAACAGAAATCGTTTTAACAGTTTTAAGAATTTGTGTCTGTCTGTCTGTTTGTTTATATGTCTAGGTATCACGTGAAAACGAACGAATGGAGTATAAATTACCCTCATTAATATGGCGACTGGATCTTCGGCGACGACATAGCTCGGCCTTCGGCCTCGCATGCCTTGCCACTCTCCTTCGGCTTTTCAGTCATCAACCTTACATGAAGATATGAAGATATTGTTGTTTGTTCAGGTTGTCCCTGCGTCGTATTTATTTTGATAATGCCGAGGAATTTAAATATGCATAAGAGCTACAATCCTTGCAAATCATGAAGCTGGCTATGATACTAAGGGTGGTATTCCACTTTTCCAATATCTTTGTCCAAGTTTTTTGACGTAGGCCCATTCCACTCATCCAATATCTTAATCCAAGTTTTTTTTTTCATGCGTAGCCATATTGATTTAACTGTCATCGGAATCTTTGATCAAATATCGGGGTCCCATCCAAGTTTGATGAAATCATCAATTTTTTTTGATCAAAGATATTGGACAAAGATATTGGATGAGTGGAATACCTCCCTAACGAAATATCTAGTTGACCTGTTATTGAAAAAGAGCGATATTTCTATTTCGTTTGAAATATAACGTTGGCAGCACTGATAATTGCCTTGGTGCAAGCAAATGTCGACTTTAAGGTGAAGGACTTAGAGCGGGTTGCACCAAACCGCCTGTAATCGTAAGCTGTGTTCGTTATAATTTGAATGTATGGATGGTACAGCTACCGGCGCCATATTTAACGTTGATCCGTTTGTGATCGTAAGTTGGTGCAACCCAGCCTTTAATCTTACCCCGACTGTACATTCGATGCAAGAATTAACGTAAAGCTTTCAAAGCTTGTAAATAGTGAAGCAAAGCTCGCCTTCAATGGACGGTAAGAGCCGTAAGTAAGAAAGCTCATGTGCCACTTATCCTCTTAGTTCGGCTTTTAATTATTAATGGCTGGACTTGCATATTCATTTAGGTTTGTAGAGGATCAGGCGGTGGAAATTCATTTACATTAGGCATCGTATTTTGTTTGGTTGAGTCTAGGCTGTAATTCCATTCGTATTGATTAACAGAAGGGGCATTCCTAAGACATCGCTTTTTCATGTCATTCTAATTTTAACCCTTTAACTGCCATCGTCTTATATATCAGACAAAGTTACAGTGTAAATGACACCTTCGTTATTTATGATAGAGTTGAAAATAACTTTTTTGATATTCGGCGGTTAAAGGGGTCAAAGACAAAAGGCGCTGAATTGGGAATGAATGGCATCCCTTATCGGGGATATATCAATAAAGTACCTAAAGCGCATGCTGATTTTCGAAATCATTGTGAAAAACTGCCATTCTAGTCCGTTTAATGCGTTAACTGATAGAAGTACTGATATTAAATTCAAATAGTATTGGTTAATAAATTAATTTCATTTCATTTATTCCTTATTGGTACGTATACACAAAGTGGCTTGCGTTAGAGTGTAGGCCAAGTAAGGAATGGACCTCTTGCTTGATCTGTTTTGCAATTAGCAACAATTAAAACCAATTTAGCTCATTGTAAATTACATTTATAAAATATACATTACTATAATTAAGAAACCTGCCAAGTGCGTGTCGGGCCACGTGCAATGTAAAGTTCCGTAGCTGTCCACCTATTACATAATGCGGACTTACAAATTAACAAACTTATATATTAACCTACTATGTGTTTGACACAACTACCTAACAACATTATCAAAGTAATCAATGGAAATTGTACGAAAGTTTGCTTCACATGCTAAACGTGCTATCCAACGATACCCCATACGATGGGTTTTGCAAGAAAAAAAAATGCATGTCCACTTAGAGTGTACGGGAGGTACCTACTCGTGTTTTTGGGAACAAGATAAGATAACACACATTTTAGTTAACAGAGGAATGTTATTTTTTTTTGTAAATCCAACCTACTAGGACCTTGCTATGAGTATCTTATCACCTTTAAAACATTCACTCCAACTTAATCCTATCCCTTACATATTGTTGAAACTGAACGAACTTTCCGAAGGCGGACCAAAAGTGTATTTCCCTGTCCGGCAGAGCGAGTTGCTTTTTCCCAGTATATTAAGTTATCCCCCCGGGATAGGGCGGTATGATTTATTTATCCAGCCGACTATACATCTTAATCAATTGGCAACACAGAAAACTTATAGGTTATCTTCTCAATTAATCTCTTATTCAAATCTCGGACGCTGTCACACATAAATAACTCGGACGGAGAAAAATGGTGTGTATTTTGTTGATATTTCTATGTAATTTTGTTTGTAGAAGTTTCGTGACCAAGCGGACAATTTTCTTGACGTTAGTTATGCTTTATATGAAGACTGTCTTGTGGGTATCTATGTTAAACAAAAGGGACATACGAGTAACTACTAAGACAGACAAACAAAATAATTTTTGCTTCTGTTATTGACAATTAGGACACTGTAGACTAATTTTCGGCATTTACATAAGTATAATGAAGTGTAGTTTGGCGTTTTGGACATATATTTATGATCCTGGGTTCTTATTTATTAGTATTTTTATAACAAGAAAAAGCTATCATAGACCTACCAAAACCTGTTTTTATCTACCGAAATAAAAAAGGAGCTGGTTATAAAATAGGAAAATTTTCATATTCTAGCATTTTACTCGTTATATTGTGCCTGTTTTCAGCATTAATTTCCAAGATTTTGGCGTAAGCATTAGTTTTACAAAAGCGACTTCCATCTGACCTTCCAAACTAGAGCGAAACCAAGACTACTGAAGTGATTGAGAGATTAGTTGCCACGAGGGATACTCGCGGTAGCTCAGTTGGTTAAGAGGACGGATTCCAGAGTGGGTTCAAATCCCGCCCGGGTTGATAAACTTTTCAATTTTTCACTCTGGTTGAAAATTAGCCTATTGTATCAAAATTGCCTGATGAACAGTTCAAAACTTTGTTTATAAACGTACCGAAGCATATAAACTACAGGCAAATTTGTTGTTTGTTGTTTTTCGGTTTGTTTTCGCGTAAAGTCTTGCCAAGTCTCGTCTAATCACGCGCCCCTCAACCCATCAAACGGCCAAGTTTGACTTAAAAAGACGTTTTGTACCGAACTTGGCTTATTAAAGGAAAGTTGGCGGAAGCTACGTTTCATATCAGCCCCTAATTAATCAGGTAGGGAATCGAATAACAAAGTATTAAATTACGAACTCAACATTTTCTAATAGCATTAATTAATAGAAACAGAGTTTGGAGTTTTCTACGGGTCGTCAAATTTAATAAATTTTTGACATTTATGTCGGTACTACGACGTATCTAAGTATGTCAAGAGGAAAATATTCTATGCTCATTAAAAAACCGGCCAAGTGCGAGTCGGACTTGCGCACAAAGGGTTCCGTACTATTATCTATACAACATTAGACACTTTATTATAACCTTATTTAATTTTATTTAAAAAAATATCGAGTAGAATTTTGGTCAAGTGCGAGTCGGATTTTAGTTTTCTTAAACATTTTGAGACCAAGCGCCTGATGAAAACAACGAGCAACTATTTAAAAGTTTTTTGTATTGAAGCTCCCTTCAATATTTATTTTATTTTGTTTTTAGTAGTTGTTGTTATATCGGCAACAGAAATACATCATCTGTGAAAATTTCAACTGTCTAACTATAACGGTTCATGAGATACAGCCTGGTGACCGACGGACAGACGAAAGACAGACAAACGGACGGACAGTTTTATTAAAGGGAACCCAATTTTATTAAAGGGACCAAATAAGAAACAGGATTCACATATTTACAGTTTACACAAAACCGTTTAGAAGTATCTCTTTGTACATATATTTGCAGATCGCTTTTATGATCCGTAATAGGAGTTAGCAACTAAGAACCTTACGTAGGAAGCAACCGGATTATTAAGACGGTCCTATTAAGAAGGTATATCCTACTACAAGATGCTTAGATATTTTCGTTAATTATAATGTTAATCCTAAACTATAGGTGAAATTCGAGATCGGATTCATTGTTGGTAGTTACATAAGTACCTACTAGTGTCTATAGCTTAACAAATTTGTATTTTAGTGGCATAATAGCAAGCTTGCCATTGGTTTATGTAGTATCTTCACTTCATACTAAACATATCTTGCATTATCATAAGAATCATAAGCCAAATGTAACTTTCATCATTCTCGTCGACATTGAGATCTGACTCATGACGTCTAGCGGGCGTATGATGGTTGCCATTTTATCACTTATCGTCGTGGATAAGACGCTCGTCACTCTCGCACTCGCATACTTGTCAGAACGTGACGAATGTTTTATCCACGACGATAAGTGATAAAATGGCAACCATCATAGGCCCGCAGACGTGTTGAGCGGTTGTTCATCATGTCAGCCGAAAGACGTCCACTGCTGGACATAGGCCTCCCCCAAAGACTTCCACAATGTCCGGTCCTGCGCCACCCGCATCCAGCGGACACCCGCGACCTTTACCAGGTCATCAGTCCACCGTGTGGGGGGCCTGCCCACGCTACGCCTTCCGGTACGTGGTCGCCACTCGAGAACCTTTCCGCCCCAACGGCCATCGGTTCTACGTGCTCTGTGCCCCGCCCACTGCCACTTAAGTTTAGCGATTCGGAGGGCTATATCGGTCACTTTGGTTCTGCTGCGGATGGCCTCATTCCTGATGCGATCACGCAGAGAAACTCCCAACATAGCTCTCTCCATTGCCCTTTGGGTGACTTTGAGCCTTCTTATGAGGCCCCTAGTAAGCGACCACGTTTCAGTGCCATATGTCATCACTGGCAACACACACTGGTCAAGGACTTTTGACTTGAGACACTGCGGAATATTGGACGAAAAGATGTGCCGTAGCTTCCCGAACGCTGCCCAGCCGAGTCGGATTCGACGATTAACCTCTTTCTCGAAGTTGAACCTACCTAACTGGAAAGTCTGTCCTAGGTATATGTAATCGTCTACAACTTCGAGCGTAAAGTGTCCGATTGTTAAGGGAGTTGGTGCGACATGGACATTTGACATGATCTTCGTCTTGTCCATGTTCATCCTTAGACCAACTCGCTCGGAGGCTTTTCTGAGGTCATTGAGCATTGTACTTAAATCCTCCATGGTCTCAGCCAAGACTACTATATCGTCAGCAAACCGAAGGTGAGTAAGGTAGTCGCCGTTTATATTGATGCCTAGCCTTCTCCAGTCCAGAGTCTTGAAAACATCCTCCAGTGCAGCGGAGAACAGATAGGAGAAATAACATCTCCTTGCCTGACTCCCCGCTGCAACGGAATAGGCTTTGCGTTCTGGTCCTGGAGTCGGACTGACATCGTGGCGTTCTTGTACAAACTTTACACCACTTCGATATACCGGTAGTCCACTTGGCACCGTTGGAGAGATGTAGTACAGCCCACGTTTCAATCGAATCGAAGGCTTTCTCGTAGTCCACGAATGCTAAACAGAGGGGCAGGTTATACTCCTCAGTCTTCTGTATAACCTGACGGAGCGTATGGATGTAGTCTACTGTGCTAAAGCCTCTTCGGAAACCGGCTTGTTCGGGAGGCTGGAAGTCATCTAGCCTGCATGCGAGACGGTTCGTAATGACTCTTGAAAACATCTTATAGACATGGCTCAGAAGTGAGATGGGTCGGTAGTTATTCAGTAAAGAGTTGTCACCCTTTTTGAAGAACAGCACCACCACACCTCTGTTCCATGCCTTTGGAGTTTTCCCTTCCACTAAGACGGAGTCGAACAACTTCTGAAGGGCCCTAAGGACCGGTTTTCCACCCGCCTTCAGGAGTTCAGCTGTAATTCCGTGTTCACCGGGTGCCCTGTTGTTCTTCAGCTGCTTAAGAGCCATTCTAATCTCGTACAGGCTGATGTCCGGGAGCGGTTGTTACATCCTTACATTGTCAGTCTACCATTTATTCGCACGTAGCGATTTGCTTCTTCTTTTCGTCGCCGTGCCGTTTTTTTTAATTATAAATGGGATTGCTCTTTGCCAGCATCTAGCCAGAGGGCAAAGATGAGGCCGACGATTTCGTCTGTTTTCCTGATACAATACAATCTGGGTCTCTTCAAGACAAGAGTTAATAGGCTATTACTGAACCAGTGTGCAACATCTTAGGCCTTGTCATCGCTTTCCATCAGGTGAGACTAGAGCTAATCGCTGGTCAGTAAATCGTAAAAAAAAACCAAAACTGGATAATCTTCCTTGCCGTTTCCCTCAATCGATCCCAGAGTCTTTAGAAGAAGAAACCAAGTAATTAAAGTACCTAGATCTTCTAAATTCAATATAGAAACCGGCTTCTATTGATTCAATCTTCAGACTCGGACGTGATGTTTATCGAGTGTAAAAGCACGAATTACTCAATAAAAATAAAATGCCGCAGTATGTAATTTTAAGTGCATACCTACTTATAAAATAAATAAATGATTTCTAAAGGCATAGTTACAAGATATAAACTTAAACATGAGTATAAAATTCTATGGTGAGACATATATCCGTTCAAAGCTCAATCACAACTATGCACGATATCGGAGAGTATCTGCAAAATCACTTACTTATAAACTAACTATTATTGAGGACTTCCATCGATTTCTCCAGGAATCCATTACCAGATCTCTTCTAAGTAGAATGAGATAACTACATTATAGGAGTACTGAGGTATCATTAAACATACCTATAGGTGACATGAGAACTTTCCAAAAGGAAAACAATAAAGGCATGTGTCTTGTTGTGTGTGTGTGTGTGTTGTGTTTGTGTCTGTGGGTCGTTCCTAAATGTTAAAATTCGTGACACCAGTCACGTAGCTGACTTGTGCTTCGCTGCAGTAGAGTAAGTTGCTAGTTGGCCGGATTGGTGCACCCTCTTGAAACTTTTTGATGTTGAGTTTTAACTCACGGCATCTAATAATAAGGTACCTATAATAATGGCATTTGACCTCATTTAAAATCTCACTAGAGAAAATATGAATAAAACTTCACAAAGTCAGATATTCATCGAAATTTGTCCAAAAATCACATTCCCGAATAGTGTTTCATCTCGTTTTCTCGTGTGCGGAAGACATAAGCGTGTCTCTTACACCCCCCAGTGTTTACCGAATTTTCTGAGAGCGGTAAATGACAGGTCACTGAGAAATAAATCTAGATAAACAGATTATACTTATTTATAAACCAATGATTCGCAAATTCAAACCTGACTTAAATGCTTGTTTAATTTGACTTGACTCATCTAATACCTCCACCGCTAGCGTCACGAAAATATGACATGAAATGCGTCCGATTAATAATAGGCTAACTACTGCAATCCTTTACGTGGAGGCTGAGGCGGCACCTCGCGGCGGCCCGATAAATCAGCTCAGGGAAGCGACGATCGAGGGGACTGTGGAAACAATACCTACAGTAGGCAAGTAAGGTAAGGTTTTAAAAAGACCCATTAGACCATATGTAAAATTAAAATTTGGTAACTCAGTACAGTCAAAAAACGTCTAAGGCAGCCATTACCCGGTCAATCTAGATCGAGATCCGTGATCGTGATCAGTGATCTTGATCCTGAATGTCTGTGTAACGTGTTGGATTAACGGATTGCGATATGGATCACAATTATCTAGATATTGGCTGGCAGGTCTTTGTAAAAACCGAGCCTGTTGATAGTCAAATGTCGTTCATACGTATACGAGTATTTTAACAGTCAGTATGTAGTCGATACATATGTGTGCGTTATTGCAAAACTGAGCTTTCGATTTTTTATTACTTTATGAGCCACATCAACCAGAAATGTAGACTACGCCATGTGGAATTATGTATCACTCAACCTTAAGGCAATGCAGGAAAATAGTTCTTTACTACCAGGAAATCCCAGACTCTTTGGGAGTGCCATTGTGTACAAAAAAATCTATATAACTATTGAACCTGCGGAGAGGAGGAGATGAGGAGAACATCCGGACAGACAGACAGACATACAAAATATTTTTTGTCGAAAGCTGAAACGGAGACGCTTCGCTCGCTCGGTCAACTAGGCTGGCATGACGACCCATAATGAGTCTTGGCCTCCGACAAGAGGACGCCACTTTTCCCAGTCCTGCGCTATTTCTCGCCAGCTTGCACCGGCTCCAAGCTCACGCAGGTCCGCGTCCACCAAATCCTTCCAGCGATACTTGGGGCGACAGGGCGCCATCCAGTCGGTCGGCCCAAGTATGCTCTCTTCACCTGTCGATATATAGATACTAGATCTATCTGGATAAATTTATTTATTATTTTCTAAATTTTTTACTAAGTGTTAGGTACCTAAATTATCGGGGTGCCTTTCGTATACACATACTACATTAGGTAATAATAATAAGTCTATTTTCTCTTTACCTGAGAATCACAAAGTTCAGGCAAATGTAATAATAGTTACATGTACTATGTAAGAAAACAGAGCAGTGTAAGCCTACTGTTTTTCTAATGTCGTTGCGCGCGGGAGGGAGGCGATTTAATTAAATCTTGCATCGAACTCCTGAGGCCTGCCGCCGACCTAACGAACGCCATTGTATTTAAATAACGCGTGCGCACTTTTTGCTGCGAATTAGTTTTGATCAGGGTTCAAAGGGATGTACATACATATATACCGTCTACGGTTTGTTGTATTTATACTTAGGGTTTCAGGCCATTATTGAGAATTAAAATCAAATGGTATTTTTTTGCCAACGAGAGATCTTCGAAGTGGCCCCTAACCTATATTGTTATTTTCCCGAGATTTTTTTACAGTTCTGGATAATAATCTGAAACCAGGGTATAAGTTTTCGTTATGATACTTATGATGTTACTTTACGCTATACGTACGCTGTACGTTCACATATCCTTAAACCTTGATCTGCCTTTTCACACTTGATCTGTCTGTTAGACACACGCAAGATAACAATAATAATCGTTTAATTAAAAGCACAGTCTGTTACATAATTGACAGGGGTCTTCGCACTAGGCTTCGCCTGTATTGCGGGGAACCAGTTAAAAAACAAAATTTAATAAGTTACGTACAGTAAAACAAAGAAAAAAATAGAGTATTACATTGTACGTTTTATGAAATACAACGAAAACATAAATTAACATTACAGAATAATAAACCTTAGGTCACTTTATCTATGATATCCTCAGCGTACTTTAGTAAGAGAAGAAAATTTAAAATGAGATTTTGTTGCTTCATTGGTAGTACCAGTCCTTTAAGTTACAATCTTTCAAATCATTCCTGACTTTTGTTTTTTGGTCTGTGTATGCCGCAGCTCGGTCAACTATCTTACTTTATGGCACAAAGGGAGCATCTTGAGAAGTGCTAAGTACTAATTCTCCTCAATGGCTCATATTTCACTCAGGGGGCTCTAAATAAGGCTTTATTAAGCAAATAACCCCCAAATATTCGCTAATTAATATAAGGGTTCGCCGGTTAGGGATGTGTTGCCAGGTTTACGACTCGCGTTTTGTTGATTTATTTTAATGATATGCAGTTGTAATAAGTTTGGTGAAGTTATCTTGAAAGAGATTTAAATTTATTTTACTTAGGCTATCCTAAGTAAAGCAAATTTAAATTTCTCTCTTACTGATAATCAGTAAAACATGTTGGTGGTCGATCAAAGTAAAGGTTCATACTGAGTTTTGGGGTCAGTTAGACAACCTAATAACTTATACTACCAACACGGTATATGTGATTTAATTCCTGTACTAGCTGTACCTATTCTACTCGTACAGTAAGCCACGAGTATGTTCTGCCACTTTTTGATTCTATTATTTGTACTTTAAAGTTCAAAAGTGATAGACAAAATTCTTGGCTGACTGTACGTGAAGTATTGAGTAGGTTCGTGTTAGTAGGTAATTCAGGGTAAAGAGACGAATTTGTGAATATCCATCAAACTATTTCTATACGCTAAAATACAACATAAGCTCTAGAGCTATGTTATATTTTATCAATCCTTATGCCAAAGCACTGTAATAGTTATTTACGATACAAGGGTTGTAAAACAAAGAAAGGCCGATATCGTAGATGTTTGAGGCCCGAGCCGCAGGCGAGGGTCATAAATATGGGGCTTTCTGTTTTACGACCAGTGTTTTGTACACAATTTTACGTCACCACTTGGCCAAAAAGTAGGTTTTTCCGGACGTGCAGCGTGCGGAAAAACGCGCTTTTTGGCAAGGTGTGGTGTAAATCTTTTTACAAGCTTTTATTTAACTTGAACTGTTTTGATGTAGGTAAGTATGTTAATATTTAAGCATGTAAGTAAGTTATCATCAAAATTGAGCTGAAATTTGGTATACTTATGTAAGTTCTATAAGCTGATCTGATGATGGAGACAGAAGGTAGCCATAGCAACTCGCCTAAACTACACATTATAAACTCGCCGTGTTTGGGCTCATTTGAACCGTCTCAACGAGTAGTTGATGATTGTGAAAAAGGACAGTCGGCAAAAAGAGCTTGTAACGAAAATGTTTTTTTTGACAGAAACTTGTGTGTTCTTTAGCAATATTGGTCCAACAGAATTCTTACCTATGCGATCATACGGTGTGTTTCTGTCTGTCGCAGCCGTCACAGACAGTTTTCTCAAAAACAGCTTGACATAGAAAGCTGAAATTTGTTATTGATATCTCAATTGATGGCCCCATTACATAAATGAAGCCAAAAAGGCGTATACCCTATTTACGGGGCTCTTTTGGGGTTTACTGAAGTCATGTAATGACTGTAAGTTTCTGTACTTAGATTACAAAGATCGGATAATTTTGCCTTGGGGTACCTTATCCCCTACAATATGTATTTAGAAAAAATCGCTGACCCAATACTCGGCACCTTCAATCTAATGTCATTATACAATAGAGGTGGCAGATCGGTGTCATCTATTGGGCATTGAGGTGTCGGGCATTGGACGTACATTTACCTTACGTAGGTAATTCTTGGCGGCGCCGAGTTTTATTTTCATCCTCTTTAGAGGCAGGGTAACTAAAAACCAGTACCTTACATACGTTTAGGTACTTATATGTTGCTGTCGTGTCGCTATGTAGGCTTGGGCAATCGATATCTATATTATAGGTCGTTATAGGACCTATAACGTACGTAACAAGCACTCAAGCGCCGGTCAAAGCAACAAATGCGAGGGGATTTACATATGTTTGAGCAGTCCCCGGTGACCGGCCATTCATTATTCACACCCGGGCTTGCTTGCCCAGGGTGGGGAAGAGAGTGGAGATGACATGGAGATATACATCAACAGCCGGCGATCTACAGCAGGGGCTGGCTGTAGATTTAATGTTAAATTGACATTAAATCTACATTTAATTTATTAAGCGGTTTGTTTTCCGATGAAATCAAATTGAGGATAAAAAATTAAGTATAAGCACATTATAAAATTATCGAAAACGTCCCAATTTCATATTAAAAATTTAATTCAAAAGTTCCTCATTCTAAAAGAGAGTAAGTGACAAAAGAGAGGAATTACTAAAGCAAGTGTAGGTACTGCTGTTTTTTTGTGCGCTGTGACTGTTACAATTCAGCCTCGTGACGTCATATAGACGAATGTTAGGCTTTCTTCACATTTTCATAAACATCTTGAAATTAATAGCTATAAAAATATTAAAAAAGTATTTTGTGGTTTCTTGTTTCTCTTTTTTTTACAATTAAAATAATTAAAGCTATAAATTAAAAATACCTATCAAAATTTTATGCCCTGGGTAGGGTGCCCATCACGCAGGCAGCGTTCCCTCGCTGGATTGCGATTGCAATTCTCTACGCGAGAAAGCTGCCCGCGCGAGGTTCGCCCGTTGCCTCCCTCAGCAGCTTGCCAAGCACCTTGTGGAGCATCTGTGCGCCCCTGCCCCACGAACCAAGTGTCTCGATGCCAAACGCTACGAACTCATATTGGGCGCCGAGACAACTGTATTTAACTATTTTTTGGCGCTCCCGAGTGTCCGCCGCCGCGCCCGCATGCCTGCTGGTCAATGGGAGGTAGGACGCCGCTAGCGTGTCAGCGCAAGTGGCGTCCCACATAAATGCACACCCCATCTTCCAGGGAATTAACGACATCCCGTCGGGGCGCTTACCATTGTTCCGCACTATTTGAGGTTCCAAGGCAGCGGGAACGCCGGCACTGACGAGCGCCCTTCTCAGAATGTCGTTAATGGCAGCATGACGAGAACGGCGGCCGGCACCCGAAAAGCAGGCCCGTGGTGGCCGAGGCGGTCTACACAGGAACCACAACAAGCACAGCTGTGGTCGGCACAGAGATCAACCCCAAGCCGGAGATCGGCGGCTATGCGGAGCGTCTCAGGGTCGATAAAGGTGCCGATGTTAGGCGACGGATATGCGTGAAGCCATTGACCGGACTCCGGTCTAGCTGACGCAAGAAGCCTCGCTCGGTCCCTGCCTGTTGCAGAGTCTATGAGTGACTTTAGGGTTGAAGCTGAAGCTATGGTATCCCAGGCCCTTTGTATCTTCGGTCGAGACGAAAAATTTGATTCGGTCGAGCTAGCCAGGCATTTGAGGCCTCATCCATGCACGCAATCTCGCAGTTTGTAGCCGGAGAGGCTTGGAGAATTTTACCTGCGAGATCGGAGGTGCTATGTATTGAGGCCAAAAATGCCGGCAGAGCAATACTTGAAATTTTACGAGTACCCAAACCACCATACCTTATCGGTAAGGATGCTTGGATCCAAGCCTGCTCGCTTAATCGGATGTTCAAAATTGTTTCAATTTGAGATTTTAAAAGTAGGTCGATAGGTTGTAGTAGATGGGGAAATTTCCAAATGGGACAACATCGGAGCAGGTAGGTGAATTTTGGAATAAGTAAACAGAATTTTAATATAAACAATGCAGAATGACTGCTAATTTTGAGAAGGCGCTCCGTATGATCACTGAATTTCGAAATAGATCTACTCAGAAGGGGGGGGGGGGTGGCTTCATTGAAGATGGGCGATCCGAGAAGATGTAGGCAGTCTTTTGATACAGTTTTAATGTTTGGCGCGATGTTATTAAAACTCTGAATAATTTGAGATGCCGGAGAAGAATCAACATTATCGGAAATATATAATTCGCATTTATTGAAATTCAATTCCAGGCCAATATCTCTAGATTTATTTTTAATTTGGAAAAAATCTGCTAAGACCGTTTGCGAGTCGCCGCCCAGAGTGCCATCATCACGTACCACACGTTTAATTTAGAATTTAGACTGCGAATTATTGAATTAATTGCCAAACTAAAATTAGCTGGACCGAGAGGATCACCCTGCTGACAACCTACTGCCGAAAGGATCTCATTGTTACTGTGCATTAATTTGGAAGGACAGTGATAACAGTGTAGTAAAAAGTTATAAATTTCGGGAACAGTTATTTTTATTTCGTTCAGCAGGGTGTCCCTATTAACCGAATTAAAAGCGTTCTGTACATCTAATTTTAAAAGTACCTCGCATGCGTCGCTGTGTACGAAGGTGCGTACGGCATGAACGGCCGCCTCACAGCCACCGCGGGTGCAGAAGCCAACCTGAACGGGTTCAAAAAGATTTTCTAATTTTTTGCGTGGTAGTCGGACACAGACTTTGGCCGCTAATCGCCGTAAAGTCGACCCTACGGCGATAGGGCGCACGCCACCATCCTTTTTTGAGAGGGCAATGAGGTTCGCCCCGTAGATCACCGGTGTCACTTCTTGATAGACATCTCCCATCAGCATAAGATTAACCAGCTTTGTAATCCTAGATATAAGTTGCTCACCAGTAATACCGCTGCCATGACTGGTAAGATCAATCAGATGCTGAGGAGAAATGCCGTCTAAGCCAGATGCAGACCCTTTTGGGAACGATAGCAGAGCTGTTAAAATGTCTTTGCCAGTGGCTTGGAGGCAAGCCGAATGGTCAGATGGAGGGTCCACAAAAATAGGACTGGAAGGGCCTGGTGGGTGTTTAGATATTAAAGCGGCCGCGGTTTCCGGTGTATCAGGTGCCAGCGTGTCACTGGAGAAGAGTAAGCGAGTTGCACCCCTAAAGTCACCATCGTGAATTTTCTCCTCGACCTTCTCAAACATGTTATATTTCCTGTTTCTGGATCGAGGACGTAAATTAGAAGTAGGCATGTTCGGCGTTTGGATATTATTTTTGATCTGTTGAGTTAGAGAGATATTACTATTTTTTTGCTCGGAGACGTGGAGAATTTTGTATGAAAAAGATAAAAGATTGTACCATTCTTCTGTATTATTGTGACGAACGCACTTGTTGATAGTGTCGGTAAGAGCTTCAGCTACTGCGGATCTGGCACCACGTGGCACGCGTTTTATTGTAGGCGTTGTCTGTTTGAGCTAGCCGAGGAGAATTTGAAGCGGAGCTGTGGCTGTGGCGTTGGGTGAAGGCGTGGGAGTGCTGGAGCTTACGGAACTTGGTGCGGATATACTTAACGGAAGGATACATACCCGATGAATTAGTGATTGATGTATACGAGTATGTAGACCTCTAGTTGATGAAAAAAAATTGTTACACACACAGCACTCCATTGTAGGCAACGGGCAAGTGTCGAAAATATACAATAACGAGATAAAAGCACTTAAATTCTTAAAAATATTAATAAGTTTCTTGTTAATAAGTTAACGAAATGAGTTCAGGTTTCATTTTACTCGGAAATTTAAAATGTTGTCATTTGTTCTAATGAAAGGGGTTCAAAAGAGACTTCCGCTCCTAATATTACTCGTAGTAACAAGTTATTATGTAATAGTTTCCAGGTCATTAACAGTCAGCATCAGATGTGGCTAAGCAGTATAACACGTTCACAATTATCTACACAAAGCTTTATTCTCTTGACATTAAAGTCTGTGTGTAGCTCATTTTCAGCACTAGGCACTTGTAGCTACTTCTGCTCCTGGCTGTACAAAAGTCACGAACCAGTGACGGATCCAAGAATTTGGTTTGGGAAAGTACTTCTAGTTGGCTTGACCCCACTGATGTAAGATTTGTCTCGGAAGAACTCAATTGAGCCCTTAATCTGCCTCTATCATGGCTCTGCAAGAGGGCACAATTAGAACAGCTCAATGCGGTCTTTTGTAAGGTGAAGTACCTCTTCCGTGCCTTCCACCTTACAAAAGACCGTAGCCAAACAGTATTTCTTGCTTTGTATGTACTTATAGTTAGTGCTGTGGCTAAAGGTCTTCGCCGCTATAACAACTCAAAAGCCACTCGATTTAAAGCTAAATATCGAAATCTCGATTTTAAGCCTTATGGCGTATTATCTACAGTACAATTTCCAAAATTGATGTTAAGGTAGAGTGCGACGTGTAGTCTAAATATGCGTTGTCCACGTGACGTACACTCGTCTTACACATATTTGAGTTGAGTTGGTGCCGCAGTGGTGTGGAGTTTATATAGTGTGCGAAGACCTTATTGCGTAGACAAGACCGTAGAATAGGGTACGAGTTCTGCACATTTTATTTAAACCGGTTTGCACTTGAATATATTATGTAAGATGTAAATTAAACTTTCAAACAAAAAAAAATGGTAATTAATTGTTATAAAAACCATATTTTTAATTTAATTTAAAAAGCTAAAATGCGATCCTGTGATTGTGTGACGGCACACTGCTATAAATGATCTATCCTCTTCGCGTGCCTCTTCGAAATATTGTATCTCAATTCTCAAGTAGCGTTATGACTTCACTAGCAACATGGCTTCGTTTCGATCATTTGGCTCACAGATAAAGAAAACTTAAACTTGGCAAAAATTACATTGTTAATGAGGGGCGTAAGCAGAAAATTGCGAGCGAGAGTCTATCAAAAGCCCGACGCCGAAGGATTATCCTACTAAAATTATATATATATATATATATATATATATATATATATATATAACTATGTATGTATTCAGGTATATATTTGGTTAAGTAGTTTAAACACCTTTTTTGTAATTAGCTGTACCTTAGGATTTTTTTTGTTTTTCTCACCTAGTTTGTCTCTTGCACCTACCTTCGCTATTTTCTGTTTGGCTCCATGGTTGACTGGTAGAGAATGCCTTGAGGCATTAAGTCCGCCATTTGTACCGATTTATTTGTGCATTAAAGTTTAAATAAATAAATAAATAAAATTATAACTGCGAAAGTCTGGATGTTTGAATGTTTCGATGTTTGTTACTCAATAACGCAAAATCAGCTAAACGGATTATAATGTAACTTGGCATACATGGCTTTAGCCTGGATTAACATATAGAACACTTTTTATTCCAAAAAATATACTTTGAAGGGACGAAATAGGGACTGAAAGTTTACGCGGACGAGGTTGCGGGCAAAGCCTAGTAATGTAATTATAATCTGCTACACCTGCGTCTACTTTAACAACCTAAACACATTTGACTTTATTCTTTGTATCTTATATTTGTCTCACTTGCACTTTTTTCTTACAATGCCTAATTTAATTGCTTAAATAAATAAGTGTAGGTACCTAATACCTTACCCACTCGATTAAATAAATAGCAGATTTCATGCTTTCGTGGCCACTCCACATATGATTTGCTCCGTGGCCCCCTGTAGAGTTACAAGTAATCATGAATAGAAGGCCCTGAAACTTTTATCACTACAGTTTCCGTCAACATCGGAGTGCCTTGAAGGTGGAAAACCCGAGGTAATTTATTTTTGAAGATAGTATTTATTATATGTTTGAAAAGGGTAAAGCTTGGAACGCACAGAGCGCGGCGCAGCGTCGTTCCGGGTCCAAGACGGTTATGCGAAAAGCGAACGCGGTCCGGGGCACGACGGACCAAAAACCCGCGCAGTATTTGGTAGCACGGTAGATCGGAGGCGGCGTGCATGACATATGAACCAGTAATCGACAGTCGACAGTTTCGGAAAGATCAAAAATGCAAAACCGCCTCCGCTCCACACCGCGCTGCGCCCGCTCTGTGCGTTTCGAGCTTAAAAAGTGAAGATATTAAAACTAATGGCTCCGTGTTTTACAGCTCCATGTCTCCGCCATTATCGAAAACTGAATCGACTAAAAAATTATATACCTAATTATAAAATTGATCACTAAATTCCACGAGAATCGTTATGAGAAATACGACCTGTAGAGGAGAACAGCCGGATATCCCGCCGGACATACATAAGCATTTTTGCCCAAGCTGAAGCAGAACGCTTCGCTCGCTCGGTCAATGACAGAATGTGTTTCCACTCGCATTTAGGTAATGTGAGACGAAATACACTGAAACTTACACATTGCAACAATGTTTACTAAAGAGACAGGTGTTCATTATAACATTAGTTTGGATCTAATATACCGGTAGGTACAGGGAAATTACTTTCGAGACGTTTTTGCATTTGTAGTAGTATTTGTATATTTACAGGGACACACGTACACGTTGACGTACACAGACACACGTATGTGTGTGTGTGAGGCTGGCTACAGAGGTCACAACTACAAATGCAAATCGTCTCGAAAGTAATTTCCCTGTCTGTAATATTTGATAGGTATATCATAAATTGGTTATGAATCTAAGAGCCGCTAGATATCAGTAAGGTAGTATATATGTACAGTTAGCAGCAAAAATTACTAGGGTGAACCAGTGTTGGACACTATAAGATGACAAGCACCAATGGACACTTCATTCCTTATTCAAAGATTATAAGGTTTTAAATTGATTGTTGTATAAGAAATAAGAACTCCTAGTTTCTTTAAAATATGAATCAATGTGCTTGTCCATTACTGGTGCTGTTCTCTAGGGACGTGTATCAAGAGATAATAAAGGAATAACTACTCGCTTGCTTTGAATTTGATTTGAAGTTGAACTCTATTCACCTTGTAAAAAGGGTGTTCCTGGCAACCGGAGTTGTCAGATAAAATAACAGTTTGTATAATTTTGAGTAGATACTCGTACGGTACCTTGCTTGCGTATGTAGCTATTACTTTTGCTGTTGACTATATTAGTCATTTCATCAGAGTAGTGGTTAGGTAGGTACCTACAGTCGTGGAATAAAAATTTTCGTCATTTTTCAACTCTATTTTTATGCAATTAAAGTCGAAAAGTAACGAACCTATTCATTCCGCAACTATACATATGTACAGTCAGCTGAAAAGGAATGTGCTCTACCGCGCTACGGAATACCGCGTGGTTTTTTGGTGCGACGTGCCGGGACCGCGTTCGCTTTACCGCAAAACCGCCTCCGCCCCGCAACGACGCTGTGCCGCGCTCTGTGCGTTTCAAGCTTAAGGCTGTAGTGATTATTACATTACACACATTTTATTTACATTACATTTATTATAACACTAACAAAGTAGTATCAGTGTAGGTATGTCTGTTCACATTTACACTAGCCGAACTTACGTGCTGGAATGCGAAACTTAGGTCGCTGATCGAACCCCCGTAAGCATGACAGCTCTATGTGCGTGACAATTTATGTAGGTAGGTACAGTCAACAGCAAATGTAGATTATCATTTTGGTACTTTGTCGCACTAACATAACAATACTGCGACAGTTGGGATGCGTCAAAGTAGTGAAAGTGACAAGGTACGGTTGAACACCTTTGTACCTTGTCGCTTTAACGTCATGTTTGAAATGTCATAATAAATATCCAGCGGGTGAAAACGACAAAGTTCCAAAGTGTCCAGTTACTTATGAGGCCGACTGTACTAACATAATCACCTACTTTGCTTTGCCTTTTGCTGTTGACTATACATAGGTTACTAGTCGACGTACCTAGTGCTGAATTATTTGAAAATGGCTTAATAGCTCAACAGTAACAATTATTGTACTTAAGTCCAAAAAAATATAAAGTACCTACCTAACTGTTGAGACATGTAACTTAACCCTTTGAACGCTTTCATATTAGAATGAAGTTATCACTCAGACGCCAAGGTATCAAAAATTGATGTAACGTTTAAACCAATAAAAACAATTCATACCTAATAGACTTTTTTATGATCAAAGTACCTACATCTTCACTTCGACCTTTTTAGTGGTTGTTGGTTTGGTGGGCACGACGACACACGACCACTTTATAGGTAGGTTCTTGGCGTTCAAATGGTTAAAGGTCCAGTTATACGATAAAAATAAATCTATTCTATTTAGTTAGAGACTTGTTATTATTTATTTGCCTAAGATTCGGTCTCATAACTTGCAGCCACTCTTTCGGCATACCTTCGTGAACATGGGTATCTAGGCTCGCCTCAGGTGCACTATTCTAAGCACTAAGGATTTTTCAGCCGCCATCGATCCCGCTGCGGTCACAGCTCCACTTAATGAAATAGAAATCACTCGAAGAAGCTCCTAACCCTCTCCCGTCCCTCTCCTACCCGCCGCAATCCACCCCTCAAGTCCCGCGCGACAGAGACAAAATATATTTATACAAAGTCAAAGACGACCGAGTGGGATAGCTGTATTCATTATGAATATAATGCGGTCACGGTTGTGTCCGTGCGTCTACACGTGGTGGCTTCTATGTGTGCGTGGGGCTTTTCTCAAAGCTGAATCAATATTCCATCTTTGTGATGAAGGACGATGGCCAGTTTCGGTTCAGATGTTATCTGATTATTAAAAGTTGCGGCGTTATTTAAATTAGTTTGTATACAAACTTTTTTAATTTGGAATAGTTTGTAGCTGGCCGGTTGATAGAAATGCCATGAAAAATAAAAGAAAAAGAATACGGCCGTAAATAACCAACCGCAAGTCGCATTTCGAAAAAAGAGCAGCCGCTGACTTCAATCGATAACGAGAAGTGAATGTCTCGCGTTGTGGTTGGTTTGCGGTTAAGAGGGCGTGGTCTGCGGTTTTATTTACGACCGCCGATTGGTCGATCACCTGACCTTTGTGGTTAGCCCTGCGGTTTCTAAGATTTTCACCCTTGGAAAAATAGATAGAGGAAAATATATGGTTAGGCGGCCTGCGATTGGTCGGCCGATAATTTTGCGGTTAACCGCGGAACGCGATTCGTTAAGATAATAATGGGTTGTGTGGGCTTATTGGGAGGATTGTCGCGGGTTGTTTGAGGCGCCGCGATTGCGTTGCTGCCAAAAGGGAGGTGTTGATTCGCGGTTTTGTAAGCTAATCGACTCCCGCCAAGACCCCTTCATTGTCATTGGTCGAAAAGTCATACTCACATAAATTACGTCTTCACCCTCATTTCATATAAAATTAATATGCAATAAAAAAGTAGTTAGGTTAAAAAAACATAAAGTACGCCCTCTCTCGGTAGAGCGGCGAACTCCTAAGTTACTATTTTTAACAAAACTCCCTCAAGTGCGAACCTTTCCGCTTTCTTCACGTTCTTAAGAACGCAAACGTCTTGTAAGAAATTCCGCTCGCCAACCACCCTAAACGCACACAACGATTTCACAACCAAGGGGAAGCAGGTTCCAAATGTAAACAGTCCCTCTTTAGAACTTTATTTCTTAATCTTAAGTCTTCTTGATTCTGAGACTTTCGTTATAAAGCGTTCTCTTTACAAACGTTTCGCTTTTGAATATAGAACGCCAACTTACGCTGTTTCAGTTTTCATCAATACTTTTCCTTTTCTCAGGGTCAGTTTAATTGACTCTATCTCCACGGTCGTGCTATTGAAATTTCAACCGTAATCTCTGAAGAATTAAGTTCAAATTGCTTTGTGGCTGAATGGAAGTTGCGCTAAAAAGCGGGCAGTAACATTTTTGGCTTCTTTTGCCCTACACTAGTGTGAGTGAGTGTACGTACGAGCTGGTGGGGTGCGGTGGCGCTAGTGTGTTGGCGGTTCTGCGTGAAACCGGTAGATGGCGCTACGGGTCCTTTGTGGTTGCCGCGGTCGGCCGTCTACAGATATTGGGTAGCTTTTTGAATTACTATAAGTTGGTAAGTATGTTTTCAATGTAACGTGCTTGTTTCTTGCTAGTGTACCTATTTAGAATCGAAAAATAACTAACTATTGATAATTTGGTTTGGTAGCAAAACGGGCAACTGCGAGTTGAGCGACTGCGAGTTGTTTTAGAAAATGTATTGCTTTGCGATACAGTGATTTTTTAATTGATAGTGTGTTTTCATCCCCCGATCACCTATTTTTTTCTGTGTTTTCTTGTATGTGTCTGTATGTCTGTACACTGTAGCTCTTAAACGGCTGAACCGACTACACGTGTTTTTTTGTAATTTGAAAACAGGTTTTCTACTCGTTGCGATGGTTCTTGGACATGTTTTTCTTATCAAAATTGGTTCAGCTATTTTTGAGATATGGAAATTTTATTAAAAGAAGTCAGGGGTTACAACTTTTCCAAGTTGGTTAAAGTTAACCTGATTTAGATGACTATCGGCGGTAAATACTCTTCTTCTCCAATCAACGTACTGTCACAGTTAGCGTCATGCCAAATTCTTAGTTCGGTACACCGTACAAAATATATGGTGTAGCGAACTATTTGGCCACTTCGACTGCTAAGTAGTTATGTGACACTGACTGTACTTATCTATTTATTCGAGAATGGATGAGTAGATTTTTTTTTGTGTTCATAGCATATCGACAATGTTTCGAGGACGTTGGAGGGTTAACATTAAAGATAATAAAATGCACCAAATAAATAAAATTCATGTAAAAATTTTAAGTTCCTATAAAGAACGAATGGGTATTCGATCAAAACACAGGCACTTTCATTATATTTTTTTGTTGCATCATAATCCCTCAAAGCTTCCAAGCGATCTCTATGAATAATAACAAATAGGTAGGTACAGTCAACAGCAAAAGTAGATGATCATTTTAGTACCTTGTCACTTTCACTACTTTGATGCATCCCAACTATCGCAGTATAACAACGTTAGTGCGACAAAGTTGACTATACTAACACATAACTCTCATACGCTCATAATGTTAGATACCTTCTGAAGAGTGATATTAGTAACAGCCCAAACGTATACATAGTTGGAAGTAGGTACATAGAACCTAAATCGTTGGGTTCGCTACGATTTCAGAGGAATTTCCTCCCTCGGAAAGGACGGAAAGGAGTGTACATACATTTTTAAAGGATCGGTAACACGCATGTGATACCACTGGAGTTGCAGGCGTCCATAGGCTGCGGTGACAGCTTACCATCAGGCGGGCCGTACGCTTGTTTGCCACCGCCGTGGTATATAAAAAGTACATATAACGCGTTCTGGTCTGGTTCTGGATATGGGATCTGAGTAGAAAAGGCACTTAGTATAACATCGGTGTGCCACGGAGAAGGTTTACTCCACTGGGTACCGCTAATGGTCAAACTTTTTGTGAATGTAAAACGCGCTTTTCGGTTGCGGACGGACACGGGATCAAGTGCAGGCGAATGGCGTTGTCAATTTTAGTTTAAAGGTGAGTAGCCATGATAGTTATTTAGCCTTGATAGTTGGAAGTATAACGAGGCGTGGATATGTGATCCGAGATCCGAGTATAAAAGACACTTACAGGCTTGCCCAAAGGTAGCGCCCCTAATTTTTTTGTAACTTATGAATAAACTATTATATTTTAATTTAAATAATACACAATGACGTAAAATATAAAAAATATAATCACAACTCCGTTTTATATATTTTTAAGGACAAAAAGTGACGAACCTTTTCATTCCGCGACTGTACATAAACATCTAGAAAAGTTTGGTGGATAGATACTAGATAACTGAAAGCTAAAAATAAAAGGACTTGCAATAAAATGACCAATTGCTTTTTTTCGTGCAAATTGTCTTTAGTCTTTTTGAAAAATATTCCAGTTTTCTATACTGAAAGATACAAAATGCTTGATAAAAAGTTTGACTTTTATATGAAACACGCGGCAGTGCTCAATACTTTTGGCCAAGGTATAACATAAATCGGCCATGGACGCCGTTGATGCAGCCGAGCACCGTTGAATTATTCGGATGAGTGTGTTGACTTCGCACGATAAATGAACGTGAAACTCATAACGTTAGAAGCCACGTAATGTTAAAAGCTACATAACTAGACATGATAGTTACAGCCCCAATGTATAGATAGTAGGAAGTATAACAAGGCGTGGATATGGGATCCGGGTATAAAAGGCACTTAGTATAACACCGGTGGGCTACGGGCGAGGTGTACTCCGCTTAGCACCGCTAAACTAGCCGATGCTTGTGTTTTTACTAGTTTCCTATTTTCAAATTTACTAATTCCTTGCTTATTATTTCAATACAGTTGTATCTTCAATCCTTTTTCAATAAAGTCACAGATTTCATGCTAGTAAATTTGGGGGTCAATCTTACACAAATCGACCTAGTCCCAAACTAAGCAAAGCTTGTAGTATGGGTACTAGACTAGTATGAAACTTGCTATAAATGCACAAATAATGCCCTGGCCGGGACTCGAACCCGGGAGCTCTAGCTTCGGAGGCAGTGTCACTACCAACTAAGCTAAGCAGGTCGTCTAATAATAATAATATGAAATTAATTAATTAATTTTGAATAAAGATAAACGCTCTTTTGCTAGCAAACTGCTTTGTTAGTTTCGCGAGTTTTGAAAGTGTCAACATTATGTACTTTGTTTAAAAAAAAATCGCCACCTTCGTCTTCAATAAATGACTTAGCTAGCTTTCACCACTATTGTTAAGATTGGAAATGACAAAGTGTAACCGATACTTTGTCACTTCAGGTAGGTACTTACATAATGTTGACACTTTCAAATTTACTTACAGTAGTAGTAGTAGTCAAGGACTGGGACGTTTACCTTATTTAACGGCGACTAAGCCGACTTGTATAACCGTAGTTTCCAGAATAAGGGAAAATGCATTAGCTAATAAATAGGTAAACAAGACCTAATTCCGCTACATTTTTTACATTTTAGTCATAAAATCTTAATTGAGTCTAAATTGGAGAGCATTACTGAAAGGGAATTTTAAGCAGTCGGTACTCCAATCGAGATTATAACGGAAAAAAGACCCATTTTACCCAATTTCAAAAGACATACGACTCAATGTGTCCAACAAAAATAATGATATGCAATAACTATCCAAATACGGAATAAATTCTCTATATTCGGGCGCCAAGTGGAGCGCGCCGGCCGCCGCCGAACAAGTAATTTTCTGGACTATTTATCCGCGCTGGTCGCATTAAATCGCGACTCGCATGTTTTAGTGCCGAACCCTCATTAAAGCCTTTGTCTGAACCTCTTTGTTATTCTGGATCTACGCAAATCTACAGTCTCGAGGATAAATTGTAAAGACGTGATTAATTTTATTGTAAAAAGTTTACAGCTTTCACAGTGCTCCACCACCACCATATCAGCCCAAGGACGTCCACTGTTGGACATAGGCCTCCCCCAATTGAATGCCAAATGCCATAATCGCCACGCTTGGCATGCGGGTTGGCGATCGCAGTATCTCCACCGCATCCCCCGGTGGTCTTGGTCGTAGTTTTAGGACATGCCCGGGTCCCGGGTACAGTGCTCACGCAAACAATAAATGCAAATATAATTTAATTTTATGTAAATCGTGGTATTGTCTTCTTTTTAGATTTCCAAGAAAAGACATCCATTTTTTGCGTTCGACTACCTATCTCGTTTAATTGTAATATTTCTCGCTAATTTTGATGCTGACCGTACCCATAGTACAAGCATAGTAGAAGTTCTTCGGGAAATGGTCGATTTTGTGTAAGATTGTCAACAAATATTTATTTATATTTATATTTATTAAATATTTATTTATTTAACAGTAGTTAGTCATATAATTTTTACACAGTATTTGTATATGGAAGTATTTTGAGTGTTTCAATTCGCCAACAAACTGTCATCATGCTGTTTGGCGAAAAAGTGTGTTTTTGTATACACTGTGTAATTATTAAAATAAATGAAATAAAATAAAATAAAACCGGCCAAGTGCGAGTCGGACTCGCGCACGAAGGGTTCCGTACCAGAAAAAAGGCTAAAAGCTGGTGCCATTAAACACTTGTTTAATTGAGTTTTTTTTTGTATTTGTTGTTTTAGCAGCAACTACTCTGTTGTATGGGAACCCCCCTTAATTATTATTTTGATTTTAGTATTTGTTCTTGTAGCCACAATAAAAATACATAATCTGAGCAAATTTCAACTAACTATTACTGTTCTTGAGATCTAGCTCGGCGAGTGGTAGCCATGAAAAAGGGCTAAAATATCACGTTTTTTGTATGGGAGCCCCCCTTAATTATTATTATTATTTTGTTTTTAGTATTTTTTGTACAACATAAATACACAATCTGTGAAAATTTCAACTGTCTAGCTATTACGGTTCTTGAGATACAGCCTGGTGACAGACGGACGGGCAGCGAAGTCTTAGTAATAGGGTTCCGTTTTTACCCTTTGGGTACGGAACCCAAAAAAATATTATTATTAGTCTGCAGCTAATACCTGCTTAGTTTTCTTTGGGATCATAATATTAATAATTAGAGGTACGAATGTGCAATAGACACAAGGCATGCTTTGTAATATTTTCATACATCGTTGCGTTGTGCGTGGTGCGGAAGGCGACTAGGAAAGGGTTAAATCAGGGCGGTAATTCTGCGGGAAAATACTCATATTACATTTAACTGGGGAAAATGTGCAATATTTGAGTGAATTTGGTTTTGTCACAATTTTCCGTTGCCCATATAAGGTCGGAAGCACAGTATAAGTAATTCGAAAGTAAGCTTTCAAATTTACCTTAGGTACTTTACGTGTACTTTACTCTTGTCACGGGTCGAAATCACGAAATAAAGATACCAGGTTTGGTCAGGTTTGGTTTTTTATTCCGTGGGTCTCAATAATTGACACACGATAAATAAATAATTAACTTTACACCTCCCTAGAGAGGCAGATCCCACTCCAATTTTATTAACTACCTTTAAAATTCGTGACATTGCGTTTCGGTTAGTCATTTTATTGTGTATATCCGAACTTATTAGCTTTTATCAAGGTATCTAGACTTAGTTTCGCTAAAAGCAGTTTAACGAAAACATAAGCTTTGTTGAGAGGCTTCAAATTCAATGAACTTACTAGATTTATAAACTGGATTCAGTTGACAGCTCTTTCAGATCTCAATAATTACATTTAGATCTGAAATATATTACGCGTGCTCATTCTAACACGTTACCTCGGCGCGCTTTGAATCAAAAGCGATGAACTAAAATATACCTTCAGGTTTTGCATTATTTAGATGGTGTAAACATTCAGTTACGCCGTGCCTTCACGAGCGGAGGCTAGTGAAGGGTTGAATCAGGGCGGTAATCAGGCGGCGACCGCGGAGCGGGCCCGCGGGACCCACGTCTTGAGACGCGACTTAGGGCTGTACCAAATGTTTATTTTTACTTAACGTGTGCGTGCTAGTTTAGGTCTCAATGGCGTACACATTCAGAAACACGGTGCCCTAGCGAGTGGAGGCTATTGAAGGGTTGAAACAGGGCTGTAAGCAGGTGACCTAGGGCTGTGCCGAACGTTTTTAGAGAAGGAAGTGTTTAATCCGTGCAAATTATTATTAAGGGTGCTCGTGGCCCAGCGGCACCCGCCTACCGCGTGCGGTATGCGAGGTTAAGCAATGTGGGCACAGGTCAGTTCTTGGATGGGTGACCGCTTTGAGTGGTTACTAACTGAGCGCTCTCGTGCTTTGGAAGGCACGTTAAGCCGTTGATCCCGGCTGCTGTCTACGACAGCAGTCGTTAAGCCAAGTTAGAGGCCTTCGGGCGGCTTGAGAACTTCTAACAGTCAAGTTGCCCACTCACTTGACAAAGGGGGGTCAAAGTTGCACCACGTCCGTAGGGAGTACCCACCGTTACCCTACACGTGACCCCTGGGTGGTGCTAAAAGTGCAACAAAAACTGGCTACCGTACTTGTCTTCTCGAAGATCTCACGGTTCGTAAATAAATGCCATACGATTAAATAAAAATCCGTGCAAATATTTAAATTGCGATGGTCGGTAGTGGTCCTATTTGTGTGCCTTACAGAATAAATAAATAATAATAAATATTAGGGGACAATTTTTAAATAAATCGAACTAGGCCATAGTAAGCTCATAAAGGCTTGGTTACTAGACGACGATATATTTAAAAGATATATACTTAAATACATCGAAAACATCCAAGTCTCAGGAACAAATGTCTCTGCTCACCACAGAAACAAATGCCCTTACCGGGATTCGAACCCGGGACCTCTAGCTTCGGAGGCAGTGACACTACCAACTAGGCTAAACAGGCCGACCAAGTCCAAAGACCAATAAATGGTTATTCTTTCTTTTTTTTAGTGATACTTTTCCTCCTCTAAAATTGAACCTTTGTAAAAATAATATGTATACATTATAAACGTGAAAGCTTTTGCCGATGTTTGTATCTCTTACATTCAAAAACTATTGAATGGATTTTTATGTAACTTTGCAGTAACGTAGCTTAGAGATTAGAATATAGGCTATAACTAGCATGCGTACAAAGTCGCAGGCAGTGGCTAGTACAGAATAATGACGATTTTAGCCAGTGTTCGTTATAAGAGGGAACTAGTGAAGGATTTCGTACCTGCTTGATTGGTTCTGAAAACTCAGTGGCTAGAGCGATTGGCCTCGTATGCCAGATGTCGCAGGTTCGAATCCTGCTTGGAGCACTACATTTTTAAAACTAAGGTATCGGCAACCCTAGCCACCGTAATTTTTAGAAGGGGGCTTAAGACAGTCGTTTATTCTTTATCGCAGCCGTGGGAAATTTACAGGGCTGGCGATAATTAAAATATTCCCATTCAAACTGTTTACTGCACCGCTCGCTTGATTAAATACATTTCTAATCTCAATTCATTAAATTATTGTAAGTACCTACGTAGGCATTCATGCCCGCGGAATCAAAGAGGGATGAAATTTAGTTTGTTCTTTTATTTAATAATTTTTAGTTTATATAAAGGCACTAACTTAGAGATTAAAATATTGTATTTAATATCTGCTCTTTTACATACAAAGTAGAACCACCACCACCACCATATCAGCCATAGAACGTCCACTGCTGGATATAGGCCTCCCCCGTATTCACGGGGGGTATATGCCATAATCGCCACGCTTGGCATGCGGGTTGACGATCGCAGTATCTCCACCGCACTCCAGGGATGTTGCTGCCGGTGGTCTTGGTCGTAGTTACAAAGTAGAACAGTATAGTATATACATGTATTTAATTTATTAGGGGTTAATCTTACTGAAATCTAACTAGCCCGATTACCTAAGCTTAATAAGGCATAGTAAGCTTAAAGGAACTGACTATTTATTTTATTGAATATGCTCAAAATACGTTGATCACACAAATATTTACGAACCCACATTAGTAAAAACCCACATTTAGTAAGTCGGTTCTGTGTCTATCAAAATACAGCGGACTTTGCTTTAAGAATAAGGTGCAAATTATCTTTTAAGGATATTTGAAGTAGGTAAACATGTGTACATCACATTAATATGTGTACCTCACATTATTAAAATAATACCTGGTCTAAAAAGCATTTAGCGCTGCATTCGTTTCTGCAAAACCTGGAAACGCCTCACGATCACTTTACTTTAAATATAAGTATACTTCACTCGCTTTTACTCCTTCTACGCACATACTCATACCTTTACGGATAATGAAAATTTCGTCTAGGGATTTGCCGACTTCGCAGCACACATTTCTTTAACACAGCAAATACACGATACGCAGTATAAAAAGTCAAACCTGGTTAACGTAACATTCCCAGTGCCAAAAACCCGCTGTGTGGTGGAGGTGTCTTTTATTGAGATAGGGTAGAGAATAATATAATCTTGCGATATTTGTTTATACTTTAAGTACCGCAGTTTATTAAAGTACACTAAGTATTTGGTGTTGTGTTACTAGTGACGAATAAGGTCGCCAAAACTTCAAAGGATGGGCAATTGGGCAGTGTTAAAAGTAAACGACCTGCATTTGTGTAGCGAATAGATACGTTAATCAAATTAATGTATTAAAGGGTCGGGTATTGCAAGTGTTCATAGGCTACGGTATCTGCTTACCGTCCAGCAGTCCATGCATACCTATTTACTACCGTCGTGGCATTAGTCGGTCTATTTAGCCTATGTAGTTGGGAGTGACACTGTCTACGAAGCTAGAGGTCCCGGGTTCGAATCCCGGTAAGGGCATTTGCTTCTGTGGTGAGCAGAAGCATATGTTCCTGAGTCTTGGATGTTTTCTATGTATTTAAGTATATAACTATGTATTAAATGTATCGTCGTCTAGTACCCATAACCAAAAGCCTTATTGAGCTTACTATGGGACTAGTTCTATTTGTGTAATGAAAATGTCCCCTATAATGTTTATTTATTTGTTTGTTATAATCTGGAAACCATATTCGAACTACATAAAATTTTATGTAGATGTTTACGTTTTCATACATGCAGGAGTTAAAGATTACGAGAAATAAGACTGGTCTTTTGACAGCTGTCATCCCAGTAGAAATAATGTCATCATACATCAAAAATTACATTAATTGTACACACAGATATCAGAGTAAAGCAGATGCGCTCATTTAAGTTGAACGATTTTTGTACGTCTGATCTATTCTCACTAATGTACAAATCAGAAAGTTTGAGAGAGACAGACAAGTGACATCTGACACGTCTTCACCTGTCAGTGTCTCCGTCTTCATAACTGAAAATTGTACTGAACTGACGTTATGGTGTGTTAAGTTTATATGGGATTTAACATCCTGGTGTGCTCGCAAATCGAGACACCTTGTTAACAGCCGAAAATGATTGTATTATCTGTCGCATTCTAACTCATTTTGGTGCACCATAAGGATTAAAGAGACAACTATATGGAAAAACATCTGGCTTAATGCTGCGAGTCTGCTTTTCTCTGATGTCTGTGATTGTACACCAGTCTTATTTATCGTAATTTGTACAATGAACTCACGATACTGCCTATTTTACAAGTGTTGTGACATTAACACTTTATACACCTGTACAAATAATGACTCCATTCTTCAACACCCTAATTATGTTCATTAGAACAAAGAACTGTCACCGGAGACGAACGAGCGAGTTATTGCAATAATTGGCGTTCACAAAGGCAGGTAATTAAAAGGGTTCAGGGGAAACTGGTGATTAGGCGGGAAAAGACGCATTTCGATACATGTTTGGGTGATTTGTCACGGTGCTAATGAGTATGACTGTTTATATTTAGTAATAGTTACCTATTCTTGTTTACCTGTGTATATGTAATTTTATTCATACCTTATATTTACCTGTCGATTGAAATGTACGACATCAAACCGTGCAAGATTTAAAATGTCTGCTTGGGGGGCGGTTTTATATAAAAATATTATCTAATTATATATGAAACTTAACAAAATATATTATTAGGCTAATATTTTTCTGAGTTTAAATAATATCTACCTTATGCGTGCAATAGGTATATATATGATTGGATAAATATTTAACACTAGCGTACCTACCTACTTTAGGTACTCGTATACTTAGATGTGAAGGTTGATGGTATACCTATAGGTACGGTAGGTACCTACTAACAAGGAAAGGTACCATTGGGTACCTTTTGCTCCGAATACGACGAACAAACGACTGCGTTTCACTCACTTCACTTCGGTTATTTTATAAAGTGAAGTGAGTGAAACGATGAGAAGTATGAAACTTTGAAGTGTGTGTTTTTTTTGGAAAATATGAGTTTGAGCTTCAGCTCAAAAAGTGACAAGACCCTCTTACTTCTGTAGAGTTTTATTCAAGCAAATTGCTAGTTAAATACTAGTTTGATTACATGTAATCAATAGTTTGATTATATGTTTGTAATCAAACTAGTAATTAACTAGCAATTTTCTTGAATAAAACTCTACAGAAGTTAGAGGGTTTTGTTACTTTTCGGTACATTGGAGGACAATTTCTCCCAATAGGTTGAGTTAGGGCAGCTAAAAAAAATTCCTGTCTGTTATTTTAGACTACTCTATAAATAAAATCAGAGCCGGGCAGTGGGATCCTTGTAAATCATCAGCAAAGACAAGGGACAATAACCTAAATTAAACAAAACCCCTGACAAATAAACATAGCTAAGAACCATCCCCAAAATAAGAGTTTTGATTAAAATTAACCAAACTCAAATCGGTTCATTCGTTTGGGAGCTACGATGCCACAAAAAGACAGATACAGATGTTCAACTTATAACACCCTTTTTTGGCGTCGGGGGATAAAAAACGAATGTCATTATATGTCACGGAAAAGAAAAACGTGCTCACTGTTTAGTCGGTGGTAAGTAACAATAGTGAAGGATAGAACTGAAAATATCCCATAAAGAACAGCAACGATCAAAATTCACTTTTCTGATGATTACTAACCGGATGGTCTACTAGTAGGTACTCGTAAAACCGACCCCGTTACCGGCTTTAAAAATAATTAACGTTATCTGAAGCTAATAACAGTCTTTTGTAATGTACGAGTATATGAAAATGTAGTAAATGTTCCATAAGCGAACTACTCATCAGTATATAAGCCCTTGAGGTTTCTTGGTGAATCAATGTACCATTTGTGTATTACAGATTTTGGCCAAGAAAAAAAAACACCTGAATGTAAAAACTTCAAAGCAATATTCTTCGCTAATCGGCTAAAACTCAGTTGGCATGTCAATCAATTACTTACTTACTTACTAGTCTGGCTCGACGACCCGAAGAGGATCTTGGCCTCCGACACAAGAGAGCGCCACTCTTCTCTACTCTGCGCCACCTCACGCCAGTCGGGTACTCCGAGTTTAGTCAGGTCCTTGAGGGCCTCGTCACTCCAGCGGTATCTGGGACGACCAACCGGACGTTTTCCATTGGGCCGGCCCACATACGCTCTCTTCACCGACCGATCGTCTCCCATCCTCTCTGTAAATGATGCACTAATCCGGATTGATTAGGCCCAAAAATATAAATGTTTAAAGTGGACTGTATACAAATGACTGGTAGTTCCTCTCGTAAAATAACAGTGACTGACTGTACTCTAATTTGGTGCCACCTTGGTTCTGCTTTTTCTTATGATTCGTAACAAGTAAAAGAGTTCGGACGGATTGTAAATGGTTTATATTGTTTATCACAGATTATGTTCTCATTAAAACGTATTTTGAAGTTAACACTGTTTATAATTAATTTACTTATTTATAATGACTTTAACACTGATTTTATCTAAATCTAGGACACAATGTCTAGATTCCTAAACTTTTCCTGAGCTGAGTTCCCAACGCACTTTTCTTTCTTGTTCTGGGTTTCTTCCTTGGAGTGTCTCTTCGGTACTGAGTGAAGTACGTTGCGAACTCACCTCCTTTCTTTCGTAATGGCTGACCGTAACGTGAGCACCCTGAAGTGGTGCACGCTAAGAGGCGCTGTCCGAGTATAAATAGGGATTCTTACAAATCTCGCGGTTTTCCGCGGATTGCGGAGGCTGTGATTATCTCACTGGCCTGTACTAAGACTCATCGAGTCGGCGTTCGGTGTGGTCACACGTGACCCTTTATACTTGGACAGCGCCTTCCTAATATTGGCTCTGAGAGGGAAAAGCGTTGTGTAAAAACGACTATTCTGAATTGATTCAATCTTAAGAAATTCACTGCGCGACCATTTCTTAGTGCCTGTGATTCAAACAAGGCTTATAATATGCGCCTCAGCGCCTACTTTATATAATAAAAACCTTATTATCTCAGAGTCAATTGTTTGTGAGTTAGCTCACAAAACATGCCATTTTCATAGCGTAATTTTGATCTACGATCGATACATTTTACACTATTACACAATCTTTCATTTTATTGCGTATGGAAATTTCCAAGCATTATTGCGCAATCACTCGGATTGTGTCATAATACTTGCTGAAATGAATAAACTCGCCCTAAAGAGTTATTCCTTCCGCTTAGTGCGACAAGGTTCTAATATTTACGTAAATATGACAATATTTCTTAAATATTCCATTTTAAATAACAGGGTTACTCTTAAATTTACCTAGCTAACGTCTTATCTTTATTTGTTTCTAAATTACGTGCTAGGTACATCAGGGGCGGGTAGAATCTGTCGTCTACACTCTCCAAATAGCAAATTGAGGAATAGGGAGCTGAAAGAGCTGGTGCACATGCCGAACATAGTGGGCTAGGTAAAAGCAGCGCAACTTCGCTGGCTCGGCCATTTGGAGAGGATGTCAATCAATTACCTGAATGAAATAGAGTGCTCGTGGCCCAGCGGTGCCCGCATACCGCGTGCGGTATGCGAGGTTAAGCAATGTGGGCGCAGGTCAGTTCTTGGATGGGTGACCGCTTTGAGTGGTTACTAACTGAGCGCTCTCGTGCTTTGGAAGGCACGTTAAGCCGATGATCCCGGCTGCTGTCTACGACAGCAGTCGTTAAGCCAAGTTAGAGGCCTGCGGGCGGCTTGAGAACTTCTAACAGTCAAGTTGCCCACTCACTTGACAAAGGGGGGTCGAAGTTGCACCACGTCCGTAGGGAGTACCCACCGTTACCCTACACGTGACCCCTGGGTGGTGCTAAAAAGTGCAACATAAACTGGCAACCGTACTTGTCTTCTCGAAGATCTCACGGTTCGTAAATAAATGCCATACGATTAAATTAAATGAAATACTTTTAAACATCAACAGCATCCCGATACCTACGAGTATGTACCTAATATATTACGTGATAAATATACAATTATAGTGATGCACATTATTTCATTATCAGACAGCGAACAGTTCGTGATGTTTTCGCTCGGCGGAGCACGAAATTATTGATTTTGCAAACATTCAACCGACGAGTGATATTAATTTTGTAGAAATAACACCCATTTATTAAAAAGCTCATTATAATTTACAGAAAATAACAGGCGAATGGCCTCTTTTGTTCTGATCGATGAATGATGTAATAAATGGAATCAGAACACACATATAAACGCAGGTTCTATACTTACCTTTCTTCTATTAATTATGAAGCCTTTGCTTGTTGAGTTTTTAAACATTGATTTTGTAGAATTAGTTTAATTACCGGGACGGAAGCAAGAGGTAATAAAAAATGCAGTTGGAAAATTTAGCAATTTTAAAGACTTTGTACGAAAGCGAGCCGCGGACATAGACTCAGCGAAATAGAGAAGTGCCTTCGAAATGTGGTGCTGGCAGCCAATGGAAGACATTAAGCTGGACAGAAAAGAAAACAGATAGAGGTTTTGGATTTGGTAGGAGAGAAGAGACTGCTTTTGAGGACGATTGAGAACAGAAGAGGAAATATGTTGGGGCACCTGATACGACATGACAATTTCATAAAAACCATAATCAAAGGAAAGCTAGAGGGGAGCAGAGGCAGGGGAAGACCGAGACGTGCGTTTATGGATCAAGCCAAAGAGAAGGTCAATGTAATTTCGTATCAGGAGCTCAAAGCATTGGCAGAGAACCGAACAGAATGGCAATTACTCCACCAGCAAGAGCTACACTCTTGAATATATGATGATTATGAAAGATTTTTAAATAAATAAACATGAAAAAAGACGCTGCTTGATCATAGAAAATTGTGACGTCATTAGGCACATTTCCATGAATTCCCTACCAACTTCATACTAACCGAGTGTTTATGACGTTTCGTAAAAAGTTGCTGATTTGGCTATCAGTGAAATACTGAACGTGTACAAATCCATGGGCAGAAGCTTGTAATTATTTAAGGTCCACAAATAGTACGTAGGTATAACCACTTTTAAGAGTCCGCAGTAAGCTCGGTTCTCCATACAAACGTAGTTTCGCTCTCATTTTAAAATGGCATGCCGCAATCATTTGAAACTTTGTATAAACATGGGGATCCGGTATACCTAGGTCGGAAATTAGTTTCTGTTGCTTGAAATTATAATGGAGAAAAAATACAGCGGTTATTAAGGTTTTCATACTTTTCATACAAGACCTCATAAAGTCCCAGTGAAAAATTCAAGCAGGCTTCACATGCTCTCAAAGGCTTAGCTCAACAAAATTCCAACGAGTTCATATAATATCCAATTGTTTATCCAGGCTTATCGCGGCGTCATTTCAGTAATGCAGTGGACGTGCATTTTAGCCTGCTGCATTATGCAGCCGCGGACACAGCGTATTAATTACATACAGCGCTTAATTATTGATTTTTAGCATTAAATACGGCAACATTTCCTATACTTACCGACCCAATATCGTATCTCACTTATGCGCTCCATCGGAAATTCTACCTTATGGTGTAACTAATGGGTTTACTTTTGCATGTCAGTGGTTAGAAAGATGAGAAGTAGGGTAGACGGTGAGTGGATTTTGGCCCGTGCGCTACCAGATTTATGCATCGCTTAACGTCGGATAGTTATATGGAAAATAATGCTTTTTTTATGTGATGTCCTTCGTTTCGTGAAAATAATAATTATGGCTATGTCGGCGTGTAGTGTATCCGTGCGTGGTATTGGTGACATGAGACTATTTCATGTATAAGGGTATATATGTAAAATGTGCGTAGGACGGCATTAACAATAGCAGTGGTTTGAAAATTGGCACTTGATTCGGTAAATTAGGACAGTTCTTATCTAGTATTGTATATTTAGCTAATTTGTTACTAATTTAATATATATATATTTTTTTTATACTACTTCGGTGGCAAACAAGCGTACGGCCCGCCTGATGGTAAGCGGTCACCGCAGCCTATGGACGCCTGCAACTCCTAGGGGTGTCACATGCGCGTTGCCGACCCTTTAAGAATTTATACACTCCTTTCTTGAAGAACCCCATACGTAGTCCGACGGGAAAACCTCGGCAGGGAGCTCATTCCACAATCGGAGCGTCCGAGGGAGGAAATTCCTCTGAAACCGTACCGTACGCGACCATTTAGGTTCTAAGGTGTGAGGATGAATGCCCTGCCGACGGCGAGCGGTGCGATGGTAGAAAGCGGCCGTAGGCATCATGTCGAACAGTTCTTCGGAGCACAACCCATTATATAAGCGATAGAACACGCACAAGGAGGCAAAATTTCTCCTTAAACTCAACGGCTCAATATCGCTCGTGAGCTTGGGATCGTCCACGATTCGCACAGCACGTCTCTGGAGCGAGTCAAAAGGCCCAAGCTGGTATCCAGGTGCTCCCGCCCAGAGGTGACAGCAATACTCCATATGGGGACGGACTTGTGACTTGTATAAAAGAAGTCTCTGTAATTTGTTTCTGTATTGTTTTATTTGTACTTATGTAACTTGCTTTAGCAATGTCAACCCTGTCTTTGATATAGTCATTGAATTACGAGTACGAATGTTACGATACATACATACACTCTAAGGCCTTTTTAGCCTAGTTGGTAGTGACACTGTCTCCGAAGCTAGAGGTCCCGGGTTCGAATCCCGATAAGGGCATTTGTTTCTGTGGTGAGCAAAAACATTTGTTCCTGAGACTTGGAACTTTTCTATGTATTTAAGTTTATAATCTATTAAATATATCGTCGTCTAGTACCCATAATACAAACCTTATTGAGCTTTCTATGGGACTAGTTCGATTTGTGTCAAGAACTGTCCCCTAATATTTATTTATTTATATAAAAGCGTAGTTGGGTGGCTGTAGCTCGCTCCGTCTTCCATGAGAGGATTCTTGTATGCAGTAGTGGGTCGCATTGATGATGACTTGATGAGCTTTCTTTTACTTTATCATCTTCTTGACGTTTTTGTATCTAAAAGGTAAACGGAGTTCGGTTCGCCATCTAATCCCAAAATGTATCGCAGGCACTATATAGTTTATAATTATATTTGCCTTCCAGCCCAGAGGAAAGACTAGACAACATCACGATGTTTTCGTTCACCTAAAAGCTACTGTTGAATATAATTTGAACCTACATATGTTTTAAGAAAATAAATCAGAACAAAACCAAATCACAAAATAAAAATGATAAAAACCTCGCCATATTTCGAAGTCTGGGCCTGGCTATTTCTGGGATAAGCGTATTACGATTTTTTTAAATTATGAGTAGATATATTTTTAACTTTTCGTAAACGCGACGCGTCAGGGTCCGTGACGTTGAAATTCAAACCAAAAACAGTGGAAATTCCTTTCGATTGAAGAAAGAGTAAGCATCAAAATAGCATGCAATATACATCCGTCAGCTCTAGACCACGGTTTACCAAATAATAATATAGGTCCTTACTCCTTAAAAACAATATTAAACATAAAACGATCGTCATACGATCAGGCATTCCAAATTTAAAATTTAACCAAGCCGGCTAAAACTACACGGGGACACTCATCGTTAATAGTACATTACGATACAAGTACAGTAAACAGGAAATTCGCAACGAGTGGTGATAAATTGAAACATGACCGAAGGTCGTACAACGTTTTACAGTACATATGGCTCTTTAAAGTTTCGACATATGCACGTAATCTGCTGATTACCGCACTCATGCGGTAATATAGCACCATATGTACTGTAAAGTTACTTAATTGATGTCCTTATCTGCCTTCGGTATAAGTGAAAGCAAAATAAATGTGAGTGCATAAAACTTTTTGGGAAAGGGTAAAATAGTAGCCAAAAATAATCAATTAAAAGTCACTAACAATCCGGCCCTAAAAGAGGTAACAGGATGAGTCACGCCACGTCTATTATATGTATTGGCTATGTGCGAAGTAGGTGGTGGGGGTAAGCTAGGTGATCGTAGCGCACACCATGGCAGAAATGTGCACTTACCGGGGGCCACTGTCAAATTTACTTACACGTTTTCTATTGGTTTCTTAACGGTTTCCTACGATTCGTTTCGTTTGTATGTATTTATTTATTCTCTTATTTATTTCAGTAAAATGTCCAATACGGGGTCTTTCTCGTTTACTAAAGTAAATAAAATATTCATGTGTCATTATTTGACATCTCTAAGTTTTAACATTGTCTCGGGACCTTTGACATTTGACGTTTCAGACGTGCACATAGCCAATAGATTCTACAGGTCCCTAAGAACAATTTTAAACAAAACACGATCGTCTTACAATCAAGCATTTCAAATTTAAAATTCCAACTATAGAACTAGACTGTCGAACGGCGAGGGACAGCGTAATTTAAAACCGCACCACACCCCCTGCGAAATTAAGTGCGAGGCGGCCGTGCCGTGACACGGGCAAATGCGCCGGTGTATACTCGCCTTAATTGTGAGCTACATTTTGTAGGCTTTGAGCTAGTTGTAAGATTTTAATTAGACATGTTTGATTACGGTTGGTTATTGACTAGCCTAGCTAGATAGATATGATTCTTTGGAAGGCTTATATAATTGTCTTGGGCTCTTAAGGCCGCTTAAGATTAGTTACAAGTTTTTATTTAACTTGCCCTGTTACGAAATGCCTGTTTGGGTCAAATCTTGATATTGAATTTTAGACCAGTCCTCAACCGGTTGAGCTAAAATTTGCCATACTTATGTAACTTCTACACAAAAAACGAGGCAGTCCAAAGAAAAGGTGGATGGATTGTGTGAGAGACGAAATGAATAGGAAGAATGTGAATGTGAATGAAGAGATGACGCGTTACAGAGATGTATTGAAGAAAACGACATGCTGCGCGGACCCCAAATAAATGGGAAAAGGGCAAGCGAATGATGATGTAACTTCGATGACAATGCAATATTAAGGCACCGCCGAACTGATCTAATAAAAGAAACAGAAGGTGGCCATGGCCATAGCAACTCCTAAACGACACAAGATAAACTCTTCGTGTTTGGGCCTCATTATTTTTATAAAATATATATATATTGGGGGACAATCTTACACAAATCGACCTAGTCCCAAACTAAGCAAAGCTTGTACTATGGGTACTACACGACGATATACATACTTATATAGATAAATACATACTTTAATACATAGAGAACATTCAAGACCCAAGAACAAAATCCGTGCTAAATGCACAAATAATGCCCTGGCTGGGATTCGAACCCGGGACCTCTAGCTTCTGAGGCAGTGTCACTACCAACTAGGCTACACAGGTCGTCAATATTTTACCCGATTTTATCCGAAAAAAAAAGAGAACAAAAATAAAATGAATGAATGATAAAGGAACTTTATTCTGCAAGTAGGCCGCAATGGCACTTTTACAAGTCAAAATCTACTAACGTTTCTGTAAAATAAGACCACTGCCGAGAAGAAACGCCGAGACAAACTCGATAGTCAGTCATTTTCTTCCAAAAATGCTTATTACAATTGTACCGTTACCTATACGTTACGGTACAATTCAGTAAAGTAAACCTGTCCCGGAAGCACCTTCCTGCAATCCGTCACGAGCACTAATCCTCATTAATTACTTCGCAATTTTAAATCTCATTATTGCCGGCAAATCGGTCTGCCATCGATTTTTCCTTTCGGTGCAGATGGCATGAGTCGATTCGCATACATTATCGCCGGTACCTGGTAGGGTGACAATCGTTTGTAAATTTTTCAGCTAGATTTAACTACAAATAAATGGTCACTGATTGGATTTGACATTTTCTGGAAACAAGTTTCAGTTTAATTTTAGATTTAGTTTAACTTTATTTTGTTATAGTTTAGTTTTAGTTTACTATAACTTAATAATATTATGTATTATATATATTATTATTATATATTTTGAATATTATAGAATAAAATTGCGAGTTATATTTTATATTCTCTCAAACTATTATCTACTAAACGAATTAAGTACTTACGGGCAAAGTCGCGGGAAGAAGCCAGTGTTTATTATTGTCTAACCGAAAATGCTTATCTACCTATCATAAATACAACTGAACTATTGGAACAAACTAATGTTTGCAATCGACGATGGAAGGACGACAGGATATTGCCGGTAGAATATATGGACGAGGAAGGCGGCAGACAGGGCACTGTGGCGACAGCTGGAGGAGGTCATTACCAGTAAATGGTTGGCTCGTTAAATTAAATACTTATAGATATAAGATCCAAAATAGATATTATGTAAAATAAGTAAATGAGAAATAAAGGCCTTTTTATTTTCATTTATTTTATTAATGTTTGCATTATAACTTCGATCCGCTTGCACCAACTTGTTGGCAGCTCTACCTAATCATAGCATTGAAATTTGTCCTTAGATTTTTTCTATCCTTCCGTCAGTACTTAGAATAGAATGGAAACAGATTTTAACGAGGACTGCTTATGACTGCTACTTACAGACAGTTTGGTGGAACTTGCACCTAGCCGCGAATAGAATAATCAAAAAGGACATAAGTAGAGAATCTCTATGTATCACTAAATCATTATCATTAAAATGGTTTACTGTATTGTCATGGTACTGTATGGAGGTATTGTCTAACTCATACATGTTGCCAACTAAGAAGTATCCACTTAAATAATCTATACCAAAAATAAACCGACTCCAATTTTGTACTTGCTATGCCACAACGTGTGGTTTCCGTGAGCCAATGCTTGGTAACCTACCTACAGAAAATACCGAAATCGGCATATGCGTGGCTATCAAATTCGAGGATTTTTCTCGATTCCTCCTAGATCCAATCATCAGACCTTCACCAAATTTATACGGGACAAATATCGGGGTACCTGCTTTGAATCAAAAAAAGAATTATCAAAATCGGCCAACGTGGTTAAGAATTATCGGGAACACATACATAAAATAATTTTTAAGAAAAAAAAATCTACTTCAATGGGGGAGGCCGGTGAAAGATTATTATACTTAGATGGTGCACTCTTAGATTCCTTACAATAAAATGAAAATGGTTATAAGTATGTTTATAATGATAGAAGACTAAGGACCCTCAATTCCTCATGGAAAAACCTTGTTTGCTTGACAAACAAAACGAAGAGAACAAATCGCCAAACGGGAACTACGCGTCGTTGAAGAGTTCCGTTCTGATCATCATCAGCAGTTCCATTTCATCAAATGTCACTTTTATGAATGAAAATGCTTGATTAGTTCATGAAAATACTGAAATCACTATTTGTGTGCCTGTGAAAGGCATTTGAGGAATTCCCTCGATTTCTAATGGACCCCATCATCAGAAGTCGAGCATGACAAAAAACAATCGTGAAAATAGAACTTGCTTTACAAACACAGCTAGAAGGACACATCGCCAAACGTGAACTTTTCGTCGTTGAAGAGTTCTGTTCTGATCATCATTAGCAGTTCCACTTCATCCAATGTCACATTTTTGGATGAAAATGCTTGACTTGTTGATAAAAACACAAAAATCACTATATGTTTGCCTTAAAGATTTGAGGAGTTTCCTCAATTCCTCATGGATTCCATCATCAGAACTGCGTTTTGATAAAAACGGGACCAATTTGGATATATATACTTACAATCAAAAAAAGAATTTTTCAAATTGGTTAAGAAATGACGGAGTTATGGAGTAACAAACATTAAAAAAAAAAAAAACAACGAATTGATAACCTCCTCTTTTGAAATCTTGAAGTCGGTTAATAAAAAGAACAGGCAAAGATGCAGACGAACTGAGAACCTCCTTCCTTCTATTGAAGTCGGTAAAAATACTTCTCATTTTTTTCTTGGTCCACCGCTTTGCCACGGTGTTTTCATACTCCTGTCTTTTGGCTTGCCCTCTCATTCGTATTTTGGGCAGTCATTAGGAGTTACGAGAGCTTCATAGATCTCCTAATGACTGAAGTTATGTGCGGGTATAAACTTCCTTCTACATAGCCTTCCATGGATGACCATGGAAAGCTATGTAGACTGCACATAACTTGACAATTAGAAAATTGGTTTTTTAACCGATGGCTTTTAACAAAGTCCCATCATATTTCAGTATTCCTGGAGTCACTACATTGTTGGGCGTGCGACCGTATGTCCATCGTTTCGCATTGGCGCAAATTAATGAGGGAGGGATATTTATTTCAGAGCAGCGATACCCATCAGAATATCAATTCAGCCATATAGGTAATTATGTGATACGTAGCTTTGTAATATTGCCCGGAAATGCATTTTTGACATTTGATCGACGTATTGTCGTTACTAGTCGCAATACCTACGAAGAAGTATAGATAAGTAAACGGGGTAGACCTAAACAAAACTAACGATAACTATATAGTAAATACCTGTAGGTGTTGTTGCGGCGTCTTTTAAAACGGGTACATGAGTATTCTATAGGTATAATCTTGATGATTAACAGGATCTTAATCAATGTACGCAGCTGTCTTGTGGCGCAACTAGAGAAATTGCAAGTTTCGTAGTTAAGAAAAAGTACAAAATAAACCAAAAAGGCATTTTCACATGCTCACTGTAGGAGTATAGAAGTGGTAAGATATACCTATGCCGTATTCGCTCATAATGACTTCGAGGAATAGGTACAATAATGCATTTCAATTTAAAATGCTAATTTACTTAATAGATCCTATTTTATTAGCTTTTATTTAACTTGCTATGTTTTTTTGTACCTTGTACATGTGTGTTGTCAAATCTTGCAACTAATTTTTAAAGAAGTTACAACCGATTGTGCTGAAATTTGTCATAACTATGGCACCACCGAGATGATCTATTGATGGAGACAGAAGGTGGCTATAGCAACACATAAACTACACAAGATAAGCCCGTCGTGATTGGGCTCATTGGAACCGTCTGAATGACTAGATGATTGATGATAAATGCAATAAAATTCGGAAACAAGAGCATGTACCAAAAATGTATTTTTTAAGGAAAGTTATTAATTTTTAAGATTACCTAAAGCTATCAGATTTTTTTCTTTTAGCCTGGAGCTTATATTTAAAAATATTTTAATACATATTATTTATATAGTCGCGCAATGTAAAGTTTCGTCACTTTTCGACCTTAACGGGATTAAAGAATAGTAGAAAAATTACGAACCTTTACATTCCGCGACTGTACATAGAAGGGTATGTAGGTGTTGCAGTGACGTGGGTACCAGGTCACCAGGAAGCAGCGGGTAGTGAGAAAGCGAATGAGGTAGCAAGGGAGAGGGCGGAACGGGAACTTGTAGGCTTGGAACCGGCCCTTCCTTTCTCAGCTGAGGTAACAAAAGGGGCCATAGATAGACTGAAATGTAGGGAGGTAGGGAGAATGGAGGGAAGCAACTTGGATGTAGATAGGCCAAGATGATGATAAGAGGAAATGATCAGAGAAGGACCAGGTAACTGCTGAAACTTGGTAAGAGTAATCTGAGACTGATGACAGTGATGACTGGTATAATCACTGGTCACAATTCTCTTAACAGACATTTAAAGATAATAGGTATTAGTAATGACGCTTCCTGTCCACATTGTGGGGAGGACGAAACTAGCAAACATGGTTTAGCGGAGTGCGGATATACGCAGCAATGCGACATAATACATATATTCGGTAGAGATACGTTAGAGGAGAGCGAATTGAAGAATATCAATCTCAATATTTTCTTCTGTTCTACAGGAAAACAGGAAGATTGGAGGAAGCTGATATGGGGATACCGCTGCGATAGCAACTGAGTTGAATGGCAGATGATCCAGATAGAAAATCGACAACCCTCTTGTTTCCGGCCGGGCATCCCCTACACTTCAAGTACACCAAATAAAAGCATATTACTGGCGCAATAATTACTTCTGAAATACTAAGTAGGTACTTACCTAATATTTTGTTATTGATTTAGTTCAAGGTTCATCAGAAAAAGACACAAGGGTGTGGTGACAAAAACACTTAATGAGGTACTTGTAAATTTATTAATGTCAAATAAATTCCGCTACTTGCAGTAAACAGAATATAACAACAACACATTCAAAAATATATTATCACTTTTTTGCCAGTTTCAATATATTCCTGAATACAGAGTTATTGTGCGCTTTGCAAAGTAAGTAATATTAATAAAACAGATAAAATGTATCTAAATTAAATATAATGATATATTGCACTAAATAAATGTAATCGATGATTAGCTAAAATAATTGAATTAACATTTTATTTGGTTCCGGCTATGCTGTTAAAATAATACTTTTGTCAATATAACTAGCTTTCTTGAATAATGTCCACAGCAAACTTCGTGCACACAGTCATTGGTAAATTATGAAAACTGACAAACGTACACTAGATGGCGCTACATACACATATAAATCAATCGAACTGTGATGCCGCTTGTACATACGTACAACGTTAGGTTAGGCAGTCTTCATAATTTACCAGTCTTTTAGCATTAAGAAATAGGTAACTTCAAGAAATAGCTCGAATCTCAAACATATACAGGCTATATACCTAATACTATTGTAATTGTGACGTTAAAATGTAAAATTACCGAGACACTTAAGTTATCTCTTATGTTGTCTTGACTTGGTCAGTACATAATAAAAATATTATTAGAAGAAAACTAACGAGATCGAAAAGCGATAACTTGAAACAATATGGCACCGAAGAAAAACATACCTACACGAACTAAAGTTGTATCTACATCTATGGACTTACGCCACCCAACAGACATCGCCTTAGTCTATCAGTATACATCTACTCAACGGTATAATTGCACATCTATTGCACTTAACATTACGCATTTACAACAAAGTATTCACAGATTCTTATTTACAAATTACATTTTTGAATAAAATTCAAAAAGTCACGACTCTACTTTGAAATGAAATTAAAGTCGTATAATTTTAGGACGGGAGCGAATTTCAAAGAACATACAATTTCACTAAACAAATTTACCCGTACGTTTTTATTTATACTTTACACTTAATTACATTATATTATAATAATTAACATCCGAATTCTATTTCGTTGCAATAGTATTGTTTATTTATTTTTATTGACAACTTCTTTCTTCCGTTTATCGACATGGTTAAAAAAAACTCTTCGTTTGCTATGTTTCATAAAATTCCACGAATTATTTTCCCAGTTGGAAATTAAAATTATTTTCCCAGTTGGTTGCTTAAATATTTCTTATAAATAAAGAAATTCTTGTATCGTATCAACACATCGTGCACTTCAGTGTACTTTACGGAAACGTCACTTCAAAGAAAGAAGCGTCAAATTGACTTTAGTAAGGTCGCCAGACGGTGTTGCTGTCTGGTTGAGGATTGCCGCGCTGCCCCAGGTTGTTGACTCGGCCATCTTCCCCTCTCGCCGCGGCGGCTGCGCAGGAGTTCCCTCCACCGAGCAACAACTCCCCTTGTCCGTGGTTATGCTGTCTATGATTATTCGTCGTTGAAGATATCTGGTCCATCATAGTCTGCAGCTCGTTGTGATGGTTCTGCGTCGAGTGTATCGAATTTGAGTGTAAGGGATGGAAGTTGTGCGTCTGGTTTGCTGCTGTATATAACTGGCTGTAGAGTAAGCTCGCTGGTAGGACGGGGTATAAGGAATTGTTGCAATTACTGCTGCCGTAGGAAGAGTTCTGAGTGCCCATTAGCGATGGGAAGTTTGAGCTGTTTGAGTGGTTGGGGATGTTCGTTGTGGTGTTTGATGTTAGTAGGTCATCTTGAACAGGGCTTTCTGGTTGTGAGCTGTTGTCGCTCAAGGAGCGAGGGCCGGTGGAGAGGCTGTAGTCGGTGTTATTGTTGTAGCGAGGGAGAAGGCTGGGGTGGTGTGAGGGCGATGACCCCACGAGGCCAGATAACTGCTGGTCTAAATCTACAGCTGTCGTATCGGGAAGCACTGTGGACAAAAATGTATAGTAAGTATTTTACTTTTAGTAAAACCGCAAAATAGCACATAAAACGTTAACAAAATATGCAAATGTTGGAATGCCAATTACGAGTAATTTTTGCTTTTTCCGACCACATCTAATAAATTATAAAGAATGGTCCTGACTTGTAAGAAGAGTACATGCCGACGAGCGTGCATGAAGAATGTCATGAAAGTGACACAAGAAAGGTTTTCACAAGATTGTACCAAGTAAATATTTGAACTCCGCCTATTTCTCCGAGACATGGGCGAGATTTGTAATTTAGTTTTGGAATAAGTCACAAACTTAACCTACATTTCTGAAATAAACACTACATCTCAATCACAGCAAACATCACAATGCAGACCTACATTTTATGTTGTTCAATGGCTTCCTACTCTAAAAATACGCCTCACGGAATGTTTTGTTAGCGTGTAATATGGTGATATTTTTCACGTCGTGCAGCGGGCACGCATCGGCGATAAATTCATCGGACGATCGCGTCCGAACTGCTGTAAATTATAATGAGAGCCGATTTAGGCTCGGAACACATTTGCCAGTCGCTAGCGGCTATGAATACGCTTGAATGAAACAAACGTCGTGTTCTACAGTTGGTTGTTGCTATGACCATATCGTGATTCAAATGATCTTCATTCTGAAAGTACGCACTAGAGATGTGCTATGATTTGTTCCAGTGACTGTTTGTAAAAATTGCACATCTCTGTTGGATGCAGGATGGTCTATCGCCAGGAGCGGCATTGTCGCCGACATGTATGCTTTTTTTTAAATTATTGACCAAGCGTGCGAAGCGAGCCTAGCATTTTCAGTTTTTAGTAGGTAATTTTGAATTTGGAATCAAAATGAAATTGGCAAGATCAGCTCACAGCGCTGCTAGTATAAATACCTGTTTATTTATTCGACTACTGAGTGACGAAACTTATTGTCTTTTCAGTTAAGGTCAGTATCAGGGGCCTTTCAGCTCTAAGTGCGATTTTTTCTATGGAAATGTTAGTTTAACTTGTTTGCACCAGATGTCACTGCTATCTCTATCGTACTTGCATATTGAAGTGACAGACATGCAGCGTTCGTGCGGTTAGTTCTTACTAAATACACAACGGCGCTACGATTTACGATTTCACTGGTATCTCTATCTCAGTATATATATTGTAGTTTGTGGTCAGTATGCCCTGATCCTAACGTCCGCTGCGCCGGCGGCCAGGACGCGGCGGGGAGGGGTGTATCAAGGAGGATGTCGCTCGTAAAACATGTTGGTGCGTTTTATTTCACCCTTTTGGTTTATTATGGATGAATTACGCCTAACCTTGCCTCGTAAATCGATCATTATTGGCTAACTTTAGAAATAAGTTAGGGGGAAGGGTTTAGTGACATTGGTCATGTAGCTCATTCGGAGGTAAGTGATAAATTATCATCATCGTTTTTGCATTTTACGCCTGGACATAGATATATCAGACCTTGCCATGACTCCCGTATCTGTGCTTCTCCAGTCAATTGCCGAGGAAGGCGTGAGGCCTCTAAGTCATCCCGTCATCTCCACCTAGGCCTGCCGAAGCCTAGAGCCGGCGGAATGAACTGTGGCGCCTACGCGGCGAGGTACTTACGCAGCTTACGCTGGCTATGCGCTCTACTAGTTCTGGTGCATGCAAAAGTTACCTATTTATCTGTATTATTAGTGCCAAAGTCCTGCGTGGGCGTCTGGTCAGGCACGTTGTCCTCTAAACCTAGAGCTGGCAGGTTGAACTGTGGTGCTGGTGGTGCTGTCGGCGCCAAACACGAAGAGAGGTATAGGTGAAAAACACGCTACAACTACATACAAGAGGTCATCTTCTTAAGTTTTTTAACCTATACGCCGGCTGCGCTCGTGTCCCGGAACTAACTAGCGACGACCTACGCGTAGTAACTCTATAGTACCTATAGTAGTGGCAAGTGCGTGCAAAAAGCGTCCTGTTTACCTGTGTTATTAGCACCAAAGTCCTGCGTAGGCGTCTGGTCAGGCACGCTACCCCCGAAGCCTAGAGCCGGCGGGTTGAACTGTGGTGCCGTCGGCGCCGCACACGAGGAGAGGTACGCCGGGTATGCGCTTGCGCCGCCGTAGCCCCAGTGCGAGTTGCTCGAGCTAAGGCCGAATTGGCTCATATCTACGAAAGAAGTTAAGGTTTAGTGTGTTTCGAAAATTTTCAGTCCGTTAACTCTCAGGATCACATTAGTTTTTCGGCTAAAATCGGACGTAATCGCGTAATAGAAAATGACAATGTCTTACTGATTTAGTTGCAAATGACGGTCTGAAGTTCTGTTTTCAAATTACCTCCGGACGAATTTTAAATTCTGATTCTATTTTATTAAGATTATCTTATCATAAAAAGTCAAATCGTAATATACTTATAGTCATCAACCGAATATTAAGCATGATGCCGATACCCGAAGTATTTTTTTAAAATCCGAATGAGATTCTGAGAGTTAACGGACTGTACTTACCTATGTTTATAAAATATACACGTATTTTTTATTACAGACTATTTTATTTTAATAGTACATTACTACAGAGGCCGGGACGGAAGGGGTTGCCGGCCGAAGACATATATAGACGGCCGAGCGCAGCGAGGTCGGATAGGTCTAAGGCGGGCAACCCCATATTTCCCGCCGAGGTATGTATAGTGCATTTCTCAAACATGCAATGAAATAAACAACAAAAAAATCAAATTATTATTTTTAATACGCATAGTGGCAGAATGTCATGGTGCCTGTGCCACAATTTATGTGGAATGGAAATTAAAAAATAGGACTTTGCCGGCCTAGGCCTGCAAGATTTGTATGAAATTCCATTAACGACCTCTTGTCCTAGCCGCACCTGAAACGTCATACTTCGCAGCCTATTATAAGGGACATAACATCAATATTTCATTGCATGTTTGAGAAAAATTATTGGCAAGCATAGGTTATATTATTATTTTTAGTGATTAAGTTTATGTGTTTGTTGTAGTTAGTTTTATGTTTTAATTCACTGACGGGTCAGTCTAGACATTCACACTAATTACTACATTAGTCAAAATGGAACACTCAGGGACTCATGTCTGGTTGTACGTCTGCTTCGTCATACAAATTGTGTTGTTTTTTAAATTTGATTATAATTGATCACTTGCTCAAACCAAAAAGCCAAACTGTAAGAACAGATGTATTTGAAACGAATAATTATAATTATAGGAGTATAGAAAGCGAAGCTAGTCTATAATAGCTGCAGGCACACGTAACAATCACAAATGATTGAAAACTTATTATGTATATACCACTATTCCCACAAACAAAGCAATAGCTATCCTATTCTGTCAACTGTCAATAATATGCAGAAACAATTGAAAATCCAATCTTCCACGGCAATAAAACGCAACTTACACGATCCGTCGGAAACAATACGCGCATAGAGATATTCCGCCGGTCCAGTTTATTTTTCCGGGAGCATTACGGGCTTTTATTTTTCGGTATCACGGTTCCGTTTTTGGCCGGCGATCGGCGGACTCGGTTTTTATACGATACTCGCCCGCCGCGTCGATTTGTGAATGTTTTTTACCCGTTTTGAGCCGCCAGTTAAGTTGTTTTGGGGGTCGGGGCTTTACCGGTGCTTGTACGTGCGTCCGGATTCGCATTTTCGGTGCTGATTGAATCGCGTTTATATGGTTAGGCTGCTCAATTAGTTTTGAGAGATAAGGTTTGAGGTTAGATTGCAAGTTCGCATTTGAACCGTCAAAAAACTGCAATATTTAATTCCCCTTAGTAGTGGTCTAAGTTTCGATCTGATATATTTTGATATGAATTGGATTCTCTCTAATCTCTAATCGAATACATATAAATTACCTATTAGATACATATGTTATAAAATTACTTATAAATGATCATTGAATTTCTTCTGGTACTAGGTAAACATAGAAAGTGGCCAATGTATCTTATATTTATTGTATATTATACAAAATACAACGATTTTACTGTTCATTTTATTTGCATTATTTCACACATTCACTTTTTAAATAATTTCTAAATACATATAACAAATAATGGTTACAAATAAAGCAGTTTCACCCACTACCATGATAAACCGATACTCACCATAAAAAAAGCGTATAGCCATGCAATTTGCAACATTAGGGTCGGTAACACGCACGTGAATCCCCTAGAGTAGCGGATATCCGTAGACTGCTAAGACATTTCTAAGTCCGTCAAATATTTAATAAACGCCGGCTTGAATCTGTGTTATGCAATGACATTGACAGTTCATCATAGGTTGGTCGCAATGACTAAGGAAAATCTGTGGACGCGAAGTGTCAACATTACGAGCGTGTCCATTTTGCGGCCATATTGGAACTAAACATGGCGGATATAGTGCTGTCCCGCAAATCAACATTTTTATCGATATTATAGACAGATCTTAAAACGTATTGGTTTCCTAGGATGTTATTAGATATATCTGAATAATAGTGACCTTTTTTCTATGCAGTTTTTTTAATGATTATTTGAAGCAGGCATTTACTTTACGGGATTTCATGATTAAAGTTACTAGTAAAGAGTTTCTTTACTATTTCGCTAAATATCGAGTATTAATTACATGCAGTCAATAACGGCATGTAGCATAAGTAGATCAGCCCATCACCAATAATATAAACCTACGAGGCACTCTCAAGTATGTTGGATGTATCCCATTAGTTTAGTTTTGGAATATTCTAATAATATTATATACTTTGTATAGATGTTTTTTCGTCTTAATCGCAAAAACTACTGTATGGATCTTGACGAAACTCCAGTAACTACGAGTCGGATGCGTATATTTGATATAGGACGTCAAATAATAGGGATGTGAAATCATGCATACAGTACCGGCCAATAATACCAACCTAAGTATTATCATTTCACTATCACCACAGATTAGAGGAGGATTAACCAAGAGATTAGGTATATTAAAACCACATTTTAGGTATATTAAAAGGTTACTTTGGAAACAACGTGAGATCAGGATAATATTTTTATATTAATAATTTACACAAGTCTTTAATTTTTCAATTCAAACAACTACCACTAGTTTCATTCTCAGTTCCAATAGTGTCTAACCATTTGTTCTTCTGAAATTCACTTCTTGGCAACCTTGAAAAATATACATCACCGAATCGATGAGTAGGTATAGTAAGTCATCGCAATTCATTAAATCATTATCGATATATTCAGGAACAACCCTAGCTACTGCTTCAGGGTAACTTTTAGTACGAAAATATAACTAAATCCCACTACACAATATAAATTATCTTAATCTGTACACTAATTATGCTATGATACATGTGCCTTGTTCTGGACAATGTTCAAATCATCCAATATTTCAATAGAAAAACATTACAAAGCTATGCAATGACAAACTTTTCTGTTTCTGGCTTTGTCTTAAGCCACATCCACTTATGCTACACTTAGGCATGATCGCAGCATTTAACTTCACATTCCTTCAAAATCTTGTGCGGTTTTTATTTTAATAACATTGTTTATTCTATAACTTTTTTTTATTCCACTCATTGACAAGTCGTATACCTACTGCTCAATTGACGTACCGGGGAACATTATATGGCGATTTAGAGCCTCAGTAGCTTTGGTACAAATAGAACAATACGCCCGGTCCATAGATTTTCCTTAGCCATTGGTTGGTCGTATGACTTGAACTATCAATTTCATTGCGTACCACAGATTTAAGCAGGCGTTTTTTTTAAATATTTGACGGACTTAGAAATGTATTATCTAGTAGTCTGATACAAGGCAGACGCGAGGTGATATAAAATGTTTGTATTTTTATAAAATACGTACATATATGGCGCAAAGGAAAAATCTGAAACTTTTTTTTGTTAATGGCGACGGTTATTCATAGCACTAGAAATATAATCAAGGACTTTTAAAAATTTCAGACTATCCCTATTATGGTACACTAGTTTGCGACTGATGTAGTTAATATAAAAACAAACTATTTTCCTAAATTCATAGGCTCTACGCAAATTTGATAACGCATGCAATATCGCAAAAGCCGCAGACAGGGCAGAGATAATTAGGGTTCAATTACTTACTTTGGCAGGTAGTGATGGGCGGCATACGGAACCCGCCGAGCGGGTCCGGCGGGAAGGGGAAGGGCCGCTGCCCAAACGCAAAGTGGAACTGCTGCTGCTGCCCTAGAAGCGAAAGCACTATCAGTACGATACTAGCTGCTCTTTATAATAAACATTCAGGGCAAATTATGAGCCTATATTTTATCTGTTGTGTGGGAGATTAAATGAGTGTTAAGTGTGATATTGTTGAGCATCAAGGCGATACTATCTGCTCTTTACAATAAGCAATCAGGGCAAATTATAAGCTCATGTCTTATCTGTTGTTTGGGAGATAATGAGTGTTCAGTATGATATCTTTAGCATCTTGATTCTAGAGATATACAACGACGACACTAGCTGCTCTTTACGATAAACATTCAGGAAAAATTATGAGCTCATGATTTACATGTTGTCTAGGAGATAACGAGTGTTTAGTGTGATATTTATGAGCTTTAGCATGGAGGCGATACTAGCTGCTCTTTACAATAAAATAAGTATTCAGGGCAAATTATGGGCTCATTTCTTATCTGTTGTTTGGGAGGTATTGTTGAGGATTAGCATCAAGGCGATACAATCTGCTCTTTACAATAAGCAATCAAGGCAAATTTGAGCTTATGTCTTATCTGTTGTTTGGGAGACAATGTGTGTTCAGTGTGCTATTGTTGAGCATTAGCATCAGGGCAATATTAGCTGCTCTTTGCAATAAGCATTCACGGCAAATTATGAGGTCATGTCTTATCTGTTGTTTGGGAGATAAGTAGTGTTCAGTGTGATATTGTAGAGCATTAGCATCAGGGCGACACCAGCTGCTCTTAAGCGTAGAAATATGTGTGTGTTGTGCTATGCGAAACTATGACCAAGACCACAGGGGGCAGCAGCATCTCTGGAGTGTGGTAGAGATACTGCGATCGCCAACCCGCATGCCAAACGTAGCGATTATGGCATTTCCCCCCATGAAGTTGGGGGAGGCCTATGTCCAGCAGTGGACGTTCTTCGGCTGATATGGTGGTGGTGGTGTGCTATGTGTGGGTATTATCGCTGGGAAGGCAGTGTGGAGACGGTTTTGCGTCAGCTTCAGGTTGACAACTGGCAAGAAGCGGTGTAGGATCGGAAAAAGTGGAATGCTCTCGTTTTAGAGGGTAAGATCGTCTTTGGATCACTGCGCTTAAATAGATAGTGTTCAGAATGTTCAAATATTGACAGTATATAGTACTGGGCAATAGGCATCTTTGCATGTATTGGATGGGTATATACCTGTTCCATTTCTAAGTTATCGAGAAATAGAGGGTTATATTATAAATTTAACGGTGTTGAATTCCTTACTAGAATTTAGAAACACTCTACAAAACAGATATTATACACGGTGGATTGTTTTTAACGCTACCTGAAACAAGAGTATGTATTCTAAATACCTACTGAAGTTAGGAAACCTTACTAACTTAATCAAAAACAGAACTGTATTCAGAGATCTTTTTACATTTGCTAGAGTATTTACTTGCTCTTCAGGTGTATAATGTTAATGATGTACACCACTTTTTGAACACATATGTACTTATTTAGTAGAAATTTCCATTAAGGTTTCTACTTGTACGAGTATTTACTTATATTAAACACTTCCCGGCACAATTAAAACAAAGTGAATTAATAAATTGAAACAGTCGAATCCAATAAAGGTTGATGGGAACTAACGCGGGTCCTTATTCTAATTCGAACACATGCTGCATTACGGGGGAGGTGTCACGGGCGGGCGATAAATTATCGACTGTCTCCGAACAAATCAGGGGGTGTATTCTGGAGATGGGTGGAGTGTTTCACTAGGCGCCTGGCTTGATGCGTGGTGTTTATTTTTTTATTTTTTTTAATACCATGAAGGTCAGACAAGAATTGTGCTCTGTAACTATGTATAAAGAATTTCCCTGCCTGGGTTTCGAATCCATGATCGTAGGGCACATTAACCACTAGGCTACTCCTGTCGTCGTAATTTGATTTACTGATATTTTCATATAAGTTTTTCTTTATACAACCACGGTGGCAAACAAGCTTACGCCCTGCCTGATGGTAAGCAGGCGCCGTAGCCTATGGAAAATTGCGAATCCAGAAGAATCACAAGTGCGTTGTCTTTATTGACTCGAGAATTCGTTGTGTTTTACAGCTTGAGACATATGTAGGTCCATCACTAAAATTGATTAATTGGTAAAAAAAATATATTCTACCAATAAATCAGCGCTAATATTACTTTTTACCCATTAATCAGAGCAAATAGTATTGTGACTTATACTACGTATATTATATCATATTGTAACAAATAAAATCCAATAAAAAAATACCGTGCTGTTTTTCCATTCAGTAAATAATTACAATGCCTGATTCAGAATCCTCTGTAGATAACCTCAATTATTCAAACAAATTGCATACAAAATAGTCTGTAAAATTTTATTCTGAAAATCGAGCCCGATTTTCAAGATTAATTAACATTTCTCGGAGCAAACAGGGACTATTAGTCACGGTCCCAAGCGGCACGCACCCGCCATGGGAATCCGCCGTATCGACACGTCGATATACGCTCGACATAACTATCGATACACTATCGATATCGATAGCCGTCTGGAGCTCAAAGAGGCTAAGTGAAACTTGCTCTGCAGTCTTAAAAGTCTGGAGTTTAAATTACATTCTTGTTGAAGTCTTGTCAGGAAATTATTTGCATACGTTATCAAGTTCAAGATGTGACAATTTTCTATTCCTTTTTACGTAAGGTTAGCTCTAGACAAATTCATGAAGATATTTTCCTGTCTTTTTTTAATACGCGTATTAGGTATATCTTGCGGCGCATGAAATCGAAAATGACTTGAGCTGCCATCAAGATCTATTGGATAGAGTCCTTCCACGCATGTTGTCGTTGTTCGTGTTGTTGTTGTTGTTATATTTGTTGTGTTGTTTTTAGTCCGCGAGCCAGTAATAGATTTTCGTTACCAAGCTCCTCTCTGGTGATGACTTGTAAAATGCTTCAAACAGTTAGGGTGAAATCGGAGGTAAATTTTATAGACTTACACATATTTGCCATTTCAATGCAATAGTTGTTACATCGAATGAAAAGTTTACTTTTTTAAAATTTTACTACTAAATTAATAACTAAATACTTAAATCATGGTTACTTTAGACACACGTTGTACGAGTATGAGGGATGACAAAACATCGCGAGGTGAAGGGTGACCAAGTTCTTTGAAACATTTTTTTTCTGTTAATTATTATTTGGAATATAATCAATATTGCAAGTCGAAACTGCCCTATAGTCTTCATTCAGTTTTTCTTATCAATACATCTCCGACGTCGCCATATTTGTTCTATGATTTCTCCTCAATTGAAAAGTGAACCGTGATAGTTTGTATGCTATTGTGAATAAATAAGCATATCAGCTGGTTATATAGCTCGGTAGAAAGATTGTCAGCTGATTGCGTAGGAGGCTGCTCAACCCTCGAAGAGACTCACGAAGTTTGTACTTACGTGGATCGTAGATTATTTTATTGTGTTCATTTTAGTTGATACAAGTATAGGGTTTTCGTTTCGCATGAACAACGTTATGATACTTATGACTTTAATTGACAACATTTAATTTTTTTAAGCCGGCTTTTATCCGATAAAATCGAATATAGTATAGAAAATTAAGTATTCTTTCGAAAATGTCCCGATTCATATAAAAATACATATTTTAAAAGTTCCTTATTCTAAAAGAGACTAAGTGACAAGTAAGGCGTCACAACGTCCAAAAACATACAGAAATACTACTAGTGAGGCAGATTTACTATAGAAATTTACTGCTGTGCTTTTTGTGCGCTGTGTCTGTTATAATTCAGCCTTGTGACGTCATATAGACGATGGTAGGTTTTCTTCACATTATCTTGCATATCTTGCAAACAAATTATATATAAAAGTCGGGTTTCTTGTTAACAAATTAACCAAATGAGTTAAGATTTCATACTACATACTTGGAAATTTGAAATGTTGTAAATTGTATGTACCTATATCTAGACACGTGGCAGCGTGTCCAGCCAAGATCACCCCAGGAACTGGCGGACAGCAGCCGTGTGTGATATTACACGAACCGTTTGGGGCCACTTTTGACCCCCCAATAACTCCAAAGCTATCTAACATAAAAACATGAAATTTGGTAGGTATATTAAGATCCGTTATAAAAACTAGAACCCCAAATTTCATAAATATAGGTTTAATAGTTATTGAGATAATAAATTCCAAAAAACGACATTTTTAACCACTGACTGGCTGACTGACTGCCTGACTGACTAGTAATCAAAAACCTAACCCACTTCCAGATGACCTAGAAAGCTGAAATTTGGCATGCAGCTTGGTAATTATGTGTTTACACCAGAAAAATCAGAAAACAGTGGTTTTAATATTAGCTTATTATTATTATTATTTATGCTAGCTACCTCAGAACTCCGTCATTTATTAACCGATTTGGAAAATTCTTTTCTTGTTTGAAACGGTATACTTGCGGGTGGTCCCATTGTCTGTCATTGTCGGGTCAGAATGCGATCAATAGGGTCCTGGAGAAATCGAGGGAACTCTTCAAATATTTTAGGTGCACCTATAGCGGTTTGGGTATTTTGTATAGTAACTTGTGCATTCGCTCTGGGAAAGCACCATTCGATGAAGTTTAACAAAAAGTAATGATACATCAAAAACATAAATGTGAAAATGACAGCCAAGTTCACTGACAAAAGAATTGAGATCTAAATGGGCGCCAGGTTCCGTAGATTATCTGAAAAGTTGCCAAGTTTGGCACTAGATTGTTTACAGTAAAACTAATTTACTGCGGCTTAATGCATTTTGAGCTTTAACTTGGCAGTTTTCTTAAATATCCAACAGCTTTTATGGTATTATAACATACTGCGTAGAAAACTGCCAATTTTGTCGGTGAACTTGGCTGCCATTTTCACATTTATGTTTTTGATGGGATTAAAATACGACAGCCAGTTTAGCCTAGTGGTTAGTGACCGTGCTTACGAAGCCTGGTCCTAAGTTCAAATCCCGGTCAGGATGAATACTTGTGTGATGAACATATTGATTTGTTTCAGAGTCTTAGATGTTGTATATATAGATATTTACGTACGTAGCCCGCCTCCGCACCGACAAATCAGGAAGTCGCCTTAATTGTTGAATCCATCACACATTATACTGTACACATGCCATTTACCTATGCACGTAGGGCTGAGTGTCAATGCTCCGTGTAAACACGCATCAGATCGGTCGACATCGCTAATCACGTACCTACGATTAACCCTTGCTGTTGAGAGACGCCCGGTCTCATGGATATTGCGTATTTTTTTATTAGAGTAATTCCGGGGTAGCTGCCTACAGTTTTTCTTAAATGCTGTTAAAATATGCCTTACCTTAAGCCTTTTGATTTTTATTCGCCAAAAAGTTGCACGCGCGCTTTCTCCCACGCGCGTCGCGAAGCGAATCAAACTATTACTAGTGCCATCTTATGACCACCTACCCCGCTCTCCCCTATGGCCATCTACCCCGGAATTAACCTATACCTAAACCTATCAATATGGTGCCGGAAGCGGTCGTCCCTGTGGAAACTTGTCAATCCTAATTCCTAAGTTAAAAAGGGTGGTTGAACGTTGCCGGCGCCGTATTTGTGATCAATATGTATAAGTATAGTTAACGCAAGCCGCTATAAGACCGCGTTCTTAGATAGGCGCCGCGTGCAGTGGTGAAGCATCGCGATTTCACGGTTAATATAAATAATATATTTAGGGTTGCCAGATCCGAGTTCCTAATTTTCGGGACAAAATAACCTTAAAATTCGGGAAAAGTCATTGATTAACGTTTTAGTGTCTTAAAATTAATGTCTCTTTACTCTTTCTAAGTCTGCATTATCTACAGGTTTTAGAAGAATTTTGTAGCAATATTAAAATAATTTGACTAAAGAATTAGTTGCAATTTAGCTATATCTTAGAGCTGTAGTTAATACAGGTAAACTTCTTGTTCCTCTTGTAAATGTAGAAAAGTGGTTTAAATGTAGAGCGAATAAAAAAGGCAGGGCACAGTGGAACGTGATCTCGCTCATATTTGTAGCAGCCCAACTGGGGAAGGACCTCCACCTTACAGAAGACCGCAGTCATAGTAGCACCACTAATTGATACTTAGGTAGGTATGGTGGTATTGTCTTTCTGATGGTGAATATAAGGTCTTTAGCTGTCAACACATCGAAGATAATAAAGGGTCAGAAACGCTCTCGTGACTCTTCTGGAGTTGCGCAAGTTTCCATAGGTGACGGTGTCTGCTTACCGGTGTCGGCTCGTTTGCCACCGTCGTAGTTTAAAAGAAAACCTAGCAACAAAGTCATTGTCACTGTTTAGGCCACCCTCACATGCCTATCGATAGGAAGTTAATAGACGTGTCGCCCGCCGCCCGCCGATCGCGAGTTCGCAATAATTCACGCGACAAGCCCGCATTGTCTACACGTAATCAAATCGCGCGGAAGGGTTGAAATTTTAGCAGCTACTGAAGTTTATTTGGGCGTTTTCACTCAAGACTATACCTTTTAATTTTCTCAGAATTTGGAAAATTGGTTTCTCATGCTCAGAACAGAATCAAGATGGAAATGGATGTGTTGGAAATTTGTATAGGAATAATACCTGCCGTATTTTATTGTAATTGGTATTTTTTAACCCCCGACCCCGGCATGTCCTAAAACTACGACCAAGACCACCGTGGCATGGGGATCAGCATCCCTGGAGTGCGATCGCCAACCCGCATGCCAAGCGTGGCGATTAGGGCATGGCATGGGGGGGTGGGTAACCATGAATTTGGGGGAGGCCTATGTCTAGTACTGGACGTCCTTGGGCTGATATGGTGGTGGTGGTGGGGGTGGTGTAACTACGGCAAAACCTTGGGATTAGGTCTCATCCAAAGCGGACATCGTACTTTTTAGGGCACAACCGGAAAAAAAAGCTGGAAAGAGAAATGTATTTTTTTTAAACTTGTGTAAAGAGTACCTAATGCAAAGTTCAGGGTCGATTGTTCTGGAGACGCAAGCGTCCATAGGCTACGGGCGTTACGTATTTTTGTTTGCTGCTATCGTACTGTGAAAGAACATTCTTCAATCTATAACTCAGTTTTTCCAATCAATTACCTAACAGAGATTTGGTGATTGACTGGGCTTTAAAAATAATATTTTATGCAAAAGTTACTAAATAAAGGTTCTTAAAATTCGAGAGTCGCTGTAACAAAACGAGCGTAGCGAGTTATCTTATTAAAGAATCAAGAATTTTAAGACCTAATTATGTAACGTTGCATACAAAAAAAAAACTTTAACAGCATAATTATTTAATTTAAATAAAAAAATCGATATGGTGGCAGAGTACGGGCGTCAACGTGTGCCTCTTTTAATCATTAAAAAAAACTATTGTATAATAATGTATGGAAATCCATTTTGATTCTCCCACCAGTCATGTAATAACTTGTCTATGGTATAGACTTGCATTTGAATATGATTTTCTGTGTTTTAATACTGCTGTCAGTCATTTCATTGACAGATTATAATGCTGGAGTAGAAAAATGATATTTAAGTATTGTTTAGCTGCACGAACATACCCTAACCCTTTACCTATTTTTACAGCCGGGTGGGTGGCTCGTTTTACAGCTCAGCGCAGTAGCTGCCTACAATTTAATAATCGGGTGTATTAACGATGTTTTTCTTAAAGCGGCCATTGATGCTATTTCGGATGCGCTCGCGCACAGACCACCCGCGGGCGGCGCTACCGACTACGTTTTGTTTACGTTCGCTATATTTGTTTTTTGTTTCAGTTGTGTATTGTTTCTGTTAAACGGTTTGGAGTAGCAGTTTGATGAGTTCATTATTCTACACGTATAGGAGAGGAAGCTTGAGTGAGGGAAATGGTTAATTTTTTTAAGTCAATAAGAGGCCGGCAACGCGCGTATGATTTTTCTGGATTTGCTAGCGTCTATAGGCTACGGTGTCTGCTTACCATTAGGCAGGCCTTAAGATTGCTTATCATCGTCGTTGTATAAAAAAAACAACAACTAGATGTGAATGTGACATCTTGCTTTGTTTTTTTGTTTTTTTAATTCTAGTTATATTATTTCACACACAAGTTTCCCGACATTTTGTGTCCATTATGACTTTTTGTCACTTCGAAAATCTGTTATGATGTCGATAACACTGTAAAAATAAATTAAAATTTTGTCGAATTTAGGCTGACACATTTTTCATTCTAGATCTCCATCCATTTCATTTATTGCAAATCTTTTGTAATTATTTATTTGGGCTCAGGTTTATAAAGAACCGTTAGACTTTTTTCAGATCAAATATTAATAATACTTATCTCAAAAAGAATCTGCAACCTAAATGCAATCAATAGACTCGGCCGTTAATGCCGTGAATTTTGACACTCGCAACTCTAGATCATGAAGTTTGGCAAAAAGCAAAGTCTAATATTAAAAGTAATTAAATAAAGGAATAAGGAATAAGTCTAAATTCTTTAAATTTGTAACTATATGGCTTATAAATACCGGAGAAAAAAGGTCTAATATTACAAGCACGAGTAAAGGCATAAGGAATACCTAGGTCTAAATTCTTTAAATTTGTAACTATATAAGGAACACCCATACGCTGGTAAATGCTTTGTGACGGGAGCTCACGTTACACTGGACATTACTAAAATAGTTTAATTTGCTACACATCATGCAAAATACGCTACGGAACCACGCATCAGTGGAAATCCAACTCGTTCATGGTCAGCTTTTGGACACTACTTATTTACCGAAATAAAGTCTACAATACCTTTAAAAAATCAGTTTTGGTAGAAAAATAAGATGTGAAAAGAGTAACCGATCCCGTCAATGATCTTATTCAGATTTTGTAAAATATTTGATTGTTCCGATATGTTTTCTCCTATCGTAATGCACAGAAGACATTTCCACAACGCTGGCTTTTATTCTGAGAAAATAATTAGCATCCCTTTCCAATCCAAATTACCGGCACAAAGCGCTGGACTGGGGCTAACTAGTGGAAATACTTGCTATTATAAATCTAACTAGACTGGACGGCGCCCCTCCGTGTAATCCTTTAATCAGGTTCGCAGTAGCCCTTGCCTGCACCCTATTCCACAAACTAACCTCTCCAAACTCTTATCTCACAAGTCTGTATCACTGTAAAATCAGTCTTGATTATAGAGAAATAAGTTCCAAGTTTGAAAACGGCGAAGCGGCAATTTATGAAATCGCGAGGGTTATTGGCAGATTTTTCCCTCCCATTTGTATCCCCCCTTTTTAGTCCCTCGAACGGTGCAAATGACAGTTTCTAATTCCAACTTGCCATGAAAGTGTGTAATTGTTGGCCCGTTGATTTATACACTTGAAGCGCGGGAAGCAGCATGTGTGCTTTATGTGTGTGTGTGTGTGTGTTTCCAATTTGTGTGAATGTGTGCGGGCATTTGTCAATTTAATGCGGCGTTTATGTATAGGTAGGTTGCATTGAGGGCTTTTTATATATTTGATTTGGTAGGAAGGGAAATGATTTGCTGCATTATACTTCAGATTAAAAATATATGACAGAAAGTCTGTTGACCAATGAAATTTAAAAGATACATTTATAGCATTACGTTAGAAAGGAGGTGGCTTTCTTCCCATAGGTGTCAAAAAATTCGACTAAGGGAATATGGTTCAAGTGAGTTGTGGGTGATGGGCTTAGCAATACCATATATTTTTAAACTTACTATTTTATTGCTGAAGGCTCTGCCTACCTCTTTTGGGAATACAGACGTGAGGTCAAGTATGTGTATGATGTATGGTTTGAAGCAAGTAGGTACTTCATAGCTAAATTAGTAGGTGTAACTGAATAGTAAGGCTCTTACAATTTGTGGCGACAGCGGTATGAAACCTCCGTAGATGTTAGCCGCTGATCTCACTGGCTGAATATGACAGGAATAGATGACAGAGGTTGTCAATGCTGGGTTATATTATTCTTGTATTTTTTCTTATTGGTGTGATGAATTTTATAGTATTAAATATCTTCAATATATTAAGTAAAGATTGTTTTTCTCTTCATTACATATAAACTTTTAGATATTTTTATATCGATGGCACCAAATGCCATGCCACGTATTGCTACCTATTTATTTATGGAAAACTCGGGAGTCGTACGCAAAGCATGGTACCAATTAATTTAGTAAATGACGCGGTATGCAAAATTTAATTTAATATCTACAAAACTTGTTACTTTAGTTTGTTCGTATATGTAATATAAACATACAAATATAAACCTATTCATGCGCTAACAGTTAGCGGCCCCTGAATCGAACAGACAATCAATCCTACACTCGCATCTATTACTCCGACCATGCAAACATAAGTCGGAACTTTCTAGAATTTAATTATTTATCGCCTCCGCATAGGCGGCATAATAAATCAATATGCAGGGCACATGCATACGCGGTAAGGGGGTCCACCCCCGACCCCCCGGCCCCCTAGCCCTTTCTTGACTAATTAATTAAACAACCGATTCATTACATCAGCCTCCTTTGTGCCCTCACATTCGTCTAGCGAGTACGGATAGCATAGATGTCTTTTAAAATGTATTAGGGAAAATTGAACCTTTGAATTTGCCGAGCATCGTTCGATTTTATTTTATTATCCTACGAATTCGTGTCCCTAAGGATATTTATGCAGTTATATTTTTAAAGCTTGCAATAGGATTTATAAACACGAGGCAAATTTCACTCATTGTCTCTTACTTTTTGCTTGTCTACCTACTTCACTTTTTCGGATCTTGGGGCTGAAATATTCTATAGACGCTGTTACAAGACATTCCTGAAAAGACAAGATATGAAACGACGTTGAATTATCTGATATTTATGCTAGACTAAGTTAGTTAGGATATCCGCAAATGACTCATGAAATTATACAATTGAACTGTACAAAACTACGCCAGTAAGTGTATTTATTTCTTGATCTTCGTTTTGTTCTACAAATTAATAAAAATAAGTAAATAGCAAACAAAAAGCTCATTAACCTCTTGCAGCTAGTTACTATATGTACTCGTACCGTATCAGAATTAGGTACATTTAGATTTAACGGACGTGCTAGAAAACGTTCCGTTATAATCCTTCTGGTCTGACGGTACCAACCCTTCGGCCCGCACTATCCCGTGGCGCAAGCAATTATTTTAATTTCTTCCGCGGGATTGATCGACCGAGGTGTGATTTGGACCCGTCATTTGTTCCTGTCACTGAAGAAACAACCATGTACAAGCGTAGTTCCAATTCCTTGGCAATTTTGTGGAACATCGCTTACATATTAAGGGATTTCCAGGTGAGATCACCAAGTCACTTTCTTTGTATGTCTATTTGTTAGTGTGTGATTGCCGATTTATACATAAAATACCATATTTAGCTTTTAAATGCACTATAGTTATGAAATTTAACCTATCTTACTCCTTCCGCAAGGCTAGCACAACTCAACACGCAACTCCTGGTGAAAAATAAAGTTTCTAAACAATGAACGATACTCTGCAAACCAAATTGACACCTAGGGCCATCAAAGAAGTTCTTCCGTAAGATCATACAGTGTAAAGGAGATATCAGTAGTACAGCAGTCGTCAGTTCGATCGCGGATACTATTATAGTACACGTGCTTGCCACGAACGCGACAGATGAGGAAAAGCGTGACTCGCACATAATTTTTAACACATTTATTCTCGCGTGCCTCGCACGCACTGTGCTAGTAGCGAGATTTTCTCAAGGGGGGAGTATGGGGTTTTTCAGAAAGGAGTGTATACATTTTAAATGGGCGGCAATGCACATGTGACGCCCTGGAGTTGGAAGCGTCTATTGGCTACGTTGACCGCTTACCATTAGGCGGGTGGTACGTTTATTAAACACATACAACACGTCTGAAATAAAGTGTAAAAAATTGCGACAGGGCCAATTGTTCTTTTTTCGGCATTCGTTGGATGTCCTTGTTGTCTGAAGGTGGTCGCCACTACACCCGACAACACGACCACGGCCAATTGAACCTGCCCTAGTACTTTATACATGTTATATACTAACTGGTTTTGGAGCGAGGTTCCCGGGGCCCGTCCACCGTCACCTTGATGGCCTTATTGTACGTGGTGACCTGCGGCGGCGTCGTCGATATCGTGATCGTTAGCGTGAAGGATTTACCTGCAACAATCCAAACATAAATTTAGCCCGTGTTCAGAGAGTGTTCCTTATTTATATCGGCCTGTTTAGAATAGTTGGTAGTGACACTGCCTCTGAAGCTAGAGGTCCCGGGTCCGAATCCTGGTAAGGGCATTTGTTTCTGATGTGAGCAGAAAATGTTGTTCCTGAGACTTAAATGTTTTCTGTGTATTTAAGTTTATATCTATTAAATATATCGTCGTCTAGTAGCCATAATACAAGCCCTATTGAGCTTACTATGAGACTAGTTCGATTTGTGTAAAAAATTGTCCCTTAATATTTATTTATATGAAAAAAACCGCGCTGTTACGTCTGGACCCTTCGGAACATTTTCATGAAAATGAGGAGCCGCGCCGGAATTGCCAGTTATTTTTCAGGTGATGGAGATGCCAAGTCCGATGCAGCAGACTGAGTTACCACGACACCCAATTAGGCTTTGCAGTCCCGGTACTTATTGAAATCCCGAAGATTTCGGGACCTGGACTGCATGGGTCAGTCCCGGGAAATCCTAGATACAAGCGGGACCCTTGAAGTTTTTAAGGAGTATGTATGAAATAACTGGTCGATCATGGCTTCCCGTAAGTGTGAACATGGGCTTAATAGGTATACCCATAACTATTTAATATAATAGGTATACCTATACAGTGGTTTTTTTATTGTTGGGCAAAAAACGTTTAATAAAGTAACCATTTAACAAATGTCTTATTTTACAAACATCATCATCATTTATTTAAGAGCTAGGCTCTTGTCGGTGGAGCAATCTCCATGTGTTTCTTTCCTCAGCCTTCCTTTTAACAGCCTGATACGACACGACGTTTACTTTTTCCTTAATTTGGTCAATATATGTTCTTCTTGGTCTCCCTCTCTTCCGCACTCCTTCCACTATAGTTTTCAAATATTCATCGTGTCGTAACAGGTGTTCAAGCATCTTTCCTCTTCTATTCTCAATAGTTTCTAGCATGGACCTCTTTTCCTCGACAATGTTAAGGACTTCCTCGTTAGATTTTTTCTCGGTTCAACTAATCCTCTCCATCCGCCGCCAGCACCACATTTCGAAGGCTTCTAGCCGTTCCCTGTCCTTTTGTGTCATAGTCCACGTTTCGCACCCGTATAGCGCTATACTCCAGATATACACATTTATAAGCCTTTTCTTGATATGGCCGGATATTCTTGCTTTAAATAAGCATTTTTTAGTGTTAAAAGCTTTTTTAGCCATAGCTATCCTTATGATTATGGCTTGTGTACACCTGGAGTCACTAGTAATAATGCTACCAAGGTATTTAAATTTAGAGACTTGTTCTATTGTGCAATTATTTTACGTGGTGGGCCTATGTATTGTAGCTTTCTTTGAAGTATTGAGTGTTTTAGTTTTATTTATGTTTATTTTGAGCCCAAATTCCTTGATAACTCTGTCCATGTCCGTGATTAACTCCTCCCAATGTTCTGATGGGTCTGCCAATGCTGCAATGTCATCCGCAAATCGAATAAACTGAGTATTAACCCCTTTAAACTTAACACCCCCTTTTACAGATTCGACTAATTTTTTAATAACACACTCCATAAAAATATTGAAAATGAGTGGTGAAAGTGGACAACCTTGCCTCACACCTTGTTGTATTCTCGCCTTTCTATATTCCTCTCCTATTCCTAGTATTGTTTCCTGGTTTCTATATATCTCATAAATAATTCTTCGATCTCTAAAATCTAATCCGGCTTCTTTCAATATGGTCATCATTTTCTTCCAGTTAACTTTATCAAATGCCTTTTCCAAATCTATAAATGTGACATGTGTATCCAGGCTTAATTCCATCCTTCTATCAATTATCATTCTTAAAGCAAATCTAGCTTTCCTTGTCCTTCGGTTTTTCCGAAACCCATATAGATCTGGTCCTAAAAATTCTTCAGTTACTGACATATAAGTTACAAACATATAATTTTATAAATGACCACTTGATAAATAAACATTTTGGTTTTGCACGAGCCATTTTGGTTCACATCTTGCTCGGCTAATGAAGAGTTTTTTTTAAATACTTCCCGCTTGCACTAGTCCAGATTGTTAATTAGACGATAGTAAACGGGATTACGAAGTCACGAGCAAAAGCTAGTATTTATTTACTCGTGCCTATACACTGAGGAGCAATTAAAATGGATCAGTCAGTAAGGAAATTCGATACAAAGATTACTCATTTATTTGCTCTTGACCATATAACATTTCGAACTACAGGTAATTTACCAACAACATTGTCCGCACAACAATAAAGTTGCGGTCAGCCGTTTCAAAGCATTTACGACTACGTCAACTGGATTAAAACTGCATCACACGGGAAGTTAGAATGCAGCCAATGTGCAGTTATAACTGAACGTCGACAAGCGAACTTCATTGTCCGCTGGCAGTTCCGATGTAGGTCGTGTGCATGAAAACTGTTGTCAAAGTGCAGTTTTACAGACATTGTACTGTAGTTTACTGCAACAATCCGGTGTTCGTAAGTATGTATACATGTTTGTAAGACGATATCTCGAGTATGGTAGATCGAAACGTCGTGTAACTTGGTCATTGACTTACTATTATGACGAATAGAGCTACAACATTTTTCTTGACGGTTCTATCAGGGCGCCATTTTGTTTTCTCATCAAAGAGTACGAACGTGCAGTAGGTGCCACAGTTTACAATATGTAACCAGATGAAACAAATTACTAGTTTTATATCCGACGTTTGGTATTTGTCAATTTTTATACCGGATAATTATAATCTCAGCCATACTTAAACCATAAATTGTGTAAAGAAACCAACCCCGATATTTTTAAATGTATGGTTCTTGCGGCCCCGATTGGTTTCGGAATCAATATTTAAGAATCTGGTGACCTTAAACATAATGAACATATTTAACAGCTGTTTCAAATTGTTGTGCTACTATTTTGGCACTATTTTGGCGCTTAAATGCAGATCTGTCGCGGTACGGCCGAGAGCTAATCAATATGTAATAATCGTATTATGAAAATTGACACTTAGTAGTCTTTGAAATAATGGCCGTTATTATGGCGCGTGTCTTGTAAATTTTAGCTAAATGTTTCAGATACAATGAAATATAGATAAGATGTTGTTTGTGAGTATAGTTTGTTTTACTTAAGATGATTAAAAGTACTTCAAACGAACCATTATCACCATCTATTGGTTAACTGTTATCTTCAAGTAGGGTTGTAGAAACCCCAAGCAGGTGTCTATTGTTTAAATATGCTTACAATTTATGACACCGTGCGGCCCTTTGATCAGTTCTATAACGTCTCTTTTCCTTTCAAATTAAGGCAACAAAAGGTGTTATAAAATTATGCTTCAAGTGCTTTTCGTCATCTTAAATGAAATAAACTATATGTTACGGACAGCCACGGAAATCTTCCAAATGGTGCTAAGTGAATAAATTGTGTGCGAGAATGGACGCGTTAGAAGTTGCGACAGAGACGCTGTAGTGTTAATCTTAATGTGCTAATTAGCTATAAGGAACGTATGATAATGTAAAGTGATCGTTTTGTACATCGGATAAGCAGCATAAGTCGGAGAAGAGTGTCCGGAACGAGCGCCGAGAACATAATGAGCTGACGCTACAGCGCGCCAGTCATATTTACAAGCTCTGTTAGAAAGAGACAGAAGACGTATCGAGGGTGCCGGAAACGGCGCATTTTCAGCTCTGCGCTCGAAACGGACACACCTGGAATGTTAAAAAGTATATTGAAAATTGAGACTTGGTAATATCTAACTTTTGTAAAGAAAATGAATATCCAGACCGTAGGGTTTAGTTGTAATGGGCGACCAACTTTTATTTTGCGTACGCGCAAAATCTTTGTCGACAGCTAAGCCGAGGAACCCCGGCGTAAATCGGACCACGATAAGGTCTGTCGAAAAGGGAAAACTAGTAACTCAAACTCGAACGCAAGTTTTAGAGAAATAAATTAAAACCGGAGCCCGCGAGAGTCGCGGATAGCGAGTAATGTAGAAGCAGGGAAGTTGGCAAAGTTTGTCGCCCAAGTAAATCCACCAATCAGGAAAGAGGGATTTTTCAAGAACTTTCTAGAAGGGTGTGAAAGGGATATTTTCAGTCTGTCTCGTTCTAAACCACGCCTATTCTCGTGAAGACATCCCCACTAATTGCGGGCCCAGATTGTGGCATAAAAACAGGCCTGGTTTGCAGCGAGAGCAGTGTGTGTGTGTGTATTGAGTTCAGTATCCGAGTCCTAAATCCGGAAAAGGGAAGAGAAGAGAAGTGAACAGTGCAGTGGTGACCAGTAGTGCTCAGTGTACGTGTAGGCTTAGTTGTAACGCTTAGTTTAGTGCTTAGTGGTGTAAATAAATAAGTGTCGTGATCCGAGTTGTTTTCATTTCGAACGTTAGGCGAAATAGTGAACCGCGTAATCGCCGCACAAGGAGCGTTGCCCGCTATTCCTCACGCGCTCGCAGAACCTGTGACGCACCGCGACCCGCTGAGACGGGTGGGCAGGAACCTTACGCTCCTCGAGCTATCCAAGGGTACGGTGCTGTGGGAGGGCGTCGTCCACAGTTCGTTGGTCCTTCGAGCCGGATTTAGACTAGGATCACAGTTCGACTGGCTATTGTGTGAGTGCTTCGAATAAGGTGATCCAGAACCCCCGACGGGACTGTGAACCTCCGCGTGCGCGTGGAGGCTATGTTATAACCGTGTGAGACTGTTTAACTGTACTGTGAGTACACTGAGCGATTGACTCTGTGATAACTGACGTCTGAAACAGTGAGTGATTGACTTGTCCGTGTTTAAAGTAACAGTGAAGTGACTTAGTGCGCGATGTTTACCCGCAGCAAAACGAACAAAGCCGACGATCAAGAACGCCAACAGATGAATGAGCAGGCGCTGTCCCAGGCGAAGACTACGTCCAAAGGCGTTGCATGGACGTACGGTACAGAATCGCGTGTTGTCGACGATCGCAGAACTGGTGCGATTCCAAAGAACTCCGGTGATGGTAGAGTGGTTGAGAAGGACGCCACTACCATCCGTCACAAAACCGCCGGGACAGCAGCAGCGTCGCATTTAATTGCGAATCGAACACGAGTCCTCACTTACGGCCAGCCTGCCTCCCCGTCCGAAGAAGATGCGGACAGGCGACCAAGGCCGCGAACCGAAATGGCGGAGCAACGACCGGAGGGGGAGGGGCAGCGAACCGAAACAGAGGAACAGCCGTCCGACCGCGACAAACAACCGAAGCCTACTGAGGAGCGCGCGGCGGGCACTGGCAACGCTAACGCGCCCGCGGGGGGCGCGGCCACACGTGCGACCGGCCGGATGCCCGCGCTAGATGACGCGCCGCGAGTCGATACGGGTGCGAACTCGGGCGCGCGGAAGAGGGAAGCGGAATTACGCGCAGTAGAGGAGCTGGCAGCAATCGAAAGGGAGCTGATCAAGAAGAGGCTGGCGATTGAATTGAAAATGATCGACGAGGGAGAATCACCGCCATCATCACGAGCGCCTACTCCGCCGGTAACGTTTGTTGACCTTACGGATAAGGTTGATGAATGGTTCTCACGCATCGAGCCAGAACGGGAGGAGCTGGAAGAAGCCGCGGCTCGCCGACCCGACGTCAGAAGTCGACAAAGAGGCGCGGAAAAGACGCCTCTCGCACCGTTGCGAGCAGAGCGCGCCCTATCACCGCCACAAGGGCCGCGTGTACAGAGTAAGGCACCGTTGCCTGAGCGTCGTGAACGCGTCGAACGTACCCGATCGCCGCGCGGGTACCGCGAACCATCACCCGAAGAGCCACGAGCCGGGTCACCGATCGGTCGATTTGAGTCAACGCCGCTGAGAAGGGGTATAAGGTCATCGGCAGAGCCGCCCAGTGATGCCGCCACCGCTTTCAACCGTCTCGCCGAGCAGTTGAAGGAGACGATGCGACCTAAGCCGCCGAAACAAGTCTACGAGCTGCCGTATTACAGCGGGGATCCGAATGAGTGGTTACTCTTTTATAATGCATATAAAGAGACCACAGCGAGGTATGGTTTTAGCTCATATGAAAACATGGCTCGTCTTAGGAACTGCCTTAAGGGAGATGCAAAACAATGTGTACAACACTTGCTCGCGACATCAAAGCAACCAGAGTTAATAATTAGACTGTTAAAGAAGAACTTTGGTAGGACAGATCTTTTGATAGATAAGGCGTTGGATGAATTAAAGAAACTGCCGCATGTGGGGCCAAGCACAGTAGATTTAAATTCGTTTAGCACTAGAGTTGTAAATATAGTAGGTACTCTTGTCGATTTAGATAGCAAAAATTATGGTGATAATCCCCTTTTGATTAGAGAAATTACGGAGAGACTGAGCCCACACTTGAGGAGTAAGTGGTGTCAGTTTGCTAGAGAACAGATGGGCAGTCAGGGGGCCGGGGAACTGATGTTGCTAGCGAACTTCCTACTAGAGGAAAGTGAAGCCGAGTTGGAATATTCACATGCGAAGGCACCGGCTAAAAGGTATGTGGGTAATAGCGGTCCATCACGCCCTGAATATAAACCGAACGTGCCTGCCAGAGGGAAGCCACCGGTTTATAGAACTTATACGTTAGAAAAGCAGGATCAATGCCTATGCTGCGGGGGCAGCCACAGGACAACCGAGTGTAGAAGGATAGTAGGGATGAATCTGGGTGCCCGTTGGGATTGGGCGAGGAACAATAGAGTATGTTTTAAATGTTTGAGCAGGAAACACAGGAGAGATCAGTGCAGAGCAAGGGGGTGCGGCATACAGGGGTGCCCGCATGGTCACCATAAGCTGCTGCACGACTTTAAAGCGCAAATGAGCGCCCAAGCGCAGACTTCATCGACCCGAACCGAGTCGCCCCGCCAGAACCGACAAGATCCCGAACCTAGGGCGGAGCAAAGCTGCGCGTCAGATGTATATACGGAGCAAGTAGGTATGACGATTTTGTTAAAGGTTATTCCGGTCGTAATAACGGGCCCGAATCGAACGGTGAGCACTTACGCCCTTATGGATGAGGGTTCTACCGTATCACTCGCCGACGAGGATCTTATAAGGGAGATCGGAGCCGTGGGGGTGAAGGAGCCCCTACGAATTCAGGGAGTGGGGTCAATGGCAACTGCGAACGACAAGAGCCAACGAGTGCAGATAATGATAAAGGGTAAAAATAACGAGACCCCACAACGAATGTCAGTAAGGACGGTACGCGCGTTGGGACTGCGCGGCCAGTACCTAAACGACATAACTAAATACACGCACCTATCTGACTTACAGGATGCCTGTTATGAAAAAGCGGTGCCAAGAATACTCATCGGAGCAGACAACTGGCACCTCATGATGCCCCTCGAGACAAGAATGGGCAAGAAGAGCGAGCCGGCAGCCGTCAAGACCCAGCTGGGCTGGGTGGTGTTCGGGACCGCGCCGAGTACGAGCGCGTGGAGAGGTAGCGAGGTCGCGCTTCATTGTCACCTCAAAGAGGACATAAACGGTATACTGAAAGAATATTTTGCTATAGACTCGCTGGGCGTGCGACATGTGGAGAAGAGAAAACCAGAGGACGAAAGGGCAGTGAGAATATTCGAAGACACCGTGAAAAAGGTAAATATGAATGGACCTAGGTACGAGGTGGGGCAAATGTGGCGAGACGACGACCCGAAGCTGCCGCCGAGTTACGGAACCGCATTAACGAGGCTTAGGGGCATCGAGCGGAAAATGGACCGAGATCCGGAGTTCGCAGAGAGTTATACAGCCCAGGTAGACAATTTATTAAATATGGGATACGCTGAGAGAGTGACAGAATTACCTGCTAGCGATAAGACGTGGTTTTTACCCCATTTTCCGGTAACCAATGCGAATAAACCAGGGAAAGTTCGACTTGTGTTTGACGCGGCTTGCACCTGTCAAGGCGTGAGCCTGAATGATTTCATTTTGGAGGGACCGGATCTACTACAATCATTGATGGGAATACTTTTTAGATTTAGAGAAGGCAAGTTCGCCGTAGTAGCCGATTTAAAAGAAATGTTCCTACAAATAAAACTTAGAGCAGATGACCAGCCCTCACAGCTCTTCTTATGGCGAGGAACAGACAGGGAAGGGCCACCACAGATCTACAAAATGAGTAGCATTCTATTTGGGGCCTCCTCTTCGCCATTTATTGCACATAGCGTAAGAGATAAAAACGCGAGAGATAATGCGGAACGGTACCCGGCCGCAGTAGAGGAAATAACAAGAAATCACTATATGGATGATTTTGTATCAAGTTTTGATAATGAAAATATGTTAATAGACGTAGCCTTCCAGGTAGCCGCGTCGCATAGAAATGGGGGATTTCAACTTCGTGGATGGACGTCAAATAGTGAGAGGTTAATGCAACGTATCCCTAATGAGCTACGAGCAAACACGCCAGCTCAGCTAGGAAATAAAGAGAGTAAGATACTTGGGCTTATATGGAACCCGGTAGACGACACACTAGGGTTCAATACGAGAATGATAAGGGTCCCGCAGGATGTTAAAGACCTTAAAAGAGCACCGACCAAAAGGGAGATGTTATCCGCAGTAATGAGTATATATGACCCGTTAGGCTTGTTATCACACTATACTATAACAGCGAAACTACAATTGCAGAGAATTTGGAGCCTGAAATTGGACTGGGACACGCCTCTACCAGATGAAGAAAAGAAGAAGTTTGATCAATGGTTGAAAGCGTTGGAAGGTGTAGCGAAACTGCGGATCCCGCGACCGTACGCATGCAGCGCGACGGGATCAGAACCGGAGAGACAACTACACGTTTTCGTAGACTCGAGTCTAAAAGCATATGCATGTGTTGCATACTGGCGAGTGGAGTGTGAAGGTAACATAGATACATCACTAATCGCTGCTAAGGCAAAGGTAGCACCAGTAAAACAGCTGAGCGTCCCGAGGCTAGAACTGCAATCAGCGCTGATAGGAGCCCGACTGATGCACGAGATATTGAAGCAACATCGATACAAAGTAAGAAAGGTAGTTTTATGGACTGACAGTCGTACGGTTTTGCATTGGGTAAGAAATAATGCGAAAAGGTACAGCACGTACGTAGCACATCGACTGGGGGAGATTTCGGAGTTGACGAGAGTAGAAGATTGGAAATGGATACCCACAAAGTTAAACCCCGCAGATCAAGCTACACGACCCGACTTAAGCCGAGAAATCGCTTACGACAGAGCATGGTATGTAGGTCCGCAATTTTTAAGAAAACCAGAGACAGAATGGCCTGTGGAACGCATGCCTAACGAAGAGCAACCAGCGGAATTAGAGGAACAATCTTGCGCAATAGACATGGAGGTGAAAGTAAATACGGCACCGTTGCCAGACATAAGCCGATTTTCCAGTTACGAGAGGTTAATAAATGCGACGGGAAGAGTATTCCAATTTATAGACCGTATTAAAAGCAGAAAATATGTCGAATTCCAGGTGAAACACAGATCGGCCGCAGAACATATATGGTTCCAGTGGGCACAGCGTACCGACTTCGCGAACGAGTTGCTGAGCCTGAGCCGCGGAGAACCCATCCACAAGAAGAGCAAGATCTTTGGACTGGACCCGGTATTAGACACCGATGGGTTGCTGAGGATGCGCGGCCGGATCAACGCGGCTCCCGTACAAGGACTGGAGAAACGACCTGTCATTCTAGACGGGCATAACAGTTTGGTGAGGTTGTTAGTTTTACAAGCCCACCGAAAGGCGGCACATGCGAACAACGAGATGGTAATTAACAACTTAAGGCAAAGGTATTGGATCTTGCATCTTAGACCCACGGTGCGAAATGTGGCACACAACTGTCAGCTGTGTAAGATTAGACGAGCCATGCCACAGGTACCGATAATGGGCGATTTGCCTCTCGCAAGAATCGAACCATATAAGAGGGCGTTTACGAATACGGCGGTGGACCTATTCGGTCCAATAACAGTAACGATAGGGCGGCGACATGAGAAACGATGGGTGGCTCTATTTACATGTCTAACGACAAGGGCAGTACATTTAGAAATTGTAAACTCTCTGTCCACAGACTCAGCAATAATGGCTCTTCGGAGGCTGGCAGCAAGACGCGGCTGGCCAGCTGTGATGTACTCCGATAACGCAACAAACTTCCGGGGCGCCGACGTGGAACTGCGCAGCGCGTACGCCGAGTGGCTGCCGGCGCTGCAGGAATACGGGGTGCGACACAACATGCAGTGGCGCTTCATTCCACCGGGGGCTCCGAACCAGGGGGGAGCATGGGAGCGTTTAGTACGCTCAGTGAAAACCGCGCTTGCCGCAACACTACACACAAAGGCACCGCGAGAAGAAGTGTTGCAAACGCTACTTGCTGAAGCCGAGAACGCCATAAACGCACGGCCTCTCACTCACGTCTCCGTGGACAGTCGCGACGAAGAAGCTATTACGCCGGCTCATTTTCTCCTGGGGGGATCCACGGGCCTACCACCTACGGGCCCATGTGACGAAGCCGACCGACGCACATGGCGAGCAAGTCAGGCGCTCGCTAATCATTTTTGGAGCCGATGGGTGCGCGAGTACCTACCTACGCTTGCGCCCCGCCAGTCGTCAACGAACCTAACCCGACCGCTCCAACCAAACGACTGTGTGGTAATTGTCGACCCGAACTTGCCTCGCAACACATGGCCACGAGGCATAGTGAGAAGAGTATTCCCGGGGCCCGATGGCAACATACGTTCAGCAGACGTCGAGACGAGAGGTGGCATTTTCCGGCGACCTGTAACGCGACTGGCTGTCCTACCGGTGCAACGGAGCGACTCGACCGAGTCAGAGGGGGAGAGTGTTACGGACAGCCACGGAAATCTTCCAAATGGTGCTAAGTGAATAAATTGTGTGCGAGAATGGACGCGTTAGAAGTTGCGACAGAGACGCTGTAGTGTTAATCTTAATGTGCTAATTAGCTATAAGGAACGTATGATAATGTAAAGTGATCGTTTTGTACATCGGATAAGCAGCATAAGTCGGAGAAGAGTGTCCGGAACGAGCGCCGAGAACATAATGAGCTGACGCTACAGCGCGCCAGTCATATTTACAAGCTCTGTTAGAAAGAGACAGAAGACGTATCGAGGGTGCCGGAAACGGCGCATTTTCAGCTCTGCGCTCGAAACGGACACACCTGGAATGTTAAAAAGTATATTGAAAATTGAGACTTGGTAATATCTAACTTTTGTAAAGAAAATGAATATCCAGACCGTAGGGTTTAGTTGTAATGGGCGACCAACTTTTATTTTGCGTACGCGCAAAATCTTTGTCGACAGCTAAGCCGAGGAACCCCGGCGTAAATCGGACCACGATAAGGTCTGTCGAAAAGGGAAAACTAGTAACTCAAACTCGAACGCAAGTTTTAGAGAAATAAATTAAAACCGGAGCCCGCGAGAGTCGCGGATAGCGAGTAATGTAGAAGCAGGGAAGTTGGCAAAGTTTGTCGCCCAAGTAAATCCACCAATCAGGAAAGAGGGATTTTTCAAGAACTTTCTAGAAGGGTGTGAAAGGGATATTTTCAGTCTGTCTCGTTCTAAACCACGCCTATTCTCGTGAAGACATCCCCACTAATTGCGGGCCCAGATTGTGGCATAAAAACAGGCCTGGTTTGCAGCGAGAGCAGTGTGTGTGTGTGTATTGAGTTCAGTATCCGAGTCCTAAATCCGGAAAAGGGAAGAGAAGAGAAGTGAACAGTGCAGTGGTGACCAGTAGTGCTCAGTGTACGTGTAGGCTTAGTTGTAACGCTTAGTTTAGTGCTTAGTGGTGTAAATAAATAAGTGTCGTGATCCGAGTTGTTTTCATTTCGAACGTTAGGCGAAATAGTGAACCGCGTAATCGCCGCACAAGGAGCGTTGCCCGCTATTCCTCACGCGCTCGCAGAACCTGTGACGCACCGCGACCCGCTGAGACGGGTGGGCAGGAACCTTACGCTCCTCGAGCTATCCAAGGGTACGGTGCTGTGGGAGGGCGTCGTCCACACTATACGTGATGGTTATATTGAAGGTAATAGGCACTAAGCTAGGCTAATAGGCTATTAAAAAATGAATATTCATACAATATCATAGAAATAAATGAACACGTGTAACTAAAGTTCGTTTTAATCAAAAGTTTTAAGACAAAATCAGATTAAGACGGTAGGATAAAATATAAATTTTAAGTTGTTGTCAGGAGCAACGTTATACTTCACTTACAACGATGTTTGCACATAGTTCAAGAACAGTCGGTACCTAATATGTATGTCATAAACATACATTATTAATTAACTCATATACTCGTTAAACGTGCATGGCTTTTACAATTTTCAAATATCACCCTAATCAATAACCGATAGGTATGAAACAAGTTATGAATAGTTACAAACGAGTTAAAATTTAAATGCAAACTTTTAACTCATTGGGAGCGTCCATAAATTCAATCTGTGGTCGCCACTCTTTCACGAAGCCACTTTTTGTAGTTCGATTTTGATCACTTGTTCGAAAAGTTAAAAATTTATTGCCGGTTTGTTTTCAATTTGTGCGTCCGATGAAATTTACCCGAATACATGCAGTCCTATATACGATGGCTACAAAAATAATTGTCATCCAAAAATATTTCCCTTTTCAATTTATTGTGAAATTGGTTTTGCTACAAAAAGAAATTCAAACCGAACAGAATTAATTTGCAATCCACTGACGAACAAAATTAGTAACATAACAACGTATCGACAAGATGCCCAAGTGCCTTTTTTTAAATATTTCGGTAAACACAAAAGAGACTCAAGTGAACAGACTCATTCGGAGTGGATAAAAGAGCAACTCATCCACAACACATCAGAACGCGTCACAAACAGCGGCCCGACCACTTCATCACAACGTAACGCCGGCAATAAAAAAAACATTTCCATCTGCGGAAAAACCACAGTTAATATTAAATGACCGTCCGTCAAAGCTGTATTGTAGCGCTTTGCCGGCCGCTCGCTGCGGGATGCAGCCAATACCGATTTTGTGATTTTTCCCGTCCCCCAGATGGGGAGGCGGGGGAGTGACATGTAAGCTTTAATGGGGCCTGAACCGGCAGCCGCTGGCTACACGCGAAAAAACTGAAAAAAGCCTCATTCATACGTGATTTCATGTGTAGGCTACTTTCTGCGGGCCCGGCGGTGGGCTCGTTAAAAATGGAAGCTGCAGGGTTGTTGCGGCCTATCGGAGTTTATTAACGCGAGGAGCTGTTCACACTTGTTTGCGGACCGCTGTCGCTGCCTGCCGCTGATCATCATTATGGATTCATGATATGCGGGAATTATACGTTAAGCGATACATGCTTAAATGACCGAAGATGCACGGCATGAAATATCGTTGCTAGGTGATATTGTGTTCTTAAAATATGCAATATTTAGTAGAACACCACCGTGCACCGCTTACAACAAACGTACGAGTAGATTATCAAATTAAATTCATGACAGTTGGGATGCGTCAAAGTAGTGAAAGTGACAAGGTACTAAAATGATCATCTACTTTTGCTGTTGACTATACCTCATTATTTATGTGCTTTGAGTATGTTTGTGAGATATTTACCACTTTTTACGCATTTTTGTATGAAGGCGGCTGCTTGGGATTTATTTTGTTGTTTATTGAAAGCTTTTTTTTTGTAATGACTTTTTTCTAATTTCGTTATCCATGTCTTCTTAACGCTAGTAAGTTGATGAAGCATCTGTAAGGTAGACAGAACAACGAATTCGTCACTGGTTCCAATAACTTTACCCTCTATATAGGTACATTACTGCGAACATCATGTTTGTTCGGAAACACTTGGACCTGTAGCAAGTTGCAAGTATTTGTGTTTTGATGTTTTTTGTTACATAATTGTTTATTAACAAACATCCAGGATCTACCAAATTCTCACATCACATTACGCAACCTTTCCAACTCTAATTCCTTACGCAATCAGCAAATCTAATTATTCCTCGGCACGGTTTCGAGGACGATATCATGTTCTTCCTAAACATACATCACTATTGTTCTAAACCTATACAAATTCAACACGTGAGACATCACGCCACCTAGTACCAGCAAATCTAATTGTTCCTCGGTTTCGCATACTGAATGATGTAACCAAAAACATCAATCATTATCTACACTCTGGATCGGGTGTGTAGACTACACCCCAGGGGTCTTTCAGCTCGAAGTACGATTTTTTCTATGGAAATGTTAGTTTAACTTGTTTGTACCAGATGTCACTGGGTGCTATCTCTATCGCACTTGCATATTGAAGTGACTGAGATGCAGCGGTCGTGCGGTTAGTTCTTACTAAATACACAACGGCGCTACGATCTACATATGTGGAGTATTTCAATGGTATCTCTATCTCAGTATATATATTGTATTTTGTGACTACACCCTATCCAACTCTTAGGGTGCCTTTCCACCAGAGATGTGCTATGCAGCTATGCTACGAGGATGTGTAAGCTACGCTGTGAGAACCCTTTTCCACTAGTGCTATGTTATGTGTACAAATGAAAACCTTGTACGACTGGGATATTTTTCGACTGGTAATAAATTAATAAGTTATAAAAAAGAAAATAAAAGTTCCTACTTAGGGATACACACACACACACACACACACACACGCACACAGTTTTTTGATTTTTTTTTTTTTTAAGATAATTTCATAATAAGTCTGTGTTCTTAACAACCTATCACTGTTCATGCTTACGGGCAACCACTGGGGGCTGCAACACAGTGAAAACTAACGCAGTCTCCAGGGCTCCAATTGTATGTTTGTGTTTTGAACAATAAAGATTTATTATTATTATTTTTATATGATTGGTGGATTCAAACGCATCCATAGCAACGTAGCATAGCATATCTCTGGTGGAAACGCACCCTAACTCCTTGTGTAATCCCATTAGCAGCAAATCTAATTGTTTCGAAAACGAAGTCTTGTTCTTCAATAACATCCATCACATAAATTTATGCGTAACGTGTTTCTTAACACATTCATCACTATAAAATGTTCTCAAACGTCAAAATTTCGTTACGTCATGCCACCTAGAACTCTAACTCTTTGCGTAATTCCACATTAGCAGCAAATGTAATTGTTCCTCGGAACAGTTTGGTAGACGGAGTGATGCCGTGCCAGACGCGGCCTGCCACCGTCCGCGCCTAAATAAATAACCCCTACTTAATGCCGCGAATCACGACACCACCACTAAGAATAAGCGCGTAGACAGTACAAAAAAGATACTGTCTTAGATATATCGAACTAAACGAGGCTTGCATTATAGATACGATTCGAATTTGCGACATCTGGCATATGCCGCCACTATCGCTCTAGACACTGAGATATCGGAACAATCAAGCTCAGGCACGAAATCCTTCACTAGTTTCCTCTGACAATGCCTTAGACAGGTTCAAATCCTTTTTTTTAATGTTGGGGAAATCCATTTACGCATTCCATCCTGTCGGGAAGACGGGTATGACGGACTAACCGCAGCTAGAGAGCCTTGGACTATCTTCTAAAACCACCAACGAAGGCCGCCTCCAATTGGGGCTCCGCTGGATCGCTGTTGGCATTTATCTTGGAGCAAATTTTTTTAAAGTTTTTCTCTTTAATTTTAATATATGAATTTTCGTCAGCAGCGGTTTCTGCTTCCTACAAAATTAGATTTTTGAGAATTTATACAGAAAACACCTAAGAGGCTAACAAACATCCCTGTTCATCACACACATAAAAGCCATAACTATGAATTCGAACCCAGTACCTCCAGTTTACTAAGATGCCATAAGAGATATGGTTGAAGTCCTCATAAAACGCTATTTCTTGGAACCTTCAAACAGCAAACATTTTTTTTTGGTAATACTATGTGCGTTTTTACATATGATTAGCGGTGGGATGCATATGCATAATATTTTGTAAGTTCACAGACAGATTTTGTGGTAGACATTCTTTATAGACCAGGTTTGAAAATACAAAAATCAGAAAAATTTGGCTAAGTCAGACATATCTAGATGGGTAATAACATAATTTTAAAAGCACTTAAGAGGGCGCAGTACGATCGGTGTGGATCGGTTCTCCATACAAACGTATTTTAAAACGCCATGCTAGAATAACATGAAACTTTGTATACACAACGGGATCCGGCATACCTAGGTCGGAAATTAGTTTATGTTGAATGAAATCGAAAAAAAAATACAGCGGTTTTTTTAGATTTTTACGGCTTGTATGAAAACCTTAATAATCGCTGTATTTTTTCGCCATTATAATTTCAAGCAACAGAAACTAATTTCCGCCCTAGACAAGCTGGATCCCATTGTGTATACAAAGTTTCATGTTATTCTAGCATGGCGTTTTAAAATGAGAGCATAAATACGTTTGTATGGAGAAACAATCGTACTGCGCCCTCTTAAATACTCATTCCAGACATGACTCAAACAAAGCCAAATTCCAAACATGACTCAATCCTCTAAGTATACAAGACTGGTTACAATTCAATAATGGATAATTACGTGTAGAATCTCTCATAGTTAGCGACTCAAGATATTATTATTCTTAATGAGAGTATAATTCACGCTATTCAGGCAGTACTGTAACCAATCAGTGAGTCAAAGATACGAAGGATTTCCAAGATTTTATTTTCAATCCACATAACTGATAACTTAAAAAAGTTGAAAAAATCCCTGTTTTTTTCATTTTCATAACATTTTAAGAACCATCTCCATCATTTTCATAAGATTTTCAGAACCATTTTCATAACATTTAAAAAAACCGCACTCTTCCATCCGTTCTCCATCTTCATCCGTTTAGGAGCTACGATGACGCAGACAGACACACACATACACATGTTAAACTTATAACACCCTCGTTTTTCGTTGCGCGTCGGGAGTTAGAAACAAAAAAAATCTCGGGCTATAGGTATTGTTTAGCCGGTCTATATTCTTTATTCTCTAACGAGTCAATTTTTATGAGCTCACAATTTCCTCGCTTCAGGTGTACGGTGAAATGACTGACGGAGTTGAAAGCGTTCTGTTGTAACTGTTGGAAGATAAACTCAATTTTGACACGACATTTATCGGTGAAAACGCGTTTTATAGGGTTTTATGGTGCCGTTTTCAGGTATTTTCTTGCCTCACCTTTGTCTTATTCTAACCGCCACAGAACAGTATCTACTACTCAAACTTCACATACAAAGAACAATAATAATGTATGTGTGTAAATGTTAATAAAAATACCTACGTTTAGTAAATAGTTGTTTGTATCTAACGTTTCTCGGGCCTTTTCATAGCTTCCGAGATACATACGAAATCCAATGTACCCTGTGTAACCCTGTGTAAGTATGTGTGTCAATTAGGTTCAGTTGCTTATATATTTCAGTAAGTTAAAGTGTAATTATATGAAATGTTTGGCATACAACAACGGTTTCAGATGTACCCAGGTTTTAACGTAAATTAAGCATAAGTATCCACTTTTCCAAGAAAATATATTACTATTGGATTTATAAGTACATAATACAAATAAAATCTATTTATTACAGCAGCCTTTGTTTGCCTTTTTTAGGGTTCCGTAGTATATTAACAAGACACAAGGAACCCTTAAAATTTCGCTATATCCGTCCGTCTGTCCGCGGCTCAGCCTCAGTAACGGTTACTACTAGAAAGCTGTGACTTAGCATAAGCATACATATCAATCACGCTAACAAAACGCTATAATAAACCAACCAAAAAATTGTTTTTAGGGTACAGCCTCTACACGTAAAGAGGGGATGCAATTTTAATTTCTTTCTAAACCCATCGCTTATCGTTAGATAGTTCTTTTAAAATGAATGGGAGATTTCTTTAACCATTTTTTGATTAAACTATCCGTTTTCGCGGTATAATTTTTTATAATGCTAATTTTCCCCATGTCAAAAAAGTCATGGTAGTAGTATGTAGTATGTGTTATATTTGTAACTTTAAAGGGATAATTATCAAAGCTAAGTAGAAATATAATAAAAGCTAGTTTTCGTATAATTTTCATTGATTACTTAGATAATATGGTGTTAGATTAGTCGAGTCAATTATTGGAAAATTTGACAAAAAAAAGAGGTGTAGGTGTAGAAGTTTGAGAAGAGAGCGCTGAGAAGTATCATACTTTGAGAGATAGAGTGAGAAACACCGCCATAAGACGGAGGTGTGGAGTGAATGAAGATATAGTGACGAAAATTGAGACAGATATGTTAAGATGGTTTGGCCATGTAGAGAGGCGGGATGAAAGAAGATTGACAAAACGAGTGTATGAAGGGAGAGTGGATGGAAAAGTTGGAAGGGGAAGACCTCGGCGAACGTACCAAATCGAAGGCATTCTGCAGAAAGGCTAGGTCAAAAGTACCCAAAATGGCGCGCATGCATGAAGAATGTTATGAGAGCTGTTTTATTTAAGTATTTATTCATAATTCATGACGCCAAAGTTGTATGTCAGGATCGTAGCAAATGGAAATCCGTGATCTCTGCCTACCCCTCTGGGAAACAGGCGTGATTATATGTATGTATGTATGTATGTATAGGTATACTAATATGCCCTATTTTGTCAAACCAGCATAACATCGGCACGTGGAGATTTATATTTTTAACCGACTTCAAAAAAAGGAGGAGGTTACAATTCGTCGGATTTTTTTTAATGTATGTTCACCGATTACTCGGAGACTAGTGACCCATTTCAAAAATTCTTTTTTTGTTTGAAAGGGTGTGTTTTGTAGTTGGTCCCATTGTCAACAAGTCTGGATCTGATGACGGGATCTCGGAAAAAATCGAAGGAACTCCTCAAATTATATACCAAGAGGAAGGGGTCTGGCCCGTATGGCAAAGTTTGGAGTCGGTGTTTTTTGTTAAAAATGTACTTGTCATCTGCAGTGTTGCTACACAATATGTCGATAGCAATTTGACGGGTGTCAATGGCAGCAGCGATTACTGCGGGTAACGATGTGCTAATACTGCGCTAATTGTGCGAATTAATATGCTGATGTAAGCCGAGGTGTCGGCGCGATAATAGTCCGTACATACCTACCTCTACAAACATTGAGAGTACGACTGTCTAGGGCAGTGAGACTGAAAACAGAAGACAAGTACAGGTAAATTACTTTCGAGACGTTTTTGCATTTGTAGTTGTGACCTCTGTAGCCAGCCTCACACACACACGTACGTGTGTTCCTGTAAATATACAAATACTACTACATATGCAAAAACGTCTCCAAAGTAATTTAGCTGTAGTCTATTTAATTTGTCGCAAAACCGACTAAAACATTTATTGTAAGATATGCGTGTGAACATTTAATATATAAGGGTCTATAAAGTGTACTGTTCACTTTTTGCTTCCATTGTTTGGAAATTTGTTGGAGTCTTATTTAGACTTAAAAGTCCGCAGTAAGCTCGATTCTCAATACAAACGTAGTTTCGCTCTAATTCTAAAATGGCATGCTGGAATAATTTGAAACTTTGTATACACAGTGGGATCCCGTACATCTAGGTCGGAAATTAGTTTTTATTGCTTGATATTATAATAAACAATTTTTTTTATCTATTGCACTTTCTAGCAACAGAAACTAATTTCCGATCTAGATATGGCGGATTCCATTGTGTATACAAAGTTTCATGTTATTTCAGCATAGCGTTTTAAAATGAGAACGAAACTACGTTTGTATGGAGAATCAAGTTCGGTCGAGCGTACGGGGGACTCTTAATATTGCAAAGAATGCTGGGTCCATTAAATTGAAGATAAAACAAAATTTAAATAATAGAGTCGAGCTATTTACGAAACTTAAAAGGTTTTACCTGTATATACATACTTTTGAGTGAGTGAATGAGTTATATTATAACATAACCTTGTTTTTACAAGATTTAGCTTTAGTGTACCTATCATTTACTTATAACTTATAAGCATACAAGCTTAGGAGCCTGAGATTTTTGATATGAACGAATAGATACGTTTTGCCTAAATAAATTACTGAAATATTTTTTGTAAGATGTTGACATCACTGATTTCTGCCCGAAAGTACGAGTAACATAATAGCAGGTTTCAAGAAATGTAGTATGTAGTTTGTTGATGTTTGTTGTTGCATAGGTTTCATGCATTTTCATACGGTTTCTGGCTTAAAAAACACAAACTCACATACAATAATAATCCCAATGTTTTTTTATGAAAACCTTCCATCACTGCTGGTTTCTGGTACTATAGCATCCGAAATATGGTCTACAGAAGCTATTATGTTCATAGATTAGAGAAAATTAATAAAAATCTTTCTAGATCCTCTTCGTCACTTTTGGATTACAATGTTAATAAATCCATAGGTGGTTTTAATACATTAGTCTATAGGTATAGGCAAATTTGCAAAAAGTCGTCTCCTTCACGATTTTCGTCGACATCTCTTCTATATACCTAAAACTGGTATGGATGTGTTCCTTGTTGTCTCTAGAACACGAATCTACCTGTTTTAGTTCATGGAGGGGGGAACACACATAGCTGTGACGTCATAAAGATGGCGGCCGACCGTCGTCGATTTATGTCAAAATCTCGGGTTCTATTTTATCAATCGGTTCGTGTGAGGCGTCGTTTGAAAGCTTATTAAACTTACTATAATTGCTTCTGGGACACTTATACCATAACTAAAGTCGTTTTTGAAATATTTTATAAAATGTGATTTTTTTACCATGATTGCATAAGTACAGATAAAAGATGGTTATAACTCAATAAATAATAACTTTAGAGCAATGTATGTTATTACAAAATAAGTAGATAATTTTATAAGCTTTCCAAAAATATAAGTTTTATTGGTGTAAGTAAACAAGTCTTGACCAATTTTGCTCAACATGGGTTCATTACGCGTCGACTGACAATCGCGACGCTCGACTGCGCTTCGAGCGCTGGCGTCGCGCCTTGGTGTAAATATTAGTAGGAAGTCTGTATGTTTTCTCAGTATGTATATTGCAGACGGTCATTATTTAGTCTGCTTTATGCATATAAGGCGGTAAAATAAAAACCATCCCAGATCGCAGGCATTTGCAGCCCAAGCCTAGGACCCTAAGGCGAGGATTTTAAAACATGTTATCTGAGGCTCTTTCTATCACCGACCGAGCTGCGTACAAAATTTTATATCTTGCCTTGGCTTTCCCCCTTAATTGTGCTTAAGCTGTGATGCCCTCAAGTACCTATATAGATCTATTAGGAAGTGTTAATAAACGTTTGTTACTGGTACGTACTGGTAAAATTTATTTGAACACCTGCAAGTTACCTATCAAGGTCGATTAGGTAGTGTTATAGGCGTTTGTGTAGGAAGTTAAATCGTTAGGATCCTATTCCAATTCGGCTTTTAACCCCTTCGACTTAATAATCCAGTTGACTAGTAAAATTTTTGTTAAAAAAAATCATTGGACAAACTTATTTGAACACCTGCAAGTTACCTATTTAGATTGATAAGGTAGAGTTAAATAGTATTTGCGCAGGTAATTAAAACGTTAGGATCCAACTCCAACTCTACTTTTGAACCCTCTGACTTAGATACTCCACTTGAATAATTTTTATTTACTTTAGTTTTTTTTATTTGTCAAACTTATTTGAACACCCGCAAGTTGCCCATCTAGATCAATTAGATAGTGTTAACAGACATTTGTTCAGTTAGTTTAATTGTTAGGATCCGATTCCAACTCGGCTTTTGACCCCTCCGACTTGGATACTCCACTTGAATAATTTATTTTTCCTTTAAATTTTTTTACTTATCAAACTTATTTGAACACCCGCAAGTTGCCTATCTAGATTGATTAAGTAGTATTAACAGACATTAGTTCAGGTAGTTAAATTGTTAGGATCTGATTCCAACTCGTCTTTTGACCCCTCCGACTTAGATACTCCTCTTGAATAAATTATTTTTTCTTTAGATTGTTTTACTTGTCAAACTTATTTGAACACCCGCAAGTTGCCTATCTAGATCGATTAGGTAGTATTAACAGATATTAGTTCAGGTAGTCAAATCGTTAGGATCCGATTGCAACTCGACTTTTCCCCCCTTCAACTTAGATACTCCACTTGAATTATTACCTATTTATTTCTTCAGAATTTTTTTACTTGTCATACTTTTTTGAACGCCCGCAAGTTACCTATCTAGATCAATTAGGTAGTGTTGATAGACATTTGTTCAGCTAGTTTAATCGTTAGGATCCAATTCCAACTCGACTTTTGACCCCTGCGACTTAGATATTCCTTTTGAGTAATTTATTTTTTCTTTCGATTTTTTACTTGTCAACCTTATTTGTACGTCCGCCAGTTACGTATCTAGGTCGACTAGGTAGTGTTTATTAACGTTTGTTCAGGTAATTAAATCTTTAGCATCCGATTCCAAATTACAACTCGAATTTTGATCCTTCTGACTTAGATACCCAGCAGTTATATATTTATTTCTTCAGAATTGTTTCTGGTCACACTTATTTTAACGCACGTAAGTTAACTATTAATATCGATAAAGTTGTATTAAGGTAGTAGCTGTAGTCATTTGTTAAGGTAGTTAAATCGTTAGAATCCGATTCTGAGTCGGGTTTAGACTTCTCCGACATGGACACTCCGAAATATGTCGCTTTTAGGTAAAAAGTATCAATTTGCGGGTTGTAAATATTAATTTATGAGTACAACGATGCAATTAAACCTTATTTTTATGGATATTTGTCATAAACACCTTTTATTTGGGAACGTAACAAATGCACTTTCAAAGATTAACATCATGCCAATTTAGCCGATTTACCGCGTCGCTCTGTACGACGTTGGTACTCGCGTTACGGAATTGGCCTTAACATAAGTATTTATTACTGTATGACGATGAAATCTATATTTTTAAGAAGCTAATAAAATATTCTATAATTTTTATAATTACATCATTTACGCTAAAGTTCCATTTTCTTGAATTATTCTGGTAAGTAAGCAAACGTAAAAAGTAAAAAAAAACACACTTTTATAAATATTTTTAAAACCGTTCATTATACGTTATAGGCGTCAAGACTACAATTATAGTACGTTTAATAAGCTTTCAAACGACACCTCACACTAACCGATTGGTACAATAGAACCCGAGATTTGGACAAAAATCAACGACGGTCGGCCGCCATCTTTATGACATCACAGCTATGTGTGTTCCCCCCTCCATGAACTAAAACAGGTAGATTCGTGTTCTAGAGACAACAAGGAACACATCCATACCTGTTTTAGGTATAAAGAAGAGATGTCCACGACTTTTTTAAAACTGGCCGATTGCCTCCAGACTACATAGCACGAGATGACTTTTCCGGGCGACTAGAAGACTACTGTCATGCATGACTGAAATGAACTACTTATTCAGATTGTACAATTTCTTGGCTGATTCTAATCATTCGGAGGTAAAATTATATTGCTAACCATGTTAACCGATTGCTGATCTAACGGTTTATTTATTTAATCGTATGGCATTTATTTACGAACCGTGAGATCTTCGAGAAGACAAGTACCGTTGCCAGTTTTTGTTGCACTTTTAGCATCACCCAGGGGTCACGTGTAGGGTAATGGTGGGTACTCCCTACGGACGTGGTGCAACTTTGACCCCCCTTTGTCAAGTGAGTGGGCAACTTGACTATTAGAAGTTCTCAAGCCGCCCGAAGGCCTCTAACTTGGCTTAACGACTGCTGTCGAGACAGCAGCCGGGATCAACGGCTTAACGTGCCTTCCAAAGCATGAGAGCGCTCAGTTAGTAACCACTCAAAGCGGTCACCCATCCAAGAACTGACCTGCGCCCACATTGCTTAACCTCGCATACCGCACGCGGTAGGCGGGTGCCGCTGGGCCACGAACGCTCTATGCTCGATAAACTCCAATGATTTGTACCTAAAGGCAAAACCAATTATGTTTGAAGCTGCAGTATGGAAAAAGTTGAGTTCTGAGCTGATGAGCACTTAATAAATTATGGCTGTATACGTTGGATGAATACTGACATATAAATACAAACGAACCCAAGAAAGTCATCTAAACTTCTTGTGGCAGTATGATTTATGACAACTGTGAGTCTGAGCCACTTATCATGTTTTATATGTATAGAGATCAATAAATAAAATCACGTGTTATCATACACTTCGCAGATTCTTCTTGAACATTGTTTAAGAACATTGATCATCAAGCTACTGAATAATCAACCTATCTTCGTTACGAATGGTACGTCGTATCGAAAAACAGAGCTTTACCAGGTTTTCGAGATCGAAGAGTAAATTACGATATTGAAATATACTCATTTTTCACCCTTTGAACGCTTTCATATTTGAACGAAGTGATCACTCAGACGCCAAGTTATCAAAAATTGATATAACGTTTGAACCAGTAAAATCGAATACAAACAATTCATAATAGCTTTTTTTCATGATCAAAGTACACCTTCACTCCGACCTTTTTAGTGGTTGTTGGCGTGGTGGGCACGACGACACACGACCACTTTATAGGTTCTTGGCGTTCAAAGGGTTAACAGGTAATTGCAGTAATAGAACGATATAACTTTGTGACATTTCAAATCGGCATAATGTCACGGCTGACTATGGAATGGAGCCCTACATTGCGCTTGGCCCGACACGCACTTGGCCGCTTTTCTTTATTCAAGCCTAATTTGTTTCACACCACGTCGCTTTTCCAACATGGACAGCATTTTTTTTTTTTTTTTTTGGGATAGATCTTATGTTGTAGGTCTATACTCATTACATTACATAGTACCTACGTGTTTTTTGCACTACTACAATTACAAGGAGGCTTAAACGTGACTATTGAAGCCTCCCAATACATGAAACTATTCAATCGTTGATACCATTTAACGAGCGCATCTAATTCTCTACCCAAAACAATCTCACTTGAAATCGATACTCATATAGCGTCCACTCGACCGTGAACTGGCATAGTTACGTTAGTTACGCAACTTACCCCAAAACCAAGGACCGACCATAAATGAAACGGTAGTTTTCCGCGGCTGCCCGCTAACCGGTATGGTTAACCGGGTCGCCCGGCAACCGGGTACCCGTGCGGTACCCGGGTGTGGCCGCGTTATGGTCGACAAGTGTTACTAGACGTGCGTCGAGGACGGTTGCGTGTCTAAGTCGATTGCGTGTTTATGGTTTACGATTCGCGTATGCGTTGGTTTTAACGTGACTTGGAAGCAGTTTAAGGTTTTTGATGCACTATTATTATATCTTCTTGATGATTTAGTGATTGAAAATATTTACTGTTTAGATAGTTAGTTGCATATTTTGCCAACGTTTTACGTTACGTTTTACTATTCATTTACCACTCCATAAAAAACTAATAAAATAAAATATCAAGCAGATATCAAAGCACTCGAGATAAACCACAATATAAATTCAAATAAAGAATCTTCAAAGGAAAAAATTGAAATGGCTTCAAGACCGCAGGCGGGGCCGGCCGCGCGCAAGACAGGCTTCTGCCGCCTCCATTGGCTGCGTCCCGGGAAGGCGGTTCTTCAAGTCTTAGAGTAACTTTTCATTTGCACAACTCTAAAATATTGCCTCAGATTAAAAGCACGGAAGTTGCCGCTGCGGTTACGCCAGCAGCGTTTTTTGCAACGTCTAAGTAATATGTAGTAAATCTTCCGCTTCCATATATTCACTTGGATAGCGCGCTTGTAAGCTTTATTGGCTACTAGCATTAATTTATAAAGAAGGCGAGCTATTTATTTAAATGGAAATGGAAGCTATGAAACTTTCCATTTGTTAAATTATTTATCTACTTCGCTTCTTCGAGTTTCAGTAATTATTTTCTATCTATTCGTAGCTAATATTAAATTGTGATGTCATAGGAATCGCGCTACGAAATTAGGTGGTATTGAAAACAAGTTAATATTTATGTCGGATTAGCACTTTTCGATGGTTGGTTAAGGTGCTGGCTGCTATAGATGATGAATAAGGAACGGTTGAATGTTGTTTCAATCATTTTGTAATGGCGAATGATTTGACGTATGAAAGACGACTTGAACGGTAATTGGTGTTTCAATATAGTTGTAAATAAATAAAAGATTTTTATAAGTTCCCCAAGCAAACCAAGCAAGCGCAGCCTCAAGTCAATAAAGGGTCGGCAACGCACTTGTGATTCCTCTGGAGTCAGGCCATAAGCTTGTTTGCCACCGTCGTAGTATAAAGTTACTCGTTGTTTTCCTGCGCCGCCTCAACATTTGTAAGGGAAACGATAGCTTTATGGGAGCTTCAGTGGGAAAAAATATTATAACGGGTTATTCGATTATAAAGCACGAGTAATAGTCGTGTATCCCATATCTTCCCTATTCTGTTATTTTTTATTAATTTGTATTTGTATTGATTTGCGCTAATCGTTCACATATTTCCTTATCGAGAAAATTAAAGTTCATACGGCATTAGAGCCGTTCACACAATTTTACTATAGATGGTTTGTGTAGATTTGGGGTTCTAAGAAACGAAATAACATCGAAAATCTTTTTCAAAAAATATATCATATATATTATTAATACCTTAGCATGTTACAGGAAAGTGGCAGCGAAGAACAATTTTGTGAGAAAAAAACCTGTGTATAGTTGACGTCACGGATATAAAGGTAAATATAGTATCAGTAGATGTTACTGACACTCTGTATTACATTCTGTGCCGAAACTTATATCTTGGTCTCAAAGATTCATTTTTCACGATAATGCTCTGGAACCAGGGTATATGTTTTCGGCACAAAATTAAATACGGACTGTCAGTAACATCTACTAAATTTACCTCTATATCTGTGACGTTGACTAAACACAGGTTTTGTTGTAGTAGTAGGTATTGTTTACGTGTGCAAAAGTAGTTAAGTAGACAATACGATCTCTAAACCATTTTTTCTAAAAACAGACATATCACATTTGAAACAAATATTTCTTATTTTCACAAAAATAATTATAACCGCCTAAGGAACTTAATTATAACCTAGATACTATAGACGGTCTTATCAGTAAGGAGCGATGTATTCTATGTACCTACTTATGAGAATTGGAAAACTTTTTTATGTTGAGGTTAATGAGAAGAAGAAATTGTCCTACTATTTTTTGTTCCCACTTCGTTAATTTGACGAAACCCATGCATTATCCGCATATTGCTTTACTTATGTTTGCTGTATTTTCCCTTTCGCTCAGCCTCTATTCCAGCGATTATCTGGCGAATCTCACTCAGTGATAATTGTGATTGTGCCCGCTTCCCAGAAATCATACAGCGGACATGTCCTGTCCCATTTCTGTTTAGCAATCTATCACGTGCAATTTGTGTTTTGAAGTGCAGAGGGTTATTATGAGACACCATTTGAATTCAAATTTGCTTATTATGAGCGTTAGCTTGGTGCATGTGGAAATTAGTGCCCAAAACATATTCAATTTAACATTTAATACGCAATATATTTAACATTGACCTGTCTCCTGTCTCTCTGTGAGAACCTAGGACTGTCAAAAAGCATAAACTTCGGATTCAAACGAGCGAGCGTTAGGTCAAAACAACTGTAATATTCCTTTACAAAAATGACATTTAGATCGAAATAAATACTCGTAACGCGCGTACGATACGTTACACAATCGACCTTTTGCTTACCTTACGCTTTTATCACATGTACATAACATCAATTCTAGCGTAATATAATTATACCTCCTTTCATTTGTCACAGGCGTAGCGGTATTTAAATCATATTAAAATATTCGGTTATACATGAAAAGGTAAGATATACATTTATCGAGATATTTTCATTTTGTGAAATTGTGGATTCATTCTTGGTTCTTGTTATTCTTATAAAATTATTCAATCTTTGTACTCATTACGCTTTAGTTAATACGTTATTAGTTAGCTAAGCTTTGAATAAGCTTATGAACCTTCGGAATGCTCTGTACGCATCTATACCTGCGTAGTCATTGACACGGATCCGTCGATCACATACAAATGACACGGGAGCACTAATGAACGGTTCTCGGCTCAACGGGGTTAGCTCTCGGACAGTTTTGTCTATGACGAGTACTCGTTTTATTTGACATACACACTGATTTAAAACGAAATGTTCCCTCCAAATAACATTGGACTCTATTTAGAATAACAAAGAGGCAGTGGTTCTAAAGATTTAGTGTTAACTTTTCCATAGTTTGAAAAAATAATATTAAGTATTAAGTAGTAAAAGTGACCTGGATTTTTGCATATATAAATGTTATTTGAGTTAAGAGTAAATAATTTCATAGCTCAGACAAAGGTTGAGCGTTAGTGTAATTAGGGAATGATGCGGGTTGGAATTAGCATTCTTGGATTGGTTTGGTGAAATATATTGAAATAATAAGTGATAAAAAATACGATCGCGACTACGATAGCAGTATCAAACATAATAATGGTCTAAATTAAGTACACATGAACATGTTGTTAAAGCTGTTGGAACTCCTAAAATAAATAAATAAAGAAGGGCCAGGACTTGTAAATTATAAACTATCCAACACGTATTATGAGAGAAGGTTACGTATCTAGTAAGGATTGATCTCTGTTTATTCCTATGGGAACGAGACATATTTTTTGTATATTATCCGAATTCATTAAAAAAAAAATTAATTTCCGTGTGCTCTGCCTACCCCATTTGGGAATATAGATGTGAGCTTATGTATGTACTACTTATTGTATAATTATAGGATACAATAGTAAAGCAATATGTAATAGGTACGAGTAAAAACACAGTAGTATATATTCTTAGCCAACTGATAATTAATTAATTAATTATTCCAAAATGTCCAATCGAATATGGTCGAATATGGTTCCATCCATTTGAGTGCCTACTACCCTATGTTTCTTTCATACATTTGGATAATATCATATATCAACAATGAAATTACGAATCAAATATACATATTTTTATTCAATATGGAAATTAATTATTTTAATGACATATGATATCATTTTATATCATATATTTTGCTCATCCATGACACGTTTCCAATTCAGACTTCTATTTCTCTTTACCGTTATCTTTTTTTACGTGTATATATATTTTTTTTCCTAGTACTTTGTTGTACCCGTTACTGATTTTTTATCATCATCATTTTCAGTTTGTAATCGCCTACTGCTAAGCATAATGCCTCTCTTGAAGCACGCCATTCGTCCCGGGTCTGAGCTAATCTTATCCAAACTGCAGCAAAAGCGACCCGAGATCTTCCTAATGCTATCTACCCACCGAGCTGGTGGACAACCGACGCTTGTTAATTTTTTTTTCCACCTGCCACACTTTGCCTGGCAACGTGTCCTGCCCAACTCCACTTGAGTTTGGAGATAATTTCTCATTTGCATCAAAATTCTGACCAGAAAACACGCCTATCGACTGCAATTTGGACCCAAACGTGCATATGAACGAGCGTTCGCACTTGATGATCTTGTTTAGCTACAAGTCTCACTCGAAGCCCGGTTCAGCCAGGCTATTCACTACTTGTTTCACCTCACAGATCACCTCTAGTATGATTTAACATCGCTATTTCAATAAAAATGCGTAATCTGTGAGGGCAGAATACCTGCCTGATGATTTGATGCAATTGAGGAAGTTACCTGAAACTTCTAGGTTCTTTATTGAAGGCAGAAAGAAAGAAAGGCTATTTAGAAATAATACACTACAGAATAAAGTGACTTATGGTGGTCTAAACGATGACGTTTTGACGAAGAAGAAGATTCGGAGGGATGACTTACATTGGTTTGCCTGATATGAGGTGAAGCATTGTGAATAATAACAGCCCTGCCATACTTCAGCACCTCACGCTGACACCTCGTGCGTAATTCAATCGTATCTTTTGACGTTGCATCCGATATAATTCTATTAAGAAAGTGTACTGAATTTGAACCTAGCACCGATCAGTTTGAACTGTCATACACAGAACCTAAAACTGCCGTGAATAAAACTGACTGTATGTAAAATATAAAGTATATTAGGACTACAAAAAGGGTGAGTTCTATTTTGTCACACGAGACATTGCAATTTAATTAAGTTAATAATGATCACACGTCAAATAAAACAAAAAAAGCAATGCATGCCTGCACGAAGCGTAATAATTGGTGTTACTTATGCTGGGTGAACTATTTATTACAATTTACAATTGTTTTACAACAATCGTGAAAGACTTACGGTTTCAAACAAAAAGAGATATGGGGAATAAAACTTAGGCGAAATGAATCAGTTGCGCAAAAACTATAATAATAACAATGTTTTACATTCCCAGAACTAGAGTTATAGAATTATCCTTTGAAACTGAAAATATGCAAGTAACCTATCATCAAAGAAAGTTGAAGTAACGCGTTGAATTCTTCGATTGAGTGCAAAAAGTTAACTTCCTTAAGACAGGGCGGGCCGTGGGGCGGAATTGGCCGCCCAAATATCCCGCCCTTCTATTTGACATTCAACTTTCTTAAGTGGCGCGAAAAAGTTTCAACAAGTTCCCAATGTCACGGACTTTACCCCAGTTGGGAGTTAACGTTATTGTTATGAGTTTTTAGAGAGTTAGAGTTGACCCAGTTATTTAGAACGATGGTATTCTGTACCATAATTTTGTGATGTTATCTGTGTCTGTGTGTGTGGCTATTTACTTTTTTTGCGGTAAATTATTGGACTGGCGCTAAACGTCAATACTTATATAATTTTTAACAACACTTTCAAGTTTAATTTCTTAAAGATTCTTTCAAATTCACATTATTTTGTAAATATAAAGCGGACAGGGGTAATTTAATATACATAATTTATTATATAGGATAGCCTCTTAATCAGTATGAATTGACGGAGTTAAGCTAGGATGACAACAGTCAACAGTTTTGTCAATTTGTTTTGGAATTGTAAACATTGTATTACTTGTATTTATTCTAGAGCTTTGACTTCAGCAGAGTAGATAAGGTTAATGGACAGTGTGGCCGCAGTCGCCCTCCCTCCAGCAATTTTTCTCCACATCTCTCTATTTGTGCCATTTCTGGATGTTCTGTTGAAGATGTAGGTAAACATTGTACGGCTGACTGTATGAAAATAGATAACCTTCATTTTGGATTTAAAAAAATCCTTACCTCATCTTAGTATCGTACCGGCTCAACTCAATTATGTACTTATTTACGGTAAAGTTTCACATAAACTTATTTATGCCTTTATGCCAGAACCCACGAACCGGGGACATCCAAATATCATTCAGCAAGCTTGAGCAAGGAGCTTTAAAATTATAATTGATTGAAATATAAGTGATTATCTTTAATTAGCAGAATATGTGACATAAACGTTATTCACGTTATTTTAAAAAAAAAAACACCATGCTTAGTGTAGGGTAACGTATTAGTTGCCCAATGAAATTACTTTAAACAAAATTATAATGAGCAAAAGGGAATACCTTCGCAGCGTTTCATATGTGTTTTACTCAGAAGGGAAGACTTTTTACCATAACTCAAAAACGGCTTAACTGATCATGTCCGCTATAGTTTTCGTTGTAAGTCATCAAGCTTTACTTTCATGACTTTTTCATATTTTTGGGCCCATGGTTCAAAAGTTAGAGGGGGGTCACAATTTACTTTTATTTTGCAGTGTATATTTCCGAAAATATTCAATTTAACAAATATTTTGATGACAAACATTCATTCATTCGTTGTTGGATAGGTTTTTCATTTTGAAAAACATATCCAACAACGCCCCACACCATAGGGTTGAAGCAAAAACAAAATTCATCCCTACTTTACGTGTAGGGTTGGTACCCTTAAATATCCTATTTTAGATTTTAATTTACCACTTTGTTAGATTTATTAATGTATATATCCATACCAAATTGCAGCTTTCTAGCACTAACAATTACAGAGCAAAGCCTCGGACAGACAGACGGGCATGGCGAAACTATAAGGGTCCTAATTGACTACAGAACCCTAAAAAAACGTTATTTATAAAATCCCAGTGTCATATAACAACAACTAATATGACGTTCAAGCGATGAAATTCAATCTATGCATTGTCAACAACTAATAACAAGCGACGATGGTTCTAATGAATAGGTAATCGTATACAAGCCATCAAAATTATAATGACTATGGTTGGATTTCAATTAAGCTAAGTTCTTAGCAAGGTCAATCAACTATACGAATACTTAGGAAACGAAAACTTCGTGTGAACTAGATTTACATATGCTGACCCACTTTTCACCAACTTATAAATGTTAGCAATGAAACTTGTTACTTTTTTTTTATATTAAAAATGGGATTGCACTTGGCCAGCATCTAGCCAGGGGGCTTCCACCAAACCAATTAAAAAGTAGCATCTTGAAACTGCTGGTATAATTATTAGATATAGACAATTATATATCTTGTTTAGAGCAGTTTTTCTAACAAATATAACAGTTTTGACTTGAGTTACTAACTAGGCAAAATTGTGTCGGTCTTAAAGTTGAATTCCATCAACAAATATTTAGTGTAAAATAATGTTAGATCAATTGTATAGTTATCTTATTTGCTACATACGAGACAAACTTACGTTAGGGAGAGCTGCCTGTAATTTTTAGTAAGTAGTACGTATGAAAAATAAAAGCTTGTAAAAATGAATTTTAGTATTTTTTAGATCAACCTTAATAGGCTCGAAAACGTCACGTAACCCCTCGGTCGTAAGATTTCATCGTAGATTACCGTTAACTCACTTTATTAAATCACGGGGCAATATGAACAAGCAGCAAAGGCAATTTAAATTTCGTTACACCGCAACCGCGAAGTGAATATATATTTTTTTTGTATAAAATTATAACATTTGATAACGCTGCATTTTATATGGAAAATTGCTCGGTAACGAAAGTTAACCAATTTACATGCAGTTGTTTGCATGCAACCAACGTTTAGTTGTTTTTGCAATTGATTGGAGTTTTGAATTATATCGTATTATTTAATTGCACATATAAATTATAGTAAAAACTAGTATACGCCAGCTTTGTAAATTGGTTAAATGTACGTCGTTGAATTATATTGTAGATTGTACCTACGTAATAACATGTTTTCAATAGGAATTCTGAAGAACAAAATTGTTACCTTTAATTTTTACATCGAATTGCTTCATTTTGTTCGAATGTTTTTTTTTTCGGGATACATAGAGTCACAGTTTAAACGGTAATGTATAATTAGTGAAATAAAATTTGTATGCCTTTCGGCTAGACATAACATCGTTCATTACTGTTTGTACTGCTATCGACTAATGTTTATAAAAACTTTGACTTTGAGAAAGTAACTATTATGAGTATATCATTGTGTATCAAAACTGCACCTTCAGCACTCACCGCGACCGCTGCGGCCGACGAACCTCAGGTCGTTGAACTTGGCCACCTGGTTCTTCATGACGGCGGAACTGTTCCGCAGCTCCGCGCAGCAGTTCTCGTCGTTCCCCGCCCGCACCGTCACCAGCGTGCCGTCACCCACGTCCCCCAGGGCTACCACCTTGAAGGCTACTGGTAGGGTCTTGTTCGACCGCCAGTGCGGTGGCAGGACTGTGCAGACGAAGTGAGGGCTCCCTGTCCTCACTAACTCCCCAGGGTGTTCAGACAAAAAGTCGCCTAAGGTCCGCTCTGCTAGGATATCCGACGTCATCTTCGTGTACGTCTCATGCAGCAGCGCGGAGCTTGTGTCCGGAGACACCGCGCCGCTGCTTGCACCCGTCAGGTGCATCCTCGACACCCTCCTCTGCGTGCTACACATAGAGTCAGCTGGCTCCTCCTACATGTCACTGTCCACTCCGCACACTCAACACACACCGTTGACGAACGTCACTCACTGCCATCACACTTAACTATGCTTGTTCCAGTTCCATCAAACTACGGAGACAACAAGTTGCTAGGGAACGCACGCGTGGCCACTTGACGCGGTGACGTCACGGGCGGCCTTGCCACACTTTTTTCCTCGGTGAATGAAAAGTTCGGCGGGGGGCGGCCGAGGGGTGCGAGGCGCCGATTTTTTCCGCCGCCGAGGGGTGGCTCCCCCGCGCTCGGCGAAAAAACTTTTCACTAGTTTCACTGACGGCACTTTTTGCGCCCGGTATTTACGCGATCGCCGTCACGCACGTCGCTCTCGCTTTCGTTGACGGTTTTTTAATTTTATTTTAATTACGTTGGTGTCGCGTGCTCGTACTAGTGTTTTGTGTTTTGAGGGGAGTGTAAATGCGTGCGTCGTGCGGCGCGTTCGTGGATCGACTCGTGGGGGCGGCTCGTGCCGCGAGTCGGTGCGGTGTCCGGTCGCTATTAATACGCGCGTACGTCCGCGCCCGTCGACTTCGGACAAAGTTTCGCGGGCGAGTCGGTTCGCGGCGAGCGAGAGGCGGCGACGGCGCGGGCGCGGCGGGCGCGGAGCGCACTTTGCGGTCGGGGTGGGTTGGGTTTAAAGCCGCTGAAGGATAAAACATACAAATAAACACGTGTTCGCGCCGGCGCGAGCGAGAGGTGCGGGGAAGGCGCGGGAGTGAGCGGGACGGCGTGCGGCCGCCACGGCATTTAGCACCCGCTGCTCGCCGCCGACCGGCTGCCGTCGCCGTAGCCGTCGAAGCTGCGGAACCTCTTGCAAAGAAACCGGCGCTGAGGAACCCTAGGTAAAAAGCTACCTGGTGTGCAAAGTGAAATAACAAGTGTCATTTACCTAGGATGAACCCTCCCTAATTAGTACGATAAGTTAAACTTATAAAATACACACGTCTGCGAAGTTCTCTAAAGGGCTTGTAGAATATTTTTGCCAAAGTGCTTTAATTAAAATCTAAAATATTCCTACAATTTGTACAGATTTTTTGTATCATGTGCAATAAAAGTTTAGAATTAAAACCGGACAAGTCGCATTTAGGTATTAATAACAATTATTTTACCTACTAATAACATGACATGGGAAATACCATACACACAAAAGATAGTGCTGAAAATTCAGTCGCGACAAAAAGGTCAGACGTAAGATTATTATAATAAAACGTTATATCCTAAAAATGCTTGGTGACAGTTCTATATTTTAAATGTGTTATTTATATTGTACGTCCGAAATGGGCAGACTGTTGAGACTTATTACCTATTTTATGACATTTTATGTACACAGTTTTGACAATAATTGGTGACATATTAGAAATTCGTCTCACTATTATAAAATAATGGTACAGTAAATGTACAAATTGTGTCGAGACACACAAAGCGTACCTATTTGTGACTATTTTTTACTTCCTCGATTTAAAAGCCTGTACAAATTAGGTAGCTATCTATATACGCGAGCTCAATGTGTGCGGTTCTTAGGCGAAAGATCACGTTAATGAAGTTGGTTATCTCGCGTCAATCAGCTTACCGGCTCAGGGCGGCTCAGGGGGAGGGTCACACTATATGAAACTATTATTATCTTCTTCGGAGTAAGTTGGAAGAGGTATGGATTACAATGCAGATTTTCGGTGAACAACAATTATTATTTTGATAGTATGGTAGGCAGGTTGATTCTCAAGAAATTTAGCAGCGTTCCAAACGCCGTCCTTATAATAATAATAATAAGCCTTTATATCTCACTTTTTTAATTGGTCTGTTCCATCTGTAACTCTTAGTTTTTTCGTGTTTTGTATGGCTTAGTTATCGTATAGCAACAACGAAGTTTACCGAAATAGTATCACGTATTTACTTCAAAAATCACTGTTTTTGAGATATATAACATGAAACTTTTGCAATTCTAGGCCAAAAAAACAGATTTTTGGACGCAAGTTTTGTGAAAATGACCAGAAAGAAAAGATACGTCAATAAGTAAAAGTTGTGTAGATATATTTCATATATTTGAGAGCATAAACAACGTAATGATATCGAAAATAGAGCTCTTCTGGATCATGATTGAAAAAATAACATTTCTTTTTTCAAAATTCAGTGCTTGCCAATGGCGATATGATTGAAGGACCAATAACCGTTTGTGCCACAAATATATCTATAGTTTCGACGGAGGAATAATCAATTCAAAACTCGTCCAACGTGGATGGGGCTGCAATTTTCGACCGTTATTGTTGCATTATTTTTTTCAAGTGTGGTACCCATTTATAGGAAAATACCTCATGTGTAGCCTGTCTTTGGTTTTGCGGTTCCATGACGATCCGGCCATTAGGGTAGGTAATATCATCAACCCACCGCCGCCGGTGTCCGCGCGGGCGTTTAGCACCTCGAGGGTGCCAATCGTATAAGAAAAAAAAATTGTCTTATATCTACGAATGGAGCCAATGTAGGATTTTTACACCACGTCGGAGGCAAACAAGCGTACGGCCCGCCTGATGGTAAGCGGTCACCGGACGCCTGCAACTACAGGGGTGTCACTTGCTCGTTTAAATATATATATACACTCCTTTAAAAATATATACACTCGTTCGTCGTCTCTAGGGAAAACTCCGTACACATACAGGTGTAACCATTAATCAGACTACCTCCATAGTTAGTACTGAGTGATGATTATATTCAATGTATATAGGTACTTCCCTAAAGAGTGCCAGGGGAGGGGAGGCCTATGTCCAGCAATGGACGTCCTTCGGCTGATATGTTGATGATGATTTAAGTACTTAAATACTTACATAAAAAACATAGAAACCTTCATGCTCATCATACAAATATTTTCCCTTACTGGGATTCGAACCCACGACCGTCAGCTTCATAGGCAGGGTCACCACCCACTATGCTACGAGTAAACCGTCTCGAATTGGTCCCTCAGCGATTCGATGCCACATTGACCCTGGTGGTGTGCTAGTTTGCCAGAGCTCCCGAGGATGCGCTGTGTTGAGATTAAGGGCTTATACAGGGTGTGGCCTGTTATAGGAGCAAGAAATTTAAAGGACGCTTCCTTAGAGCATCTGCAGTAACCTCTTGTGTCCAAAAAAAATTATCTTTTTTCAATTGGGAGAAATTTTGATCTAAAGGTGTGACCTCCAAGTAATGGATCTTGGCACCCAGAGATTATAACGCGGCAGTCAATGCTGATTTTGAGGTTGCTTCAAGTTATGACTCATAATCGTTGTCGCATTTTTGGTTTAAAAGAATATTTTTGGGACTTTTTTTATAAATTTTTAGTGTTTCTTGAATTTTGAGTAAAAAATTACATATAAGCTACATTTTTTCATTAAAAACATTTGGAAATAATTGCTGCGTTTAATTTTTTGCTCCTATTACAGGCCACACCCTGTATATGTTTCCTAAATACTTAAGTCAATAAATGCTAGGCAACGCGCTTGTAATTCTTCTGGAGTCACCAGCGTCCGTAGGTGTCTGCTTACCACCAGGCAGGCCGTAAAAATGGTTGTCATCGTCGTTGTATAAAAAAAAAGTAATTAAAACACTGTCACAATTAATGAAATAGGTATTGTTTTAGTTGTTAGACGCATCGCAAACCGTTTTTCTGCTTTGCCTTGAGGTTGTTTGGTAGAGAATGCAATAGGGATGGCATTAACTCCATATTTCGTACGACTTTTTTTGTGTAATAAAGATGAAATAAATAAAAAGGGCTTGAACATGATCGTACAGAGAATCTACTAACGCTTATTCTCTTGAAGAATGAGAATCGTACTAAGGGTTGGTAATGATCGTAAACCAAGATGGGAGTCTGTTTGAGACATACATTTCGCATTATAGTTGGATTTCAATAATTATGTCGCACAATCGAACTATATATACAGGCGGTGGCCTGTAATAGGAGCAAAAAATTAAAAGACGCTTCCTTAGAGCATCTGTAGTTACCTCTTGTGTCCAAGAAAATATATCTTTTTTCAGTTGGGAGAAATTTTGACCTAAACTTATGACCTCAGAGTAGTGGATCTTGGCACCACGTGATTATAGCGCGGCAGTCACTGCTGATTTTGTGGTAGCATCTAGTTATGAATACTATAGCACGTAGATGATGGTATGTATGTATGTATTACTTTATTGTACATAAAACACGACAAAACGATAAACAAACAAAAACTAGACGTACAAAGGCGAGCTTATCCCTTCATGGTCGTTGGGGCGAAAAGCTTCTCGAGTAGCAACCACGTACCGGAAGCCGTAGCGTGGGCAGGCCCCCTACAAGGTAGACTGATGACCTAGTGGTCGCGGATGTCCGCTGGATACGAATGGCCCAGCGTCGGTCATTGTGGAAATCTTTGGGGGAGGCCTGTCCAGCAGTGGACGTCCTTCGGTTGACATAATATTAATGATGATGATGGTGAGAAGCTACAAATTTTACTCTGCGTTTGGATTTCGAAGCCGGAAGCGATGCCGGACTCGGAGACAGGCGGTTGGAACAGGCAGATGAACACGGGGTCGCGGTGTGGCGGCACTTGCTCCATCAGCTGCTGCAAGCTTGGGAACGGGCTGGAGAGACGCTTTTGCACGAAGAAGCCCTCCTGCGAAACAGTCAACTAATGTGGCTCGTTGTCTTGCGTGTCTCCTCGGTTATGGTTGAAAAACCCATATTGCTTTCGTCTTTTTTATTGACATTTTCAACTCATAATCGTTGTCGCATTTTTGGTTAAAAAGGATATTCTAGGGATTTTTAAATATTTTTTTATCAATTTTTAGTGTTTTTAAAATAAATAGTTATTAATATCACTTCAGTAGAGTAAAAAAGTACACGTAAGCTATATTTACATAAATTAAATTTAAAAAAAACTTTTCTTTTTCAATTGAAACCATTTGGAAATAATTGCTGGCGAGCTCAACGGTGTAATATTTAATTTTTTGCTCCTATTACAGGCCACATCCTGTATAGTGAAAGACTTAAGGTTTCAGAAAAATGAAATATAGGAAATAGAACTTGGGCGATATTTAATGATTTGTGAAATAACTGACAACATAGAAAAGTTGGAAAACCCCCGACATTTTCATTTCAAAGTTCAATATCTCAAAAATGGCTGAACCGATTTTGATAAAACACAAACAAACACCGGAAAACCTGCTTTTAAATAAAAGAAACAACAAATCGGTTCACCCGTTTAAGAGCTACAATGCCACAGACCGACAAACACATGAAGCCTCAACTGTCGCCATCATTTTGTCATGCCAGCTCACTAGGGTTCGCTCAATATGCTGCGCTCCTCGTCCGCGCGCGGAAATTTGCAACTTTTTTTTTTAATTTATCTACGACTGAATTAAACAAGAATTTAAATCAGAATGCGGAAAATACTTGTCAGATTGACTCCCAGTTACAATAGCGAGCTTAAACCTCGACTTAGGGTTGAGGGTCATCAACATCATATAGCTATGCAAAACTATTCCAACAGACGGTCCGTTTGGTACAACGACTTTACACGTTTTAGGTAAGTTTAGTCTTCATGCCTCACATACGCAGGCCGCAAAATATTATTCAGGCATATTAAGTTTCATGTGCTAACCTTATACTCGTAACGAAGCAAGTTTTATAATGTATGTATAGTCAGCAGAAAGTAGCTACGCGGGCCTATTGTAAAATGAGCTACACACAGACTCTAATGTCAAGAGAATAAGTCTCAGTGTAGATAATTGTGAACGGGTTATACTGCTTAAATAGCTACTTACTGTACGCGGTCAACCAATTTGATTTCTGGGCCACTTCGTACCTTATCACAGTGAAAATCAACATGAAAGCTGCTTGAGATCTCGTATTATTGTTAATGTGACAAGATACAAAGTGCCCCAGAAATCAAATTGTTTAACTTTATATAATAAGGGTTTATGTTTTAGGATCGGCAACGAGGATTCGAGTCCAGATAACAGGCGTCCTTAGGGTATGAAAATCGCTTACCATTAGTAGGGTGTCTCTAAATATTTTTATTTTACTCCAAATAACTCGAAAAAAAAACAGGTAATTCCTGTTACTGTAACCCGAGCAGACTTGCATCTCAATTTCCTATTGAGTATAAGGATTTTTTCTCACATCGGACATTATTTCCCAAAATAATCTTATTACGAAAATCTGTAATAAAAGTACCTACTTACTTAAATTCTGCCCGATTTTCTTCATACTAATCACTATGGAGTTATAGTTAGTTACAGATGAAGATTACATGAATTTTATTTTAGAGTATGAAAAAATATATATTTATTTAAATTAAATTAAATTTGCATGTTTGCCACAAACGTAATATGTATATTTGAAAATAGGGATAATGGTTTCTAAATTAAATGAGCTTTGCATTTGTTATATACTTAGGCAAGTATAGTAGTTAACGCTCACTGGCGTAAATTAAATTATAAGGCATGTTATTATATACTAAGTCTCATGAAGTGAAATGTAAATTTCTTTTGAGTGAAATAAAATTCTTTAACCCGAAATTAAAGTCAACTAAACAATTGGAAATAATATGCTTCACCAAAGAGCGTGTGAGTGAATGTATCTCATGCCACAATAAATAAAATCATTGTCATAGTAATAAATAATTAAATAAATTAATATATAGGTCAAATTCATCTAATTAGTGAACGACTCCAACGACTTTAAACTTATGTTTTCCTAATGTTTGCATATCCAAAGGCGTCCTAGTCGATTACTTAACATTTCGTACGTACTTACTTTAGTTAGATCTTACTATCATTTTCCTCTACAAAAAATGGCAGAACTACTTACGTACATTCGTCTTCACCCCTCTGTTCCAAATAGTATTAGTCTGATGATATGAGAAGTTTATAGGTAGGTATATAAAATGTAAAGGTATGAGTGATATAATAAACAACATATTATTATACGAAGCAGGCCCCAGACCTTTACTTCAATACTAACTATATTTCGCCCGATATTTCCACGTCCACTCCAAGACTGTCTACCTGCCAACCGATTTCACATCTTATTATTAACAAATCACGGTTGCTTATTGCTTCTACATAGTCGGTATGGAGCCATAGAGGGCCATTAGTGGCGCATGCAGCAGCTGTCAGTTCCCAGTACTAATAGGTACGTTTTATCCCGTGGTTATGGGGTACTGTTTCCGACTTGGTTCCTCAAAATTGGGCCCCAAAATACGGTAATCATGCGCTGTTAACTGCAGTACACTAACTACCTACAGTTGTGCGGGGAATATTAAATGGAAAGAGATATATTTTCCCTCATAAATATAGCAAATGGAGACATTATCTTACATTCGAACAATAGATTGCAATAAGTTTATCATATTATCGGATGCTAAGAGTGCGCTCCAACATGTGGCTCTATGCACCTCGAATTTTCGAGGTCTCCCGATTGAAACTTAAACCATTTTGAAACTTATTAACAAATCACAATTAGAGGGTAAGGACATAATACTGCAAAGGATCCCGTCGCATGTGGTATAAGCGGAAATGAAACCGTGGATGCTTTGGCTAGGCAAGTTTGTTGTGATGGTGTTGAATATAACATGTTACCTTTCTATTCTGAATGTATATAAAGAATACTTCGATCAAAAGAAAAGGGTATTTGGTATAAGACGATCCAACCACATTCTCGGAGTACTCCATGGATTGATTCTGCCTTAAGAGTGCGCAGTACGCTCCGTTCTCCATACAAACGTATTTATGCTCTCATTTTAAAACGCCAGGCTAGAATAACATGAAACTTTGTATACACAATGGGATCCGGCATATCTAGGTCGGACCATAGTTTCTGTTGCTTGAAATTATAATGGAGAAAAAATACAGCGATTATTAAGGTTTTCATACAAGCCGTAAAAAACTCAAAAAGCCGCTGTATTTTTTTCTTTTACAATTTCTAGCAACAGAAACTATGGTCCGACCTAGATATGCCGGATCCCATTGTGTATACAAATTTTCATGTTATTCTAGCATGGCTTTTTAAAATGAGAGGGTAAATACGTTTATATGGAGAACCGAGCCAGACCGAGCGTACTGCGCCCTCTTAAGCAGACGTGGCTTAGTTTTGATGATGAGACTGCGTTCCGGACATATTCCATTAAATAAGTTCGGTTATTTGATGAGTAAAGTTACATCTCCAAATTGTGATGAATGTAATGTACCAGAAGATATGTATCATGTTATAATTGAATATGCCTGGAATGAAGCCGTCAGGAGACGTCTTTTGATGTCGGAGCCTGCAATAGTCCTCTGGCTACTCCATTGTCGGACGCGGCCGCAGCACTGTTGCAGGTAGTTTGGAAGGCTATTATTTGTAGAATAAGTTAGATTTAATAATAGATATGTTGATCTTATGGAGCGACATGATCACTTTTGTGACAAGCTCCTTAAATAAAGAGAAAAAAAAACAAATGTAAATCACTAAAAAGAAAACATTCAAAATTTATCAATCTGAAATACATAAAAGCGTGATGCGTTGAGAGTTTTTTTTAGTTGATACGAAAAGTGTACTTGTTGCTTCTTTATAATGGCTGTGTTAGTCAATCACCCCATTATTACGTTTATTACAAGGCTACGGCCTAAAGCTCTTTCGATGAACGAATTTTTCAGTTGTTTTACATGCACGCTCCGGGTCGAACATGCACTCAGCCCTCCTATTCACAAACCGACTTCAAAGTTGCAATACAGCAACGAATGTAAGCGCATTGCAATTTGATTACAGACAGTTAGAAATTCTGCCACAGATCGCACCCTTACTGTAAGCCGTTAAGGAGTTCCATTGATCATCATATTTGACTACGACAATTACTTGACCATAACGTTATGGTAGGTGACTCCAATATCTGGATAGCCTATAAAAAATCGGTTAGCGTGATATTGAGTTATTAATCCATTTGTCGCGCACATACCTAATGCAAATTTAAGACTTATATGGTTTTCTCACGGATGCCATTGTCAGAACTGGACCAAATTGAAATAGGACCACACGGAAAGCACCAGCTTTCCAATAAAAAAAGAATCATCCATATCGGTTCACCGAGTCGAAAGTTCTGAATTAACAAACATAAAAAAATAACCTCCTCGTTTTTGAAGTCGGTTAAAAACAGGTGAGGTGTGAGGTGAGAGGTGAGGATGAGTCGGTTTGTGAATAACACCCCAGGCCGTAAAAGCAACAGGTCAGGTAATAAGAGTTAGCATACTGGAAGTCTTCGGGGGAGCCCTATGTCCAGCAGTGGACGTCATTCGGCTAAAATGATGATACTGGGTGCACGTTTAGTTAAAGACTTTTTCTCTACAAGAAGGTAAGGCACTAAAGAACGGACGTATTTATTTAGAATCCACTATCAAAGACATCATTCCCTCTATGGACTTTAAACACAGGTAGGTTACTTCAACGACAATCTAGTCAATCTAGTTCCAAAGTGCGTTTTACGTAAACCGAGCCACAAACGCCAAACACTTCACAAATTCACCTCACCTAAAAAGGGTACACTTTCGCCGATGCTACTCAAAGCTATGCAGATCGGGACTCAGCAAATATTGAACCGGGCTCCCTTACAACACAAAATCAAACCTTTTATTTAAGTCCGAGCACACAAGGGTTTGCGGGTCGAGGTCAACAACCCTTCCAGATGACCAGAGGATAACCAGATTCGCTATTAGAACAATTTATTATGCTTTCAGATCATTTGAATTGTTTTGAATAGGCCTTTGAGAAGTGGGTTGAAGAATTTTCGTAGATAATGACCGTGCTACATATACGTAGGTGGGTATAGTGGTTGTTTAGAATAAAAGAGGGTGGATTTTATTTCCTGTCATTTGTCTGGCGGTAAAGGTAGACTCATTAGTAAGGTTGTGTTTTGTGATAATTAAACAAAAAACAGGTATAGTACCTACTACATTGAAAATAAATTATAACATAGATGAGATGTTTTTCTGAATAAATAATTAATGTGAACGTAAAACTGTCTTTATTTTTTTATACCGCTTTTTTGGCAAACTATAGCGTATACGATCCCATGGACGTTTGCAGCTCCAAAGGTGTGCTGACATGCGCGTTGTTGACTGTTTAACGTTCCATTCACTGATGAGTATGAAGGAATTAAAATGAGTCTAAAAATATATGTTTGTTTATAGAATACAATATAATAACGCTGATGGTTATTTGATATCTTCAATGCTGTAGATATTCGTCAAAAATAGAGAGACCAATTAATCAGTCTACAAGTCACAGGTGCCAGCGGGTCAATTCCAACGGCACAATGAATAAAGCCAGCAACGTGAACTAGGGCAGCAGTACAGTAGCGAGAGTGAACATTTTGTTCACGAATGAACTAACTTGTTAAGGTTTGCGGAAAGGTATTTAAGGAAATGCCTACTTACTGCATAGAGATAAGATTGCTGTGTGTCTTAAAATCTGAAGCTATTGCGGCATGGTAGAATGTAATTTATAATTATAATATGCAGCTGAAAGCGGTAAGTATAGTGATTTACAGAAATAATAAATGGAAAATACGTAAGTTTATTAGCTGTTTTTTTCTTCGGGCTTTGAGTGCAAAATTAAGCTAAAATAACCTTTTCACTAAATATTGCGGTTTTAGACGAGGGTCACTGTAACGATGCGTGTATCAGAACGTTACACACAATCTTTCTACCTGATCACTATTCTAAATTCTAAATTTTAAACTACACTTTTCCAAATTCCAGGTGAAGCTGCGCAGCTATTTTCTGAAGTTCAGTTTGATCTAGGTTTTCGATCGATAAACACCTATCTAGCAGTATAAGACGTCCAGTTTTAAAATCAATAAATTCCATAATTTACCTTATACCTATAAAAGTTGCTACAGATCCAGTGATATATTTTGTTTTGTGCAGTACAGTAGTTGTTTAGTGCTGTGATTGTTTGCAGTACAGTTTGAATATTACTCTGTCAAGGCACATGTATTGTAACTTCCTATATTCTTATTCTTATTCTGTGTCCATACCCTTAGCTTGCCAAATATTAGGAACCGTAGGCTAAACGCTGTCTGTATTGTTACAGTTGCTTTATCTTTTATCTAAATAAATACCCTCTGCCCTGGTCTCCTGTTTTTCCTTCAACCATCCCCAAGCTTTCCTTCAAGCCCCATCTTGTTGAGGGTACCTCCGCTGAACCCTGACAGTCGAAATCCCACTCTAGATTTTTCAACACCATTAAACAAAACTGCAGTCATAGTTAGTCTTCATACCTAGTTTTTTTTATTTTATCGTATGGCATTTATTTACGAACCGTGAGATCTTCGGTTGCCGATTTTCATACCTAGTGATGGAACGAGTGAGTGGCTTTAGCGATTAGCGACAAGCGGAGCTGAAGCGTAAGCGGATACGGGACAGCGGGCATGGTAATTAGATTTAAGAACAACTGGGCGGCGTCAGCAGGAGAATGGCCGGCATTAATTTGAGCTCCTCTAACGAGGGCGACGGACGGCGACTGGGGTCGCACAGCAGCGGCTGTGGAATCGACGGGGTAAGAAAACTTTTCAGAAATTTCAAAGTCAAAATATTATTTATTCAAATAGGCCTAACAACAAGTTTATTTTAATTTTAATGTAGGTTTTGAACTTGGCTTTCACTACGCGATAAGGCAATCGCACTTTCTTCTCCAAGATCTCACGGTTCAAAATGATTGCTATACGATAAATAAATACTATGCGATAAAATGAATTTATTTTATTGTTTTTTCTGCTTATTTTTGATGCCAAGTTGTGTATGGCTAAATTCATTTGGATATCGTGCTGCGACAAAAATAATTTATGAATGTTTTCAGGTGAAATAATTTAAGATATGAATCAAGTTAACAAAACGTAAACTTGAGGAAAGTGACATAAATGTTTTTAGGAACAGACACAAATCACAACCATCATAATGTCCTCGTCTTAAGAGTATTTAAAAAAATCAATAAGTATGGAATATAGTAAGTAAGTCGGATTTTCAATAACAGAGTTATTGTAATGTTAAAACCCTTCCCTTCCTAAGTAACTAAATTCAAATTTAAAGCGACATCTACAAATGTAAGCATTCAAATTTCGTAGCAACTCTACGCACTCACTGTGCCCCGTAGCCAAGCTGTGTCCGACGTAGCAGTGGACTACGCGTCCACTCCGCTATGTTTATTGCAATCTGGCGGTAAATGCCTGCTTACCCCGCTTTACCCCGCCTTACCCCGCTTTACCCCGCCACGACCCAGCTGCCCTTTCGTTATTGCACATTTAAATCCCTGAAACCTTCCTTCCTAAGCTGAATCTAATGCCAGAATTGGCCGTAGGATTGCCCTATTTTGGTTGAGACGCGGGAACGCTTTAACGGATAAGTTTGAGTTTGGTAATAATGCGGGAAATTTTAGTGACAGTTGAACTTTTAGATTGACAAGTAGTGTCTGACTGGTGTCCTTTTTTTGTCTCTTTCGGTAAAACGCACACGTTGTTGGAATAACTCAGCTTGTAAAGAGTCCTGAATATATAATTCACTTACTGGAAATAATTACCTATAATGGTTATATTTAATTCTTAATAATGCTGGTTTTAATACTGATAACAATATAAGAGAGACGGCGAAGAGCCGAGAGTGGGGCAATTTGGAGTTGGAAGTCGGAACCACCGGGGCCAACTACTGGCTGGTTTCTTGGAGAAGGAGGGACTCTACATGATGAACCCCTTCTTCAAGAAACGCGAGCACAGGAAGTGGACCTGGATGAGTCCCGACGGTGCAACAAAAAACGAGATTGATTTCATCATGTCGACGAAGAGGCATATATTCAATGATGTCTCTGTGATCAATGCCGTTAAAACCGGAAGTGATCATCGTTTGGTAAGAGGCACATTGAATATATGCGTCAAGCTAGAGCGCTCTCGACTGATGAAGTCCACGCTCCGTCCAGCAGCAGTCCAAATCCAAAACCCGAGAGCTTTCAGCTGGAACTCCAAAACCGTTTCGATTGTCTAGGCGGCTGTGGACGAATTCAACGACGGGTTTGTGGAAGCTGTCCATAGCATTGGGTCTAAGTTCTTTAAGGCCCAACGAACTCAAAGAGCCAAAAGGCTCTCTATCTCCACTCAGAGGCTCATCGAGGAAAGGAATGAGATGATTCTGCAGTCTTCAGCCGATGCGAAATTATACAGGCAGCTCAATAAACAGATCTCTAAGTCCCTTACCCGCGATCTGCGCCAATTCAATACAAATCGGATTGAAGAAGCCATCGAGCAGAATAAGGGCTCTAAAGTTTTCTCAAGAGATCTGTCTATTGGGCAGAGCCAGCTCGCCAGATTAAAAACTGAGGATGGTAGAATCGTTTCGTCCAAACCTGAGCTTCTGAGTGACATAGAGTGCTTTTATGGACAGCTATACACGTCAACTAGCAGACTCGAAGTTGGTCTGGCGGAAGACTCTAGAGCTAGATTAACCCGGCACTATACCGAAGATATCCCGGACATCAGCCTGTACGAGATTAGAATGGCTCTTAAGCAGCTGAAGCACAACAGGGCAGGAAATTATACAGGCAGCTCAATAAACAGATCTCTAAGTCCCTTACCCGCGATCTGCGCCAATTCAATACAAATCGGATTGAAGAGGCCATCGAGCAGAATAAGGGCTCTAAAGTTTTCTCAAGAGATCTGTCTATTGGGCAGAGCCAGCTCGCCAGATTAAAAACTGAGGATGGTAGAATCGTTTCGTCCAAACCTGAGCTTCTGAGTGAGATAGAGTGCTTTTATGGACAGCTATACACGTCAACTAGCAGACCCGAAGTTGGTCTGGCGGAAGACCCTAGAGCTAGATTAACCCGGCACTATACCGAAGATATCCCGGACATCAGCCTGTACGAGATTAGAATGGCTCTTAAGCAGCTGAAGCACAACAGGGCAGGAAATTATACAGGCAGCTCAATAAACAGATCTCTAAGTCCCTTACCCGCGATCTGCGCCAATTCAATACAAATCGGATTGAAGAGGCCATCGAGCAGAATAAGGGCTCTAAAGTTTTCTCAAGAGATCTGTCTATTGGGCAGAGCCAGCTCGCCAGATTAAAAACTGAGGATGGTAGAATCGTTTCGTCCAAACCTGAGCTTCTGAGTGAGATAGAGTGCTTTTATGGACAGCTATACACGTCAACTAGCAGACCCGAAGTTGGTCTGGCGGAAGACCCTAGAGCTAGATTAACCCGGCACTATACCGAAGATATCCCGGACATCAGCCTGTACGAGATTAGAATGGCTCTTAAGCAGCTGAAGAACAACAGGGCACCCGGTGAAGACGGAATTACAGCTGAACTCCTGAAGGCGGGTGGAAAACCGGTCCTTAGGGCCCTTCAGAAGTTGTTCGACTCCGTCTTACTGGAAGGGAAAACTCCAAAGGCATGGAACAGAGGTGTGGTGGTGCTGTTCTTCAAAAAGGGTGACAACTCCTTACTGAAGAACTACCGACCCATCTCACTTCTGAGCCATGTCTATAAGCTGTTCTCAAGAGTCATTACGAACCGTCTCGCACGCAGGCTAGATGACTTCCAGCCTCCCGAACAAGCCGGTTTCCGAAGAGGCTTTAGCACCGTAGACCACATCCATACGCTCCGTCAGGTTATACAGAAGACTGAGGAGTATAACCTGCCCCTCTGTTTAGCGTTCGTGGACTACGAGAAAGCCTTCGATTCGATCGAAACCTGGGCTGTACTACAATCTCTCCAGCGGTGCCAAGTGGACTACCGGTATATCGAAGTGCTGAAAAGTTTGTACAAGAACGCCACTATGTCAGTCCGACTCCAGGACCAGAACTCAAAGCCTATTCCGTTGCAGCGGGGAGTCAGGCAAGGAGATGTTATTTCTCCTAAACTGTTCTCCGCTGCACTGGAGGATGTTTTCAAGACTCTGGACTGGAGAAGGCTAGGCATCAACATAAACGGCGACTACCTCACTCACCTTCGGTTTGCTGACGATATAGTAGTCTTGGCTGAGACCATGGAGGATTTAAATACAATGCTCAATGACCTCAGTAAAGCCTCCGAGCGAGTTGGTCTAAGGATGAACATGGACAAGACGAAGATCATGTCAAATGTCCATGTCGCACCAACTCCCTTAACAATAGGACACTTTACGCTCGAAGTTGTAGATGATTACGTATACCTAGGACAGACTGTCCAGTTAGGTAGGTCCAACTTCGAGAAAGAGGTTAATCGTCGAATCCGACTCGGCTGGGCAGCGTTCGGGAAGCTACGGCACATCTTTTCGTCCAATATTCCGCAGTGTCTCAAGACAAAAGTCTTTGACCAGTGTGTGTTGCCAGTGATGACATATGGCACTGAAACGTGGTCGCTTACTATGGGCCTCAGAAGAAGGCTCAAAGTCACCCAAAGGGCAATGGAGAGAGCTATGTTGGGAGTTTCTCTGCGTGATCGCATCAGGAATGAGGCCATCCGCAGCAGAACCAAAGTGACCGATATAGCCCTCCGAATCGCTAAACTTAAGTGGCAGTGGGCGGGGCACATATCACGTAGAACCGATGGCCGTTGGGGCGGAAAGGTTCTCGAGTGGCGACCACGTACCGGAAGGCGTAGCGTGGGCAGGCCCCCCACACGGTGGACTGATGACCTGGTGAAGGTCGCGGGTGTCCGCTGGATGCGGGTGGCGCAGGACCGGTCATTGTGGAAGTCTTTGGGGGAGGCCTATGTCCAGCAGTGGACGTCTTTCGGCTGACATGATGATGATGATGATGAACAATATACTTTTATTTTTTTCTTTCGGTAACAAGGACAAAGACGCAAAAATGTACAACACACCAGTGCAGCACTGGTAGTGTAAAATAAAGTCTCAAGTATAAAATGACATGTATGTATTACCCTCGCCTTCGGCTAAGTTGATGTAGGTACACCTGTTTAAATACAATATACATATACCACAATAATTCTGTAATGTAAGGTTTAATCCATGCTCGATACCCAAACCCAACCAACCCAATAAATGACACCACAAATGACACCTATTGATAACATCTAATTCGAACCAAGCGCTTTGCTTCATCTTTCATAATGCGCACTTCTAAGGTTTCGAATTCTCTGCCGGCGTCTGTATTTCCGAGTTCATATAACCTAGACCTTTATAAGGCACGAGTGAATAGGCATCTTCTGGGTGAGCTCGCTTCATCGTCGGCCTCATCTTTGCCCCCTGGCTAGATGCTGACCAAAAGCAATCCCATTTTTAATAAAAATAAAAAAATCTGTTATTATGACATCATCATCATCATAGCGTTATCCCAGTACAGTTGCATCTTACAGGATGCCCGGAGTCCTATACCTAATCCCAAGGATGGCGCAAGCACTAGTATTTACGGAAGCAACTGCCAACTAACTTCCAACCCAAGGCGGAAACTAGAACTTATTGGAATAAAGCTTGTCAAGTGATTGGCAAACTTGACCGTTAGAAGTGAAGACTGCGTTCTCAAGCCGCCCGAAGGCCTCTAACTTGGCTTAAAGACTCCTGTCATAGACAGCAGCCGGCATCAACGGCTTAACGTGCCTTCCAAAGCACGGGAGGGCTCAGTTAGAAACCACTCATAGTGGTCATCCATCCAAGAGTTAATCCCGGCCGACGTTGCTTAATTTCTCTGTATTGGGTCAGTGATGAGCAGTGCGACATTTAACTTAATACAGGTTTCATTTTTTCAATTCAATAACGCAGTTTCACTCAAAACGTAAACACCCCTGTACATCTAGTATATTTTTTACAAACGAACGCAACAATCAATTTGTATGGCAACGCGAAGAGTGCCTCTGGCGGCCTTTCGTGGTAACTATTTCTTGCCATACAAATTGAGACTAAACGCAAACGCATTCATTAGTGTTTACGTTTTGAAAAAAAAAACAATCCTACTAGATGTACAGAACTGCCAATAAATCCCCCAGTGAACTCTTCTGTAATGGTTTCCCGTCTCGCGTACCAATTAAAATATTCAACCGTTTGCGGGCACGAAGTGAAACGAATCGCTCCGAAGTCCGCTCCCAATTTTTTTAAACTTCCACAAACATGTGAGGGCTAAAATAGAAGTTGTTTTCGAGTTTAGAATTGTTTAACGAAAAAAGAAACTTTAATTTGGACGTTTTAAAACAAAAGTCGGGGGATAATGGCAGGGGCGTGTGTGTCCTTAAGTGCCGAGTGAGGCTGGCTTTTGTTTAAGCCTTTTGGATTGAGGAATTCCTTTCATAAAACAAATTGAAAATATTTTCGAACCGCGTAGCAGTACAAGAAAGGATAGCAGTTTAGATATTGTCATTTTAATTTCGGTATCAGCTAGGTACTTTTAACATCAATAAATTAGATTTGACAACTTTAGGCAATAAGTTTTCTCATTGTCTGTGCTTTCAGGAAGTATAGTTTCCTTTATCTTGTTTCTATGAGTTATAGTTATAAGCGTAAGTCTGATTATCTGCCTGTCTATCTATTTGTAAACTTAACTTAGCTTAAACTTCTGAATCCGTTTAAATAAACTCGGTTCAGTGCATAGTTTGAGAAAGTGAAATATATTTTAAGGGGGTGAATTGAGGGGTGGGAGTTTCTTTTTAGGTAAGATAGCTTCAAGATAGTGGTAGGTATTGCTAAATACTGCTACTTAGTAGTGATAAAATAAAATAAATATATAATAAATATTATAGGGACATTTTTTACACAAATTGAACTAGTCCCATAAGTAAGCTCAATAACGCTTGTGTTATGGGTATCCACTAGACGATGACCACCACCACCACCATATCAGCCCATAGACGTCCACTGCAGGACATAGGCCTCCCCCACTTTCATGGGGGGTTAATGCCATAATCGCCACGCTTGTCATGCGGGTTGGCGATCGCAGTATCTCCACCGCATTCCAGGGATGCTGCTGCTGCTGGACTAGACGATGATATATACTAAAATACATAGAAATCATCTAAGTCTCAGGAACAAACTGCTTATGCCAACCACATAAACAAATGCCTTTAAGGGGATTCGAACCCGGGACCTCTAGCTCGTGGGCAGTGTCACTACCAACTATTAGGCTTAACAGGCCGAGAAACACACAGGAGTGATATATCCCTCCAAGTATAAAAGATCCCCTCCCTTGTTTCCTCACTCGGACGCTCCGGTTATGGAATGAGCTCCCTGACGTGGTATCCCCAAAGTATTACAGTATCGGGTTCTTGAAGAAAGGACTGCACATTTTTTTAAAGGGTTGGCAATGCTTGGTGTTGCCGCAGGATGCTTAGTGTTGAGTTAAAATTTTGATCTTGGCGGCAAAGCCACTGTTTTCAATTAGTTTACTTTCTCAGTCTAGATGGCAGCATGAGCGCTCTCTCTCTATGACTGTCGTGTTCTTACTGTGCAGATATTGTGTTAACGAAATAAAACAAATCAAGTGGAAATCTCAGTTTTTATTAAGAAATATGTCCTATCCTCAATAGGTTATGGGCCCAGGAAGCTCTGAAAACTGAAGAACGGAGAAAACAGTAAAGAAAAGTCATATTTTGCATTTTCGAATATATCACGCCGCTTAACATCAAAATGGAACGCACATTGAGTGTGGATAAGTTCGACGGAAAGAACTTCAGGCAATGGAAATTCCAGATAAAGTGTGCCCTGAAAGCGAAAGGAATCGATATTTCAATACCGAAAACAGAAGCAAATGCGAGTGGATGGTCAAAAACTGACGGGATGGCTATGTACATTATTACGTCATCGATGGATTTAAATCAAATAACCCTCATAGAAAACTGTGAAACTGCTTCGGAAATAATGTCTAAATTAGAATCCATATATGAACAAAAAAGTGAATTAAACAAAATGTTAATTCATGAAAGGTTTTACCAGTACAAAATGTCACCAAGTGACAGTGTGGCACAACATATTGCAAAGGTTGAGAATCTCGCCAAACAGCTCAAGGAAAGTGGTGAAAGTATTAGTGACACTGCCATAATAACGAAAATATTAGGAACTTTGCCTCCTAAATATAGATCCCTTCGACAAGCGTGGATGTCGCTGGATCCCAGTAAACAAAACTTGAACAACTTAACAGCGAGACTACTGGATGAAGAGGCAAATATTACTTGTGAAGAAGAACAAGAAATGGCTTTGTTGGTTGCTAATACTAAACTGAAGAAAGAATTCACTAAAAATGAACCTAGTACAAGTAATGTGAGTAAAGAGAAACCTGCGAAGCATCGTTTCGAATGTTACAACTGTGGAAAAAGGGGACACTTTGCAAGAGAATGTCGTGCACCAAAGAGAGGGAATAAGAAACCAGCTCAAGATAAAAATACCATGCTAGCTTTTAATGTAGCAGAAGAGTCTCACATTTGCAGTGGTTCAGATGAAGACACCTGGATCTTAGATAGTGGTGCTTCGGCACACATGACATACAGAAAAGAATTCTTTGAAGAATATACAGTTTGTACTCAGAAATCATTGACACTGGGAAACAAAGAATCCATAGAAGCGTGTGGAATCGGAAAGGTTTTAATAAAAAGATGTGTTAATGGACAGTGGGAGCTAAGCATGTTGCATGGAGTACTACATGTGCCAAGCTTAAGAAGAAATTTATTTTCTGAAGGCATGATAACAAGAAAAGGTTATTCCATTGTGAAGAAGGACAGTAGTGCTTTTATTTACAAAGGTGATGATGTTGTGATGTGCGCAAAAATGAAAATGAACAATTTATTTGAACTGGATATTGAAACAGTTGTTCCTGACACGTGCAATTTAGTGCAGAACAGTAAAAGTGATATTAAAAGGTGGCACGAGAGATTAGGACATTTAAACTTTAAAGAAATTAAAAAAATGAGTATGAACAATGTTGTGGACGGTTTAAAAATTGAAAAAAGTAGTGAAACTGACTTAGTGTGTGAAGCATGTGCTTATGGGAAGCAGTCTCGTTTTCCATTCCATAAATCAAGTCGTGCAGAACTACAACCTGGTGACTTGGTATATAGTGACGTCTGTGGTCCAATGAGTCATACATCGTTTCAAGGTATGAGATATTTTTTATTATTCAAGGATGCGGCAACAAGCTACAGACAGGTTTACTTCATGAGGAATAAGAGTGATACTCTTGAACATTTCAAGAAGTATAATGCTATTGTCAAAAACAAATACTTGCACAGTGTAAAAACTCTACATACAGATAATGGAAGAGAATACATTAACAATGCATTTAGAGAATATTTAAATAAAGAAGGTATTGTACATGAATGCACCGCCCCATATTCACCCGAGCAAAATAGACGGGCCGAAAGAGAAATCCGTACAATTGTAGAAAGTGCTCGATCCATGCTGTATGCACGTGATGTTTCTCTGGAGTTGTGGGCAGAAGCCATAAACTGTGCAGTTTATTTGCTCAATAGAACTTCATCTAGCCAAATATCAGATAAAACACCATCAGAGTTGTGGAATGGAGTTAAGCCAATTTTGGAGCATGTAAGGATATTTGGTAGTGAAGGGTATGTACATATACCTGACCAGTTAAGAACCAAATTAGATAAAAAGAGTGAAAAGATGATATTGGTTGGTTATGATAATACCAATTACAGGATGTTTAATATGAAAACAAAACAAATTAAAATATCAAGAAATGTAATTTTTGATGAGGATAAAGTTCCTGACAAAAGACAGAATATAGCAAAAATATTCATAGAAGAAAGTGATGAAGATATACAGCAGGATAACTCTAAAGTCATACTTGAAGGCGAACCTGCATTGGGTGAAAATTCTTTAAATAATGACTCACTGAATGAGAATGAGGAAAGTATGCACAGCTGCAACAATAATGATCCTGATTATCAACCATCACAGATCCTTGATGATTCTCTACGTGAACCAATACTTCTGAGACCAAGGAGAAATTTTAATTTAGAAGCTAATTTGGTGGAATTTGAATTACCAGCATCATTTGACGAGGCAATGAAGAGTTCACAGAAGAATGAATGGTTGCAAGCCATTAACGAAGAACTAAATGCTCATGATGAGAATCAGACTTGGACCCCAGTAAAGCGAGCTGGACAGAGAACACTCACAACCAAGTGGGTATTTTCCATTAAAAGGGATGTTGATGGAAAAGTAAACCGTTACAAGGCTCGATTATGTGCGCGTGGGTTCAATCAAGTCCCTGGTATTGATTACCAGCAAATATTTTCTCCTACTACAAGGTATGATTCAATTAGAATTATTTTTAGTATTGCGGCAAAATATAACTTGGAGATACAACAATTTGATGTCAAAACAGCCTTTTTGAACGGGGATCTTGAGGAAGAAATTTATTTAGAAATACCTGATGGTGTGCTTGTTGACAAAAGTAATGTATTAAAATTAAATAGGTCACTCTATGGGCTGAAACAGGCATCAAGGTGTTGGAACAAAAAGTTTACTGAATTTTTAAAATCATATGGTTTTGTCCAGTCACAAGCAGACTACTGTGTATATGTTAGAAATGTTGAAAATATCAAAGTTATACTGATAATATATGTTGATGATGCTCTCATAATATCATCAAGTAAAACGATAATAAAAGATATGATCAGTTTTTTGAAACTGGCATTTAAAATTAAGGAATTGAATTTGTCATATTTTGTGGGCATAGAAATATTAAAGTCTGATAATTGCATATGTTTACATCAAAGAGAATATATAGAACAAATTATCAAAACTTTTAATATGAGTGAATGCAATCCTGCATCAACTCCTGCTGATCCTAATATTGTTATATGTAAAAATCTTGAAGAAAGTACTGTGAATTTCCCTTATAGGGAAGCTATTGGCTCACTGTTGTTTCTATGCTCAGTGTCAAGACCTGATATCTCATATGCGGTGAACATGTTGAGTCGTTATATTAATAATCCTAATCAACAACATGTTAATGCAGTGAAACGTGTGATTAGATATTTAATTAATACAAAAAATATTTGTATTAGATATGGAGAAAGCAATGATCTTGTAGGGCACTCCGATGCTGACTTTGCAGGTGATGTGGATACTCGAAAGTCCACTACAGGATATATATTCTCGATGAATGGCGGGCCAGTTACATGGTTAAGCCAAAAGCAAAAGACCATTGCTCTCTCTACCACAGAAGCAGAATTTGTCGCAGCCTGCGAGTCTGCTAAGGAAATACTGTGGTTACAGCAATTGTTAATGGACTTAGGTGAAAGATATGATTGTACTAAGCTATATGTTGACAATCAGAGTGCCATCAAGTTAATCAACAATCCAGTGTTTCACAAACGAACCAAACACATAGATGTCAAATACAATTTTGTTCGTGAGAAAGTGGAGAATGGTTTCATAAATATATCCTATGTCCCAAGTAAGAATCAGCTTGCTGATATATTAACAAAGCCATTGCCCACTCAATCGTTTGTCTTTCTTAGTGAACAAATAATGAACAGGCTGTAACATTGAAGTATTGTCTTTTTGTTGTTATAATGCAAAATTTTAGTGGGAGTGTTGAGTTAAAATTTTGATCTTGGCGGCAAAGCCACTGTTTTCAATTAGTTTACTTTCTCAGTCTAGATGGCAGCATGAGCGCTCTCTCTCTATGACTGTCGTGTTCTTACTGTGCAGATATTGTGTTAACGAAATAAAACAAATCAAGTGGAAATCTCAGTTTTTATTAAGAAATATGTCCTATCCTCAATCAGCTGGACAGAAAGGTACTAATGAAGAAGTGTTGGAAAAGGCAAGGGAAAAAAGACAGATAATATCCACCTTAGAAAAACAGCTCTCCGTTTTTCTAAGTCGGATATGCATTGGCCACGTATTGAGCCATGAGGGCTTAAACGTATCGTAGAAGGCAAAATTGAGGGAGCGAGAGGGAGAGGCAGGCCCAGAATACCATACATGACACAAATGAAAGAATGGTGCTGTAGCCACACATACCAAGAAGTGTAGACGAAGGCTCAAGATAAGTTGGAATGGAAAATGCTGCAACGGCAGAGGACCAGGCCCTCTTAATAATAATGAATGAATGGCAATGCGCATGTGACACCCCCGGAGTTGCAAGCGCCCAATGGCTGCGGTGTACGCTTACATCAGGCTGCATGAACACTTTTTTGCCACCAACGGTGTATAAAAATGTGATTTTAAAAAAGTGTCCTATCACTATATGGCTGGCGTATGTTCAATAGAAACCCTAGCATTTCCCAACTCGATTCCAGTGTAAATTAATATTAAAATCCACTGTAGACTAGCGCTGGCACGCCGGGCATCCTTTGCAAGATGCCTGGCGCTCTCCTTGCGGAATGTAGGTGCAAGCAAAAAGTGGACGCTTCAAACAAAGGTGACCCTCGCCAGTGGACCCCAAACTGTTCGTTACGGGGTTAACGAGGGGTTAAATTTGAATGACGAGTGCTAGACAGACGGAATGTACTTCAACTACTTGTATGAGAACTAAATGCCGACTGCGCAGTTGAATGCAATTCTCACACAAGTTGCAGGTGGGTACTGCTCGTCTGTCTCTCTCTAAGCGGTTTTTATCAAATCGGTGTATATCGGAAATCAGTAGTTTTATTTGGGTAAAATTGAGAGGTATAATTACACGAACTTATCTGCGCAATTTATAGACATAACCGTCTCAATTCTCATAGACACAATACCTATCAATGACTATGGCAAAGTGGCACATTTCATTTTTTTTAGACCAAACAGCAGTTTATTTGTGATAATTTACGAAAATTATAGAGAGTTTAAGTTAACGATCTTATATGAATAAACTGGACATAGAATTCCTTCTTTTTAGGTATATTTGCTGGGGACAATTTTTTCTTCTTCTAGAATCGATATTCGCTTCTAGGATCGCTATTGATTCTGAGTCAAAAAAGGCCAAAAAGTCCATATTCTGAGGAAAAAATGAAATTATACATTCTTTTGAAAAAACAATCTTCTGTTTGCGTAAATTCAAATACTATATAGGACACTATATAACACTATATCACATAAATCCAATCTGTGTATACAAAATTATGGACGACCATTGACTAAATTTTCTATCCTAAGTAAACTTTCTCAAACATACTGTTTTAGAGTTTCATTATATGTTATAATTACATAAAAAACAACATGAAACTAAATGTACTTCCATTTCTCAGCCACTTTATAATATTCTAATAATCGATAAGATACCATTCCTCAATAAACTTTGAGAAGCACAGCCCTCATACAATATAAATTTAGATACAAATATGCTTCGCCTAATGAAAATGAGCCCTTTCTTTCACGTAACCCGCCGGTCAAGCGGACCCTCTCATCTAAGGAACCCTAATGGAACCCCGTATGTTTTAAATGGAAATCGCACTTGCAATTTATGTGAAAGGGTTTGAAAATTGCTTCCCACTCATGTTCTATGTGTGTTTTCGCGCTAATTTTGCGTAATTCGGGCAGGTGGTGTTTTACGAGAGTATTTTATTGCGTTTTTTGTATGGGTTGTTTTATTATGGGGATTTTCCTAATGAGGCTTGGATTTCAAATAAGATGAATCAAATGTTAGATCTATAATTCCAATATGAAGGCTTAGTTTTGATATTGGTACGAGTAATTATATAGGTAAAAAATTTAAGAAAAGGACCTCTTGTACTATGTAGTTGTACCGTGTTCGAATAGACATTACATATGTAAAATGTGTAACACAAACAAAACAAATGTCTATTGAAACATGTCACAACTACATACAATACACCAACAGCCCCTTATTTAAAGTTTTTATCTATAACTCCTATAAGTAGTTTTTGTTCCCGGTAACTAGCCACAGGTCAGTTTTGGTGGAAGGGATAGATGAGTTCGTACGCGAATACTATTTATTATACTATTCTGTGATTATACTTCTGTACCTTTATGTTTCTGTGCCTTTGTACTTTTACATTTTGTTATTTTGTTACGATTGTTGTTGTTTTTTTTGTGCAAATAAGTGTTGTACATACATACATATATAAATACATATACTATTTCCCGTGATTCAGAATAATTTCTACATTAAAAGGACTACGTTAAATCTGACTGAGCTCATGATTTTAATACACCATCTCTTTTTATTTATTTGGATACACTCGAGAACAATGAAACCGGCATTATTTTTGCTGTGTACAGAAGGGACTTTAACCTAAGGCCGGGAATATGTTAACGTTTTGTATTCATAAAAATAAAATTCTGTCATTATAAAACGCAATTTTAGGTTTTAGGGTTCCGTGCCTCAAAACGAAACAAGAACTCTTAGTATTCCCTTCGTCATATATCTATATCTCTATCAAGAGCCCTTTTATCAGGAACGCTTCGATAAAAATATGCACTTAGCCGTTTTTAGGGTTCCGTAGTCAACTAGGAACCCTCATAGTTTCGCCATGTCCGTCTGTCTGTCTGTCTGTCCGACGCTTTGCTTTGTGATTGTGAGTACTAGAAAGCTGCAATTTGGTATGGATATAAAAATAAGTAAATATAAGAAAGTCATAAAATAAGACTTAAAAAAAATTAAGTGTACCTCCCCTACACGTAAACTGGGGATGTTTTTTTTTTGCTTCAACCCTATGGTGTGGGTTGTTGTTGGATCGGTCTTTCAAAATGAATAGAGGTCTTCATCAAACACTTTTTGAAAAAGTGAATATTTTCGGAAATATTCACTCCAAAAGAAAATCTTTTGAACTATGGGTCCAAAAAATATGACAAAAAATGTGAAAGCTAAGCTTAAAAAATACTTTCAAGGAAAACTATAGCGGATATGATCAGTTAAGCTGTTTTTGAGTTATCGTAAAAAGTCTTCTTTTCTTAGTAAAAGTCGTATGAAACGCTGCGGAGGTATTCCCTTTTGCTTGTTATTGTTTTTTTTTATTGTGTTCATTGGGCAACTACGGAACCCTACACTGAGCATGGCCCGACATGCTCTAAGCCACTTTTTTTTTCGTTTGAAAATGAAAGCATATTGCCGAAAACAAAACAATGAAAATACATGAATATATTTGGGGCAAGCGGACAACTCGCCCCTGCACTAATTAGCATCAAGCTATTCTAATTGCAAATTCCAATAAGAATATTTCGGTCTTAGAAAATTCTTGTTGGCAAGATAATTATTATCGCTGGGCACCCTTTGATTGATTCAGGAAATTATTTCGTAACATTTGGGGCCTTTTGGTAACTTTTGAGTTTAGAACGTTGCCCGTTTATTTGATCTTCTAATGTTTTGGTTTCGTTCAAAATTGCTTTTGAATGGCGTGAATGAGAGTGGTGGTATTTTATTACTCGACTGCTGAAGAAGGTAGGGTAATGTTTTTTTGGATATCTGCTATATGTGTGTAACGAGTTTCAATGATTTTATATTTTTAAGACGGAAAGATTATCAAATACACGGTTCTTGAAATGCTGAAATAGGTAATATTGAATATAATTTTAATTTGAAATGTCAAATTCACAACAGTTATGAAAAAAGCAGGATTAACATCAATGGATGGATAACATGATTGATGTTAATTCTGGCTCAACGTCAACATAATAATGAACGAATAATTCAAAGAATCCTCAAGACAATAAAGAGTCGGCAACGAGTTCGTCATTCTCCCGGAGTCGTAAGCTTGTTTGCTAAAGGTAAAAAATGTGTTTTTTTATTATTAAAAATTGCTATTGGCCAGCATCTAGCCGGTGGGCAAAAAAAGAAGAGAAGGAAGAGGCCGACGATGAAGTGAGTTCACCCAGAAGATGCCTATTCACTCTTACCTTAAAAAAGGTCCAGGTTATATGAACTCGGAAATACAGACGCCGGCAGAGAATTCCAAACCTTAGAAGTGCGCATTATAAAAGAAGATGCAAAGCGCTTGGTTCGAATTAGAGGAATTTCGACCGGATGGTAGCCAGCCGTACGTCTGGATGTCGGAGGGAAGAAGGGGGAAGGCGATATGGTTTTCAACAACTGAAACCTAATAATCTTATTAGAATGGTAAATATTTCTACAATCAGAATCAAAGTCGTAAAAAAAATGAAAAATTGACACGCCGGGCCGGATTTGAACCCACGACCTCTGGAATAAAAAAAATCACTCCGATTGGAAATTATAATTACGGAAAACAGACGACGCTGCTTGTAAAAATATTTACTTACACTTAGAATGGGGTAGCACATTGTTACTAACGAATCTCAATGTAATTTGAGACATTGGTGCCATTTCAGAAGTTGTAGCAACTTCGCAGTGGATTTTTCAGTTCGGTTGGAATTATTAGAATCGGTTATAATTTCTTAGTATGTTCAAACATCATATTAGAATGGAATAAACTTGCAATACGTATACTATTTCCTTAAAGGAATATTATGATAAGTTTTGAGACATATTTCCCGTTCATACCGAATCTAAAAATGATGTGCCTACCCAGTTTTTATAGCCCATTTAAATACTTGTATAAGGCGAGTTAATGATATCACTCCTTTATAGCGGGAATAACGAGCCGGCCCACCGTGAAGGCGGGACGTATCTTTTTGATGTTACCACTTCCTACAACTCGAATTAGATAGGTTTGTACTGGGCGTACGGACTACAGAGCCTGATGAATGATGATTATTGACTATAGTGAATGTTGTTCAGTATGCACAAATGCATAGAAGTTTGTATAGGTACGTTTTATAAACGTACTTGCTTTTGCATGCGACTCAGTCCACGTGGAACTCGTTATTGCCTTAGAGAAATAATTGCTATTAAATTATTGTAGACGCAGGGTTAATTGTCGCTCTCCCATACAAACTGCCGCTCCCCTTTTCACCCCCTTAGGAATGATTTCCGGGATAAAACTATCCTATGTCCTATGTCCGGGACTCATAAACTACCTTTAAATCAAATTTTCATCTAAATCGGTTCAGCGATTTAAGCGTGAAGAGTTATCAAACAAAGATACTTTCGCAATTATAATATTAGTATGGATGGAAATATACGTTTAACAATAGTTAATTATGTTTTAAACTTTCAATTGATTGGCCACAAGCAGTTTTTTCATTCGTCTACAATTTAATTAAAACCGTTGTGACACGGACTATTTTGTTACACTTTATATGGGGAACGTTCGTGTCACAATGGATACAATTCAATAAAATTAGGTCCTTACACATGTACCTATCAGTCTTTAACCGAAAATCATTAACATCAAACTTAGGATTTTTTTCTGATTCGCATTACAAGAATGTGTTCTATGGAACTACACTGGCTTGCAAAAGAAGGTATAACAGTTTTTGTTAGTCACGTTTATGAGTGTTATACCTTCTTTTGCAGGCCAGTGTTCTAACAGCCTTTATTTTGACGTTGTGAAAATGCTTACGCATACCCTCAACCCGGGGAATGCATTAGGGCGTTATGTGGGACTCTCTCTTCCCGCCGCCATCTGGGTGATGCTGGAGTAGTATACCCAATAAAAACACACCGGCGTCACCCGCTTTGCTGTTGAGGGGGGCGCAATGGGATCGCGAGCATTTCACCACGATGCCCCCCGAATGAAAACGTAGTTATGTATATCAAACTTCAATGATGAAGGCACCTACATCGAACTACCATCCAACGCCATAACTTCTCGATCTCAGAACTTGAATAATGTTGTGCACATTTTTTCCCAGAACTTGAATTTTTTATCCTGCTCTTAATAATTTCAACTATATTCATTTAGATATTAATAATGTCCCCAATTTCCTATATATTTTTAGATTTCCACTATGTGATAAGTTAAATTGTCCATACAAAATGTATGAAAAAATATTGTCATAATGGAATAAAAGGTTGGGGGCATTTATTTTTCTTTATCAGGTTCCAGTGCTCATGATTTTGAGCAGGAAAAAACGAAATTTCCAAATACCGAGGATAAAATTACAAGTTACGGTTATTTTGAATGAAATCGCTCGAGCATCAGTTGAACTTTTTTTAAATACACGACGGCATAACCAAATCTTAATTTTTTGGCGTGATGTGTCGACGTGCTTCTAACAGTTATTAGTTGTGTCAAGGTTGTGTCCTTCTACTACCCCGTTGAACCCCGTTGAGTTAATAACAATAGGTATATATAATAGGTATGTATGTTTTATTGCACTATCTACTCAAAGCATCTGTCAGTGTAATAAAAAACCCGAATTATCTTATAGGTACTACCTATGAAATTCGCGGTTAATCATCAATCATAACATAAATAGTATAAATTTCAAATTCAGGGAAAAATTGTAATTTAGATTTTTCGTTAGCAGCGTTACCGCTTTAATACAACATTAGTATAATTAGTGTAGTTTAACATTCTTACAAAAGCCTTCGGGGACAATTTTGGAAACTATACAAATACATAAAATACTTCGCTCATTTTATTATGCTTTTGGGAGACTCAGTTGTTTAGTTGGTCTCAAGCAATGCACTGAATGCATAGATTGTGGCTTCATCTCACTCGTTGCAAATATTTTAGATTTTCTGACTTTGGTTGGAAAAATTGCAATTTCGTTAGCGCTTTCACTTGGTAAAAATGAACAGTATACGAACACAAACGGTACATTTTGGAAACGCAATCAACAATGCGCTAATAAACATCGCACGTCATTCATCTTCCTGTCGATCCCGTCGCTACAAGTGATTTACTTAGCACACCGTATTCAAGAGGCTAAACGAAACACGAGTTACCATATCGTAGGCTGCGGGGCCAATTGAGCAACACGAAATACCAAAGCTACCAAAACGTCATAAAACACACAAGATGATAAACGAATAAGGACTTTAAAATGGTAAGTTTTAAGTTTAAGTTGCAATGGTAAATAAATGAGATTGTGCGATAGATGGATAGGTTAGTTAAGTTTTGTGAATTTGCATAAGACGCTGTCAGGCTGTTCTCAGAAGGGTTAGATCCTCGAGGGCTTTCGTTGATCCGAGAGGCTTATCCTGATAATTATTTCAATTGTTTATGCCTGTCGACGGTGCATTTAGATAGGGAATTATAGTTTGTAGCACGTCTCCATTACGGGGGCTGTCAGAGTGATGTATGGCGGTATGGAATAATATTGGACCGAATTGAGATTGAGCAACTTGTAGGCGATTGGGTTGGGATAGCCGTACCTGCTATGGCTGATTTCTTTATTTTTGTGAGTTATTTAATTAATAATCTTTATAAAAAAATACTGTCAATAAAAGGAATTTATCTTATATAAGTAAGATAAGTAGTTTTTACGATTAATGTAAGTACTCGCCTTCATTTAGTCATATCCTTATTAATCGTGATACATATTGATTTCAATAAAACTATTTTAATAAACGGATATTGTTGAGAAGGTTTATTATCGTGTAGATTCCTACATAAAATTAGATCTATAATACCTATTATGATCTGTTTTATGTGATATTTTTTCTAGCAAAATATTGAAATCAATAAATTGTTCTAAACAATCAACTTAATATAATGTGACGAATGACGATTCTAAAGTGCTTGTTGCTAGGCCTATTTGAATAAAGAATATTTTGACTTGAGTTGAAACTAATTTTGCCGATAAACTTGCTACCGGTACGAAAAAAGAACAATAATTTTAAAATCTCGCTGTCATTATATAACATTTTGTAGTGTGCGTTACCTCAACTCAGGTGCCGTTACCTACATGTATACAAGCTGTATTAATATTGCAGATAATACACACGATGCGTACAGTACACTATTTCTGTTTAATTTGACAGTACCTACAGTAAAATAGCGTCTACGTACAAAATATAGAATCACGTATGTATACGCAAAAGGAGTAGGTAGAACACATGAAATTAAATTTTCAGTGCCACTACAAGCGGTAGGGCCCACGTAAGTGCCTAATGGATGCAGTTATCAGCTATTCAAATAGGAATTTGTTTTTCATCTCTCCTGTTCTGAAAGTCAAATTTTCATGGGTAGATAGCCGGGTGGACAGTTGCTTTTTCATCCCTAAGGTGGAAAGTGTTTTTTTAACTGTCACGATTAGCCACGGAGTCGTAAATAATTGAGTTACACCTTATTACTAAAAACAAACTTTTTATATATCTAAACTTCGCTATACATTGAACAACATGTTTATTACGAACTTATAGGTTGATAGTAAAATAATTTTACAGTTGGTATATTTATTTCGCAGTTACAGAAAAACAATATTTAAAATTATTCCTCTATTCTACTGTCCGCCATAATGCCAGGACGCCATGATAGCATGACACTTTTTTTCACGTTTCGGTATGGCTATCTGTAGCTAGATGCACGTCGTGACGACCCCGATTCGATTGCAAGCTAGTCAGCCGTGGCAAGTGGCCAGTGCGAAAAGGTTGGAGCAAGGGATATAGGTAAATTTAATTAATTTATATCATATTAATAATATATATAATTCTGTACATTTATTTATAGAATCCGACTTAAGTACAAAAGTAAAACCATTGGATACGTTTTTAAACTTTTTTAATAATAGATATCTGTTTTAAACATATGCGATCGTCTACGTCGGGATTCTCATATTCTTGCCTTACTTTTCAGCATACTTTTCATCCCCACAACTCCTCTATATCTCAAAGAGCGCTTTAACAGGCTCACTTCCATCAGATCTTTACAAAACCATCTTCTCGCTCCACCACCTTCATCCTCAAAATTTTATAATAATTCTTTCATCTTTCGGGCTGTTTGATTGTGGAATGCTTTGCCGCGGCATGTAAGATGTGCGAAATAACTTCCGGTTTTTAAAAAATATTTGAAGGAACATTACTTGTGACCCGGGTATGTCCTAAAACTACGACCAAGACCACCGGGGAATGGGCAGCAGCATTCCTTAAGTGCGGTGGAGATACTGCGATCGCCAACCCGCATGCCAAGCGTGGCGATTATGGCATTTACCCCCCATGAAATTGGGAGAGGCCTATGTCCAGCAGTGGACGTCCTAGGGCTGATATGGTGGTGGTGGATATATAATATATATATATATATATATATAGGTTATATATTTATGTATGTATATTTATTTATGAAGATTGTGTTATTCGTTTATTCTGATGTATGCGTATGTGTTATTTGAATCTTCTTGCAGTTCTTCTGCACTACCTGTTTCCCAGTTTTAGTTAATTGATAATAGAGATCGCTTAAAGCGATAAGACCGCCTGTTGTTACCATTTTTTAGTAAGTCAGCTACTGTACAACTTATCACTAAGAGGTGCAATAAAGAATATTTATTATTATTATTATATGCGTGTAGTATGGTTACTTCCCTCAGAGTCGAAATGAAAAGGTAGAGTGTTAAACTTGGGTGAAATTACCCATTTCACCCTTGAACTGGCGGGAAGAAAATAATATATATCTCTGGTGAAATGGGTCACTTTCAACCCTGGGTTGCAATTTACTAATGTGTATGTTACAGATTTTATATACTCGTATGTAATTTACCGAGTGAATGTACCACAGATTACCGGTTGTTTTTCTCTACATGTCGCATTTCTCAACCGATTCTCGTGAAATTTAGTGAGCAGGTTTAATAATTATTATAGATCTTTTTTGGGGTCAATTTTTGGAAATACTCATAAATCTATTTTTGTTTTCAAAGATTTCGTATGTTTCTGCCCGCGGATGTCGATATATTCTCCTCTATAGGTCACATTTCTAAACCGATTCTCGTGAAATTTTTTGAGCAAGTTAGGGTCGAGTCAGTTTTAGAAAATTAAAAAAAAAAACACGAGGCTTCACCTCACAGAGCCACCACTCAATATCTATTCCAACATGTCATACATAACTAAACACAATGTCGGGTGGAGTTAAAATTCGTCTACAATTGAATTGATTCTATTGTGACACGAAAGTTATCCGTATAAATTGTATGTCAAATTTTCCTATTACAACGGAATCAATTGAATTTTAGACGAATTAGAACGCTTAACCTCATGACCACATGACACTACGAATGAAGTGAAGTGCTCTGTACGCCACCTAACTGACAATCTAGTAAATTATGGTCGTGTATTGATGACCGTAGCGTGTGAGGCATTCCATTGGCTGTCATGACTAGATGACTGGGACGGTGAAGAGGTTAACTATGGTCCAAAAATTTTAACTCTGCTCAAAAGGGGTCTTAAGTATATGTTTTTCCTATATCATGTTTAATTTAACAATATTTTCATAAAAGCCGATCAAGCTCCGTGAATGTTTGCAGGCTCAAAAGTTCCTTCACAACACAGGAAAGGGTAATGAAGAAAACTCCCTCGATATTAATCTCCGCGACCACGCACTCATATATTCCACTAATGAATTGAGCTCCGAAGTCAGGGCTGTCACAATATTATAATTACTTATGTCAGTGGTTTCTTTATGTCTAATTATCACACCGACTTATGGTGGCGCGGTGCATCGCGAAACGACATGAGCGAGATGATACCACATAAATAAGAGTATGTACTTACGTATACTTACTTTTTTACACTAGAAGATCGTTGCGTTATATTATACATACAACTTGCTTTCTTTAACAAGTAATGAAAAAAATGGTATAGCATCGTAAGTTCCCGCGTACTTGTACAAGTCCAAATTACAAATCGAGTTTTAAACTCTTAATGAAGGTATCACTTTCAAAATTAAGAAAATTAACTTGGGTCTTACAAGGGTAGTAACCGATATGAACTTTAATATTTCAAATAGATATGATATTCTAAATAGACAAAGAAATAACTTTGAAAAAAAAAGAGTATAGTGTATATGACAACGCGTACGATGGTAAAACGTTATTAAACATACCTGTTTGTGTTCACGATGGTACAGAACGGTTTCTTACAAACAAAAAAAGATGTTTAAAACATATTTTTAGCACATTATGTGAGTCATATGTACATACATCAACAATAAGCCACCATTTACTTACATAGGTATCTACTGGTATACACACCATGGACATGTAACACCGTTGGAGTTGCAGGAGTCCATACGCTCCGTTGGACGCTTGCCATTAGGCAGGTCGTATGCTTGTTTGCTACCGACGTGGTATTAAAAAAACTAAAACTAAAAATAAAGAAATTATTAAGTACTTTGTTAAGAGGTGACAACCCTACTGCCGCTTCATTAGACGCTGTATGTCGATTCTTCAAACGTTAAATACGAGTTTCTTCCCTAATAATATCTCATTATTGTTATGAATTATTAATATTAAGACTCACATGCGCCTCGAACAAAAGATTAATGCTCTGATTAAAATATGTATAGATAGCAGTTAATAAATAATGGAGAGAAAGATACGGTCGCATTGCATACTATCTTTATGTAAGTACATGTATACAAGTACGTATTCGTAATCTTTATAATGTCACCTTGTATCTAGTAGGTAACTGGCCCCGTATAATCTGAACACTTTACTACAATTATTATGACAACATGACATTTACTCTAGCTATAACTATAGAAGTAAATAGTTGATATTGAACTACGAGTACCAGGCTACCATAAAGCTAAAGAGCATTATAATAATTAAATTGGCATCCTCGAGAAACGAAACGCCCACACCATTCAAGATGTCTATAACGATTAACTTTAAAAAGTAACTTTTACGATACGCTCTACAATTATAACCCTTATTTATTACAACTCGTGATTGAAAATTCAATACGGTAAGCGATTTCTTTATTACCATTTAAGTATGGCAGCATAAAAGGTAAGCTGGCTGGTTCAGGTAAGTAGTTGACATTGAGACACGAGTACTAGGCTGTAAGCAACGGTAGGAGTTATCGCCCGTCTCAAGACGGGTTTAATTAACTCAATAAATACACACTCCATTTCATTAACGCATACGTCAAATGTTATGAGCGTCTGCACAGGGGGTATAGATGGGGCACAGATAGCTATGGGGTTATAATGATCTACTTTTGAAGTAGACAAAGGGTTTATTTTGTGCATAAATAAGGGTAAAATATAGGATCACGCGTTACGGTCCTAATTATCAATGATGTATTTGGCGAATTTTATCAACTATATAATCAATTGAACATTTTAAAGGAATTATATTTCGCACAATCATTTTATAGGCGTACATTTTTGTAATTTCACACATACATATTGAGACTACTTATGCAATATCGGCGATACCTCCTGATAAAAGGTATTACGGATCTTTATAAAACTCTGTCTTACATACCCAGAATACTTAAAAAACATATAAGTACGGAACCACAAGGTAAGTTGTGGGAGAACATGCCATGTGTGGCCATCGTTAAATTTCACAACTTTTTATTAACTTTCGGCCAGTTTTTGCCCAGAATATATTTTATAACAGTGGTATTACCCAAAGTCAACAAGGTCTTCCGTCGGTCGGACCGCGACCGTTTCCGACAGCCGGATTTATGGGTCACATGTCGTCGGGTCAATCCGATCCGGGCAAAAAACCGGTGCCACGCTGTCTGCCGTAATTTGACGATTTTGGAGTTTCGGCAAGATGTTAATGATCTGGAGAAATGTGTGCGTGGGTGGATTATTTATGTGTTTTGTGTTATTAAAGTGCAGCTTTATTGGTGAATCGTCAAGTATGGTTGTGAGGGGTCTTCATATCTAAAAATACGAGAACACCCATTCTTAAAAATATTTTAGTAAGGCCCATGAGGAATACTTTTAATTTTAAGGAATTTTATTTAATCCACATCTGGTGACTTAATTCTACCGCTTTAGGTCCAGTAATTTCAAACAGTCAGCTTAATCATAATGTATGGAAAGTTTGCTTCTTTCTACGATCTGAGCAAGTTAGTCAAGTTTGTATAGGATGACAGCTGCCGACGTCTTAATGTTGGTCGGTCTGTAAAAGTAATTTAAATCAACCCGCCCCTAGACTCGCTTTAGCAATTTGGCTAATACTTAGTACATACATATATTTAGGCCCTAATTTGGCTTTCTTTGCCTTGGTAACATTTCAAGTCGACATCGAGGATAGTTAATGCCTTGATACTTATTTATATAAGTATCTTTTATCTATTTTACAACAAAAGTTTCGTACTTTGTTTTCCATTTTTCCGTGCTTATGACCCTGCAACAACTTCATGTTGGGTATGCTATTCCGATAGCATAATGATGACGCTCATGTCAATTGTGAACACAACCACTAACTCCATTTTACACACATTAAACGCACAAATAACATTAGGTACCCTATAACAATTACGCTTAACTAACAACCAACTTTTTCCCAACCCACAAAATTAACAATCCCGTAACGAAACAAACCCGAAACACTGGCCATTAAACGAAACGATTGCAGCTAACACTCCAACGAGTAAACATCATTGTACCCGTGTACCGGGTACCCGTGTCTATAATCGTACAGGCACGTGTAACTCACCGGCCATTACTTCAGCGGAAACGGTACCCTGGTGAATAATTGAGCGCGAGAGATGGACCCGCAAAAATATGAAATGAATCCGGGATTTTGGTCCGAGCCACGTTCAGTTCACATCTTCTCCTACTTGACACCACCGCGCACCCTACTATATATTGACGCTGGAACTCGTAATAACAATGCGCGAATGGAGATCTGTCTTACATTGGTTCTCGTGAGTAGAGGTGAAACGTTGTGAACAGCCCAGGTGAGTAATAGAGACGTGTGGACTCGCGGGTTAAATGACATGCTTAGTTAACCCATGACAGCGGTCTGTCACAATGTGGGAATGTAAAGAACATGAAGGTTTTCTAAGGTTAAATTATTTACCGTCGACTTTGTAGGGTATCTAATAAAATGATGCCGTTTTGTTTTGTACAACAAATGTCTTGTTGGAACAGATTTATACCTTACTCTCAATACTCAATCATTTATTGCATTCCACAATGTTAGTTTACAGGATATTAGGCAAACATAAGTTTTAGTGGTTAAATAATATTAAAACTTAATTGCGGACCCTGTTGGGCCGCAAATTCGTGAAGAGCAGGCGACTTACTTAGCTACATATATTTATTATGAAGTGAATTTTTTTGAAATTTGCATTACAGTGCTAATTATCTATTTATGTATGAATTTCACTTTTAAGCGTATCATGTTCTAAATGAAACCGAATTAACTTGATTTCCAATGAGATATGCCTACCTACTACTAATACCGTTAATATCCGTACAGTTAATGAAATGCTTCGACAAATCGTCCACAGCTCTCAATATTGACCAATTTCTTTCATTGTTTCATGCTCTCAGGTTGCAGAGTCTAGCTAGATCCTCTACTTAGTAAATACTTCTTAAGGTCCGTTGTTAGGTACTAACTCGTATTAATTTAAGTTACAAATATCGAATAGGTAATCTTTATACCTAGATATTTTTCTAGTAGGAACAACATTTGTTTAGTGCTTGCCACAATAAAAATATCGACAATCCTGTTATCGATAAGTACATACTATTACAGACTTACAGATATCGGCCACCTACCTAGACGCCGATCTTGTACAAATTGAACGTTATCCGTACACTTTTGATACAATTTACTTTAATAATTTGCAATTAATAGTTCTTTATAAAGTCCAGGTACAAGAAAATTTCAGGGTGTATTGTCTGTTTTGTTTATCTTGATTGTAGTATAAAAAAGAGTTAGAGAGTTATTTCTTCATAGTTGGGCATGTTAGCTGACGTACAAATCACTGTACTTGCGGCATGTACTTCATTATAAGTCTGTAAGAAAAACATGCAGTATAGCTATTTAAAAATATTCACATGTCATCTAACTCATCGAAGTAATGATAAAGAGGAAAAATCGTAATACACATTTCATTTAATTCCTCTACGTATTACCAACGTCAACAAATAAACAAACTTTTTTAAATTATTAGACGTTATTCATAAAAAAAAGTAAATAATTGACCTACAATGTGACGTTTATTCACATTCCATATTAAGGCAAATATGTTGTAAGCACAAGACTGAATACGAAAAAATGCCACCAAGAAAAACGTCCCGAGAAGAGAAAATCACCTCGTTTATTGAAAATTTACCAGAAATCTGATTTCGTGGTTCAACATTATTTTGCACCAAATGCGAAGTAAACATCGCCCCGAAGAAACATAACATCTCATGTCACATTAATACAGTCAAGCATAAGAATATTCAGGAAGAGAAAAAACGATTTCATATGGACCTAATAAAGTTTATGATCAACTGCAATGTGCCGTGGTACCAACTAGACAACCCCAATTTTCGAACACTTGTCTATGACGTTGAAGTGGCACTTATCAATAATAGGACTGTCGATGTTTTTATTTTGTCAATCACTTACATCAAGTCGTTCGTGCTAGAAAAATATCTAGGTGTAGTAATCTTACATTCAAATCTAATTTAAAAGATATTGGGGGGCAATGTTACACAAATCGACCTAGCCCCAAACTAAGCAAAGCTTGTAATAGTACAACCATATTAGGGGTACTAGACGACGATATACATACTTATATATAGATAAATAAATACTTAAATACATAAAAAACATCAAAGAACATGCTTGCACCACAAATAATACCCTGACCGGGATTCGAACCCGGTACCTTCGACTCAACTAATTGTAAGCCAAAGTGATCGTCAAAATTAATGCGTAACTCCTACAATTACAAAGAAGCATATTTTAAACACTTTTCAAATCATTCAGCAGACTTACAAAATTAAACATTAATTAATTACCCAACCCAACTCACAGGTAGGTCCATAATCCCAGCAATAAAAACAGTTCGGCACACGACCGGGAAGTAACAAGCAACCCGACACCGACCACCGGGGTTCCTATCCTTGTGGCTCCGGCTTTATACTTCCGCTCTGGACATGTGAATAAACATAGTGTAAGTATGTGCGTGAAACGCAGACGGAATGGACTTAGTGATGACCTGATGATAATGGATTAGATTAGCAGCTGTGGGGAGCACAACTGCGAGAGACGGGGAAATCTACCGTGCTAAGTCGGGTACTCATTAGCGAGCTGTAACCGTAACGGTTGCATGTACTGTAACCAAAAAACATAGTGTGTACGTGGTAAAAAAATCGGCTCTGAGAGACAAGAGTGGTTGTCGCACGCGTCGGGACTTGACAAGGTTATACAGATTTAATTGTAGTTTCTCCCGGGGATTGCGCAGCAAGGACCGTGCATTTGTGGGTAATGCCCTATGACACTTTTTATTCCATTACCTTTCGTCTAGGATACTGGAGTGATCACGATATAAACATATAAAACTGACTATAACAAAATTTTAATATCTAGCAAGAATGAATAACCTACCGACATGCAGTTAATGCAATGTTTAACGATTTTAGGCAAGTAGTTGTAGACAAAAGCAGTTATTACGATGAACTTCGGTTTTTCTATTAGTACCTGTATTGAAATCATGTAGCTATTTAACCCTTCAATCGCCATCGACTGATATATAAGACTAATTGACAATGATAATGACATCTTCATGATTTATCTCTGAGTTGGAAATTGCGGAATACTTTTTGGCGTTCGGCATTAAAGGGTGGTTGTAATAAATAAACATTTTTATTTTATATTGTCCTGCTGAAAATCAAATCAATCGTAAAATGTTTGTAAACTGTAATCGTAATACGTTACGTAAACTGAAACATCCAGCAACACACCACACATCCCGCTTTCGTTCCCGCTCCATACTGACGAGAGCTGAAAAGTTACTCGTAAAAATGGTCGCGCGCGCCCTCCCCTCGCCGCGGGAAAACTGGGAAACTCCGCGGCGACGCTAAGCCACGCGGTTCAAGGATTAGCCGACAGAGGGCGTTGTTTTAATCCAATTACTAACACGGCTTCGGCGTTGAATTTAGAACGGGTATTAGATTTGCAATTGTTTTTGAATTTGGAAATGTAGGTTTACTTTAGACGGTTCCAATACCGCTTCAGGCTGAGTTGGGACCATTTCGTGTCATTGTTTTTTCTTGTTGTTGTTTTATTTTTCTTTTATGTTTTGTTTTATGTCACGAATAAATGTCTTTCTTCTTCGTCTTCTACTGCTGACATTCTACTGCACACACCGAAGTTGTTTTAATTAGCAATGTAATTTGTACAAATAATAGTACACATTTTATTTTCTTTTGAAATATCAAATTATTGTAATCAGTTTTTTCGAATTAATTAACATTAGGTATACGATGAGCGGTATAGGTAGGTAAGGTACTCCATGTTGTTGACGAAAATGACCTAAAAAATAACATGTTGGTAATTTATGTTTCCTCGTTACACATTTAGGTACGCGAATAAAATAGGTATCTATTTAAATACATTTATTTCAAGCAATATTGCCTGGATAACATATTTTTTCATGCATCTGAAAATCAAACAACACCTTGTCACGCCAGACACTGAATAATCATTTAGTGCGTGGACGTGAATATGAAATTAGTTACGAACGTTTTGTTTATGAAGTGTTATTGTCGAAATAAACGAATAAACTCACAGATATATAATTTCTGATTATAGGTACATACAGTATTTTACTTCTATTTTACACAAACACACTCTTCCCTAATATTGCTCCGTTAAAGAATTTTAAAAGCTCTGGATGTAACTAAACTAAACATCGCGATATTTTTTCCGTTTGAAAAAAAAAACAAAAACTGAAATGACAAAAAAATACAAATTATTATAATACCTCCTCACAAAACATCAAGAGAATCGGTTAAGAAATGCGATCTGTTTTACTCATGTGCTGTAGAAAAGAACTAGGCTCGCTCGGTCTTAAATGAAACAATATAGAAAACACTTTTTTTATCAGAAATGGGATTACTCTTGGCCAGCACCTAGCCAGGGGGCAAAGATGAGGCCGACGATGAAGCGAGTTACTTTTGTTTATTGACATCGTAAACAATAAACACATAATTATTTTCCCAGAATTCATACAAAATAGGCAAAAGTAGGTACATGGCACATACATAGTGAGAGAGAGTAGTATCGGGTAGGCATCGGACGCTAAAAAGCGGCCATGCATAATTACCTCCCGCGCGGATCGGGAGCCACGTGTGGACAGAGTCGCCCGTAGAGACGATTTAGCCCTACATGAAAATAATTATTTGTTTTTACAAATCCTTTTTTTGTAATTTTCCGGCATATGTGGGACAAAGGGTAAATTGCCTATTAGGAACTGCACCCCCCGATAGTTAGCCACTTTCGCTAAGTATGCACAAAGCAGATCCTTACTTTGCATTAGTTGGGACTGTTGGTAGTTCTGCAATTAGCACTGCCCATATAACATAATAATAATAATATTCTTTCTAATATAATAATAATAATATTCTTTATAAGACTAACTTGGTACTTCAATGGTACCACATTTTTATTGTAAGTATTATTGTTAGTATTAAGATTTGACATTATTATTATTTGAGCGATACTCCTCTAGTATCACATATTTATTTAATATTGCATTCTGACATATGATTTATTTTCATTCATCCTTTATTATTTTATTTATACTCATTTGTTTCGACATTGATTTTCTGCGTACACTTAATATTATTATTTTATGTGCCGCAAACTATAAATTATTTTCCATTTTTAATTTTTAAGACAATTATTGCAAATTATTATTGTAAAACGATCGCTATATGACCAGTAGTATAAGAAAAATGTGTTGTTTTATATGAAAATTGTATAATGAGATAATTAAACTAAACTAAACTAATAGGTAACAACAGTGGGTCTTATAGCTATAGAGTGATCTCTTCCAGACCACCTTTAGTATAATTGAATTTAGTTTTAATGGCCGAATTTTTTTAAATTGCAATTAGGTTTTGAACATTTTTCCTTGGCTAGTAAAGTGGTTTTTTGAACATGCTAATTTGATTCAAATCGCTGATTTTAAGTACAGCAAGTATGTAAGGGTGAAAGCGATAAATGAAAACAAGAAGTGTATAGTAGTAAGAAGCCTTTCTGTGGTAAAAACTGTGGGTTTCTGTATTAAAATAAATGTTAATATATATATATATATATATATATATATATATTGTGTAGGTATATATTTGTGTATGGCTGCGTTCAGGTGACTATGTAATGTCGTAGTCACTTCACGGCGTGTAGCGTGACCTGTGGTGATGCGGCCTATACAGAGCAAGTAAGCGAGCACACGTACCCCTGAAAAAGTAGGTACATTTTGATGAAAAGCAACTCTGAAATATTTTAAAACGTACTTACCAAACTGAGGGCGAAATTTAAATATAAAAATTAAACAAGAAAAGAGTGTATTCGAAAATTGCTCGACAAAATTTAGAAGTTCAACTGTTAGATGAACATAAATTCCAGCCAACTATTTGAAGTTATTGACTATTTTGTGAGATTGTTTTGATTAATAAAGTGTTTTTTTTTCTTTCGATTGTCTTATTATTATCAATAGTCAAAGTTGCTTCTGTTAAACTTTTAGAATTTTTATAATAATATTTTTTCACTCCTGGAGAAGAATACTGGCTATGCTAAGTAGAGTCATGATCCTCAGCAATGAGGGACCGATTGAGGAGGACGAGGAGGAGGAGAATATTTTTTGAACTGGCGCCATATCGCCTCATTGACCGCCGTGTTTTGAATAGTGTAAAATAATGAAACATTAATGTGAGATTAAAGTTTAAATGTTAACCTCACCGCTACTTCACAGACGTCTCTGTTCTTCATCGGACTCTTTTATTCGCGTTTGTCAGTGAATTACAACGAATGGCTCTATGCGCTGCGCAGTTTTATGCAGATATTATGTTGCTTATTCATGCGTGGGTAATGCATTGTCCGTCATTCTATATACATAGTTACGTAGTTTTTCATCCTATAATTAAAGTTAGTATATAGGTAGTTATATTGTTGTAGCGCTTTTTATCCCCCCCCCTTATTCATAAAACCTAACAAGCCGCTGGTAACTATATTGTGTTTTGTCGCTTTCCCACCAATACAAGTGTCAGATAACGGCATTTCAACTAAAATAGGGATGTTGGTCATTTATGAATAAAGGGTATTTGTCATTAGTAAACGTATACCTAATTATTATGGAATTATTATTAATTATAAATTAATAATCAACAATGTACTTTATATGTGCCAGTAATATGCGTGATACCATTAAAAAAAGTTAAGTGTTGCAAAATCTATCTTACTAGGTATACAGGGTGGAAAGATCGAATGCCTTATGCCTTAAATTGGATGCGCTACTGTTCCATGGGCGACCAATGTCAAGTTATAATTTTAGCTGCCAATTTATTATATTAGATGCCGAGTAAAATATGCCCAGTTCATCATATTAAGCTGCCCGGAAAACAATAAACCTATACAAGGTGGACCCTGTGACAGGAGCAAATATTTAAAAGGACGCTTCCTTAGAGCATCTGCAGTAACTCTCTGTGTCCCAATATATTTTTATTCTTTTTAAATTCGGAGTATTTTTGATCTAAGTTATGAGTGTTATAACGTCCTGAATATCGATACCTTAGTTCACACTCGTAATTTTTTTTTTATGAAGTTGGGTAAAAAGTGGCGTAATTAAGACTTTGTGATATGTGCACTATCGTCGTAATAACAGCATTTTAACCGACTTCAAAAAAGGAGGAGGTTCTCAATTCGACTGTATTTTATTTTTTATGTTTGTTACCTCAGAACTTTCGATTGGGTGAACTGATTTTGATGATTCTTTCTTTATTTGATAGCTGGTGCTTCCCGCGTAGTCCCATTTAAATTTGGTCCAGTTCTGACAATGGCATCCATGAGAAAACCATATAAGTCATAAATTTGCATAAAGTATGTGCATGAAAAATGCACGAATAACTCGGTTGAAATCGGTTTTCTTCTGTACTGTTGATATACTTAGATGTGTGCTCAAATCGTATCACAATCAACGAATATCATTAAACCTCTTTAAAATCTAGATATACCTGCGTTTTTCCAAACACAGACAGTGTTGAACCGCGTTGATTTAATAGCCATCGTATAAATCTATTCATTTGCCTCCAAAGGCTTTCAGCAAACAAGCCTAATGAACGCCGGGCCGCGTAATTCTGTTACGGCGCGGGTCAGTCGGAAATTATTTTTATAATAGCTTATTTTTTTTACCCTGTATTGGATTATGGCATGGCCGCGGGATGGATTTTTATTGTATGATGTCTGTAAATCAGATATATTGAATGAATGCGGGGTTTTATTCGCGATTTGAAACATGAGTAGGGCGTAAATACGAGTATGTAATAAATATTCTTGTTATACGCGACCAATCGCTCTAGCCAACTGAACTATCGGAATAGTTGTGCCCAGTCACCAAATCCTTCAACAGTTCCCATTTACAACGCCTTAGGGAGGCGTACAGCGACATCTACCTAGAAAGCCATAGTATCAACATGGTCCAACCATCTTTTGATCTGTGGACAATATCGTTGGTTTCACACTCTCTAATTGTACATTTTCTACACTTTTAGCATAAAACCTTGTGTGTAACTGTTTTTTGTACCAAATAAATTTAAAAAAAAGATTGAAGCTTGCGTAACAGCACCAACGACTCAAACCACATCGAGGAATCGTCAGTAACGATGCGCCATCCCGTACATACTAAACTAATTCTGTACTAAGCAGTAATGTCCGCTAACGAAATTTTAAATTAAAGGAAAACAAAATAAAAAAATGTGCACCGCCAACCAAACCAAACCCAACCTGCGGCATAAGGTAGTTCTATCTCGCCTATCTCGGTCATACACTGATCAAAAAACAAAAATCGTAAAGTAAGTTATATTTTTATTATATATAGGTACCTATTTAATTTACATAGGCTTTGTAGATGGAGACAACGTTTATGCAGTTTTAATGAGTCCGACCTGTACTTATTAAGGGGCTCACGCGCCAATGATCGATTTTTGACGAGTTGATATTCTTCCGTTAAAACTATAGGTAGATATATTTATTGCACGCACGGTTATTGGGTCTTCAATCCTTTATCTACATTTCCAAGAGCCGAATTAATACTTACTTATTTTTTTATGATTTATTCAAACATGGTCTAAAAAGCTCTATTTTCGATATTAGTATAGTGTTTATGCACTTATAAATATGAAATCTACATATAACTAACTGTTCGTTATTGACGTCTTCAACAACGTAAGAGAAATATTTATTTTTATTCATTTTCACAAAAGTTACGTTCAAACTGGTTTTTTGCCTCATATTGCCAATGTTTGATACCATATATATCTCGAAGACGAAATTTTTGAGTTTTGCAGTAAATATGGAATACTATTTTGGTAAACCTAATTTTTGTTAATAAGATACGAGTAAGCGATGAAAAAACAAGAGGAAGCGGAGAGTTACAGATTGATGGTCATTGGGAGCTAAGAGGGAGGGAGGGAAGGTGTTCAAATGAAAAACGAGAACCTAAATCTGTATAATCACATATGAGAGAGAATGGGCAGTAATCCCCACGCTGGGTCAGTGCGGATTGGGGACTTAAGATCTAAAAACGTAGACATCAAACTTTTATGCGTCCAAATTTTATCGTTAGATTGTTAAGTATGTACCTAGGTAATCGTATTTGAAAGCTGCAATTTGTGAGTAGCAATAGAGTAGTATTACGATTTTTTTTGTAGAAATACCTAATCGGCCGGGCCGCGGTATTACAAAAGTTAGGCGGCGATCGGTATCGATTGGTTTCGATGCATTCAATTCCTGTTTGTTTATTTTCGCGATATCGGACGGATGTAGGTTTTCGGGTTTGCGGTGTGTCCGTGTCCAGTTAGTTGTGTCTACGGTGTGCGAATAGAATTGCGTATTTGATTTTCATGTTTTATTTAATCAACAAACCTCTTTTGGCTAGGTTCATTCGTAGAGGGTTGTTGATTTAAAACTTAGGGTTGGGTTTTTTATCGCAATATTTAATATTTTTACCCGACTGCGCCAGAAGGAGAGTTATTTTTTTCGAGAGTATGTATGTTATGTATAAGTATAATTGTTTGGCACGCTCTGCAGCCTGAACGGCTCAATGGATTTTAGCTTGAGAGGTGTCGTTAGATTCGTGTTTACTGTGAGAGTGACACTGGGTAAAATTATAAAAAATGGCGGATTTTTGCGCCAAATTCCAAATTCCAAAGTAGTCGGGTTTTTTTAGTTTTTTAATTAATTAGTCTTGTGAAATGGCATGTTTCAGTGGATCAAAATGAATTATTAAAGCTGATGTAGTATTCAATATATTTTATTGCCTTTTAAAATAATTTACTAAGATTATTGGTAGTGACAAAATTAAATTTAACCAAACGACCTGACTACAATCCATTTGGTGAAGACGGTTGCCAGTTTTTTTTTTCACTTTTAGCACCACCCAGGGGTCACGTGTAGGGTAACGGTGGGTACCCCCTACGGACGTGGTGCAACTTCGACCAACGTGGTGGTTTCTAACTCATTGGCTTAAAGATTAGTAGGGGTCTTAGTAACTATTTTTGACTTGGATGGACATGGTGGACCAGGTGACGGTACATTTTTCGCCTATGAGCACTCATTCACTCACTGACACACGTCACTCAAATTTTGATAGAAAGACGTAAAACACTTGCTCTGTTTAAAATTGCGACGGCTCTGTTCCTGGGTAATCGGGTTATGTGTTCAATCATAAATATCTATTAATATTTTAACTGTTATAAGCTTAACGTGAAAAATAGTTACCCTCCTCGATGAACTATTCGAAGAAAAAAATCCGGTTGCAAACTTCTTGCATCAGAAATGTATTTTTTCCCATCTCAATTTCTGGTCAGATTGATATCAATACGAGCCTCAGAAATCCACCAAAACCAAATTCGACTCCCGGTTCCCTAATACACCGACAACAATAGAAAACATAACTTGCATTCGGAACCAAAAAAGCGTGATATCTTCAGAGTTTTTTGGCTAAATATCCCCAAAAGTAGGTTAGTAATACCGCCAACAAAAGCCGAATTTGAACAATGCTGCTGCTATCCTTTAAAACCCGGGAAGTCGAATGTGTTGATGAAACATAGTGGACTTACGTCGTTTTGGGTTTGATGTACGCCAACATCTCTGACACGGTATTACATGGTGGATATAATTAGTTATGGTGTATGGATTTAGATTTTTGTTGCGATAATTTTTGAATGCTCTGAACAAACATCTGTTCGAGATTTGCGATTCGACAAGCATTCAAATGTCATGCAGAAAACTGATACGTCTAGTTAACAATGGATGAACTGGCCAGTGCAGGAAAGCGAATGTTTGCACCGTGGTTTAATAATAGGTTCAATTTTTATGGAATTTGTAAGTGAATACTTAATTTGGATATACTATACTTTAAATGTTGAATTACTTACAGCCAATTTATCAATTGGAATGACGCCCAACCCACCATCTATATATATATAGGTACTTACTTTGATTTTTTTTTAGTTCTTTAATTCACCGCGTGTTTCAGTTCCGTAATGCAACTTTACATAATTTATAATATTCATAACAAAACCTGAGACATATTAATAACGAGTAATATGAATAATTCGATAATGATGACATATTAGGGTTTAGCAACGTTCAAAGATATATTGTAATCAGCAATAAACGGTGAAATTTCGTAAAAGTGGAGTTGCGAGCGTCCATTTACCTTCTGCTTATCATTAGTCAAAGTCAAAAGTCAAAATATTATTTATTCAAATAGGCCTAGCAACAAGCACTTTCGAATCGTCAGTTATAACAATTTATTATGTTAATGTATTAAAATCTCTAAAACAGTTTTATTTTATTATTGTTGAATTACATGTTGAAATAAAAACTAAACTAACTTACTTTACCCAGTCATAAAAAGAAGAACCCGTCCAGTAGTTCCGTCTGCGGCATGGAGCCCATAACGCTGGCGGCGTTACCTCTCTGTATTGCTAAAGAAATACGTTGTGAGAGGTAAGCGCCAGCCCTATGGTCCCCTGAAGCGTCGATGAGACGTCTACCCATTGCCTTCATAAAAGTTTTCATGTCAGCTGACCAGGTACCCAATGTTTCCACCGCAAGCGCCGCAAACTCCTAGTCTATAATTAAAGACGAGTATTTTCGACGCTTCAACACCTGGGCCTGGTCAGCTGCAGCGCCGGCTAAGTTAATTATTAGGCATTAGGCCATCTCTACCACCGACGTTGTCTCTCCCAAAGGCCCGCTCTGACAGAAAAAAAGCTAAATTCATACTCATATGTGTTCCGGCACGTGTCCAGCCGCCATAGACACCAGGCTTTAATAAAACCCGGCCTTACCCGTGACCTTCGTCAAACTGACAGATTGCATATCATCGATGTGCAATGCCGTGTGATTTACAACATCACCATTCGTCACCAGTATATGTTGACCCCCGAGATTCGTGACAGCTAAGTGCGTGAGAGCAGATTTATTCTGGATCACCTGACGTGACGATAAACGTTGTGAATACCGGCTGTTTGCAGCCGCGTTGACGTGCAAAGCTACATGACAACCTTCGCGACACGAAACAAGCAAATATAGCTTTTCTGCCAATTAAATAAGGGAGCAAAAAATGATACTGCTGACGTATCAACGAAACAACGAAGCGGATGTAAGTAGAAGTATTTAGCGTTCGACAAGTATGATTTGCGAGAAAAAATACGATTTGTATTGTAGTATTTTGAATGCCATGTTAATCTTTGCAATTTTGTGTTGACGGAGAAGAAGTAATTGTATTTTTTATGGCAAACTAAAATTGGCATATTAGACACAACAAGTTTGTTACCACATGTAACGTGAAATTTGAAATTGAAGTACTAAAATTGTTGAGAAATAAAGTCTGCTAAAGAAAATTCAAAATTTCAGATTAAAGGGAACACCTGAAAAATTAATGCTCCGAGCAGGATTTGAACCTGCGACATTCTGGCATACGCGGCCAATCACTGAGCCACCTGAGAACAATCAAGCTCAGGCAAGAAAACTTTTTTTTTAATTATTTGAAATTTGTTGAGAGATATTCAGGTTGTATAAGTTAGCTCTTCAGTGTCGCTTTATATGTCACGGCCAATCAAACAAAAAATTCAAATATGTAAATTGTTACAGGGAAGAGAACCATATTTGGGATTCGGTTTAAACAATAAATAAAAATTTGCTGCCAGCATAAATACCGCTACTAATTTTAAAGAGATTCCTTGACCTATAATGTTATTAGTATTTATAGTTCTAGTCTTTTTAAGCAATAACATACTGCATATACTCGTACCTATACCTATTATAGGTGAATATGTATGTGTTTTATCTAAAGCGCGCGGAGTATCGGAAGCGGTGTCGCGGGAAACCAATACCGCGGGCCCGCCGCCGACCGACGGGAGCCTGAAGTGAGAAACTTAACATTATTTATTCAGTTTTCTATTTTGCTCTCTTTCTGTTGCCAAATATCTCCAATGATAGCGTCCTTCATTCATTAGCGCTGCCCGTCTATCTTTATTTGTCTACATACTCGTATTTTCCAACCGAAAATGAAAAATTGAAAAATTGGTCACCTCGGGCGGGATTTGAATTTGAACCCGCGACCTCTTCAAATCCCGCCCGGGGTGGTTAATTTTTCAATTTTTAATTTTCGGTTGGAAATTATAATTCCGCTAAGTAGACGTTTCCGCTTGTAAAAATATTTATACTTCGAATGCAGGCGAAGATATTGAGATAGGGTTTTAGTTTTACATATTTACAAAAGCTGACAGCAAGAGAGCCGTCCATATAAAAGAATCAGCCAGCTCGGCGCGTGATCGTCAAGATCCCATCAGCGCCGTCAATTGCCTGAGCCAATCGCCATTTCCATGTAAAATCCACACTTCAGTAAATAAGCAGACTGACAGAATAGTTTTAGAGGAACCGGTTCAATTTTGATCATAGAAATACTATAATGTATAGAATCCCAATCACGTCGTAAAAATAGCTCTGTAAAAGCCGGTACAGGTGTTTACGCGGGGATCGTCGAGCGGAGCGGAACACGTCCGAGCGTGGTTGATATTCACAATGCCTACTGACGTACGAAAACTTCATCTCAGAAAACCAGTATAAGCCTGACCTCCGATTATGCATAGTTGTTACGAATCTCAAGATCCAGATATAATAAGAACTTATGGTGATTTGAGGTGTGAATATCATACTGTTTGACAAGACAACTTGTCATTGCCGGTTGCTTGCATAATGTTTAGTGCTTAAATGCGGAAATTCAAGCAGAACTAAAAGAAAAAATATGGTTTACCTTATTTTCAGTAAGTACCAATCGTTATTAAATTAAAAATTGTATTTAAAAGGGTCTGTACTCGTTATGTTATCATAGCGTAATTTGACAATCTCCAGGAATAAAATATCTGTGGAGTAGCTACCCTCTTACTAATTATAGTATTTTTTTCCGAAAAGTTTATTTATTTATTATTACATTTAATTACACAGCATTACAGAAAGACTAAAGTACTGTGAAAATACAATATTTATAGATGAAAAAACAATAAGCAAAAAAGAACAATAAAAACTCCTATCTTATAAAGTTAGTTAATATATGAAAAATTTATGTGAAATTATGTTTCTTCTGCATGCAACTGTACTGGGATAACACTAGTAGGATGATGATGAGGACGTTTGTTGGTGATAGATAAGGTCTAGCAAATTTTAAAATATATTTTAAACCTTTTGATAATTCCAATAAAGTGATCGAAGGATGCTTAAATTAAAGTTAAGATAGTAAAGTTATACAATAGGTATACGTCGACATGTCGCGGCGTCATGTTGCTCCGGTCGTGATTTCGAACCCAATTGCAGATGGCAGCGCCGTCTTCCAGTTGGTTCTGAGTGTTCTGCGAGACAACACGACTGACGTGTTTTTGAAATTTGAAAGTAGGGATCGCGATTTACTTTTGTATCTTTTGTTAAAAGAGGAGAAAGACGATGATGATGATTTAATTATACAGGTATATGATATCAACATATTTCGACCAAGTCACATAGTTCGACGACTAACTATAATAAATACTTACATAAAAACATTGTTCATAAAAATATGAATGCGACTCCATTTCGAACTATGTTCCCATTGTGACAGCTGACATTGGGTAAGGACATGAAGTTGTTGCAAATGTCGCTAATGAAGATGATTTTTCACATTACACTAACCTCAGTCTTATCTTGGCTGTGATAAGTAAGTTTTCGCACGCTTTACTTTTTATTAGTTTTACGATCGTTGTTATGAATTGAGTGAATTCGCTTCTACTCGAATGCAACATTGTGATGAGCTATTATTGTGACAGATTTAGTTCGGGACTGTGACTCTAGGTATTATAAGAGCTCAATGATTTTGATTAAGAAAAACAAGGACTACCAACACAACAACAAGACAACGAGAAACACAACATAAGAGTATTGTCTTGTACCTAGTCAAACAGCAGCTCTCCGTGCACAATTTGCCAGCTCAGCGCGTGATTGCGGCGGGAATCAGCGCCGTTAAATGCCTGTGCTAAAAAAAGCCACTTACTTGCAACACACTCCGCAACTTATATAAAACAAAGCGGACTGTCCGAACACTTTGTAATGGGAAAATGTTCAATTGTTAATTACGAAAGAAAAATATGTAAGATGTCTTAAAATGAAACCGAGAAAAACTCTCGGTGCACAATCTGCCAGCTAAACGTGATTGTCAAAAATCAAAATCAAATATTTATTCTGCAAATAGGCCACAAGGGCACTTTTACATGTCAAAGCATGAATTTATACAATTTAAAAAACTGACAATCTTACTTAATAATACTGATTAACAATTCAATGAAAATAAATTTACAAATATTAAGGACGTATTGAATACGATCTGTGTCCGAATAAAGAAAAGGAATATAAAATTAATTTAATATCTCAGAGATGTATATGGTCTCTGAGCGTCCAAATATGATTAATAACAATTATTTCAAAGTGCTTAGAGATGTAAATGATATCTAAGCCCTAAAATTAAAATAAGTAAACTTAATATTGTTAGAGATGTATAAGGTCTCTAAGCGTCAATAATAATAAAACTAATCCAAAACAGGATCATGTCTCTCGTCAATCTACATACAATAAAATAACACTAGTATTAAGGTATTTACTATGCCCTTGCAAGCATGAACAGACCGGACTCCACAAACAGCACCCGATCACGAGTATGACGCGTATCTCAGCCATCGCCTCCCTCGACCATCTGTTAGGGAAGGTGGCGACCCGATCAACGACGCCACCGTAAGCAAAGCCCTTTAAGCGAGCATGACATATTCAGGCTGCCGGGCATTAATAAAATCAAAGATTAAAATTACTCTTCGGCGAGAAACAGCATCATGTTTCATAAAATGCAACGACAGAGATAAGTATTTATGCAAGGAAATATGCTAAGTGAAGCATAGGTATATTAAAAGTAACAGGATTTAACTATCACTGGCTTAAAAGCATTTTTGTCATTTAAGAAATCGTTGACAGTATAATAGGCCTGGCTTAACAAATAACGTTTAATATGAGACTTAAATTTACTAAGTGGAAAATTAACTATATCGACGGGTATTTTATTATAAAATCGTATACAGTTCCCCACAAACGACGTGCTAACCTTCCGGAGACGACTGGCCTTCACTGCAATCTTGTGTTTACTTCTAGTGTTGTAGTCGTGGATATCACTGTTAAGTTTGAATTCTTGAATATTTTTTCGAACATACATAATGTTTTCAAGAATGTATTGACATGCCACAGTAAGAATATTTGCCTCCTTAAATTTTTCTCTGAGAGATTCTCTGGCCTTAAGTTTGTAGATGGAGCGTACAGCTCGTTTCTGTAGCACGAAAATGGTCTGGATGTCAGCCGCTTTTCCCCACAACAGGATTCCATAGGACATAACACTATGAAAGTAACTGTAATATACCAGCCTGGCCGTCTCAACGTCAGTTAACTGTCTAATACGTCTTACTGCATAGTCCGCAGAACTAAGTTTGCCGGCCAGAGTGGCAATATGCGCATGCCATTGCAGTTTTGAATCTAAGGTGACACCTAAAAACACTGTTCTATCTACAAATTCCATTTCATCCGACTTTAATTTGATCTTAGAATTGTTTGCCTGCTTCACATTAGGCATAGTGAATTTGATGCACTTTGTTTTCTTGGAATTTAAGAGCAAATTATTTGCTGTAAACCAGTTCACAACAGTACCTAGTGCCTCATTAATACCGTCAAAGTTTTTGTCTTTGCGGCCTACCTTGAAGATAAGCGACGTATCATCTGCGAATAGCACTATATCATGTTTATCTTTTACAAGGTTTGGTAAATCATTAATATAAACTAAAAACACAAATGGATCCAAAATTGATCCTTGAGGAACTCCAAGAGCAACCGTTGTCCCTGCAGATTGAATCCCGTTGATGACTACCCGTTGAGTTCTCTCTGACAGATACGATGTAACAAGGTCCAGGGCACCGTTTTTTATCCCATAATGGCTTAACTTTCTAATTAAATTCTCGTGATTAACGCAATCGAATGCCTTTGATAGATCACAGAACACTCCAATAGCACCTTGAGCCTCTTCCCAGGCATCAAAAATATGTTTAATTAGTACCACACCGGCATCAGTGGTAGAGCGACCTCTAGTGAACCCGAACTGATTGCTATTGAGTAGTTTATTGCGATTAAAATGGGACATCAGCTGATTAAGTATGACTTTCTCAAAAACTTTGCTTAATGCCGGTAGTATTGAGATTGGTCTGAAGTTGGTAGGGTCAGTTTTTGATCCTGATTTAAACAACGGGATGATTTTACTGTGTTTCATCAGGTTAGGAAAACTCCAGTATCAATACATTTATTGAAAATATCAGCTAAGAAAGGTGCGATTGATTCTACAATGGAATGTAATACTTTTACTGAAATACCCCAAAGATCTTCAGTCTTTTTTAAGTTTAATGATTTAAATGCTTTAATTACAATATGTGGGGTCACGTAAGTGAAGCTAAAGATTTCTTTACATTCTGTTACATTTTCTTTCAATAACGATTCAGCGACATCTGGTGATGAATTCAAAGACTTCGTGGTATCGACGGGTACATTAGTAAAGAACCGCTCAAAATGATCTGCTACTTCGTGGTCAGAACTCACTAGAGTGTCATCGACTCGCAGGCTGAAGTGCGCATCTTTTAACTTACTTTTCCCAGTTTCATTGTTGATAACTTGCCATACAGTTTTAATCTTATCACTGGAGTTCTGGATCTTTTTTGACAAGTAATCGGCTTTAGCAGCGACACACATTAACTTAAAAGATTTTGAATAGTTCTTAACATACTCTAGAAATTCCGGCCTTTTATCAGTAGTTCTTGAATCATACAAGTCATAGAGTCGGCGCCTCTTCTCGTGAATGTCTGGCGTAGCCCAGTCGCTAAATTTAGTTTTGATCTTGCTTTGAATCTTCTTCAAATTAAAACAGACATCGAATTCAGTTTTGATACAATTAAACAATCGAGTACACAAACGGTCAGGGCTTTCCTGAGTAAGTGGAAGATAACATAATCGTTTCATTATATTACGATTGAATAAATCTAAGCTCTTTTCAGAAATAGGTCTGCACATAGTGTGTCGTGAAACTTTGTCAGTTTTCCCGCTGAAGGAGACTTGTTGTCCACAGTGGTCAGAACTTAAGTTGTTTATAATAAATTTACTATTCGCATCCTTGTTACTGAAAATGTTATCTATACATGTCGCGCTGGTTGCTGTAATGCGAGTTGGCTCACAAAACAAGTTCACCAGGTTAAAAGATTTAAAAGTATTCACTAGACTCATGGGCGATTTCTCAAGTAAGTTAACGTTAAAATCACCGCAAACAATAACGCATTTTGTACTCTTAAAAATACTGCTGAGCACTTCTTCCATCACTGTCTCAAATAGACTGTAATCCGCCGATGGGGGCCTGTATACGCATACAATTATAAATTGGTCTAACTCCACACAAGAAAGTTCTATGTGACGCTCGACGGACATGTCAACAATATCTTTACGCTCTTTACATTTCAAATTATGCTTCACCATAATCAAGGATCCTCCACGCCTACATGACTTTCTAGAGTATGACCTTACTATACTATGATTGCTAAAGTTAAACATAAATTCATGATCTTTAAGCCAGTGCTCCGTTATACATAGAATATGAATATTTGAACATTGTATGAACAAATCAATTTCAAGTTCTTTACTAGTAAATCCCTGTATATTTTGATGAGCCATATTAATACTAGTGTTACATCTATCAACGGGTTCGGGGCCGGTGGTAACACGCGTTGTCTTATCGGTCAGTTTAAATTACTCGCCGGCACCGACCCCGTTTCGGAGCCCACGCTACTAAAACGTAACACAGGAACCGCCTTAACATTATCAAACGTCGTGCTAGTCACGACGGGGTCTACAATATTATATGCTTGTCGCGATCCTATACCAAACCCGCGGGCGTATGATGGTTGCCATTTCATCATTTATCGTCGAGGATAAGACGCCCGTCACTCTCGCACTCGCATACTTGTCAGAGCGTGACGAATGTCTTATCCACGACGATAAGTGATAAAATGTCAACCATCATAGGCCCGCGGCGCTGACAATTGCCCGTACTAAACGCCACTTCCTTGTAACACAGCCCGTGACTAAGTCAATAAAGCGGACCGACCGGATTACAAAGAGAATTATACTCAATTGTTAATTAAGAAAAACAAGGACTACCTAAGAATGCTGTTTGAAAGTATGTAAGAAATATACGTACCTAGTCTGACGACAGCTCCCGGTGCACAATCTGCTAGCTCAGCGCGTGATCGTCGCGATCCTATCAGCGCCGTCAATTGCCCGTGCCAAACGCCACTTCCTTGCGACACAGCCCGCGACTTATCTCTCGGGTGATCGAACGTTTCCGCTGAACGCAGGAATTTCTACACACACCTTTTCCGAGCTCATATTGTCTTACTATGTTTACTTGGAATACCAACTTTAGCTACTTGGAATAAGGTTTGTTATGTAAGTGGATTGTTGAAGTAGTTAGTAGCTTGTGAGAGTTAATAGATGATATTGCTAGTCTGCGTTTGGAGTAATAATAGTTTTTGTTTATAGGAAAAATACCTGTACGTATACTTTTCTAGTGTATTGACTCAAGTATCGGTAATGAACTCAGCATGACAATCTATCTCTGTTAAAGCACCAGCAATACATGTTCATTTAACCCTCTACCGCATGACTTACTAAGGATGCAATGAAAAAAATATTTGGCTTGAAAAATATAGTTTAATCAACACATTTATTAAGTAAAAAATGTTTTTTCTTTAATTAGAAAATTACAATCCATGTCCATATATGGCTTCGCATGCATTCGTCGGAATGTACTACATGTATGCCATTTGTGGCTTCGTATGCATACTATTAACTACACGTGAAAACTTTTGAAGCAATTTCGTTTTTACCTTTTTTTTTCGAATTTTAAACCACAGTTACTTTGACACAATAAACGTGTTTTTCATGTATTGGAAAATGGCCCAAGTGGCCAAAACTTACAGAATTCAGTGGTGATTCTTGAATTCTTGCTGGTGTCGTCCTTGACAGTCGCTCTGATATTTCTCTCAAGAAAGGTCTTATTTTAAAGAGGTTGTCGTATCCTGGTTTATAAATGTTCATTATTAAGGGAAGAAACTTTTTTATTGATTCAAACTGATTGCACGTCATTGTTTCATATTTTTGCCGTTGACAGACTGTGTTAGACCAATATATTCTAGTACCTAGCTGGTAGATGAACCAAAGATGTAAATATTACAGTACCTATGAATATCCCGGCTGGCTTGCAGACATTGTCTTAAACAAATTTTAAATTTGATTATTTTACAATAAAAGTTACAATGAAGTTTTAGTAAAGAAAAAGATTAAAAAATCTGCGGGAGACTAACTTTTTGATCAAGTGCGATAAATCGGTACATCCAATAAATTTGGCATTTTTGCATCAGTCCAGCTGACTTTTTCTTGGGGTACCATTCTTTTCATAGAAGCTCTTGTGTGTATTGAATTAACTGGTTCACCGTCATCCTCAGAAGAATCAGGATCAGAATCGGGAATCATCAACGGGAGTTCTTTGCCGCTTTGAAGATCGTAGATTAGAAACTGCCACTTTGTCGTCATCAGAATCTGATACAGGGCCATGTTATTACGTAATTGCAGACCCATCTCCAGACATAGGGTTAACTTGCTTAGATTGGCATAAAAAAATAAATGGAAGCATAATCTGAAAAAAATTAACAATACTTACTAATTGAGTACCCTGAATGCATGCAAAGCCATTTATGGATAAGTATTTAAATACTCCGAATTCATGCGAAGCCATTAATGGCCGCGCAGAAAAAATGTCAAAAATAAGTAAAGAACGACACTTATCACAAACCAATATTATCATATGTAAAAAGATACTTCAAATTAGACGTTATTAATTTTTGTTATTAATTTACTTACGTTTTTCACGTTTTATATTCCGATAAAAACACTTAATACTTGATAACATCAACACTCAGCGCACACGTCACTCGAATGAATTTTCCTTTAATAAATATGCATAATGTCGTAATTTTAAAAATACCCTTATTTTGTTCAATGTCTGATTACTCTATTTTATATGTTTTAACTTTGTTTTCCCAATCATTTAAGCACGAAATAAACTCTAAAAATGTATAAGCCATATCTGGCTACCCATTGCGGTAAAGGGTTCCAATGCAGAATGGCACAAGTCATTTAAACATACAAAATAATGATGAAGATATTATTAACACAAAACTGGCAAACATTTATTAATTTTAACTTTAAGATAAAATACCAATACAATAAAAAAATAACAAAACCTAAAACAGTGTCCCATACAACTCATTTGGCAATTCTATTCATTACTTGTAATTGTAAAATTTGACAATATTATAGAATGCACCATTGATCAAGATTTTTTTTAATCTATAGATAAACAGCTCATAAGGAAGGAGCCTCTTTGATCTCAGAGCTCAACCCATTAAAAATGCATAAATATCATGGACCGACAGAGTAACTCATAACAATACTGGAGCTAATGCACTATTACAAGATAAATTAACGATAACTTCCCAACCAAGCTCCTGCATAATAATTTTTCATCCTCCTCCCAACCACTTTTTTCCAAACTGACTTTAAATTTGTTTACAATGACCCAATGAAACTGCTATATAGTATTATATTATATTTTGATATAAAACATGAATACGAATTAATATTAGACACTACTGTTATACGAACGTTTAGACATCTCAAGTAAACCGTTGAATCGAAAGAAACAAAAGAACCATCATTCCAACTCGATTATTAACTTATTAACCAAATGAACCCTTGACAGCTCGATGCACGTCTTCCACAATCGATTATCGCTTCACGGTTAATTGTAGCTCCGAACAACTCGCCTGCCTGCTGGCTAATGGGGCCATAAAGGAAGAATTACTCGGTCCGTTGAGCGGCCGTTGTTTCAGACCAATGTTTGTATTCCTTGGGACGTGATACCTTACGAATACGAGTATGTAAACTTTATGGGCACCTTCGGAGTAAATACGATTTCTGAACATAAAACATGAACTGCCACTTGTTTGTTTATGGTGCTGAATTAACAGTTGAAAAGTAAAAATGGTTATGTAAGCAAAGCTCATTGATTTAGCTGATACTAGAGTTGAGTCTATTTTCACCCAAAAAAAGCATACTAGACGTATGGAGTACGGATGAAAAATGGTGTCCGCGATCTTTGACAGACAGATGTTACGCTATAAGTATTAATAGTATTGTTTAATTCCACAAAGTTTCAGTCTTGTCGACTGTTCCCTAAAATCTAAGGTGAAAACGATGAGTTTACTCTGCTATGATCGTGTATTAAACGAATAAAAACGTGGATCATGGATTACGTTCGTTATATACCTAATAAACACAAAAAATATATAAACTACCCAACAACAATTTTTACCGATTTTTAGCAGTGACAGACAGTCACGTAATATATTTTTCATCCAGTTTCTGAAAAATTGCAACTGTAGCACCTTTTAGAAATCGTACTCAGTGGCAAATAATCTCAGAAACGTATCTCCGTATATTGAACTCTTTGTGACAATGTCGTTGTATCGGCATCGATAAGGAATCCCATATAATGCGGATGAGCTTCCCCGTCTTTCTTCCGTTGAAATTTGAATCTTATGCCATTGTGTTAAGGAAGAGCTACGTATTTGAGTAAACTTTTCTGAGATTTTGCTGTTGGAACTTGAAGCTTATTTAAAGGTAATAAGGACCGGCATAAATGTGCTAGGGGTGTGGGTTCGGTGCGCCCGCGATGAGACCGCGTCGGTCGCCCACATCAGTTTATGACTTTCCTTTAGGATTCGATTTACAGTATGGACTATATAGAGTGCTTTAAAAGAGTTTGTGAATATTATATGACATCAGAATATTTTAGTTTACGTTAAATCTTCTAATTGCTACGAGTCGACACTTTACTAGTTACTTTTACACGCTTGTTTCGATTTGAAGAGAGTTTCAGTCCCGAAAAACGTAATAATTATACATTGTTTCCATTACATCTACAAATGTGGCTTGCGAAAGTAAAAGAGCAGACATCATTCTCTGAGTGTAAAATGGGGGTAGACATTTGATTTGACAAACGATTAGTTCTAAGCAGACGAAATTCCCGAACCTAAACTATTCTGTGAAAATATTAGTTAAAATAGAATAGAGTTTTATTTACCGAAATAGCGTTAAAAAAATCGTACAAACAATTACCTACTTCCACACTAGGCACAGCCTGTATCAGGTTAATCACGAGAATTACTTATACCATGCGGCTTTTGACAATATTTAAGGAAGTAAACAACGGTTAACACTCAAAATAAACATGAAAAATTCTACAATTTGCCATTTTTTTTGTATTTGTTTTGCGGTGCTGGTGTTTGTGTAGAGCGTGGTAATATGAATGTAGTAGAGTGTGGTAGTATGTGTAGGAGATGGAAGGATGCAAGTAGTATTTACTTCATAGCATCTAGGGCACTCAGCCAAGAGCTATCGTATTCGTGTTATAGCGGCTACGATTTGGCTAAGATTTTTACAGACTTATGTCACAAACATTTATGATGTTTTAAAGGGTTTAGCACATGCAGTTTTTGCTTTAGCAGACTAGGATAGCAGGAAAGGATGGAAGTTACATAGTTGCCCCGTAAGTGAAGATGGTATAGCAAGACCCTAATAATAAGGCGCGCGGATTAAACAATAATGGCCTCTCGGTCAACTACTTAAGAGCTTTGAAGCGCGCCATACTAATTGGGTTCTCCTATAAATCCATGTAAAAATAATTTTCGCATGCTTAAAATTTAAGCTTGCTTAAAGATCTACAGTAGGAAATCGCCGAGGTCTACGAAGGGCCGCCTTCAATACAGCTCTTTGGGCGCTTTGTCAAAGTTATCAGTATTGATTTAGCACAGTCACTCCAGGCTAAAATACAGTAGAATAGACTGAGACTGGGCCAGATAAATCAATTGCCACATCCTTTTTATCAACACAATTTCTTAAAAAAATCACAAAAGGTACTAAGTACATATTTGCGAGCTGTACCAGATGTAACTGCAATATGCTCCTAAACGTCTTAACTAAGGGTCTTGGTAAAATATCATAAACTCCCAAAATATAACCGACGACCTGTTTAGCCTAGTTGGTAGTGACTCTGCCTCCGAAGCTAGAGGTCCCGGGTTCGAATCCCGGCCAGGGATTTGGACAATTTATTTGTGTATTTTTCACGGATATTTGTTCTTGGGTCTTGGATGTTTTCTTTGTATTTAAGTATGTATTTATCTATATAAATATGTATACCCATAGTACAGGCTTTGCTTAGTTTGGGACTAGGTCGATTTGTGTAAGATTGTCCCCCAATATTTATTATTTATTTATTTATAAATAAAAGTGACAAGTGTATCCAACATATTTTTAAGTTTCTGTCTAAAAATTATTGCAACAGGTTGAATGTTAAAGGCTTTTAATTATTGAAACAAAACTAATTTCCCACCTGACTCGTGTAAAAAATGGTTTACCCTGAATTTGTGATTAACGAAAAGGGTTCTTTAATACATAATTATACTGGAATCAAATCAACGACTAAGGAAATCGAGGCACGTACCATTTTCGCTCTTGCCGCAATGTTAATAAGGGATAATAATAAGTTTCTGTCGAAAATTTCATTTTTGTTTCCAGCTTTTATTGCCGACTGTATTTTTCCACAATCATAATCTACTCATTGTGAAGATTCGAATGAGCCCTGTCACGATGGGTTTATCTTGTGTAGTTTAGGAGTTGCTATGACCACCTTCAGTCCCTATCATCAGATCAGCTTCGTGGTACCATAATATTGTATCGTCACCGAAATTACATAAGTATTCCAAATTTCAGCCCAATCGGATATCGGCAAGTGGCTGAAAAAAGGTATGCAAATTCTGATGACAACTTACTTACACAAGTATGTATTTACAATTTTACATACTTACCCGTGCGGTCAACTAATTTGATTTCTGGGTCACTTTGTACCTTGTCATACTGAAAATCAATACGAAAGCTGCTACTTTGCTATAGATCTCATATTATTGTCACTGTGACAAGGTACGAAGTGGCCCAGAAATCAAACTGGTTGACTGTACATACGAACAGTACAAGTTAAAATAAAACCTTGTAAAAAGGCACTTGTTTAAGTTTCCTTTACAAATAATGTGCGGAAAAAACCCTGGTAAAGAATTCACGACATTGACATGCAATTGTCAATTTTACGAATAGTCGGATTAGTAATTTAGTCCAAATTTTACCGGCTAACGTATGCTCGGGTCAAATATGAAGCGCCGGCGGATCCCTATTAACGATATGCCACCTGTTACAGTTATCCCGACCCGGAACAATCGTAAAAAGCGTAACGTTTTATTTGTTTAGAGCGAATGGAGTCATTAGGTAAGCCGCAGGAGACGCCGTTTATGTCTTTATTGGTCGTTTATAGCGATGCCAATGATCAGTCCAACAACTGACGGAGATCGGAGAGATAGCGGGCATCTGCGTATTATTTTTTTTATACCACGTCGGTGGCATACAAGCGTACGGCCCGCCTGATGGTAAGCGGTCACTGCAGCCTATGGACGCCTGCAACTCCAGGGAGTCCAGGGGTGTCACATGCGCGTTGCCGACCTTTTAAAAATTATACACTCCTTTCTTGAAGAACCCCATACTCTAGACCCCAGCAGGAAGCTCATTCTACAGTCAAAGCGTCCGAGGGAGGAAATTCCTCTGAAATCGTACCGTACATTTTAGGTTCTTAGGTGTGAGGATGAATGCCCTGCCGACGGCGAGCGGTGCCATGAGAGAAAGCGGCCGAGGGCATTATGTCGAACAGTTCTTCGGAGCACAACCCATTATACAAGCAATAGAACACGCACAAGGAGGCAAAGTAACGGTTCAATATCGCTCGTGAGTTTGGGATCGGATGAGTATAGATTTTATTTTATCGATCATTACTATAAGTACCTATTTTGCGATTATTATTTTTTGCGAATATGATCTTTAGAGATTATCATGTTTTGCGATTGTCATGTTTAGCTATTGTCATGTTTTGTGATTGTCATGTTTTGAGATTATCATGTTTTGCGATTGTCATGTTTTGCGATTGTCATGTTTTGAGATTATCATGTTTTGAGATTATCATGTTTTGAGATTATCATGTTTTGCGAATATGATGTTTTGCGACGGAAGGGCCAGCAGGGCATCGCTAAAGGACAATAATTTAAAATATTTTGTACCTATGTTACCAAAAAATATTTCGCGATCCCCACCCTCCGCTGCTTTTAATTGAAACCTTACATTTAGACCTACTTTATTAAAGTTACAACTAGCTGGATTAACGAGGCATCATACATCAAATCCGGTCGCGAAATTTAACAAAACACAGACACGTGAAATTGGAAACATGTCCCGTAAAATTGGGAATATGGTGCTCATATTTCATAAACAGGAAGGATTATTATTATTTAATTAGCGTTCCGATTCAGCGAGGAAATGCTGCCAGCATTTTAGGGACCATGCCTAGGGGGCTAATTTTTTTTATATATTTTAGTTTTCGGTGTTTATAACTTGTAAATAACAATTTAACTAGAACATAACAGGAACTATTAAAAATATTTAAATTGTTTGAAAATATAAATAATAACATGTAAACGAGTATTCCTATAAATGTCCCCCGTCTCTGCGAAATACTTAAGTCCATGTCCATTACATACTCTCTCCATGTAGATAATTGCTGGCAAGAGCTGGCAAGTCAGTACATAAAGCATGTTTACACGATCTTATGTAAAACTATGAATTCCCCGGGCAGCCGAGCGGCGCGGTCACGCTCCGGCGCCGTCACCATGCGTCGGTTACACGAAATTACCAACAATTGCCACCATTTATATCTAGTGGGGGACTACAATATGAGAAAGTGCAAGTTTAGTGGTAAGTTTTAAAATACATAGGGTAATTTATTTTATATACTACGACGGTGGCAAACAAGCTTACGGCCTGCCTGATGGTCAGTGCGACTCCAGAGGAATCACAAGTGCGTTGCCGACCCTTTATTGACTTGGGGATGCGCTGCGTTGAGAGTGAGGGACTCGCAGATGACTCCAATTGTCTATTACTGACCCACCACCACCACCATATCGGCCGGAAGGCGTCCACTGCTGGACATAGGCCTCCCCCAATTTCATGGGGAGCAAATGCCATAATCGCTACGCTTGGCATGAGGATTGGCGATCGCAGTATCTCCACCGCACTCCAGGGATGTTGCTGCTCATCCCCCGGTGGTCTTGGTCGTAGTTTTAGGACGTACCCGGGTCCAGACATACTGATGACTAACCTCCGTATAACTGGCCACTTCGCAAAATATGTGTGCACGAATTAGAGCATTTATTGCTATTTCTGCAATTACATGCCCTAAACTATAGACTTTATACAGAGCTGAGCGACTTCATGAATTTTGTTAAAAGCGTCTGCAAACAAAATTGGTGGTTAATAACTAAAAATAATTTTCTTGATTGGCCAGTTATTTACCATACGAGTACGTCTATCATAAACGCGATCATTCTAGCTAAGCAGGATCAGGCAATCATTGTTTAAACAATACTTCAAAGTTTTCAAACACATAGGTTGACCTATGTTCTGTTTCATTCAATATAAACCGCATTCATTTGTTAAATCAGATTTCCATGTTTACGTATTCATATTTCGTTGTTAATCACAATAATTAAGGGTCGTGCAAAATATGAGGCGTTCAAAGGTGGCGTCGCGTCCCGCGGAGCTCGCAGCAAGCCGCCACATCGCTAGGGCTGTCACTTGTGAACTAGAAAATATTTTTCTAAAGAGCACGACTTTTTGGAATTGGTATGAAAAGTGACACATATCAAAACATATATTTGTGGATTTCTCAGTCAAATCTACTTTTGTTTCCTTATTTATTATAAAGTAGCTGCGTTAATCCATCTACTAAGTGTGTTTGAATAATAATTATAATAATAAATATTGGATGACAATCTTACACGAATTGACATATTCGCAAACTAAGCAAAGCTTGTACTATGGGTACTAGATGATGATATATACTCGTATATACTTATACTTAGATAAAAACATACTTAAATACATAGGATACATCCAAAACGCAGGAAAAAACATTCGAGATAAATGCACAAATAATGCCCTCACCGGGATTCAGTCACTACTGACTAAGCCAAAGTGGTCGATTTATAAAACAGAGAGACGATAAGTCGTCACATCAGAAGATTTGCGATAGAGCGCATTGGTTAACCTAAAATGCTGCAATTTCAACCGTCACATAGTAATAATTGAATTCTTCAAACCTGTCTGATTTTAATTTTATTCAACATAGGCGCCAAAATATTAGCTGATGGTAGCTATAGCGCCCTTTATTACTACGAGCGCAGACATATATCTGTTTGTCAATCTATGAGTATACATATGTTTTTTTTTACAAGTTTAGTGAGAGACTGCATGAAAGATTTTCGAGGAGATACTTCTTTGTTGGCAGTTTGTATGAGTTATCTGCCCTAAACTCAACAAACATTTTCAATTTTAGTTCCATTACTAACGCTAGATGGCGCTAAAAGTATTTTAAATTGGTGAATATTCTATTTAGTAACGAAACCAACGCGTAGGCAACGTTAGAAGTATCAATCACCATCACATCAGCCCAAGGACGCCCACTGCTGGACATAGGCGTCCCCCAATTTCATGGGGAGTAAATACCATAATCGCACGCTTGGCATGCGGGTTGGCGATTGCAGAATCTCCGCACCATATTCACTTATTATAATTTACGTAAGTATCCCCGATACAGCCCGCTGTTTATTTTAAATGTTGAAAGAAGATGGAAAGATGAAAAGATGCCAGAATATTCATTAAAATATTCATTTGTGTGAGGTGTTAAAGAGGATTTGATTGTATTGTATTGTAATATTATTTGGCAGCCCTGACGCCCTGTGCAAGCTCCACACACGCAGGCCCCGAGGTGGCTCGAGCTCACACGGAGCGACGTTAGGGGTGTCGACGCTTTGTCGGTGGCCGCCGAGGCGGAAACGCGCGCGAACATTACGCCGCGCCCGCTAACATCTGACTTGGGTGTAAATACATGCTCAATGTTTATTAATATTCAAGTAGACATATGTATGTGTGTCCGGCTAACTTCTACATAGTCTTTTTTGAATAAATTTACAACAAAGACAGAACACGTGTGGAATCTTCTCTGTAGACTCCCGTAGGAAATTACTACAGAATAAGTGGGTTGATAATCGGTTTATTCCCAGTTACTATGTACTTTTATTTGTACCTATAATAATGTTCGTAATATGCGTATTACCCAACATGAAATAAATTTCACATAAAAACTCCATTAAATAAAAAAACTTGCTAACCCTAGTTTATCGATGAAAACTACTTTTGTAGTTCTGCATGTAGTATCATTAATATCATTATTTTGTCGGCCTGTTTAGCCTAGTTGGTTGTGTCACTGCCTCCGAAGCTAGAGGTCCCGGGTTCGAATCCCGGTAAGGGCATTCGTTGGTGAGCAGAGACATTTGTCCCTGAGACTTGGATGTTTTCCATGTATTTATAAGTAAGTAAATATCTATTAAATATATATCGTCTTCTAGTACCAATAATACAAGCCCTACTGAGCTTACTATGGGACTAGTTCGATCTGTGCAAAAATTGTCCTATACTTAATATTTATTTATTTGTTTATTATTATTGTTGACTGGCGACCATAGCATATCCTATTTATTTGTATATCCGTGTTAATACAGTTTTTTTAGTACCACGTCGGTGGTAAACAAGCGCACGGCCCGCCTGATAATAAGCGGTCACCGCAGCCTATGGACGCCTGCAACTCCAGGGGTGTCACATGAGCATAGTCACTAGCCTATAAATATGATAAAGAGGCAAAGAGTGTAAAATTGAGTTTCTACGTTTGTATAGTCGCGGAAAGAAAAGGTCCGTCACCCTTCGACCTTAACGGCATTAAAATAGAGTTAAAAAACCTTTACATTTTCGCGACTGTACTCTATGTATGTAGATAATAGGTTATCTTCGTTGCTACTGGTCCGATTAAAAAAACAGTATTAGATGGACCTTCAGGCCATCCCGCATTTCCGCCAGTAGCATTGTTGGCGACATAAGCAATTCTTTGGAAAACGTGGAGCCGCGCGGGCAGCTAGTTATTTATTGTAATAATATTAAATCCACGACATTCGGCATGTAGACGACCTGTTTAGCCTAGTTGGTAGTGACGCTGCCTCCGAAGCTAGAGGTCCCGGGTTCGAATCCCGGCCAAGACATTATTTGTGCATTTAACACGGATATTTGCTCTTGGGTCTTGGATGTTTTCTATGTATTTATCTATAGAAGTATGTATATCGTCGTCTAGTACCCATAGTACAAGCTTGCTTAGTTTGGGACTAGGTCGATTTGTGTAAGAATGTCCCCAATAAAAAAAAACTTTTTTGATTAAGGTCCCTACATGTCCAAATTATTTTTGTATGTGCATGACGTTACGGCGCTTTCAGCCCTCTTCTTCACAAACCGTCTCGAAACTATCAAATGTCATTTCTAAATAAAAACGGGTGAGGTGAGAGGTGAAGACGCGTCAGTTTGTGAATAACTCCCCTGGACAAACCCACAAACTAAGAAAATAGACCAACTTATTTTTGGTTTTGATACAGCGACATATTTCACCATCGTCAGAGACCTAGGCGACAATACCTGGCACACACAATGTGCGCGGCGGGTGACTCTTTAGCTGATGAGCTCTGATGAAAGTGCTTGCTTTAGCTAGCCACGTCACGACACGTGTATGTAAGCCGAATGTTTATTCTTATGGCACGCTTATGCTACGTAGATAAGGACCAGATTATTAAAAGTGAATATAGGTAGTTAAAAACTCACACCCAATTCTCAATAGGATTACGCAGAACACATAATTGAAGGTTAAAGATGATTCTCACGGCCCTGAAAAACGGGCTGATTCTATTCTAAGTTCAAACAAATAAATTAGGTAGGTATCGAAGAATTTTTACTACCTGTGGTATAGATACCTCAACTTAATCAACGGGTGATAGTTGGATACCTACTTTACTACGAAGCGTCGAAGCAGGGAATGGACATGGCAGCAGATACTTATAGAAGCTTCCAAAACCACAGATATAACGATACGCGGTGCCGATCTAATTTAGGTTTAGGTACGAAGATTCTCTGCGTCTACTTCGGGACTAATGCATGACCTTCGTCATCGACAGGAACGCTGGTGAACTTACTTACAATTAGGAAAACGACTGTTTGTTTTTAAATAAAATAAATATAAATATAATGTAAGTACGTAATACAATAAGTAACTACATGTTTAGGTAATATCAGAACAAAACTAGCTTCCCTAAATATTAAAAAAATCTGGTGTCAGTTTGAACGCCATAAAAATCGTTCCCGCAAAGGGGAAATAGGGGTTAAAAATCGCAATGTGAATATTGGTAGCCATGGCAATACCTCGTGGGGAGCGCGGCTGCGACTGAAAGAATGATACATCATCAGACCAATAATAAATCACACATGATTCAATTAGAAAAATACGGGGAGCGTAAAACGGTGGGAGCGTAAAATTTTGTCGTTTACGCTTACATTTGTAGGGTAATTTGACGCCCGGAATTGCGTCATCAATCAACGCAATTAACAATGAGAGTTGTTGATGTTTTGTTGATAAATTGCGTTTGAGTGTCGGTTTTGTGTTAAAATGGACATAAAAATGGTAGCTTAAGCTCCCCTAAGTATCCTTTTGCAATAGATTTTGGGGGATTATGAGGATTACCTTTTTAATTATCTTTAAGGATCTTAACATTTTGGGCTCCGATTAGTTCCAATAACATCTTTGTTTCATTCGTTTGTTTGTAAACATTTCAAAAACGCAATCAGCTATTGGTTTTTCTATTAACGATAAGGCGAACATAATATAGAATCATGTACCTATTAGGTACTGTAAATATAATCTGGTCTGTTATTTTACTCAATCTTCTCATGGTCAAGGATGTTTTAACCAATAGCAAAATCAAAAATAGATAAGTGATACACGTGGCTATTTGCTCAGTTATTTTAACTAACGATTGATTTAGAAATCTGTGGTGCTGGTGTGTGAAAAGGAGGCTAGCTCACCAGATTTTCGTATGACCTTTATTTCGCCCTGCAGGTAACGGTTTTCGAGTGTTGGTATATAGTACCGTGTGTATATTTATACCGTGGATTTGACATGCCTATGTTTTGGGGCACTGTTCAGCCTAGATGACTGGACGGTTTTTAACGAAAAATACGCAATACTGCAAGGCTAGGCGAGGGTGTATTTAGTAATCTCAATTGCATAATCCAAAGTTAAAGTTAAAGATCGTTAGGGAAAACCTTTTCAGGTGACTGTGATATGAGAATTATTTTCAATCTGATGAAAAATGAAACTTTTTCAAATCCAAATCAAACATTAATACAGTCACACCCAAGCCTTCACTGCACTCAATAACTCATTGCCAAAATGTAACAGTAGGGGAGAGTGGGCGCGTGTCACGTGCCAGTAATGAGTTCCACGTCTCCCCGCTCTCCCCTCGTATGGAATTTCACACATACCTCAATCCGTTGTTATTTGAATATGGCATCATATTTTTAGGGCTCGTCAGGCATGTGTACGCCTGAACATTTCTAGTTTACGTGTAGTTGTCATAGTTTAAGGTAGGTCTATCCGCCTAGACGTATTGGTGTCATATTGGTTGTTATGTAATATTAGTGTCCATGTCAGCCTGTGAACTCGTAGTGTACTAGTTTTTAAATAGGTATATACATATATAATTTTTGATCCCCTCGTACAACCGAGATATTGGACCGATTTGGCTCATGAACAAACTTATTTTTTTAATGAGCCAACTTATTTCTCGAACTTATTTTTTTTAATATCATGTCGGTGGCAAATAAGCTGTCTGCCCACCTGATGATAAGTGGGCACCGTACACTTGCAACACCAGAGGCGTCACGCGCGTTGCCGACCCGAAATGTTTTTGTCTCATTGATTCACCTATAAGGAAAGGTTCTCGAGTGGCGACCACGTACCGGAAGGTGCAGCGTGGGTAGATCCCACAAGGTGAATTGATGACCTGGGTAAGGTCGCGGAGGTCCGCTGGATGCGGGTGGCGCAGGACCGGTCACTGTGGCACTCTTTGGGAGAGGCCTATGTCTAGCAGGGGACGTCCTTCGGCTGATACGATGATGATTATACATATATATACAATATTCGATATATACGATACATGTCGATAGTCATCGTTGAACAAACATACATACTAACGCTGGAACGTTCAAGTAAATTTGAAGAAATTCGCTCGCTCGTTCAAAAAAATTGTGAGTTGTTTCATATCATCATGTAGCACAGACGGTAGACTTAATACCTGTAGCAATAGCAGTCAAGTGTTGTACTATAGAAGCACTAGAAGAAGAAGATAAATATTTATTCATGATATCACATTTTGCCACGAAGTGGTCACAACTTAGCGTTGGTAATGCTGGCAGAGCCAGCGCTGATGGTCTTCCGCTGTGACTAGGTAATTGGTGCACTAAAGTGCAACAAAAACTGGCAACCGTACTTGTCTTCTCAAAGATCTCACGGTAAATAAATGCCATACGATTAAATAAATAAATAATTGGTGCACTTCGGAATTTTGATAAGTGTAATGAAAGACATGTACTTATAAGCACCACTGTGCTCCTGTCCCACGCCGCCAATATGTCGTATCTTATCTTATAGTCCGAGGAAGGGACATAAGACCTTTTGGTTTGGGACCGCAGTTCAGCTTATAAGTAGTTATAAGTTTGTACCTGCTTTATAGTGATCTTTTAGTGAGCGCAACGCCAACAAACTGCGTCGCAGTTTGGCGAAACTTTGTCAATCGGTGCTTATTATGTTTTTATTTAAATATTTGCAATAAAAATATATTCATACCGTGCACACACATAGAGTGAGATAGAATAATGCTTTTACGAGTAGAATTAAATGCTCACACTTACCCTATAATTAACGATTTAAAATTTACAATGAACCGCCATATTGTACAACGCACAAATTGTACTTTAATACAAATTGACCAGTAACATCCGCCCGGAAACCGTTTCAAAGAAAATTGGCCAATTATATCCACATAATACTTACCCACTTGAACACTTCAGCCCACTTCATCCACTTTACCGCTTTGCACTCGCTACAACGTCGCTAAACATTGGACGGAGTACCTTAACATAGCCGCGGGGATACTTACAAAATAACAAAAAAGTTATGTCAAGGCATTATAGACGTTGAATCATCAGAATAAGGATGTACATGTATGAATTCATTGGTTATATAAGTAATGCGTTAATAGCACTAGAATGTGTAATATGCGTTATGAAATGCGTTTGTGAATGTGCAACGTTTTTGGATTGTGTTATATAAAATATTGTACAGTAGAAGCCCTCGATTTCTATTTTACAGGTAAGTACATAATTAGAGGTAGAGGTAACTAGAAATTAATGACAATATTGTACCAAAACAGTATTTTTTTCCGACCGGGAAAGTTTATATTTTCGCCCTGCAAAATGCATTGCTTGCTTTTTGTGCTAGTCCAAAGTGCAACACTGTGTATTAATCATTATTACTTAGTCCTTATCCCGTCAACCTTTTTATTGTGTATTTACTAGTATTATATAATTGTTGCATGTAGGGTACCCGACTCTTAATCTTAATTTGTTATGAACATTACGATATGTTGCTGTGGAATCTACGTACATCAAGACAAAACTACACGGTTTCGTGATGTACTTTATATAAACATATGTATGTAATTAGAGCATTGATTAAATAAATAATTAATAAATAAGATTCACAATAAAACACAGGCGGACAAATTAAAAGAAGACAATAAATTACAAATTATGAACTAAACTATACTAAAATTGTTCTTATTAGGTACTTCATATACGTTTTGACCACTTCAAAGCTTTAAATCCGTGGATCAAATCATGAAATAATATCTAATCGTTATATTAACTTTTACTTACCTACGCCTTAACTTTATATCTTAGTCAATTAAATATAAAATAATCTCACCATCGAGGTTGTTTTAACACTTCTACTGCAAATATAATAACAGAGCGCTAATGAAAATATACAATACAATTACCTATACCACTTCTAATTCTTTAAATCATTTAAATGGTCTATAAAGAACATCTTGTATAATCGCACCTTAACCCTTCGAATGTCTACGCAGACATTTGCCGCCGTTCGCCGACATTTGGTTGCAATTAACCGACGTTTGATTGCTTGATTGAGCCCCTGGGTCTTGGGGCAATTGTGTACAGTCGATATCAAATATATCTATACATTTCTCGTCTTATTTTCAACTCAATAAGGATCAAAATTGTAAACAATATCTTTGGACGTTTCAACGCAGTGCGTTTCCGTTTGCATTTTCCGGTACAGAATTTAATCGTTATACAAACCGTAAGGGCGTATATTTGATACAGTTTACACAATTATAATGCTTTTCATTAGACCAGTTTAAGATATTTTGGTTGACAAGCGAGTTTCGATTTTATTCCATTGTATTAAAGACTAAGGATGCTTTAAAAGTTAGGTGTTGATGTTCAGTTTTACTCGGTCACTAAGTAATCGAGCGGTTAGCAAGAACACAAACAACTGACACGCTTCATTATACGTAATAAATATGCACCTACAACTGACAAGAACTGTGACATTTTAAATATAAACAATACTATTTCCAAGAGTAAGTATGGTTCCAAACACAACGACACAAGTCGTTGCAAAGCAGTGCGTGATTTCAGAGCAGCGCGTTCAATGTCAGCACAGAACTTTTATGCGATGGATGTGGATGACGATATAAGTAATATAGTGAGGCGCCCTATAACTAAATATTTTTGTCGTTACATCTGAATACTGTCTAACTATGTGGAATAATAGTAACCTGATAACAAGGTCAGCTATAATAATAAATAATAATAATAATAAAGGTTTATTGGCATACATTTTTTTTTACAATAATTTCCAGGGGTCTCCGCACTAGGCTTCGCCTGTATCGCGGGGAACCAAATACAAATTACAATATTGGAATTTCGTTTACAAATAACATTTTAGGTAGGTACAACTAGAGAAACTTAAAATTAAATTAGCAAGTTTAGTTTTCAATATTAGTAAGACCTAAAACTAAAAGTACAATATCCAAAATGGCTTCTGTCTCGACATAATTTAATGAGAGAAGGAAATTAGAAATTAGTTTTTTTTGCCTCATTTATAGTGCATCCCTTAAGGTTACAATGTTTTAGGATCGCATTGTAAGTGGATACCTTGATATAACCTCCGAACCGCTTACCGAAAGTGGAATGTACTCTAGGAACTGGTAAAGCAAATACGCGTTTTTCAAGTATATTACTATAACATGTTAAAGATTTGAGAGATTTATGAGTAAGTAAAGAGACTTTAAGAAAGAACAATTGACGTACTGATAGGACATGTGCTTGCGCATAGAGAGCTGAGGTTGGATGGCGGAAAGGTTTTTTGAACATTACTTTCAGTACAGATCGTTGCGCTCTTTCAATTTCAAGCATATAGGTCTTCGCCGCACTGCCCCACACTGTGATACAGTAGCTGATTACTGATTGGCACAGCGCGGTGTAGACCTTTATTAACAAAGAGCTGTCTGCCGAATTACGGAGTTTTTTGAAAATTGATATAGCTTTTCTGATTCTTGCGGAAAGTTTATGAATATGGACTTTGAAATTAAGTTTTTCATCAACAAACAGACCAAGATACTTAACAACTTCAGTGCGTTGGATTGAGTCACAGTTACAGGAGATGTTTGGTAAATATTTACATGTATGGATTTTAATTGCAGGATAAATGGCTGGTTTAGAAGACGCAGTTTTGTGAAAACATATGAACTTAGTTTTGTTGTTATTGAGGGTCAAAAGATTGTCCTGGAACCACTCTGCTGCAATTCTCATACCTCTTTCCGGAGCATCAATTGTTTTTTGCCAATTTTTATGATTAAAGAGGATGACCGTGTCGTCAGCGTAACAAATAATTTCTGTGTTCTCAATTTGAAGATTAAAGATGTCATTCATATAGATAATGAATAGAGTGGGTCCAAGGATGCTTCCTTGCGGTACGCCAAAATTATTTTTCTCCATAGAACTCCTGAAGGAACCCACCCTAACAAGTTGTCTCCTCTCAGATAAATAGCTTTCGAACCAGGACAACGGTACACCACGTATGCCGAGATTTTGGAGTTTTTGGAGCAGAATTGGATATGAGACAGTGTCAAAGGCTTTAGCCAGATCCAGGAAGACGCCAATACACTTGGAGTTACTATCTAAATACGATGATACGAGATTAACAAGAAGTGAGGTGGCGTCCTCCGTGGATCGGTTTTGCCTAAATCCGAACTGCCTATCAGATAGGAGGCCATACATTTCTAGGTAATTGACTAATCGTTTGTTAACAAGCTTTTCCAAGATTTTAGAGAATGAACTAAGTAAAGATATTGGTCTGTAGTTACCGGGGATGTCTTTTGGTCCATCTTTATGAATAGGAGTTACGGAAGCTACCTTCCACAGGTCAGGAAAACAGCCTGAACTGAGACTGAGATTACAGATGTGAGTAATGGGCTCAATGATACTGTTTTTAATTAATTTTATTAGTTTATTGCTGATCCCATCCAGGCCCGGTGCACTATCAAGTTTTAATTGCATGATGATAGTTTCGATTTCCCGACAATCAGTCGGTTGCATGAAGAATGATGTGCCCATAATACTGTTCGATTGGTGTTTGTTTGCTAAATTTTGCTCTGATTCTCTAGTTTGTGACATGATATTACCAGCTAGCTTTTGACCAACGGATGAAAAGAATCGGTTGCAGTTGTTTAAGGAGTCTTCGGGATCAGATGAAGCAATAAGATCGATGGGTTGGGTATTTTTCTTATGTATGTTGCATATGTTTTTAATAACATTCCAAAGTTTTTTCGTATTATGATTGTTAGCAGAGATTTCGTGTTTTTCATGTTGTTCTTTAAGTTCACGCTGAAGATTATTACAAAAGTTTTTATATCTGTTGTAAGTTAATTGTAGTACTGTGTCGTTAGGATACTGTTTGGATTTTAAATGTAATCTATCGCGATGTTGGGCACAGCGTAAAAGACCGGGAGTCATCCATGGTTTAAGCGTGAATTTAGATCGAGGAATTTTTACTTCTTTTGAGTTTAATTGTAAGGCGTTTTTTATAATAGTCATAAAAGTGTTCGTTGCTATGTTTACATCGGATTCTCCCAAAACTTTACACCAGTCAGTCATAGAAAGCTCCAAAACGATGTTCTCATAGTCGAATATGGTTTTTATCCTATTTCGTTTTGGAGGATGCGGTGGACGGGATGATATTTCTATAGCGGAAGCTTTGTGGTCGGTAACATTGAGGTCACACACCAAACCTGTCACTAAACGATTACTTCTTACAAATATATGGTCCAAACAGGCCCTTTCGCGCGTAGGTAAGGTAATCGCGGGTGAAAGTCCATGTTCAGCAAGTAGACAAAGATATTCAGTTACGTTTGTTCGCTGGTTATTAGAGGTAAGTATGTCAATGTTTATGTCTCCGGCAATGACTAACTGGTTAACATGGCTGAGCGAGTTGAGGGTGTTTTCTAACGCAGGAAGGAAACTTGTGGTACTATTGAACGAAGGGGATCTGTAAATACCCAAAATTGTGACTTTATTAGGAATGTCTACCAGCAGACAACATGCTTCATCAAAACGGGGTTCCGACACTACTGCGTTCCACTGGTCTTTAACATAAACTACAACACCTCCGTTTTGATTAATGTTGTGGTAGGTGTGATAACAGGAATAACCTGAGATTTGGTCTATTGATAAAGTGTCTTGTATTCTACATTCGGTAAGAATTAGGACGTCAAACTCAACATGTGTTCGGTATAAATTTAAGAGAAACAAATCAAAATTTTTGTTAATACTGCGTATGTTAAAAGTTAGAATTTTAAAGTTCATATTACATTTAAAAATTGTATTACAAGAGTCTGGGTTAAGCTAAGTAGTGAGATGGGATTTAGTTATGTTATATCATGACAGTCTAAATCTGGAACAAAAAATAGGTGTTCTTTCTGTAGGCAATTGTCTTTTGTAAAAACAGTTTCTTCTTCTTCGTCGTCGTTCCCTCATGACTAAGGATCGTGACCAATCACGATGACCCTCTATACGACACGGTCAAGGGCCATGTGAGTTGCTTTATGTGAGTTGCACAAGCTCGTGTGATGCTGTCAGACCCCCCTTGTTGGAATCCCACTTCTGGTGCGTTTACCCTTGACTTGGCCCAGTATGATTCTTCTTACGAGAAACAGTTTAGGTACGTGTAAATTATGTGCCGATCACAGCGGTCGTAAGTCGCAAAGACACTTTACATACTTGTATGGATTGACTGAAATAATTAGACCTTAAAACTTCGACCTTAAACGTCAACTCATACTTACTAAAAAAAAGTTTTTAACCCATAATCCGGGTTTAACTGACAACCAAATGTTTCAAACTAATTACCACGCTATCTATTTATCAGAACAAATCCCCGACTATTTATAGCCGCAATTAAAAATAAACAAAGCATTAGAAAGCTCAAACACCGCCGCCCGCGCCGCTCGCTGTGCAGTCATAGAATTTTCACTCAATTACTGCAATAAAAATAATATTGTACGTAAACAGGATCCGCTTTGAAGTGAACGCCGACAGCTACCGATCGGTCTTATGCAACCCTCACCGTAAAACTATACAATGCGCAGGCGCACAATGCCAGCATTTCTTCAAAGACCTTTTATTTTGGCCCAAACATCGGTATTGGGTTATTGTCGACCCCCTTTGTCAGCTATTTACCGACTTTTGGGTTAGTCGGAAAAAATGCGGCCCTCAATCCGATAGAATAGAGTCATCAGGGCGCAAAGTGACTGCGCAGTGCGCAGCTCAATGCTAATTTAAAAATAAATGCTAATATTTGAGCGGTAGCGCCAGCTTTGCTGGTGAGTTTGGGCTTTGACTTTTTAATTCTTTAAATAAATACTGGTTATATAAAAATAGCATCATCTGTTGCTTTATTCATGTTATAAATAATTGTGTCTGGTGTTTAAAATAAAATTACATTATTACGTTGGATACTTACTACCTACCGTAGGTACCTATAGCAATGCCGACTGCCTATTTTAAGTTTATGAAAGATTGTAGGACTGATGTCTTGTTTATTATGATAGCAATCTCTACTGAAATAAATTGTAGATATAATTAAATGTGGTGTGCCATCTTTAGTCTACGTTTTTAGGGTTCCGTAGTAAACAAGGAACCCTTAGGTATAATTTCGCTATATCCGCCCGTCCGTATAGTAACCGTTACTACTATAGAAAGCTGTAATTGGGTATGGGTATACGTATATCACTCACGCCGCAATTTTACCTCTACCAGCTAAACGGTTGCTACTATGTGAAAAAAACATGGTAGTAATATATTACAATGAATTTTAAAGGAAAATTATCACAACTAAGTAGACATTACTAGGTAAGTATATTTCTAACTACATATAATAAGTTCATTCATCAATATAACCCAGTGTTATTAGACATTTAAATCGGAAACCGTAACGTAGTTTTTCTTTATTAAGTATTTTGTATGGATCAGTTACGGTAGTGTTAACCCAAATTAGCAACATCGACTGCTCACCACGCGAAAAACTGCGGAATTTTGTGTCATTTTTCACTGAATGACATTTAAAAGTTGTATAATGTATACTATGCTTTTTAACCGACTTCAAAATTTCAAAAGAGGAGGTTATCAATTCGGTTGTATGTATTTTTTTTTTTTTTTTTTTTTAATGTTTGTTAGTCCATAACTCCGTCATTTCTTAACCGATTTGGAAAATTCTTTTTTCGATTGTATGTATATATTTCCAAGTTGGTCCCGTTTTTGTCAAAACGCAGTTCTGATGATGGGATCCATGAGAAATTGAGGGAACTCCTCAAATCTTCAAGGCAAACATATAGTAATTTTTATCAACAAATGAAGCATTTCCATCCAAAAATGTGACATTGTATGAAGTGGAACTGCTAATGATGATCAGAACAGAACTCTTCAACGACAAAAAGTTCACGTTTGGCGATTTGTCCTCCTAGCTGTGTTTGTTAAGCAAGTTCTATTTTCACGATTAATTTTTGTCTTGCTTGATTTCTGATGATGGGATCCATGAGGAATTGAGGGAAATCCTCAAATCTTAAAGGCAAACATCTAGTAATTTTTGTGTTTTTATCAACGAATCGAGCATTATCATACAAAAATGTGACATTTGATAAAGTGGAACTGCTGATGATGATCAGAACAGAACTCTTCAACGACGAAAAGTTCACGTTTGGCGATTTATCCTTCTAGCTGTGTTTGTTAAGCAAGTTCTATTATCACGATTGATTTTTGTCATGCTCGAGTTCTGATGATGGGATCCATTAGGAATCGAGGGAACTCCTCAAATGTGAAAGGCACACAAATAGTGATTTTAGTATTTTCAAGAACTAATCAAGCATTTTCATTCATAAAAGTGACATTTGATGAAGTGGAACTGCTGATGATGATCAGAACGGAACTCTTCAACGACGCGTGGTTCACGTTTGGCGATTTGTTCTCTTCGTTTTGTTTGTCAAGCAAGCAAGGTTTTTTCATGATTCCATGAGGAATTGAGGGTGCTTTGTCTTCTACCATTATAAACATACATTATAGCCATTTTTATTTTATTGTATATCTATCTAAGAGTGCACCATCTAAGTATAATAATCTTTTACCGGCCTCCCCCATTGAAGTCGGTTTTTTTTTCTTAAAAATTATTTGACCCAGATTTGTCTATGACTTTTATTAGCGCAAAATACACAGGTTTTCCCATAAATGGCATTTAAATATCAGATTTATACACCAAACTACCTCAACAGTATTTCTACGGGATCGCAGCCGGTTTTTTTAAAAATGGACAACTGCTTGATTGGTATAAGTTGTCCTGATTTTGCGGAAGATTGAACTTACCATGATGTGGCAGCCACATCAAATGTTTAATTAACCATATAAATCGACAAATCGACCTGACAATCCACTGACAATCATTCTTTTAATGTCACTATTAAATCTAACAAAGTATCCAAAAACCATTATGTGTATTTAATGGTCATTCTCATTTTTGTGCACACTGTCACCAGCAGCCATGAATGTCACTACTGTAATTGTAACCATAAACAAATCCTTATTCTGTGCCATAAATTTATATTGAATATCGAAAGTAAGTAATCTATTAACGTTTTTTTTTCTTCTAAATTGTACTATTCTTTATTCTGTGCCATAAATTTATATTGAATATCGAAAGTAAGTAATCTATTAACGTTTTATTTTCTTCTAAATATACAGCAAAATTCTAAATAAAGTATAAAATCACATACCTACATGGTAGTGACATCTACGGCTTGACATGAACTGAAATGAAAATGGCCCATGAACTCTGATTATTAGCTGTTATTAGCCATTTGTTATGGATAAATCTGTACCAAATTCTTGATTAACTACTTGTCGACATACTTGATGTTAATCAAATATTAAGTATTGAAATACATGTGACAGGAGATCCCGCATATATTCCCACGTGTACCTAAATGTCACATGCACCACTCCCAGGTGTTTTATTGTACCTACCAACATTAGCGAGGAAGATACCTGCCCGCTATGAAACATCGTAAAAGTATAAACCGAAATTCCGCCATTTGCAAATATCAGTCATAATCATAAACAATCTGGCCAATTTGCACTTACGTATCCTTGAAACCAGAATGTTCCAACTCACACATCACGCAGCATACAGTTTGAACCTTCACTATCCGGATTAGAGTCTAAATCGCTACAACACACTTGGTGATAACCTCTTTTGTTTTGAAAGGCATATTCCGGTTTTAAATCTTTTGAGGTGTCTTAAGCTTGCTTCAAACAATGGCCAATTGCAATTAAAAACAAAGATAAGGAGTTTGAAACGGACCGCGTGGTTGTTTAGGTCAACCTTAAAGCAGGTAGTTTAGTTACAGTGGGTCAGGCCTTACCGCCAGTGTGCGCGAACCCTTATCATTTGAACAGATATCATAAATATTTATTAGTTTATTTTTCATTGTTTAAGAAATTCTATGCGTGTTCGTCTGAGATAAGAGTACGGGTTAAATTGCCCTGCACTTTTTTAACCGACTTCAAGATTTCAAAAGAGGAGGTTATCAATTCAGTTGTATGTTTTTTTTTTTGTTTTTTTTTTTAATGTTTGTTACTCCATAACTACGTCATTTCTTAACCGATTTGAAAAATTCTTTTTTTGATTGTATGTACTTATATATATATATCTAAGTTGGTCCCGTTTTTGTCAAAAGGCAGTTCTGATGATGGGATCCATGAGGAATTGAAGGAACTCCTCAAATCTTTAAGGCAAACATATAGTGATTTTTGTGTTTTTATCAACAAGTCAAGCATTTGCATACAAAAATGTGACATTGGATGAAGTGGAACTGCTGATGATGATCAGAACAGAACTCTTCAACGACGAAAAGTTCACGTTTGGCGATTTGTTCTCTTCGTTTTGTTTGTCAAGCAAGCAAGGTTTTTCCATGATCTCATGAGGAATTGAGGGTACTTAGTCTTCTACCATTATAAACATACTTATAGCCATTTTTGTATTTTATTGTATGGAATCTAAGTGTGCACCATCTAAGATTAATAATCTTTCACCGGACTCCCCCATTGAAGTCGGTTTTTTTTTTCTTAAAAATTATTTATTGCAGGTTCTTGAAAGTTCATAAACATTATTACTTGTGCACAATGATCTAAGATTGAATGTCATATTACCTACTGGGTAAAATGAAATATTTTAGAAGCTTAATATAACACGACTGAATGTTATTTCTTGTATCGAAAGTGTTATTGAAGTCAAAATAGTGTCTCTATATTTCAGCTAAATTGGTTAAGGGTTTTAAGTTATATACAGGAAATTACTTTCGAGATGTTTTTGCATTTGTAGTTGTGACCTCTGTAGCCAGCTTTACTCACACACATACGTGTGTCTGTGTACGTCAACGTGTAACGTGTGTCCCTGTAAATATACAAATACTACTACAAATATAAAAACGTCTCGAAAGTAATTTACCTGTAATTACCTTCACCTAATGATAACGTTCATGTGAGTATGACATACTCATTTAAACTTTACAGGTACTTAGGTAGGTCACACTTTGGTGGACTTTACCCACCAGAAGGCGTAAGTAGGTACTTAATTCACTTAATTGACAACATTTCATATTTTCAAGTAGTATGAAATCTTAGCTCATTTCGTGTTAATTTGCTAACAAGAAACCCAATTTTTTTATAGCTATTCGTTGGTTGTCAAGATATTCTTGAAAATGTGACGAAAGCCTACCACCGTCTCTAGCTATGTATGACGTCACAAGGCTAAATTGTGACAGTCACATCGCACAAAAAGAACAGCAGTACACTTTCTTTAGTAAATCCGCCTCACTAAAAGTATGTCTGTCTTATTTATTACGGTGTGATGTCTTACATGTCACTTATTCTCTTTTAGAATGAGGAACTTTTAAAACCTATTTTTTTATGAAAGTGGGACATTTTCGAGAGTTTAAAAATGTAGTTAAATATGTGTGGTGGAAAAAACCCACTTAAAGACATTCAATGTTCTCAATTATTTTTTTGCGTTTCCGTATAGTTAAATATTGGAAGCCCATTTAGAAAAGCTCAGAAGTCAGTGAAGTGTCAAAGATTACCATGCTTTGAATAGTACCGAAATTTAATAAGTTCAATCAAGGCTCGCGACATCGCGAACCATATGATACTAGTCGATATGTTTCGTTCGTCCATCTCAACTTTTTATAGCTTAATCATGATCCCGGATAGGCGCATAAAATTAGCAAAACCTGGACATAATTCGGTAACTGTAATTTTCTTTTACTATTATTTAAAGTATTGTAAGTTATATAGTTAAAATAAAAAGAATTAAACATTTTAAGGCTCCGCGTCAATGTTAAAAAAACAATAAACTAACTTTTTAACACATTTTGATTTCGTAAGTACGCGATAAACAACTTTGTAATTTGCTTTTGGAAAAAAAAGTCAGATAGTGTACAATATCTTATGTTTTTATAAGATACTGTTACGACCCCGGATTTTTTACTAAATATATCAAATTAATAATTGATACTTAATATTAATATCCGATAAAATATTAAAAACAATGAGTTATCGAATTATGTCCAGGTTTTGCTAATTTTGTGCGCCTATGTTCAGAATAAAATGTCAAATTACAGTTATCTATAATGTCTGGTAAGATAAGCTATAAAACGTGCAATTTACTGAACCTTCTTTATTAATGATAGTCATTCATCAATAAAGAAGGTTCAGTAAACCTTCTTTATTAATGATAGTCCCCATTGATTAATTACTTTATTTGATTCTCATTTTAAAAACGCCATGCTGAAATAACATGAAACATGTATTAGCAATGGGAGCCGGCATATCTAGGTCGAAAATTAGTTTCTGTTGCTTGAAATTATAATGGCGAAAAAATACAGCGTTTATAAAGGTTTTCATACAATACCTAGGAAACTCAAAAACTCGCTTTATTTTTTTTCCATTATAATTTCAAGCAACAAAAACTAATTTTTGACCTAGATATTCAGGATCCCATTCTGTATTGTATACAATATTTCATGTTATTTGAAATGAGAACCAGTAAACTAGGTTTGTATGGAGAATCGAGTTCAGTCGAGCGTGCGAGGGACTCTTAACTTTCTATAACAAAATGCCATTTTTTTTTAAATTCAAAGCTCCCTGTTGACGGCTGTACTTCGACCCAATAGTCATAAAATTTCGTGTTATCATTAAAATAGTCATAATTTATGTGCCTTAGTTGACTTGTAGAGATAACTCTATGGAATTAAGTCTGTCTTTTGTACGGCAAGTTTGTCTTTTGTGAAATAATTATTTAATAATTGTTATTTTCAGAATTTAGAACTCTACAAAAGGTTTTTTTTTAATTCGTTTAAAGTATCTAAGTACAGAGGTATCAGTTAGGTAGAGTACTTTGATACCACTAAAGATGAGAAAGAGTAATTTATTTAATAAATTTGATTTAACTAGTAGTTAACTACCGCACTTCAAAAATTAAAGTTGTTAGACATACTTTTATACAGTGTGGAAGAATAAGTTGGGCCCTGGAGGAAAACTACCTTAAAACGTTGAGATAGCTCAATGTGTTGATAGGAAATATTATTTTATTTCGCCTAATCATTAAAACTGCATCAGATTTTTGAAAAAATGAACAGACAGCAAAATATAGCAATTTTTTTACAATTTTGTAAAAAACATGTTTGATGCTGATTGATGCCAATCGACCCTATTTTTATCAAGGAACAAAAACTTCTTAGAGACTGACCTAGCCTAGGATACAAGTAAGGCCATAAATAAATAAAAAAGAACTTTTGTACAATTAATATATAAAAAGGTTTATTTTTCAAAAATCTTTGAATTCATCTTTATTGTTTAAGAGAAAAAAAATAATGTTTCCTTTCAGCAAATTGAGCTATCTCAACGTTTTAAAGTAGTTCCCCTCCATATATTTTCCACTCTGTACATATATATAAAAAAAACAATTATACGTATATTATAATAATTAATATCCTGTTGACTACACTAATAACTCAGCATTACAATTAATAAAGCATAACTAATCTAAGGTAGAACGCTAACAACATCGACCGAAAAACCCTGCAGAAACTTCGGTTCTCCATACAAACGTATTTATGCTCTCATTTTAAAACGCCATGCTAGAATAACATGAAACTTTGTATACACAATGGGATCCGGCATATCTAGGTCGGAAATTCGTTTCTGTTGCTTGAAATTATAATGGAGAAAAATACAACGATTATTAAGGTTTTACAAGCCGTAAAAATCTCAAAAATACCGCTGTATTTTTTTCTTTTACAATTTCTAGCAACAGAAACTAATTTCCGACCTAGATATGCCGGATCCCATTGTGTATACAAAGTTTCATGTTATTCTAGCATGGCGTTTTAAAATGAGAGCATAAATACGTTTGTATGGAGAACCGAGCGTACTGCGCCCTGCTAATTCTGAACGCATCGAAAACAATACCCGAACAAACTTTTCCGTGCATTCTCAAAGTTTTCGCGGAAAGCGCGGGAAAGTCGCGAAGTTGCGGCCCGCCCGAGCCCCGCCCCTCTAGCGTCTCGCTCGCACGTGGCTAACCGCAACCGACTAATTCTTCCCTTAGTTGTATACTTTATTTTCTTTCGCGAGATATTGGCTTTTGAGGTTAGGTTTTTTATTTGTTTAAGATTGAGAGATGTTTCTATTTCGTTACGTAAACGACTATGTGAATTGATTAAAAAGGTAAGACATCGTTTGATAACATAAGATATTAGTTTTAATAAAAGCTACTCTAGGAACAAACTATTTATATTTCGTGTGTGTGAATTCAGTTCCCAAGCATCTGGAGTATTTATTAATTAAGCGAATGAAAAACAAGTATAACTTCGTAATCCGCTTAAAATATGGCAATTAAAGGCGTCAATCAAAAAACCCCGTCTCCGGAATAGCTCGCGTGCTCCGTTAATGAAGTGCCACCCCGCGAGTGCTCCCGGCACCAAACATGAAAATCATAATTTTTCATGAGCTCGTTGATAGGTTTTCGCGCCGGCCGCGGTTTCCCGCCGCCCCGCGCCCTAATTACCGCCGCCTCGCGATACGTCACCGCGGTGCCTCAAAAAAATCCACCCATCCCTCTCCCACTCGACACCGGTGAGCCGCGGTGTCCCACTCCGCTGAGCATTTTTATAAAAACGCAGACACCGACCGCGACCGTCCCGCTCGTTCCCGCTGCGGTGCCGCCGCGCCCGCACCCTTCGTCTCCTTCCCGCTTTTTACGAGACGTAGGGGCCGCCACCCGGGTGGGGGGCGGCGACCGCGCGAACGCAAAATATTGACCATCGGAAAAAGTCGCGTCGTATCGCAGTCATCAGTCGAAACCGAGTCCTCGCGAGCACGCGTCCCCTTCGCTGCGACTTCGGTGCGCGTCGTGCGTCTTCGGTCTGCGGTCTAGTCCCACCGCCCGCTTATTTTTCGAGTCCCCCGCCCGGCGTCTTCCGCGCCCAACAAGTGGCGTGGTCGCTCACACGGCGTCTCGCACTCGCGTGAGCACAACTTTCCGGAGCGCGCGACTTTTGTTTTGAAATTGATCGCGTGTTTGAAAACTTTTCCCAAGTGTCTATGTACAAACTTTAGTGGCGTGAGTCTTGAGTGGCGTGTCGATAGGGTTTTCGGGTAGACTGGAGTCGATGCACCTTCCACACGCGAGCCCTCCGGCGGCCAGCATGGCGGACGTATACTCCCACATCCACGAGTACTACCGCCAGAGTCACGGTGAGCTGGTGCAGACTGGGTCACCCGCTGTTCTGTGTTCAGCGCTGCCCAACCACTGGCGCTCGAACAAGTCACTGCCAGTGGCGTTCAAAGTGGTCGCGTTGGATGACGTCCAGGACGGGACGTTAGTGACGATAAAGGCCGGGAACGATGAGAACGTGATGGCGGAGTTGAGGAACTGCACGGCGGTGATGAAGAACCAGGTGGCGAAGTTCAACGACCTGCGGTTCGTGGGGCGGAGCGGGCGCGGCAAGTCCTTCTCGCTCACCATCACCATCAGCACCTTCCCGAGCCAAGTGGCTTCCTACACCAAAGCCATTAAAGTTACCGTCGACGGACCGAGGGAACCTAGGACTAAGCAAAGTGAGTACCTTATTTCTAATTTATTTTTCAGGAACTGTTGACCTCTGTTGAACTTTTGACAGAAGTTCATAAATACAATTACATAGGTTAACTATGCGTGTGATACATGTTTTGATTTTGCGAATTAAAAAAATATAATAAAAAATATCTATTCATTCATACTCAACGGACACGTTACAATCAATTAAAATTTGATTTTTTTTCAAAAAACGAATATAAATTTATTACACAATTATTGCAGTCTGCGCTTGCGCACTAAAGATAAAAAGTTTCTGAAACTAATGTCTGAAAACCTACATGATTAAAATGAACGATCAAAAATTTATGGTTTATTTGTATACCTCCTTGAAAAAATCTTTAATACAATTACTGATTACGATTTACACGCAATTAATTAAATATCAAATAACTAATCATAATCACATCGACAAAGTATCAATTGTACAAATCTGTATCACTCCGTCGTGCGCGCGCGCTGGCTCCGCGCCAGTCCCGGTCGCTGCGGCCCACCGCATTCAAAATAGTATCAACCCAATATCAACTATTTAATTCCAATTAACTTTTTACGTTTTCACGTAAAAAAAAAAGTTAATCCATCTGCATCTCTCAAAACCGCGGGTGTAAAAGTCAGGGAAACAAAAGTTTGCGAAAGTTTACGTTACAATTAAGTTTGTCTTAAATTACGATGACATGACAAGGAATTTTGATGTTGATAACCAATTTAAACTGAAGCTTCGGGTCTTAACTAACTTGCTTCAGTATTTAATTACTTCAGAATTTTCTTTAATAATAACTAAAATATTGATAAATCTTGTCACTCGTGTCACAAATGATGACTAGGCATGATTAGGCGGATAATCGTACACAAATCAAACTAGCCCCATAGTAATACGAATAAGGCTTGTGTTATTAAGTTTTAGACAATGATATGGTTAATAGATGCAATCCATGAATGATAATGTGTATTAAATCAGAATGAATACCAATCATCATCATCCTAGCGTTATTCTCAGTACAGTTGCATCCTGAAGGATACCTGGGGTCCGCTACTTAATCCCAAGAATTGGCGTAGGCACTAGTTTTTACGGCAGCGACTGCCATCTGATTTTCCAACCAAAGGGGAACTAGACCTTATTGGGATTAGGCTTATCAAGTGAGTAGCCAACCAACTGAATTGATACCAATATCAAAATAAAACTCCAAATTGTATAAAGTAATTTTTTTACATACGTGCCTCTCCACGAAGTTGATTAGTCACTACGAGACACATGCAGATACTCGTGCTATTATAGCATTGTAACTGTAACCCTCAAATACATTCGTATACTCGTAACAGTCATAGATCCACCATTAGCACAGTTGTTCAACGATTTACTAAATTTACGTGAGAAGCCGAACATCTTAAAGCCACTCCCGATTGCCCCGGTTAATCCTCACTCCAGAAATAGCCCGATTGTTGCCTGCTTTTACAGTTTAAGAGTTAAATGTTTTGACAGGGGGCTTAAATGGTTATTGATGCTCACATGGTAAACATACCTTTTAAATTGAAACAATGCTCTTAAACATGCTTTTATTTTGACAGTGAATTTAACATTTACAAGACATTCTACCTACACAAACAAAGCAGCTGTCTTTTAGGACAGAATATTGACGAGTTCGTATTTAATTAAACGGTTCAATTATTTTTTATTTTTTTAACAACATATATAGGTATTGTCTGGAGCGTTCTTTGATGACGCAAAATTTTCTTTCAGTAATATATTTACGAAATTTAAATGGATTATTACTTGGTTTTTTTTTTAATATATTAGATTGGAAATGATTTACGTCTGGTTAAATCCAATCTTATAAAGGTTCCGTAGCCAAAATGGTGAAAACGGAACTTATAGTTTCGTCATGTCTGTCCGTCCGTCCGTAATGTCACAGCCAATTTACTCGGAGACTAACTAGAAGCACTACAATTATGAAATTTGGTAAAAAGGTGTATTCTATAAACCGCTACAGAAAAGTGATGTGAATTTACAAAAAAAAATAGGTGGGCACCCTATACGTGTAACCGGGGAATAATAAAAATATTTTCTATGCACATAAGCGTGTGGGGTATCTGTAGATAGGCCTTTAATAATGACATAGAAGTTTTTAAAAAACTTTTCCATTTTAGTCAACCGTTGGTGAGATATTAGATGTCAAAGTCATAAAAAGTGTCCCCCACCCCGTCCATCTAATTTCCAAACTATGCAGTTTAAAATTCTTAGCAAAATTGAGATGGTGTATACATTAATAAATATTTTCAACGATTTTTGGTTTACACACCACCACCAGTTTTCGCTGAAAAACTGTCTTGCCCAAACAAAAGAACGTAAGTGCCATGATTTCCCTATGAGATACGACCTTTTTTGATTCAATGTACTCATATTGTATCGTGGTTATGTGGACTAGTAGATGTCGATACGGAACCCTTTTGTGTGCGTGCTCCGACGCGCACTTGGCCGGTTTTTTTCCAAATCAATTGTTTCGTGTAAGCGCCAGTGCATTCCACACATCAAATGTAATTAAAAATGTTTTGACACCACAAGTCTATTTCGGATGTTACGGCGCACCGAGTCTGTATAAACAGACGCAGCCCAAACTTCGGCCAATCATAAAAAGACAGTATGCGGAAAAACTAACATCCTAGGGCGATAAACATCAAAGGAAGTTAATAAAGCTATCAATGGCGTCGCGGCTTAGAGCAGCCGTAATTAACTGTAGTAAAGGCTTTGAGAAAATAAATATTCCTGCATTGGGAGAAATGTTCTATTTTTAACGTTAATTGGGACGCTTTAAGTATAGGTATAGGCGTAACTTTTGCAACGACTGATAGAGCATATAACTTGACAACATTGACCTTCAATAATGATAATTGATGTGTCCTAATGGACATTTGAAAAGTTATTAGTTACTAGTTTTCCTGCTTCGCACGGAAAATGAGTTCCAACCTTCCCTTTACAGTATGACCATATTGACTTGTATAATGGGTTGTGCTCCGAAGAACTGTTCGATATGATGCCCACGGCCGCTTTCTATCATCGCACTGCTCGCCGTCGGCAGGGCATTCATCCTCACACCTTAGAACCTAAATGGTCGCGTACGGTACGGTTTCAGAGGAACTTCCTCCCTCGGACGCTCCGGTTGAGGAATGAGCTCCCTGCCGAGGTTTTCCCGAGGAACTACAGTATGGGATTCTTCAAGGAGTGTATAATTTTTTAAAGGGTCGGCAACGCGCATGTGACACCCTTGGAGTTGCAGGCGTCCATAGGCTGCGGTGACCGCTTACCATCAGGCGGGCCGTACGCTTCTTTGCCACCGACGTGGTATAAAAAAATGTACTATGTAAGAAAAGAACAAATTAAATAAACATATACTACTAACACCTGTTAACCCTAGATGCATATATTCTGGCAAAATTTAACCCTTAGATCCATAGAGTATCAAGAATGATACAAATGAAATGACACAAGTCGAAATCAGCCTACCGTCAATTTGGCACTTGGCGAAACTGAGTCACAAAATCTCAATTGACAATGATTTGATTATACAGTCGCGGAATGAAAAGGTTCGTCGGTTTTCAACTCTAATTCAATGTTGTTAAGGTCGATAAGTGACGAACCTTTTCACTCTGCAACTATACTTTGATGCTTTTCAGAAATAATAATGTGGTGTCATTATTGATGCTGTATACTCATACATCTAAGGATGAAGTTGGTTGACGTTGTTTTTGTGTCAACATTTCAATCCATTTTTGCTCATTTAGAGTTTGCTCTCTTGTCTCGCTCACTGACTCACTTTTTATACGGTGATTTCTAAAACATGTTTTTCACTTTTACATGCCATTTTTCCTACTTTTCTTACATACAAACCTTGTCCTGACAGTTACAAACACACCCAAAAATAATTAAGCAAAGAGGTGCAGTGCAGCCAATCCAAATTTAATGTGCGAACATAAATTTCTTCAATTATTTTTATAGATAGATGAAGAGCATTTCTATAATCAAAGATATTATAATATAATATTAATATTACCTGGGTAAGTTAATAAAACTCCAACGTTAAGCGAACGCAATACGCACAACCCTACCAATTCAAAATTAATATGAGCCTAGAAGTTTCCCCGTCACAATAATCGTGTTTAATATGCGCCACTTGCAGTACCAGCGGTTACCAAGTTTCTTGGACGGCCACGGGCGCAGATGTAAACAATCTCGGGTCGCGTCGTAAACTCTATAAACTCCGTTTGATCTCCCCGACCCCGCTCCCCTGACTCTAAAATATGGATTTTATGTTCCTGAGCTGCTAAAATACCCACACGCAGAGACCCTCATAACCCGAGGCAAACCGGGTATTTATCCGATGTTAACCTTAGAGATGGACATAACGAAGAAGTTATGGCTAGTTCACGGAGTTCAAGAGACGTTATTAAAATAGTAAGGAGTACTTCAATTCTAGCTTACTAACATATTTAACTTTTCAAGAGAGACATTATCATACCACTGGTTAAAATAAGATTCTCTTGTAAAGGTCAACGGGTCGGTTAGCGACCAGCTATTTGGTGTGCCGGTTGTTGACTGTAATATATTTAAGAGCGCGTGTAATTCGTAAAAAAATCTACGCATTTCTCGTCTTGTTTAGTTTTGTCTTGTCGTCTTGTTTAGCTTGGCCATTAGATGACCGACGAGCATTATCATAAACCATTGTTAATATAAATAGCGACAAATATTCTAATAGTCGGTGTGCACCGACACCGCCGCCGAGTTATGAGCCATAACACTCTGATTCCATTTATTTAACGCGCGCCCGTCACTTCCATTAATTTACGAGTGACAACACACACAACACTCGCTTCTCGTTCGAGTTATTTAATGCCTATTTGACACTTAAGTCGTATCTCGTGCGTTTATTGTCCTGGTGGTACCAATTTGGCCGCGTTGGCTTTTGATTTGAGACTCTTTATGTTCTTTTGTTTTTCAAGACGCAAATAACTGGCAGTAAAACCCACGATATCAACCACGCTCAAAAAGCTGGAGCATCTTTAACGAGAGCTGGGCCAAATATTTATCCTAAGTATTACGAGCGGGCATTAAGAATTACTCTGGTTACCCTTGTTAATAATTCGAAGTCCCGCATTCGTAAAGGGTCGGGGAACTGGATATAATTGAATACTGGCATTTACAAATGGAGCGGGCCGTTTCCGAGTTCCACGTTTAACTTATTATTGTTTAGTCGAGTCCTCGACGATCAACGCGACAGCAGCGGCCTATCCATCAAGCTCGCTTGAAGCACCCGCGATTCGGGTAGCGGAGCTCACTAATACATTAACAAAGGATCACGTTTTGTACAACAAAGTGATCATGATATCAACACTTTTAGCTAATAAAAAAGTCAAATGCTCGTCAATTCGATAACAGACAACGTTTAAAAGAGTTTAAAATTAGAAAATTTACACAACTCGCACAATAAACTTCAAGAGTCGCTAAGAAGCCGTGTTTACATCGATAACAAAGTAGATGAAGAGCTCGTAAACAGTTTAATCCCGTAATAAAAAGCCTATACACCTGATCTATATCGATCTATTGGGACTAGATTAAAAACGCCGTAAAACAAAAAAAGACGTCGGCAGTGGTGTCTTCAGTAGGCTATTGATTAAACAAATAAAAAAGCGTTTCGCTAGCTGAAGCGATAGGCAACGTGACGGTGGAGGGTCGTAAAAACGTATGGCACAGAGGAACCGACTAACTGCAGTAGTAAACCGTCTCGTTTTGTATACAGACCCCTTGTTATAGCTCGGTAAACAGACTCCGCCGTGTGTCGCCGCCTTTACTGCCAGCCTTTGTGACTTACGGACGTGGCTTGAGACGGTGACGATGCTGCCAAACAATCACATTTGATACTTAATAGGAATTCTGGATTCAATGGCGTATATGTTGGTTACATTTTCATTCCGCAATCCATGTTCCTTCATTCAAAGTTATGGAAATATACTACTACTTATAAGGAAGTTACAGCCGACGTCTAATTTGAATTCTGCGAGAAACCATCAGGCAGGAAACCGATTGTATTAAATCTGACAGTTTAGCTATTAAACTTTCTCGTTACGCAACCTTCAAGTTTGATTCCAACATTCCCAACTTTATAGTGGAAAAAGGTCCACATTTAAACCACAGTTTTCGCGTAATGCGTTCGAAAACCAAGCGATTTTCTTTATAATCAGTATTTGTCATGAAATCGAAAGCAACTAAAAGCCTGAACACTGTTGCACAAAAACTTCTTACTCCTTTCTTTCGCAAACCAAGTACTCTTTATTTACCTCTCGTAAATCGATATACTAACCTATTTTTCTTTGTTCCAGATTACGGCTACGGGCATCCTGGCGCCTTCAGTCCGTTCCTCCTAAACCCGGGATGGTTGGATGCGGCGTACCTTAATTATGCGTGGGCCGACTACTTCAGGCCGCCGCAGATGAGAGACCAGGCACTTGTTAAAGGTTCGTATCTTTATTTGTTTCTCATATTGATTTCCCAAAATACTAAGCTTCTAGCTGAATTGAATTTCAACTTTAACAATGAATTGAAATAAAGTCTTAGTGTGTTCAAGTACAAGGAGGCTGTTTAAAGACGGAAGCTCATGATTATGGAATGACTCCTAGACTTTCACGCAATTCCTTGTCTAATAATTATGTAGTTCTGCATTTAAAATTGTATCAACGTGAACCAAGGCTAATTAGAGGCAGATGCATTTCGTAATTGATGAAAGAAGCTAAAGAAGATACATTCCATCACTTGACCTCCTTGTCTATAGATACTCGCAAAGCCCTCGAGGTGGATCAAACAAAGCTCCCTGTGCACTCAAAAACTTCCAATACATCCTTTTTTACCGGCATTTGTTAATTTAAAAATTCCCGATTTAGCAAACAGCACTCGAAAACATGTTGCTTGCAACAGCACCCCCTCAAGGCCGTACAATGCTAAAGCGGCTCAAATAAAAGAAGCAGCTCTTGAGCGCTGAAAAACAACACCGCCCCGACCGAAGCAAAACCACCCGTTGAAGTCCGCGTGGGGGGAAGTGGGGAGCACCTATAGAAAAAGAGTAAAAAAGCATCGCCTTCACGTTCGAGAGAGTGTGGAGTCAATTTTATTCCAATGTAGGCGGCCGCGCCACCAGCCACTTTTTGTTTCCGTAGCTGAAACGCGAGGAGCGCTGTACTCAAACGCCTACAGACTTTTATTAAACATACATTAGCTTCGTTTGCACAGCAGAGTTAATAAAGTTGGGAAATGAATAGACACCTTATTTTTATTACTATGTTCGTACGTCGACTGTTTCCTTGTTGTTGGGGTTTGTCTTCCACTTCTCTAATTAAAAATTTTGCTCTGATGATTTCTCTTTATAAGCACGTACCTACTTTGAAATTAAACCCATTCTTATTCAGTAGCGCACAAAATATTTAATAACTCAAATACACCGAGTTCTCAATCAAGAATATTTTGTCTTGTGTTGTTTTATAAACATGAATTTGGCTAATTCAATGAACCCTAATTAAAAATAACGGACAAAGCAAAAACAGAATCAAATCCTACGAGCGGGGATCACCTCAATCAGGCGCGACGCCGATATTGGCCCCCACCTCGCCAAATTACCCCCTACTTACGGCCCCTCCCACCCTCAGTGCCTTTAAAGTGGTCTGCGCACCACTGCTACTGCTTCAAACAGAAAAAGTGCAAAAGAGGCGAGCTCGGTACCACCTCGGAGCCCTTTGTGGCCCAATCTGCGCCGGCATCGTGTCCTTTTTATGCGCCAGCTTCTCTTACACGCTATCGAGAATCAAAGCTTGCACGGCGCTACAAGAACATTTTGAACACTGCTGCTAATGAAAATTTCACGTTTTCCGAGCCCTCTTTGTCCGCTCTGTGCGATACCTCGCTCCTTATCGCGATGGAGCTCTGTGGCACACGTGTTCGCGCGTGCTCCGCATTGCTAATGTCCCGACATGTACTCGCTACTCAACAGAAAGGAGATGTATCGTGCCGAATTACGCCGGCGTGTCTGCTCCGTAAAAGACGACGTTCGGATAAATAAATATTGCACCCTCGCCCTCCGATATTGCGCTAAAAAAACATCCCTTTCGGTGAAGCCGCCTTTAAACGCCTACAGATTGTACATTATCCTTAGTACGATTATGCACCCTCGTTGTTCAGGGAATCAGCGGAGTGCCCGCGCGCCCCGGGCGTCCCCTGGGAGCCGTATCTCATATTACGTCATGTCGGCAAATCAGACTACAGTAGCCGTCGTGAAAACCGGAATATTGCGTTTGATGGATGTTAACGTTTGTTTTTTCCTTGTCAACAGGTGGAACCTTGCCGCCTCCGGTACCTTTACCGGGAGCGGAGCTCTTCCCGTTCCCTTCTGCGATGGGTAACCTGCCACCAGGTGCAGGTGGTCTGATACCACCACCCGGTGCATTCCTGCCAGGCAACGGACTCATGCCATTCGGACCTCATCCTGGCGATTTAGCATTGAAGACTTTACCTCCTGAGCTAACGTTGAAAAACGGCATGAGTCCTTACGACGCTTTGAGACAGCTACAAAGCAACGTGTCGTCATTGGACAATTCTAGTGCACGTCTGTCTCCGACGAGCAGCAGACAAAGCGGCAGCCCGCGCAGCATGATCAATGCTAGTCCAGATAGGTCAAAAGCGGATTCCAAGTCGGAAGTGAAATCGGAAGCGACGATCTCTGACGAATCAGATGAAGAACCGATAGAAGTGGTGAAGTCGGCGTTCCACCCGACGCGGCCTGCAAACGTTGAGTTGCAGGAGATGAAACAAGTGCAGGCGGCAGACTCCACAGTGTCAGACCGACCGCGCATGCGTAACGAGCTGAAAGCGCCTACGCAGCGCACTACGCGCATTGTTTCAACTAGCCCCACCTCCACCAAGATTTCCAACGGGACGATATCAACACACAAATCCGTGTGGCGGCCATATTAACAATCTTAGTGATCAAGTGTTATCTTATTTCTAGTATCCGCTCTTCTCTGAGCCTGTTAAAATGTGATAAACCAATGAGCTTGTACATAATATAGGTGTAAAGATTTAAATTTGATTTATATGAGATATTTATTGTTAGCGTGACTTAAGATTTGTGATGTAGCATTTCTAGCTGGTCTAGATTATTGTACCGATGCTTGTAAATAGAAATTATAGGTACTTTAAATAAATGTAAATTACGACTAGTATTATTGCACATGTGTTCAAGCTTGTCTACATATAGGAGTAAGTATTGTTTATTTTTAAATATTTTATTAGGTAGTACTTCATAGCGACCTTTAAATCCACTTAGATGTATGGTTAGATGTATTTGACAATTTTCTTTGAAAATGACTGATTACTATTAATCTAAAAATACAGAGACTTGTATCATTGTAAATAGTGTAAGTAAACATACATATTTATTATCTTAACGAGGTGTAGATATAGTCATAACGCCGACGGGTAATTGTACCAGTTGTAAAAATGTATTTAGAAAATCAAGATAAAGAGAGTATTCTAAAAATTCAAACTAAGTTTTACTGCACTCCTAATTTCACCTCATCATTTTGAATTGAATTAACAACAAAAGAAGTAAACTTTTAAAATTGGAACTAAAGATGTGACCTGGCCTTTTGTCTTGCCATCTCAAAGCCATATGGTTATTGTTTGTTGGTATTAGAGTAAACAAACAGATGACATGGTACCTACTCGTGCTATATTTGCGGCAAACACGCACAATCTGCCTACCACATGTTTCATGAGTTTCATGACATTGTGGTGACTGGTACTCTACGTCATCACTTCGTAGTCTTCAGACACCGGCACCTCAAAGCAGTGGGGTTTTATTCGTTAGTTTTTTATTATTTAAAATGGGATTGCGTTTGACCCTCGTCTAACCTGGCGAAAAGTTAAGACAAGGTCTAAAATGGGACAGCACGCTCACTCAGAAAATGACTTTTCTCACTTACCATGTAAGAATCGTCTTTTAACTAAGGCTTCTTCCCGTCTTGGCGGGGCAGAATCAGTACTTATGCGGTATTTTCGACTTTCCCGTGACATTAGGTAAGTAAGTAAATGGAACAAGTAAAAACGTCTCTTGACAGTTTACTGTCACTATTACATACCATTTGCGTAGTCGGTAATCCTACTAATATTATAAATGCGAGTTATCTTATTAATTAATTAATTAATTAGGTACATATTTTTGGACTTGACTGTACTAAATTCATAAAGCATCGACACAGAATAGAGTACATAATTAACAGTGAATTTTTGAATTGTGTAGGTATCACCTTTGATGCAGTTCAACATCTAGGTATTTCTGGAGAGGTACATACGTCTACAACAAATTGATAACTTATGAATGTAAGACTTAGGTAGAGTCTGTTTATTATGACTTCCCGCTAAAAAATATCGATCTACCATTTCTAGCGATGTAGAACACACCTCATATTAGGTTTTCATACAGTTCGTTATGCGAGTCATTTTGCCTGTTAGTGTTAGGGCGATCTAATATCACCAACGTCCCTTGGCTGTTGCTAAATCCAGGGGTATTATTCACAAACCGACTCGCCCTCACCTCTCACCTCACGCCTCACCTGTTTTTAATATGAAAACCGTCAAAATTGATGTTTGAGGTGACAGGTGAGGACTAGTCGGTTTGTGAATAAGAGGGCAGAGTATAAGTAATAACATCGTATCTGAAACTCCCAATCTGGTTTTCGAGCATTTTTTCGTTCTAAAAAAAATAAAAAATAAACCGAGGAAATGTTTCAATGTTTTTCAACTCAAAAATGAGGCTTGAAACCAGGGTACATGTTTTCGGTACGATATTACTTACACTACAGGTACCTATTGCGAATGCGGATTTACTGAATTCAAATTTTCAACAAAACATCAAGTTTTGATTTAACATCATACATCAGACAAGCAGTCAATGAACTCCACCGCGTCACCAACCTACTTACCTCTAGAACAATCCCGATTGTCAGTGCAGTTTTATGCGTCGCCGGCGCTATCAATTGTGTTTGCGAGCTGATCCGGTTAGCTGATTGCAGCCCCCGCGCGGTCTCTCCTCAAACACGGCCGGAGACGGTCAACCGACGGGGGAATGCCAGTGAACGTTTGGCGTGGTTATGATTTTATTAAGTCCGGAAATCAACTGCCTTTTCAGTTTGAATTGTCATTATTAGCTCTTATTTACGCTTATATGTAACTTGCACGTTCATATGTAAACTGTATGTAACTAAACACTTTTTTTTTCTTCTAGGATCCTAGGATCGATAGCGTTATTGAAACCGAGGCCAAAAATGACCCCAAAAATCCATTATCAGAGAAAAATTTTTACACTTTTTTTCAATTTCCCTAAAATCTAAGTTACCTATCATTCAAATTTGTAATCCTTTTTTTCAGCCGCTTGCCGATATTCGTTCGATTGAGCTGAAATTTGGCATACTTATGTAAGTTCAGTGACAATGCAATATTGTGGTACCACAGAGCTGATTTGATGATTGAGACAGAAGGTGGCCATATCAACTCCTCAACAACACAAGATACATTTTTAGGCTCGTTCAGACCGTCTCAACAAATAGTTGATAATTGTAAATAAGCACAGACGAATCTGAAAAGAAATACTTTATTAATAAGTTCTCAAAAAGTCAGACAAAAAAATTGACACAGGTCGCCATCAGTGTGTATACAAACTGCCCAGAAGGCTGGCCGCATTGCCACGCTGGATGGCAATGCTTAATCTTTGTACGAAATATTGGCCAGCAGTGGTCTCTATTAAGCGCGCTGACAAATCTTTGAACAGTCGACGCGCACTTGGTCCCCATGGTCCAAGTGTTTCAACCCACGCCTCAAATAAATATCCTACATCTTAGGTTTAGGTTCATTATAAGTGTATCGTATACTTTATAATAATTTATGAAAATATGCTGTGAACTTTAGTACAAATTTATTAATACAATTAGTTGCTCAATTCAGTCGGGTAAAGAACAGGTAGAGAAATGTGCAACCGTAATGTGAACTACTAAGGCTCAGTTGCACCGACTTACGATCACAGACTGATTATGGCGCCGCGCAGCTGTCATCCCATAGAAACTTGTCAAACTTTCCATACATTGAAATTTTTAACGAACACAGCTTACGATTACAGACGGTTTGGTGCAACCCAGCCTAAATAAGTTACTGCTAAAATAAAAATAAATATTGGGTGTTAATACTGATTTACCAATGTCACCCCCAGCAGATCAAAGTCACCCCGGTTTATGACAAGTGTTGCCTCATATAGTATACACATTAACTAACAACTTACATCTCCGTTTCTTAATAAGGAATAAGAACTCTTGTCTAAACACATTTATTTATTCACAAATCCGTAAGTATCTAGTCAAACGGCATACAAGGTGTAACGTCGGACGGGACATTGAATAGAGTCCTTCATTATGCTTGCCTTTGATTCACATCTCGCTCATGATTCACTTTTTGGGGCGACCAAATAACGAGGCTAGTACGTTCGGAGACGGTCGGCAATATTTGGGTATTTTTGTATTCTCTGTATGAAATATTAACATCGTATAATGCATTGATGGTAATTGGTAGCTATGCTGGTCATATTATTTAATTTGAAGAAATATTATCAATTATCAACGTTATTTCTTCATGAATAATATTTTTTTAAGATGCATGCAAAACTTGACGAGGACTGAGATTTTCTGATTACCTCTATAGATGTACGATAAACGTACGGTTTTATTTTCTGCAAAAAAAAGATTCATTGTCTAATTTCACTCTTCGTTAAAGTAAAACCAAGCTCAAGCTTTACGTTATGTAAAAGAATATTAACGTATTGCTAGACTTTGCGAAGGCACTGCCGTGCCTCCAGTAACGTTACTAAAACAGAATTTGATATTTCTATAATTACTAAAGATTACCTAATTATAAAAAAAAACAATTGATATTAAGATACAGTTAGCCAATGCTCGGAAATCAAAATAACATGAATTATTAGTTTGCTTTAAAATTACGTAAACGCATTGGAAATGCGAAAAAATTTTTTTTACTTACTTGTAGCTCTAATAACTTTTTGATTCTGAATCGATTACAATTTGATCTCTGGGCCACTTTGTACCTTGTCACAGTGACAGTAATATGAGAACTCTAGCAGCTTTCATAATTGTTGAATAATGTATTGTTTACCAAGCGGTAAAAAAGGAAAATAAATACTCAACTTAGAATTTTTGCATAGTAAACTTAAGAAGAGAAAACTTGTTTCGGCTATTGTCAGAAAAAGAATTATGTATGGTTAAGAATCATATATCGGAAAATTCGTCCTTATATTTTCTTAATATCCTCAGGACGGTATTTTGCGCGATATTTTTCACTGAACGCTCTTAAATCTCGTAGGCTGAGATGGATCTTGATAGTCTCTCTATATTTGAATAACACATTGCTGCAATTTCTGAATGCAGCCTATGTCTAGGTACCTAGTAGGTACTTAGTTGCATGACCACCCTATTTGGCCGTATTAAAAACTTGTGGCCAGACGGGCCAGCCGCGCCTCACTGAGCGTATCCCGTCTAACCTTCCCAACATCGTAACTCGGTTAATTGCGCGATCTGTAAAACAATCTTGTTTTTAATGGAATAGGGTATAATTGACAATGAAATTAAAATGTAAGGAGTGAGGATGAGAGAGTTTCCAGTCGATTTTGAATTTGAAATTTTGTTTGAGCGAATGTTTCAATGCATGACTGATTATACTAGTTGGGGCGTTCGGGTTCAATGGTGTATGCAGAAATATATTTTTGTTCCGCGCTTGTAATTAGTCGGCGAGCTTCACTCGGTTTTGAATGAAAACTCTGGTATTATTATTAATATTGTGGTAGGTGTGTGTTTCACATCACTTTTCTTATTGTTATTTTTCTTAAAACATGGTGCGAGTCATGCGAGTTACCCTGTAAAATGTCTTGCAAAATTTCATTGGGTTTATTCACAGTTCCGAGTGTTAATAACAAAAATCTGCGCTAATAGTATGTATATGAATTACCTGAAGAGTCTACATATAGTTTGTTTTAATGAAAATTGTATTTATTATATTTCGATTTATCAATCAGACAATGTAAATGGCTAGAGTGGCTAGAAGCATGACACAGTAGTAAGTAGTAGCTCTTAGTAATCTTAAGAGCAATGGAAACGGGTCAATTTAACAGGAAATAACGCACTCTTTATATTACACTTCCATTTAAACCTTCCATTAGACCTGTTTTCATGGTTCTTTAATTAAACCAAAAATATTATTTCAGTAATTCCGATTCCAGTCTTAATTAGTAACGCCATCAGTTTTCCTCAGATTTTTCCGTCCAATTAATTCACTTAACCACATGGTGCTATTCCACACGCACAATGTTGTCGAAAAGCACCATAATTCGCATTACAGCAACAGTGATAGGTGGAAAATGTTTTAGAATGGACGCGAGGAAAATTGTCGAACAAAGGATCGGGTCGGGCCAAATGATTTTTTATCGTGAAGCAGAGCCCGCCTCGGGCTGTTAGGGCAAGGCAGCGGTTTCTTTGAACCGAACGATCGGTTCGAAATGGGGAACGGAAATGTTACTATATGTCTTGCAACTCTTGCACGATAGAAACATATCGTTCGGCATCCCGTACAATTTGACCGAGCGAGCGAATCGTCTTAGTTTCAAGTTAAGCATAAATGCTTTCATAATTATGTCCGCGGCTGTTTTCCTCTACAGGCCGGATTTTTCAACCGATTCTAGTGAAACTTTGTGAGCAGGTTCGATAATTATATGGAACTTTTATGTTGCTTCAGTTTTTGGAAGTTTTGCGGCGGTGTCATCGCAAGGTCTCACAAACCTGGTATTTTATACTTACTAGACTTTAGTATCTACTTCTACCCCCAATTTCACCCCTCTGTCATTAGCAACGGTCTCGTTTATGATGCTTCTTATATCGTATTTTGCTGTCAGAACTTCGCTAATGTTTGACTAGCCAACCATTTGGTATGCCAGATCTATCTAATCTAGGTAGAAATCTGAGGTCACACTAATATAAGCATAAGATTTATTTATGGATTAAGTAGTAGTTATTTTTTGCTATAGCAATCGTAGGAAAAGTGTTCACATTAAACATTTTTCCCGTTGTTGGACTGGATTCGAGGTCGATATTTGTTTAAAGTAGAAATAGATAAATACAGAGACAGAAACAGATTTTAATACGAGAAATAAAATTCACAAGAAAATCGCTGCTGATTAGGCATCAGCCTAAATATAATTCTTCCATTTTAAATTATTTTAATTTTTTATCATTATCATCGAATGACGACTATTGCTGGACATAGGCTAGCCTCAAAGAGTGCCACAATGACCGGTCCTACGCCACCCGCTTAAATTCAACTCAGTAAAAAAATTAAATATTCTGCTGGATTAGGTACCTACACAAAACCCTACACAAACTCCGAAACTCCAGCCTAAACCCGTTTCGCCGCGGGCCCAAGCGCGACACCACATATCGATAAGATCGGCCCACGTGCTTTTATTGTTTCAGCCGTTTCAGCGGAAGACCCGGCCCCGCTCACCCCACCTCACCCCTCACCCCGGGGTGAAAAAACCTAAATGGACACTCTAAACGTCTATACTGACATTGGTACGTAAATTAAATATACGTGTATTGGAATTTTAGGACTAATTGGTGGGGACCATAATGAAATAGAATGATGCATTTATATAGGTAGATACGCTGCTGTAAATAGCAATTTTGATATTTAACACATCTAAAATACGTATTTAACATTTGTAGTATGTAATTGTATAGGTTTATAATAATATTAGAGTTTATTCAAAAATACTAAATTAAAAACAACTTATTAGAGACAGACTCAAATAGTCGGTAACTAGATTATAGGAATTTGTATTGACTAAATATCTACTAGGAAACCAAAATTAAAATTATGTAGATAGGTATGTTTTTCTATCATTAGTCAACTAACCTTAACCTAACTTAAAACCTACCTTAAAATTTAAGTTAAGTATGTAGATTGAATATATGTATAAGAAACGGCCGTTTAAATTACCTTATAATAATAATGATGGAATGACCTGAGGAATTATACTATATTTAAGTAGATACCAAAAATAAAGTGAGTGTAAGCACAATATATCTATTTATATTGCGGACTGCTAATACGTATTTGAGTTAGTAAATTTTGAATGCTAAACATTGCCATATGAAAATTGTTCATAGTAAGTAGTTCGACTGTTTATGAATTGTATATGCAATAAATTGTAAAGATCTAAAGATAGAGAAAATCTAAAGATTAAAATAAATATTAGTTGATTTAACTACATAACATACAATGAAATTAAATGAATATAAGGTTTGTGAATTTAAAGGATTAAAACATCTAAGTTTTTAAACGATTCTGAACAGCTGCTTATACGAAATTTAAATACAATCGATTACCAGCCGATGGTAGCTCAAAAAGTATATGCTGCGTTTTACTTTATTATCACGCACATTCCCTTCACAAATTTACTCAATAAATCCGCCACGTCATCCCACTCAAAGTCAAAAGGGGACCGGACTGGACAATGCAAAGAAGTCTGATAAAAATTTAATGCCTGTATAAAAAGGCTATAAATTTGATTTACTGCTCACCCCTGTAAAACGGGGTAATATCGAAAAATAACATGTGATAATGGTGGGTTTAGAGGGTGGGGTTGGATTAGGCAATTTTTGCCAAATATTACTTGTACAACATCGCATTATATAGCATCTAATTTTTAAATACAGACCTTATCTCATACATTGCAAGGTAATTTTTCTACTGACATTTACCGGTGATATACGAGGTTGGGGAAGTAATTGGTTAATATTTGCGCTGTGGCCGCCGCTTTGAGTTTGCTGCTTACGAGGATTCATTACAGCCCGTGTCAGTCCTCGGTGATGAAAGAATTCCGACAGTAGGTACCTAATTTTTACGAGTTTGCAGAGGTTAATCTGCGTAATGAAGGTATTATATTTACTTGATTAACGGATACTAAAGAAACGGTAACATAAATATAATGAAAGCTGACTATCACTCAACCTGTGTGTGTGTTTTAAAGTCACGTATCGTTGAAATTAATTAAAATGTCGGAGTATAAAAAACTGCGATTAGAATGTGAACCTTCTTGCTTGAACAGTAAAGTCTTTTTGATCGGATTCATTTGATACAATTCGGTCAATTCAAATGATTTTAACTATACCAAAATTGATCCAACGGAACACTTATGCGATCACTCGGTGTATGTGTGTGTCACAAGCAGTTTTTAATAGCGAAGGTTCGATTTTGAGGGTCATATTTTCAAATAAAGATTCATGTACTTGCATATATGTATTTCAGTTTCTATGCATAACTAACTATTTAACATGAACACAAAATTGTGTGACAGATTGACCGTTCTTCAAGCTTTCTCCACTTGACATAATATTTCCTAAAAAAATCAGGTACAAAGCTTGACTTATTTAGCTTAATATTGAGGAGGCCACGGTCGAAAGCATTCTTGTAAGTAGGTACGCTTATCGGTATAAAGCGTAATAACAAGCCGTCAAGTACCGGTGTCCTAACAAGGACATACTTCATACAAAAAATATAAAAAGCAGGAAATCTGGCTAAAATAATAAACAGACATTATTGAGCCGCGGCGGCCTGCACCGCGTACAAGAAGCCACTTAAAAAGATTGGCACTCAGCGGCCCGGCATAATCTATGCAAATTACGTCAAATTAGGAGTCGTCAACACGCCTCCTCGGGGTAATTCGGAAGGCAAACCCTCCTTTATTATTAATATTTATTCCATGCCTCGTCCGAATCAAGAAAAATGTGAAAATCTGCGAAATTCGCCTGATGAAACGAATAAATATTATGAGGTGCCTCGAACATGATTAATCTCGGGTCGACGCCTCCGCTGACTACCTCAATCACGTTAATATCTCCCTCATTCACCTGAACGACTCTCACTTAATTCTGGCTGTATTTCGTCGGCAGCAAACACAAAATTACTAGTGCAGCACTAAAACCTAAACGAGAGTCAACACAAAGTAACCCAGCACCTTATATTATTGAACATACAAAAATAGTTTCGGCAGAAAAATCTAAAAGAAAGTGGGTACACAGAAAAGGCGGCAAAACTAAAAGGTATGCAATAAAAATCATAAAATCACCCGAAAACATTGTTCTAGGATATGACTGCGGCCCGAGCTATAAAAATATCCGCCAGAAGAAAGCTACCGTGCGTTTCTGTTCGACGACATTTTGTACCTGCCCCAGTTATTGCCTCAACGTTTCCTTGTAATGCAGTTTTTTTCTTGACCATGTGCAAAATGCTGTCCGAGATGAAAGAAGCCGATGAAATTGTGTTCGCTACGGTTTTATCTCCACGTCAAAATAAAGGCGTACTATCGCCAAAATACACTGTAATATTTACATTTTTATGACCTCGCTCCCCTTGTGAATGTATCCCTTAACATATTGTGTATCTCTTTATTCTGGAAGCCAACTACCAATTTAAGAAACACAATAACGAGACGAACGTTGTTAAATTTTAATTAAGGTAACATTTTCGTAACCGCCTCAGACGGTCAGTCATATTTATACCTAGACATCAGTCACACCAAATCCACTCGGCTAACCCCCGTCGCATACACAAATTGCACACGCCTAAATGGGTTCCGTAGTCCATCCACTGGCCCGCTAGTCATTAAGTCACGGAAGCAAGTACAGCGGACCAATTTCCCTAGGCCGGGTCACCAATTAACGGCACTTGCGGACGGCGGCCGAAGGGTTACGCAAGATGTTTGTTATGATTTACGTGGAGCCGACCCTTGCGGACTTACGGCTAATGCCACTGTTTGTACAGGGTTAAGGTGGATTTTATTGACTTTGGTTTAGCTCGAGAGCAAATCTAGCTAATTGAGAGCCTGGGATTTTGATTGAGGCTTTATTTGGGTAATGTGAATTGATTAAATAATAACGAAGAAGGAAACTTCGTTGATGAAAACATACTCACATCAAGTGGGTTTTATTATTATATATTTGAGATATTTTTTTTATTTAATCGTATTGCATTTATTTACGCACCGTGAGATCTTCGAGAAGACAAGTACGGTTGCCAGTTTATGTTGCACTTTTAGCACCACCCAGGGGTCACGTGTAGGGTAACGGTGGGTACTCCCTACGGACGTGGTGCAACCGCGACCCCCCTTTGTCAAGTGAGTGGGCAACTTGACTGTTAAAAGTTCTCAAGCCGCCCGAAGGCCTCTAACTTGGCTTAACGACTGCTGTCGTAGACAGCAGCCGGGATCAACGGCTTAACGTGCCTTCCAAAGCACGAGAGCGCTCAGTTAGTTACCACTCAAAGCGGTCACCCATCCAAGAACTGACCTGCGCCCACATTGCTTAACCTCGCATACCGCACGCGGTACGCGGGCGTCGCTGGGCCACGAGCGCTCTCTATCTATTGAGATAATGACATGTAGGGTTATGGGCGGCTGTATACGTACTCCAAAAAAATGCCAACTACACTTTATAGCTGCCTGTAGTATCTATCCTATATGTAAATTTTAAAACAGTAAAAATCAAAACATGTACATTTTGTATTAGCGTAAAAACCTTTTATATCGAAATGATTTTTATTTATAACCTAATTATTTTTTGTGATGAGAAAACTAGACGACTGACTCATGAATACGAAGAAATGGGTATCAATAGATAATAAATTACTCTTGCAAATCAGTAACAATTTGCAAATTACTTTTCAAAACAAACAAAGCCTAACCTTGCCCTTGTTTAAACGTAAAACGGCATCTTTTTGCACACGTATAACGGTGCCCCATTTTTAATAAAAATTGCTCCAGAGCAATATAAAAATGTCTTTATTTGTTTAGGAGCGGCCGTAAAATCGGTAAAAAGTAGAACCCAAAAGTAATGCACTTTTTGTTGACTAACGGTACCTTTCTCTGGAGGGTACTGTTATATGCAAATTGTGCAACTAGTAAACAAATTAGGAGGACACAAAAAATGGAAGCAACGGGACTGTTGCAGGGATATGAAGCGGTATTTACTTTTGCAATGAAAAATAAAGGAAACAAATCATTATGCCGTTAAGAAGTTCAATATATGCCGTCGCTGATGTTGAAAAAAAATTATCTAGTTTGAACAGGTACCTACTTATACGAATCCACTATTATCCTATTCTATTATTTATTTATAGAATGGCAATCATTTCGAATCGTGAGATCTTCGAGAAGATAGTATGGTTGCCAGTTTGTTGCTCTTTTAGCACCACCCAGGGGTCACGTGCGGGGTACTCCTATGTTATTAAACAAGCAACACTTGTATTTCTTGATTAGCAAATAGGTTCTCGAAAACGATCGCCTATAATGAAATCGATGATATTTACTAGCGAAAAATCTAGTTAAGTAAGTTTCACTGCAGTGAAATCGTTACATCTGTGTTTTCAAAAAATCAAACCTCGGTGTATGTATCAAATACCGAAGTGGTATAAACACTATTACATACTTAACAAAGATTAATTATTCAGTAACTTGCGTAGGGGCCAGTACTTCTGCCTTACCAACTTCTACATGATTATGACACAATACAAACTTAATAAGGTCCTTCTCAAACTATTCTTTACAACGCCAGTTACGCCAGAAAATATACCAAGCACAAAAAACCAAGTCCATCCTCAGATATATGTATAGATGAAGTATGTACATTGTACATATATTCATGCATTCGCGTTCCGTGTTGATCGAACAACCCGAAGTGTGGCAGCCCACAACCGCCGCGGTGGCAGGCCCAAGTCGTTAGCTATCGCTCCTAACACCCAATCATAAAACTATATGTAAATCATACCTACTTAACATCATAACTACGGAAGTAATTCCATGTGTAGGTATATACTTTTCACATTTAAAGCTGCTGAACAGAGTAGTGGGTCGTTCTTCTTTATTACCTACAAAATATCGTGTTTTTTCTGTTTTTTGTGTTTTTCAACTATTGATAATTATGGTTTTAATGTTTGATTTTAATAAACGCTGCATGTATTTTTTATTAAGACTAATGAATGATTCTTTCCGTAGCGATATGTTTTTTTATCGTGGTTTTTCAGAAAATATTGTGAGAGAGTGGCCATTTTCAGCGGAGATCTGATTATGGATTACCACTCTGTCACGCGATTCTATGAAAAACATACTTTAAAAAAAGCACTGGATAGAGAAAGTGAAAGACTATTTAGTACTTACTAACAGATGAATAAATGTATGGACGTATATTCACACTAAAACATTAATAATCAAAACTCTAACTAATGACTTATGGTAAAATGAGGACATGACTGTTGTTGTAAAAAAGAAGAATGACCCTAGTACCGAAAATTAAACAAGATAATTTGTTTCATCTCCTAAAGTGCAAACTTTATCAGTGATCATATTATTTTTATTGGGTTTAAATAGCTATCATAATATTTTATCAAATACTTAATTCTTTTTTTATGTTTAATACATAATCAAAGAACATCTAAAAATGTATTTCTATATTAATAATTTCGTGCAGGGGTACGGTAGACCCGAACGAGACCTGTCTCAAATTGAAGAACGTATAAAAATAACGATTTTTGAGTTGAACATATGTATCCGCAAAATTCGGATTGTCGCGTATTTTGCATTTAAAAGTGTTAATTTGATGAAAAAACGTCGGCCATATTGCCCACAGACTATATTGCTATATTAAATTTGTTGGTTGACAGTGTCGGCTACGTTCGAAAATCGTGAACTATTTTTGCGTCCGGTATGTTGGCCAGGTTGCTGGGCTGCGTTCTGGGTGATGGGCCATCATCGCCCATTGTGTGGATTCGGCTAGCCGCGTCTGCAGCGTTTTGTTTTTGTAGTTTTCAAGCGTTCTATACACCTATTAGCCTAGCTAGCACGATAACTTATACCGTCACGTTATATGGGCGAAATGTATTAAAACGTCACATGAAACGTAACGGTATAATCTATCGTGCTAGCTAGACTGATTGTCACAACAACCGCCTTCAAAGCGAATGTATGGGGCCTGTTACATGGATTCATATCACGATAAGTATCACGTGAATATTAAAGCAGAATCCATACAAATTTGAAAACTGCGATAATATTGACACCCCAGTATTGTGATAATATTAATCGTGTAAAGGACACCACTTGAATGTTTGCTGAGTCTGTCCGCCATCTTAAAGCTGCGTCTCTATTTTGTTTGTGACAAACTACTAGGTGACTTATGGCTTTTAAACGTCTAGCAAAATTCTATCCCTATCTCGCTCTATCTTATAACTTAGTGGTACTGGTCCGTCCCTTTCACTCATATAGTCTATGACAGGAGAGTGAAAGGGACGGCACCATACGAAGTTAGGATTTTGAATTTCGGAGTAGACCCTCAGCTCATGCCCTTCGCCGCGCTCGGACGTTAGAGGCGTTATTGCGAACCGAAAACGAAGTATCTGCCTCTCTCGCACATGTATATTCGAACGACAGAGAGGAAGATAGTTCGTTTTTGGTTCGTGGTGGGCCCTCAGGCGTCAACTTTAAAACGAATAGGGTATTTTACTATAAGAGAAATAAAATTCAAAATGTAATTAAAACCAGCCAAGTGCGTCGGAGTCGCACACTGAGGGTTCCGTACAACTAAAAAACAAATGTGATTTATCAATATATTGATATTTTTGGTAAAATATACTTCATAATAAACATTATCACTTAATTTCAAGTTCATAGGTCGATGGGAAGCTAAAAAATTATATGTGTGACAGACAACACACGGAATGTTCTTTGACTTTCTTCGACCGTCCGCCACGCTCGGACTAAGGTGCTACCAACCGAAAACTAAATATATATGCCTCTCTGTCGCACTTGCATATTCGAGCGCGGAGAGGGAAATACTTCGTTTTCAGATCGTGGTAGGCCCTCTGGTCTGACGGCTCCTATTCCTGGATGGTGCGCGTATCGGAATGTGAAATACCTTTGGCAAAACGGAACAAGTTGTTAAATAGCTTCCATTCATTGGAGAAAATATTACCAACTGTTATTATTATCACGTGAAACACTGAATATTGAAGCAACATCCATAGGGGCCTGTTACATAGTTATTATTATCACGCGATATACTCATATCACGATCCGTATCACGTGCAATGAATATTGAAGAAAAATCCATACGATTTTGAAAACCACGATAATATTGACACACCAGTATTGTGATAGTATTAAGCGTTTAACAGACCCCATACAATTTTAAAAATCGCGATAATATTGAGTGTAAAGGGCCCCACTGAATAGAATTTGGCGGAGAATAGAGAGCTGCTATCGCGAAACGAAAACAAATGAAGTTCGTGTATTTCCCTCTGTGTCGCTCGAATTTGCAAGTGCGACAGAGAGGGAGATACACGAACTTCATTTGTTTTCGTTCGCGTTAGCAGCTCTGACTTCGCACCAAAAATACTGACTGGCACATCAATATTTAACAATGCACATCTGAATTGAATTTTAATGAACGATTAGTATTTTAGCTATACAAATCAGTACTGACTACGGTGTAAAAAAAATTATGTGCCTTTAAATACTACCCTTATAAAAATGCTTAGGATTAACTTGCAAAGATACTAGCCTTTGCCCGTGACGTCGTTTGCGTAATCTTTTACTCCCAATTCCATATAATTCCATTCCATACTTTTATTCCCAATTCAGACTACAGACTATATTTCTATACGATTCGAAGTTTCATCATAATCCGTTGTTGTAATGTTTTTATTTTATAAATTTTTGTACACTATTTCTTTCGTCGTTTGCATAACTGTCACGAATAAATGTTTTGTTTATTTCTTTCTTATTTATTTCACCCGTGCGAAGCCGGGCTTTCATCTAGTTTATATTTTAATCCAAACAACGGCGGGCCGGGCACATAACTCGTAGAACCGGTGGCCGTTGGGACGGAAAGCTTCTCGAGTGGCGACCACGTACCGGAAGGCGCAGCGTGGGCAGACCCCCACAAGGTGGACTGATGACCTGGTAAAAGTCGCAGGAGTCCGCTTGGATGTGGGTGAAGCAGGACCGGTCATTGTGACACTCTTCGGGGAGGCCTACGAGTATGTCTAGCAGTGGATATGTCCTTCGGCTGATATGATGATGATGAGTTCGATATATATTTTTGCACTACAAAAAATTTGAAACCCACTGTTAAACGTCGGCGGGGGTCCGCTCTTGGATGAGTAACCGTTTTGAGTGGTTACTATCTGAGCGCTCCAATGATTCCGAAGGCATGCTAGGCCATTGATTGAAAACCTAGCTGCTGTCTATGACATCAGTCGTTAAGCCAGGCAGAGGCCTTCGAGAAGCGAAAAACTACGCAGCGATAAAACGCGGTTCTCTCGACATTTACAGCATCTACTTCGGAGCATTATCATAACTCCCCCGCCTCGCATTACTCAATTTGGTCACAGGTGAGACGAATATGAATGAGCGGTAAGTGAAAACTAGGGACCAAGGGGTCCTCAGTTCAAGTTTTTTCCCTAATACCTTCCCTAACACGATGCTTTATATTTCTGCAAGGCCACCCGCAGAAGAAATAGAAAAGGATTATTATTTTCTGGACAGGTAATATGATGAACTGGCAGAATTTACTTGGCATAGGTACCTATAATACGAGTATAATAATTAGCAGTGAAATTAATAACTTGTATTGGTTGTCCAGGAAACAGTCGCTGTGTCATTAATTTTGCTGCCAATTACACCTACAAAAATTATAATTTTTGTAGGTCAGGTTATGTCAGACTTCTATTATTCTTTTTCCTCCTATGCGTACACCTTTGATGGTCAGGGTCAGTTGTACTGCACACAGTGCGATAATAAATTTAGGACAAAGTTCGGTTTTGCGAGCCTTCACCAGAGGAAGGAGGAAGCCCCTAGACTGCCGTCGTCGGATACGATAAGAAGAAGAGGTTTTTTTTTATAAAACGTCATTAATAGCGTTCGTTCGTACAATTACGCAAATAATTAAGGGTCGGCTGTTTCAACCCGTCAGTGATAGATACAACTTACTGTGTTCATAAAAATCTGATTGTACGTCATGGTTGTCAACTTTCTATGGGATGACAGCTACCTACGCCAAATTTACCTTAAACAACTTATTTGTTTTCTGTAATTGCGTACTGTAAACCTATCCAACTATATACTTAGTCGAATCGCTCAACTGCGATCTAAAAAATCTCATTCATTTCTATAAATATTCCATCAGTGATTTTAAAGTTTTTTGTTTTTTTTTTATTTTTTTTTATTAGTCATCTTAGAGTTAATCGTTAAAAATTGTCATGTATGTAATTCTAATTAGGTAATATTTGACTTAATTTGGAACCTTGGACCATAGTTGGGTCGACTGGACAATAATAGATTGGTACCGTGAAACTGTACCTATTTAATGTGTCCAATAATGAGTCAATCGCGCCAACACTCGTACGGTTGACAAGCGAGACGGCGCGCGATCGATAGCAATACGCGACACTTTATCGAGATGGAAAAACTCGTCGATGGCCAGCGTGCGGTCACGCGGCTGGGTCGTTCTTCTTTTTACCCGACTGCGCCAGAAGGAGGGTTATGTTTTTCGAGAGTATGTATGTATGTATAATTGTTTGGCACGCTCTGCAGAATGAACGGCTCGATGAATTTTAGCTTAAAAGATGTCGTTAGATTCATATTTATTGTGAGAGTGACACTGAGTGTATCAAAATAAAATAAAAACAAAATTGCGCATTTTTGGCGCAAAATTCCAAATTACACAGAAAGTTTTAAGTTTTTTTAATTAATTAGACTTGTTAACCTACCCCCGGGCCGGGTACCTGGACCCGGGTATGTCCTAAAACTACGACTAAGACCACCGGGGAATGGGCAGCAGCATTCCTAGAGTGCGGTGGAGATACTGCGATCGCCAACCCGCATGCCAAGCGTGGCGATTATGGCATTTACCCCCCATGAAATTGGGGGAGGCCTATGTCCAGCAGTGGACGTCCTAGGGCTGATATGGTGGTGGTGGTGGTTAACCTACAATAAATATACATATCGTCATTTTTCTGTTATTTGCGTTTTTTTAATAATTATAAATATTTTTTATTACAATAATTATTAATAATTATGGTTTTAATGTTTGATTTTAATAAACGCTGCATGTATTTTTATGAGGACAAATTAATGATTCTTTCTGTAGCGATAATGTTTTTTTATGCTGGTTTTTCAGAAAATACTGTGACAGAGTGGCCTTTTTCAGCGGACATTACATTTAGGATTACCACTCTGTCACGCGATTCTATGAAGAACAAACTTATAAATAAAGCACAGGATAAAGAAGGTGAAAGACTATTTTAAAACATTAATAATCAATACTGTAACTAATGACGTATGGTAAATTGAGGACAGGCAATTGTAGGTAAAAAAAGAAGAATGGCCCGGCTACCTAATGCTACATAAACATGTAACATACATAAACTCACGTCAAAATTCCCGAAAGGGGTAGGAAGAACTCATGAAAATGTAGTTTACAGTGCCACTTCTAGCATTTGTGATTTTGCAGTAATAGGTTGCACAGCGCCCATAACGCACTTCAACCCTATTCCCATAGTGACTCTTTCGACACCCACGGGTAGAAAGCAGGTTGTGATATTTAATTCTAAGCTACGGATATGCTGGTTTATACAACTGGGTCAATCAACTTTTTCTTGTCCCTTAGCTTTTTCTTCGTTATTAGCAGGGAGCCAAACTTTGGTGCCGATAACAGACGTATGACGTCAAGCTACATACAGAGTGTTTTTATCTGGATTATTCAAGGAATTAATTTCGATGATGAATTAGGGTTAACTTACAACAATAATTGTGTTCTAGTTGCGATTACAGTTTTACAGTATATGTATGTAGGTATGTATTTACATTAAAAGATGCGATGTTGTGTTTGAATTCTAAGCGTTCTGCTTACTTTTCGACAACCCACGAATTATAATTTGTTGTTTTCCATTTATCCGAATATGTTTTTTACAATTACTTACTTAGTAAAATATTTTTTCTTATTGTCTTTGTAATTATTTTAATATTATATTATTTCCAATATAAATAGTTATTTCTTTATTAATAAAAATAAAATTTACAATACCATTATTGCATTATTAATAATCATTGGAGTGTCGCAATGTTGTTTATATAAAATCACCCTATATGTGAATTTGCGTCATAATGATGTCACCGGCACCAAAGTTTCGCTCCCTGGTTATTAGTTACCACGAAATGTGTATTTGATAAAACCTTTGTATTTTTATAGCCAGATAAACAGTTACTTTTAACATACATATGTATATGAAGATAATATACATACATACATATAAGAAACATGAATTTTGAAAGAAAACATTGTGACTAACCATTATTTTCTTACACAAATTCGGGGGACAGTTACGTCCGCTGGACAATCGGTGAAAATGAAGGTAAATGAATAGTTTTAGTACCGGTTGTCATGTAGTTTCATGCTGTAATTCATTAGCTAATGAAGCAACAACAATTAACAACATCAGAGATCGTGTTTTCTTGTAATTTCCTTTCAAACTGCAAATAGTTATAAGAAACATGAATTTTGAAAGAAGACAGTGTCCCCAGACACTTAAAAGTTGATTCACCCAACTGCTGTTCGATTGATCTTTAATCTCCGGTAGCCATACATTAGGGCCATTATTATCATCTGAGCATCGGCCTTAGTATTGTAGGGCCATTCATTACCATCTGAGCATCGGCCTTACTATTGTAGAACCATTACCATATATCGGCCTTACTATTGTATGGCCATAAACATCTGAACAAGCAATTTTAACTCACAAATAAATCTTTCAATAGCAAAAAGTAATCGTCTTCTTGATAGATTTACTCTTATTTGTAAGTAAACATTGTTTGTTCGGATGCTAATGGCAGTATTGACCCTACAATAGTAAGGCCAAATGATAATGGGCCGGCTCAAGCCCCGGCTCGTAGCAAAGAGCTTTGCGGAACTGATGTACAGAATATCATTTGATATTTACCGTCAGCTTTTCGGTAAAGGAAAACATCGTGAGGAAATCTGCATACATCTTCGAATAAATTCAAAAGGTGCATGTGAAATCTCGAACCTACACTGGGGCAACGTGGGTACTGCTGCCCAATGCCTTTCATCAATGATAGGAGGCCTGTGCCGAGCAGTGAGACGTGTGTACGTAGGCTGATGACAATGATTCGATCAGATTTGCTGTACACCCGGTATCTAATACACCTATATACTTATAATATGCACTCTAATGACTGGGTAATAGAGTCGTGTTCAGATGCTTTTGAGCACTTTGTACGTTCAGATGCATATGATGGCAATTGTATCTACAAGAATAAAGGAATAAACATCATAATAAACATAGAGTTACGCTTTGTTTACTTACCCTTACAAATTGTCAAAAGCCGCATGTTTTTAGTAATTCTCGTGATTGACACGACTCCCATGATACAGGTTGTGCCTAGTGTGGAAGTCATTGTGATGTCTATGTAGGAAATTTCTTAAACTCTTTTTGGTAGGTAAATAATTTATATTATTATCAGCTAAACAGCTACGTAAACGAGGTGCTCTTAAGGATCTGTATATGACAGATCAATGAAACCAGGACAGTTCAGATCATTTTCAGCTTAGGAATAGGAAAGACAACTCTTTTCCCGTTTCTTTGTTATGTATAAGTTTATTGATTTACTTATGACTAAATATAAATGGATAAAACAAAAACGTAACTGAGGACTATAAATAATTAAAACAAATTAATGTTATAATAAAGGGGTCGCCCCGAGGCACGGTTCCGAAGATGCCGGCAGCATTTCCTCGCTAAATTGTAATACTGATGGGTTGAGCGAGGAAGCTGCCAGCTCTACGGTCTCCGGTGGTGTCAGCCAGCCTTTTAGATAACTCTTTGGAGAGTTTTTGGGCACTGGGACCCCACGGACTGAGGGTCTCGACGCTCTCTTTTTGTCACGTTAGATATTTGTTGTATGTATAATCGGCGCTTGGCTAAATATTTTCAAACAGATCGATTAATAATAATAATCCACTAAAATTTGGTCGCAAGTCGCAACAGAACAAGACACCGATTAATCGCAGATAATAAAAGAATCTGTCAGATAATCGGCTTTGCGAACAAGCCGTAAGGCCGCGCTCGGCCTAATGCGGCGTTGAGTAAGACAAAGTCGGCCCTTAATCCGACCTACGACGTGCTTACACTGCTTCCGAAATACCATGCAGGCTTATTACGTCATTAACATTTCAATCCAATTAACGTTTTTTACGCAAATTGATATAACGACGGAATAATGTAAGTACAGCCTTGGCCAAAAGTATTCTCAGCTATCCCACGTTTTTCATATGAAAATAAAACTTTGAATCGATAGTAAATGAAATGATATAAAATTCTAATATTTTTCACTTTACATGGGAAAAAAATGCAATCCTCTTTATTTTTAACCGACTTCAAGATTTCAAAAGAGGAGGTTATCAATTCGGTTGTATGTTTTTTTTTTTTTGTTTTTTTTTTTTTTTTTTTATTGTTTGTTACTCCATAACTCCGTCATTTCTTAACCGATTTGAAAAATTCTTTTTTTGATTGTATGTATATATATCCAAGTTGGTCCCGTTTTTGTCAAAAGGCAGTTCTGATGATGGGATCCATGAGGAATTGAGGGAACTCCTCAAATTTTTAAGGCAAACATATAGTGATTTTTGTGTTTTTATCAACAAGTCAAGCATTTGCATCCAAAAATGTGACATTGGATGAAGTGGAACTGCTGATGATGATCAGAACAGAACTCTTCAACGACGAAAAGTTCACGTTTGGCGATTTGTCCTCCTAGCTGTGTTTGTTAAGCAAGTTCTTTTTTCACGATTAATTTTTGTCATGCTCGAGTTCTGATGATGGGATCCATGAGGAATTGAGGGAACTCCTCAAATCTTAAAGGCAAACAATTAGTGATTTTTGTGTTTTTATCAACAAATCGAGCATTATCATACAAAAATGTGACATTTGGTGAAGTGGAACTGCTGATGATGATCAGAACAGAACTCTTCAACGACGAAAAGTTCACGTTTGGCGATTTGTCCTTCTAGCTGTATTTGTTAAGCAAGTTCTATTTTCACGATTGATTTTTGTCATGCTCGAGTTCTGATGATGGGATCCATTAGGAATCGAGGGAACTCCTCAAATGTGAAAGGTACACAAATAGTGATTTTAGTATTTTCATGAACTAATCAAGCATTTTCATTCATAAAAGTGACATTTGATGAAGTGGAACTGCTGATGATGATCAGAACGGAACTCTACAACGACGCGTAGTTCACGTTTGGCGATTTGTTCTCTTCGTTTTGTTTGTCAAGCAAGCAAGGTTTTTTCATGATTCCATGAGGAATTGAGGGTACTTAGTCTTCTACCATTATAAACATACATTATAGCCATTTTTATTTTATTGTATATCTATCTGAGAGTGCACCATCTAAGTATAACAATCTTTTACCGGCCTCCCCCATTGAAGTCGGTTTTTTTTTCTTAATAATTATTAGCCTTCATCTTCTTAGGATAAATAGGTACTTCGAAACGATATCTACTAGTGTTCTAGATGTTTATATACCTCTTTATATTTTACTTCATTGTGTATTTTTGTAATTATAAAAAAAAATAGTTACAAGGGAAAATAAGAGGTGCTCAATACTTTTGGCCAAAGCTGCAAGGCTGCAAGGCCGCGGGTACAGCCTACTACAACTTTATAACTTTGTTTGTAGGAGTAATCTCTGACACTACTAATTCGATTTCAATTATTTTTAATCAATTTATAGAATCGATTTTGGAATTTACATGGTACATGTACCTTGTACTATGCATATAAGGTGAAATCTAATTCATGACACATAGTAAAATAAGGTGAATTTCCCCATAACTCCTAACTTAAACCAACTATTTCATGCAGTTTGGTTTGTCGATTCAACCTCAGTTTATTTTGACCCGGACAAAGTTGATGGGTAAATTCAACTTACTTTATTCTGTTTTTCGCGCTCGGCCTAATGCGGTGTTGAGTAAGACAATGTCGGCCCTTAATCTGACCTACGATGTTACGACGACAATTAATTGAGTTGTTTTAGACAATCAGTTAGTAAATTGACGACGCTTAACTAAGTTAACGACTAGCATCTGTAGGTAACAACTAAAAACCTAACTTTAAGATAGCGTTGCGTAACATGCCTGTTTATTATAGATACTTATGTCTAGCCAATCAACTGATAACAATATAACAGACATTAACAAATTTATGTGAAAAAATATCTACCGTGATTTCATAGACTAAATTCGGAAGCAATGTAACAGCAGACTCCTTACGTGGGTTGAAGCTATTTAGGGAGCAGATTGAGTAAGATTAAACGCCTTACAGCGTTTACCTTGTTTCTTTCGGCCGTAATCTACCTACTCTGTTTAGACAGCGGTTATAAAATCGTAGCTTAGAAGATTTGATTGGTAATTGGGTACGCTCTAAAATAAGGTCAGGTGCCTATACCACTTCTTCAAGACCATTATGGAACGAACTATATAGAGAGAAGACGAGGCAGGAAAAGAATAAAAGAAGGGGAAAAAATAACCTAAAGGAGTAAAACCCGAGGGAAGCTCCAGTGCAGTAATGAGATCCTGGAGTTCTCCGCATTAGAGCGCAGATGGCGGTCACCGTGAAGTTTTTAGTGGGTAGAAATAAATAAATAAATATTAGGGGACAATTTTTACACAAATCCAACTAGTACCATAGTAAGCTCAATAAGGCTTGTGTTATGGGTACTAGACGACGATATATTTAATAGATATATACTTAAATACTTAGAAAACGTCTCTCGGAACAAATGTCTCTGCTCACCACAAAAACAAATTCCTTTACCGGAAATGGAACCCAAAATATTACATAACCCAGCCATTGCCCGATGACTGGGTAGGTACATAGCTGACTCGCAGGTTTTCTCCACACAAAAAGGGCGTGGACGAAGTAAAAGAAACGGTTGGCGTCGTGTCGTATCAAGAAGTCAAAAGACTGGCGAACGAGAGAGAGAAATGAAAATTCTCCACAGACCAGAGGATAACTCTTAAATTTAGTTATTATTTTACCTACAACAGGTTGGATTTACCAGTTATTTAGACACGCCGGTATTTACATTACCGATCTGTACACTTACCCAAATTATAATTTTTAATGCGAAGGATGAACGTCCTACAATATAATCTATCTTGATGGTAAAGTGCACAGACAGGCGAAGAGGGTTCGTTCCGACCTCAAAAACACAACTTTTCCGGTCACTTTGCAGGATTCATCGCGATTTTGGTTTCCGCGTTTCTAAATGATTCCCGCCATATTTTGTGGCTGTAGAAAGCCATATTCCAAAGCCAGCAAGCGCAGCCATTGCTAATCCTAACCGAACTAGGGCGTTATTGGGTTGTTTTTTTCAACATGTCCGCGGCGGGAACAAATTGAAATTCATTAGCGCTCCATCGGGCGGCGTTAAGGAAAATTAACGAGGCGCGTATGAAATAACGCCACACACTGGTTTGGCGTTCAGGCTGCGGGCGAAAGCGAAATGTAAAAAATATCATTAGGAATTAAGACTCTGAATTAAAAGTGAAAAATTATTCATCTATTACAAAAAAAGTAAGTGATTAAGTCTCATTTATTTAAAATAATGTGTGAACATCGTGCATCAAAACAAATATGTCTCTCAAAGAAGGAGATCTAATTGTATAACCGACCTATTTTACTATTTATTCCATTACTATTACCTAAAGCCGAAGTACACACAGCTCCATCACTTGCAGGCGGCACTGTCAATATTTGGCACGCTCGTCTCAGCGAACTGTGAACACGCCGTTTGTGCTAATCGCGGTGTCTCACGTGTATCTAGTAGATGGCAATGAGATTAGATACTCGTACAACATACCGATCTACACCTACTTTGTAGATGTATAGTATAGTATAGGTTCAATTTGTAGTCCAAGGGTTAATTCATTATCTATCATTTTTGAGCACGCATAAGGTTGATCTAAATGTCATTACACATACTAAAAACCGGCCAAGTGCGTGTCGGGTTAAGCACAATGTAGAGTTCCGTAGTTGCCCACCCGTTACATTATGATGAATTATATGTATTTACGATGTGTTTGATAAAACTAACAACTTTATCTAAGTGATCATCATTATATCACCCCAAAGAAGTCCACAGCTGGACAAAGGCCGTCGTAAAGGATCTTCACAATGACCGGTCTTGCGCCGCCCTCATCCAACTGCTTCCCGCGATCTTGACAAGATCGCTAGGCCACTTTGCTAGGGCATCCTTACATCTTTCGGTACGTGGTCGCCACTCAAGAACCTTTCTGCCCCAGCGGCAATCGGTTCTACGAGCAATGTGCCCCGCCCACTGCCACTTCTGTCCATTTAAGTAATCCGTGTAAATTATTAAGTTCGGCTATTATTCGGTTTTTACTCTTTAACTAGTACCTAATGTCTACTTAGCTGTGATAGTTTTCCTTTTAAATTCATTGTATAATACTACCATAACAAAAACACTTAAAGTTATTCAACTTGATATTCATCACGCAAACGGATTACTGAATCAAAAAATGGTTAAAAAATCTAGATTACTTTTAAACAAGCTGTTCAACTATGTATACTACATGATGGCTCTTGCAAGAAAAAATATGCATCCTGTAAGGGAAACTACTTATTGTTAGTGAAATGTGCCTCTAATGACGACACAATTTTCTATGGCCAAACTGCGTCCTTTTTCATGTTTATGTATTTAAAAATCTTTAAAATTGGATATAAAAGCTAAAGTTCGATTTCTTCCGAGTATTTTCGTATGTTTTGTTTATTAGTAACGTAAAAAAATGTGTTGTGAAATAACCTATTGCCGTGTTGTAATATTTTTGTCATAACATTATCATAATTGTATAGTTAAATGCGTATCACTATAAGCACTAAAGCTGTTTTAAAATATCTCTAACATTATCAGGATCCACCCAATACTTTCCTTACAGTAACAGAGCATTGTCACCAACTGAATAAGTCCAGTTAACTTGGTCACGGTAACTAGGAAGTGATTGTGTGCAAGTAGTGCAGGATTTCTCGGAGAAAGTCCATTGTCAGTCCTGTTACTTTCTTCCCTTCAAGCGGCTAACGCTACTCTTTGTATAACTGTACCAATAATGGCTTACGGTGCCTTGTGTAATTACGTATTCATAATTTGAAAGGGTTGCTCGAAAATGGTGCAGTCAAACCGTTATTCGGTTTATGAAGATAACGGGATGACGTGTGACGTAGAACTTTGCCGTTTATGCTCGGGACCAATAAAATTGTAAAAGTAAACAATATGAACAGTTCGAGTAACGGGGTTTGAGATTGTTTGATATACCCGTTGTTCAATAAAAGAAGAAAGTGGTTCCCGTTGGGTTGGAGCGATTGACCACCAGGGACAGCTAAGAAACTGTTACATTAAACAATTTATTGTTAGGTACAAATGCGTTAAAAGTAACGAATGCTGGGATTTGTGCGGCTCGTGACGGGAATTGTAAGTATTATCCTTCATATGACCCAACGTAATTAAACTAATTAATATTAATATGGGAATCAATATCTACAATACAAGACAAAAACTAAATCAGGATCAGGAGTGTTATATGAGGATATAGGTATGTGAAGCCTATTAATTAAATGAAGGGTCATTTGTTTATTGGTCGGAAATAGGCGCAAGTTTCGTTTAATACGCTTGCAATTTTAACTACCTTGCGGGATTTGATAGATCTATGAAGTGTCGAGGTATAATGAGTTCATTATGTTATGTTATGAGTCTTAAGTCAGCTCATATCACAGTGCATGTTAATTTGTACATGAGCTGACGTTAGTGTCACCACGGTAGCGGTCTCAACAGATTTTTTTCCTCATCCGTTTATGAACTGTTTGAGATCTCTTGCAACATCATCAACGCAAGCATTATATAAATACTGATAAAATACGAGCGATATTATACAGGTTGTTTTTATTGATTTCCGTTCCTTCTAGCATACTTATATAGCCGTGTATAGCCATAGAAACGACGTAGCATATTTAGTTATTCAAAATTCAAGTTTTTTTTTTTTCATTTTCTTACAAAATAATTAGTTATATAACCAAGGATGAATGAAAACCGACCTTAAGAGTTAACGTGGAGTTAAGCAAACGTTAATGTCAAGTATGAAAATTCGAAGTTCGAATGACACGACGCTCGTCAACATTGTTTATTTATTAAGGATCTTTTATACTATACTAGAGGTGTTAATTAACGAAAATGAATTCTTGAATATCTTCGAAATGGTACGAATTGGGATACTAGTGTCTTAGAGAAGATTGCTTTATTTCATCTCAGGATTGTGCCCTCGCAATTAACGGAATTCAATAAAAACATCCTGTATAGTAATAAAATATTGTTTATTATTCGTTTTAATCATCTACCGAAAACCTTGAGCAGAACATTAATTACTGACAAAGTTCTAGTAAACTCATAGCATAACGTAGGATTCCATTGTGTTTTTTGCATTCCGAATTGTGTGCAACAAATTGCCACTTTTGTCATAAATAATAATTGCCCGGGACAGCCACTGGTGTTACTTCCTTTTGTCTGTGTCTTTGTGACATTGGCACCTCGGCTTCTGTTAGATGGTAAAAACATGACCCATTTTTGAGTCTTTGTTTTGAGCCCATTATCAGATGGGGCGAGTATTGTTCTACAGGCAGACTTCATTTCAGTTAAAGAAACAAATGAAATCGGCATGGGAAAGCAAAACTTTATATTCCAGATTTACGTATGCTTAATATCCAGTTTGAAATTTTTGCATCAGATCCAAAACGTACTAAATGCATACATTTCTATTGTGCTCAGTCTGTTTACAGCCAATTTTGCAGACCGCATTCAGCAGCATTATTTTCTAACGAGCCTCACAAATCAGTGTCAGCGAAACATAATGTATGGCGATGACTAATAGAGTCACCTCAACACGACAGGTCCCGCCGTCCTAATAAACGAGTCGATACAGCGACAACGACAGCGACAACAAGCCATTACACTGTTTAAAACGATAAGGTACTAAGAACGTACGACGCTGATACGTTCTTACATCGTTTTCATTTTAATTGGACTCCTAGCCGCCGCGCAGCACCGTGAAATCGCCAACAACACACACAAAGCGCTTAACTACATTTAACTCCCTAACAATCAAACAACAGAACAATGCTAAAAACAAATGAACACAATGCCAACAATGGTTCGAATTCTTTAAGACGTTCTCAGTAAGTGACACAATGACGGATGCCTTTGACTAACGACATCGCCGCTTTGTGGCTCGTTTATGGCACCCACGCGACACCATAATGGCATTAGTTCCACTGTTTTGGCAACAGTGATTCCTGGCAAACGTCTCAGTTCTTCGAACGAGAGAAACTAGACTGGGTTAGATAAAAAACTCAACGCGTGCCGGGGTTGATTCTGTTTTAATTAGCTTCTAGTAAAAAACGTGAGCAGACTCCTTTGCTCTCTCTATCTTTTCAAACTATGATATAAAAGTTGGTACTTAGTAATATATGAGTATACCAATGAATTACCTGTTGCCTCTTTAGTTCTCATGTAATATTTTATTTGGACAGGAATATCAGTTCATTTTCATAAAAAAAAATCCTTCTGAACCATGTGAACGCGACTGCAGACTCTATTTAGTTGTTTAAAATACTCGTAGCAGATTCCTTGCTCAAAAATTCAGGGTTTTAGTTTACTATAATGAATTTAAGAAAACTATCACAGCTAAGAAGACATAACTAGTTAACGAGTAGTAGCCGATCTTAAGAAATGTAGCTGGAAAAGCAAACAACACACCACACCCCACAATTCCCATTGATTAGATACTTACATAACGTTGTTAGTTGTGTCAAACACATAGTAAGTATAAGTTCGTGAACTTTAAGTCCTCGTAATGGTGTGCAACTACGGAACATTGCGCGTGATCCGAGCCGCACTTGGCCGTTTTTAAATTAAAGTTACTCTGAAGAACCAGGAAAGGTGGTTTAGAATTTTTAACAGCACGGATTGAGTATTGCAAATTCGTTTAAAATATTTTAAATCCAAGTAGATATTTCCTTTCACCCCTAAAATATTCCGCGTTGTAACGAATAAATATACCCGTCCATCATTACGACCGAAGCGACCAGTCAGACCGATAATTTGCTTGCAAAATTTTCACGTACGTTAAAGCGGCATTTTTATCGACGCACGGCTTGTGATGTGGACATTAAAATACGGTGGCGGGTGTAATTTTACAGCCCTAGTGTAAAAAGGACATATTTTAGGTTACGGTATGGTGACATGTGACGTTGTTGATCAGTGTTGCGTCCGAGCTGCACTCGTTAACCCGGGCCTCCGAATGTTTGTCGGGTGACAGCGACGCATGTCGAAAATACTTAGTGGGGCTGCGCCTCATTATAATCCCAGCCCTCCCGCCCTCCGAGGTCGCTCGGCCGATATATTAACACGTCCGTACGCTGACTATGGATACGTGATTTAGTTTTATTATGCTTTCGAAGCTACGATACATCTGTCCAAAGTATTTTAAGTTGCAAAGACGCAACGAATCTTCGATCCAGTAATCATTGAATCCACGATCTTCGTCTGTGTGGCATTCTTACAGTGCGTAGTCAAGACGATAGACCTGATGCAATTCATTGATGCGCCAAAATCTTTACCACAGCTCTCCATTTACGACACTTGCAAGTACATATATATTTTATTTTTAATTGCCGAAAAGCTTCATTATCATTCTTCTTCTCATTTGGTGGCCACTTACAGGAAAAAGAAGCATCTGTCGTCCACCGGCTCGATGGGTTGGCGACATTTAAAACACCGCGGGTAACAACTGGATGAGACTAGCGCGAAACTGGAGTTAGTGGCATACTCGAGGAGAGACCAATGCTCAGCAGTAGGCAATTACATGCTGAAAATGATGATGACATGTTTTGTTGTGTGTTGTTCGGCATTAATTGTCATTGGCATTCTGATGAAGAACTCCCGAAGAGTTCGAAATATGTTGCACGAATTGACATTTAATACGTGAATTTAAACCGATAGGGTAGCATAGTTTTAAACATAACTCAAGTTTAAATTCATGTAATGTTTACTGTCGTATCCATAGTACATTACCGAAATCAGTGAGTGTTAAGAGAGCGGCAGAGAGCGGTGTGCCATTGTTATAATTTTCAATAAGGGGCGCGATCGAGGGGTATCGATCCACACTACAGGGGCCCACGCAGGGGCACCGTCGGGGGTACGTCTCCGGTGCATCCCGGTCTGTGGTGTGCATCCAACTATAAATATCCGTGGGTGCCATACTCAGTGGCAAAAAAGAGTGATTTGAAGGATCTTTGGATAATGTGTCGCTAAAACATAAGAAAACACTTACGAAGAGAGACTAGCCTGATCTGATCCATCTGACCAAGTCATCGCACGTGACTTTACGACTCCTGTCTTACTTGCACTGTGCGAATGAGAATGCTACATTTTCTTGTCTCGCGTCGCGTCGCGGTATCAGTTGTACAACCCCAGCGAGAAATAGCTTCTTGTATTCTACAATTTCTCGTTGTCGATTACCAAGCTACGAAATGCAAGTAGCAGCCGACCATGCTAGACGACTTACGTAATAATCTGCCGGTAGGAATTGTACTAAGCTACCATATTTGCATATTTGTTATTGTAATATAACTGATTTGGACCACGAAAAGTTATATTCATATACTTATATGTTTGAACTACGTATTTATTATTTAATAAAAGGATATCTATCATAGTCTGCATACTAACTTAGCACAAAGGGGTACAAAACTAATGCCAAACGCACTTAAGATAATAATTCCAAAAATAATCACATACCTACCTTACACAAAACAATTTCGTTAAGACAAATTGATCTCATCTCAGGGGCGTTAATACCCAAAGCTTACTTAATTTGCTTTGTGACGTCAGTAATTACTCTGCAATATGCCGCGGCACCAACTGCTCGAACAACGTGCGTGTACCCAGCCACCCGGGGCGCAGGATTCTATTAAAATCCAAACAATGCCAACTTCCCCAACTAATATCTGGACTAAATCCCTAATAAGTATGCCATTGTGTGAGAGGGACGTGGCCAAAGCGACAAAGAACACGTTATAGCGATCTCTAGCTTGCATTAGAACTACACGACTGAACAACCTTTACCCAGACAATCTAATTTGACCTTTGAAACGTTTTACCTAAAGTGCAAATTCGGCTGTCGTCGTTTTGGTAGTTAGAGCATTGTTGTTCAAAGCTTGTTGGGAGCTGTACACGCGGGAGTGTGGTGAGCGTCTGGCCATGGAGGCTCACCGAACTTGCCACACTCCCCTACCAAACTAGATTTGCAGTCCGGTTATAATACCAAGGCGGCCATTCATTACATTCACGCTACTGTTTGGTTTAAAGTTTTTAGTTTCGTGACAGTTTTAATTTGATATTGGATTATGTAAGATGAGATGAAGCACGCGATCGGGAGAAAAGGGCAGCTGCCTGGTGTCGATTTTTTTATGCGTTAAAGTAGGTTTTTTTTATTGTTAATAAATATTTCAATCGCTTTGTTATTAAGTCTGAAATGAAGTCATAGCTAAATAAATATTTAAACTAAATGAAACTAAGAAAAATCCACAGTAACTTCGCAATATTGTACTATAATTTAAGAATCTTTAAGTCTTATACATTTAACAGACTACAATAATTGACTTGTATAATTATCTATCTCGACTATAATGTGATTCCCTTCCGGAAAGTCCTGAGCCATATTTATTTATTTGAGCATTTTAATACGACAACATATAATGTGTATTTCCTTTTAGGCATTTTGTATGCTGATATTTTCATTAAAAATGTACCATTGATAGATAGATACTACCTACCTACCTTATACCTATACCACTGTAATTGAGTGTACAGGCAGTGATTTCTATAGCCCATTTTACATGCTGATTTTTTCATAAAAAATATACAATTGAATTATTGTCTACTCATTATTTAGATATTACTGTGATTTCACCACGTTTTAAAAATCGTAGGCAGTGATTTCTATACCATCGTCCGCCTTCTACGTAGGAATCAGGACCTCAATGTAAGTAGGAAGCGTTAAGATGATACAAGTATATGATTTAAAGGTGGTTCAGTACTCAGTACGTATGAGTTTTTCTCTAAACAACAATTGTCAATATTTCATTTTTTTAAGCGGGCTTTTTTCCAATGAAATTAAATAAAGGAAAAAAATGGAATATAACCACATTTTTGAATTCTCGTAAATATCACAATATAAATTCCTTTCAATTGACTATGTGTCATTTTAAGTGATTGTATATTGTGAAGTAAATAAATCTATCTATCTAAATCTGTCCCAATTTCATATTAAAAAATAAATTTCCAAAGTTGCTCATTCTAAAAGAGAGTAAGCAAGTAAAAGTAAGGCGACACAGCGCAAAAAATCATGCAGAAGCACTATTATTAAGGCGGATTTACTAAAGCAAATGTACTGTTTGCTGTTCTTTTTGTGCGTTGTGATTGTCACAATTCAGCCTTATGACTTATGACGGTAGTAGGCTTTCGTCACACTTTCGTGAATTTCTTAAAATCTAATTAAAATTAAATAATAAAATAAATAAATATTAGGGGATATTTTTTTTACACAAATCGAACTAGTCCCATAGTAAGCTCAATAAAGGCTTGTGTTATAGGTACTAGACGACGATATATTTAATAGATATATACGTAAATACATAGAAAACATCCAAGTCTCAGGAACAAATGTTTCTGCTCATCACAGAAAGAAATGCCCCTACCAGGATTCGAACCCGGGACCTCTAGCTTCGGAGGCAGTATCACTACCAACTAGGCTAAACAGGCCGACAAAAAAGCTGCTTAGCTATAAAAAACATAATTATTTTTGGGTTCCAAGTAACCAATAAAATATTCATTTCATTTCATTTCATTTTTTGTTAACAGATTACCGAAATGAGTTAAGATTTCATACTAGTTGGAAATTTGAAATGTTATCAAAAGTGTCCCGCGCCCGAGTCAGTGATAAAGTGTAGTATCAATAAAGCTAAGTACATATGTCCACATGGTCCGACGGCGATACACAATAAACTGTGCCCACGCCAATAACTTGCTTTTAGGTAGATTTGCTGACGTAAAATAAGTGTCCTTAGAGTTAAAAAATATTAAGTTTTTTTGATGAAACCAACGTATCTACAGTGAGCATGAGTTTTTCGCCACTTACAACAATTGCCAATCAAAGTGTCCCGCGCCAGAATCAGTGCCAAAGTGTAGTGTCAACAAAGCTAAGTGTTTTCCGTGCACCGCGTCTTTGTGGGGAGCACACGGGATCTGACTGATGATACCAAAAATTACGTACGTGATTTTCATTGGACAATATTATTATGCTTTCCATGCATCTTTGCGAATTTCTATTTGGCCCTTTGATTGACTTGTACAGTAGAGAATGCCTTATAGCATTAAGTCCATGCTTTGTACTTTTGTGATTTGTGCAATAAGATAGATAGAAAGTAAGTAGAGGAATTTCCTGAGACGCGGTTGTGGAATGAGCTCCATATTGCTAAGGTTTTCCCACGAGACTACGGTAGGTTTTACTCGTAGAGGACGCATGTGACACCCCTGGTGCTGCACGCGTCCATAGGTGACCGTCCACGGCAAAAAGTACCTTATGGCGGTTTTTAGTTTCAGAGATATTAAATGTTTCGTAAAAATGGGTAAAAATGCTGTTTATATTTTTAATAGCTTATCAAGAAATATAACATGCAAGAATTCTTTACCTGTTTTTATTTTCCGTATAAATGAGTTTAAAGTCACTTAATTATGGTTTTCAAGTTTAGTAGAAAAGGTACTTTATGGCGATTATAAGTTTAAAATTATGCTTAGCTCTTGTATTTTGTATTCCTACCGACGCCGACGTCTGTATAGGTATACTTTGAGTTCGCCGCCATGCATCTGTACTACTCGCACTAAAACTTTACTCATCGTCCCTTCTCTGTCACCGCCGTGCCTCGCATGTCGGTCGGTCGGTCGAGGCGGCTAGGGAGGGTCAGTGTTCGTCAGTTCTTGCGTTCACCCGGTTGTTTTCTACGCGTGTTCGTTTGTGTTCTACGCGTGTTTATTATAGTTCAGTTAAAAAAAATTCCGAAAAGCTCAAGTAAGTACGGTAAAAGACGTCTGTGAAGCAGCTGTAACTGCATGTCGAAAAACCAATTCGATTATTTCTGTGATGGTCGGGAACGAGTCTGGTGATACTATACATGTAAAAACCTATGACTGGGTAATTTTTTTTAAATCAAGGAGTCCATCTACTGTGCCAAAATTATTGTCATACAGTCATTTTAAAACGGACCAAATGTCAATTGGACAAGTTTTATGTAAAAAGTCTTCCGCTACTGAAACTTGTGCTCAGCACGTTGTCTTTAACGATACATTTGTGAATGATGAAATGCCTGAAGTTATTCAACCGCAAGGCCTTTCCTACGAGAGACAAAAGTATCTATTTCAAAAAATTTGGCAATTCGTACCATCTGAATCCCAAGACATACTTTGCCCAACTCCCCAGCTAGCAGTATCTAAAGATAATGATCCCTTAGAAAGCCTTCTCGAATTACTACCTAGTCAGCCTCAGCCTAGTACCAGTAGTATTCAGCAGTTGCCAATCATAAAACGCAAAAAGCCTACATGCTCATATTGTGGTGAAGAGGGTCACAGAAACCAAGTTCGCGGGGGTGTATTTTTCTGTAAAAAAAGGCGTTTAGAGCAAGCCGATCACTAAAATTACTAAACTTAGCCATAAGGCACCTTTTCTTTACATAAGACCAAATTTTAGTTTTAAGTAGATTACGAAAAAGAACTGATCTTAATTATTTGTGATAATTTAGTATAAGAAAATAATAAAAGTAAACATGAATGAAAAGGGTTTCTAGGATGTAAATTATCTTAATTTATCTAATATATGTATTGATGTGTTTCCATAAGGTACCTTTTCATAAATGTATGGAACGAAGACTATTATTGTGATGTAACTTTAAGTGACTTAAAAAGATAGGATTAATGATTGATAACGAAGTTAATAGTTATATTTGATGTTAATGAACAGATTTTGTTGATTTATGCAAAAAAAAATGTTTCATTGTTACATTAGAACTCAATTATGTTATGTTTGTGATTTTGCATGAAAATCAAAAATAAAAGAATTTTGACTACTAATTTTCGTTTTTCTTGTTTATATTTTGTTAATAACTTGTCTTATAATAGATACATATAAAATATTGACTATCTACACCTAACATTGAGAAAATATAACACAACATCATATCCTTGAAATAAATCATCAGTCATATTTTATTGTCCGATTGTACAAGATTCAATTTGCAATTCTAAGACTTGCGGTATATATTTTGATGGACAGAAGCCCAATTAACCAGATTTCCTAGTCCACTATGTAACTTACATCAGTAACATAGTTTTTTAGAGACCTAAACTTAAACAGTCAGTTTCTAAAACTTTGCATATTTACAGTACATTTTTCAAAAAATCATATCTCCGTAACTATAATTCTTAGGGCAATAATCTATTTTGATATCGATAGCTTAACAATTGCAGATTATTAAATTGCCCGTAACTCCATACTGACCATAAAGTACTTTTTACCGTGGACTGTCACAATTAGGCTTCAGTGACCGCTTACTATCAGGCGGGCCGTTATACGCATGTTTGCCACCGACGTGGTAAATAAAAAGAAGTTTTAATAAATGACTAAATAAGCACAATTAGGTTTTCAATAAACTTTACAACACCGGTTTGAAGGGGCAGTTAGATCTCAACAACATACTTAATTTTTTTCTGTGCTTTATTAGCTATTACGTAACACGTTTTGACCTAGGTACTAAAACCCTCTCAGAAATATGACCAAAAACACCTACCCCAAAATCTCCCGTTAAGTATTAACTAAATGACAAATTATAGACACTTTAAGCAATTTAACACACAGTCATATTATTAAACTTAAGCTATCACATTGCAGCCGCAGTAAAAGATCATTATGCACAACAAAAAATCTACAATATTTAATTCGCGCAATATTTTGATTTGGCAATTGTCATGTACCCGGTGTTAGATGACGGCAGTGCCACAGGGGCGAGACAATAGCGGCTAACTACCCCTTTCTTCCGAGGGAGGCGCGGGCTTAACCAAGCATACACTGCGTTTTGGGGTAGCCAGTGTGGGGACACTCGCGTACACTAGTATTAGGATTGCTTTGATTTTAAACCATTAATATTTATAAGTCGTTTATAAAATAAGAAATTTTTAAGGTTTATGATACCGCCAAAGACGTCGGACGGCAATCACTGAAATATAAATGTGTATCTTTTCTCACTTCATCTGTATTAAGCCGTATAAACACGCTAATTGCGGGTAACTGAGTTAAAATGAGTTTAATCGATCTATCAAAACGCGAAATATACTCGTAGTACCTACAACTTTCATGCAAGTCTTGTATTTGTGCAAAGAAGGCTTTAGGTTTGTATCACAAGCAAAGTTTCTTGCTGGCTGTTTGTCCAATATACATACAATACTTAAAATTGACATCGTTCATTAACAAATTTATTTATTTATTTATTTATATTGACGACGCTTGTAATCTTTTTCTTCTTCATGGCTTTTATCACATTTTATTTGGGGTCAGCCCTCCTAGTATGTTTGCGCCACATTACATGGTTGTGGGTTGTCTCTGGTGCTGCGTTGACAGTTTTCAGGTCGTTTTTGATGGTCTGTGTCAAGGTTACCGGCAGTCGTCCAGGGCCTCTTTTTCCCTCCTCCATAGAGAGGACATATTTGGTCATGTGATTATCCTCGAGTCTCATGAAATTTCCATACCAGTGCAAACGGGCTTCTCTCATTTTGTCAGAGATACAAGCAACCTTACAGGTACCGCGGATATATCTTATTATTCTATTATTATTGTTATTATATCCAAACATGTGACTCCTCCGGACCATTGACGACGCTTGTAATGAAAACTGTTATTAGGTTGGACCATGTAACAGGAGTAAAAAATTAAACGCTCCATTATTGAGCGAGCCAGCAATTATTTCCAAGTAGTCTCAATTAAAAAAAGGGTTTTTTGCTTTATTTTGTTTTTCATGAAAAATAGTTAACGTGTATTTTTAGGGTTCCGTACCCAAAGGGTAAAAACGGGACCCTATTACAAACTGACTTCGCTGTCCGTCCGTGCGTCCGTCTGTCATCAGGCTGTATCTCAAGAACCGTAATAGCTAGACAGTTGAAATTTTCACAGATTGTGTATTTCTGTTGCCCCTATAACAACAAATACTAAAAACGAAATAATAATAATAATTAAGGGGGACTCCCATACAAAAAACGTGATATTTTAGCCCTTTTTCATGGCTACCACTCGCCGAGCTAGATCTCAAGAACCATAATAGACAGTTGAAATTTGCACAGATTATGTATTTTTATTGTGTCTACAACAGCAAATACTAAAATCAATATAATAATAATAATTAAGGGGGGCTCCCATACCACAAAGTAGTTGTTGGCGTTTCTTTTCTGGTACGGAACCCTTCGTGCGCGAGTCCGACTCGCACTTGGCCGGTTTTTTTTTTACTCTTCTGGAGTGATATTAATATTACTATTAATTTTACTTGACATTACCCCAAAAACTGCAGTGACTCTCAAGATTCATTACTTGGAGGTCATTACTTTAGACCAAAATTTCTCCGAATAAAATAATAATAATTCGGACACAAGGAGTTACTGCATATGCTCTAAGAAAGCGTCCTTTTAAATATTCGTTCTTGTTGCAGGACCTACCTTGTATATTACAAGAAACATGTTTACTTCTGTATTACTTATTGTTATACCTAGTGCAACTCACTAGAACCCTTGCGCAGCTAGCTCTACCGATAACTCTTACAAGGTTTTCTAACACCGCTGTGCTCGACAGTCCCCAAAACTACTAATGCTGGGGTCCCGCAGTGCCACAATGCGCGACCGGATCGGCAAATTGAAATGTTTTATTTGGCCCCGGGGCTTGCGTTACTGGATAATACCGACTTTTAAATTGATAACCGACTACGCCTCATATGACAAATCTTTATTTGGGGGACTGCGTTCGCGTGTTTCGCTGGGCTGCAGTTTGAACAAAAATGGTTTGATCATTCATTTCAATTTCCAACAAGGATTACTTACATTAGATACTTCGAAATGATAAAAATTAAGCATATTCTAGTACACTATTAAATACCTACAATAATATACAAATGTCACGAAATGTTAAGACTAGTGGCTCTGTGAGCTGTAGACATTGCAAAAAAAAGTTTTTTGCCATGTCTCTCTCGAAATCCAGTAACTGGCTCGACAAAATATTATATATAATTATCGAACCTTCTCACAAAATTTCACGAGAATCAGTTGGGAAATGCTACCTGTACAGGAGAACATCCGGACAGACATACGAAAGAATTTTTGTCGAAAGCTGAAACGGAGATGCTTCGCTCGCTTGGCCAATAAGGGAAACTATTCCATATGGTAATGTTGTTATTAGCACTCTATCCCAAAATACTACAATTTGAACTCTAGACGCAACGCAAAAGCGGGGTGTTATAAGTTTAACATGTGTATCTGTGTCTCCGTGTATCTGTGTATATGTGTGTCTGTCTGTGGCACCGTAGCTCTTTAACGTATGAACCGATATGAGTGCGGCTTTTTATTTGAAAGCAGGTTTTCTAGCGATGATTAAACTGTTTTTAAAAATCTGTTCAACCTTTTTTGAAATATTAAACTTTGGAATGAAAATGTCCGGGGTATTAAAACTTTTCTAAATTGGTTATTTATCCGAGTATATGATAGCAAATTGGCGTTCCAGATTAGCAGTTTGACATTATGATCTCGGTCTCGGTCGGCTCCGGTTGGTTGCCGCCGGCTCTGCCGCTGCCGTTTGGACACGAAGTCCAGCTTCTGTATGGAGGGTTCAAATTCCTTTAACTATGGTGGCGCGCGCGCCGACTCCGGCCGTTTGGTGTGAATCGTCCATTACTCAAAACTCAAAATCCATAATATGTGTATCGCAGTATATTTATTATATTTTCTCATCGACATTTATTCATTTAAACTTTCATAAACACAACAGTTTTACAAAAAAGCAAAAAAATATGATTAAGTAGATATTAAGTAGTTAAGAAAAAATCTTTAAATGAATTCTTAACGCATTTTCTCATACACAATTGATCCTTAATTCCAATTTATTGCAAACGTTTTTAATGAATTCATATCATCATTTTCGTGAAGAATCCTTTCCTGTTTAACCCTAATTTAGTCAAACGCCACTGAACATTATCTGGTTAGTTTTAACCATGCCGTTTAAAACACCTTTTAAAATTATACCCTTTAGATTTATTTGTTGCCATCCGACCATGACCCCTGTCAATGATATTTTAAAGGCGTTTTTTCGATGCATGTACTTAAAAAAAAATATTAGAATGTGGTGATTGTATTATTATCTTGTCTCATTTACATACGTGTACAATGGTGAACACGCGTCATAAATATGTATACACTTTTAGTAATGTTACTTAGAAATAAGGTGCAAAAAGAATACCTACTTAAGGTACATGTATTTGACATCGACCGCACTCTAAATTACCCGGGTATGTCCTAAAACTACGACCAAGACCACCGGGGAATGGGCAGCAGCATTCCTAGAGTGCGGTGGAGATACTGCGATCGCCAACCCGCATGCCAAGCGTGGCGATTATGGCATTTACCCCCCATGAAATTGGGGGAGGCCTATGTCCAGCAGTGGACGTCCTAGGGCTGATATGGTGGTGGTGGTGGCACTCTAAATTATTTGCATGTTAATACTGACACCATTGTTTATTAGGGTAGCCCTGCCATCCAATTACTACTATACAGTTACTACTATAGGTTATTGAAAATAATTACGGTTTAGGTATGCGGTTTAAAATGCGGTGCCGTGCATATGCACCTCACTACTTAGGCTATTTCAAAACGATTATTTATTTATTTATATATTTATTTCTTAAAAATGTTTACATGGCCTTACAGTTAACCCAATGCGCCATGAAACTTAAGCTTATAAAATATCTATTTAGGCGACGAAACCGCGTGGCCCCCGTTGCATCGTCGTCTCCGGTGTAGGATTCGGTAGGTTGCCCCGGAACCGTCGAAATACGACACCCTTCGGCCAGAAGTCAGCACACGCGATAACGGTATCCATGCGAAATAATATTTTAAGACCTGGAAGTATAGGCACTTATTAACATTATTTGGTATCTGCAATTTAAACATTTACATACTAATTTTCTAATTCAGCACGCAATGTACTTGTATGTTCTCGCACAATGTATGTAGTTATTAATCCATTTCACTGTTTGATTTTCTCTATAAAATGGTAATATGTGCTTCATTATATTCCTGCTCGAGAAAACTTTAAAAAATAGTCGGGCACTACACTGTCATTAAGGGTAATTGTAGTCATTTTTAACAGACTTTAAAACAGGAGGAGGTTCTCAATTTTGCTGTATTTTTTTTTATGTTTGTTACCTCAGAACATTCGATTGGGCGAACCAATTTTGATGATTCTTTTTGAAAATTGATGCTTCCCGTGCGATTTCATTTCAATTAGGTCCAATTCTGACAATGGCATCCATGAGAAAACCATATAAGTCTTTCCATTAAGTATGTGCACGAAAAATGGACGAATAACTCGGTTGAAGTCTTTTTTTTTGTTAAAATGTTCGATTATTCGATATAACTACTAACAATGCTCAAAACTACCATTAGTTAAAAAATAAGTTCGTCTCCATTAGAAGACGCACACTGTTTCCTAGTGAGAGTAACTAGAAACAACCGTATATTATTTGGTCACAATATCGCCCTTTTTATACGAGCAACTTATTTACATGCGGCGGTGCTATTGCCAGGAACCATTTGCATGTTTTGTGATGTTTGTTTATGCCACCAGCTTACCCGGAATGTTTATTATGATTGATGGCCCATAGACTGTAAAGCCGCATTTCGCACTTCAATAAACAGTGGGAAAACATTGCAGTCCTGCCAATGTGTCAGAAATCTGAAACTCAAACGTCGTCACATAATGAATTTCATTTTAAACATGTTTTAAATCGGTAGTTCTGTTATAGTATATTACGATACAAGTGCAGAGAACAGGAAATTCGCAACGAGTGGTGATAAATGAAAACGCGACCGAAGGGAGTGTTTTAAATCGACACGAGTTGCGAATTACCTGTTCGCACGTGTATCGTACAACGTTTTACAGTACATATGGCTCTAAGTTTCGACATATGCACGTAATCTGCTTATTACCGCACTCGTGCGGCAAGGTAGCACCATATGTACTGTAAAAATATTTTTGACGTTGGACAATGTGAAGAAAACCCTCGTTTTCTACCGCCGCCTCCGACCCGGTCGCGCCGAGAGGCCGAGTGGTCAGGGCACAAGCACGCAGTGCTTAGAACGCCCCGACCGCGGCCAGCGCTCATGATTAAGGACCGCGTAGCGGTCCGAAACATGTTGAGCGATATTCGGCTTTAAAGACGTGAGTGACCCCGTTTCATAATATTTAATATGTACACAGTAGTTTAATACATGAAATTTGCCAATCGATACGTTAGATCCGCCTCTACACTGTCTTCCCAGCGATACCTGGGCCGGCCGGCCCAGTATGCTCTTCTGACGGCTCGATCCTCCCCCATTCTCAGTAGATAACCGAACCAGCGGAGTCTGTATGCTTTGAAGAGCGAAGGCACAGACCTCAAAAATAAGTACTTACTTACTAGGCTGGCTCGATGACCCGAAGAGGATCTCGGCCTCCGACACAAGAGAACGCCACTCTTGTCTATTCTGCGCCACCTCACGCCATTTGGATTCTCCGAGGTTGGCCAGATCTTTGAGGGCCTCGTCTATTCGGCGGTATCTGGGACGACCTCTCGGACGTTTTCCATTGGGCCGACCCACATAAGCTCTCTTCACTGATGATGATTGTCTCTCATCTTCTCCAGATGGCTGAGCCAGTGAACTAAGTAGCCTCCTAAAATATTTGGGATTATGTATCCGAACGGAGTACATGGTATGTCATCTTTTTTAGGGTTCCGTCCCAAAAGAGTACAAAAAGAATCGTTATTTGTGCGACTCTGTCCGTCTGTACATCTGTTAAATCGCTAATTATATCGCGAACTACTTATGCTATCGATTTGAAATATGTAATATGTATCAACAAAGCTAACCCGTGTATAAGGAAATATTGTTCCATATCTTAGGTATAAGTAGGATATGTATGTGAGACATTCTTAACAAACAAAACTATCTGAACATATTTATTTTTAAAATTAATCGAACCGCAACCGTTTACGAATTGTATGCATTGCATTCAGATGAGCTCGTTCCACGTAAAACACAAAATATAATTAACAATCATTTTTCACACAAGCATACAATATGAGCTTACATCAACGCACCGAAACCGACGTTGATATTAATATCACTTAATATGCAACAAATTAATAAACGTAAAAATACCGTAAAAACTCCGACATTGCGTCCTTAATAAATAGTACGAGGGCCGGCGGTCGATTTCACAGTCATTACGGTAGCGCGTAGTGGGCAGCGCGTCGGCCATATTTTTGAACCCTGCGTGACGGTACCGCGCGTCGATCGCGCTGCTCCTATTATCGCAATGATATCGCGATCAATCGAACTGGGATGGGGAGGGGGGGCAGGCGCAAATAAATGTATCTGCCGGGCGGCGGGCGGATAAATACGCAAATAATACGAAACTACAAAAATCAAAACCCATCCGCCACTCGAGTTCGGTGGTATTGACGGGATGTTTACTCTACATCATTGCTAATTAAAAAAACAATATCGTTCATCCACCTTTCTATTTCATTATTTCCGAAAAATTAATTAATTTACCGGAATATGTATGTTTTTTGCTCACCACTATGCATTGAATAATATGTGAATACAGAGGAAACGTTCTTTAAATAATTAAGAAAATTTACAATAAAATGTAAGTTAGCGTGAATAATAGTATAGCTGACACATGTGCTTTATCAAGCTTAATAAAATTCTTTATTAGATCATTTCATTATGTATTTCTTTCTTGGCTTGTATGGTGAAGTGCAAATAAAATGGTCACACTTTCTATCAAATTTCCTTACAAACTGACCCGTTTTAATTGCTCCGGAGTGCATATTAGTCCTTGAAGCAGAGCCACGTATTCGGTCAAGTCGCGCCCCGCGAGGCCATTATCAAGGCTATAGCTATTTGCTCCGAAAAACAAACTCTGGCGGGATGTGCGGGGCCCGTGGGAGGCACACAATGCAGCCAACTGTGCGTTCACAACGCCCTCCCGCAACAACGAAACGACACAACCACGTCCGGCCCTCATACTAACTTAAGCCTATACAGTTGCCACAGCCTGACCACCCCTCCAACATTTGCATTCAGCGCGTATGCAGCTGCAAACGTATCGGCTTTGATTTTGACTGTTGCGAAATATGCCAGTATGAGTTGATGTGCATTTTTAATAACATTAATGAATTCGCACGTTTCGCGCGAGGTGTTAGAATTTTAACACTTTTTTAGAAATCAAAATGTGTTACTGATCTGACGGCACTTCGGTATTCATTTTAGCTTAGATAGAAAATTGGCATATATTAAAAATATTTAAGTTACTTTTAGATATAGAATGAATTATATATTTTTTTATTGAATAATAGCTTTAATAAGTATAAGTATGTCTAGGAAATTATTAGGTAAGTACCTACATCAATCGGTATTGTAACATCAAGAGTTTAGAATCTTTGTAAAACTGACCAGAATTTTATATAGGCAGGTATATAAGATTGGTTGTTTTCGAGAATTGGCCTATTTGTTATATTGGAAAATTGACCGATTGACCTAAACACTAACCTATTTGTCAAAAAGATTTTTTTATTTCAAACGGATGTTCTCAATGCACCGTACAGAAACCAAATATTTATGTGAGTATAAACACTAGTTTATGCTCTCTTACTCCTCTTTATTTTAACACAAATATATCTATCAGTCTAACTGGGCAGATTCAGCAGCGTTGTGATAAATGTGGTCCACTCCAGCGAACCCATGAGCATTCCATTAATACGAGCCCTGGGCTGTAGCCAAAACGCTTCAATTGACCTCTTCTCTAACCAGCGTAAGCTAGACCTATGTTTACACGTTATTATAATGAATCCTGGCGTCAAAATAGACTAGGGCTGAGCGGTGAGGCGAGGTGTACTAAATTGTGAATACAATAGCATATTGTTATTTTGAATAACATTGTTTTGTGTAAATACGATATACGGATTGCAAACGTTATTTCCGCATCGCCAAAATATAGCATTCGAAATTTGTATGTATCGTGATTTCTATAGAAGGAAAATAATCTTAGATAAGTTAGAATCTTGCCTAAATTTTGGAAGACGCGAGGAGGACCAAACCTAGGGATTCAGTAAATCATAAGCTACTGTTTCATACCACTATCAGCGAGATAGTTCTTTTTTTGGTGATGAAAACAAAAATGTATCAATATTTACGACATGCATGGTCACTCTATAATTAGAATACCCCATCCAGTACCGTCATCGCTTTATTTGTGATATTGATATCATGTCATGTGTCAAATGCATCATAATTTTTAAGAAAAAAAACCGACTTCAATGGGAGAGGCCGGTGAAAGATTATTATACTTAGATGGTGCACTCTTAGATTCCATACAATAAAATAAAAATGGCTAAAAATATGTTTATAATGGTAGAAGACTAAGTACCCTCAATTCCTCATGGAATCCTCCATCAGAACTCAAGCTTGACGAAATGTGTCCTGAAAACCTAGCTTGCTTGACAAACAAAACGAAGAGAACAAATCGCCAAACATGAACTACGCGTCGTTGAAGAGTTCCGTTCTGATCATCATCAGCAGTTCCACTTAATCAAATGTCACTTTTTTGAATGAAAATGCTTGATTAGTTCATGAAAATACTAAAATCACTATTTGTGTGTCTTTCACATTTGAGGAGTTCCCTCGATTCCTAATGGATCCCATCATCAGAACTCGAGCATGACAAAAAATAATCGTGAAAATAAAACTTGCTTAACAAACACAGCTAGAAGGACAAATCGCCATACGTGAACTTTTCGTCGTTGAAGAGTTCTGTTCGGATCATCATCAGCAGTTCCACTTCATCAAATGTCACATTTTTGGATGAAAATGCTAGACTTGTTGATAAAAACATTTAAGTCACTATATGTTTGCCTTTAAGATTTGAGGAATTACCTCAATTCCTCATGAATCCCATCATCAGAACTGCGTTTTGACAAAAACGGGACCAATTTGGATATATATACTTACAATCAAAAAAAGAATTTTCCAAATCGGTCAAGAAATGACGAAGTTATGGAGTAACAAACATTAAAAAAAAACATACAACCGAATTGATAACCTCCTCCTTTGAAATCTTGAAGTCGGTTAAAAAGATGGAGCGGCGTGACAGCTATCTACTTAGAGAACCACCGTAGCCGTTCCGACACAATCGTAACTAAATAAATACACGCCAACACTAACGCAAAATTTTTAGAAAGAAAATTACCTCAAACTAGATCAATTTACCGCCTAAATTCCAATGCCCAAAAATGTCAGGTAAGTCTTTGCTTTATCAATACAGGGGCTAAAAATTGGAAAGCTTTTGAGGCATAAAAATTATATGCAATTAGTATTGATACATGCTTTCCTTCTTGCATTATTACATAGCCAAGCGTGTGTGAGCGAGATGCACTTTGGACAGAAATTGGTGTGGTATCCTGGTTTGCAAAATCGAGACCGCGGTCAAATACTCTTGACATTTGATTGCGTTCGAAGCCAAAGGTCTTATGTTACTATGAATGTCTGTGGTGGCACACCTATTTAGAAGTGAGAATTAGAATTTGGAAAGAAATAGGGGTGAGATTTCTAAAGTGGTCCATATTATATTTTTTATTGTTAGTAGACACAAAATGAAGTCCAAAAATTCAGCTGAATTTTTTTTATTACTTGTCGTTTTTTAGAAATATTTTTTTGAATATGTGTTTTGACATACCACGAGTTTGGTTGGATTAATAGAGTTTGTGCCTTATTCTGCCACAACAAAAAAAAATACGTGGAGTTGACAGCTGGCACTGACAGTTGGCAGTTGTCAAATATAGCCGTCACATCTACGAGTTTGTACGCTGTGCTTCCTAATTTCTACTGTTCTCGAGTTTTTACCATCGAATTCTGCCTGACCCTGGATTTTGTAGTACCCGCATCTCACGACTAACACCGCATTGATATTTTACGGAAATAAAAACGACGACTTGTGCACGTATTTTTGCACAACGATACTTCTGCCCTCGACGACTCTTGCGCTGCCCTACTGCTTACTTGCTAAACCTAACTTAGCAAAGAAAATGAGTTCCTCAAAAGACTTTGTACGAGCAGACTCCGGAAATTTGCCAGACATGGACATGGTGGTTATTTTATTATGGAATATTTAAGGACATATAACACCAAATGCTTTGTTAGAGCGAAAGTTGTTCCTATCCTAAACACAAGAACACCAAAAAATATTACCTATCTCGTAACAGTGCATATAAATGAAATAGAAAGCACCATAATAGATACATAATTTGATGATGTCCAGCACAAGCAGGAATTTTTAATGATATGTCTTACTTGTTACTTAGTTCTTCGAACTGGCAACTTATCCACCCCTTTATGCAGATTAGTGTCACATTTGTATACTATATCACTAAAACAGTTAAAATTCATGTGTGAACTATCACTCCGGCTGACATATGTGGACAAATTTAATATGTGGAGCCTCGCCTGATGGCATGACAAATGATTATATCATTGAGATTAAATGTCCAAGCACTGCAAAAGCCCTGAAATCATATGTAGTTGATAACAAAATACAAGAAAAGTTTAAAGCTCAGTGCCATATTCAGATGTTAGTAAGTGGTTTTAAAAAGTGTGCATTTTGTGTTTGAATTTGAACAAAAAAAATTCAAATCCTATGGCTGACGTTCGACTCTGCTTATGCTAACAGCTTAATGATGAAATCGGAAATATTTTGGAAGAATATATAAAAATTTTGCAAAATGCAAAGTCTTAAGAGTCCGCAGTAAGCTCAGTTCTCCATACAAACATAATCTCGCTCTCATTTTAAAATGGCATGCTCGAATAGTTTGAAACTTTAAATACACAAGGGGATCCGGTATATCTAGGTAAGGAATTAGTTTTTGTTGCTTGAAATTATAATGGAGAAAAAATATAGTGATTATTAAGGTTTTCATACAAGATCAAAAGAAAATAAAAAAAACTTGCTGTTTTTTTTTCCATTCCAATTTCTAGCAACAGAAACTAATTCCTTACCTAGATATACCGGATTGTGTATATAAAGTTTCAAATTATTCGAGCATGCCATTTTAAAATGAGAGTGTAACTATGTTTGTATGGAGAACTGAGCTTACTGCGGACTCTTAAGAGTTAGCGGATCCCATTGTGTATACAAAGTTTTATGTTATTTCAGCATGGCGTTTTAAAATGAAAACGAAACTACGTTTGTATGGAGAATCGAGTTCAATCAAGCGTATGGGGGACTCTTAACAGGTTTTCCATATGTTATTGGACTTATAAAACTGCAAACATCCAATTTTTAATGTATATAATTAATAATTATGCAGGGTGATTCATTCCATGTGCATGAAGTACTGTCAGGAACTGTAAATATGTGTTTTATTACCACTAAACACTCAATACTAACGAAAGTGAATAGTTGTGTATGAAATTCAATACAAGTTTATGTACTTAATTATTTTCTATGTTCTTAAGTATATTAAGTTCTCTGTGACATTGCATAATGTGTCTAAACTAAATAAACTGCCAACTAATTTTTATATGTTATTTGGATTTTCTGACACACATGTATTTAGATCATTGATAATGATATACATATATTTCAAATAAATTGGAGTCCAAAGCCCTGTTTGATTGATTATCTACTTATTTTATGGGTATAGAGACCTGCCCTGCTAGTATAGCTTATACCGTCACGTTTTATGTGACGTTTCAGTACATTTTGGCCGTATAACGTGACGGTATAAGCTATCATACTAGCCGGGCTGTTGTTAAGGTTTTAAGGCAATGTCCAGCACTCTACTGTAATAAAACAAGACAGAAAATCATTCTAGCTTTATTGAATTGTCCTGCAAGTTCACCAAAGCACAAGCAATGATAACACTATTATCTAAATACCGCATGTGGCTGTGGTTTGTTACTGAATGAGGCTTAAAAAACCGGAATTCCCTCACTCTTCGTATTAAACGCTCTCCATGAATGCGCAGACTGGCAATCACTTGACCAAGCAATACTTCTTTTTTGTTGGGAGTTTCTTTTGATGAGACACTTGGAGGGCGAAGGAGCTTCAACTTTCTTTCCTGTAAATGTGCTTCTATTCCTTTAAAGCCCCGGTCGGAAAAAACAACAGCCCCTGGAGGAAGACGGTTAGTGAGTAAGTAGTAAGTTAAGTTGGGATTATCCCTTCTATATTTTTTGCACGATGATACAAAATATCTCATTTCATGTGCGTAATACTTTCTATCGTGAACTATTGCATTGGAAGTGCTACTTGTACTAGCCATTGTATTACACAAGTGAGAACAGCGGTCGTCGAGGGCAGAAGTATCGTTGTCCAAAAATACTTGCACAAGTCGTCGTGAAGGCATCCGATTCCGTAAAATAGCAATGCGGTGGTCGTCGTGAGATGCAGGTACTACAAAATCTAGGGTCAGGCAGAATTCGATGGTAAAAACTCGAGAACAGTAGAAATTAGGAAGCACAGCGTACAAACTCGTAGATGTGACGGCTATATTTGACAACTGCCAACTGTCAGTGTCAGCTGTCAACTCCACGTATTTTTTTGTTGTGTCAGACTAAGGCACAAACTCTATTAATCCAACCAAACTCGTGGTATGTCAAAACACATATTCAAAAAAATATTTCTAAAAAACCACAAGTAATAAAAAAATATCAGCTGCAGTTTTGGACTTCATTTTGTGTCTACTAACAATAAAAAATATAATATGGACCACTTTAGAAAACTTAAGGTACCCAATATAAATACGTTGGGTAAAACCTGTCTAAAACGGAAAGCGAGTCAAATAGATTTTCGTAATTTTGAAAGAATTTTGACGTTGTAGATCATAGATCGCAGTTTTCCATTGCTTTAAATGACTTGTTATGTTATGCAGAGTATGTCGTTGGCAACGATCTAGTTAAATATTCGAATAAGTGTCTCGAAGTTAAGGTAGGAAGCGATTCACTTTACGTTACGATCAATCGAGAAGCAGAATTTGAAAAAGAGAAAACTTTACAATTAGCACTATTAAGTAGCAAATAACTTTAGTAACAAATCCTTTTATTTATTAATCCATTTCTATAGTATTTATTTGTTCTGTGGTCAAATGTCATCATGAGTCTGGTTTCTTTTGAAACATCGTATCTCACTAAATGTGGCAATTTACTTTTTTTTATAATCAAAGCGCTGTCACATGTTTTATCTTTTAGATGTTGTAGGGAGACCATAATTATAGAGAATAATACTATTACATAGCAAATAAAAAATATAATAAAAGCGTTCGGTCAGCCCCAAAGCCACACAAACAGTACGGTCAAGGGAAAAAATATGGATGCATACAACTTAATCAAAAAGTTGTCCAATGGCTTTTATGTCGGTGAATTTAGGCTTCGGTATATATGTAGTTGAGAGCATAATATGTATACATTTGGACCTTATTTCAATGGAATACGGTGAAAAAATATAAACATATGTGTGACTTTTTGACTGTACATATTTATTAGAAGTTTAATTCGATACATGTTTTGCACTGACTGTTCACATAGCCGAAAAACACTCGCAAAAGGAAAACTAAATACAATATGTGAGTTAAAAAAACAGTGACTGGGAAGAGTATTTGATTGTTTCACGATATCAGACTAAACTACCACTTTTATTCACTGAGTCTAAACTCTTAACCACCACCAAAATGCACAGTAGTTCCCTGTTAATCTTCCACGTTCCTAACAAAAATTCATCAGACAAGCAACAAACTTTTCGCATCAAAAAATTCCCGAGAAGCATTACGCGATGTTCCCTCGTATTTGTATAGATATCCGTGCAGGGGAAGCCTATCATTTTTATTCTATTGTCGCCATGGAAAAATCCCGATCGCGGTCAAAATAGGTAGGAGAGCAAGTTTGAAAAGCCAGGGCCAGGATACATATTTTATAAGTTCGCTTCGATTGTTCCGGTGGCGGTTTTGGTTTTTTTCGTACTCGTATCGCGGCCCGCGCTCGTTGATGTACCATCGACACATGCCGTATTTTTTCTTCTATTTTTGAAATGCGGTTCGAGTGTTTGTTATAGAGTAACAAGTCTTTATGAAGTTTGAAATCGGAACGGTTTTTTTGCTGGTTGAATTTGTCGATAGTTTTCAGGCAGTGCAGTTCAAGATGTTTGTAGTTGAAATTAAAAGGCTAGGGGTAATCTGGGTCATCATCATCAAATTTAAGAGCCACGCTCGTGTCGGTGGCGTAAATGCTATTCTTCCCTATCTTTCGCTAGTCTCTTGACTTCCGGATACGACGTGACACCGACTTTCTCCTTTACATGGTTCAAATAAGTTAATCTAGGTCTTCCTCTGTCCCTTTTTTAGGGTTCCGTAGTCAACCAGGAACCCTTATAGTTTCGCCATGTCCGTCTATCTGTCCGTTTGTCTGTCCGTCTGTCTGTCCGAGGCTTTGCTTCAACCCTATGGTGTGGCCCGTTCTTGGATAGGTCTTTCAAAATGAGTAGAGGTCTTCATTAAACATTTTTTGGTAAAGTAAATCACTTTCACTTTCGGAAATAATCATTCTAAAAGAAAAAAAAAATGTGTGTGATATGATCGTTACGCAGTTTTTGAGTTATCGTAAAAAGTCTTTAATTCTTAGGAAAAGACGTATGAAACGCTGCGAAGGTATTTCATTTTGCTTGTTATTGATTTTTTTTATTGAATTCATTGGGTAACTACGGAACCCTACACTGAGATCGATTTTTTCCGATTAAAATTGGATCCTGAGTAAAATTGAAATATTTAATTTATCTTAATTAACACTTATATAAGTACACATTCGCTATAAGTGTAGGAGTTTCTCCTAGTGGTTAACTGGTCTGGTGGGATTGTGCTGAGGGAGCACAATGTAAACACTTCAAATATTTTTGTCAAACTGAGTTATTTGACGTCTTGTCTATTTATATACTTCACCCATCGACAATACATAAGGGCCGTAACCCACTCTATTAACTAAAGTGTTGTATGCATATTTTTCAACAATAAGTATTTCATTCAACCAAACCTGATGTTGCCAGTTGTACTCATACAGAGAATCTTTGATAAATCAAAATGCAGCTATAAAAAGCAAAAAAAAAAGAATGGAAATAATTCTCTCGAAAATTAAGAGTTGTCATAGAGTAAATGTAGACAAAGGTGTCCAAAATGTATGAACTACGATCTCTGAAAGTCTTTGTAGACCGCCTGTCAAAAAGCCTGTGTAACGTGGAAAACATTAAACTAAAAAGAATATTACGATAAAAATCTCATATCATATTGACACTTCAGGCGACATGTTTCAAATTGTATCCCTGTATCTCTACTTATATCGCTCGTAGCGACAATTAATACGTGAGTTTAATATTATTTAATATTATAACTTTTATTTTAATATTAAACATGTCTTGTATCGGAGATACAACTGTAAAGTATATTAAGTGGATACTTCTTACGTTGCCTACCTTTATATTAACGCCCCAAAATAGAATAACCATCAATGCAAAATCATTCCAAGTGGCTGCAGACCCATCGATTTTTTTGCTATTTTCAAAATGTCCAAAAGACTGACTCGGCAAAAAATCTGTATAATTAACAAACCTGCTCACAAAATTTCACGAGAATCGATTGAAAAATGCGACCTGTAGAGAAGAACAGCCGAAAGCATATTTGCTGAAGCTTAAATGGAGACCTTCGTTTTACTCGGTCTATTGCGCTTTAGTATTTGGTTGTTAATCATCAATACCATCCCTTTTATTTTATCGCCATCTAGCGCTAGTAACGGAACTAAAATTGGAAATATTAAGGCAGCTAACTCATACGTAAGCTGCCAACGAAGAAGAAAACCCCTCAAAATCACTTACTCGGTCACCTCGTGTCACTTGCGAGGGAGCGAGACAAGATTTTAGCGACGGCCTATAATAAGTAATTCAAATGTATGCTTGAAATGCGAAGTGAAGTAAATCTATGTGACAGCCGGCATCCATAACACACGATCTTGATGTCTGGAGCGGCGGCGCGGCGCAAAAACGCGGCTTTGTGCACTGGCCATTAATTAAGGAGTTGTCACCACGGCCTCGGCGATATTGGTGCGGTTTTTAAGGAAGTAGGTCTGTGTTTCCGAAATGTTTTTTTTTTATATGGCAGTTGACGGTGAAATCGTTGACTCTGTCATAAGACTGGTTTTGAGTTAGAAATGCTAAACAGGAAATAATTTACAGGTAAGTAGACTGTACTTTTATGTAAACTTGTTAAATAAAGGTACAGTTGGGGTACGAAAACCTTCGTCAGTTATTAAATTAATTCCTTTATAAAGTCATAGACTCTTAGTACCTACCTTTTGAAACCAAAGTACTAAGTATCCAAGTGCAGCATGTAAAAATTATACTTACTTGATATATAACAATGATGAAAATGATATACACCTCTAAGCTAAGTATATCTAGTGTCATATCAAAATCAAACCGTTTTAATGACCTTGTTTAATACACAACTTCATACGAGTTCCAATCAAATATAATCTATTTGTTGTGTTTGTTAGTGTCCATTTTTTCTCTTGTAATTTTTGTGACCAATAATAACTCTGCCTCGTATTTAATTTGATAATGCCGAGGAATTTAATGACCCATGAAAGAGCTGCAATTATTGCAGATCATGAAGCTGGCTAATAACATTAGCAATAGGTATATCATTTACCTATTTGTTGACTTGTCGCTATCAGTCCATTAGCAGTTATTGCAAACGTCAATACAATATTTTTGTTTCGTTAGCAGCACTATATGAGATAATTGTATATCTTCAATTACTAATTTGACCGGTGTCGTACTTGCCTAAATATAACATATATTACGTAGGTATATTAGTAAAGTGCTACTCAAAAAAGTTTTTCTCGAGATTTTTTTTTTATTATTTAATAATTTATGAAGGAATCCGGTTATCGGTAGGCTCGAAAAAAAGCCACTCGCTCTCTCAAAATCCGCGTTTATCTCTGACTAGGTAAGTACTTATATAAACTAAACTGTTAGTGAGCCATCACAAATTCTATTACACACCGTTGATTTCATTTAACAATCAATTCATCGCATACTAAGCTCAGCCACACAGCTCAAACCAATTCATTACAATTCAAAGCTATATTTGATGACATTCTATTCAGTGGGTGTTAAAACTAAGCACGCGTTTGTACCAACTTATCACCAACTTACTAAGCCTTTAATATGTCACCATAAGGTCTATAATCGCATGATTTCAGGTCGGTATTAGTGGTTCACCTATAAACAAAGAGTGAGTTAAGAGCTGTCAAATCCTTGCGCCCATTGCTTGGCTCACGAGCCTGGCAGATGTATTGCTCCGAGTGACCTATTCGGATAGTTCAGAATGGACAATGTAGTTAAATAATTGAGTATAGTAAGCCATACGACCACTGTGGCTTAGTTGGTAGTGACCCCGCCTACGAAGCCGGAGGTCCCGGGTTCGAATCCCGGTCAGGGCATTATTTGTGTGATGATGAGCACGAATATTTTATTCCTGAGTCTTGAATGTTTTCTGTATTTATGTATGTATTTATCTATAAGTCTGTTTATCGTCGTCTAATACCCATAGTACAAGGTTTGCTTAGTTTGGGACTAGGTCGATTTGTATGAGATTGGCTCCCAATATTTATTTTATTTTATTTATTGTATATTAACACGTACTCATTATAAATTCAAACCTAGGCTTGGTTATCTACCTATTAGTCGCGGAAGTGTATGTAAGCGTTCCCGTGGTCCCACCATAAACAGCGAGAAGGACACCGTGCGGGTTTAGGCGGTAGTCCGGGCGGTTTCCGGGAGTCCGTCATACCCGTCCTAGCTCCCCGGCCAGGCGGGATGCGTAAAGATATTTCCCAACGAAAAAAGGCTTGGTTACTCATGTACTACCTTAAATATCAAACACTAGAGTGTACATCCAATGGAACGGAATGTTATGACCCATATTTTTTTGCTTCAAATTCAAGAACAAAAAATACCCTGAATCCGTTTCGTAAATTGAAAATGTTTTGTTCAATACCTATGTATGTACTTATATTGTATACAGTTCTGATGTTCGCAGAATACTTCACAAAAACTGTATCATACAATGGACATGAACACAGACTCGGAAATCCATTTTATAACGCATTGTTAAAATTATATTTGCTCTTTATTTGTAAAAAGAAATGGATCATTCGTAAGAAACAAAGTGAACTTAAAATTCGAATATTAAACGTATTGTAACACATTAAATTTCTGTTAAATCTATGATATTTAATTCGAATCAAACACATATCTCCCAAGTATTTAACTTTAAGCCCGATTCGAGGATCAAAATGTTCTTACGTCCACGGGAATATCTCCAAAGATCACAGAGATAAAAACCATGTCATCTTTTAATTTTTTGACGCTACATATTACGTCTAGCTAGCCCGGATAACCTGTAACAAATTAGCTATCCATTTACTGTTCATATTGTCAATGTAAGTTTATTGAATCGTCAAAATGGCATAAATACATTTTCTACCGTATAGGAAAGTAGGTACTCGTAAATAGTATGGCAAAACTAAACAACGGTAAATCAAAACGATTTGAGACCCCCCTATTTTACCTTATCTTAGATTTAATTAGTAACTTTAAGAACATTCTCGTTACATGGGTTCCGGAAGGACGGGAAGGGTCCGAATAGGAGCACCGGACGCATTGTGTCTAGTGCCATTGACTTTTGTCGCTTGAATGACGTGGTCGACGACTGGCATTTGTAAAGGCCACTCTTCACTGTTTGTAGTTCAATGAAAGATTTGTCTGCGTCCCGAGTGGCTGCCGGTGGTGACATGTGTGAAAAAGTCTATTCATATATGACACGGGCGGTCCGTTTTGGAAATCTGTATGATTTAGAGTTTTATTTTATATCTGTCTCGAAAGACTATGGAACTCGGCTTTACTTATACAGTCTTGCATTTTTATTTTCATTCGATTCTCTGAACCAAGATTAAATGCGAACATGCACATACAGCATCCAATGGCAGTGCACACACCTTTTACCGGCAGCGATCGACGTAAAAGCGCCTCATCAAATGTCCATCTCCCGGTGTACGCCTTTGCCTCGTTGCGCCGGGCGCCGCAAAAAGAACAAGAGTACGTGCTGACCCGATCATTAAATAGATTGATGGCACCTGGGTGGAAGGCTTGAGCGATAAATAGTGGCGATTCGGGTAATCCTGCCGGCGGCCGGCTGGCTGCCGATGGGCGGCATCCATTCTCTTTATTGCACCGTGCTTTATGCAGGCCAGCCTCTCCGCCTTGACGCTGCACCGAGGCGCACCTGACTTATTGCAGCGACGCGCCGCTTCGCTGGCCCTTAGTCAGCCTAAATCCATTTATAGCCTGGAGGTCTATCTATCTAGACTATTCTCATTCCAAAACGGTACCAACACTATACGTGCTCTCGTTTCCATTAGTGTCTGAACGACCGTGCAACACATTGAGATCATAGGGGAAAGCGAAATGTCGTGTCAGCTTGATCTGTTCTGCAAGCACCGCATTTATTTGACATCTCCATTGCCATCCCTTATCGAGTATTATTAATTAGTCCGCAGTTTCTTGAAGTCTGTCGCTCTTAACGTTTTACAATCAATTATGGCCCAAAAAGCTTATCTGTTTTATGGTTTTTGACAAAAAAACTATGGCGTCTGGGCAAAACAATGGCAAATTAGCGATGACGGTTAAAAATGACGCGTTGGTAGGCAGTAAACGGGCGCGCCCGGGCGGCGCCACGGGAATTAATGACCTTACGATTGGATGCTTCACTTCGCACCATTTTATTAGGATGCTGACGGTTTGCGGTGTTTGTTAAAGCGGTTTATTGATAAAATTAGTTTTAATGGGCAGAAATGGCAGAGTTCTGAACAGAATTGGTATTAAAACTATATCACTAAAACAGTTCGAGCTCACGTATAAACTGTCACTCCGGGTGACATGTTTCGAACTGTTCGGGAGTTCTTCCTCAGGCATTTCAGGACCTGTATTGAGATGTATACTACATTGTGAGTGATTTTTTTTTGTCACTTGGCAAGGATTGTTATTAGCAAACGCGACTTAATATATATTCGCCTTTTTTGAGGTTACCCGACGTTTCGTATGTGTTACGACATTCTTCGTCGCGAGCTGGCAAAGAAACTCAAATAAGTAAAACAAATGTATTTGTACGCAATCAAATCCCGCTTACTGATAATAATGAAGCAAGTGAAAACCGTGCAAATTTTAATCAATATCATTAAAAAGTATCGTACGTATGGGATCATCGCTTCAAGAGCGGTTAAAGCGTCACTTAAAACTTAGGCATGTTATTGGTTAGTTTGAGTAATAATGATGTCTCACTTTAATTTTTATTAAACCTTATGAAAGAGTAGCAATGGCCTTTGGCCGGCCTACCTCAATAAACGGGGCCTTGTCGCGGGGCCTGAACAAACTAACTGCTCAAACGTCACGCGTGTTCATTGTCTAACGATACGATATACCTTCACAATAAATTAGATATCATAAATTCATATACTTTGTTACATATTACTTAAAAGTACTCCAACAATATGTGTTTCTTATTGTGAATTCAAATTGAATTTTTAATCGCAGGTGCGTTAAGTAAGGAGTAGTAATTTTGTATAGGCAAAGCAATAACATCTACTAACGAAAATTCTAAATTTCAAAGTAGTATTTGAATCTGTCTAGCCAACGGAGTTTAAGTAATTCGGATCAATCAAGCTTCCTTTATTAAGTTCCCTCTTACAACGCCTTAGGGAGGCGTACCTACAGAGACATCCACCTAGAGGACTCATGCATGTGATCGCGCGATGTCCTTTTGCTGGTTTGATCCTTACAACTTACAACCCAACTAAAGATTTAAGAAGAAAGAGAAAAAAGTGTACTTTTATTTTTAATTTTTTTTATATTTTTATATATGAGTACTTAGCTTTTGTAATTTAATAATAATTCACGCAGCCGTATTTTTGTTTTACTCTGGATAGGATAGCGCTTGCCTACAAATCACCTGATGCTAACCGATATTGTGGTCTAGGATAAGGTCTAGGTACTTACAAGAGCCCAAACTTGTATGTTTCGAAAATGTTTAGTTTTTTTTTCACAACAAGTAAATGCATGTGATAAAGTAGTAAATTTTTGGAATCAGCTCATCAAACCCTTTTATTTGATACCCCACCCTTACGAATATTTTTTTGAAATGCCATGCAAAAAAAAGATAACTTCATAACTCCACCCCATTATATAAAATCGAGATGCCTCCCCTTCTTAAATCTTTACTTGTAAGGAACAATCCAGCAAAAGGAGATCGCTCGATTACCAAACGCTGTATATCGGGTCCGATGTCGTGTGGATCTGCAACTATTCAATTATTCTGTGGTATACGTACCTATACACGACTGATCTGGCCGAGTCTTACGGATATTACCATCCGGCTTAAAAATCGGTGCAATGGAAACTCAGTCCAAGGCGGGCAGTGGGCGGGCGGCGCAGTTCCGGTCAAGTCGCGGGCGGCGCTCGGTTTCCGCTCGCCCAATTTGGCCACATTCAACGCGGGGCCAAGACGTTCTATCTTACCCCATCTTACCCCACCTGCCCCACCCCGAGCTTGAGACGTAGGTATGTTACCCGTGTTTTTATCATCAAGGAAGTTTCTTTGAAGGGATAAATTGGTTTGCTTCGTTTGTTACTATTTACTTTTTTGTGGGCAGTGGTTTGTTGGTGTTTATTTGGGTGAATGTAAAAATAAGTTAAATATCCTTTGTGCATTCAAAGCCATAAATATACATATGTATTAACGTTGTAAAAATGACACAAATATTCGTACGTTTAACATTAAAGACATGTTCGCATAATGTTGTCGAAAAGTTTGGATATTTTCGATGGAGATTTAGCATTTTTGCAGACCGAGCTAAAAGTTTCAAATTACCTGCATTAGCTATCTTATTATGTACTAATCTCTAATCTAATTATGTACTTTACCTGAGCACTACTATTTTGATCAAACTTCGATAATAGAACTAAGTTATTGTAATTCAACAACATTCAGCAACAAAATTATAAGAGTACTTTTAATACATCTGAAGGGATCGGACTTTATTAGTTATTGTAGATTGTAGATTTTATATATAGCAATTATATTTTTGTGGTTCCTTTATAGCACCGTCAGGTAATTTCTATTGGTGGTTCACCTACGATGTAACCACATGTGTTAGGGCAATTTGTTAGGGTCCCTCTCGGGGACCCACATAAGAAGCTAGGGAAGAAAAAAAAACAAAAAAAAACTTTATTAGTACTTGTTATTAAAATCCTTAAAATTCAGAGATCTTGCCTAGTAGGTATTAAAAAAAATCTTTATGAAACATAAATATTGGCGGACAATCTTACCTAAATCGACCAAGTCCCAAACTAAGCAAAGCTTGTACTATAGGTACTAGATAGACGACGATATACATACTCGTACGGTATATTAATCTTAAATACATAAAAAACATCCAAGACTCATAAACAAATATTCGTGTTCATCACACAAATAAATGCCCTGACCGGGATTCGAACCCGGGACATCTGGCTTCGTAGCTGCCTACGAAGCCAGAGGTCACTACCAACTAAGCCAAAGTTGTCGGCAGTGGCCGTGGTTTTATTTAACGAGCATTAAATATAAAATAATATATAATAATGGTTAAAGTAGAAGGCTAATTAGAACATGATCTGTATAAACCCGGTGGCAATTAAAGGAATCTTCGCTCCAACCCTTCGCAGAGGGATTTTCATTCCTAGTGGCGGAGTGGTCCATCCAAAGCTATCGTTTTAGGCGGCTTTACCTTGTAGTTGATTACTTGCCGTGTCAAGCGTACGCTAGATAGATCTACTGTCATTTTTAGTTTGGTAAATGACATTTTCTCAAACGTGCTCGGTAACGGTCGAATTTTTGTTTGCTGTCAAAATATCATTGCATCATCAGGAGCGACTACGTCGCCAACTGTTTTTGCAGTATATTTAGAAGACAATATAAACACATTACAAGTAATACAATACAACTTAGATGTGATACCAAAAATCTTTATTGGTAAACGACATGTACTAACAAAATGGATCGTTGTTATCTGTAATAAAATAAAATTGAAATTGAAAAGGGCTCCACTCAGCAATGCAGTTGACACAGTACTGCCGCCTGCGCTGATTTTCTGTGGATCCAGTAAGGTGTGCGGGACAGCATACCGCAAACTGCGGGACTCGTGTTAGGGTCTATACCTATAAATACATAAATGAACAAATAAAATTAGTATAGATAATTTTTAAGATCAATATGAGTTAATTAGTTTATAAGAACGATATTGAAGATTTATTGTGTTATTTCCTTACATTGTTTGAGAAAAGCATTATACTTGAACTCTTAACCTTGGTGGAAACCGGGATTGCCTCCTTCGGTCTCTTTGTCAGGCCTCGGACATAATGAGTCTGGTAAACCTCAACTAGATACTTTTTTTTAAATTGTATTTTGGTTTATCAATGTTCCAAACCACTTCCTCAGTATTAAGCGTCGCGTAACGATGTCCAAAAGCGTTTTTAATCTTAGTCCGTTTTAATGTTCTTTTAAAGCTGGCCACACAATATACGGAAGGGGTCCCATGAAATCCACACGACGGCCACTGGTCTCATTAAGCGTCTGGGGGCATACCCTCGCGTTTTTGTAAAAAGAGGCTTAATTAGGACTCATGCGGCTTCCCTACCCCTGTAACTTTTAATAAATGTTCGAGGAGCGCTCTTAACATGCCGTGCGTGTGTTTTATGGGTATGTATGGGATAGGGTTGAGCGGGGTTGATTTTGGTGCCGATCGGCCACCGTTTTGTTTTGAATTATTTGTGTGAAAACACAAGGCTGTTGAATTGTATCCATGAAAGCTGAGTTTCAAAGTGTTTATGTTGCTCGTGACATCTGTCGTTCAGACTGTATGTAAAAAAGTATATAATGTCTCGTTTGTTGTTGTGATAATTTCTGTTAAAAATATTTTTCATCCCACGTCCGTGGAAAACAAGCGTACGGCCCGCCTGATGGTAAGCGGTCACCGCAGCCTATGGACACCTGCAACTTCAGGGGTGTCACATGCGCGTTGTCGGCCCTGTAAAAATGTATACACTCCTTTCTTGAAGAAACCCATACTGTAGTTGCTGTTGATTCATTGATATAAATTGTAGACTATACACGAAATACAAGGTTCTCTTTTCGGTAACAGCTCCCCATATAACATAATCCCTACTACGTCAGACAGCAAAATTAAAGGACAACATTTAGGAAGTACATTATTTTGGAGAAGTTTATTAAAAATCTGATAAATCTCAATTTTAGGTTTTATATATATTATATCTCGTGAACTTGTTTTTTGAGCTATTAAATTCAAGCCCGTTTCACAATATGAGGTTGCTGTCACTTAATATTGACTCCCGTCAGTGCGCGAATACTCAACCGATCGAATAGACCAATCATATTAAATAAATAAAATGATAACATTATTCGAGAAAAAAAAATCGTAATCAAGGTATCTGTGATCACCAGATCACTTCCCATTACGAACGCGTGCGCACGCTACAAGTCCTCGTGGGAAGGTATTAAATATCTCGAGCCACTGCACACTGCTCAATGAACCCTCAGATCAAACGTCCGATATCTTCTCCACCAATACATGTTGACCCCCTTCCCCGCACCTGATCCGAATAAAACATATACAAGAATTAGTTTCACTGGATCACCGTAAGCTGGTTTTATTACGCCACACCTTATTATAGCAATGCCGTAAGTGAGTATGCAGTTCACTGTCACTTACGATCATTTAGTTCTGTAACTGGGATATTAATAAAGCGATGCGCCCACTTATCAGCGCCATCTGTGAGCCGGCGGCACAATGACGGATCATCCCATAATGCGGACGGGAAAAAACAGTTCATTGTAAGCGTTTTTGTCTGTCCCAGCATGTTATTGTTGTGTTCTTTAATTTTATGGGGCTTTTTAAGCAAATGATACGGTTTTATCTTTCACATCTGCGATGGTAGATTTTGAGTACCTGTAAGCTGAGGGACAGATTTGCCGAAAGATAGGTAACGTATGCGCTTCCGTTAGATAATGGTTTATTTTATGTAAATGGTCTCATATTTTACTGTTTCAGCTCATATGTCAACGACGAAGATGTTTATCGTCGGTGTTTTACTAAAAATAGTCGGAAGCTACGAAATGCTACGACGCGACGCAGGCGTAGCAGTGTCGTAGCGGAGATATACAACGGGATACGGGTTCTACGGTTTTTTTTTATACATAACTAACTGTAAATTTTAGTCTATAGTAATAACATTTGTACAAAATTTATTCAATAATTTTTTTTTGTATTTGTAAACATAGTTGATAGCAGATCAGTCAGATACTCGTATGAGTTAGTTATAGATAAATTTTTGACATCTCGTACCGTCACTGATTTTGTTATCTAAGCAATCAACCCCACGAGGAGGTATATTTCCCCGTTTTTCAAAAGTGATAGGGTAAATTTCCTATTGCTGGCCACCCCCTGACAACTGGCCACTTCGCAAAAATATGTATGCACAAAGCAGAGCATTAAATGCTAGTTCTGCAATTTTATTGACTACTAAAGTGACTATTATTATTTATTAAGGGTCGGCAATATAGAGTGACTAATATTATTTATCAAGAGTCAGCAATACGCATGTAACACCCTTGGAGTTGGAGACGTCCCATAGGTTTACCGCTTACCATCAGGCGGGCCGTACGCTTGTTTGCCACTGACGTGTAATAAAACAAAAACTTACACGAAACTTTATACGTCACACTCCCGCCGGTTTTTTAACTTCGCTGAGCTTTAAAAGCGGCGAGCTAGCCCCAAATAAATCCCCCCGATATAGGGACGAGAAATGAACACTGATAGTTGCTGGGTTAGATTGCGGCCACCGGTTTTATTTTATTTTCATTTCCACAGTCACTCGCTTCAAAATCCCGCTCCAAATCCCGACTGGTACACGCTTTTCACCTTTACTTGTATACAGTACGTATTGCATGATGTACATAGATAACTGACTATGAAAGGACCTTATTGCAAGGAAAGACTAATGGTTGTTGCTGATGTTTGTATTCATCTTAAAAATTCGGATAACTTACTAATGTTCTTTCTTGAAAAGTAGAAAAAGATCGAATCAGAATCATGAGCTTGGTGCTCAAGCATAAAAAGATAGAGGCTTAAGAAAATAATGCTACAACGTAATGTTGTGTGAAATGGAGCCGAATCAATTACTACCTGGTCACTATATCTGTGCACTTCACCACGTGACGTCATATAGGCGCTCTGCGTACTGTTGTACGGGCGTTCGCTTTCCGTAGATGTGCACAAATATTGCGACCGGCTAGTTGATTTTGTAAGTACATAAGTTTCAAGCGTACGTAAGGCAGATCTAAATGTACTTTTTTGTATGATAACTGCTAGCCCTTTTATTTATTTTATTCAGAAACCAACAGTCTTTTATAGTTGTAAGTAACAAAAGATCATACTTAAATTCTAGACTTACAGCAACAACGATGAATAATCGTTCTTGCTTACAGTTTCCTTAATTAGAGTATTTCACATTATTGTAATGTACAAGTAAGGAAAATACATTCTCAGAGTTGTATGGTCTCAAAAAAAAGGTAAACAAGAAGAAGTATATAGCGCCACAACAGATTAATGATGTGCTTACAAGTTAAAGATAAAAAACTTAATTTAAAACGTACTTATGTATGATCATTATGTACCAGTGCTAATACAATATTTTTTTATCAAAATATGTGAGTACTTTATTATAATTATAATCTACACATCACTCATCTTTTGGCTACACTCCGAGGGATAGAGGTGGCAAAACATTGGCAAAACAAAATTTAGTTTAACTTATTTGATCCCACAGGAGAAAGAAGAAGTTTAAAAAATTTCATTTTAAAAGACAGACAGAAAGTACATTTATTAACATACACATACATATTACAAATTGTATGTTAATGGAAAAAAAACGACTCTAAAATGGGCCCCGGTTAGCATACTCATAGCCAATGCCACGGCAAGCGTCGACGTTGGTTTTTATACGATTTACATAAACTTCACGTAAGTTTGAAAACGTTACACTAATTACCAGAAGTGGACTTGTGGAGCAAAATTTTTGTCCTTTGTATGGTGGACAGGTAACGGGTTAAGGGACGGTTCAGACGTTTGTTAAGACATTATTTTTCTAAAATACATTAAAAATATGTTTATATATTTACATAAATATTTAATTATAATAACTAATAACCCCACTGGTCTAACAAAAACGCAACATCGCTCCCTGCTCAAACATTAACACAATCCCATAACCCATGCGTACAATATTCTCTGACAAACAAAGATAAATCCTCCATTTTACGTTCGTTGTCCCAAATTATGCCATCAAATGGCACCTCCGGTGCCCCGACAGCCGTTTGAGTGAGACTTCATACAATTTCCATACAAATCGGTTCGCCACGGTCGCCGCTCACGTCGCACCTCGTAAATTTTGATTTTAATATGTAACTCGCCCCTGTCGCGGGAATTATCAATTTGTTGTGTGACTAATACAAATACAGGAGATGTGTCCCCATCAGAACTGTATAAGGACATTTTGATAAATAAATAATAATAAATAAATATTGGGAGACAATCTTACACAAATCGACCTAGTCCCAAACTAAGCAAAGCTTGTACTATTGGGTACTAGACGACGATATACATATAGATAAATACATACTTAAATACATAGAAAACCTCCAAGACCCAGGATCAAATAACCGTGGTAATTGCACAAATAATGGCCTGGCCGGGATTCGAACCCGGGACCTCTAGTTTCGGAGGCAGTGTCACTACCAACTAGGCTAAACAGGCCGACATATAAAGGACATACTTGTTGCTGCCCGCGACTTTGTACGCGTATAAATTATAGCCTAAATATGTCCCATTCTGATGTCTAAGTTACATAGCTGAGTGTGTTTTTGAAGTGGATACCTCAAGCTTTTAATTTTACTTCCATTACTAACACTAGATGGCGCTAAAATAAAGTGACGGTATCGGTGATTGTTCTCAATAATGAATGGCAAGTAGAGTTGTAATTTAAATTTCAATAAAATAATCAACTTAATTCTAAAGCATAATACTACGTTACTCCTTAAATAATACAAAGTTACTTTCGCAGAAATAGACGGCAAATAAAAGTGTAAGTTTATCAGTTACAAGTTAACCATAATGTACTTTTTATGTTTGGGTTTATTTTACATTGAGATTATTCGATTTAGTGATGAAAATAAATAGGTAGCAACGTAAGAAGTATCCACTTATTATAATTTACGATTGTATTCCCGATATAACGCGCTACTTTTTAATATATTTATATTTAGGTCTTTTTTTTTTTTAATACAATGTAAGTTCACAGCATACAATCATACCAAAGCACTTACACGATAAATTATGAGTATTATTACATATAAAGGAAAAAAAAAAAAAAAACATATCAAAGAATAAATTGTCAAACAGAGAACATTAAAAATATACAAATTACAAAATGCATTAAAAGATAAAGGAATTACAAATAAAATAAATAATTATTAGTTAAAATTGTCAAGAAACTGCTTGGCAATACGGCATAATTGGGTGAAGCGATCAGCAAATATATCAGCCTCCTCGTGCTGAGTGAGCATTAGGTACAACAAAGATATTGCGCGCGCGGTAGGAGCGTGTCGAGCGTGGCACGTGCGAGCGGACACACGCTGCAGCAGGCCCGGCCGGCGGCGCGGCGCCATCGCCACGCAATCCAAATCCTGGGGAACCCTCGTCGGAACCACCAACCCTATCCTTTCCAGTACAGCCGGGCTGTCAACCCTGTGATGGACAACAGACAGATAGTGGACTAACAACAACAACTTCCTCCTCATCCGAAGCGTGTCCAGCCCAACCATCCCGGAGACAAACAATGAAGGGTACAGGTATGGATAATACCCGTAGGCTTTGCAGTACAACCAGCGGGCGAATTTGCGTTGTACTCTTTCTACCAACAGGGAGTATTTATCTTCGTAAGGATCCCAAATGACAGCCGCATACTCCAACCTACTACGGACATAGGCACTGTACAGAACCATAGCGACTCCGACATGAAACTGTTTCGACGCCCTCATGACAAAACCTAAGGTTTTGCTAGCCTGTTTGCAAATATTCGATACGTGTTTATGAAAATCAAGTTTACTATCTAAAACTAAACCTAGGTCACGGACTTCGTTGACTCTTTCCATACAAGCGACCCCCAGACCGTAATCGGTTAAAAGTGGCAAGCGCTTCCGTGAGAAGGTTATGACCTTACATTTTGCTGCATTGAAAGGCAGACGATTTGCAATACTCCACTCAGCCGCCGCATTTATGTCGATCTGCAACGCATCGCTGTCCGCCACACTACCGACGCCGAGCAACAACTTTAGGTCGTCCGCAAAAAGCAGACACTCAGCTGAGCGAATTGTATTAGGCAAATCGTTTATCATTAAAAGAAATAATGTAGGCCCCAGAGTACTGCCCTGACTTACCCCAGACAGCGTGCAGTAATCGTTTGACTCGAAGCCGCCTACCCTGACGTACTGCTGCCGTTCACACAAGTAACTGGCAAAGAAACTTAAAAGCTTTGGCGTGAAGCCCAGTAATGCAAGCTTTTCTAGCAAGATGTCGTTGTCAACCAGGTCGAACGCTTTCTTAAAGTCGAAATACGCAGCGTCGACCTGGCGTCCCGCGTCCATCTCTCTGCAGACGTAGTCGGTGAGTGCAACTAAATTTGTAGTGGTAGATCGGGCTTTACGAAAACCATGCTGACTGGGGTGCAAAAGATCCGATACCTGTCGACTTATGTGCCGGTTAAGGGTCATCTCAAACACTTTACCAAACACTGATAAAACTGCTATGGGTCTAAAAGAGGTGACGTCCATATCGGACCCTCCTTTGGGAACTGGCGTCACTCTAGATTTTTTCCAACGACTAGGATAGATGGATTGTTTGAGCGAGAGGTTAAAAACGTGCAACAAGGGAGCCATCAAGGCGGAAGCACAATCTTTGGCCAAAAACACCGGGATACCATCAGGCCCTCCAGAAGACCGCGGTTTGAGTTTCTGAATTGCCGCTCTAAAGTCAGTCTCAGTGATGGAGGGAATCGAGACCGACCGAGAGTCACCCGAGAAGTGGGCTACGCGCGCCGCAACTTCAGCGTCCAAGCGCGGCCTGTCCTGTTGGAACACCGAGCTAAAGTATTTAGCGAAGGCGTCAGCCGCGTCTTGCCCGCTCACATTACGGCCCTCAAAAGTAAAAGTTTTATTCTGATGCTGTCTTTCGCTTTTCTTATCTTTAACATATTCCCAAAATTTTACCGGACAGCTAATAATATAATTTTGCACAGACTGTAGGTACAGTTTATAAGCTTTACTAATTAAGTTTTTTACGTGTGTTCTGTAATACTTAAACATGTGTCTGTTGTAATCCTTTCCCTCTTGTCTAAACCGTTTCAAATTAATATATTTTAATTTTATATTACGAATTATTTCTGCTGTGTACCATTTCGGATAAACGTATTTGGAATCACCTCTACCCCGGTTTCTTAAGGGGACAAACTGGCTAATACAGGAGTAAAGTTTCTCATAAAGCATCCGAGTAGCACTGTCAACTTCATTGGCAACCAGGAGATCAGCCCAATCAATGGCAGCCAGGGCCGAATAGAGTGCCTTATAGTCAGCCTTATGCCAGTCCCAGTCCGGACAACACGCATCACACGGGCGCGGAGCCGGCGGCGGCGGCAGCGGCGGGCCGCACGGCCACGATGCCGACACCACAAGAGGCGGGTGATACGCATCCATTGGCACTAGCAGCTCAGCACTTCTAAATACGGTTACTTTGTCATTGTCAATGTCACTCAGCACGAGGTCTAAAATACCCCCATGGCTATTTTTAATACAATTATATTGACCTAACCTACAAAAATTACAAAAAATGTCAAAGTTAGCTTTTACATTAGAATTACACGAGTTAAGATTGAAATCACCAAGCAGTAAAAAAATTAGGTCAGGATAATTACACACAGCATTTTCAATACAAGACAAGACACCCATATACTGCACCTCATTATAGCATGGAGGTAGGTACACAACACAACAGAGAAATTTCAAATTCTTATAAGTAATTATGGCAAATAACAATTCCTTATCCGGCGTAAGGCCGTCAATGTCATCAAGAACACGTATCGAGTAGCATTCACGTGCAGCCAGCAGCACTCCGCCCCAGCCGGCGTCCCCCGCGCGGTCCCGGCGCGCCACAGTCCACCCACTGGGGAATAGCTCTCCGTCGCACACGGAGCTCGTTAAAAAAGTTTCAGTTAGTGCAATAAAGTCAAAATTGCATTGGGTTACATTACTGTGAAACATATCTGTCTTAGACCGCAAACCACGTACATTTTGGTAATAGAAATTTAATTTTTTAAATCGGGGACGAGCCACTGACGCGCACTTCCCCGCGGCCCCCTCGAAAGTTCTGCCGCCAGGGTTTTATACAAATGCCTTCAGCCCAGTTATTGGGAGACAGTATTAACTCACTGTACTTACTCGGCACTCCAAGCTTAAACGACGAATAGTTCCCACGGGATTTAAGTACTTCGACCGTGCATATATCAGAACTGCAGATTGTGGCCAGATAAGAACGCACTTGTTCCGCTGTAGTCCCCTCCTGCACGTAGTAGAGATGCAGCTGACGCAAGCGCTCTGCAGCGCACAGTGATGTAGCACCCGGCGCAGCTGTACCGCGGCGCACGCCGCCGTTGTCACTTCTGTTTGCTGCGTGCCCACGGCCGCGGCCCTGTCCGCAGTCGTCGCCGCCGCCGCCACTGTTCCTAATATCCGCTGGCCCATCACTGCGACCTTCGCAGCTGTTGTTCCGCGCTTTTTTGTACTGCACTTTGTGCCGACCTGCGTTGCTATCGCCACGAGCGCTTTCTAAGGAGCCAGCTCCAGCAACGTTCTCATCCACGCTGACGCCATTAACACTCACTTCCTTAACCACTAACGTCGACTGTGCCGGAGGGACATAGGAATCCTTATTAGCCGCAGTTTGTGTGCTCGTTTCTGCGATTGGCGGTACAATGATAGGTACTATTGCGGGCTCAACGATTGCGAATGTCGGCGGCGGTGTTAAAACTGCCCGCTTCAACTGTGATTTCTCTATAGCGATTAGCCGATTCTCGTACGTAGACATAGATTGGGATAGGGTTGCAATTTGAGCCTGGAATCCCTCGCTCACTATTTTGAGCGTACCGATCTCCTCCGTTCTCTCTTCAGCCAGGCTCAAACGGGCTTCATAGCTAAACATCGTAGAGCATATTTGGTCGATCCTGCTTTCACAACGAGTGACCGCCTGCGTAGCCACTAAGACCCCAGCCTTCATTGTTAATATTTCTTCCCTTAGCAATTTTATTTGTTCGGTCAGGTTAATTAAGGCTCCTAAGACTAACTTCTGTCTCCTAAGAATAAATTTATGTGACTCTTGTAGTTTCAGTTTTTCCTTCACCACCCCTTTTGAATTATACATCCTGCTTGTATAATAAAAGTGATATAACAATACTTAAATATCAGAAGAATAGACGCAAAACAAAACTAGGGCAATAGATCACTGACTTACCATTTCTAAATTTTGTTCAAAAAATAGATTGCTTACGTCATTAGTGTTTTGTGGAACAAATTCCTTGATTTTTATTCGAAGTGAACTGAGCAGCAGCACTTATCGTTTCATCAGTGTATCTTATTTTCCGAACGTTTTCCTTTTGTTTTAGAGATAATGAAACAATAGTACATTGTTTGACGAGGGGCGTAAGTGGAAAATAACTAACGAGAGTCTATCAGAAGCCCGACGCCGAAGGCGGAGGGCTTTTGATGACTCGAGTTTGCTATTTTCTTACGTCCGAGGTAATCACAATGTTTTCATCACATATGCGATGAAATAAATAACTCTAGCACTAATCAAAATTGAAGAAATTGACAACTTCACCTCCAGGAACAGTGCATGGCCACCGAGAGGAGCGCACAGCTTCAATATTTCAACCAATCACAGAGCAGTATTCTTGTGGAGCGCGGCCAACTAGATTTTTTTTAACCAATCAGATCACAGAGAAACTCATAACTCCCTAGGGAGATATGAAAATCCATTACTCCCGCGGGAGGTAAATCGGCTAAAACTGCTCTATACGCCTGCGTATAATAAGACCCTTTACGAGCAAGTGTGATGAAAAATAAATAATGCTGCTCAAATGGCGATACAGCTTCTTACGAGTGTCTAGGGATTCGGGTTCAATATTTGGTATTTATAATTTATTACAAATGCTGCTGTGGCGTACGACCACCGAGAAACAATCCCATAAATTATAAACTGACAAATTGATGAACTGTTTACAAACTGCAGAAATACTTTCGATAAAGATCTAAACACGTTTGAACGCTTTACCATTAGGACTTGTCGTGTGTCAGCATGTATGCCGGAATCTTATTTGCCCACTAAGTATATCTACATATCTTTTCTGGGTGGTTTCTGGTACATTTAAATAAAAATTTACATTGAAAAACAATTGACTGACGAAACAATTGACGGTTTCCCTGCAACGTGTATCTGCATTCGAATTTCAAAATAAATCAGCGGAGGTTGTTTAAAAAACCGTTTATCCACAATCCTCCGCTCAAAACGAAAACGTCAAAAGCGCCAGTTTCTTTTATACGTCTAGAGTCTTTTTTGTTTTGACGGTAAGACGTCCCGGTTGATTTCCTCCCGACCATAAGCCCGCACACGCTGGCAATAAGGGAGATAAGGCCAATGGAGACGTTCTATCGCCTTATTGGTATGTAAATAACCTCCATTGAACAGATCGGGCGATAGCTGTGGCAGCGTCTTTATGGTGCTGTCATTTACCGCCTTTAACGCGGTTCGCATCTATTGCTGTCACGAATACTTGCTTGGTTAAATATTTTGACGTCAGACAACAAAATAATAATAAAAAGTTTAATTGTTCATTTATTATTAAACTAAGTACCGTTGATTAGAAATAACTTTGATTCGAGAAAACCAGTAGAACATAGACAGAACATTCACGTTCATCGTACAAATATTTACCCTTACCAGGATTTGAATCTACTTATTTATGGTTCACTATATAGCATGCATCTGTAGGCACGTTCTCTTGCCCTCAATAAGCATTAACCTTCCCGTTAATGCGATAGAAATAGTATAAAAACTAACATGCTTCAAAAACAAACCGAAAAATATGAAGCCGCGATTACCGTTCTTCACAGGCTCGCGACACAATCCGATGGATAAATACCCATCGAGCCAGCACACGCGCGGATCGCCGGCAAAAAGTTTCATACGTTGTTGGGCTAAACAACAGCCGTGTGTCCGTTATATCGGCGAGGGTGGATTCTGGAGCGAATAAATATGCGTGAGATTTGAGATCGAGAGTGGTAATTGACAACATTTCATTTCTTTAAGCAGGTTTATTTTCCGATTAAATCAAATCTATACTTCTATACTAATATTATAAAGCTGAAGACTTCGTTTGTTTTTTTGAACGTGCTAATCTCAGGAACTACTGGTTCGAATTGAAAAAACATTTTTGTGTTGGATAGTTCATTTATCGAGCGAAAACGCGGACGAAGTCGCTGGCAACAACTAGTAGAGGATAAAAAGTTAAGTAAAACCACATTTTTAAATTCTCGAAAATATCCCAATTTCATATAAATAAATAAATTTCAAAGGTTCCTCATTCTAAAAGAGAGTAAGTGACAAGTAAGGCGTCACAGAGTAACAAATCATACAGAAGCACTGTTACTAAGACAACTTTACTAAAGAAAGTGAACTGCTGTTCTTTTTGTGCGCTGTGACTGTCACAATTTCATACTAGTGACGTCATTACTACGATGTAGAGTCAGACCAGTATATCTCTTCCAAGCAAATGACCTGTCAACCATTTAAAAATTACGTATGGCAATGTTTTATATTTGACGCAGATGTCAAATGTGAATGTGTCATACGAATTAAATTGAATTAATTTGTTTACGATTGTTAGCACTAAATATGGACAAACCGTATAAAAGTGGCGAGCGAGAATTATTATTCCGAATTCTCAATAATTAAGACACCATGAGAGAACAACGAGAGGTGATTATCGCAGAAAAGCGGCAATGTTTACATCTCATCAAGTTTTTGACCGGTAAGTTTAACAAACAATGTTGGTACTTTTTCAATGTTTGTATGAAATTCCATTAAAAACCTCTCATCTACCAGAACCCACAACGAGAATTATGTTGCAGCTAAGCTAACAGTTATACAGGGTGTAATATCCCTTTTTTGTAAAAGTTACTAAAATTTACGATTTTTACAACATAGGTATACAGGATGTTTGGTAACTAGGTGCAAATACGTTCAGGGATGATAAAGGAGGTAATTTGAAATATTTTATACACAACATGCGTTAGTACAAAGTCTCTTAGTTTCCAAGATATGCACCATTTTATTTTTAAAATTGTACCTATGTTTTCCATACTACCATACATTTGGAAAATGTTTAGATTTTTTTTTATGTATATGTTGAACTAAATTACTCAAAGTAAATACTAAGTATTATTTTTGTTGAAATTTTCAATGTTTTACTGCTTGTACGTGAATTGACAGATAAGGTCTCGAAGATATTAAGTAAGTACTTACTTCAAACTATCTTCACCCCCTACGGAAAAACATCTCAATGTCTTTGGTCACAGAAAGACAATTTTCTTCTGGGAAAACCTGGTGTGTATAAAAGTAATAAAAGTAGTGGTGTGTAAGTTGAGAATAATTATGGTAGTTTTGACATAGGGCAAACAAAACGCACAACAAAATGAAAATTATTTTTAACTAACATCAAAATTACGTGGGCTAATCAGTAAAACTGCCATAAAAAATATATTTTCATTGATGCATGAGAAAAAATGTACAATTCCAGGCCACGAACATGTATTTTTCGAGAATGACAGGAGGCTTGTACGAAACAGTGGGGCGAAGGTATATAGGCTGACACTGACATATATTAATTATTTATTTATTTATACATAAATATATACTAATACTACTACTACTATTTATTTTCATTTAAATATTGAAGATCATACACAAGTATCAAGACTAATTAGTGCCCTATCTTCAGTGTTATCATATACCGATTTACAGACAATAAATTAAAATTGCTGGTGCAGACTTATGCTAGTCAGACTCTAGGCTTTCTTCACATTTTCGTGAATATTTAGAAAATTAATAGCTATTAAAATATTAAAAAATATATTTTGGGGTTTCTCGTTAACAAATTAACGAAATGAGTTAATATTTCATACTACTTAAAAATTTGAAATGTTGTCAATTAGCAGTCAGTCTTTCGCGCTTCCTCTTAGCCGATTTCGGCTACAATAATGACAATGACAAGTAGGTAGTGAGTAGTGCAATCACTAACATTAATAACTTACCAACCTGGAAGGGTTGGGAAACTCCCCACATTTTCATTTCAAAGTTTAATATTTCAAAAACGGCTGAACTGATTTTGATAAAACATGTCTAAGAACTATCACGAGAAAACCTGCTTTTAAATATAAAAATAACGTATTGAAATCTGTAAAACCGTTCAAGGTGTCACAGAGACACATAATTTAATACTAATGTCCGAAAGAAAGCTATTATCACATTTCTGTTACACTTCATCAGAATATTCCCATCGGCTGAGCTCAGCTTAAAACAATTGAACAACAGAAGCATATTCACGACTGACCCACTAACACCATCCCTGTCCACATCCATACATCGGTAAAGGACAACAGTGTAAAACGTTAAACGTTTCAGCGTTGCGAGGTATCGAATAGGGATATTGATCCTGTTTTTACGCATCCATAAGTTGACCAGTAACTATCAGTGAAGCCTTGATGGGCAGGTTTTGACGTTAGCGAATGTGTTTGCTTGTTCGGAATAACATTTCGCATACATAATACTAGTTGTAATATTGTATATTTCGAAATAATATTTATGTTTGGAGGATATTATGCATATTTTTTTTTTAAAAACGATATCCAGGCAGGTCAGTGTCAACTCTCAGCCAAATCGGTACGGTACTGATTATTATACTGCGCGCCTACAATTAAATGAGCGGTTCCCGATTGGCGCGGGATACGCGGCTGCAGGGTGGCACCAATGCAGTACGGCTGGTTCGAAATATAATAGTACTGCGTAAATGTAATGCCAATATACAGATAAGTAAGTAAATCTAGACGACGTCAGTATACTGTTGGGAAAGTAGAAAATACCGTATAAGTACCGTTTGCGCCCTGCCAAGTCAGTAAGTTGCCTAAATCGTGTTTTATTTTACACGTTTGTCAAGATCCTTTATTGCCATGTTTATGTACCTATATGTTTTGGGATAATTTTTCAAACAAGTACTAACAAAATACATACATAGCAAATAAAATCCTTCAATCGAGGATCCGATGCGATCATACTGCTTTCTAACAGCAAATGTCATGAAACATGACTCAGTTACATACTACATCTAAATCTATACTAATATTATAAAGCTGAAGAGTTTGTTTGTTTGAACTTTTACTGGTTCGAATTGAAAACATTTTTGTTTTGGATAGTCCATTTATCGAGGAAGGCTTTAGGCTATATAACATCATGCTGCGACCAATAGAAGCGAAGACGCGGACGAAGTCGCGGGCAACAGCTAGTTAACTATAATATTCTGATTCTGAGCAAGTGCACCTCTCTCTCTGAGGAGCTCTTATTGAAAATTCCAAATGATTTGAGATCTGCCAAAGATGATCCCGTTTTTTACCGACTTCAAAAAAGGAGGAGGTTCTATGTCCGTTTGAATGTAATTTTTTTTCATATACAGGATGTAATAGGAGCAAAAAATTAAACCGTACACTATTGAGCTCACCAGCAATTAAAAAAGAAAAAAAAATGATGCAAATATAGCTTACGTGTACTTTTTTACTCTCTCTATATTAATAACTAAAAATTAAAAAATCCCAAAAATATCCTATCACACCAAAAATGCAACGATTATGAGTCATAATCATAACTAGATGCTACCTCAATGCTGATTAGCATTGACTGCCGCGCTATGATCTCGTGGTGCCAAGCAAGATCCATTACTTGAAGGTCATAACTTTAGAACAAAATTTCACCCAATTGAAAATATATTTATTTTTTGGACACTAGAGGTTACTGCAGATGCTCTAAGGAAGTGTCCTTTAATTTTTTTGCTGTATATTATTTGGGAATCGATAATTCAATGATTTCGTTCTGACATAACAGCATAATATTACATTCCACTTAAGAATTTCCTCTTATTTCCAGAAATAAATAGGTTGAGCATTTAATTAAATTACCAAATATGACAACTTGTCTTCCGAAGGACCATATCTTTCACAGCTTAGCTAGCACGTTAGCTTATGCTGTCACGTTTCATACGACTTTTTAGTACATTTAACGTGACGGCATAAGCTACCGTGCTAGCAAGGCTGGTAGGGTCGCTAGGCCGTTTACGCGACCAGTGTCAATTTGCGACTACCTGTAGAAGGAAGTTTTATTTAATTAAAGATATTTAACATTTTTACAGACCCTAAGGAAACAGTGAGACGTATGCATTAAAGAACGCCGGAGGTGCTAAAAGTGCAACAAAACTGGCAACTTTGCTTGTCTTCTCGAAGATCTCACGGTTCGAAAATATATGCCATACGATTATTATTTAATAACGCCACTACTTATTCGTTATGTATATGTTGTTGTGTTCCTATTGGTGAGTAAGGTCGCCAGAGCTCCCGAGGATGCGCTGTGTTGAGAGTGAGGGACCTGCATCCTGCATGCCTCTAACTATGTCAACGAATCTTTAAGTTAATAAAGGGTCGTTAACGCGCTTGTGATTCTGTTGGTGTCGCAAGCGTCCATAGGCGACGGTGGCTGCTTACCATCAGGCAAACCGTAAGCTTGTTTGCCAACATCGTTGTATAAGAAAAGTAGTTATTGAATGGGTTTCCATAAAAAACCGCGAAAATATCCTTTCAGTTCATACCATCCTAGTTGGAAACCAGCTCACAAAACTAGCTGGTCGCTAACCAACCTATCAACCCTATTTATTCATAGAACTGTATTTACGGGCGACACGTCGACACGCGAAACGCGACAACGACATAGCTCCGTGTCAATTAGACTTCATTCATTTATTCACTTCGGATAGTGAACAGAGATATTATTAGCGTTACTTTTCGGGAAGCGGATTGCGTTGGATTTAAAATGTCACTAAAAGGTCGTTGACCTCGAGCCTAAGTTTAGGAATCACTATAAATAAGTATTAGTGGGACAATTGGTACACATCGACCTAGTCACAAAGTAAGGTATTGGAAAAGTGCGAAGCACTAAGCAAATTTTATATACAAAACTCCAGTGAGTTTCAGAATTTAATGAAACGGGTTACTCACGCCTTGAAGGGCGAATATCGCTCGACATGTTTTAGACCGGTTCGCGGGTGTTAATCATAAGTACTTATTGCGGCGGCGGCTCGTTTAGCACTGGAACGAGAACCGATCTGAAAGTAAAGTGACCCGCTTCATTATACAAAACAAATTAAAGAAAATTGAGTTCCAGGCCCAGCGGCGCCCGCGTACCGCATACGGTATGCAAAGATAAGCAACGTCAGCCGTGGATGGATGCAACTCCTGGATGGGTGAGCGCTTTGAGTGGTTACTGCTTGGTATGATAGTCGCTTCCGTCAAAACGAGTGCCTACGCCAATACTTGGGATTTGGTAGCGGACCTCGAACATACTTCAGGATGCAACTCTACTGTGAATTCTGTGATGATGAATTATTTGCATAATTACCTACTATGGGACGTGGATTTTGATCACTTTCGGAGAATTAACAGTATTACGTTGTCTCTCTCATATTCATGCCATTTTTAAATAAGGTTATCGACGGTGATACCAACGGAGCATTTTTGGTGCCTCAAGTGTAAATGAAAAAGGTTGTTTTATAGGAAATCTCGCAGTGGAACGATTTAACCGGTAGCACGATTTCGCCTTCTCTCCCAGTCAGAAAAGTTCTCAAATAAGCAAAGTTCGCTATTTAACTTTCTAGGTAATATTAGTGCCATGGGTACCATTAGCCTTTACATTGTCCTTCAGATTACACAGCACTTTATCCCATAATATATATTTATCCCATCAAAAACATAAATGTGAAAATGGCAGCCAAGTTCACCGACAAAAGAATTGAGATCTATAAGGGCGCCAAGTTCCGTAGATTATCTGAAAAGTTGCCAAGTTTGGCACTAGATTGTTTACAATAAAACTAATTTACTGCGGCTTCCCTCGATTTGCCAGGACCCTATGATCAGATTCTGACCCGATGACAATAGGACTACCCCGGAAGTATACCGTTTCATACAAAAAATATTTTTCCAAATCGGTTAATAAATGACGGATTTCTGAGGTAACTAGCATAAATAATAATAATAATAAAACTAATAATAAAATCACTATTTTCTGATTTTTTCTGGTGTATACACATAATTACCAAGCTGCATGCCAAATTTCAGCTTTCTAGGTCATCTGAAAGTGGGTTAGGTTTTTGATTACTAGTCAGTCAGTCAGTCAGTCAGTGGTAAAAATGCCGTTTTTTGGAATTTAATATCTCAATAACTTAATAGTTAGTGTTTACCTATATTTATGGAATTTGGGGTTCTAGTTGTTCTAAAGGATCTTAATATATGTATCAAATTTCATGTTTTTATGTTAGATAGATTTGGAGTTATTGGGGGGTCAAAAGTGGCTCCAAACGGTTCGTGTAATATAACACACGGCTGCTGTCCACCAGTTCCTGGGATGAACTTGGCTGGACACGCTGCCGCGTGTCTAGATTTTAAAAAGCGTATTTGTCCGATCAACAAAGCTTGTTATTTGTAACAAAACCCTTACATTATCTTTTTTGCAACAAAACTACGTACACGTAAGGTAAGTAGCAATATCCAGCAGGTATCACTTGCTATGAATAGGATCGTAGGTATCAATCGGCAAAAAACGTATTGTATCGGCATCAGGAGAAAAATAACGCATTATATTGGTAAGATATCGCCGTGAGCGACACGACCGGAAGCTCTTCCTTCTCATGACGAACAAAAGAGTTCCACGACAAATTCGTCACGGATTGTCGTCGGACAATGACTGAGGACGCATTGTCGTGCCGTTTAATAAAATTTATTAACACGTAAATTCGCGGTGCGGTATATTTGGGTTGCGTGGAGAATTCACGTCTTATTAGGCTAAGTAGCTTTTGACCGCAATTTTGTAGGCATAGAATTAAGTTTTGGGAAAAAAGCGTTAAAAAGGTGACATATGTAGTTACAATTTACACAAAAAATTATACAATATCTTAGTTAATTAAACCTTCCTCGCGGAACGCTCCGTCCATTGGTGAAAACCGCATGAAAATCTGTTCGGTAGTTTTTGAGTTTATAAACAGACGGCGTGAGACTTTGCTTTATCATATATCATAATATTCATAATATATCATATGTAGACTTTCATTTATAGACTTGCATCACTTTGCGCGTCCAAGACGTTTAAACTAATATTATCAGATACTATGATCGTCAAAGACTGACTCAGAGGAACAAGGAATAACGTGTATACGAGTTGCGTTACAAAATGTTAACCATGTATTAATCGAAGTTTTGTACTTGTTGCGATTCTATTCTTCTTTCATCTTATCTCAGTAATTCACGCATGTACAGTCAGCTGCAGAGAAACGTGACCAGCCCAATGCATAGAAGTTTGTATGCAGGAGGGGTCAGGTTTCTCTGCAGCTAACTGTACACACTTGGCTGTGGCGAAAGAGAGAGTGCGTGAAAGGCGGCACAAATATAATTTCAGTACAACAAAGTAGCATTTCGCAACCGGGAGCCAAGATAGTTTTATAAAAGACAAACTTCGAGGTACGGAACCCGCGCTCTCTAAACGCAATTCTCCCGTCCGTGAACTTTTTCCAAGTGCCAATGTTTACTTTAGGTGGCGTTACAAAGACTAAGCCGGGCTTTTGTGCCATGCGAGCCAGATATTAAAAGCACGTGTGGCCAAACAAAGGTTGCGTTATGCGGGGGATTATTTGCCAATTTATGGGGCTTTTTGTAAATTCCGTTGAAAGCTCGCCGGAAATTTGGCTCCGTTTCAACAAATGATCTTTTAACTATAAATACGAATAATATATTCGTGTGATAAAATATTACGGATGCAGGTTTTTTTCACTGCCTTTTTGCTGCTAATAACGCTGTTATGGATTTGATTTGTATTTTGAAATGTCGTGTGAAATGTAAAACTGGGGACATAAAGTGGCAATAAGCAATAATTGAAAATGTAGATTAGATTTCATTCACCATGTGCTTAAAATAATATTATCGATGTTTATTAAGTACTACCTAGCTGCTACTGCTAAAAAATTGGTATAGGTAGCATTTTCCCGCGACTTCATCCGCGTAGGTATGAAGCGAAAAGTTGTGAAACTGGAAACCATCCTCTATATACAAACCTATATTCCACAAACTACCTTTGTTTGTTTTTATTGCTCTTGGCCAGCATCTAGCCAGGGGGCAAAGATGAGGCCGACGATGAAGCGAGCTCACAAAGAAGATGCCTATTCACTCGTGCCTTAAAAAGGTCTAGGTTATATGAACTCGGAAATTCAGACGCCGGCAGAGAATTCCAAACCTTAGAAGATGATAAGCAGACACCGTCGCCTATGGACGCTTGTGACTCCAAAAAAAAACACAAGCGCGTTACCGACTCGTTTATTAACTGGAGGTTTCGGTGTTGACAGATCGAGACATATGAGCGTCCCTCAATCGCAACACAGCGTATCCTCGGAAGCTCTGGCGACCTTACGCACCACCAGGAACACAACATTATTATTAGTATAATTAAATATCGGCAACTAGAACCTATCCTTTTTATCAAATCAAAGTATAGTCCGTTCCGCGACTGAAAAGGTTCGTCACTTTTCAACTCTATTTTAATACCGTTAAGATAGAAATGTGACGAACCTTTTCATTCCGCGACTAATTGGAACTTAAATCTAAGAAGTACCTTTTTTTCCAAACTTCTGAAAGTTAGGAAGACTACTGCATGAAAATTAAACAGAATCTCCCGACCATTGTTGTGGCAATTTAAATCAAGTGTTATTTTTTCACACTAGAGATACTTATAAAGCTTTGTAGATCGCACAGCATTGCGATTTTCTTGTAACATGTTTTAAATCTTTTTCACCTCAGGAAAATGATCTGAAATCAAGGCATACGTTTTCGATACGTTACTTACTCTCTGTATACTTATAGATAGGAAAACACAGTCTAAGTTCACTCATAGTCAAATCAGAAACTTTTTACGAAACGTCAAAAACGCTCGGTTTGTAGGGAAATATGCCTAATGACGTCACAATTTTCTATGGTCAAACAGTCCATTTATTCGTGTTTATGTATTTAAAAATCTTTGAAATTGCACAAATAAGCTGAAGTTTGTTTTTTTCCGAGTATTTCCGTACGACGTTTTTGGTAACGTAAATAAATATTGATAGTGTTGTGAAAGACCCCATTACGGACAGTATTTTAAAGAAATTCCGTATTGAAATTTCTAATTCAGAGGTATAAGTAATAAGCGGTTCGTAAATAAATGCCATACGATTAAATAAAAAGGGGGTAAAATGGATCTACCTAGGTGTTATCTGCGGGTAAACTCGTGTTCTCCGGAAAAACACGAAAGATTCCGAGCAATGCTCTGTCACTCAGGTAAGTACTTAGACCCTAAATCTGCACATGAACGTTTCTCGATCTCGATCACCTACAACACATTTTTCCACTGGCATTTAGAAACTATTAATAAATACGACTAGCGGATGATTCGGGCGCTGCGTGGTGCTACAAATCTCCGCGGGTACCCATTAGAGGCGATAAAATTTTACGAGAGCGCGACTTGGATGCTTTCTGACGCCGACGCGCGTCATGGGGATGCCGTGTGAGTTAAGGGGAGGGATACATGGAGGCAGAAATAGCACACAGCACGTACGAGTATGTACATGATATTAGAGAAATAAACAAAAAGGTATTGATTGTAGTCAAGGTGCTTTTCCCAACCCCATAAAAATATAACAAAAGTCTTTCCATGTTTGTCTTTGTCAGTCTGCGTAACAAATGGTTTTTTTAGCACGAAGTTACAGTCAAGAATCCTACATAGAAACTACGGAAGTATCTACGGAGCGATCAACCGAGACCTTGAAAAAACTCAACATGGAGACTACCGTGGACGAATTTTCTGTTGAGACATATTTCTGACCTTGAATTTTGAACTATAAACAAATAATAGAGTCGAAAAGTGGTAGATCATTTAGCATGGTCGCGCTCTTAATTTAGGACCCATTTTACAAAAAAAATGAATTTCTTTACAATTGGGCTGGCCAGGGCTAAAAATTAAAATTTTTGACTGTACGTAAATCACAGAAAGAAAAATATGTTGTAATTATCTTTTCTGCAGCAATCTCAGTGTTCTACCTTTTCGTCTGTAAACAAGTCTTTTGGTGTAAGTAAGAACATCGTAGGTACATTATACAGTATTTTAATTTAACTGTGTTAGAAATCAATTAAGTGATCAATTACAGTGAGACTCCAGCTCAATTCGAGGTAAAAATACGTCATCTGTAAGTACGAGTATGTCACAATTTTCGCGCTATTTTATATAAACTGTATGTTAGTTTGTAAAAACTTTTGTTTTATATTTTTTAAATCTCTAAATTTGGCTTCAGAAACGGGAATGTCCCATGTATTTATATATAATATAATAAAATAAAGATGGCATGTAAACCAAGTTGAAATATCGTCACACTAATTCGGGAATAGTACACATATAGCCATTATTTCGTTAATCACCAATCTCGAGTCATTTCATTATCCCTTTGTTTTCAACCATTCATCTCAGCTAATATTCCTCTAATATGTTACAAATGGTTTTAACTGGATGTCCAAAGCTATTGCTGACTATATTGTTTTCGGCAAAATTCTTGAACTATTCTTAGTGGCCCGTGGGCGGGGCGGTTAGACATAAAATGTAACGATGTAGAACTTATTATAATACGTTACTAAAAGCGTCAGTAGTTTAGAAACAAGTAAATTAGTGAATCTGACTTATTTACGAGTAGTAGGAGGGGTTACACTGAACATCTCATTAAATTTAAACTTTTTTCGAAAGTCGATTTCTAAATTAAATTACCTGCTGAATTCTCAAAACGAAACTACCTACTAGCCGGATACTTTCCGCTTTTATCAAGATACTGGTTAAAGTTTGTATACATCGTGCGCATACGTAATTGTGTATAATGCTTGTGACTAAAAATACACCTGCGCTCAACCTGAACTCTATTGTACAACACCGACCACGAAATCCTTATCGGCTTTTGTCACCCAAAAATTCTCATCGCATTTATCGACACGACATTACTCACTACGACATCAGTACTGACTGACATTTACTAGAAAACGTGAAAAAGCCGTCAGTCGGTCCAGCCCCCCGTGGGCCCAGTCTTTGCGGTCGCAAAATGTCTCAATCTACTTTTTTTTGTCAAGTCTACCGAGCATTACTGTCCGTTTCTACAACTGGTCACTAAAAGACTTAAGTGTACAGACATTTAGGTACACGTACATCTATTTATATTCGTGCAGTACCATTAATGTTGTCATGATTAAGCAGGCATGGCATGCTGTGAGGATGAATTTATTAAGACCTTATTATTTGACTTTTGCCGCTCGAGTTGTAGATTCTGACGATTATTTAGTATGAAAGTAGTGAAAAGTTATTTATTGTTATGCAATAAAAAAGGGAGTTGGGTTATCTAACTAGTAGAAAGTGGTTAAACATGTATTGTCATAACATTATACAACGAATTCTTAAAACAAAGAGGCTTGTTCTGGACTGGGGTTGCTAGCGTCCATATAGGGTGACGTCTTATCATCAGGCTGTACGCTTGTTTGCCAGCGCTCAAAGTTAGAAAATAACTTACATACCAGCAAGAAAAATTCCAATCACATTTTTTTGGAAATAAACTACGGCAGCTAAAAAATCGTACCTACCTAAGTTGCCATAAACGCCTAAAAAGAAATCATAAAATATCAAAGTCGCAATAATATAAAGAAAACATTTCGCAAAAACCTTTCCCAAAGAGTTATTTTAATAGCTTGCATAAACTTTCTATTCGCCAAAAGGCTTATTACCCTTCCCAATTGTCTTTCCTAACGGCACAAGTAAACTTAACTGTTATTGCATCTAATAGTCCGCTAAAAATCCGCTACGACTATAAAACACAATTGGCGAAATTTTTAGCGGGGAAGAAAAAAATCTATTCTTTCAACCCTCGCCATGTCGCAATTATGAAGGGGTATAGAAAGTAGCCATAAAACGAGCCGCCACCGAAGGGTTGGCCGCACCACTTTCTATAGGCCATCAGCGCCGGTTCCCGCTTGGCCAAATGGCCACTCGCAATGTACTGTCGTAAAATCTGGACAAACGGAATTCAATGTGACGGTCAAGTTTATTTTGGCATAAATTACATATTTAATTGGGTTCTTGTTATTTTGGTTGTGAAAGATGAAGTTGATTTTACTTAAACTATTAGATTAGCTCACTCCTGAACTTGCGAGTAGTTGCATTTATTTGACATTCGTCCCGAACGAACTTATTTTATACATATACAATTGGGGTCTGGCATTCATTACATACTCGAAAGACATCCGGTAACCTTTTAAGGCGCTTGCTTTTTGATGGCTTGTTAAAACAGTAATTCCATTTATATATATTTTTAATATAGCGTTTCAAAAGTATATAATGTATTTGTAGTACCTAATGCCTTGCAAAATATTGCCAGCTAACACAAAAGGTACTAAAAAACATGGATCTTTGCGCTAACTGTCCTCGAGTACGCGGCGTACCGAGCGCGAGCAGCGCACAACACTTTTCAATACCTCTTTCCACCTCAGCGCATTTGTAAACGTTCGTGCAAAAAACACTCCCATTGTACTATCTCATAAAGTAATTTGCACAAATTCGCAAAAGGGTAAAACTCTAACGGAGAACTTTTATTTGAAATACCCGTTACACATTGAGTTCCGGTAAAAAATCGCGTAGTCCCCGCTAGTTGTAGTTTTATAACTCGTTTAGCCTTTGGGCTGTAAATTACCCTTTGTTTCATCGTGTTTTGACTCGTATTACAGTTTTGTTGGTAATTTTTTGAGGTTCAGACTAAACAGATATGTACATAATTATATTCAATCGTATTTAATTACGACGCCTTCTACGCTCAACGTCGGAAATGATCGTAATCAATTTTAGCATTAAGATTTTTATAACCTCAATTTAAAAATAAACCCAAGATCTTCCAATATAAACATAAGATTTTCGATAAAAGGTAATACGATAATTCATACGGACGAACTCACGGGGCAAATGCTAGTATAAAACATCAGAATAAAGTTAATCTCTAAATAAAAAGTAATAAGGTACTTACCTAAATACTCTCAGGCACCTAATCCCATATAATTAGGGGCCAGGACTCGATCCCTGAAAAAGAAATAAACCGTTTTATAACATCAACTTCCTTAACCCCACGTAAAGCCTGCCGTAAAACTCATAGAAGATCGGCTCGGCGATATGGCGCGGAAATAAATCGCCATTTAAAATCAATTTGTGTAAAGGCCCTGGAAAGTAGTTCGGTGACGGGGTCAGCCGATTCGTTCCGCGTTATTGGCCTTTGTCGCCCGCGTGGGCACTAATATGACCTTAGAAAGTACGTGCCTTTTCATTGGTTGCCATTTTGCTATTTTGTAGCGGATTGAGTTTTCTTTAGGGTGGGCATTTAAAGAACTAAGTACCAAGAACGAGCTTCTTTTGTTCGGAGTTTCTATTTTCTAAATTGATTTTTTATACATCGGTTTGTGGAATCATTTCATAAAAATCGTACACTTAGGCCAGATTTGACTAAATAGGAATAAATGTCAACATGTACGGACTAAACGTATATCTTACTCTTGTTATATTTGATGAATTAATGAATTACCCATATAAAGTGTGTAGTAGATAAGTACCTATATGATGGTAGGTAGGTATATGCTATATGACGAAATTTCGTTACACGATGAAATCAATTAAATATACACGATATAAATCCTTAACCTTTTGTATGTATATAGTTGTAGTGTGTTCGGCATTTGTTTTGTTTCTGTTACAAATTTTAAATATGTAATGTCTATTCGAACACTCTACAACTACATACAACAGGAGGCCAATTCTCGGGCCGTTCGAGACGATGTCTATCCAAAATGATCTCGATTGATGCAATGATTTTTGAAAAATCTCACCACAATGTTGAACACAGCGAAATTTCTTATTCTAGCGCATGATCGAGATGATGTTGAACGATGATCTCAATGTCTATTGTAATACGCGTTCCGTTTTTTTCGATTGTGTTAATTTACAATCGAGTGTATGGTAATTAATCATTTTATAAGGTTTTCCAATTAATTAAATATATCTTATATCAAAAACCAGTGTTATTAATTTTTAAATAATCTATACATAATTATGGTGATTTAACACCTCAAACATATTTACGAGTATTTGCTCGTTTATGTACTTACGTGAAATGGAACGCATAAAAACTGTTTTGACTTGACAGTTTTGAGTTAAAGACAACTTGCAATATTTGAGAGCTGTCGATATTTTCCGTCAACCGCCATTCCACCACTGAACGTATCAAAAATATTTAAAAGTAAATCATTTAAATGAATCGAAATATTTTTCGCAAATTTATATGTTCATTTTGTACAGCTGTAAACAGTCGATCAACTACTTAAGTCTATATTTCCCGCCACTGACAAATCAAATGTCAAAAAATTTGTGATAAAATCATCTCGATCGCTACCGACTACTCGTTGCATCTCGAACGCTGGGAGTAGACATATCTCGAGTGTGAGATTTTGAAAATAAGCAAATGAGTTTCTGATCAAGATCCGCCATTTTTTATCGAGATATGTCTAATAGAGATCATCTCTAACGACCCGAGAATTGGCCTCCTGGTCTTTTACATACTAGGTTTTTTACCTAAACACTTCTTTTGAAATCCAACCTACGAGTAGTAGGCAAGTAAAAATTACTTAATGCTCACTTACGTGCTTATATGTACTGGCGTACATAATGTAACTACTTAATAAAGTTTACCTGAGTACAACAACTGTTTACTCCGCGCTGGCTTCTAGACCTATAATTTTATCTACAAGTACATGTACAGTCAAAAGCAAATGTAAATGATCATTTTAGTAGTTTGTCGCACTAACATAACAATACTACGACAGTTAGTATGCGTCAAAGTAGTGAAAGTGACAAGGTATTAAAATGATCACATACTTTTGCTGTTGACTATACTTCATATAACTTATTGTTTGCTACAAGTAAAACGAGTACGCAATCTGTTTACTGTAAAAATGCATTTGTTACCTCATCGCGCGTACGCATTAAGCAAATCCTTCGTTAGCCAAGCCACCGCCAGCGACGGAAAAAGAGCGGCAGCAAACGCCCCGGCAAAGGTGAACTCAAGGGGTTACGGGACTTAAGGGCTTAAGTGAGTGCCAGCCGAGTCGCGTATTGGGGCTTTACCCGTGATTTACTCGTTACGTCGCCTCGCGGGCGCAAGCCTTCCTTTCTTTTTTTTCTGTTTACTTAACGGCTCAGGGGTTACCCTTTATTGGGTAAAGTCGGGAAAACTGATATCCCACGCGACATAAAGTTTGGTGCGACTTACTGGTGGATACAGATTTGTATCGGATTTGGTTTTATGGGTAAAGAGAGAGATTTGGGACCGGTTAAATGTCCGTGGAATTTTATTAATTCGATGCTGCTGGTACAGAACTTTAGGAAAAGTTGATAAAGTATACGACTGTTTCTTATATTGTTTATGTAACATACTAATAGTTCCGAGTAGGTACGGTCAACCAATTTGATTTCTGGGACACTTTTTACCTTGTCATAGTAAAAATCAATATGAAAGCTGCTAAAGATCTCATATTATTGTCACTATGACAAGGTACGGAGTGGCCCAGAAATCTGTGGTTTACTCAATAACCTGGCTTCGCCCAGGTTTTTTGTAATAGGTACATGGACAGAGCTACAGGATAAACTATATCTAGCCTATATCACTCCTGAAGGTTTATTTGGGGTTCTTCAAGAAAGGAGTGCAAACATTTTTAAAGGGGCAAGTGACACTCCCTGGAGTCACTGGTGTCCATAGTCCGCGTTAAACAAAAATCTTACATAAAAAACATACGAAGTCACAAACTATCTCTATAATGTATGTAGAGGTAGATAATTAATCTGAAGACCAGAACGAATGGCGTACTTACTAGAAGAGAGGCCTATGCCCAGCGTTGGGTAATTGCGAGCTGAAAATGATGATGACGATAATGAAGATTACGGAAGCTCCCGGCTCGTACCGATGACATGGTCGAACATATATGTACGGAATATTTACGGTTAGCTTTTCGGTGAAGGAAAATATCGGTGACGACACCTGCATACATCTGCAAAGAAATTCAAAGATGTATGTGATGTCCCCAACCGGCTCTGGGTCAGGATCTATGAGAGGACCGTGCCCAGCAGTGGGTGCTATACAGGCTGATGATAATGATGATGATAGATAATTAGAGGTAATATGCACTAACGGTTTACAAAACTACCTATCTATATGTGATTTCTCAGTCACGAATCCGCCACGACCGAAATTTTCTTGCGCAAATAGCTTTTTACTAGCTAGTAGCTAATAGCATGCGTCGTAATGTATGGATCAGAATGGGAAACAAAAGTGATGGATGAAAGAAGAGTGCACGGAGCTGAGATGAGAATGCCGAGATGGATGTGTGGAGTGACGAGGAAAGATCGGATTAGAAATGAGTATATAAGGGGAAGTTAGAAAGTGTAACCCGTGACAGAGAAAATGAGAAGCAGTAGGTTAGCATGGTATGGGTATGTAATGAGAAGGGATGAATGTCATATTGATAAAATAATGTTAGGGTTAAATTTCGAAGGACGAAGAGCAATTGGAAGGCCCAAAATGCGATGGATGGATTGTGTGACCGAGGATATGAGAAAGAAAGGAGTAAGCGCTGAAGTGATGAATAATAGAGAGGAATAGAAGAATAAAACATGTTGCACCGACCCTGCATAAGCGGGATAAGGGCAGGGAGATTATGATGATGATGAGCTAGCATACTTCCAGTATTGTACTGGCTGTACAGTCAAAGTTATAAATATATGTAGGACGTTTCCAAAGTGACAAAAATACGTGTACTTTCTTCCATGCATATTTCGTCACAGAGTGTGTATTAGATATACTCTATGTTGACTGTAACTTTTAAAACCAGTCATACCCTCAATGCTTTCTGGTCGTAATGCGCGAGAATTACCGACAAAAAATATTCCCAATTTCATTCAATAGTGGTAACCGATGTCAAAAACCTTTAATAATGCTTCATCGTAAATCAACGCCATTGCACGATAAGCAATTCACAAGTATAACACGTCATTAATCATGCCCTAAATAGCCCTTAAGCGCCCACAGCCTTTTGAAGGGCCGTGAAAATCTGCTCAAAACTTTAGTAAACATTGTTCGCATGTTTCTAAAGCCATTTTTAGGATGTCGACGATTGAATGTAGGTTTTTGTCATGAGCGACGATAGCTGAAATCATTATGGAGAGCATGGATTTAGCAAAAGTGACAAATTATGTTAGTAAGGATCTATGTATTTAAGTAAATTGTATTTAATATATTGTCGTCTAGTATCCATAACACAAGCCTTATTGAGCTTACCATGAGATTAGTTCGATTTGTATAAAAAGTCCCTAATATAAATTTATTTATTTATTTAAATGTCTTAGTACCTACTAAGAATGTCTTAGTGCCTACTAAGAATGTCTTGTGCCTACTAAGAATAGTGTCGCGGCAGGTGCCTACCCACTTACTGAATAAATAAAATAAAAATATTTAAATGCTCGGAGACGGTCTTACACAAATCGAAATAGTCTCAAACTAAGCTATGCATGTACTATGGACGACGATATACCTACCTTTATAAATATAAAGAAATAACTAAATAGTGGAATAAATATTTGTGCTCATCATTCAAATAAATGCCCATGCCAGTATTCGTATCCAGGACCTATAGTTTCGTAGGAAGAATCGCTACCAGATAGGCTAAAGTGACATCTGAGTAATCTAAGAGCACTGAGCTACGGGATAGTAGAGAAATACTTGAATAGGTATTAGTGTTCTATCATCATATTCATCGTAATCACTCATTAGACTTGGATGATGCAAGCAGCGTGGCTTAATGCTGGTGCGGCACTTAACTCACTGTGTTATATATTCTTATTTAAATTACATTGGTTTTACATACAGCACATCTTGCTTGATCCATCCACTGCCACTCGGTATCTGAATCCGAGACGAAGACTGTGCTCGAAGGGAGCCTAGGCTAGGAATATTCTCATCAGTGGGCGATTCTGGGCTGGAGATGATGATATACAGGGTGGCCCATTCAAATCGGTCAGTATGGGAAAGTCTGAAACTATAAGACATACGAAGATTTGTTCTTAGGAACCATGTCACCGATTTTGATAAAAAGAAAAACTGCATTCATAAATTTGAAAAAAAAACACTGTACCCAGCTAGGGAATCGAACCCGGTTGTTTTGAAAAAATAAACTTACACTATTTCTATTCAGATATCGTTTGTGTAGGTCTTAAGCAGTAAATGTCTTTAACCACTCACGTGCTCTCCGCAACTAGGGTTGCGACTTGGGAAAACGTACAGTGCTCTCGCAACACTAGTTGCGAGTTGGAGTTCAACGGTTTTTAAATTGTTGCTATGCGGAACATGCGAAGAACGCTTTTTAATTGAGTTATATAGGTAGAGTATGAATGTGGCAACATTAAAAAATTTTTAACCCCAATCTACGGAACAATTTTTATAAAATATAAAAGTTGTTTTGATGACCAACGAAGTTCAGTAGGTCAGCGAGAGAGCTCGCGATTAAAAAATGCTGTAAGCAATCAATTTCGCATTTTGTAATTGGTATTATATATTAAATTAATCCTGGTTTACTGCTTCATAAGACGAAGTATATATTTCGATACTAATTAAAATGGAATGTGATAAATTCTTCCAACAAAGTACGTTGAGTGATGAAAATTTTGCGAGGTTAATTTTAAATCGTACATTATTATGTGATTATGCCATATTTCTGTGCTAGACTATTAAAATCAATAAATGCGTCTAATAAAATCAACATAAATCCACTTTTAATGAAAAATTAGGTATGTTCTATGCAGGATTAGGTGAATGAACTTGTGACGTCTATAAATACTATTGTACGCAACTGTGGTTGCACAAGGCACTTCCGCCGATTCGCGTCGGATCCACGTATTATGTCATAAGGCGTGGTGACACTGGGCTATTGTCGCAGAATGGTTTAATTTAGTTTATTCATTTTTGGTAGGTTCTTTTACGCATACTAAGTGGCGGCCCATTACCAATGTAACTGCTTACCTTTTATTTAGGAATCTATGAAGTAGAGGTAGGGTTCACTTTTACTTGTTCAACTGATCATATAAATTTATAAAATTCAAATATTCCATGTAATGGTTCAAATAAGAATGTATGTTTTTTTTTTCAAAAAACCAGTTCTGATTATGACCCGTATTGACCGTTAGCTAAGTTATTTGTAGCTCGCATATATTATAAACTATTGTCATAGTCGTTTTAACTTAACACCCCAAAATTTATTCATTGCGGCAGTGAAAACCACGTACCAATAAAAAAATACTTACCTCACAAAATAAGTGTATGAATTTTGTTGTTATTTGTGATTTTTTTCATATATTAATTTAATTTCTTAAATTTTCATTACAATTTTACTCGTTAGTGGTTATGTGATGTGTCAGGCAAGGATTCAATAATTATTTGTGCAATAAGAGAGCAGTCGTTTTTTTGCGACGGTGATAATTTCGAATCCCGAGGTAGCGAAGGATGCCTTAATCGAATCACTAGCGAGCGTGGCAAGTGATTCTATGATAGATTTTATAGCGTATCAAGGGATTCAAATACACGATATGCATATAGGTAACTTTGCTCTCGTGTACCACACACATACCACATCACATTATAGTACATTACGATACAAGTGCAGAGAACAGGAAATTCGCAACGAGTGGTGGTAAATTGAAACACGACCGAAGGGAGTGTTTTAAATCGACACGAGTTGCGAATTACCTGTTCGCACGTGTATCGTACAACGTTTTACAGTACATATGGCTCTTTAAGGTTTCGACATATGCACGTAATCTGCTGATTACCGCACTCGTGCGGTAATATAGCACCATGTGTACTGTAAAACTTATTACCTCAGCAATGAGAACCTGTTAGAGTTAAAAAAAACTTGTTGTGGTGCCAAATAAATATATGTCCTATGTCCAGCAGTGGACGTCCTTCGGCTGACATGATGAAATTACAATATAGTCAGTTCTGGTACCGTACCTACTACTACTATACTACGCAAAAGAAGGGGGTTATAAGTTTAATGTGTATATCTGTCTGTGGGATCGTAGCTTTTATTTAAACTGGTGAACCGATTTGGTTGTCTTTTTTCAGAGCAGATTTTCCAAGAGAAATTTAGTAGTATCTTATAGTCGTGGATCAATATGACTGAAGCAACTATAAATGCCTAGACACGTAAACACGAGGTCATTGACATCTGATATGTCGAGCCAAAAAGTTGTAACTATTATGGTGAAAAAAAAAACACTGCATTTTTAACTCCTCGAATTTATAATAAGATAATAACATAACTTTTCTCTCTGGAAACGATAATATCAGTAAAACATGTTTTATCAAAATCGGTTCAGCCATTGTTGAGATATATAACTTTGAAATGAAAATATCGGCGGTTTTCCAACTTTTCTACTTTGTCAGTTATTCTATATCACGACAGCCACTGATATTTAAAATAAAATGCCAAACGTTATTATTCCTTCAAGAATATATAATGAAAGTCACCATGAGTGTACCGCTGTTAATTTCGTATTAGCATTGTATAAGTAATAAGTTAAGGATCTGTAACTATTCGTAATTGATTTAATAAGAAATGTAATTTCGTAATTTCAATATTGACGATCACTGCATGAACTGTCGTTTCGTTGCGCACCAGTGTATCCCGTCCTTATATCGCCGCCATGATTAAATTTTGACAGCGCAGGCCCGCCGGAGTATGTCCGTTAGTTTCAGTCTCAAGAAACTTAGAACTTTATTTTTTTTGTATGGATTTTGATATAGACATTGACCAACATTAAAACAACTTCCGTTCACTTCCGTTAACGTTGCCTACATTGATTACGAATTATTGCCACATATAACCGACCTCCCATTAGGTAGAAACATCTCTATGTTATTTGCTACAAATAATAATTATTTACAAGATTTTTTTGGACATAAACAGAGATTTGATTTAAGCAATCAAATTTTATAACAATTATTTTATATTTAGGGATTATTGCCATTAATAGACGCACTTACCAAAAAGTTACCAAAAGTAATCGCTACGTGTAGTAATAAATCTGTTTTTCATTACGGCAACACTATACCCTAAGTGTCATGTCCACTGTCCACCGTCCCTTGTTTTTTTTATTCGGAATTTATTTGTGGGAAATAATTTATTTGTTTTTGATAGAAAAATTGCGATAATTGACGCTTAGAGTGATATTTCCGAGACAGTGACTGTAACTTTGTGATTTTGTGCTAATTGTGCGTTGTTGCGCCATGGGTAAAGGCCATAGAACTTGTGACGTTTGCGGCATTAAAGAGATTCTAGTAATAAATCTCTTATGTTTTCGAAGTTTCCGCTGGATACAAGCCGGTGAGTGTACGACAAGTCAAGAGAAATAACAATACATTTTATTTACCGATATTTTTATCACAATCAAATGTATACTTCCTCATCTTTTACTTTTACATTCTCTTTTCCAGCTGTCGAGAAGAAACCATCAACTCTGACAGCCAGTCTGCTCTGCTGGCATTAGAATCCTTAGAGTCCGACTCTAAGCTAGTCCAGAACTGTAAAAATAATTTAAACGTCCTCGCCAAATCCAACAAAGTAATGCGCAAAAGAAGTACCTAGGGAGAGTAAGGAGGCACATCATGTAACCAGAGGAGATAAAACAAATTGCAGCACAAAGAGTCTGGAAATTCTTGGAAGCAGTGGGTATAAGCAACGAACTATAAGGGCTGTCACAACTACTGGTCAAAGTGGCATAAAATGGCCCACAACCAACCAATAATAATAATAAACTCTAGCGAAAAATCCCTGATGCTGTCGCTTAGCAAAGCCGCACAGCGGATGGCTGAGCAATCTGAGCATCCGCCGCTGTTTGCTAACAGTATCTGTTTTACTTATTGACTGAGCGAGTGAAGCGTCTCCATTTTATCTTTTGACAAAAATCTTTCATGTCTGTCCGGATGTTCTCTTTTACAGGTCGCATTTCTCAACTGATTTTTGTGAAATTTTGTGAGCAGGTTCGATAATTATATCGAATTTTACTGTCGAGTCAGTTTTTAGAAAAAAAAAGAGTGCGAGGCCTACAGCTCACAGAGCCACTAAAACTCTATTTGATTGGGATAAGGTATGGATACCCCTTAGATTGTCCGTCCTTAAACCCTGCTTAACAAAACATAAGTGTAAATAGCACCTGTATGCTGGCCATGTTTGATGCCAATTGTGCTTTTACAAATATATCATGGTTAATCACAATTTACGAATGTGATTATTCCTTACTCATCAACTTAAATAAAGGTCATGATATTAGAAATTACAAGTTATCGTGGCTCGAAAAATGCTTTGAATTAAATTTTTTGGGTATAAAAATCGAAATGAAGACAGAGATCAGAGATCTTTTAAGACTAAGGGTCATTTAAAATATGTAACTATTGAAATAATAATAATATTCAGATGTTGTTTTAATCTATAGACATAATCTGTAGTCTTAAGTTAACTATCCTAATAATGTATACTTTGTTTAATGCCTCTTTGTCGAATGTACGCTAATACATCGTCATAATAACGCCTAATTTATAATGAACGATACTACTTTGCTACTAATAAAAATGTAATAATATCTGTATGTGTCGCAGTAAGATACTTGTAGCAGTAATATGTATTACACTTTACCTAATCTACTTAGTGAAATAATCATGTATAAACAGTGGGCCCACTCCGAACTTCGAAAATCGAGCTTCGTATCGCTCCGTCCCTTTCCGTCATATAGTGTATAACACGAGAGTGAAAGTACGGCACGACACGAAACTCTGCCCTCGAAGCTCGGAGCAGAGGGCCTACTCCGAACTTCAAAAATCGAACTTCGTATCGTGCCGTCCCTTTCCATCATATAGTGTATAACACGAAAGTGAAAGGGACGGCGCGACATGAAATTCGAAGTTCGGAGTAGGCCCTCAGGCCTTCAGTCTTTAGCCCGTCAACGCACTATGCGGCTAGCCGTGATGTACACTACGCGGTATACGGTTAGTATTAATAATTAGTTAAATAAATTATTCCTGCCAACGTCATTGGTTTTATTTTCCTCGTCTAAAATTAGATTATTTTTATAATTACGCATTGTATCCATCCTGTAAAGTATCGATATCGATAAAAAAAAGTATCGATATCGATGAAATAAAAAATATCTATATGACGTCCTTCCCTATAGTTGTCATTTTTAGATTGAATGTCAATTTGACATTTGACACTGTTATGTTGGTCGTATTGTTGTTTTTACGTGAAAGTTGATACTAAATTATTAAAAATCGCTCAAAAAGTGATGTATGGAGTTCCGTCTCTTAAAACGTAGTGATTATATGCTCAGTGGTTAGTTTGAGTCGGGACCTTTACGTGGGTTTTTGTATACCTTTTAAGTGAGATCAAAAATATAAATCGAGTTGTAATCGGTCGAATATCTATAAAGTTGTGAAGTGTAACATGTGTAGTATATGTGTTAAGTGTTTTATGTGGTTTGAAGTGTATGGAATTATTTTTAATCGGGCGTCATAAGCGGCACTCATTACGTTAGGTATGTAAGGCTATTTTTTGTTATTGATAATTTGTGACAAGAATTGCTGCGATTTTGAAAAAACTGGTACTTGTTATTTAAAGATTAATACTGTCTTTACCTACGTCTGACAATATTTTTGTCCTCGTTTGCCTAAATTATTCATTAAAAAATCATAAACAAACTACACTGTTTTGCGGCGAACTGCAAAACTGACAATGTAAACATTGCAAATGAAAAAGGTTTTATGCAAAATATTTCCCCGGGATCATATACTTTATTTGGTATCAATCGAAGCGTAATTTATTACAGTTTTAAATAAACGTAAAATTTACATATGTTATCGATTTAGATTATAAAATAAAAATATATTTATTGCAAAAGATCTTATTCGAAACGGTATGTTAAGTTTGTGACTTTTTAAAAAAATATTTTACTATGGTGACCTATGTAATTAATTATATAAACAAATTGCCTGTTTCTTTAGCTTTATAACATAAAAACAATCATAGCAAAAAGTTTAGACGAAGCCAGGCAATCGATTTATTAACAACACAAGACAATGCGCTGCTAATGCCCGGTGAATCTTGAGCACTTTAGACCACCTTTTTTTTTAACGCGAGCACTTGAGTGGCTAAGAAACATAATGTCTAAAATGAATAAAATGCATTTTTTTCACATACTTTAATTTATCATAGTAGGTGTTCAAAGTGACCACCTTTACAATATTTAACAAGTTCAGGCATGTAAAATTGTCTCTATGGTTGTTTGTACCTCTCTACTTGTAAAATCGGTGACATGGTTCCTAAGAACAAATCTTCGTATGTCTTATAGTTTTAGACTTTCCCATACTGACCGATTTGAATGGGCCACCCTGTATATCGAGTAAATTACACAGCAGAAGCTCCCTCACAGTTGGTTGATCAAAGAGTGAACTATTCAGACCATAAAATATATTGGTTTGAATACGGAAGCATAAAAAACCAAACAAATAGAACACAAAAAACTAGCTTAATTCACACGAAATCGACATAAATCAAACACAAACAAGATATTAACGTTGAAAGTTGCATTGGCACGGTGGAAGTGACAAAAACTATTGAAGTTATAGTGCGGCTCGAATGGCCGCATCGTGGCCTTTGCGGCCGGGCTTGCTGGCATTCTATTCAGTAGTGTGGGTAAATGGCGAGGTAAGTCGCAACAATATGGGTAAACTGCTACCACGTATGCAGTAAACTTGAATGAAATGGAAATGTGACAGATACAATATGTCAGCCGCGCAACTAACTTTAGAATAACTATGTAGTAAAGGTAAAACCAACCTTAAATTGAACTATCTCTCGTATGTTTCATCAGAAACATCAATAAGCATATTAGGTTTAGATGAAGATCAAACTAGAATGTTATTTAAGATAGGTACTTCTGGTTTTTTTATGATGTATTTATTGTCTGTTGGTGATTCTAAATAAATAAATAAGCATAGGGAGGTATAGGCATAGTTAGAGATGTACCGTTACTGGAAATATTATATCCGAGCGGTAATATATATATATAGTCCTCCACATCGGTTTCGATGACGGCGACCCTAGCTATTACGGATTTTTTCTTTTGTGAGCTCTAATATGGCTCGCTAGGCCAAATTTGGTCTTAAAGACCCTATGGCATTCCAGACAATAAAGTTGCCCTGCCGAGTTGTATGTGTATGTGTATGAAGGCCTAGGTCTGTCTTGGCGTAATTGGCGATTTATATCCACAGCTGAGATACGGTTTTCCTCGAATAATTTGATTTTATTGAATATAGTAGACCGCCAAGAAGACCTTTTGGCTGCTAGTTTCTCCCAGCAGGCAGGATCCATAGCGCAAGCGTTCAGGTGTCGTTTGAGCACGTCCTTATAGCGCAGATGCTGACCACCGTGCTTCCGCTTACCCTCAGACAGCTCTGAGTAGAAGACAGCCTTAGGCAAGCGGCGGTCATCCATACGAAGGACATGCCCACTCCACCTGAGCTGACGTTGCATTAGGAGAGCATCCATGCCATACGTCCCGGAGCGACGCAGAACCTCAGAATTTGAGACGCGGTCCTGCCACTTGATCTTTAATATATATCTAAGACACCTCAGATGGTAAGTGTCCAGCTTTTTTATGTCGGCTTTGTAGACACACCATGTCTCTGAGCCATATAAAAGGATAGGAATGATTAGCGCCTTGTAGACACTAATTTTCGTCTGCAGCTTCAGATCATGGGTCTTCCACACACGGTCTGTGAGTCGTCCGAAATTGGCAGCGGCGTTTGCGATGCGCGATGGGATCTCCGAAGCCAAGCAGTTGTCACGCCTGACAATACTCCCAAGATATTTGAAGTGCGATACCTCTTCCAGCGGGTTTCCATCTAGATTCAGCGCTGCTGGATCGGCTTCGCTTCCTCTAGGTGGTTGTTTGAGAATTTGTGTCTTGGAAGCACTTATAACTAGGCCAAAACGTTGACAAGATTGATGTAGGGCATTGACGTAGGTTTGGAGGTTCACCAAGCTATCTGACATAAGGCATACATCGTCGGCGTACAGAATCTCCAATATGGAGATCTATGCAGCATTCAAACCACAATCACATCACAAAATCACTATATACATATTTTATGCCCCTCTTCTGGTAAACATTGAATTGTGCGAGTGATTTTGTGATGTGATTGTTACATAGCTTAATTAAAGGCAATGCTTTAAATTATAATAATGACAAGCTTTTACCCGTGGTAATGAACTACTGAATGTAATGAAGTACTGAAATGTGATTTTTTACATGAATTGCACTGATATAATAAATATGAGTACAGGTAGATATGTAGATGCTATGAGGTAGATGTATGTGTCGCAGCCGGATTGTATAATCCACCATATTACATTACGGCTAGCAGTTTTACAAAACAGGGCCGTTTTGTATTACAGCGGGTCAATGATTAGCCGGATTGAACACGGCTCAATTAAAGTCCGCGGGAATCACTTCGACGCTTTAAGTTCTTCAGCCGTAATGCAAAACAGCGGTTCAGTAGCAGTCTCTTTTTCACTGTATTACATTGCGGCTATCTAGCCGTTTTACAAAACAGGGCCCTGTTTTGTAATAGTTAGGTACGATGGAGAGCGAAGCGAGAGACTCTGATATAAGTATATGCAACGTTACGTCTGTTGGTATAGACGCCTTTGAAATGCAAACGCAGTACCTAATGACCGGTCAAAGAGTACATGCCCCATTGTTTACCACCTTTACATAGCGTTATATGGCTGTGCATAAACATATAATTGATTATGAAGCGGCACGGTAACGCCATCTGCCGCGTATTTCTCAACTACCAGTATTAACAACGGTAAAAGTAATTGTGTGGACCAAGTGCTCAAAATGTCCTGCACGCGACTCTAATATCAAGAGAATAAAGACTAAATTAATTTTGAGCGTGTAACGTTCTCAGACTACTTCTAATGCCAACTGTACCCGCCTCTGTTTGCACACATAGGGTCCCCGCGGCGTCGCTTTTTACAAGTCAATGAGCCGTGTCGCTCTATTTTGACAAAACCCGGCGACATGCCTCTCTAAGTGGATTATTTCTTCACAGAAGAGATTTCACGTCACATTTATCCACTATTGTCTAATTCTACAATACCTTGTTACGTAGGTGTTGTTCCCAATGAATACGTTTTAAGTTTTTTATTTACTTTTTAAGATTTAACATAGGTTTGAGACATCTGCTTGGATTGGGGAGAGATAAAAAGAGCAACGCTTTGACGGCTTGATCAAACATTGATACATTTATACGTTTGCGAAATCCATGGACGCCTTTGTGGCAACCACTCATAATCCTGTATGGTAGGGTTGTTGGCTTTTTATTCCCACTTTTGTTGAACACAAAACCAAAACATTTGGTTTGATGCTTACCTGCATGTCTGTTTGATTTTTGTATTTTTGATAGCCATTAAAGTTAGACTTCATAATCATTCAGTTCACACATCATTTGTACAATCACCTCACACATTTTAGTTAAACTATTTTTTTACGTTCATTTCATTATAGTTTCATTTCTATTCGTGAAGATCATATATTGTACTTTGTTGTGAAGACTGGTACAATTTGACAACAATTTGACGCGCAATTGACGTGACCATAATTCAAAATAAATCTAATTTATTGTATTTGTCTTTGGTTGAGACTGAAATAGTTTTAAGGCCGACTTACATTTGCAAGAATTTGCATGCAATTTTGGTAATATTGCAAGGTTTGAACGTACTCGTCTTGCTTCCGTAGCTCACAGCCCCGTAATGTGATGATTGATGAAAATTACGAGTATAATAATAATAAAGCTTTATTTAATTCCACACAGTACAAAAATAACCTTATTGCATATGCTGAATTATAAATTACTTAATGCAACGTAACATTTCATATATTCTTTTTATAATTTGTTTTTTTTTTTTAAGTAATATAAATACAGTCAACAGAATCATCCATGCAATATTTATAAGTTCGTTAACTGTTTACTGTTACGAGTATATATATTATACTATATGGACCCCCTACGGGTAAAAGCCTCCTCTAATGAAATCCAGTTTGAGCGATCCTTTGCGATGCCAAGCCATCTTTGCCCTGCTACAGCTTCGATTTCGTCAGCCCACCTGGCGCATGGGCGACCTCTCGCTCTGGTGCCTCTCGGTCCCCTCCACGCTACTGAGCTTAAGGTCCATCTATTGTCGCACTATCTAGCTACGTGGCCTGCCCACCTCCATTTCCTTCGCAGGGAGAATGTTAAGGCGTCCGTCCCTTAATAACGGACGCCTTAACGTACGAGTATAATACGTTGCCTAAATAATTTAAAATTCTTACTTTAAAATATGTTTATCTAGTGATCTCTGATAAATTTAATACTTATACGTGTTAAATCGTGGTTAACTCTGTTCCTCAAATGTGTTATGTGCTTTCTAAAGTTTCAAACGATAACCCACGTCATCTTAATCTTATCACTTACCAGACTCAGTTATTTACCAGTACACGTACCTGCTCCCATCAAGAATTGGTGGCACTCGTTTTTTAGATAACCCTGAGGGGAAACTAGATCTTGTGGATTGATATCAAGAGGTTTAACATCACAATCTTTAGATTGAGACATAAATCATCATTGAATCATCTGAAATAGCGTAAAAATCTAACTAACATAGTCCCTGCCTCCAAACATAATAGAGTTAGCGTTGCCACATTGTCTGGCAAGTTATTTCATTAAAAAAAAAACTAATATCCCGAGCCAATCAACTATGGCTCCTAGCACGTTGACCGAAGGCCTCCATAATCGATTCCATATTTTAAGAAAAGGCGATAAAGCACGTGCAAAACAAAGTGAATTCGTGGCATCACCTATAAATCAAGCATTATTATAAAAGGGCTTGTTCGAGTGGCCGTATTGTCGCTTTATGGATGTTATGCCATTCATTACAGGCCATTAAACGTATTATAACGCGTGCATCAGCCCACATAGACCCCTGGTGGATCCGTTGCGCGCCGCACTTTTTACTGGAAGAGGTTACGTTAATGTGGACTCATGGGTCTCGGTAAGCTGGCTGCGTTACCTCAGCGCGCTTTGTTTGCGAAAAGCGACAAGCCATTCATATATAGAATAATAAATGGCGAATGTTGATTGAAAACACACACAAAGAGCTGTGAAACCGAACCGCCTCCTATAAGCGTTTGATAAGAGAATTTATGTGTGAACTGAAGGAATTGTATTGAGTCATTGAGTAGAGTCGGTATACGGGGGCGTGACGTCGTTATCATAACTTAGATAAGGCCACAATGTAGCTTTTCGAATGTGAAATTGTTATGGCCTGAAGCAAATTACATTAGTAAAATGATGTATAAGGGAATTGAAAAATTCTTTTTGAATAAAGGCATTACTCGTATTTGTGAAGTTTACAATTTTAATCTCGTATTATGATTTTAATTTTCATAGGATTGTTATGTAGTTATTTGCTTAGATCCAGAACATGTCAATGGGTCATATATTATATAATCTCCACATAAAAATAACCCATTATTGAGTTAAAATCATAAATAAACGGCAAAATAAATAAGCCATATACTCGGCAATAGAAGCTTGCACCATTACCATAGATTTATTATATCTATGACCTTCTAGACAAAAACGTATTTTAAACCGTTATTTATTGCATACGAAGCCTGAGGTATACCTTAATCAAATATTGTTTTGTCATGCAGTAAAAAGTTAACATAATAGGTTTGTTAGTATCGAGCTGCAAGTAAAAAAAAAATTAAAACAACCTTCAATTGAGTACATTTAACAAACCACCTAACTACAAACCTTTCAGACAAGTACATAAATACGAAACGGGTTTTATAGTTTGGCATTTCTTTCATGTATAGTGCCCAGCGGCATGTTGTATCTCCAATAAGCCTTAACCCACACGACCCGCGCTATCACAAATAAAATAAAAATAACAAAAAATAAAAATAAGACGTTACTTTTCTCCCGCAATCCGATTCCGCGAACATCTGCCGCGACCCATTCACCAGTGAGATTAATAGTTCACGCATTTTACATTCATTCTTTAAAGAAAAACCTTAAAGAACTTTATGGCGTGGAAATAACAATTTGCAGTTTTGGTGTAACTACGACCTTCGCTTTGTGTCCGAGAGAGGGCGTGACCGCACCGGCCCGAGGAATTAATGTTCCGCGATTCCAAAATGTTTTGAATCGCCGAATCCAAATATTTACTTACAATGCGTTTCTTTGTAAGCAAGGATTCCCTTTTCAATACTTTAAGGTTTTATGTCTTGTGAAATTTATGACTGGTGACAACATTTCACTGATCATTTTTAAGTTTTCATTAAAAAAATTAATACACGCCAACACGAATTAGTAAGTATCTATTTAAATGTAATTCCATACAAACGAGTATGAGTGCTTTCAGATAAGTATGTTGCACACCTTACTTATTTTTAAGGGTTCCGTACCGTACTTCAAAAGGAAAAAACGGAACCCTTATAGGATCACTCGTGCTTCTGTATATCCGTCCGTCACAGCCAATTTGCTCCGAAACGATTGAGTTGAAATTTGGTAGACATACACATAATGTAAGTCGGTGACCCAAAGACGGACGGGGCACTTTATAAATTAGAAAATTAAAAAACAAATGTTTACAAACTATATCATGTGACAGACAAAACAAATAAAAAGTCGTATTGTGAGCATTTCAAATTGTTCATTGAAAAATCATTCATTGTGAGATCAGTAGTTTTGAAGCAATTTAAAAAAAATACGAAAATTTACCATTTCCCCTCCTTATCTCCGAAACTACTGAACTTTTGAAAAAACACACAAAATAGTTATATTCCTATAGATTGATAGGATAGGTCTAAGGCGGGCAACCCCAAATTTCCCGCCGAGGTATGTATAGTGCTTTTCTCAAACATGCAATGAAATAAACAAAAAAAAAACCAAAATTTTATTTTTAATACGCATAGTGGCAGAATGTCATGATGCCTGTGCCACAAATTTGTGGAATGGAATTAAAAAAGAGGACTTTGCCGGCCTAGGCCTGCAAGATTTGTATGAAATTCCATTAACGACCTCTTGTGCTAGCCGCACCTGAAACGTCATACTTCGCAGCCTATTGTAAGGAACATAACAGAAAAACCTATAAAGAGTTTATAAGTCCAACAGTTCTTGAATTATCGCTAAAAAACTGTCATGTCCCAACAAAAGGACGTACTTAAATGCCGTAAGTTTCTTATGAAGATATACGATCTACTTTAATTCAAATTACAGTTTAGTGGTTTAAAGTTTGGAGTAGTAGGAGTAGGTACGGAACCCTTCATTACGCGTGGCCCGACACGCACTTGGCGCACGCAGTTTTTATTTGAATGCAATGTTCTACAAACAGACAAATACGAGTACATAGCCGTATTAATAAATTTCTTTGATTACGACATTGAATGAAACTAAATAAGATTCTTGTAAAAATACCTTTCTACGAATTTTTTAAGTTGGCAGACTGGTGTTTTTGCTTTGACAGAATTAGTAGACCATAATTAAATGGTACTTAGAATCGGCATACATTATTGCAACATTTAAGTAGACGGAAAATGTATAGTCGCGGAATGAAATGGTTCGTCACTTTTCAACCTTAATCTGTATTAAAATAGAGTTGAAAGGTGACCAACCTTTTCATTCCGCGACTGTACATGTATGAAGTTTAAGTCACTTATGTCGGCCTGTTTAACCTGTAGTTAGTGACACTACGAAGCTGGAGATCCCGGGGGCGGGTGTAAAGGGAATATTGCTGGTTGATGGAATCTAAATGAACAGGATTATTGAGTGAATACTCGTATGATAGACTAATGGCTGGGCTAATGAGTGAGACAACGGACGTCTGCCTAATAAAACTGCCTCTCATTTTTATCTCCGGTAGATGGGCCCCTATAAATTGCGACATTAAAAAATTGCCTAAGAGCAACACCGGTGCAGAGGGCTGGAGGTAAAGAGGTGGCACTGGGCTTTAAACATATAGCCAACTCGCCACTTAGGTGACCACATCCACCCATGAGTAAAAGCTGCAGCGACTCCACTCTGGAGATCCGGTTAAGGCAAGCCAGAGGCGGGGGGCTTGTTCATCAGCTCGCCACAAGCTGCCCTACGTTGACTGATTGCATCGGTCACTACGGTGATGGAGTCATCACATCCCTACGCTAAGGCGTAGCATGTTATTATTGTTAATAATATATGCATTCACATGGTAACCGTCTAACCGAACCATAGAGGCCCGATTATTCACGGAGTTCACAGCAGTATAACTAAAACCAATATACTATTTAACACGGGATTCACAGGAATAAATATTCCGCGCGACTAAGATTGTAAGGCGGACTGCTATGATGGACTGTCTGGATGACCCTTTAAGCATTTTTACCTGTTAGTAACAATTTAATTATTCTGAACACATACTATGCAATCACGAAGCACCCTTCATGTCTTGGCGTAGTTAATACGCCTTGACTTCAATACGGAATGTTTGTCATGGCGGACCAAGGGTGACGAATCCACGGCGCTAAGTAATTTTGACAGCGGGATGAAAGTGTGGTCAATGTTCGCTATTGACACCTTAATTGGCAACTAGTTTAGCCGCCAATGAAACAATTAGAACAATTTTCTTTAAAAATAAATATTTTGGTAGGTACAAGCTTTTGTTGCCGACTATACCTAACAGTCATGAACTTACTTATTGAGAGAGTTCCAATGAACCCAAACAGGACGGGTTTGTCTTGTATAGTTTAGGAGTTGCTATGGCCAATTCGTATAAACTTGAATAGGTAAGTACTACATATATATGTTTTTAAAGTAGTTCCACTAATTTTAACTTAAACTTACCATGTGCTATTAAAGCTACAACATAATGGAAGAACGGTGTGTCTTAAAACAGGTATTTCGTGAGTATTTCGATACTTAAAAAGAGACACCAACCTGAATACTGTAAAACTGCATGTGTTATTTTCCATTCCAATCTTATGTCATAATAAGAACTTGCTTAACAAACACAGCTAGGAGGACAAATCGCCAAACGTGAACTTTTCGTCGTTGGAGAGTTCTGTTCTGATCATCATTAGCAACTCCACTTCATCAAATGTCACATTTTTGTATGAAAATGCTCGATTTGTTGATAAAAAACATAAAAATCACTATATGTTTGCGTTTAAGATTTGAAGATTTCCCTCAATTCCTCATGGATTCCATCATCAGAACTGCGTTTTAACACAAACGGGACCAACTTGGATATATATACTTACGATCAAAACAAGATTTTTCTAAATCGGTTAAGAAATGACGGAGTTATGGAGTAACAAACATTAAAAAAAACATACAACCGAATTTATAACCTCCTCTATTGAAATCTTGAAGTTGGTTAAAAACACTATTCAATTAAGAAGCCAGTGCCAGGTTTAGGATAACTGCTTTAAAATTGTTGCAAGATTTGTCTCGCGCGAACATAGATATACATACATACAAACATTGCAAGTTAGATAAAAGCTTGTAAAAAAGAAAGTTACGTTACAAAAAGTATTAAATCCGCTCAAACCGATTAATCTCATTTTTGAAACTTAAAACAAATATTGATCAAAAAACCGGCCAAGTGCGAGTCGGACTCGCGCACGAAGGGTTCCGTACCAGAAAAAATATATAATCTTAATAATTTGTAATTATTTCTAGCGTCTACGTGTAGCCATTATTAATATCGAGCAAAAAACTGTAAAAAAGATTACTTTTGTTGTATGGAAGCCCCCCTTAAATATTATTTTTAGTATATGTTATTATTGTGGCAATAAAAATTCAACATCTGTGAAAATTTTAACCTCCTTGCTATTATGGTTCATGAGATACAGCAAAAAACGCCAACTCAACTACGCTGTTGTATGGGAGCCCCCCTTAATTATTATTATTTTGTTTTTAGTACTTATTTTTTGTTGTAGCGGCAACAGAAATACACAATCTGTGAAAATTTCAACTGTCTAGCTATTACGGTTCTTGAAATACAGCCTGGTGACAGACGGACGGACGGACGGACAGCAGTCTTAGTAATAGGGTCCCGTTTTTACCCTTTGGATACGGAACCCTAAAAATGCTACCTAAGTATTTCTCTGTAGCGGAGGTTATAGAAGATAACGTCATAGATAGGTAATTGTAATTATTATTTTCTCTATTTCATTGCATTGTGTGATGTAAAATGTACGTCAGTGGCTTGATTAAAATGTCAGCTCTCAGGTCCTTGTATTCCTTGTAAACAATGGCGCTAACAAATATTATTTTTTATTTTGTTTCTATCTCCCTAAAAGTTTACGTTAGTATATAATCTTCTTTGCTAAAAGTTAAGTAATTAATTCCAACTTATGAAACTTTTGCTCATGACATTCAAGCGACATCTGTTGATATTATTGGGAACTACTTTGCGAGTTCCTCTGCACTGCCATCTATGATATTGAACGAGCACTTTTAAGTGACGTAGGTCTGCATTTCCCGTGAGTCGCCCATATGAACCGGTAAGTTTGGCAATTCGACACTAGATGGCGGGATACTTTTGGTAGTTCAATAAAAATAGTATAGATGGCGGTAAATTAGGCAGGTTATACAGAGTTGGTAAATCATCACGTGTGCCATCTTGTTTATTTCTGAAATATTATGTTTCTTATTTCTGAAATATTAAAAGCTGCCCTTATGTGTATTTAATAATATTTCATGACTATGATGATTATCAAAGTGCCTATTGTTTTTATTAAAATTATCTTGGTCGGCCTGTTTAGCCCAGTTGGTACTTGGTAGTGACATAGCCTTCGAAGCTGGACCCGGGTTTGAGTCCCGGTAAGGACATTTGTTATGTCATCAACTCATCATCATCAACATCCTAGTGTTAACGGAGTCCAATTCCTTTATGAGATGAATAAAAACATCTCTTTCTGAGTCTTGAATGTTTTCTATTTATGTAATGTAAGTAACCACAAATATTATTTGATGTGATTTCATGATTTGTGTAAATTTGTTTTCTTTATATTTAACCTTTTTTTTTGTTTTGTATGGGGAATTATTGCCAAAGCCAAAAAAATCGACACAATTTTTTTTTACCTACTTATTTCTAGATAGAATGCGATATAAATTATCGCCTTAAACGGATCCACGGCATTATTGTTACAACCCGTATGTACCTACGGAATAACATTTGATATTCACTGTTAACTTTTGGGTGAAGGAAAACAGTCACAGTGAAGATACCTGCATATATCTGCGTAGAAATTTAAAGGGCACCCCGCACTGGGCCAGCATGGGGACTACAACCCGTTCCCTCCCATCTATGATCTGCTCACAAATTTTCACGAGAATTGGTTGCGAAATACGACCTGTAGAGGAGAACAGCGGGAAATCCGGAAATCCGCCGAACAGGACATACGAAAGCATTTTTGGCGAAGCTGAAACGGAGACCTTCGTTTCACTCGCGCAATTACTAGTGAGCTGTAGACGTCGCGATGATTTTTCAAGTATCTAAATTTCCAAAAACAGATTCGACAAAAAATCTTTATACTCGTAATTATCAAACCCGTTCACAAAATTTTACGTGAATTGGTTGAGAAATGCGGAAACCAGCCATCCGCCGGCTGGACATACGAAAACATATTTATCTGAAAAAATGGAGACCTTCGTTTCACTCGGTCAATAACATAAATACCTGGGTGACCAAGTTTTGTTCGGCATCTTTCGTTTCTTCCCGGAGAACACGAGTTTTCGCTAAGATGATACCTAGCTAGGGAGAAATTGAAACATTAATCGAAATCGTTAGAGCCGTTTCCGTGATACCCAAAATAAATACTTTATATACAAGTACTGCCTGGAAGAGATCGCTCTTTAGTGATAAGACCGCCAATTGTCTTCCGTTATTTTATTATTTAATAGCTTTTACCCGCGGCTTCGCACGCGCAGAACAATAAACTGTAGCCTGTATTATTGTTGTTTAAAAGGACATATCAAGTTAACAATAATTAAACACAACTCGCTAAAACATGATACATACGTGTGTATGTAGTAGTTGTAGTTTTCTACATAATAAATACGATTTCTTTCGCATTACCAGAATGGATACACATCCATTCTGGTAATGCGCTACCTGACGCTGATCAAGACCCTCTTATTTTGGTAGAGATGACAGTGTTTTGTGTATGGATTGCCTAATATACTTCTTATGTAAAGAATTAAATACATGTTTTGCATACAAACTTTGAACCCAAAATTTTACCCTTTTAGGGGGTGAATTTCGAAATCCCGTGAGACTAATTTTAATATCTTTAGTGAAAGCGTTGTGGTACGAAAACATGATGTTTTTACTTTAAAAATATCACGATATTCATACAAAATTGTCTACCCCTATTTAACCCCCTTAGAGGGTAAATTTCTTAAAACGCTGAAATAAGGTTTTCTAGCATCTTCATTAGAAATGTGTAACCGGCGTCGGTGCCGGCGAGCAATTTAAACTGACCGATACGAGTAAAACTGAAAGTTTCGGGAATAGAAGAAAATATGCAGTATAAGTGAGTTTATTTATTTTTATTGTTTTTCAAAATATTCTCCTTTGTATTTCATGCACTTATGCATGCATTCAAACCAGTCCATAAAGCACTTTTTGAACTCTGAAGTAGGGGTCGACAAAATGGCTATTTTATAGGCCTCCACTGCTTCTTCTGGCGTCTGAAACCGCTGACCACGCAGTTTGTCCTTGATTCTGGGGAATGTAAAAAAGTCGTTGGGACTTAAGTCAGGGCTATATGGAGGGTGGTCCAATATTTCGACTTTTTCACCGTCCAGGTACTCAGTTGTTGTCCGAGCGGTGTGTGGGCTGGCGTTGTCGTGGTGAAGGATGATGCGACGACTAGGGTTTGTTTTTCGGAGTTCAGCAAAGACGTTCGGCAAACAAATAGTGGTGTACCAATCAGCATTGACTGTTCTACGATCCTCAAGAGCCACAGTAGCTACGTGACCAGATTTAGAGATAAACGTAGCCACCATCTTCTTAGCCGTACTGCGAGAACGAACAACTTTTGTGGGTTTGAGCTCGTCTTCGAAGACCCATACTCGGGATTGGTTTTTAGTTTCAGGCTCATAAGCGTATATCCACGACTCGTCACCTGATACTATGCTAAAAACAGCATTTGAGCGTCCCTTGTTAAATCTTTTCAAAGTTTTGCGGCACCAATTGACACGGACTATTTTCTGCTCGTCAGACAATAGGTGAGGTATCCAACGGGAAAATAACTTTTTCACGCCTAATTCTTCTTTTAAAATAATTTGTATTTGACTCATTCCAATACCCAGGTGCTCTTGAATTTCCCGATATGTCACATGTCGGTCTTGATTTATCAGACGACGCACAACATCGACGTTTTCTTGCGTGACTGCCGATTTTGGTCGACCTTCACGCACTTCGTCGGTGAGGGATACACGGCCACGTTGAAATTCTGAATACCACCTGTATATTGTAGTCTTTGAAGGAGCTTCAATATTAAAAGCAGCAACCATCCGCTCTTCACATTGTTTTTGTGTTAGTCCACTTTTAAAGTCATAATAAATCATAGCTCTGAAATTTTCACGGCACAATTCCATTTTAAGCAGTGACTCGACGACTTCAATAAACAATTGAAACCGAACCATACTTTTTTTTTCTAAGTGGCCAGTGTGTTGAGATAAGGAAACTTCAGAGATTATAAAAAGGTATAATACATGTTAAAAATAAATTAATAAGTATTCGATTCCCGCCACTTTCAGTGCAAGCCTCGTAAGACAACGCGTGCTACCACCGGCCCCGAACCCGTTGATAGATGTAACACTAGTATTAATATGGTTCATCAAAATATACAGTGATTTTCTAGTAAGGAACTTGAAATTGATTTATTCATACAATGTTCAAATATTCATATTCTCTGTATAACGGAGCACTGGCTTAAAGATCATGAATTTATGTTTAACTTTAGCAATCATAGCATAGTAAGTTCATATTCTAGAAAGTCATGTAGGCGTGGAGGGTCCTTTATTATGGTAAAACATAATTTGAAATGTAAAGAACGTAAAGATATTGTTGACATGTCCGTCGAGCGTCACATAGAACTCTCTTGTGTAGAGTTAGACCAATTTATAATTATATGCGTATACAGGCCCCCATCGGCGGATTACAGTCTATTTGAGTCAGTGATGGAAGAAGTGCTAAGTAGTATTTTTAAGAGTACAAAATGCGTTATTGTTTGCGGTGATTTTAACGTTAACTTACTTGAGAAATCGCCCAAGAGTGTGAGTCTAGTGAATACCTTTAAATCTTTTAACTTAGTGAACTTGTTTTGTGAGCCTACTCGAATTACAGCCACCAGCGCGACGTGTATAGATAACATTTTCAGTAATAAGGATGCGATTAGTAAATTTATTATAAATACCTTAAGTTCTGACCACTGTGGACAACAGGTCTCCTTTAGCGGGAAAACCGACAACGCTCCACGACACACTATGTGCAGACCTATTTCTGAAAAGAGCTTAGATTTATTTAATCGTAATATTACGAAAAGATTACATTATCTTCCACTTACTGAGGAAAGCCCTGACCGTTTGTGTACTCGATTGTTTAATTGTATCAAAACGGAATTTGATGTCGGTTTTAATTTGAAGAAGATTCAAAGCAAGGTCAAAGCTAAATTTAGCGACTGGGCTACGCCAGACATTCACGAGAAGAGACGCCGACTCTATGACTTGTATGATTCGCGAACTGCTGATAAAAGGCCGGAATTTCTAGAGTACGTCAAAAACTATTCAAAATCTTTTAAGATAATGTGTGTCGCTGCTAAAGCCAATTACTTGTCAAAAAAAGATCCAGAACTCCAGTGACAAGATTAAAACTGTATGGCAAGTTATCAACAACGAAACTGGGAAACGTAAGATAAAACATCCGCACTTCAGCCTACGAGTCGATGATACTCTAGTAAGTTCTGACCACGAAGTAGCAAATCATTTTGAGCGGTTCTTTACTAACGTACCCATCGAGACCACGAAGTCTTTGAAGTCATCACCAAATGTCGCTGAATCCTTATTGAAAGAAAATGTTACGGAATGTACAGAAATTCACTTACGTAACCCCCCATATTCTAATTAAAGCATTTAGATCATTAAACTTAAAAAAGACTGAAGATCTCTGGGGCCTTTCAGTGAAAGTATTACATTCCGTTGTAGAATCAATCGCACCTTTCTTAGCTGATATTTTCAATAAATGTATTGATACTGGAGTTTTTCCTAACCTAATGAAGCACAGTAAAATTATCCCGTTGTTTAAATCAGGAACCAAAACTGACCCTACCAACTTCAGACCAATCTCAATACTACCGGCATTAAGCAAAGTTTTTGAGAAACTTATTCTTAATCAGCGTGTGTCCCACTTTAATCGCAATAACCTGCTCAATAGCAATCAGTTCGGATTCACTAGAGGTCGTTCTACCACTGATGCCGGTGTGGTACTAATTAAACATATTTTTGATGCCTGGGAAGAGGCTCAAGATGCTATTGGGGTGTTTTGTGATCTGTCAAAGGCATTTGATTGCGTTAATCACGAGAATTTAATTAGAAAGTTAAGTCACTATGGGATCAAAAACGGTGCTCTTGACCTTGTTACATCGTATCTGTCGGAGAGAACACAACGGGTAGTGATCAACGGGACTCAATCAGCAGGGACAACGGTTGCTCTTGGAGTTCCTCAAGGATCAATTCTGGGACCATTTCTGTTTCTTGTTTATATCAATGATTTACCAAACCTTGTGAAAGATAAACATGATATAGTGCTATTCGCAGATGATACGTCGCTCATCTTCAAAGTAGGCCGCAAAGAGAAAAACTTTGACGGTATTAATGAGACACTAAGTACTGTTGTGAACTGGTTCACAGCAAATAATCTACTCTTAAATTCCAAGAAAACAAAGTGCATCAAATTCACTCTGGCTAATGTCAAGGAGGCAAACAATTCCAAGATCAAATTGAAGTCTGATGAACTGGAATTTGAAGAGAGAACAGTGTTTTTAGGAGTCACCTTAGATTCAAAACTGCAATGGCACGCGCATATTGCCACTCTGGCTGGCAAACTTAGTTCTGCGGCCTATGCAGTAAGACGTATTAGACAGTTGACTAACGTTGAGACGGCCAGGCTGGTGTATTATAGTTACTTTCATAGTGTTATGTCCTATGGAATCCTTCTGTGGGGAAAAGCGGCAGACATCCAGACCATCTTCGTGCTACAGAAACGAGCTGTACGCTCCATTTACGAACTAAAGGCCAGGGAATCCCTCAGAGAAAAATTTAAGGAGGCAAATATTCTTACTGTAGCATCTCAATATATTCTTGAAAATATTATGTATGTTCGGAAAAATCTTCATGAGTTCAAACTTAACAGTGATATCCACGACTACAACACTAGAAGTAAACACAAGATTGCAGTGAAAGCCAGTCGTCTCCGGAAGGTTAGCACGTCGTTCGTGGGGAACTGTATACGATTTTATAATAAAATACCCACCGAAATAGTTAATCTGCCACTGAGTAAATTTAAGTCTCATATTAAACGTTATTTGCTAAGCCAGGCCTATTATGCTGTCAACGATTTCTTAAATGATAAAAATGCTTTTAAGCCAGTTTTAGTATAATCTTGTTAGTTAAAAATATATACCTATGCTTCACTTAGCCTATTTCCTTGTACAGCTCTTTCGTTGCGTTTTATGAAACATGATGCTGTTTCTTGCCGAACAGTTGTTTTAATCTTTTATATTATTTATTAATGTCCGGCAGCCTGAATATGTCATGCTCGCTTAAAAGGCTTTGCTTACGGTGGCGTCGTTGATCGGGTCGCCACCTTCCCTAACAAATGGTCGAGGGAGGCAATGGCTGAGATACGCGTCATACTCGTGATCGGGTGCTGTTTGTGGAGTCCGGTCTGTTCATGCTTGCAAGGGCATGATTAATACCTTAATACTAGTGTTATTTTATTGGACATTGACGAGAGACATCATCCTGTTTTGGATTAATTTTATTGTTATTGACGCTTAGAGACCTTATACATCTCTGAGAATATTAAATTACTTAATTGCTATTTTCATTTACTACTTATTTTAATTTAGACGCTTAGAGACCATGTACATCTCTAAGGACTTAGGAATAATGGACGCTCAGAGACCATATACATCTCTGAGATATTAAATTTATTGTATATACTTTTGTGTATTCGAACAGAGACCGTATATATAGGTCACAATTTTTTTTTTTTTTTATATAATGTATTATAAGTTAATTTTAATTGAATATTGTGAGTTTGTTAATCACTATAGTTTTAAAATCATTATTATTATTGTCTACTTTTTTTTAGTTCTGCAATTCTGTTTTGAAAACATTATAATTATCATTGTCAATTTATTTAATTGTATAATTCATGTGTTGACTTGTAAAAGTGCCCTTGTGGCCTATTTGCAGAATAAAATTTTTGATTTTGATTTTGTAAAATGATTATTAGACTTCTTATTCAATGAATTACATGTTTTCCATACAAAATTTTAATCCCAATTTTACACATTTAGGGGGTTAATTTTGAAATACCGTGAGAGTACTTTTCATATCTTTAGATAAAATCTTTACCGTATCTTTCTACAAAATCTTATCTTTCTCTTTAAAAATAATCGTTTACTTTAAAAATCACACTATCCCTATACAAAATTTAAACCCCAAATTTACCCCCTAGGGAAATGAATTTCTAAAAACCCCTTTTACATGGTTACTTACGTCATATACATAGCCTACTGTGAAAAATTCAGCCTACTAGGTCAAATTGTAATGAATGAGGAATCCTAACACAAAGTTTTTAGTCTCTTACCTAAAATTTTACTCCATCCCCATACAAACTTTCAACCCCCTTTTTACCCCCTTGAGGGTAGAATTTTTAAAAATCCCTTATTAGTGGGTACTTACGTTATTTAAACTTACGTTATATAAACTATCTATTGTAACTTACGTTATATAAACTATCTATTGTGAAAAAAAGCTTCATTGGTTCAATGGTTTGGGCTGGGCGTTGATTTAAGTGAGTGAGTCAGTCAGGAGTTTGTACCCCTATTTAACCCGCCTAGGGGTAGGTTTTTCCAAAACCCTGAAATTGCTTTTCTTGTATTGTAATAAGGAGTCTATACACAAATTTTCAAGTGTCTGACTTAAAATTTTACTCTATCCCCTATTAAATATTGGGATCAAAATAAAAGATATGTTACCTGATCGCCATTTATTCAGCAGAGCGTACATAGATGTATTGGCTATGTGCGAAGTAGGTGGTGGGGGTAAGCTAGGCAATCGTAGCGCACACCATGGCAGAAATGTGTACTTACCGGGGACCACTGTCAAATTTACTTTCAGGTTTTCTTTTGGTTTCTTAACGGTTTCCTACGATTCGTTTCGATTGTATGTATTTATTTATTCTCTTATTTATTTCAGTAAAAATTCCAATACAGGGTCTTTCTCGTTTACTAAAGTAAATAAAATATTCATGTGTCATTAATTGACATCTCTGAGTTTGGACATTGTCTCGGGACCTTTGACGTTTGACGTTTCTGACGTGCGCATAGCCAATATAAAGAGGATAACCTAACATAAGCAATCATGTTCGTTTACACTGTGAGGGCAGCACTTTTTACAACGTTAATATGGTAATTGTTGGACAACATTCTGAACATCCCCATACAAACTTTGCACCCTAAAATAACCCGCTTAGGGGTGGGTTTTTCCAAATCCCTACAATTATTTTCTCGTATTGTAATAAAGACTCCATACACAAAATTTCACATCTCTCACTTAGAATTTTAATCCATTCCCATACAATTTTTGACCCCTATTAAAGCCGCTTTCGTCTTGAGACACTGCGGGATATTGGACGAAAAGATGTGACGTAGCTTCCCGAACGCTGCCCAGCCGAGTCGGATTCGACGATTAACCTCTTTCTCGAAGTTGGACTTACCTAACTGGACAGTTTGTCCTAGGTATATGTAATCGTCTACAACTTCGAGCGTAAAGTGTCCGATTGTTACGGGAGTTGGTGCTACATGGGCATTTGACATGATCTTCGTCTTGTCCATGTTCATCCTTAGACCAACTCGCTCGGAGGCTTTACTGAGGTCATTGAGCATTGTACTTAAATCCTCCATGGTCTCAGCCAAGACTACTATATCGTCAGCAAACCGAAGGTGAGTGATGTATTCGCCGTTTATGTTGATGCCTAGCCTTTTCCAGTCCAGAGTCTTGAACACGTCCTCCAGTGCAGCGGAAAACAGTTTAGGAGAAATAACATCTCCTTGCCTGACTCCCCGCTGCAGCGGAATAGGTTTCGAGTTCTGGTCCTGGAGTCGGACTGACATAGTGGCGTTCTCGTACAAACATTTCAGCACTTCGATATAGCGGTAGTCCACTTGGCACCGTTGGAGAGATTGTAAGACAGCCCAGGTTTCAATCGAATCGAAGGCTTTCTCGTAGTCCACGAACGCTAGACAGAGGGGCAGGTTATACTCCTCAGTCTTCTGTATAAACTGACGAAGCGTATGGATGTGGTCTACGGTGCTAAAGCCTCTTCGGAAACGGGCTTGTTCGGGAGGCTGGAAGTCATCTAGCCTGCGTGCGAGACGGTTCGAAATGACTCTTGAAAACAGCTTATAGACATGGCTCAGAAGTGAGATGGGGCGGTAGTTCTTCAGTAAGGCGTTGTCACCCTTTTTGAAGAACAGCACCACCACACCTCTGTTCCATGCCTTTGGAGTTTTCCCTTCCAGTAAGACGGAGTCGAACAACTTCTGAAGGGCCCTAAGGACCGGTTTTCCACCCGCCTTCAGGAGTTCAGATGTTATTCCGTCTTCACCGGGTGCCTTGTTGTTCTTTAGCTGTTTAAGAGCCATTCTAATCTCGTACAGGCCGATGTCCAGCTGTGACCAGTGTGTGTTGCCAGTGATGACATATGGTACTGAAACGTGGTCGCTTACTATGGGCCTCATAAGAAGGCTCAAAGTCACTCAAAGAGCAATGCGAGGTTTTCCCGTCGGACTACAGTATGGGGTTCTTCAAGAAAGGAGTGTATAAATTCTTAAAGGGTCGGCAACGCGCATGTGACACCCCTAGGAGTTGCAGGCGTCCATAGACTGCGGTGACCGCTTACCATCAGGCGGGCCGTACGCTTGTTTGCCACCGAGTAGTATAAAAAAAATGGAGAGGGCTATGCTGGGAGTTTCTCTGCGCGATCGCGTCAGAAATGAGGCCATCCGCAGCAGAACCAAAGTGACCGATATAGCCCTTCGAATCGCTAAACTTAAGTGGCAGTGGGCGGGGCACATAGCACGCAGAAGCCGTTGGGGCGGGAAGGTTCTCGAGTGGCGACCACGTACCGGAAGGCGTAGCGTGGGCAGGCCCCCTACACGGTGGACTGATGACCTGGTAAGGGTCGCGGGTGTCCGCTGGATGCGGGTGGCGCAGGACCGGTCATTGTGAAAGTCTTTGGGGGAGGCCTATGTCCAGCAGTGGACGTCATTCGGCTGAAATGATGATGATGATGATGATGATTCAAGCCGCTTAGGGGTGGATTTTTCCAAAACCCTTTAATCATTTTTCTTGTATTGTAATAAGAAGTCCATACAGAAAGTTTAATTTTACTCCATCCCCATGCAAACTTTCAACCCCCTTTTACCCCCTTGAGGGTGTTTTTTTTTAAATCCCTTCTTTGTAGGTACTTATTTAAATAAATATTATCTTATCTTATATTATCTTACGTTATATAAACTACCTATTGTAAAACAATCAGCTTTCTAGGTCCAACGGTTTGAGCTGGGTGGTGATTTCAGTCAATCAGGACTTTGCACCCCTATTTAACCCGCTTAGGGGTTGGTTTTCCAAAAACCTAAAATTATTTTTCTTGTATTGTAATATGGAGGCCGTACACAAAGTTTCAAGTCCCTCACATTAAATTTTACTCCATACCCATACAAACTTTGCACCGCTATTTAACCCGCTTAGGGGTGGGTTTTTGAAAAACCTTTTAACCATTTTTCTTGTATTGTAATAAGGAGTCCGTACACAAAGTTTCAAGTCTCTCACATAAAATTTTACTCTATTCCCATACAAACTTTCATCCCTTTTTTTACCCCCTTAGGTGATGATTTTCGAAAAATCTGTTCTTATCCCTAGCCTGCGCTATAAATGTAACCGACTGTACAAAAATCAGTTCTCTTGCTTTAGTAGTTTCGGCTGTGCGTTGATGAGTCAGTCAGGACTTCTTCTTTTATATATATAGATTACTGTTTGTCTATTTTGTTTTGGTGAACAATAAAGAATACTTGTATTGTATTGTTCGTTAAAAAATTCTATATTATATAGGTAAGTAAGTAAATAAAACGACAGATACATGTAAGTAACCCTTTAAGGGACTTAAAACTTCAAATGAAAAATGCAGTATCAATTAAAATCCTAATTCAACCGCAGACTGCAGACCCTAAAACAAAGCACTGCACAAAAGGGCACTAAGATTCAAAGATCAAAGCTTTGTCCACGTGGCTTCATTAGATGATGATACAGATTGAAAAGGGCGTAAGTACCATAGAATTTCTTAAGTCTTTATGCTGTTTCGAAAAGCGTAGCGAGGTAACCCGATTAGGGATGACCAAGAAGGAGTGCCTATTACAGGGTGGGCATGGGTCGAGTTTCTGTCATAGAATGCATGGAAATTGTTTAATTAATTATAATAATTATGGAAAAATACCGGCCAAGTGCGTGTCAGACATCGAATATTTGGGGTTGCGTACCAAATTATCAATACCTATTGGTATTTGTTAGTAAAATATACATACCTAAATAATAAACAGTATTTCCAAATTTCAAGTTCATTTTATAGGTCAAGGGAAGTTCAAAAATTTCTTCGGAACAATAGGTATTTTGTAAATAAGTTGACTTTGGTGGCCTCTTTCCCTTTGTTTTCCACCATTTTTTAAACAAAAAAGTGTGTATCGTGATATATAAATTTTACATTGCTGGACAGTTATATTCCCGTGAAACCGTACAGTAATATAAAATTAACTAATATGTAAAAAACTTGAAGGCCGTCTTTAATTTGAAATTTGCTATTAATTCTGTACCGCAATAGATATAAAGAGTCACTCTTTAAGAAAACATTAGCAATTCATTTATCTTAATTCTGTAAAGTATTTTTTATATTTCGAAATAGATAATCATTCGTTTTGACAATATGAAGGCGGTGGACGAAATAAACTGAGACAACCTAACCCTCTATTTTGCTTTTTTTGACGTTGCGAAAATACATTTACGTATTCCATTCAGTAAAATGGGTATGACGGACTATCTGGTTAGACCGTACTCTCTACCCTGTTACATCAACTACAAAATAAGTACGGTCGCTCTCTAAAATTAAAAAAGAAACTATAAATTTCCATGTACACAGTAATGACAACTCTCAACCTTAAGTGGGTCACAAATTAAAGTCTTTGACTGTAGTTACCAGTGCCAGTGTCCCCCCGTGGACCAACCGAAACACGATTTCAGTCGAAACCGAAAGCAAATTTCGGCTTTCGTAATCATTTTCGTCCGAAACCGAACCCAAATATTTTGGGTGAAATCGAAGCTGAATCCAAATATTAACTATTGCCAAAACTAGCCGACACGACACCTCGCTAAGACACTAATATAATAACTACTTACTGGGCATCTTAACTAAATAAATATCCAATACTTAGTTAGGTGTAAGAGTTACATAGTACAGTACATATCTTATTTCCAGCATTGCACCTTACTTTTACAATCCTTAACCTTTTAACCGCCATAGTCTGATATATAAGACATAAAATATCCAGCTCATTTCGCCGCAGTCTGATAAATAAGACAAATGTCTGATATGATTTACACAGTATATTCATCTCTCTCACGGATTCTAATTTGATTAATGTATACATAAAAAAATTAATAACTTCGTATCGGCGGCGACCCGGGCATGTTCGATGAAAAACTATCGGCGGTTAAAGGGTTAATATACGTATTATGTACTTATCATCATCCTCCTAGCGTTATTCCCAGTACAGTTGCATCCTGCAGGATGCCTGGGGTCTGCTACCTAATCCCAAGAATTGGCGTAGGCACTAGTTTTTACGGAAGCGACTGCCATCGGACCTTCCAACCCGAGGGGGAAACTAGAACTTATTGGGATTAGGCTTGTCAAGTGAGTGGGCAACTTGACTGTTAGAAGTTCTCAAGCCGCCCGTAGGCCTCTAACTTGGCTTAACGACTGCTATCATAGACAGCAACCGGGATCAACGGCTTAACGTGCCTTCCAAAGCACAAGAGCGCTCAGTAAGTAACCACTCGAAGCGGTCACCCATCCAAGGACTGACCTCGCCCGACATTGCCTAACCTCGCATACCGCACGTGCTACGCGGGCGCCGCTGGGCCACGAGCGCTCCTGCGTACTATGTACTTATATGCTGCAGTAATTATTTTTCTACTTATTAGCTCGGCATTGGAATACGTTTTTGTAGTCTTCCCCTTTTCCTTATTTTTCATACATTATCCTGTTATTATTTCCACTTTTTTTTCCTTTTGTCTTTCACTCTGCTATACTAACATTTAATGGTTTATTTCTTTGATGGTTATGTAAAGCTTTCTACTCATAAATAAAAAATAAATATCAATAATAAATAGGGATTAATTTTCGACACAAATCGAACTAGTCCCAAAATAAGCTCAATAAGGCTTGTGTTATGGGTACCAGCAATATTATATTATATATTTACCACAGACTTTTCTGCTTACCACAGAAACAAATGCCGGGCTTCGAATCCGGGATCTCTAGATTCGTAGCCAGTGTCACTACCAACTAGGCTAAACAAGCCGATACTCATATATTTAATTCTAGCTTTTGCCTGTGACTTCGATCGCTTAGAACTTGTTGCCTTAGAGAAATCCACTGTTGATAGAAATTGTAATAGAAAATAATTTTTAAGAAAAAGAAAACCGACTTCAGTGGAGGAGGCCGGTGAAAGATTATTATACTTAGATGGTGCACTCTTAGATTCCATATAATGAAATAAAAATGGCTATAAGTATGTTTATAATGTTAGAAGACTAAGTACCCTCAATTCCTCATGGAATCCTCCATCAGAACTCAAGCTTGACAAAAAATATGTCTTGAAAACCTAGCTTGCTTGACAAACATAACGAAGAGATCAAATCGCCAAACGTGAACTATGCGTCATTGAAGGGTTCAATTCTAATCATCATCAGCAGTTTCACTTCATCAAATGTCACTTATTTCAATGTAAATGCTTGATTTGTTTAGGAAAATACTTAAATCAATGACGGAGTTCTGGAGTAACAAACATTATAAGAAAAAATAAAATAAAACATACAACCGAATTGATAACCTCCTCTTTTGAAATCTTGAAGTCGGTTAAAAAATACAGCAGGTTTTTGGGTTTTTTTACATCTTGTATGAAAACCTTAATAATCGCTGTAATTTTCTCCATTATAATTTTAAGTAACAAAAACTAATTTCCGGCCGAGATATGCGGCGATCCCATTGTGTATACAAAGATTCACGTTATTCTAGCATGCTGTTTTAAAATGAGAAAGCGAAACTACGTTTGTACGATTATGGTTCTTCATACGAACCGAGCTTCCTGCGGACTCTTAAGAGGACGAAATATGCTGAAAACTATTTTCTTTCATTTAATAATTTTCTATATGGTCTTTCAACACCCTAGAGGATGAATTATCTTGTTTAAAAATAAAGAACGTGTACATAACCTTTCAAATTTCTAACGTTTCACAATGAACGTTTTCTATTCAACGGTACTATACCTATTTCACCCCTTTAAGGGGTAATCTTTTGAAAATATATTTCCTGATAGACCTAAATATTATATAAGAAAACCTGATGTCCTAATTTCAATTTTCTAGCCACAGTTTATTCTTAAAAATCACAAACAACCCATGTGAACTTTCAACCCCTGCATATACCCTTCATATTTTTAATTTAACAGGGGATGAATTAAAAATATGTCCTAATCAAAGTTTTTGACTGTACATTAGAAGCTAGTGACCGAAGTTTTAAACTATTTACATACTTTAAAAACGACATGTTTCAAATACAAATTTTCCACCCTGTTTTGACCCCCTGTTTTGTTTACTACTAAGGAACTTTTATACATAAATGCAAGTGTATAACTTTCCAATTAAACGATTTCCATACAACAGTTCAACCCCTATTTCTCCCTCTTAAGAATCAGCCCTTAAGGGTAGAATTTCGAATAATACTTTCTTAGTACACGTCTACGTACTTTAAAGAGTACATGTTCCTAATTTAATGCTTACATCTTCAGCGGCTTAGGCTATGCGCCGTCAGTAACGCAAGAGTCCTATAATATATTTAATTTAAAGAATCTAAAAGCCTTAAATTCAATTGAACATTTCCTATGGCCGTTCCTATTTTCCCAAGTAGATACTACGTACAGTCAGCAGGTAGAGTTACGAGTAGGATGAATTCAAGATTATCTAAGTACGTATATTCTGTATTAAAGGGCAATAAGAGTTTGTTTAGATCGTTTTGAGCTCTTCGGTCGCTTAGCTTCGGCTGATGAATGCGGTGTTTCACGGCCGGAATCGGGGAATGTCTAGCGCCGTGGGGCACCCCGGTTAATGGAAACCCTTAGCGCACTGACACTCTGGCACACTGTGCTTAATAGTCTGTCAGAAACACGGCAACAATAGTGATCGTTGTTCTGATGTTCTAAGATTCGGTCCATATTCCGGGATATAATAAATTAGATTAGAGAATGTATACACTAAGCTGTCTAGCGATACAAAACAAATAGATAAGGTAGCTTCTACATTTAAATTTAAAATGAATGCTGGATCGCTGTCAGACTAGGAAAATGTATCAGCTTTCCGGTTCAGATCCTGACGGGGGTCAGCTGTGGCAAGCTGTACTCGTTCAAATATTTAAATAATTAAATGATTAAATGTAATATAAAATGAGGAAGGAAGTACGAGTAGTGTTCATTTTTCAGCTTCTCTTTCAGTACCCCGTACCTGTAACCATCTGTGGCTATACCAATATTAATAATATGACCTAGCTGTTACAGGCATAGTTGGAAAAACTTTTCCACAGATCACGTGAAATTCAATCTTATTTGGATGTCGTGAAGACAGGAAAAGCTGTTCTCATTTTATGGTACGTACAATCGGCGTCAATGATTTTATACAGTAGATACATTTGGGACTTTAAAGAACTAAACCCAATTGAGATAGACAAATTAGAAACCTACCTAATTTACCAAGATAGAAAAGTGTCTTTTAATTATAATTATAAGGTAGGTAGGTCTGAAAATCATGTTTCGGCCAGTATTTTGTAGTTTCATGTTAATGTCTATGATAGACCTGTGTCGGTGTATTTCCTCTATGAATTGTATATTTGATAATTTTCATGACATAAAATATGGATTAAAATAAATGTCACTAGAGTTAATGAAAATCCTTACTTATCGTATTTTTTTTTGTTAAAAAGCTCATCTGAAGTTCTTTTTAATGCTGATTGATTGTAATTTGCTAATGGAAAGATTGAAAATAGGTACATCTTTTTCATATCTTTTACTTCATATCCTACACAAACCCGAATAGATTCAATAAATAAGAGTTCTAATGTTGTTACAACAATAAAAAAAGCAAAAGCCGAAGTTCAGTTTCGGCAAAAAAAACGTGTTTTTCGGTCTCGAGCGAAACTGAAACCAAAATTCGGGTTCTGCTTCGGCTGGCAATTATTTTGAGGAAAAGTAAACAGTTTGTGTTGATCAAGGCTGATAGATACCTAATAGTCGAGGCCGAGAATTACCTGCTAGAATACCTAGGGTATTCTAAATCGATGGAAATTGAATGAATGAATGAAACCTTAATGACCTCTAATACTAACCGTACACCGTTCACAATCTTCGGTTTGTTGGTAAACAGAGTTTTTCTGCCGCTAGTGTGGTGACCGCCGCAAGTCGGTTTGTTGATAAACAGCTGTGGTCGCTCCTGCACCCATGCCCCTGACCTCGGCGGTTTTACGAGTACCTACGATCGATTTGTCGCCACGATTCTCATTTATAGTATAGACGTGTATCAGTCTCTAACTTTTTTATCTTGTTCCGATTTTATTTTATACTTAAAAAATATACAATTGTAACAAGTATACAGTAAATTATCATAATTTTGAAAATGACTATCCTTAGTGCGGATGCGGATCGTGTGAAATGAATGAATGGAAAAGTAGACGTACATAACCTATTCCTTAAATAAAATGGTACTTGTTCCATTGAATAATTAACTATGGTTACAAGTAAAAAAATGTATTATAATTAAAAGTAACGGCAAGGCTCTTTAACTCTAAGAATCTTATATAATTAAGATTAGTAGTTAAGTTTGTACAATAAATACTTAACTCTTATGAAATAATCAGTTAATTTTTTTAATAAATAGTTAGCAATGGTGTTTTGTTTCTTTATTGAGTGCTCATCAGGCGCCTCCTTGACTATTTTTCAATCAATCAAATGTTATTTCAGACCGTATTATGAGGTCCATTGACTCCATATCTAAGGCACTGTAGTGCCCCCGCCAAGACGAGCCAAGCGAAACGCAAGGGCACTACCTACCTTTTCTCGAAGTGTTTCGTCGTTTTTTGAACCCTCATAAAGTTGGTTTCCGATGTACCAGATAGTTCATATTCTCAGGATATGATAAATAATGATTATTAAATGATTAATAATGATTATTATTATCTTTTAGTTTAAGACTATAACATATTTTATTTTACGTTACCAATTGATAAATAATAAAATAATAAATAAATAAATATTAGGGGACATTTTAATAATAATCGTACGTACGGCATTTATTTTTCGAAGCGTGAGATCTTCGAGAAGACAATGTACGGTTGCCAGTTTTGTTGCACTTTTAGCACCACCCAGGGGTCACGTGTAGGGTAACGGTGGGTACTCCCTACGGACGTGGTGCAACTTCGACCCCCCTTTGGCTGTTTCGTTACTTACTTCAGATCACAAACTAAATATTCGCATCACCTCCACGACGGTAGCGAAACGGCGAAGCCATGCATATTTACTGATAGTCATAGTCATAGTCATAGTCATTTATTTTATAAAACCACTTTACATGTCAAAATACATCAAAATTAATTACACTAAACATTTCAATTACCTACAAAAATAAATAATTAGTCACGTTTCAATTTCATTACATTTTCCAATGAAAAAGTAAAAAAATGAAATACATAGCTGTATCTAATAATAATAATCATCGTCATAGAAACCTACTATAATAATATTAATATTCCAAATTATATAAATAAATTACAATTCCTTGATATGTAGAATTTGTTGAAGTTAGGGTCGGTAGAGTTAGGCCGTGTAGATTCAGAAGCTTGGCTCTACATGAGATCTGATATCTTTTTCAAAGGGCATTGCAAACCTTATGTGGTCGTCTTAGCAACCTTTTACATGAAATGTTTTTGGTGGGATATTGTTGGTTACAATTTGACTTAAAGGTTATGATAGTACTTATAGTAACAATATGCTAAGAACTACGTCTTGACGTACTTACTATGGGCCAACGCCTACGCAAACACTTTCTCAACAAAATCGTCTGCAGGCTGACCGTTTTTATTGGTAGATAATTTAAATAGAAATCGTTGTGAAGTGCATTCGAAAGTAATCCTAGAGGTGTCAACCCGTATCATTGGCCAAAGTAGTCCTGATCTGATGTATCAAGTACCACAATATGGGGCAGATAAATCACCTTCAGAATGCCGTATTGACTTTTTGTAACGCAGACCATTAGTGACGTGATAGTTTTGCGCATTATCGCTTGAGTGATAATCAACCATCCGTTTGAGTTTTGGCGAATATTTCCAACGCACTGCACCATTTTTGGGAGTCTTAACAGCATAATTATCATCATGGTCACTATTTTTCAGTTTCCATTTGATTTGAAGACTATGGTTTTTGGAATTAGATATTCGTATGTCTTGTTTTAAAGTTAAATTGCATCTCACATCTAAGTATTGGTCATGCTTGGGTCTATATCCAAGCATGGCATACAACAAGTATCCTCCAATGTGCAAATTTGGCTACAGAACTTTAAAAATATGTCTAATTAAAGCTAATGTACATATGTATTTGTAGTACGGGCGGCGGATGGAGAGAGCTGCGTTCCCGACGGGAAAACTTAAAACACTATTACGGGTGCCGGCTGCCATGAGCCCTATTCCTTGAAATGTGGCTAAGTATTTTCAGGTAAGTGGTCGTCTTTGAGAAACCATTCGCATGATAAGTAGATGCCATATATGTGATAGACTAAGACTGCGTTCACGCACACGCAAATCGTAGGGCTTGGCGCGCGCCTTTTTCAGTATATGGGTTATTATTTTCCGGTCAGCTTATATGATGAACTGGCAGATTTTACTTGGCATATAATACAATAAATTGGCAACTAAAATTATAACATAGCATTAGTCGCCCAGGAAACAGTCGACGTTGTATTAATTCAGTTTATTATTTTTGTAGGTTGGGTTAGACTTCTATTATTTTAAGCTGCCCGATTAAATAACTACCTACACGCCTTTTAGTATTTCCATTTCATAGAGTTTGACAAACTTGTGGCCTGTCCCTAAAAGCTACCTTAAAACAAAAAGTATATGTAGTACTTACAGAGTTAAAGACACTGAAACATTATTTTCGGCCTACCTAAATATATTTACAAATTGTTGTATATAAGCACGTGTTCAATGCCCCAATGGAACAGGAAAAACAAATAAGAACTCTACAATTATATATGTAGTACCTAGTAATTATAATTAACGGGAAATACCAATTTCTGTCTTCCTATGATCCAATTAGTTTTTTCAATGGATCTGAGAAGGAAGCGTGCTGGGTCGACTTGCTAGCTACTTGCTAAATTGAAAAGCCACCTTGCTAACTGCGCAATTTTCGTGTCGCTAAGTATTTAACACCTTACATAGAACCTCAATGGTCGCGTACAGTACGGTTTCAGAGGAACTTCCTCCCTCGGACGCTCCGGTTGTGGAATGAGCTCCCTTGCCGCGGTTTTCCCGGGGAACTATGGGATTGGGTAGTATGGGATTCTTCAAGAAAAGAGTGTATACATTTTTTAAGTTGCAGTTGCAGGCGTCCATTGGCTGCAATGACTGCTTACCATCAGGCGGGCAGTACGCTTGTTTGCCACCGACGTGGCATATAAAAAAAGTAACAAAAAACGGGTACATTTTATATAGGATTTTTATAACTATGGACAAAGTGAAGGTATAGACTTTGCTAATAGTATGTATGTATGTAAGTATAACACTTTATTGCACAAAAAAACAATAACAATTGAAACAAAATAACAAAATGTAAAAGTACAAAGGCGAACTTATCCCTATAAGGGATCTCTTCTAGCTAACCTTCGAGAAAATGAGAAAAATTAATGTAGAACATAAAGGCGACAAACTAATTTTGCACAAACACGGATATTTAAGAAAGCAATGTCAGTACTTAAGTACATATTTAAGTCCCAATAGTATTTAAGTCTTGTGCAGAAAGTGGTTTACCACTTTTGGACTCTTAATATAATTGGTAGAGCATTTCCTTGGCTGATAAATCGTTACATTTTTCCTGAGAATCACCCGGCCCAAATGCACCCGGTTATGCCGGCTAGCGGAATGCCCCTATTATGCCGGGCCCGTCGTCTCCGTGGCTGTCCGTGGCGTGCGCGACGCAACAGGTGCATTTTTACGTCCGCGCGTCTTCGCGACGGGGGCGGGCCGCTGAGCGACACGCCCACCCGCCGCGGCCACGCCCACACAACGTCTTAACTAACTTTTAATAAGTTTCCTTAATCGATTTCTTTTCAACAAACAAAATGAACTACTTAAGATGAAATCATGACAATGAACTAGTTTTCTTTTTGGTTGGTATGATTTACGCTCTAATACAATTTAATTGGATAATGAACTCGTACCTGTATTAACTAATAATTTAGCCACGCAGTTCAATTTCAAATATGATCTAACAACATAATTAAGAGCCTGATACAATAAACTAACCACAGGCATCATTAATTGTAGCGCGCGATATCGGATGGTGCTGATATTATTTCAAATTTAAGCATTAGATGGTTTTAGTTTCGTAGATAATTATGATAGCTAGTTATTAACAAAGTTCACTCAAAAATCTCATTTATATCTGAGAAAACTCAAGTACGACTGTATGGATGTCTCTTTTCACTCCAACCGCATCGCCTAGACCAGAAGAGCGAGACATAGACTCTACAAAATGAAAAAGCTCATAATATTTCCCCCGCAACAATGGAGCTAAACAAAAATATTTAATGCCACAAAACTTGCACGGGTCTCGCTCGCACAGTAACTCAAACAAGTCAGCGCGAGTGAGAGGATAACATCACGCATTTTCCCAACAAATGAAGCGTGGCTAAACCACAGATTGACCGCAGAGAATGGAGGCAGCGAGTGACAGAATGACGGCTCAGTCGCGGACGGACCGGCGGTGAGAGAGCACGCGAGCGTCACGGTCAAGTCGCCTCGCTGCGTGACGCAACGGAAAACTCGAACAGCTGATCGCTCGCTGCGCCGACGCATAAAGCCTTCTACGAACCGGCCCGAATGTCGTCCGCGAATTTATACAAACCTATTAGCCCTCGCCGAGTGACTCATCTAAGATGACGAAAGTTAAACTAAAGCATCCAAGGGCAGACTAGAATGTGAACACGAACTGAGGAAAAATTGTATGTTTAATTGTGAATTTATGTGTTTTACAACCTACATGACTGTTCGGATAACAATACAATGGACGTAAATTGTAATTAGTTACTAAAGACTGACTCATAGACAATTAAATTAAATATCCAAAGATTAATTAACAAACTTGTAAGCATTGTAAGCAATCGCATCATTAATACAAAACAAAAGACGTTAAGTAAACAAAAGAATCGAATTGGAAGCGCGCCAAAAACAAAAGAAAGTGTTAATCGAGTGCCGTGTCAGTGTTGGGGGTGGAAGTGATGCAGTGAGGATGCACCTGCCGTACGAGGCGCGCGGCCGGCGTCGGCGGGAGATGGATCTGGAGCCCTGGTGGCTGCAGTCCGTTGTGGACGACACCCTGGCTGAGCACCCTGACCTCGGTGAGAACCATCTAGGTACATGACACCATTATCACTGCGACCCTAGTGAAAAAGCGTACAAGGACTTGTACTCCTTTTCACTAGAGCCACAGTATTCTAATTCTACTATTTTGAGATTCAACTAAGGGACTCAATTCTGGAACATGAAAGTTGTTGGGATTAGATGAGTTGTATTGGTGATATGATATAAAACTGCGGTAGCACACAAGCGTTGCTTAAAATTCACCCGTCAATACGATTCCAATCTGATTTCAATAAGTAACGCATGTTGGAATCTACTCCTCACTTGTACTTGATCACATTCGTGGTTCCTACTTTTCAAAAGGGGATACATTCCTACTCATAATGTCTTTTGTCATTCAGATTTTGGAAGATAAAAATCGTAAAGTTTGCGCATGGAATACTGGCCCTAATGTATGTAACAAAAGCGATATCCTATGAGTTTAATATGGCTAACTAGTATATTACTTTTTTTTTAATTATCTCATTAATAGTCTTATTTAAATTTTACGCGCACGCTTTTAGAGCGCTCGTGGCCCAGCGGCACCCGCCTACCGCGTGCGGTATGCGAGGTTAAGCAATGTCGGCGCAGATCAGTTCTTGGATGTGTGACCGCTTTGTGTGGTTACTAACTGAGCGCTCTCGTGCTTTGGAAGGCACGTTAAGCCGTTGATCCCGGCTGCTGTCTACGACAGCAGTCGTTAAGCCAAGTTAGAGGCCTTCGGGCGGCTTGAGAACTTCTAACAGTCAAGTTGCCCACTCACTTGACAAAGGGGGGTCGAAGTTGCACCACGTCCGTAGGGAGTACCCACCGTTACCCTACACGTGACCTCTGGGTGGTGCTAAAAGTGCTACAAAAACTGGCAACTGTACTTGTCTTCTCGAAGTTCTCACGGTTCGTAAATAAATGCCATACAATTAAATAAATAAAACTGGCCCTAATGTATATAACAAAAGCGATATCGTATGAGTTTATTATGTTTAACTAGTATATTACTTTTTTTTATTATATTATTAATAGTCTTATTTAAATTTTACTATCAGAATTAACATAATACCTACCTATGAATGGCCATAAAGTTGACTTTGAAGACGCCATTTAATTCAATTATCAATATTGATCAATTCATTAATACTTATTGTTTTTATTTCGCGGCGAGGAGCTTGACTAAGATAGAATAAAAACCTTTAAGTGGGTAATGTAGGAATAAAGAAACAATACTAAATTCAAATAGTAAATAAGAACAAGTTTATATATCAGCTGTCATTTATTCTTATTAGCATATATTTTTATAGTAAATCATCGTTTAGTTAAATTAAATAAAAAATCGGGTTGCAGCAAAACAAATCATTCCTACTTTACGTGTAGCTTTTTTATTTTATTTACCACTGTCAGATTTATTGTTTTATATATCCATGCCAAATTGCAGCATTCTAGCACTAACAAACACAAAGCAAAGCTTCGGACAGACAGACACCGACATGGCGAAACTATAAGGGTTACTAGTTGAATACGGATCCCTAAAAATGTGTATCTTTTATAAATATTATTTCTCGTGCCGACGGACAAAATCCGATGATTTTAATTTTTTCAAGCAGGCTTTTTCCGATGAAATCAAATAGAGGATAAAAAAATAAGTAAAACCACATTTTTTATTTCTCGAAAATATCCCAAATTTCGTATAAATAATCAATTTCAAAAGTTCCTCGTTCTAAAAGAGAGTAGGTAAGTGACAAGTAAGGCGTCACAACGTAACAAATCATACAGAAGTACTGTTACTAAGACAGATATACTAAAGAAAGTGAACTGCCGTTCTTTTTGTGCGCTGTGACTGTCACAATTTCATACTTGAGACGCCATTACTACGATGGTAGGTTTTTATCCATTTTCGTGAATATTTTGAAAACTAATAGCAATAAAAATATTTTAAAAAAAGTTGGAGTTTCTTGTTAACAATTTAACGAAATGAGTTAAGATTTTTTTAAATTTTTTATTTAAGGAAACGTAATGTACACTACTACGGTTAAAGTTTCGCCAAACTGCAAAATATTTTGTTGGCGATGCGCTCAACTAAACTAAAATAAAATAAATTTGATACTGGGGGAGGCCTATGTCCAGCAGTGGACGTCCTAGGGCTGATATGGTGGTGGTGGTGGTGGTGGTTACCACATTGTTACCCAATATTTTTATTTCTTTTAATATATAACGCAATATGAATAAGGTTGAGTACGTACACAATAAAAAATCGTAAAATCACAGTTCAGAATTCAACTATACCTATATCTTCGAATATCCATGTTTTCCAAAATCAAAGTCCCTACATACAAAATGCTTCAAATTTAGCAATAGTTTAGTGTTGTTTTTTATACAACGACGGTGGCAAACAAGCTTAAGGCCTGCCTGATGGTAATCATAGTAATCAGATACATAAACCTCTAGAAGAATCACAAGCGCGTTACTGACCATTTATTGACTTGAGGATTCGTTGTGTAGACAGCTAGAGACATGCAGGTCCCTCACTCTTAACACAGCGCATCCTCGGGAGCTCTGGTGACCTTACTCACCACCAGGACACCACATACCTCAAGAGCAAGTACTTGTGTTATTTTAGCAGTGGTCTTCTGTAAGGTGGAGGTACTTCTCCAGTTGGGATGCTCCAAATGTGGGCGAAATGTAATTGCGCTGTATTGTAAGATTATTTGTTGAATTTGTCCATAAACCCACTTCTAACAGAATTTTAAGTAAAATTTATGCATTGTATACTTACTACATTTTTTTTTATTTTGAATCAAATTAAATGTGATAAACGTTTTTAGTCTGACCAGCGAATCGTGAGACTGAACATATATACCTATCTATTTCATAATATGTCATACTAAAAAGAGAGATAGATATATTTATAGCTACCTTTTCAGTCTCATGGTTCACAGGCCAGACTCTACTCCCAATTTAATTGTAATAATAAGTTTACCTTCCCTTGACGAACACCAAGAGAAGGACAAAACATAAAAATGAGTTTTTATGACATTACGTTATATTAGTCATTTAATGGCCATTTAAATAGAATATAATAATACATGTGATAGATACGAGATCGGAAAGAGATAGTGACTTCAAAGAAAAGACATCAACGCAGACGATAACAAATGACTATCGTAGCTTCATCTTATTCTTCAGATATGATTTTTTTAGCTCATAAACATTATTCCTGTAGACCTCGGGCTTGGTCCTTAATTTAACGTGGAAGTTACTAGGATCAAATTTCAATTATTTCATGTACACCCAAACACCCATAAACCCAAAAAGATATAAAACGCTCCTATTCTATAAACTCGCACTAAACACTAATCAAAGTGTACAGACCATAAGACGGGAATTGAAGAAAATACAGCGGCTCAGAATGCAAGACAAAAATTTGCTGTGATGACACAAAATCAAATCAATCAATCAAAATCAAATATTTATTCTGCAAATAGGCCACAAGGGCACTTTTACAAGTCAAAGCGTGAATTTATACAATAAAAAAAAACTGACAATCTTACTTAATAATAATGATAAAAAAAATATACTGATTAACAATTAAATAAAAATAAATTTACCAATATTAAGGACGTATTGAATACGATCTGTCCGAATAAACAAAAAGTACATAAAATTAATTTAATATCTCAGAGATGTCTCTGAGCGTCCAAATACGATTAAAAACAATTATTTCAAAGTCCTTAGAGATGTAAATGATCTCTAAGCGGTAAAATTAAAATAAGTAAACTTAATATTGTTAGAGATGTATAAGGTCTCTAAGCGTCAATAACAATAAAACTAATCCAGAACAGGATTATGTCTCTCGTCAATCTACATACAATAAAATAACACTAGTATTAAGGTATTTACTTTGCCCTTGCAAGCATGAACAGACCGGACTCCACAAACAGCACCCGATCACGAGTATGACGCGTATCTCAGCCATCGCCTCCCTCGACCATCTGTTAGGGAAGGTGGCGACCCGATCAACGACGCCGCCGTAAGCAAAGCCCTTTAAGCGAGCATGACATATTCAGGCTGCCGGACATTAATAATGTGAAAGATTAAAATGACTCTTCGGCGAGAAACAGCATCATGTTTCATAAAATAAAACGACAGAGCTATTTATACAAGGAAATATGCTAAGTGAAGCATATGTATATTAAAACTAACAGGATTTAACTATCACTGGCTTAAAAGCATTTATGTCATTTAAGAAATCGTTGACAGTATAATAGGCCTGGCTTAACAAATAACGTTTAATATGAGACTTAAATTTACTGAATGGAAAATTAACTATATCGATGGGTATTTTATTATAAAATCGTATACAGTTCCCCACAAACGACGTGCTAATCTTCCGGAGACGACTGGCCTTCACTGCAATCTTGTGTTTACTTCTAGTGTTGTAGTCGTGGATATCACTGTTGAGTTTGAATTCTTGAATATTTTTTCGAACATACATAATATTTTCAAGAATGTATTGACATGCCACAGTAAGAATATTTGCCTCCTTAAATTTTTCCCTGAGAGATTCTCTGGCCTTAAGTTTATAGATGGAGCGTACAGCTCGTTTCTGTAGCACGAAGACGGTCTGGATGTCAGCCGCTTTTCCCCACAACAGGATTCCATAGGACATAACACTATGAAAGTAACTGTAATATACCAGCCTGGCCGTCTCAACGTCAGTTAACTGTCTAATACGTCTTACTGCATAGGCCGCAGAACTAAGTTTGCCGGCCAGAGTGGCAATATGCGCATGCCATTGCAGTTTTGAATCTAAGGTGACACCTAAAAACACTGTTCTATCTACAAATTCAATTTCATCAGACTTTAATTTGATCTTAGAATTGTTTGCCTGCTTGACATTAGGCATAGTGAATTTGATACACTTTGTTTTCTTGGAATTTAAAAGCAAATTATTTGCTGTAAACCAGTTCACAACAGTACCTAGTGCCTCATTAATACCGTCAAAGTTTTTGTCTTTGCGGCCTACCTTGAAGATAAGCGACGTATCATCTGCGAATAGCACTATATCACGTTTATCTTTTACAAGGTTTGGTAAATCATTAATATAAACTAGAAACAGAAATGGGCCCAGAATTGAGCCTTGAGGAACTCCAAGAGCAACCGTTGTCCCTGCAGATTGAGTCCCGTTGATGACAACCCGTTGAGTTCTCTCCGACAGATACGATGTAACAAGGTCAAGGGAACCGTTTCTTATCCCATAATGGCTTAACTTTCTAATTAAATTCTCGTGATTAACGCAATCGAATGCCTTTGATAGATCACAGAACACTCCAATAGCATCTTGAGCCTCTTCCCAGGCATCAAAAATATGTTTAATTAGTACCACACCGGCATCAGTGGTGGAGCGACCTCTAGTGAACCCGAACTGATTGCTATTGAGTAGTTTATTGCGATTAAAATGGGACATCAGCTGATTAAGAATAAGTTTCTCAAAAACTTTGCTTAATGCCGGTAGTATTGAGATTGGTCTGAAGTTGGTAGGGTCAGTTTTTGATCCTGATTTAAACAACGGGATGATTTTACTGTGTTTCATCAGGTTAGGAAAAACTCCAGTTTCAATACATTTATTGAAAATATCAGCTAAGAAAGGTGCGATTGATTCTACAATGGAATGTAATACTTTTACAGAAAGGCCCCAAAGATCTTCAGTCTTTTTTAAGTTTAATGATTTAAATGCTTTAATTATAATATGGGGGGTCACGTCAGTGAAGCTAAAGATTTCTGTACATTCTGTTACATTTTCTTTCAATAACGATTCAGCGACATCTGGTGATGAATTCAAAGATTTCGTGGTCTGGACGGGTACATTAGTAAAGAACCGCTCAAAATGATCTGCTACTTCGTGGTCAGAACTCACTAGAGTATCATCGACTCGCAGGCTGAAGTGCGCATCTTTTAACTTACTTTTCCCAGTTTCATTGTTGATAACTTGCCATACAGTTTTAATCTTATCACTAGAGTTCTGAATCTTTTTTGACAAGTAATCGGCTTTAGCAGCGACACACATTAACTTAAAAGATTTTGAGTAGTTCTTAACATACTCTAGAAATTCCGGCCTTTTATCAGTAGTTCTTGAATCATACAAGTCATAGAGTCGGCGCCTCTTCTCGTGAATGTCTGGCGTAGCCCAGTCGCTAAATTTAGTCTTGAACTTGCTTTGAATCTTCTTCAAATTAAAACAGACATCGAATTCCGTTTTGATACAATTAAACAATCGAGTACACAAACGGTCAGGGCTTTCCTGAGTGAGTGGAAGATAACATAATCGTTTCATTATATTACGATTGAATAAATCTAAGCTCTTTTCAGAAATAGGTCTGCACATAGTGTGTCGTGGAACTTTATCAGTTTTCCCGCTGAAGGCGACTTGTTGTCCACAGTGGTCAGAACTTAAGTTGTTTATAATAAATTTACTAATCGCATCCTTGTTACTGAAAATGTTATCTATACATGTCGCGCTGGTTGCTGTAATGCGAGTTGGCTCACAAAACAAGTTCACCAGGTTAAAAGATTTAAAAGTATTCACTAGACTCACACTCATGGGCGATTTCTCAAGTAAGTTAACGTTAAAATCACCGCAAACAATAACGCATTTTGTACTCTTAAAAATACTGCTGAGCACTTCTTCCATCACTGTCTCAAATAGACTGTAATCCGCCGATGGGGGCCTGTATACGCATATAATTATAAATTGGTCTAACTCCACACAAGAGAGTTCTATGTGACGCTCGACAGACATGTCAACAATATCTTTACGCTCTTTACATTTCAAATTATGTTTCACCATAATCAAGGATCCTCCACGCCTACATGACTTTCTAGAGTATGAACTTACTACACTATGATTGCTAAAATTAAACATAAATTCATGATCTTTCAGCCAGTGCTCCGTTATACATAGAATATGAATATTTGAACATTGTATGAACAAATCAATTTCAAGTTCCTTACTAGTAAATCCCTGTATATTTTGATGAACCATATTAATACTAGTGTTACATCTATCAACGGGTTCGGGGCCGGTGGTAACACGCGTTGTCTTATCGGTCAGTTTAAATTACTCGCCGGCACCGACCCCGTTTCGAAGCCCACGCTACTAAAACGTAACACAGGAACCGCCTTAACATTATCAAACGTCGTGCTAGTCACGACGGGGTCTACAATATTATATGCTAACAATTTAGCACACTCACGTAAGTACCTTTTCGGTAGATATGGACGCTTTTCAGTCAAAACTAAATTCTTAACAAATTTGTTCGTATCGAAATACGAAATCGTACAGCTGTATAGAGACAACCTATACAAAATGGAATTTAAATAATGTAAGTTTATATTTTGCGTTGCCGACAAAGTATCCGAAAAAGGCAACGCACATATTATGATTTTACCTATACCTTGCTGGTCTATTTCAGTGAGGGTCTCCGATAGTCTAATAATGTCTCGCTCGGTACAGTCTAAAATATCACCGACGAACACTACCAGCGTAGAGTCGCAGTCGAAGTGGTCAGCGGCGATGCACGAGGCCAGACGATCGACGGAGGCTCCCGGGAGACAGTTGTTGGTCACCCTCTGAGTCAAGCGGCCGGATAGCAGCGCGCCGAGGCCGACGCCCGCCCGGTCCGAGTACACGACGGTGCGGCGCGGCCGGGCGGATGCGGGCGCGCGGGCGGCGACAGGCACCGGCGGCGATGCCGGCTCGGCTTGGCTCAGCGACAGCGGCGGCGACTCGATCATCAGGAACGGCGGTTCTTCTCGGCTCGATGGCTGGTCTACACTGACCGGTAGCGGCGGCGCCGGCTCGGCTCGGCACGGCGGCGGCGGGGCGGGCGCCCCCCGGCGCGGTGTGGCAGCGCCGGCGGCGGCGCGGTGGAGCACGAGGGAGGCGGGCGCGGGGGCGGCGGGCACGCGGGCGGCCGGCGAGTGGTCGCGGCTCGGCCCGGGGCAGCGCCCCGGCACCCGGGGCGACTCGAAGTGTAGTGGGACGCCGCTCCCCACAGTGGGGTATGTTTAGGTAAAGACGCTGGTCCGGCAAACCAGAGGCGCGGGTCGTTTCCCGGCTTAGGCTACGTGCGAGACGAGATGAGCATATTCTTTTCTCTGTGTGAAATAATCAAAAGAAGAACTAATTTTTATTCATACGAGTAGTCGTAAGACAGTTTTCGCTATAGGGCTTACCTGCTACCAGCTCGCCATCTGTGTTTCACGACACGCACTTAGCGGCCTTTTTTCCGAGTCGCGATGCACTCTATGAAAAAATGGATATGAATCCAAAGTAATCCTTTCTCAAGATCCTGACATTTCTGACTTCTTCTAGTCTCTTTTACTCCCGCATTTCAAAGTTTTTGAATCACATCAACTTTCAGCAACCCTTCGGACCCAGTCCACCGGACCAGTTAAGAGACAAAACCTATTACAATTAGCGGCAATCACCTCGGGTTAGGGCACTCACGGTAATGAGCTCGTTGAATGAGCCCTAATGAGCAGGGGGTTGTCCGACATAACCGTCGATATTTCCTCACCCCTGCTGCTAAAGGGAACAAGTGAGTTTGGGTTGTTATGGCGCTTATGCCGTTCTCGTTCAAGAGACATTGGGTTTTGCATCAAGTGCTGGGTTCCTACTATTCTATATTGGTTGGCATTTGAACTGTTTTTAAAGATGTTGAACGCCGTTTATAAATCGGCCTTTATTGCGTGGAGAAAACCTATAAACCGGGTACCCAGTCATCGGCAATTGACTGAGTTATGTGATATTTCTATCCACTAAAAACTCCACGGTGACGTCATCTGCGCTCTCATTCGGAGGACTCCAGGATCTCAATACTGAAGGCACTGGAGACCCCTACACGCTTTACTCCTTTTGGTTCATCTTAAAGCAATCAACGTCACCGTCACAATCAGAATCAGAGTCAGTCATCGTCCATGGGGTTGATAAGCAAGTACTGCGGTCCCCGCCACATGGAGCACTCGCAACCCCGATGGCCCACTTATAATAATATTTTATTCAAGTTCAAGTTTTACAAATGATTCCTTAAAAATAGAAACGCTGTTTCCTAAATAGGATAGCCTGTGTTTTAGGATAAACAGTGCTCCTCCCCGTATAAATTTGAAAATAAAAACAAAACAAGTAAAGCAAGAATATTGTCGGTAGAGATAACCTAACTTAATAAAGCATGGTTTTAACAATATGAGTATGCATACGAGTATGTATTGAGTGGATGCGTCTGTGTGTGTGTGTGTGTGTGTGTGTGTGTGTGTGTGTGCGTGTGCGTTTGTGTGTGTCATGTGATTATATAGAGAATGTCCTCTGTTTCTTCGTAGTTTTTGTTTAAAAGCCAGTCCGTTACCGATTTTTTGCAATTTTTTTTAGTCATATGATATAAATTAAGTACTTTATTAGCTCTGTGGTAAAGAAAAGGCCTGCTAAAGGTAAAAAAAATCTACTAAACCACGTGTTAAGTTTTGTATGCCGTATGCCCACTATATATGGTCGACGGGTGTTTAATGATTGATCCCTGTCACAAATCAGCGTAGAATAGAATTTTAAAACTATGTTTAGGAGGTAAAGTTGTCTGACGGTCAGGACTTTAGCTGCCGTACAGAGATAATCTGTAGGGGTTAAGATTGGTAGGAAGAGCATGACTTTTAAGACTGCACGTTGTGCTCTCTCCAATTGTATGAGGCTAGTTTCAGGTGCACCACCCCAGGCCAATATACAATAGGTAAGGAGCGATTGACACAGGGCCAAGTAAACCTGTTTCATAAGTGAGATATCCGCCACATGTTTCAATTTTTTGAAGATATACATTAGTTTACGAACGCGACCACTAAGTAACACTATATGTGCTTTGAAGTTCAGATTGGTATCTATTATGACTCCTAGATATCTTGTAGAGTTAGTTTTCTGTAAGGGTTGACATAGACATATGTTGCTCATAGAATCCGAATGTTGATGTACAACTAACTGTAGGTTAGACGGAGGTAATCCCGAGTCTCTTATGGAGTGTGTGATGTACATGGTCTTATGGACATTCAGTGTAAGCAAATTTAGGTAAAGCCAATTAATGACTTCAGTGAGCCCCAGTTGAGCTCTATCGAAAGCACCTACCCATGTACTTTCAGCAAATAGGAGGACAGTATCATCTGCATAAGTTAAGATTTTCATTTCAGGAATTTCCACTTTGCATTTATAAATCATTTATGAAGATGAGGAACAGTGTAGGGCCTAAAATACTCCCCTGTGGGACGCCATAGGTGAGCGGCAGATCACTGCTTGCCACGTTTCCCAATGTGACACATTGTGTTCGCTCTCTCAGATAATCTTTGAAAAATTTACTCATCTTTTACTCAACTTTAGTCATCTTTTACGACAGGCGGACAATTTGAGGATACCATGCACAACACAGCGCATCCTCGAGAACTCTAGCAACCGCACTCACCACCAGAAACACAATAGCACATACCTACAGGCCAAGTAGTAGTCTTATTGTGGTTGCGGTCTTCTGTTCTGTCAGGCGGAGGTCACCTTCTCCATTTCCCCATAGAATTTGATTGATGGAGGATTTGTACTGCAGAAAATATGAACGAGATAAAACTCCGCTATGCCCTACCTCTCTAAATTCTGCTGTTGACTTTGCACATATAATTGGCTCTACACATATTTGGAAACTTTATACATCTCTCTATATATTATTGCATATCCCGTTACGGATGTGCTCAGGTATTAGTCTGTTATTCATTACTACTGTTCTCATGTCACAAAAAGCCATTTCCTTTTTATTAAAAATGGGATTGCTCTTGGCCAGCATCTAGCCAGGGGGCATAGATGAGGCCGACGATGAAGTGAGCTCACCCAGAAGATGCCTTAAAAATCTCTAGATTTTATGAACTCTGAAATACAAACGCCGGCAGAGAATTCCGTACCTTAGAAGTGCACATTATAAAAGATGATGCAAAGTGCTTGGTTTGAATTAGAGGAATTTTGACCAGGTAAGGATGGAAGCCACCCGTATGTCTGGATGTCCGATGGAAGAAGGGGGAAGGCGGTATGAGCTCATGGAGCTCCTGAGCATACTCACCGAAGTGCAATTTGTAGAAGACGCACAGACATGCTATTCATTGTTCTTAATGTATGACTAGTAAAATAGCTCTTGAGACCTACTTACATAATCAACATGAGCATAGAATTTGGCACCACCAGTACCAACAAATTTATAGCATTGGTAACGAGGATGCTGTGTTTTTGTGTTACAAGTAAAGTAAATAAGGAAAACCCGCCAGGTGGGCCGGTCGTTTACCCACTGCCGGCAAAAACATATTATGTAATGATTACGGTAATTGATTTCACACCTCTCATGCCACGTGGTGAATTGTTAGTAAGTAAGTAGACATTTTGGGTATATCCAGAAATATGTTCATTGTTCATGCTATCATTTGACCGCGAATTCGTCCGCGTGAACTGCTTCAATGGACCCGGGTATGTCCTAAAACTACGACCAAGACCACCGGGGGATGGCCATCCCTGGAGTGCGGTGGAGATACTGCGATGGCCAACCCGCATGCCCAGCGTGGCGATTATGTCATTTACCCCCCCTTGAAATTGGGGGAGGCCTATGTCCTTTGGCTGATATGGTGAACTGCCTCTATTGCCATAGACAATTTTATTCCTTTTGGAGATGATTGTCGGTATAACTAAGTAGTACCCTATATTTTAATCCAGAACACAAATTTCTATGGCAAATTTAATCTAAATACGTCTGCAGTTTTTGCTTGGTGGTTTATATTTATCTTTAATTTTTATTCTCAATGCTGGCCCTAACCTCTGACCAGAGTAGAGCGTTTTGGCAGTAGGTACGTTGCGGGCTTGTAAAGTCGGGGTATCCACTTTGTGGTGCAAAAGAAAGCAGTAATGTGTAAGCATCGAATTTTTCCGGCGCAGATGCAGGGTTTCCAGGCCAACCATCCCGTCACGAAAAATGATGGAAAAAGAGTCAGATAGTACCCATAGTAGCATTTGTTTATGAACTAAGTGAATTTCCGTTGTACTCTTTCAATTAGCATCGCTTCGCTAGCGTCAACGAATTCGTATACCTTGGGTCCTTAGTAACCGATAACAACGACGTATGTTCGGAAATAAGCAGGAGAATAATGGCCGCTAACAAATGCTACTTCGGCCTGCTAAGATAGTTTCGTTCGAAACTTCTTTCAAGAAGCATAAAACTTCTTCTGTACAAAACCTTACTACTCACCTACGGTTCTGAATGTTGGGTGCTGAGCAAAAAGGACGAGAATTCCTTGTTGGTATATGAGCGAAAAATACTAACATGCTCATGCGCATGCATGCGCATGTTTGGAGCTGTCATGGAAGATGAGAGATGGCGAGTTCATTATAACGCAAGTTGCGTTTGGACGAGACCAGAGTACCCAAATGCCTTCTAGAAGGCCGACCAGAGGGCCGCAGAAGTAGAGGTAGGCCCAAGCTCAGATGGTTGGACGGCGTCGAAAAGGACATCAGGACCTTGGGGGTGACATGTTGGAGAAAAAAATGCACAAATAGATCGGACTGGAGAGATTTGCTTGACCAGGCTAGGGCCCACCCGCGGCTGTAACGCCTCAGATGATGATGATGACTTTCAATTAGCAGCGTATTTTATTTTTCACGTAGATTCCATACAATTGCATTATATTCCAGCTTGCTTGTAACGTACGCATTGTATAACTGTGTGGCTACTAAATTGTGAAGCTGTTCTATTTATGAAGCCGATAGTAATGATGTGGTCACGCATGTCAAGTCTCTTAATATCCAGATCCTGACTTGAGATAATCACAAAGCCTCTTATTCATAAAACCAAACTTCTGTTAACTAAAATTTGTCCGTTTTGCACAAATATCAAAGTGACAGTTATTTATTTGATAAAACAAGTCGATTACCATAACACAAAAGAATAAAGAAAATCAGTAGCAAGTTCATTAACGGCCTCAGCTGGCGAAAAACTCGTTATTCGAGTACATTAGTGATAATTCGTTCCGACATTACACACGTCACGGCCGGAATCAAATCGACTGATTATAATGACTGGATGGAAAGGAGGCTTGATAGAAAAACGGCTAAAACTATATTCATAAGTCTAATTGCGAAGCGTCTCGACCAACATCTTAAGAGGCTTTCGCTTCGCTAGATGGCTGGGTCCAGGGTCAAATACAGAAGGCGGTACTCCTGGACACGGCGCGCATAATCCGGAGGTTCCTCTTTCTGTCGCCCTAACCACCGGTAGCTTCACTCCCGACGGCACCCTAGGGTTACGTTTTTTATAATGCATTTATATTTTTTATATTTTATTTGTATAAACTTAAATTTAAAAAGTTGAATAATAATTCAACGATCATCGTCTCTGTGAACGGTCTAATCTCAAGAGACTCTCACTAGATGGTTGGGTCAAGGGTCAGCGGTCAAGGTACAGCGCGGCGGTATTCCTGGACACGGCGCGGATAGTCCGGAGGTGGCGGAGGTGCCTCTCAGTCGACCTAACCACCGGTAGCTTTAGGCCTTGCCTCGCTGCCGGCGGCACCCTATATTATTTACTAGCTGTTGTCCGCGACTTCGTCCGGGTCTTCGCTCCTATTGGTCGCAGCGTGATGTTATACTGGGTGATTCGGGAGACGTGAGCAAGATCAACACTACGGATTCAGTAGATCATAAGCTACTGCTTCGTGCCACTATTAGTGAAATTAACGTTCATTTATCTTTGGTATTGAAAACAAAATGTTTTAAATTATTAACGAAATTCATGGTCACTCTACAATCAGAATAGTCAAGTCATACGTGTGAAATTGAATGTCATCTGAGTCCGATTACTTTTGAAATATCGTATCTCACTCAATGTGACAATTTACTTTCTTCATAATCAAAGTGCTGTCATAACAGTTAGAGGTTTAATCTTTATAAACAAGTTGTTGTAGGGTGACCACGATTGTAGAGAATTAAACTTTAACTTAACAAAAATGAAAATACAGGAAAAAGGTATGGGTGTTTCACTTAAATACAATGGTGAACGATTCATTGTCATTTACTATGTATGTAGTGCGAGTCCTGCTCACGTCTCCTGAATCACCCTGTATAGCCTTCCTCGATAAATGGACTATCCAACACAAAAAGAATTTTTCAATTCGAACCAGTAGTTCCTGAGATTAGCGCGTTCAAACAAACAAATAAACTCTTCAGCTTTATAATATTAGTAAAGATAGGTTAGGTTTTTTATAATTCTTTTATATTTTGTATGTATATTTTTATATTTTACTTTTATAAATTCATTCGTTTATTCTATACATCTAACCTAACCTAACTTAAATTAAAACATAAGTAAAGTGAATAATAATATAAAACTGGATACCCACCTTATGTCTATAATTCAAGTACTTATATGCTCCAACTGAAGACTCTAACCAGCAGGACTTTGTCAAATTTTAAAACGTTAGAGGTGCAATATGCATATGGCCACTGCCTAGCAATTATGAATACCTACATATTTTAAGAAAAAGGAATCACGCCGGTGTACTTGGTGATCGCTCAATCAAACAACAAAAAACGAAATTGGCTAAAACTGTAAACTGACATGTAACCCTACCTCAAAGAGGTAGGCAGAGGCGGCACAGCACATTAAATTAAAATTTCAGTCCCTCTTGTAAATGTATAAAAGATGTAGAAAATGTGACATTGCTCCCCTGCAGTGCTAAGTTTAGGCGACGCCCATCATAGCCCAAACCTGAACCCTGCTCCTGTAATCGGCTATAAAGTCAACTAGATACTGAGTATACTAGGTACTGACGCAACAATAATATATATTTTCATTCCACGTCGGTGGCAAACAAGTATACGGCCCGCCTGATCGTAAGCGGTCACCGCAGCCTATGGACGCCTGCTACTCCAGAGGTATTACATGCGCGCTTCCGACCCTTTAAAAATGTATACACTCCTTTCTTAAGGAATCCCATACTGTAGTTCCTCAGGAAAACCTCGGCATAGAGCTCATTCCACAACCGGAGCGTCCGAGGGAGGAAGTTCCTCTGAAACCGTACCGTACGCGATCATTTAGCGTCAACGGCGAGCAGTGCGATGATAGAAAGCGTCCGTGGGCATCATGTCGAACAGTTCTTCGGAGCACAACCCATTATACAAGCGATAGAACACGCACAAGGAGGCAAAGTTTCCCCTTAAACTTAACGGTTCAATATCGCTCGTATGTTTGGGATCATCCACGATACGCACAACACGTCTCTGAAGCGATTCAAAAGGCCCAAACTGGCATCCAGGCCTATTATATAGCAGCCCGAAAAACTTTTGTAACCGAATTAACCGTGGATAACCTAGGTCCTTGGCACAGATCCAGGCATGTGAACAACATACCGTTTTTAATAGCTGCCATTTTTGGCATTAGTTACTCCTGTCGGTTTTGTTGATAAATGGGTGTATTTTTTTCCATAATACCGTCGGTACTTGCTCAGTAAATAAAGGGTAAATTAGATGTTTAAAAAAGTTTTTAAAACTATATCGTCTGATATATGAAATAAAAGTGCTTGCTGTGCATCTCAAATATATATATTTTATAATTATGAGAAAAATAGTTTGGAAATTATTTAAGAAAACGTACGAAAACTTACCATCTCCCCGCTTAAATTCGAAACTAATGTACCAAAAATTTTGAAAAAAAAAACAACATATTATAGATTACAGAAAATTCTATAAAAAGTTTGTAGGTCTAATAGTTTATGAGTTATTTTATTACTTTACTAAAAAACTGCCATACTCAAACATAAGGACGTAAATGCCGCGAGTTTACGCTTTTTTTTAATTCAATGTACAGGAAAGTGATTTTAAATGTAGAGAAGTAGTGCAGTATCAGTAGGTACGAAACCCTTCATTGTGCGTAGTCCGACACGCACTAGGCCGGTTTTTCCAAATACTGATCTCCCTGTAGATGCCTTGTAAAACTCCTATTTATTAATGAATCCTACGGTCGTGATTGACTCCGTCAACGCCGCGGGCGCATCCCCGGCGACCCTTATCCGACCGCACCGGCGGTTTGCGGCTCTATAATTTGTATAGATACCAACTTCCGTAAATATAGAAACCGCGGTTACACTATTAATGCTTTTTATGACTTCCCTCACCGTTGCACGGTTAGTTTTTCCGGCTCCTAGTTTGCTGGTTAAAAATTGACACCGAGTATTTGCGGTGAATACTTTGATTTGAGGTATACTCGTAGTTCATACTTTGATAGAGTTATGTCATTTATTTATTTAAACAAGAACGGTTTAACGAAATACACTTATTTAGGAAAAAATGTATATATAATATTGTCTTACACATCAGTTTTCGCACATATCATATCAGAGTACGCGAGGCATGTAGTGAAATTGTAGCTAGCGGTGAATTTTATCATTTTCTTTTATCTAATTTTTTTAATAGAGATCTAATAGAGTTTGCAAACACTAACCGATTTAGAAGTGACGAAAAGACGCGTGGCCGTGATACAAAAAACCTACTTAATATCAAAATACGATACAGTCCTATTAACTAATTGTGCACGAGTGCGTATTTAGTCTTACGATTTTTACTTAGCTTCAGTGTGTTAAAAGTGTGACTAATGATACAAATTCATGAAAAAATATATGAATAATTTTAGTTTTTCCCATATTTATTGAGTTGATTAATCATTAATCGTCACCGTGCGCGCGCGCATTTGTTGTTTCTAGAAAACGCGCGTCATTTATGAAAAGCGACGCAGTTTGTATTACTTTTTTTCCTGGAATTAGTACGTCAATGTTTTCAAATTAAGCTTCACATAAAACTTAATCAAATCAAATTGTGTTATTAAAAAGTTTAGTTTCTACTTTGTGCTTTGGTGATTGTACTTGTAAATAACTTAACTCTTTAGAAGTTGTTTTCTATAATACTGAATATTAATGCATGCATTGTAAATTATGGGATACATGCTCAAGTCTTTGTTCAGGCACGTCCATCATCATCATTATCATTATTTTAGCGTTATTCCCAGTACAGTTGCATCCTAAAGGATGCCTGGGGTCCGCTACCTAATCCCAAGAATTTACGTAGGCACTAGTTTTAACGGAAGCGACTGCCATTTGACCTTCCAACCCAAAGGGTAAACTAGAACTTATTCGGATAAGCAACTTGACTGTTAGAAGTCAAACAAAACCAATTTATATAAAATGCCATTAATAATCGTTTTTCTTTTCTGTCACTTCGATGTTTATGTTTGTGAGAAAGGAAAAACACGTACCTATTCATGTTATCACAAGTTTGTTAAGTTTTATGAAAAATGGTGTTAGTATATTCCCGGATAATATGTATATTCATAAAACAGTCAAGATATAAGAAATGTATCCCAGTATTATAGGCTTATTGTTTTAAGTTTAATTCAATTTTGAGTTTTATACTGCGAAGATGATACAACAACAAACTTGACTAGGATCAATTAAAGCCAGTATTACGTTTTCTACGTATATTGCACGTAGAATAATAATAACATTAAATAACTCTGGTTTGAAAGTCGAGGCAGGGTTAGGCAATCAACCAACAATAAAATTATAACGCTCAATACCGGATTAACATAAGTACGTATATATTTATACTTAACCGATGCTGGAGCCTGTGTTTGTAATAACAACAACTATTGTAATTTAATGCTGGCAGTATCATAAATTCATATGCTAGAAATTGAATTGTAATTATATGCATTATGGTAACTACAACTTTGTAAATTTACATAAATTTGTTGTTTTGTGTTAAATATTTATTTATTGCCCAAATATATATTATATCTTAACGAGCCTATAAAAGTATAAATTAACTATTTCAGCGCCAAGAACACATAAAAGTGACTTTGGTGTCGTGACATATTTCGTACTCGCTTGTTTTTGTATGTTACAAAAGTGGATACAAACATAATAAATACCTATATAATTGTGTTAGGTGGCGCTTCTTGTATGCCATACCGTCAACTAGTTCACGTTTTGATTTACACTTATTCTTATTATAATATAATTATTCCAGTTTCGTAGATTCCGCTATACGATGTAGTAAAGCGCTATGTTAATCTCGTCAACTTTATATCTCAAGGCGACTAAGGTCGCCTAGGGTCCGGAAGCGGCGGCATATTTTGATATTTTCGGTCATACAGCATGCGCCTGCGACTGTGGTAAACACGCGTTTTCCTCAAACAATCGCGCGTTATCTAAGCGTTGGTAATGAGTCGCAGCCAAGCGTTTGATAATGCTTATATTGCTTGTTATGTAAAACCGTACAACACTTGGAATCAGTGTATAGGTATATGTTATGTATCAATCACGGCTAATATTCTTTTAATTATCCCGGTCATACCTTAGGGTGAATGCACCTCGCGGTCTGGTGAAACGGCGATTGGACCTACTAGGGTAACTAGGGCTTTGAAATTAACCAATCATAAATTGAAAAAAAAAAACAGTTCTTCTATACTATAAATGATATTTAGACCGGTCCTTCGGGAGAAGAATCAGACAATATTAGTCCAAAACTTTATTGTTCACTTTATTGAAATAATGATATTGATGATCTACTTACATACCGATTTTCGATTTTTGCCGTGCGCGGGCTTTATTGATTTGAGGATGCGTTCTTAACAGCTAAGAGATATATGCAGGTCCCTCACTCTCAACACAATGTATTCTCGGGAGCCCTGGCGACCTTACTCACCACCAGGAACACAACACCACATACCTAAGGAGCAAGTACAGATGTAGTGCGAAATGATTTTGTTTCGGGAAAACTCGGATCTCAATCGGAATACGATGGCACCCGAACTGTCAATCAATGATTAGTTTCTATGGGATAACAACCGTCTTAATGTTATTCGTTTTAGGTTCCCAATCTCCCGGACATATCCTTACACAAAACTCAAAACTTATTTTAACGACCAATCTCCTCTCGTGTAATATGTCTGTATACGCTGACGTAGGCGAAATACCCCTTGCAAATTCAAGCAAGGAGTGAAAGCCAAAAAAAAAAAGTTGGTGCAACTCACCCTTAATCTATCTAATTTCCTTCCAGTTCGAACGGGCAGTCCTGACTACATGTGCTCCATGCTGCCACAGCACTGGCGCTCCAACAAGACCCTCCCCGGCGGCTTCAAGGTGGTAGCCCTGAGTGACGTCATAGACGGCACGCTCGTCACCATCAGGGCTGGCAACGACGAGAACTGCTCGGCCGAGCTGCGGAACAACACCGCTGTTATGAAGAATAGGGTTGCCAAATTTAACGATCTGCGGTTTGTGGGGCGGAGCGGGAGAGGTGAGTGGATTTCAATTTTATAGATGTTAAGTGAATTATGGTGACGGTAAATTTGGTTACCGTTTTCGTCAAATGTTTTGTAAAGTTTATTTCATAATCTACGTCACTTAAAAATAGAAATAAAGAGTTAGATTTTGCGTAACAATTTTTATTTTTTTTAGGCTAATATGTAGGTGTATTAAATATAGGTGTACCACATGAGCCTTATGACGATCACTCTCCAATATCTCAATCATATGACATGGCACCAGTACGGAAGAAGACACATTTATACATGTAAATTTTTCGACTTGTTAAAACTCATATTTAATGCCGACTAATACCTATTATATCTACTATTTACTAAATATCACAATGTTTTAAAAAATGCTCTTCATTTTGACTTAATACTAGATACGTAGTTTTGCATTAATAGTTAGGTATAAAACAAACTAAACATTTAAAACCCCCAACAAAGGCCTGTCATCATGTTATCCTCATGAAGTGAGTGGCACCTATAAAAAATGCTACTAAAACGAAAGATATAAAACCAATATTTAGAATTCTTAGTTTCAATATTGACTGAGATCCTGTCGCTAGTTCCAATGAGAGCTGAATATATTGGAAACAATATAGATAAGAAACACCTCGAGAGACAAAACACTCGATTTTAAACCCGCACTCAAATTGGTTCATGCGTTTGGGAGATGATTTCAATAATAGTTGTGATGCCACAGACAGACGCAGATATACTATGCCAAACTTGTAACCCCCTCGGGAGTTAGAATTGGCATATGTGAGATTACGGATGCCTATTAATATATTAAACTAGTTACTTTACTTACTAAAACCGAGCACACAAACTTTACAGTCCAATCTTAGTCAATGAAATCAATAACCGGGTTATTAGACGGCTTTACCCGGGTTATTAGACGGCCGGAGCAAATCACCAGGATTAGGCAATTATGACCGGGCTAATCGCCGCCGTCTATTGCCCCCAGTGTCCCGTGGCCCTAACTACCCATTCTGTATTGGCTAATTTGACTAATCGGAATAACATCGTGTTCGTGCTTTGCATACCTAGAAAGACAACCATTCTTAAACTAAACGTCCTTCCCGTGAGTTCCCGGTTACATACGACGTAGCAAATTGGCGCTATCCCACATAATAAGCAACCTCGCTAAATAGCGATCTCTTCCAGACAAACTCTCAGGTATATCGCCATGAAACACGACAGTGCAGCGCATATTTTTCACGAAAATTCTAAGGAACTTTACTTATACATAATTTCCCTGTTATTTTTCACTGCGTAGGCTCATTTATGAAATATGCGGGTTCCGTTAGCTGGTAATAAAAGAAAATCTCCGTTAAACGATCACGCGATTAAGGCCCCGTCACGGCGCGACAGCAATGAACAAAATAATCGTTTGCGGTGAGGGACGAACAGTTTCTAAATCACGAATGTGAAAACTCGCGTTTCGCAGTACACAGAATTTGTCACGGGTAAGGGCGAATATGTACCAGAAATCAGCGAGGATGTGTCAATCAAACATCTGACCTCTTGAAAACGCAAAGAAAATAAAATAGTTACCAATAAACAGAAGTTACGAAAATCCTCGGAAAACATCAAACCTTAACTTATTTATATATTATCCTATTTTCCAACTAGTTTCATAAAAAGTTGCTGATTTGACTATCAGTAAAATAATAATACGCTACACCACATCTACAACAAACACACGTAAACACATAATACGTTACATCTAGACGTCAAATGTATAGAAACATATCCTCACACAGCGTTTTGTTCCCCCCTAAGCCTGCTGGCATATCCCCTAACCTTATAGCACAGACGGTATTATCTCCGCTCTTAAGTAATAACTTATTTAGTAGAATCTCTTTTCCTCCTTTAAGACACCATACAAGACAGCATCAGTGCAAGTGAGATGTCCTACGAGCTCGCCTTGTCCTCAAAACTTTGTACATATACAATTTCTTCTTTAGTCGCCATACTGCAAAAGCAGTTGCATTGCATACTGTTTCTTATTAGTTTCCTATAAGCTGAAGACTGCGTAGCGTTCGTGCTGTAAAATTAATATCAATTTGATTTCTAATAACGTCGTGAAACTAAATGGATTTACGTTTGTACCAACTTATTACTTAGACAATGTTACGTCAATAACTACCTTAACGTCTTGTAGTTCGTTGCTGCGTATATGCTTACATGAGTTACATGAAACGACAAGGCTTATAATTGTATGTACGAGTATACATATAATAAATATAGGTCCTATACCAGAATGAAGTATGCACTGGGTTTACAAATATTTCAGAATTTAATTTTTTTCATATATGTATATTGTTTTTAATGAGACTGGTTTTCGTACTAGTCACCTGTTAGTAGTTTTTTTAGTGTCGTATTAGTTTGGGACACCTTGCAGATTTTCTACAAAGGAAGCCACTTGGCGCAGGTTAATTGTATGACACTAAAAAACAACTAGGTATGTATATATGATATTTTTTTACTAAATTATTTTACGACAGTTAATTCTTTTCATGTTGTAAACAATATCAATAGCTCTAAATCCAATAATGCCTTTGAATATGAAAATATTCACCAGTTTATTGTTTTCGTTATCCTTGGGCAATCCCGTATACTTGTCACTTCGTTGCCTGTAAAGAATTGTTTTGATAACAATATTTGTTGCGATCTTTTCCTGTTGAAATGTTATTTAAATTAACTATTTGCTCAATGTGATTCATTGTCCACAATCTATGAATATAGATAAAAACCCTATCCAAGTATCAAATATCTATATACTATTAAACTACGGACTTACGGACTAGTAAATATTTAACTAAACGGATAGTTTTTAGCGGCAATACAGATATTCTTTATTGCACACCTCTGTAAAATACAAAACAGTTCAGAAATACAGCATAGCGAGATATAATCAGAGATAAACAACAGGCGGTTTTATCGTTAAAGAGCGATCTCTTCCAGGTAACCACATAAAAACTATTAGAATCCTACCCATAACACAAGCCTTATTGAGCTCAACTATCGGGCTAGTTCTATTTGTATATGATTGACCCCTTCATATTTATATATTTTATATGTATACCAGTAACGTGCTCGATGTTATTATTACTATCAAATTAACAATTCTTACTTATTTTTAAGTAATTAAATCGTAACTGCCAATATTCTTAATACGTACATATTTAGAAAATGGTTAACTTGGCAACATGAAGATTAAGGTCGAAGATGGAATTAAAGATCAAAAATGTAAAAAAAAAACAATGTAGTTATGACTTTTCTTTTAAAACCTCTTGTCATTACCAGTTAATACCATAAATTATAGCTCCACAGATTTTTATTCAAACAAGACAGAGCAGAAAATTAAATTCGTACTATATATCAGCACCATTACAGTATAGCACAACACTTCTTTGTTACTATTGTCGTAAGGACACGTTACGATATATTTGACAAATTTGGCTGTGCAATGCTGACTATAATGCTGACTGCTTAGTGAACCAAAAAAGAATATCAAAGTATCACTTTTGAACCATATTAGTCAAACAATAGAGTCTAGAAGTGATGCGTCAATTTCTTTGCTGCCCTACACCTGTGTCTCTAACGCTCTTTATTTGTGCTATTCAGAATTCGTTTTTTTGTCATACTGCCTCAGATCCTCCCACTTTCACCCAAATGTCCCCGTATCGTGTGAGGATTTTAATTCCCAAACCGCATCCATAAACGTTCGCACTTTACTGTTCTATTGTGTTGGGCTTGCGCAGCCATTACGGCCCCCATGCGCTGCGCACTAAAACGAGATCGTTCCTTCACTGAATATCATAACATGAAGTCTGTATACAGATGCTATTCGATTTGAGGGAAAGAACATTTTATTCGTGAGAGCATCGTTGTATATATATATACGTACGCAAAACGATACGAAAAAAAGTTACAGCTTAGAACCGAATTACATTATATTTCGTGTTAAAAATGCACGGTTCACGAGAAGTATATAAAGTCGTGATTTATTAGCGTCATCTACTTTATAATTAGATACAATGATTTTAGAGGATGATAATCAACAATGTGAATAGAATTCTAACCCACAAAAAAACAATGTATTAATGTACTTAGTTATCTTGCTTTTGATAAAACTTTCTTCTGTCCTTTGAAGGGTTTCCTATATCGTGTGGTGCTGTATTATCGCCTGTCGAGGCGCGGGATTTGTACCGAGCTGTGGTTCGCGAGAACCTTTTTGTTTTCACTTCCTAAATTTAGAGTTTTCTGTCAGGATCTTAATTTCTGGATGTTTACAACTTAACTATGCCTTTAATATTAGTGTTAAATGGATTAATTAACTAAGCAGTTCTGAATATTATGCGCAAGATCGAGTGAGACTTACCTGCCTTTCTATCAGGTAGTAAAATTTTACAAGACGTATTACTAATATCCTTCCCACAAGTACAGTCAAAGATAGGAATTGGGACATGTACTTTTTTCGTCCTTTTTAATGAGTAATGATAATAATGGGGTAAAATGTACGTGTTTGAAACTATATTTCTACGTCGTAGCAAACAAGCTACACTCAAACACAAGGTGTTCAGAATGTACCATACGTCAAAGCGTTGAAGTGTCTTCAAATGTTTTTGAACATCCGTGTGTCCAGTATGTGTTGACGTCCGTTCCAACATACGAGTAGATCTGTTACCATGCTCGTGAACAGGCTCACGCCACCGAATCAAGACCCGTCTGTCCAAACCCATCTCATCACATTATCGACTCGGTGTTTTGATAATAACGTCAACCAACGACAAATGGTGTCCGATTACATATTCGGACGCCAACATTATTTGATCGAATCCATAAAAACTGTCAAAGCAATTAACAAGTTACAAAGCGGTTTGAAAGGGTCATTCTACACTGGCTGTTGCAAGTATTGATGTCGTGATTAATGAACGGAACTTGTAATGAAGTGGAACTAATTCATTGGAATGATTGGACTTGATTTTGGTGTTGAGAAGGTCATGTCTGAAAGCGTTACGTGATAAGCTTAGTGATCGCTACTCCTCGGGTTTCTGAAATTTTATCGGTTCTCTAGGTAGAGATATATGTATATACTACACTGAACTTCGAAACACATATGTAAATGCAGTTGGTAGTTTAGCTCCGCACCGTTGTATATAAAATTCTATGCAGACTTGCAGAGCTGCGCAGCTAACTATACTCATACTCTTTATTCATAATATTAACAAATATTACATGTCACATAATAAAAGGTTACCATAATTTATTACTTAATCCATAATTTTAAATATAATGAAATAGTTCGAAACAGTACTGTTTTTGATTACTAAGATAAGATATAGCCTTATTGTTTACCCGCGACTTAGCTTTTGCCCGCGACTTCGACCGCGTAGAACTCGTTCTTGCCTTAGAATTATTTGTTTTCCCATACAATTTTTCTCAAGCTGAGATAGTTGGACGGAGTCGAAAAGGACACCAGGACCTTAGGGGTGTATTCTCTAGAAATCCTATTGTCAAAACGAATGATTAAGTGCTTATTTCGGATAGGTTTTGCCCGCGACTTCGTCCGCGTATAATTCGTTCTCGCCTTAGAATGATTTGCCATACAATCTTTCTCAAGCTCAGGTGGACACCAGGAACTTAGGGGTGACATGTTAGAGAAGGAAAGCCACGAATAGATCGGACTGGAGATATTTGCTTGACCAGGCTAGCCTGGGGCGCACCTGCGGCTATAACGCCTCAGATGATGATGATGATACAATCTTTCACCCTTCTTTACACCCCCTTAAGAAATGATTACAGTCAATATGATATTCCCTAGAAATCCTATTGTCACAACGAATGATTAAGTGCTTATTTCGGAATATCAAATGTACCGATTCTAGACGAATGAATCTTGTCAAAAACATTACATGTACATTGTACAATGGTAAAAGTCTCGCTACGCAGTTCTGTCGTAAAACGTTAACCCGACAGAGCGAGTTCTTCATGTAAGTATGATGACCGAAGGCCAGAAGCAGAGCGGCAAGGCATGCGAGAATAATCAAACAGAGCGAGTTTCTCATGTAAGGCTGAGGGCCGAAGGCCTGAAGCAGAGAGGCGAGACACGCGAGGCTGAAGGCCAAGCCTCCCAATAGAGTAGATTCTTCATGTAAGGTTGATGATTGAAAATCCGAAGGAGAGTGGCAAGGCATGCGAGGCCGAAGGCCGAGCTATGTCGTCGCCGAAGATCCAGTTGCCATATTAATGAGGGTAAATTTTACTCCATTCGTTCGTTTTCACGTGATGCCTAGACATATAAACAGACACAAATTCTTAAAACTGTTGAAACGATTTCTGTTATCGATTCTAAGTATCCGCAGCCAACTTTTTTTCGAATATCTTCCATGTACAGACTTTCGACCCTCTTCTAAGTATACATCTAAGATCTCTTATAAGTGATCTCTTATATCAAACAGTTTTTATGTTGTGAAGGGTCAACAATTACGTAAAAAATAACGCACGACAAAATTAAATGGTACACCGACGATACAAAGTGTGCATTGAAACAGCTGTTTTTCTATTTAAGCATATGAATAAAACCAATGCCAAAGTATCGCAAATGCATTTTGATTTACACGCAAAGTAGAACTATAAGTAATTGCGAAAAGGTTGTGCTCAAAAATAGCGTCAACAATCAGAAGGAATTATGACACTTCGGTTTTGACATAATGAATCGTCAACTTGTTTACAATTCTGCTATGCTTTAAGTTAAATATCTTGGCACGCTGTTATACTCCCAATTGGCTTAAACTTAAATCGTAGAATGGCGTATGAGGATTAAACCACCCCGTTTCATAGACCTTACTTGCATCCCTGATTTAATATCCCTTTAATGGAAGATCATCGGGACAAAAAGTACACTTATAATATATAGAAGTGAATCCAGATTATAGACTATTAGCAAACAAAACATCTAAATCTGTTCAGCCGTTTTTGCGTGCTTCAGTGACAAACATCCAAACATCAAAACTTTCGCATTTATAATATTAAGTAGTGGAATTATGGTATAATGTAATAGCACGTTTTTATATAGGGTTACAAAGTTATATATGTAGTTTTTGAATCTAAAAAACGGGACTAAAATTTGGGTTTAGAGTCACAGTTACTTAATGGAATAAATCACAATAGTGTTCAAAATTTGAAGAGACCGTGGTGGCTGGCGCGCACACTGGGCAGCGCCGCGGCGCAGCGCTTGCTTTTACCTTTTTTTCAGTTTCTATCTTAAGATTTCACAAATTTTGAATGAGGATATTTTTCCGTTTTCGTCAAGTATACCAATTTTCATACCTGTAACTTATAGGAGTTATGATTATAGGAGTTCCCATACAAAATTCAACCCCTTTTAACCCAAATCTGCACAATTTTTATAGCCTAAAACCTGACCGGGTATTTACTCGAAAGATTTGTAAAGTTTTTATCAAAATCCGTTCAGCCGTTTTCACGTGATGCGCGTTCATATAAACAGACAAACAGATAAACAGATAAACAGACAAACAGACAAAAATTCTAAAAACTGTTGGAATGTGTTCTGTTATCGATTCTAAGTATCCCCAGATAACTTTTTTTCGAATATCTTCCATGTACAGACTTTCGACCCTCTTCAGCTTTATTATATGTATAGATAGATTACGTGTTTTCGTCAAAGTCGTTAAGTCTTTATACATCCAAAAATGAATACACTTACTTTGTTAACTGTACGTAATATACAACCATATATAGGTATAGGTGTATGTTTGTAATACGATAACTATATGGGCTGACCAATGTGCAAATCGTAATTATAAATAACACACGAAATCTAATTAACTAAGTACTTAGTTTCTTTTGTTAAAAGTTATTTTTATCCCTTGTATTTTTAAACATCACTGACATACCACAAACGTTTCCTTTAAAAATGAAGATTTGATTCCGTGTCATTTCTTTTAAAATAAATGTAATGAAATGACAAAATATAACGCAATAAAACCTGCTCGCATCCACGCATCAAGATGCAATTATTTACAAATTAATGTAATGTAGAAAATGGTTTTCCAAATTCAATACTTCAACGGACATTTGGACAACTATCTTCCTTTTTGACCTTAAAACATTTAAAATAAAGGCCAAAATTGCAATTACTTTGGCATTTTTATAACCTATTGCATTTTGAAATAAACTATTGATTTCATTTAATATTAATTGGTTTGCTTTATGTCGAAACGAGTTAACCAATTTGAGATGCAATTCTAAAAACATCAGCTTAATAGAGAGATGTCTTCGCAAGTAATTAAGGCTACTTCCGTAATTTAGGGGTGCAAGGTCGGTGTGAGAGTTCTCCCTAGTTAGATCTAACTACTTTAGCCCTAAATGCTTCATTAGACCTAATCAATTTTTTTTATTGCAATACAAACCTAATCTAGCCTTCTATTTGATGACCTTCAAAGAAAACACGAAATGTTCACTGTTCTGTAGAAAAATCCATTGGTTCTAGTGAAACATTAAGGCAAAAGTTAGTAGGTCAAGTGACAGAATGCCGGTGTGGTTTCAGTTAGGTATCAGCTGTCAGTGTGAACCGTCAGCCAGGTCTGTACAGATTCTTGCGCGGAAGGCGGTACCGATGCACCCCACCTCTGCGCAATATAATAAATAGTATGATACAAATGTAATACTGACAGTATAGGTACCCACCAACCCATTTTCTATATATAATTGTATTTAAACGATCACTATACGATAGGTAATATGAGTATTAGCCAAATGTAATTGTATTAAAATTATTTTCTTATACATTTTTACGGGTCGGGCGGTACAAAGTACGCCGGGACAAGCCACAGTTGGGCTGCTCCAGATATGAGCTAGATGATATTTCGCTGTGCCCCGCCTGTTTAATTATTAAGTTTTAGTAAATTTGAAATAATTAGAACTGTTAGTATTTAATAGATTAAAACTCGTTTTGGGTTCAAGCTACACCTTTCCGCAGCTACAACATAACCTGCATGTTAATTAAATATTTAAGTGCTACTGTAAGAACAAGAATAGCTAATTTTCTTGATAAAATCTATAAACCTACATTTGTTTTTTTTCATAAATCTACTTTGAAATACTATAGTCGTGGTTTTAGTATACTAAGTAGGAACGAATTCATATTAACAGGGGTCGTACTTTTCGTGCCGGTGACGTAAAATTGACGTCACACTGCATATAGACTGATTCCAATTGGTGTTATGGTAATTAATCATATTTAACCATCAATCATTTAATCATGCATTTATAATGGTAGTTTTTCTTATACGACCTATTGCATCCGATGATTATTAAGTATTTCTTTTTATATTTAGAATTTTAATTTATAAGCAGGTGAGGATCTCATAGTGTTTCAAGTTTTATAATAGGTTATAGAAATGTTTAATCTAAATATAAACGTAAACTCTCTATGACGACGAGGTTTGTTTAATTATTGGTAATAATTTTTATTACACATGAATCAGTCACAAAAAAATTTGCTGTACTCGTATTACCTAATGTTGTACTTTATAAGTTGTGATGTGACAGACAAATTGCGTTTGTAATAGGGACATATTTGTAAAAAGTGTATGTATACATGATTATTGATAAATGAATGATGATTGAATAAATACAATAAGACTAATTAATATCATCCTATATGGAACGTGACGTCACCGGCACGAAAAGTACGACCCCTGCATATTACGAGATCTATTATGAACCCATTGCGTTGATTGCGTCCAACAAGCGAAGCGATGTCCAAGTGAGACACAACTCCGACCAAACGAGATGCCAGCTCCGTACAAATTGAACACACGATTAAGAGCGGGAGTCTGTAAATGGCATGACCAGAATGTGACCAAATCATTTTGTGTAGCGGTTATCAAGGTGTTACGCTTGTCATGTACGTGTTTTTTGTTAGTTTCAACGTATAGGCTGTCAGGAAAAGGCTTCTTTCTTTTTATATTGATTTAAACTGGCACGGCTTTAACAAAGTATTTTAGATATAAAGGCTTAATACGAGTAACCTACAATTAAATTTATTTTCATTTTTCAGAATATGTGTCAGAACATTCGTGGGCTCTATTTATATGAGCTGTAAATAATATTTGCATTTTTTGAAAGGCCGAATTTGATATAAGTCCGTACCCACACTGAGAGTTTATGATGAAAGGAAAGAAGTGAATTATTTTGAAACTTCTTATAGAAAGTGTTAGCAATAATCCCAAAGTGCAGTGCTGAACTTAAGGAAATATACATACCTAATATGGCAGAAAAATCTATGACTAAATGCATACAATTTTGTTTTCTTAATACAGTTGGCATTTGCACACGCTCTATACCAAAACAAAGTCACTAAATAATGATTAGGTACATTATGCACCTAATAATGTCTTATTTTGAAATAAAGACATTAGCTATCCACGCTTAACGCCGGGAAATAAAGCTTCATGCTCCATAACGGTTACGTTTCGACACAACACCGTGAATGAAATCAACGTACCTATTAGTAACAAGCCACTAATGACATGTAAAAACTACTAAAAGCTAGTGGTTTTTGTGGGTTTATTAAAACGGGCGCAATTTTTATACAGCAGCTCTAACTCGTTCCATTACAAACTATACAATCAAGGTTCTCTACCTACATATTACTGTTTCGTGTTTCATTGTAACTACTTCGTTTTTGTTATTGTGCAATACTGAGTATTTGTATTATGGTGTACCTAATACCCCGTTCAAAACTAATATGTACCTACATATCCATAAAATTGAGAAAGAGACGAACGCTTTGTCGTCGCACCCATTCGCACGTCTAGGTCGTATAAGATTTTATGTTTATGTTCATTGGCCACCAACAATACTACATTGTGAACCCATGATCCTACCGACTCTAACTACGCTCGCTATTCCTCGCTTTCCATTGACGCCACATCACCATCCTCACAGCACATACTCCAAATCAAAGCAGCAATAAGCACAAATCTCACGAAGAAATTTTCCTGAAAACTGTGATGTAGTAGCGGATTGCAAAGATACGAACTTAGTTTCGTCTTCAGTCACAAATGTCACTCGGGATTTACGCTCGATCGTAAATCAACATGGCTGCCATTCTCCCCTCCTCACCTGCGCCTGAGCAGAATAATTGAATATTTCACGCATCTCTCTCAACACCTCCAAGTCGTTGAGATACAATGTTATGTTTTATAGCTCCGCGCACATTGTGTTAGGTCCTAAACTGTTGATGAGTGATCACGCGAAATGCATTAACTTTAATAGCGATTTTAAAAGCTATATTTCACATCGTTCAGACACGCCTTTAGCGACTTATATTTTATGATGATTTGTTTCCTTATTTAATGCAGTGCGGCGCGAGTTTGTAACGTCCCTTTGAAATCTGCGACATCGATATTAAGATCTCAAACGAAACACTAATTGCTAAACGTGCTAAAATTCCATATCATAACCATAAGTAGAGGAACTTCGAAACTTGTTTTTGAAATCTTTGAATTGACTCAGTGATGTTTACCAATTGAAAATATAAAATAGATAAAATATGTATTTGGTACGCTAGTGATAGTAGTAGTAGCTATGCCTGCGCGGATTTGATCGCATATTACAAAGAACGCAAGCGAAGCCGGGGGATAAAATATAGCCTATGTCCATTCAGATGTTCCACCCTATATGCAGGTGAAAGTGTTTCTGATGTTAGATGATTAGTTCCGGAGATACCGATTTCCATATCCTCTGACCTCACTAACTCATATTTCACAAGTAAACTTTACATATATCATATATTATCCACATATATAGGCATAGACAATAAATGTTGTCTATACGAATACATATATCCATACTTACTGGTATGCAGGTTGTTCGGTAGGGTCATTTGCTACCTTTCTATCATTGGAACCTGGGTCCTAAGATTTTGCCTTTTTGACTTGAGGTGGCTTGAGCGATGTAGTAGGTACGTCACGTGAGCAAAGATAAGTAGGACTTTCCACCCTTCTGACTAAAACCTTATATGTTTTTTTTATTTACTCATATGTATAGCATACCGTTAGAAACGTCATACACCAAAGAGCTTTATAAAATAAAATAAAGCTCTCAATGGCCATTACCGTAAAACGGGGTGAGTAGGTTTCGAGGGGAGAGGTGGGTTATGAATGGGGAGAAAATGTTTGAGAAGGGATTTTAAGGCTACTGCTACAAAAATAATGTATTCCAATTTAAAATAGAGCTATAGTAATACGCATAATAAAAAAAAATGATCCAACAATCTTCCAAAATCAACTTTGTATGAAAACCCCTCTCACCCCGAATACGAGGCACTACGGGGTGAGGTGGGTTTTCCTCTTTATCGTCAAAGTTATGAAATGGAACTACCCAAAATAAAATAAAAACTAAAATACAAACGTCCGGAACACTTATTATATACACCATTCAGTTTTCATATGTAAAAATAAAATGTTATCGAGGTTTGAATTTCAGTTTTAACCCTCCTCACCCCATTTTACGGTACTCTTTTTGTTTATTGAATCCAGAAGTGGAGATGTTTTCGTACATTCGTTTTGTTTGTTAATGAAAAGGCCCATATGCTCATTTTGTAGTGTTATTTTTAACAAAAAAATAGCATTTTTTTAATGCACCCAGACTTACCCGTAAGACAATTAAATAAAATATGCATTTTAAAGTATGAAGAAGAAGTTATGGGGCTTTGAATGTCAGATTTGGGTAATTTAAGAATTCAAATAAAAAAATCGTACCCCCTTACCCATTAGGTACTTTTAGGACCCAGGGTCCAAAGGTGGAAAGCAAGGAATTGACTCTACCAGCACCCCGAAAAATGTTGACGGTCCATGTGCCGAACATCCTGTATATACTCGTAGACAATATTTTCACCTAGGTACAACATACTTGTTCATTGTCGTCGTCACACAATAATACACTAAATATATTTATGGCTAAAGCACCATCATATCACACTATCCCTATATTTATCATGTGGAATTCAAATGAAATGTGAAATCGAGCCGTGATAACGTTACTAACATGTAACAACTTGTCTTCGACAACTGTGTATTGCATAACATAACATACGATAACCGAGGTTACGAAATTATAATGTTACAAACGCTGAAATACAAACAAATGTCTGTCCTGTTTCTGAAGGTTGACTAAAGCCTATAGTTTTGGACTTTGAATCTCCGCATAAAGCGGTCCCAACGTCATTTTGGCCTGGGCCCTGAATTATGAGTAATATACTGCAGTCCTTGAGTATCAACAGGCCTAACCTATTAATATTTTGGAGTGAAATTACCTTTGCCTTTAGTAACCTGTCTGTGTATGTAGGTCTAAATTGTTAGAGTATTATGGCCGCGCCGAATACTAGCACCGCCGCCGCCGTGAGCTGTATTTTTTCTAAAAAGGCAACGAAATTAAAGTAATTTACTAATATTCACTTTTTTATATTAAATATCACTTTTATAGATATTCAGGTGGGTACTGTGTTTTTAATATTACGTAAAAGCTAAAATAATTTCGGATGCATTTCAATTAAATCTGTCTACACGTCTCTTCACTCGCTTAATGTTTGCACATCCGGACATTGGACAGTGTACTGAGGGATAGGACATTCTGTGCCCTTTTATTTAGTGATATCAGCAATAGAAAATACCAATTAGGACTTATGTGAATCTATAAATTGCCTGTTTCTACTAAACCTACCCACTACTACTACCCACGATATTCGCTGCAAACTAATTTACAAACGATCTAAACAGCGCTTGACCAAGTGAAATCAATCATTTAAACATAGAGTGCGCTACACACGAATTATCTGCATTAGACATGTTAATCCACTCATTTTAACTGTAATTTTATTCCGTATTTATCGGTGCATTCATTACTGCCGACCGCAAATCGGGCGCCCAAAAAGCTCGCTATTTTCCCTGAACGCTACGCAATAGTTTCAGCGCAGTGGAACTATTATAGTCAGTACATTTGTCTATATGTAGGAGAAGCGCTCGTGGCCCACCGGCGCCCGCGTACCGCGTGTGGTATGAGAGGATAAGCAATGTCAGCCCAGGTCAACTTTTGGATGCGTGACCACGTTGATTGGATACTAACTGAGCGCACCCGTGCTTTGGAAGGCACGTTAATCCGTTGCTGATGTCTATGACAGCAGTCGTTTAGCCAAGTTAGAAGCCTTCAGGCGGCTTGAGAACTTAACAGTCAAGTTGCCCACTCACTTATAAGCCTAATCTCAATAAAGTCTAGTTTCCCCCTTGGGTTGGGAGGTAAGATGGCAGTCGCTTCCGTAAAAACTAGTGCCTACGGCAATTCCTGGGAATAGCGGACCCCGGGCATCCTTCATGATGCAACTATACTGGGATAACACTAAGGATGATGATGACATTTGTCTATCTGTATGTCCATCTTGGTGAATAATGATATCTACTCTTACTATGTCGCGAGACGGTATCGGCATTCCGACCTCCGAGAAAAGTCCCCTTGAAAATGACATTGAAATTTAAATTGCAGTTTTCATTAGAAACCTTCGTTCATCCAAAACGTACACGCTAGCCTGTCATCAAACATTAATTAGATCAGGGTACATTTGCATTTGTTTTTCTCTTGGTATGGTGCTGAAATATCAAAATTTCAGCACCATACACTTTTGTTTCTGGTGTATGTAAATGAGTTTCCTCTTATAATGAACCACCTTTGCGTTATGTTTGCAGATGATGCCACTATCTTTGTATCTGAAGAGAAAGCCTCCGATATAGCTAACGAGTTACGAAATACTTTGAAAATTGTAATAAACTGGTTGTCAAAGTTAAATCTAAGCGTGAATCTAGAAAAAACTAAATTTGTTCAATTTGTTAATTATAAGCAGCCACAAGAAAGTTTTAATATTGTCATAAATGATAAAACGGTAAAACAAGTAAATAATACAGACTTCCTAGGAGTAAAAATCGATGCTAACCTAAATTGGAAGTCTCATGTTGACAAAGTAAATAAAAACTTAGCCAAATCCGTCTATGCACTATCCATTTTGACAAACATAGCTTCAACTGACGTTGCAATAAAGGCATATTATGGAATGGTTTACCCCATCCTTACGTATGGCATTATGTTTTGGGGAAACTCGGTAAACACTGAATCTACTTTTCGTCTTCAAAAAAAATGTCTTCGTATTGTATTTAAGCTTAGAAATATGCAAACCTTAAGAGATACTTTCAAAAATAATGAAATACTAACGCTGACATGTATCTATATACTGCAAATATGTCTATTTGTAAAGGAGCGAAATGATATTTTTATAAGAAAAAGTGAAATTAAGAACAATATCCGATCACAATATCAATATGATGTATGTACGATAAGACCTTCTAGCTTTATACTCAGCAAGAGCGCATATCTGTCTGGTATTCATATATTTAATCATTTGCCTGAATGTATTAAGTCGCAAGACAGGATCAAATTTAAGACTAAGCTCAAAAAATGGCTAATAATGAAAAGTTTCTACAACTTGAATGAATATTTCAGATGTTTAAATACCTAATATTATTATTATTAAGTTTCTCTGTATAAAAATATATTATTAATTTATTAGCTACCTATTGTACGCCCGAAATGGCAAGCTGTTGAACTTTTTCTATCTATATAACATCATCTTAATGTACACAGTTTCTGACAATAAATTATTCTTATTCTTATTCTTATTCTTAATTACATTTACCGGTTCGTTCAACCAGTCGGATAGACTTTACCTTGGAAATTGATGCCTTTCTACGTTCTAGACTAAATAGTACTAGAAATTCGCGTGAGCACCGGAATCCCCAAGCTAAGACACTGTTGTCAAATACGACAACATGATGTGCCTTAGGTACTTTACTATACTAAACTCATCGACGCAAGCTCCTCCCAGCGCTCCGCAGGGATATCACACGCTTTGAGATGGCGTTTTAGTACGTCTGGACCATAAGCGTCATTTACGGAAGACTCGACCGAAGCCCTCCTATGAGTACACTTATGATGGTCAGGGTCAGCTGTACTGCACACAGCCCGACCGAACATTTAGGACAAAGTTCGGTTTTGCGAGCCATGTAGTACGTGCTCATCAGAGGAAGTTGTAGGGCTCGCCATCGTCGGATACGACGAGGAGGACTATATATACATATACCAAACTAAACTCTGACATGTTGACATTTCTAGAGCTTTTATGTGCTGAAGTACTGTCAGTGATATCTACCGTGATTCCAGGGCGCGCTGCGCTCAGAAAAGACTAATTTCATTCAGCCAAACACGCCAACACATTTGGCAGGTAAATAATTAACAAACTCATGTAAATATGCGTTTTCTATTTTATCAACTGTATCCAATTATTTCGATAAAATTGTTGCGACAATACATGCTTCAATGTGTGCCTCCGTGATTGCCGGGTTTTCGTAATAGCTTTGCCAGTAAATATGAGTGTACCTAGTTATTTATTTATAATAATGAACTGTGACCCCGATATAAAACTTAATTGAAATGCAAATAGCGATATTAATAGTACATGGTGAACACGTGAAATCGTGAAAACATAATATATACGTGTACAGTCAGCGTCAAAAGTAGCTGCGCATTTGAAAAGTTCAAAAGTCTTTATTATAAGGGAATACGAGCTTTTGACTCTTGCATATGAGTAGCTACTTTTGATGCTGACTGTACACGTATATATTAAATGGAAATCGATTGGTACTGATTTGTCATTATAAACACGGCCATTCATAATATGTAGGCTGGAAAGGCGATTGCATATTTTTAAGAACATATCGACACGCAAATTTTCAAATTTTACATAACATTCAGAGAGTTGCATAGGGGTTTGATTTGCTTATCACTTCGCGTTGCAATCTGTTATGAAATTTATTGCGAACAGTTATTCTAATGAGCACATCAGATTTTATACAACGACGATGGCAAACAAGCTTACAGGCAGCCTGATGGTAAGCAGACACCGTCGCCTATGGACGCTTACGACTCCAGAATAATCACAAGCGCGTTGCCGACCCTTTATTGACTTGAGAATTCGTTGTGTTGATAGCTAGAGACTTACGCAAATCCCTCACTTTCAACACAGCGCATCCTCGTGAGCTCTGGCGACCTATACCTCGTATGTTCATAAGTTTTGAGACGGCTAAATACTCGATGTTTTTTTTATTATTTTGTTTTTTTTTTTATACATATACCTATACATATTTTGTTAATTTTACTTGACAATATTTTCATTAACAAACATGCATAGGTATTATTTAAACTGCGTTCCAATATTTTATGTTAGATGCCATTTATTGCGTCGGCTACACCTAGACAATGACCCCGCGAGACACGACAATTTTCATCAGGGTTTCTCTTGCTTCTCTTCCAGTGGCTCATTTGTGAGTTACTATTTTTGAGTAGTATTTACGGGAGGTGTTTAGCTCTAAATTGTGTGTTCGTAAAAGGTAATTTTGTTCAAAAAAACTAATCAGGAGTATTTAGAGCCAGGCTCGAAGAAAGTTACTAATATTGACTGATAAAAGACATACATTTCTCTTTTAGCACTTTTCGTAGGAAATTTCATTTTGTTACGGTGTTTTCTAAAACTTTGTCAAAGAACCAATTGTTTTGACAAATAAACGTGTCAAATAAACTTTAACAAGTGATTCCAACAGTCCTTCTGGTAAATGGATAATTTTAAGGCATAATTTGAGCATCTAGTATTCAAAATTGAAGGAAAAGGCTACCTTGTACGCAATAATCGACTGTATCGTGAACCTCGTAGGGTGATAAGGTTGCAGTACATTCTGTGCTGTAGTTGGAACATCTATCGACATTTTGATGTACAATTTGTCGTTCCACTGCCTTAACTTTCTTTCTACCATAGACATTAACTTGTCAGTGAAAAAGGCGTTTTTCGTTTCGTGCCGGCACCTAAGACGCCACCGCATTTAAAGGCTTAAATCAAAAAAAAATTAAAGCCAATTTAAATAAAATCTATTTACTTTTATCAACTACAGTACAGTGATTCAATGAAAATGATAACCTTGACAGAAATATTTTCTTTAATTGATTTATTTAAAACAATATTCGTCTCAAAACTTATGAACACACGAGGTAATAAGAACAGCTTTTGATTTGAAACCGTTTTGTATCAAGAGAACTTTATGTCCATTCCTTATGTTTATTATTCAGAACGGAAGATTTTGCTGTAGGTCAGCAGAGTAATTCATTGACTGACCTATCCAATTTTTTCTAACATTCAACCGTCTTTTGCCTCAGGGAAGAGTTTCTCGCTGACCATCACCGTGTCGACGTCACCGCCGCAAGTAGCAACGTACCAAAAAGCCATCAAAGTCACCGTCGACGGACCAAGGGAACCCCGCTCTAAAACTAGTGAGTATATATTCAACACTCACAGACGAGCAGCAACGTTCCAAAATGCCATCAAAGTCATCGACGACGGACCAAGGGATCCCCGCTCTCTAAAAGCTAGAAGGTTGTCTTTATTTAACAATTAAGCTCGAAACGCACAGAGCGGGCTCGGTGCGGTGCGGGGCGGAGGCGGTTTTGTATTTCTGATCTTTCCGAAACTGTCGACTGCCGACTACTGCCTTATGAGCTGTATTTACCGCACTACCGAATACCGCACGGTTTTTTGGTACGACGTGGCCCGGACCGCGTTTGCCAAAACCGCCTCCGCTCCGCAACGACGCTGCGTCGCACTCTGTGGGTTTCAAGCTTTACAGCAGGCAGATATATATTGGGATTTTCCGCGAGAATATCACTTACGTACTTAACCCTTTCTTTAAAGACTTCAGAAAATGCTAGGAAGCCGTATTTGTGTACATCTCAAACAAAAGGGTACTTACCTTTTGGTGGCATTAATAAGATGACGCACTCAGAATCTTAATTAAGTGGTTATTTGATAAGTGAAATAATTTCCATTTAAAGAATTTGGATAAAAAAATCCTGCGACACTCGCTGCTGTAATTATTGTAAAGTCACTATAACATACAGCGTAAGATGCAAGGGTGCACAAAATATCTAAACACGATTTAACGCCTTGACAATAAGGTCGTGTTCAGTCCAGATATTCATATTAATGTGCTAATGCTCAGGATTCATACTCATCACCCAAATATTTGTCCTTTCCGAGAATCGATTCCGGGATCGCTATCTTCTTAGACGAAGTGGTATCATAATCCACCAACGAAAATAAGCAACTAACTTAACACAAAATAAAATAACACGGCAGCAGGTACTTTTCGGTCATATTATAGTGTAAGGACTACAAATTACATATATGTGGAGACCTTCAGTTGAGAGAGAGGCTGGCTCAACTGGCCTCGGCAGGAACGAGCCGGAAGAAGCCGCGCAAGAACGTAACAAATGGGTACCGTAATGAGAGAAAACAGGGGCTCATCATCATCATTTATGGTCTAAGACATGCAGATACAATCCGTCAGCCCTTAGAAGTCTTCTGGGTCGAGTGATTTCACTTATTCGAGCATAAGAATAAGAACGTGTAAGAGCAAACGAGACAGATATACAGACCCTAAGATTGTTTTAAATGCTCACGAACGGTACAAAATTGGCTTCATCCTTACGATACCTGCAGAAACTATCAACTGCCGCCTACCCCTATTTATTACTACACCTAATTATCCCGGCTCATCCAAACTAAAATTGATCATAATTTGATTGCACACGTCACGGCACGACCCGAGGGCCAATTTGTTATTCGACGTTGACAAAAACCGCACACGGCACATAAACAATTAAAATATATTGTCATTTCTATTATTATCGTTAAAATTTTCATGCGATATGCCAGTTACTGCGTTGGCGTACTGATATTGGCGTTTGTTGATAAGGATTTTTCTCACGGGACTCTGCGATACAATTATGACGAAGGCCGTGATTGTGACGTCTCCTAGTTTATTTTTGTTACGATAATTTTACGTCGGGCCCACGCGAGTTATTTGCGAGTTTTTATCCTTGTTTTGTCCATGTCCCATTCAGTACCAGATAACTTGGTGGCATTTATCACAAAGCTTCTATCTATTTACACACGGTTTACACTATTTCCTCTCTTCTCACTAATGTCTAAGTGCATTCAAGCAGTCTTTTCGGCTGAAATTCCTATTTCGATTTAATTCTCGATTTTAGGAACATATTTTTTTATAAACTTTATGGTATATAAATTTATAAAAAATAATTGTCACGCGTGCCTACTGGCGGCAAACAAGACGAAATAAAATAAAAAACAAAACACATCCGGTCCGTTTTCAGAAATTTTATGTCTTATGGTAATAATTTAAATTTGTTTAGTTTTAGAGAGTTTACTTTTAACACTTTCCACGTTGGTTGGTCAGTTGGTAAGGTGTATACGTACACCATTGGCCATTGCAAATGTCCAAAAAACAGATAAAATTTTAATCTAAGAAAAAAATCCTTATTTTTACGATTTTACTTCAAGTAGACAACACTTATTTACGCACCATGAAAATATTTACAAAAATACTTAACCAAAATAACAAAATTAAATTTGAAGCATCTAAGTATACTTTTGGTGGTCAAATATACTGTGAACTAATTAATATCGGAAAGCGTCGTCTTCCTGTGTCCGTTTTCTGCTTTTGAGGGTTCGAGGCCAGAGATTACAACCTATTCATTTCAGTTTGAAAAGGGTGTGTAATTTTTATGGCAGGTGGGCCACCTTGAAATATGCTAATATGTCCTTGTCCTTGTCCTTGTATGTATATTTTTTAAATATTGCATACTAAGGTTTTTGCCTATGTTTTGTGTGACATATTTTAATTTATATGCCATTGAGTTAAAAAATATATATATACGTAATCGCTTCATAATTAACACTTAACAACGTTGTTAAATAAAGTACTTAAATAATCCATATACGTTTAAAAGGAACATGCATTAATTATGTATTTCGCTTTCATATAAATTTAAAGCGAGTAGGTATATGTAGTTATAGTATATTTTGGCATTTATGAAACGGAGACCTTAATATGGTATTGATAACATCGCCATAAAAATAAGTATTATTCCTCTGCTAGGCACAGGTTTCTGCCTCAGGTGAGAGCGATTAGCGATTACAAACTTGATTAACTTAATGTCACGCTGACCTTCGTTTCACCTTTTCCTAGCGCTCTACGGTACGCTCAGAGCTAATCTATTGGCGTTATTGTGAAACCGTTCTAGAGGAATTCGACAAATCACCCTTTAGCGCCAATGGTCAGCGTGACACTAAACCAGCCTAACATTTTGACATAACCGCTTAAGAGTCCGCAGTAAGCTCGGTTCTCCATACAAACGTAGTTACGCTCTCATGTTAAAAACGCCATGCTACAATAACATGAAATTTTTATACACAATGGGATCCGGCATATCTATGTCGGAAATTAGTGTCTATTGCTTGAAATTATAATGGAGAAAAAATACAGCGATTATTAAGGTTTCCATACAAGACGTAAAATACTCAAAAAATCGCTGTATTTTTTTTTCTATTACAACTTCTAGCAACAGAAACTAATTTCCAACCTAGATATGGCGGCTCCCATTGTGTATACAAAGTTTCATGTTATTCTAGTATGGCGTTTTAAAATGGGAGCGTAACTACGTTTGTATGGCGAATCGAGTTCAGCCGAGCGTACTGGGGACTCTTAGGACTACACGCATGAATCAAACCTGCTGTTCTCCCTGTCCCGCGTTGCGTATTCGCAGTCACGCAAAACTAAGGACTCAAAGGAACTATCGACAAAATTGGCTGTCAGCTGAAAAAAAACACGTTACGCCATATGGAGCAGCAGCGGCAGCGCCGTCGGCGCACAATAGCGGAATTATCCAGTAATAAGTTGCGCTCACGCACGCCGCAACTGCTTCGGGGTCAATTTGGCTCGCCATTTTGTATACTCTCAATAGTCTGTACCCTCTGCCTGCCTTAGTCCGCACTGCGAAATTCTGAGATTTCTTTCCAGTAGTCACCGTGATCTGCTGAGAATATTCTCCACCGGATACGATTGTCTTCACTGCAAACTACTGAGATTTTTTCCCAGATCGTATTCTCGATACTGCACTGCCTGCGTGTGCTGACGAGTATATCATACCATCACTTCGCATTATGGAAAACTAGGAAAATAGTCAGTAGTACGCAATGGAAATAGACCATTTTAATGTTTTCGCGCCCGCTAACATGTCAGCATACCATAAGTGAAATCACATTGTGATGCGAAGTGGCAAGCCAAATTGATCTCCTGGTCCTGTACCTGTAGATGTAAAACCCTTTGAAAGTGAAGTCGATCTCGAAATTTCAAAAGCATCACGATTTGACAGAATTTTTATCGTAATTATATACTGAATTTCGATTTTAACAGCCTTATGGTGTCACTGCAATGGTGGCAATGACACCATAAGGCCAATTTTATGAAACGTGACGTTGTCACTAGCATGACCAGCAATTATACAATTATTGCTATGATTGTGCTAATTCATATAACATGTCCAATATGTCCATGTCCCTGGCCTCTGTGTCCAGATTCATGTACGAGTAAAACCCATAATCTACTAAGCGTGCCTTTAAGCTATTATTTACGCAATCATTAAGCCCCTAATACAGTCTAAATCGTGCGCTTGCAAAATAACAGCCCCACGTTTAAAAAACGAATGACGATCGTATAAACAAAAGCCGTATCACAGAAGCTGAGTACACCAATCAAACTACGAAATCTCCCTACTAAATGAATGTCGGACAAAACGCGGGTACTTAGGGAATAAGCCCCAAACTCGAGCGGACAAGAAAGGAAGATTTCCTGCGCAAGGGACTTAAAAGTTTGACTTAATGGACTTAATTTGGAGGTGCCCTGGTAAGCCGCTTCGGACGCGCTAATTACGTTGGATGTTGGAACATCGTCATATCGACTATCGATAAAAGTAGATTTTTAGAATTAACAGAATATTTTTACAAATTATATAAAACGTAGTAGTAGTGTTATATATTTTTTTAAATATTCTGTTATAGTTAGGATGGGGACTTTAAAGAAGAAATAACGGTTGAAACTCACTTTGGAAGTCACTATTTGCGACATGTTTCGAACTACAATTTTAGTCCTTCATCAGGTTGATTTGAGTGTTGTCACGGCTGCCTACCGCTGGGCACGCAGCTTGCGGGTGGAGGCGGGCGGGGGCGGGGCGGCGCAGTCTTGCTTTAAGGGTGGTATTCCACTCATCCAATATCTTTGTCCAATATACATTTGATCAAAGAAATTGGATGATTTCATCAAACTTGGGTGGGACCCCGACATTTGATCAAAGATTCTGATGACATTTAAATCAAATATGGCTACGCATGAGACAAAATAAAACTAGGACTAAGATATTGGATAAGTGGAATGGGCCTCCGTCAAAGAAATTTGATCAAAGATTGGACAAAGATATTGGATGAGGTTGATGTTGACTATTGCGCCAAAGTGTCCAAGTTGACCGATGATAGGCACACTATTCATTTTTATCGTTACACATAAACTTAAATCCAGAAACAACAAGCTGCATGCATATCCCAGCCTCTGTCCACTGTGTGATTAAAATTAGGACGACGTCCGATTTCAATAGCCTCACGGATCTTGCGTGGCAAATAGTAACTTCCCAAGTCAGTTTCAAATTATTATTCCTTCTTAAGTGTTAAGAGTTATATTTCTCACGTTAGTCTAAATTAACATATTATATATATTACTTAGTGTTACTTTTTATCTTTCCTTTCATAATGTTTATTATTATTTTTAGTTAAGGAGTTATTAACATAAATTAATGATATTTTTAAATTGGTACTTTGGACGTTAAAATATTTACTTAAAATAATTCATGTTAACAGTCAAACATAAGCATAAGTAGTTACAGAATTTTAAACACAATTATACATATAACATCATTTAATAATGATTAATGTTTTAAAATACCTATATTGTGTTCCATGTATTTCCTCAGACAAATTATATGTAATACTTTTATTTTTAGAAACATTATATCAATAGTTGTAGCACATCCGTCGGAAATTTAGGGAAGTAATGCTTCCAAAATGTTGCTTCCTTTACTTAAATATTCTCGTTTTCCCAAAAATTATAAGTTGTGGAACACTCACCTCATATACATACGTAGTACTTTATACATTAGTACATTACTGCCGAGGCCGTGAAGCAAGGGATTGCTGGACGAGTTTGGGATAAAACGAGTCCTGAAATCCCTGTTCCGGCCGAGGATTGTATAGTACTTTTCTCAAACATGTTAGAAAAAAAACAATAAAAAAACTACAATGTAAAAAAAAATATCTAAATACTAAAAAATACAAAACATCCAATAAATACCAAAGCATCACGAAAAATTATTATTTATTTATTTATTTAAAAAATACAAGAAAATAACGGAAATTAAATAAAAACACGAAAAATGCTACAAAAAATCATCTAAAAACACGAAAAAACCAATAATATCAAAATAATTAAACATAAAAAGCAAAAGAACACGAATAATGCTACAAAAATACCAAAAAACATGAAAAAACAAACAACTGATGAAAAGTACAAAAACACATTAAAAAATCCAGAAACATCAAAAAACAAAAAACGCTGCAAAATGCCACGAAAAAACAAAAAAAATAGCACATTTCACGAAAAATTCGAAGGAAACAACAAAAAACACGAAAAATGCTACAAAAATACAAGCACGACTTGAAAGAACACGAAAGAACTAAAACAATACCAAAAAACATGAAAACTTATAATAAAGCCAAAATACAAAAAAAACTGGTGAAAAGTATTAAAAAAATACGAAGAAACTTTTAAACTTCCTTCTTGGCCGGTGGCCAAGAATGTAGGGTAACTTCATGTCCTCTTTTCGTGACATTAATGCATACATTTAGGCGCATGTTTGAGAAAACGTTCTTTTTTAAACCACGAAAGTGTGAACGACTGCACACGACTTGCTTGCTGGTAAGCAGACTCCGTAGCCTATAAACGTTTTCGACTCCAGGACAATCACAAGCCCGTTGACAACCATTTATTGATATCTCTCTCAACATGGCGCATTATCGGGAGTTCAAGCGTCCTTACCAGGGATCGGGAATTCCGATGTCTAGGTATTTACCTACACTTTGGCGGCGACCTTTAATAGCAGCCGCCAAAGTGTAGGTATTATAGTTGTATGGAAGCGGACTCAATTTTTTTATTAGGTAACTAAGTAGGACTCCCAACTCCTTACTCACCACCCGCCCAGCTGGCACGATAGCTTTTATTCCGTCACGCTATATGATCAAAATGTACTAAAACATCACATAAAACGTGGCGCACGTGTCGTGCTAGCTACGCAGGAACGCAACGCAACATACCTCCAGCCAGAGCAATTAGTGGAGCAGTAACTTTTTAAGGGGCTCCACGCGCTAATCATATATTTTTAACGACTTTTGAACTGATATTCCTCCGTCCAAACTATAGATATTTTTATGACACAACCGGTAATCGGTTCTTTAATCCTTTATCTACATTTTCAAGAGCCGAATTTCGGAATAATAAATACTTTTTTTATGATGTATTCAAACATAGTCCAAAAAACCTCTATTTTCGATATTAGTATGTTGTTTATGCACTTATATATGTAATCTACATAGAACTATTCCTTATTAATCTCTAACAACTCAATAGAGATTTTTTTTATTTAATTTTACATTTTTTTATATTGCATGCCTGATGGTAAGCTGACACCGTAGCCTATGGACACTTGCGACTCCAGAGGAATCACAAGTGCGTTGCCGACCCTTTATTGACTTGGGGATGCGCTGTGTTGAGAGTGAGGGACCTGCAGATTAACTACATAAGTTACGTCCAAAAAACTGGTTTCCTGGCCTAAAATTGCCAAATTTTGATGCCATATATCTCGAAGATGGTGATTTTTGAAGTCAATATGGGATACTATTTCGGTAATCCTCGTTGTTGTTAATACGATAAGCCATAAAAAAACACGAGAAAACGGAGAATAACAGATCGAAGTTCATTGGGAGCTAGGAGCCCCTTAAATCGTAGAAACTGAACATCGACCGCATATTTAGAAAAACAAAAAAATGTGCAGTTAATAAAAAGCCTATAAACAGCAGATTGGTTGCATTGTGTAAACTTGTAAACTAATTATTTGCCCTTTTTTGCCAGAAGACCCTTATAATTGGCACGAAGAGTCTTCTTCTTACAGCGGCCGGTGGGCAATTTTGGGAGAAAAAATCTATTGTACCTAATAAGGTGATTGACACGAGGCTGTTTGACGGCATACGGATATAATGAGCTTGTAATTTGGGTAACATGCGTGAAGGGCGAGTTTTGAAAGTTTAATTTTTGCTTCCCATTCTTTTTAACCACTCAGATCCGGAACACAGCGGACAAACGGGTTTTTAACGTTCAATAAACTCGTATTTTATGTAAAAAATTCAATAACACGCAATACGCACCTAATCTGTTTGTTTTCATCAAATACACAATTTATCGATATATATTCTAATATTCATACTCGTAACGTATCGAGAACTCAAACTTTTGTTCAAAATGCTTGGAAAATATATTTTCTATAACAATAAGAAGTATTTACTATATATTTCTCAGTTATTCACGATTTCAATATTTGTTTGACACGTTTACAGGAAATATGTCGAAAAATTCTCATTAGGCATTAATTTGAATATGCTTATGCCTATACACATACAGAATTCTAGTTACATGTCCGCAATAACGGGAAACATACTGTGGAAATTTAACACTGCTATCGGCCATAAAATAATTTGCTTATGACATTTCAATCCTGCCATTGGGAATATTGTTGACAATCCTGAGAATTGTGCCCATGACTGGAACTTTAAGTTCCACTTGAAACGACGCGCAACGCAAAAAGGGGTACCATACTAGTAAGTATAACATGTATGTCTGTCTGTGGCATCGTAGCTCTTAAATGGGTGAACCGATTAGAATACGGTTTTTTTTTTATTTGAAAGAAGGTTTTCTAGCAATGGTGGTAGGCATGTTTTATCAAAATCGGTTCAGCCGTTTTTGAGACATAGAACTTTGAAATAAAAATGTCGAGGGTTTTTCAACTCTTAACCGACTTCAAAAAAGGAGGAGGTTCTGAATTCGACTGTATTTTTTTATGTTTGTTACCTCAGAACTTTCGATATTCTTTTTTTATTTGAAAGCTGGTGCTTCCCGCGTGGTCCCATTTCAATTTGGTCCAGTTCTGACAATGGTATCCATGAGAAAACCATACAAGTCTTAAATTTGTATTAAGTATGTGCACGATAAATGGACGAATAACTCTGTTATAGTCGGACTTTTTTGTTAAATTTATTTAAGTCTTTATTTATATCTACCTCATCTGGAATTTTCACATATTATTTGTTTTCAGGTACAAACGTGTCACCACACCAAATCCGAAGCATAGGCGGGTTCCAGAGACAGTTCCTAGACACTGCATCCCTTTCGCTCCGGGAGATGGAGTACAAGAGTTCGTCGGCGAGGAGTCTCCGGTCCTTGTCGCACGAGGAGAGAGAATACAAGACCAACGCCAACCTGCCTGTCGGAGGTATGTGAATTGAACTTTAATAATGTAGGAATAGAGTACATTACAGCTTTAAATTGGCGAAGGAAGTCGGATCTCGGATCCACTAAGAACCTAAGGATACCGCGACAGGTCCCGGTCGTTTGAGAGTTTAATTCAAATAGCGCTAATTTAAATAGAAAATTACTTAATACCATGATACAATAATACAAGGTATGACACTCTGGGGAAAATTCGTTGTGCGAGTGACACAAGCCTACGTCATCACTGCTATCGAGCCTATCGGTGGTTGGCGGGCGTAGTGTGAGTACATACAGACTGTACAGTGACGTAGGCTTGTGTCAGGATCCAGAGTAGCAGACCTTGTTTACTCAGACCATGGTTAACAGTTAACAGGCAACATTCCCGGAGCTCCTCATACATTTAAGTTAGGTAACATAATCTCAATGTAATGTATTACCATACATTACAAATACAAAACTTAAACAACTAAAACACTAGCCAATGCCAGATATCTACAAAAAATGCAAAAAAACAAATATATGAATAAATGATATATTTAATCAATCAAACATGCAAGTAATTTTCAAATAAAGAACATTCTATAAACAGGAATAGTCTGTGTAGTGCGGTTGCGTTAAATGTATTAATGCTGCTCGCTCATTACATCTCACAATCACGACCCTCTAACTGACTGCCGGCTTATTTGCCGCCGAGACGAGCTGCCGCTGCGCTTACTCATCTAGCAGACATTACCTCAAAAAAAATACACATATCTTTAATTTCAAACCGTTATTTATACAAGTTGGTGTGCGAGATATAGACTTCGTGTTTTTTTTTCAAATTTAGAAATTTCTAAGTACTTATCAGTAAAAAGTTCTATATAATTATCGAACCTCCTCACTATTTTTTACGAGATTTAGTAGAGAAATGCAACCTGTGGAGGAAAACAGCTGGATATGCGGCCATATAAAATCATTTTTGCCCAAGCTGAAACAGAAACACTTTGCTTCTGCATCAGTGGACGTCTTTTAGCTGATGATGATGATGATACTTTTAGTTGGCTAAAGTTGAATCAGAATCGGTCACCGGTAAATTACCTAGGGTCGGCAACGCGGTGTGATGCCCCTGGAGTTGCAGGCGTTCATAGATTGCGATGACCGCTTACCTTCAGGCACGCTTGTTTGCCACCGACGTGGTATATTAAAAAAAACTACTGTTTGATAATTTCTTTTTCCTAATGCAATTCATACAAATTATCTAGTGGCCCTGTGAGCTGTAGACCTCGTGGGGCGATAAATATATGGAACTTTTTTCATCTATTCTGTATATGGATTTTTTTTTTTAATATTTCCAAAGTATATTATCCAACGTGCTTGTGCCAAAATTTCACGAGAATTGGTTGAGATATGCCACATGGTCACAAACCGACTCGTTTCACACTCAAATCTTTTGACAGTTTAAAATTAAAAACGGGTGAGGTGACAGGTGAGGACGAGTCGGTTTGTGAATAAGAGGGCAGTATGAGGAAAACAGCCGGAACTCCGGACAGACATATGAAAGCATTTTTGCCCAAGCTTAAAAGGAGACGCTTCGCTCACTTCACTCGCTTGGTCAATTACAGGTACTTATAATGAAAACACATTTTTCACGGGCCTGGTGAAATTCAATGAATCAGATAAAGACTGTCAGGGATTTTTTTCTCTCTTTATCTGTACAAACACTAAGAACTATTGAGTGATTAATACAAGTAGTATTACAAAGGCTAACAAGTATCTGTCCATTCTACATCATCTTTGTACGCCTCCTACGCGTTTACAAGGCAATCCCCGACTTTCATCACCGCGACGGTAATCTGCGCCTAATGACGCGCGGCCATTACGCACATTATTAGGCCGTCTGCGCTCGCGCCGCTGCATAGTACACAGATTTGTTACAGTGCGATTTTTACCCACTAATCAATTGTTTTTGGCCCACTGCGGGAAAGGCACTAATACCTAGTAAGCGGTTATGTGTACTGTATGAGAGTGTTGAAATGATGGAAACATGTAATTAAAACGGACGTATTATTATTTATTATAATAACAACACAAAACAAGGAAGACAAAACGAGTGACAATATTGACAAATAAATTAAAAGTGACATGAAGCATAGAAGGGTATTTTCATAAATAAGTGTACCTACCCAATTAGCGCGAGTTGTTAAAAAAAGTTAATCAAAGTGACGATAATTAAACAAGAAAATTAAGTATTTTTACGTTTTTGTTTTGTGACCACGAATAGTTTTAATTAATGAAATGTATAAATTTTTATTATTTAATTTAATTGGGCAACAAACAGTTGAATACAGAATTGATGTTATTACATTTTATTTTATAAGACCTTAAGTGCCATAAGTTAAGAATACAAAAAAAAAACATTTTATCTTAATACATACAGCTTAGTGTAGGAGCGGTAAAAAGCGAAACAATTTTAATGGCAAATCAAGCATAATATGTATAAACTAGATGAAAGCCCGGCTTCGCTCGGGTGAAATAAATAAAGTAAACATTTATTCGTGACAGTTATGCAAACGACAAAAGAAATTGTGTACAAAAATGTATAAAATAAAAACATTACAACAACGGATTATGATGAAACTTCGTATAGAAATATAGTCTGTAGTCTGGATTAACATATGGAATAGGGAGTAAAAGATTACGGACGACGACACGGGCAAAGGCTAGTATCTTTGCAAGTTAATCCTAAGCATTTTTATAAGGGTAGTATTTAAAGGCACATAAAAAATTTGACACCGTAATCAGTACTGATTTGTATAGCTAAAATACTAATTGTTCATTAAAATTCAGTTCAGATGTGCAATTGTTAATATTGATGTGCCAGTCAGTATTTTTGGTGCGAAGTTAGAGCTGCTAAGGCGAACGAAAACAAATGAAGTTCGTGTATCTCCCTCTCTGACGAACTTGCAAAATCGAGCGACACAGAGGGAAATACACGATGTTCGTTCGTTTCGCGGTAGCAGCTCTCTATTCTCCGCCAAATTCTATTAAGTGGGGCCCTTTACACTCAATATTATGTGTCAATATTATCGGGATTTTTAAAATTGTATGGGGTCTGTTAAACGCTTAATATTATCACAATACTGGTGTGTCAATATTATCGTGGTTTTCAAAATCGTATGGTTTTCTCTTCAATATTCATTGCACGTGATACGGATCGTGATATGAGTATATCGCGTGATAATAATAACCATGTAACAGGCCCCTATGGATGTTGCTTCAATATGCAGTGTTTCGCGTGATAATAATAACAGTTGGTAATATTTTCTCCAATTAATGGAAGCTATTTAACAACTTGTTCCGTTTTGCCAAAGGTATTTCACATTCCGATACGCGCACCATCCAGGAATAGGAGCCGTCAGACCAGAGCGCCTACTACGAACTTCGAAAATCGAACTTCGTGTCGTGCCGTCCCTTTCACTCTCGTGTTATACACTATATGACGGACAGGGACGGCACGATACGAAGTTCGATTTTCGAAGTTCAGAGTAGGCCCTCAGAGAGCCTACCGCGATCTGAAAACGAAGTATTTCCCTCTCCGCGCTCGAATATGCAAGTGCGACAGAGAGGCATATATATTTAGTTTTCGGTTGGTAGCACTTTAGTCCAAGCGCGGCGGACGGTCGAAGAAAGTCAAAGAACATTCCGTGTGTCTGTCACACATATAATTTTTTAACTTCCCATCGACCATAACTTGAAATTAGGTGATAATGTTTATCATGAAGTATATTTCACTAAAAATATAAATATATTGATATATCACTTTTGTTTTTTAGTTGTACGGAACCCTCAGTGCGCGAGTCCGACGCACTTGGCCGGTTTTTCTTAAATTTTGAATTTTATTTCGCATATAGTAAAATACCCTATTCGTTTTGAAGTTGACGCCTGAGGGCCTACCGCGAACCAAAAACGAACTATCTTCCTCTCTGTCGTTCGAATATACATGTGCGAGAGAGAGGCAGATACTTCGTTTTCAGTTCGCGGTAGCGCCTCTTACGTCCGAGCGCGGCGAACGGCATGAGCTGGAGGTCTACTCCGAAATTCAAAATCCTAACTTCGTATGGTGCCGTCCCTTTCACTCTCCTGTCATAGACTTTATGAGTGAAAGGGACGGCAACATACGAAGTTCGGATTTCGAATTTCAGAGTAGACCCCAGTACCACTAAGTTATAAGATAGAGCGAGATAGGGATAGAATTTTGCTAGACGTTTAAAAGCCATAAGTCACCTAGTAGTTTGTCACAACAAAATAGAGAAGCAGCTTTAAGATGGCGGACAGACTCAGCAAACATTCAAGTGGTGTCCTTTACACGATTAATATTATCACAATACTGGGGTGTCAATATTATCGCAGTTTTCAAATTTGCATGGATTCTGCTTCAATATTCACGTGGTACTTATCGTGATATGAATGTATCACGTGATAATAATAACCATGTAACAGGCCCCATACATTCGCTTTGAAGGCGGTTGTTGTGACAATCAGTCTAGCTAGCACGATAGATTATACCGTTACGTTTTATGTGACGTTTTAATACATTTCGCCCATATAACGTGACGGTATAAGTTATCGTGCTAGCTAGGCTGATAGGTGTATAGAACGCTTGAAAACTACAAAAACAAAACGCTGCAGACGCGGCTAGCCGAATCCACGCCCGGCAACCTGGCCAACACACCGGACGCAAACATAGTTTACAATTTCCGAACGTACCCTACCCGACGCTGTCAACAGTATCTTCTTAGTAGTCTGTGCTGTCAACCAACAAATTTAATATGGCGGACCTTTTCTCGTAAAATTAACACTTTTTAATGCAAAATACGCGACAATCCGAATTTTGCGGATACATATGTTCAACTCAAAAATCGTTATTTTTATACGTTCTTCAATTTGAGACAGGTCTCGTTCGGGTCTACCGTACCCCTGCACGAAATTATTAATATAGATAAGATATTATAGAAATGGATTAAGATTTTTAACAACTCACGCTAATTGGGTACACATATTTCTGAAAATGCCCAGAAAACCCATGGGAAATTCATATAATTATGTAAAAAAACTGTGCACTACAGCCGATCCCTAACTACTGTAGCATTTTAGTAATTTTTTAATTAGTATTGGAACGTTCATCCAGAATATAAACGTCGATGGTGAGTTTATAACACTCCTCAGGCCACCAAACCGCGTTGACAGTCATAATACTCATAATTTCATATTAAAATGAGTGTTATTTCATAAAAATATGTTTCTAAAACTCGTTTTCTGAAGCCGAATTTACTTTTAGAGACTTTCCTCCACTGTCTTTAAATACACGTAATATAGTAGTTAATAGTTACGTTTTAGCCCTAAGTTTTACTGTAACTGAAATTATAACTAAATTGTAAGTTATATATTTTTGACATTCTGTGTACATTAATCAGGCGTGCGTGGTCAAACCGGATAAAACGAATATAAATATAATCATACGAATATAAAAAAAAATATAATTGTTCTTTGAAATAAGAACTCAACTCAAAATCCGTTACGCATAGTTCTATTTTCAAAAAACATTTTTTGTCGATTTATCGGGTTTGACAGCGCACCCCTCCCTATATGTGTACGACACAAACGTCACAAATGTCTGTACAGGATCAGGATGCTCTATAACTCAAAACGTAAGGACGTATAAGGATCATTAATACCGAAATTAGTTTCTGTTGCTAGAAATTGTAACAGAAAAAAATACAGCGAGATTTTTTTTTGTGCCTTGTATGAAAACCTTAATACTCGCTGTATTTTTTCTCCATTATAATTTCAAGCAACAGAAACTAATTTCTGGCCTAGATATGCCGGAACTCATTGTGTATACAAAGTTTCATATTATTCCAGCATGCCGTTTTAAAATGATAGCGAAACTACGTTTGTATGGAGAACCGAGCTTCCTGCGGACTCGTAAGGAATCCACAAACATTGTACTGTCGTTTTGCTTCAATAAATTCTCTTAAAATCAGAACTACTCTAATCAGTTGTCTTAATGAATAAATAAAGTTAGATATGTTGTCGAGGGTATCGCTTTTCATTTACGTTCCTGTCAGGAGTAGGCTTCACGAATACCAAAACAAAGAAGCGGTAGTACCTACCTACAAATTAATTATTTTTACTTTGTATATCCCTTATTCCCTATCTCTTTCGCTCGAGTTATATATAAGACTGAAAGGGACGATGGAGCATCTGAACTTCGAATTTCAATTTTGGTGTTTATAGCTGTCGCTAGGGCTGGCACGCGCAAGGTGTTCGATCAGCGGGTAATTGGCCGGTTCCGATTGTTCCCCCGGAGTCTGCGTCGGTAACAACCCTATACCGCTTTGTTTGCTAACATATTGTGATGGAAATGTTGGACTAGTTGGATCTTTGAATAGTGTTGGTTTGTGTATTGGCCAGAGTGTAATTTTTTTTTTGTGGTTAAATGTCAAAAATGTATGTAGTTCATATCTTGAAATGAACTTACGTACACAATTCTAATTGGGTCAAATTTAGCCTCAGTGGAACTTATATACCTTAAAAGAGTCCGCAAAACGCATGTACTACTCATGACTATGGTGATTGTAAATAAAGCGTATACCGTGTTTTTTGATGATTTATTTATAATCAGTGTTTTTTTTATTAACGATGCGGTCGATGCGCTATGCCATCCGTATTATCCACCAATAAGGATTTCTATAACGTACTATAACTCAGCAAAGGTGGAACAAGTTATCCCACATACCCCCCTACAATGGGCCCAATGGGCCTCCTGCGGCCCCCGGGGGATACATACAAGTATTTGCTAAAAAGGTAGAAGTTAGCTTTGATTTTACTCAACCTACAGCTATCGTATATATTGGAAAAACATCCTAACAAGATTCTAACATGCAATAGATTTCAAATTTTAAACATGACATTGGATATGATAATTATTTAGTCGTTAAGAAGTATTTATATACTTATTGAATTCAACATTTCAAAAGTTCAACCGAGTCAAAATATAAGAAAAAATGTAACAGGGCAGGATCGAAGTGAAATTGATATGATTTATATTATAGGCAGGAAGAGAGTCATTACGGCCCTGAATGGCTTCTTTTGTTCACCTGTGAAGAAAAACTTGAACGAACAAAAACGTTTTGAGAAGCTGACACGAATTGTTTGGACGGGGAACGTAAATTTGCTAATTTAACGTTTTGAGAAATATGGAATTGCTGCAGCGAGGTATACAAATATAAATAAATAATTATTTAAATAAACACTTGTGGACAATGATCCTTATACGCCCTTACGTTTTGAGTTATAGAGCATCCTGATCCTGTACAGACATTTTTGACTTTTGTGTCGTACACGTACATATATCGGGTTTGACCACGCACCCCTGAATAATAGCGAGTATTAAGTTTTTCATACAAGACACAAAAAAAACTCGCTGTATTTTTTTCTGTTACAATTTCTAGCAAAAGAAACTAATTTCAGGCCTAGATATGGTGGATTCCATTGTGTATACAAAGTTTCATGTTATTTCAGCACACCGTTTTAAAATGAGAACAAAACTACGTTTGTATGGAGAATCGGCGAGTTTAGTCGAGCGTGCGGTGACCCTTACGGTATTTTCAAATTGTGGCCTTATATTAAAAAGGGGTCCAAGTGTTATACTCCACTTTTCCTCTTTCACTCAAGTCACAAATGATGGTAAAGATTAAATAAAATGGGTACACTTAGTATCGAATCTCCATATAAACACCACACACCCCCACACCACACATGGGTTACCAACATAGATCTAACTGCAATAGAAATGCCGGGAGTGGCACTGATTATTCAATTCCATGTGTTTGTTATATTGTTTTATCCAAATGCGATATGCATAATTCAACAACTTAAATGGATTTCCTTGATCGAATTCAATATTTCGATAAAACAGTGGCGAGGAGGAAATCAATTTTTGTACAACGTTTTCCTAATGATAACTTATTATGGTCAAATGTATTTTTTTCATGCGGAGTTAAGCCGATTGACTATATTGTAATAAATAACTAATAAGACTCGTTATATTAGAACAGCATAGAGGAAAATCAAATTTAAACAATCAGAAATTAATACAAATAAGTTACCTACGCAACAGAGATAACCCTCAAGTTGGGCCACAACGGTTGGCAAGGCGTTAACACCTCTTCAAATAAATATTCTTGGACCTTCTGGCATTAATAATAGGTATAAAGAGTACATGTAAAGGCGATTATACGTACCTACTCGTATCATCTTCATACAACATCATTAATGTAGCATTATCAGCTATTATAATATTTACAAAAAAGTGTCTTCCTTTTTCATATTTTTATGTATTAATAACAGAAATTGTAGAACCACTAAACTGTTCAAAGCTCGTAGAAGAAAGGTAGCCTAAGAAAATCATTAATTAAATGACATGCGGAAAAGCTACTAAAGAACAGCAGCGGCCTATGATGGTTGCGATTTTATCACTTATCGTCGTGGATGAGACATTCGTCACGTTCTGACAAGTATGCGAGTGCCACAGTGACGGGCGTCTTATCCACGATGATAGGTGATAAAACGGCAACCATCATACGCCCGCAGGGTATGTCCATGTTATGCAGACTCTCAAACAAGCACACTCTTTCCGAGCTCTGGTCATAAAAAATCTTGTCATGAAAATCGGTGTTTCCAGGTGACAATCCTATCGCGCTTTCGAAAAGGTTTAGGTCTGGTTAATTTGGCTGCTAGTTCCATTAAACAATAAGATTTAAATTGTCTATAGACTAATTCTATTAACTCTACTACTGTAAAGAAAAAAATGAATTTATATAAAAAAAACCGAACATTGAACAAGAAGCCCTTCAAAACTACGGCTTCTCGTCAAGAAATCAGGATGCTGGCCGGTCGTTCACCTCGGGATGCGATATAATAACAATAACATCAAACGCTCAAGAAAAAACCGACGCTAGCACAATGTCATTACTGGCTTCGTGAGCCCACAGAGCTACGCACCGATAGACCACTTGCGGCGATATTTGACGTAGCTTTTCAACATTTTTGACATGTCATGACGTAATGAGATGACTATCACAAAATTTGCCAATGACCAATTCAACTCAATCAATAGTAGATCTAAATGTAGAAGGAATAAGTAAAGCTACATAAGTCGAACTACTTACAAAAGCTGCTTAATAATATCAAAGCCGACACTGTCACAATCCAATAGACCTCCCGAAGGTTGATCAGGACTTCGAGTCTACCCTGGAAGCCCCGAAGACCTGTTCTCTTTCACAACTGACGCGGATGAATGGCTAAGAACCTTGGATGTAAATTTGTGACCTACCAAATGTATATTATGTTTCATATCATCAAATGCGATTTTCTTGCCAAACGAATAAATAAAACTTAATCAATATAAGATCGCCAACACGCTTCTGATTTAACTTGGGTTGCAAGCACAAGCGCCAATAGGCTACAGCATAGGTACCTACTGTGCTTACTATCAGATAAATAAGATCATAACCACATATTTAAGTCGTATATCAATCGGTTTCTCTATTTTATTATAACAAAAAATAAAAATTCTCAGATCTATTTATTGTTGGAAGGCAAAGGCTGTCAAAGCAGCAGCTCTATTACTTACGTCTAACAGTATTTTGGTAATATTTGTCGTCTGATTCCATTGTACAACGTAACGTAAGTTGTCACGTTTAAACAATACAAAATACTTACAAGTATTTTTTTGTAATTGGAGGTTGACATGTTCACCCTTGCAATTTCAACACATTTTCTAACACTTTACTTAAGCTTAACAGCTAGATACCCAGAAACAGAAATCTATTTCGGAAAGCATTCAATTGAACGAACATTGTAATATAATATCGCGCCTTATTTCCGGTACAATATTTTCGATTTGATTGACCAATTTCGATGATCAATATCTCGGGCGCCATGATTGCTACCGGCCTAACCTAATCCCAATCACAGCGATATTTTACTCCACTTCGGTTTACAATACTCGGAATAATCAAGAATGTTGTTAAAAAATGGAACTATCGCAGCATTGTATCCGGCGCAGAATTTAGATCCGTAATTCAAGATCGGAGTGGTGCGTAGGTTTGTGGTTACACTTACTCAAATAAAGTCAATCTTGGTGCGAGCCCGTGTGAAAATTTGATAACGAAACTATAGATCGATGGGGCTGCAGAAATCGAGGGGCAATAGCTGCGGTTTCAATCCGTGTGCTACTGTGGGATGTAATAAACGGCTTGCCGCCTTCGACGCCGCACGCGCTCGCCATGCGACTAACTGATGGTGATGACATTGACAATCAACTGCAAACAAGGTTACCTTTGCCGATTAGTCATATGGAATCCTAAAAACACAAGTGATAGTTGAATCCTTGAATCGTATCGCTTGGAGGTTTTGGCAATACGACGAGAGAAAAACGACAAACAGCAAGCAGCGGCAGAAAATACAACCAAATCACAAATGCGATCAAAAACATCAGAATACAGCTCTAGTTTTGTTAGAGATGTAAAAGAAAAGACTATCTGTATCTACTCTGTACTCTGTAAGTAGGTAACTAAGTTAAACATTAGATATGAGATGGGGTAACATCATACAAAAGCCTCTGCCGACGAATTGACGGTTGTTGATCAAGTCACAGCCTTTAGGTATCTAATTTACGCCCGTTACGATTCAAGTAAAGATTGATTCACCCTTTTCCTTAGGGCCGCTCCAATCATAATAGTTTATCGTAACGTCTCTATTTAGGACCAACGCTTAAAAAAACCTCTCAATCTTAATCAGGATCTAGCAATCGAGCTACCAGCTTGGGGGCATTAAAACTATTAAAATACGAGGGCGGGCCTGCGGGTAGAATTAAGCCCTCGGCCGCAAACCACAGCTTCTGGACGATCTGGACTGATCCCTATTATCTATAACTATATCTTTATAATAACCGAACGGCAATCTCAAGGTACCGATTCAATCCTTAAACTGTTTTTAGAATCCACGTGACTTGTTTACTTAGCCTGCAGGTACTTATTTAGCGTGTATTTTAATCAAAGTATCAATATGACGTAAACTGTTACTAACTGAACTCTTGAACTCACATTTTTTATTGATTCGTTCCTGACCTTTCCGTTGCCCACGTAAGAAATCGCTCAACGCTGTACAATCAAATTTATTACTTACACAAAATGGCTTAGTCATCTATACAAAAAATATTATTAAATTGAGGGCTACGTCTGCGATACGTAACGCAAAATTAAACCCAGTTAGACTATTGTCCATCAAGCTGCATAATATATCACAAATCACCAATCAGAATTTTAACTACTTTCGCGGCCTGAGTCTGTCTATTATTCATCTAATTGTACTTTCCCCTCTCTCATTAGTGTCGGTCACTATTTTCGATGTCTATTTTCCACGGTCGACAATAAATTCGTAAGCGAGAAAGGTAAAACGCTTCGACCGCAAAGTCTGAACGCATCTGAAGAAATTCTTGGTCTTGCATTATTTATACTCGTATTCTGGAATGTGGAACGCAAAAGAGTAAATTTAGCACTAGAACGTTTTTTTTTTTAGTTTTTCATGCTTTTGCCTTTATTTTCCGTTGTTAAGTGAAATTGGATTTCTTGTGGATTCTTCTAGAGAGTATAAAAGACATTTGAATTTAAATTTCCAAGATAACAAGAACCACGCAGGTTAATTGCAGTCAATGCCGCGTATGCATGAGCGCTTTTCGAGAGTAAACATGAATGATGCTGAAAACAATCTTACCAAAGGCTTGACTCGGTACTTTTTTAAATCTCTTGCTCTATAAAATTGTAATCCGTAGTATATCGGTAGTAGCCGGCACGTATGGAGCATTAGCAGTAAGCACATCGGGTCAGGTGTTCCAAGCAGCCGCTTCTTGAAAGTAATGCCTCACATTTGCGGTTGCGCTCAGGATGCCCGTGTCGAGTAATGAGCAACATAACGAAACCTTACAAATAATTCCACCCACGAAAAAAACGCGCCGAATCACGTACCAAGGATACGATCCTCCGGAGGAAAATACGGATCGGATAACACCGCATATAACCCTCTCGCTTCACCCTCTTTAAACTTATTTGTAAGACTGAGACGGGAGTTAATCGCTCCCGATATTGTCTGATACATTTTTGAGGTGTCGGCCTGCTCAATACAATCAATTATTGTTATACGTGTTACACGGCTGCCTTCTGGCGGTAATGTGTATAAGTTTGGAAAAAAGTTTATTGTTAAAATTATAAATCGTGTAATTTGCGTACGGCGGAGTTTACGTCGGGAAGGTTATTCGAGGGATTAACCATGTAATTTGTACGGCAAATGCTCGACAGACTAGTCGAGTTATGATGCTTTCTCGGATAGTTTTAATAAGTATGGTTACTTTTTGTGTATTTTTAATTAAATTTAAATTTGGTCACATTTATTTTCAAACTAGAATGCGCAGGCACTTGTTATTTACTAGGAACAGAAGCGAAGTACTTGCAGTCAAGTTGATAATTATTTATGCAGAACAAAAGATGGCTGAGTATGTAGTAGCAAACATCCAAACTATATTTAATTTATCTTTACCGTAACTTTAATTCTCTGGAATTGGTATTGTAAAAGTTATAATTACCTAAGTATTAGAAATATATCCTAAACACCACCACCACCATATCAGCCCTAGGACGTCCACTGCTGGACATAGGCCTCCCCCAATTTCATGGGGGGTAAATGCCATAATGCATATATCCTAAAAGCTTGTAAAAATTACAGTTGATTATATAATATAGACCTAGAGGAATTTTCCTAATTTATATGTTTTTGTCCGAAATCATTCGTGTAATATACTGCCAATGTTGACAGCTTTCAATTCAAACGTACAAACGGTAATATTTCCCGGTTCAGTGCTTCGGCATCTCAAGACACGCTCGCTGTGGCTAATGTGACTTGCCGAGATTAGCTGAAGCCACTAAACCGGCGAAAATGAAATTGGACATGTAAAAAAGTCTTTGACAATAAAATGCCCTTGATAATACGTAATATAAAAAATAAATACAAAAGAAATATTTAAACTTGACTGCGCCAGCTTTAGAAAGTAATTTTTACACGTGTTACCCTAAATCGTAATTATATTGCAGCAGTTTTCGAGCGTGCGCAAAAAAACTAAATGTCATTTACAATAGTAAAAATGTCAGTTGAATAATAAATACGTTATGCTATACGTTTGAAAAGTTACGTTATTAATTATTATGTATGTATGTATGTATAACACTTTATTGCACAAAAAACAATAACAATCGAAACAAAATAACAAAATATAAAAGTACAAAGGCGAACTTATCCCTATTATTATCCTCAGTGTCCTCAGTGAATGTATTAACTTAAGAGATGAGTTCATTCATTCTGTGAGCAGAAGCATAGGTTGGTGTGTCTATACAGATTGCAATCGATTGTCACACTCAATTAATATAGCATAAAAAAAAAAAAACAAAAACAAAAAGAAAAGAAAGAATCAGTTTCCGCGACTGGACAAACAGCATAAATCCAAACTTCAAGCTGCAATGAGTTTAGTATGAGTTCGACGGCCTGTTTAGCCTAGTTGGTAGTGACACTGGCTCCGAAGCTAGAGGTCCCGGGTTCGAATCCCGGCCAGAGCATTATTTGTGCATTTATCACGGATTTTGTTCTTGGGTCTTGGATGTTCTCTATGTGTTCAAGTATGTATTTATCTATATAAGTAAGTATATCGTCGTCTAGTACCCATAGTACAAGCTTTGCTTAGTTTGGGACTAGGTCGATTTGTGTAAGATTGTCCCCCAATATTTTATTTTTTATAAGTAGTCCAATCGACGGCGTTTGATTCTTTATCGTTTTACCGGGTTTAATCGAAATTCCGGGTCATTCACAGTCATTTAGGCTTTTGTTGGACCTAACGAAACATTCATAATTTAAACGTTACAAACTAATGTATAAAGCAGTTTCTCAAACACTCTATCGCTGTTTTCTGCACAAGTTGCACCCAACCAACCCAACCCTATCATGAACTCGCTCTCGCTTCTTTCTCCGCTCCTCGCTCGTTTCACAGCCACACCGGAGGTATTGTTACACGGAATGGATCCGGGCGATTGGACCGTTGATACAGCCCGCCGATCGCGTAATACTATACGGTGAACACGCGATACGCTGGCTAGCGTTACCTATCACATCTCGGCTAATGCTGTGCTCTACAAGAATGTATACTGGTTTTATTGTAGCCAGTAAAGAGACAACGAGAAGAAATAAATCCCATCAAAAACATAAATGTGAAAATGGGAGCCAAGCTCAATATTAAAAATATGCGATGCTTGGCTGTCGTCTTCACCGACAAAAGAATTGAGATCTAAATGGGTGCCAAGTTCCGTAGATTCTCTGAAATGGTGCCAAGTCCGGCACTACATTGTTAACAGTAAAACTAATTTACTGCGGCTTAATGCATTTTGAGCCTTAACTTGGCAGTTTTCTATGCAGTATGTTATAATACCATATAAGCTGTTGGATATTTCAGAAAACTGCCAAGTTAAAGCTCAAAATGAATTAAGCCGCAGTAAATTAGTTTTACTGTTAACAATGTACTGCCGGACTTGGCACCATTTCAGAGAATCTACGGAACTTGGCACCCATTTAGGTCTCAATTCTTTTGTTGGTGAAGACGACAACCAAGCATCGCATATTTTTAATATTGAACTTGGCTCCCATTTTCACATTTATGTTTTTGATGGGATATCATTACTTTTTGTCAATCTTCGCCAAACGGTGCTTTTAAAGAGCGAATGCACAAGTTACTATACAAAATACCCAAATCGCTATAGGTGCACCTCAAATATTTGAATAGTTCCCTCGATTTCTCCAGGACCCTATGATCAGATTCGTACCTGATAACTATGGGACCACCCTTGAAGTATACTGTTTCAAACAAAAAAAGAATATTCCGAATCGGTTAATAAATGACGGAGTTCTGAGGTAACTAGCGTAAATAATAATAATAATAATAAAATTAATACAAAAATCACTGTTTTCAGATTTTTTCTGGTGTACACACACAATTACCAAGCTGCATGCCAAATTTCAGCTTTCTAGGTCACCTAGAAGTGGGTTAGGTTTTTGATTACTAGTCAGTCAGTCAGTCAGTCAGTCAGTCAGCCAATCAGTCAGTCAGTCAGTCAGTGGTAAAAATGCCGTTTTTTGGAATTTAATATCTCAATAATTATTAAACCTATATTTATGAAATTTGGGGTTCTAGTGGTTCTCAAGGATCTTAATACATGTACCAAATTTCATTTTTTTCTATGTTTGATAGATTTGGAGTTATTGGGGGGTCAAAAGTGGCTCCAAACGGTTCGTGTAAAATAACACACGGCTGCTGTCCGCCAGTTCCTGGGGTGAACTTGGCTGGACACGCTGCGGCGTGTCTAGATAATGGTATTGAGACTGAAAAGTCCTATTACGGTTGTTGCCCTCTGCTGGAGTCTAGGGCTCGCTCGAATCAACTCCTATAGAATGAGAAGAATTGAGTTCTTTGGGTTAAATGAGGAGCTCAAACTGCCCAAAACTGAAGCAAATAGAGAATGAAGTATTAATAAATAAACATTAGGGGGCAATCTTATACAGTATAGCAATATATAATATCTAGCTCCATAGTATATTTAGCAAGCTCAATATATGTAGTGGCGTATAGCCTCATATCGTTAGTTTTATTTTAGCCACTTCGTTCTGTCCTTATTTTCTTGTACGTTATTATTCGACCAATCGTATGTTCTTTTGCTCATATCCCATCATTATTCAATATTGGCGCTGTGAGCCGTAGTAGATTTTTTCAAATTGCAAAATTTTCAAAAATTCTACATAAAAAACTATATAATTATCAAACCTGGTCACAGAATTTCATGAGAACCGGTTGAAAAATGCGACCTGTAGAGGAGAACAGCGAGAAATCCGGAAATCCGCCATCCGCCGGCCAGACATACGAAAGCATTTTTGCCGAAGCTGGAACGGAGACCTTCGTTTCACTCGTTCAATTATCTAAACAGCAGCAGTTGATCAAGTTCACCTATCTTCGTTCTATCCTTATTTTAATTCGACGCGTATTCGTTGCATAGTTAGCCATCATCTGACTACGAGTACCTATGTTACTTTCGCACGTATTCCATCATCTCGCCGGCTTCCGTTGATCAAGTATAGCCACTTCGTTTTTCAAGTACCAATCTTATTTTGTTCCACGCATATAAATTCAGCCTTATGCCTTTTCGCACCTATTCCACCGCTGTAAATACTATACAGGCTGAATATTTGTTATGGGCCCTGTAGGGCAACTACCTTAAAACGTTGAGATAGCTCGATTTACTGAAAGGAAACATTATTTTATATCTCCTACGCAATAAAATTGCATTCACAGTTTTTTGAAAATAATGTTATGTTTGGTTTGCTTGTAGATTATAGCTGTGTGTAAGATGGTCCACAATTATTTATTTACTTATTTATATCTACGGGAGGTAGAAGTTTATTAAGAGCGTTTTAAATTTAATTCGAAGCAAAGTCGATTTCACATTATCTACATCGAACAATTGAGTCTACTCAATGTGCCTAATTTAAATGCTTTAATTGTAAAGAATTCCTAATCAAAAACACGGTATCTTCCACACAGATTAAGCAATGTCAGTGGCTAACAAAATACTATCGAATTCATCAACTTAATCAGCAATTACATTAAAATTCCAATGCAAAATAGGAGTTAGCGACTGAATTCCCCAATGCTCCCGCAACTTTATTGGATTCGTTGCATGTTCGATAGTTAACGAGTGCTACTCATGCTGTGGGATTCACAACCTGACTCATATCACCAGCTTACATCCCTAGTTTAAGTTGGCCCTAGATTCGTAACAACTATGCACAATCGCAGGTCAGCCTTACAGTGGTTGGTCTATGGCGAGTGTAGGTGAACACTGTGAACGCCGTGGCCCGTGTGCTGGCGCTCCCAGGCGGGATAATCAGATCACCTCCACTTCACAGGACACTCGTTCAAACGCTCACGACCTTAGTATAGCGTTTAAAAAACGCAGAGGTGGTTTTCGCCGGGATTAGATACAACTTTTCTATTTCTTTTTTTACCATGCAGATTGCTAAATAACCGTCAATCGTTTCGTACTGAAAGCCCAAGGCCCTTGCGCGGCTTGTTTTCTGCCAAGACAAGTAATTTAAAGTTGATGACATAGACAATGCTAAACGCATTTATATTTTCGTTTCTGTCACCTGCCACAGAATTTATTTTCGATAGCACTGATCAATGTTAAGTAAAAGTAAAAAGTAAAAGTTATTTATTCTTCAATTTAGGCATATTATATGCACCTATATCATATGAAAAGTTAAATTGCAATGAGTGACTGTGTCTTTACAATCACCATATAAAATATGCCTCGTAAGTCCGTCGCATACGAGTACATATACAAGTAAAAATTACCAATAGTACTTCAGACCGTGATATTTTGATAGCATAGAAAAAAGTACTTTTCCCCTCACTAGCTCGGAAAGCCGTCTTTTATCCTTTGAAACAAGCGGGCAAAAACGCATTTTATCCACAAGTGGGGAAAGTAATTTGACCTTGGAGCGTGTTTGAGTAGCTTTTGACAGATAACAAAACGTAAAACGCTCATAATAATGGTTCGTTTGATATCAATTATCATTAAATAAATGGTTTGAGTATTTAATAAAAAATACCAAATTTAGCTTTATTTAATGATTTAAGTCGTAAACCTTAAAATTCTATGAGTAACATTTTTTTTATAATGACTTTGAGTATAATTGTAAACGCACAAGTTGAGTCGATGCAATTTCAAAACGCATCGTCAGAAATGTCATCATTGTCAATCTCAACTAAAATATACACAACTTGTCACCGACGCCGACTCGCGTAAATATTATACACAACTTTCAGAGTTTTCTGTAATAATATCGTAAAAAAATCAGTGATTCCAGTGATGAAAATCATGCCTGTGGAACTGTGTTTTTTTGCATGTTGCACTTTCCTCGCTATAGTGAGGAGAAAAGTTTTGTGTTACACACTGGTGCAAAGTTGTATTTTACTTCTCGTGTGTTGAAACACTCGCTATGCTCAGGATTCTATTTTAGAACCACTCGCTTCGCTCGTGGTTCAACTATAGAATCCTTTCGCTGGCTCGTGTTTCAATTCCACACTCGCGGGTAAAATACAACTTTGCACCCTTGTATAACAAATAACTATTACCAAGTACAAATTGAGAAGGCGTGAACATACTGAATAATCACAAATTGCAAACGTTATATAAAATCGAAAAGGTATCGTAGGTATATAGGTATGTAGGCCTGAAGCACAAGTACTCTTAGTATGTAATGTACTCCATGTAGCACTCTGATTAGTTATAGGACTAGTACAGTTGAAAAAACAAAGAACTTACGAGGACAATGCAATTTATTCGAGGGCTACACTGTATCTATGTGTAGGTTCTTGAAGGATTTTATATTTATGTTTTTTTTTATAAAAGCATATATAGGAACATCCGTGTCTAAGGTTACGTCACGACTTGAAATACAAAAACATGCAGACGAACTGAGAACCTCCTTCCTTCTATTGAAGTCTGTTAAAACATGACGGACCACTCAACGAATAGGTACTTATCATCCTACCTGAATATATTCTCCCAGTATCTACATAAGGTATATTTTTGTTTACACATGTCAGACGTTTCAATCGTCATTGATTTTCTATACTGACGTCATTCGTGTATCTTTTTCTTACATTTTAGCGCTCATAAATTGTATATATAGTTTTTAGAGTCAAAAGAATCTAATTTTAAAGCAAAAAGTAATACAAAAAATCCCAATAAGTATCTAAATAAGTACTTTTATAGGGTTCCGTCGTCAAATAGTATCAATAGCCTCTCTGCGTCTTTATATACGATCTTCTTTAAGGGTTCCGTAGTAAACAAGGAACCCTTATAGTTTCGCCATTTCCGCCCATCCGTCCGTCTGTCCTCGGTTTAGCTAAGTAACCGTTACTACTAGAAAACGGGAATATGGTATGGGTATAAAAATCAATCACGCCGATAAATCAGTAGGTATAATACATTTTTGGAAACTAAAATTTAAGGGGAGGTACCCCTGCAAGTAAAGTGGGGAGTGGGTATGCATAGTGTAGGATATCGTTAGATAGCTCGTTTAAAAATAATATTAGCTTTTAAAACGATGTTTCTGATTAAGCTATTATTTTTTTTGAGTAGTGTTACGTTTCTGAAATCCGACTTGCACTTGTCTTATTTTATTCCGACTAGCTAGGATATATTATCCATTACGTCATGAACTATCAAATACTTAAGCTTGTAAATTCCATAAATACCAACATAGAATTGGAAAAATCAAAGGTTACCTCGACGTTACGACGGTTAAGGGTGCCAGGGTTCCCGAGGATGCACTGTCTTACAGTTGTCCCGCAATCTCTGAAGATTACACAGTCAGTGTCACCCTTACACACACCACTGCTCACCAGAAATCACAAAACAACACAACACCGCAGCATACAGGGCAAGTAGTGATGTTATATTATGGCCACAACGAATCATATACGAGGTTTTGTCTTCTTTAGAGAGCACTTTGATAAAGTTTTACCTTTATCATAAATAACGTCGAAAAGGTTAATTTTAGATTTTTCAGATATTCTGTTACATATTAACCGAATCTACAGAATCAATGTAATGCGCAATTCATCCTCAGTCTGCCACGGGATAATGGAAGATAGACGGGACTATAGATATGGTTCCAGGCGTAAACACTTGTCTACCACCACCACCACCACCATTCCAGCCCTAGGACGTCCACTGCTGGACATAGGCCTCCCCCAATTTCATGGGGGGTAAATGCCATAATCGCCACGCTTGGCATGCGGGTTGGCGATCGCAGAATCTCCACCGAACTCTAGGAATGCTGCTGCCCATTCCCCGGTGGTCTTGATCGTAGTTTAAGGACATACCCGGGTCCACACTAGAACAGTATTTTGTACCATCACGCCGCTTTCACCACGTAGTAAAATAATTTCCTCTAGGCAAAGTTAATCGCATCCTAAAAGAAGCTAGTACGTGCAGGACGCGGCTCCCGTGCTGCGGTCGGCAGTCCATCATTACTACACATTACTCGTCCGACCAGCTCGCGACTAGCTACTACATGGTTAAGCGTGTTATGTAGATAAAAAGGCAATTTTAATATTGTACACGTTACAGGTTTGTGTCAATGGCATGAAAGGCATGCAGCTAGTGCTCGTTTTACTGTTACTAAATAAATTAACGTAGTGTAAAACCTTAAAAATGAACGTCTTATTAGACATTGTATCAGTCTGTCGCTTTCTGCGCCTAAATACTTACGTCAAACGTGAGCGGTAACTCACTGCACGGGTCTTCAGTTTTAGATTGGGTTAATGAGTTCTTATTATAAAGTAGATGGATTTACCTACGCAGCGTCTTAAGCTTAACTTAGGTAGGTACTTATTATAACATGAATAAGGACTTAAACTGTAAGTTTTACTAATTTTCACATTTTTTTTATGGGATTTGAAATTCTAGGGTATTTTGGATAACGAATTATTCGTGTTTGTTTGACTTGACTAGGAAATAAGGGACAAACATTTTTCGTTACATTTAACGTTGATCAGTCTGCAATCCTAAGTTTGTGCAACCTACCCTTAGTGGGACACTAATACTATCCTTTGAGATATCGTTCGGTTGAGAACCAAAACTCACTAGCAAATTTGTCATTACTCGTAGTAATCTTGTATCTCAGTACTGAAGCGATGCTGAGATAAAAGTCTTACTCAGTCAACCGACGATATAATAGATAAATAAAATGTTAAAGTGTAGGGAATATTATCCACGCATTTTTTTTTTATGAGGGTGGAAAACCAGCCTACGACCTGCCTGATGGTAAGCAGACAGCGTAGCCTATGGATGCTTGGGACTCCAGTAGAATAACAAATCGATTGAAGATTTTTTTGCTGAGCTAGATTACGTCCCTCACTCTCAACACACCGAATTCTCGTGAGCTCTGGCGTCCTTACTCACCACCAGGAACACAAAACCACAAAAAAATGACATTTTATTGATCCTAATAGTCTTTTTTTATTTATATTGCATATTTAAAAAAGCAAAAGCCTTGCTTGAGATCAAAATAAAACGATTTCAGTAGTCGTCGAAGTCATTTGTAGCCGTAGACTGCGTAGGGCCAGGCTGACCCTTTTCCGAGAGGCTGCAAGAGTGCATTTTAGCAGGGTTGCCTCTTAGAGGTGAAAAAATACGAGTGAGTAATTATATACTTGTTTAGGCTGACTGAACTCACTCATTTATAACTTGACGACATACTCGTAGTAAAGGATAATCGGGTAGGTTAATAAATCGCCGAAATAAAACTTTGGAATATCAAAGAACATCGGAGCCTGACAACTGAAAACGTAAGGAGAAGGCTATTTGTTTGACTGTATTTTTCTTGGTTTCTCTATATAATTTTGGAATGGTTTTGATAATTGTTTTTGTGGTTTAAATCAAATATCGACAGCCAATGCATTAATAAAAGCCTTCAGAACCTTCTGTACTGTCCAATAAGACATTAATTAGATGATCACAATCTTCAGTCATAAAGAAACGAGTAGAGTACTCAAATATTTATTTAATTTTGAATTCGCCACTAAGTCGGCCTGTTTAGCCTAGTTGGGAGTGTCATTGCCTCCGAAGCTAGAGGTCCCGGGTTCGATTCCCAGTAAGGGCATTTGTTTCTGTGGTGAGCAGAGACATTTGTTCCTGCGACTTGGATGTTTTCTATGTATTTAAGTATATATCTATTAAATATATCGTCGTCTAGTACCCATAACACAAGCCTTATTGAGCTTACTGTGGGACTAGTTCGATTTGTGTAAAAAATGTTCCATAATATTTATTTATTATTTATTTATTTATTAAACTCTAACCCAACCTTGGGATTGCCTACGTGAAATCTTGGGTTTAAATAGGTGCGAAAGCGGACTCTGGGCTTCTTTATGGTCTGGGAAAACGCTAGGGTGATGAGGATGATCGTTACTCATCACTAGTTACACCAGTATGCTAAGAAGTGGCAACCCTGCTCGCAAGGGCAGTTAGAGCCTTTCCCAAGCGGGCCGGGCCGTCGGGCCAGCACAGGATGTATCGAATTACGCCAACTTACGGTGTAAGTGATCGGCTACAAAAACACACGCAAAACGAGCGAGAGCGCCCGAGGGGTGAGAATATTCTTATGGGAGTTTAATGAGATTTATAAAGCTTCGATAAAGCATGTTGTCTCACTAAAAAAGGCGTGTTTCGAAGACTGAAGTACGGCGGTTAAGACATTTTAGCCGAGGTGCGATATGCGTGTACATTCACGATGTTTTGGTATTACGGCTTCTGTACAGGTTTTTATTTTTACATGTTTAAAATGTAGTTTAAGTAACCTCGTGAGTCGGATAGTGCGCAACACAGCGGAGAAAAGAATTCACCTACACGAAAACAATCCGAGCTGTATAGACGCTTAAAGATTGTTATCCCAGCCAACTTCCTATTTGAATTGCATTTATAACCCTTTTATCGTGCTTAACATTTTAAAACGAAATGTTGTACCTACTGGGAATTTGCCACATGTTAAAGTTTATAATATAACATACTCGTAGTGTCACTCTATGGATAGTAGGTAACCATCAAACTATCGCAATAAATTAAAATTTACATTTTACTCAAATCCTAAAAAGGTATCAAACTTCGTCCAAAAGTCAAATGAAAGTTTCTAAACCTTGTGTAAAAATGAAGAATAAATTGTATTAAAACTATGTAACTCGTGTGTTAACGGAGTATATTAACGATTAAAACGGCACAATTTTCCCACACAACGTTTTTATCGATAACTTGCGTGTGACGTCATAACCAAATCTCAATTTGTAGGAACCATTGCGAGGGCCTCTAGCGTTGAGTTAGGTTTGTCCTTCATTATTGTCCTTAATTGTACGGATTATCGAGGCTCTACTGTATAGGTTTAAAGATGGAGAAACGTTATATAGCAATGAAAGGTTGCCCACACCACAACACACTTAGCCCTAACATAGGTACAGTCGAGGAAATTGAATGTTTGTCACTTTTGAAGTTAAAAAACCCCCGACATTTTAAAGTTAAAAAGTTATTTATAGATACAGTGACAGTAATTTTCATTTCAAAGTTTTCTATATCTCAAAACGGCTAAACTTATTTTTATAAAACAAGTCTAAACCATCGCTAGAAAACCCGCTTTGAAATAAAAGAAAGAGCTATGCCGCCAAGTGGGTGCCACGACAGACACCCATAACGGTCAAACTTATAATACCACTCGTTTTTGTGGGGGGGAGAGGTTAATAAAAAGAGTACATAAGTGACAAATATTCAGTTTCCTCCACTATACATGTCAAAATCGAGAAAGTAGATGGTTTTCCGTGGACTGGCTCGAGTCCGCAGTAAGCTCGGTTCTCCATTCAAACGTAGTTTCGCTCTCATTTTAAATTGGCATGCAGGAATGATTTGAAACTTTGTATACACAAGGGGAGCCGGTATATCTTGGTCGTAAATTAGTTTCTGTTGCTTGAAATTATAATGGAGAAAAAATACAGCGATTATTAAGGTTTTCATACAAGACCTAACAAGTTCAATAACTCGCTGCATTTTTTTTCCATCCCAATTTCTAGCAACAGAAACTAATTTCAGACCTAGATATGATAGATCCCATTGTGTATACAAAGTTCCATGTTATTTCAGCATGGCGTTTCAAAATGTGAACGAAATTACGTTTGTATGGAGAATTGAGTTCGGTCATCAATAATTATAGTATTTTCAAAATTGCGGAGGTTTGGCGAGGTCTACAACTACGCTCACAGAGCCACGAGTGTAACCGCGTTACCGAATCAAAATATCCAATTAATTGTTAATTTTTATCAAAATTTGCAATTAACTATTAACATAGGCCCTAACTCTTAAAAGAATCATTTAGGTATGGACTGAGCCCTAATAACGTTAATTACCTGGCGCCTGAACGCCGTTACAAGAACAGGCGCTGATCAAAGGGCGCTAATTACTCAGTCTAATCAACGGCCCGATTGGAGACGTGTGAATACGTCAGTTACAGGACTATTACTAGCCTAATCTTACACTATTGTCAAATCCTTTAAGTATAAATTCAAACAAACAAGTAATCTATGAACGGGTTTTTCTAAGTACAAAAGACATTTTATACAAAAACGAACAAGTAGCCCATGAACGGGTTTTTCTAAGCACAAAAGACATTTTATACAAAAACGAACAAGTAGCCTATGAACGGGTTTTTCTAAGTACAAAAGGCATTTTATACAAAAACAAACAAGTAGCCTATGAACGGGTTTTTCTAAGAACAAAAGACATTTTCTACATAGGATAAATTAATTGGTAAGTAGATTATAAACAGAGCTCGGACAAATCATCGCAAAACAAATGCGGAAATAGAACAAGATGCAATAAGTTTCGTCATATATTTATATATATATTTTCGCAATTAGCTTTGGGCCTATTTTATTTTATTTCATTTCTGCCATAGCCTTGTCATAGAGATGTTCCTTTAGCATTTTATGACAACTAAGATTAGTAAACCTAATAACTGTCGTTATTTCCAAATTCCTATACATTTTAATTCTGGTGAAATTAAGAACACTCATGAAGTGGATCATGAACTGTTCTCAGCTGTGTAATTCCGGTGAGATATTGTGTGCAGTATGTGACATTCGCATTAAATTTATATAATATACAGAGTGCTTGGCAGATGGATGGACATGCGTATATTGGCTATGTGCGAAGTAGGTGGTAGGGGTAAGCTAGGCGATCGCAGCGCACACCACGGCAGAAATGTGTACTTACCGGGGACATCTGTCAAATTTACTTTCACGTTTCCTATTGGTTTCTTAACGGTTTCCTACGATTCGTTTCGTTTGTATTTATTTTATTTTTTTCTTATTTATTTCAGTAAATTTTCCAGTGAGGGGTCTTTCTCGTTTACTAAGATAAATAAAATATTCATGTGTCATTATTTGAAACCTCTGAGTTTGACATTGTCCCGGGACGCTTGACGTTTGACGTTTCTGACGTGCACATAGCCAATAGCGGATAGATGAACCCATCTGCTACGTAGTCAAGCACAAAAAAATTGACTTGAGCCTAAAGAATTTTTATTTTTTATTTTTTAAATACTCTGTTTTCAAATAACTGAATTGGAAGATTCTGGAATTAGTTTAGATTTAATAGATAAAATGTTGTCTGTTTTATATATTTTTTTAGTAATTGAGGTTTTAAATCTTCAAAACAGAGTACCTATTTTTAAAGGCTGTTTGGCAGATACCAAACACCCTAATAAAGAAAAAACAAAACAAAAACATTGGACTGTTCCAGAAAGTGGAGTTGATGGTTGCTTATTTTCAACTCAACCGTCAGAATTAAGAAAAAAGTAGATGGAAAATATCCTCACATTCTACTTATTTCGGGTTGCGGGAATATTGTACTTACATAATGCGGCTCTATTACCTCCTTTTCTATTTACGAGTTGTAATTGTTTTGCGATGATTAGTCCGATAAATTATTGATATACTGAGTTATACGTTCCCACATTAGTGATTTGCTACTAGTAGTAGTTCTAGTGGAAAAAATCATTTAGTCATCTGTTATTCTGTGTAAAATAAATATAGTTTTCTTTGTTAAATACATACGTATTACGGCTCAAAGAACGTTAAATAACCGCTGATTTCACAGAACAACATGGCTTTTATATCCAACGCGTTCCAAAATCAAGCCGACTTTTTCATTGAATCCCGAATAAATTCCCTCTCATTTGTAGCATATTTGTTAAACAGTTCGGGGGTCCGTTTTGACAGGTCGCGACGTGGACGCGAGGTGAGGGTGTTAATGTGACATTACGCGGGGCGGGGGTAGGGTAGGGAGGGGGGTCGGTAATTATCTCACGTCAGCGGCAGGCCTAGGCGCCCTCTACCTACGCTAGCCTTCATAATGTTAAGTAAATACCGACAAATGCAGATGTCGGTCCATGAAGTAAATTTTACAAATTGAATAATAGGTTAGGACTAGTAACATTGCCGGCCAATATATTACCTTCATGTAGTTGTAGTATTTGACTAACTTTATTAATACTTCCTGAAAGATTTTCCGATTAAGCCGTGAAACAAATTTTCAATAAAATTTTAATCTACTGTTATAGAAAATAGAGTTTGTTTTGTTTTGAAATCGAACGAAACAAAATAAATGCTACTTGGTTCTAAAATTTTAGCATAAAGAGATCGGAAATTATTACGGGAAAAAATAGTCAATTGTGTCTCTAGGGAGTAAAATGATATATTTACTGCGGGGGCGGTATATTGAATCCTGAGTGAAGCGAAATATTCTACAATAGAATCCTGAGCGTAGCGAGTGTTTCTAAAGTAGAATCTTGACCGTAGCGAGGGATTCAAGTGTTTACGCCCAAGACGGAAATAATTTTGCTACCGTGTGACAACATACCACTTTTCACACCGCCTATGATGCCCGCTGCTAAAAAATTAAATGTTATACAAATGAAGTAGCTACCGACTACGACGATACTATTTTTTATAACCTCTATGAGGAATAAAGTCATTGTTGCCCTCAAATGAGGGAAGAAAAGTACGAATTTGATCCCTAATTCGAGGGCAATAATGACTCTTTTCTGAATAACGATATCTTTCACGACCTACAAGATTTGGTTACATAAAAATTCTCAATACGTTTCAGACCTAAACAAAGGTGATAGATATATTATAGGTTGGTATCTACTGTATTTTTGGTAGAGCACTCTTATCTGAGATTAGGTTATAAAATAAAATATAAACGGATGCACATAGATGGCTGTATAAAATTTGTGTATATAAAGCAACATCATGTTCTTGGGTGTACTAAGTGATTGAACATGTAATATAGTATGAAGAAAATAGAAAACCTTTTTTTATTAACGGTTTTAGTCATTTTGTGTGTACTGATACTGATAGAGGGGGATAATCTTAAACAAATCCCAGTGGTCATAGTCCCAAGCTCACCTAAGCCTAATACCTACTATGGGTACTAAACGACGATTAGGGTGAGTTGCACCAAGTTACGATTACAGTCCGATCATCGTTAAATATGGTGCCGGCAGCAAGCTGTCATCCCATCAACTTGTCAAACTTTCCATTGCATCCGATTTTAACGAACACCGCTTACGATCACAGGCGGTTTGGTGCAATGGTATATGGAACATTGATTGCCTATATTTTTAAATAAATACATATACAGAATATGTATTTATTTAAAAATTTAGGCAACCATCAAGACTATTGGAATATATATACAGGGTGAGCCCTGTAACAGGAGCAAAAAGTTAAACGCTCCACTATTGAGCGAGCCAGCAATTATTTCGAAGCGGTTTGAATTGAAAATAAGTAGGTACTTATTGGTCTTTTTTTTTAATTATAGATTACGTGTATTTTTTAATCTTCTGGCGTGTTATTAATAACTATTTAATTATAAAAACAAAAAATAAATATATATATATATATATATATATACTTGAAAACAAAAAAATGCATAAATTATTATGACTCGAACTTGATGCTACGTCAAAAACTGCACTGACTGACGCGCTAATATCTCAGGGTGTCAAGATCCATTACTTGGAGTGCATACTTAAATTTAGATCAAAGTTCCATTCTCCGAATTGAAAAAAATATGGGCACAAGGAGTTACTGCAGATGCTCTAAGGAAGCGGCCTATTAAATATTTGCTCCAGTTATGACCCACCCTGTATACATAAAATTGCGTAAACCAGGATTCGAATCCAAGACTCTGCATTCAAGGTCACATACCAACTACATATTTAGGTTAACCTGGTCATAAAAATAGCTTCATACTATATTACATAGTTTTGCGCTGCAAACTTAATGAATTTAAAACCTATTTAGTATTCAGTAAGCTGCTGACGCCAATGTATACATTAATTTCAAGGAATTTCATTAAAGTTAAATTATTCATGTTGAGCTTTTAGTCGTAAACGTACGTAAATGGGGAAAACCCGGGGAATCGTTGACGGCTCCATGTCACACAATTCATAAAAAAAAAACAATTAATCACTCCTTTGTAGGTCAGCAGCAGAGAAAACAAGTACTTGCTTGTGAAGTTACTATCAGTTTTTGATTATTTGTAAAGTCAAGTGCAAAACTTCATGTCCTCTTACAAGAAAGCACACCTTTCTTATAAAATTCGTATGCACCTATATTTCTGACGGGAGTACGATTAGTTGTTACGGATCTTGAACTCACCTAATAGTTTATCTGTAGTGAATTTGAGGTATGCCATATGTCCACTTTCACTTATGGATACTTTGAATACGAATGCTAAGAATTTGACCTATTGCTAATCTTGTCGAAATGTCGCAAAAATGTTAATATGGTTGCTAAGTCGCTAGCTGTCATTTAAACAAGTCGAATTGAGCTCCAAACTCCAATACTTTAATAGTAATTGGGGGGCATCGACATCTTACGTCACAGTGATAGAGGGAGGTGGGGGTCGGCAAAAGCGTGACATCGGGGGGATGGGGTTTAAAAAAAATTGCGTGACGTGACATGTGGATGGTCCCTATGGTAGCACTATAATGCTTTTCATATGGCTTTGGGGACGGTTACAGCTGTCTTCCAAGTGCCCATTATGTCATGTTTGACGTTTACAGGTATATACATTGAACAAGGATGGAATCTAAATAACAGAGGTCAGCAAAGCCAAGCTATAATAAAAATATGATTACAATAAAGTCACAGACATAACAACAGTTTTTTTTTTATATATATTCACCAATGGTTTCAAATATTAGGTCAGTTCAAATTGTTTAAGTAAAGCCTGTGAGACACTGATTCTGACACACTGACAGTATTTTGTACATATCTTACTCTCATTTCGTGTGATAGAATGGTGTGGGTAGCGAAATACTGACATTATTACTGATAGTGTCTGGCGGATTTAACTACATACATATACATATTTAGGTAGCAATCATACCCGCCCTATATATTACTGAAACTACCAACTTGGAGTACTTTCTGTGAACGTTTATTTAAAACAGGGTTAGGGTCTATGTTTCTCTCTCGCTTATTCTTTCATTTTCTTATGCCAAAATAAACGATTAAACCCGAACTCGAATACTGTTTGAAGAGCTTACAAACTATATACCCTTTGGCATAAATAGATTTCATCAAATCCACCATGATAGTGGAAGGTGTACGCAAAAACACCTAGTTTTTTTCTTTGGAATTGGGCTCGTACGCTGTCCACTATGAATGGTCATTGTCACAGTACTGATTTAGTCTTACTGGGCGTTTTTAGCGTCACAGTATTGAGATCTACTATTTTCAGTATGACGTTCCAGTTGTAACTACCAAATTTTTCATAATCATAATAAAATAACATAAATATCTTGATACTACTTTAACAGTTGATTGTATGACAAGGGTCTAAAAAAATCTTTTTGATATCAACCAACCAGAATAGTGTGCGACGTGTGTAATTAGAGTGCATAAATTTTTAAAGGGTCGGCAACGCGCATGTGACACCCCTGGAGTTACAGGCGTCCATAGGCTGCGGTGACCGCTTACCATCAGGCGGGCCGTACGCTTGTTTGCCACGGACGTGGTATAAAAAAAGAAAGAATACAGGTACATTAAAATCGACCAATCAGAAAACAGAATTCATTTCGCTAGCTAATTAAAAAAGTTATTCAATCGTCTGAGAAACGCTTTGAAGCGCTCAATGGCGGGTCAGTGGCGTTTATTCGCGGTGTCTTTATCTATACTACTCAAAGCGGTGTGTCTAAATATATTTTGTATATGCTAAAGCAGTGCCGCCATTGCCACCAAATCATACTTATTATGTTCGCTGTAGAATTAAGTGTTCTTTTAGGGACGATAATCTTTGTTTATTTATTTTAGAGCGCGCCCGCGTACCGCGTGGGGTATGCGAGGTTAAGCAATGTGGGCGCAGGTCAGTTCTTGGATGGGTGACCGCTTTGAGTGGTTACTAACTGAGCGCTCTCGTGCTTTGGAAGGCACGTTAAGCCGTTGATCCCGGTGGCTGCTGTCTACGACAGCAGTTAGAGGCCTTCGGGCGGCTTGAGAACTTCTAACAGTCAAGTTACCCACTCACTTGACAAAGGGGGGTCGAAGTTGCACCACGTCCGTAGGGAGTACCCACAGTTACCCTACACATGACCCCTGGGTGGTGCTAAAAGTGCAACATAAACTGGCAACCGTACTTGTCTTCTCGAAGATCTCACGGTTCGTAAATAAATGCCATACGCCATACGATTAAATAAATTTATTTTCTCTCAATCGAAGTAAAAGGTAGGGTGTATAACCCTTTAGATTCTAGTCGTACAATCTATTATCATATTAATGTCAACACTGTGGTAGATTTGATGGAATCTAGTTATTGTGCAAGGTATACATATTTTACTTTCAATTGGTTTTATAAGTCTTTTAATTTTATCCTATTAAATAATACCCTCTATGTAGGGCATTAGCATTTTGCTCAATATACTCTAATGAGTATATTGAGCAAAATGCTATGAAATCTATAAACACCATTAATCAGAGCATTTTTTCTTCTTTATACCATTACCCTTGGGAGTTGCGAGTGCAGGACTACACAGTAGTATGACGAAATTCTCTGAAATCTAAAACTTTAAACATCATTAATCGGAGTCAATCCGCGCCCAAAAGCGATATTCGCCCAGCATAGTCCGCGGTTTTGCGCGCGCCACTATATTACAGCCAGTGCGATCGCACCGCAAGCCCCAATGCACCGAACGCTTTTATTTAGACACCTAATTAAATATTTATTAAGTGCATATCTCATTTATACATTAACCCGATTTTAATTTCATGTCCGAGCGCACAAAATTAGGAACACTGAACGGTTGAACCGCAAAATGAAGTGGATTCTGGACTGCCGAGTGGCGTTCGATATCGACATCGACACGGCGGAAAATCATTATCAGATACTTTTAACGTTAGCACGTAATTGCAACTTTAAATCGAATTCAGTTTGTTGGTTAAACAGAATTGCTTTTTCATATTCGAATTTAGTGTGGCACGGGTGATATGGGAGTGTGGCGAGTGTGGCGTTTTTGTGTATTCTAAACTAGTGCACAATTCGTGATTCAAATTGTGATACCTCAAAATCGGAGTGATAGAGCCAAAAAACAAAAGCGATGTCCTGGAGACATGCCCTTCTGTCAATTGATGCAGATCGAATTGTGGCACTGATAACCACAGTGAGTGCTGTCATATACTACACTATTTTGTCTCTAGTTCATTATTTAGGTAAATTCCAAGTTACTTAATATACCTAAAAATACGTTAGACGCCTCAGTAAAACCCAAGGTACTTACATGGTTAATTTCAACAATAAGTACGTGTCAAATTTAGCGATTTTAATTAAAATCCGAATAATCCTTTTAATAATGAAAAGGAAACAATGACTTTATAATAACAATAATTGTAATTAAACGTGAATGAGTAAATTAAATAATCGACGCGCGATGATTCAGTCAAACTCGCACTTACAGAAACAAAGAAGCGGCCATTTGTAATTTACAAAACCACTATTTAACCACGACTCATTGTTTAGTCGGCAATAATAATGATAAAGTTATCCTGATCGTTTTACAAGTGGTTAAGGATTCACGCAAACGATAGCGCCTAAATTGATAAAAGTATTTTTATCATTGTTTTGTTGCGGCTTGTTACGCGTCTTCGACCAGAAAATGTACAATTTCCCGCCCAAGGCTCGTACCTACCTCTTTTGCGTATAGTAGCACGGCACAGGAGATGATAAGGATTGTTGTCTGCTATTTCTCCTATAATGTAACTTAAAATGTGTTTCATACACGCTAATCTACAGATTTAGTCTAATAGGTAGTTTAGTCTAAAAGTGCCTATGACTTCTCCAATCAATGTTAATTTTATAATTGTAACTTTTTTTTTAAAAACTTGCCACCGTCATAAAACCCTCGTCTTTTTAGGGTTCTATAGTCAACTAGGAACCCTTATAGTTTCGCCATGTCCGTCTGTCTGTCTGTCTTTCTGCCTGTCTGTCTGTCCGAGGCTTTGCTCTGTGATTGTTAGTGCTAGAAAGCTGCAATTTGGTATGGATATATAAATCAATAAAACTGACCAAGTCGTAAAATTCAATCTAAAAAAAAATTTTTAAGGGTACCTCCCTCCCCTGCTCGTAAAGTGGGGATGTTTTTTTTTTTACTTCAACCCTATGTTGTGGGATGTTGTTAGATAGTTCTTTCAAAATGAATAAAGGTCTTCATCAAACATTTTTTGATACTTAAATTGAATATTAAAAAAATATGTCCCCCCTGTAACTTTTGAACTATGGGTCCAAAAATATAAAAAAAAAACATGAAAGTAAATATTATATCTTCAAGTAAAACATCACAAATTAATTAATTGGAGTTTATTTCTTAGAAAGATATTAAAATACACGGTTCTTGACGGTTCGTAACAGTCATAGAGTAATGACGTAAGGAGAACTCCACAGACAATCCAAACTCAAACTTTTCAATCCTCACAGTAAAATACAGACTTTGAACGAAAACTATAGCGGACATGATCTGTTAAGCCGTTTTTGAGTTATCGTAAAGTATGCCCTTCTTAGTAAAAGACGTATAAAACGCTGCAAAAGTATTCCCTTTTGCTTGTTATTAATTTTTTTAGAGTAAGTTCATTGGGCAACTACGGAACCCTACACTGAGCATGGCCCGACATACATGCTCTTGGCCGATTTTTTTAAAATAAATAAAAAAAAATTTACAATAGTTATAGACACTATTTTAAAAATGGATTTATATGATATTGATTGATACAATTGGAGATTCTCGACATTATTTGATTCAACGTAATATAATTATTACCTACTTATATATATATTACTTATATATATATATCATATATGTACTATTGAACAATGCGTTAATGATAAATTTTCCTGTTAACATGCTCGAGAATTAAAAATTTTTTTTCGTAAACGGAAAGCAATATAATATTTATCAATTATTCTTATTATTTCGTCACGTTCTTTTATCTATTTACTTATTCCCCACATTATCTGAAATGAAATATTCGTCTGCTCACCCACCGTCTTTGCTTAGGCGTGCTTAGGCCTAACCCATAACTAAAAGGGACCGCACCTCTCCGCGTACCTAAGGATGAAAGATGCCTATATTCTTGTTCCCCGATACGTCAAATCATATTAAACAAACACAAACCCTTCGTAACCAGTAAATCCTCGTAAATCCCTGAATAAATTATTATTGTGTTAACGCTATTTCCGTATAACATGTTTTCTCGTTTCTCATTAAACAGTCTAATAATAATCGATCCGTTTCTACAAACGTGGGAAATACCTCTCCATACATACGTCAGTTGCGAGAAACCACAAGTAGCAATTAAATGAATTCACCATATGTTACGGGCGAGCCTACTATATCCGTGCAAATATTTATCAATATGAGTTGCGTGTTATTAATAGAATTTCTATTGTTTTTAGATATTTTTCGTATGGCCGGAATATTATGGATCAACATTGTGGGTAGTAATAATAATATTCGTATGGCATTTATTTTTCGTACCGTGAGATCTTCGAGAAGGCAGTACGGTTGCCAGTTTTGTTGCACTTTTAGCGCCACCTGCACCACCCAACATTGAGGGTCATGTAAGTTTTTTATCATATTGGGATACTGGGCAATCAACATTGTTTACAAGTCTTAAAACATGTCACATATACTTTACAAAATAAAAAGTGAAAGCAAACACATTAACATATCAACAAAATCCATTGTCCTTCGAAAAACCCATTTTCGTGTTTATTAATGTCACTAAGGGCGTGTGTACGTGTCTCGTGTCATGTACCGCAAATATACATACAAAGCTTACTCATTACCATAGCGTTTCGTCGACGACATCAAATCATATTTGTTAGAAACACTCGTGGACTACAGAAGTAGCATCGGTCTTATCCCATCAGATTTCAATTCACAAAACAAGACTTTAATTCGTACATATAAAATTTAAAATTCTACTATGTGGGTAAACGAGATGCGAGCTTGGGAGCGTTTTCCACGCGTATACCGCGTAGGGTTCCGTCCGTTCCACTCGTGCGCATTATGACGTCAAGACTAATTGATTAGGAGTTAGCCGCCGTATCACATAGGTGTAACAGCTGATCTAACCTAATTATATTGTCAACGTGATATTTGTCAGGTAAGATGTTCGAAGACAATTAGTTTCATATTATTTCATATTTATAACCGGATTGTACCATTAATCATTAACAGGATGTGTACCAGAATTTTTCCATACAAAAAGCGTGATCGTTTTTCCCCCTAACCTTGAACCGAATTGCATGGTTTTTGGAAATTTTGTAGATATCATTAAATACTAGGATTTAGACATGCGAAAAGAAGAAGCCAAATAGTCACCTACCGGTTACTCAAATAAGCATTGCGGCAATTATTAGGTTAATCATTAGTCATTACAATAATTTCAACATTTACTATATGCACTGTGTACCTATATATCCGCATTAAGAATACCTTAACTCAAACCTGCATTATAACAACTGACAAACGAATTTCACCAACACACAAATTCGGAATCGTAATCCGGCCTCGATGACGATGACTCGTGTATGTAATGTGGTGAATCAGAGGCAATCCCCGCTACTCGCCGTACTATAGTTCCGTAAACGGGTCATACCGGTTGGGGACTATACTGTTTACCGTGTGATTTAAGTTTCATTTCCATATGGTAATTGGAAAAATTGACATATTCATATATTATGTTTCCCAAGTGTCACTTATCGACAGGTTGCGTTAAATTGTAGGTTTTTGGAAAAAAAAAGTACATAAGCATGACTCATGTACAATTCCAAGTGATACTCTCCTGCGAGGTTATATGATCTTGTGAGTCCTTTGCTATTTGTTACATAACAGCTAGAGCACAAGGCCGAATACGAATTCAAACATTCGATACATATAATGACTAACGTAGAAGCCCTGTTTATACCTTTTATTGGAGCGATTGTAACAGGGTTTTACTATTGTTTTCGAAATTGACCAGTCCTAGCATAATATATACAGCCCTGCTAGGGTATTACCATGATGGTGGCGATTAGATCGTTTAGCATTATCATTGTACCTATTCTGACAAGTAAATATAACGCGTGAGTGACTCGTGTTCTACGAAAGTGAGAAACGACAAAATATGCATATTTAATCATTTCAACATCAAGAAGGTGTGCAGTGAGTTGTTGTGCTTACGGCGCCAAGAACGTCTCTAATACGACTAAGGTATACCTTTGTATACCTTGTCAAAATAACTTTCATTGGTCATAATCATTCTCTTGTAACAACGCAAATTCTCTTTTATTGTACACCTCAACAACAGTAAGGATAACATTTTTGGCTCATAGTTAAGGCTTTTAGGGTGACAGCACCAGTAATGGATAAGGAACAACGATGTACCTTGACTCTTATTTGAAAGAAAATAAGAGCTATTCATTTTTTATACAACAATCAATATAAAACCGTATGATCGTTGAATTAGGAATGAAGTGTCCATTACTGGTTCTTGTCAGCTTAAAGTGTCCAACACTGGTGGCGTCACCCTAACTCGTCTACAATTTAATTAATTCCGTTGTGACACCAAAGTTACCCATATAACTTGTATTAAAAAAAATCGAGTCACAACGAAATCAATTAAATTGTAGACGACAACCTTAGATGACAAACCTTGACGATGTTCCGAAAATTTGGTCCTGACCCAACAATGTCATTGGCGTTTGGGTGATATTTGTGTGTTCTACTCGTAGAGGTACTAATGTCTGTATTGACTGTAATAATAAAAATAAAAATTGGGTCCCTTTTGCTATAGCTACTTGACAGAATGAAGTTGCTGGTCAAAGCCGGAACGTGCCCACTCGCGTGACGTCCATAGTGATGAGCTATGACAATAACCGATTGATTTACCCAGCCTTATCATTGATTCGCAGACACTTGAAACCATAAACAACAGCCAATAATATATCGCCTACACGTTGTTTTTAACTAACTTTGTTTTTACCCACGACGGAACGGAGAAGGTATATGCGTTTAGGGTGAGAGGTTGTTTGTTTGTTTGTTTGTTTGTGTGTGCACCTCAATATCTCCAAAACGGCTTGACCGAATTGGATACGGTTTTCTGCAATGGGTTCGTGGTTCATTCGGGACGAACCCCATAATAATTGTTACGACCATAACTCGCCAGGGGGCGCTGCAGTAAACATTTTTTGCTTGAAAGTGCGTTTGTGCTGGTTTGAGCGCATTTTCTCCGGAACAACTTCACCACCGTGGATGATTTCGATAGTGCTGGGTAAAGATTACATGTACTTGAACTCTGTGGATCAGATGATGGAGCAAAAAACATAGTAGGGAACTGTACAGGGGTTCGATTACTTACTGTTCGGTTTTGGGCCCTTTTGTTTATGTTTGCTTAGCAGCCATTGTAAATGAACTTCTGAGGGTCTGATGATGGAGTATAATAACATCACACAGAACCTTTCGAAGGCATATAGGTTTTTGGCCTTGTTTGGGCTCTTTTCATTGAGTTTGCTGAGTAGTTTCTGCACATGGTATGTTAAGGGTCTGATGATGGATCAGAACAATATTGCAGGGAATCTTATTAAGGTGATCATTTAGAGAACCGTGTTTCGATTGTTTGGCTGGTATGAATTGAGAAACCTCTTCGCATGAACTGCTGAAGGCCTGATGATGGAGCAAATCAGCACCATAGGGAAGTTTGCGAGAGCACATATATATGCATTAACGTGTCGTGTTTCTTTTGATAGTGTTTTCTGAGTAGCTTCTGTGTATGAACTGCTGAGAGCTGTAGGTATGATGAAACAGAATAACATAGTAAGGAACTTTGTGAATCCTCATGGATAGAATACCGTGATATAGCTCTTTAAAAAGTGATGACGGAGTAAGTGATAGTAACTTCTCTACCTATAACTACTCATGAACTGCTAAGAGTAGAATTTTTGCTCTTTATACCCGCCACGGAAGAGTAGGCGTAAGTCATATGTCCCCCAAACAGGTCTGCTTATCTAAATATTATGGTTTCGGTTAAAGTAGGTATTATTGTGTAGTTAGAACTTATCGGCGATACACGACGTGAATATGCCATGGGACACACTACGCATGGATAAAACTATCGTGTTATGTTATAAAACTGGCTTAGTGCGAGTCGGACCGTCGCGCACGAAGGATTCCGTACCATTATCCATATGTTTTTAATATTTGTTGTTATAGCGGCAACAGAAATACATAATCTGTGAAAATTTCAACTGTCTAACTATCGCGGTTCTTGAGATACAGCCTGGTGACAGACAGCGAAGTCTTAGTAATAGGATCCCGCTTTTACACGTTGTAAAAACGGGACCCTATTACTAAACGACCCGACGGGACCCGATTACATTGTTTCGGGGCTACAGAACTTTGAAAAGGGGATTTTGCACATTTATTCCAAAACGGGTTCACTAAATTATATGCAGAGCAGAGCGCAATTAATATGGCGGTTGGTTACCCAAGACGGAAAGGGTAAGGTATACAAGTTTAGGGTAAATTAAGGGCTTGGTTGGGTAACCTCCAAGAGTGTCTGGACTGTTCCAGTTCCCCTGGACCCTCGCGGGTCTGGGGGAAGGGGAAGGGTTCTGGCCGGTGCGCCCTGGAGGCAACGGTAAGTGATTCATTTTCGGAGGGATCGTTTACCGGTGCTACCAATAACCCGGAGACGGGGTCGCTCTGGGTTTTCCTCTGTTTAGCGGAGGACACTCCAGATGCGACCAATGGGGGGTTCCGCATTCACAAGACTCCCCAGGTGCGGCGAGAGGGACAGGCCATGCCGTATGCCTGTCAAAATAACTACGGACTCGTAACCCTAGCTTCGGAAGAGGGGCGCTATGGTCGGGAGCGGGGGCTGACACCGTCAGGCCGGGGCCGGGTGGTGACTGCGAGGGAGAAAAGCCTCTTTAAAAAGTCACAAGGGGACCTGAGGGGGTGAATCCGGGGTTTTTCACTCTCTCCCAGCGTGGAGGTCCTTTGGTCGGCAAGTGTGTGGTGTCGCCCTGCACGCTTGCCGACGGGTGGGAGGAGCTTGCCTCAGCAGTGAGGGAACAGCTTCGGCTGTTGTAGCAGGCGGTGTTCGCGGTTGTGTGCCTTGGCGATCCCGTGTCACCGCCACTAATGCTGCGTGATGGGCATACCCTGGTGGTTTTAGACGATAGTCCGGGCGGTTCCCGGGAGTCCGTCATACCCGTCCTAGTTCCCCGGCTAGGCGGGATGCGTAAATGCATTTCCCCAGGTAAAAAAGGGTAAATTAAGGGCAATAGGCGCAGATTCTCCAAATCGGCTAAACCGATTAAGATTTCTTGCTATAAATTCGTAAAAAAGTAAAAGTTTGTCGAAATTTAGAATGAATGATCCAAGTTAGTGATATTAAATTTGATGTGCTTGTGATAGAGGAAGGAGGATGTGAGTGTCTACGTGGGCTCGCATATACTCGTAGTGCGCGGTCTGAAGAGAAGCTTAGGACCTTCGGCCCCACGCAGAACTCGGATCGGCTCTACTTTGAACATTTAGCGATAGGATAGTGCACGAGAGTCCCGTGTAGGCTCGCGTACAGAGCGTGACCCTTCGCGCTGAGGCTTTTAGGCACTTCGGGCCTTCTCAACTGCGCGGAGCTCAGCTTTTGGTCTTGCGTGCCTTGCCACTCATCTTTGCGCTTTTGGCCCTCAAATTTAATTGTAAAGACACAGGTGGATAGTGGTGGCTCGCCCTTTGGGTCTTCGGCCCTCTGGCTTGCGGAGAGAACTCTCTCAAAGGACGCTCTGAGCCTTCGTCTTCCAGGTTTTCTTGTAAAACACTCGATAGGAAGGATCTACTTGGGCTTGCCCTTCAGGTCTCGGGCTGGCGTCGAGAGTGATTTCTAATGGGACACTTTGGGCATATGTCCCTACGCTGAGCTCTGCCTTCGGCCTACCGTGCTTGTTTCCGGAATATAGGTATATAGCGTTAAGTGAGAAACAACCATTGTTTTTCTACCACGTCGATGGCATACAAGCATACAGTCCGCTTGATGGTTAGCGGTTACCGCAGCCTATGGATGTTTGCAACTCCAGGGGTTTCAATGCGCGTTGCTGACTCTTTAAACATGTATACACTCCTTTCTTGAATAGCCCTATACTATAATATAATCCCTTGGGAAAACCTCAGGAGGGAGCTCATTCTACAACTGGAACGTTTGAGTGAGGAACGTATAGACATTGCTCTCTAAAAATAATAAAATAAAACAAAATTAAAAAATTTGAAATACCCACGACGGATTAACCTAATTCAAAAATTATAAAATAAAGTAAATGTGAATCCCCCGACTGGGTATTTACGAAGTAAGTACATGGAGATAATAAATAGATTTCAAAAACGGTTGTATGGTCGCGAGGTACAGTTACAAAGCCAGAAAAATCCGTCGGGGGCTGCCATTGCCATGTCTGTTCTTAATTTCATTAAAATATTAATAATAGTAAAGCTCGAGGTACATTACATACAGCAACTTAAATTGAAGTACCTATAACACGGACTTCGTAATCTTACTTCATTTCAGGGCAGGCAATGGCAGCCCCCGACGGATTTTTCTGGCTTTGTAACTGTACCTCGCGACCATACAACCGTTTTTGAAATCTATTTATTATCTCCATGTACTTACTTCGTAAATACCCAGTCGGGGGATTCACATTTACTTTATTTTATAATTTATGAATTAGGTTAATCCGTCGTGGGTTTTTCAAATTTTTTAATTTTGTTTTATACCCGAAGATTAACATCACATCAATTGGTACAAAGATTTAAGAGTCCTTGTACGATATCGTCAAAAAAATGAAGGCATACAAAATGGTTTCGCTAATAAAAGAAGTGAGACCTAGCTGAAGACCAAATTCTTTCAAAGCTCTTGTCATGCATAACGTTGTCCAATTGCTTAAAATGATTTGGTTATGTTATTTGCTACTCAATATAATGTTTTAAGCACTACTCTTAGTTTGTACTTGTGGTAGTACACTGGGTAGTTACGACTACTGCAGTTGAAAAAACCTAGGGCTTACGAAATGAAACGATAATTTTACTATACATATATATTATTTTCCTTTATTACGTGTAGCAGAATTTAAGCGGGAAAACCAGTTCTTAGCTGGAATTTGTCGATTTGGAGTGAAGTTGAAATGAATTACGAAACAACAACTTAATGACAAATCCAAATATACATGTTAAATTTAGGATATAAGGTCGCTATATTCCTGTACCAGATAGTAATGAAGAAAATGTCAAGATACTCTGTCAACTCACACAGAAAATAGCCAAATTAGATCTTTGAAAAGATTATTTAAATTATAGCCTCCAAACGGGCGGTACTTACTTACTTTTAAGAACGATATTTCGGCTGATTTTTCTTGTAGAGCTGTCTTATAAATAAAAATTTTAATTCGGCTTGTAAGGAGAACATTTCAAAAATGACAACATAAGTTTCCATTGCAGAGACGGGCGGCAATATTCTGGGTGCCAGCGAATGGAACACGGGATATTCTTCCACTGCGGCGGTGTACCCGGCCTACGGGACCCTACAACCTCCATACTATAAGCCTGAACCAGCTATACACATACCATCAGGTATGATTTAAATATAAAATGTCTAATTAATATAATAATATATAAATAGAGCGACTAGTCGTTAGGCCAGAGTAGGTAGGTAGTAGGAACCACAGACCACGTGTTACATCACCCATGCGATGGAGCGACCTGATCAAATCGGCTTCATGAGTGCACTCGAATGTCTGCAAAACTGAAGAGACGACGAGCAACATCGGCGCCTGACAATACAGATAGCTGTTGACTGTTGATCACGTCACGGCTCTGCAAAGAGTACGAGTATAAACACTAATAAGAACTGCAATAAAGCCGGGGAAGTTGGTACTTCATCGTCTTTATTCGAATGATAAAGATGGAAATATACGAATTATTAACTTTGATATTGTGTTCTGCCGCTTGGTGGTAGACTATCTAGCTCCTGATGTTCTCCTGATCCTTGGAATTATTGGAAAGTATAATTTTTCTCCAAATCATTTCAAGAAAGAAACATTTCGACTAAATTGAATACAAATTATTTCAGTTTGATACCAATTCTCAATATCAATGCCTCTTGGTTGCACTTACGCAAGTTGAAACTTAACCAAAACTACTCTGAATGATTTCATTACGTCATAAACACATTTGTATCGGACCCCAGTCTAGCTAGGAGGATAATAGGTTATGTGGCCATGTTTTATGTGACTTTTAGTGTATATATCAGTCGTAAAACGTGACGTTCGTGCTAGCTGGGCGGTTTACGTTACAAATAAATAATAGGCAGCTTTGGTGGTAAATTGATGAAGTTATTCCTAAAATCCTTTTTGTTCACAGTTCTGCCAGACATCCCTCTACCTCACAGCGACTACAGCGGCTTCCAAACAACCAGCTCAGGCTTCGTAAAAGGAAGTCCGAGCGGAGCGGGAGCTCTAACAGAGCTCAACCCCACCACTTCGCAGCGCTACGACCCTAACTATTACAACTCCTGGCCGACAAACAACTACAACTTTAACAACTATCAATATAATAACATAAACAACAATCCAGCCTGTCTGCAATCGCACACGCCCTATATAAACTCAAATCCCCAAATGCTCCTACCTAACCTATATTCCACCGTAAATCAGAACCAAATACATGTACATTTACACAGTGCAGGTGACAAGCATAACCTAGATCAGTATACGATACCCACAGACATCAAAATTAGTGATATAGACGGTGGTATATCCATAACAACGGAGCTACAGGGTGGCGAGGCCAGCGGACTCGGGCCTAGTTGTGAAAGCAATGACGAAGTGAAACATGGCCTTTACGGGGCCAACCAGGATCAAGTGTGGCGACCCTATTGACGTTTCGCCAGCCCTAAAGACAATGTTGTACATATTGTGATTTAATACATGTCCTATTATGATGTGTCTCGATTTGAGCATCTTAGTGGCGTTAGTTAAGTTGCGCTAGAATTTTCCATTCTTAAACTCTCACGCGGTTGCTCAAATGGGAACACACTTCTACAGATATTAGTTAATATGTATTTATAACTGTATAGAAATTATGTAAGCTCAATTAATGTTAAACATTAATTTTATTAATTAGGTAATTAAATTGTTAAATATACATTAGATGATGAGTAAGATTATAAAATATGAAAATATGTACAGTATTTTATTTACGGAAAACAAGTTTTGTGAAGAAATACATTCCAACTTATCATGTACCTATCATGTCATTGATACGAAGTTTAATTAATGGGAGCTCTAGCGACCTTACTCACCATCAGCACAGCATAGTATAATCCACCAGGAATACAACACCACATACCTACCTAAAGAGCAAGTAGTGATGTTATTACGGCTGCAGTCTTCTGTAAAGTGGAGGTACTTCCGCAGTTGGGCTGCTCCATATTCGAGCAGAATGACGTTCCGCTGAGCTCTAGTCGTACCTTTTAAAATATGTCGTAAGCGTTCTACACAGCTATCAATTGAATGAACCATAGAGATAGGAGATACTACGGTGTAGAGTGCCATCTGAAGCCAAAAATGAGAGCCGAAAAAGATTCAATTTGTCTTAGTGTGTCCATTGAATTTTTTTTTTCATAGGAGAAGTGAAAAGAAGAATATATTACACGGTAGCAAAATTATTTCCAACTCGGACGTGGCGCTATGAATATGAATCCCTTCACTACGCTCAGAATTGATGAAATATTGCAATGAAATAGTAGATTGTATTATTACCTACAAGGGAGCCACCTTGTAGGCAATAATACAATCTACTATTGCTACCAAACCTAAATTTAAGTCAAACACTCAAGGCGCAGATGGTATATCACGCGACATGATCTTACAGACCTTACCACAAACCTTGAGAATCATTACATTACTGCTTTAGTCTATCCGGACTGGACTTTTTCCAGATATATGGAAGGAAGCTCGTATCAAACCAATTCCTAAAACCAATTACCTAGCTGATTTTAAAGATCTTAGACCGATCAGCATCCTACCATTTCTGTCCAAAATCATTGAAAAAGTCGTATGTCAACAAGTAACGAAGTATCTTAATGCTAATGGGATCTTGCCTGAAAAACAATCTGGGTTTAGAGCAGGTCCTAGCACAGCGACGGCACTACTAGTAATATTTTGACTGAAGCAGATCATGGGAACGGAACGTTATTGGTTTTGCTTGACATTTCACGTGCGTTTCATACAATTAACCACAACCTACTGATATCCAAGCTTGCTTACTACGGATTCGATAATGTTGCGTTGAAATGGTTTTCTAGTTATCTAAGTGCCCGCTCTCAAAAGGTAGAACTGTGCAATGAAAGTGGTTCTAGTAGTTGCTCTGTGGCTTCGCCGGTTCCTCGCGGAGTCCCACAAGGATCAATTTTAGGACCAATATTATTCATTCTGTACAGCGCGGACATAATACACTGTAAGTATAAGGAACTGTAGTTATCATATCTATGCAGACGACTTACAAATGTATTTGCCATGTCGACCGAGTGAAACTTCATTTGCAGCAAAAGCCATTAATCAGGACCTCGATCGTATAGCCGGTTGGTGTTTACGTAATAAACTAGTCTTAAATACCAAGAAATCGAAGTTCATGGTTTTAGGCACAAAAAAACAAAAAAAAATTAATGAATCTATCCCTCGACTGAAAACAAGTGATACCATCATTGAACAAGTTACAGAAGCGAAAAATCTAGGAGTTCTCATGGACGAAAACTTTAGATTCCATAATCATGTTTGTGATGTTGCTAAGAACTGTTTCTACAGGCTTAAGGTTTTATACCAAGTTCGCAACTACTTATCCATTGACCTTATAATCACTCTATGCGAATCGCTTATATTATCAAACTTAATTAATTTAATTATGCTGACACAGTTATAGGCTCCTGCCTCTTATCGCATACTAAGAAAGTGATACAGCGCGTACAAAAAGCCTGTGCTCGTTTTTGCTTTATAATTCCACCAAGAACTTACATGACGCCTTATCTTAACAGAAGCGACTTAATGAACATGGAATCTCGGCGCTCCCTCCCTTTTGCTTGCTTACTATTCGGGATTGTGAATAAAATCGGGATAGTTTATGCAACGTCAAAGAGTATCTACTCTTCTCATGTACCCCAAATACAGAACAGCAGCATTTCGTGGCAGTTTCAAGAACACCGTCACGAAATGCTGGAATAATATACCGCCACCTTATAAACAAGCCAAACTTTTTTCGTTGCAAACTTTTAAACATAATTTAAAAAACTATCTTCTCAGTAAGCAAAAAGTAACTTCGGGGTAATGCAACTTGTACTATGTATTATTGGTACTTGGTTCATATCGTACTTGCCAACCACTATTGCTATTATATATATTATTATATTTTCTATAACATGCTATATTTTTTAATGACATTCCACTTGCTTCATTTTGCTCCGCCCAATACAACATAAATGAAACCAATTTACTCGTAAGTAGCTTATTGTTGTTATTATTAGCTCGAGTAATTGTGTAACACTACTAGCGGCTGAGCGCAACGGCGCTCCTTACAGGTGTTCACGGAGGACCTGCGTCAGGTACCTACTCTAGTAGCATTATGCTGAGTGTTCACCTTTTTCAGTATCGGTGTACAATTTAGTAAGTAAGTTCTACCATTGTTTTCTTTCTTTGTTTGTGAATACCCGCCCCCTCAGTTTAATATTTTTTTTCGTAATTTCACCTCAGATTTCTATAGCGGTTCATAGCATGTACACCTTCCTACCAAATTTCATAATTGTAGTGCTCATATTATAGTCTCCGAGTAAATCGGCTGTGACATACGGACGGACAGACATGACGAATCTATAAGAGTTCGGTTTTCGCCATTTTGGCTACGGAACCCTAAAAAGTACGACTTTGATAAGCACCTCATTTGAGGGGACAACGACTCTTTTATGAAAAACAGGGGTGAAAAATACCTATTGTATACCTAGATTAGCATTTTAAGTCTCGTATTTATCTTATGGTGAGACCTCACTTCGGGTTGCTTATTCGCCTCCTTTTCGTTTGCAACATTAAAGAAAGAGATGCTACTCGAATATTTCACGAATATTTTCACTAATACCCAAAGTGTGGTTCCACCATTACATAGACCACTCGGCAATCCTTATGGTCTAAACACGGTAGGTAATCCACTAAAAAGCATAAGTATCTATACCTAAATTCAGTGAACGGAAATAAGCATTAAGTATTATGTAACGATTGCATAAAACACCTACTATTTCTACACAGAGAAATAAACTAGGTTGTTCGAAACTTCGGTGGTTACCATACTTAACTCATACGGTGTCTGCGCGGCGCGCGGCACAAGAGGGAGACGTCAAAGGGTTAGCGGACAGGCGAACCCGCTCCTCAGTCCACAATAGAACTGCCTACTGGGAAAGGCAGGCCAATTATAGGTAGTCCCATCTGTGCCCTGTGGGACAGTTAGTAGAATTTCATAGTAGGAAGAACCTAATATGCTCATTCTAATTATCTGCGTAAATAAATATGATTGTGTCTCAAAAGAGCAAAATCATATATTTACACCGAGGTCGGCATTTTGAATCATGAGTGGTTACAGTGTTTACGTCCAAGACGGAAATAATTAATAATTATGCTACCTAGTGTCACATACTACTTTTCACACCTGCTACTTATTCAGAAAAGAGTCGTTGTTGCCCTCAATTGAGGGAAGAAAAGTAGAACTTTGATGTCTCATTCACTTTAAGAGAATATTTTTAGCCTATATTTTCTTAATAGCAGCCTAGCTAGCACAATAGTTCATACCTTCACCTTTTATGTGACGTATCTAGAGTATCTATACACGCGGCAGCGTGTACAGCCAAGTTAACCCCAAGAACTGTCGGACAGCAGCCGTGTGTTATATCCCATCAAAAACATAAATGTAAAATGGGAGCCAAGTTCAATATTAAGAATATGCGATGCTTGGTTGTCGTCTTTACCGACAAAAGAATTGAGATCTAAATGGGTGCCAAGTTCCGTAGATACTCTGAAATGGTGCCAAGTTCGGCACTACATTGTTTACAGTAAAACTAATTTACTGCGGCTTAATGCATTTTGAGCATTAACTTGGCAGTTTGCTTAAAAATCCAACAGCTTTTATGGTATTATAACCTAATTCATAGAATCCACTTCTAGGTGACCTAGAAAGCTGAAATTTGGCATGCAGCTTGGTAATTGTGTGTGTACACCAGAAAAAATCTGAAAACAGTGATTTCTTTATTAGTTTTATTATTATTATTTATGCTAGTTACCTTAGAACTTCGTCATTTATTAACCGATTTGGAAAATTCTTTTTTTGATTGGAACGGTATACTTCAGGGGTGGTTCGATAGTTATCAGGCCAGAATCTGATCATAGGGTCCTGGAGGAATCGAGGGAACTCTTCAAATATTTGAGGTGCACCTATAGCGATTTGGGTATTTTGTATAGTAACTCGTGCATTCGCTCTTAAAAAGCACCATTTGGCGAAGATTGACAAAAAAGTAATGATATCCCATCAAAAACATAAATGTGGAAATGGAAGCCAAGTTCAATATTAAGAATATGCGATGCTTAGTTGTCGTCTTCACCGACAAAAGAATTGAGATCTAAATGGGTGCCAAGTTGCGTAGATTCTCTGAAATGGTGCCAGGTCCGGCACTACATTGTCTACAGTAAAAGTGATTTACTGCGGCTTAATGTATTTTGGGCTTTAACTTGGCAGTTTTCTTAAATATCCAACAGCTTTTATGTTATTATAACATACTGCATTGAAAACTGCCAAGTTAAGGCTCAAAATGCATTAAGCCGCAGTAAATTAGTTTTACTGTAGACAATGTAGTGCCGCACTTGGCGCCATTTCAGAGAATCTACGGCACTTGGCACCCATTTAGATCTCAATTCTTTTGTCGGTGAAGACGACAACCAAGCATCGCATATTCTTAATATTGAACTTGGCTTCCATTTTCACATTTATGTTTTTGATGGTTAGTACATTGCGGCGATATAACGTGACGGCATACGCTATCGTTCTTGGTGGTAGGCAGGCGTGATAAAAATATTTTCATTATGATTTATGTAGCACAAGAATGAGCGACGCGACGTTGGATTGGATTACTATTCCGAACGCCATCTACTGTAGTATTTCATACTACTAGCTGTAGTGCTCTACCCGTAGAAAGAGGATAATAGCTCTACCGTAGTCCAAGTAGTTCAGCCTTCACTTAGTAAATTATACGGTAAAGGGATAGATGGCGTTAAATAAACCTTTTTTTTCAAAGGTTTTTTTTTCAATGAAATAGCGTACCTCATTTTTAGACGTTTTTTGATTGATGTTTTTATCAGTTTTGTCTGAGAGTTTTGTTGTTTATATTTGGTTGAATTGGTATTCATGATTTTCGATTCAAGTTTAAGTTATAAGAGGTCATTGAGCTGTTTTGGGTTTTATTAGAAATGGATAAAATAATAATTAAATAAAAATATTTGCGGTCATTTAAAAGTATTGCTAGCTGCTAAATGTTTTTCCCGCTAGTTATTTTTCTTGACAAGCCTGAATTTTGAAATAAATTGCTCCACTGTTATTTCACTCAAGTCCTTTGAAAAACAAATTCTTATCTTTTCGATGTAATCCTTAGCAGTCCTTAGTCTATACTTCACAGTCACGTCATCACTTCGTAATGATGTCAGTTCAGTCAGTTTTTTTTGTACACTGGCTACACCATTGTGCTACGTTATAAAATGGCGTCTGTTGAGTACCGTTCGGTGTCCTCGTAATTTTATATTAGAATTACGATTTAAATGATAAAGTAGTAATTAATGTATAGTTTTTCTCCACCGTTTTATATTTAACTCATAAAAAGTGTAAGTACATCGTCCGTTTGCTCCTTTAATGGTTTAAAAAAGTGAATTCCAGGTTTCTGATAAAGGCGGCCAAACGCAAATGAGTGTTCAATTTGTGGCGTTAACACCGGTTATTTGGTTTCAGTCGAAAAGCTCTCTAAGAATTTTTGTAAGAGTGCAATGTCCGAGGAGTCTGAGCGGCATGGCGAGTTGGCGGCGGCGTCGCCGGCCACAGGCGGGAGCGCCGCGCGCGTAGTGTTGAGCGCTCATCAACTCGAAGCCGCCGCCGCGGAGACGCTTCGCGCCGCGTGGTCCTCGCAGGACTCTTACATTGACCACCTCGAAACATTGAACAAGCAGCTGGAAGGTATTTACGACAGTTTCATCGGCTTGGTAGCGCCGCGGTCGGCCTGCGTTCCGCCCGCGAGTTGTTTATGTGCAAACATTACTTAGTTCTTCTGTATATCGACAATGCTTTAACTAAAATTCTAGTGATACTGTTATGACACATGTTAAATAAAATGTTACTGTGATATTGGAATGTTACGATGAAATGTGATACAAGGGAGTATATAGGTGTATTAAGTTCGCACAAGAAGATGGTTCAGAAGATTGGTGTTTTGCTGTGTTAGCTGTGCCAGTGGAGTGTTCAGTGGAAGTGCTTACAATGGTCATTGTGTAGGCGACCTGAGGTCGAGTGCTCTCTGCCTGTCGGGTTGTGCCAGTGTTTTAGTGCTTTCTCACTGCCCGAGATGGCAGTCTCCGGGTCAAATGCAGAGTCATCTGAATTATGTTCACATGAAAAAGTAAATATGATTTTCTTTTCTTCTTTTGCTCTATTTATAAGATTCTTTGGTACTTATTTTGTATCTTTATTTCTTATTCAACAAATTGTAATTGTAAATGTCACTTGTATATCTTAACAGGCTTATTTTTCTTTAAACTTGTTATTCCAACAGTCAAGTGCTAAGATAATATCTATTTGTTTTTTTTTTTTATTTCAACTATTAATCTAACAACTGATATCCTAAGACTAACCTCATTCTAAACAAGAATTATTTTATTTGTTTTAGAACAAGGTTAACCTTAAGACTATAGTAATAGTATAAAGAAGCATTACTATGAATTTGTCCTATTTGTACAGAAGTTAGATTATTGTAAATTTTATGGTGGAATTCTTTGATTTACTTTTCATATAAATATTTTTATCATAATTAAACCAAAACTTTATATACCTCATATGTCTCTCATGTATTTCTTTTTATAAAAAAAGTGTCAACTTGATTGAAATATCTATATAATTCAAGGGACCAGGAATATTTCAAAACAGTGACTGATAAATTGATGCAAATCATGCACTTAATCATGATTTATCTTTAATGTAAATCATAAAAAAAAACAATACTTTCTTTGCCCAACTTAATGTTTAATTTTAAGCTCACTCCACATTCCCAACAAAACTACACAAGACATGCCAAATATGAGAGTGTGGAGGATTCATCGGTGTGTGTTGGTAAATGGCCTCTTACTATCCCGGCGAAACAGTCTCATGTAGTTTTGTCGAGAATGTGAAGCGGGATTTATTCCTTTATGAGTATGATCTCATAAGTACCCATGGCATCACTGGGCCAAAAGTGATTTATGCTACAGTGCCTTATTGACTTCTAAGCTGTACCTTTTATCTGGGACTGAAACAAATGATGAAATGTTTTACAGAAAGAACACTGACACCTACAGTGGAAAGGTTTAAGTGAGACATTGGAACTAAACACATTCTCACTTTAAAATTAGTATTTTCCTTTTGTTAACTAATAGTAATTTATTGACATATAAGCTTGTCCCCAGTGTTGACAAATAGTATTCATTCAATTCATTGCAAATGTGTATCTGTAAGTGTAAATAATTATATTAATTACTAGCTGGTGCCCGTGGCTTAGTCTGCGCAGGATTAGTATTTGGGCAATTCACACAATATCTTTATAAATTGTAGCCTATGTGTTATTCTGATTTATAAGCTATATTATTGTAAAGTTTCATTAAAATCCATTTAGTAGTTTTTATCTGAAAGAGTAACAAACATCCATCCATACTTACAAACTTTCGCGTTTATAATATTACTAGCTGTTGCCCGCGACTTCGTCCGCGTCTTCGCTCCTATCGCAGCGTGATGTTATGTAGCCTAAAGCCTTCCTCGATAAATGGACTATCCAACGCAAAAAGAATTTTTCAAATCGAACCAGTAGTTCCTGAGATTAGCGCGTTCAAACAAACAAACAAACTTTTCAGCTTTATAATATTAGTATAGATAGTAGGATTGTAAAAATTTCCATAGCAGTTCTACATCTTTCCAACTGAATATACTCTGTGTAAATAAAAGAGCTCACATCACCATTCAAAATAATATATGTAACCAAGAGATCTCTCACCCAACACCAACACCATTTAATTTTGAATTGTACTCATTTTGAGCAACAGAATATTTAGTTGGTTAACTGGTTCAGAATTACATGTCAGGCATGTCCACCTTTTTGTACATTGTTCTACTTTGAAACAAATATCAAATCTAATAAAAATAATTCTGGGAAAATCCAGCATATAATGAAGATTATCAGTCTATTATTTTATTTACCTACCACTGGGGACAAATGTGTTTTTTGTCTGTTGGGATATATAGGTCAATAAGGCATTTGTCTGATGTTCTATACAAATTGTCAATTACTGTCTTAAACATTTGGTATATCACATTTTTATGATTTTATTTACTATTATATTCATTTAATCTGTATCATATTTTGCCATTAATCCACCACCACCACCACCACCACCATATCAGCTGAAGGATGTCCACTGCTGGAAATAGGCCTCCCCCAATTTTGTAGGGGTTTAATGCCGTAATCGCCACCCTTATCATGTGGATTGGCGATCTCAGTATCTCCACCACACTCCAGGGATGCTGCTGCCCATCCCCTGGTGGTCTTTGTTATAGTTTTAGGTCATACCCGGGACCATGCCATTAATGCTTGTATATAATTGGAAATATTTAGTGTCAATAATGACATTCTTGAGGATGAATATTTAATAAAAACAGGCCCCGAAATTCAGTGATTGAAACATTTGTATGAAAAGTAAAGCAATATTATGAGTATTCAACCCATAATAAAATTAAGATCTGTACAGATTTCATAAAAGAATAGATGTATTTTTCTCACAGCAGTGGTTTGACTGACCACACTGATTGTGAGTGTTTGTGTAAGAGAGAACTTGTTTTGCACAAGCTCCTGTATTTGTGTGGACAAGTAATGATAATAAAATGGAATCTGTATACATCTGATTTACAAGAAGAAAAAATTTGGGCCACCAAATTGATGTACACATTATGTTATGAAGACAGTAGCATCCAAAAGGTTTTGGTGACACTGCAATATGTTCATGTGGCATTTCTTTCCTTTGACCTATCATGGGGTGCTAACATGACACATATTTGCTAGTAAAAGTTCAGTCACTTCATAATTACTCCACCTTGTTATATAATCATGAATTAAATACCTATTACAAACATCATTGAATTTGAAGGATACTTCTGGCCTATTTATTAATTTTATTTGATAAAAATATATATGTATTTTACAATCGTCTCACCTGATTGTCAGTGATGCTGTTGATGAGGTCCAGGATACTACGTTTGTGCGTATGCGTTCCTGGTGCCTATTCACTCTCGCCTATTTATTGAAATGTCTAATAGGTATTTTTTTACAATTTATTGATATCAATACCAACTTCAATAATCTATTATACAAATAAATATTCCACAGTGTACCTCCAGCTCTACAGTCCATATATTTAATCTACATACAATTCTGTTCATTCGGGTGGTTATTACCTACCTTGAATAGAATATTACAAAAGACAAGTAAAAAATTCAAATTCAGTGGTCAGTGAGTGTTGTCAAAATTATCAAAATTTTTAATATTAATTTTTTGAGATTTAGCTTACTTTGTTTACTTATCTGTATTTTTAATAATATGAGAATTAGAAAATGTCCCTTATTCATTTGTTGGCTTTCTATTGAAATTGAGTGGATTCAATTAAAAAAAAATCCAAATTCATGTCAATAAATTTGACAAGAGAGAAATGTATAAAAATGATAGTTAAAGAATTGGTTTTTATGTTGGTTTATGATATAACTCAGTATCCACTGAACGAATTTGCGTAATAAAATTCATCATCATCATATCAACCGAAGGCCGTCCACTGCTAGACAATGGGCATAGGCCTCGCCCAAAAAGTGCCACAATGACCGGTCCTGCGCTACCCGGATCCAGCGGACCCAGCGACCTTTACCAAGTCATCAGTCCACCTTGTCTAACCACACTGCGCCTTCCGGGTACGTGGTCGCCAATCGAGAACCTTTCCGCCCCAACGGCCATCGGTTCTACGTGCAATGTGCATCGCCCACTGCCACTTAAGTTGAGCAATTCGGAGGGCTATATCGGTTACTTGGTTTCTACTGCGGACGGCCTCATTTCTGATGTGGAATCTGATTGAGAAATTAAAACTGACAACTTTTTTATTTTACTTTATGCACTAAATTAAACTTTTATACAACAAGGGGTAGCCAGAAGCTTCCTTTATTGTTACTGATGTTTTAAATGGGTGTTGTTATAATGTTCTTACAATAACAGTTTTCTGTGATTTTGTTAAGGTGTTGTCGATTGTTAACTTAGTCCTAGAACTTAAGTACAATGTTTTCTGCTACGATCTGATGTACACTCACAGACTTTAATTGTTGAGCCATTTAGAGCTTTCTTCATACTGGGCAATATAGTTAGCTATAAAGTGTCCAGTATAAAGTGATCTCTAAATGGCTCAACAATTAAAGTCCGTGACCGACATATGTTTCAGATTTTTCATTTCACTTATATTTTCCTAAGTTTCTTTTAACATTATTGTCTATAATACCTAATGTTCACTTTTCTAAAATAATTTGTATACTGGCCATAATTTACCCTACAGTAAGGGTATACCCGCTCCTCTTGAAAACTCGTGTTTTACGTTTATATAAATTAGACGCAAACCACAAATGTGAAATAAGATAAATATAACCAGGGGCCGCTTTAGCCTTTGCGAGGCTGGGCGGGTAGATTTTTGTGAGTTCCTTGTCGTTGTACTATTAGTACCCAATATTTTGCGCACGTAAACAGTTGGGCGAGTACGCGAGGCCCCTACAAGAGCGAGGCCCCGGGCGGCTGGCCTGCTGGCCACCCCAAAGGCCACCCCTGCCTATTTATTATAATTTATCCAATGGTGTTGCTAATGTTATCCTAAACCATCTTCAGGTAGCTTGGAAAAGGCGAAAGAGGTAGAAGATAAGGTCAAACAACAATATGCAGAATCACAACATAGAGAAAAAGTCCTTGTTAGGAGGCTAGCTGCTAAAGAGCAGGAGATCCAAGATTATGTTGTAAGTTGAAATTGATAAAATATAATAAAACTAATATATTATTTAAATCTAGATCTACCCACGTGCACGTTATTTACATAATAATTTTTACGTCAGCACTAGTTTGATTGTCTTAAATTGTAAAGATTAGTTACCTATTAAGGACTTTAGTTGAAATTGGCTAAACAAATGATGATTAATTATTTCATTTAGTTGTGACCGTGAGTTAACCCTTTAGCGGTTAACATTAAAATTAATCCATAATTCAAGTCTCCTGCCACTGTACAGATAAAAAAAATGCGATTCAGAAAAAAAAAGGTGACCAAGGTCGTCATTGTTCCCTATCTTGTCCTATAAAAGGTGAAAACAGAACATATCCTAGCGCAGCATCTGTACTTAAGAATAAGGGGAGTTGATACGTATGTAATTGTTTATAAAACGAACATAAAATCTCAGATTGGTTTTGTCACATATTACGATAATAGGTCACATCATGAATTGGTTGAAATAGCCCACAACTTGTGGTAAACAATATGTTCAGCCACAATGACGTCAATTATGAGATAAAATATCAATTCAAGCAATACATTCAATGTGTATACGCAATATCATATACATACCTTGCAGAGAATAGTGGCAATGAACTTTGTATACCCTGCTTCTTGTAGAAAGTCAAAATATCCTTTATTCAAATAGGCCTAGCAACAAGAACATTCGAATTTATTTCGAATAACTAAATCATCGTCATATCAGCCGAAGGACGTCCACTGCTGGACATAGGCCTCCCCCACAGACTCCCACAATGACCGATCCTGCGCCACCCGTAGTATAACTAAATATCAACTAATAATTTAATTTTCAGAGTCAAATAACTGAGCTCAAATCATCACATGCAAGTCTGAACGGCCGACCAACATTACTAGATCCGGCAGTCAATGTACTTATTTTAAGATTAAAACAAGAGTTAACATCCACCAAGACGAGACTGGAAGAGACACAAAACGAATTATCGGCGTGGAAGTTCACGCCCGACTCGAATACGGGGAAGAAACTGATGGCGAAATGCAGACTTCTGCATCAGGAGAACGAGGATTTGGGGCGGATGACGTCAAGTGGTCGAATAGCGAAGTTGGAGGGCGATTTAGCGTTGCAGAAAAGTTTTAGCGAAGAAGTGAAAAAGTCACAATCAGGTACGAATTTTTCATTTCTTGCATATCAATGCTACATAGTTCACAATCGTAGCAATAATTACGAGGAAAAATGTGCTGTAATTAGAACTTGGTTTGGTGCTCTAATCATAAAGTCTATATTTCGCAACTTTTTTTCTCGTAATTAGTACGATTGTGAACTAAGTCATCAATATATTGCTTTTTACTTTTTCTCTTACACATACTAAGTGTTCATCTGAGAAAGGCGCAAAGAAGCAAATAGCCGTATTACACAACGGCTAGCCGTTTTGTATTACGTCGGATCAACGATTAGCCAGATTGTCGTTGCGGTACGTTCTACAATATGGCGGCTCACGTTTAGCCGTTTCGGTTCCAGGGTCAGAGTTATTCCTAACACTCCTCGCTTCGCTCATCGTCGCACCAAACTATTCCAAAATAGAGCGCCGGACACGGCCCCATTTTGTAGTAAGTACGGCGAAAAAGAGGGCTACTTAACCGCCGTTTTTCATTATGGCTAGCCGAATTGAGGAACGTAAGGGCGAACACATTCCGGCGGACTTTCATAAGCCGTATTCAATGTGACTGATCGTCGACCCGCGGTAATACAAAAAGAAGGCCCTGTTTTGTAAGACTGCTAGCCGTAATGTAATACGGCCAATTATACAATACCTAGACACCGTTAGCCTTGCTGGTAGTGAGTGCCTACAAAGCTGGTGGTCCCAGGTCCGAATCCCAGGCAGGGCATTTATTTGTGTGATGAGCACAAATAATTGTTCCTGTCTTGGCTTGGGTGCTTTATGTATATCGTCGCCTAGTAACCATAGTACCATAGTTTGGGAGTAGGTCGATTTGTGTAAGATTGTCCACAAATACCGGTATGCATTTATATGCACTTTTCAGTCCAGTAGGCAGAGTAGTCGACGTAAGGCCCGGTGTATTGTCTTCCGCCTAACTTTACTTTTACTTTTTTTACGTACATCCAGTCAATGTTCACTTTTACGTGACGAATTTGATAACATGCTCGTTCAACTGTTTCAGAACTGGATGATTTCCTACAAGAGCTAGACGAAGACGTCGAAGGCATGCAGAGCACGGTCCTCTACCTGCAGCAGGAGCTTCGAGCGGCGCGAGGCGCGGTGAACGGCGCCCGCGCATCGCCCGACAAGCGCGCCTACAGCCCGCGCAGCGACGGCGACGCGCCCGCCGGGAAACGCGTCTACAGCCCGCGCAGCGACAGCGAGGCGACTGCCGGCAAACGGCGCCGCGCCTCTGTTCTCTCCCTCGATTACAACGAGGACGAAGAACCGTTGACTGTTCCCAACGGCGACGCCGACTAACCCCGGCCTCTTCACAAAACTCGTCGTCGCATGAGACCTTAGTACCGACAGGACGAATTGGCTCGCGGACGAGTGCTATGCGTTATGTGAATTGTTTTTGAAACCTAGTGATTATGTGAACCTGTACGGTACTCCGAACGCTGCGGCGCTCACATGTGAATGCTTCCGATGAATCTATTTTAGCGAAGTGTCCGCAAAGGCAAATCAAAAGTACTCTAGAAGACGTAATGTTAGATTTGTGTCATTCCTGTTGACGTGGTGGCCGTGTCGGCTAAAAACGTTTCGTACTTTGCGTTTTAGCAGGACGGTGGACCTGTGCCTGGACGTAGTGAATTGGTTTTTGACATAGTTTTATACTTTTAATGAATTTTAAACAGACTCGGTTGACAATTTTATAATTTATTTATGATAAGTGCATCGATTGTGATATGTATTAGACATTGCAATAATTTGTGAGTAATACCGATTGACCTATGTTGCTGAATTTCGTTTGGAAATGGCATTTATTTTATTTATGTGCCTGTAATGCTGTTGAGGTTGTATTGACCTTGTTGAAACCGTCAACGAGGATAGTGAATACCAAGCCTAATGTTGTATGATAGCCACGTTTTTATGAAATTTGTGAATTTCTACATAGTATATTTATATTTTCAAATTACAATGAATGTATATAGAGCTATGTTAATAAACATGTATTACTGGCATCTGATTCTGTCATTTCATTTTGAGAAGGCTAATAGAGAAAATAGGTACAGTGTTTGACTTGACAACAAAATATCTTTTAACCTTTTAACCGCCATAGTCTGATATATAAGACATAAAATATCCAGCTCATTTCGCCGCAGTCTGATAAATAAGACAAATGTCTGATATGATTTACACAGTATATTCATCTCTCACGGATTCTAATTTGATTAATGTATACATAAAAAAATTAATAACTTCGTATCGGCGGCGACCCGGGCATGTTCGATGAAAAACTATCGGCGGTTAAAGGGTTAAGAACAAAAATCTTTGACCATGGAATAATGTGACGTCACTTGTGTGCAATTCCCCTATAAAACTTTATGTAGTATGTAGATACTACAGCGTTTTGAAAGTTTATTAAAGTTGCTATTTAATGGAGGTATTCCACTCATCCAATATCTTTGTCCAATATACATTTGATCAAAGAAATTGGATGGGATCCCGACATTTGATCAAAGATTCTGATGACAGTTAAATCAAAATGGCTACGCATGAAAAATAATAATACTTGGACAAAGATATTGGATGAGTGGAATCTCCGTCAAAGAACTTTGATCAAAGAAATTGGATGATTTCATCAAACTTGGATGGGACCCCGACATTTGATCAAAGATTCCGATGACAGTTAAATGAATATGGCTACGCATGAAAAAAATACTTGGACAAAGATATTGGATGAGTGGAATGGGCCTACGTCAAAGAACTTTGATCAAAGATTTGACAAAAATATTGGACGAGTGGAATACCACCCTAAGTCAAGTCAAATACCGTATAGTCATACCGTGCTGATTCTATCTATTATGGGCCATTCAATGTAGATATAAGACAAAAATATTACTTTCATCACACTTGCTCGTAAAGGGTCTTATTGTAGGCGTATAAAGCAGTTATAGCAGATTTAACTCCCACGGGATCTAGTTGGTCGCATGTCACACAAGAATACTGTTCTTTGATTGATTGAACAGGGTGTCCACTTTCTGGAAAGTCAGGGAAAAGTCAGGGAAGTTTTGGAGAGGTCAGGGAAAAATATTGGTCTAAAAAGAAAGTCTACAATCTAAAAAAACCGGCCAAGAGCGTGTCGGGCCACGCTCAGTGTAGGGTTCCGTAGTTTTCCGTCCGTCACATTTAGTACAGAAACACAAAACCTTTGAAAGCACGTCATTTCATTGTGATTTTGTAGAAATGACAGGTACAATAAACACCTGTTTATACGGTTAAATTACAAACTTAGTTCAGAAATTATTTTTGTAATTTTTTCAAAAACTATTCAACCTATCAAGTTCAAAATAATTTTCCTACAAAGTTTTTATAAAGTTCTACTTTTGAGATTTTTTTCATATTTTTAAAACTTATGGTTCAAAAGTTAGAGGGGACACATTTTTTTTTACTTCTGGAGCGATTATTTCCGAAAATATTAACATTATCAAAAAATGATTTTAGTAAACCCCTATTTATTTTTAAATAAATACCTATCTAACAATATATCACACGTTAGGGTTAAAATGAAAAAAAAAATCACTCCCCACTTTACGTATAGGGGAGGTACCCTAATAAAATATTTTTTTCCACTTTTTATTTTACCACTTTGTCGGCGTAATTGATATACATATTAGTACCAAATTTCAGCTTTCTAGTGCTAACGGTCACTGAGATTATCCGCGGACGGACGGACAGACATGGCGAAACTATAAGGGTTCCTAGTTGACTACGGAACCCTAAAAACCCCTGAAGGTAGAGTAGAAATTTCAACATTTCTTGCATAACAACTTCTATAGTTTTGTTGAGTAACCATACCAGTATCGTGAATTGCAATGATGTTGTTTTACAACTGAGGTTTATAATTTTTTTTGGGGTACATTTTTAAAGTCTTGTCAGTTCTAGGTAATATTTTGAAAACAATGTAAACACTTGTTATATGCTTGCATAACCAGCGACCGCCCAAGCAGCCACCCAGGTGGCGTCGACTCAGCATATCGCAACATCGCCGCCCCGTTTCCCAAAAATACTGAATGATCCGTCACTCTTGGTTCTCACATCGACCATTAGGCACCTCTTACATTTAATTAATTTTAATTGATTTATTTTAATTTTTGTAATTCCATCATTAAAAGGAATTAAGTTTGCTATTCTTGGTTTCTCTCGAATCCTCCGACTCCCAGCCTACATATTTCACTTTCGTTTTGATGTTTATGTTTATATAGAAACATAATTTTCTGGGTTACGATTACGACCCAGAAAATAGGAGCGAGGAGGAGGAGAAGTTATAGGATACGTCCTATAGCACGTCTCGTCCTCCCGCTCCCACTTATAAGTATTTATATATCCTCCTATCGTTATTCCCAGTACAGTTGCATCATGAAGGATGCCTGGGGTCCGCTACTTATTTCTATCAGTATCATATTATAAATGTTAGGATGACTACCAGTTTGGCATAGTTATTAGTTAGACAGGGGCCTAGCCTGAGAAGCCCGTCGGAATTCGAATCCAGGATTGTCCCGGCTTCGAATCCCGGTAAAGAGTATGGACAGGAATATTAATTTTCGCGTCATGCATTTGCAGGTGTTTTCTATATATTTTTTAAGTATTTATTTGTCTACAGCCTGTGCCTTCCATACGATTTCATATTTTAACTGCTATAATTTAAACGATTATATAGTAAATTATTCCCATTTCGTTCCCCCAGAATTAACACGATCTTTTTAAAATAGCTTGGGTACGGTAAGAGTAGTCATTTAGATTTCATCCCAGTACACTATACAGAATGTTTGGTCCATCATTTGCCAAATTGAATTGGCCGATAGGTGGGATTATTTGCTATCTCCTAAGGCCCCCAAATAAATTCTTGTGCCCACGCAATTTATTATATAATATTTTTTTATGTAAAAAAAAATCTGAAAGGTTAACTCGTTAAACCTTAAATTTAAAAAAAAAGTAAGTGGTCGAGTCTGCAATTTTTATTATTATTGAAATGTGTAATGATGTACGGCTCTGTCAAAATGAAAATTACTTGCAAGTAACTTCTAGTTTTTGTTAATGACCCGCAAAGATTTTTCAAGAGGTAAAAATTCAGACGCAGGTCAACTTTGAATTGCAATTTAAAAAAAAACTAAAAAGATCATGTTCTTAACATTCTTTTAAAAAGTGCTCTGATCTATTCTCTTTTTAATGATGTGCAATATATACCTTTCACAAACTTCATTAATTTGTCAACTTTGTGACAAATTAGGCTAATATTCGATTTGCAACTTTGCCAACCTTTGGGCTCAAATTCAGTATGCAGGTTTTTGCGTACGCCAAATTAGTGGATGATAATCAAATTTCAATCATTTTAGTCAATAATTTAATCACAATCGTTCTGTTGTAACTAATGTGAGAGGAGAAAGATATTTCCCTTGTTAGAGGGCTCGGAGATATAAAAATCTGCTATGGGCAGCGAAGAGCGAGCGGGAGCGAGAGGGACAGAGGAGCGCGGGAGGGAGTTACAGCTGCTACCGCGACAAAAAACGATCAAAGTTCATGTATCTCCCTCTCTGTCGCACTTGCAACTTCTAACGACAGAGAGGGAGATACACGAACTCCGTTCGTTTTCGGGCGTTGTATCTCTTGCATGTGTGTTCGCGTGGACTTTCGGCCCTCGGGCTCGCGTGGAGAGTGCGCTCTTATGGGACGCTTCGGGCCTTTGAGCCTACGCCAAGCTCGGCCTTTGACCTCGCCTGCTTCGCCGCTCATCAGCCGCGAACCATTTAAGGCCGAAGGCTCTTAGATGAGCGGCGAGGTCGCGTACCTTGAAGGCCGAAGACCCGAAACGTCTCATAAGAGCGCGCACTCCAGGCGGACACTCATAACCCCATCACCCCTCTCTCTCTCAGCCTGACTCTAAATCGCTCTCCCGCTTTCCGCTTCCCATAGCAGATTTCTAAATATCCGACTCCTCTCACAACGGAAATATCTTACTCTTCTCATACTCGAACAACACAATTAAGAGGGCGCATTACGCTCGGTCTGGCTCGGTTCTCCATACAAACGTATTTACCCTCTCATTTTAAAACGCCATGCTAGAATAACATGAAAATTTGTATACACAATGGGATCCGGCATATCTAGGTCGGACCATAGTTTCTGTTCCTAGAAATTGTAAAAGAAAAAAAATACAGCGGCTTTTTGAGTTTTTTACGGCTTGTATGAAAACCTTAATAATCGCTGTATTTTTTCTCCATTATAATTTCAAGCAACAGAAACTATGGTCCGACCTAGATATGCCGGATCCCATTGTGTATACAAAGTTTCATGTTATTCTAGCCTGGCGTTTTAAAAGGAGAGCATAAATACGTTTGTATGGAGAACCGAACGTACCGCGCAGTCTTAATGTGAATTAATGATTGAAATTCGATTGTTACTCACTAATTTGACGTACCTACTGCAAACCTGCTTACCGAATTTGAGCCAAGTTGCATATCGATTATTAGCCTAAATCGTCACAAAGTTGGCAAATTCATGAAGTTTGTGACAGGTTTTTTAACATTATTGCACATCATGAGAAAGAGGATAGACCAGAGCAATTTTAAAAGAACTTTAAGAACTTTTTTTTTAATTTCTTTTATAGCCATCCAAAGGTGACCATCGACTGAATTTGTACATCTAGAAAAATCTTTGCGGGTCAATAAGAAAAAAACTAGACGTTACTTGCAAGTACCTAATTTTGATAGTGACATTGCACATTTTCATAAAAAATAAAAACTGCAAGTCGACGTACTTGTTTTTTAATTTCACGTTTAATAAAAATTACGAAAAAAATTGCGTGCAAACTGGAAAAACGGATTTAATTGCACAAATAGCAGCAAATACCCTGCTTTGTACATATTTTTGCCAAGTGGCTGGTAATTGGCTAGTTACCCTATTAATTAAAATATGAATTTTCCTTCTACGATTGTAGAACAGAGATTTGAAGCGTCTTAACAACGCTTTTCCAGGCATAGTACGATTTATCTACCACATACGTGTCAATGGGATTTCAATCTTAAGCATTCGATTTAAGGTTCAAATTAGATTGTATTTACGTAAAAAGTGACTGCTTTATAAATGAACCGCGAAAACTATCAATATGTTTTTTGTAAAGCCTTCTAGATTGGTGCGGCCTGGAAAGGGTTAATAATGTTCAAGGCACTGGGTCAAAGTAACGAAAATATGCGTTTTCGTTACTTTGACCCAGTGCCTTGAACGCACAGACGCGTTCAAAACAGGGGCGCACAGCGAAGTGCGTTACCTTGCGAATGTTCAGGAAAAGGGGGTGGCAGTGAATGCGTTAAATAGCCAATTTTGGCACAATAAAACACGAGTAATACTGAAATATAGCTATTTATTTTTAAATATTTAACTGCTAAAAGGCACCACAATACAAGGCGAAATCGGTGGTATCGCATAAAGCATCACTCACAAAAATAATTGATCTGACTAGACATAAATAACTTACTTAGGAACTCCACTGAACAGTTTTAAATTATAATTTGTGCTTATAGGGTAGTAATAACTCTACATTCTTATTGGTAAGTAGTACATTATCTACTTACAAATAGAGTGGATAGCTGAAAATAAGGTAGGATCATTTGATCAGTCTATCAACAACTGTATTTCAATTTTCAAAGCTCAGATCACTTGAAAAAAAAAAAAAATTATATATATATATATATATATATATATATATAATTAAAGGCAAAAAATGGCCCAAATTGGGTTCGGTACTCTTAAGTAGATAATTTTGGTTGACGATGAGTATATTTTTTCTCATCCTCTTTATTAACAAACGTATAAATAATCCACAACTTGAAACTAAATCGGTTTTTGTAAAATTTTGTGTTTAATGTCCGAGCTCAAAACCATGCTACCCAAATGTGCTATCCGCTCTTCATTTATTGTTTTTCAATATACCTAGATATTCCTAGTGTTGTATTTAATCATAATATAATAAGACATAATATTTAAATAGATAACTAACATTCCTTAATTTTCCTTATTTCAGATAGGCACATAAAACATTATTGAATATGGTCCCAAGCATTAATAAATGCTTATTATTGACAGTATTATAATGCGGCTGCATTATATTGTCAGTATTATAAATTTATAATCTAGCTTATGTAAGTTACGTACCTAGTACTTGAAGGCACGAGCATTTGTGCTACGAATAAATACTAATTTAAAGCAATGTTAACTAACACAATACAAAATGAGAACGTAGACAACCTTTCGACACTACGAGTATTCACCTATGACAGTGACACCTACAGTCCTATACGCAAACTTTTTGTTATTCCATGTCGGTGGCAAACGTGCTGACAGCACACCTGGTGATAAGTGGTCACCGTCGCCTATGGACGCTTGCAACTAGGGTTTGCAGTCCCGGTCCCGATTTGTATGAAATTTCCTATGAATTTGCACACCCTACTTGCAACACTAGACCCGTAAGAAACCTTGTCAAGCCTTTTTTGAAGAGTCCCACGCTATAGCCCATTGAGTATACCTTGGCAGGGAGCTCGTTCCACTTCCTTAGTGTTCTCGGTATAAAGTACCTGTGGAATCTGTTCTTCCCATGTGAAATCCCATAACACAATCTGGACAGGGACGGCCCTAAGGTAGAGCGAATGGAGAGGGCACTCTACGTGCCAGGTGCCTAGGGGCGCGTAAATGGAATTTAGATAAAAAAAAAATTTGGAGGTGCCTTACAAGCGGCGCAGAATAAATCGCTCGACCCTGATCTACGCTAGAGTTGGCGCTGAATGTGACCCTAAATCCAAATGAACTTTCGTTGAAAACACGAACGAGACAGACAACATACTATTACACATAGTAATCGTTATTAGTACAGCGGGCATAACAGTTTAAGTGGCTTTGGTGTGGTTTTGGTAGGTCGCCTGGCAGACATGAAGTTTTCCTTCAAGCACTCAACTTTATCCCGTCATAGCTGCTTAGATTACGCTAACTAAACCGTATGTGGCTCTGTCATATTCTAAAGGTGGGTTGCACCAACTTACGATTACAGTCTATCGACGTTAAATATGGCGCTGGCAGCTGTCATCCCGTAGAAACTTGTCAAACTTTCCGTACAGTCAGTTTTTAACGAGCACCGTTTACGATTACAGTAGGTTTTTTGCAACCGAGTCCTTACTCTCACCTCGTCTACCCTCAAATTCACATAGAAGTTTACATAGACGAATGTAAGGTTCAAGTAATTTTCGACGCGAGTGGTAAGGTGCGTCGAAATATGGCATGCTCTCTAAGACCACCACTGCTTGTAACGATTTTTTTAAATGTAGAGTCGCGAAATGGAAAGTTTCTTAAGATTCAGACCTTACTTGCATTAAAATAAAGTCGAATATACTTCAACATTTCTTTCGACTATACAACATGCACCCAGCAAACTTTCTTCTACCAGGTTTAAATTCCGAGCACCGTAATTCATAAGTAAAACGATCTTTCCAAATTAACGTCCAGGATCTTTTCTGTTTCTAAAGCTAGTGGGGTTGTCACCACCCGCATGTACGTCAAACTCTTTAGCAGCAGCTTGGTACCTTATCAGTTTATCATCGGCAGCCCTCACCTTCTCCTGGAGTATTTCCACGGTTCTACTTAGGAGTTTTATTTCTTCCTGTAGAGGGTAGACCTGCATGTTCATCTGCATTAGCTCTTTCTCGTGGGCCAGTTGTAGTGTGTGGAGCTACGGTGATAAAAGAAAAGTATGTGTAACAAAAAGTAAGACAAATATCGATCTTACATTGTACGCAAGAAGATACAAATAATACTGAGATATTTTAACGATCCAAATAAATTAAACCAATACTTATAACACGCAAAATGCGCATTTATGACGCATTTGGGTAAAAAAAGTTGTTTAGACATTACGTTGTACCTATAGAAAAGTAATAGCATTTTCATAACGTAACATTATACACTTACAGTGAAATGAAATGAAATGAAATTGTGATGGCTGTCAATATTGTTATTAAGGCTGACATTTGTACATCCTGAAAACGCTTGCCATAATTATGATTATAAGAAGCGTTTTAGGGATCATATCACGCATCAGGCGGGCCGTACGCTTGTTTGCCACCAAAGTGGTATAAAAAACCCAGGGGTCTGACTGACGTCTTAATGGTGCAGTTAACGACAAAGATACCTCCAGACGTTTTTCACCTTTATTAAAACGGAATAAGGTGCAGTGTAAAAATATCTTTGAAGTCAGCCAGCGTCGGCGTAGATAGAAGTTAATTTATCTCCAACTTCTTACGATTAAAGGTCTAGCCACATCGCTGCTTAAGAAGCAGTGACGTGCCTCATGCGTGACGTTTTTAACTCTTATCATAAAATTCTCCAGCTCGTTCACTGCGATGTCATCTACTATGACATTTTATACGATACAACGCGCACGCCATGCACACGCGCATGTCGCGCATGCATTCGGTGTGTCTCGGCTTTAACTCCTAGTTCAGTACTTGGTACTTGTATAGTTACTGGTAGTGATGTGATGTAGCGTCGGATACATCCTTACTTTTAATTCAAACTCCAATAAGAGACGCTCTAATCTCTTCAAATACGAAGCCAATGGATATTGAGTTCTATGAACACATCGACACTGCCAGCACAGTATATAGACAGTAGGTAAACATCGAACAAAGGTACATCGTGCGGTTTGTTTGTGTGCGTGCTGTGCACGTACGCGCCCGGCTCGCGTCACATGGAAACGGAGCGGCCTGAAATTGCGTGAATCAGTCCGGGCTGCGCCGTCGCCGTGTTTGGAGCGTTGTCGCTCGAAACGATAAAAATGACATCTGTGTGAAGAATGAGCTTACATTACCCTGCCCTTGTTTTTCTAAACAATATATTTTTTAAATTATATATAAGTATGCGGATCTATTTTACGCTAAAGAATAATAAACCAGGAGTTCCGTACATCAAGATATAGACGGAAATACTTTAGTGTAGCTAATTTGTAAGTTTTGTGTAAAATGTTTTGTCCATAAATATATTATTTTTAATTACATATATATCAACTTTATCATACAACTATATACCCATCTATAGTATACAAGTTTATCGTATAAGTGTATAAAATAGATAACACAATACACAATTTGTACAAAGGCGTTATAATGTTAGTGCGTTCCTGTTCTATATGGATTTCTTAGTTAAGTGCCGCGCCGCCGACAGTCAAAAGATGCCGCCTCGTGTAAGGTAGAGCGAGGGTCCTGCCGCGCGCCGCACTATCAAAGGTTGCCGCATGTGGTAAGAGATATCTAACACTCCAATTTACGTAGCACGTATAGTTCCGTATAGCAAAAATTTAAATAATCGTATTCAAGTGTATACATACAGTATCAATTCAGTGAAGTAGGTACGTTAAGTATAATAATTCGTTTATGTACTGACTGATATGAGTACCTATCGACTATTACTAGCATGTTACTTAATTTCAACTACATATTGTTTAATAACACCTGACATTCAAAATTAGTATAAGTAATTGTTACCATATTGTTATCCAACAAATTTGTGCGACAACCCTGTGCGCTCAGGGAAAGTAGGCAACGCGCGCTCCTAAAGTGCCGGAGATTGGTTACTGCTAATATTATACTGTGCTGCCAGTGCCACCTGTAATGCTCGTCATCGTCATTTGAACATACCCCCTTGCTTGTATTACATCCCTCTGCTTGTTATACTTACATCTTGAATCCTTTTCTTCTTAAGCAATATAAACTCTTCGTTGGTCCGTTTGAGCGAGTCAAGCAAACTGCTGCGTTCCTGCATCAACACTTCTTGATGTTTCTTACTCTCCGATAGCTCCGCTTCCATCTCTGACGTCACTTTAACTAGAATGTTCTCGGCTGATTTGGCACTTGGCCTATAGCCCGATTTCTTTTGAGGATTCAAATGAAGGAGCACTGGAACAAAACAGCGAGAGTAAAATTTTCACTTACATCTTATTTATTTCCCAAAATGCTGGTTTTAGTTCAAGATAAGTATAGAATTCGTCCTCGATTGTAAACAAGTGAAAAGATTTGACGGTACTATATCACGGCGGAAAAAAGATCAATTGCTCCATTTGCGAAATTCTACGGGGTATGGGGCTTCTTCCAGTAGTGAGAGAAAAGCTTTGTTAACATCGTTTTAACAAAAAAAGAAACATATACAAATGATTGACTGGATTACCTACTCACCTTCCTTTTCTTTCTGCAGACTACGTAAATTCTTCCTCAATTCTTCAGTTTCTCGGTTAATTTTGGCAATAGTTCGTTGTTTGGCAGTAAGCTCCGCTTGCAGACCCTTTATTGTGGCAACCAGATAACTATCTTCTTTCAGTTTGTTTATAAGAAGCGCCGAATTCTGAGTCATTCTGCTCACGGCAGAACACGCTCTATCTGGCTTTAGCACTGTCTGGGTACTTACAGAATGCTGAGACCTTGGCACAGTTTGGGAAGCTGAATCTACCAAATTCAACTTATTTAGTTTATTCTTCAGTTCAGTATTCACTTTTCGATCTTCCATTAACTGGCGTTCTACGTCTATAATGTGGTTCTCGTACTTCTGTTTCATGTCACCAAACTTTTCTTGTAGGGTCAATAAAATTCCCTGAAAATGGCCTTCTTTGTCTTTTAACTCTTGTTCCAAACGCGCAATGCGCTCTTCTAGTAACTTCTTCTTATTATCCTCAAAAGTAGACGATTTAGCAGCAACTGTGAAAGAAAATATCTTTATTTAAAACTCAAGAACGAAAGCAATCATAAAATACTAATTTTGATACTAACCTATTAGCGCAGAAACGGAGTCCGGATGCTTCCTTCTTAAAATCATCTCCATTTCTTTTACTTGTCTCTGCAGATCTTGAGTAATAGCAGAGTCCTTGTCACGTTGTATTGCTAAATTCTTCCTCTCATTGCGTTCCTTTTGCAGTTCTGCAAGTATCTTACTCTCATTTTGTCTCACAGCCTTCAACTCTGCGTTTCTATTTTCATATTCCTTACCGAGTCGTCCAATAAACTTTTCGCATTCTACAAGCTTAAGTTCAGCTACATGTTTTTCTTCGTCGACTTTTTCTAATTGCTTTCTTAATACTTTATTGTCGTCAGTTAACTGTGCGTTTATAAGCTCTAGACTTTTGACTCTTTCAGTTGTGTCTTTTAACTCTTCTATCAAAGGCTCATGTTTACAATTTACGGCACGTTTTGGTGAATTTGTAACAAACCTGGCTACTTTCGCGGTCTCTCTTTTCTTGGAATCGATTACACCGGCTGAATACGGCCTCGCTTTTGGTTTACGTCGTGTTTCGTTTTCTTTCACACTCTGCTTTGAAGCTACCTGTAAGATTAATCGGATGTAAGTAAGTATTAGGTAAGCCAAATAACCGTATTTTTTTTCTTTGGTACAAAGTCCAGTAGGTATTTAACTTATAAATTAAGAAACTCCTATCTCTGTGGTGGACTAAATGAATGAATTCATAAGGTACGAGGGGTGATCAATAAGTTTTGATAATCAGTATTAAATATGAGATATACTTATATTTAATACTGATTATTAAGTATGTAATTCGTTATATTTTAATAAGAATATGCATATTTTCTATATTTTCAAATACTTATTAACGTTATTCAATTGTTTTTATTTTACCCCAATAAAAACAATTTTACTTTTTGAGGTCAAATTTTATACCTTCACTAAGTCATCACCAGCTCGTGATTTTCGTAAAGTTGGTTTTGAACGTATATGGGAATGAAAAGTAGTAGTCGGAAGTTAGGTCTAAATAACAATGGGATCGGTTATCAGTTCTGATTTTTACTCGAAGAGCAGCACCTTTGTCAATTAGAAGGCTCAGTACAATTACTGCCGAAAATTAGTAATTTTTTCTTTTTCTGCTTATTAATAATATTTTTTACAACTCTGTTATAATGATGTTATACAACTCTCCAATAATATTTGAGCTCAATTGGTGAAAGCTAATTTCGCAGTTTTGATTGGTAGGCGTCAATAGTCCAGGAAGAAGTCGAATAATACACCCTAATTTTGGTGACAGAGCCGAAGATAAGAAGAAACCACTGCACAGATAACTTGCTTATTGTTTAAATCATAATGATAAACCAAGGTTTTATTTTCAATTACAATATTTTATATTAGTGCATCAGAACTTTTTCAACACCACTCCAAATAATTACAAAACCAACTCTTATTTTTGCCATCTTGTTATTTTTTCCATTCAAATGCTTTTTGTTCAGCAATTACAGAAAAACAAATGAATAATATTTTTATTTTTTTACTCTGATTCAATGTTGATTAGTGTCATGGTATAGCCCACATTAAAAGAATATCGTAAACAGGGTGGTTCATACCGATTATCAAAACTTATTGATCACCCCTCGTAAATCAGTCTAATTTATTTTTTTCAGTCTTAATTCACAATAAATTTTTGGCCTTAATTTATCTGTAGAGAAATCTAATTTACCCTTCCTTCCTTATCTGTCTTAGGAATAAAAATACAGTATCAGCTACAAAAAACACAACAAGTTAAGTACGTTCAAATGCATTTTATTCGGGTAAACCCTTTTTGCTTACTATTCCTACTAAAATATGAAGTATATTATTATTATAAGTAGTATGACAAATAAAAACCCGTTGCGTGGATTGCATGTAGATATGTGCTTAGTATAATTATTACCATAGTTTGCCTAATAAGGTAAAAATATTTACGGAAATCCCTTTTTTATAACGTAATTCGTGGTGATGACTTTACCTTTGTAGATACACGGGTAAGGATAGATGGGAAAGGTTTATAAACTGAAAAGTGAGTCAGCGCTTGAAACCTGCCTAAAGTTGTGATTTTACTGTGTCATGAACTGTATCTGAAGAAAAACAGTTTTTCTATTGAGCATTTCCTGATATTTAAAATACGAAAAAGAAGATAAACCCGTTTAGAAGCAAGACTGTCAACAGTGTTAAATAACTGCAACTTGGAGCAATGACCGAGCGGGCGCCTCATTAAGTTTGTCGTCATTCTGGTTCCGTAATATACTAAAATATTGAATAAAGCTCCGATATTGGGGAAAATATATAAGAATATACGAAATTATTCGCTTTTCAAAATAGCCTCTTATTTATTTATTTGACTTGTTTTAGGTTAACTTTGTTATATAAAACCTTGAAAGCTTAATTTTGCAAAAAAATGCATTGATTAGGACATGAAAATTTGGCTAAGATATGTACATTCTCTGATATTTCAGATGGCTATATATGATTATGACAGGCATCTATTCAACTGTACAAGAAAATATAGATAGCAGTCTACGTAGTTTATCAACTGCGTGCAAAATATAGTTAATTCGTAGATCCGTGAAGCTGACTAACATAAATTAGCTCACTTTTACTTCATTTACCTACTCGAGACTCGAGGTCTGAAAAATTCAATGGCTGAAAAAATCGAAAGATGGTGGGAACCAGGTTATTCCAACATATCACCATAGTACGACATGTAGGTAAATGTTGGTACGACCAGAATACAATACTTAGATAAGCACACTTAGAATTCTATTTCCTAGTTAAAACAATAGACCTGTTTAGAATAACAATTAAAATATCCGAAACCGCCTGATATTGAAAAGCCTTTCAAGTTCAATGCTGGGTTTGTATTCACAACGGTTAATGCCATCAACTCTGGCGCAGGTCAACCATTATAAGACTGACTGGCTTCGAATTATTAACTCCAATATCGGAATCAAGATGTACTAGGGGTAAGTGATGCTAATGACAAATAGGAGTAAAGGGTGAGTGGGATCTTTGGAGTTGAGACAGATTACTAATATTCAGTATTTACAAGCTGTCTCAACTCCCAAATGTACAACTATCTCAAATTCGTAACAACTACGCGCCATCATAGAGGCGCAATAGCGGCAAAAATTGAGAAAAACTGATTTTGGCTGGAAACACCGTACTGCAGGCAACAGATCACGCGGTCGTGCCGGTCGTTGACCAACAAGATGGACCGATCAAATGAATATTCGTCGTCTTCCAGATTCTACACGGTTGTAAGAGATGCGCTGGACGGAAACTGGTGGAGGCAGATCATCCGCTCCAGATGCAACCCTGATGCTGACCACGATCTTCATACACAAGAGACAGAACCAAAGAGAGAGAGAGAGAGGGATGCACCGTCGGAGGCTAGACTAAGTATAAACTGCGGTTAGTGTTGTGAGTTAGAGCTCAGCCCAGCCTTAAAGACTCGGCCGTTAAAGCTTATAAAATACTAAGAAGACTCGTGTCAACCCTGCGAGTTGTCGGAAAGCGATCAGCTGATCTTCGATCTTATCTTCCTGTTGTTGATACGTCCAATTATGCAATGCGCCAACTATACTGGTTCAGCTTAAGGCAAGTTGTGCGTAAGCTTTGTGAATGCCATCAGGCCTGCGCAAGCGGCGGTCACCTAGTGCCGGCACCGCGGACAGTACTGACAGTAGCCATGGAGTCGTGGGCCGTGGTGGTCGTGCTTTTGGCGGCAGCCTCCGGGGTGCTGACCACACCGTTCATGAACAAACTTGCTCCGGGACAAGGTAATATTTAAATTATTCTAATTGTTTTTTTTGTGTTATCTTAGGCTCTATTTAGTAACTTAATATGTTGGCTCTGTGAGCTGGAGACCTCACGAGTGATATTTTTTAAGTTATAAACCCCCATGGCGGCTGCATTTTGAAATTTCCAAAAACAGAATCGACAAAAAAGTTCCACGTAATTATCGAACATGCTCACAAAATTTCACGAGAATCGATTAAGAAATGAGACCTGTAGAACAGGTGAACATACGAAATCATTTTTTCCCAAACTGAAACGGAGACGCTTCGTTCGCTCGGAGAATTATTTTGGATTTTAATTCAAACTATTTCATTAATTAATTTTGAAAACAGCTTAATTTATTAGTTATGTACAAGCAAGCAGAAAAAAGAACCACTAGTACATTCATTCAAGTCATCCAATATTTATTTATTTATGAATATAATTTGTACCTTAACAGCTAAGACCAGAGCGGCACAAATTACAACATACTTAACAACTAAAATTACAAAAGACACGTTCAATAATGTGCGTGTATTGTAATATGATCCCATCCACTTCTACAGTTAAAAAGTCATTAGTTTATCATTCTTTTAATCCACTGTTCTACATATTTCCAGGCTCCCAAAAAATTACACTTTATTAAACTTCCATCAATCGATTATCACATTCGCTACCAGGCCACGTTCTAGGAACAAAATTGTATGGACAGCGAATGCCTTATAAAAATCAATTTAGGTGACGTGATAAGATAAACTCCGGGAAAAGACAAGACTTAAAGACCGGGGAGAGACTTAAGAGATGCTTTTTATCTCACCCAAACCCCGTTCCATATTAACCCGCCTCACCCTATTAAAATTACTAATAGGCTCTCCACGAGTAAAAGTGCCTCCCTGCGCTGTATATCAATCGTGCTCTTTGATACCGTATCGATCGCGGCTAGCATACTAATTTGTACCTTCAAGTGGACATTATTTAAATGCAGACTTTACCTGTGACATGTTTAATGACTTTCTCCGAGCTTTTCCAATGACCACCCGATCTTGTTCCTAACGGTGGTACAGAACTTGATTTTGTCTTGTTTGTGTGTGTGCTACCGGAGTCGGTTTAGTTTAGACTTTATATTTTGCTCACGTATGTACCTCGAAGGCAAGTCCAGAATCCTCACTTTGAGAACTCGGCCGGGGTTTTAATGTGATTAGTTCCTTCCGTGTTTTTATTTAGCAATGCAAATCACATTGAGTTAGATTCATATTTTGGGTGTATTCAAATCGCGAGGCTGCATTTTATTAGAACACGATTTTTTGAGAATCATATATATATATATATATAATACAATACTCATACATATCATATCAATATTCATACTTGTCACAACGAATTAATAATTTGATATTGCACTTTTCTTAGGATCATTAAAATTGTGTTTACCAACATTTAATTTACGGGAACTTAAACACCTAAGAGTTTGTATTAGATGACAGAGACGTACATACAAATAAGGTAGAATTTTATTAGAAATTGAGACTCGCATTCGCTAGGCATTCAAGGCATGCATTAATTAGTTTAGCCAAAACAGTGAAACCAACTCTTCTAATAGCACAACACAATTCTATTACAATTACGATGTGATTTTTAATAAAGATTTTTAACAAAGTAACGGATATTTTTGGATAGGTAATTCATTAGTAATTGTATTTTTAGGATGACTTATCCAACTCGTACGTACGTACCTACATGTACCAACAATACCACCATGACTAGCGACAGATACCTAACTCTAACGGCTAGAACACAATGAAACAATAACAAGAATGTACATAGTGCTTAAATCACGGAACATAAATATCATATTGTTATTAACATCATCGTGTTGTTGTATTTTGTTGTTGTGTTGTGTGTTTTTGTTTAGTTATGTTGTTGTTGTTGTTTTTGTTGTTGATTTGGGTTGTTGTTGTTGTTTCATATTATTATTATTTGTTTATACACTAGCAGCTCTTGGAGCTGATGCGTGTATATCACTGCACTTGTGTTTATTTTGCACTTGATAAAGTTTTGAAATATCTATCCAGTCTATTTTTGAAAGAGTTCACCGACGGTGCACTAACAGTCTCTGGTAGAGAGTTCCACACATTCACCACACGATGCGACAGGAAGTGTTTCCTAGGATTGCTAGCACACGGAGGTTTGATAAGTTTTTTAGAGTGTCCACTCAGTCTTACATTCTGGCTTAATGTGGAACATTGTAGTGTCCAGACAAGATTTTATATGTCTCTATAAGGTCGCCACGCTTTCTTCTGTCCTCCAATGTTGTAAGACCTAATTCCCAAAGCCGTTCTTCATATGGCTTGTCACTCAATATTATATTATCGTATATTGTAATATTAGCGTATATTGCTGTAACAATAAGTCACACGTCACACCTAGTCATCACATCATATATGTTACAAATGTTACAATTATTATGTGATTTTAAAAATTGGTAAAAATTAAAAATGGCTTGAGAGTTTCGCACTTATACAGTTAAGTAATCGTTGTTCTTTTAGCATTCCATAGGTACTATTAAAATTAAAAATAACAGCTTGTAAGTACAGATGTAGTTAATGTTTTTCCATCGGCTAAACTCGGAATTATCGTACTCGGAATACGACGAGACTCTTTTTTACCTTTATGTGTATTATTCACGATATTTTAGACCACGTTTTAGACAGTCCTACTATTAATTAGTTCATTTTTTAACAACGTTGTATAAGTAATAAAAGGATGACCATTCATTTCTACCGTAGATTATCAAAAGTAGGGTCCTTTCTTACTTTAACCCTTTAACCGCCGAGAATTTTTCATCGAACATGCCCGGGTCGCAGCCGGTACGAAGTTACACAATCTTTTATGTGTAAATTAATCAAATTAAAACCAGTGGTAGATATGAATATCCTGTTAATAAACATACCAGACATTTGACTTATTTATCAGACTGCGGCGAAATGAGCTGGATATTCTGTGTCTTATACATCCGGCTACGGCGGTTAAAAGGTTAAAATGCTGCACCCTAACAGGATGTGTGATTTGTGGTGGGCATGAACCTAGATATAAGACCTATTGTAAACCCAAAAGTAACCAAAAAATGAATAAAAAATCAACAAAGTTCCTAACGTGCCTAAATTATACAAATCTAAATGATCATTTTAAATTTTAGAATACCCGACTAAAAACACCGTCCGACAACCAACGAACGTCGGTGATGCTTCAACCGAACAAGCTGAACAAGTTCTACCAGAAATAACATCAGCTACTTCAGACAGTGATCCTGACAGCTCTATAGTCAATGAAACACCAATAATACCTGAAACTGACGAGCCTGCAAAACCAGATTCATCTGTTAAACCCGAACCTGAAACCCCAGTGGAAGAATCACCAGCGATATCGAATTCAGACAATTCTATAAAAGTAGAAGGTCCTACAAAAGAATCTTCTTTAAAGGCCGATTCAGAAAATTCTGTTACAAATGAACCGGCACAAACCCAACCGCAAGACCTACAGAATCGAATCCTCGTTTCACCTACAGAATCAGACTCTGTATTAGAAGAAGAACCTGCGGTTATAATACCTAAGACAACCGACCTTACAAAAAATGAAGTTAAAGTAGATTATTCCGGTGCACAGGTTTGGAAAATTAGTACAAACAGAACAGGTGTGCGTGCAGTTATAACGAGACTGAGACGTAGAAACCGTAAGTATTTAATTTTAATAGTTTACAGGATGACAAAAGCATTAAGACTAATATTCCAATTATATTATCTCATACATAGCATTGCATGTACGAGTATATTGTGTACGTGTGAATAAGGTCTAATACGTTTCGAAATATTTAATCTCAAATACGCAAAAGTATTATCTTAAATTGTGATGATTGATGATCTTTTGTTTTTTATGATATAGTTTACAGTAACCTACAATATTGCAACCTCGGAATGATCTTAGAATGCAACTGACCTGACATTGTTTAGAACTCATTTGCAACAATGCCATATATCGTTTTAATGACCTTTTGTAATTACAGTGGTCTCGACATGGGGAGGCGATCACACGTCCGCCGACATACTTGTCCGGCACGACGCAATAGAAAACGTGACGAGGATCTTCAAGAGGGAGAACATTTCGTATGATATCATTATAGAAGATTTGCAAAAGAGGATCGATGAGGAGAACCCGCCTCTCAGTCCGGAGGAGATAGAACTTACCGACAGACGAGGTCAAGATTTCAATTATGCTGTTTTTATAAAATTTAAATAACAAGGTCATTTACATAAAAATCATTAATTAATCTGAAAATTTCACCTGCGAGTCTGCTGTTACTGTCCACCTTCTTGCTTAGGCTAAGCCTGGGACTAAGACTTCCGTTTTTGCCAATTTGGGAAAAGAACCCTTAAATTTAGACCCTTTACAATTCACACACGAGTGCAGCAATAAAAACTTTAAACATTGTTCATTTGTTTCGCTGCAATCAACATTTGTATACATTAACAATATTCGAAGGGTCCATATCGTTCTGTTACAGCAAGAGCTTACACTTTTTGGCGTTACAGGGCCTCTCATCGCCGAATAGGTTTAGTAGGTGCCTACATGGGGTATAATTCTCTCAATCTGCCCATGGAGTATTGGCCGGAAGCTAATTGGGGTTCGTTGCAATTAGGCACAACACCTGCACGATTCAGCACGATCACGAGTCACATCTAGCGCTTTAAAATCTCGTATCTTATTCGACCGTTTCGTCGTAAAAGCAATTATACGCAATGCTGAATAAAGTTCTATTTAGAAAAGCTTCAGTCGGATTAAGATAGAGAAGATAAACACTAGATATTACCGTATGTTTAATAATCGACTCGAGCTACTGTGTCTAAACACTTAAAAATATTGCCTGTGGTTGCATGGTTTGTACGTTCCACTGACCTAATTGTATCCGGCAAGTCATGATTTTGTAACTAACTGCAAGTGTGATAGGTCTCGTTCGTGAACCTATTAAAGTATTAAATACCCTATAAGTTATTGAACATTGGTTTTTGTTTTCAGGGCATCGTATGACATGGAAACAATATCATAGGCTTGAGGATATTCATGGCTTTATGGAATATCTGGCAAAAACGTATCCGACTATTATAAGTACGAAATTAATTGGAAAATCACACGAAGGTCGCGATCTAAAGGTAATCAGAACATTTTCAGTAGATGTAGATTAAGGACACGACACGAAGCAGAAGACCTTAATACCTACTGTAAGTTATTGTAAGTAGTCACTTTAAAATTTAAATGCTGTTGGTGTTAATCAACATCCAATTAAAAATTCTGTACGACTTAGAACCTATACAATATACATTTCTAGAATATATCGACTTCTTGAAAAGCCAACTTTCCCTAGGTAAGTGCGTTTATACATCTCATCTCATCCCTTTCAAAGTGTATAGATCCATCAATCTATTCAGCCAGTACCATACTTTAACATTATCTCACTCTCTCCTTTTATTACGCCATACTTCTCGATCCGGCGCATTCCTGATAAAGTGCTCTCTAGATACTTCCCAAAAATTAAGTTCTCAATGCTTATAGGTTTTAAGAATTTCCGATGGCAAACCTACTAACAAAGCGGTATTCATCGACGGAGGCATCCACGCACGGGAATGGATCAGTCCGGCGACCGTCACGTACTTTATTAATCAGTTCGCTGAAAATTTCGACGAGGAATCTGACGACATCAAAAACACGGACTGGTAAATATGACAGAACTTTAAATGCTACTGAAATATATTATGGAGAGGAAGTTGTATTCATTTTATTTCTGGTAATCGAAAGGGGATGGGAATGAAACGCGTATAGGTATGAAGAGCCGGATCTACCGGATTGTTGTCTAAAGACCTATGATTATCTTTTTGAGACCTAGGTACGCTTGGCGGTGTCGCTTAGCTGCTAAAAAGTCAATCAGTGATTTCTTGGTGCCAGTTCAGTACGTAATTTCAAATGTACCTACTATCGATTTATTTAAAGGCTATCTATAATAGCCACGATCCTCCATTTTAAATATGTAACAAACGATCGAACAGTACAAAAGTACCAGTTCGGAAGCCGATCATAATATGATGTCATAAAGCACCAGATTTAATCCCCTAATGCCTATCAGGCTGTTTATGAAATGTTTTATTTTACAGGTATTTCTTGCCCGTGGTAAACCCTGATGGTTATGAATATACGCACACGACGGACCGATTGTGGCGGAAGAACAGAAAGCCGAGCAACGTTGGCAGAGTATGCTCTGGAACAGATCTCAACAGAAACTTTGGGTAGGTCCAGGTACTCATTATTTTTCAATGGAACCGTGCTGGGCCCATAACCTAATGTTTCGATCAATTAAACCACATATTTTACTTATACAAAATACATAACAGAGTTTATTCAGCAAAGTGTACAACATTGACATCATTGTCAAATTTGTCATCAAGGTTTATGTGAACTACTAAAGTAAACCTCCAACAATTTTCTACATTTTTAGGGTTCCGTAACAAAATGGCAAAAACGGAACCCTTATAGTTTCGTTTTTAATGGATAGGTATAGTGCTTATTAAATACTTTCAACGAAAAAATGTTTTGAACAAGTTGGGTTCAACAGTTTTTAAGTTACCTATCGCTGAAAAACTGCCTCGCCCGATCTAAAGGAAGAAAATGCCGTCAGTTTCCTATGAAGATTTCACGGCGAAACGGCTTTAACGATTTCGATGAGATTCGTAATACCAGGATTTACGTACGTAGGCGTCGGTCTCCAGGAAACCTCGTTTTCTTCAGAAAAAAAGAAACAAGCCGAGCTAAACTTAAACAAAACTTAAGAGCGAAGCAATGTAATGATAATGAAGCATATTATCAGGTTCAGAGCTTTGACAAATATCATTGACAAGACATCTTTAGATTTTGAATTATAATTGTAAGATAGGTATGTATAATACAAGCGGCGTGTGGTCCTTGCGGTACACCACAGCATACCTAAATATTCTTAATTAGTTCGATGCCATTTCTATTGCCAGCCAATTTAACTTGGCTCTTCTCCACAGATACCGATGGGGAGGTAAAGGGGCTTCCAGCAACCCATGCAGCGAAACATTCCGCGGTAGAGCCGCGTTTTCAGAGCCGGAATCGAAGGCTCTTTCTGTAAGTACCATCGCAATTAAGATAAGATAACGTAGTACCCAAGTGACCACTTGAGAAGATAAAATAGAGCTGATATAAATCTACCGCGCTTGGACCGGGCACTTCTTAATGAAGAACATAATTAAGTCAATGAGCTAGCGTGTGTCACTTTTGAAGTTCGTTATACAGTCTAGTGTAACAATATGGGTGCATACAACTTGCTCAAAAATATCTCCCATAGCGGTTGCGGTACGTATTTATGAGAGGATTAAAGGCCGAGCCACACCGAATGCGTGCGCAGCACGTGCGCGTTGTATCGTATGAAATGTCATACACACCGCTTGCAAGTCACGCGCACGTGCACGCCACGCACGCGGTGTGTCATCTACTATGACATTTCATACGATACAACGCGCACGCCACGCACACGCGCACGCGTACGTGCTGCGCACGCATTCGGTGTGTCTCGGCTTTTAATCGGTACTTTATCTTCAACCACGACTTTATCTTCAAAAGTAAAGAAACCCGAATTCAGTTCATCATTGGGTTTGAAATTGCAATAAACCGTCAGAGGTTAATTGACCTGTTGTTTTTTAAATTTTTAATACTACATCGGTGGCAAACAAGCGTACGGCCCGCCTATGGTAAGCAGTCACCACAGCCTATGGACGTCTGCAAGTCCTGCAACTCAAGGGGAGTCACATACGCGTGTTGCCGTCCCTTTATTTATTTAATTTTGCGAGGTAAACCCAATAGTAAGGTGAGCATTAATATGTTCACCAGGAATTATTTTGCCAGGATTTGATCTAAGAATCCTGGGATAAGAAAATGCAGGGCAATAGAAAAATGCAAGGTGTGAGGAACAAACTGGTAGAGATCAATGGACTATCATCATTCAAAATTCGACATCAATCACAATCTTGTAACAATACAACTAAACTTAAATTACTATAATAATTTATTTTTTGTCAGGATTTTATCAAAAGCAGTGGGGCTAATTTCTCGGCATACCTGACATACCACAGCTACGGCCAGTACTTATTGTACCCATGGGGCTATGATAATGTAGTGCCTCCAGACTACAAGGACCTGGATGAGGTTGGGAAGATCATTGCTCAGGTAGGAAAGTACTAACTTTCATATCCTAGTGCCTTTAGTATAAAGATTTGGCTATTGATTTGTTATCCGTATATTGTTTTTATTCTGTTTCTTTTATTACTTGTAGTTTATATTCTTTTTGTCTAAGCACCTGTACCTCAAATACAGTTCCTATATGTATAATAGATTAGTTACCACATAAGTGTTTTGGTTTCAAACTGTTAACTTACGTGTGAATAAATGATGATTATTATTATTATTATAAATCAGGTTGAAGAAATTCGGTACAATCCGATGGAGATTACAAGTAATGTACTTATTATTTCTACATAAAAAAAAATACGCTATAACTACGTGTGCGAAAAATGCCACTTCCTGGCCAGAGGGAAACGTAAAATTATGTACTTACGACGGTTGGTAATAAAGAAAGCCTCAGATCGCATATTTATCGCCCTAACCTTCGGATGTCAAATATCTGCGATCTGAGACAATCTATGTATTAAACAATTAAACAAAAACTACTTCAGAAATAAGAACATTTACCAGACCAGCTAGTTGTCCCTTTCTAGCAGGCATGTAATGGGAGGAGGAGGAGTAACAAATGTTCTACAATAGCCTCATGCCATAGTATTATATAGTTTTGTAGCCCCATTGTTCTGCTTATAATATTATTATGACTGTTTTCAGGCTATCCAAGAGACAGGTGGCTCCAAATATTCTGTGGGTTCATCAAGCGGCCTACTTTATCCAGCATCAGGAGGCTCTGATGACTGGGCTAAGGCTCAGGGCATCAAATACAGTTACACTATTGAGCTGAGTGACACAGGCCGCTACGGATTTGTCCTACCTACATCCTACATTGACCCAGTCGCCAAAGAATCTTTAGCCGGGCTTAGGGCACTCATGAAGATAATACATAAGGGTTAATATCATAAATTTTGTAATTAATAATATTCAAGTACTTAAGGTGAAAATATGCCATAGCATATAGATGTTTTTTAAGTTGCCTGTTTTCAGACATATTGTTGCATGCGATAAAAAGGTACAAATTTATTACTTTAGGCAAGTCAAAATTATTTATTTTAGATAAGCTATAATTTATTGAAATGAAAGTGATTAATAAAATAATTCTATAACATTAGAACAAATAGACTAACTATAAGAAATTGGGTAATACTAAATAAATAAAGACTTACCTTGTGCACAGGACTTTTATTTTCAGTCTTATTGTCATACTCTGTTGGTTTAGTGACTTTTATTTCTGGTATTTTATTATTGCTAGTTTCTGGCGCCACGTTCAAAACAGATGCTATGGGGCTGCTCTTTAACAGATTCTTCGTCTCAAATGCAATATCCTCTGCTCTCTTTAAAATTAAATCAACATCATCCGTATCACAAGCCAGGAGGGCGGTATTGTTATTGCCACCAGAAAGCTTGTTAATTTCACTTAAGATCATCTTGATCTCTTCATCACTATCTTTAAAAGCCTCACATGATTTCTCATTTTGTAGAAACTCTTTGGTGGATAAACTATTGTCATTAGAATGCGCCGAGTAATCTTGTACGGAAACAGAACTTTGAGCCATTATTTAACCTTGCCGTACGTTGGTCAGAGCGTTTCAGAACATTTATGTTTCTTAAGACACTTGCAAACAAATCACAAAACAAATATCACCACAGTTTCGGGAAGGAAATCCATAAAACAAGCATCTTTACAAGACCGTTGCTAAGCAACGACTCAACGACCTGAGTGCCTACCGCGAACTTCGAAAATCGAACTTCGTATCGTACCGTCCCTTTCCGTCATTTAGTGTATAACACGAGAGTGAAAGGAACGGCACGAGACGAAGTTCGCGGTAGGCACTCAGCTGTGCTACCGCGAACTTCGAAAATCGAACTTCGTGTCGTGCCGTCCCTTTCACTCTCGTATTATACTCTATATGACGGAAAGGGACGGTACGATACGAAGTTCGATTTTCGAAGTTCGCGGTAGCACCCCAGCTCTTTCAAGGCCTTTGAAAATCGAACTTCGTGTCATGCCGTCCCTTTCACTCAATATATGACGGAAAGGGACGGCACGATACGAAGTTCGAAATTTCGAAATTCGTAGTAGGCCCTCTGGGGTGCTACCGCGAACTTCGAAAATCGAACTTCGTATCGTACCGTCCCTTTCCGTCATATAGAGTATAATACGAGAGTGAAAGGGACGGCACGACACGAAGTTCGATTTTCGAAGTTCGCGGTAGCACAGCTGAAGCTTGAGCTTGAAGTACGAATTTTTCTATGGAAATGTTAGTTTAACTTGTTTGTACCAGATGTCACTGGGTGCTATCTCTATCGCACTTGCATATTGAAGTGACAGGGATGCAGCGGTCGTGCGGTTAGTTCTTACTAAATACACAACGGCGCTACGATCTATGTGGAGTATTTCACTGGTATCTCTATCTCAGTATATATATTGTACTTTGTGTCAAAGACTTCCATTTCATCTTGACATTTATTGGGAATTTGGGGCCTACCGCGAACCACAAACGAAATTTTCCGTCTTTGTCGCATTTGCGAATTCGTACATAAGAGCAACCTGGAGAGAAAAATTCGTTTGTATTTCTCGGTAGGCCCTACCACAGTATTTTCTCTGATATCTGTGGTATTACAATATTTACAATTATATAAATATACTAGCTGCCCCGCGCGGCTTCGCTCGCGTATTACAAATAACGCAAGGGATGTCGCGGATTAAAATATAGCCTAAGTTTATCCATTCAACAGGTCCATTCTATACACTCATAATAAGTTTTTAAAATGGAATGAGTCATTCCGGAGATATTTTTAACCACTTATTTTTTTACCCATTTCAGGGGTTGTTCAAAGTTTTTAAGTATGTGTATGAAACGCCCTTGTGCATAATTATGTGAAAATCCTTGTGATCTTAATTAGGTTTTATTAAAAAATATGGTACTAATATGAACGATTTACAAATCTATATGTACCTACAAAATAAGGAATTTTTTAAGCCGCAGTACACTAAATTATTTTTTAGACAACTGGATAATATCTTAAAAGTTTTAAAAGCTCATAGGTATTACTTTAGTGATACAACGTCTACAATCCGTTTCTGACGCTTCTTCTTACCAAAAGTAAGAAAAGGCCCTTATGTCTATGCTATTTCACACAATAATTATCATTGCCGAAAGCGTATGTTTACGAAGGCCACAATGCCTTGCGACGAATGAAGTGTTGGCTGTGTTGGTCAATTTAGCTTGAACCTTTGTTTATATTTTTTTATTCATACCTAGTCAACTCAACCCACGTATCTAAAGGACTACAATGAAATATGTTTACATATTTAAGTCAACTTGAGTGTGTCCGAACTCGAAAAAAGAGGGAGATATTAAATAGAATTACAGACCTCCTCCTCGTTTCTCTCCTCGTTTTTGGAAGTTGGAGTTTTCAATTTTAGCGGAACCTTTAGGTATCAAAGTGTACAATATTTGTAAATGGTCTTTTCATAAATAATTGTGTACCAAATTTGTTTTTAGGGTACAAATGATTGTTGCATATTTAATTTTAGAAGACTGTAGTACTTAGTTTAGAGGCTTACTGGAGTCGACATCGTTATATAAGTCAACTTAGCCCGCGGTCCTATAGTCGTCACTATGACATGTTTCTTTTTTCCGTAGTCATTCCAGGCCGCATGTCCTGTTAATTAAACATAAAAACAAACATATTTCATAGTACTCATTTAGGCCCGAAGGCTGATGTGAGCTCAGTAAACCAACACTGCCGACGAACGACGAAAAAGTAGGCTAAAATGAGTTTGTATTTAGTAAAGATGATGTAGAGATAACAATTTAATATTGACATTTATTAAGCCCATTGGGGCCTTTAACACGGTGAATATTATCATGCGTTACACTCATATCACGATCCGTATCAAATGAATATTGAACACAGATATCAGAGTAAAAGATCATACTAAGTTGAACGATTTCTGTACATCTGATCTTTTCTCACTCTCACTAATGCACAATCAGTAAGTTTGAGAGAGACAGATGAGTCATATTCATTTCAGTGTCACATGTCAGTGTCCCCGTTTTCATAACTGCAAATATTACTGAAATTACATTTAGGGTCGGCAACGCGCATGTGACACCCCTAGGAGGGTCGGCAACGCGCATGTGACACCCCTAGGTAGGGTCGGCAACGTGCCTGTGACACCCCTAGGAGTTGCAGGCGTCCATAGGTGGCGGTGACCGCTTACCATCAGGCGGGCCGTACGCTTGTTTGCCACCGACTTTGTATAAAAAAAATTGTGACGTAATGGTTTGTATGAGATTTGACATTTGGTGTCCTTCTATATGAAGACAATTCGTTAACAGACGAAAATTATCATACTATCTTTCCCGTTCTAACTCATCTTAGTTTACTATAAGGTTTCAAAGAGACAACTATATGAAAAATCATCTTGCTTAACACTACGTATCTGATGGTATTATTAATCTAAGATATTGAAGCAAAGTACAAACAATTAGGAAAACCGCGATAATATTGACACCCCGGCTTACTTGTGAAAATATCGAATCGTTATTGAATCGTGTAAACGTCCCCATTAAAAAAATAGAAAATGACACCATGTCTATCATTCATGTAATAATAATAATATAATATTCATGTAAACATTATAAACAGACCGTTTATTTGGTGATTCGTTATTTTACTGGTATTGCGGATACATAAAGCCTACTCAAAACATATTTTTTAATGCTGCAGAACTTACTACAGGTTTGAGTTCTATCCTATTTCCTCAAATTATCACCAAATTATTCCAAAATGTCAATAAGGCCTAAGGACTTGCGCATGTATTATTGCGTACCCTACGTCAAATGCCAAAGAATGGATAACAACGCCATCTATACTACAGAATTGTTCAGCAGATCCGTTTTTTCATGAAAACGCGATAATGATGCGACCTACCGGGTCCAATTGTATTTTCAAACCATCCAGGAATCCACTCAAATATACACACAAAATTTCATCCAAATCGGTCCAGCCGTTTAGGAGGAGTTAGGTGACAAACACACGTACGAATTATGTATATAAAGATTCCCTACAGTAGTGAAACGCCTTTGATGTCGGGTACTCGGGTGACGCCGCCGCTCGTGCAAGTACTGTACTTTGTCACGCGCGTATGTGCCAGGGTTGTCACAAAATGGAAAATAAAATAAAACTGCTGCCTAAAATGGGTTTCTAGATCATTACAGTAATCAATGAAATCATTGAGCGGTACTTGTAGTCCTCCAAAGGGATCACGCGAAGTATTGTTGAAGGGGTTTCTGTTGTAGTGGATCAGCACGTTACCTCACCCACACCACTACACGTAAATATTGAATTATGTTGTGTAAAATCACTACATTGTGATAAGACCTTATCAAAATCGTTAGTACAATTGGTTTTGCTACATAATTTGAAATTTGATATAAAAAAAAGATTTTCGGAATGCTCGCTCAAACTACATGACGGTTCCCTACAGTTTCCACCTGCCTGCCGTATTATGCCGAAAAAAAATTTCTAGACTATCATTATTCAGCCTGCGTGTCATCAAGTAGAATTCATCGAAACCAGACTCTTTCTTCAAATCATCATACAAGCTTATTACGACATTGTTGAGGTACATCCGTACACGGAACAGCCCGGCTAGTATGATAGCTTATACCGTCACGTTATATGGCCAAAATGTACTGAAACGTCACATAAAACGTGACGGTATAAGCTATCATACTAGCCGGGCAGGTGCGCACCATTGTATCACCGCTAACTCAACTCAAAAATATGTACGCGCCTGCCTTGAATCTTAGAGAACACAGACTGAGTGAGTTCGCGGCGGCGGCCCGCGCCGCCCGCTCACCCGCGATAGCCCTCTCAGTTGCTCTGCGCAAGTACATTCGTATGTTGTTAAACTGTGGCCCTGCCCTCAGTCTTATTCTTACTTCATGGTAATTTTTTGAAATGAGATCTGCCTACGTCAATTTTGTTTACTTGACAATGGCTATGAGGAAAAGCCCCTAAGTCCGCATAAAGAAAAAAAAACAACTGATGTCAATCACAAAGTACAATATATAGACTGAGATAGAGATATCAGTGAAATATTCTACGTAGATTGTAGCGCCACAGTGGTATGAGTACAAAACTAACCGCACGACCGCTCGGCGGCAGGTACTAACTACTAAAATATATTTCAAGTTCCTTTCTGAAACTAATGCAAAAATAAGGAAATAAGTAATGAAATAATAGTTACATTACCTATTTGGCAATCTTTGCATCAATTTCAGACCATTTTTAATAAATATGGGCATGACATTCTTCTGACAATAAAACGAAATAGGTAACTTAGTAAATATCGTTTATTACAGAATTTTATTTACAAACATTCGATATTAGCAATCGCACCAAAATTTATCCGTATTGTAAACAATAACACAAAATTAACACGTAAAAAGTGGGACATGGTAGTATGGTGGCATTATGTAGAGAGCGGCTTTGTCATTCGAAGATATTCAGTTTTCAATGAATACACTCTGCTTAGACGCACGATAGCTTTTACCGTCACGTTGTAGGGTCGAAATTATTTACTGACACTATTACTATTAACAGCAAGTCGTAATATCACGGATCTATACCTAAACCGGATTGAGTACAAACTTTTATGAGCCAATCAAAATTGAATCATATTCCGGCGTAATACAGTTCATATCCTGTTATGACAGACAGACTAGGGAAAGCGGTCCGAGCGAGAGCAACCAACCAGAGGGCGGTGTCCCACTCGCACAGGTTGCCAATGTAAAAAAAAAATATGTTGCGGTAATTTAGGATACTGAAAATAAGTACTTGCTTATACTAACTAGTACTGTATGTTTATTTGGGATAATTTACATTTGACTTCATTTGTAATTGTATAAAATATTAACATTATTAACTGATTAAAACCTAGTATTGCAATAAATATAGTAGTATTTTTCGAATATTGATTGGTATCCCCAACGTTAATGGTGTCAAATTTGAAACTATGAAAATATGCGGCTAATGAAATCAGTTGAAAATGGTGAAAACGTGTTGTGTAAAGGGCTGTAAAAGTGAAAGTTTTATTAATTGTGGAATATCATTTCACAGGTAAGGAACAATTTGTTATATTTTACGATAAAACGGCAAGACAAATGTCAAACTTATTAGGGTGTCTATGACTTGGGCTGTTTTTGCAGAAATAATCGTTAGTACGTGTTTAGTGACAAAAACTTTTCTCAAGGTCAGTTGAAATTCAATCTTTTAACACTTTTCTTATTAGTACGAGCTTTTGTTTAACTTTGTTGTCGTTCCAATTTTTTTACCATTTTTCAGCTACTTGCCGGTATCCAATTGAGCTGAAATTTAGCATAGGTACTTATGTACACGTTCGGTAACAATGCAATATTATTATTATATTGCATTGTTACCTACCGCACTCGTGTATCATGGCACCACCGTGCTGATCTGATGTTGGGAAATTGACTTAAATGTTAATTTTGCTTGAAGAAGCGAGTAATTTATACCCTAATACATCTATAACCACGGAAGACCATCACGAAATTCAAATTATAAAGGCTATTGCCTCGGCTTTTTTCAATTTACGCATGGCTCATCACGGGAAAACACATTTGTTAAGAGATTTGGGAAATAAAGTAGGGCTTAGGCAAAAATTACACAAAACTATATTGTTTAACATATATTTCTTTGAAAAAATGCTTATTTTATTTACTACCTAATTTAGTTTAAATTTCATTGTACATAGAACCTATATTAAAAATAATCCTCATATCCACAGATGTACTTGGTCACCCTAATTAAAACGAGATGCAATCCTCAAGTTTGGCTTCTCTGTCGGTCACACTTTTTCGTCACAGTACTCAATCCGGTTTAGGTATAGATCCGTGCGTAATATATAGTTATTAACTACACATAATTATATAAATATACAATTAACCTAAAAAACCCATTTGACATTTGAATTTTTAAATTGACAGCGATGTCAACGTACCGTGCAAACGTTTAGTTTCACGCAAAATATTTAAGCTTTATAAGCTTATATACACTCCACATCGATAAAATTTCACTCGAAATTTGTAAGGTAGAAGAAGTTGAAAATATACATTCTTCTCTTCCTACGGAGCATTTTATTAGCACTCTAATCTACTATCCATTTGCACGAATAATTGACGAGGCTAAATTAGTACAATGTTGTTGTCACAATTTTGTGTACATTACCTAATTATGTAATTATTTTGCGTACGTTGGAACGCTCGAAATGTAAACATGAAAAAAATATTGAACTGTACATTTAGGTAGTAAACCACAGACATCAGAGAAAAGCAGACTTGCAGTATTAAGCCAGATGATTTTCCATATAGTTGTCTCTTTAATCCTTATGGTGCACCAAAATGAGTTAGAATGCGACAGATAATACAATCATTTTCGGCTGTTAACAAGTTGTCTCGATTTCCGAGCACACCAGAATGTTAAATCCCATATAAACTTAACACACCATAACGTCAGTTCAGTACAATTTTCAGTTATGAATACGGAGACACTGACAGATGAAGACGTGTCAGATGTCACTTGTCTGTCTCACTTAAACTTTCTGATTTGTACATTAGTGAGAATAGATCAGACGTACAAAAATCGTTCAACTTAAATGAGCGGATCTGCTTTACTCTGATATCTGTGTAGTAAACATATCATCTGAATTTTAGGTAAAGTATACATGACAGAAGTACAACCGCGAAAGATGTGCCTCTTTGTCACTCACAATGTGCTAGTGCGATAGAGAGGCAGGTGAAACAGTACACATAGTGTCATCTGCTGGCTAAAGTAAAAACTTACATCTTCTTGGAAAAGCTCGTTCTTCGAGCTGAAAGGCCCCTGATGTCAATTGACAACTGACAATGTCAATTGTCAAGTGACAAATAGCAATAGCGACAACAAGAAATGAAATTGTATTTTTCGTAAAAAAACAGAAGTTTTTAACGCGATAGAAAAGTGTTTTAATAAACCATGTCTGTACCTCCACAAGCGTTTGTTAATAAAAACAAGAAGCACTTCCTTGGTATTCCTGCTCCTTTAGGTTATGTTGCTGGTGTTGGCAGAGGGTAAGCATTCCTTTTAATTATATTAGATTCATGTTAGTTTCGATTATTATCCATTAAATTGCAACGAATCTTCTACATTTCAGAGCGACTGGTTTCACTACTCGGTCGGATATCGGTCCTGCTCGAGACGCGAACGACGTATCGTAAGTATAAATAAACAATACGAAAATCTGTAATAATACTTTACTTGGATCACTCAGTTACTCTTTCTCATAATAAGTGGTTTAAAATGATGATTATGATGTAATAAGCATACATATGTGCAAAGAGCAACTTGAATACTGGGCTTTGTGACTACAAAATTAAAAATAATAATTACTTTTGGCATGTTGAGACAATAATTAGTCAATGAATAGTTTGACATCAATTTGTTGTTTAGCGATGACCGTCACGCGCCGCCTGCTGCAAAGCGCAAGAAAAACGAGGAAGAAGATGATGATGAGGACTTGAATGACTCCAACTATGATGAATTCTCGGGTTATAGCGGGTCACTCTTTTCTAAGGTACTATCATAATATTAATAATAATTATTCAAGATGGACAAAGCTGGCAAGTTCCTAGACCTAGCATACAAGGTAACGGCCATGTGGGATGTTGTTTTGATGATCATTGTCCCGATAGTCAATTCTGAGAAAGGTCTAATAGTGAAGTCTCAACCAACATCTTAAGAGCTAGATGGTTGGGCCAAGGGACATGGCGCGGATGTTCGAGAGGTTCCTCTATCTGCCACCCTCTGGTAGCTCAGGCCCTGCCTCACTGCTAGTGGCACCCTAGGTTAGTTTTTTATAATCATTTATGTATTGTAAATATTGATTTATATTTTACTTCTTATAGAAATATAGTAAAAACCTAATCTAAGACAAAAATTAATGAAAGAGACTATACTACTACTTTTTATGACTGGGTAAAGCAAGTTAGTTTAGTTTTTAATTAATTTGTATTTTTTTGCTTGATTGTTTTTTGTATGTGATTTGCCAAGTTACTTGAATAAATGTACTAAAGAGATAATACTAAATTCATTTATTTTGACTAACTGAATGATAAAATAAATGATGTGATGTCCCAAATTATTCACTTAACACTCTAATATATTAAACCTGTGGAATGATCCTTACACAAGACTACTGTGTTGCAGATTCAATTCTATAAAATATTTACAGGTAGGGTCCAAACCAAATACGAAAAACCCCACATGTGTGTAATCATGTGGGGTGTGCAGGGCATTCCACTATTAATTCCTTGAGCGATTTAGTATCACATGCATGTGACTAACGAATTATGAATTTACAACCTAGTTTTTTTTATATCGTTGAAATGACAATACACATTTGATTGACATATCACAACAACAACACAAGCACAAGTTAAATAAGTGTACATTTTCTAAGATCTGCAATATATTGGAATGCAGTAGAGTGCCTATTTTTTATTCAAAGAACAATAGTAACACTATTCTTGCAATTGACAGAAGGAGAGGCATTACAATAAGAGATATATATATATACACTAAGATATTTTGCCCCATATTTTAGGACCCTTATGACAAAGATGATGCAGAGGCAGATGCCATATATGAGTCAATTGACAAGCGAATGGACGAGAAACGAAAAGAGTATAGAGAAAAACGCCTTAAAGAAGACTTGGAAAGATATCGTCAGGAAAGGTAAAACCCACTTAACATTTAACAGGCAATCATACAAACTTTTAATAGTCTTTCCAGCTTAATCTGAGATTTACTAGTATAGTAGTATCAATACATATTATAAAATGAAGTCCCCTGCCGCGTCTGTCTGTCTGGTTGTTCGTGATAAATTAATAAACGGCTTGATGGTTTGTTTTACATGCGGCTTCTACCAACATGTAGGTAGCTTGATTCTTCCAAGTGGTTTTGGTGTATAATTTATGTATATTTCTACATGCATTATATTGTAATCCGTGTGAAGTGCCGCGCGCTAGTGTGTTATATTTGTGACTTGTAACTTTTGATGCAAATGAAATGACACATGGTACAGGACAGTAATGGAATCAAGTACAGTATTCCAAGTTGTATCCTTTTGTTGATCTATTATCAGTAGCCTCTTGAGAAAACACGTAAGAAATATTATCTGAACGATAATATCTAATGTTTTTATTTGGACTACTGCTACTACTAGAATACTAATACAAACATGGTTTCACTCATCATAACTAACTACAATCAACTAGGTAAAATGTTATATTAAGAATCCTATTCAGAAACACTTCAATTCTATATTGTTCCTTGAAGTATTTAATTTAATAGCAATACTATATTTACCATTTTCCCAATACAGACCAAAAATTCAACAGCAATTCTCTGATCTAAAACGAGAACTAAAATCGGTGTCTGAAGATGAATGGGCTGCCATACCAGAAGTTGGTGATGCCCGCAACAGAAAACAACGCAACCCTCGTGCGGAGAAGTTCACACCGCTTCCTGACAGTGTTCTAACAAGGAACCTGGGTGGAGAGTCGAGTTCTTCTATTGACCCTACGTCTGGCTTGGCTTCTATGATGCCTGGTGTTATGACACCGGGAATGCTGACACCCTCTGGTAAGTTTTTATCAATTGGTACAAGGGAAGCTGCTAATGTCTCTATGCGAGTACGCTTGAAGGTGCTCTATGTGACGTTTTACAACGTGCTTGTAACATTTTTGCACACAAGTATGAGTATTTGAGTAAACCACTTTATGCTGGGGTAAACTTGATAGAGATAGTGGATATCAGAGTTGTTTGATCAGATCTTGGAATTAACTCATTTCATCTTTGTCGAATTGCCACTTATTTGTTAACTAATATTATTCTTTCTTTTTTAGGCGACCTGGACTTGCGAAAGATCGGTCAAGCCAGAAACACTCTTATGACAGTGAAACTGTCCCAGGTTTCTGATTCGGTCACAGGACAAACAGTTGTGGATCCTAAAGGTTACCTCACGGACTTACAATCGATGATACCTACTTATGGAGGCGACATCAATGATATAAAGAAGGCTAGGCTATTGTTAAAATCCGTGCGTGAAACGAATCCGAATCACCCGCCCGCTTGGATTGCTAGTGCCCGGTTGGAAGAAGTTACTGGTAAGAAATATAAATAGTACATTATTGCCTAGGCTCGGAACGTACGGGATGCCTGACGAATCCGTTGTCAGTGGTTTATGCCGAGGTTCGATTTAATGCTGTCAAAATTTTAAAAGTTTATCGCAGCTGGAAATGCTGGAAGTAATACGTTTTAATAGGATTTCCTAGACTAAATTTGGGCGGATAAAAATAAGGCACTTCGCGTGTTCGTTTTTCAAACAAATTAAGCCTATTTCCGTGTATGTTTGGGAAAACTATATTATTTCATTATTTTGTTGTAAAACATTTTGTAACATTGCCTGTGTCAATGTCAACCCAACCAATAACCCAATTGCAATTTACATCCCCCTTTTTTCCCTTGGTGGCTGATTTCTGTGACTGAAATAATTCTATGGGAATTGTGATTGTGTAACAAACATCCAAACCAGTTCATATTGTGTGTTACAGGAAAAGTGCAGTCAGCACGAAATCTCATAATGAAGGGTTGCGAAGTGAACCCGAGCAGTGAAGAGCTGTGGTTGGAAGCAGCCAGGCTTCAACCAAGAGACACGGCCCGTGCCGTCATAGCGCACGCGGCTAGGAGTCTGCCTCACAGTGTGAGGGTATGGGTGAAGGCGGCGGATCTGGAGCAGGAGCCTAAGGTAAGGGAGTCAGTTCAGGGGCTTCACGCGCTAATCAACGATTTTTGACGTTTTTTAAGTTGATATTCCTTCGTCAAAACTATTGGCTATGTGCGAAGTATAGGTGGTGGGGGTAAGCTAGGCGATCGTAGCGCACACCATGGCAGAAATGTGTACTTACCGGGGACCACTGTCAAATTTACTTTCACGTTTTCTATTGGTTTCTTAACGGTTTCCTACGATTCGTTTCGTTTGTATGTATTCTCTTATTTATTTCAGTAAAATTTCCAATACGGGGTCTTTCTCGTTTACTAAAGTAAATAAAATATTCATGTGTCATTATTTGACATCTCTGAGTTTTGACATTGCCTCGGGACCTTTGACGTTTGACGTTTTAGACGTGCACATAGCCAATACATTTGTAAAAGCCGAATTTTGAAAGAAAAAAGAATACTTCATTTTTATGATTTATTTTAACATGTTCCAAAAATATCATTATTTTCGGTATTAATATGTTTTTACATTTCATAACAAATACACATAATAAAGGTCGCGGTCTGGTGAAGGTCGCGGGTGTTCGCTGGATGCGGGTGGCGCAGGACCGGTCATTGTGGAAGTCTTTGGGGGAGGCCTATGTCCAGCAGTGGACGTCTTTCGGCTGACATGATGATGATGATGGACACATAATAAATGTTTGACATAATAAATGTCAAATTCCATACATTGTTTGTATACATTTTTTTTCGTTTTCAACTGGCGCTTACTTTATATATGACTTTTTCCTTTAACAACGTAAAAAAGATTTTTACTTTTAATTCATTTTCGCAATAGTTATGTCCCAAACCAAATGGTTCTTTGGCCTAAAATTGAAAAAAATTTGATGCCATATATCTCGAAGACAGTGAGTTACGAAGTAAATATGGAATACTATTTCGGTAAACCTCGTTGCTAATACGATAAGCCATAAAAAGCACGACAAAACGGAGAGTTACAGATTAAGGTCTTTGGGAGCTAGGAGTTTCTTAAGTACCTAAAGCGACTTGAATTATCTCGTGTATAACCTAAAGACACTGCGATATGGCATCCGGCTAAAAATTGACGATCGGTAAACGGCTGTGAGAATCTGGTCTATGTTCAAGAGCAGGAGCTTTTGGTGAGACGGAATTCACTTGTTTTTCCTATATCACTCAAGTGAATCTGAGTTGTGGCTAAAAGTGACCAGCCCGCAGTGCACTAGTGCTGTCACTAGTTAGGAATTTGCCTTACAGTGTGAAAACTTAGAGCTTAGCACATCGACGCAAAGTAGCATGTCTGTGCGTCTTCTACAAACTGTACTTCGGAGAGTGTGCTCAGGAGCTCCATGAGCTCATACCGCCTTCCCCCTTCTTCCATCGGACATCCAGACGTACGGCTGGCTACCATCCTTACCTGGTCGAAATTCCTCTAATTCGAACCAAGCGCTTTGCATCTTCTTTTATAATGCGCACTTCTAAGGTTTGGAATTCTCTGCCGGCATCTGTATTTCCGAGTTCATATAACCTGGACCTTTTTAAGGCACGAGTGAATAGGCATCTTCTGGGTGAGCTCGCTTCATCGTCGGCCTCATCTTTGCCCCCTGGCTAGATGCTGGCCAAGAGCAATCCCATTTTTAATAAAAAAAAAAAAAAAAAAAAAACTGAAAATGTTAAAGCACATTCGTCGAGTGATATTTCTTTTCAGGGTTCCATATCAAAAAAGTATTTTATTGGTTCACGTGATAAACAATTAGGCTGGGTTGCACCGACTTACGATCACAGACTGATCAACGTTAAATATGGCGCCGGCAGCTGTCATCCCATAGAAACTTGTTAAACTTTCCATACATTCAAATTTTAACGAACACCGCTTACGATTACAGACGGTTTGGTGCAACCCAGGCTTATTCTTGAAAACCAACGTACATACTATTCAGTCGCTATTCAGTCGCGGAAAATTATTTAAAAAATGCGTCGATGGATGGCGCTGTATTCATGGCGTTCAATTGCTACATCGCGCTTTTATGAATTGTTGTACGGACTCCTCGGTGCGCGATTTGGATTCGCACGTGACCTGTTTTTTTTTTCATTGTTATACTAGTAGCTATTATTTCATTTAAAGTCGCCGTTCCAGTGAATAAGTTGATCAAGTGGATTTTGACACTAACAGATTTCGTTGATCCAGCTCGTATTCTCCTTTAAAATCCTTTTCCTGTCAAAAAAACTTTAGATAAACAAAATCTTATTAGATACCATTCCAAGAAAAGTTCTAAATTCGAAATAAACTGCCTGTAAATGGCAATGCAAAAATGTAGGATAGCAGGAATTTTGTCCAAGTTCAATACAATATTATATTACATATTTACTCCACAGGCCAAACGGCGGGTGTACCGCAAGGCTCTCGAACACATACCCAACTCAGTTCGTCTCTGGAAAGCAGCAGTCGAGCTAGAAAACCCGGAGGATGCCCGAATTCTTCTATCCCGAGCCGTGGAATGTTGCCCCACCAGTGTCGAACTCTGGCTGGCTTTGGCTCGACTCGAAACATATGAGAATGCGAGAAAAGTTCTGAATAAGGCCAGAGAGAATATTCCCACTGACAGGCAGATTTGGGTTACCGCTGCTAAGCTTGAAGAGGCTCACGGTAAGTACAAAATTAACAAAATTAAAGAAATTTTGCAAGAATCGATACATTCCTCGCTTCAAATCGTCAAAGAGGAAAACGCCATTTAGCCGCCGTAATGTTAACGCATTCAGTGCCAACCATTTCGTAGCGCTACGTACGTAGCCGACAGTGCTTTGCTTGCTTGTAGATGAAAGCGTCTATGAGCGGGGAGCCTGCTTAGCTGGCACCGATTTTTTATTATAACGTCACACAAATTTAGTATGAATAAAGCGCGAAACGCACAGAGCGGGCGCGGCGCGGTGCGGTGCGGAGGCGGTTTTGCATTTATTTTCGCTTCATATGTCACTAACGCCGCCTCTGCTCCGCTATCCCGCGCGGTTATTTGGTGCGACGTCCCCCGGACCGCGTCTCTTTACCGTAAAACCGCCTCCGCCTCGCAACGACGCAGCGCCGCGCTATGTGCGTTTCATGCTTTAGGATAAATAAAATACACGCTTTTAACATTTTGTTCTCAACACAGCAAAAAATTCATGTAATTGAAAAAGTTCTATACTTGTTTTACAGGTAACACGCATATGGTAGAAAAGATCGTAGACCGAGCCATCACGTCCCTAAGTACCAACGGAGTGGAGATTAACCGCGAACACTGGTTCAAGGAGGCGATGGAAGCTGAGAAATCCGGCGCGGTGCATACTTGCCAGGTGACTATTGACCTTAGGGGCCCTCATATAGGAATCATTTTCAAATAAACTTATAAATAAAGGACCAGTTTGTAAAGTAAAAAAGTTATTGGAATTTAAGCTTTGTTTGTTACGTTAAGGTAACCATTTGATATTGGTTCTAGGCGATCATTCGGTCTGTTATTGGACAAGGCATTGAACAGGAAGATCAGAAACACACTTGGATGGAAGATGCAGAAGCGGTAAGCTTATTATTTAGTTGTATCTCGGTTAGAATTATTTAATGGATAAACGTGATACATGGCTAAAACTTGTGGCGATTTTTAGCTATGCTGTGAGAATAAAGTGTCCGTTTCTTAGATAAAAATGTAATTATGTCAATTTCTCGTCATTATTTTATAGTTCTTATTCAGTTTATAAGTAAGTACACGTAAGCTAAAAAAGGAAACGCAGTCAGTATTAGGCTTTAAAATCGTGGTGGATCCATGGTTATCCGGCTAGATAAGAAAATACGGTATTTCTTCTTTTCAGTGCGCGAATGAAGGCGCGTACGAATGCGCCCGTGCCGTTTACGGCTACGCTCTCTCAGTGTTCCCTTCAAAGAAGTCTATCTGGCTTCGAGCAGCTTATCTCGAGAAACAACACGGGACCCGCGCGAGCCTCGAAGCGTTACTGCAGAGGGCCGTGGCCCACTGTCCCAAGTCCGAAGTGCTGTGGCTGATGGGGGCCAAATCCAAATGGCTTGCTGGTAAGTTTTAATTGATATTTACAGCTTTTCTTCAAAGAAATCCATCTTTTGTCCAGGCTGCGAGCCGTCACTGTCAGTTTTTGACATCTACTTCTGAAAAACATAATGATCTTTGCTCTGTGTTGTGTTCAAAGATCAGAAACAACATCTGAAAGCGAATGTTAAGGTAAATCGATGGAATATTAAAGGAATTCTTCACAGGTGACGTCCCAGCGGCTCGTGGTATCCTATCGCTCGCTTTCCAAGCCAATCCCAACTCCGAGGAGATCTGGCTCGCTGCTGTCAAACTCGAGAGCGAGAACAAAGAATACGACAGAGCGAGACGCCTGCTGGCTAAAGCCCGAGCTTCAGCGCCTACGCCTAGGGTGAGTTCTTTGCACCCTTCTAGTATCATCTTTTTCCAACCGCCAGGTTTTCATTTTGACCATAGACTCCACAATCACAAAAATCATATTTGTTCCATATGGGCTTACTTTTGTCAATACTGCAGACTCTTGCAATCCAATTAAGCGATATTATAAGCACACAAAAACACTGACCCGGGCATGTCCTAAAACTAATCAAGACCATCGGGGATGGGCAGCAGCATCCCTGGAGTGCGGTGGGATCGCCAACCCGCATGCAAAACGTGGAGATTATGGAATTTACCCCCCATAAAATTGGGGGAGGCCTATCTCCAACACTTCCAACAGTGGATGTCCTTCGGCTGATATGGTAGTGGATAAGCACACAAATAAAAATTCGAATTTTTTAAAGTCATCAATCTAATTCTACCACCACCAGATCCAATTTGAGCGATATAAATCGGCTGCCATATATTGGCAATTTACTAGGTATTTACCCGTTCTCACTATTCCCCTATGTTCATCATTTAATTATCTAATATTATTAGATTTAAAAATAATTTTATTTCTAAACGTAATACTCACTGTTCACAAAATTGAAGTGGAGGAGCGGGATTTCCTGAAACAAGTATATTTAATTACTTAATAGGAAGTCTCAACCGACCTTGTATCTGCCCCATGAAGAAAGAAATAAAATATTTTTCATTTTTTATTTTCATCATTATCATATCAGCCGAAGGACGTCCACTGCTGGACATAGGCCTCCCCCAAAGAGTGCCACAATGACCGGTTCAACCAGCGGACTTCCACCACCTTTACCAGGCCACCCCTGACGTTATAAATAAATAATACAAATCGAACTAGCTCCATAGTAAGCTCAATAAGGCTTGTGTTATAGGTACGGTCACGAACTTTAATTTTGGAGCCATTTAGAGCTCACTTTTTTCTGGACACTTTATAGCTAACTATGATGTCCAAGTATGAAGTGAGCTCTAAATGGCTCAACAATTAAAGTCTGTGAGTGTACTAGACGACGTTATACACATCTAAAACTCAGAAACAAATATTCATGCTCATGACACAAATATTTGCCGTCACCGGGATTTGAACCCAGGACCGTTAGCTTCGTAGACTACTACTACTTCGGTCACTAACCACTTGGCTGAACCGGTCGTTAAACATGATATCCAAGAAATCTAAAAAAACACTGCCTATTTACTTAGCCTTTTTCATTATAATTGCTTGTAAAGGACTATATATAGAAATTATAGAACCTAGCTAGGGATCGGAACTTTCGGTGCAATTGACAAATGGAACAGTCATCAATGTTCCATCTGTCAAGTGCACCGATAGTTCCGATCCCTAATTACATTTTGTTAACTTATCTTCGCTTCTCACATAGTTTCTTATTTGCAAAGTGAGTCTAATATATGATTGGTTTTTATTCAACAGGTAATGATAAAATCCGCAAAATTAGAATGGGCGCTCAATAATCTGGACGTGGCATTGAATCTTCTAGAAGAAGCCATCAAAGTGTTCGGGGATTACGCCAAGCTGCATATGATGAAGGGACAGATCGAAGAGCAGATGGGAAAAGACGACGACGCGCATAACACTTATACCCAGGGGGTAAGGTTCAATTTACTTGATGTCTATTCTCCTGCCCGCCATACAATACAAAATTTTATTGAAACTTGAATCATCTAGTGGAATAATCCAATGCAACTCTGTTTTAAAAATAAAATTATTGAAATTCTTTTGAAAAAATAAACCCTTATACTTGATAGAATCAGGCGTTACTTTGCGGAAATCCATGACAAGCTTCTTGGAATAGCAAAGAAATACTGTTCTAGAAGCCCTATACTCTGTTTTTAACTACGAGTATGAAGTACTAAGCCTTACAAGTTCTATGTAAAAAACAAATGAGCGTGCGTGTAGTAAGTAAATGTATTAAGAAAATTGCTGTTTGAGCGATCTCCTGTAATTTTCTATGGTATAATCCTGATTACCTTTGTTAATCGCGTGGTTCGTTGTGACTCGCGATGCTGCTAAAACGATGTTTCTTGAAATAACAATGCATTACTCTTACTTATGCATTATACTTACTCTACTATCCAGCTGGTCTGATGATGGAGATGGATAGGAACTCCCAAACTACTTACGGGAGTCTCATCGTGTTAGGTCGTGATGGGCTTGACGTGACGATTATTCGATTATGCAAAAACTTTCATAGTACAGTCGGCAATAAAATCATGATTCAAGTAGCAATTTTTAACAGAAATGTTTCACGTGACGTAATAAAATAACTAAAAACGTGTTTCTGTTTGTTTCAGCTGAAAAAATGCGCAACTAGTGTTCCCATGTGGATATTACTGTCGAGGCTGGAGGAGAAATTAAAACATATCACAAAGGCCAGATCAGTTCTGGAAAAAGCTAGACTTAGGAACCCAAAGAATGCTGAGCTATGGTAAGTTGCTAATACCCTAACTGATATATGTTTTTTATACCATTTCGGTGGCAAACAAGCGTACGACCCGCCTGATGGTAAGAGGTCACCGCAGCCTATGGACGCCTGCAACTCCAGGGGCGTCACATGCGCGTTACCGACTCTAAAAAATTGCATTGTATAGTAAGATCGTAACATAAATATGCGATAACCATAACTAAATATGCATAGAAAGTTGGACAATCCTTATTTTAAATGTGCTTCTGACTGGCATTAATATGGAAAGCTGCAATATGGATTGAAACATATTTTACGCCACCCCAAGACTCCAAATCGTCAATTACCGTTTTCAAAACCAGCAGAAAATCTCATTCTATTGTCCAAATTTAATACTCACAGAGGGCGCTAATAATTCCATAGATTGCATATTTCTTGTGCTTTGCTTTATAATAATTATAATAATAATTCGCGTTTTTTCTGTACTGTTTTGTTAAGAGATTTGTTTAGGCATTGTTATATAATGTCTCGTAGTTCAGTGTGCCTCTTGGCATACTTCCATTGCGTTCTGTCTCGCGCCACTCGTCCCTGGTGGATATCAGCTTCGCTTTACGGCTCGGGTTATAATACTACCAGCTCTCCAGCTGGTAGTACTATATCGCCTCGTCCTCGAGCCGAGGCGAGACGAGAAACTACCCTCCTCTTTCTGATTTGTACAGTGCGAGTGAGATGTGTCTCTGAGTCGCATGCGACTTGGCAGCAAGTTGTGTTAGTCCCTCTGAAACAGCCTGTATGTCTCTCCTCTCTCTCCTCAGTTGGTCCCTCACATGTTGAGGATCTCACATGGGCAGCATTCGGGAAGCTACGGCACATCTTTTCGTCCAATATTCCGCAGTGTCTCAAGACAAAAGTCTTTGACCAGTGTGTGTTGCCAGTGATGACATACGGCACTGAAACGTGGTCGCTTACTATGGGCCTCACAAGAAGGCTCAAAGTCACCCAAAGGGCAATGGAGAGAGCTATGTTGGGAGTTTCTCTGCGTGATCGCATCAGGAATGAGGCCATCCGCAGCAGAACCAAAGTGACCGATATAGCCCTCCGAATCGCTAAACTTAAGTGGCAGTGGGCGGGGCACATAGCACGTAGAACCGATGGCCGTTGGGGCGGAAAGGTTCTCGAGTGGCGACCACGTACCGGAAGGCGTAGCGTGGGCAGGCCCCCCACACGGTGGACTGATGACCTGGTGAAGGTCGCGGGTGTCCGCTGGATGCGGGTGGCGCAGGACCGGTCATTGTGGAAGTCTTTGGGGGAGGCCTATGTCCAGCAGTGGACGTCTTTCGGCTGACATGATGATGATGATGCAATTTACTATTATTGTTTTAGGCTAGAAAGCGTGCGGCTAGAAAGGCGAAACGGTAGCGCGGAAATAGCAAACGCGGTAATGGCCAAAGCTCTGCAAGAATGCCCGACAGCGGGCCGCCTGTGGGCCGACGCCATTTTCATGGAGTCTCGGCCGCAGAGGAAAACAAAGAGCGTAAGTTACACAATATATACCTTTTCCTGGAGGGGTAGCTAGAAACCAAAAACTTCCATTTGCTATCGTTTGATCGGTTTACCTCCTATGTGTGATTTATCTGATTTGATCTAAGAAAATTCGCAGAAGTCTTAGGGTGAGTTGCACCTAAATGTAAAATCAATCGTAAGCAGTGTTCATGAAAATCTGATTGTATGGAAAGTATGTCAAGTCTCTTCATTTCTGAATTAATCGCATTGTTAACCATGGTTAGCTAAATACCCGAATATTTTATTAGTATATATTTTAGAATAGACCTTTTCAACTAGAGACTTAATTGTCCCAGTTATAAAGTTTAAATTGTTATAACCCGACTTGTTTTCCCACAGGTGGACGCCCTGAAGAAATGCGAGCACGATGCCCACGTGTTACTGGCGGTGTCACAGCTGTTCTGGACCGAGAGGAAGCTGAACAAGTGCAGGGAATGGTTCAACCGCACGGTGAGACATTTTACATTTGTATGCCTTTTAATCTGCGGACAGATAGTCCCCGGGCCAGAAGCGAATATCGTCAGTGATTGATTTCCTCCGAGCTATTACTTGAAAGATGCTCAAGAGAGTTGTATTTTGAATCCTGTGGACGTCAGAAGTCAGGCTCGTGTGAACACTTGTATTCCCTATTTTTCAATACGAGGCCTGTGACGAGGCAGAAACGTAGACAGTGCGCGAGTTGGAAAAGGGAAATATATGTAGATGCTCTGGAGATGTGATGCTGGAGAAAGATGCTCGGGATATCGTGGACCGAGTTCCTCACGAACGCGTCCAAGCTCCAGGAGCTCAGCATCACGTAGCGTTTGTCAGCCATAGTACAGTCGCGCATACTGCAGTACTGGTCGTACAGGGAAAAGTGGAGGGAGTCAGATCGCGCGGCAGGTCACCTATGCGCTAGACTGACCAAGTAAAATCCGCTGTAGGAAACCGCGTATCTGACTGCGCCAGACAGTCTGCCAACAGGGAGAGATGGCGGGAGATCGTGCGGAGAGCTGTGTCCGCCCCTACCATTGACGTGGACGCCTCCAAGTGACCACGACCGCTCTGCCAAGTAATAGCTACATTGTCAAATAATAGTTAACCCATCTTGAAGAAATAGAAACTTCAGCTGTCTATGAAGTTATGGGACTTACGTTCGCAGGTCTGGGAGGTGAATAAAATCTAAAGCGTATTTACTATACATTTTTTATCAGGGGTAGTATTAGGTTTATAAGACAATTAACTAGTATACGCGGGGAAGCAGCGGAGCCCCAGCTGACGACCACAAGGCTTCATTACAACTCTCTTAAGCATGTTACAAGTTATCGCTTGAGAGGAAATTTGCCATAAGGACAGAGGATTTGTTGGTGGCCCGCGGTCCAAGACGGATATGCAAAATTATAACCTCCTGACGACCGGCGTCCTACACATAGTACAGTCGAGGAATTTGAATGTTTGTCACTTTTGGACTCTATTTCATTGGAATAAAGTCCAAAAATGACAAACATTCAAATTCCTCGACCGTACATAGGTCCCAATTAAGTGTAGACTCTTTGTCAATTTACTCTGGCAAATTTTGATATCCAGTCGTCAGCAGGTTGAGATCCTTGTAGACTAATATGGAACCCTAAAAATGGGTACACTTCGCAAACTGCACCCGGCGGTGTCAATGATCTCGAGTATATATTTAACTGAATGAAATTTTATCACAACCGTAATGTGTAGTAATTACGCGCACCACACCTCGTAAATGTACCCGTTCCGCAATTATCTGGTGCGCACCAAAGAAGGCAAAGAGTTCTTTGACTTCACATCAAATGCACATTCGCTACGCCCCCTATATTTTTGTCAGCAACTGCATCCAATTATATGACTAATTTCACACAGAGTCTAATAATATGAGGTACATTTAAGCTTCTGTCAAAAAATATGTTCTAGTTTTTGTTTGCTTTTATTGCCGACTGTACCTCTTTTTCTAATGCATCAATTACTCGTTGCGACTGCTTCAATGAACCCAAACACGACGGGTTTTTTGTGTAGTTTAGGAGTCACAATGGCCACCTTCTGTCTCCATCATCAGATCAGCTCGGTGGTCCCATAATATTGCATTTTCGCCGAACTTACATAAATAAGCCAAATTTGTGCTCAATCGGATTTCCCAGTATCCGATTGAGCTGAAATTTGACTGTAAAAAGAATTGCAAATTTTGAGGACAACTTATATACAGTGCAAGCAAATAAATAAAAGGTTATTAAAATATAACCTCTAACCTGGCGGCAAGAAACATTCCTGGCAATGACATTTTAATCTACTGTAATAGCAAATATATTTGCTTATTCGATCAATTTTCCAAGATACAAGTATCAATCATTGAAGCATTCGTTTATTAGACCATTAAGCGGCAAGAGGCTTTGGTACCCAAAAATTTAAAACTGGCTAATGTTTAAAAAGCGAATATTAATAGTCAATTTAAACGCTTATAAATCAGTTTGGAATCTATATATTCGCACTGAATTCGTGGAACAGCAGACATCATTGTACCGAATAATTTAAATTGAAAATTGGAAAATAAGTAGAAGAAGAAAATAGTTTTTTTTCGGTCTTTAAGTTTTTTTACAGACTTTGGCTGAATATAAATAACCCACCAAAAATATTTTATATAAAGTTTATGGCCAAGATTCACAAGGCCAAGAACTCATAACGCTTTCGCTGTAAAATGTTATCAGTTCCCAGGAAAAGCTAAGCCCCTTAGCCCTTTTTTGCGTTGGGGCAAAGCCTTGATGCACCGTCCGTCCGGACGAAGGGGGACCGGACGAGTGTGTGGGACTCCTAGGCAGAAGGGTCATACTACCCACTAAACTCCCAACGATTGTCCGACGACGTCGCTTATATACAATGGTTCGCTTGACGCATTCTACTTTGACCCTCGCGACTCACCCGTTTTATGCGGGCCTAGCCAAGAAGAGCCCCATGGGACAATGTCGGGGCGCTTCGATTCCGTGGACTCCATGGATGCCGCCGACCCCACTACCCGGTCCGCTACGGCCATAGATAACCCCCTCTAGATAGCCCCTATGGACGATTTAGTTCGAATCAAAAGTCACCAAAGTAAGCGGTATGTGCGGGTCGCGGGGAGGTCGGTAACGTCGCTGCCATTGGCTGTTTCATAAAGCGCGCGCTATGCTTCAATATGGCGCTCGCGGCGTAGGGATATTGTTTATTACCGGCTTTTACTGGTAATGCCATTTATTTTAGCGCATTTATCAGAGCGTATATGCTCATCTACTGACTTGGTATCTAGAATAATATTTTAGGCATGTTTATACATAGTGTAATACAGTAGTACGGCTAAAGCACTAGTGAATTTAAAAAAAATTGCGAAATATTTTGACGACCACTTTGGCTTAGTTGGTAGTGGCTGCCGACGAAGGCGGAGGTCCCGGGCTCGAATCCCGACGAGAGCATTTATTTGTGTGATGAACGAACACGAATATTTGTTCCCGAGTCTTGGAAGTTTTCTATTTAGGTATTTGTCCATAAGTACAGTAAAACTACAAATATAAGTTACATCGGCAATCTTCGTTCACTCCGACGAGTGCAGACAAGTACCAAATGAAATCGAATGTATGACCAATTCAATAAAGAATTTGTTGCTTATACGTAAGGTAGAATATGCAATGACAGGTGAACTAGTGCTCTCTCGCTTCGCGCAGCCAGATAAAATGGCGGGGCAGCCAGATAAAAGCATTGGGTCTCCCTCGTGACACTAGTCCTAACTGCTCACCAAGACGATTCGAAAAAACGCAATTGCAATGGCTCCACTTCTAACCAATTGCGAGATCCCTTATACTTCTTCGAAGTCCAGCATAGGGTCCACCTCGTGATACCAGTTCTAATTGCTCACCAAGACGGTTCGAAAAACCCAATTGCAATGGCTCCTTCTCTAACCGATTCCGAGATCCTTTATACTTCATCGAAGTCCAACATAGGGTCCACCTCGTGACACTAGGCCTAATTGCTAGGGAAATCCATGTCCTAGTGGTAATACTGTTACTAATTTGTTATTTCATTAGATATACATACTCGATATTACATAGCAATAAATATAACACAACCGCTTAATAAATTTTATAATAAAATAAAACTACAGAATAACTACTTCTAAACTAAATATTTCATTCAACTACACTGATTTGTACCCGTATCGTACCTATAGCGTTTAAATAAAATAGAACGAGACACTAATTTACTACTTTAGTTAAAAGAACACTGGTAACACTGACAATTAATTTTCATTGGGTTATTTTTTTATTTTATTTATTATGCTTTTGATAGGTACTAATATTGTTATATCAATAAACTTCACTGACAATTTAATGACAAAAATGTAAAATAACCTTTTCCAGTAGAATTTCAATATTAAAATAGTGCAACAAAGCACGGACGAATAAATTGAAATCGGGACTGATACGGTAATGTCGAAAGCGTCACTGGCACAGCACTAGCCCGAGCATGTACTTTCGTCACAAGGGAGAGTATATTGACATTTGAATTGGTTGGAAAGGGACAATAATACTTCAGTATTTTTTACTGGCTAGTGTAAAATGAACTCCGCCTGGCAGAATAAAATATGCCTTTAGTAATTAATTTAACTTCCTGTGAAATGTTATTCCGTCATTCTTGTAGTTTGCTGTTCGAGAACTTTTCCCACACAACTTTACACAGCAAAAAAACATTTTTAATGGATGAAATTGATTTTTAATGCTCGTTTATTTGACGTACGTATAGATCTCGAACCTGGACGAGTCTGACTGAGAGCGCGACGCGTTGCGGCTTACATGTACTAGTGGTACATAGGTGAGGTGACCGCACGTCGACCTAGAATCTCCATCTAGAGGGGGTTATCTATGGCTACGGCGGGGGGAGTAAATGCGCATAGCGCCGGCGTGCGCGCCCCGCTCTTCGTCAACGGATATAGGGAGCGGATGGGTCGTTCTCCCGCTCTTTCCGCGGCCTCCTTCTGAGCCATTATGGGCTTGTAGAAGGAGGCCATTACTTCCCAGGACCTCTCTCTACCGAGCATTTTCGATACAATGGTTGGCAGCGAGAGGTCCCCAAAGCCTCTTATTCCTGACTAAGTCTATTGGACCGTCTGGCCAATAGGGCACGAAATAAGGTTTATCCCTTCAATATTGTTCTAATATTATTTTTAATTCCTAACCATGCCGTGCCCCCAGATATAGTTACAAACAGACCTTTTATTGACAGGTAAAAATCGACGCTGACCTAGGCGACGCGTGGGCATACTTCTACAAGTTTGAATGTCTACACGGCAACGAACAACAGCAAGAGGATGTCAAAACCCGGTGTAAGACCGCCGAACCCCGACACGGGGAGTACTGGTGCAAACACGCAAAAGATATACAGAACTGGTGCTATAGCACTGAACAGATATTGTTACTGGTGGCTAAGAACTTGCCTGTTCCTACCTGAATGTTGTCTTGTTTTTAACTTCAGTATCCAAGGTTGTTTGGTGAGTACCCGTGAATTACAAGTTCTAACTACAGCAATATGGTATAGTACGGCTCTTCTCAGGTGAATTTTTCGCTTCGAGCCTTAATCTTTCAAACATAGGCCATTGTCTCTATTATCGCAAAGCCGCTAGCTACCTAGTTAGCACGCGCCAGTACAACATTTATATTTAACAACCGGTATCGTCATAGTATTAAGGTTCAAATTTAATGTCACTGATATTCTAGATATTACGTTTTGGTAGTGTAGGACGGTAGACCGCCCTGAAGCTATACGGCACGCTAAGTATCAAAATAATATGAGTGCCGTATGTAGTGCCGGGCGGTCTACCGTCCTACACTACCAAAACGTAATATCTACAATATCAGTGACATTAAATTTGAACCTTAATACTATGACGATACCGGTTGTTTTTCAATATGAATGTTGTACTGGCACGTGCTAACTAGGTAGCTAGCGGCTTCGCGATAATAGAGACAATGGCCTTTGTTTGAAAGATTAAGGCTCGAAGCGAAAAATTCACCTGAGAAGAGCCGTACCATAACCGCCATGGAGAGTACTGGTGCAAACACGCAAAAGATATACAGAACTGCATGCAGCATGGAACTGTTAAATAATTATTGACGTGTAAAATTTCTAATTTTATCAATAAATATCTGAATCTGAATCTGAATCTGAAAACTGGTGTTATAGCACTCATATATTACTGCTTGTGGGTGGCAAAGCAGGTTCTTGGCTACCCCCAAGCAGCCGTTTCTACGTTGTAATGTTTATTTATTAATAAATTACTTGGGCATTGTCTGCGAACCTTCCATATGTTGTAATTAACTACACAGCAATATGATATCAAAAGCTACAAGATTGAAAAGCGGCGTAATGGCAAGCTTTGGCGCAAGTTGTGCTTGTGCTTTCAGAATGTTGAAACAGTAGTTTTATCGGGTGAGTGTTATTTCATGAGATATTCTAGAACTCATTTATGTAATGTATGAGTATATTCCTGTAGCGAATAAGTATAGGCCATTTACTATATTCAGACGTGTTTCTACCGGAGACCATTATTCATACGCCCTGTTAAGACATTAAGTCACAAGAATATAAAACAATTTATTTATACACTCGCGGTCAAAAATTTCAGGTCATCCTGAATTTAATAACCGCAATAAGGTTTTTTTATAGTTACATAATATACCATTACCACCCACCACCCAACCCAACTATACCCAAGTATATAAGTAATTTCCGGGATCCTATCATAAAAATATCAATATCCAAAAATGACGTTTCTTGCGATATCTCGCTCCGTTAACGTTGTTTTTTTTTCATGGGTTTTTACGAGCCCGATGTAAACCTGGTAACGATAATTTTATTTTTGCAGTTTAAATGTAAAATTAAATAAAGATTATAACAGAATTAAAAAGCTGTACAACCTTGTACTATTTTAGGAATATATGACGGTATTTTATCGACCCGTATTCTTTGTCCGCGAGTGTACACAAGTCCATACCTACATTCACTACTGTTCAAATGAAACGGATGATTTGGATATTTAATTATTAAATAAAAAGCTGAAAATTTTACAAAACTGAAAGTAGTATTGTATCCGCCGGTTATATTCAAATATTTGTCAAGTCGCGTGTTCGTGCTCGTAGTATCTAAATATGTATTCATATTCTTGAATGTTTTAAACGGCACGGACTGTCGTTAGAAGTCAATTTAGAGTAAATATAATTAGGATTAAGTTTTATCGTAATATAATGTTAAATTCAACTGATTTTGTTTTTATTATACCCATTATTGAGGTCAATTAATTTTGATCTTAAACCGCTACTTTAATTCGTATTGGATTTCGTATTTGATAGAATACCTGATGTTATGGTCGCGTATATTCATTAACAAATATAAAACGTTTAACCCTTTATTTGACAAAAAAATGCTAATGTCTCATATTCAAGCCTCGGTGGCACTAAATAGTCCAAACAATTTCAGTTTAAAAAAAAAAAAACAAAAAGATAGTCAAATAGTTTGTATATCCTGATATACAATTATACATTGCCAAATAAAGGGTTAATGGTTACTCGAAAATATCAGATGTCGCTACGGTAACTATTAATAATGAAGTTTTGAGGGGATTCGGGGTTTTATCATATAGGAAAAGATGAGTAGCACTTACTTAGTAGTATTTACTTATAAAATGCCGATCAGCAATATAATGACTCTTGATTTGATATTGATATAACTCTTCTCCAGTATCCGAGAAATCGGACATAACCACTGTGGAAGCATTGTAAACACCTTTACTCATAAAAGTTTCTATAAATATGCGCGTTCGTGTGTGTTTGTATTATAAACGGTGCGCTGGCGCAGCGCCAGGGCGCATGCGTGAACTAAATAGCTTACAGATCTCACTTCTCGCCCGAAAATCGACGCGGAACAGTGATGCTCAAAAGATAGTACAAATTGAACGTGATTTAGTGACTAATAGTGCTGTGAAAATGTCCCCGAAATGCCCAGTGCCTCCGCTTCAAGAAATGACGCTGTCTCTCGTCGCGAGACAGTTGATCCACGCACTATCCAGAGTCACCGCCGACGAAGACGTAGCCATGCTTTTTGCGATGGTCTCGTCATATTACGAACAAATGGGTGCTACTAGCGACATATTTCAAGATCTCATGAATTTAATACTAAGCTCCGAATACCTCGACCCTTCTATCAGATATTTTACGATGCGACTGCTGCTTAGAGAGAACGTGAAAAGCCTCGCTACGGGCATGTTTCCCTGCCCGTATTACAGAAAAGTCCTTGAGCTGATTGTAGAACAGGGGCATCATCTAACATCTCTTAACCTTAAAGGCGTCTGGGTTAAGGAAGACCACCTGACACTCATGTATCGCCTAATCAAGAACCTCACAAATCTCACGGTTCTCAATATCCCTTACATTGCTAACGATGAAGTACTCAAGTACATAGGTGAACATAACAAAGTGTTAAAACTCTTAGATGTGTCTGGTGAGACGGACATTACGGAGATCGGCATCGACGCGATGCTGAACGGTAATCCTCAGCTCACGCAAAGCCTCACTGTAGTTAACATAGGAATGTACGGAGAAGAAAACATCGACCACACGGACGTGGCATTGTTGATACGGCGGTTACCCAACCTTACAAATCTCGGGAGTTACTCGTTCGTCGGGAAATCTCTGTACTCCATCTATAGCAATGACTGTCCACCGAATTTCCAAACAAAACTACAATACGTCCACGACGCCCAGACTAACATGAGGACCATGAAAGCGATAGTTGCTTTATGCCCATTGTTAGAAACTATTTACTTAGAAGAGCCTGACCCCGGCGTGCTGGCTTTGATGAAAGATTTTAGAGACATAAATAAAATCAAGCTTAATAAATTCCAGTGCCATGAACTGCATCAGTTGCTTGACAAAATCGGCCATAAGATTATTACTCTAATGTTATCTGGGTCATTGGGATCATTCAACTTCACTAGAATAGCAGAAACATGCAGAAACTTGGAGAGTTTGGAGTTCTACCAGATACAGACAGCGACGCACGAAGAAGAGGTTCCTTTCACGAAACTAGAGCACATTGAGATTGTTCAAGGGAATTTATCATCTTCTTGTCTCAAGTACTTAATGTGCGGCAGTCCTATGTTAAAGAAAATCATAATAGCAGATGAAATAAAGCTGGATGACAATGATATGTCGCGGTGAGTATATATAATGCATTTACACGTTTTCATTCGCCGTTGCAGATATAAATAGCTATAACGTTATTTTAAAGCTTTTAGTCCTCCGATGTGGGACTGCACGTAGAAAATAGTTATTTACGATACAAATCTGCCTACGCAGAGAACCAATGTAGCTATAACGTGGAATTACGACGCGGGACAAATCGTTCTTTTCAAGTAATGTCGTGCAATGTCGTAGAAGACGTCCAGCCAGTTTGGATGGATTGTGTTCGCAACGAGGCCCAGCGACATGAGATAATATTCTCGAAGCTAAGGGTAAATAATAAAGGTGTTTGTAATAGCATTCTGGCTTCGCCATTATCGGACGAGGCCAGGATGTTGTGCAAACTATCATCATCATAATACCAGCCGAAGAACGTCCACTGCTGGACATAGCCCTCCCCCAATTTCATGGGGAGTAAATGCCATAATCGCCACGCCACGCTTGGCATGCGGATTGGCAATAGCAGTATCTCCACCGCACTCCAGGGCTGCTGCTGGCCATCCCCCGGTTGTCTTGGTCGTAGACCACTGGGGTGCAAACTACTCGAATGGTTTGTTGTAAAAGTAAATGTAGAACTAAGCAAACGTATACTATAACTTGATCTCACTCATGAGGGTGGCACAGTCACTGCGTGACAAAATTCCCTTTTCGTTAAATAAAGTTTTAACAAAAAAGTAATGTCGTGTAGTCTGGACTGTGAAATACCAACAACTGTGAACAGAACGTTTACACCTCAAGTCATTCAAATCTAAAAAAAGAATAATGAATCACATCGCAAACAACACTCAGGTTCTCCATCTGAGTTGATAATTTTATACTCACTATCATCATCATTCGCTAGTCCTTACCCATTTGACTTGAGATTGGCGCAGCATGGTTTTAAGGGTTCCCTAGCCAACATGGCAAAAACGGAACCCTCATAGTTTTGTACGTCTGTCTGTCACAGTCATTTTAAATTCCATTCCAAAACTACTAGTGTATTAAAATAAAATTTGAAATGTAGGTATATTTGTGTGGTGTATGGAAAAAAAAGGTATGGGTGCCTATAAATACTTATGAGCGGTAGTGTAAATGTAAAAAAGTCACCAAACTATTAGAAAGAAGGCTGGCCAGTATTTCGTATAAAGAATAAGCATTGCCATTCAGCGTGGTGATGCAGCCAGCCTTCCGGGTACTCTACCCACTGATGGCGATCTGGGTCAATTTCTCTTTCGTCTTATGTTATCTTTGAATTTTTTGGCATGAAACAACATTATAAAAACCTAATCCATATTTCCAGAATGCTCCGCCGCTACAAATTCGACCACCTCGAAGGCATTTGGTTCCCCAACGCGCCCCGTTTAACCAGGGACACCGTGGAACTTCTCATGGAGTGCTGTCCCAAGTTGCAGAGCTTGGGCCAGCTAAGCGGCTGGCGATTCACGCCGGACGAGATGATGCTCATGAGGGCCATCATAGCTAGCACCAACATCGACCTGGTGTTGTCGCCGCTGGGTATCTTCCAGCAAGGGAATTAAAGAGGCAAATTTTCAACATGCAGGCTATCACGGGCGATATCGGAGCTCAGAGGAACGAGCTCTCCGGATATCTCGCTCGCTCTATAACCGAGATTGTTCTAGTTTCTTAAGTGCGAATGAGATGTCATAATAAAAGGTGTTATAGCGTTTATTGCCGGCATATAATAGTGGGTTCTCTCGCATGCTAACGCTCACGTACAGGAAGGGAGAAACGAACGCTTTGCCGGCAGTAAATGGCAGGTGCTATGTTACCAGTACATTTGAGACAATATATCCTGTTAAAGAATATATTAAAATGAAAATAAAACTCGAATGACATTGAGAAACGATTTTGCGATTTGATTTTATTATGCTTTCATTATTTTCTGCAGCAATTTTTATTCATTCAATTCATTATTATACGTAGTAAAATATAAAATAATAGTAAAAAAAAGTAGTAAATTAATTTTACTACATCATACAATGGCTTATTAATTCTAGTAAAAATGGCATACCTAAGTAAAGTACAATTAATGTCTTATGATCGTAAAATAACTGTCAAGTTAGAAAAGTTGAACAATCGCAACATTTTCATTTCAAAGTTCAATATCTCAAAAACGGCTGAACCGATTTTGATAATACATATCCAAGAACATCGCTGGAAAATCTGGTAAATGTAAAAAAACCTCATTCAAATCGGCTCAACCGTTTTAGAGGTACGATGCCACAAACAGACACACATATACATACACTAAACATGTTAAACACAATTACATTTTAGACTTATATAATATAACACCTCTCTTTTGCGTTGGAGGTTAATAAACAATTGAGAGTAAGATTTTTCTACTCTTTGTTAATAATTATATAAACTCCACACATACATAATAACATAAAAAATAGAGCTGATAGTTATCGTAGATAACGCACGCTCCAATAGTTAAGAAATCACCCCGCTGTTATAAGTACATATCCAAACAATGTGTTACCTAAATGGTAATGATTAATAAGGCAGTTTTGCTCCTAAAATTAAACCTACTTTAAGACGCTATTAAATGTCTACACTTTTATAAAACATAATATATGTATCTGGACTTCTCGCACCAGAGTTAAGCTATGTTATCAAACAATAGTTAAGGGAGTTTTAAGTTCGAAACGCACAGAGCGCGGCGCAGCGTCGTTGCGTGGCGGAGGCGGTTTTCCGGTATATCGAACGCGGTCCGGGGGACGTCGCACCAAAAAACCGCGCGGGATAGCGGAGCGGAGGCGGCGTGTGTATATAACATATGAAGCAGTAATTGACACTATCGACGGTCCACAATTTAGGAAAGATCAAAAATTCAAGACCACCTCCGCCCCGCACCGCGTCGTGCCCGCTCTATATGTTTCCAGCTTCGGCGTGTCCTCTAGCGACACTCGTAAATAATGTGATTATTTAAATTTATCGATAGATATTGGAAAAAGGGGGCCGCTACATACTGTATTTTGTATTTAAGTACCTTTTGACATCAGACTAGTTATTACGTGCGCTGGATTCGTCGATGCCGCTGTAACTTTGGACGCATAGATCGACGAATTGAGCAACGTAATAAACAACTAGTCTGATGTAGTCAAAGCTACTTACATACGAAATACAGTATGTGGTGGCCCCCTTTTTCAATTCTATCGTTAAATTTAAATAATCACAATTACATACGAGTGGCTCTGGTGGACATTAAAGCACTCTTAAGTATGTTGCACTTGTATAGAAACCTATAAGCATAACTAACCTTTGGTGGAAAACCCACCTTAAGTAGCTTACAATAGATTCATTCTTTTGGAGCAAGTCGCTTTTTAAACATCCAGTACCGGCCAAAAATATATCACCTCTACTATACCTCTTATTGACGAATATGTCAAATATTTTTAAATACTTCCTGAAAGATTTTCACATTATAACATTAGTTAGAGTCACATAAAATTGTTATTTCAGATAATTCTCATGATCTTTGAGACCTTATGGTGATATATTATTGGCCGGTGCTGTAATAGTAGTTTATTCAACTGTTGCATATTAAAAGGCATTAAAACACGAGTTTGATTTTATGAAACGAACCGCAGGCGAGTTCATTATAAGATCACACAAGTGTTTCAATGCATGATTATGTACAGTTGCATACAATAGTTTATCTACATCCATATATTAAATCCTATTTCGTGTTTCATATGCAACCATTAAACCGGCGGAAGCATGTTTATCGAGGCAGCCTGGCGCCGGCGCCACGCTCGCAGCCCGGACCTGGGGGCCTACTCCGAACTTCGTGTCATGCCGTCCCTTTCACTATATGAGGGAAAGGGACGGCACGATACGAAGTTCGATTTTCAAAGTTGGGAGTAGGACTTCTGTACTATAAAATTGTATGTAATCTCATAACTACATGATATAGCATGTAGTAAGATGGGCGGGCGCGGGGGGCGGGGTATATATGTATCGGTGAGCTGGTATTTACGGATGGTTTTTAATACATTAAAGAGGATTCACTAAATGGGTGTTGATAAAGTTAACATTAGTATTGACTATTTGTAGTACGGCGTATGGCTGCCGGCGGTATATTTTCCTGGTTCTTGTTATTCGATGCATTTAACCTGTTCTTTTGCATCTTGGACATCTTACACTCATCCGCGCATTTAGTTGTTATGATACTCCTGAAACAGAAATAATGACACCTTTGAATAAAAACCACACCACGAATGTTGCAAAAGGTCAAGAGCCAATATCAAGGAATAATCAATCAATTCAATTTAAAAAAATATACATTTATTTTATTTTGTCAATTTAAAGGAATAATCGTTATTTAATCGTAAATGACGTACATATATTCCCGGGTATGTCCTAAAACTACGAACAAGACCACCGAGGGATATGATCCCTGGAGTGCGGTGGAGATATTGCGATCATCAACCCGCATGCCAAGCGTGGCGATTATGGCATATACCCCCCGTGTTTATTTTGCACGACGTCATTGGGGTCGTTTACTTACACGGTTATCACGCGATACACTCATTATTATCATATGTATCATGTGAATGTTGCTGAATATTGAAGCATAATCCAAACCATTTTGAAAACGAACACAATATTGACATCCCAGTATTGTTTAAATTTGATTTATTTGTAAAACATAGATACAACAGAAATCTTAAATAAGTATAGTTATAGTTCTTAAGTCCCATTATGTTTTGCCGTTAGGCATACAAAATATTTGACAGAAGTAGCTGGTCGTTATCTGTACATATAATAAAGCTGAAGAGGGTCGAAAGTCTGTACATGGAAGATATTCGAAAAAAAATTGGCTGGGGATACTTAGAATCGATAACAGAACACTTTACAAGAGTTTTTAGAATTTTTGTGGTTTGTCTGTTTACTTGACCGCGCATCACGTGAAAACGGCTGAACGGATTTTGATGCAAACTTTACTAATGTATCGAGAAAATCCCCGGTTTTAGGCTATAAATTTTTTATATGGGGACTCCTATAATCCATGAGTTACAGGTTTGAAAATTGGTAAGCACATACTAGACGACAAAGAAAAAACATTCACATTCGAAATTTGTGAAATCTTAAGAGGGTGTAGTACGCTCGGTTCTCCATACAAACGTATTTACGCTCTCATTTTAAAACGCCATGCTAGAATTTCCGACCTAGATATGCTGGATCCCATTGTGTATACAAAGTTTCATGTTAATCTAGCATGGCGTTTTAAAATGATAGCGTAAATACGATTGTATGGAGAACCGAGCGTACTGCGCACTCTGATAAAAAGCCCGCTCTGTTGAGATGTTCGACCTTCGGCCTTATTAAAGAGCCTGCTCTGTTGGGATGCTCAAACTACGGCCTTGCGTGTCTTACTAATCGGTTTAGGCACAGAATAAGTAATAGTACATGTTTAGGGCCTTCGGCCCTCTAGAGTTACGTACAGAGTCCGTTCTGTTGGTATGCTCAGCCTTCGGTCTCGTGTGCCTTCCTGCTCTCCTTTGGGCCTTCGGCCCTTATGGTCGCTTATAAGACACATGATGTTGTCCTAAATAACCTATACATAGTGTGTATAACTATTATACGCTCTGGCGTCAGCCTCGCGTGCCTGGCGTGGAGCACCACCACGCCTTCATTATTGCGTATATCGCGTATAACTCTTGACTTGACGGTACCTGGCATGCCCATCGGGCCTTTGGCCCTCAGCCATACATAAGAAGGCCACTGTGTGTGAATCTCGCATTTGTTGCCGTTCTGCCTTGCATAAGGAGCCTGATGCTCTGTTGGAATGATAGGCCTGCATTTCTTGCCGGTCTGCTTAGGCCTTTGGCCATAATACTTACATGAAGAACTCGCTCTGTTGGGACTACGTTTAACCCAGCCTATATCATTCGTTTTGACAATAGGATTTCTAGAGAATATAAGGTCCTGGTGTCCTTTTCGGCGCCGTCCAACCATCTCGGCTCGATAAAAAATTAGATGGGAAAACAAATAACTCTAAGGGGAGAACTAGTTCTACGCGGACGAAGTCGCGGGCAAAAGCTAGTTCCTTATATTATAATATGTCAAACAATAATAAAACACAATTTAGCTCGTCAAGATACAATCGAGAATAGTACATATTGAAATACGTCATTGTGATAATATTAATCGTGTACAAACCATTGTAAAATAGACCTATACTTTTATGTTTTCAACAGTCTTATACTGCCCAAGATTCTTATTGAACAAGAACGCAAATGAAATAAAATAAATTGTCCTGTGTGCACTACTAACCTGACTAAATTCTCCTTGACTCTAAATTTATCTGTAATTTCTATCACGATGTCAGAAACTACTTTTGGGTCAAGGCACATTTTCGCCGGCTTGTTGGTGAACGCCGGTGATTTTTTCCCCGTCAAGGAATGTGTTGCCAGTATCCTGAAACAACATAAAATGTGTAAGTTTGTGTCAAAAACAGAGAGGTTTTTTACAGGTAGTTACACCAACCGATTAGTTAGACTGACCAGCTAAGATTGACCAAAGAAGCTGAAAGTATTCACATACTTTATTTACCCTCGTGTCTTCCGATATGCAGCCGAATGTAAACTCGCCCTTTAGCCCTTTATCAAAGAAAATATATATACTAAAATATTGGGCATGCCATTGATCCGGCAGCTGTCTATAACAGTAGTCGTTAAACTAAAGTTAGAGGCCTTCGGGCGGCTTGAAAACTTCTAAGTGTCAAGTCCCTCCATCCCGGGTTGGAAGGCCGGATGGCAGTCGCTCCCCTAAAGAACTGGTGCCCCCTCCACTCCAGTTCTTGGGATTAAGTAGCGGACCCCGGGATCCTGAAGGATGGATGCATCTGAATGGGATAACGCTAGGATGATGATCATGATCCTCTTTACTCACGGTAGTAGCGTGACAGTAACAAATAAAGTTATGAGTGAATTATCTCAGTTATGTTGTTAATTTTTGGTAGAACTTACTTTCGTGAGAATGCTGCCAACAATAATGTCCGCGTTGCGACAGTGTAGGATTTCCAATTCACTTTCCTGAATTTTTCTCTGTGTATCAGCGTTGTTCCACTTCCAATTGGCACCTAAAACCAAGAAATGCTGGATTAGTACGATCTAGCGACAGTGATACACATGTGCAATATCAACAGAATGAGATCGGGGTCTTACGAGTATTACTATTGACGAAATAGAAGGATGCATAGCTGTCGGTCTGTATTAATTGTGTTATAAAATTGGCACATACCGGCACATCCTGCTGCCACTTGTTTACGTATAAATCAAACTGCTCTATTGTGTGTCTTACATTCTTTTTTACATAAGAATGAAGTGGTATAAATAAATTAATTCAAACTAGAAGGCAACTCTTTGCACTACCTCGGATATGGGCTTGAAAATTGGTATGAAGTTAAAACTTACTAAGTTCAGTTAAAAATAGCAATATGTATGTTTGTATATATAGCTCACCCATTCATTTTTGCCAGCCTTCCCGTTCGTTTTATCAATCGTGTCATATCTGTTGCTGATCAGAACATTATCGTCCGACCGATCCCAATCTTCATTGTCCATCCCGTTGCACACATTTTCGTTATAATTTGTGTTATTCGGTTCGTTCTTAAACAATTCTGAATTATTGGTTGGTCTGTAGATTGGAGAGACTCTGCTCAGTATTTTGAATAGATCTTCAAACAATGCTTTCATGCCGTTTACATGTTCGTTAGAGGATTCCTGTGCGTCGAATGGTTTATTTATCTTGGTGGAGTCTGGTAGAGTTTTTCCATATTGTATGTTTGTTTTGCGGGTATTCATAAGGTGTTGGAGAGCTTGTTGCTGCATGCAGTTGGGGATGATGGCTTTGGGTCTGTGGGTCGGAGTCAGAATTTTTCTGCTGGTCTTGTTGCAATATTGACGGGTTGTACGCTCTATTTTGATTTTCTTACTACCCTTCACCTGAAAATTTAACAAGGGTTGGTTTAATTTGCATCACATCAAATGTCAAAATAGAATCAACTATACAAATACGAGGGCTGCCTTTTAAGTTGTGTCGTTTGGAAAAACTAAAGACAATTTAAGTGTTAAATGGTATTTATTGTTTTTCAAAGTAATCACCGTGATATGTAATACACTTTTTCATTCGATCGAACCAATTTTCGAAACACTTATTCCAGTCCGAAGTTAGGGTCTCCAAAATGGCCGTTTTGTATGCCTCAACCGCTTCTTCAGGCGTCTGGTACCGTTGACCACGAAGTCATTGCTTGATTTTTTGAAAAGTAAAAAAATCGTTAGGGCTTAAGTCTGGACTGTACCTACGGTGGGTGTTCCAGAATTTCGACGTTTTGCTCTTTTAAAAACGCAATTGTTTGCCGGGCGGTGTGCGAGCTAATAATAATATAATTCGCGGTGCAGTCTTATACGACGTCTTGGGTTATTTTTTCTAAACTCGCCGATGACTTCTGGTAAACAGACAGTGGTATACCAGTCAGCATTAACCGTTTTACGATCCTCGAGCACGATGGTAGCAACGTGGCCACTTTTCGCCACAAACGTGGCGTCCATTTTTTTCGAAGTGCTCCGTGAGTGTATTACTTTGCTCGGTTTTGGCTCATCTTGGAACAGCCAAACAGTCGACTGCTGTTTAGAATCGGGACCGTAGGCATATATCCAAGATTCGTCACCACTGATAATGTCGTAAACATGTTTCGAGTTTCCTCGGTTGAATTGCCGCAGAGTTTTGCAACACCATCAAACGCGAGCCGTTTTTTGGTCTTCACTGAGTAAAAGAGAGCGTGAGATTAACTTTTTTACGCCTAAGTGATCATGCAAAATACTGTGAACACTGGTCCCTGAAATACTTAAGGAAGCTTCTATCACACGGTATGTCGCATGGCGATCTTCGACGATCAGTTGCCGTACAGCATCAATGTTCTCTTGGGTAACGGCTGTTTTTGGTCGACCTTCACGATGTCTATCACCAAGACTTGAGCAACCACGTTGAAATTCTAAATACCAGCGTTCCACAGTCCGGAGGCATGGTGCTTTATCATTGAAAACCGTAGTCAACTCTTCGAAGCACTGAAGTCGCGTTAGGCCCCTTTTGAAGTTGTAAAAAATATCGCACGTAAATTTTCCTTCGAAATTTCCATTTTCACAACTGACTTGTCAACTTTGAACGAACGCTGTACTAAAACGGTTGGGCCGATTTCGAGTCATTCTTTTGTTTTCGAATTCTAAATTCAAATATTTTAAGATGACACTACTTCTTTTTTATGCAACCTCCCGTGAGGTTTGCAAACGACAGAACTTAAAAGGCAGCCCTCGTATTGAAAGACGTGTTTTTACGGTCTATCATTGGCATTATTTCAGAATAAAAGTTCTAAATATGTCATTTTTTTGGAATCGTATTAAGATATCAGCTTCAATGATTTTGGGTGGAAAGCCATTGGCCTCTAGCAGGCAGCTATTGCTAACTAGTATACTATCCTGTGGTGGAGACCATAACTTACTTCTTCGTCAGTGTCCTCGGAACTGGATTCTCCATTGGGCTCCCAGTCAGAGGCACTCGGGGAGAAGTCTGCCTGCTCCGGCTCGTTCTGGGCGCTTGTACCGGCATTCGGTTCCCTTATCTCCTCTATAGGCACGTCGTCCACTCGTACTCGTACAGCTATTTATAAAAGATGTATACAGTTAATTCACATTTGCCTCAATGCCACGCGCCGCGCAGGCCCACTTAAGCGCTTTGATGGAAGCCTGAATATTGAGTTGAACTTTTTTCCCTTATAACAATTGAAGGGTGGTTAGTACGGGAAGTAGTGTCACCCGATGTATGGGACGTGCGAATTTTAGTATCGGATGAATTCCCTTAGCGCAGATGTATGATAGGTAAAGTTAAGCTAATTTAGCCCAGTAGCCATCCACCGCCCCTTGGGGGGTAGGTAGGGGGGCGTACAAAGTTACAAGCCGCCCGCCGCTGCGCTTGAGTGGTGGTTGGCTACTGGGCTAAATTAGCTAACTTTACCTATCATACATCTGTGCCAAGGGAATTCATCCGATACCAAAATGTGCACCTTATGACACTACTTCCCGTACGGCAACCAGAGTTACTAAAGGAGTGAGGGATACAATAAATATTTCTAGGTAAACTACCGACAGAAAGTTTGAGACCTAATACAAAATATGCAAATAATTATCATTGATTGATTATTCATTTAACTTTGATTCATCTGTCCGTAGTACTCTCGACCAGTTTACAAAAGTCCAGTCCTTGTGAGACATAGCCCATTGCAATCTTTTTGCCTTGTTTGGTTTGTGTAATAATTTATGAAAATGAAACTATAAATCGTGCTTGGTCCTAAACTTTTTGACGGTACTGTATGTGAAAGTTTGCATGTTTGTTACTCGATCACGCAAAAACGGCTGAACGGGTTTAAATGATCTTTCGCATAGAGATAGACAAAAATGTTCTCTCAAAGGGATGAAAATGGGGGAGTGATATATTCAATAATAAACTCAATATAACTTAGCCCTATTCATTTTAAGAAATATATGTCTCGTAATATATTACCTAAGTTAATGAGCGCTACACTTCGTCTTCTGTTGCTAAAAATCCATTTTAAGAAGGAAAATTACTTTTCTACTTCGACAGAAGAAATGGGCAAAAATGTACATTTGGCGTAATTTTGTACCGTATTCTTATTTACATCTGTAATTTCGATACTTCTGCCCTCCAACAAACTTTGTATAATTTGTATACTTAGTTGTGAATCCAGGATTATTATATATCACTTTCCGCATTTTGAAATAATTAATTTTTCCTGTTTGATGCAAACGTAATAGTGAAAGATTTTTTAACCGCGATTTATTACATCTAAGGAGACCTTTAAACAAAGTTTTGAATCATCTAGCTTTGTTTTTGAAATAAATAAAATCATAAATACAAAAAAATTGTATACATATAAAACTTGTTATTTTTTTTTCATTAAAAATGGATTGCTCTTGGTCAGCATCTATCCACGGGCCAAAGATGAGAGGCCGACGATGAAGCGAGCTCATCTGGGTACAGAATAATTTTTAAGAAAAAAGAACCGACTTCAATGCGGGAGGCCGGTAAAATATTATTATACTTAGATGGTGCACTCTTAGATAGATATACAATAAAATAAAAATGGCTATAATGTATGTTTATAATGTTAGAAGACTAAGTACCCTCAATTCCTCATGGAATCATGAAAAAACCTTGCTTGCTTGACAAACAAAACGAAGAGAACAAATCGCCAAACGCGCTACGCGTCGTTGAAGAATTCCGTTCTGATCATCATCAGCAGTTCCACTTCATCAAATGTCACTTTTATGAATGAAAATGCTTGATTAGTTCATGAAAATACTAAAATCACTATTTGTGTGCCTTTCACATTTGAGGAGTTCCCTCGATTCCTAATGGATCCCATCATCAGAACTCGAGCATGACAAAAATCAAAAGTGAAAATAGAACTTGCTTAACAAACACAGCTAGAAGGACAAATCGCCAAACGTGAACTTTTCGTCGTTGAAGAGTTCTGTTCTGATCATCATCAGCAGTTCCACTTCATCAAATGTCACATTTTTGTATGAAAATGCTCGATTTGTTGATAAAAACACAAAAATCACTATATGTTTGCCTTTAAGATTTGAGGATTTCCCTCAATTCCTCATGGATCCCATCATCAGAAATCAAGCATGACAAAAAAATAATCGTGAAAATAGAACTTGCTTAACAAACACAGCTAGGAGGACAAATCGCCAAATGTGAACTTTTCGTCGTTGAAGAGTTCTGTTCTGATCATCATCAGCAGTTCCACTTCATCCAATGGTCACATTTTTGGATGAAAATGCTTGACTTGTTGATAAAAACACAAAAATAACTATATGTTTGCCTTGAAGATTTGAGGAGTTCCCTCAATTTCTCATGGATCCCATCATCAGAACGGCGTTTTGACAAAAAGGAGACCAACTTGGATATATATACTTACAATCAAAAAAATAATTTTCCAAATCGGTTATGGACTAACAAACAATAAAAAAAAAAACATGCAACCGAATTGATAACCTCCTCTTTTGAAATTTTGAAGTCGGTTAAAAAGAAAGAGAATCGATATCGACATCATAAATATTTTTACCCATCCCTAAGAAATTGACAGCTACCAATTTGCACCGCCGATAGCGGGGTCTAGTCATAATATATTGTACTTACCTAACTATTTAAGTACACTCATAGACTTGTCGGAATAAGTTTGAAGTTTCAAAACTACTAAAGTACTTAGTTTATTATTACTTATGATTTGCGGACCATTTTGTCATCTTTATGCATTAAGTTAAGTAGAAATTTAGGTATTTCACTTTATCAACAGCATCAGGTCAAAATAAAATTAGATATGAACATTTAACTTTACGGTAATGACGAAGTGGCAACTGGCGTATATACGCATTTTGTGTCATTTCTATCCCACCGAAAAAAAACATTTCATGTAAAATGTTGCCAACACGACCACATAAGGTTTGCCCTGTGAAAAAGATATCAGATTTCATGTAGAGCCAAGCTTCTGAATCTACACGGCCTAACTCTACCGACCCTAACATCAACAAATTCTTTTTTTTTTTGTAAATGGGATTGCGTTTGACCTTAGTCTAACCTGATGGAAAGTTAAGACAAAGTCGAAGATGGAACACGCTCACCCAGAAGATGCCTATTCACTCTTACCTTGAAGACCGAAGCAGTGCGAATCAGAAATGATTTGTTAAACCGCGAGGTGCGGCATGGAGGGAATTCGACTACATTGGGTGAAATCCCATACGACGCCTAGTACTCCGATAAAGAAAAGTCGAAGGGGGGATAAGGTCATGGAGCTCAGCAGCACACTCTCCAAAATACAACCTATAGAAAATTACTCTTATTATTCAACATATCAGTAAATATGTATGGCTTCGCCGTTTCGCTACCGTCGTGGAGGTGATGCGAATATTTAGTTTCTGATCTGAAGTAAGTAACGAAACAGCCAAGCCATACATCCCCCCACCACCACCATATCAGCCCTAGGACGTCCACTGCTGGACATAGGCCTCCCCCAATTTCATGGGGGGTAAATGCCATAATCGCCACGCTTGGCATGCGGGTTGGCGATCGCAGTATCTCCACCGCACTCTAGGAATGCTGCTGCCCATTCCCCGGTGGTCTACCACCACCAAGCCAAACATATTTACTGATAATTATGTAGAATTCGTTGAAGTTAGGGTCGGTAGAGTTAGGCCGTGTAGATTCAGAAGCTTGGCTCTACATGAGATCTGATATCTTTTTCACAGGGCAAACCTTATGTGGTCGTCTTGGCAACATTTTACATGAAATGTTTTTGGTCTGATTTCAGTTCTTTTTGTAAGGCGGAGGTTCTTGTAAGTACCTATTAATAGGTTTTTTAGTTACTGTCTACTGTGTAAACTTTCATGTCCTAATTCATAAAATTGGTGAAAGTCTCATATAAACTTCCACACATTTTGATGATCATCAGTGTGTCAGTGACGAAATCGGTGTATTTTAGATATCAAAAAAATCTAAAGTATTAGAGCTATTCAATTCAGACTTTGTATGTTTAATTAGTCTATTATTGACATCATATCCTGAGAATATGAACTATCTGGTACATCGGAAACCAACTTTATGAGGGTTCAAAAAAACGAGGAAACACTTCGAGAAAAGGTAGGTAGTGCCCTTGCGCATCGCTTGGCGGATCCACTAAAAATCGCCTTATAGCTCTGATAATGTACCTATTTGTACGTTAAACGGGCGTCATGCATGCCATAACACTGATATCTGATGTTTAAATAAATTTAGGTCAAATTCATCCATGATGTATACAATATTTGTAATAATTTTCCTCAAATAGTGGACGGCGTAGGTACGAGCCCAATTTCAACGAAAAAACCGCCTATCGATGTACAGTTTAGCCATTTGGCACACGCATACTTGAGGTCAAAACATACTTTTTGACCTGCAGATCTTAAAAAAAATTCTTTGGAGGGGAGCGCCACGTCCTCCTTAAAAATATACCACATCATTACATTTTTGCCATTTTTTTAAATAATAACAAAAATAATTTTCAAAGCATACCAAGTTTGGGCTCCTCCAGATACGATATGGCTATTTTTGGACAATATACCACAAATGGTACGTGATATTCTCATAGCTAACCTTAAAAAAACAATTTTGAAAAGAAAACAATTTCATATATTTTTTTAATATTATTTAGTGACACAGTTCTACTTCAGTACCTATTTTACGAGACTTGTAATATTATATACATAAAATAATATTAAAAACGCCACGACTGCGGGCGGCTAAATACAGCTAGCGATCGGAACTCTGATCTTGATCGAGACGCCGGGGGACCGGGGAGACAAAGAACTTGTCATTTGTGATTGTTATTATCACTTAGATAACATCAATAATAAATAACACAGCACAGTTCCATTAGAACTGTGCCACTTTGTAATATTGGCTAATTTGTAAACTTGATATTTTGTGTGATACACTAAACTATACCAATTCATGAAAAAACACAGTTGAAGGGTTAAAAGGTATTCCCCGTTGGATATATGGATATTACGTATATAATATTATAGTCTCGTAAAATAGGTACTGAAGTAGAACTGTGCCAATTTGTAATATAGAAAAATAAAAAAATAAACTAAATGAAATTATTTTCAAAATTGCTTTCTTGAGGTTAGATATGAGGATACCACGTATCATTTGTGGTAAATTGTACAAAAAAAATTCAGCCATATCGCAACTGGAGGAGCCCAAAGTTGGTATGTTTTGAAAATTATTTTTGTTATAATTGAAAAAAAAGGCAGAAATGTAATGATGTGGTATATTCTTAGAATCGACTTAAAAACCCCTTTCATATGATACCACACACCATAGGATTCTCAAAAAAAATCCCATACAAAAATAGGAGGGCGTGACACTCCCCTCTTAAGGAATTTTTTTTAAGAACTGTGGGTCAAAATTTTTTTTTTTTACCTCTAGTATGTGTGTGCCAAATGGCTAAACTGTAAATCGATTTGCGGTTTTTTTTTGCGTACGCCTTCCACTATTATTGAAGAAAACAATTTTTTTAACAGTGTAAAAACATAGAAATGTAAGGAAGTGTTATTGTCAATTTGTCAGTTAAATAAAATAGGGGTCGGTACTACTAGTGCGCATTTTGATAATATACCTAACGGTTAGTATTAAGTCACTTGTCTTATTTAATCACTAGCATTTGCCCGCGGCTTCGCCCGCGTACTAAGCGTAATTTTTAACCGTCTACAAAAAAGAGGTTCACTGTTTGACCCGTATATATGTATGTAGGTATGTATGTATGTTTGTCCACGATTATCTCGCGTTTGGCAGAACTGATTTAGATGCGGTTTCCAGAAAAGTAGTTGTTACATTCTGGGGGTTTCGGTATACGAAGTTTGGTGATTGTGATTCATTAAAAGGAGCATCCAAAAAGAAAATTTGGCTTCACTTTCATTCGCACTCCTTACTGTCAGTCCGTCTGTTACAACCGAGTTGCTTTTACTGGACCGATTGAATTGAAATTTGGCACAAACTATCAAGAATTCAGAGCGCTCGTGGCCCAGCGGCACCCGCCTACCGCGTGCGGTATGCGAGGTTAAGCAATGTGGGTGCAGGTCAGGTCTTGGATGGGTGACCGCTTTGAGTAGTTACTAACTGAGCGCTCTCGTGCTTTGGAAGGCACGTTAAGCCGTTGATCCCGGCTGCTGTTTACGACAGCAGTCGTTAAGCCAAGTTAGAGGCCTTCGGGTGGCTTGAGAACTTCTAACAGACAAGTTTCCCACTCACTTGACAAAGGGGGGTCGAAGTTGAACTACGTCCGTAGAGAGTACCCACCGTTACCCCTGGGTGGTGCTAAAAGTGCAACAAAAACTGGCAACCGTACTTGTCTTCCCGAAGATCTCACGGTTCGTAAATAAATGCCATACGATAAAAAAAAAATTAAAGGTTGATTTAAATGGAAAAAATATCGATACCTCTATGTCGTTTTTAAAAGCCAATCCATAGATACCCCACATGCCTATATAGTAACATTAAACTTTTTTTTACAATCCCTGACATGCATGGAGTGCCAAATTTTACCTCAGATTCGTATTAAGAGACCTCTCGGACGCTCAGATCTCGATTTTGAAAGACATCGGGACGAAAAAAAGAATCAATATGGCCGCCACTTTCACAAATTTTACCTCGGATTCGTATTAAGAGACCTCTCGGACAATCAGATATCGATTTTGAACGAAACCGGGACGGAAATGAAGAAAGTCAATATGGCCGCCACTTTTTCCAAATTTTAACTCAAATTCGTATTACGAGACCTGTCGGACGCTCAGATATCGATTTTGAACGAAATCGGGTTAAAAATGAATAAAATCAATATGGCTGCCACTTTTTCTAAATTTTACCTCGGATTCATATTAGGGGACCTCTCGGACGCTCGGATATTGATTTTCAACGAAATCGGGTTGGAAATAAAGAAAATCAATATGGCTGCCACTTTTTCTAAATTTTACCTCGGATTCGTATTAAGAATTCTCTCGGACGCTCAGATATCGATTTTGAACGAAATCGTGACGGAAATGATAAAAATTAATATGGCTGCCACTTTTTCTAAATATTACCTCGGAGTCGTATTAAGAAACCTCTCGGATGCTCAGATATCGATTTTCCTCGGAAATTGATAAGGAAATGAAGAAAATCAATATGGCTGTGACTTTTCCAAAATTTTACCCCGGATTCGTATTAAGAATTCTCTCGGATGCTCAGATATCGATTTTTAACGAAATCGTTAAAGAAAAGAAAAAAATCAATATGGCCGCCACTTTTTCCAAATTTTACCTCGAAGTCGTATTAGAGGACCTCTCGGACACTCAGATATCGATTTTGAACGAAATCGGGACGGAAATGAACAAAAGCAATATGGCCGCCTTTTTTTCCAAGTTTTACCTCGGAATCATATTAGGGGACCTCTCGGACGCTCAGATATCGATTGTGAACGAAATCGGGGCGGAAATGAAGAAAATCAATATGGCCGCCACTTTTTTCAAATTTCACCTCGGATTCGTATTACGAGGCCTGTCGGACGCTTAGATATCAATTTTGTACGAAATCGGGAAGGAAATGAAGAAAATCAATATGGCCGCCACTATTTCCAAATTTTACCTCGCATTTGAATTACGAGACCTGTCGGACGCTCAGATACCGATTTTGTACGAAATCGGGAAGGAAATGAAGAAAATCAATATGGCTGCGACTTTTTCCAAATTTTACCTCGGATTCGTAAAAAGAGACATCTCGGACGCTCAGATATCTATTTTAAACGAAATTGGGACGGAAATTAAGAAAATCAATATGGCTGCCACTTATCCCAATTTTACCTCGGAGTCGAATTAGGTGACCTCTCGGACGCTCAGATGTCAATTTTGAACGAAATCGCAACGGAAATGAAGAAGATTAATATGGCCGTTACTTTTTTCAAAGTTTACCTCGGATTCCTATTAAGAGTCCTCTCGGACGCTCAAATATCGATTTTTATCTAAATCGTATCGGACGGCACTGATTTATAAAACCACTTACTTACAATACATTGAATCAAAAAAGGTCGTCTCTTCATAGGGAATTCACGGCATTTCATGCACCTTAAGATTTTATAAGGAACCTACATGCCAAATTTGGTATCTCTCGAACCAGTAGTGTGGGCTGTGCGTTGATATGTCACTCAGTCGGTCAGTTTCTTCTTGCAATTTGGCAAAAACTTTTAAAAGTTCTCATGTCCGCATTTATATTTCAAAATCAATGCCATTTTCAAAATTAACGACCCAAAAAACCATTAAAACGACACCCATATTAATATTTAGACATTCCAACCCCCTTGGAACCCAACAGAGGGGATGGTATTTCACGTCCTCCACGTGGGATTTTAAAATCATTGTTGTTTTCGTAATCAGCGACCCGATAAACCATAGAAAACATACCCATATCGATTTTCAGAATTTGTCACCACATTTTCCCCTTTTAGGGGTTGACTTCTCATAAAACCTGAAACACATGTTTACTCATTTATCGTTAGAAATACTCCTGTGAAGTTTCGAATAAAATAGTCCAACTAATCTTGATTCCCCACACACACTTCGAACCCCCATTTTACCTCCTTAGGGGTTGAATTTTGAAAAATCCTTTCTTAATGCACCTCTAGACCTTATATGGAACCTATGTACTAAATTTAGAATCTCTAGAACCAGAAGTTTGGGCTGTGCGATGATATGTCACTCACTCAGTCAGTCAGTTATTTCTTGCAATTTGGCACAAACTTTCAAAAGTTTTCATGTCCACAACATTATATTTCAAAATCGATGCCATTTTCGTAATGAACGTCCCAAAAAACCATAAAAACGACACCCATATTAATATTTAGACATTTCATCCCCCTCGCACCCCAACTGGGGGGATGGTATTTTACGTCCTCCACGTGGGATTTTAAAATCATTGTTGTTTTCGTTATCAGCGACCCGATAAACCATAAAAACAATACCCATGTTGATTTTTAGAATTTGTCACCACATTTCCCCCTTTTAGGGGTTGATTTTTCAGAAAACCTGAAACACGTGTTTACTCATTTATCGTTAGAAATACTTCTGTGAAGTTTCGAATAAAATAGTCCAGCCAATCTTGTTTCCCCATACAAACTTCGGACCCCCATTTCACCCCCTTAGGGGTTGAATTTTGAAAAATCCTTTCTTAGTGCACCTCTAGACCTTATAAGGAACCTACGTGCCAAATTTGGAATCTCTAGGACCAGCGGTTTGGGCTGTGCGTTGATATGTCAGTCAGTCAGTCAGTCAGTCAGTCAGTCAGTCAGTTTCTTCTTTTATATATTTAGATGATCTATGTGCAAAATGAGACTTTACTCTAAAGTGAAGTCAATGATTTGGACACCAGGTGCAAAATATAACACGCAACAATAATGCCCACTGTTGATGATGCACGTCCAAATACACAAATTACATTCTGGACAGCTCTGTAATTCATTATTTTACCGACGACAATAAACCTTAACTCTCTTAGTTCAGTCTCAATTTTAATTGTTACCCAATTATTTATCTATAATAATTTATATACTTATCTTTTATCTCTTCTTTATCTTTTTATTATTTCAATAAATTTATTTTAATCATAGTTTAGTTATATTTAGTTTTAATTTAATTTATGAACATGTCTTTTTACTTATACTTGTACTATGTAAAATAAAATAATAATTTGAAGTAAGTAGCCAAAAAATGTAAACTTCTGTATTACAATTGCTTTATTTTTATATACTTAATATTATAAAGCTGAAGAGTTAGTTTGTTTGTTTGAACGCGCTAATCTCAGGAACTACTGGTTCGAATTGAAAAAATATTTTTGTATTGGATAGTCCATTTATCGAGGAAGGTTTTAGGCTATATAACATCACCCGCTGCGACCAATAGGAGCGGGCGAAGTTGCCGGCAACAGCTAGTTATGAATAAATGAATAAACAACTCACCTGATGGATTCTTTAAGCAAAATAACAGTCCAGTATGCAAGCCAGGTAATCGTTAAAAATCGCCAATAAAAAAAGTATAACACGTCCGCACCGCACTAGAGACAGATGTTGACTGAACTTCGACTGCCAAGTGCCATGTAAACCCATCCATGTGTATTATCTTCGCTACCCTTATCGCTGACCAATCGTATGCTTTCTCAGATTTCTGATACTACCTAACTCGTTTCCGTGGATTGAGTTTTATAGAAATTTATCATAGTCCTGTCGGAATAGGTTATGTATCAGGCTTCAAAATAACGAATTTTGTTTTATTTACGTACACGTATGATTTGCTAACCATTTTATCATTCTTATGGATTAGTTTGTGCCGTATTTGACTGGAGGTCAACTAGAAATTTATGTATTTTTCTTTGTCAACAGAATAGGGAAAAAAATATATACTCGTATAGGTAGAGTATATGACGTCGAAGTGATAACTGATAACACAAAATGCATATTCGCATTTTGTGTTATTTCTATCCACGGGAATACTGATATTTAACCAATACCTAACAAGTAGCCTTTGTAGCTCTGGATATGTATATATAGAGTACGTATGAAACAAACCTCATGCATTTCATAACACTATTATCCGTTGTTTAAGCAAATTTAGGTCAAATTCATTAATGATATATATTTTTGTATTAATAATTTTCGTTAAACACCTCGTATAAGTTAGGAAAGAAAAATAAAGTAGTCAGAGTTTACGCCTACGGTCATATAATCACAGAATATAATATTATAATAAATTGTGTCACTTTTATGCATTGGATCTTGTACCATAGTTGTTGCTATTATATTAAACTTATGTCAGGTTGCGCTGAAACAAAAAATACCAACTGAGTTTGTACTTTACGCTAACTATCGTTATCATTATCAGTGATACGATACAGTTTTATTTTTCAACATACATATTTATTTCGTATCTAACTAGAATTAATAAAATATTCTCAGGTGCAGGTTAAATTGTTGAAATTTCATAGTTCCAATATGACACAAAACAAAGTATCAAACCTATAGAACATACCTAGTTATTTTATCCATATGAAGAAATATGAGTGACTTTAGAATAATTGAAACGAAAAGAAAATTTATTTATTTATTAATTATTACAAATAAGTGTAATACGGCATTACAGTATTACACCAATACTGCCCATACAATGAGAAACTAGACTATTAAATTAATGTGGTAATTAAAGTGGATCCAGTGGAATAAGAGCATTATGTCAGTGTGAAAGTCAAAGTAATCGTAGTAGGTACCTACTCTTAAGTAAAGATTCCTATTAGCCATCATTTCAACAACAGACTCTCAAAGAGCAAAAAAACAGCTCGTTTAGCTGAGAAGGAGCCATAAACTGCGATGTAAAATGGAAATGGACCTTATGAAGACCGTACCTACTTAATCGGTAAAAATATTATTTTCCGTTATTCGGCCCCCTTTACACATGATTCTCGGGGATTATCCCGATAATTCATTGTTTTAGACTTAAGGTTTTTTTCGAAGAATCCACTAATGAGACCCATCAACTGCAATAGTGTTTGTATTTGTACCTACTTAAATGAAAACGGTCATAAATAGGTACACATCGGTAAAGAATTATCCCTCAGGTTAGTTGGTAGGCCTTATGCAGTTGTAAATAAGGTTCACGAATAGTTAATCACAGAGTTGTAGATGCTAGGGACCGGAAAGTGCCTAAAAACAATGGAATATTTTTTGACCTCTAGTATAAATTATGAACCAGTCGGACTTAGAGATCTGTAAGTAAGTACCTACAGTCAACAATTAATATTTGAATTAAGACTTTAATATCCATCCACACCTTTATTTAGTATCTACTCAATCGTATAATAAACGAGCAACATTATTGTACTATTACTTATTCCGTGCTAATAGTCTAATTGTTAAATTTTATTTTAAATAGATTTCTGTCAAATTAGAAAATAGGTACACTACCGTCAAAAAGATTACCAAACACAATTTTGAGTTTAATTTTCATAAATTATTACGCAAACCAAACAAGACAAAAATATTGCAATGGGCTATTTCTCACAAGGATTGGACTTTTGCAAACTGGTTGAGAGTACTACGGACAGATGAATCAAAATTGAGTGGATAATCAACCAATGTTGATTATTTGCATATTTTGTGTTTGGTCTTAAACTTTCTGACGGTAGTGTATTGTCAGGTATGTACCTATTATATTATTTCACTTGCTAGTAAACTTATTTATATTTAAGTATTCCTATATCGTACTACGTAGACCGTTTACTCCAAAACTTTTCTGTTTGGAATTTATATCAACTTTCGAATCGAAAATGCTCAATAAGTTTTTCTAACACAGTAAGTATCTATCTATTTATAACAGCTGTGGGACCCTCCTAGAACAGTAAATCCTACTTTCTATTATTCGTTATGTACACAATGGGGATGGAAAGCGGTACTTACCTACTCGTACTATTGAGTCTATGACGCTTTGTCGTGCATTTGCTTCGCTTCGGTCTTAGTCCGGTTAAATTCGCGCGCAAATTCTATTCTAAGGCCACTAACTGTGGTAGATTTGTGCAGCGAATATCCTTAAATTAAACTATAATATGTGTAATTGTTATTAATAAAATTATGTTTTGAGTCTCCAATTACACAGTCAAATTTAGGTCCAATTATTTAAATTAGGTAAGTATATGTAGGTACCTACATTTTGAAAACAGACATAAAAAATATATAAACAATTTCAACTAAAAGGTGACCTAATGTCAAGAGAATGTAAATAGATTATATTGTTACTTAACACTTTGATGGACACTATTCCAGACACAATAGAACGTTACTCGTTTTAATAAAGTTATTGTTTTATTACTCACGTGCACTAGCGAGTACCGTTGCTGTCAATGGATCCCCGTTTTCCTGCTTTCCAATAGTCACCACCGTGCCTATCTTCAACTCTTTGTCTCTCGGCAGACTCTTCAACAGATACCTCACGTTCACCACACTTTGCCCACCACTGTTCCACTCCACCTTTATCCACTTGTCAGACTTGGGAATCGACATGTTGTCTGCCCAAGGTCTGCAATGTGACTAGTTCAAATTTGGAACGTCTATGCGCATTCAAAGAGCAGGTAAAAGTTTCATTACCGCACCCTAAGCAACCCCTCGAACAATGAGATTTTCGCCAACGGCCCTGCGCCGACAAAAAATGCATCCTTTTTTGCAGATTCCTATTAATAGTAAGTTTCTTAGCGGAGGCTGTTGTTTGTTGAATCCTCGTTCTAATGTGTTTGTCGGAAACTCATAAAGTTGAGACAATGTGAAGGATATTTTAAGGACAGCTTTGCAGTGAGTACTTACCTGCTGGCCCGGATTGTTGGAGCGTGCTATTTATGCTTTACCTGCATCTTGTACAATACTTCACGTGGCATATAGGTATAGTAAGTAAATAAATCTGTAGATTACCTGGGCCAAAAACAATAATACACAATTGCGTCCCAAGATGAATGTGGTAGAACACCATTGCGTGAGAGATCAGGTTGTCAAAAGACTTAATATATTAAGATTACCCACCCCCAGAACTAAAAATTATTTATAAGTTATACCTACATTTAAACAGAAATTAAAATGTTTCTATTCAGAGGGTGCTTCTACCTCGTGTGTTCATAAGTTTTGAGACGAATATTGTTTTGAATAAATCAATTACAGAAAATATTTCTGTCAATGTTATTATTTTCATTGGATCACTGTACTGTAGCTGATAAAAGTAAATGGAGTTTATTTAAATTCGCTGTCAATATTTATGATTTAGGCCTTTAAATGCGGTGGTCTCTCTTAGGTGCCGGCACGAAACGGCTGAACAGATCACGCAAAAACGGCTGAACAGATCAAGGTGATTTTTTGTATACTAAACAGTATATAATCTGGATTCACTTATAGTATACTTTTTGTCCCGATAATCACCCTCAAAGGGATGAAATCGGGGGTGCAAATATGGTCTATGAAACTGGTGATTTAAATCCTCATACGCCATTCTAAGCTTTAAGTTTCAACCCATTGGTAGTATAACGGCGTGTCAATAAATTTAACTTAAGCCATAGCAGAATTTGACGTATTGTAAACAAGCTGACGTTTCGATATGTCAAAGCCGAAATATCATAATTCCTTCTGATTGATGACGCTATTTTTGAGCATAACCTTTTAGCAATTAGGTCTATTATTGCGTGTAAATCAAAATAAATTTGCGATACTTTGGAATTGTTTGTCTTCATATGCTTAAATACAAAAACAGCTGCTTCAATGCAGTCTTTGTATCGTCGGTGTACAATTTAATTTTGTCGTGTATTATTTTTTACGTAATTGGTGACCCTTCAGACTATAATAACTGTTTGATATAAGAGATCACTTGGGCTGGGCAGCCCAATCGTCAACATTGACGGTTGAAGCACCTTAGATCTATGCACAAAGTACAATATATATATATATACTGAGATGGAGATACCAGTGAAATACTCCACATAGATCGTAGCGCCGTTGTGTATTTAGTAAGAACTAACCGCACGACCGCTGCATCCCTGTCACTTCAATATGCAAGTGCGATAGAGATAGCACCAAGTGACATCTGGTACAAACAAGTTAAAATAACATTTCCATAGAAAAATTCGTAATTCGAGTTGAAAGGCCCCTTGCTTATCCGTATACATATAATACAGCTGTAGAGGGTCGAAAATCTGTACATTGAAGATATTGGATAAATCAATGGAGCGATTGGAGGGCCCTTGGCATCGAAACAGAACACATTCAACAGTTTTAAGAATTCGTGTCTGTTTGTCTATCGGTTTATATGTCTAGGCAGTGTGACTCTCGGCCTTCAGCGTCACGTGCATTGCCGCTTCGGGCCTTCGGTCCTCAGCCTTACATGAGGGGCTATCTTGCCACTATGTGTGAATGATCGGCATGAGGAGCCCACTCTGTGTGAATGATCTGCCTTTAGACTCGCATGCCTTGCCCCTCTGCATCAGGCCTTCGATCTTACATAAGGAGCCCGCTCTGTTGGGACTCTCGGCCTTAGGTCTCGCTTGCATTGCCACTCTGCTTCAGGCCTTCAGCCCTACATAAGGAGCCCGCTCTGTTGGGACGCTCGGCCTTGGGCCTCGCGTGCGTGTCACACGGTTCCGGGCCTTCAGCCTTATATAAGGATCCCGCTCTATTTGAATGCTCGGCCTTCGGCCTCGCATGTCTTGCCACTCCATTTCGGCCCGTTAGTCATCAACTTTACATGAAGAATCTACTCTGTTGGGAAGCTCGGCCTTCGGCCTCGCGTGTCTCGCCTCCCTGTTTCAAGTCTTCGACCCTCAACCTTACATAAGAAGCCCGCTCTGTGTGAATTCTCGGCCTTCCGCCTTGCATGTTTTGCCACTCTGCTTTCTCCTTTCGGCCCTCATACTTACATGAAGAACCCGCTGTGTTAGGACGTTTTACGGAAGAACTGCGTAGCAAGACTTTTATCATTATACATGTAATATTTTACGGGCTTTATTCGTCTAGAATCGGTACATTTGATATTCTGAAAAAAGCTTAATCATTCGTTTTGAAAGCACGAGCACGTAGCACCAACTCCCGTTACAATCGGAAATTGAAAAATCGTTAATTGAAGTTGTAGGTGATTATATATTATTCCTAGGACAGACTGTCCAGTTAAGTAGGTCCAACTTCGAGAAAGGGGTTAATCGTCGAATCCAACTCGGCTGGGCAGCGTACGGGAAGCTACGGCACATCTTTTCGTCCAATATTCCGCGGTGTCTCAAGACGAGGATCTTTGACCAGTGTGTGTTGCCAGTGATGACATATGGCACTGAAACGTGGTCGCTTACTATGGGCCTCATAAGAAGGTTCAAAGTCACCCAAAGAGCAATGGAGATGGCTATGCTGGGAGTATCTTTGCGTGATCGTATCAGAAATGAGGCCATCCGCAGTAGAACCAAAGTAACCGACATAGCCCTACGAACCGCTAAACTTAAGTGGCAGTGGGCGGGGCATATTGCACGTAGAACCGTGGGCCGTTGGGGAGGAAAGGTTCTCGAGTGGGATCGGGGATGCAAGTAAGGTCTATGAAACGGGGTGGTTTAATCCTCATACGCCATTCTACCACTTAAGTTTCAGCCAATTGGGAGTATAACAGCGTGTGAAGAAATTTAACTTAAAAGCATAGCAGAATTGTGAACAAGTTGACGATTCACTATGTAAAAACCGAAGTATTCCTTCTGATTGTTGACGCTATTTTTGAGCACAACCTTTTCGCAATAAGTTCTACTTTGCGTGTACATCAAAATGCATTTGCGATACTTTGGCATTGTTTTTATTCATATGCTTAAATACAAAACAGCTGTTTCAATGCACACTTTGTATCGTCGGTGTACCATTTAGTTTTATCGTGCGTTATTTTTTACGTAATTGTTGACCCTTCACACAATAAAAACTGTTTGATATAAGAGATCACTTGAGCTGGGCAGCCCAATCGTCTGCATAGACCAGTTGGAGCATCTTAGATGTACACTTAGAAGAGGGTCGAAAGTCTGTACATGGAAGATATTCGAAAAAAAGTTGGCTGCGGATACTTAGAATCGATAACAGAAATTGTTTCAACAGTTTTAAGAATGTGTTTGTCTGTCTGTTTATATGTCTAGGCATCACGTGAAAACGAACGAATGGAGTACAATTTACCCTCATTAATATGGCAACTGGATCTTCGGCGACGACATAGCTCCGCCTTCGGCCTCGCATGCCTTGCCACTCTCCTTCTGCTTTCCAGTCATCGACCTTACATGAAGAATCTACTCTGTTGGGAGGCTCGGCCTTCAGCCTCGCGGGTCTCTCCTCTCCGCTTCATGCCTTCGGCCCTCATCCTTACATGAGCAGCCCGCTCTGTGTGATTATTCTCGCATGCCTTGCCGCTCCGGCCTTCGGTCATCATACTTACATGAAGAACTCGCTCTGTTGGGATAACGTTTTACGGCAGAACTGCGTAGCGAGACTTTTATCATTGTATAATGTACATGTAATGTTTTTGACGAGATTCATTTGTCTAGAATCGGTACATTTGATATTCCGAAACAAGCACTTAATGATTCGTTTTGACAATAGGATTTCTAGGGAATGTCATATTGACTGAAATTATTTCTTAAGGGGGTGTAAAGAAGGGTGATAGATTGTATCATCATCATCATCTGAGGCGTTATAGCCACGGGTGGGCCCTAGGCTAGCCTGGCCAAGCAAATATCTCCAGTCCGATCTATTCGTGACTTTCCTTCTCCAACATGTCACCCCTAAGTTCCTGGTGTCCACCTGAGCTTGAGAAAGATTGTATGGGAAAACAAATCATTCTAAGGCGAGAACGAATTATACGCGGACGAAGTCGCGGGCAAAAGCTAGTTAGTAATAATTTTATGACAGTCGTGGTTCACTACTACTGGGCCTGTGTTTATGAAGGTTTGAACATTATCAGTTTAGTCATACGCTTCGTCAGGTTTTACAGTAGACTGAGGAGTATAACCTGTTACTTGTGCCCTCTGTTTGGCGTTTGTGGACTAAGAGAAGTTGTAGCCGCGAGTCAGGCAGGGAGATGCTATTTCTCCCAAACTGTTCTCCGGTGCATTGGAGGATGTTTTCAAGACTGGACTGGAGAAGCCTAGGCGTCAACATAAACGGCGAGTACATCACTCACCTTTGGTTTGCTGACGATATAGTAGTTTTGGCTGACACCATACAGGATTTAAGTATAATGCTAAATGACCTCAGTAAAGCCTCCGAGCGAGTTGGTCTAAGGATGAACATGGACAAGACGAAGATCATGCCAAATGCCCATGTCGCACCATCTCCCGTAACAATCGGACACTTTACGAAGTTGAAGACGATTACATATACCTAGGACAGACTGTCCAGTTAGGTAGGTCCAACTTCGAGAAAGAGGTTAATCGTCGAATCCGACTCGGCTGGACAGCGTTCGGGAAGCTACGGCACATCTTTTCGTCCAATATTCTGTAGTGTCTCAAGACGAAAGTCTTTGACCAGTGTGTATTGCCAGTGATGACATACGAGTATGGCACTGAAACCTGGTCGCTTACTATGGGCGTCATAAGAAGGCTCAAAGTCACCCAAAGAGCAATGGAGAGAGCTATGTTGGGAGTTTCTCTGCGTGATCGCATCAGAAATGAGGCCATCCGCAGCAGAAACAAAGTGACAGATAAGCCCTCCGAAACGCTAAACTTAAGTGGCAGTGGGCGGGGCACATGGCCGTTGGGGCGGAAAGGTTCTCGAGTGGCGACCGTGTACCGGAAGGCGTAGCGTGGGCAGGCCCCCACAAAGTGAACTGATGACCGGGTAAAGGTCGCGAGAGTCCGCTGGATGGGGGTGGTGTAGTACTGGTCATTGTGGCAGTCTTTAGGGGAGGCCTATGTCCAGCAGTGGAAGTCCATCAGCTGATATGATGATGATGATGATAAAACGCAAACGACAAATAAATATAACACCATGTATAAATATAACACAAATAGATAAAAAATTGCATGACATATTAAACAAATCGAGTAGAAAGGTATAAGACATATTTCTAAGGTTCTTAGGTTTCATAGATTAAATAACGAATATAGGGTTGTACTATGAATTCTGTTTTTTTTTTCATTATAATGGATCCTACCGTAAGTTCGACTTTCAATTATTTATTTACTACCTATTTACTAAAAAATGATATCAATTACATACTAAAGTTTAATCATAATTAATGCATTTCTTAAGTCAAAATACAGTTATATTTCTATACTGTGACCAGTATGAAGCTAGCGGGGTCATCCGAGTTCACAGTCGCTTCGTCCGCGCGGGCTTGTTCACGCACCGCCAGGACAGCGCTAAATACCTACTCTCGCAGGACTAGAGGGCCTGGCGTTTTTCGTTTCGTGCCGGCACCTAAGAGAGACCACCGCATTTAACTCCAAGGGGGGCTACAACTCCTAGGGGTGTCACATGCGCGTTGCCGACCCTTTAAGAATTTATACACTCCTTTCTTCAAGAACCCCATATTGTAGTCCGTCTATAAAAAGCGGCTCCGGTTTTCCTAATACATTGCATGTGGTCCCAATTGTGCGTTGCGCCTCTCTCGACCGTGAAAATAAAACGCTTGCCGTGCGTGCCGCACTCAGAGTAAGGATTTCTATAAAGATCCTATACGAATTTCACCAAGGGGGACAGAAAAGCTCTTACGCAGCTAAATTGAGAACGTATCTTAAACGTCTGGCGGGTTACCATAAGCAGCCTCTTTAATTTGGGTGGGTAATCGTTTATTTGCCTCAAACTATTTGACATGACGTTTAGATGACATTGAGGCAAATAAAGAAATGCGGAACTATGACAAGGACAACAAATCATATATCCCTCTCTGTTGCTCTTATTCAATTTTGTATATGATTTTCTCGCTCTACCGGTATTATTATTTGACGTCTACTCTGGGTACTCTGAGGTGCCGCAACTAGCGAACGAGCTACGAGAGCTAATCCTCGATACGCTGTGCTCGTCGGCCAGAAACTTGCGAAAATCAAACATATGACTTATCATTTAAAAGAAGGTAGATTAAAATAAGTTATTGTACGTACATAATTATTCTGAAAGAAAGATATCAAAGTTCCAAAAATTTCCGATAAAAATGGGATTGTGAAATGGTTACAATGGGAAAAATACGGTCGGCTTGGTGAATTCTCTACCTACTGTCTTTTTTTCTGAGGATCCTGAGGAAAACCACGTTACTCTTTCGTTAGTTAGGTTCTGCAGATTATGAATATTATGATAATTAGGTATATTATGTTCTGTATTACACATCCTACTATCGCTGCAAAAATATATGTTACGAGAAAAAAAAAAACAATTTAACGAGAAAATACTTGTGTGAATTGTCAATCAATTTTTGAGTCCAAATGGTGCCCTGCCCGAAAGTTTCATTGGAATGTGGTGGAATTGAACCTGGAAATAATGAAGGTGAGTGAAATATAATGAAGTAAATTAAAACTAAAAATTTAAAAGTTGTGTTTTATTCGGACTAATTATACTATCGTTTTTCTGAAGCGAGGTAACAAATGATTAGATAAGCAAAACACCGACCGTAAGTACATTTCTTTTAGATGCATTAATATTGTATCCTAATTATCTTATACCCACTTACTGCGCCTACTATTTTACCCCGAATAAATAATGTATTTATTTATATTCACCTTTACGTGTACTTATAAACTTGTAAATTAAAGTTCTGACTTCGATCTTTAATTTGGACCGCGTGATTTAAACTGATTCGAAATTGACATTGACAATGCAACGACTGTCATTCATTTCATTTGAATCATTTGTGATCTCATGTGGAAATGGTTATTTTATGTGTGTGTATATACTCTGACTCATACTAGTTTTAAATTGAATTTCAGTCCTTTCTGTGCATTCTTTAGTCTGATTTTTCTTGAATTCTGTCGTGTTGTTCGTCTATTTAGGTATAATAATAAAATTTATTTTTGAGATGGAGGCTGCAACTTTGAAAAAGAAGTCTGTAGGTCTTAACAAAGGGAAATTGAAAAAGACAATAAAAAATGTTTTGTGTCGTCCTGATTCTATACATTGGTACTAATAATACATATCTTTGATTCCTATTGGTGCTGAAAAAATATACATATATCTAACTTTGATATTTTGCTTGTGTAGGCCAGTTATATCAGAAGAAAACCAAAAAGATTTAAGCGTGTCTTTAAACGACTACAAAGTGGAGATTCCAGAGTTCAAAAAGCTGAAGTGGGAAGTATTAAAGAATATTCCTAAGGAAGAAAGACCCAAGCCACCTCCAGTTAAGTAAGTAAAAAATAATAGTGTAACCTGCACTATTGTGTGATATGTTAGAATCTATAGTGATGAATACAGATGTAGGTTTATGTTTGGGAAAATAGCAGGTTGTACCTAATGTTTATATTCCTTTGTGTGGTTAATTGTTAAGGGTGCATATACAGCCCCAATGTTGTGTGATTAACTTATTTGCATTAATAGGTTAGATATCTAGCCTGTGTAATGGGCATTGATCTAAGCATTTCAACCACTGTGGACCATTTTGAAAATAATGATAGTATTCCCTGCCTGCTACTATATAGCCTGAAATTGTGTCCTATTCTGCAGAGATGTCTTCAATAATGCGACCACCGAAATCACAGCAGTGAGAACGGAGAAATGCTCTAATAAGTATCATACACATATGGACCAGAAAAAAAACTACACAAAAAGAATTGTGGACATCTTACACAAATCAACCTAGTCCTAAACTACGCAATACTTTTTAAAATATTTGTGCACGAGTCAAACGAAACGAATGAAATTTATTTTTTTAATAGGGAGAATGGTTGTAATTGTTCGGCAACTTCGGCGCAAGAGATCATATCACATAAGTATGAATCTGACTTTGTTAGGTATGGATCTGCAAGACTGTGTTTCTCTCATTATTCTATTTTAGGAGTTGTGAATAGTTTTGAATGTAGTCCTAAGGTATGTATACTTCTTCACCAAATTATTGTTGAAGTGTGATTATGTTTGTTGCAGGAAACCTGATGGCCTGATATTTGGATTAAGACATTGCTCTGAAGCCATTGGAAACAAAGAATGCTGTGCAGTACTCATAGACTCTGAAGTAAATCCAAGATCTATAATTCAACCTTTAATAGAAGTATGCATAAACTCTGATGTCCCTGTTGTATGCCTGAAAGATTTAAAGGAAGTAACTGTTAGCAACTTTGGTATCAAAAGTGTATGTCTAGGTATTAAACTAGGCTATTTAGAAGAAATTTCCCAAAAGGTTACTGAATTAGCTAAAAGGTATGACATTCAAAAATTAAAAATAAAACAAAGTGAAGAATTTAATGTCAAAACTATGCAAAAAAATATGGAAACCTTGGAAGGGATAAATAATCCTGGAATAACAAACTACCTCTTAAAACGAACATCTAAAAAAAGCAGGGTCTTTGTTCCTCCATCGAATCACGTCACTGTCACTAAAGAGGTTAAGAAGAAATTTATTGGACAAGATTTCATAAAGTTTTCTAGAGAAACTAATAAGAAAGGAAATGCCAATGACTTGAATACTAAACACACTTATAAGAATATGAAGTTGAAAAGAATCACAAATAATCCTAATAGAGTGCAAAAGGGAAAAAAAAGGAAAACTGAAAATGCAAAATAATAAGAGAAAGAAACTTTATTTATAATAAGAGTAATTGCTATAATGTCAAAAAAGACATGGCTTATTTATGTTGAACATTCCACAAGGAATGAAGTAAGCAGTTTTCAAAAATGTTAAGACTATTAACATTTTAGAAAACCACCAAATTTTATCAACTTTAGTGTACATATAGTCTATATCTACAGTTGTTAAAGTTCATGGGTTAACTGTTGATAAAATTTGGCTTACTAATTACACTAATTTGTCATACAGTACTCCACAAAAGCATTCTGAATACCTCAAGTCTTCTATGCAGTACTGCATGTGAATAGATACATTTATCTTACGCTTCAATTGATGCATTGCATTTCAAGTTTTAACAGTTCAATTTAATAAAAATCAAACATAACAAATTTGTTTTAAATTTTATTAGTATTAGCTATAAAGTAGTGACTATTAGTCCACATTGATGTCTGGCCAAAACTTACTAAACTACAATATTTATAGAATATAGTGACAAGAAGGTTTGGAAACGCTATAACACAATATAAAGAGTATCTATCGATAACAACGAAAACTTTAACTATCTTGTGCTTTTGGGCAGAAATATACTTATGAAATATCTAATACATAATACATATAAATAAAGAAATTATCGGCTAATCTATAAATATATAAAAAATATTTTCCTATTACCAACAACCAGGAAAACCATTGTAAAAATAAGGTTCACAATATTTTTGATTTAAACTGATACATAGTACCAATTTTTATTTTTAAATCTCATGTCTATCTAAAAGTTACTAGGTACCCTAGTTCAACCTTTATACTATTTTTGCAAGCAAACAATTTCCAATGTGATATACTTCACTGGAATATTTTATTAGCAATTTGTCAATAGTTATGAGTGTTATATTTATTAGTTAATGTGATGTCAAGGCGCGTTCGATGTTAGTCGTCGTTATAATCCATAATGCCGTTTACGGGAGTACCTAACAGATTATGAATTTGTACATCCTTAGGATCTACGCTTACATAAGAACTATTTAAATAACGCCGTACACTTCTTAGAAGGGCACGACAAACGATATAATAAGAGAATGTAAAAAGTGTATAAATGCTACTGACGCACGTAAAATCAATTGGCACGACGAATCGCACCAAAATTCCGCATCGAATGGACATTCCCCGGGCTAACTAGAACGTTAGTCCGAGCGACGAATGTCGAGCGTGCATATAATTCAACAGGTCTGAATGTAGATTCGATTTCGATCGAAATCGAGGTAACTCAAACCGGTCGGCGTCAGTGAGGCGGCACTCGCGATTCGCTGGGCCGGTAGCGAGCGAGGATGATCGCGCACATGGTTTGCGGGTCGGTCTCCTCTGGGTAAGTCGCCATCGCCTCCGCTACTTGAGCTTCGGGGAAGATGCCGGCCAAATGGAAGTGCATGCGTCGTCGCGCTTCCCAATGTTGTAACGCTCCTTCGGAAGAACAGGGGGAGACGGTATGATTTACTTGAAGAGCTCCCGCCGCACCTACAGGGGCGGACGCTACTCGAGCTGCGGCCGCATGCAATCTAGGATCACACGCAGGGTTTAAAGTTAGTTGGCGCGCTAGTTTTCGATGGGTATTAGTGTCAGGCTGAGAAGGCCCCGGGAGCATCTGTGCTCGGTCGAAATGCGTTGCGAGAGCTGCGTCGGATATCCGCGGTGCGGCGGAATGTGCTCGCGCTAACGGCCGTTTTATTTCAGCTGGCCGTCCACCGGGCGGCAAGCTTAGCGTGTGTAGATCGCGAGCCTTAAGTGCCCGTGCAGCGCGTTCCGATAATTTCTCGGCCACGGATTTGTGAGGCCGCCCTGCACGCTCTGGGTGGTGGAACTTGCATTTGTTGCCATAAGTGCACTTTCTGCCGTACGGGCATGCCGGCGGCGGATCGGCCCGGGACGGCGGCAGTCGCAGGAACGCGTCTAAAGTCGGTCCGGATCTGCCAAGTGGGTCATCTGGGGGCATGAACCTGTCGTTCACGAACGAGTACATGAGTAGTCTTTCTTCGACGATTTTTCTGTAGCTCGCGTTTTCTGCGGCAAGGTCTCGGTAGTTATCATTGGAAACTACAATGCCGTCAGTGTCAGCAGCTAGATTAAGGACGTAGCGATCATCGTAGCAGATGAGTCGTTTGCCTCCAAGTTGTCTGCTCGGCGTGTAGACTAGTACTCTGTCTCTCTCCAGTCTTTCTAGAGAGTCTCGGTCGGCGACTGGGTTATCGGGTCGTGAGGCTTCTTTGCGCCACTTGGGTACGAACACTGTGATGTCCCTGTGCCCGCGCGCTCTGAACCAGTCCACGCAAATCTCGATACCGCGACACGAGAACACCTCCTTGTTACCATGGCTGGAAATAAACACGAAGATTAGTAATTTGTCTATGCGTAACATGAAATTAATAATGTTAAGGGTCGATATTTCAATGTCGATGTCGTTTGATATTACTTTATCTACGGAAAATTCCTAAACTATACTTCTAATCATCATCCTCATTCAGGTTTTTTCGGGATTGGGTAGTAGTATTTGCCGAGCCTACTAGCATCTATCTATACCATATTCAATTATTCATAATACCAGTACAATTCATGTAAACATATCAGATTTGGTTACTTTTAAGGGACAACTTCAAGTTCGTGACCTTTGAAATTGGTTACTATATAAAACGGTCCATTTGTTGCACTTTTGATTAGGTGACTAGTTGTCTTTTACAGATAAAAACTATGGAAATAGATGAAATGTTAAAAAAATCCTCATGTATCGTTTTATTGATTACGAGTATTAGCCCGAGAGCTATACGGTTTCATTGTATGAAAAAACAACAATATATCGGTATCAGCAAATTTTGTGCATCAAAAATTAGGTTAAGTAATTATACTAAGTATTCTTTAATAATACACCTACATTTATTAACGCGACGGTAGAAAATATTAAAAATAAATCTATAAAAAATCCGTAAAAATCTAGCGAAAACACTATAAGAATTATTTTCTTTATGATATACTACTTCTATTTATGTTCTTTGTAATATATGAAAATCAACTTATTTTTGTTACGGTAACTTAATAATACAATCAATTATTAATATCGTAAAACATAAAAATACATTACGCTAATGGCATAAAAGGTATCATTGCAGTTAGGGTTTTTATATGCCTTTATTATATTTCTTGACACTTTTTATACTGAATCAACCCAAAATACCTAAAGCTGTAATAACTTTTGGAATTAATGTGGCAGCCAAATGCACTCTGTAGACTATTCATGAAGGTCAAATTGACTACTACTACTACCTATTAGATATTTTTTTTCTCATTTCCCGTTGCACATATCGTTCGATTCTGGTCGTAAGTATTAAAATAGACATAAACATAGAAGTACTCATCATAAAAATACTGATACCCTGTTTGCTGCAAAAATTCACCAGTTTTCGGGCACATCATTTTTTTTCCAACTTCCGGTCTTGATATCCGGAAATTTTAAAAATATAGGTTCATAAAATCACATAATAGGACCGTATAACAAAAATTGGCCAGTTATTGAATTATTTCCAAAAAAACCGTATCTTTCTCGGGCTATATTACGACATTAACGATTAATACATGCGGTGCGGATATTGACTCTTAACCCGATATTATGATGCGTTCAAAGCATTAGGATAATTGTACTTCTAGCTTTTATGAACTTAAAGGTGTCCCTATAAAGTAATCAAATGTGATTTGGATTGTCCTGGTATACTGAATATGGTATAAGTTCGGGATAGCCAGCGGTTGAAGAGACTAGTGGTTTCTTACCTCATAGCAACATTGCTGCCGTCTATCACGATGTGCCGCAGCGGGCTGCGCTCCGTCGGCGGATCCGGCTCGGCCGGCGGGGACGGCGACAGCGGCCGCGGCGGCTGCTTCGACGCGAGCTTGATCAGCTCCGCGAGCAGCTCGTTGCGAGGCGGATCCGGCCCGAGTCGCTGGAGCGCTGTTCGCGCGAGTCGTTCGGAGTAGCCCAGCTTTACGGCGAACTCGATTTTAGACTGTGGAAATATATTACAGTTAATCTTTGCGCTCAATGCGGTATTTGACTACTTTTGACGGTGCCATTTGAACCAGTTTTTAGAGACGATACGAGTAGAATGTCTATATGGGACCAACTGCAATTAGAGCACAATAAAGGGCAAAAATTAGGGACAAATCTAGCTCAATGCTAGCGGCCTCTGAAAAGGCCCCTACAAATTGACAGTTGCGTATGACGTCACGCGCAAGTTATCGAACCAACTATTGAATGGGAAAATAATTATATTGCTGAAATCGTGAAATAGTGCATTTAGGTACTTTTTGTTATAAAATGTATTCTTTATTTTAACATAAGGATTATATTAGTACCAGTTTATTAGACTTATGCACAACAAAAATACGATTTTTTGAAGTTACCTACTAATCTATTTAAGATTTTGGTAAAATTTTGTGGCTTACAATTTTATTGTGATAATTGGATGGCTTTAGAGTGACCCCATGTTATAGATTTTATCATTTGTCAAATACCCAATTCGTCACCGCATGAGTAGGAGGTATAGCTAAAATGATCGTATTTATGTCAGACAAAAGCATTCCTGCTAGCAACTACCTAAGGTGAGGTGGGATAAGATGAACCCTGGGAAAAAACGAAGGATTAGTTTTACCCTTACCTTCACCTGAAAAATCCTGTTCATCTCACCGCAATGAAAAAACGGGAGGTATAGGTGAAAAACTTAAGTAAGTCACCTGTTGTATGTAGTTGTAGCGTGTTCGAATATACATTACATATTTAAAATGTGCAACACAAACAAAACAAACGCCTATTCGAACACGTCACAACCACATACAACAGGTGACTTACTTAAGTTTTTCACCTATAAGATTGTTTTATGGCGAAAATTAACGCTATCATATTGGTGTGGGTAACTACCGTTATCACGGTACTTGCTACGTTTTAAGATTGCAGTTGGCATACGCACCAATTTTTTATGAAAAAAGTGTAGGTACACACTATACAATTGTTGACTCGTCACATACGTATACGCAATGTCATCGACGCACATAACAGGTTATCGCATCCAGACCTGATAAGTTTGGAATCATGGCACCAGAAGTCTAATTATCGCCTTCGGATAACCTGATTCCGAATCCGGATCAGGGTTACGAATACGATTCGCAGAAACCCAACGATAAACTAAGGCACCCATCCCTGTCCCTTTATACACTTTAAAGTTTGGTCAAATTGACGAAATGGCGGCGTCAATTAATCAATTATCATCCGATTATTTTATACTACACATGTTTCATGATTTGATTATGATGTCAGCGAGTTACAAATGTAGTACCTAAACAGTATAGTTTTAAAAATTGGAAAGCCAAGGAGGACGATATTTAGGACATGCCCGCATGTTGGCAGTACGAGCTGGTATGATGAAATAAAACCATGCAATACTACGTGTTACAGCAAATTATACTACATATATGAATATGGAACTTAATTATTAGGTATGCAATTCAGTTTGCTGGTTGCAAATGTTGAGCTGAGCGCGTCTACCCGGAAATATAGGGAAACTCAGTTTTTCGGTGATTATACACCTGTCGACATGCAAAATGTGAGCGTGATCGTTTGAAGCGTCTAGGAGGAGTACGAACTCAAAAGAAATACATCTGTCGCCTAAGAATGATCAATAACATTCACAAGGGACTTCTTAGAAATAGTTTTATCTGCGTTAGTTTATTTGAAATGTTAATCCAGTGATATCAAATCAAGGAAGTTCATTGAACAGATAACATTCGCTGTGATACCTGTTGTGGATTAACGTGGCAAGAACAATAGTGAGGAAAAAATAGAGCTAAAATGTTTTCAATGCGCTTTAAAAGTTGAGCAACAAAAAATTACGTATTTGTAGTTAAAAATGGAATGTTTCATCGTTTCTATGAGTATGTATATAAAATAAATATTGTGTGAAATCTCCTCAAATACAGCTATATTTGAGTTTATTGCGATTCATTCAATTAAATAGTGTTTCTGCTATCGGAAGAAAGTCGATTACTATACGTTTATTAATTCAGCTGTTATTTTCCATCTGCTCATGATGTATTGGACTAGGTTTGGAGCGTCTGTACCAACCTCACTTATCTCAGCGGCAAGACCCTAATCACGATTTCTCAATTTGCAATCGGAATGCTTCTTGTATCGCTAATTTATTTATTGCTTCCTGTAGTGGGCGATCGAGATCGAGACCGGTAAATAACGCAATACCACTTCTAACTGGCAATTAAATCCTGTATCGCAAATCAACTACATATTCATTCAGTGAAGTTGTTTATTTCAAATGTACAACTAAAAACTCCTTGCCTTATTACGTAAATTAAAACTAGAATATCCCAGAAACGTGTGCCACATTCGTTGCAGAACTACGATGGTGCAGAAACATGCATACAAAAATCTTATTAAATTATTGTGTTAGATATATTATGAATGATAAATAAAATAAATATTGGAGGACAATCTTACACAAATCGACCTAGTCCCAAACTAAGCAAAGCTTGTACTATGGGTACTAGGCGAGGATATACATACTTATATAGATAAATACATACTTAAATACCTAGAGAACATCCAAGACCCAAGAACAAAATCCGTGCTAAATGCACAAATAATGCCCCGGCCAGGATTCGAACCCGGGACCTCTAGCTTCGGAGGCAGTGTCACTACCAACTAGGCTAAACAGGTCGTCAAAACCATCGTATGATGTACCAATAAAACCGTTCCCAGAGGCGAGACATGTCAAAGTTGTTCTCTCTTCATCTGCATTCATTCACAACAAATATACCTATAAATCTGTCTGGTTGGCATATGGTTGCATGATTGATTGAAATCACATTTCCCCTCATCTGTGACGACTGGTTTAGCTTAGTGGGTACTTGGGTAGTGACCTGCGGCTAGTCAGATTTGTGTATCAGTGACCAAAGGTTTGTGCCCACTAGACAGTAGCATACCATGACCTTAACCGTACCGACATATGTATGCACAAAAATACTATTTTTATGAATAACAATCAGCTAAAGCCCACTAGACAGTTCCGGCACCGGCGAACACCGTGCCATGTCCGGACCGTCCGACTATTCCCGGTCACGCTACGCGAATACTACTGACCAGTGCAGTGCGGGCGTACGAGTAGGATACTAGCATCGTACGGGTATAAAACGCTGTTGCTCCATTGCTTAGCAGTGTTTGGGGCGCTTCTCTTCGTGCCTGACACGGTCCTGTCATGGCATGATAAATAGCAGGGGGCAGACCTTAATATTGATTGATTCTCCTCACCTGGTTAGGCAGCGGGGGCGGCGGGCCGAGCGTGACATACTCCGCGAACTCTGCCGCGAGGGTGTCCGAAGGGGTGCGGGAGGCGGCGCGGTGCGCACTTTCATCCTCGCACTCAGAATCGTAGCTAGAGTCTTCGCCGCGCTCGCCCGCCCAGCCCAGGGATGACTCCACATATTTCTGGAACAGAAAAAACATTGTAAGCATAAATACAAGACGAAACCGGGTCTACAGAAACTGGACTTCCTAAGACTTCGTATTACAGCGAGCTCGACGCGACCGCTGCCCACCGGAATGCACGGTACGCCACACAGGACATCCCGCTTGCGTTGCAGTTGCAGCCTGTGTGGCGTCGCTAACCTGTTACCGTGCTTGGTGCTGTGTCAGCAAGCCATTGAGATCAAATCATTGTAACTCGCACGGTCGTGGGTTTGGAACAATTTGAGAGATTTAAATGGTGTAATCTCGTCAAAACGGATTGTCACGTCGACTACTTAATTGAACAGTTAATGTGTCCAATCGGTATGACAGCTTTGTCATGAGACTCATGAGTGTCATGACATGTTTATACTGTTAAATCTTGCAAAGAATCCCAGGCCGGCCGACGACCTATTTTATTATCATGACGGAAGGATATTTATTTCTGAACGGCTATACCTACTAAGACTAGTCAATTTCTGAACGGTTTTGAATATCATCACAATTTCAGCGATCGAACGTGAAACCAACTGCTCCTATTGCAACAAAAAAGATAAAAGAAAATTTTCTCCTCACCAACTGATATTACATATTGTCATTAAAGACAAGAGACAAAAAAGCTTGACTACCTAGCGTTGCTCTGAGAGGTCGTGTGGAAGGAAAATCTTACTAAAACTTCAAACAGGTCACAAAGTGTCTGATGACAGCAAAAAGTGCAACCTGCGTACGTATAGCCAGTACATAGCTAGGGGTTAGGGGGTAATTTTGGCTTCCTTCGAGACGAGAAAAAATGACTGGAACCTGAGAATTCTCGAGTTCCGAACGTAAAGTGCGGACTGAAGTCAATCGCGCCTTTTCACCTACGGCCCGGCCACGGCGGCCACGATACCGGCGATACCGCGCGGCGGCGGCGGCGACGAGCAGCGGCCATAGAAGCGGCATAGATTGGATCAAGACAAAGCGATCTGTCTGACCTTTTGAAAAGTCTTAGTTCTGATTCTGATACCATTTAATCAGTTAAATTTGATCATTAAAAATATCTCAATCGATATTGATATATATTACATTGCGCATGATACTGACTGTAAAATTAGATTATCAATCTAAAACTTGAATATTTAATTACTTTTTTTATGTCATTAAGGCTTTAATATTCATAGATGCCTATTTGTTAAGACATGAAAAGTCATGCTTCTGTTTCTAATTCATTTAGATAAAAAAAGATCTCAGTCAGTATTAATAAATGTAACATTGTGTTTTTTGATGATTATTGTTATTGTATCCTAGATGATAGTCACATAATTTAAATTTAACTAATTTAGTTTGTTTCTCGACTTAAGTCATGCATAGCTAGGGAGTAGTATGGCTATCTGTAACTGATTAGGAATTCGTAACGAATGATCTCAATGAAAAACACCAATTTAGTACTGATTAAAAGCTTGGAAATATGATTTCAGTATTAATAAGTTTTAATGTTTTTTTTTTATGTAAGATTATAACAATTTTGGTTTTTTTTTATTGTTTTTTGCTTGTAAAATTTGAATTTATGTTTCTTTAAAAGAAAAAAATCATTTATTTTACGTATTTCTAATCAGTGGTGCAATAAAACATACTTACCTGTATTTTTTTGTTCTTATTTACAAAAACTTTGCAGTAAAAAAAAAAGACTCGAGACAACTCGAGACTTTGGGCACGAGATTTCTCGAAACTTGAGAATCTAAATGGCTCGAGAAATGAGAAACCCTAATAGCTATAGTGCCTACGCGCACCATAAAGTCTGAATGAAACTGTCCTTCGGATAGATTGCAAGGCAAGGGCAGACAAACTCCGAAGACAAATCATACAATATCATAATTCGAATAAGCATTCAGGAAGCTTCTGTCAGTGACGTGAATTTTAAAATCAACAGCAGAAATGTTGCATACCTACTTGTGCATCTAATACCATTACTGTAATCCAGAAATTTTCCACTTTAATAAGGCACGCACAAAACCGCCGGCGTATTTTTACGCAAGTGCGAATGTTGTCAACGACTCTACAATTACTTTACGTAACTTTACCATTACCGCTGTCTTCTATGTAACGCTCGTGGAATAATTCACACGCAGCGGTTTCGATTTCACCGAAAACAAGCCTTGAGACAATGAGTTGGGGAAACCCTCAGCAAGAAGTTAATTGACATCATTATTGAAGTATAAAAGTCAATTACAATGAATGCATCGGCTATAATCTGTTCATGCGTATCAATCCTGGTGAACAAATAAACACTAACCCTCTTATTCATAAAACTTAACAAATCTCTGTTAACTAAAATGTGTTTTGTCCCTTTCTCATAAACATAAATGTCAAAGTGACAGACAGGAGGAAAGGACATACGAATTTTAGCGGCATTTTACTTAAATTAGGTTAGGTAATGAATAAGGGGGTAAGTAGTCCAAGATACCAAAAATCTTGCCATGTTTGACATACGGCTGTCAATGTTGGTTGATAAGAAAATACGATGAATATAATTTGGCAGTTCGCCAACGAAGAATGGAAAGAAGAATGTTGGGAATCAAGCTAGCACATAGATTTAAGCAAAGTGTTACAAAATGGAGTCGTATGAAAGAAAACAAATCGACAACAAATCACTGAATGTAACCTAAGAGTACCAGATCGCGAGGATATCAAAGAATAAAAGAATAAGATGGGCGGATCCTTTTTAACAAAAGTGTGGAGCACACTGGATGAGCAACGCCAGAGACAGAAAGTTTTGGAAAGAGATGAGGGAGGCCTACGCCAAAGCCAAAGAGGCGACTACTATAGATTTAAAATTATAATTATTTAGTTATTAGAATGTAATTAGTTAACTTGCAGTAATTTTATTTCGGCTTATGTCTAACGGATCATCAAATATAGTAAAACATAACGCCAAAAAACGATTTTTACTGCCGAAAATAGTAAAGGACCACCAAAATTAAAACACCATTTTCATGTGAAATTATAGCCAAAAGTATAACATATTACTATTAATCTAATTAAAGACAATGTCTCCAAACATATCATTGGTGACCCAAAAATAGGTAATGAGCGCCAAAATGTAAACTCCTTTTTTTTCCAAAATTATAACCCAAATTATGACATCTTGCTATCCTATTAAAACACATGACTCCAAACTAATCATTGTAAACCCAAAAATGTTAAATGACCACCAATATTTTAACCGAATTTTAATCTAATATGTCAAGCAAATATTTATTATCTCGTTATCTTAGTAAAGTAAATTACGCTATGTAAATCGTTATTTCTACCAAACACAGTACATAATTTTCTAAAGTTTGAGATTTAGGCGACTACTGTCTACAAGGAAAAATGACGAGGTATAAAAATGTCTAAAAACGCTTTATACATATAAATGACGATATGGAAAAATGACGAAGGTCAAGTCAATTGACAATTACAAGATCGAGGAATAAATAGTCAAAATAGAATTTGGTCGAAGTATTGAAATAACTCATTTCACTCTGCCTTAAAAATGACGGAGCCCCGCTCCGCGGCGCTCCTATTTCTGTGTAGTTTGCATCTGAAGATACCTAACGAACCTAACCTACCTAGACCTGGGGCTGCCTTACTTTATTTAGGTAGAAATATTGTATTAATTTGCTCGGTAAGATTTGGTGACCATTTACTAAATTTGGTCTTTGAATACAATTTAATGTGCAGTCGTTATTAAATAAAACAGCTAGTACTATTGTAATGGTAGAATTTTTTTTTGGTTTTCAGTATATTTTTTTGGTAACAGAGCTTAGCGTATCAAAGTATATTTTGGTGGTCATTATATTTAACCCCTTTTATTTTTTATTCCAAGATTAATCCGTACAATTTTGACGTTAAGCCTCAGATTCGGCCGTATTCGAGAAAATCCGGAATAAATGTAAATTCTAATAATGAATAACTGATTTTATTTACAGTTGCCCATACATACATTCCTTCATTATGACATTAATGACTTATTTTTTCCAATTTTCCAATTTTCGAATAATCCGAGATCCCAAAACGGCTTCGTGCATGTCTTCGTGTCGAAATATTTAATTCACAGAATGCCTAACTTTTTTTCTGAAAACACCGGATTGTTTTGAATAGAATAGAATATCAATTTATTTGCCAAACATCATGTACATTATGAAGGTGTTTTTACATACAATGGGTCTCAATAATGTTTGTAACCTTATAGTAGGCATGCAAATGTTTTATAATACTACTGTTTAGATTTATTGTTAAAAAATTCATTAAGTGAACATAATTATGGTATGGTGTTTAGAGATAAAGATTGTTTTTATGTTAACTTACCACGAAACTAAAACAATTTAACTTTCAGCCAGCCATTTCTGAGAAACAACATTGGGCATTTTGGGATTTAGTCATTTTGATATCAAGTATGTAGTTTTGAGATCTAGGAGTATTGGGTAAAATTACGCTATGTTGTAATAAAACCTAAGCTAAGTTTTTAGTGATGTTTATTCCTAGTCCTTATTCCAGTTGCTCAAATCTATCTGTTAAAAGTCTGTTCAAACACATCAGCTATGAAATGTGTGCAACTGAATTTAGGTAAGTATATTTAATTAACGTGGCTGTTGGGAGTGGAAAGATTCTTGAGTGGCGACCACATACTGGAAGGCGCGCGATGGGTAGGCTCCCCACAAGGTGGACTGATGACTTGGTGAAGGTCGTGGAAGTCTGCTGGATGCGGGTGGCGCAGGACCAATCATTGTGGCACTCTTTGTGGGAAGCTTAAGTCCAGCAGTGAACGTCCTTCGTTGATAGAGTGACATGATGAATTAAGCGTTATTATTAGAAGGTCAGAATAGGTGCGTCAACGTTAATCGAAGAATAGACTTGACCCACATACGGAACAAAAGCCACGGATGCAATTCAAAATATCATCCGATCAGCCATATTTGGTGTGATTATGTGTACGTAGGATAAGATAACGCAAATAACGCGCTTTTTTTTAGTTTTTACGTACCGCAATAGCGATCAATAAGCAAATTTTATTATAACCGGCGCTGCCGACAGGGTCATGGGGGCGACGAAGCGGATCTACAGATGATCATTGACCTTTTAGCGTGTGCGCAACGACAGACCAATACCAACCGGTCATTCATTATTTGACCATTTTTTCTATAACCTCAAAACAACCGCAAAATATTACTACAGGGTTATTCAAAATAGACCCCTTCACAAGTGGAGGCGTAGAAAACGAAAAGTTAGTCATAGCCTCGGCTACATCCGCGTCGAGCCCTAGTTGGCGGCGATATAAAGTTTAGATAGTAGGATTGGTTGGTACGCTTGGTATATACCCAATACCCAATCCATGCAAGTTCAATATCCATTGGAGTCTTTGAAGCATTAGGTTAGCCACCAGGATCTACAAATATTAACTCAAAATACATGAACAACACACTCACCGATATAAATTACTGTTCAAATACTTTTCTGCTGCATTTTTAGGGTACCGTAGTATACAAGGAACCCTTATAGTTTCGCTATGTCCGTCCGTCGGTCTGTCCGAGGCTTAGCTTACTAACCGTTACTACTAGAAAGCTGTAATTTGGTATTGGTATACATACCAATCACGCCAACAAAACGGAATGGTAAAAATTTGGAAAAACATTTTTAGGGTACTTCCGCTGCATATACAGTGGTGATACTGGTGATCCATTTTTTTCTTTCAAGACCCATCGTGTTGGGTATCGTTGTATAGCTTGTTCAAAAATAATATGAGTTTTATTTTAATTTTTACCATTTTTATGATTTAGCTATAGGTTTGCGTGATATTAGTTTTTAAGTGCTAATTTTTGTTGCGAGTCCAGTGTCTCTAGCATCTAAACGGTTGCTACTGGGAATTTGAAAAATTAATGGTAGTAGAACATTATAATGAATTTTACAGTACATATGGTGCTTGATTACCGCACGAGTGCGATAATCAGCAGATTACGTGCATATGTCGAAACTTTAAAGAGCCATATGTACTGTAAAACGTTGTACGATACACGTGCGAACAGGTAATTCGCAACTCGTGTCGATTTAAAACACTCCCTTCGGTCGTGTTTCAATTTATCACCACTCGTTGCGAATTTCCTGTTTTCTGCACTTGTATCGTAATGTACTATAAAAGGAAAACTATCACAGCTATGTAGACATTACTAGTTAACGAGTAATAGCCGATCTCAAGAAATGTATTTGGAAAAATCAAAGCTACGTACTATTTTCATCGATTACTTACATATGTTGTTAGTTATGCGAAATATATAGTAAAATTGATTCCATTGTCACTAACCTGATCAACAACAATAACATACCTATAAATAGATTACCCCTTTCTTAAAAATAACCTAAAGGGTCCGGATCCAGAATGCCCTTTCGGGATTTTTGTGGCTTAACCTTGTGACCTTTATCAATCATTACATAAATAACATATTTATAATATAGTATATAATATAGTACGAAAAGGTCTTTATAGGGCTTAGAAGTGGGGATCGGAGGCTACATCCGGCAAGCGGTACGGAAACGCCCCGCCTACCTGCTTGCAGCCGGATGCGACTTTCTAAAAGAATATAGTGCGCGCGGGCAGCGGCGAATGAGACCGATCCGTGTTTCACTCTGCCGCGAATTGATAGAAAATTACAGCTAGGCGTTGAAAAGCGCAGATGGGATTTTGAGGCGACGTACGTCCGGTTTAAGAAGTCGGATGTATGTACTACGTCGAAACAAAATCAGTTTCATACTTTATAAGCAACGACTTGAACTTTTTAAAGGATATGTCTTGTTTCTTTACTAAGGAAAAACATTATGCACACTTGCACAGACGTCACATTTTAATTTATTGATCAGAATAAGCAATTTATTAGCGCCTCCATTAAACATCATGATCATGAAGCTTATTAAATATAAATCAAAGAGCCTAAGCATTCGAGATTTACTAAAAACATTACTTTTGGTCGGAGACATAAATTTGATCATAATTTTATGTCACTAACTTTGTTCAAACATGTTGCGTCATCGGACGTCGGTCAGGTGATTTATTATATTAAATGAATAGTATGTGTCAATTGTCAACATGATGATATAGATTATCATGTGGAGTGGGCTCCAGTTTCGCAACTATACCTCGTATGATCATAAGTTTTGAGACGAATATTGTTTTAAATAAATCAATTAGAGAAAATATTCCTGTCAAGGTTATTATTTTCTTTGAATCACTGCACTGTAGCTGATAAAAGTAAATATAGTTTATTTAAATTGGCTTTCAATATTTTTGATTTAAGCCTTTAAATGCGGTGGTCTCTCTTATAGGTGCCGGCGCGAAACGAAAAACGCCTTTTTCACTGACAAGTTAATGTCTATGGTAGAAAGAAAGGTAACGCAGCGGAACTACAAATTGTACACCAAAATGTCGATAGATGTTCAAACTACTGCACAGAACGTACTGCAACCTTATCACCCTGCGAGGTTCACGATACGGTCGATTATTACGTACGAGGTAGCCTTTTCCTTCAATTTTTAATACTAGATGCTCAAACTATGCCTTAAAATTGTCCATTTACCAGATAGACAATTGGAATCACTTTTTAAAGTTTATTTGATACGTTTATTTGTCAAAATAATTGGTTTTTTGACAAAGTTTTGGAGAACACCGTGTAACAAAATTAAATTTCATACGAAAACTGCTGCTGCTGTATGTCTTTTATCAGTCAATAGAAGTAAAGTTGTCGCCAAAAGTTCTTTGCTTGAAATAAAAGTGAAAAATAAATAAAAAATGTGAGTATAGTATGCTCAAGTAATCGAACATATTTATACCTGTGAGTACTGAGCTGAATGAACAAAGCCAGAACATTAAAACTCGCAAGGATATCAAAATATTATGAATTGGAATCGTCATTCTTAGCTCTGTACATGCAAAGTAAAGTAACTAGGTACGAATTAATATAGCGACGGCTTACTTAAAAAAATAAACATTTTTTAACCGACTTCAATAGAAGGAAGGAGGTTCTCAGTTCGTCTGCATGTTCGCTTGTTTTTTTTTATGTACATATTTATGTTCCCCGATAACTCTTGACCACGTCCGTTGATTTTGATAATTCTTTTTTTGTTTCAAAGCAGGTACTCCGAAGTTGGTCCCATATAAATTTGGCGAAGGTCTGATGATGGGATCTAGGAGGAATCGAGGGAACTCCTCGAATTTGATACTCGTACGCACGCATATAACGATTTAGGGAAGTACAAAATTGGAGTCGGTTTTTTTTTGGCATAAATTATTTATTAAGAAAACTACTGCTTATATTACTCTCGCTCCCACAATTGAGACGAATACAATACACCTTGTAACCTGCAGAGCTCAATAAACAAATAGATCACCCCCACATATATACACTCGAAAGACCGGTCGAGTTCTCAAATAAAATCACAAACAGCAAATAACAGCTTTGTTAGGAGCACATTAGAAGCATTAATCAAAATGCATATATCAAAACAACTCCCAACACCTTGAAATTGAAAAACAAACCATTTGTCTTGATCTTGATATTCTTGATCAATCAAGACCGGCAATCACAAATTCTTGAACATTCCTAGCAATGATCAAAACAATGCCGTTCTCTGATTTCCTCATAGCATTTGCCAGCGCTAAAAAACCCGTGATTCTCCCGCATTAGTTTCGCGTCTCCTTATAAATAATCGTCGGAAACTCCTTTTGTCCCGAGTCAATTTGTATCGGAAACTTGTTTTTTGTACAGTAGGTACATATTAACCCTGCAAACCACGAAAATCGCTTAAAAGGACTTAACGAAATATTAAAGAATGATTGTTTGAAATCGGGTGAGTACTTAATGGATTACCATTCACATCCCACTTACAAAAACAAACTTTAACTCTTCAAAATATTTGACTAGATTTATAATCGCCCGAAAAGATATATTTTTGTATTTACTACTTTATTAATTGATGCCTTCGATCATTTCAAACCGCTCAACTGAATTATCGAAATGAAAAACTTAACTAGAACATCTGGATTAGTCATGTATTTTTTTAAATGCATTTTTGAAACTATTGTATATACATATTTAGTAATTTTAGATGTAAGATCAAGTTTTCATGAGTTACCTAGATACGGATTTACAGTACCCTAAAAAATGTTTTTATTCTATTCTATAGGACAATTCGCAGTGTCTGCTAGTTGCTTTGATTGAATTAATTACAGTTCAGAATTAGGTTTGGTTATGATTAATGATTTGAAGTTGTATAAACTGTTGCTTTAGTATTCTCTCATTACACATTTATGTAAACAGCATTGTAGCAATTGTTGCAGACAATGTCGATGGGTGTCCTTTAAATAATGATACTAACTAGTCGATGAATATTAATGCTTTTGTTAAGATAAAGCATGAAGTCTTCTCAACCAGTTTAGCAATGGAGGTCGGCCGAATTGTTTAAACAATTAGTATATACTACGAAATAAATAACGAAATATCTATAGCGTTATAAACTGTCTTGTATCTGCTATTCAATAAACGCAAGCAAAACGTTCGAAGGTTTTGGATTTCTGTTATTCACAAAGGTATGCTGTTTTATAGCAATCTGTCGTTATCTTATCAGTCTCTCAGCAGTCTGGACTGGTCTCAATTATGTGCATTGTACATTGGTACACAAGTTCGTGGCGGTATGGTGTAAATCATCGATAAGAATATGTTGAAGGCAGTGACGCCAGTGACATAGCTCAATGCATGTAGTATTTTAAAAAATCTAGTAGACTTGTTTTTGTGCTGTTCGTATCTAATTATAGTAATTATGAAGCACAACAAGGCTACGGCTTGTATCGTAAACTACAAATTTGAAACGAATTGCGCGTTAATGGTAGAATTTATGTGACGTGTTCTGATAGCAATGACGTCAGTATAATTAGTACAACTGTTATTAAGGACATTAATGTTTATACGCAGACCGCGCTTTCAATTTGTTTACATTAGATAAAGAAAATTGACGCAAATGTTTAATAATTCAAGATTTTTGCAATAGATAGATCGTTATTAACAGATGTGAATATGACGTTAATATCGTACACAACATCCGTAAACATTCACCTAGTTTTCACGGCCACTGATACAACAGCTGATATGGGCATCTAATCTCTAGCAATAAGCGTTAACATAAGTGATAGTTTTACTGTTTTCCCCAGCCGGCAACCGGCCGCCCTATAAATCTGTGTCTGCGATCGTCCAGTTTCTATATTGCATTAAAATTAATAGGCTGAGCGTAAACAAGTTCGGTCCGTCCACTGATTACGCTACCAGTTCCGTTTGTAGAGGAGAAATTCTATCACGCGGTTGACCAGAGATAAGAGTGGCCAATGGGGTGGTTGCGATTGGCCGGCGCCGGCGCACGCCACCTCGTGCGATGTGGCGTCACGCCGGCGGCTACCAACAGGATGCCCTCGCGACACACTTATACAATGTAAACACAAACATCCACCCTCGCCACACAGACGGCTGATAACCCAAAGTGCCAGAGCGTCCGAAATTATATGCTAATTGGGAGCTCGATCGTGATTCTTATACGAACGAGGCAGTGTGTAATCTAATCGCAAGAACAGTGTAAAGAACGTTAACATTTAGATAATAATCAATAAAATAATAGAGATATTCACGGGGAAAATAAAAGTCTGGAAGCCTATCGTACCCAAAGGGTTACAGCTTCTGGATAATATTATGGGTGCTGTGTGTATTATGTGTGGTCTTGAAGTAGTATGAGCTTCATGAAAATGGAAAGGTACGAGTAATATCCACCACCACCACCACCATATCAGCCCTAGGACGTCCACTGCTGGACATAGGCCTCCCCCAATTCCATGGGGGGTAAATGCCATAATCGCCACGCTTAGCACGAGTAATATGTAGATATAAACTGATAAGTTATTCATTCTAAAGGAAATGGTAAGTCACCCCCGCAATAACTTCCTTGCGATGATAAAACCAGTATTTTGTTTTGCAACTAGGACATCGCGTTTCTTGGAAGTTTTTGTTAATGTTTGCGTGCGACCACGTTGAGCCTAGCAAACTTACAGCTGACTGCACTCGCTACGGTAAACTGTAACGCCCGCGTTGGCGTTCTATTCACGTGGTTAAACATTTGACGGATATTTGGAAATTGCAGAACAATGTATAAGAAAATATGTCACTGAGGCCACTCGTTCGGGCGCCAATCTCGACATAAAGACTATTTTTAAAGATCATGCCTATTGCTGGATTATCACCTTGAATTATCTTCAATATAAAAACAGTTCAAAATAATTAATACACAGCCTTAAACAGTCAAAGTATCATATAGTATTCGTGATATAATTATGTTATTCGATCTTTGTCAAAAGCACCTGTATGCACATAAAGCCAATAAATGGGCTTCAGTAGATTTCGTGCACGTCTACATTACAGTTACGTATCCGTCTTGACCGGTTTTTATCATATTTGTCAACGAACCGCAAGTGGGCCTCAGTTCAGCCGCACGCTGTCTACCTATTGATATTCGTTACATCACGGCATAATCATACCGGATACACTTGATACGTTCCAACCAACATTAGAAGGTTGCCAAGCCACGGTTTTTATGTTTCTCTATTTTTAGATTTGGTGGATTACACTCATTATCGGGATTTCTGATTGTCATCTAATCGCTCTGAGGTTAGCTAAATCAACTTAGAACAATTATGAGATCCGTGTTTTCTAATTGGAATATGATGATAATAATGTAAAATATCGTGCAAGGTAAAGGATGAGCAATGAGAAATCTCCTTGGACTTTAAAGACGTTACTAGGCAACATGACTAATTTACTGATATGCGAATAAAGACTGATCTTAAGAAACTCAACATTGCGGAGATAAAAGACGAGACATCTTAATAGTTTTTACTATAAAAGGAGAGATCGTAACATCGTGCTAATGTAAGAACAGTGGTATTTGATTGCAGATTGCAGTTTTTTCCAGTATATAAAATTTCTGCTGCCAAGCTAAACTAACAAATGGTCTTAGATATCTTGCAGGTACAATCTTTTATTCCCTTCAGACCTTCTGTAATGAGGAACAGTATTGTGGTAACAGCGTCATCAATAACAAACAAGAGTAAACGAACCAGCAATCTCAAATTGATGCCGATCATTGATAGTAAATAAGCGATCGGATCCCGCGGATAACGAGCGATTATAAATCACCGGTGCTCTCGAAGTGAAAGTCACCGTGATACCACTACCGGGCCTGCGACACTTCACACGACTGATGAACACATTAAATGTTAATTAACGCTACTTTCTCACTACAAAAACATTAAAAAGACAACAAAAACACGGCGCCGGCGACAGACCATCACATACGATTTTGACTTCATACGTAATGACACGCTAATCTAATTGGAATAAAGATCCGAATAATTCAATCCTTCTCAGTGACACGCACGCACAAAACTCTTAAGATTACCAGATCCTCAGGCACAAGCAATCCCAATGGATCAAAACAAGCACTGTCTTCGCTGTCATAACCATATGACGTTAATTTCACAACAGCCGGCTACTTCCGGGAACGTAATGTCGGTCGATCGTGAATGAACATCATTATTTCCGGCAGTGGCGGTGACCATCGCTGACAACGGGTCGCATTGGTTATCAGGTAGGGGTTGGTAATTCACGCTCACCTGGGCGTCAGTCGCGTACATAATAAATGTGTGTAGTCGCGAACGAGTACGGCATGTCCGCAAGCGGTTCGTATCGCGGCGAGACTGCGCGTACGCAGCGCACCGCGCGCAGCGAGTGATCGGTGAAGGGGAAGCGGGGCAGCGAGATCCGGGTTGCGAGTCGCGCGTAGGGATACCATTTATTTCTTTACAAACAGACATTTCGCCAAAGATGTCCGGGTGCCCATTGTTTGCTCGACACACTTGAAATCGTCAATGATGTTTAATGCATGAACATTGAATGAATTAATGTTAAAGCACAAGATCTTTAGAGATTTTCAGACACGAGAAAAAGAGGTATTTACTGTTTTAGCAAATGACACGTATGGAGCAAGAAAAAAAAATGCCGTTTACGTCATTACTAACTAATATTCATTATATTATTATTTATATATATTTTTACAATGGTTCTATACAATTATTTATGTACTTCAAAACAATAGCCTCTCAATTCTTGAAACATGTTGATCAAATCAATCAACATGTTTCAAGAATTGAGAGACTACAGATTTTTTCGGCCGCATTCAATAGACTGTCTCAGAATAGAGTTTTAAATTGTATTAGTGGTAATAGTGGCATTACGGTTCTAAACACTTCAGACTGTACATCGAAATGAAATCAGAGTATGAAGAACTCAAGATGTCTTATTACCTATATATTATATCGCACGATAATTTAACAACCAAAATACTAATTGCATAAGATATGCACTATACTTCTGTTAAACATTTACGACTCTAGTAAGGTTTGTAAAAAAGGGCAAAACTGACATTTTCTGTTAAAAAAATCTTATTATAATCTCCGTCTTAAATAAAATTGAAAGTGCTAATAATTGGCAGTATGACATCACGAATGAAACGATTCCAAACATAAAAAATAAAATAAAAATACGTTTTATGTCTAGGCCAATATTTACGTGTTTCTGTTGACCCTATCCGCTCGCCCACTGCAGGGCAGCTATTCACATCATTTACCCGCCACCACGTCACACGCGTCTAGCATATGTCTGACCTCTCTCTACGCATAGTTGTTACTAATGTGTCAGTCAAGTTATACTGGGGACCAGCCAGACTTTTTTTGTGGGTCCCCGACTCAGGCGCAGCATATGACACCCTCTGATACATCCGGAAACGTTTCATGTTTACAAAGTCACATCCGGTATCATCCTAATTAAGCCCTATGTCACCGGTGAGAATGGAGTCTAATTTGAAGAGGTGATTAGAAGGTAATTAGTGCGAGGTGTTCTTCTATTTTGAATTGGGTTTCGTCAATAATTGACCGCGGATTGAATGTTTTGTAAAGATATTTTTTATAGGTAGGTACTACGACGGTGGCTAGTAACCATACGGTCTACCTGACGGTACGCAAACACCGTAGCCTATGGTACAATTGGTACATAACATCAAAGTACAAATGAGAACGTATCACTATGAGGTATGTTTTCCAGCTATCCTTTGAGGATATGTGTGGAGAGTAGGAGAATAAGATAGAAAAACTTACACCATGTGCAACTACGTTTCAATAGTTCAACTCAAATTGCTCTGTATATATCTCCTAACGTTGATTGATGGAACATTTTTCAACAAGATAAGCAAGACGTCATGAATCATTGCTCTTTATATTCAAATTAGGTAACTGATCAAGAATCAAGATGGTATGTATATTTCGTGAATAAAATATGAGATAAACTGTATTTTGACTGTTTGTGAATAAAATGATAAAATTTAGTTCAAATAGTGTTTTTAACTATGTCGTCAACTTTTAATGTGTACCTGCAAATCCTGTAATATCACATTTTCTGAACACTCCCTCATTATTCACTGAAAAATAATTTTCATGTGCTTTGCCTCCCAAAAGGGGTAGTTTAAATTATGTCTGTATGTTTAAATGTATAAATCTTTCAAATTTGTAAATGTCAAACAAAATCGAATAAGAGCATTAAATGACTTGCTTTCTGCAACTTTAAATATTTCTTAAAATTAATATATAATTGATCTTCTATTTCTGTACTTAGTCTTGATGTCCTTTTAAAACGAAATGTTTGGTTGTCTTTAATTTAGTACTTCCAATTTTACTTGATCGTTTAAGGCTTAAACGATCGAAATCACTTTAACTCGATCACTTAAACTTTAAGCTGTAATTATTCGTAAATACATTAAGCAATTTACTGTTTAATTTTTATTTCTGTTATTATATTATGTTATAAATATAATCCTGAACCTGTTTTTGTGTTTAGTCTATCTTAGCCAGTCCAGTGTCTCATAACTTGTTTGACCTGTCCCTGTACATTAACAATAGTTACATTTTACATACCTACTCATAGAGGTGTCTAAGGGTGAGTAGCACCAAGGTACGATTACAGACTAATCATCGCTAAATATGGTGCTGGCTGGACAATACATACCGCATTAAATCTGCGATTGCTGACAACGCCAGAACATATGACAAAATTGGAGTTGCTTCCTCCTGTTCCTGAGTATCGTCATCATAACTCATCTTAGGATCACGTTTTGGGTGGTACTTGCACCTTCAATAAGATCTTACGATGGCGTATTAACCGGACGGTGGATCGTATTAACCGTGAAAAAAGGTATGAAAACATTGAAAACATGCCTCATCTTGCAGGGACCAGCGTAATATGCGAGAAATCGTATTAAACGTGATCGTACTAAGCGGGTTCTAATGTAGTATTTTATGCAACAGTTACATAATAAGGGTTCTTAAAATTCGAGAGTAACAAAACGAGCGTTACGAGCGTCGCTTGTTTTGTTAATAAAGAATCAAGAAATTTAAAACCTAATTATGTAACATTGCATTCAAAATATTTTTTCTATGACAGCAAAATAATATGATTTAGAATAAAAATCTACGTTGGCAGAATACGGGCAGTGTCGTGTGCCTCTTCGCTTTATTTGACAAAAAATGTAAATTCCCCTAATTCAAGCCTCTGTGGCACTTAGTTACCTAGGCCAAACAATTTCCGTCAGAAAAAAAAAACAAAAAGATATGGTTTGTATATCCTGACATACATTGCCAAATAAAGTGTTAAAAATAAAATAAAAGTTGTAAAATAATGTATGGAAATCCATTCTGATTCTCCCACCTCCTTCCTATCTTATCAGGTACAGTATTTTTTTTCCTACTTGAGCCATGATGTAAACAAATATGGCGTATCCATTAAGATTTAATTTCATAGGGTTGGGAATCATTGAGTGAATGTGTGAATTTATTTAGTAAATGGATGAAATGAGTGAAACATTAGGCTGGTTTGTGAAATATGATTGAGGTAATGAATATCATAGACTAAGAATTGCATGTGATTGTGTGAATACTTAAGGTGCCATGTATAAAGATGTTGTATCATGGCAGTAGCCAGGAACCTCTAGGTCCACCGGGATCCTAGGAATTGGCAGTTCCCATCCCTACAATTAAATGCCATACTTGACGTTTGGTTTTGATAATCTGTGACCGCGATTTTCGTGAAAATTACAATTTTGGCAAAAAAATGTAGATGTGAAGATAATTTGAAGCAGTTTTTAGTGAAAAAGAATGTGTTTGTGTTTAAATAATGTATATTGTTTTGTTGTTGTAATGTTGTTTCGTCGTTTAGTACCCATAGTACAAGCTTTGCTTAGTTTGGGACTAGTCGATTTGTGTAAGATTGTCCCCCAATATTATTATTTATTATTATTATTACTTATTGTGGTAACTTAAATTGAGTGGTTCTTTCGGAATGTTGTGATTTGTGATCAAGTAATGTCTGTTTACATCATGGCTCAAGTAAGAAAATATAGACTTACTTGCATTTCTATAAAAAGTTTATTGTTTTCATACTGCTGTCAGTCATTTAATTGACAGATTAAAATGGCTGGGTGGAAAAGTGAATGACTATATTGCGACTAGACTTTTTGTCATAATTGAAATCAAATAAAATCAGAATTTGAAATTAGTCTGGAGGTAATTTAAAAACAGAATGTCATATTATTGGATTGCGACTAAATCAGTAAGACACTGTCATTTTCTATTATTTATTATTTATTTAATCTTTATTGCACTAAAGATACCTTATTGTACAAAAGGCGGACTTAATGCCATATGGCATTCTCTACCAGTCAACCTTAAGGCAAAGCAGAAAAATTGTAGGCGTTATTTATTTATCATTTATCATGAAATTTGTACCTTACACATTTACATTTGATTTTACCTGAAAATGAATGTAATTTCAGAGGTAACGGACTGTAAGTAGGTTAAATATTATCATTGTTATACTTAAGAATATTTTGCAAGAAAACGACTGGATGTTCAGTTTGTTTTGGCACATCTTCTTGGCAGAAGCGGTCTTCTTTTTCAGAAACCATATTAGATTGACTTGTAAAGGTGCCATTACTGCCTACTGGCAGAAGGCATACAACAATGAAATATAAATAATTAAATGTGTTAAGAAATTATTAAATTTGTACTAGAATTATTGCTTAATTGTGAATTTAGTTATAAGTATAACATTGTGACACCCTTGCAAGGTACATGTTTGGTACATAAACTTAGTGTAACACCATGTAATCTTCACAACATGTATGCAATAAATGAATAGAATAGAATTGAATAAAGTTCTTTTATTTCCTGTCTCACAAGTAATGTGCAAACTAATGCTAGCTATCTGAAGATTGTTAATCTAATCCAATTAGAGTAATCATTGCTTGTCAGCAAAATGTAATAAACAATAAAAAAATTGCTTCTTTAAATGTCCTATTTGAAATAATGTTTTCGTAACAAAAAGTCATCACCACTGAGGTTTAATTATAAAACACCAGTCAGTACCATATGTTGTACCCGATTCAATTAATGTATACATGGCTATCACATTAATTTTAACTTTTAATGTTGAAGAATCTAAATTGTGACTTGTCAAGTGACAGATAAAAATGTATGAACATTATTAAACACTATATAAACGGCTACTAATTTATATTATACAACACAGTAGCAGTATAGAGCTGTAGCGTTGTATATACTACTCATTAGTCACTTCAAAATTGTTATCTATTAAAAAATGATGGCTCAATCCCAATTTCAAATAAAATCTCTAATTGTTTAAAACAGAGCAGCTCTCGTCTTGCATGACATAAACTAATGAAACATTCTCATGTGGGGGCTTGACGTAGAAAAAAACATACCAATTGTAGTTTCACTTACTTGAATTCGACCGACGATTTCTCGTGGATTAAAGTTTCCATCCGCCGGGCTCAAGTTGAATAATACATGGAAGTACACATATTCAGGTTTCTCTTTGGCAACGGCCGATTTATTCTCCGATAAAGTGACATAGTAAAAAGTTTCTACTAAATTTAGGTACTTGCTATAAAACTCGGTTATACACGAACGCGGCACTGATATCAATAGATCGGTATCATTAGACATTTTGGATAGTTAACTACAGTATCGTAAATGAAATCACATGGTTATTTCACAATAAAATTGCATAATTGGAATCAAAACACAATTTCGTCATTTCAGCTTGCCTGCCTGCCATTCCATTTCTTTAATCTTTTCTTTCGTCGATTGGTTGACGTTTGTTAATAGTGTTGCCATGGAAATTATTACCGTTGTATTTGCCTATAGTTTTTTCGAGTTGTAATTTGTTTTTGTTCTTATAGGGAACTTATACACGGTGAATATTACTTTCAGCTCGAAGTACGATTTTTTGTAAGGAGATGCTAGTTTATCTTTTTTTTTCTTATGACATAGGAGGCAAACGAGCAGACGAATCGCCTGATGGTAAGCGATTAGCGCCGCCCATGGACACTCGCAACACCAGAGGGGTTGTAAGTGCGTTGCCGGCCTTTAAGATGGGAGTACGCTCTTTTCTTGAAGGTTTGAAGGTCGAATCGGTCCGGAAATACCGCAGGCGACAGTTCATTCCACAGTTTAGCTGTGCGAGGCAAGAAATTTCTGGAGAAACGCACAGTTGAGGACTGCCAACCATCTAAGTGGTGAGGATGGAAATTTTGTCGCAATGGGCGATAGCGGAAGGAAGCGGCAGGGATTAATCCGAAAAGCACTCCCCGTAATACATGCGGTAGAAAATGCAGAGCGAGGCTACATTTCTACGCAGCGCCAAGGAGTCAAGCCGTTCCGAAACCCGCTGGCAGCCGACAATTCGAGTCGCTCTCCGTTGGATGTGGTCCAGAGGGAGAAGCTGGTACTGTGGTGCCCCTGCCCAAAGATTAGAACAGTATTCCATATGTGGGCGGACCTGTGCCTTATAAAGCTGTAGGCGATGGGCCGGCGTGAAATACTGTCTCGGTCTGTTTAGCACACCGAGCTTTTTCGAGGCTAATCTGGCCTTACCCTCTAAATGACCGCGGAATTGGACTTGACTCGAGATGTCGACGCCAAGGATCTCGATATTGGCTGTGACAGTTAGGGGAGTGTTCTCAAAACGAGGTGATGCGACAAACGCAAGCTTTTTCGCAGTAAACGCGCAAACCTGCGTCTCTGTAGGGTTAAAGCGGACCAGATTAAGTCGACCCCATTCTGAGACTTCATCAAGGGAAGTCTCAATCTGAGACACAAGTTTGTTTCGGCTCTCAGTGACGTTTTCCCGAGAAATATTGGCGCGGCCGGTGTAAGAGGCATCACACGTACTATCATCCGCATAACAGTGAATGCCGCTGATTTGCAGCATGTCATTGATATGCAGAAGGAATAGCGTGGGTGATAGCACACATCCTTGAGGGACACCAGCATTCACAGACATGGCGTCAGAGCATACACCGTCAACTACGACCTTTATGCTTCTGTCTGCTAGAAAGCTGCTGACCCATTCACATAATTTCTCGGGAAGCCCATAGGATGGAAGCTTCGAGAGAAGTGCTTTGTGCCAAACGCGATCAAAGGCCTTCGCTACATCCAAACTAACAGCCAATGCTTCACCCTTTGTCTCGATCGCCTGTGCCCAACGATGTGTCAGGTAAACCAGTAGATCACCAGCCGAGCGGCCCCTACGGAAACCGTATTGTCGGTCACTAAGTAACTGGTGGTCATCTAGGTACCGAAGGAGCTGGCAGTTGATAATGGACTCCATTATCTTCGAGAAAAGGGAGGTTTTAGCTATTGGCCTGTAGTTGGACGGATTTGAGCGATCGCCTTTTTTAGGGATGGGGTGCACCAAAGCTGACTTCCATGAGGTCTATGTTTAGAAAGGAGAACGGAAAACTTCGACTATTAGCACGTTGTCTGCACACACGTGAGGGAAGTTAGGAGCATTATAAAGATGTGCAGCTGACAAATCTCTTACTCTTCAGCTGCAGAATAATCCTAAAGCTGGTAGAGAGGCCTCAAATATGGACTTCACGGCGATAAACCCTCATAGTAGACTTCATAAAACTTGTAACTCGTAAATTGTTTATTCTGCCCCGGCTCTAGGTAATGAAAATTGTCTAATGATATTTGCGGTCTGTTTAGAGAAGTGTGGTAAAAAATGTCATGTCCAACACCATGGGACTCTTCAAGAAGACTTACGAATCCGACGAGTACCACCACCCTGATCGAAAGATTTTCATGTGGAAATACATACAAGTATGTAATTCTTCTTCCTGGATGTGACGATTTAGTGTTCACTGAGGTCCAAGAGGGTGTGGAGTCCGGGTGCCTGAGATAATGCCTGAGGTTGTTGGTAATGAAACGAGACGTCGATTACTCGAGTTTATTCCTCGGTACACGGCACTCGAATACTAACTCCAGCAACAGAAGTAGAAAAGGATATAAGTATTTAATTAAGAGTTCTAATATACAAGTTCATACGAAATACGTTCAAAAGCAACAGACATTCTCTTGACGTGTGTAAATCTTGACAGGCGGTCTAGGCGCTAGGCGTGCGCGGGTGCGCACGCAACCTGTGCCCGCCACATGGCTCCCCTCCTGAGACCGTCACTACGGGCGAGAATAATCAGGGAATCTCACTGTTCGTCCTGAACGCGTTGTGATGATTTTTCTCCCTTCAAGCTCCGACTTGTCTTGGACGATGGGCTCCCCGGCACGGGTTCTATTATCTAATATATAAGCTGGCTTAAGGCGATCGATCGACACAGTAACAGGTTTGCCTTTTACCAACAGTTTGAAGACTTTTTCTGTTCTCTCGATTACCGAGTGAGGGCCGGTGTAAGCTGGCTGTAGGGCACCGCGCAGAGCGTCTTCTCTCAGAAACACGTGACTGGCGGTGGCCAGGTCTTTAAACACAAATATTGATGGTTTGCAATGACGAGAAGCCGGCTTTGGCTGGATTTTCTCGGTCAGAAATCGAAGACGAGCGATATAGTCCGTCATATCGGTTGTACCAGGAGTGCATGATTGAAGGAATTCCCCAGGTAGCCGTAGCGTTTCCCCATATAATACCTCTGCCGATGAAGTTTGAAGATCCTCCTTAAACGCGCTTCTTATTCCCAACAAAACAAGGGGGAGCGATTCGGACCAGTTTTCTGATGAGTGACATGTGATGGCGGCTTTGAGCTGCCTGTGAAAGCGTTCTACGAGGCCGTTGCAGATTGGGTGGTACGCTGTAGTTCTTTTATGCACAAAACCGGATAGTTTAGAGAGGTGTTGAAATAAGGCAGATTCAAATTGTCGTCCACGGTCCGTGACGATAGTTGATGGGCATCCAAACCTTGCTATCCAACCAGATAATAATGCCTTAGCGACTGTTTCAGCTGTCGCATCAACGATTGGAATCACTTCTGGCCATCTGGAAAACCGATCAACGGCGGTGAGGCAGTAACGATATCCATTAGATGGCGGCAACGGCCCGATGAGGTCGATATGTATGTGGACGAATTTTGCGCGTGGCAGCGTGAAGTTACTTAGAGGTGCATTTACGTGTCTCGTTACTTTAACGCGTTGACAAGCAAGACAAGCACGTGCCCAGGCTCTGCAATCCTTACGGATTCCTGGCCATACAAAACGTGCTGCAATCAACTTTGCTGACGTATTTGCCCCGGGATGACTCAACATGTGTAGGCTGTCGAATACATGTTTTCGCATTGACGGAGAGACGTATGGTCTGGGTGTATGCGTGCTTATATCACAGTACAACTCAACGTTGGCATCAAGAAGCTTTACTTTGGCGAGACGCAGTGACGTTTTATTTTCTAAGAGTTGCTTTAACTCGGAGTCTTTGTGTTGATTCTCTGCTATTTGCGCAAAGTTGACGGAGGAGTGAATTTCTTCAATACGTGATAGCGTGTCCGCCACGACGTTGTCTTTCCCGGCGATATGGCGTATGTCGGTGGAAAACTGAGACACGTAGTCTAAATGCCTGAATTGTCGGGGAGAGCATTTTTCTTTTCTCGTGTCAAATGCGAAGCATAGTGGTTTATGGTCCGTGTATATAGTAAAATCTCTGGCTTCAACCATATGCCGGAAGTATTTTACTGCTTCGTATACAGCTAGAAGTTCTCTATCGTATGGCGAATACTTTTGTTGAGCCGGACTAAGTTTCCTGGAGAAGAAAGCTAAAGGTTGCCAGGATCCACGTTGCCACTGCTGCAGGACTGCGCCAATGGCGGTATCAGATGCATCGCAAACTAATCCCAGCCTTGCCTGACATACAGGGTGAGCTAACATCGTGGCGTTACAGAGCCCTTCTTTGCATTTGTCAAACGCCTCTAATGTGTCATCCGATAACTGAACAGGGTGTGAGTTCTTGACGGTGCCAGCTAACAGCGCGTTTAACGGAGCTTGGACACGCGCGGCATTAGGGATGAATCGTCTATAAAAGTTAAGCATCCCTAGAAACCTTCTAAGCTCCCTTATTGTCTTTGGAGGTGGGAAATTCTTAATTGCTTCAACTTTAGTGTCCAATGGTTTAGTTCCGTCGCTTGATATGGAGTATCCGAGAAAGTTAATTTGTGGTACTCCGAATATGCACTTCGACACATTGATAACCATGCCGTATTGTTTTAGCCTGTTGAAAACCAAACGTAGGTGTATCTCATGCTCCTCGTTGTTTTTTGAGAAGATCAGAAAATCATCTAAGTAAGTGTAACAGAAGTCAAGGCCTCTTGTTATTTCGTCAACAAAGCGTTGGAACGTCTGGCCAGCGTTACGTAAACCAAATGTCATAAAAGGGAATTCAAATAATCCGAAAGGGGTCGTTATGGCAGTTTTCGGGATGTCCTCTTCGTTGACAGGGATTTGGTTGTACGCCTTTACTAGATCTAACTTAGAAAAAATGCTGCAGCCTGAAATGCTCTGTGCGAAGTCATGAATGTGGCGTATTGGGTAGCTATCAGGTATTGTCCGAGAATTGAGCATCCTGTAGTCCCCACAAGGACGCCAACCGTTGTCTTTCTTTGGTGCCAAGTGCAATGGTGACGCCCAAGGGCTTTTAGATGGTCTAGCTGTTCCATCTTTTAGCATAGCTTCAAACTCTCTTTTGGCTATTATTAATTTATCTGGAGCTAAACGTCGTGGAGACGATGATACGGGAGGCCCAGAGATTGTTTTTATATAATGTACGGTGTTATGTTTTGTTTCAGAACGGTACGGTGCGCGGGATCTCTCCATATTCGTAGTTAAATCTCGCATTTGTTTTCTCAGCTCAGCAATTTCGTTCTTAAGTTCATCTAAAGAGGAGCCAGGCAGGGTTGATGACGTAGAAGCAACTTGCGGTGTTGTAGGAGCAATGTCTTGAACCTTGTCTGCCAGATCCGCTAGTAAGTCGAGAGAGGCGTCTGGTTGCACGGCGATAACAGTTTGAATGTTGTTTGGGAGACGCGTTCTCCAGATTGAAAGTAATAAATCTTCCGAGAGTGTAGGTCCGCCTAAGCCCCTTAAGTGTCTAAGAAATTGAGACGGCTTGCGGTCTCCTAATTCCTCGTGCATAAGCAGTTGTTGAATTTTCTTGTCTTTGGAATCTGTGAGTCGCTTGATGAGTTCGGCCTTGAGTTTATTATATTTATTATTGGTTGGCGGCGAAATAATTAAATCTTTGACCTCTTTGCAGTACTGTTGGTCCAAGTGGCTGATAACATAATTGAATTTGGTTTCGTCTGCCGTAATATTAGAGAGTGTAAATTGGCCTTCAATTTGGGCAAACCATATTTCGGGCTCTTCGGGCCAAAATGGTGGAATTCGGACACCGACACGGTGTATCTCCGGAGCGGAAGTAGTAGGAATTGGCTCACCGGGCGTAGCGTAGGGTGTCGCGCTAGAACTCTCTTTCGGCGTGTTGTCTGTCATTTTACTAGACGTTCTGATTATATCTTTTTTCCACGTGTTCACGTCGGGGTCACCAGTGTGGAGTCCGGGTGCCTGAGATAATGCCTGAGGTTGTTGGTAATGAAACGAGACGTCGATTACTCGAGTTTATTCCTCGGTACACGGCACTCGAATACTAACTCCAGCAACAGAAGTAGAAAAGGATATAAGTATTTAATTAAGAGTTCTAATATACAAGTTCATACGAAATACGTTCAAAAGCAACAGACATTCTCTTGACGTGTGTAAATCTTGACAGGCGGTCTAGGCGCTAGGCGTGCGCGGGTGCGCACGCAACCTGTGCCCGCCACAAGGGTACCAGGAAACTATATCAATATTATCCGCGAGGTGCCATAATTCCGAGTGAAGACTCCATGTACATGTAAATGCCATCTATCTGGTTATGCGGACGGAAGAAGTCGGGTGCAACGTATGCGTGGAAGGAGATGCTTAAGAGCGGAAGACCGAATGACCAAGACCGAATTCATAGCAGCTAACACTACAGGCCACAAGTCCACAAGCATAGGAGAAGGTGTGATATCTTCTTCGGTTATACCAAAACTTAGTGATCTTTTCTGTCGCTGATCTTATTGCTGCTTTCCTATTAGTCTCGGTTGTTATGAATGTTTTAACCAAGATAAATATAGCTCTGGACAAAATGGCGATTTGCAATGACTTTCGTTTCTAGTTGGTCGTATGTCTGTATCATTTTCATATCCGTCATGAGGCCGATCCTGCAGCTTCATGTCTCAGAGATGAACATGCTTCGGTGATGATGTGGAGTAATGCGAAAGGATCGCATTAAAATTCCTGTATTTGCGGCAGCCTTCATATCCGTAACATATAGTAGGTACCCGTTACTACAGGAGAGCTGTTTACGTTTTTTGAAAAACAAGTAAATCACTTTAAACAAGCTCATCATTTCAGCCGAAAGGCGTCCACTGCTGGACAAAAGTCTCCATCAAGGATCTCCAAAATCACCTGTCGTGCGCCACCCTCATCCAACGGCTTGATGGGGGCTTCTTCACACTGCTTAGACAAGCTCTGAGGGGCACAAACTATGTTACAGTGTCAGTAGTGTCATATTTCACACAGATCCACCCACGCACTAGTCATCACCCTGATCCACAGACCCACTAGTTATGTTTGATCATTTTTTTACCGGTACCAAAAGGTGGTCTAGGAGATATCGCTTTTTAGGGATAAAAACGCCTGTTGTTAACCTTTGCTTGTATTTATTTCACTATGCTGTTTCGGATCTATTTATAATTTTGAGGTGTGTAACAAAGAGTATTTATATAGTATTATATATATAGATCTACCTAACGTACATGTAAAGCGTTACACAATCGACCCGCAGATCCCGGTAGAAGAACCCGGAGATGGTGGCTTGACGTCGCCATAGATGACATGTGAGCCAATGGACTCAGTTTATGAAGATGATGTTGAAGATTGCACAAAGTGCAACCGGGATTACTGCTAGGATCAATGATTATTAATTAAATAGACTAGTAAATTGTAAAAAAAATATGTATGTTTAAAATAAACACACTAGCCAAATCAAAGAGATAATTATGAATTTAGAATACCTACGATCTTAGTAATAGTACATTACTACAGAGGCCGGGACGAAAGGGGTTGCCGGCCGAAAACATATAGACGGCCAAGCAAAGCGAGGCCGGATAGGCTTGAGTCGGGCAACCCCATATTTCGCGCCGAGGTATGTATAGGTATAGTGCTTTTCTCAAACATGCAATGAAATCATAGATAACCCCCTCTAGATGGCCCCTATGAACGATTTAGTTCGAATCGAAAGTCACCAAGGTTAGCGGTATGTGCGGATCGCGGGGAGGTCGGTAACGTCGCTGCCATTGGCTGTTTCATAGAGCGCGCGCTTGGGTTCAACATGGCGCGCGCGGCGTAGGGATGGGACGCGTTGTTTATTACCGGCTTTTACCGGTAATGCCATTTATTTTAGGGTAATAATTTTAAATAGCGTATATGCTCATCTATTGACTTAGTATCTAGAATAATATTTTTAGGCAGCGCATAGTGTAATGTAGTATAGGTCGATTCACAAGACCTGGCGCGGAAAATGTATGAAACTGTCATTAATTTCATAGACATTCCGCGCCAGCTCTTGTGAATCGGCTTACACGGTTACAGCACTGGTGAATGTAAAAATTGCGGAATATTTTGACAACCACTTTGGCTTAGTTGGTAGTGGTCCTGCCTACGAAGGCGGAGGTCCCGGGCTCGAATCCCGGCCAGAGCATTTATTTGTGAGATGAACTGACACGAATATTTGATCCTGAGTCTTGGAAGTTTTTCTATATAAATAAATTTGTTTATCTATATAAACAAATACAGTAGAACCACAAATATCAGTTACATCGGCAATCTTCGTTCACGCCGACGAGTGCAGACAAGTACCGAATGAAATCGAATGTACGACCAATTCAATAAAGACCTTGTTGCATTATACGTAAGGTCAAGGTAGAATATGCAATGACAGTTGAACTAGTGCTCTCGTGCTTCGCGCAGCCAGACAAAATGGCGGTCGCCGGCGTCGCGCGTAAATTGTTGGCCAATGGCTGTTGAGGAATTTACCCACGCAAACGCACTGCCTTGTGATTGGCTAAAATGTTTTCAAAAAGTTTGCTTACCAAGACGATTCAAAAAACCCAATTGTAATGGCTCCTTCTCCAACCGATTCCGAGATCCCTTATACTTCTTCGAGGTCCAGCATAGGGTCCACCTCGTGACACTAGTCCTAATTGCTCACCAAGACGAAACGAAAAACCAAATTGCAATGGCTCCTTCTCCAACCGATTCCGAGATCCCTTATACTTCTTCGAGGTCCAGCATAGGGTCCACCTCGTGACACTGGTCCTAATTGCTCACCAAGACGAAACGTAAAACCAAATTGCAATGGCTCCTTCTCCAACCAATTCCGAGATCCCTTATACTTCTTCGAGGTCCAGCATAGGGTCCACCTCGTGACACTAGTCCTAATTGCTCACCAAGATGAAACGAAAAACCAAATTGCAATGGCTCCTTCTCCAACCGATTCCGAGATCCCTTATACTTCTTCGAGGTCCAGCCTAGGGTCCACCTCGTGACACTAGTCCTAACTGCTCACCAAGACGATTCGAAAAAACCCAATTGCAACGGCTCCACCTCTAACCACTTCCGAGATCCCTTATACTTCTTCGAAGTCCAGCATAGGGTTCACCTCGTGATACCAGTCCTAAATGCTAGGGAAATCTATGTCCTACTTAGTGGTAATACTGTTACTAATTTGTTATTTCATTAGATATACATACTCGATATTAAATAGCAATAAATATGATACAACCGGTTAATAAACTTTATATTAAAATAAAACTACACATTAACTACTTCCAAACTAAATATTCCATTCAACTACATTGTTATGTACCCGTATCGTACATATAGCGTATAAATAAAATAGAACGAGACACTAATTTACTACATTACTACTTTAATTAAAAGAACACTGGCAACACTGACAGTTTAATGTAAAATAACTAATGACCTTTTCCAATAGAATTTCAATATTAATAAAACAGCGCAACAAAACGCGGACGAATACATAATTAATTGAAATCGAGACTTATACGGTAATGTCGAAAGCGTCACTGGCACATCACTAGCCCGAGCATGTACTTTCGTCAGAAGGGAGAGTATATTGACATTTGAATTGGTTGGAAAGGGACAAGAATACTTCTGTACTTCTTACTGGCTAATGTAAAATGAACTCCGCCTGGCAGAATAAAATATGCCTTTTGTAATTAATTTAACTTATCTGTGAAATGTTATTCCGTCATTCTTGTACTTTGCTGTTCGAGAGCTTTTCCCACATAACTTTACACAGCAAAACACCATTTCTAATGGATATAATTTTTAAGAAAAAAAAACCGACTTCAATGGGGGAGGCCGGTAAAAGATTATTATACTTAGATGGTGCACTCTTAGATAGATATACAATAAAATAAAAATGGCTATAATGTATGTTTATAATGGTAGAAGACTAAGTATCCTCAATTCCTCATGGAATCATGAAAAAACCTTGCTTGCTTGACAAACAAAACGAAGAGAACAAATCACCAAACGTGAACTACGCGTCGTTGAAGAGTTCCGTTCTGATCATCATCAGCAGTTCCACTTCATCAAATGTCACTTTTATGAATGAAAATGCTTGATTAGTTCATGAATATACTAAAATCACTATTTGTGTGCCTTTCACATTTGAGGAGTTCCCTCGATTCCTAATGGATCCCATCATCAGAACTCGAGCATGACAAAAATCAATCGTTAAAATAGAACTTGCTTAACAAACACAGCTAGAAGGACAAATCGCCAAACGTGAACTTTTCGTCGTTGAAGAGTTCTGTTCTGATCATTATCAGCAGTTCCACTTCATCAAATGTCACATTTTTGTATGATATGCTCGATTTGTTGATAAAAACACAAAAATCACTATATGTTTGCCTTTAAGATTTGAGGAGTTCCCTCAAGTCCTCATGGATCCCATCATCAAAAATCGAGCATGACAAAAATTAATCGTGAAAATAGAACTTGCTTAACAAACACAGCTAGGAGGACAAATCGCCAAACGTGAACTTTTTGTCGTTGAAGAGTTCTGTTCTGATCATCATCAGCAGTTCCACTTCATCCAATGTCACATTTTTGGATGAAAATGCTTGACTTGTTGATAAAAACACAAAAATTACTATATGTTTGCCTTGAAGATTTGAGGAGTTCCCTCAATTTCTCATGGATCCCATCATCAGAACTGCGTTTTGACAAAAACGGGACCAACTTGGATATATATACTTACAATCAAAAAAAGAATTTTCCAAATCGGTTAAGAAATGACGGAGTTATGGACTAACAAACATTAAAAAAAAAAAAAAAAAAAAAAAAAACATACAACCGAATTGATAACCTCCTCTTTTGAAATTTTGAAGTCGGTTAAAAATCGATTTTCAATGCTCGTTTATCTGACGTACGTATAGATCGCGAACCTGGACGAGTCTGACTGAGAACGCGAGGCGTTTCTGCTTACATGTACTAGTGGTACATAGGTGAGGTGACCGCACGTCGCCCTATAATCTCCATCTAGAGGGGGTTATCTATGCACTATATGCACTATATACAAACGTGACAAAGTGTGCGCCTACTAGCGCGCAAAATCGCCCCGCGCGGCGCGCCCTCGGCGGATAAAAATCAACGTAGTTTCGTTATATATGATCCGATTTCTAAAATTTAAAAAGTAATATGTAGATAAGAAGTGTAGCTATCTCTTTTATATAGAGTATTTTTGGCGTAAATCGATTATTTCACTGCTTATTTTAAACTTCAAAAAAGTCAATTTTATTTTTTTGGTTATTTTTCAAAAAAGAAAAAAATTATATGATTTGGCATATAATTTGTACATACATTTTGTTTGTTATTTAATCAGCTTTCATATGACACCTCACTTGTTAAAATCCAATGAGTAATTATTGAGTAATCGAAAAAAAATAATACCATATGCCGCCATCTTTGTGACGTCATAGTTATCCCCTCTACCACTTTAAAGAGCGACAACCGCACTTTTCATACTCAGGAGATATTATTGAATCCAACGATACCAATTGTTGGTATGCACCTGTTCATTCAAACGAACTTCGTTATTTGACGACTTTTTTCAAATCGGCCTCTACTATTTAGATTCGTGTAATATTTCAGAATATCATGGGAAAAAAATTAGGGCAGAATGAAACTAAAACATATCCGTGTTAAAAACTTTTTACTTATGCATAAAATTTACTAAATTTTAAAGACATGATTCTTGAATATTGCCAATGTATGTATAACACTTTATTGCACAAAAAAAACAATAACAATCGAAACAAAATAACCAAATCCAATGAATTCGGTAAAGAAAACCTTGTTTAAAATACAGCATAAAACCTTTTCTTAGCAGCATAAAATTATCACTTATCCAAAGTATAGGCTGTGTGGACTACCGCGGTAAAGGCCCGTCTGTGGTAAACTAACGATTGGATTAAATTTGTTGTTTTTTCTGCAACTTTCGTTTTTTCGCTCGCAGGCAATTAATATATTTTACTCAATAGAACTCATCAAATTATGCAAAATATTAATGTAACATTGAAGTCGGTACTTCAATGGTACATTAACATTTTGCATAGTTTGATGAGTTCTAATGAGTAACATATAAGTGTTAAGAATTTGTAAGGACAGACATATATATTTTTGTATGTTATGTAACATCATTACGAATCATTTCAAAATTCACTATTATGGTGAGGGAGGAACATTTTCTTGGTTCATTTTTGATAACTGCTGTTTCTTCTTATTTTGCTGACGGCTGCGGTACATTTTGCTTTCATCAGCACATTTTGTAGTTATGCTGGTTCTGAAAAATAATTCACGAGGTATATTTAATTGAATTCCAAAAAGTTTAATAAATTACTTGTACTAGAAAAGATTAATTAAGACGCATTGTCAGATGTAGCAAATTGGATGACTTTTAATGGATTGAGCATAAATATAAGTAAAACCAATTTTATTCAGTTTATCTCATATAATACTACGGGATCACCTGTAAATATACAATTAAACAACAACGATGTGCAAAAAGTTGATTCATGTAAATTCCTTGGTATCAGCATTGATAAACACCTTAACTGGAAGGAACATATTGACCAACTCTGTGGAAGATTAAATAGATTTGTTTTCGCTCTGAAGAGGCAAAGAGAAACAGTTTCGGTGGAAGCTGCGCTAGCAGCTTATCACGGCTACGTTTCATCTGTGCTCAATTACGGATTAATACTTTGGGGAAATTCTGTTGACGTAGTTAAAATCTTCAAAATTCAAAAGAAATGTGTGAGGGTTCTTTGCAAGGCAAAACACGATGACAGCTGTGCTCCACTATTTAAAAAGTTAGGTATACTTCCATTGCCATGTTTATACATTCAAAATGTATGCAATTTCGTGAAAACTCATCAGTATTATTTCGTACAAAGAAATGAAATTACACAAAGGCAAACCAGACAAAAAACAATGAACCGTATGCATAAACCAGTTTGTAACAAGGCGATGTACGACAAAAATGTATTTAATATGTGCATAAAAATTTATAATAACTTGCCAGAAAACTTTAAGTTACTCCAGGAACACGAGATGAAACGAAAATTAGTAGACTGGCTTCTTGACAAGTGTTTTTATAGCATCAAGCAATATTTAGAATCACAATGTTTATGTTAATTTCCTGTACTTATTTGATTTAATTTAATTTATTTTTTTATGATTAATTTTACCTATTTATTTTGAAGATTGATTTTGATTGACATGTGAATTAGAATTATATTACTGATAATATTTGCACGCTTGCTTGCAAGCAAAATACACTGAACTTTATTTATTTAATGTAACAACCTACCACTGTATTTTTGCAAATAAATATATTTGATTGATTGATTAGAATGTGCGATAAGCTTCGCTTAGGTCCGCCGACGGCACTTAATTTTGACAACCTTTTACGATCGACCTTTCTGTGATCACAATAGTGGGCTAAATATTAAAACTATGGTATAGTCCTCAAAAGTGAAACTTACCGAACGACACTCTCAGGTACGCGGCAGTGTTTGACAACAACTTGTACGATGTCATTAACCAGCTTGGGGTCAAGACGTTCCTTAGCCCGTTTCCCCGGAAAAGCAGGAGATGGTTTTCCGGTTAAAGAACTAGTAGCTAACTGTCTGAAAAAAAAACATTAACTTAAACCTCTGTAGACAGCATAGTTTTATATATTCAGTTTTTGTATATTATACGTACTGGCGAGAAAATACTGCACTCAACAATTTTCTTGTAGCACCGGTGTATGAAGACCAATCCATTTGTCTCCATAATCTGGCAGGGACTGATGCATATCCTTCTCCTATATGTACCTGTATAAAATAATAAGGTTATTTTAACAGTAAACAAACATTTTGGATCACTAAATATATCATCATGTCAGCCGAAAGACGTCCACTGCTGCACATAGGCCTCCCCTAAAGACTTCCACAATGACCGGTCCTGCGCCACCCACATCCAGCGGACACCCGCGACCCTTACCAGGTCATCAGTGCACCGTGTGGTGGGCCTGCCCACGCTACGCCTTCCGGTACGTGGTCGCCACTCGAGAACCTTTCCGCCCCAACGGCCATCGGTTCTACGTGCTATGTGTCCCGCCCACTGCCACTTAATTTTAGCGATTCGAATTCGAAGGGATATATCGGTCACTATGGTTTTGCTGCGGATAACTTCATTCCTGATGCGATCACGCAGAGACACTCTCAGCATAGTCTTCTCCATTGCTCTTTGGGTACTAAATATATACATAAAAGCAACAAGGTGTATATTTACCATGTCGTTGCCTTTGGGTTTCCGCGTGTCATGAATTATTTGCTCACTAGTTTTATGATCTTTGAGTCTCCATTCGTCATCAGATGCATCCGAATCCAAATCATTAGCCTAAAAATTGTAATGAAAGTGAGATATAAAATATCGAAGATTCCAATAAGTACACAATTATTTCCAGATTACCTAAGATATCATTGGCGTGAAAACAAAACAAAAAAGAAAGACAAAGTTCAAGATATAATACCGTATTGCGAGAACTCGAGCTACGCATTGCGCTTTTCCTCTTCTTATAGGCATTGTTTCGCTGATTGTGGTGTTGAATCTGCAGCACATTTGCAGAGACATCAGGGTTTAGTTTAGCGGCCACAGGAGATGGTGATCTCCTACGAGTTTCCTTTAGTTGATGTCTCAGTGCTTGAATCTCTTCATTCAACATCGATATTAACGTGTCTTTGTCGGTAATTTTTTCATCAGTCTGTGTTCCCTTGTCAGAAGTCTCTTTTTGACCTAAATGAATCGGTTGATAAAGATCTATAGATCCGTAGCCATTGAATAAACTAGGGGCGCAGTAGTGCAGTTGCAGCAAAGCTTCGGCTGCTTGGAACTCCATCTCTTTGACTTCAATTGGCATAATCTGCTGAAGATTAATTTACATATAACTGTTAGGTAATGATAATGAGATACATATTAACCTAAAACAAAGAGATTTAGTTGGGCAATTGAATTTGATAAAAAGAAAAATAATATTTTTGGCATTTTATAAAAAAAATGCGAAATATTAATATGTTTCGTAAACGTAGTAGATCATGTTATAATGAACGCTATTGATAAACAGACATAACTTTTATATAATAAGGACATGTAAAAACAAATAAAATATTGTTAAAATTGGCTAAGAAAGTAGTACTTACCAATTTACCAAATCAACTAAGAAAACTGATGGCACTGTTATACGACAAATAGGAATAAATACTATGTGGACTATTAAGCGACACTCTCCTAGCAGGTGTAGATGTATACTGACTGACCATTCCCAATTACTCCCTCTTAAAACCTCGGCACCCTTTTGTTTCTGAAAAACACCACGATATTCGCCATTTGCTTCTAATTGGTAGCTTATATTTTCCTGAGCAGGTATTATTAGTACTTTTGTAATAATTGAATACCCCGATGCATCTATTGTTCGAGTGACTTAGGTAGATGATTATCTTGCCCGCTACTGTTGAAGAGATAGAAAAACAAAAGAAATATTTAATTTGTACGTGGACTAATATAATATACCATTCCTTCTGCATGACAAATAATATACCTTATAAATGGTTAAGAAAAAAAGGACCAGAAAAGATTAACCAATAAATCCGATTTAGGTAAATGGAAGCAGGATAAGTAGAAAACATGGTTCCGGCTCCTTCATCTAAGCGACGAATTACAAGATTTTATTCGCCAATACGGCTGGTCACCGCAATACGGTATTTATCCCGCGTGAGATAGACTATTCGTCTCTTTCCGTGTGTACCCATTAGATAAAGACGGGTAGTCTATCGCGCGCGTGAAATAGCTCGCGCGCCGTCTTGTGTTAGCCATGCTCAAAGACTAGTTTGATGTATTCTATTCAAAAGGTACCAAAATTCGAAATACTGTACACAGTGGCCTCCAATTTTCAATAACTATTGTTAAATTTAAATTATCACAATTATTTACGAGTGGCGTGGACCTGTTACAGTTTAGTAAAGCGCTCTTAAATAAATAAACATAAGAACTGCGCGAATAAGTCCCGTTTACTAATAATAACGGAAAGCGCAGGTTATAAATAGGTATAGCATTGCGTAGGGTAGGTATGAATCTCGGACTAAATAACCCGGCTTGACAAGTGAGTTGGATATATCATCGAAAATCGAAAAGACATAATCCAAAGGTGCTTAGTCTGCCCTGGCACTACATTGTTTACAGTTTACAGTAAAACTAATTTGTTGCGGCTTAATGCATTTTGAGCTTTGAACCCCCGCTCCCACTCATGAAATAAATTAAGAAAACGATTACTGTAGCAGTAAGGATATATAGACTTAACTCCCTAAAACTTCGAAATTACTAGACTTTCGGTGGTCTTACCTAGATCCTTGTTATCCCTACAAACATAGGTACACTCTAAACAATACACCGACCACTTTGTGATATAATAGCATCACACTCACTCTCAATAGCGACAATAATACGACATTATTAACAGGAATTTCTAATTTTCCGAAATCGATAGGAACTGCAGCTGTGTACGTTCTTTTGTTTCTTGTTTTATTGCTTTATTGTCTCGCATGTCTTTATCTCGACCGTCGGCATCACACGTACCGAACATTGTTATTTGTTTGTTGTTATTAGGATTACCTTACACGTGTTCACCTCTGCTACGTTATCGTATTCTTAGTTGCTTACAAAGTCATACAAAAAAGCTTTAAAATACTATAGTGTACATTACGCAAACGGTTAGAACTCACGTATAAATTGTCACTCCGGGCGACATGTTTCGAACTCTTCGGGAGTTCTTCCTCAGGACGAGTGCACCTGCGACGAGCGCGCCTCGCACACTCACACACGGAGTGACAATTTATACGTGAGTTCTAACCGTTTGCGTAATGTAATTTTGAAATGACTCACGAAAGTTTAAATTCAAGTACTATAGTGTAGTTTATAAACTCAAAGTGACTTTAGGTTATACTCATACTCATTTATTCGTAAAGCCAATTTACATGTCAATATTAAATACAATTAATAACATGAATATTATTAAATAAACTAAATTAAAACCTTACAAATCTAAAAACCTAAGTCTAAAATTGGCCCCTGTGGCATGGCGCCCAGAATGCTGGCAGCATTTCCTCGCTGGATCGCAATACTTATGCGTTGGGCGAGGAAGCTGCCAGCTCTTTTGTCCCCGGTTACATCGACCAGCCGTTTAGCTAACTCTTTAAACAGTTTCTGTGCTGCAGGGCCCCACGGCCCAAGAGTCTCGACTCCAAAAGCAACGAAGTTGTAGTTATTAATTGTATGGAAATGACAAGTGTCAGGATTGACTTCTTAACCGCCGACTACTATAGTGCACCGAACTTTGAGGTATAAATGGACTAAAGTAAAGTAAGTACATACATAGTAATTCTATGGCACCGAAAAACATCAGACGAAGATGACAGATTATAGACGAAAAGAGATTTTATTTTTATCAAAATTAATTTTTGTTGTATTTAAAATTTATTTTTTACTGAAATATTATAATAGTAAATTAATATCGATTTTTCTTCTCTCCATTTAACAACAACTCTCAATAACGCCATAAAAGGCGCAGTCCCTTAATAAATATTGGGGATCAATAAATATTGAGCTTACTAATAGTAAAAAGTGTGACTAGTTCAATTTGTGTAAAAACTGAACCCTATTATATTTAATTATTTATTTTATTTTATGGATACGTAACTAAACGATAAATATTAAGTTAATCTAACTGCGTACGTTTTTAAGTTAGCAACAGCGTGGTACGTAATTACTACGTCGTTTTTCAGCTACGCGTTCTTTTGCTGGCGTCGAAGCACGTCTTACATTGACAAAGAGACCATTACCGATTGATCGAAACAATATAAGTATTTCAGGGTGCTGTCTCGATTTGTATAAAGACTTACGTCAGGACCCGTCTGACATACGCGACTTCCGCGAGTTATGCCCTGACTGCAGAATCCAGCCGTAAGAAGCTCAGGGCACAGGAGTCACTGAGCCTGATGACCATCGTCTAAGATCCCCGATACCTGCGGAACAGCCACATCGCAAGAGATTTGCAGCATCAGAGCCTGGACGACTTTGTCGCCCAACTTGTTGTTGCCCAAACAGTTTGTGACGACCTGTTTAGCCTAGTTGGTAGTGACACTGCCTCCGAAGCTAGAGGTCCCGGGTTCGAATCCCGGCCCGGCCAATTATTTGTGCATTTAACACAGATATTTGTTCTTGGGTCTTGGATGTTTTCTATGTATTTAAGTATGTATTTATCTATATAAGTATGTATATCGTCGTCTAGTACCCATAGTACAAGCTTTGCTTAGTTTGGGACTAGGCCGATTTGTGTAAGATTGTCCCCCAATATTTATTTATTATTTATTTATTTTATTTAACTTGCTCGCAGGATGTTCGACCGCGTCGACACCTCTTGCCACTCGCTGCTTCAGGGTATCACGCTATTGTAGGCCGTGGTAAAAGAAAGACAATAATGCACTAATCTTTTTTTTTAAATGTTTATGTATCTGCAAGACGATTGTCTTTTATTACAATGCACGACATTCATTTTGTTTTTTTTTTCTTACGACAGGATTGTTCAGCCCAAAAATATCGGCGGCAAAGGCCATTCATTCATTCATTACACACGGGACCTGAATCTATTTTGACCGAGCGAGCGAAGCGTCTCCGTTTCAGCTTTCGACAAAAATTCTTTCGTATGTCTGTCTGTAAGGATGTTCTCCTCTACAGGTCGCATTTCTCAACCGATTCTCGTGAAATTTTGTGAGCAACAAACTCAACTATTCTGGTTTAAAGTTCATGACGAATATTAGGCGAAATAATCGAAGATAACCTGTGACAATGTCCAAACATTTGCTAACCAGGCACCCGATGAAATAAGTATATCTGGTCTCCACAAAGGTAAGTATGTTTATTTTTTGAATTCATTGTATTTCTCTATAATTTTTGCATAATAATTTATACCAAAAAATAACGACTCCGATTTTGTACTTGCTATGTCACAGTTTGTGGTTTCCGTGAGCCAAGGCTTGGTTACCTACAGAAAATACTAAAATCGGCATATATATGCGTGCCTATCAAATTCGAGGAGTGTTTCGCCTTTCACCAAATTTATATGGGACCAATTCTTTGAAACAAAAAAAGAATTATCAAAATCGGCCAACGTGGTCAAGAGTTATCGGGGAACGAACATACATAAAAAAAAGAACAAGCAAACATTCAGACGAACTGAGTACCTCCTTCCGTCTATTGAAGTCGGTAAAAAACAATTAATGTACTTAAATTATTGATGATATTTACCATCTTATACAATAATTAAAATTAGACAATAGAATTAAAAATAATGAATTAATCACTAAAACCTATATTATAAAATAAACTTGGTCTAAAAAAGTGGATTAAAATTAGGATTATTCCTTATTGGCCTAAACTGAAAAAAGATCTTATTAAAATTTCTAGATGTACAGTCGCGGAATGCAAAGGTTTGTGACTTTACAACACTAAAATAAATCAAAATAAATAAATAAATTCGTGACAATACTTAAGCCTCTCACAGACTGGCGCGGCCTGGAGGCCAACTCTCGGGCCGTTCGAGATGATGTCTATTCAAGATGATTTCGATTGGCGCAATTTCTATTGAAGAATCTCACCAAAATGTCGAACATAGCGAAATTTCTTATTCTAGGGCACGATCGAGATCATGTCGAACGACTATCACAATGTCTATTGTAATACGAGTTCAGTTTTTTTCGATTGTGTTAGTTTACAATCGAGTGTATAGGAATAAATCATTTTATAAGCTTAGCCACTTAATTAAATATATCTTATATCAAAAAACAAAGTATTATTATTTTTTCAATAATCTAATACATAATTTTGATGATTTAACACCTCAAACAAATTTACGAGTATTTACTCGTTTATGTACTACGTGAAATGGAACTCATAAAAACTGTTTTGACTTGACAGTTTTGAGTCAAAGACTACTTGCAATATTTGAGAACTGACAATATTTTCCGCCAACCGCCATTGGACGAATCAAAAATGTTTATTTAAACATATTTTGCGCAAATATGTTCATTTTGTGCTGCTGTAAATTGTCGATCAATTACTGAAGTTGACAATAGTTACCGCCACTGGCAGATCAAATGCCAAAAAATTTGTGATAAAACGTGTGTGGGAGTAGATAGACATATCTCGAGTGTGAGATTTCGAGAATACGCAAACGGGTTTTCGATCGACATCCGCCATTTTTTATCGAGATATGTCTAATAGACATCATCTCTAACGGCCCGAGAATTGGCCTCCTGGCCGCGGCGGTCAATAGCAAACCTGTCAGCTGTCAAATATACTATTGACCGCGGCCGCGTCAGTGTGATTCAAGCCTTAATTGTACTAAACTTTGTATTCCGCGACTATACACTTATCAACTTTTTTGCAGGCTGCTTTGATCTTGGGCATCAATAGTGCATTGCATGTATGCGAAGTAGTTGGTTAGCTAAGCGATCGCAGCGCACACAATGGCAGAAATGTGTAGCTGCTGGGGATATATTTACTTTGACGTTTCCTATTGGTTTCCTACGATTCGTTTCGTTTGTATTTATTTATTTTCTTATTAATTTCAGCAAAATTTCCAGTAAGATGTCTTTCTCACTTAAACAATAAAATAAAATATTCATGTGTCATTATTTGATATAGATCTCTGAGTTTGACATTGTCACGGGGCCCATTTCGTTTGAAGTTTCTGACGTGCCCATAGCCAATAGGAAGCGAGTTGTCGAATATTACTACCAATTAAATATAATTCCATGGTAACATAACGATATGATATTCAAAATACGAGACACCAAAACTAAGAGTGATACGTGCTATAAGGTAAAAAACTTAAGAAGATAACCTGTTGTAAGTTGTGACGTGTTCGAAAATACATTACATATTTAAAATGTGCAACACAAACAATACTAACGCCTATTCGAACACGCTACAACTACATACATTACAACAGGTCAACTTCTTAAGTTTTTTACCTATGGTTATAATTTAGGTCTAGTTTAGTTTTACTCGTAGTTGCCTTAACTTAGTTGCGGATGAAATACCTAATGATTTCTTGGATTTTTTATTTTATTTCATAGCATGTCTGAGAAAAACGCTATACATGCCTCGGCCTGAAAGGGCTTGCCGGCCTCGTAAACCTATCCGGTCTATATCTACTTCGGCGGCAAGCCTTTCTTTCCCGGCTTCTGCAATAATCTACTATTTGTATTAATGATATAAGATTTCACTATAAATGAGTAAGTCAATTAATTACAGGTTTGTTATTACACTAGACTAACTAGTTTAGTGATCTGAAAAAAACACGTCAAAGTTGACCCCTATAAGGGCTCGCCCATCAACTTTGACTTTTTTTTTTGTACTTTAATGCTTTGTGACCTCTTTATGCTTTAACCTGTAATTGTGTACAATAAAATACTTACATATGAGCCCGAAAAACAGCTCATTTTGCCATCACATTATAGAAGTTCTGTGATATGATTGTACTTACATTCCCACTAATAATGAAGTCCCGAAAGTAACGGGAATTACGAAATCAGTCCCTGAAAAAGACATGAGTTAAATTTCCCGGGACTTTTGGAACCGGGATTTTCCGTGAGAATACCCATTTCACCTCAGCGGCTCGAAAATAGCGTGTTTGCTGCTTGAAACTAGTGAGCAAAATGCAATTTTGCTGCGAGCGCTAAAATGACTATTCCAGCTTGAAACCAGTGAGTAAAATGCAATTTTGCTGCGAGCGTGAACAAAACTTGCTTTTTAATTTTTCATATCGTAGGTTAGATTAAGTTCCTTCATTCTCTCTATCGTTATTCCTTTTTGTATTTTTGTAGCGTTTTTCGTATTTTCGTTATATCTTTTCGCCGCTCAGGTGAAAAGTTGTATGTATCACACGAGAATAAATAATAAATATAAAGGGACATTTTTTTTACACAAATCGAACTATTCCCATAGTAAGCTCAATAAGGCTTGTGTTATGGGTACTAGACGATGATATATTTAATAGATATATACTTAAATACATAGAAAACATCCAAGTCTCAGGAACAATGTTTCTGCTCACCACAGAAACAAATGCCCTTACCGGGATTCGAACCCGGGACCTCAAGCTTCGGAGGCAGTATCACTACCAACCTACACAGGCCGACAAGCGAGAGCGTAGCGAGAGCGTAGCGAGGGATTCAAAGACACGCAACAAAGATATTTGCATCTCGTGTCTGTGAGTCCCTCGCTACGCTCAAGATCTAATTATAGAATCTTTCGCTGGTTCGGGACTCAACATCAACACTCGTAGCAAAAATCTACTTTGCTCTCTTGTTGAACCAATAACTATTTTTAAAGTTAAAGTCCTTCATTCATAGCTCTCTGTAGAATTACGAAAATACTATGAGGGGAGAATGCTGTCTACTTGGGGTTTCCGCTGCCTACCGCGTAGGTAAATAAACGCCAGAGCTACCGCGAAACGCCAACAAACTAAGTTCGAATATCTCTCTCTCTCTCTGTCGCACTTGCACATTCGAGCGACCTAGAGAGAAATAATCGAACTTCGTTAGTTTTCATTTCGCGGTAGCAGCTCATCAGGTTCGATATAATTACGTGTTTCAATCACCGGCCGTTGCTAATAGCATTCATATATAAGTATGTGTAATATACAGTGATCGTAACTTTTGTAGCATTTTCGGTGCAGCGTAGTGGTGTTAACGGAATTGGGATAAATGATTTAAATTCTTACGATTCATTAGCGTTAATAACGTTAATATTAACCTTAACTAACTCCGCTAACACCACTACGCTGCACCGAAAATGCTACAAAAGTTACGATCACTGGTAATATAGCATCAACTAGTTCAGGTATGCCTACTCGTACCCAATACAGGAACAATCCGCGAAATTAAACCATCGCTTATACTGCATGGTATTTATAACCCTCCCCAGGTAAGCATTACTTTCTTTTGTTTCCGAGTTAAGCCACAATTTCTCCAAGTCTAATAGCGGGCAGGATAATCATGTTGTTCATGCTCCTTAGTAATTTAAACAATAGATGCATCTGGCTATTCAATTCATAGAACCAATTACCTGCTTTAGGGAAAAATCTTCCAATTCGAAGCGAATGGCGAATATCGTGGTGTTTTACAGAAACAAAAGAATGGTGCGATTCGGGAGGTAGTTATTGGTAATGGTCAGTCAGTACACATCGACGTCTGGTATAGAGAGGGCCACAGTCCTATTATATTCTTAGAAGTTTTTTTTCGTCACTTAACAACCCTATTTTTAATGCCATTAAGGTCATTAAGTGACGAAGCTTTTCATTCCGCGACTCATTTAATATATCTGTTTTTTACGTACCTGTGTTCATACTAACGTGCTTTCCTACTTTTGGTTCTCATATTATTTCCACTTCTCAAGTTCTAAAATTGTGTCATATTGGGGCTTAAGAAGGACATTTAGCCCTAGATAAAATATGTACTTATGTTTGTGTTCAAGTGTATGATTTACAAAACATCTTCATTTGACCAATCAAAATACTTAATTATATTAAATCTACCAATCATATTACACTAATTTAACTCATTTATAAAAAAAAAACTGTATTTGATATCACCTAAATGGAAAACAAACTCATTTCAAAAACTTAAAGTAATTCACAATAATTCAAAGTGATTAATTTGTTTGAGCAACGCTTTGAAGCGCTCAATGGAAGGTCAGTGACGTTTATTTATTCGCGGTATATATTTGTATTGTGTCAAAGCAAATTATAAAAAAAACATGCCGCCATTGCCGCCAAACTTTAATTTCTTATTCATTTTGGGAGAATAATCTTTATTCATCTTTACTCGTGATTGTATGGCTTATTTTAGACCCTAATTACCTATACAATCTACATTTTTTTCTGAGGTACAGTGTTCATGATGATATGGTTATTCTGTTTTAATGCTTAGTCAATATTTTTTTTATTAAATTAAGTGGTGTAACTAAATATTCCCGTATGATTACGGCAGGTACTTTGTTACTTAAAAATATTACTTAACATTTTTATTATTATGAATTTTCAGTAAATTATGCCAATAGGAGTCGACCAGAAGGAACTCAGCGCCGCGGAGGCCCTACTGTTACTAAGATCGGCCTCTAAGGTCGCATTGGATATCGATGGCGGCGCAACACTGGTATTGAGCTGTCCGCCAGCGCCAACCGAAGGCGAAGACACGGAGTCTTCGCTAGGTCAGTATTTAGTAGTTCCATATATCAATTTAAAATAAAATTTTAATTTTATTATGAACTCGGAACAAATTCTTCTAGTATTTAAATCAGCCGATATCATCTGTCCGTTCGGTACAGCTGTACGTTTATCAGCCTTAATCACTTGAATAAACCTCCTCGAAAGTAACATGCATAAATTTCATTGGCGACCACGTACCGGAAGGCGTAGCGTGAGCACGCCCCCCACAGGGTGGATTGATGACCTGGTTAGGGTCGCGGGTGTCCGCTGGATGCGGGTGGCGCAGGACCCGTCATTGTGGAAGTCTTTAGGGGTGGCCTATGTCCAGCAGTGGACGTCTTTCGGCTGACATGATGATGATGATAAATTTTAAAAAAGTTTAGCGAATTACTAATTACCGACTATTTTTTACGACAGTAAGGCGATCATTTCTGAGCATATCGGAGAATTTTTTTAATGCATCTATCTGGGTTAGAATATTATTAAGTATTTTTTTTACGTGAGGAAACGATTTTACGCTTCCCGCCTGGCTGGGGAAGTCAGGATGGGTATGTCGGACTCCGGGAACCGCCCGGACTACCGTCTAAAACCTCACGGTGTTTTAACGCGGCTAATTTCTTTTAACGTTAAGTTACTTATATATGGAGTGCCGCACAAGTCCGTCCGTCCGTCCGACTGTCACCAGGCTGTATCTAATTTGAAATTTCCACAGATGATGTATTATTGTTAAGAACAAATACTAAAAACAAAATAAAATAAATATTTTAGGGAAATGAGAGCTCCCATACAAAAACTAACCCCGCTAACCCGGGTATGTCCTAAAACTACGACCAAGATCACCGGGGGATGGGCAGCAGCATCCCTGGAGTACGATTGAGATACTGCGATCGCCAACCCGCATGCCAAGCGAGGCGATTATGGCAAATACCCCCCGTGAATTTGGGGGAGGCCTATGTCCAGCAGTGGACGACCTTTGGCTGATATGGTAGTGGTGGATACAAAAACTTCTCAAAAGCTTGAGCGCAAAAGTCTACTTAATATTATTTATTTAAACTTTATTGCACAAAATGTAATTGTACAAATGGCGGGCATAATGCCAAATGGCATTTTCTACCAGCCAACCATTGGGCTAAACAGAGATTTTATGAAAGGTCCAAAGAAAAAAAAAATCTACTTACTAAGAAAATGCGAAGACAAAATCTATATAAACACTATAAATAAACATACATAACTACAAGATATTTATATAAGTTACATACCACCACCACCATATCAGCCCTAGGACGTCCACTGCTGGACATAGGCCTCCCCCAATTTCATGGGTGGTAAATGCCATAATCGCCACGCTTGGCATGCGGGTTGGCGATCGCAGTAGCTCCAACGCACTCAAGGAATGATGCTGCCCATTTCCCGGTGGTCTTAGTCGTAGTTTTAGGACATACCCGGGTCCAAGTTACATACATACAAGAATAAATATACTACTTCATATTCACCAGGAATGACGCGAGGTGGGGTATTCGACTAGCACGTATATCTTGGTTTAAGTCAAGTTGTGTCTTATTTTCAAATTTTTTTTTTGAGTTAAATAAATTATTTCTTCATATTCAATACATACTATATTTATAGCGATGGATTCTAGTCGAATTCTTGTTTAAGCATATGCTTACGCAGCATTCGCTTGAAAGCAAACTTGGTTGGGGCTTGTCTGATACTACTATTACTGTATTATTACTGTCAAAGAATTGTTTTTTGTGAATGTTGAAGTCACAATGATATGGTGGTAGATGGCGCCACTATATGACCATGATCTTTTCATCAATCTCGTAGTTTGGAGCTGGTTTATTTTTGTTTACGATAGTCAATAAAATATGGATAGGTCTTAAAAATGATATGGATGTTCCAAAAACCTTTTCCTTTTAAGTCAACTGTTAGTGAAATATTCGCTGTCAAAGTCGTTAATATTCTAAAACAAATGGGGGTGTTGTAAATTAATAAATACTTTCAACAAATGATGAATCAGTAGATATGTCAATTATTTTTTGAGTTATCGCTGAAAACCGAACAAGTAGTTTTAAAATCTAATAACAGAGTTGTAAAATGTCGGACATGTAAAATAATTGCAATCAATACATATTTTTACAGGACGACAGTCTTCAAAAATTAGAAAAAAAGTTAAAAAAACTTGCAGTTTAGGTATACCTAAACTGCAAGTCTATAGTCACACCACCGTTAAAGTACCTAGTCAAGTCGGGAATACCGAATGGAACATTTTTTCTAACCGATATATTTCAAACCGAGTCGAAGTGTTCATTTGTTATTCGTCATTTAAGGAGGGTGGGACGAAAAAGGTGCGGTGCGCTCATAACCATTGCACTTGGGTGTTGCATTTAGTTTTTTTTACCTGCGTTCATTCAGTGATCGGCTCCCGGTGTCTTCCCTTCGCTAGTCCGCATCATTTCGTTTCTTTACTTGTGTTTTGAATCAGCTCCATATTATAAAATGTCCCAAAGAACGTGGTTGCTTGTGGAATGGGTAGACGACCGTGATATTTTCCCTAGTTATGGAGTTGTTCATGTCAGCTCTGTGGCCGGCGACGTGACACAATTACATGTAGGAATACTGATATATGTCCAAGATAGGCATGGGAATAATACGCGACGGGCGCAAATACTAAGGATTTCAGGTACGTTTATCGAATTTCAAGCTATAATGGTCATTAACATTAGAATTACTGTTGATACGAGTTATTTAAGTAGGTACCATGTTTATTAGATTGTGTGGCCGTCATTTTCAAGTTAATCCTTGACAATGGTTCTTGCAACAGTGCCAAAATATCGGGAACTCACTAAACTAACATACATGGTAAATACCCTTTTTTTTAACAGTACTTAATTCGTAGTTTATCTAATTTTGTAGTGTCATCTCTGGCAATTTCTATTTGATAGATCTATCTATAGAATAGTGGATACATTCGATATGCGGTAGGCAGTGTAGGAAAGAAGGCACTTTCATATTCGTATTAAAATTGTATTCCCTTTACCGCGTGTCGTATAAAATGATTCATTGTCACGAAGCAATAAGGTCTAAAATTACATCTGACTTTTATGGCGTGGTATGCAGTAACTACGATATGAAGAGGAAGGAAGGATATGATTGACGAGATGAAGGGCGATAGAGAGATATGGAAGAAAAAAAACATGCTGCGCCGACCCCAAGTAAATGGGAAAAGGGCACGCGATGTATGCAGTCTAACCTAAACCAGTTGGTTTAGGTTGTCTAAAAAGTAAAGTACTTAAAGTGAACTATTTATTAAATATCTATATACCTATACATAAATTGATGAGTTTACTACTGACGACTCATGCTGATTTGAGTATTTTTTTACGTGAAAACATGGTCTTTTTAGGGTTCCGTAGCCAAAATGGCTAAAACGGAACCCTTATGGATTCGTCGTGTCTGTCCGTCCGTCCGTCCGTTTGTCACAGCCGATTTACTCGGAGACTATGAGCACTACAATTATGAAATTTGGTAGAAAGGTGTATGCTATTAACCGATATAGATATGATGTGAAATTACGAAAAAATATTAAACGGGGGGCACCCCGTACATGTAACACGGGGGGTCAGAATTTTTTTTCAATGCACATAGGCGTGTGGGGTATCTGTAGATAGGCCTTCAAAAATGACACAGAGATTTCTAAAAAAACTTTTTCCATTTAAGTTAACCGTTGGTGAGATATTAGCCGTCAAAGTCATAAAAAGTGTGGCGCCCCTCCCCTCCTCTTATTTCAAAACTATGAAATTTAAAATTCTGAAAAAATCAAGATGATGTACATTAATAAATACTTTCAACGATTTTTTTGTTTGAATAAGATAGGGTTAACGGTTTTTGAGTTATTGCTGAAAAACCGTCTTGCCCAAACAAAAGGGCGTAAGTGCCGTGACTTCCCTCTGAAGATACGACCTATTTTTATTTACTGTATTGTAAAGTGGTTTCAAATGTAGATTAGGAGGTGTTGGTACGGAACCCTTCTTTGTGCGTGGTCCGACACGCACTTGGCCGGTTTTTGTAAACTATAATAATCGTGTCGCTATTTGAGAATAAAATAATTACAAAATGACTTGCGCCTAAAATATGGCTAAGATACGAGTAATAAACTAAGCTTTTATTGCAGATAACAAGCACTATGTCAAAGAACAAAAGAAATTGATGGAAAGGGATGATCATCAAGTGAAGAATGTTCTATCGCTGTGTATGCGCACAATTCGTGATATGAAATCCGGCTCCGACCCTGTGGTAATAATATCAAACTATTTTAACTGAGTAAGGTAATTATTTTTATAGTTTTCTAAATGTAATGTTATTTTTTACAGTATCCCGGATTGAGTTCTGATCAGCCACTCCCAGGGCCTTCAAGACCGGTTTCTGTGCATCCAGCAGTCGCAGACGCAGACACCGACACTAGCGGAAGCGATCCGGGAGTAAGTTTCTTCTACGATTTTATCTATCACGGAAGCATATTCATTTATTTTCCATTTAATTTGCCACAACAGAGAAAACATGTCAAAACGAATTGGTCCAGATTAAATAAAAAAAAAACCGGCCAAATACGCGTTGGGTCACGCACAAAGAAGGGTTCCGTATCGACACCTACTAGTTCACATTTAAAATCACTATAATATACATAGAATAAAAAAAGTTGTATCTTCATACGATACTCGCGGCACTTCATACACGCGGCAAGACAGTTTTTCAGCAATAACTCAAAAACCGGTAACCCTCTATTGTTGAAACTAAAAATCGTTGTAATGATTTATTAATGTACACCACCTCAATTTTTTTCAGAATTTTAAACTACACATTTATTTGACTTCCACGGCTAATATCTCAACAACGGTTGACTTAAATGGAAAAGTTTTTAGAAATACTTAACTAGCTTAACTATATCATTTTTAAAGGCCTATCCATAAATACCCCACAGGCCTACGTGCAATGAATTTTTTTTCATCCCCGGTTTCGCCATTTTGGCTATGGAAAAAATATGACTATGTCAACTCCATATAAAACAAGCACTCACTGCACTCAGTTATCTTTAAGTTTCTTTATTTGTTACATTAGCTGCTGGTGCCCCGTCTGTCGCGCCTATACAATGAATTGAGCAACAATGCAGACCAGCAGCTTGATATAAACCATGACAGCCTACGTCGATTCAGGACCAAATTGCTGACGATTATTGATTGAATTGTCTCTGTAACCACAGTCACTCATTATGGATTTTGGACCCTCTTATTTCTAGTTTAGGTTTAAGCATATTACTATTAACTATGTTTTATGTCTTTTCTGTTAGTTTAAGCATATTACTATTAACTATACTTTATGTCTTTCTCACTGTAATTTGTTTTTAAAGTCGATGCTTTCTATATTGCATACTGTGTTCACCTGCAATTGGTGGCGCAATTAAATTTAAACTATATATGTTATTTTGTTCCAATGTTAATGATTGTTGTTGCCACTGTTGGTGATCCTAGATATAAATAAATAAATTAGGTATTTTAGTGTAATTTAGGATAATATCCGCTCATTTTTCTTAATTTTTTGGTGACAGAAAAGTGTTTGCTTTGTTTTAGGGTTCCGCAGAAAATAAAGGAACCTTTATAGTTTCGCCAGTCCGTCTGTCTGTCCGCGTAGCTCAGTAACTAAGTAAGATCAAAATCAAATTAATATCAAAACCATTCTTTATTCTGCAAATAGGCCACAAGGGCACTTTTAAATGTCAAAGCGTAAATTTTTACAATTTAAAAATCTGACAATTACGAGTAGAGCCTGTGTGTAACACCTCATTTTAAGCACTAGGCCTACTTAGCAAGTTTAGCTACTGACTGTACCACCCTACGTAAAGTGGAGATGCATTATTTTTTTATGCGTAACCCATCGTGTATGGCATCGTTGTTTACCTCATTTAAAATCTTTTCTTTAAAATTTGAACCGACTTCAAAATAATTTTTAAGAAAAAAAAACCGACTTCAATGGGGGAGGCCAGTGAAAGATTATTATACTTAGATGGTGCACTCTTAGATTCCATACAATAAAATAAAAATGGCTATAAGTATGTTTATAATGGTAGAAGACTAAGTACCCTTAATTCCTCATGGAATCATGGAAAAACCTTGCTTGCTTGACAAACAAAACGAAGAGAACAAATCGCCAAACGTGAACTACGCGTCGTTGAAGAGTTCCGTTCTGATCATCATCAGCAGTTCCATTTCATCAAATGTCACTTTTATGAATGAAAATGCTTGATTAGTTCATGAAAATACTAAAATAACTATTTGTGTGCCTTTCACATTTGAGGAGTTCCCTCGATTCCTAATGGATCCCATCATCAGAACTCGAGCATGACAAAAATCAGTCGTAAAAATAGAACTTGCTTAACAAACACAGCTAGAAGGACAAATTGCCAAACGTGAACTTTTCGTCGTTGAAGAGTTCTGTTCTGATCATCATCAGCAGTTCCACTTCATCAAATGTCACATTTTTGTATGATATGCTCGATTTGTTGATAAAAACACAAAAATCACTATATGTTTGCCTTAAAGATTTGAGGAGTTCCCTCAATTCCTAGTGGATCCCATCATCAGAACTGCGTTTTGACACAAACGGGACCAACTTGGATATATATACTTACAATCAAAAAAAGAATTTTCCAAGTCGGTTAAGAAATGACGGAGTTATGGAGTAACAAACATTTAAAAAAAAATACAAAAAAAACATACAACCGAATTGATAACCTCCTCTTTTGAAATTTTGAAGTCGGTTAAAAAGGAGAAGGTTCTCAATTCGTCAGAATATTTTATTTTTTATTTATGTTCACCGATTACTCGGAGACTAGTGGACCGATTTCAAAAATTCTTTTTTTGCTTGAAAGGGTATGTTTTCTAGTTGGTCACATTGTCACCAAGTCTGGATCTGATGACGGGTTCTTGGAAAAATCGAGGGAACTCCTCAAATTATATAGCAGGAGGATGGGGTCTGGCAAATTTTGGAGTCGGTGTTTTTGTTAAAAATGTACTTGTTTTATTCAGGAATCAGTTTGCTTGGTATTAAACTTTAAAGCGGAAATTTTTGTTTGAGTCAAGTGTTTCCCCCCCACTGCCAGCTAAACGGTTATACTATTTTGTAATCATTCACTATTTTCCCCTGTAATGAATGTATTATGTGCGCCTAATGAATAAAATTAAAATAATTACAGGTGCATTATGACGTTGGAAGACGACATATACAATCAACAGCGTCTCATAATGGTCAATATAAACGCGATGCCGCATCAAATGGTCGACACGGACAGACCTCCCGACACGAGACTCCAAATCCCAGAAGCCGCGCTATGATCTGCAGAACACCCGTATCTGCAATTAATGGCTCATATACACCCGTGTCTGCAGTTAATGGCTCACATACACCCGTGTTAACTTGTGACCAAGGCACCCAAACTGACCCCTTGCCAGATTATGAAGACGCAATACAAAAGATGGAAGTCATTATCAAGCAGCTTTACAGCCGCTTCATTGGTTTAGTGGCTATTATAGAAAAGAAACAGAACGAAAATGAAGACGCTTCTTTATCGAACGGCATGTCTGATACAGCTGAACCGAATAACACGGAATCATCGGAACCTGAACAAAACGGTACGAGTTCATCGCCGGAACAAAATGTATCTAATGCAACTGGAGAAAATTCTAACGGACATCCGATGCAAGGAGAATCGACTTCAAATCCTGGAATACTGCAAGTTCGTCGAGTGTCAGCGCACACAACTAATACTGGCGAGCCAAGCCATGGGGACGATCACGAAATGGTATTTTATATTAAGTATTTTTTTTTTCATAAGCTAGCTCACTGTGGGTAGGCATTTTAAATAAAAAAAGACTATGAATTTCAGGTCCCGATTGGAGCTGGATACGCCGTCGTACCAATTAGACTTTTGAATGATATAGACTGGACATGCCACAGCACTGCGACAAGGCAACTTATGCAATCAGTGTTTACTCGCAGGTAGTTTTTAGTTCTATTAGATATTTGTATATCAACTGCAGAGGCCGGCAAAAAGCAATTCGTGGACAAGTTAATTTTGACGGACGACCCGAAGCGGACTCCGTCAGAAAATACACGTGCATGAATTGCCATTCCCGCGGAGCGGGCCATGCTCAATGTAAGGTTTCGTAGTTCCCGTCACATAGGTCTGTGGTCCTAGATCCCAACTATTGCCCATATTAAAAATCATAACAGCGCGAAGTAGAATTTCAACGTTCGGGGTACAGCGCCATCTATTGGCAAATTCGGTTACTAATTTGCACAAACTAGACGGGGTATGGATGTTGATGGTTTTTCAGGTGTAATTCTTTATTATATGAATAGAATTTAAAAAAATATATGAAAGAAAGTACTTTCAGGGTGATCTCTCAGGCACTTGAAGAAAAAAATCACACAATAAAAATTTAAATAAAATAAAATTACAAAAAAGTTTAGCTATTATATTGCATTGCATGTTTGAGAAAAGTTGTTTTTGAACACGAGGCATCTATAGACGTTGATAAAATAACAAACCGAATAGACACGTCCACTTCCCATACGATTATTTACTACTTTGCCATCCCTAGTTAATTACTTGAGGGTTAGACATGTGGATTATCTTATATCCACTAAATCATCAGAAATCGCGTTGGATCTATTAGACAGGGTGGGACCTGTCACAAGACCAAAAAATAAAACGGTCTACTATTATTGAGCAAGCCAGCTACTATTTCCAAGTGACCCTGTTAAAAAAACTTGATGTTTTTTTCTTCAAAGATAGATTACGATTTTTTTAATCTTCTGGAGTTATATTAATAACTATTTATTATAAAAATACAAAAATATTGAAAAATAAAATAAAATATAATAACCAAAATAATTCACAATTCAAAATATATACCTTTAAAAACCAAAAATTCAAAAACTATTATGACTCATAACTTGATGCTATCTCAAAATCTGCATTGACTGGCGCGCTATAATCTCGTGGTATCAAGATACATTACTTGAAGTCATAACTTTAGAACAAAATTTTTCCGAATAGAAAATAAAAATATTGGGACACAGGGAGTTACTACGGAAGCGTCCGTCCTTTTAAATATTTGCTCCTGTTACAGGGCCCAACTTGTATAGTAAATGCTGGGTGACTTGCTTAGAGGATTCTCAATACCGCGGGCTATGTTTTTTTTATAGATATATGTTTATATAAAGTACATCACGAAACCGTGTAGGTTTGTCTTGGTGTACGTATGTATGTAATGAAGTTATAAGTATTTTTTTAAAATATTATCATATTTGTTTGTTTCGTTTTCAGGGAAATGGCGACTAGTTCCCTGACGGGCAAGCCATCGCCAGCGTTCGCGAACAAGCGAGCGAAGGAGCGCCTCGACCCTCTCAAGGTTAATGACATCGTGGACACCGTTGCAGAACGCTGCGGCGTTCCCAAGAGACTGGTCAGGTAATATTATAAACAATAATGATAGTGTGATCCGTTTATGATTTACCATACCATCATCATCATCATCAATACAATATAATAATTTATTTATAAAAGTCCTAGCGTCATCCCAGTACAGTTGCATCCTGAAGGATGATTGAGGAAGGACATTATTGAGGACATCTGTACAGATTTCAGGCTGCAGTATAATTATTTAGGCGCGGACTGCTATCATTATTTTCAAAATGGAACACAGAACCAGGGTACACCACAGAACTCTACATGCATCGTCAATTAATACTACCACCGAAAGTACAGGTTGATACGCTCGGAGAACTGCCCGTCCATGAAAAACTCTTCTGAGGATTTCCGGTGGCCCATTCTGGTCTTTATCATCTTTACTTGGTACTTTTCGAGAGCACATGTACATTATAATACTGGAAAAAATACTGAAATCGCTATAGGTATACCTACAAAGTTCGAATTCCGTCATCAGATAAGCATTCATTTTCAAAAAAAAAAAATTTTTGAAATCGGTCTGATATTCCTGAGTAATCGGTCCATACAAAAAAACGACGATTTGAGAACCTGCTCTTGTTTTAGTTCGTTTGAAAAGAATGAACAGTCTAATAAATTCATATTAACTTGCGCGATTTTTTACACATTATTATTGGTAAACGGGACTTAATCGCGTACAACTAAAACCCCTTTTTTTGTTGCAGATGCAGTATAACTACAAAATGCACTGACGAGTCGAAACTATACCGCAACCGTCAGCAGTATCAGAAGGCTCGCCAGAAACAAAACCAGGAGAACCCGCCACCAGCAACGCCATCCTCCGACGAATCATAATCCCACATTCCAAATAAATTATGTTGTCTATCTGCACCTCCGCCTCTGTGACTTGTTTTACAATTCGATTTTAAGGTGCGTCCTGTAATAGGCCCAAAAAATTAAACGTATACTACTAAGCTCTCTAGCAATTATATCCAAGTAGTTTTAATAAAAACAAGTTGGTATTTCTTGAATTAGGTATTAAAAGTAATTAAAGAGTAAAGGCTGCTTAAAATAGTGAACATCTGAAGCATATCTAAATATAAAAAAAAACGGCCAAGAGCATTTCGGGCCATGCTTAGTGTAGGGTTCAGTAGTTGCCCAATGAGCTTACTTTAAAAAATCAATAACAATCAAAAGGGAATATTTTCGCAGCGTTTCATACGTCTTTTACTATAGTGGTCGGTGGTTAAGAAATCAATCCTGACACCTATCATATCCATACAGTTTATAACCGCAAAGTGACTTTTAGGTTACAAACTGTATGGAAATGTCAGGTGTCAGGATTGACTTCTTAACCGCCGACTACTATAAGAAGGGAACACTTTTTAGGATAACTCAAAAACGGCTTAACTGATCATGACCGCTATAGTTTTTATTGAAAGTGTTTATTAAGCTCTACTTTCATGATTTTTTTCATATTTTTCGACCAAAGGCTCAAAAGTTAGAGGAGGAGACACCATTTTTGTTCTTTTGGAGTGAATATTTCCGAAAATATTCACTTTATCTAAAAATGTTTGACGAAGACCTTTATTCATTTTGAAAAACCTATCCAACAACGCCTCACACCATAGGGTTAAAGCAAAAAAATACATCGCCACTTTACGTGTAGGGAAAAAATCTTTAATTTTTTTTTTACATTTTATTTGATGAATTTGTCCGTTTTTTTATTTTTATATCCAAACCAAATTGCAGCTTTCTAGCACTAACAATCACAGAGCAAAGCCTCGGACAGACAGACAGACAGACGGACATGGTGAAACTATAAGGGTTCCTAGTTGACTACGGAACCCTTATTATTATATTCATAAAAACCTTTTTAGGTTTTTATGAATATAATAATGAGGTCATTTTCGAACAAATTTCTCCGAATTGAAAAAAGTTTTTTTGGATATATACTAGAGGTTACTGCAGATCCTGTAAGGAAGCGTCCTTTTAATTTTTTGCTCCAATTACAGGCCACGCCCTACCATGTATAACCGTTAGTTATAATGGTGTGTACACGCCGAGCAAACAAACAGCCAACGAGGGCTATCACGTATATCACATTCCAAAAAATTCTGTCACATCGCTGCAACGCTTAGCTGGCACTCGTTGTCCTTCGTTTGCTGGTATGTACGCAGTACGTACCATTAAGTAGACATCGCACCGAGACATAAGGGTGGATAGATACGTAAAGGTACTCAGGTACTTATATGATATTTTTTATAAAGATTTTCATATGACATATGGCTTTACAGTGCATGCTTTATTGATAAGATAATGGACATCTATAGTAGCCATAATGATTGTATGAACACAATACAATATTATTAAGGTTTTGAAACACATAATTTGAACCAATACTGACTAAATAAACGGATACATATATAACTTGTTTTTAATTTAGTCATATTTTCCTCTCTCTCTCATTTTACAATTATCTCGGTCGCATCGTGATGCAGCACGAGGTCACAGGATCCACTGCTAATGAAGAAGCTCAGGGTCTGCACTATCCGCTTGCTACCTTGCCCTAATTTAGCGTAGACCGACTATCATTCGAACTTATGTACAATACAAGCCAGAAGGGAACTTTTGCCAACTGACTGAGCAACTTGACTTGAAGTTATCAAACTTCCTGTAGGTTCTCAAAAACTATCCAACAACAACTAGGATCAATGTCTTAATTTATGCATTTCATGGCTCGAAAGAGTTCACAGTAGTCCACAGCCACGCTAATACTTGGTTGTCGACCACAGAACATTAAATAGGTTGTCGACCTATATTTTCACGGTTACCTTGATGAAATAAACTGAAAGTTAATTCACTGGAACATTATAGTACTTATAAAATAGATCTTAGACATATAAATTTCACCCTTGAAATATTATTTTTAGTACAGAACCTTTCAAACAAATGACAACAATCAATGATGATTTAAAGCATTATACTCGTATGTAAGTGGCGGTGGGCTGGGCACATAGCGGAAAGGTTCTCGAGTGGTGACCTCGTGCCGGAAGGCGTAGCATGGGAAAAAACCCCCACACGGACCGGTCATTCTTTGGGGGGAGGCCTATGTCCAGCAGTGAAAGTCTTTTGGCTGACATGATGATGATGACTTGCAATTAACTATAATGTATCATGTGATGAGTTAAAGCATGCTTCTAATTACACGCTTTAATTACTAGCTCTCATCGTGTTGTAACTATAGTAAATAAATATGTATAAGTATACTTAAAGTATATCAGGTGTTATCAGAATTTGCTATCTTTTTGTTCTGCCACTTGCCGGTATCCGATTAAGCTGAAATTTGGCATACGTATAATATTAATATTATGATACCACGGAGCTGGTTTGATAATGGAGTCAGAAGGTGGCAAGAGTACATACTAAACTAGACAAGATAAGCCCATCGTGATGCCGTCTCGATGAGTAAGTAGTTGATGACTGTAAAACAAAAAGAAAGGTACAGTCTAGTCTGCAATAAAAGGTGTTATTTCCGGACATCAATTGCTTAGATTCGTTACTTGTTATTTTTAATACATGTTATGACATTATATCGTGAAAAGGAACGCGTAAATTAGAGACCGTTAAATAAGGTAGTTTTTTCGTTCATTTTGACATTTTATAAAAGCCAGTTGAAGGTATATCGCTATTGATGGCTGCTTACGGCTGCAAGCGCCACCTTCGTCGTCGCGCAAAAAAATGTCGTTAATATTAGGGTGAGTTGGCCTTCATTTTGATTTACTTTCATTGGAATTGTTCGTAGAACTGATAGCTTTCGTTGCGCTAAAAAACACAATTTTCCTGATCGAGGGTGATTGCACAACTTGATTTAGGCTATTATTGCCACCATCATACAAATGACATTAATACAATAGACCAGTGACGCTGTGAACTGTAGACATCACGTTTTTTTTTTTTATATTTCAAAATTTCCAAAAACTGACTCGACTAGAAAAATTTAACTTGCTCACAATATTTCACAAGAATCGGTTGACAAATGCGACCTGTAGAGAAAAACAGTCGGAAGTCTGGAAATACGGAAGCATTTTTCGCGAAGCTCTGACGAAGACCTTCGTTTCGTGTCTACCTTTCTTAATAAGTGGCTCCGGGAGCTGTAGACCTCGCGATTTTTTTTTTCGAATTTTAAGACCATGAATTGACTCGACAAAAAACTTCAGTATATAATTTGTTAACCCTATCGGTTGAGAAATGCGAACTGTAGAAGAGAACAGCGGGAAGTCCAGAAATACGAATGCATTTTTGCCGGAGCTGAAACAGTCACCTTCCTTTCACTCGGTCATTAAAAAAGTAAGTACCGTTAGCCGAGATCCTGATTGTCGAAGTACTCTGTTCGTAGCCGCTACGGGCTGATACGTGCTGATACGGAGAATACATGGCTACGGCCTACGAGCGTAGCGCGTAATAGCACTAGACGGCAACGAAAGTGTAGATACCACTTACTAGTTTTATGATTTGTACATAAAGGTTCAAGGTTATACTTATCCATTATCTTAATAATCCGATTTCGACACGGTTTTGGTGCTTTCGTTTATTACTTTTACTAGTTCAACAAACCCAATAAAACTGCCTTTGTCTTGATAAGAAAAGGTCTAAGCGCCCATTTGAGCTAACAGAGGTATTATGAGATTTATGAATATGGGCACAGAATAAGTAATAGTATGGGACTTCCCACGTATACACATACAAAATACAAATAATTTATTAAATAAAATAAAGATTATACAGGTAGTCCGTTTTCTATTGGGCATACTTGTATCGGAGAGGTATACAATTTTGAGTACAGCAATGCCATTTGGTACACGATACAGATTCTCACTTGGCTGGTTTTTTGTTAGTAGTATTTGTTTTTCGGGTTTTTTTGCCGCCCCCTACGCTGCGCTGACAAACGTCGCAGTACTTTCCATATTTTATTTTACATTGAATATAGTCAAATTTATATTTACTGGTAATGTTTTTAGAATCTGCATTTAATGGGCTTCCGGGAAATATTTTTTATAAACCAAGTTTGATACAAAAAATATGAAAATATGAGGGTTTGTTTGCATTTCGTTACTACTAAAGTTTTATTATTTTGATTATTGCATCATATTTTTCTACGGAACCCTAAAAAGTGGGTATGGGAAATGAATCATCTAGTTACCTGATAACGACACCAAACTTGACTCAAAGGTACAAACTAATCCGCCAGATTTTTTTCTGAGCGCCGCGCCGGGAGCTCTGTTCTTTGACCCCCCCTCCCCCCACCTGTCGCGGAGTTCAAACTGGCTACCGGGTGATTTGGGTTTAGGTGGACGTTTATAACATTCGTACCAAATGGCATTGCTGTACTCCAAAATGTCATACTGTATCGCAATAGGAAACGGACTAAGGTAGATAATATCTATCAGACTCCAAGCTAGGCCACGCCTGTATTTTAGACATCTGTGAGAGCGAATAACAAAATAAAAAATAGTTGGATACAATTAAAGCCAAATTAAAAACTAAGTTTCTTACAGGTGACTAAAAAAGAGACAAATTTATTTATTTAATCGTATACATTTATTTACGAACCGTGAGATCTTCGAGAAGACAAGTACGGTTGCCAGTTTTTGGTCCAGGGGTCACGTGTAGGGTAACGGTGGGTACTCCCTACGGACGTGGTGCAACTTCGACCCCCATTTGTCAAGTGAGTGGGCAACTAACTTGGCTTAACGACTGCTGTCACGACAGCAGTCGGGATCAACGGCTTAACGTGCCTTCCAAAGCACGAGAGCGCTCAGTTAGTAACCACTCAAAGCGGTCACCCATCCAAGAACTGACCTGCGCCCACATTGCTTAACCTCGCATACCGCACGCGGTAGACGGGTGCCGCTGGGCCACGAGCGCAAAAGAGACAAAAAGTCTGCAGAAGGGGTGTGAGATAGACACCCTACTAATGACTACTAACTAAACTAAAGAATTAGGAACATTTTGATAATTCGTACTTATTTGTGTATCCGTGTGTGCATGCGTGCGTGCGTACGTGCGTGCGTGCGTGCGTGCGTGCGTGTGTGTGTGTGTGTGAGTGTGTGTGTATAAAATCAATAAATAATAATAATAAATAAATAAATATTAGGGGACATTTTTTACACAAATCGAACTAGTCCCACAGTAAGCTCAATAAGGCTTGTGTTATGGGTACTAGACGACGATATATTTAATAGATATATACTTAAATATATAGAAAACGTCCAAGTCTCAGGAACAAATGTCTCAGCTCACCACAGAAACAAATGCCCTTACCGGGAATCGAACCCGGGACCTCTAGCTTCGGAGGCAAAGACACTACCAACTAGGCTAAACAGGCCGACGATAAAGAAAACTAATGCACTAGGAGTAAAGATTCACAGTGTAAACTCCATTTAACGCCACTCGATTGAATGACAAACTCCCTAAAACGTCGAAATTGCTTGACTTTAGTTGTTTTACCTTGTTATCCATACAACGATACACTCTACTATGTAATAGCATTACACCCACTCTCAGTAGTGAGAACAATACGTCATTATTATCAGTAATTTCTTATTTGCCGAAATCGATAGGAACTGCAGCCGGCTGTGTACGTGTTTTTGTTTATTGTTTTATTGCTTTATTGTCTCGCATGTCACCTGAGCTGGCGGCATCACACGTACCTACCGAAGGTTGTTATTTTGTTTGTTGTTATTACGAGGATTACCTTGCACGTGTCCACATTATAATAGATCACCATTCGCTTGCCCTTTTCCCATTAAAATATAAACTGATTATTTCATAAATACGTTATAGTTTTTACACAAATCTTAACTACTAATCTTAATAATAAAATATTTTTTTAGTTAAGGAGTCCTCCATAAACATCATTAACACATAGGTAACCTTATTGCAAGAACACTTTTTGCATTTTATTACTTACATATTATATTTTATATTTGTTTGAAATATATAATGCTTAATAATAGGTCTAATTTGCCGACTTGTTTTGCCGTTTATTTTACTTATCAATTCATTAGAAAATTTATTTAAAGTGTGAAGGAGAATTATATTCGATACCCTATGACCATATTCATTATTACTTTTAGCCACCTCAAAGGTTGGAAGATTAGATAATTTTCGCAGCCGTTTAGGTCGTGTTTTTCTTTTTAGGTCTTTTATGTTGTTATTGTATTGCGTTATTACTGCTAAATCTACTTTATCAAATACATTCAACACTTTGCAGTGACCAAAGAGGTCTTTGTAATTATTTCTATACTAGTTTTTGCTCGCGACTTCGTCCGCGTATAATTCGTTCTCGCCTTAGAATGATTTGTTTTCCCATACAATTTTTCTCAAGCTCAGGTGGACACCAGGAACTTAGGGGTGCCATGTTGGAGAAGGAAAGCCACGAATAGATCGGCCTGGAGATATTTGCTTGACCAGGCTAGCCTAGGGCCCACCCGCGGCTATAACACCTCAGATGATGATGATGATAGAATCTTTCACCCTTCTTGGTGAAGTCTCCAGGGTGTCCCCTTAAGAAATTATTACAGTCAATATGACAGTCCCTAGAAATCCTATTGTCATAACGAATGATTAAGTGCTTATTTCGGAATATCAAATGTACCGATTCTAGACGAATGAATCTCGTCAAAAACATTACATGTACATTGTACAATGACAAAAGTCTCGCTACCCAGTTCTGCCGTAAAACGTTATCTCAACAGAGCGAGTTCTTCATGTAAGTATGATGACCAAAGGCCGGAAGCAGAGCGGCAAGGCATGCGAGAATAATCACACAGAGCGGGCTTCTCATGTAAGGCTGACGGCCGAAGGCCTAAAGCAGAGAGGCGAGACACGCGAGGCTGAAGGCCGAGCCTCCCAACCAGTGGCGGCTGTACCTTGAGTGCGCTCGTGCGTTGCACTACCAAAAATTTTGCACCATCAATACCATCGTCATCAATAAAACAATCTCCATTATCTGTAATATACATACATATATTACATTAAAAAAATGCAATATAACCAACCACTACGCTATGTCGTAGTCTTTAAAACTCTTTTTCGCTCAGTCTCAACTCAAAAAACCTCTCCGTGCGCTTCGTGGAGCGCACGCACTAGTCAGTACATTTTCTATGAGAAACGCGTTAGAACGCCAGGCGCGTGGGACGGAAGATACTCCGTACAAACTCTATGAAGAAATAGGTGAATTCGGTGCGCCGCACGAAGCTCGCGTATGCCCGCGTACTGCCGCTTAGCCGAAGATATCCGAGAATTTGCCGACTAGACACGAGTCGGCCGGCCGAGTGAATGACTCATGTATTACCCGACCAAGCGAAGTTAACGCTCAAAATATAAAGCTTTTCTTGCGTACCAATTGTCAAGGTCGCTTAGTTGGGTAATAACATGTCTGCACTTTTCTTCGACCTTGTCCGCGCAGCGCGCTATTATTCGTTTCGTGTTTATTGTTTGTTTTTGTATGTAAAGTAAGTGTGCCTGTCTTTTGTGAAGTGAGGAACTGTGTGTTTAATGGAAAGAATAAGTGTGAACAATAAAATCGAGAATATTAAAAACAATAATAAAACTTTTAGTGATTGATAAATTAGAAATAAAATAGCTGGACCGCCAAGGTCATGTCTTATTTGCCAGGGACCAAAATCGACGGATTGAGGTAATACATAAAAAAATAACATTGTTAGTAGGAAAACGTGGTTGTATTGCAATTTTTGACTTATATAATATAATATTCCATGTATCCATAAATTAGCGCACCACCGGTTCTCGTAGTCAGCAGCCGCCACTGCTCCCAACAGAGTAGATTCTTCATGTAAGGTTGATGACTGAAAAGCCGAAGGAGAGTGGCAAGATATGCGAGGCCGAAGGCCGAGCTATGTCGTCGCCGAAGATCCAGTTGCCATATTAATGAGGGTAAATAAAAATTAAGCTGTTTTTGTATTTAAGCATATGAATAAAAACAATGCCAAATTATCGCAAATGCATTTTGATGTACACTCAAAGTAGAATTTATTGCGAAAAGGTGCTCAAAAATCGCGTCAACAATCAGAAGAAAATTATGATACTTCGATTTTGACATAATGAATCGTCAACTTGTTTACAATTCTGCTATGATTTAAGTTAAATTTCTTGACACGCTGTTATACTCCCAATTGGATGAAACTTAAATCGTAGAATGGCGTATGAGGATTAAACCACCCCATTTCATAGACCTTACTTGCATCCCCGATTTAATATGCTTTGATGGAAGATCATCGGGACAAAAAGTACACTTATAATATATATAAGTGAATCCAGATTATATATTATTAGCATACAAATCATCTTAATCTGTTTAGCCGTTTTTGCGTGATTCAGTGACAAACATCCAAACATCTAAACTTTCGCAGTTATAATATTAAGTAGTGGGATTATGGTACAAAGTTATATATGTAGTTTTTGAACGGGAACTGAAATTTTGGTTAGAGTCACAGTTACTTAATGGAATAAATCATAATAGTGTTCAAAATTTGAAGAGACCGTGGTGGCTGGCGCGCACACTGGGCAGCGCCGCGGCGCAGCGCTTGCGATTACTTTTTTTTTCAGTTTCTATCTTAATATTTCACAATTTTTTAATGAGGATGTTTTTTCTTTGTCGTCAAGTATATGCTTACCAATTTTTATACCTGTAACTCATGGATTATAGGAGTTCCCATACAAAATCCAACCCCTATTTTTACCCCCTTTTAACACAAATTTGCACAATTTTTATAGCTTAAAACCTGACTGGGTATTTACTCGACAGATTAGTAAAGTTTTCATCAAAATCCGTTCAGCCGTTTTCACGTGATGCGCGTTCATAGAAACAGACAAACAGACAAAAATTCTAAAAACTGTTGGAACGTGGACTGTTATCGATTCTAAGTATCCCCAGCCAACTTTTTTTCGAATATCTTCCATGTACAGACTTTCGACCCTCTTCAACTTTATTATATGTATAGATTTATATTTTATTTTAATAGTCTTTAATAAACGTATTTTTAGGTTGTATATCTTATCTAAATAAGTTTTATAGGTTCTTCTATAACTTTCTAGACCATAGCTTATAATTGAATCAGCTAGGGACATATAAAGAAATCTTAACGTGTTGTAGGGAACTTTATGTTTAAGGATACAGAGTTTTGACAATATTGACCTTAATTTGTTACATACTTGTTCCACGTGCGGACCCCAGTTAAATTTGTGGTCTATTTTTAATCCTAGGTAGGTATGTTCATTTACAAGTTCAAGGTGATTACAATTACAAGATGCAGTGGGCTTATGTAAACAATTGCGATCGTGGGCCACTATCTTAGGCGTAAAGCTGGTTTTGTTATACGGTGAGTGTATGTGCATGAGTTTAGTTTTCGAGTAGTTTAGTGATAAACCCAGATCGTGAGCCCATTTACACAACTTGTTAAAATCAATCTGCAACATGCCTTACAGTACAGTAGACTAACTAGTTCGGGAAGGGAAAAAGCGCGGGCATTATTGGTACCTCTGCACAAGGTGCGATGCAGGTGGGTTTTTTTAGACTGTTATTTATGGTGGTAATGTATTTAATAATATTAGTTTAGTTAATGAGCTTAGACCTTGGTTTATTTTTTATTAAGTTATATGTTTTGTGTTTCTCTTAAGTGAAATGTATTCTATTAAAGATAACTAACTATATTGTTTTTTTTAACTAGTTTAGTGATCTGATAAAATTCCAAACAACACGTCAGAGTTGATAGAATGAGCCCTAGAAAAAATTCCCGGGACTTTCGGGACCGGCATTGCCCGGGAGCATACCCCTTTTCCCTCAATCATAGTAGTAGGATTACAAAAAAACTATGACGGGAGAATGCTGTCTGGGGCTTCCGCTGCCTACCGCGTAGGTAAGTTAACGCCAGGTTCGGTAAAAATATAAAAGTGCTCGCCTCCAGAACTAATTAAAAGCGATAATTACAAAAAAGCATTCTTTGAAAGGCCCATAAAATCTACAACAAAATACCACAGAATATTGTTGGTAAAGCAGAAAATGAACTTGATTTTAATCTCTTTAATATCTGGTAGGTAAAGCTTATTATTATTATTATACAATGCAAGAATTTTTAACGGATCGACTGAATGAATATTAGGATACAGTTATTTGACTTAAATTTTCCAGTACAGTACCTACTATACTTAGATATGTAAGAATAGAAAACTATATGCAAGAAGACATAATGATAGTTTATGTAGCATGCAAATGCATGTCACAAAAAATATTTGTATGCCCCAAGGTACCACATAGTGATACAAAATCAAAATGTAACACCTTAGACTAACTACCTATGTTGGACAAAAAAATGTTTGAACTTTGAACTTTCGTTGAAAGTTCAAGTTTCAATCACCGTCCGTTAGTATTATACGAGTATGCGTACCTACTACAGGGACAATCCGCGAAATTACTTATAAACTATCGCTTATCGTATATTGCATGGTATTTTCATAACCCTCCCCAGGTAAAGCGTTACTTGGTTTGTTTCCGAGTTAAGCCACTATCTCTTCAAGCTTAATAGCGGGCAGGATAATCATGTTATTCTAAGTAATTTAAACAATGGATGCATCTGGCTATTCAATTCATAGAACCAATTACCTGTTTTAGGGAAAATCTTCCAATGTGAAGAGAATGGCGAATATCGTGGTGTTTTACAGAAACAAAAGGATTGCGAGGAAGGTTCACGATGGAGAGGTAGTAATTGGGAATGGCCAGTCAGTATACATCTGCGTCTACTTAAGAGAGGGTCGAATAACCAGAGTTCAGTTCCAATTATATTTTCTTAAAGAAGAAGATTTTGTGAATTGGTATGTATTGTTTTTTAGCCAATTTAATAAATATTAAATTTATTTTTGCATGTACATTCACGGAATGGAGAGGTTCGTCATTTTTCAACTCTATTTTAATGCCGCTAAGGTCAGAAAGTGATGAACCCCTTCATTCCGAGACTATTTATACTCATTTGAATATATCGGTTTTTACGAGTATGTACCTGTATTCGTAATAACGTGCTTTCCTACTTTTAGTTTTCATATTATTTTCACTTCTCATGCTCTACAAGTGTGTCATATAAGGCTTATCAAGCGGGGCTTATGTTATGTAGTACATTTAGATTTTAGCCCTAAGGGAAAATATGTATAATGTGTTCATGTTTATGATTTACAAAACATCTTAATTTGACCAATCAAATTACTTCACTATATTAAATCCACCAAGTACATTACACAAATTTAACTTAGTACAAAAAAAACGGTGTATTTGATAGCATCCAATTAGGAAACAGAATTCATTACTCAAAACCACAAATTAACTCTAATAGAACAATTCAAAACGTTAAGTTTTCTTCACGTGTCAAAGCAGTTTATATGTAAAAACATGCCGCCAAATTATACATATACTAGATGAAAGCCCGGCTTCGCTCGGGTGAAATAAATAAGAAAGAAATAACGAAAACATTTATTCGTGAAAGTAATGCAAACGACGAAAGAAATAGTGTACAAAAATGTATAAAATAAAAACATTATAACAACGGATTATGATGAAACTTCGTACACAAATATAGTTTATAGTGTGGATTAACATATGAAATAGGGAGTAAAAGATTACGCTGACGAAGTCACGGGCAAAGGCTAGTATCTTTATAAGTTAATCCTAAGTATTTTTATAAGGCAAGTATTTAAAAGCACATAAAAAAAATTACACCGTAATCAGTACTGATTTGTGTAGCTAAAATACTAATCATTCATTAAAATTCGGTTCAGATGTGCAATTGTTAAATATTGATGTGCCAGTCAGTATTTTTGGTGCGAAGTCAGAACTGCTACCGCGAACGAACACCTATGAAGTTCGTGTATCTCCCTCTGTCGCACTTGAAAATTCGAGCGACACAGAGGGAAACAAATACACGATATTCGTTCGTTTTCGTTTCGCGGTAACAGGAAGTCTACTACGAATTTCGAAATCCGAACTTCGTATGGTGCCGTCCCTTTCACTCATATGGTATATGACAGGAGAGTGAAAGAGACGGCACCATACGAAGTTCGAATTTCAGAGTAGACCCCCAGCTCTCTATTCTCCGCCAAATTCTATTCAGTGGGGCCCTTTACACTCAAGATTATGTGTCAATATTATCGCGGTTTTCAAAATTGTAGGGATGTTGCTTCAATATTCATCAAAATTCACGTGATACGAATCGTGATATGAGTATTTCGCGTGATAATAATAACAGTTGGTAATATTTTCTTCAATTAATGGAACTTATTTAGCAACTTGTTCCGTTAATTTCGCCAAAGGTATTTTGCATTCCGATACGCGCACCATCCAGGAATAGGAGCCGTACGCGCACCAACCAGAGGGTCTACCGCGATCGAAAAACAAAGTATTTCCCTCTCCGCGCTCGAATATGCAAGTGCGACAGAGAGGCATGTATTTCGTTTTCGGTTCCCAGTAGCACTTCAGTCCGAGCGCGGCGGTCGGTCGAAGAAAGTCAAAGAACATTCCGTGTGTCGTCTGTCACACATATAATTTTTTAACTGAACTTAAAATTAGGTGATAATGTTTAGTATGACGTATATTTTACATTTGTTTTTTAGTTGTACGGAACCCTCAGTGTGCGACATTTTGAATTTATTTCTCTTATAGTAAAATACCCTATTCGTTTTAAAGTTGACGCCTGAGGGCCTACCGCGAACCAAAAACGAACTATCTTCCTCTCTGTCGTTCGAATATACATGTGCGAGAGAGAGGCAGATACTTCGTTTTCGGTTCGCGGTGGCGCCTCTAACGTCCGAGCGCGGCGAACGGCATGAGCTGGGGGTCTAATCCGAAATTCAAAATCCTAACTTCGTATGGTGCCGTCCCTTTCACTCTCCTGGCATAGACTATATTTGAGTGAAAGGGACGGCACCATACGAAGTTCGGATTTCGAATTTCGGAGTAGACCCCCAGTACCACTAAGTTATAAGATAGAGCGAGAATTGGATAGAATTTTGCTAGACGTTTAAAAGCCATAAGTCACCTAGTAGTTTGTCACAACAAAATAGAGACGCAGCTTTAAGATGGCGGACAAACTCAGCAAACATTCAAGTGGTGTCCTTTACACGATTAATATTATCACAATACTGGGGTGTCAATATTATAGCAGTTTTCAAATTTGTATGGAATTTACTTCAATTTTCACGTGATACTTATCGTGATATGAATGTATCACGTGATACTAATAACCATGTAACAGGCCCAATACATTCGCTTTGAAGGCGGTTGTTGTGACAATCAGCCTAGCTAGCACGATAGATTATACCGTTACGTTTTAGGTGACGTTTTAATACATTTCACCCATATAACGTGACAGTATAAGTTATCGTGCCAGCTAGGCTGATAGGTGTATAGAACGCTTGAAAACTACAAAAACAAAACGCTGCAGACGCGGCTAGCCGAATCCACACAATGGGCGATGATGGCCCATCACCCAGAACGCAGCCCAGCAACCTGGCTAACACACCGGACGCAAACATAGTTAACAATTTCCGAACGTACCCAACCCGACGCTGTCAACCAACGAATTTAATATGGCCGACCTTTCGTCATAAAATTAACACTTTTAAATGCAAAATACGCGACAATCCGAATTTTGCGGATACATATGTTCAACTCAAAAATCGTTATTTTTATACGTTCTTCAATTTGAGACAGGTCTCGTTCGGGTCTACCGTACCCCTGCACGAAATTATTAATATAGATGTTCGCTGTGGAATTTATTGTTATTTCTGAAAGGATAAACTTTGTTTTCTGATTTTCTCGCAATCTAGGTACAATGTCGACTGTATTACTCTGGTCTAAAGCCATATTACCCCTCGAAATATTTTCTAACCGTCTTGTGGTGATATGGATTGTGGGACCTTTGTCACACAATCTACTATTTTGTTGGTCACAATTTAAAAAAAATAATAATTGTGTAACCAAATAGTCTCGTATGCTAACGGTCGGTACTTTGTTACTTAAAAATATTTTAAATATTACTTAACATTTTTATTTTTATGATTTTTCAGTATATCATGCAAATCGGAATCAACGAGAGGGAGATGAGTGCTGTGGAAGCTTTATTGCAATTGCAATTGGCCTCAAGGATCAAGTTAGATATTGAAGGCGGCGTCAGCATGTTATTAAGTTGTCCGGCTCCACCTCCCGATACTAGGAAGTATTTTGGAGGTAAGTATTTAGTAGTAGTACCATTTAATACATTATTATTAATTAGGATCATTTACTCGTAACAAAATATTTTAGTATTTAAATCAGACGATATCATCTGTCCGTGCGGTAAAATTATCCACCGTTTAAAAAGAAACAAAATTTGTTTAGAATATAGTAATGTGAAAGACAGATAGACAGAGAGGCACCATAAGGGCTCCGCCGTTTTTACCTTTTGGTACGGAACCCTAAAAATGGCCAAATTTGTATCGGAACACACATGTGACGGACAAAGCCTCCAAGGGTTTCATACCTAATATTGGTGGTCAACATTCAAAAGCACTGTCCTTGTAATTAAAAAACCGGCCAAGTACGTGTCAGATCTCGCACAAAGAAGGGTTCCGTACCGACACCTACTAATCTACATTTAAAACCACTATACTATACCAACATAACCACCACCATATCAGCCAAAGGACGTCCACTGCTAGATATAGGCCTCCCCCAAATTCACGGGGGGTGTAAACCATAATCACCACGCTTGGCTTATGGGTTCGCGATCGCATTATCTCCACCGCATTCCAGGGATGCTGCTGCCCATCCCCCCGGGGGTTTTGGTCGTAGTTTTAGGACATATCCGGGTCCTGTCTACACAATACATTGAATCAAAAAGGTCGTATCATCATAAGGAACTCACGGCAATTACACCCTTTTGCTTGGGCAAGACCGTTTTTCAGCAATAACTCAAAAAACTTGTTCAAACCAAAAATCATTGAAAGTATTTATTAATGTACATCACCTTGATTTTTTCAGAATATTCATCTTCATAGTTTAGAAATAAGAGGGGGAGGGGACACACTTTTTACGACTTTGACGGTTTGACTTAAATGGATTTTTTTAGAAGTTTTGTAGGCCTAGGGTTTGTTTAGATACCCCACACACTTATGTGCATTGAAATGGGGAAGACAATTTTTCAGCGATTACTCAAAATCTGTAAAACCTATCTTCTTTAAACCAAAAATCGTTGAAAGTTTTCATTAATGTTCACCACCTCCATTTTTTTCAGAAGTATACACCTTATACTTTGGAAATTAGAGGGGGAGGGGGACACTTTTTACGACTTTGACGCATTGACATAATAATAGTACATCAATGCTTTGACGGCTAATATCTCGCCAACAGTTGACTTAAATGGAAAAGTCATCTCAATGAAGTTTACACTGTATATCCTTACTCCTAAGTGTAATAGTTTTCTTTATTGATTTCATACGTGGGAATTCCCATATTCATAAATTTCATTAAACCTCTGTTAGCTCAAATGGGTTTAGTCCTATTCTTACAAAGACAAAGGTATTAACCGGCAGTTTTATTGATGTGTCGAACTAGTAAACAAAGGCACAAAAACCGTGTAGAAATCGGATTATTAACACGTTCGCTGCGTGACTCGATTTTGGTGGCTTTCAGTGGGTGCGTCACCCCATAGGTCTTTTAGTACCGAAGCATAACTTTCTTCTGGTGCGTTAACGGGTCGAGAAGATCTGTTGGACTTACACATGTTCAACTGTAATTATATTTGTAATTATGACGATTTATGAACACTTTATTAGGCCAATAGATTTTACGACGTTATGAACCAAGTTAAACCTCAAATCGCGGGTAGATTCACTGAATAGTTTGTTTATAAATAATATAATAAAGTATCAGATCCCGCACCGCCCGTTATCCGCACTGATTGATTAAATTATCGATATTGTTTTAGTGTTGTGGGTGAAATGAAAACATCGATATCGAGTAGGATATTTATTTTATTTTATTTGTGTCCTTGTATTATGCGATGTTTTTATTTTTACACTAAAAATATAGTTACAATAGTAAAACGTATATTAATAGGTTATGTACAAATAACGCTATGTCCAATTTTAAAATAAAAATATAACTACTTACTTATACCTAAAACAGTTTTTTAGTGTCTACATTTTTATTATTAGTTATTTATTTATTTTGGACCCGGGTATGTCCTAAAACTACGACCAAGACCACCGGAGGATGGGCAGCAGCATCCCTGGAGTGCGGTGGAGATACTGCGATCGCCAACCCGTATGCCAAGCGTGGCGATTATGGCAATTACCCCTCATGACATACACAAACAGGCCACGGCCCCGAGGTTCCGGCGACCCCCGGTACCCTGGTTCTGGTAGCGGCCAGGGTACTAGCGGGGTCAGGGGTGCGAAGAATCTCCGGTTAAGATCCGGCTACCACCACCGACGACTCCTGGCCCTGGCAACGTACAACACACGAACACTGCGGACCGACAAAAAGATAGCGGAACTGGAGGAAGGATTGAGCAAGTTGCGTTGGGATATCGTAGGGTTATCTGAAGTCCGAAGAGAGGGGGAGGACACGATAACCCTGAAGTCCGGCAACTTGCTCTATTTCCGGAAGGGGGACCAACAGTCCCATGGAGGTGTCGGGTTTATCGTCCACAAATCCCTCGTGAACAACGTGGTGAAGATCGAGAGTGTGTCGGCTAGGGTGGCGTACCTTATACTCAGAGTATCCGAGAGGTACTCGTTGACGGTCATACAGGTGTACGCGCCGACCTCGGCACACTCCGACGACGAGGTGGAGGCTATATGTATGAGGATATATCAAAGGTCATGCATAGTTCCAAAACCTACTTCACCGTTGTTATGGGGGATTTCAACGCGAAACTGGGCAAGAGAGACGGCGAAGAGCCGAGAGTGGGGCAATTTGGAGTTGGAAGTCGGAACCACCGGGGCCAACTACTGGCTGGTTTCTTGGAGAAGGAGGGACTCTACATGATGAACTCCTTCTTCAAGAAACGCGAGCACAGGAAGTGGACCTGGATGAGTCCCGACGGTGCAACAAAAAACGAGATTGACTTCATCATGTCGACGAAGAGGCATATATTCAATGATGTCTCTGTGATCAATACGGTTAAAACCGGAAGTGATCATCGTTTGGTAAGAGGCACATTGAATATATGCATCAAGCTAGAGCGCTCTCGACTGATGAAGTCCACGCTCCGTCCAGCAGCAGTCCAAATCCAAAACCCCGAGAGCTTTCAGCTGGAACTCCAAAACCGTTTCGATTGTCTAGGCGGCGATGTGGACGAATTCAACGACGGGTTTGTGGAAGCTGTCCATAGCATTGGGTCTAAGTTCTTTAAGGCCCAACGAACTCAAAGAGCCAAAAGGCTCTCTATCTCCACTCAGAGGCTCATCAAGGAAAGGAATGAGATGATTCTGCAGTCTTCAGCCGATGCGAAATTATACAGGCAGCTCAATAAACAGATCTCTAAGTCCCTTACCCGCGATATGCGCCAATTCAATACAAATCGTATTGAAGAGGCCATCGAGCAGAATAAGGGCTCTAAAGTTTTCTCAAGAGATCTGTCTATTGGGCAGAGCCAGCTCGCCAGATTAAAAACTGAGGATGGTAGAATCGTTTCGTCCAAACCTGAGCTTCTGAGTGAGATAGAGTGCTTTTATGGACAGCTATACACGTCAACTAGCAGACCCGAAGTTGGTCTGGCGAAAGACCCTAGAGCTAGATTAACCCGGCACTATACCGAAGATATCCCGGACATCAGCCTGTACGAGATTAGAATGGCTCTTAAGCAGCTGAAGAACAACAGGGCACCCGGTGAAGACGGAATTACAGCTGAACTCCTGAAGGCGGGTGGAAAACCGGTCCTTAGGGCCCTTCAGAAGTTGTTCGACTCCGTCTTACTGGAAGGGAAAACTCCAAAGGCATGGAACAGAGGTGTGGTGGTGCTGTTCTTCAAAAAGGGTGACAACTCCTTACTGAAGAACTACCGACCCATCTCACTTCTGAGCCATGTCTATAAGCTGTTTTCAAGAGTCATTACGAACCGTCTCGCACGCAGGCTAGATGACTTCCAGCCTCCCGAACAAGCCGGTTTCCGAAGAGGCTTTAGCACCGTAGACCACATCCATACGCTCCGTCAGGTTATACAGAAGACTGACGACTATAACCTGCCCCTCTGTTTAGCGTTCGTGGACTACGAGAAAGCCTTCGATTCGATTGAAACGTGGGCTGTACTACAATCTCTCCAACGGTGCCAAGTGGACTACCGGTATATCGAAGTGCTGAAAAGTTTGTATAAGAACGCCACTATGTCAGTCCGACTCCAGGACCAGAACTCAAAGCCTATTCCGTTGCAGCGGGGAGTCAGGCAAGGAGATGTTATTTCTCCTAAACTGTTCTCCGCTGCACTGGAGGATGTTTTCAAGACTCTGGACTGGAGAAGGCTAGGCATCAACATAAACGGCGACTACCTCACTCACCTTCGGTTTGCTGACGATATAGTAGTCTTGGCTGAGACCATGGAGGATTTAAGTACAATGCTCAATGACCTCAGTAAAGCCTCCGAGCGAGTTGGTCTAAGGATGAACATGGACAAGACGAAGATCATGTCAAATGTCCATGTCGCACCAACTCCCTTAACAATCGGACACTTTACGCTCGAAGTTGTAGACGATTACATATACCTAGGACAGACTGTCCAGTTAGGTAGGTCCAACTTCGAGAAAGAGGTTAATCGTCGAATCCGACTCGGCTGGGCAGCGTTCGGGAAGCTACGGCACATCTTTTCGTCCAATATTCCGCAGTGTCTCAAGACAAAAGTCTTTGACCAGTGTGTGTTGACATATGGCACTGAAACGTGGTCGCTTACTATGGGCCTCATAAGAAGGCTCAAAGTCACCCAAAGGGCAATGGAGAGAGCTATGTTGGGAGTTTCTCTGCGTGATCGCATCAGGAATGAGGCCATCCGCAGCAGAACCAAAGTGACCGATATAGCCCTCCGAATCGCTAAACTTAAGTGGCAGTGGGCGGGGCACATAGCACGTAGAACCGATGGCCGTTGGGGCGGAAAGGTTCTCGAGTGGCGACCACGTACCGGAAGGCGTAGCGTGGGCAGGCCCCCCACACGGTGGACTGATGACCTGGTGAAGATCGCGGGTGTCCGCTGGATGCGGGTGGCGCAGGACCGGTCATTGTGGAAGTCTTTGGGGGAGGCCTATGTCCAGCAGTGGATGTCTTTCGGCTGACATGATGATGATGATGATGATGATTTATTTATTTAATAAACAGAGTATACAGACTTAATTATTAACTGGGTCCCACAAAACTGTCGGAACAGTTTAAATTTTTAGTTTGTAACAGGAATTTTTGACTATAAATCTAATTATAGTATTGTCATTTTTTTACTTTCGTGGTCTATTCTACATGTAATTCTTTCAAAGGGAAACAAAAATGAAATTATTGCATCATCCATATTGTATCGACACATGGACTGCACTAGCTCAACTAGTATGCTATCTAGTGCGGCTACTGGGTCATCGAGAATCGGGTCCTTTAGAACCAATAAACGCACTAGAAGAAAAAAAAACGTGTTAAGATAATGGATAAGTATCATGTATAGTGGACACTACAGCTAATCAAGAACCGTACTGTCTACCACTTTGAACCTTTATGTACGAATCATAAAACTAGAAAGTGGTATTTACACATTCGTTGCCGTCTAGTTAAGTGCTGTTACGCGCTACTGGCTCGTAGGCCGTAGCCAAGTATTCTCCGTATGGCCCGTAGCGGCTACGAACCGAGCACAGTCAGCATCAAAAGTAGCTACGCATCTGAAATGTTCAAAAGTTATTACAAGGGGATAAAAGCTTTTTGCCCCTTCATATGCGTATGCTTTGTATTCACAAGTTGCCATTTTTAGGGTTCCGTCGCCAAAATGGCGAAAGCGGAACCCTTATAAATTCATCATGTCTGTCCGTCCGTATGTCACAGCCGATTTACTCTATTTTTTGTCAATGCAGATAGGCGTGTGGGGTACTCGTATCTATGGATGGCCTAAAAAATGACATAAACGTTTTTAAAAAACTTTTCCATCTAAGTCAACCGTTGGTGAGATATTAGCTGTCAAAGACGTAAAAAGTGTCCCCCCCCCCTCTTTTCAATCAATTATATTAAAATCAATTATTTTTAGTTTGAACAAGATAGGTCTAACGGTTTTTGAGTTATCGCTGAAAAACTGTCTTGCCAAAACAAAAGGGCGTATGTGCCGACGGGCGTATGATACGACCTTTTTTGATTCAATGTATTGTATAGTGATTTTAAATGTATGTAGATTAGGAGGTGTTGGCACGGAACCCTTCTTTGTGTGTGGTCAAACATGCCGGTTTTTATCATTTTGAGGTACGGAACCCTGTAAAGTAAATGTAAAGTGAAGTATTTATTAAATACCTACTTTCACATACTCTTATACAAAATGTACTATTGATGAGTTTATTGACGATTCATGCTGATTTGAGTATTCGTTTTACGTGAAAGCATTATCATTTTTGAAAACTTCTTACTTAACCGTGGCATTTTTTATTTTTTTTTATTGATTATTATAAAAAGGTACAATTTTACATTTGGTGTAAGTCCCGGTTTACATAGTTTGACTGTGGGATCTGAGTCTCTTCGCTGGCTATTAGTACTACACATATATAATATAACATCTATTATAAATAACCTATTACTATTTAAATATATAGTTTAAACTCTAAAAAAATCAATCTTATGTAATAAGCGTGTCGCTTTTTAGGGTTCCGTAGTCAACTAGGAACCCTTATAGTTTCGCCATGTCTGTCCGTCCGTCTGTCCGTCCGTCTGTCCGTCCGTCCGCGGATAATCTCAGTGACCGTTAGCACTAGAAAGCTGAAATTTGGTACTAATATGTATATCAATTACGTCGACAAAGTGGTAAAATAAAAAGTGGAAAAAAATATTTTATTAGGGTACCTCCCCTATACGTAAAGAGGGGAGTGTTTTTTTTTCATTTTAACCCTAACGTGTGATATATTGTTAGATAGGTATTTAAAAATAAATACTAAAATCATTTTTTGATAATGTTAATATTTTCGGAAATAATCGCTCCAGAAGTAAAAAAAAATGTGTCCCCCCCCTCTAACTTTTGAACCATAAGTTTTAAAAAATGAAAAAAATCACAAAAGTAGAACTTTATAAAAACTTTGTAGGAAAATTATTTTGAACTTGATAGGTTGAATAGTTTTTGAAAAAATTACAAAAATAATTTCTGAACTAAGTTTGTAATTTAACCGTATAAACAGGTGTTTATTGTACCTGTCATTTCTACAAAATCACAATGAAATGACGTGCTTTTTAGGGTTTTGTGTTTCTGTACTTAATATGTCAACTTAATGTGACGGACGGAAAACTACGGAACCCTACACTGAGCGTGGCCCGACACGCTCTTGGCCGGTTTTTTTAAGAATAAAATAATTATACAAGATCTTACGCCTAAAAAATATGACTACGTTGTAATAAACCAACCCTTTATTGCAGAAAACAAGCACCATGTTAAAGAAGAAAAGAAATTGATGGAATGGGAGGATCATCAAGTGAAGAATGTTCTATCGGTATGTATGCGCACTATTCGTGACATGAAATTTGGCTCCGACCCTGTGGTAATAATATCAAACTATTTTAACTGAGTAGGTAATTAATTTTATAGTTTTGTAAATTTACTATAATTTTTACAGTATCCCGGATTAAGTCCTGACCAGCCATCCCCAGGGCCTTCAAGTTCTTCAAGACCTGTTCCTGTGCATCCAGTCGGCGCAGACGCAGACACCGACACTAGGGGAAGCGCGCATCAGGGCGTAAGTCTCTTCTACGATTTCATCTATCACGGAAGCGTAATTTATTTATTTCACATTTAATTTGAAATGTACTTGGTAAAGCAAAGGTTCGTAGAATTTCCATTGATTACATATCTGGTAAATACAAGTTGTGAACTTGTAAGTCTGCGTAAATAACAAGTGGACAACTACGGAACCCTTCATTGCACATGGCCCAATACCGACTTGGCCGGTTTTATTTTGCAATCATGCTTCATTACGTTGCATCCATGTTTTGGATGGCATTCCTAACCAGATACCTTAGAAATATTTTCTTTTCCCTGTAATGAATGTATTTTGTGCGCTTTATAATTAGAATAAAAATAATTACAGGTGCATTATGAAGTTGGAAGACGACATATACAATCAACAACGTCTCATAATGGTCAATATAATCGCGATGCCGCTTCAAATGGCCGACACGGGCAGACCTCCCGACACGAGACTTCAAATCCCAAAAGCCGCTCTATTATCTGCAGAACACCCGTTTCTGTATTTAAGGGCTCACACACACCCGTGTTAACTTGTGACCAAGGCACCCAAACTGACCCCTTGCCAGATTATCGAGCGGAAATAGACAAGATGGAAGTCATTATCAACCAGCTTTACAGCCGCTTCATTAGTTTAGTGGCTATTATAGAAAAGAAACAGAACGAAAATGAAGACGGTTCTTTATCGAACAACATGTCTGATACAACTGAACCGAATAACACAGAATCATCGGAACCTGAACAAAACAGTACGAGTTCATCACCGGACCAAAATGTATCTATTGCAACTGGAGACAATTCTAACGGACATCCGATGCAAGGAGAATCGACTTCAAACCCTAGAATGCTGCAAGTCAGTCGAGTGTCAGCGCACAGAACTCATACTGGCGGGCCAAGTCGTGGAAACGGTCACGGAAAGGTACTTTTAATATCTTTTTTTTTTCATAAGTTAGCTCACTGTGGGTAGGTAGGCATTTTGAATTAATAAAAAATATCAATTTCAGGTGCCGATTGGAGCTGGAAACGCCTTCGTACCAATTAGACTATTGAATAATATAGACTGGAAATGCTACAGCACCGCGACGAGGCAACTTCTGAAAGCGGCGTTTTCACGCAGGTAGTTTTTAGTTCTATTAGATTCGTCGATAAGTTTGCGTACGTACATTTCTATGTTAATTATTGCAGTGGCCGGGAAAAAGCAATTCGCGGTCGAGTTGATCCGCGAGTCCTTTAGAAAATACACGTCTACGAATTGTCATTTCCACCGAAGCAAATGCTTTTCTCATAAAATGAAATGAAATTAAAAAATTAATAAAAATCTAAATGAATTATTTGTTTGTTTCGTTTTCAGCGAACTGGCGACTTCTTCCCTGACGGGCAAGAAATCGCCAGCGTTCAAGAACAAGCCAGCGAAGGAGCGCCTCGACCCTCTCAAGGTCAATGACATCGTGGACACCGTTGTAGAACGCTGCGGCGTTCCCGAGAGACTGGTCAGGTAAATATAATCAATAATAAGTTTATGGTATACCATATAGGTATATCCACTTTAGTTAATATGGCACTACAGGCACAAAAAAGTTACACCAGCTGATTTGTATGTAAATATAAATCGACCAAGAGCATGTCGGGTCACGCTCAGTGTAGGGTTGCGTAGTTGCGCAATGAACTTACTTAAAAATAATAATTCGAAGCAAAAGAGAATACTTTCGCAGCGTTTCATATGTCTTTTACTAAAAGAGGAAGACTTTTTATAACTCAAAAACGGCTTAATTGATCATGTCCTCTATAGTTTTCGTTGAAAGTCTTTTTATAAATTTTTATTTTATTTTTTGGACCTCTAGTTCAAAAGATAGAGGGGACACACAATATTTTTTTCTTTTGGAGTGAATATTTCCGAAAATATTCAATTTATCAAAAAGTGATGAAGACCTCTATTCATTATGAAAGACCTATCCAACAACACCCCACACCATAGGGTTGAAGCAAAAAAAATTACATCCCCACTTTACGTGTAGGTACAGGTACCCTTAAACTTTTTTTAGTACCATTTTGGTGGCAAACAAGCGTACGGTCCGCCTGATGTTAAGCGGTCAACGCAGCCTATGGACGCCTGCTACTCCAGGGATGGTCACAAGTGCGTTGCCGACCATTTCAAAAATGATACACTCCTTTCTTAAAGAACCCCATACTGGTAGTCCCTCGGGAAAACCTCGGCTCATTCCACAGTCGGAGCGTCCGAGGGAGGAAATTCCTCTGAAAACGTACCGTACGCGACCATTTAGGTTCTAAGGTGTGAGGATGAATGGAGAACAGAGTTCAGTCGAGCGTGCAAGGAACCTTTAGCCGTTTAAAAAGAAAGAACAAAGTCTTATATATACAAACACTTACTTGATTTAAACTTGTGCGATTTTTACACATTATTATTGGTAAACGGGACTTAATCGCGTACGACTGAAATCACTCCTTTTTTGTTGCAGATGCAGTATAACTACAACATGCGCTGACGAGGCAAAACTACAACGGAACCGTCAGCAGTTTCAGAAATCTCGCCAGAAATGAAATCGTAATTCCACTGTAAAGGAATTAAATATTATGTCGTCTATCTGCACCTCCGCCACTGTGACAATTCGATTTTAAATTCCGGGTTTGGCCTGTAATAGGGACAAAAAATTTAACAGTGGACTATTTAGCGGCCCACTCAATTATTTCCAAGTGGTCTCAGTTGAAAAAAAAATCTTCTAACATGGCCTGCGTGTATTTTTATTTGCGCCTGAGTGATATTAATGTCAATTTATTTTAAATACGCAAAAAAAATGTTTTTTTATTAAATACCAAAAATATCCATGAAACAAAAAATGCAAAACAATTATGACTTATAATTTAATACTACCTCAAACACTGCATTGACTTATGCGCTATAATCTCGTCGTGTCAAGATCCATCCAAGATCGGAGGTCATAACTTTAGATCAAAATTTCTCCGAATTGAAGAATTTTGAAAATATTTTGACACAAGGAGTTACTGCAGATGCTCTAAGGAAGTGTCCTTTTTGACCAAGCGAGCGAAGCGTCTCCGTTTCAGCTTTCGACAAAAAATCTTACGTATGTCTGCCTCTGTGTCTGTCCGGATGTTCTCCTCTACAGGTTGCATTTCTTAACCGATTCTCGTGAAATTTTGTGAGCAGATTCGATAATTATAATATATAGTTTTTTTTGTCAAGTCTCTTTTTGGAGATTTTGAAATTAAAAAAATATATTGTGATGTCTACAGTCACAGAGCCACTATTAAGTATTTGTTCCAGTTACGGGGCCCACCTTATATACTATTAAGTTCTTTAGCAATTATTATCAAGTGCTTTCAATAAGAAAATCGTTTTTGTAAAAAGTAAATATTATGTTAATAATAAGTAGGTTTTATGTATTATATTACTCTACTGGGGTGACATTAATAAATCATTCTTTTTAACACTAATAATTTAAAAATAAAATGTAAATAATCGCAAAAATATCTATTAAAACCATACATGAACAACTATTGAGAGTAAATACAAAAATAATGGTACCTCAAAATCAACACTCACTGCTGCGCTATACCTAATCTTGTGGTGTCAAGATCCATTATTGAAATATTTTATTCAAACAAGAGGTTACTGCAAATGGTGTAAGGAAGCGTCCTTCCAATTTTTTGCTCCTATTACTGGCCACACCCATACATGCATGTATATTTAACCGTTAGTTATTATGGTGTGTAACTGTGTACACACCGAGTAAACGAACAGCGAACGAGGGCTATCATGCATATCACATTCCAAAAAATAACTGTCACATCGCTGCAACGCTTAGCTGGCACTTGTTGTCCTTCGTTTGCTGGTATGTACGCAGTACGTGCCATTAAGTAGATATCGCAACGAGACAAGGGGGGATGGATACACAAATATACTCAGGTACATGATTTTTTTTATATAGATAGTGAATTGACAAATGACGTTACAGTCAATGGCAGAGCGACCTAAATTTTACGTGGGCAAGATACATTACGTCTTACTATTCTGTGCCCACACCTAATGGTTTAGCCAGAGGCGGCGTTATAGTGCTCCCAAACTGGCTGTTTTTAATGTTATATAACATAGTGTAAAAAGGATAAGGCTATGTAACAATATGATGTTGAAGAAAGATAGTTGTCGTTATAATAACATTAAAAACAGCCAGTGTGGGACCACGCCGCCTCTCACTACAGTGCATGTTTTATTGAATGTGATAATATTGATAATGAATAGTTGCCATAACGATTGTATGTGATGAACGTGATGAACACGGTAAAATATTTTTAAGTTTTAGAAACACATTTTAGCCAGTACAGGGTAATTAAATAGATATAATTATATAACTTGTTTTTGATTCAATCATTTTTTCCTCCTCATTTTATCTCGGTCGCACCCGATCAAGCACATACTGTTATTGAAGAAGTTGGGGTCTGCTATCCTATCCGTTCGCTACCTAGCCCATTAGTAAATTACTATCATTCGAATTTACAACCCAGAAGGGAACATTTGCCAACTGGGTGTGCAACTTGACTGTTAAGTTATCAAGCCTCCTGTAGGTTCAATGGCTTAATTATATTTAATCTCGAAAGCGTTCTGTAGACCATAGCAAAGCCACGCTACCTGGTTGTCGACCTATATTTTAACCAAGGTTGCCTTGATGAAATGAAATGAAAGTTCATTCACAGGAACATATAGTGTACTTGTACAAGAGATCTTATAAACATAAATTTCACCCTTGAAATATTCAGTATAAGCATAATAGATGCATGTAATAATAGCATCACTACTTGCCCTGTCGCCAGAGCTCTCGAGGATGCGCTGTGTTGGGAGTGAGAGACCTGCATATGTCTCTAGCTTGACAGCTGAAGACACCTGCGGGTCCCTCACTCTCAACACAGCGCATCCCTAAGTCAATAAAGGGATGGCAACACTATTGTGATTCCTCTGGAGTCGCAAGTGTCCATAGGCTACGGTGTCTGCTTACCATCAGGCAGGCTGTAAGCTGGTTTGCCACCAACCTAGTTTAAAAAATCATGATAAGACGGATGTGATTTGATGATGGAGACAGAAGGTGGTCATAATACTAGACTACACAAGATAACCCATCGTGTCTGAGCTCATTGGAACTGTCTCAATGGGTAGTTGATGACTGTAAAAAAGGTATAGTCGGCAATAATGGATGTCAATCGAGATGCGATTCTATAAATATTCCAAATTACCTTCAGGTCTACTTGGCGAAGAATTCTGCACCGCTACAAGGATGGCAGCACAATTTACGAAATGATAACATACAATACAATTCCATAATTTATTGGTAATACCAAGTGAAGTTGTATACACAATAAATCCTCGATATTGTACGGTTCTGGCTCTTACAAATTTACACAGATGGTGCTACGTCTAGTATCTATCTATCTTCTATATATATATATTACGCGAAGCCGATCTTTGTAATGCCCATCAGATCTACAGTTATGGACCGATTTTGATAAATTATATACCATAGGATTCGTCCCATGCTGCAGATATGCAATAATGTCTTATTTTTTTAATTTTTATCCTGGAAAATTAATAAAATGATATTTACGAAAAATCCTGGATACCCGGACAAATATAAGCCTCAAAATTGTGTTCAATGACGCCGCATACAAGCGAGGGTCAGCTTACCTTGGTAGAATTGTACGAGGTGTCAAAATTTAGCTTGGTTAACACGTGACTTGGGAACTAGCTGTGGTATGATTCCGGATGACATAAAATTCAATATAAATTAAAATGTTCCTGTAAGAAATATCTGGTGCGGCATTACAAAATAAAACTTTTGAGTCGAGTAATACTCAATATTATTAACTACAAACGAAAGTAAAATTACTAATTCGGTCTAAGTATTTACAGTTTACATGAATGCCAGACGTATTGTGTCAACTTTTTTTTTATTGTGCTCTATTACTTATTTATCAATATTAAATTGTCATAATTTATACTTCAAAGAAGTTGGTATACAAACCAATGACGTTTCAAATATACGTTGCGTATATCTTGACTGATATTGATACCTGCCAAAACAATGACAAACCAAATTAAACAGAACTATTTCTGAGTTAATCATAGATAAGCTACAAAACATTTTGAAAGAGAAGAGACTCGATGTGTCTAAGTGTGTCTCTGTTCCTCCTATTGCCATAACAGTAGGGTGATCAAGTGATCATAAGCAAAGAAGTTCTCATTGGAGTAGACGTTACTTATCAAACGAACGAGAAAACTATGTTGCACTAATTAACCTTTACCAAAGAAGATATATACTAACGTAACAAGAAGCGACACCGAAGCATGTGTGCTGTAAACCCGTCTCGCGGCTAATATGTGTGCGTGTCCGGACGTGAACGGGGGTGCGCGAGGGGCGCGCGGTGTGTGGACAGCTAGCCGCGGCAAGATGAATCGCAGGGGTGCCGCTCGCTTCAACATTCGCTCGCGTGACGTGCGCTCACACAACAGAGATAGATCGGCCGGTAGCAGGCGTGTAGTTTTACTTGAAATTCGTTAGAATTTATCATTTGTAATTCAATGTAATCAACTATGGCTGGAGCTTTTTATTTCTGTGTCTACGGTTGTGACAGTAATACCAAAAGCCACAAAGGGAAAAGCTACTTTAGGCTACCTACCGATCCAGATAAATTAGTCATAAAATTTTATATGTTGTGTCCTTCCCTACATTTAGAATTAAGACTTCACCTAAAATCCGTTTTTTAATTCGAAATACTAAAGAAAGACGAAAGGTTGGTATGAGTATGGATGCATTTTGACTTGCAATACATTAAGAAGTACCTACATCTTCGGAATAAATTAAACAAAAAAAAATGAAATGGCGAAATAGATGAAATGTCAATTGAATCTTTCAAATTATACTTAACGCGGGTGTCGCGGTCGCAGTGAATGACTTCATTTCATGTCACATAATTTCTATGGATTGAGGTTTAAAAAAATATTTTTAAATATTATTGTTATTATTTTAGCATACAATTATATTCATGTGGAGCTTAGATTTACACAAGAAAAGTAAGTTTCCATATTATGAGAAGTTTTGTAGGTACTTATTTTACGAGCTTTTAGTAAGTTTTCTCCTGACTCAGTGCATCTGTCTGTCTGTTTGTAATCAAAACTTATAGATTAAATTTGACTAGCTTCCCGGTATTTGATTGATGAATATCATGATCATTGAATAAACATTATTTCCTCTGGCCAAGGCAGCTACATTGCCAACCCTATGCAACAGACGTGACGTTACAAGGTCACCGGCGCTCGACTCACACCGATAGGCCGTGTCGCCCCCCTGCCTTTACGACGCCAACAACGTATTCAAAGTATATGCGCACCATCGATTCAACACAACGACGAATATATCCGTCATGATAACGGCGTCAAATGCGATATCAACCTACATGCATTTCTGTAGATAATGCGCTTAAAAGGTTAAATAAAATAATTACAACCTTTAATTGCCGAGAACATAGGCGTTATGACGTACGTTGTCAAAATCACCTTCGTTCTTTATACTATGGTTCATATTCTATCTCTTATGGAAACTCAGTTGGCGTGTAAGTGTCTCTGTCGTTCATAAAGTATGGCGTTCAATAGGTTAATATGCTATTTATCTATGTTTGTCTGAGGATGTCAAACCCTACAAAGTTGAAAGACTACAGAAATGCATGTAGGTTGATATCTCATTAGACGCCATGACGGATATATGCGTCGTTGGCTTCGGACCGTTGGTGCGCAGTAAACATGTCTGAAATAAGGGGGATAATGGTCACGTTAAACTGCCACGTTCTAAAAGGGCCTAGGTACATCGAAAGGATGAATGAGATTACCACTATAGTGGTCGGCGGTTAAGAAATCAATCCTGTGAAAGTAGATCCTGTCATTTCCATACAGTTTATAACCTAAAGTGTCAGGATTGACTTCTTAACCACCGACTACTATATTGGACCAATATATATATACCAATATACCAATATTACCAATGGTAACATGTTCAATTAAAAGTTAAAATTATACTGTATCTGTTCTGTGTCACCTGCAACAGTGACAGTGCCGGTTTTCAGGGTGTCTACCCCAAACACCCGAAGATCGAAGTTTATATATTTCCTTCTCTATCACACCAATAAGCAAGTGTTATAGAGATGGATATAACGAAAGATTTTAACCCAGTTACTTATATATATGATGATATATTATATATATCATGCCAGAACCACACGATGGGCCATGATGCGCCACGTACAAGACGCAGTTATGTGGTGGATCGAGATGCAAATATGTTTTTTTTATGATTGACTGTGACACGAATGTTTTTGAATTGACTTTGTAATCGACCTTCCTAATAGATAGGCTATATTGTATCCCGCGGCTTCGCTTGCATTCTTCGTAGTACGTCGACGCGGCGGAGCCGCGCAGTTACCCGCGCGTATAATATAATAATAATAAATATTGGGGGACAATCTTACACAGTAAATCGACTTAGTCCCAAACTAAGCAAAGCTTGTACTACACTATGGGTACTCGACGACGATATACATTGGCGCTAAGTTCGTCCATTGTGCAGTGTTTATTTCATCAACCAACCAACTGAATAATGTTTTGATCAACTAGTTCCAGAATATTAGACTTTCAGGCATTAGGATAGCCAAAATTTTAGCTTTTTTTTTAAATAAAGCATGACCGGTCTTCGCTGAGTTGACCATCTTTCTTTTTTAGGGTTGTATACACAAACTACCAAACGGAGCCGTATTGCTGTCACTCGCGTGTCTGTCTGTGGTCAAACATTTTGTTCCGCAGAACAGACCAATAAGAGATAATTGACCTATGAACTCAGAGTAAGGATTTATATAGAGCTCCTATACGAGTTTCACCAAGGGGGACAGAAAAGCTTGCAGCAAAATTAGAAACTCGTCTTAAACGTCTGGCTGCTTACCATAAACAACCTCTTTAATCAGGGCGGGTAATCGTTTAAGCCTATGAACATTTGGTAATAGTTTTTATTATTAGTATTTATTACGTTGTATTAGGTACCTACTAAGCCTGTAAAAATAGTTTTAAGAGTGGAAATAAATAAAATATTTTACCAACAAATACTAATCTTCTATATATCTATCTTCTATACATATAATATACATATAATAGAGCTGAAGAGGGTCGAAAGTCTGTACATGGAAGATATTCGAAAAAAAGTTGGCTGGGGATACTTAGAATCGATAACAGAACACGTTCCAACAGTTTTTAGAATTTTTGTCTGTTTGTCTGTTTATATGAACGCGCATCACGTGAAAACGGCTGAACGGATTTTGATGAAAACTTTACTAATCTGTCGAGTAAATACCCGGGCAGGTTTTAAGCTATAAAAATTGTGCAAATTTGAGTTAATAGGGGGTAAAAAGGGGGGTTGGATTTTGTATGGGAACTCCTATAATCCATGAGTTACAGGTATAAAAATTGGTAAGCATATACTTGACGACAAAGGAAAAACATCCTCATTAAAAAATTGTGAAATATTAAGATAGAAACTGAAAAAAAAAGTAATCGCAAGCGCTGCGCCGCGGCGCTGCCCAGTGTGCGCGCGAGCCACCACGGTCTCTTCAAATTTTGAACACTATTATGATTTATTCCATTAAGTAACTGTGACTCTAACCAAAATTTCAGTTCCCGTTCAAAAACTACATATATAACTTTGTACCATAATCCCACTACTTAATATTATAACTGCGAAAGTTTAGATGTTTGGATGTTTGTCACTGAATCACGCAAAAACGGCTAAACAGATTAAGATGATTTGTATGCTAATAATATATAATCTGGATTCATTTATATATATTATAAGTGTACTTTTTGTCCCGATGATCTTCCATCAAAGCTAGGGTTTGCAGTCCCGGTACTTATTGAAGTCCCGAAGTTTTCGGGACCGGGACTGGGTCAGTCCCGGGAATTCCCGGATACTTTCGTGACTTTCGGGACTTTGTAGTTTTTAGGGAGTATGTATGAAAAAACCGGACAAGTATGAGTCAAACTCGCGCCCGATAGTTTCGTTCCGTACTCTCATGATTTGTAGCTATAATAAACTATTTGGCGCATGTATATTGTCTAGTGTAACCTGTATCTGGATGTCCCTTTACGTTGCTTAAATTGAAATATTATTTTTATGTACAAGTTCAAAGTTATTTATTACCTTACTTGTAATGTAAGACCATGCTTATTATATTACCAAATATCATGATTCTAGGTCAACGGGAATTACCCTATAGGTTTTGATTCCCTTGAGAGTGTCATTATGCGGTATTACAGCCGCATATTTCGATTACGATTACTTAGAAGTTTGATTTTTTCGCAGCTTCAAGGAATTGCTGTTCGAAGTATTTTATTTTTATATCAACCTTGAAGTACGGAGATCAGCCTGTAAGAGATTAGAATGGCTCTTAAACAGCTCAAAAACAACAATACACCCGTTGAATATGGTATTACAGCCGAACTCCTGAAGGCGGGTGGAAAACCGGTCCTTACGGCCCTCCAGAAGTTGTTCAATTCAGTCTTACTGGAAATAAGAACGCCAAAGGCATGGAGCGGGTGTGAGGTGTAGTGGTGCTTTACTTCAAAAAGAGCGACAACGCTCTGCTAAAGAACTACAGGCCCATCTGACTTTTGAGCCATGTATATAAGCTGTTTTCATTTCAAGAGTCATTACGAACCGTCTCGCACGCAGGCTAGATGGCTTCCTGCCTCCCGAACAAGCCGGTTTCTAAAGAGGCTTTAGTACCGTATAGTATACCACTTTCCTACGCTTTGCCAGGTTATACAGAAGACTGGGGAGTATGACTTGCCCCTCTGTTTAGCGTTCGTGGACTACGAGAACTTCGATTCGATTCGATCGAAACCTGGGCTGTGCTAGAATCTCTGCAGCGGTGCCAAGTTGACTAGCGCTATATCGAAGTGCTGAAGTGTTTGTACGAGAACGCCACTATGTCAGTCCTTCTCCGGGACCAGAACTCGAAACCTATTTAGTTGCAGCGGGGAGTCCGGCAAGGAGATGTTATTACTCCTAATTTGTTCTCCGCTGCACTGGAGGATGTTTTCAAGACTCTGGACTAAAAAGGCTAGGCATCAACATAAATGGCGTATACATCACTAACCTTCAGTTTGCTGACGATATAGTAGTCTTGGCTGAGACCATGGAGGCTATGCTATAAGTACAATGCTCAATAACGTCAGTAAAGCCTCCGAGCGAGTTGGTCTTAGGATGAACATGGACAAGACGAAGATCATGTCAAATGCCCACGTAGCACCAACTCCCGTAACAATCGGACACTTAACGCTCGAAGTTGAAGACGACTACATTTACCTAGGACAGACCGTCCAATAAAGTAGGTCAAATTTCGAGAAAGAGGTTAATCGTCAAATCCGAATCGGGTGGGTAACGTTCGGGAAGCTACGGCACATCTTTTTGTCCAATATTCCGAAGGGTCTCAAGACGAGAGTCTTTGACCAGTGTGTGTTGCCACTTGCCAGTGATGACATATGGCACTGAAACGTGATTGCTTACTATGGGCCTCATAAGAAGGCTCAAAGTCACCCAAAGAGCAATAGCGACGGATATGCTGGGAGTATCTCTGCGTGTTCGTATCAGGAATGAGGTTATCCGCAACAGAACCCATGTAACCGATATGGCCCGCCGAATCGCTAAACTTAAGTGGCAGTGGGCTGGGCACATAGCACGTAGAACCGATAGCCGTTGGGGCGGAAAGGTTCTCCAGTGGCGTCAGCGTACCGGTGGACTGATGACCTGGTAAGGATCGCGGGTGCAGGCTGGATTCAGGATTAGCGCAGGACCAGTCATTGAGGAAGTCTTTGGGGCATAGGTCCAGTAGTGGACGTCCTTCGACTGATATGATGATACCTCTACGCGTTCACGAGAAAAACACATCAGAGTTGATGAAATGAGCCCGAAAAAACAACTCATTTTGCCATTTCACTAGAGAAGTTCAGTGATATATGTGAGTGTTATTCACCACAAATAATGAAATCCCGAAAGTCCCGAAAGCAACGGGAATTACAAAATCAGTCCCGAGAAAAAATGTGAGTTTCATTTCCCGGGAAATACCGGGATTTTCGGGATCGGGATTTCCCGGGAGCACACCCTATCAAAGCATTAAATCGGGGATGCAAGTAAGGTCTATGAAACGGGGTGGTTTAATTCTCATACGCCATTCTACCATTTAAGTTTCATTCAATTGGGAGTATAACAGTGTGTCAAGAAATTTAACTTAAAGCATAGCAGAATTGTAAACAAGTTGACGATTTATTATGTCAAAATCGAAGTATCATAATTCCTTCTGATTGTTGATGCGATTTTTGAGTACAATCTTTTCGCAATAAATTCTACTTTGAGTGTACATCAAAATGCATTTGCGATACTTTGGCATTGTTTTTATTCATATGCTTAAATACAAAAACAGCTTAATTTTTTATTTACCCTCATTAATATGGCAACTGGATCTTCGGCGACGACATAGCTCGGCCTTCGGCCTCGCATGTCTTGCCACTCTCCTTCGGCTTTTCAGTCATCAACCTTACATGAAGAATCTACTCTGTTGGGAGGCTCGGCCTTCAGCCTCGCGTGTCTCGGCTCGCTGCTTTAGGCCTTCGGCCGTCAGCCTTACATGAGAAGCCTGCTCTGTGTGATTATTCTCGCATGCCTTGCCGCTCTGATTCTGGCCTTTGGTCATCATACTTACATGAAGAACTCGCTCTGTTGGGATAACGTTTTACGGCAGAACTGCGTAGCGAGACTTTTGTCATTGTACAATGTACATGTAATGTTTTTGACGAGATTAATTCGTCTAGAATCGGTACATTTGATATTCCGAAATAAGCACTTAATCATTCGTTATGACAATAGGATTTCTAGGGAATGTCATATTGACTGTAATAATTTTTTAAAGGGGGTGTAAAGAAGGGTGAAAGATTGTATCATCATCATCATCTGAGGCGTTATAGCCGCGGGTGGGCCCTAGGCTAGTCTGCTCAAGCAAATATCTCCAGTCCGATCTATTCGTGGCTTTCCTTCTCCAACATGTCACCCCTAAGTTCCTGGTGTCCACCTGAGCTTGAGAAAAATTGTATGGTTAAACAAATCATTTTAAGGCGAGAACGAATTATACGCGGACGAAGTAGTAAGCTAGTACATTGATAAATCACATTAGTTTTTTAGCTGTACGGTTTTTACGTCAATGATATCCTAATTTTGAAATAATATTGTACCTATTGGAATCTTCGATACACTATATCTGTTCAGAGAACAGAAACACGCGCCTCTCAAGGCGTCCTCGATGGCGACATCGACCTAGTATTAAGTAAATCTTAAGATTCCGCATAATTAGCATAAACAAGTCTAAAGAGCAATATATAGTCAACTCTTCATTTTACCTAATGTCACATCTTGCACTTTACACCTACAGCATACAAAGAAATTTGCGTAGCAGTGTGCTGTAGGTAAACATTGTATAAATATAATAAGAAATATGTATTAAAGTTCAGTTACCAATTGTCCGTTGGTGTTTTATTACCTAAACCCTACGCTCTCTCTGGGAGTGTAGGGTCTTCCTTCCTTCTACGTGTAATCCTCTCACAGTGGCGAAGACACCTTTAAGCCCTCAATCGATCAAAAGAGCCTGTTTGATCGGCTGTGAGAAAATCACCCTCCGCTACCCAATTTCCTCCCCGTAGGAATCCACCTGTTGCCTTAGGTCTCGTGGTAACAGGTATCCCTGTGTACTTTAAGGTCGTAAGTTGAGGATAGGTTAGGGACTTAGGGATTTAGGGCGTTAGGCTCCCTTGCTGAAACCCATCCCTCAATTATACGCAGTCTGTGCAGCCGCACGCTGGATAACTTAAATCCCGAACCTAGGGATATTTCTAATTACTCTCCATTCTCCCCATCCTGGGGTAATTTACCGACCCGTCCTGGGTACCTTATACCAATTACTCGCCACCCCGCCCAGGGGTGCGTTATCCAGCTCGTGACTGTACAATATCTTACTTCGATTATGTTATGTACCTGGTTTCGTCCTATACCTAAGCATATAGGAGACACTAGTAGTATCGCGTAGCGAGCGCATTTCACACTATTTTGAGATATTTTTTGTGAGGTAGATTAGATTTACCTGCCAGCTCCCAACTGTCTACCCGTTATTCATGCGCTTTTTAGTACTCCGCCATTTCACATTGTGCTCTCGTGTTAAACTGAAATAAAAGTGATTTATAATGTTAAATATGTATTAACGCAAATGTGGAAAGGATATAATAGATGGTTAAGATTATCTGCTAAACAAAATTAAACGTTTGGACAAAAGTTGCGATCACCACCATCGTCACAAAACATCCCGACTCACCATCGCTTGCTGAACAACCGGCGACCTGTACAACAGGTACAAGATCCACAGCCTTATTTATATCTCATTAAGGTCCATTTTGATACACTGTCCTAATAAATGCAACAAAATAAGTTTTTTTTTTTGAACAGACTGTTATCACTATTACTTATTCTGTGCTATTGTATAACAATTTGAATCAAAACGTAAGTAATGACTTAGTACCTTCTAATCATTATAACTTAGCGAGCGTTAACTTTACCAATTAGACAGGTAGGTACTTAAAGAATGGCCAGTCAATACACGACATACACGTCTACGTCTGCTAAAGAGAGGGTAGAATAATCCACACAGTTCCAATTATATTTTTTGAAGAAGATTTTGTGAAATGGCAAGTATTGTTTTTTTAGCCATTTTTAGGGTTCCGTAGTCAACTAGGAACCCTTATAGTTTCGCCATGTCTGTCCGTCCGTCTGTCCGTCCGTCCGCGGATAATCTCAGTGACCGTTAGCACTAGAAAGCTGAAATTTGGTACTAATATGTATATCAATTACGCCGACAAAGTGGTAAAATAAAAAGTGGAAAAATATATTTTATTAGGGTACCTCCCCTATACGTAAAGTGGAGAGTGATTTTTTTTCATTTTAACCCTAACGTGTGATATATTGTTAGATAGGTATTTAAAAATAAATAGGGGTTTACTAAAATCATTTTTTGATAATGTTAATATTTTCGGAAATAATCGCTCCAGAAGTAAAAAAAAATGTGTCCCCCCCTCTAACTTTTGAACCATAAGTTTTAAAAATATGAAAAAAATCTCAAAAGTAGAACTTTATAAAAACTTTGTAGGAAAATTACTTTGAACTTGATAGGTTGAATAGTTTTTGAAAAAATTACTAAAATAATTTCTGAACTAAGTTTGTAATTTAACTGTATAAACAGGTGTTTATTGTACCTGTCATTTCTACAAAATCACAATGAAATGACGTGCTTTTTAGGGTTTTGTGTTTCTGTATTTAATATGTCAACTTAATGTGACGGACGGAAAACTACGGAACCCTACACTGAGCGTGGCCCGACACGCTCTTGGGCGGTTTTTATAAATATTTAATTTATTTTTACATGTACAGACAGTCACGGAATGGAAAGGTCTGTCACTTAACAACTCTATTTTAATGCCGTTAAGGGCAGAAAGTGACGAACCCTTTCATTCCGCGACTATACTCATTTAAATATATCGGGTTTTAAGTATCTGTGTTCATCATAAACGTGGTTTCCTACTTTTAGTTTTCATATTATTTTTACTTCTCATATTCCAAAAGTGTGTCTTATAAGGCTTACGAGTATCAAGCGGGCCTTATGTTATGTAGTACAGTCAGCATCAAAAGTAGGTAGCTACGCGTATAAAGAGGTAAAAAGCTCTTATTCCCTTACAATAAATACTTTTGAACTTTTCAAATGCGTAGCTACTTTTGATGCTGACTGTACATTCAGCCCCAAGGAAAAATGTGTATGTTTGTGTTCATATTTATGATTTACAAAACATCTTCGATATATTTTAAATCCACTCATTACATTAATTTAACTCGGTACAAAAAACTGGGTAATTGATATCGTCCTATCAGGAAACAGAATTCATTTCTCAAAACCACAAATTAACTAATAGAACAATTCAAAACGATAAGTTTTCTTCACGTGTCAAAGCAGTTTATATAAAAAAACATGGCGCCAAATGTTAATTATTTTTTTTCCCGTGTAATTTTTATTTAAACAAAATCTTAATGGTAATGAGACTAAAGATCTATATCTAATTAAAACGAAATAAATAAAAATTAATATATTTACAAATTGCCTACAAAATAGTCCCCCAGGTCGGCACTCTGCGGTAGGGTGCCCATAAGGCTGGCTACGTTTCCTCGCTGAATGGCGATGCCAATTCTTTGACCGAGGAACAAGCCAGCCCTATGGTCAGCCGTGTGCTCGAAGAGCCGTTTTTTCAGGTCCCGATATAATTTCTGGGCGTCTGGACCCCACGGCCCAAGCGTCTCTACCCCGAAAGTCGCAAACACATGGTTGCCTGCGAGGCCCGTGTATTTGCGGTGTTTAGCAGCTTCTGCCGAAGCTGCCGCTGCGCCCGCCCTCTGCGAAGTGGTGGGCAGGTGGGACGGAGCCAATGTGTCCACGCAGGTGGCGTCCCAGACTAGGGGTCGTCCCACTTGCCACGGAATGAGCGTCATACCGTCGGGCCTCTTGCCATCGTCGCGGGCGAGGCCAGGTGGCTCTAGGACGGCTGGAATGTTTATGTTGGCAAGGGCCCGACGGATTATGTCGTTCAAGCAGGCGTGACGGGCGAAGCGGCCTGCGCTTTTTTGACAGGAAAGGCCGTGGTGGCCCAGACGATCCACTTCCACGCCGCAGGGGCAACGATGGGGGACCACTATGTTGGAACCCAGGCGGAGGCCGACAGCTAATCTCAGTGAGTTGTTGTCCAGTAGTGTCGCGCAATGGGCCGAAGGGTAGGCGTGGAGCCAGAATCCAGACTCTTTCTCTGAACAAGCCAGGAGCCGGGCTTTTTCGGAGGCTGACGCGGCGGAGTCCAGTAGCCAGTCGTGGACCTGGCGGCAGAGTGGTTCATCCCAGGTTCTTTGTACACCTTTGCTGAATGGAAGGTCTTTACCGGGACAGGCCGTTTTCCATGCATTCTCTGCCTCGGTCAAGCACGATACCTCAATATCACGAAGTGATGGAGCGAGGATTTTTCCGATGAGGGATATCGTACTGTGGACCGAGGAGAGAAAGGCTGGAAGAACGACGCTTGAAATTTGCCGGATACCCAGGCTGCCGTAACGAATTGGGAGACTAGCATGTAGGAATTGTCTGTCGTTCAACTGAATGTTAAGAGTTTTTTGGATTTGGGAGTGTAGGATGGAATCAATTTTTTGACAAGATACGGGAAATTTCCATAATGGACTACAGCGCATCAGATAGGTGAATTTGGGGGCAAATAGACAAAAACGGAGGATAGAAAGGGCCATGTGTGAGTTAATTTTGAGTAGGCGGTCGGAGTATTCAGAAAAACGGTTGATTTGGCTGTCAATAAAATCTGGGATTGAATCTTCAAATATTGGGGCTCCAAGGAGGTGAAGTGAGTTTTTAGTCATAATTTTGATATCTGGGCAAATGTTTTGAAAGTCGTTGATAATTTTGCATTTGTTTGTGTTTTCCTGGCTTACATACAGCTCGCATTTGCTCATATTTAGGTCCAAACCGATTTCATGAAATTTTGCTATTAGGAAAGACAGGTCGTCCAATACGCAGCTCGCTTCACCTCCGAGGCTGCCGTCGTCCAGGTACCAGATGTTAAATTTTGACTTTAGGGCCGAAATGATAGGGTGAATAGCAAGGCTGAAGATGGCTGGGCCCAGGGGGTCGCCTTGCTGACAACCAACTGCCGAAAATATGCTATGGTTGTTGTACATTAAATTTGAAGGCGAGCTGTAGCACTGCCAGAGATACGGGTATAAATTAGGAATCTCTTTCTGGATTTCTGTCAGCATGCCTACTCTGCTGACAGAGTTGAACGCATTTTTGACGTCAACCTTTAGCAGTATCTGATCTTTGGAGTTACAGAGGAAAGTACGGCAGGCGTGGACGGCGGCTTCGCAGCCTCCTTTTGAGCCAAAGCCGAGCTGGGTTGGCTTGAATTTAGGTTCCAGATCTTGGACTATGTATCTGCAGCACACTTTGGAGGTTAGTCTTCTATATGTAGCTCCTATTGCAATTGGGCGGATTCCGCCATCTTTTTTACCAAGTGCACAGAGGTTGGCACCGTACAGGGTGGAAGCTATCCCGGTGTCTACCTTGCCTGCAAGCATAAAGTTGACGAGACGAGTGATGGTAGACAGAAGGACGTTATTCCGGCTACCCGGTACCCCGACGATAAGATCCTTTAGGTGTTGAGGTGTAATGCCATCCAGGCCCCCGGCAGAACCATTCTTGAATGACATCAAGGAAGCCATTACTGCATCTTCGGAGGCTTGAAGGCATGGCAGAGCTGAGCTGGGCGGGTCAGGATAGTTAAGCACTGCGGGTGCTGGTGGATGCTTACCCTGCAGGGTGGCAAGCGTGTCTGGTGTATCGGGAGCTGAAATGTCGCTGGAGAAAAGAATTTGTGCAGCGCCCTTTAGGTCACCGTCGTTAACTTTCCCCTCTACTACCTTAAACACATCCCGAGAGTAGTATTTTGGGTGGAAATCGATACAAGAAGCGTCGATGGTGCTAGAACGGGAACAGTTGGATTTTATTTTGGAAGTGAGAGACTGGCGGTTGTTATTTTTTGCTACATGGAGGGTATTCATCTACCACCGCTTTCTACCATCGCACCGCTCGCCGTCGGCAGGGCATTCATCCTCACACCTTGGAACCTGAATGGTCGCGTACGGTGCGCTTTCAGAGGAATTTCCTCCCTCGGACGCTCCGATTGTGGAATGAGCTCCCTGCCGAGGTTTTCCCGTCGGACTACAGTATGGGGTTCTTCAAGAAAGGAGTGTATAAATTCTTAAATGGTCGGCAACGCGCATGTGACACCCCTAGGAGTTGCAGGCGTCCATAGGCTGCGGTGACCGCTTACCATCAGGCGGGCCGTACGCTTGTTTGCCACCGACGTAGTATTAAAAAAAAAAAAAAAAAAAAATTGAACGCAACTAGAAGAAGGCTTTCCCAGCTTGACGCTGAATTATCGCTTAAGCAATTATCAATCAACTTCGCAAGACTGGATGCGACAGCTGGTCTCGTTAATTTATTGTTATTTCTGAAAGGATAATCTTTGTTTTCAGATTTTCTGTCAATCGAAGTACAATGTCGACTGTATAACTGTGGTATGTACTATTACTTATTCTGTGCTCTGGTCTAAAATCCATATTACCCCTCCAACTATTTTCTAACTGTTTTGTGGTGATATGGCTCAACCCTTGTTGCTACTATTTTATTAGTAAAAAAAAGGAATTAAATTAATTTGAGTAACTAAATATTCGCGCACGGTCGGTACTTGGATACTTAAAATATTTTAAATATTACTTTGCATTTTTTTATTATGAATTTTCAGTAATTGATGTAAATCGGCGTCAACGAGAGGTAGATGAGTGCCGTGGAGGCTTTGCTGCAACTGCAATTGGCCTCTAAGGAGTCAAAGGTCAAATTGGATATTGAAGGCGGCACCAAGGTAACGTTGAGGTGTCCTCCACGGCCTCCACTGCCAACCGACAATAGGAATCCTTTTGAAGGTGAATAAAACAAACGCTAATTCAGTTTTCTTATACAATCCAACAAAAATCTTAACAGCGCCATTTAACTTTCGCGTCACCCGGTACAGCGACATCTAACGAGGAATTGTGACACCGATATAACTTTAATAATGTTATACAAGTTGTACAGGAGCTAAGTATTTAGTAGTAGACCAAATATCAATTTAATATATTATTATATATCATGATCATTTACTCGGAGAATAATATTTTAGTATTTAAATTAGACGATCTGTCTGTGTCTTGTTCTTTTTTATCCATCGGTAAAAAAAAACAAAATTGTTCAGAATGTGCTATTCATGCCCTTTCGAATGACACCCCACTACAGATACAGTCACTTGATACAAAAAAAAAAAACATTAAAAAAAACGTATTGTATTCCAAGATGGTATTTTTGGTACGGAACCCTAAAAATAGCCAAGTTTGTATCGGACCACACATGTTTGAAGGGTTTCGTACCTAATACTATAGTTCACATTCAAAAGCACTGTCCTTGTAATTATAAAAACTCGTGTGACCTCAGTGTACTCACGTCCTTTTGTTTTGTCTAAACAGTTTTTCAGTGATAGGCAAGTAGCTCAGAAACGGTTAGACGTAACTTGTTCAAACATTTTTCATTGAAAGTATTTAATAAACTTTTAGATAAATGATTTCCGAATTACTTAATTTTTTTTTTCAGAAACCTTACATTTATTTCTAAAGACCTACAATATATCTATTCATGTGCCACATGTAGATATACGTATTTTTAGGGTTCCGTACCTCAAAAGGAAAAACAGAACCCTTATAGGATCACTCGTGTGTCCGTCCGTCTATCACAGCCAGTTTCTTTCGAAACTACTAGAACGATTGAGTTGGTTGAGGCACACATATGGAAGTTGGTGACCAAAGACGGAAGTCTAACGTAAATTAATAATTTAAAACATGGGGGCAACATTTGGGTGGCAAAATATAAAATCATAAAAAAATATATATGATTATTGTGATACTTACTTACTTACTACGCTGGCTCAGCGACCCAAATTGGATCTTGGCCTCCGACACTAAGACACGCCACCACGCCACTGTGCTCTTGCTGTGCTGTCTGTTGTTGCTGTGTCAGCTTGTCGCCATTCAGAGTTGGCTGTTTCAAGCTGGCAGAGATTTATTTTTGTGATAAGTATGTATATGCTAAATACTTTCAAACAATTTAAGAAAATGGGCGAAAATTTACCATTATCTCCGATACTACTTGGTCTAAAATTAAAAAGAAATAGTAAATAGTTTTCACCACAATAAACGTAAAAGTTCGAAAAGCACAAATCGAGCGCGAAGCGGTGCGTGGCAGGCGGTGTCCTCCCTCTCTAATTAATGGTCCAAAAAATATGAAAAAAATAATAAAAGCTTAATAAACAGACTTTCAACGAAAACTATAGCGGACATGATCAGTTAAGCCGTTTTTAAGTTATCGTAAAAAATCTGACCTTCTTATTAAAAAACGGATGAAACGCTGCGAAAGTATTCCTCTTTGCTTCTTATTGTTTTTTTTTTTAAGTAAGTTTAGTGGGCAATTACAGAACCCTACACTGAGAATGGCTCGACATGCTCTTAGCCGATTTTATTTTTGTTATTACAGACAGCCGCCGCCGAGCACGTCCTTTTACAAAAGCTGAAATACTGACCTGCGAGGCAATATTAGAACAAATGTTGTACAGTTAGTGGCTAGGGCCGTTGCGTTTATGATCGCGTTTTTTGTCGTGCGCATAGACGAAGTCAACGAGGACCCTAACCCCTACTTACAGAAACAAAAGGGGGGCGAGGATGATTCAGCGTGGAGAGATGGTAATTGAGAATGGCCAGTCAATACACGACATACACGTCTACGTCTGCTAAAGAGAGGGTAAAATAATGCACACAGTTCCAATTATATTTTTTTGAAGAAGATTTTGTTAATTGGTAAGCATTGTTTTTCAACCAATTTTATAAATATTAATTTATTTTTAGATGTACAGTCACGGAATGGAAAGGTTCGTCACCTAACAACCCTATTTTAATGCCGTTAAGGGCAGAAAGTGACGAACCCTTTCATTCCGCGACTATAGTCATTTAAATATATCGGGTTTTATGTAAGTACCTGTGTTCATCATAAACGTGGTTTCCTACTTTTAGTTTTCATATTATTTTTACTTCTCATGCTCTAGAAGTGGGTCATATAAGGCTTATCAAGCGGGCCTTATGTTATGAAGTACAGTCAGCATCAAAAGTAGCTACGCATATGAAAAGGTAAAAAGCTCTGAATCAATCCCTTACAATAAATACTTTCGAACTTGTCAAATGCGTAGGTATTTTTGATGCTGACTGTACATTTAGCCCCAAGAAAAAATATGTATGTATGTGTTCAGATTTATGATTTACAAAACATCTTCGATGTATTTTAAATCCACTCATTACATTAATTTAACTCAGTACAAAAATACTGGGTAATTGATATCGTCAAATCAGGAAAAATAATTCATTTCTCAAAACCACAAATTAACTAATACAACAATTCAAAACGATAAGTTTTCTTCACGTGTCAAAGCAGTTTATATGAATAAACATGGCGCCACATGTTAATTTATTGTTATTTCTGAAAGGATAATCTTTGTTTTCAGATTTTCTGTCAATCGAAGTACAATGTCGACTGTATAACTTTGGTCTAAAATCCATATTACCCCTCCAACTATTTTCTATTTCTAACTGTCTTGTGGTGATATGGCTCAACCCTTGTTGCTACTATTTTATTAGTCAAAAAAACGAATTAAATTAAGGGGAGGTCGTCAAGCGAGTTAGCGTTTTCGAGTTTTCTAAAAACAATCTGAAACGTAGAAAAAGGGTTTTAAAAATTTGAAAAAATTATATGTTTTACCTAAGGATCTAGTCTAGTCAAAGTTGCACTCAGATACACGATCTAATGAACTTCGCTCGATAGAAAGAGACCCCAAAGTTACTCCTTTTTATAAAGCATTTACAATCTGACGTCTAAACTATTGATGTTTTAAATAAAGTTTTTGAACTAAACTAAAGCCATTCAGTATTTCTAGACATTTTTGCAGAATTTAAAAAGATAAAATGATTGTATTAATTAATATGTTTAAATACCTACAAAATGCGCGAGCGCGGAGGCTCGGCAGGCTCGATCAGTCGCGCGCTGGCGCTTACGGACAACGGACCTGTGTCAGTTTTATCCGCGACAGTTTCGTGCACCAAACAAGCAGTTTTTGACGAATTTATATAATGGTTGCAAATTATTTAAGAAGGGCAATAAAAACCCGAATGAAAAAAGTCGTAATTATTAACAAATAAATTATGGTCATAATGCCACAGTATAAAAATGACAGTATAACAACTGAACTGAACCCCTCCAGAAATGGAACCAAAGTTGGTAAAATTATAAATGAAATGTTTATTACCAGAAATTGTAGATATAGTAAGAGATCTACGAGTACTGCTTTGCACTTGAATATTTTTTTAAGCTGTGAGCTTTAACACAATAATTCTTTTTTTAATACCACGTCAGTGGCAAACAAGCATACGGCCCGCCTGATGGTAAGCGGTCACCGCAGCCTATGGACGCCTGCAACTCCAGAGGTGTCACATGCGCGTTGCCGACCCTTTTAAAATTTATACACTAATTATCTATCTTTCTAGCTAATCTTCTTTTATACGATCTACCCATTTCCAGGTAGCTACCGTGGCAAGTTTGGTATCATTTTATATACCATATTGATTCTTTTGTCATCTTTATGTAAAAATCATTTCTGGTATTTATTTTTTTAAAATACGGTAACCTTTCGCATAAATAGTAAAAAAGTAAATTTTCGCAATGTTTTTTATGCTTTGAGAGCTAATAACTTTTGACGAATAAATTAAACCACCAAAAATATTCTGTCTGTATTTTATGTGGGACTCTTTAGGGGAGGCCTGTGTCCAGCAGTGGTCGTCCATCAGCTGATATAATGATGATGACGATGACACGCACACGACAAATAAATATAACACCCTATATAAATATAACACAAATTGATAAAAAAATGCATGACCTATTAAACAAATCTATTAGAGAGGTATAAGACATATTTCTTAGGTTCTTAGGTTTCATAGATTTAATAACGAATTTCAGGGTTGTACTATGAATTCTGTTTTTTTTTTTTTCACTATAATGGATCCTACCGTAAGTTCGACTTTCAATCATTTATTTACTACCTATTTATTAAAAAATTATATCAATGACATACTAAAGTTTAATCATAATTAATGCATTTCTTAAGACAAAATACAGTTATATTTCTATACTGTGACCAGTATGAAGCTAGCGGGGTCATCCGAGTTCACAGTCGCTTCGTCCGCGCGGGCTTGTTCACGCACCGCCAGGACAGCGCTAAATACCTACTCTCGCAGGACTAGAGGGCCTTAAATTGAGAACCTAAATATTCGCGCATGCATGTTGTAACGGTCGGTACTTGGATACTTAAAATATTGTAAATATTATTTTACATTTTTTTATTATGAATTTTCAGTAATTGATGAAAATCGGAGTTAACGAGAGGGAGATGAGTGCCGTGGAGGCTTTGTTGCAACTGCAATTGGCCTCTAAGTTCAAATTGGATATTGAAGGAGTTGAGGTGTCCTCTACCGCCAACCGACAATAGGAATCCTTTTAGAGGTGAATAAAACAAACGCTAATTCAGTCTTCTTATACATTCCAACAAAAATCTTAACAGCGCCATTTAACTTTCGCGTCACCCGGTACAGAGACATCTAATGAGGAATTGTGACACCAATATAACTTTAATAATGCCCTTTCGAATGACACCCCACTTGATACCAAAAAAAAAAAAATTGAAAAAAAAGGTATTGTATTCCAAGATGGTATTTTTGGTACGGAACCCTAAACATGGCCAAGTTTGTATCGGACCACACATGTTTGAAGGGTTTCGTACCTAATAATAGTCCACATTCAAAAGCACTGTCCTTGTCTATATTAATAATTTCGTGCAGGGGTACGGTAGACCCGAACGAGACCTGTCTCAAATTGAAGAACGTATAAAAATAGCGATTTTTGAGTTGAACATATGTATCCGCAAAATTCGGATTGTCGCGTATTTTGCATTTAAAAGTGTTAATTTGATGACAAAAGGTCGGCCATATTAAATTTGTTAGTTGTCAGTGTCGGGTACGTTCGGAAATCGTGAACAATTTTTGCGTCCGGTATGTTGGCCAGGTTGCTGGGCTGCGTTTTGGGTGATGGGCCATCATCATCCATTGTGTGGATCGGCAAGCCGCGTCTGCAGCGTTTTGTTTTTTGTGGTTTTCAAGCGTTCTATACACCTATCAGATTGTCACAACAACCGCCTTCAAAGCGGATGAATGGGGCCTGTTACATGGTTATTATTATCACGTGATACGTTCGTGTCACGATGCGTATCGCGTGAGTATTGAAGCAGAATCCATGCGGGTTTGAAAGCTGCGATAGTGTTGACGCCCCAGTGTTGTGATAGTATTAATCGTGTAAAGGACACCAATGTTTGCTGAGTCTGTCCGCCATCTTAAAGCTGCGTCTCTTTTTTGTTGTGACAAATTACTAGCCTTTAAACGTCTAGCAAAATTCTATCCCTACCTCGCTCTATCTCATAACTTAGCGGTACTGCTCATGCCGTTCGCCGCGCTCGGGCATTAGAGGCGCTGCCGCGAGCCGAAGGCGAGGTGTCTGCCTCTCTGTCGCACATGCATATTCGAACGACAGAGAGGGATGCTTCGTTTTTGGTTCGCGGTGGGCCTCAGGCGTCGACCGTAAAATTCAAAATGTGAAAAAAACCGGCCAAGTGCGAGTCGGACTCGCGCACCGAGGGTTCCGTACAACTAAAACACAAATGTTATTTATCAGTATATTGGTATTTTTGGTAAAATATACGTTATAATAAACATTATTACCTAATTTCAAGTTCATAGGTCCATAGGAAATTAAAAAATTATATGTGGGACAGACGACACACGGAATGTCTTTGACTTTCTTCGGCCGTCCGTCGCGCTCGGACTGAAGTGCTGCCGGGAGCCGAAAACGAAGTATATGCCTCTCTGTCGCACTTGCATATTCGAGCGTGGAGAGGGGAATACTTCGTTTTCGGATCGCGGTAGGCCCTCTGGTCTGACGGCTCCTATTCCTGGATGGTGCGTGTATCGGAATGCAAAATACCTTTGGCAAAATTAACGGAACAAGTTGTTAAATAGGTTCCATTAATTGGAAAAAATATTACTCAATGTTATTGTATCACGTGAATATTGATGAATATTGTAGCAACATCCATAGGGGCCTGTTACACGGTCACTATTATCACGCGATCCAGTACAATTGTACATAGTTAAGGCCTGAATTTAATCTACGCTTTAATTGTCTCAGTTTCGTAACGACAATTAGTAATATATTTTATATGGGTAACTTTCGTTACGAAACTGAGACAATTAAAGCGTAGATTTAATCGTAAGCGTTCAATCTACGCTTTAATTTTCTCATTTTCGTAATGACAATTAGTCATATATTTTATATGGGTAACTTTCGTTACGAAACTGAAACAATTAAAGCGTAGATTAAATCCACGCCTTAACTATGTACAATTTTTCTGCATTCCACCCTCATATCATGATACGAATCACGTGAATATTGATGAATATTGAAGCAAAAGCCATAAAATTTTGAAAACCGCGATAATATTGACACACCAGTATAGTGATAATATTAGTCGTGTAAAGGGCCCTATACAATTATGAAAACCGCAATAATATTGACACAGTAATATTGAGTGTAAAGGGCCCTCACTGAATAGAATTTGGCGGAGAATAGAGAGCTGCTACCGCGAAGCGAGAACGAACGAACATCGTGTGTTTCCCTCTGTGTCACTCGAATTTGCAAGTGCAACAGAGAGGGAGATGCGCGGACTTTGTTTGCTTTCGTTCGCGGTTCGCAGCTGACTTAGTACCAAAAATACTGACTGGCACATGATTAGTATTTTAGCTAGCTTATACAGGGTGTGGCCTGTAATAGGAGCAAAAAATTAAACGGTACACTATTGAGCTCTCTAGCAAGTATTTCCAAATGATTTTAGTTGAAAAAAAAATAGTTTTTTTTGAATTTTTTTTTCCGCAAATGTAGCTTATATGTACTTTTTTACGCTACTGGAGTGATATTAATAACAATTTATTCAAAAAAAACTAAAAATTTATAAAAAAAAATAAAAAAATCCCAAAAATATTCTTTTAAACCAAAAATGCGACAACGATTATGAGTCATAACTTGAAGCAACCTCAAAATCAGCATTGACTGCCGCGCTATGATCTCTGGGTGCCAAGATCCATTACTTGGAGGTCATAACTTTAGATCAATATTTCTCCCAATTGAAAAAAGAAAAAAATTTTTTGGACACAAGAGGTTACTGCAGATGCTCTAGGGAAGCGTCCTTTAAATTTATTGCTCCTATTACAGGCCACACCCTGTATATATAGCCTTATAAAAATGGCTAGGATAAACTTAAAAAGATACCTACTAGCCTCTGCCCGTGACTTCGTCAGCGTAATCTTTTACTCCCTATTCCATATGTTAATCCAGACTACAGACTATATTTGTATACGAAGTTTGATCATAATCCGTTGTTGTAATGTTTGCATAACTGTCACGAATAAATGTTTTCTTTATTTCACCCGAGCGAAGCCGGGCTTTCATCTAGTAATTATAAAAACTCGTGTGACCTCAGTATACTTACGTCATTATATATGTTTTGTCTACACAGTTTTTCAGTGATAGGCAAGTAGCTCAGAAACCGTTGGACGTAACTTGTTCAAACATTTTTCTTTGAAAGTAAATTAATAAACTTTTAGATAAATTATTTCCGAATTACTTTCATTTTTTTCCGTACCTCAAAAGGAAAAAGAGAACCCTTATAGGATCACTCGTGTGTCTGTCCGTCTATCACAGCCAGTTTCTTCCGAAACTACTAGACCAGTTGAGGTGGTTGAGACACACATATGTAAGTTGGTGACCCAAAGACGGAAGTCTATCGTAAATAAATAATTTAAAACATGGGGGCAACCTTTGGGTGGCAATATAAAATCATAAAAAAAAATATTTATGATAATTGTGATATTTACTTACTTACTACGCTGGCTCAGCGACCCATAAATGGATCTTGGCCTCTGACACTAAGACACGCCACCACGCCAATGTGCTCTTGCTGTGCTCTGTCCTGGGCAGCTTGTCGCCAATCAGAGTTGGCTGGTTCAAGCTGGCAGAGGTTTATTTTTGTGATAAGTATATGCTAAAGACTTTCAAACAATTTAAGAAAATTGGCGAAAATTTACTATCCCCGCATTTCATCTCCGAAACTACTCAGTCTAAAATTGAAAAATAAATAGAAAATAGTTTTCACCACAATAAACGTAAAAGAAGCGGTGCGGGGCAGGCGGTTTTGCATTTTTGATCTTTCCGACGAAACTGTCGACTGTCATTACTGCTTCATCAAACAACGCCGCCTCCGCTCTACCGCGGTACCGAATATTCGTATTTTCTTTCGCCTTTTGTCAGAGGGAAAAAAATTAAAAGACAAAGTTCCAAATTCCATTATAAGAAAAACTACAAAATTGATAGACGCCTTAGAACACGCACAAAAATTAAAATGGAAGTGGGCAGGTCACGTAGCACGAATGACTAATACAAAATGGACAAAAACAGTCACCTTCTGGAAAGGCCCACAAAACAAGCGGAAGAGAGGGAGACCGCCCGAAAGATGGGCAGACGGGATCGAAAAAATCGCCAGTAAGGAATGGTTACAAGAGGCACAAGAACGAGACAAATGGAACCAACTGGAGGAGGCCTTCACCCTAAAAGGGGTCCTTAAAGCTTGACAAAACTTTAATATTATTTGCTATAATGTAAAAAGAAATGAATTATTTATGGAACTGATACTAATTATTATTATTTTTAAATTGTATGTAAATGTATTTATTTTAGCTACAATGAAGTGAATTTGATCAATTTTATTAGTAATAATATTTTTGCATGAAATTTACTATATATGAATGTTAGTAACCTGTTTCAGTCAAAGGAATAAGAAAGGCTTTTTTTATTTATTTATTTTGTCACAGGGCCTCAGACGGAAGCGTCGACGGTTTCAATACCGCCGGCTCCGCCACTAACGCCAGTCGGGGTTTCGCGCCGTGGCAGACCCGCCAGGCCGGGTTCGGGGCGGACGGCCAGGTCACGGCGGGTTGATATTCCGGGGCGTCAGGACCGACGCAACCGGCCGCCGACGCAGTACGCTGCATGGAGCCAGGGTGCCTGCTTTGTAGGGAACCCTACTCGTAGAGTACTTAGAGTAGGTATGTTTATATTTATTATTATCTTTCTCGAGTCCTATACATCTTAGATGCCAATGGCGCTTACGTAATTTGTGTCAACTTAGGCATTTTAAATAATTTCCTAAGGCGACTTCCTGACTTGGAGGGGCGGGATCAATATGTGGTAGGTATTTTGTTCTTTGACGTAAGCTTACTGATGTGAGATTTCTTCACTTGGCGAAATACTGTCAGTATTACGTTTGCGCAGTAGTAATTCCATGCGCAGACGTGGGGGCAGTACTGCATTTGTAACGGATGTCACTGACAGCTGACAGTTTTCTCATATCCCCTCCGCATCGACAAATCAGGAAGTCTGCAAAAAAATTGAAGCTACTTTTGGTGCTGACTGTACATTTAGCCCCAAGGAAAAATATGTATGTATGTGTTTATATGTATGATTTACAAAACATCTTCGATATATTTTAAATCCACTCATTACATTAATTTAACTCAGTACAAAAAAACTGGGTAGTTGATATCATCCAATAAGGAAACAGAATTCATTTCTCAAAACCACAAATTAACTAATAGAATAATTCAAAACGATAAGTTTTCTTCACGTGTCAAAGCAGTTTATATGAAAAAACATGGCGCCAAATGTTAATTTATTGTTATTTCTGAAAGAATAATCTTTGTTTTCAGATTTTCTGTCAATCGAAGTACAATGTCGACTGTATAACTGTGGTATGTACTATTACTTATTCTGTGCTCTGGTCTAAAATCCATATTACCCCTCCAACTATTTTCTAACTGTTTTGTGGTGATATGGCTCAACCCTTGTTGCTACTATTTTATTAGTAAAAAAAAGGAATTAAATTAAATTGAGTAACTAAATATTCGCGCACGGTCGGTACTTGGATACTTAAAATATTTTAAATATTACTTTGCATTTTTTTATTATGAATTTTCAGTAATTGATGTAAATCGGAGTCAACGAGAGGTAGATGAGTGCCGTGGAGGCTTTGATGCAACTGCAATTGGCCTCTAAGGAGTCAAAGGCCAAATTGGATATTGAAGGCGGCACCACGGTGACGTTGAGGTGTCCTCCACGGCCTCCACCGCCAACCGACAATAGGAATCCTTTTGAAGGTGAATAAAACAAACGCTAATTCAGTTTTGTATGTATGTATGTATAACACTTTATTGCACAAAAAAACAATAACAATCGAAACAAAAAAACAAAATGTAAAAGTACAAAGGCGAACTTATCCCTTCCCTTCCCTTAGTTTTCTTATACAATCCAACAAAAATCTTAACAGCGCCATTTAACTTTCGCGTCACCCGGTACAGCGACATCTAACGAGGAATTGTAACACCAATATAACTTTAATAATGTTATACAAGTTGTACAGGAGCTAAGTATTTAGTAGTAGTACCAAATATCAATTTAATATATTATTATTAATCATGATCATTTGGGTGTCACAAGGGTGCGAAGAATCTCCGGTTAAGATCCGGCTACCACCACCGACGACTTCTGGCCCTGGCAACATACAACACACGAACACTGCGGACTGACGAAAAGATAGCGGAACTGGAGGAAGGATTGAGCAAGTTGCGTTGGGTAGGGTTATCTGAAGTCCGAAGAGAGGGGGAGGACACAATAACCCTGAAGTCCGGCAACTTGCTCTATTTCCGGGAGGGCGACCGACAGGGAGGTGTCGGGTTTATCGTCCACAAATCCCTCGTGAACAACGTGGTGAAGATCGAGAGTGTGTCGGCTAGGGTGGCGTACCTTATACTCAGAGTATCCGAGATTTACTCGTTGACGGTCATACAGGTGTACGGGCCGACCTCGGCACACTCCGACGACGAGGTGGAGGCTATGTATGAGGATATATCAAAGGTCATGCATAGTTCCAAAACCTACTTCACCGTTGTTATGGGGGATTTCAACGCGAAACTGGGCAAGAGAGACGGCGAAGAGCCGAGAGTGGGGCAATTTGGAGTTGGAAGTTGGAACCACCGGGGCCAACTACTGGCTGGTTTCTTGGAGAAGGAGGGACTCTACATGATGAACTCCTTCTTCAAGAAACGCGAGCACAGGAAGTGGACCTGGATGAGTCCCGACGGTGCAACAAAAAACGAGATTGACTTCATCATGTCGACTAAGAGGCATATATTCAATGATCTCTCTGTGATCAATACGGTTAAAACCGGAAGTGATCATCGTTTGGTAAGAGGCACATTGAATATATGCGTCAAGCTAGAGCGCTCTCGACTGATGAAGTCCACGCTCCGTCCAGCAGCAGTCCAAATCCAAAACCCCGAGAGCTTTCAGCTGGAACTCCAAAACCGTTTCGATTGTCTTGGCGGCGATGTGGACGAAATCAACGACGGGTTAGTGGAAGCTGTCCATAGCATTGGGTCTAAGTTCTTTAAGGCCCAACGAACTCAAAGAGCCAAAAGGCTCTCTATCTCCACTCAGAGGCTCATCGAGGAAAGGAATGAGATGATTCTGCAGTCTTCAGCCGATGCGAAATTATACAGGCAGCTCAATAAACAGATCTCTAAGTCCCTTACCCGCGATCTGTGCCAATTCAATACAAATCGTATTGAAGAGGCCATCGAGCAGAATAAGGGCTCTAAAGTTTTCTCAAGAGATCTGTCTATTGGGCAGAGCCAGCTCGCCAGATTAAAAACTGAGGATGGTAGAATCGTTTCGTCCAAACCTGAGCTTCTTAGTGAGATAGAGTGCTTTTATGGACAGTTATACACGTCAACTAGCAGACCCGAAGTTGGTCTGGCGGAAGACCCTAGAGCTAGATTAACCCGGCACTATACCGAGGATATCCCGGACATCAGCCTGTACGAGATTAGTATGGCTCTTAAGCAGCTGAAGAACAACAGGGCACCCACTGAAGACGGAATTACAGCTGAACTCCTGAAGGCGGGTGGAAAACCGGTCCTTAGGGCCCTTCAGAAGTTGTTCGACTCCGTCTTACTGGAAGGGAAAACTCCAAAGGCATGGAACAGAGGTGTGGTGGTGCTGTTCTTCAAAAAGGGTGACAACTCCTTACTGAAGAACTACCGACCCATCTCACTTCTGAGCCATGTCTATAAGCTGTTTTCAAGAGTCATTACGAACCGTCTCGCACGCAGGCTAGATGACTTCCAGCCTCCCGAACAAGCCGGTTTCCGAAGAGGCTTTAGCACCGTAGACGCACATCCATACGCTCCGTCAGGTTATACAGAAGACTGAGGAGTATAACCTGCCCCTCTGTTTGGCGTATGTGGACTACGAGAAAGCCTTCGATTCGATTGAAACGTGGGCTGTACTACAATCTCTCCAACGGTGCCAAGTGGACTACCGGTATATCGAAGTGCTGAAAAGTTTGTACAAGAACGCCACTATGTCAGTCCGACTCCAGGACCAGAACTCAAAGCCTATTCCGTTGCAGCGGGGAGTCAGGCAAGGAGATGTTATTTCTCCTAAACTGTTTTCCGCTGCACTGGAGGATGTTTTCAAGACTCTGGACTGGAGAAGGCTAGGCATCAACATAAACGGCGCCTACCTTTCTCACCTTCGGTTTGCTGACGATATAGTAGTCTTGGCTGAGACCATGGAGGATTTAAGTACAATGCTCAATGACCTCAGTAAGGTCTCTGAGCGAGTTGGTCTAAGGATGAACATGGACAAGACGAAGATCATGTCAAATGTCCATGTCGCACCAACTCCCTTAACAATCGGACACTTTATGCTCGAAGTTGTAGACGATTACATATACCTAGGACAGACTGTCCAGTTAGGTAGTTCCAACTTCGAGAAAGAGGTTAATCGTCGAATCCGACTCGGCTGGGCAGCATTCGGGAAGCTACGGCACATCTTTTCGTCCAATATTCCGCAGTGTCTCAAGACAAGTCTTTGACCAGTGTGTGTTGCCAGTGATGACATATGGCACTGAAACGTGGTCGCTTACTATGGGCCTCATAAGAAGGCTCAAAGTCACCCAAAGGGCAATGGAGAGAGCTATGTTGGGAGTTTCTCTGCGTGATCGCATCAGGAATGAGGCCATCTGCAGCAGAACCAAAGTGACCGATATAGCCCTCCGAATCGCTAAACTTAAGTGGCAGTGGGCGGGGCACATAGCACGTAGAACCGATGGCCGTTGGGGCGAAAAGGTTCTCGAGTGGCGACCACGTACCGGAAGGCGTAGCGTGGGCAGGCCCCCCACACGGTGGACTGATGACCTGGTGAAGGTTGCGGGTGTCCGCTGGATGCGGGTGGCGCAGGACCGGTCATTGTGGAAGTCTTTGGGGGAGGCCTATGTCCAGCAGTGGACGTCTTTCGGCTGACATGATGATCATTTATTCGGAGAATAATATTTTAGTATTTAAATTAGACGATCTGTCTGTGACGTAAAATTTTTATACATCGGTAAAAAAAAACAAAATTGTTTAGAATGTGCTATTCATGCCCTTTCGAATGACACCCCACTTGATACAAAAAAAAAACATTAAAAAAAACGTATTGTATTTCAAGATGGTATTTTTGGTACGGAACCCTAAAAATGGCCAAGTTTGTATCCGACCACACATGTTTGAAGGGTTTCGTACCTAATACTAGTCCACATTCAAAAGCACTGTCCTTGTAATTATAAAAACTTGTGTGACCTCAGTGTACTCACGTCCTTTTGTTTTGTCTCAACAGTTTTTCAGTGATAGGCAAGTAGCTCAGAAACCGTTGGACGTAACTTGTTCAAACATTTTTCATTGAAAGTATTTAATAAACTTTTAGATAAAGGATTTCCGAATTACTTGCATATTTTTTATCAGAAACCTTACATTTATTTCTAAAGACCTACAATATATCTATTCATGTGCCACATGTAGATATACGTATTTTTAGGGTTCCGTACCTCAAAAGGAAAAACAGAACCCTTATAGGATCACTCGTGTGTCCGTCTATCACAGCCAGTTTCTTTCGAAACTACTAGAACGATTGAGTTGGTTGAGGCACACATATGGAAGTTGGTGACCAAAGACGGAAGTCTAACGTAAATTAATAATTTAAAACATGGGGGCAACATTTGGGTGGCAAAATATAAAATCATAAAAAAAAATTTGATTATTGTGATACTTACTTACTTACTACGCTGGCTCAGCGACCCAAATTGGATCTTGGCCTCCGACACTAAGACACGCCACCACGCCACTGTGCTCTTGCTGTGCTGTCTGTTGTTGCTGTGTCAGCTTGTCGCCATTCAGAGTTGGCTGTTTCAAGCTGGCAGAGATTAGTTTTGTGATAAGTATGTATATGCTAAATACTTTCAAACAATTTAAGAAAATGGGCGAAAATTTACCATTATCTCCGATACTACTTGGTCTAAAATTAAAAAGAAATAGTAAATAGTTTTCACCACAATAAACGTAAAAGTTCGAAAAGCACAAATCGAGCGCGAAGCGGTGCGTGGCAGGCGGTGTCCCCCCTCTCTAATTAATGGTCCAAAAAAATATGAAAAAAATGATTAAAGCTTAATAAAAAGACTTTCAACGAAAACTATAGCGGACATGATCAGTTAAGCCGTTTTTAAGTTATCGTAAAAAATCTTACCTTCTTTTTAAAAAAACGGATGAAACGCTGCGAAAGTATTCCCCTTTGCTTCTTATTGTTTTTTTTAAAGTAAGTTCAGTGGGCAATTACAGAACCCTACACTGAGAATGGCTCGACATGCTCTTAGCCGATTTTATTATTGTTATTACAGACAGCCGCCGCCGAGCACGTCCTTTTACAAAAGCTGAAATACTGACCTGCGAGGCAATATTAGAACAAATGTTGTACAGTTAGTGGCTAGGGCCTTTGCGTTTATGATCGCGTTTTTTTTCGTGCGCATAGACGAAGTCAACGAGGACCCTAACCCCTACTTACAGAAACAAAAAGGGGGCGAGGATGGTTCAGGGTGGAGAGATGGTAATTGAGAATGGCCAGTCAATACACGACATACACGTCTACGTCTGCTAAAGAGAGGGTAAAATAATGCACACAGTTCCAATTATATTTTTTGAAGAAGATTTTGTTAATTGGTAAGCATTGTTTTTCAACCAATTTTATAAATATTAATTTATTTTTAGATGTACAGTCACGGAATGGAAAGGTTCGTCACCTAACAACCCTATTTTAATGCCGTTAAGGGCAGAAAGTGACGAATCCTTTCATTCCGCGACTATAGTCATTTAAATATATCGGGTTTTATGTAAGTACCTGTGTTCATCATAAACGTGGTTTCCTACTTTTAGTTTTCATATTATTTTTACTTCTCATGCTCTAAAAGTGGGTCATATAAGGCTTATCAAGCGGGCCTTATGTTATGTAGTACAGTCAGCATCAAAAGTAGCTACGCATATGAAAAGGTAAAAAGCTCTGAATCAATCCCTTACAATAAATACTTTCGAACTTGTCAAATGCGTAGGTATTTTTGATGCTGACTGTACATTTAGCCCCAAGAAAAAATATGTATGTATGTGTTCAGATTTATGATTTACAAAACATCTTCGATATATTTTAAATCCACTCATTACATTAATTTAACTCAGTACAAAAATACTGGGTAATTGATATCGTCCAATCAGGAAAAATAATTCATTTCTCAAAACCACAAATTAACTAATAGAACAATTCAAAACGATAAGTTTTCTTCACGTGTCAAAGCAGTTTATATGAATAAACATGGCGCCACATGTTAATTTATTGTTATTTCTGAAAGGATAATCTTTGTTTTCAGATTTTCTGTCAATCGAAGTACAATGTCGACTGTATAACTTTGGTCTAAAATCCATATTACCCCTCCAACTATTTTCTATTTCTAACTGTTTTGTGGTGATATGGCTCAACCCTTGTTGCTACTATTTTATTAGTCAAAAAAAGAAATAAATTAAATTGAGTAACTAAATATTCGCGCACGGTCGGTACTTGGATACTTAAAATATTACTTTACATTTTTTTATTATGAATTTTCAGTAATTGATGAAAATCGGAGTTAACGAGAGGGAGATGAGTGCCGTGGAGGCTTAGTTGCAACTTCAATTGGCCTCTAAGAAGGTCAAATTGGATATTGAAGGAGTTGAGGTGTCCTCCACCGCCAACCGACAATAGGAATCCTTTTGGAGGTGAATACAACAAACGCTAATTCAGTCTTCTTATACATTCCAACAAAAATCTTAACAGCGCCATTTAACTTTCGCGTCACCCGGTACAGAGACATCTAACGAGGAATTGTGACACCAATATAACTTTAATAATGCCCTTTCGAATGACACCCCACTCGATAAAAAAAAAACATTGAAAAAAAAGATATTGTATTCCAAGATGGTATTTTTGGTACGGAACCCTAAACATGGCCAAGTTTGTATCGGACCACACATGTTTGAAGGGTTTCGTACCTAATACTAGTCCACATTCAAAAGCACTGTCCTTGTAATTATAAAAACTCGTGTGACCTCAGTATACTTACGTCCTTTTGTTTTGTCTATACAGTTTTTCAGTGATAGGCAAGTAGCTCAGAAACCGTTGGACGTAACTTGTTCAAACATTTTTCTTTGAAAGTATTTAATAAACTTTTAGATAAATTATTTCCGAATTACTTACATTTTTTTTTTTCAGAAACCTTACATGTATTTCTAAAGACTTACAATATATCTATTCATGTGCCACATGTAGATATACGTATTTTTAGGGTTCCGTACCTCAAAAGGAAAAACAGAACCCTTTTAGGATCACTCGTGTGTCTGTCCGTCTATCACAGCCAGTTTCTTCCGAAACTACTAGACCAGTTGAGTTGGTTGAGACACACATATATAAGTTGGTGACCCAAAGACGGAAGTCTATCGTAAATAAATAATTTAAAACATGGGGGCAACATTTGGGTGGCAAAATATAAAAATCATAAAAAAAATATTTATGATAATTGTGATATTTACTTACTTACTACGCTGGCTCAGCGACCCATAAATGGATCTTGGCCTCTGACACTAAGACACGCCACCACGCCAATGTGCTCTTGCTGTGCTCTGTCCTGGGCAGCTTGTCGCCAATCAGAGTTGGCTGGTTCAAGCTGGCAGAGGTTTAATTTTGTGATAAGTATATGCTAAAGACTTTCAAACAACTTAAGAAAATGGGCGAAAATTTACTATTCCCGCACCTCATCTCCGAAACTACTCGGTACTAGACAATTGAAATTTTCACAGATGGTGCATTTTTGTTGCCGCTATAACAACAAATATTAAATACCGGCCAAGTGCGAGTCGGACTCTGCCGTTTTTAGAGATAATGGTACGGAACCCTTCATGCGCGAGTCCGACCCGCACTTGGCCAGTTTTTTATAAGTTTAGATTTGCATTCGAAGTAAAATGCAACTAAATCGTAAGTTCCTACATATGTATATCTACTTACTTAAGTTCCTCAATTATTCGTTTGATAACATGTAGGTAATATAATCGATAAATATTATACATATATTCTGTGGATGCATAAATAACGTTACAATATTTTCTTTTGCAGGCTAATAATACATTTTTCATAACTAAAAAAGGTAAATATTGTCCTTATTGTGGCAAATACATCATAAGAGTGAACAGTAAATAGATAGACCATACCATAATACGCAGGGGCAAACTCTAAAATCGCCGGAGTAGACTAGGCATACGACAGAAGTGTTTCTCCCACGGTCATTTCTACGTGGCGTGCTGCCGTGTAAGTTCACCTCAAAGTTTGGTTATATTGCTACCACCTTTGCAACTTGCTAAAGAATGTTTTTTTAAGGAAGTACTTAGACAAGTATAAACTGCTTATTTATCACCTTCTACCTGCATTTTTCAGAACATGATTCCAAATAGCTGTTATCTGTCCAGAATATGTTTATGATACGACGCATGGTCATTTTTCTAAAAAAAAAGAAATGTAATGTAATGTAATTCAATTCATAACAATTTATGAAAAGTAGATACGAGTACATACATTAAATTATAGTAAATGTTTAAGCTCGAAACGCACAGAACGCCACGCCCGGCGCGTTGTGATTTTCTCAAAACTGTCGACTGTCGATAGTGCCGATTACTGCTAAATATGTCACACACGCCGCCTCGCCCCTGCCAAGTCGAGCAATATCAATAGGCACGGCCGCACCATCCTTTTCTCGATGCCATTCGGGCCATTTTCAACATCCTGTAGTTTTGTGCTGGCTTAAGCTAGAAACCTGAACATATAGGGCATAATACGACTTAGATATGATTTTAATAACATTGAATTTTATTTTTAGTTTAAGAACTTATTGCCCGTCAAAGTTCCTTAGTTTTGTCACTGACTCACTCACTGACTGACTGATCAACATAATCAACCTAATGTAACGGAGACGTCAGCGTCGACAAAAAAGATTTCATTTGTCCGGATGTCCAGATGTCCGGGTTTCCGGTTGTTCTCCTCTACCTACAGGTCGCATTTCTCAGCCAATTCTCGTGAAATTTTGTGAGCAGGTACGATAATTATATAGATTTTTTTTGTCAAGTCAGTGTTTGCGAACAGTGAAACTGTAAGTAAATTAATAAAACATTGTCAGGTCCACAGCTCATAAAGTATACAATAGTTAACGTTAACGAGAATCGGTTGAGCAATGTGATCTGACGAGAAGAACAGCGGGAAATCCGGAAATACGAAAGGATTTTTGGCGAAGCTGAAACGGATACCTTCTTCGTTTCACATGGTAAATTTAGAAAAAAATGGCAAGTTGTTTATAGTAGGTAGGCCTAGTAAGCTAGTATTGTGTATAGTACTTGACACATCCAGCGCCGACAAGCCGATTGTCAGGCACAGTGTGCGTAGCCGCTACGGGCTTCATACTCACGCAGAATACGAGTACATGTCATGGCTACACCTACGAGCGTAGCGCGTACCACTAGGCGGCAATGAAAGTGTGACGACCACTTTGGCTTAGTTGGTAGTGACCCTGCCTACGAAGCCGGAGGTCCCGGGCTCGAATCCCGGTCAGGGCATTATTTGTGCATTTACCACGAATATTGTTCCTGAGTCTAGGATGTTTCCTAATGTATTTATCTATATAAGTATATATTATCGTCGTCAAGTACCCATAGTACAAGCTTTGCTTAGTTTGGGACTAGGTCGATTTGTGTAAGATTGTCCCCCAAACATTTATTATTATTAAATACCACTTTCCAGTTAATCCAGTTTTATGATTTCTACATAAAGGTTCAAAGTGGTAGACAGTATGGTTCTTGGCGAGCTATAGTTATCCTTATCCATAATACAACACGGTTTTTGTGCGTTCGTTCACTAGTTCAACAAACCAATAAAACTGCCGTTTAATACCTTTGTCTTTGTAAGAAAAGGACTAAGCCCATTTGAGCTCACTGACGTTTTATGAGATTTATGAATATGGGACTTCCCACGTATAAAATCAATAAAGAAAACTATTGCACTAGGAGTAAGGATACACAGTGTAAACTCCATTTAACGCCACTCGATTGAACGACAAACTCCCTAAAACATCGAAATTGCTTGACTTTAGTTGGTTTACCTTGTTATCCATACAACGATACACTCTACTATGTAATAGCATCACACCCACTCTCAGCAGTGACAACAATACGTCATTCATTGCAGCTGTGTAGGTACATTCTGTTGTTTCTTGTTTTATTGCTTTATTGTCTCGCATGTCTTTGCCTAGACTGTCGGCATCATACGTACCGAACATTGTTATCTTTTGCTCTTATTAGGATTACCTTGCACACGTTCACCTCTGCTACGTTATCTTATCATATTATTCGTTGCTCCCAAACTCAACAAAAAAGCTTCAAAATACTAGAGCGCCGAAAAAAGTCAACAACCGAAGAAGCCAGACGATACGCGAAAATAGTTTTTAATTGTATTAATATTAATGTTTGTCGTATATCGATTTTTCTTCTCTCCATTTAACAACAACTCTCAATAACGCCATAAAATGCGCAGTCCCTTAATAATTATTAGGCAACAATCAGTAAAGCTTGTACGGTGTCGGTGTACCCTGCTTGTACTATCGGTACTAGACGACGATGTAAGTAGGTACTTGCATGCATACTAATATAGTTAGATAAATAAATACTCAAATACATAGAAAACATTCAAGACTTATAATATGGGAACAAATATTCGTGCTCACCACAAACAAATAATGCCCCAACCGGGATTCGAACCCGGTAGCACCGACTTCGTAGGCAGGGTATCAACTAAGTGGTCGTCAAAATCATCGCTAGGCTAGTGTCAAGTGGCGTAAATATGGGACAAAAATAACAACTTTTGCGTTTACATGCTTCTAAAAATTAGGTAATGATGTTTTGGTTTTATAGAAATGTACTTACTATTTTGGACTTCTTTCGCACAGTATTATTATTTAACTATGAATTTATAAAATGTTATTATTTCATTACAAACTGTGTCTCATTTTTTTCCATTAATTAATAAACGGGGTAAATATGAAACGATAAGACTGTTCATAAGTTTTAATCTATATAGATGTTCCTTAAGCGAGTAGGTAATTTTGATACAGTGTAGGGAAATAATAAGAATATTTTTTTTTGTATCTCTCATTCTTTCACTTTAAATATTACAAAAATGAATATGACTACAAAACTATGCCAATTAATTATAATGTCTTCGACATTATTATTTGATATTAAGAGACAAACAATTACAGTCTGAAATTGCACCACGAGGAACGTAAATTATATGCTTATGCCCGTAGCTTATGCCCGCGACTCCCTGCCGGCCTTTCCAATTCTTCAATTCGAGCTACGTAGAACTTATTTTTGTTTTTAATAGCGTGTCTTATTAGAACGAAGTCAGTGAAGTTACCTATCCCATACTTATCCCATATTCTAGATTCCATATCTGTCTTATTAATCTGCCCTATAGCCTGTCTCATTTTTTCCCACCGACACAAATAAACCTCCCAGCGTAGCATGTCTCAGGCTAAAATGACCCTTCGCCAGCGCAAATACCGCCCCCGTAGGGCGCGGAGCAGGGCGCTGCGCGCCCACGACCGTGAGGCGTTTGCGAAACTGCAATGCAGATATGGTATATATTAATATAACATAAAATCTCATATAATATACGTACAATTCACAATAGATTTAGAAAAAAAAAACTCATATAAATCAAAATAATGACTCAGCGCTCCCCGTTCTAAGGGATTTTTTTACGAACTGCGGGTCAAACATTTTTTTATGGCCTCTAGTATGCGTGTGCCAAATAGCTAAACTGTACATCGATATCGATTTGCGGTTTTTCTTTGGAATTGGGCTTGTACGCTGTCCACTAGTACCGCAACCAAAGTTGGTCGACAATGATTGAAAGTTTCCGCGCCATTTTTTTAACTGAAAAACAAAACATAACGATAGTTGTTCATTACAGTGGTCTGTGTTAATTTAAATTTCTAACAAAGATTAATCAATAATAAATAATTGATATGAATTCTTTTTAACTGAAATAGGAATTAATATCTGAGACTTATTGACTGTTAACAACCGGGTTTCATTTTTACCTAAAATATTGAGTGTCTTATATTTACCCCACTTGCCCTATTACAGTTTACACTCTTATATTAAAAGACATGTTGCGATATATTTGGCTGCTTTGCTTTGGCTGCTAGATACTAATCAATCTAATCATAGATGCTGACCGTACCTAACCTTCTGCCACAACGCGACACCATAAAATAAAATTAACTAAAGATAATTAGTAAAGGCGATACTATTTTTAACTACTATACATATTGGTGAAGGAAAACGTCGTGAGAAAATCTACAAACGTCCGCAAAGAAATTCAAAGTCGTAAGTTTGAAACGCTTAGAGCGCGGCGCAGCGTCGTTGCGGGTCGGAGGTAAACAATGGTTCTGAAAAAATAGCTCATTTTGCCACTACACTATAGAAGTTCATTGCAAGTACATTCCCACTAATAATGAAGTCCCGAAAGTCCAGAAGCAGAAAGTAAATAACAAAATCAGTCCCGGGAGTAGATATAAGATGGATAACTTTCCCGGGAATTTCAGGACCAGGATTTTCTGGGCGCATACCCTTTTTCTTATTAAACTCCCTCATTCATAGCAATCATAGCTGTAGAATTACGAAAAACTATGAAGGAAGAATGCTCTCTACTTGGGGTTCCCGCTACCTACCGCGTAGGTAAATAAACTTTCGATATAATTAAGTACGTGTTTCAATCACCGTCCGTTGCTAATAGCATTAACTAGTTCAGGTATGCGTACCTACTATAGGGACAATTCGCGAAATTAAACCATCGCTTATATTGTATGGTATTTATAACCCTCCCCAGGTAAAGCATTACTTCTTTTGTTTCTAAGCTAAGCCACTATCTCTTCAAGCTTAATAGCGGACAGGATAATCATGTTGTTCATGTTCCTTAGTAGTTTAAACAATAGATGCATCTGGCTATTCAATTCAGAGAACCAATTACCTGCTTTAGGGAAATATCATCCAATTTGAAGTGAATGGCAAATATCGTGGTGTTTTACAGAAACAAAAGGATGGCGAGATTTCGGGAGGTGGTAATTGGGAATGGTCAGTCAGTTTCAGTACACATCGAAGCGTGGTCAAGAGAGGGTCACACAGCACAGTCTTATTATATTCTAAGAAGTTTTTTTTTAATTGGTAAGTATTGTTTTTTTGCCAATTTAATAAATATATAATTTATTTTTACATGGACAGTTACGGAATGAAAAGCCGTTAAGGGCAGAAAGTGACGAACCCTTTCATTCCACGACTCATTTAAATATATCGGGTTTTATGTACCTGTGTTCAAATTAACGTGCTTTCCTACTTTTAGTTTTAATATTATTTTCTCTTCCTATGTTCTAAAAGTGTGTCATATAAGGCTTATCAAGCGGAGCTTATGTTATATATATATATAGTACTTTTACTATTTAGATTTTAGCCCTAAGGGAAAATATGTACTTGTGTTCATGTTTATGATTTACAAAACGTCTTAATTAGATCAATAAAAAAACTTCACAGTATTAAATCCACCAATTACATTACACTAATTTAACTCAGTACAACAAAAACTGGGTATTTGATATCGTCCAATTAGGAAGTAGAATTCATTACTCAAAACCACAAATTAACTAATAAGACAATTCAAAACGTTAAGTTTTCTTCACGTGTCAAAGCATATAATTTAGAAAAACATGCTGCGAAATTATTATTAATACGGACTGTTCTCCATACAAACGTAGTTTCGCTCTCATTTTTAAATGACATGCTGGAATAATTTGAAACTTTGTATACCCTGTGGGATCCGGTATATCTAGGTTGGAAATTAGTTTCTGGTGCTTGAAATTATAAAGGAGAAAAAATACAGCGATTTTATGACTTTCATACAAGACTAAAATACTTCAAAAACTCGCTGTATTTTTTTTTCTTTTCTAATTCCTAGCAACAGAAACTAATTTCCGACCTAGATTTGGCGGATCCCATTGTGTATACAAAGTTCCATGTTATTTTAGCATGGCGTTTTAAAATGAGAACAAAACTACGTTTGTATGGAGAATCGAGTTCGGTCGAGCGTACAGGGGACTCTTATTATATGTTCGCTGTGGAATTTATTTTTATTTCTGAAAGGATAATTTTTTTTTATGATTTTCTCGCAATATACGTGTAATGTCTACTCTATAACTCTGGTCTAAAATCCATATTACCCCTCTAACTATTTTACAACCATCTTGTGGTGATATGTCTCAAGTTCTCAACCCTTGTCATACAGTCTACTATTGCATTAAATTAAATAATGCATTAAATTAAATAGTGTAACTAAATATTCTCGTATGCTAACGGTCGGTATTTTGTTACTTAAAATGTTTTAAATATTACTTAACATTTTTATTATTATGAATTTTCAGTAAGTCATGAAAATCGGAATCGACGAGAGGGAGATGAGTGCCGTGGAGGCCTTATTGCAAATGCAATTGGCCTCTAAGGTCAAGTTAGATATAGAAGGCGGCGTCAGGATGTTATTACGTTGTCCGGCACCGCCTACCGATACTAGGAAGTATTTTGGAGGTAAGTATTTAGTAGTAGAACCAAATATCAACTTAGAATATTTATTACTTTAATTGAATTCGAATGCATGCTTTAAATTTATATAACAATAACATAACTTAAAACATAAAATGACAGAATACTAAAAAAAAAAAAACTAAAACAAAACCTAAAATTAAAATTAAACTAAACTATTTCTAAAAAGGACCCCCGTGGCATCGTACTCGTACCATAGACGCTGGCAGCAATTCCTCGCTGTATGGCTATACTTAAGCGCTGTGCGAGGAAGCTGCCAGCTCTTTGCTCCCCAGTGGTGTCGACGAGTCTTTTGCTGAGCTCTTTAAATAGTTCCCGAGCGCTTGGACCCCACGGCCCGAGGGTCTCGACACCGAAACCCATGAAATGGTATTGAGTGCTGAGACCCCGGTATTTTGTGGCCTTTTTTGTTTCGGCTGCCTCCGCTGCCCCGCCAGCCCTGGACGAAGTTCGTGGTAGATGGGACGGTGCTAGCGTATCAACGCATGTGGCATCCCACACCAGCACTCGTCCCATCTTCCACGGGACCAGGGTCATACCATCCGGCCTCTTGCCATCGTCTCTCAACACGCCGTTCGGTTCGAGAATTGCAGGCGTGCTGACAGTTGCAAGAGTGCGGCGGATAATGTCATTTAAGGCGGCATGACGGGAGAGCCGGCCCGCGCTCAGTTGGCATGATAGGCCGTGGTGGCCCAGCTCGTCGACGATATCAACTTAATACATTATTATTATTTAGGATCATTTAATCGGAACAAAATATTTTAGTGTTTTAATCAAACTATATCATCTGTCCGTGCAGTAAAATTATACATCGTTAAAAAATACAAAAATTCTGATTCATCATGCATATGACACTCCACTTGATACAGTCACAACCCCACCCCCCACCCCTCGCCTCTTGTACTTTAAAAAACACATTCTATTCCAAGATGAGGTTAGCCTAATTTACAAGTATTCCAAATTTCAAATCGATAGCATAATTAGTTCTTGAGATATTTATAGTGATCTATGATATTTATATATGTATACCTAGTGTCTGTCACACAGACAGAGCGTCACCATAAGGGCTCCGTTTTTCCCTTTTTGGTAAGGAACTATGAAAAAGGGCCAATTATGTATCGTACCCAATCGGACCACACATGTTTGAAGGGTTTCGTACATAATACTGGTAGTCCACGCAATTCTATTGATGTGCCATACGTATTTTTAGGGTTCCGTACCTAAAAAGGAAAAAACAGAACCCTTATAGGATCACTCGGATGTCTGCCCGTCTGTCACAGCCAAATTAATCCGATACTACTAAACTGACTGAGTTGAAATTTGGTACACATAAGTAAGTTGGTGACCCCGAAGACGAAAGTGTAACATAAATAAATAACTAATAAAAAAAGTTTCGCAACATAAATCACATGAAAGGGCTTATACGAAGATCTCAAATATAATTAAGTAAATATTGAATAGTTTTCAAACAATTTAAGAAAATAGGCGAAAATTTAGCATTCACCCACAGGAACTACTCGGCTCTAAAATTTAAAAAAATAAGAAACAGTTTTTTACCTATAGATTAAAGAAAAACCCTTAAGAAATTTTCTAAATGTTTTATTTGATAGCAATAGATTAAACAAAAACAAATAAATGAAAATTAAAATCATATACGTACCTAATACAAATAATTTGTTGTTTTTTTTAGTAATTATGACTATTCACTGTACTCAAAATTAGATTCTAAATATTCTTCGTCCATTACTATTATGGATTTTTGAAGTTCCGTCTCTGTTATGTGCATCGATGTCGCTCATTTCTAGTTCAGATTTTGATTGATCGGAATCGCTATCAGATTCGGAATTAACCTCAATAACAAACTTTTCGATGTGTGAATCAATTACATGGTCGGATTTCGTATAATAATTTCCGATTTTCGGGATATATTCGGAACAACTCTTTCAAGTGTCAGTTGATTTTTCCTGAAATAAATTCCCCCGGTTCATTATTAAAGATTTACTATAAACGGTTTAGCATTCACTACTAAGTAAACCAAAAATACAAAAGTAGTTATACCAAAACCCGGCCCGCGGGTTCAGTTGACCCCCAAAAAAAAAAGTGTCCCCCCCTCTATCTTTTGAAGTATGAGTCGAAAAAATATGAAAGTAAAGCTTAATAAATACTTGCAACGAAAACTATAGCGGACTTGATCAGTTAAGCCGTTTTCGAGTTATCGTAAAAAGTCTTTCCTTCTTAGTAAAAGACGTATGAATCGCTGCGAAAGTATTTCCCTTTGCTCGTTATTGATTTTTTAACCGACTTCAAGATTTCAAAAGAGGAGGTTATCAATTCGGTTGTATGTTTTTTTTTTTTTTTTTTTTAATGTTTGTTACTCCATAACTCCGTCATTTCTTAACCGATTTGAAAAATTCTTTTTTTGATTGTATGTATATATATCCAAGTTGGTCCCGTTTTTGTCAAAAGGCAGTTCTGATGATGGGATCCATAAGGAATTGAAGGAACTCCTCAAATCTTTAAGGCAAACATATAGTGATTTTTGTGTTTTTATCAACAAGTCAAGCATTTGAATCCAAAAATGTGACATTGGATGAAGTGGAACTGCTGATGATGATCAGAACAGAACTCTTCAACGACGAAAAGTTCACGTTTGGCGATTTGTCCTCCTAGCTGTGTTTGTTAAGCAAGTTCTATTTTCACGATTAATTTTTGTCATGCTCGAGTTCTGATGATGGGATCCATGAGGAATTAAGGGAACTCCTCAAATCTTAAAGGCAAACATATAGTGATTTTTGTGTTTTTATCAACAAATCGAGCATTATCATACAAAAATGTGACATTTTAAGAAGTGGAACTGTTGATGCTGATCAGAACAGAACTCTTCAACGACGAAAAGTTCACGTTTGGCGATTTGTCCTTCTAGCTGTGTTTGTTAAGCAAGTTCTATTTTCACGATTGATTTTTGTCATGCTCGAGTTCTGATGATGGGATCCATTAGGAATCGAGGGAACTCCTCAAATTTGAAAGGCACACAAATAGTGATTTTAGTATTTTCATGAACTAATCAAGCATTTTCATTCATAAAAGTGACATTTGATGAAGTGGAACTGCTGATGATGATCAGAACTTCAACGACGCGTAGTTCACGTTTGGCGATTTGTTTTCTTCGTTTTGTTTGTCAAGCAAGCAAGGTTTTTCCATGATTTCATGAGGAATTGAGGGTACTTAGTCTTCTACCATTATAAACTACTTATAGCCATTTTTGTATTTTATTGTATGGAATCTAAGAGTGCACCATCTAAGATTAATAATCTTTCACCGGACTCCCCCATTGAAGTCGGTTTTTTTTTTCTTAAAAATTATTTAAAGTAAGTTCATTTGGCAACTACGGAACCCTACACCGAACTTGGCCCGACATGCTATTGGCCGATTTTTCCCTATAATTTTGTAATTTGGCAATTTAAAATTTAGTAAAACATAAATGAATTCTAAATTTACGATGAGACTCATAAATAACTAAGTTTTCGTACCTTAGTTACACACTGTATAACATTGGTTTCGGTATAAGTACTCATTGTAGATCAATTAAAAAACCCGTTGGATTCATACACTTCTTACAAGTTTTCCTGTAATCAATAAAAAAAAAATGTTGTCTCAGTAGTTTCGCAGGTAAGGTCAAGGGGAATGTTCAAATTCCGTCTATTTTATAAAAATAACTTCTAAGCCATTTTTCTCAGAGATTCTGACAATAAACCCTTTTATTTGATATGATCACACGATATATATAGTTTGGAAACATTATTTGTTCCCCTAAGAGTGGCACCCATGGTTAAAATTCACGCCTCCGTCTTTCTTACATAAGTGTACCACAACTCAATCGGTCAAGTGGTTTCGGAGCTGTGACAGACGGATGGACAGACACACAAGTGATTCTATTCGGGGTCCCTTTTTCATGTTGAGGTACGGAACCCTAAAAAGTAACGTAAAGTGGAGTATTTATTAAATACTTACACATACTCGTATACAAATTTCAATTGATGAGTTTATTGACGATTCATGCAGATTTGAGTATTCTTTTTACATGAATACATTAATAGTTTTGTAAACTCCTTATTTAACCGTGGCCTTTACAATAACGTGCCGCTATTTATAAATAAAATAATTAAACAAGAACTTGCGCCTAAAAAATAAGACTACGTTGTAATAAATAAACCAACCCTTTATTGCAGAAAACAAGCACTACGACCAAGAACAAAAGAACTCAATGGAAAAGGAGGATCATCAAGTAAAGAAGGTTCTATCGGTATGTATGCGCACCATTCGTGACATGAAATCTGGCTCCGACCCAAGGAAGTTGGACTAAAACATGGAAGTAGTGATAAAATAAAATATAGCGCTTTAGTCCTAGTTCTTTGCTCTGACCCTGTGGTAATAATGACAAACTATTTTAACGTAATTTTAAATAAGTAGTGAATTATTTTTATAGCTTTTTTCTACTTCAGCATTATAATGTCAGTTAAATAACTGACAGTAGTACCTATTAAAACAATAAACCTTTTATACAAATCCAAGTTTAAACCATAGACAAGTAATTATATGACTGTTGGGAGAATCTTAATGGATTTTCATACTTTATTAATTATACAACTGTAATTTTAATTTTTATTTTTAGAAGAGGCACACGTCAACGCCCTTATTCTGCCACCATATCGATTTTAAATTTAACTATTTTTTTGCCGTCGTAGAAAAAGGATTGTATATGACGTTACATAATTACTTACGTCTTAAAATTCTCGAGCCTTTAATAACAAAACTCACTACGTTCGTTCGTTCGTTTTGTTACACTGACTCGAATATTAAAAGCCTTATTATGTAACTTTTGCATAAAATACTACTGTAAATGTAATGTCATTTTTACAGCATCCCGGATTGAGTCCTGATCAGCCATCCCCAGGGCCTTCACGTTTTTCAAGACCTGTTTCTGTGCATCCAGTAGTCGCAGACGCAGACACCGACACTAGCGGAATCGATCAGGGAGTAAGTCTCTTCTAATATTTTATCTATCACGGAAGCAAAATATTTTTTTTTTCACATTTAATTGGGCACAATGCAGAAACATCGGCATCGTCAGTACGAATTAGTTCAGAAAAAAAAATTAAACATTACTTAGAAAAAATATGACTATGTCAACTTCATTACAAAACAAGGTATGAACTAAGTTGTCTATATTACAGTGGTTTCTCATTACAATACAAGTTTACAAAGTCAGGACCCACCACCACCATATCAGCATAAGGACGTCCACTGCTGTGCAAAGGTTCACTCGGGACCCACCTCTAGGAAATTTAACCGTTACCAATATGAATAAAGGGCTTTTCAAATAACAAACAATGTTTTTTACTGAATTTCGGGATGTAGCGCTAGCGCTATTGGCAAAAGTTCGTAGAATTTCCATTGATCAATTGTCTAGTAAAAATAAGTTTTCTACTTAAAAGTCAGCGTAAGTATGTAACAAATGGACAACTACGGAACCCTTCATTGCACTTGGCCCAATACCGGCTTGGCCGGTTTTATTTTGCAATCATGCTTCATCACTTTGCATCCATATTTTGGATGGCATTCCTAACCAGAAACCTTAGAAATATTTTCTTTTCCCCTGTAATACATAAATATATTTTGTGCGCTTTATAATAAAAATAAAAATAATTACAGGTGCATTATGACTTTGGAAGACGACATATACAATCAACAACGTCTCATAATGGTCAATATAATCGCGATGCCGCTTCAAATGGCCGACACGGGCAGACCTCCCGACACGAGACTCCAAATCCCAAAAGCCGCTCTATGATTTGCAGAACACCCGTTTCTGCAATTAAGGGCTCACACACACCCGTGTTAACTTGTGACCAAGGCACCCAAACTGACCCCTTGCCAGATTATCGAGCGGAAATAGACAAGATGGAAGTCATTATCAACCAGCTTTACAGCCGCTTCATTAGTTTAGTGGCTATTATAGAAAAGAAACAGAACGAAAATGAAGACGGTTCTTTATCGAACAACATGTCTGATACAACTGAACCGAATAACACAGAATCATCGGAAAATGAACAAAACAGTACGAGTTCATCGCCGGACCAAAATGTATCTATTGCAACTGGAGACAATTCTAACGGACATCCGATGCAAGGAGAATCGACTTCAAACCCTAGAATGCTGCAAGTCAGTCGAGTGTCAGCGCACAGAACTCATACTGGCGGGCCAAGCCGTGGAAACGGTCACGGAAAGGTATTTTTAATATCTTTTTTTCATAAGCTCACTTTGGGTAAGTAGGCATTTTGAAGTAATAAAAATATCAATTTCAGGTGCCGATTGGAGCTGGAAACGCCTTCGTACCAATTAGACTTTTAAATAATATAGACTGGAAATGCTACAGCACCGCGACGAGACAACTTCTGAAAGCAGCGTTTTCCCGCAGGTAGATTTTAGTTCTATTACATTCGACGATAAGTTTGCGTACGTCGATTTTTATGTTAATTATAGCAGAGGCCGGGAAAAAGCAATTCGCGGTCAAGTTGATTTTGATGGACTCGCGGAGTCCGTCAGAATATACACGTCCACAAATCGTCCACGTCTCAAAAAATGCAATGAAATTAAAAATTTAAGAAAATCTAAATTAATCCGTTTTTTTTAAATATTATCATATTTGTTTGTTTGGTTTTCAGCGATCTGGCGACTCATTCCCTGACGGGTAAGAAATCGCCAGCATTCAAGAACAAGCCAGCGAAGAAGCGCCTCGACCCTCTCAAGGTCAATGACATCGTGGACACCGTTGCAGAACGCTGCGGCGTTCCTGAGAGACTGGTCAGGTAAATAAAATAAATAATAAGTTTATAGTACTTATACCGTATATCAACTTTAGGTAATATGGCGTTATAAGCGCAAAAAAGTTACACAAGCTCGCCACTTATTACGCTTATAATATGCTAATGCATGGTTCAGCTACGGTATAATCCTTTGGGGAAATAGCAAAGACCATCTTTATTTACTTTACAGAATAATTTTTAAGAAAAAAAAACCGACTTCAATGGGGGAGTCCGGTAAAAGATTATTAATCTTAGATGGTGCACTCTTAGATTCCATACAAAAATGGCTATAAGTATGTTTATAATGGTAGAAGACTAAGTACCCTCAATTCCTCATGAAATCATGGAAAAACCTTGCTTGCTTGCAGTGGCGGCTGCTGACTACGAGAACCGGTGGTGCGCTAATTTATGGATACATGGAATATTATATTATATAAGTCAAAAATTGCAATACAACCACGTTTTCCTACTAACAATGTTATTTTTTATGTATTACCTCAATCCGTCGATTTTGGTCCCTGGCAAATAAGACATGACCTTGGCGGTCCAGCTATTTTATTTCTAATTTATCAATCACTAAAAGTTTTATTAATGTTTTTAATATTCTCGATTTTATTGTTCACACTTATTCTTTCCATTAAACACACAGTTCCTCACTTCACAAAAGACAGGCACACTTACTTTACATACAAAAACAAACAATAAACACGAAACGAATAATAGCGCGCTGCACGGACAAGGTCGAAGAAAAGTGCAGACATGTTATTACCCAACTAAGCGACCTTGACAATTGGTACGCAAGAAAAGCTTTATATTTTGAGCGTTAACTTCGCTTGGTCGGGTAATACATGAGTCATTCACTCGGCCGGCCGACTCGTGTCTAGTCGGCAAATTCTCGGATATCTTCGGCTAAGCGGCAGTACGCGGGCATACGCGAGCTTCGTGCGGCGCACCGAATTCACCTATTTCTTCATAGAGTTTGTACGGAGTATCTTCCGTCCCACGCGCCTGGCGTTCTAACGCGTTTCTCATAGAAAATGTACTGACTAGTGCGTGCGCTCCACGAAGCGCACGGAGAGGTTTTTTGAGTTGAGACTGAGCGAAAAAGAGTTTTAAAGACTACGACATAGCGTAGTGGTTGGTTATATTGCATTTTTTTAATTTAATATATGTATGTATATTACAGATAATGGAGATTGTTTTATTGATGACGATGGTATTGATGGTGCAAAATTTTTGGTAGTGCAACGCACGAGCGCACTCAAGGTACAGCCGCCACTGCTTGCTTGACAAACAAAACGAAGAGAACAAATCGCCAAACGTGAACTACGCGTCGTTGTAGAGTTCCGTTCTGATCATCATCAGCAGTTCCACTTCATCAAATGTCACTTTTATGAATGAAAATGCTTGATTAGTTCATGAAAATACTAAAATCACTATTTGTGTGCCTTTCACATTTGAGGAGTTTCCTCGATTCCTAATGGATCCCATCATCAGAACTCGAGCATGACAAAAATCAATCGTGAAAATAGAACTTGCTTAACAAACACAGCTAGAAGGACAAATCGCCAAACGTGAACTTTTCGTCGTTGAAGAGTTCTGTTCTGATCATCATCAGCAGTTCCACTTCATCAAATGTCACATTTTTGTATAATAATGCTCGATTTGTTGATAAAAACACAAAAATCACCATATGTTTGCCTTTAAGATTTGAGGAGTTCCCTCAATTCCTCATGGATCCCATCATCAGAACTCGAGCATGACAAAAATTAATCGTGAAAATAGAACTTGCTTAACAAACACAGCTAGGAGGACAAATCGCCAAACGTGAACTTTTCGTCGTTGAAGAGTTCTGTTCTGATCATCATCAGCAGTTCCACTTCATCCAATGTCACATTTTTGGATGCAAATGCTTGACTTGTTGATAAAAACACAAAAATCACTATATGTTTGCCTTAAAGATTTGAGGAATTCCTTCAATTCCTCATGGATCCCATCATCAGAACTGCCTTTTGACAAAAACGGGACCAACTTGGAGATATATACATACAATCAAGAAAAGAATTTTTCAAATCGGTTAAGAAATGACGGAGTAATGGAGTAACAAACATTAAAAAAAAAAACCTCCTCTTTTGAAATCTTGAAGTCGGTTAAAAAACTAATTCGCATTCGCATATTAGTAAATATTGACAACACAGAAACTTGCAGACCCCATTTTCAGGAACAGAAAATACTAACGTTAACTGGATTAGGTATATATTTTAGAAATTTGTAAATTCGTTCGAAATTATTCCGAAAACTACATTGTAACATGATATAATAATACAAGTTACCTATGACACTCCGGGGAAAATTCGTTGTCCAGTGCGACAAGCCTACATCGTCACTACTATCGAGCCTATCGGTGGTTGGCACTGGCAGTCGTTGAGTGAGTTCGTGTGTGTACAGGCTGTACGTGGCTGTACAGTGACGTAGGCTTGTGTCACGATCCGGAGTAGCAGACCTTGATTCCTTAGTTAGACCATCGATTGTAAGAATATATTTATGTATTGCAGAATGTTAAACAAAAAAGAAATGTAATGATAATGATTCTTATTTACACTAGAATTACATTCACTCCCTAATTTAGAGCAGGTTCATCAATTAAGGTTAAAAGGAAAGAAATAAGGAATCAGTTTATTCGACAATGAATTTTACGTGATAAGCAGTCCTGTAATATTTACTTAATTTATTATTTACGTATTTCCTATGATCTGAAATTTCGTTCTTTTTCCGATACTGATGACAGATCGGTTAAAATGATTGCTGTAAGCTACCGATCTACCGATGTGTGATGGGGACTTCTGAGAATAAGTAGGAATTCTCTGATATTAATGTATATTAAATTTCTTCTATTGACTATCATATCCATTATTTGCTTATTCATTAATTTAGATGTATAGTAGGCTTGCAGGTTCCCCAGTAATGAAGTGGTAATGAAGTAAATACGTCAAATACGTGTGATTATAATTTAGGCAGAAAATCGGTTGATCGAATCGTTTATACAATTCATACGCTAGATTTGTCAAACAATTATGTCTTAGCCTCATCACTACAAACATCAATAGACAAGTATATGTGATCTAAGAAATATTCTACCTTTACGAATTTGCGGTGCTCAACAGGGCCCACAATTAAGTTTTAATATTATTTAACCACTAAAATTTAAGTTTACCTAATATCCTGTAAACTAACATTGTGGAATGCAATAAATGATTGAGTATTGAGTATATGTAAAAAACCAGCCAAGTGCGTGTCGGACTACACACAATGAAGGGTACCGTAATTATACTACTCCACATTTAAAACCACCACAATGAATTAAATAAGGTCGTATCTTCATTGACAACTTACAACATTTACGTCCTTTTGGTTGAAATCGGTAGTTTTCAACGATAACTCAAATACTATTCTTATACCTAGGTTTTTCTGTAATCAATAGGTAACGAACTATTTTCCACATTTTTTTTTAATTTTAGGCTCTGTAATTTCGGTGAGGAGGTGGGGGAAATCAATCGTGTCAATTTTCGTGTATTTTCTTAAAAAATTTAGAACTAATAACATTAATAATTACGAAATAATTAACAAAACACTACGAATAAGCTTAAAAAATAACTTAAGGTATCCTGTTTTAAGAGTCCGCAGGAAGCTCGTTCTCCATACAAACGTAGTTTCGCTCTCATTTTAAAACGGCATGCTGGAATATCTAGGGCATGGCATATCTAGGACGGAAACTAGTTCTGTTGCTTGAAATAATAATGAAAAAAACTTTTATTAAGGTTTTCACACAAGACCTAGAAAACTCGCTGCATATTTTTCCATTACAATTTCTAGCGACAGAAACTAATTTCGGGCCTAGATATGGCAGATCCCATTGTGTATACTAAGTTTCATGTTATTTTAGCACTACGTTTAAAAATGAGAACGAAAGTTTTTTTTAATACCACGTCGGTGGCAAACAAGCGTACGCCCGCCTGATGGTAAGCGGTTACCGCAGCCTATGGACGCCTGCAACTTCAGGGGTGGCACATGCTTATTGCCGACCCTTTAAAAATGTATACACTCCTTTCTTGAAGAACCCCATACTGGTAGTCCTTCGGGAAAACTTGGCTCATTATTGGCTATGTGCACGTCTGAAACGTCAAACGTCAAAGGTCCCGAGACAATGTCAAAACTCAGAAATGTCAAATAATGACACATGAATATTTTATTTACTTTAGTAAACGAGAAAGACCCCGTATTGGAATATTTACTGAAATAAATAAGAGAATAAATAAATACATACAAACGAAACGAATCGTAGGAAACCGTTAAGAAACCAATAGAAAACGTGAAAGTAAATTTTACAGTGGTCCCCGGTAAGTACACATTTCTGCCATGGTGTGCGTTACGATCACCTAGCTTACCCCTACCACCTACTTCGGACATAGCCAATACAGTTGGAGGGTCTGTGGAAGGAAGGTTTGAAACCGTACCGTACGCGACCATTTAGGTTCTAAGGTGTGAGGATGAATGGAGAATCGAGTTCAGTCGAGCGTGCGAGGGACGTTTTAGTCGTTTAAAAAGAAAGAACAAAGTCTAGTACATATCAAAACGTACTTGATTTACCTAAACTTGTGCGATTATTACACATTATTATTGGTAAACGCGGCGTTATCGCGTACAACTGAAATCCCTCCTTATTTGTTGCAGATGCAGTATAACTACAACATGCGCTGACGAGGCGAAACTACAACGGAACCGTCAGCAGTTTAAGAAGTCTCGCCAGAAATGAAACCAGGGGAAACCGCCACCCACAACGACATCCTTGCACGAATCGTAATTCCACTGTAAGGGAATTAAATATTACGTTGTCTATCTGCACCCCCGCCGCCACTGTGACCATTCGATTTAAAATACTGGTTGTGGATTATTTCCAAGTACCTAGCCTCAGTACCTCAGTCAAAAAGTATTTTTTTTTCTTCAAAGATAGCCTACGTGTATTTTTATTACTCTTCTGACGTGATATTAATGTCTTACTTTAAAAACTCAATAAAATTGATTTTTAATAAATACAAAAAAATAACCATGAAAACAAAAAATGCAAAAACAATTATGACTCGTAACTTGATACTACCTCAAACACTGCGCATTGACTGATGCGCTATAATTTCATGGTGTCAAGATCCATGACTCGGAGATCATAACTTTAGGTCAAAATTTCTCGGTATTGAAGAATTTTTTTTCGAAACAAGGAGATACTGCAGGTGCTCTAAGGAAGTGTCCTTTTAAATATTTGCTCTAGTTACAGGGCCCGCCTTGTAGGTATACTATTGTTCTCTTCTCTTGCAATTATTACCAAGTGCTTTCAATAAGAAAAACGATTATTCTCAAACTTGCAATGAAATATTCATGTTATGTTCCTTATAATAGGCTGCGAAGTGTGACGTTTCAGGTGCGGCTAGGACAAGAGGTCGTTAATGCAATTTCATACAAATGTTGCAGGCCTAGGCCGGCAAAGTCCTCTTTTTAGGGTTCCGTAGTCAACTAGGAACCCTTATAGTTTCGCCATGTCTGTCCGTCCGTCTGTCCGTCCGTCCGCGGATAATCTCAGTGACCGTTAGCACTAGAAAGCTGAAATTTGGTACTAATATGTATATCAATTACGCCGACAAAGTGGTAAAATAAAAAGTGGAAAAAAATATTTTATTAGGGTACCTCCCCTATACGTAAAGTGGGGAGTGATTTTTTTTTTCATTTTAACCCTAACGTGTGATATATTGTTAGACAGGTATTTAAAAATAAATAGGGGTTTACTAAAATCATTTTTTGATAATGTTAATATTTTCGGAAATAATCGCTCCAGAAGTAAAAAAAAATGTGCCCCCCCCCCTCTAACTTTTGAACCATAAGTTTTAAAAATATGAAAAAAATCTCAAAAGTAGAACTTTATAAAAACTTTGTAGGAAAATTATTTTGAACTTGATAGGTTGAATAGTTTTTGAAAAAATTACAAAAATAATTTCTGAACTAAGTTTGTAATTTAACCGTATAAACAGGTGTTTATTGTACCTGTCATTTCTACAAAATCACAATGAAATGACGTGCTTTTTAGGGTTTTGTGTTTCTGTACTTAATATGTCAACTTAATGTGACGGACGGAAAACTACGGAACCCTACACTGAGCGTGGCCCGACACGCTCTTGGCCGGTTTTTAATTCTCATTCCACATAAATTTGTGGCAAAGGCATCATGACATTCTGCCACTATGCGTATTAAAAATAAAACTTTGATTTTTTTGTTGTTTATTTCATTGCATGTTTGAGAAAGGCACTATACATACCTCGGCGGGAAATATGGGGTTGCCCGCCTGAGACCTATCCGACCTCGCTTCGCTCGGCCGTCTATATGTCTTCGGCCGGCAACTCCTTTCGTCCCGGCCTCTGTAGTAATGTACTATTAATCAAAAATAAATATGCAAATAACAGTAGCTTATATGTATTATACATATTACTCTACTGGAGTGACATTAATAAATCATTTTTTAACACTTATAATTTAAATATAGAATATAATTAATCTCAAAATATCGTTTAAAACCAAACATGCAACAACTATTGAGAGTCATTACTAGAATGCTATCTCAAAATCAGCATTCACTGCCGCACTTTACTAAATCTTGTGGTGTCAAGATCCATTATTAAGAAAGAAAGAAAGAAAGAAGAAAGAAAATACATTTATTTAGCATATACATAAGAACATACATCACAACAAATAACATAAAAAGAAATAACGCTAAAAAGGACCCCACTCAGCATAATGCCACGGCAAGCCGCGGCGCTGATTTTCAGTGGGGGCCTGACTTACAAAACTAACGAGTGGTGTCACAAACGCATACATAAAACAAAAACAAACAATATACAGAACATAATAACAAAAACTACAACACATAATAACAAAGCAGGCAAAATAAGCAGTTGGAGGCTAGATCTAAGATTTTTATGTCAATAGAATGCAATTTAGCAAACATTACAAAAACTATCAGAAACACTAGAAGAAATTAATAAGTCCCTAACCATTAACTATTATTGGAGGTCATAGCTTTAGAACAAATTTTAACGGAATAGAAACATTTTTTTTCATGCAAGAGGTTACTGCAGGTGCTATAAGGAAGCGTCCTTCAAATTTTTTGCTCCTATTACTGGCCACACCCCGCCATGTATAAACGTTAGTTATTATGGTGTGTACACACCGAGCAAACGGACAGCGAACGAGGGCTATCACCAGTGATCGTAACTTTTGTAACATTTTCGGTGCAGCGTAGTGGTGTTAACGGAGTTGGTATGGACAAATATAAATTAAATGGTTAATTAAGGTTAATATTAACGTTATTAACGCTAATGAATAATAAGAATTTAAATCATTTATCCCAATTCCGTTTACACACACTACGCTGCACCGAAAATGCTACAAAAGTTACGACACTGCATGGTTATCACGCAAATCACATTCCTAAAAATAACTGTCACATCGCTGCGCTGCAACGCTTAGCTGGCACTCGTTGTCCTTCGTTTGCTGGTATGTACGCAGTACGTGCCATTAAGTAGATATCGCAACGAGACAATGGTGGATAGATACACAAATATACTCAGGTACATGTCATTTTTTTATATAGATAGTGAATTGACAAATGACGCGTCAGTGGCGGAGCGACCTATATTTTACGTGGGCAAGATACATTACGCCTTACTATTCTGTGCCCACGCCTAATGGTTTAGCTAGAGGCGGCGTTATAGTGCTCCCAAACTGGCTGTTTTAAATGTTATATTACATAGTGTAAAAAAGAATAAGGCTGTGTAACAATATGATGTTGAAGAAAGATAGTTGCTGTTATATAACATTTATAACAGCCAGTGTATGTTTTATTGAATGTGATAATACTGATAATTAATAGTTGCCATAACGATTGTATGTGGTGAACACGGTAAAATATTTCTAAGTTTTAGAAACACATTTTAGCCAGTACAGGGTAATTAAATAGATATACTTATACAACTTGTTTTTGATTCAATCATCTTTTGCTCCTCATTTTATCTCGGTCGCATCCTGATGAAGCACATACTTTTATTGAAGAAGTTCGGGGTCTGCTATCCTATCCGTTCGCTACCTAGCCCATTAGTAAATTATACTATCATTCGAATTTTCAACCCAGAAGGGAACATTTGCCAACTGGCTGTGCAACTTGACTGTTAAGTTATCAAGCCTCCTGAAGGTTGAATGGCTTTATTAAATTTAATCTCGAAAGCGTTCAGTAGACCACAGCACAGCCACGCTATATGGTTGACAATCTATGTTTCCACCAATGTGAACTTGCTGGTTTACATTGTTTACAAGTATGTAGAAGTTGGTTTACGATTAAATATCTCAAGGTCAAACGATTTTTTCGCAAATCACCATCATGTTATAGGCCGTTTTGTAGATATCGGTGTAAAGTGTTGTATAAACAGGGTACACCGGGTAGGGCAAGTGCGGCCGTTAGAAACAGTTGTGACGTCATCGGTAATAAGTAGTTGTTCGAGCACAGGTTTGTACAAAACGTGTTTCTTTGTTTTGACATGGGATTAGCGACATTCCTGTATTATTATTTTGAATAGATAGATAAAAATACGTGTCTAAGTAAATTAATGAAAAATAAACCAGCCAAGTGCGAGTCGCACTCACGCACCGAGTGTTCCGTACAACTAACAAATGTGATTTAGCAATATATTGGTATTTTTTGCTAAAATATACGTAATAATTACTAAATTTCAAGTCCATAGGTCAATGGGAAGTTAAAATATTCTTCGGAACAAAATGTGTGACAGACGACAGGCATGCGACAGACGGACACGCGAGTGACAGCAATAGGCTCTAATTCCTCCACATCCTCAACATTCATGATCTGCATAATATTTTCAAGAAAGAGTTGTTTAATGCGGCCCTTAATCTGTTTGTCTGTTGATAGAATTACAGGTTCGTATTTCTATAAGTCTGAGTTAGCTGCGGATAAATGGACTTATATTAAAGAAGCTACGACTTACTTCGATTACGCAACCGTAAAAAATATCCTAAGGCATACCTAATATATGCATTAAAGTAGGTAGTTAACTGCAAAAATATTTGTATTGTCGTATGATGAGACCAATGCCATGAAAGACATTATTCACATCAACATGCATATTTTAAAAAAGTAGCTAAGTGTTTTTAGTTATTCAAAGTACAATGTTACTTGATCTGTTCTTATGTAATTCATAGCTAATATTGCACACATAAGTAGTAATATAGTAGACTCAAGTGGTCGGCAAATCGGCAATATTTATGAATTGAAACATCCATAAACACAATAATGACGGTCGTAACTTGATATAATTTGTCGCGCTAAATAATTGCCGGCCTAATTTAACGTGAAGCGTGTTGCCGCGTCGGCGACGCGTCCCCCATAAATAAGAGTGTAATAGTCCCTGACACTTTATTCTGTGATGGAGTGTTCTTACCCGGTGTACCCAGGTATAACGTTATAAAACATTTGATATATAACATTTTATCACAAATTGCAATAAAAGTTATATATTTTTATTTATTGTGTTACTACCGTCAGAAAGTTTAAGACAAAACACTAAATATGCAAATAATCAACATTGGTTGATTATGATTATCCACTCAATTTTTATTCATCTGTCCGTAGTATTCTCAACTGTTTACAAAAGACCAATCCTTGTGAGAATAGCCCATTGCAAACTTTTTGCCTTGTTTGGTTTGCGTAATAATTTATGAAAATTAAACTAAAAATTGTGTGTAGTCCTAAACTTTTGACGGTAATGTATATCATTATTTAGTACTGGTTTATGTTATATTAACTTGTTAGGTAATGTTATATAACAAGATGTTATAGTGTTAGGAAATGTTATCGTGTTATATAACGTTATAAAATATTTTATTACCTCAGTGTAGGAGCACCATAACGATTAATTGAATATTGCTTCAATATTCACGTGATACGTATTACGATATGAGTGTATCCGCAACATGATAATTGATAATTAATATAATAATCAGAAAGTTAACGACCCCATACTACTGGGGGATGGGCAGCAGTATCCCTGGAGTGCTGTGAAGATACTGCGATCGCCAACCCGCATGACAAGCGTGGCGATTATGGCATATACCCCCCGTGAATTTGGGGGAGGCCTATGTCCAGCAGTGGACGTCCTTTGGCTGATATGGTGGTGGTGGTGGTAACAAACCCATAAAATAGGGTTGCGGATAATCTATTAAAAAATACGTGACATAATAGTACCTACCCTTACTAAGGTACTACACTAGGGCACTAGCACTACCCCTGCCCTTTACACGATTAATATTATCACAATACTGGGGTGTCACTATTATCGCGGTTTTTTAAATTGTTTGGATTTTGCGTCAATATTAATTAATATTTACGTGATATGAATCGTGATATGAGTGTATCGCTTGATAATAATAACCGTATAAAAGACCCCTAAGCGTTCTACCGCGTTAACCTTTTCGCCGCCAGACGTCAAAGTAATTCGCCGTGCCCCTGACGCCACAACGGTAAAAAAATGTTGTGTAAAGAAATAATGCCAATATAAAATTGGGCAGCTTCTCAGTAGTTTTTCAGGGCCTTTTGAACGCCACGGTCGGCCATTGACGTCAACGTAAAATCGTCACCCCGACGCCAACGACGGCACTGGCCGACAATTTTTTTTTATGAAAAACTACTGAGAAGCTGCCCAATTTTATATTGGCATTATTTCTTTACATTTTTTTACCGTTGTGGCGTCAGGGGCACGGCGAATTACTTTGACTTCTGGCGGCGAAAAGGTTAATATACATACAGGTTGTCCCCAAGTCATGGGATATAACGGGAAAGTACCTTAAGTAAATATTTAAAAAAAGTATATACATATAGTCCCTGAAATTTATTAAATAAAGAATAATCCCTCCTAAGTAACATTGTATCTCAAAATAAAGAGATGTGCAAGCATATTTTTTCAAATTCTTTGAATGCCGTTCTGTTTCATTTTCCAAATTAACGAAATGTTTCCTTTGACTGAAATTTGCTTTCCCCATTTCCAGTACTTTCCTTCCATGTAGCATTAAATAAAATCCACATGGCACATGGCTTTAGTCAAATTAGGATATTACGTTATCTTGTAGAAGTTTCCGTTAAATATGCCAAAACAATATTTCACAATAGAAACTCAAGAACTACGTAAAACATGGAACATTAATAGAGGTTCTTTATGAAGTTGTGGAAAATTGTGCCTTGAACCAGGCATAATAGGCCAACGTTTTTATTATTGACTCAAACAGTTCATAGTTGTCATGTTAGTTTTAGTTGTCAAAGTCATGTCAGATTTTTAGGTTATGTATGTTCATAAAACGTTATTCTCTTTGTATGTTCGTGTTCAAAATCATACTTTGTAGTGTCGTGTAATATTTTCCTTAAAACTTGAACATAATGGAAGATATCGAAGAGTCTGAGTTTGTGGCTTCCGAACACGATAAGCTCGTTCACGCCATATCAAAGTTGGACAAAACTCAATTCATTACCGTGCCAACCCGAAGCGAACCAACTAACCTCCATTCAGAGTTCAACTTGATCAAAACTACTCCGAAACTAGATCTTACCAATGTTGTGAAAGTGCTAGAAGATACATCCCACCATGTTCAGATTAGTAAGAAGCTTAAAAAGAGTCAGGATAAACAGCAGGTACTGTCAAAACCGCTGGAAAAGCCTCAAGCCGAACGCATCAAGCGAGCGACAGGGTACGAACAGGCGAAGGAAAAAGTAGGTAGATGGGACCCTGTCGTAGCAAGAAGCCGTACCGTGGATTACGTATCTTTCCCTCTGAAGCATGTCTCGAGCAAAATGCAACCAACAGAAGAATTCTTATCCAAGTTTGAACTCAAATCCAGCCTGGAAAAGGAGTTGGATGAAATTGATCCGCCTAGTGTGCAAGTTCAGGAAGACGAGGAAGAGAAAGTGTATCCTATGACTTATGAAGAAATGTTAGAACATAGGCAACACTCAGCTAAGTTGCGGGCACAACAATCCTATAAAGCAGCTAAAGCCAAGAGACAGAGCAAAATTAAGAGCAAGAAGTATCACAGGTTAGTTGTTATCACTACATTTTTACTGTTGTTTAATAAAACTATGGAATTTTCAAGTAACATTCTGTTTTCAAAAAAAACTTCTAGTTGTTGACTTTGCTTGGTATTATTAATTTTGTATTAAGCAGATGTATGCTAACACTAAAGAAAGAAAGAAACATTTATTCACAGATACAGCAAACACATAAATATGACAAAAATTAAAACACAAGAAAACACTGCTGCTAATTTGAGACTGAGTATTGTTGTTAGTAAAAATATGTCAAAATTCAAGTAGTTCTGTTTACTCTCAGTGAGTGAAATCAATAATTATGGAGATACTTGCATTATTTCCTAGGGGAGACCTTTTTGTTACCTGACTCAAAAAAGGAGTAGGTTTACAATTTGCTTGTATTTTGCTCTTTAGGGTTCCATACATCAAAAGAAAAAAAATGGAACTCTTATAGGATCACTTGTGTGTCTGGCTGTGACAGACTTCGGTCTGTCACAGCCAGACTTCATTCTGCTCCAAGTCCAATAGACCGAATGTGTTGAATTTTTTAAACATTTTTTCCCTCAGAATTGTGCCATTCATAAACTGATTTGAAAAATTATATTTTTGTTTGAGAGAAGGTCTCTCCAAGTTGGTCCCATATAATTTTGGTGAAGATCTGACGAGTTCCATGTGGAAATATGAGATTTTCTTAATAGGAGGATTTTATAGGCCTACCACTTAACTCTGATGGTTCCTCCGCGACATAAGTCCCAGTCAGAGGGCACCTCAGGTCAGTTCAGGGCATAGGTGCTGCCTAGTCCCCATCTGCTACCCCTGATGTCTCCCTTTTTACAGCTTGCCATGTAGGAACCGCCTGACTTAAGCATTAGGCCTATAGAATCTAAATTATGGTAAAATCATTGATATTAAACAATAGGCTAGTTTCCAACAAAATATTAACAATGTCATTTGAACCAGTTTTGAAAGTGGATTAAATGTTTGGGACCAACTACAATTAAAGCACAACAAATACCGCAAATAAGGGTCAAAGGTAGATATTGTTCCCGGAAACGCTCCATAATAATTGACAGATAATTATGATGTCACAATGCATGAGCAGTGTACTAACATTGTACGGAAAAACAAGAAAATTGCTATTTTAATCAAGAAATACTGTGGACAATTTCATTTTTATTTAATCATGTAAATTCTATTGGGTAACCTTTAACTTTTAGATCATAAAAAAACAACATGTTTTTCAGAAACTATCAAGTCTTGTATTTTATTATTATTCTTATTTTATTTTGTAATTTTCATTTTATTGTGTTAATTTGTTGGTATACTATCCAAATATCTGCAACATGTTATAAAGTTTAACATGAGGAAACTACCCTATTCTAATACTCTGATGGTTTGTTTTAGAATTCTCAAGAAGGAAAGACTAAAGTCACAGCTTAAAGAATTTGAAGAGTTACAAAAAAAGGACCCAGAAGAAGCTCTGAAGAAATTAGAGGCTCTGGAGAAAGCTAGGGCATTAGAGAGACATACACTGAGACACAAAAACACTGGAAAATGGGCTAAGAGTAAATTGGTTCGTGCTAAATATGACAAAGAGGTAGATATGCATTTTATTTAAAGTAATATTAAGCTTCTTGTACTTTTTTATAACATTCATATGATATTTCATCTTATTTCTTTTACAGACCAGGCAAGAACTAGCTGAGCAATTGGCAGTCAGTAGAGGACTTACACAAAAAACAAAAACCATTGATAGCTCTGATGATGAAGAAAATGACACTGAAAATATTCCAGATATCACTTTATCACAAGACCCTATGAACCCCTGGATGATGAAGAGATCAGATAAATCAAATTTTGATGCTGACTTTGATTTTGGTTACAAGAAATATGTTCAAGGAAAGATAAACAAGAAAGATGACAGTGATTCTGATTCAGATGATGATGCAACACAGCTTACTGGTGGTGACAAAGATAGTAAGCCATTGGATATGATGCTACTGGCCAGTAGTGTAAATAGAATTGGCCAGGAAGATAGTGATGGTCAAACTGATGAAACTACTGAAACACAAATGGAGACAAAGAAACATATTGGCAAACACAAACCATCATATCCTAATAAATCAAAATTAACAAAGAAAGCTAAAGAAGCTGTTACACATGAACCTGTCAGGCAAATGGTTTTGGAAAAACCTGACATGCCAATAAAATCAATTGCAGTCAAAAGAAAAAATGGTAGTAACATAACAAACATCAATTCATCAAAAAAAACTAAGACCGCTGTAGCTACTTCTAATTGGTTAGTGGAACCAATCAATTTTGTTTCTAAGACAAAAACTAGAAATGACGTAGCAGATGTATCAGAGGCATTTGAGGTTCTTGAGAAAAATATTGCTAGTAAAGTTGCAAAGAAACTAAATAAACTTAAGAATGATATTAAAAATTTAGAAAAGGCTACTAAATCAAATAAAAAGCATAACAGAGAAAAAGAAAGAGATAATCTAGAATATTTGAAACTAAAGAAACAAAAAATAATACCAGTCCTAGATGAGGAGTTACATGAAACAGGAGCTAATGTTCTGGAAGATGTGCAACAGAGTGAAAAACCTCTCTCTGAAGTAGTGAATACGGCACAAAGTAATATACTTGTTCAAGAAAGTGCTGATACAAATATTGACCCAACTAGATTCATACAAGCTAAGCCTAAATACTTGAACTCTGTTGTGCCAGAAGGAGAAGCTGGCCATGACCTGCTAGATGATGATGATGAGCAAGTTGTTCCAAAAGTAAATATTGAAGATGTATTTGAGGAAGATGATGTAGTGGACAGTTTCAGACAGGAAAAAGAAAACGAAATCAATAAGGACAAAATAGAAGATATAGATTTAAGTCTGCCTGGCTGGGGTACTTGGGGAGGAAAAGGCGTAAAACCCCCTAAAAAGAAAAAGAACAGATTTATTACGAAACCTGCTCCTAAAATGCCTAGACGAGATGAAAATAAAGGTGACATTATCATAAAAGAATTCAAAGACCCTAAGCTTGCTATTCATAAAGTGACCAATGTGCCATTCCCATTCAAGAGTGTAAAGGATTATGAAGCATCAATTAGAGCTCCACTTGGTAATACTTTCATAACTGAAAAAGCACACAAGAAGTTAATACGACCAAGTGTAATTACTAAAGCTGGTGCTATTATTGAGGCAATAGATGAAGATGAATTACTTGAAAAGAAAAATCGCACTTTCAGAAATGAGAAGGTTATGAAATTGTTGGGACGAAAATAAAACTATTCTACTTAATTAATGTTTTATTTGTTCTTACTTATACTCCAACTCTGACAGGTGGTGAAACTAGAATAACACCGTCTCCTCTTACAAACAACATAGGAATTGTCCTCTTTGTGGTTCTGTAGACTTCTTCATATGTTTCCTCATCAATCTCTACTGTGGTGATTGTCTCCTCAGCATCTCCTAGGACCATGTTGAGATGTTGATCATATGCCTATAACACAAAAGGAAAGTTGAGTATTCATACAGTTGTTTAGCGAAAAGGAAGTATAGTCTATATCCAACTGAATTTAAAGCTTAAGACATTTTTAAAACTGCACTTATTAATAAAAAAAATGCCTTAAAAACTAGAAGTGTTTTTCTCAGTACACATAACATACATCTTTGGCAAACATGCCACTAGCATTCCCTCCAAATAAGGCACTTAAGTTAAATAGGAATTTCAAGATTTCCAATTTCCCTGGATTAGTGCCAGATTACTATGGAGTTCATGTAAAATTACTCATTTGATTCAACTTACATGCAGTTTGCCACGAAGTTCTCGTTCATTACGCATTTTAACGTATATCCTTTCATCTAAACTTAACCTTATAAGATCCAAGGGCTCTTTTACGGTCATTACAGACACCTGAAAAAACACATACTCTGGTAAGGGGTTGGGGTGGATGGGTAAGCGGAGCGTAGATAATGAGATTTAAAACTAATAAGAATGTCTAGGTTAAGTATATCGTCATTAGTTTCTTATTATTGTAAAATAAACAAAAATACTGGTAGTCTTTCAGTCCAATACTTACATTTTCACCATCGTCTGCCATGATTGTAAGATAATTTTGAGCAGCTGGTAAACCAAAAAATCTATCTGAGATTAGAAAATACAATTCACGACGCCTAAAAGTGGTTAATAACTATTTTTTTTAAATTCTTGGTTATAATAATTCAATAACTTTACGAGCGTTTGCCGCTAGCATATATAGTCTGTCATTCTGTCAAGTCTTGGTTTGGTTTTTTGTTTATTTGAGGCACGATTTAAATCGCTTTGTAACTTACACTTTTGTAGGTTGGCTGTCATGGATGCTAGTAGTGATTTACTTGAAAGTATTATTTTGTATTAATTTATTTTTCTCTCTGACTAATATTAATTCATTTGTCTTTCCTTTCTTATCTGTTCTGAACCACAGACTACTAAGAAGATACTACGTATGTTCTGAACAAACGTCAATATTCTGGATTGGTTGCGTGTGCGTGCATCTGCATCATTGCATTGCATTGTTTAATAATTGGTGGAATGTGCGTGATACAGTGATTACATTTTGCTAAATCAACATGGTTAGAAGCGGGTTAGTACCGACAGGTTATTTATATGGCAAGGGGCATAACGGGATGCTGAATTAATGTGTGTTTGTTTCTAGCCGTGATCGAGATCGCGAACGGGAACGACGACGTTCACACAGTCGGTCCGCGTCGCCCGACCGCAAGAGACGGCGATCCAGGTCAAGGAGCAGGGATAGAGCTGCCAAGTCTTCAAAGAGGAAGCGTAGTCGTAGCAGGGAAAGGGAATCTAAACGAGACCGCAGCAGGGATAGAGACAGGGACAGGAAGAGGTGAGGTTCAACGTTCTGACTCTTGTTTCCTTAATTCTTGGCCTGTATACACTTTGATTAGTGTTTCATGCGTGTCCATGGATAAGGAGTGTTCTATTTTTCGTCTGTAGCTTGTTTACAGACTTGCACTGATCAGTAATCAATGTGTAAACCGATCACTAAACCTAGTAAAATTTTAAAACTGATAGTAACTTTTCAAAAACTAGCATTATTATTATCAGATTAGACCTTTGCTAAGTTGTTTTGATTATGTCAGATATACACAAGCTAGCAGTAGAAATAGCTATGCAAGCCTAGTGCTCAAAATGAGCTGCACACAGACTCTAATGTCAAGAGAATAAGGCTCTGTGTAGATAATTGTGAACACGTTACACTGCTTAGCTACTTCTGCTGCGGACACTGTAATACATAATGTAACCTAATAGAGATTTTATCCTTTGGTGACAAATCTTTTAATAATGAATGAATAAAAATTGTATTCTTTTTCAGTGATAAAAGGGATGACAAACGGAATGGTACTAGTAGTAAGTCCTCAAGGAAAAAGTCACCTGACAAGGAGAGAGACAGATCAAAGTCCAAAGAGAAATCTATTAAACAAGAATCAACTGAATATGATCTGGGCTCTGTTGACAAGGTTGGTTAATTTTATTGTTAAGTAGGTACTACCCATTCACTTCAATTAGCAGTTTCGTCCTGTCCCATACTCAGCTTTGAGCGGGAGATAAACATGTCAATCAGGGAGCTGCCATCTTGAAGAGAACAAATGCCTAGTATGTTTAGTGTGGTTAACCTGTTGATTCAAAGACAAAGTCAATTTTCAATTTAGGCATATGATACACCCGCGAATGCCAATTACGAAACAATTATGAAACATGCAGTTTTGTAGTAGACCACTACATGTGGATCCATATAATACCAGCATTGTTTCACCTTCAGTCAACAACAACAACATTATGCTGAGTGGTAGAGTCCATTTTTGCATTAAGTTTAAATTTTAATCCGCTGTCTGTAAATGTGGAAAAAAAAAAAAGTTTTTCTACTTCAACAAACTATATCAGCATCTCAAATATCAATGTCAGATAGTGATTTTGCACCCAGTGTTTACCAACAGACTGTAATCAATAGAAATCTGTAATTTGGCATGGGTATACACATTAATTATGCTTGCAAAAAGGTAGAATAATAAAAATTGTCTCACGTAAAGTGGAGATGCAATTTTTTTCTTGCCAAACCATACTGTGGGATATTGTTGGATAGCTGTTTAAAAGTAATATAGGGTTTTTACTTTTTGATAGAACTTTTAAGTGCTTCTTTTTAGGGTCCTAAGACTAAGACTCTGCTGTTCGCCCATCTGTCTGTCTGTCTGTCTGTCTGTCCGTCTGTCACCAGGCTGTATTTCATGAACCGTGATAGTTAGACAGTTGAAATTTTCACAGATGATGTATCTCTGTTGCCACTATAACATCAAATACTAAAAACAAAATAAAATAAGTATTTAACGGAGCTCCCATATAAAAAACTATTTAAAAGTTGCTTGTTGTGTTCATCACTCGCACTTGACCAAAATTCTTCATGCACGAGTCCGACTCGCACCGGTTTTTGTTGGCGTCATGTCCCCCCCCCACTACCGCCAGTTAAACGGTAGCTCAATGTGAAAAATAATTCATGATAGTAGTCTATATACTAAATAAAAAAGGAAAACTATCACAGCTTAGTAGACATTACTAGTTAATGAGTAATAGCTGAACTTAGAAATGTTCCTGTAAAAGTAAACTTTCGTACAATTTCCATTGATTACTTAGATAGTGTTGTTAGTAAGCAGCTCTCATATATAATTTTACATTCTGTTTGATGTCAAATTTGATGCAATAAATGATTGAGTATTGATGTCGTTTCGGTTAGGAAGAAGAGCAAAGCCGCTTAGAGGCTGAAATGCAAAAACGCCGTGACCGCATCGAGCGGTGGAGGGCTGAACGCAAGCGAAAAGAGCTGGAGACCACCAAGAAAGAAGTCCAGAAGGGCAGCATCGTGAGCAACTTCCAGATACCAGCCAAGAAGTGGTCTCTGGAGGATGACTCTGGAGATGAAGGTGAAATTGCTCGCAATGGTATTTATGTCCACTTTTTATTTTCTTTTATCTTAAGTTTCCTATCTTAAATACTTCAGTTTGAAAGAGCATCAACAGGACTTGATTCCATTAAACTGTACAAACTGACAAAATAATAAAGTAGTAGAAATAGTAAGTATAGATTGTGTCTCAAGGGAGCAAAATGCTATATTTACGGCGAGGGCGGTAAATTGAATCCTGACGGAAATAATTTTGCTACCGTGTGCCACATAGTGCTTTTCACACTGCCTACTAGGTCCGATGTTAAAAACATGAACTGTCTTAGAAATAATTGTGCTACCAAGTAGCACATACTGCTCCTATGAGGAAAAAAGTTATTGTTGTCCTTAAATGAGGGAAGGAAAATACAACTTTGATATCTTACCCTGAACCTCCAATAGAAGGTGCGATAAGGTATTATAACACACTAGCTGTTGCCCGCGACTTCGTCCACGTTTTCGCTCCTATTGGTCGCAGCGTGATGTTATATAGCCTAAAGCCTTCCTCGATAAATAGGCTATCCAACACAAAAATATTTTTTCAATTCGAACCAGTAGTTCCTGAGATTAGCGCGTTCAAACAAACAAACTCTTCAGCTTTATAATATTAGTATAGATTACAATCAAATTACAAACTTTATTTCGTGTGTAAGTCTTTTGGAATTGGGTCTATTCATTGAGATTATTTGCTGGATCTTGACTACTACTGCAGACATACTGAAATTAATTTTAACTTTTTTCATTACATTATTAGCTTTTTAATAGTTTAGCATTTAATTCTTATGAGTTATTTATTTTAACTTACATAACTAGTTTAAGAATAATCTCAGGTTTCCATAGAGGCAACCATTTTGATCAGTATACGTCATTATTCATTATATTAGATATACACAAGTTTAATTTTGCCCTAGGTGAGGACGCAGAGGGCAAAGAAAAGCCAGCTGTTGAAGAAAAAGTGGAGGAAGAAGATGAGATTGACCCCCTGGATGCTTACATGCAAGAGGTCCAGCAGGTAAGCCTTATTGATCACTAATCAATATTTAGAAAATTAAGCAACCCAAGTTCAATTATCTTTATATGTATATAATAAATAATTATTAGGGGACTATCTTTTTACACGAATTGGACTAGTCCCGTAGTAAGCCCAATAAGATATGTGTACAAACGCCAACACTGTTACTGACCATTGGTGATCCTTATTACAATGCATATAAAGTGCATGAAGTTGGATGGTTGGTGGTGGACCCGGGTGTATGTCCTATAGGCTATAACTACGACCAAGACTACCTTGTGATGAGCAGCAGCATCCCTGGAGTGCGGTGGAGATACTGCTATCGCCAATCCGCATGCCAAGAGTGGTGATTATGGCATTTACCCTCCATTAAACTGGGGGAGGCCTATGTCCAGCAGTGGACATCCTTGGGCTGATATGGTGGTGGTGGTGGTGGTAGTGGAATGGTTAGTTAACTGTGTTGGCGATGGTACTACACGACGATATATTTAATAGATCCTAACATATCTTTAGGCACATATATACTTAGTCGGCTCATAAGTTCTGTCATATACATAGTATCAAATAAAAACAAAAGTTTAAGTTTATTCCGTATAAATTGTACAGCGTTTGAAAGCTTATAAACTAGAGAATCTAAATGTATAACATTTATTCAAAATGACCGCCATAATTATCTACACAGGCTTGAAGTCTGCGTGGCCAGTCGTCAATGGATTCACGCACCACTTTCATGTCGATATTGGCCACTGCCGTAGCAAGGGATTTTTTCAGCGAGTCTAGATTTGCATGAGGTTTTGAGCACACCTTTTCCTCTAAATACTGCCATATTTTATAGTCTAACGGATTAAGATCTGGGCTAGAAGAGGGCCAATCTTCATGCCGTATAAAGTCGATTTTATTGGAGGCGAGCCAGGCTTGTGTAGACTTTGCCTTATGGGCTGGAGCAGAGTCCTGCTGGAAAACCCAATGCTGGTTTAGAAACATCGTATGGGATAGTGGTTTCACAATATTAGTCAACACCGTGTCTTGGTACACTTTGGCACTAGTTTTTACTCCTTTCTCACAAAAATGCATACTAGTGACGCCCGCATAAGAAACTCCCAGCCAAACCATCACAGATGAAGGGTGATGACCTCTTTGAATACGGAGAATGCTATTAGACGCTTCTTTACTATTGCGAGCGTACACTCTATCATTTTGTTTATTACAGTTTTCTTCTATGTCAAAAATTTTCTTTTCCGAAAACAGTATACAACGATGCTTATTTTTAGCGTACTTCTTCAATAAAGCTTTAGATCTTTTAAGCCTTAAAGCTTTAAGCCGACCATTGAGAAGATGGCCAGTTTTTCGTTTATAAGCACGAAGTCTCAGGTCTTGATTAAGCACTCTTTTCACCGTGTTTCTGCTCAAACCCATCTGGAGGGCCATAACTTTTTGTTTCCTAGCGGGATTTCTGGCAATGCGTGCCCTAATTGCTTGTACAACCGCTGGAGTCCTAGCTGTACGCGGACGACCGCTTCTTTTCTTGTCATTTAAACTAGAGACCTCACTGTATCTTTCTATGGTACGATACACAAATCTTAGAGAGAATTTTAAATTTTCAAGTAGCTTAAAAATTTTAGTCGGCGAGTGTCCACAACGATATAGTGCAATTATTGCGGTACGGCTATCTTTAAGCGTCCACTCCATGTTAAAGAAAACAGAAAATTGCAAAATTATACTACTCAAATATTTAAAAAAGATTCGAAATTCAAATGCACAACGGTTTTTGTTTTAGGAGTTCCAAATTTAAATTTTAAAGGCCAGTGACAGAACTTATGAGCTGACTAAGTACTTAAATACATAGAAAACATCCAAGCCTCAGGAGCTAATGTTTTTGCTCATCATCACATAAAGAAATGCACCTACCGGTATTCGAACCCAGGGCCTGCAGGTTCGTAGGCAGGTCACTACCAACTAGGCTAAACAGGCTGAAAAAATAATGTACACTTTAGACATCTATTTACGTTTAATTCCTGTTAGATGTTAGAGGCATTAAAATAAAATAAAAATGTGCAGGTCAAAAGTCAGCAACCCCATAGTAAGGACTTCTATAGAGATCCTATAAGAGTTTCACCAAAGGGGACAGAAAAGGTCTTATGCAGCTAAATTGAGAACTAGTCTTCTACGTCTGGCGGCTTGCAATAAACAACCTCTTTAATTTGGCCGGGTAATCGTTTATTTGCCTCAAACTATTTGACTTGACGTTTAGATGACATTGAGGCAAATAAAGAAAAGCGGAACTATGACAAGGACCACAAATGATATATCCCTCTCTGTCGCTCTTATTCAATTTAGTATATGATCTTCTCGCTCTTAGCGGTATTATTATTTGACGTCTACTCTGGGTACTCTGAGTTAGCATCACTAAGAAGACTTATTTTATTTAAAGCTAGAAATAAGGTTCCATTAACCGGTGGGACATTTTTATTTTCAAATCTGTGGACACTTATTGATGCTTTTTTTATACCACGTCGGTGGCAAACATGCGTACGGCCCGCCTGATGGTAAGTGGTCACCGCAGCCTATGGACGTAATGGACGCCTGTAACTCCAGGGGTGTCACATGCGCGTTGCCAAGCCTTTAAAAATGTAACACTACTTTCTTGAAGAACCCCATACTGTAGTTCCTCGGGAAAACCTCGGAAATTGCTCTGAAACCGTACCGTACGCGACCATTTAGGTTCTGAGGTGTGAGGATGAATGCCCTGCCGACGGCGAAACTGGTGTTTTGTAAATTTATTTGTTTGAATCATGTGACAAAGGACCATAATGTACATCCTAACATACATAGGTAATATCAATATAAATACCAGAGAGAGTTGGCTAAACGGCTGGTTGACGTAACTGGAGATAAAAGAGCTGGCGGCTTCCTCACTCAAAGCCTAAGTATTGCGATCCAGCGAGGAAATGCTGCCAGCACCATGCCACAGGGGCCGACTTTAGACTTAGGTTTTTAGATTTATAAGGGTTTAATTTACTTTATTGTTTTTGCAATAAAAGCATTTCAGGTCATATAAACAACAATGTCTTTTTAGGTGACGTAAAAATGTGGCACCACAGCGTCATCAGCTCAAATGTAGTTTATATTTAAGAAGGCCTCAATATTAAGTAGATATTGCTCAATTTTAGGAGGTGCGCAAAGTGAACCAGATGGACCAACAAAAGGGCATGACGGTGCCGACGAACGGAGGCACTGGCATTGTCATTCTGACAGGCACGGCTAAGAAAAATGTCAAGGAACAGAAAAATAAAGGCAAGTTTACTTGTTTGTTCGATTTTAACTCCTTTAGGTAATTATGCAATTCACTTCATTATCACTTTGCCGAACAGAGGGTTCACAGCGTTAACCAATAGAAAGAGACAGCTGGGTTTTCTCAGCTGGTATCATTTCCAAGTTCGGTTCGGCTACTCTTTGTTAGTGGGAAATTGACTTTTGGCCAGAGCGTGTTTTTTCCTAATAACGATCCCTTTTTACAGGCTTTTATTTAACTTGCACTATTCATATGTAAGTTGTTGTCAAAATTATCAATCCTTTTTTCAACCACTTGCTGGTGTCTGATTGAGATGAAATTTTGCATACTTGTAAGTTCAGTGACAATACAATGTTATGGTACAACCAAGCTGATCTGATGATGGAGACAGAAGGTGACCATAGCAACTCCTAAACTACACAAGATAAACCAGTCTTGTTTGGGCTCATTCAAACTGTCTCAACGTGTAGTTGATGGTTGTGGAAAAAAAATACAATCAGCAAAAATGCTTGTGCCAAAAATGTCATTCTTGTCAGAAACTTATTTGGCGTTTAATTTTAACAGGAGAGCTAATAGAACAAAATCAGGATGGCCTAGAATACTCTTCCGAGGAAGAAAACGAGGATATCAAGGACACAGCTGCCAATCTTGCATCGAAGCAAAGGAAAGAGCTGGCGAAAGTGGACCATGCAACCCTAGATTACATGCCGTTCAGGAAAGCCTTCTACACTGAGGTATGTACAATAGATAATATTTATTACAATTGTTTTTTTTATTTTTATTTGACACACTAACATAAACTATATAATCAAAATGGCATATTAATATTTATGGACACACAACATAATCATGTACCAATAACAGGTATGCACAGCACTTAAAGAGTTTAAGGTTTAGATCGATTTGTGTAAGATTGTCCCCCAATAACTATCAGTGACTAAAGCAGTAGTAAAAACATTTTTTTAAAGCCGCCTTTACCTAATAAATATTTAATTCTGTTAGTATTATGAGGCTTATGTCCAGCAGTGGACGTCTTCGGCTGATATATGGTTGTTAGTTATTCAAATTATTGTATTAAGTACTTTGGTTTCATAAAGGTATCTGCTTTATACCATTGCTGTATCATAAATACAGTTTTATTTTCTCCATTGTCTAAAAGTCATCTTATTGTTTTGACATGTAATTCTTTCATTACCAATAAATTATGATTATGATTATAAACTGCCTCTTCTATTGTAATTTTTATTTTTAATTACCATATTTTATGATTATTTGTTTTGTTTACCACCAGGTAAGTGAATTGGCCCGAATGACGCCTGAAGAAGTAGAAGCCTACCGTACCGAACTAGAAGGCATCCGAGTGAAAGGCAAAGGGTGTCCCAAGCCCATCAGAACGTGGGCGCACTGTGGTGTCAGCAAGAAGGAAATGGATATACTGAAGAAGCTAAACTTCGAGAAACCAACGCCTATTCAAGCGCAGGCTATACCGGCAATAATGTCAGGAAGGTGAATTTAAAATACACTTTCTTTTGTAAGCTGAAAGAACAGGCTGATTAGTCAAATTATTTTTTTCATCAGCATAGAGTCGTTGTTGCGCTCAAATGAGGAATCAAAGTTTTACTTTTCTTACCACATTTGAGGGCATTAGAGGGCAATAGCAGGTTTGGAAGCAGTATGTGCATCTCGGTAGCAAAATTATTTCTGTCTTGGGCATAAACACTCTATTTCTTCGATATGCTTCAAAATTCTGCTTTTGAATCGCGAATATATTGTAAAATTCTTTGCTTCACTTAGGATTCAATATACCGCTCACGCCGTAAATATATTATTATGTTCCGTAAATATATAAGAGGCAAAAAAATCTTATTAACCATGTACTTACTCGTATAGCTATTACTGACTGACTTGAACTAATAATAGAATTATAATATGAATGAAGCTACGGAAGTCGGTAAAACATTTTACTCCTTTCATCTAGTTTAGCGGAAGACACAGTTCTCCAATAGAATCAAATTTGTCCTGGTTAGTACTGTAGCGACATTAGAGTTATTTATTTGGTTTATCATCATCATCCCAGCGTTATCCCAGTACAGTTGCATCCTGAAGGATGCCCTGGATCCGCTGCCTAGTTCCAAGAATTAGTGTAGCAAGTATTGGTGTAGCTTGTAAGGAACCTACTGCCATCTGACCTCCCAACCCAAGTGGGAAACTAGACCTTATTGGGATTAGTTTTGTGAAGTTAGTTGGCAACTTGACTGTTAGAAGTTCTCAAGCCCCCCGCAGTCCTTAGAGGCTTGGCTTACGACTGCTGACATAGACAGTTAGTAACCACTGAAAGCGGTCACCCATCCAAGAATTTACGTAGTCCAACGTTTCTTAACCTCGCATAATATTACTTTAGTCTATGCTAGTTTACACATTCAAAAACCACCATTATTTCCAGGGATCTAATAGGCATAGCCAAAACCGGCTCCGGCAAGACCCTCGCCTTCATATTGCCCATGTTCCGTCACGTGCTCGACCAGCCGCCACTGGAGGACTCGGACGGGCCGATATCTCTTATCATGACGCCGACGAGGGAGCTGTGCATGCAGATTGGGAAGGACATCAGGAAGTTCGCCAAGTCGCTTGGCCTGAGGGTCGTGTGTGTGTACGGAGGAACGGGGATATCTGAACAGGTTAGTTTTGATGTTAGATCTGTCATTCTGGTGCATAAGATGTTTTTTCAACACAGTTGAATCAATAGATAAATAATCTCAAAAGTGCCTTATTGATTTCCTCTAAAAGTGATTTGTCAATCTTTGGTGACTGTTGCTAGTATAACATCTTCTAACGGGGAAGACTATTAGTCTGCTCTATAGCAGATTAAATATTGGGGGACTATCTTACACAAATTAACCTAGTCCCAAACTAAGCAAAGCTTGTACTATGGCTACTAGACGAGACGACGATATACATACTTATATAGATAAATACATACTTAAATACATAGAAAACATCCAAGACCCAGGAACAAATATCGGTGCTAAATGCACAAATAATGCCCTGGCCGGGATTCGAACCCGGGACCTCTAGCTTCGGAGGCAGCGTCACTACCAACTAGGCTAAACAGGCCGTCAATCCATTTACATATGGTCAGTTCTATACCTACCATCATCGGCTGCACTGATGCGCAGTGCCGTCGAACGTACTTCGCTTTTAGTATAGTGGCGAGACGTGGTTGATTATTCCCCGTTGATGTCTCTATGACATCAATGCTGTGGTTAATTAGATTCAATTCAATTAATTTATTTCAGATAATCCATAATTCCATATACACATTTGCAATATAACCTTCTTTTTCAGATCGCAGAACTAAAGCGCGGCGCGGAGATGATAGTCTGCACCCCTGGTCGCATGATCGATATGTTGGCGGCCAACTCTGGCCGCGTGACCAACCTTCGCCGCGTGTCCTATATTGTGCTGGATGAGGCTGACCGCATGTTCGACATGGGCTTTGAACCGCAGGTACCTATTTAGCTGTTGTACCTTGTTACGCAGACAGAAGTTTCATAGAATGTGTATTTCCCATAATTTTCATTTTATAGAAAGTATTTTATTCACAAAAGGTCACAGTTCTACTCCATACTTTTCTGCTAGACCTAAATGAGTTCTACACGATGACCTAAAAAGCCTACCTAAAAGATTTCTATGAAAGGAAACATTCTGAGAATCAATACATCTATGAAACTTTTGTCTGCGAAACAAGAGAACACCATATTTAGGACACACGACTGTCAACTCCATCCAATTCAAGTAGGAGTTTAGTGACCTTAAAACAATAGCGTGACTTGAGACACAGATCGAATGATCGATATGCTAGTGTCCAACTTTGACTGTGTGATCTACCTGCACCACGTTTTCAGCGTGCTCAGTTCCGAATAAAGACATTTTGTTGACGTAAAAATACGGTCGATTATATAAGACACTATCAGGGGACTTTCACCTCGTACTTCCAGTATGCTCGGCTGCGGCGAACGCTCAATTCACGTAAACTGAGTTGATAGAACTTGTTGCAAACTTGACAACCATAGCGTCCTGAAAGAGCAAGTGCGATAAATACGACAATGAGGGATGAAAGATTCCTGTTATATTCCTGTCTGTTATGGGGTTTCTTAAACAGTGAACGTTCTATTTTGATTATCTTCTACACATATTGAAGTTCTAACGCTTAACTGAGTCTGTTGCTGAGGTATGGGAGCGGTACGGGAGGGGTGACCAGACTGACGCCCGACTGAAGTTACGCGTCGTTTGAGTCAAACGGTTTGACGTTCCGTAAACACACCCCTCCCGTACCGCTCCCATACCTCAGGAACAGACTCAGTTATGCGTTAGGCCTGTAATTACTGTCACCTTTATTACTTTTGAACTGACCATCATAAATTGTCTAGGTGATGAAGATCATAGACAACATCCGACCGGACCGGCAGACGGTGATGTTCAGTGCCACGTTCCCGCGCCAGATGGAGGCACTCGCGAGGCGCATCTTGCAGAAACCTATCGAGATACAGGTAATTAGAGGATTTACGTGAAACAGCCTGCGAAAAATCCATTATTCTTTACCTTTACTCTTAAATTGTTTTAAAATCATGTTGATGTTATGTAGTTAGAATTCATAGCATCATTTAGTATTATTTTGTTTGAAGTTTTGTTATTTTGGTCTGAACAACAGAAATGCATGTCAGCAGTGAAAACCGTTTTGCTTATGTATGTTAATTTTGATTTTATTTACTTACCATATGGCAATTATTTCAAATCGTGACATCTTTGAGAAGCCGGTATGGTTGCCAGTTTGTTGCTCTTTTAGCTCCACCCAGAGGTCACGTGTAGGGTAACGGTGGGTACTCCCTACGGACGTAGTGCAACATCGTCCCCCCTTGTCAAGTGAGTGGGCAACTTGAATGTTAGAAGTTCTCAAGGCGCTCGAAGGCTTAAAGATTGCTGTCATAGCCAGCAGCCGGCATCAACGGCTTAACCTGCCTTGCAAATCACGGCACATCTTTGATTAACTATGTATATTGTTATTTGCTTGTTTGTTTCCCAAAATAAATAAGTGTCCATTTTATACTACCTGTCACCAATCATTAGTAATTAGACACATTCGCGTCATTATGGTCAATATTCGTTTTCGCTCTGTGGTTCCGATTCCGATATGCGTTCTTTATAAAAATCTGTGTTTTCGGCATCATACATGAATTGTAAAACAATGTAAAATTCCGTTAGGTCGGCGGGCGCAGCGTAGTCTGCAAAGAGGTGGAACAACACGTGGCCGTCCTAGAAGAAGACGCGAAATTCTTCAAACTGCTGGAGCTGCTAGGCTTGTACAGTCAGCTCGGCAGTATCATTGTGTTCGTCGACAAACAGGAGAACGCCGACAGCCTTCTGAAGGACCTTATGAAGGCCTCCTACTCTTGCATGAGCTTGCATGGAGGTATGTTGGAACATTCACTAACCCCTAACGCTGTTGTTTCATAGAGTTGAACCCTATCTTATCCTCCTCTTTAGGGGAGGCCTATGTCCAGCAGTAGACGTGCATCGGCTGATATGGTTCTGAAGATAATGTTATCCTCCCGAGCCCCCGCGAGCTATTTAAAGGAACACATATGGTCAATGGAACATAAGTCAAATTTTGAAGTGACGAGTGTTGCTTTATTTTGATTTGTTTGATTTTCGAACAAATAAAATTAAAATGTTATTTTATTGTATGACAGCTCTCAAGAGAGGCGATATATAATAATATATAAATCAATCGATTAATTGATATGGATATTAAAGTATAAAAAAATTTTGGGTATATATTTCTCTCCCTCTAACAATCTAAATCTGTATAGGCCAGAATAGCAATATGGATAACATTTTCGGAAATTAGAATTAACATGTTCCCTGTCCTGTGTATCCATTTTGATGAAAAATACTGTGTTACCTGTGAAGCCCGTTTATTCAAAAGGACACATGATTATAAAAAAAAAAAACATTTATTTCAGAAAACAGGTTCCATAATTTGTTAATAACAAGCCACTTATAATCTATGTTATATAATATAAACACATCGGGTCCACACACAAAAAAGACCCCTCCCCTCATCGATCACCCCTCACGTGGAGATCCATAAAGCGGGCGAGGACGGCAGAGTCCACCCTGTCCGAGATCATCTCCAGGATCCTGTTCCCACTCCCCCGCATACGCCTTATAATGGATGTAGACTTTTTGCGCATTATGGCGTAGAAGTCGTCCACAGCTGCGTCCGCAAACATTCCTGACGCACTACAAAAGCGGGGGAGTCGAAACAGGGCCCTGAAAACATTATTGTATTGCACTCTTAGTGCACTATACGCTCGCTGCGTGAAACTGACCCATAAACCACTTGTATAAAAACTTTGGCAATAGGCTCTAAAAAGAGTTAACTTTACAGGCACAGAACAGCGAGTAAATCTATGTGCCAGCATGTTGCCACGCACTGACAATGACCTTCGCTCACGCTCTAGGTCCTTATCATCTTTGAGATCATCGTTCAATATATGACCCAAATATTTGAACTGTGATACCTGCTTTATTGGCACATTGTTTAAAAGAAGCGGTGGTATGTAATATGGCACTTTATTTTTACCTTTGAAGATCATGAACTCGCTCTTTTTTACATTGTACCTCAAGCCATGCGTCACCGCATATCTTACACATACATTCACTAATTTTTGCAACCCATAAAATGACGGACTGAGCAGCACCATATCGTCCGCATAGCTTATGTTGTTTACACTTACATTATCCACACGACAACCGACATGCATACCACTCAGTTCGCCGATCAGCTCATTCACATATAAGTTAAACAAACGTGGCGATGTTAACCCTCCCTGTCTCACACCGCATTTAAGTGAATACTCGTCAGAATAAACATTTGCCCATCTCACTTTATTTTTTTGGTTACTATACCAATATGAGAAAAGATTCACAACCTCGGGTGAAACACCCGTCTCCCTTAGCTTGTCCCAGAGTAGATCGTATGACACTAAGTCAAAAGCTTTGGACAAGTCTAAGAAGCACGCATATATAGGAGTTTTTCTCTTGTCATAGTAATCAACAGTGTGCTTAAGTGTTAAGATTGCACTTTCAGTCGATAGCCCCTCCTGAAAGCCAAACTGTGCTTCACAAAGTTGTATATGTCGGCTAAGATGCACGTCTAGTATTTTATCTAACACTTTTGCAACCACCGTAGCCAGCGAGATAGGCCGATAGTTCTCCTTATCAGCAATGTCACCTGACGAGTTTTTGATAAGCGGAGTCACAATAGTTTTCATAAGATCACCTGGCAAGTAACAATGGCGCACACAAAAAGTAAAAAGCATAGCTAGTATTCTATTCAGATGTGGACCTGCATGCTCTGTAGGTGTTCAATACTTAGTCCATCATGTCACGGAGACTTGCCCTTTTTCATGTTTCTAATGACCTGTGACACCATAGTACTTGTTATTTCAAAGGTAGGGCTAATGCCCAACATATCTGGTTTTGCATGTGACTGTAATTGTGATTCTACTTTGAAACACTTCCCAAACATATTGGCAATACTCACAGGATCACTTAAAGTCTTAAACCATCCACACTAACAGGCAGAGATACCTTTCCATTTAACCTTTTAGTGCTTTTCCAAAACTTGTTAAACTGTTTAGATGCATGCTGCGAGGCAAGAATATCCATACTGATTTGTTCTTGACTGACTTGACAAAACTTTAGTCTAGCCTTAAATATCTTTCTACTGTGACACATAGCTTCATAAACAGGCCCACACTGCGGCTTCCCATATAGGACATATGTGCAAAAATCCAGTCTTGCCTGCTTATGCGCTCCCGCCACATGTTTATTCCAGCCCCGCAAACATCCATTTCTATTGATATTTTTAACAAACTTTTTAGTACAACAGTCAACAGCAGCTTGGCACATAATATCTATAATAGACTTGTAATATCTATCTATAACAATTCTATGTTCCACATCCTTACAAAATTCATCAGCACATAATTGAAACTCAGGAGGAAAATGAATAAGTTTTAGTTTATCATTACATATATTGGTATATTTTTATATTTCTTCCACATTTCTCATGCCCCAAATAACTCTATTATTACAGTATTCAGTGCATACTTGGACCTTGAACCTAATATGCCCTAAATCACACTCAATCCGTACAGGAAAGTGATCTGACCAGTACATATCATATAAAACTTCAATACTGTTAATAGTTTGCCATGCTGATTCACTAACTATGCAGTGATCCAGCCATCTTTGACACCCATGAGCCTCGCTTATACGAGGGTAAAACTGAAAGTTTCGGGAATAGAAGAAAATATGCAGTATAAGTGAGTTTATTTTTATTGTTTTTCAAAATATTCTCCTTTGTATTTCATGCACTTATGCATGCGTTCAAACCAGTCCATAAAGCACTTTTTGAACTCTGAAGTAGGGGTCGACAAAATGGCTATTTTATAGGCCTCCACTGCTTCTTCTGGCGTCTGAAACCGCTGACCACGCAGTTTGTCCTTGATTCTGGGGAATGTAAAAAAGTCGTTGGGACTTAAGTCAGGGCTATATGGAGGGTGGTCCAATATTTCGACTTTTTCGCCGTCCAGGTACTCAGTTGTTGTCCGAGCGGTGTGTGGGCTGGCGTTGTCGTGGTGAAGGATGATGCGACGACTAGGGTTTGTTTTTCGGAGTTCAGCAAAGACGTTCGGCAAACAAATAGTGGTGTACCAATCAGCATTGACTGTTCTACGATCCTCAAGAGCCACAGTAGCTACGTGACCAGATTTAGAGATAAACGTAGCCACCATCTTCTTAGCCGTACTGCGAGAACGAACAACTTTTGTGGGTTTGAGCTCGTCTTCGAAGACCCATACTCGGGATTGGTTTTTAGTTTCAGGCTCATAAGCGTATATCCACGACTCGTCACCTGATACTATGCTAAAAACAGCATTTGAGCGTCCCTTGTTAAATCTTTTCAAAGTTTTGCGGCACCAATTGACACGGACTATTTTCTGCTCGTCAGACAATAGGTGAGGTATCCAACGGGAAAATAACTTTTTCACGCCTAATTCTTCTTTTAAAATAATTTGTATTTGACTCATTCCAATACCCAGGTGCTCTTGAATTTCCCGATATGTCACATGTCGGTCTTCATTTATCAGACGACGCACAACATCGACGTTTTCTTGCGTGACTGCCGATTTTGGTCGACCTTCACGCACTTCGTCGGTGAGGGATACACGGCCACGTTGAAATTCTGAATACCACCTGTATATTGTAGTCTTTGAAGGAGCTTCAATATTAAAAGCAGCAACCATCCGCTCTTCACATTGTTTTTGTGTTAGTCCACTTTTAAAGTCATAATAAATCATAGCTCTGAAATTTTCACGGCACAATTCCATTTTAAGCAGTGACTCGACGACTTCAATAAACAATTGAAACCGAACCATACTTTTTTTTTTCTAAGTGGCCAGTGTGTTGAGATAAGGAAACTTCAGAGATTATAAAAAGGTATAATACATGTTAAAAATAAATTAATAAGTATTCGATTCCCGCCACTTTCAGTGCAAGCCTCGTATATGTATATGTATCAGAAGTAATACCTAATTTTACAATATCTGCGCAGACCCATTTATTTTCACTACAGAAATCAAATAATTCCTCCCCAAAAAGGGCTGTAGGATGTGCATTTAAATCTCCTAAAATGTAAACAGTTTCAATACAGCTGTCTTGTGCTAATGCATACAACTCACCCAAACATTGAGTGAACAAAGGTAAATTATCATGTTGGTCCGTAGGCATATACACACACATTATCAAGATTTCACTCAGGCTAGATGTAACCGCTCTTATCGCACAGATCCTATCACTTGTGCACTTAATCACTGACACATTACGGAATACACTCTTTCGCCACAGTATTCCAACTCCGCCATGAGGCCGTCCACGATGAATACCCGATGTTACGTCTATCGCAGATTTACCCGTATGGTTAAAGTCCTTGTCAATGCCACTCAGATACGCCAGGTCATGTGGCATCAGCCAAGTCTCCTGCAACGCCACAACGTCAGCGGTTTTACATAACGTCTGCACACAACCTACGCTCCGTTTGATGTTTTTACAATTGTAGCTAATGAATACGTTGTTATTATTTTGTCTTGTTGTTGTAGTATCCATCATGAGTCATTGTTTTGATTGTTAATTAACGGCGAGTCAAGCTCGGTCGCACTTTCTGTCTTCTCGCTCGGCCGTTTGTTCTTCCTCGCTTTAAACTTTACAAAATGACTGACGTAAACACCTTCCGGCCACAATGAACCATCCAGAAATGTGTTTACTTTTTCTTGCGACACAAACATCTTATAAGACTGATGATCTTTCGGTTCGCGCGAACTTAATTTAAGCATAGAAACCCTTTCATTCGTTTTCTCGTAGATATAATCTATAACGTCTTTCAACACAACCTCTTTATGAACGTTAGTCACAAACAAAGGAATCCGCACGGCCGCCGCTTTCATGCCGCTTCATGTTCGCTCCTGGTTGAACTTTTCCTTCACACCCAATATCCTGTTCCTTAATTTCTTTCTTTGTGCTTTCCTATAGTCTTCGTCCACTTTCGGTGGAATTATATGCATTGATACACATAAACAGCAACACAACACAAAACACCAGAATTGGTCAAATTAGTAATAAATTAAAATTAAACAAATACAATTCATATTTAGGTGGACTTATGGAACCAATTTTGCCCTTTGTATGGGGGATAGGGAACGTGTTAACGCGTTACTATTTTAGTATCTCATTTTTGAGTACCCACTGACTGTATTTTTTTATTGCACTGTCATCTGAATTGCATATGCCTTGTTACATTCGATTGTTGATATATGCTGAAGGCATACAAAAGAAACTGCATGTCAATGTCACAGAGTCCGCTGATAACTGCAGGAGGCGGAAAAATGTTAATATATACGTATATTTGACATAATACGAGTAGCTCTAATTTTTAAGGCATTGCTTGACTTTAGGTCAGTGTTATGATCGCTTTCGGGAGACGTTTATAATTAAGTTTATCACAGAACAGACTACAGGTTTTCATATTTCTTTGCAGGTTGCTGTGTGTCTTCGACTTTTACTAGTTACCCTGTTCCGCTATTTTCAACTAGAGTTACAAAAACACTCATTCAGCTCCACATTTCTTGCCTGCTGTATTCTGCGAATTCAATTCCCTCTTCTCATAAAGTGATTAATTGATTCCGGCTCGAACCTAACACAATTCAATTTTTTTATTTGGACATTATCAGAGTAACTTTTTTACTATATTTTCTTCCTTTTAATAAATTTCATAAACTAGGGACTGATGGTTCCGTTTCGTAAAACCAGTAAATGTTATTTGAAACAGAAAAAGTATGGCGAGCCTACTTCAATAGTATTTTATGCAACAGTTAAGCACATAAATTAAAGACTCGAGAATTTTAAGACCTAATTTTACGACAACAAAATATTTTTAAAAAATTAAACAATCGATATGGTGGCAGAATACGGGCATGGACGTGTGCGTCTTTTAAAAATTAAAAATAAATAACAGTTGTATAATAATAATAATGTCCGGAAATCCATTTTAATTCTCCCACCAGTCATATAATGATTTGTCTATGGTATAGACTTGCATTTGTATACAAAGTTTTTTTTATACTGCTGTCAGTCAATTGTCAGATTATAATGCTAAAGTAGAAAAATGAGTATTTGAGTGTACTCTCAGTTAAATTCTACCAAATACGACTGGATATAAAATGATAGAACTGTTTTACATGATTTTCATCTTTCTTTACATATTTTACTGTAGAAAAGTACTTTAACACTACTGCGAAAGTATTTTTCTACACAACAGTTATGTTGACTATGGAATATATTAACGCGTGCCTGTTACAGGGATTGATCAATTCGACAGGGACTCCACCATCGTTGACTTCAAGAACGGGAAGGTGAAGCTACTGGTCGCGACTAGCGTCGCGGCGAGAGGGCTCGATGTGAAGCAACTGGTGCTTGTTGTGAACTACGATTGCCCTAATCACTACGAGGACTATGTGCACAGGTGACATAAAACATAAAATACCGGCCATCTGCGAGTTGGACTCGTGCACCGAGGGTTCCGTACAACTAAAAAGTCGGACTGTTTAGCCTAGTTGGTAGTGACACTGCCTCCGAAGCTAGAGGTCCCGGGTTATTTGTTCCTGGGTCTTGGATCTTTTCTGTGTATTTAAGTATATATTTATCTATATAAGTATGTATATCGGCGTCCAGTACCCATAGTACAAGCTTTGCTTAGTTTGGGACTAGGTCCATTTGTTTAAGATTGTCCCCAAAAAAAGTGATTTATCAATATATTGGTATTTGTTGATAAAAATATATATACGTATATACGTAATAATAAAAATTATCACCAAATTTCAAGTTCACAGGTCAATGGACAGTTAAAAAAAATCTTTATGTGACAGACGACAGACAGACACGCGAGTAATAGTAATAGGGCTCCGTTTGGACCTTACGGGTACGGAACCCTAAAAAAAGAGGAAAAATGTTTACTTAATCATATCACATTGGATATTCCGTTCATGTATTTAATTTTATTTCTTTCATGTATTCCTAATTCTCATAGCAATGTACTTTAGCATAAATAGTGTCATAAGTAAGTAGAGTGTGTCTAGCTTACATTAATTAGGTACTGTATGACTTGTAATAATTACCAATAAAAACGAGTTTGAGAATGTTCCGTTCCTGCGAGGAAGCACCAACATATTCGCATTTTTAACAGCAATTATGTAATTACAGATGTGGACGCACAGGTCGGGCGGGCAACAAAGGTTTCGCCTGGACCTTCCTCACCCCGGAACAAGGGAGGTACGCGGGCGACGTTCTGCGGGCGATGGAACTTAGTGGGGCGGTCGTACCACCGGCGCTAAGGCAGTTGTGGGATACGTACAAAGATGCGCAGGAGAAAGACGGGAAGAAGGTGCATACTGGAGGAGGATTCAGCGGGAAAGGTGCGTATTGTTTTGACAGTAATGTTTTAGAACAAATCCAACCCCCTGGAAAAAGCCCAACTCAATTCTGTTCGCAACTCGTCTACATTTTGAACTGCACGAATATGGGTTGGGGATCATATTGGTGGAGGTTTTGACAAGTTTGGAATGGGAATGAGTGAAGATAATATGTCGTAAGAAAGATAAATGACTCAATTAATTTTAGAAAGGTGTTCTTTTCTACATGAAGTGACGTGTTTTAGTTAAATTAATTATTAGTTTTTTATTGTTTGTTTACGTAAAAAGTGTCACCTTTCGTTTCCAATACCTCAGCATAAAGTAAAGCTTCCATCGAAAACCACTCGGTTTTTGACTGTATATAAGTTTCTTAACGAAACTTGCAGTGCAACCTACTTAGACAGTTCAATATCATACTTTACAGAATATGCCATTTGTAGTAAAGATAATCTTAATAGGAAATTATTATTGTTTAGGCTTCAAATTCGACGAATCCGAAGCGATGGCGGCGAGTGAAAAGAAGAAGTACCAGAAAGCGGCACTCGGTCTTCAGGATTCTGACGACGAGGATGTTGAGGGAGACCTGGATCAGCAGATCGAGACTATGTTCGCTGCTAAGAAGATTGTTAAGGAGATTAAGGTATATTGGACGACTGGTAACCGTGGTTTTGAACGCTTTCATATTTGAATAAAGTGATCACTCAGACAGACGCCATGCACTAAAAATTGATGTAACTATAAAAACAAATAAAAACAATTCATAATAGATTTTATTCATGATCAAAGTACACCTTCACTCCGACCTTTTTAGTGGTTGTTGGCGTGGTGGGCACCACGACACACGACCACTTTATAGGTTCTTGGCGTTCAAAGGGTTAAAATGAAAAGGGAGAAACTTCGGAACTCTACATCACGTTTTTTTATACCACGTTAGGGGCAAACAAGCGTACGGCCCGCCTGATGGTAAGCGGTCCCCGCAGCTTACGGACGCCTGCAACTCCAGGGGTGTCACATCCGCGATGCCGATTCTTTGAAAATTCCTCACTCCTTGCTTGAAGAACTCCATACATAAAAACAACATAAATTATTAGTCAGAACGCCAGACTGTTGCCAGTGTAGACTTTTGAAATATTCTTGTAGGTTTTTAACCTATTCACCGCCACAAAACAAACGGAAGGTTACGGTCATGTATTGATGACCGTGGCGTGTGAGGCATTCCATTAGCTCTCACGACTAGATGACTGGGTGTGAAGAGGTTAATATGAGTCACATGTTTTTGAAGTAGCGTCTCAAGTGATCGTTGTCCACAGCCGGGCGTGGCGACGCCGGGCGTGCCCGCCGCTGCGGCCGCTGCCGCCGCAGACGGCAAGCTGGAGCTGGCGCGACGGCTCGCGTCGCGCATCAACCTGGCCAAGGGGCTGGGCGCCGAGCACAAGGGCGCCACGCAGCAGGCCGCCGAGGCCATCCTCAAGGGCGCCTCCTCGGCGCACACGCTCATCACGGTACAGTACAATTGGCTCTCTCTCTTAAATAAGACGGCCTGTTTAGTGTTTTGGTAGTGACACTGCCTCCGAAGCTAGAGGTCCCGGGTTCGAATCCCGGCCCGGGCATTATTTGTGCATTTAGCGCTGCGCTCTTGTCGGGGTAGTTCAAAGTGCTCTTTCCATTTTTTCGGTCCCTGGCAACCTCTTATCTCTTGGTACAACGTGACACTTACTTTACGCTTAACCTGTCGTTACCCAGTTTGTCGCGAAATTTAACCCGCCGCATGAACCGGATCGCGAATTCCTGGCGAAAATTTTGCGCATGGTTCGCTCCCGATCCCCACCATGCGCGCGCGCCCCGGTACTCCCGTCACCCGCTGTAATTTGAGCTGACGCGAGCAGACCACTTGACCCGATGTTATCGCTCGTATTACTCAAGTGTTTATACTTAGTAATATGAATGCGTATACTGTTTTAAAGAGCAGAAAACACACTTCACGTTGTTTACATTAGTAATACTATACTCAGCATATTACACTACACAAAACGTGTCTCTTTTACATGAAGGAAAAAATGCGACATTGTCGGAAGAATCGCAAAAAAATAAAGATTCTCAATTATAATTACAAGATCTTTTATTTATTCTGAGTCTCTGAGCTATAGGCTACCAATAATTGTAAATAAAATGTGTATCAACCTGTAAAAATATTTTTTTTTTCGTGTGCGAAAACTGTGACGTACAGAGCGCTGATCATTTTTTGCACAAGTATAGACCATAATTTCAAAATTTTGTTGTGAATTTATTATGAGATATAACTGGTTTGTTTCTTATTCCTAACGCAAATAAACTAATCGAAATCAAGAATCAAATACCAAAATTGCATATAAATAGTAAAAACAGTATTTAAATACAAAAAATCACATGATGAAAATTTTGTAACGGATATTCAAATTTAAAATCCAATTTTTCGTTTGGCAAATTTACTAACGAAACTAATCTAAAATAGTACTCAACATTGTATATTTGTCATAAAAATAGTATTAGTTACATTAAAAACAATCATTACGTACGTTTTTATGACGAAAACACACTTTTTAGATCACTTGGAAATTATCCGCGACGTCACAAGAACTTTGTTCGGCAACGGTTTTTCAACTGAGCAAAACTTCTCGTATCTGTGAAGTGTAGCGTTGAGGTTTACACCAATTTGTTGCTAATTTCGTTGTGTTCGAATAAGCAAACGCCCAAGACAATATTGTACGTATTTATTTTACAATAAAGTCTTCTTTCACGTGTCGCCGTGATTCCACGAATTCGTGGACCGTCAAACTTAGGGATACAAAATAATTACCACGAATTCGTGATCCGGGAGAGAACAGAGTATTCTAGAATGCGGGGAATGGGAGACGCAGGGGGCACCATTTTGCACCACGAATTCAAGATCAGGGTAATGACAGGTTAATCTGCTCCATATAACTTATTCTTGGTCTCCCCCTTCCACGCTTGCACAATTGGCTACTTGAATTTTATAGTGCCATTCGAACCAGTTTTTAGAGAAGTTAAAAAGTCTATATGGGTTTAGCTACAACTAGAGCACAACAAAGGCCATAAATTTGGGAGAACCTTAGTTGCCGCCAGCCGCCGTGCAAACTGTTCCTACAAATGAACATTGTGACGTCACATTGTAATATTAGAACCCACCGCTGCATGCGAAAATAAGTCAATTGCCGTTATGATCGTGAAATACTGCGTTTAGGTACATAGTGTCATACAAATATTTTTTGTCTCTTAATAATGATTCTTTTGGTATCTTTATAATTTACTATTGGTGGATAAAAAAATCGTAGAATTTCGAATTTTGAAGTCATGTCTTTTTATGATTTTGATATATTTTAATTATTTGCAATACTACGATATTTTGATGGTTTAATGTCCGTATAGTAACATAATGCTATTAATTGTAACATGTAGCAAGTACACAATTAGGACTATGGCCGCTTAATCGAACGTCGAATATCTCCATCCCTATTAAATATGTTACCATCGGAGTGTTACAAATGTAGTTAATAATGCTTTCCTATCGATTAAACTCGGAGTAATGGCCTCATAATGGCAATCAATTATTTGATTGACAAGGTCATGTCCAGGGGTCCTACTTTTCGTGCCGGTTACTTCACGCTCCTTATAGGTGATTTTAGTTAGTCTTATTGTAATCAATCAATCATCATTCATTAATCAATGATCATGTACCTGTTCATACACTTTTTACAATTATGTCCCTGTTACAAACGGCATTTGCCTGTCACATCACAACTTATAAAGTACAACATTGGGTAATACTGCAAGTTTTTGTGACTGGTTCATGTGTAATACCAGTTATTACCAATAATTAAACAAACCTCGTCGTCATAGAGAGTTTACGTTTTTAGATTTAGATTCAACATTTCTATAACCTGTTATAAAACTTGAAAGACTACCTATGAAATTCTCACCTGCTTATAAATTAAAATTCTCAATATAAAAAGGAATCCTTAATAATCTTCGGATGCAATAGGTCGTATTAGAAAAAATACCATTATAAATGCATGATTAAATGATTGATGATTTGATTAAATATTGGTTATCACCAATTGGAACTACCTATATGCTGTGTGACGTCAGACTCCATATAGGATGATATTAATTAGTCTTATTGTAATCAATCAATCATCATTCATTAATCAATAATCAGGCACTTTTTATAATTATGTCCCTACTCGTATTACAAACGCTATTTGCTTTTCACACCACTACTTATAAAGTACAACATTAGGTAATACTGCAAGTTTTTGTGACTGGTTCATGTGTAATACCAGTTATTACCAATAATTAAACAAACCTCATCATAGAAGAGTTTACGTTCATATTTAGATTCAACATTTCTATAACCTGTTATAAAACTTGTAAGACTATTAGATCCTCAGCTGCTTATAAATAAAAATTTTAAATATGAAAAGAAATCCTCAATATTCTTTGGATGCAATAGGTCGTATAAGAAAAAATACCGATATAAATGCATGATTAAATGATTAAATATTAATAATTACTATAACACCAATTGGAATCATCCTATATGCAGTGAGACGTCAATTTTGCGTCACCGGCACGAAAAGTACGACCCCTGGTCATGTCTGTTAATGTGAAACTTTATTAGTCAATGTCACATTTTTTGTCATTGGATGACAGATGTTAAATAATAAGGACACTTCTTCGGGTCTAGTCGTATTCCGAAATAACCCGATGGGAAAACATTATTCACTACATCTGATATGCCCATGCGTTAGGGAGGTATTCCACTCATCCAATATCTTTGTCCAATATACATTTGATCAAAGAAATTGAATGATTTCATCCAACTTGGATGGGACCCCGACATTTGATCAAAGATTCTGATCAATATGGCTACGCATGAAAAAGAATAAAACTTGGACAAAGATATTGGATGAGTGGAATGAATGGGCCTCCGTCAAAGAACTTTGATCAAAGATTTGACAAAGAAATTGGAAAAAGATATTGCATGAGTAGAATATCACCCCGTATTAAACTCATCCAATATCTTTGATCAAAAAAATTGGTTGATTTCATCAAACTTGCATGGGACCCCGACATTTGATCAAAGATTCGGATGACAGTTAAATCAATATGGCTACGCATGAAAAAAAAAACTTGGACAAAGATATTGGATGAGTGGAATGGGCCTACGTCAAAAAACTTTGATCAAAGATTTGACAAAGATATTCGACGAGTGGAATACCACCCTTGCGTGTGGATGTTCGGAATGTGGAAGGCGCAGCTTGGGTAAAGATCGCCGGAGTCCGCTGGACGCGGGTGGCGCAGGACCGGTCATTGTGGCACTCTGTGGGAGAAATAGGGTCAGCATTGGACTTCTTCCGACAGATATGATGATGATTCTCGGGACCCGTGTGGTACAGTCAAAAGCAAAAGTAAATGATCATTTTAGTACCTTGTTACTTTCACTACTTTGACGACAAAGTACTAAAATGATCATCTACATTTGCTGTTGACTGTACCCAGGGTTTGCCGATATATATCCGCGGATATATATCGTGATATATATCAACTGATATTTACGTTGATATATATCAATGCATATTTATTTTTAAAAGTAGTTTTTTTTCTATCAGATAGGCATTACTTGAGTAAAATGTTTCACTTATGTAATAGTTATGAACTCAAATTTCTAGGAATCACCTTGTTTCCTTTATACTCGTTTAGATTTTTATTGAATTTCAAATCTTATCACCACGGAATAAGATTCATAATAAATAGTTTTGTTTTCCCCTAATAATAAAGTCTATGTCTGATTTCTGGGAATTACCTCGAGGTCGAAATGAACTTCATTTGGAAGAATTTTGCAAGTGATTATTTATTAGTGTTTTGGGCTTTGATCAGTCAACGTCACGCTTTGTCAAGTCCAAGTTAATGAATGAAAAGTGTTATATCATACCTACTATCGGGTATTATGTATGACATTTGTAATAGAAATATAATGCATTGATATATATCGGATATATATCAAATATCCGATATTTTGACATTTATAATAAATATCGGATATTTTTTCAAACCCTGACTGTACCTGCGTCTTGCGTGGGGATTACAGTAAAACTACATTGTTTACAATAAAACTAATTTACTGCGGCTTAATGCATTTTGTGCCTTAACTTGGCAGTTTTCTAATGCAGTATGTTATAATACCATAAAAGCTGTTGGATATTTAAGAAAACTGCCAAGTTAAAGCTCAAAATGCATTAAGACGCAGTAAATTAGTTTTACTGTAAACAATGTAGTGCCTGGACTTGGCACCATTTCAGAGGATCTACGGAACTTGGCACCCATTCAGATCTCAATTCTTTTGTCGGTGAAGACGACAACCAAGTATCGCATATTCTTAATATTGAACTTGGCTCCCTTTTTCACATTTATGTTTTTGATGGGATGTTATTCCAAACGATCAGTATCGTAAAAACATTTTTTTTTTCATATTTGGAGGGTTCGATTTCTGGTTAAGGCAGGTGATTTTTCAGAAATCTTTCGAAACACTTCCATCTATTTTTTTTAAATAAATTATTATTTTAGCAAAATGTCCTATCTACAATATTTAAGGTACTTCCATGTGGCATAGCCGTGGAACACCCGGTATACTCAATTGCCTTCTATTTTATCCACATAAATAAAATTTGTAATTTATCTATCACTAAACGAGCACTTTCTCCTTCGAATTTTTTAATGTCAGGTTATCTTGTTTACTTATATGTTGTTGACACACTTCCTATTATCGATAATTATACCTTAATTATGTAAACAATGTTCGGTGATATGATAACCGACAATATTCCTTCTTTAAAGTATAAAATAAATCAATTAGGATTAGGTAGCGGACTCCGGTTATCCTTCACGATGCAGCTGTCCTGGGATAACGCTTTGATGGCGATGATTTTGTCATTATGATGAAAGTATAAAATAAATCAAGTCGAATGGGAATCAAATTCCATGATTATCATGTAGACTAACGATGATTTCAACGTGTTGATTCCAGGCTAAAACAGTAGCAGAACAGCTAGCCGCCAAACTGAATACTCGGCTGAACTACCAACCGAGAGACGAGAGCGCCAACGAACCAGCTGAAGAAGTTTTCCGCAAGTACGAGACGGAGCTGGAGATCAACGATTTCCCACAACAGGCGCGCTGGCGCGTCACTAGCAAGGTCAGTCGATATCTATAGCGTCCGTAGACGTCAATAATTGACAACATTTCATATTTCCAAGTAGTATACAATCTTAACTCATTTCGTTAATTTGGGGATTATTACAGATGTGCGACAACGAATGTGCGATGTACGCTAGTGCGACATTTCTATTGATCGACATAGCAATTCTGCGATGTTGAATTGTGCGATGTATTTGTGTCCGACAATACAAATTTCCGACAGTATGCATCAGCGAAGTGCTGGTATGCGATGTACTTCTATTCGACTATACAAATGTACGACAGTATGGGTGAGCGAAGTACTAGTATGCGATGTACTTCTATTCGACTACACAAATGTACGACAGTATGGATAAGCGAAGTGCTAAATAGTATGCGATTTACTTTTATTCGACTAACAAATATACGACAATATGGATGAGTGAAGTCCTAGTATGCGATTTTCTTCTACCATACAAATGTATGTACTATTACATTAAACCTTTTAAGCAAACTTTCTACGGACTAACTAGATGTCTTCATATAAAAAAAAAACTTGTTATCCCTTATTACGCACTAAACTGAGTCTTTGTCTTCCTTGCTTAGAAAGCTTAAATGTGATAGGCCCATCATTAAGTTTTTTAGGGTCTTATGAGCGAAGACTTAGAATGCGATAATTTTTTATCTTACTCATAGTCGTATATTCATGAAATGATGCCAAAAATAAAAATGTTTTAATCCTTAAAAAGATGTGAATTTCGTGTTGGCTGCAGCAAGTTTCACCCAGTCTGTCTGACATTTAATCAGCAAGCTGTAAATAATGACTACACTATTATTGTTCATACTCCTACATATTTTAGAAGTATGATTTTTTACGAGAAATTCTACAAAAAAAACCGTAAATGCACATACAACAAGTCGCATATTTATTCACCGATTAAGACGGCGCAGTACGATCGGTGTGGATCGGTTCTCCATACAAACGTATTTAGGCTCTCATTTTAAAACGCCATGCTAGAATAACATGAAACTTTGTATACACAATGGGATCCGGCATACATAGGTCGGAAATTAGTTTCTGTTGCTAGAAATTGAAAAAGAAAAAAAATACAGCGGTTTTTTGAGTTTTTACGGCTTGTATGAAAACCTTAATAATCGCTGTATTTTTTCGCCATTATAATTTCAAGCAACAGAAACTAATTTCCGCCCTAGACAAGCTGGATCCCATTGTGTATACAAAGTTTCATGTTATTATAGCATGGCGTTTTAAAATGAGAGCATAAATACGTTTGTATGGAGAACCAAACGTACTGCGCCCTCTTAACCATTCTCCGCACGAACAATGTTCGCAGTATTCGCACAAATCAGTAGTCGCAAATTTGCGTGACGGTTAATCATACTTCGCACAAATTATTTGTCGCTGAAATGGCCTGTCGCTAATCTGAGTAGCTTATTCATACTTCGCACAAACGACGTGCCGCTCAAATGGCCAGTCGCTAATCTGAGTATCGCTTATTCATACTTCGCACAAACGACGTGCCGCACAAATGCCCTGTCGCTAATCTGAGTGTCGCCGAGTCATACTTATCACAAACGACATGTCGCACAAATGACATCTCGCAATACCGTGCATCGCTTACTCATACGTCGCACAAACGATGTGTCGCACACTCGGTGTCGCACATCTGTAATAATCCCGTTAATTTGTTTAACAGAAACCCATAAATATATTTTATAGCTATAAGTTTCCAAGATATTCCTGAAAGTGTAAATAAAGCCTACTGCCGTCTATATGACGTCACAAGGCTGAATTGTGACAGTCACAGCATACAATCTCTTTACTACATCCATCTTACTAATAGTGATGATTTTTTACACTGTGACGCCTAACTTGTCACTTACTCCCTGTTAGTAGTATGAAAACTTAACTCAATTACGTTAATTTGTTTGAAAGAAACCCAAAAATATATTTTTATACCTATCAGTTTCCAAGATATTCCTGAAAGTGTAAATAAAGCCTGCTACAGTCTATATAACGTCACAAGGCTGAATTGTGACAGTCACAGCGCACAAAAAGAACAGCAGTACAATCTCTACTAAACCCGTCTTAATAATAGTACTTGTGTATGATTTTTTACACTGTGACGCCTTACTTGTCACTTACTCTCTTTGAGAATTAGGAACTTTTGAAATTGTTTTTTTTTTTCATATAAAATAGAAACATTTTCGAGAATTTAAAAATGTGATTATAGCCACGGTATACTCAATTGAAAACATTTCATATTTCCAAGTAGTATGAATTTTTAACTCATTTCGTTTATTTGTTAACAAGAAACCCAAAAATATACATTTTTATAGTTTTAGTTTTCAAGATATTCATGAAAATGCGAAGAAAGCCTACTACCGTCTATATGAGGTCACAAGGCCGAATTGTGACAGTCACAGCGCACAAAAAAAACAGCAGTACACTTTCTTTAGTAAATGTGCCTTACTAATAGCACTTCTGTATGATACGCCTTACTTGTCACTTACTCTCTTTTAGAATGAGGAACTTTTGAAGTCTATTTTTTTATATGAAATTGGGACATTTTCGTGAATTTAAAAATTATATTTAATTTTTTATCTTCTACTCGATATCATCGGAAAAGCCCGCATAAAAAAATGAAAAGGCGTCAATTGACGAATGGGACCGTAAACTGTGAGACACGTTGTGTAAAAGCATGCAAGTGTGACACACATGGCATTGTAGTCTTCGTCATCACGTCAGTGTGATTGCCTACTCGAGTATCGTTCGATGAGTTTGAAAGCCTAGTCGTAAAATAAAACGATGATCATGTCAAACGCCCATGTAGCACCAACTCCCGTTACAATCGTACACTTTACACTCGGAAGTTGTAGACGATTATATATACCTAGGACAGACTGCCCAGTTAGGTAGGTTCAACTTCGAAAAAGCGGTTAATCGTCGAATCCGACTCGGCTGGGCAGATTTCGGGAAACAACGGTACATCTTTTTGTTCAATATTCCGCAGTGTCTCAGTCATGATGATGACATATGGCACTGAAACGTGGTCGCTTACTATGGGTCTCACAAGAAAGCTTAAAGTCACCCAAAGAGCAATGGAGAGGGCTAAGCTGGGAGTTTATCTACGTGATCGCATCAGAAATGAGGCCATCCGCAATTGAATCAAAGTAACCGGTATAGCCCTCTGAATCGCTAAACTTAAGTGGCAGTGGGCGGGGCACATAGCTCGTTGAACCGATGGCCGTTGGGGCGGAAAGGTTTTCGCGTGGCGACCACGTACCGGAAGGCGCAGCGTGGGCAGGCCCCCCCACACGGTGGACAGATGACCTATTAAAGGTCGAGGGAGTCCGTTGGATGTGGGTGGCGCAGGACCGGTTATTGTCGCACTCTTTGGGGGAGGCCTATGTCCAGCAGTGGATGAACTTCGGCTGATATGATGATATTGAGTATAAATATAATTGGTAATATTGTAAAACAAAGAGTATATTTATACTAATTTTTCCGCATCCATTGGTCAATATTTTCGCACTACCGACCTTTGTTTTGACTGGAAAGAGTCAATCGACCGATATAACTGCCAATAATAAATAATAACCCTAAATATCTTGCAACATAATTTCACATTAATTATATCCTCTACACTACGGATTTCAACCTTAACGTTACAATAATAAGATCTTCTATTTATTTGATAGTTTACCGAACGTCCAACCAGCCGAGTTAATAAAAAGGGGTATAAAACACGGACTTCGCAATGAATATACGCTTTTTCAGATTAAAACGACTATAAATTGCTTACAACATTAGTTAGAGGTGTTTACGTGTCGGGGTCTCTGTCCCAGATAACCTAGGGCCTACTTTATATGCCCCTGCACCGGGCGTAGCTCTCAGTCCGTATTGATTCATCGTTCAAGATGCTGTTGAAACTGGCTCTCATTGGTGCTTTCGTGTTCTTCTGCATTAAATTAATGAAGAATCGGCGGCATTACGTTTACCATCGATGTTGCTAAAGGTAGGGTTTGGAATGTTGATTTACATATTGTATTCACGTGCATTTTGAACAGTGTCGCTTGCTAAATTCACAATTTCAATCTAATTATGAACCGAATCATATTTCTATGGGGTATCGCTGCTGACTGGCGCCGCGTGTTCGTGCTGCAGAAGCGGGCGGTAAGAATAATAGCACGCGCTCCTCCTGGCTCACCAGCGCGACATCTATTCACGTCACTAGGTATAATGACCACACCCTCACTATATATTTATAATATTGTAAAATTCGTAAGAAATAACATAAATTCCTTTCCCTTACGAGCTGACCATCTACGACCTTTACGAAATAGCCACAAGGGAAAGCTTGCAACTACGAGATGTAAACTAACTAAGTCTACCAAAACGGCCTATATTATTGGTCCAAAAATATACAATGCCATTCCGGGTCGTATTAAAAACCTAGAAAAAGATTTTACCTTTTATTGTGAATTAAAAAAATGGCTCATTATAAATGCTTTTTATGACGTAAAGGAATTATGTGACTATTAAACATTTAAATATGAGGTTTCTATATTGAATGAATTGTAATTAAAATTAGATATAAACATTTTTATTATATTGAACAATATTGAATTATGGAAACATCCTTCTCATTTTTTTATTTTATTAATTGATAACCTAATGTGTAAACGAAAATGTAAAACTTTGACGTGTAATGTATGCCCATTGCAAATAAATGAGTATGAGTATGAGTATGATATGAGTAGCAGTCAGGTCATAAACTAATATAGAACCGTAACACTACAAGGCAATTAGAAGCTACCGTGGTCCTAAGCATTGTTCCTAAGTCATATTAGTTTGTAGGCAGGCGTTAAGTTTGTAATTTGTTTTACTATTGCAAAATACCAGCTTTAACCCTTTATAGGGCACATATCTCAAAAAAGACCATAAATCTATATCTATCTATCCACTATCTTTTTGTATTTGATTTTAGTCCAGAATTTTTAGGGAATTGTTAGGATTGGTCATGAGGCTAGAATTGAGGATATTTCAGTCTTGTTAAATAAGATTTTCTCTTAGAAAATTCATAGTTACTTTGTATTATATTATCTAATATAATTATAGAATATCTTTGACCCTTACGAAGGCAGAGGCGATTTGGCGACCACATACGTATCAATATAATTTCAATCTTAGTTCTGCTCTTTAAGGTACAAATTTGATTGCATTTTCGTAAAAAAAAATACTTTACTTGAAATAAATCACTAGAACGTAACTATTTTGTTGATATATTCTTTTTAGGGTTCCGTAGCCAAAATGGCAAAAACGGAACCCTTATACATTGGTCATGTCCGTCCGTCCGTTCGTCCGTCCGTCCGTCCGTCTGTATGTCACAGCCGAATTACTCGGAGACTATGAGCACTAAAATTATGAAATTTAGTAGGAAGGTGTATACTATGAACCACTATAGAAATATGATGTGGAAAAGTGTGTTAGGAATCTCCATGTTATTTTTGAAGGCGTAATATCCATTGATACCCCACTAGCCTATGTGCATTGTGAAAAAATGTACCCCCTGTTACACGTATGTTTTTCGTAATTTCACATCATATTTCTATAGCGGTTCATAGTATACACCTTCCTACCAAATTTCATATATGTATGTAGTGCTCATAGTTCCCGATTAAATTGGCTGTGACATACGGGCGGACGGACGGGCAGACATGACGTATCTGTAAGGGTTCCGTTTTCGCCATTTTGGTTACGGAACCCTAAAAAGGAGGAGGTTCTCAATTCGTCGGAATATTTTTTTTATATATGTTCACCGATTACTCAGAGATTAGTGCCCCGATACCAAAAATTATTATTTTTTGTTTGAAAGGGTATGTTTTCTAGTTGGTCCCATTGTCACCAAGTCTGGATCTGATGATGGGATCTTGAAAAAAATCGAGGGAATTCCTCAAATTATATAGCAAGAAGGGCCGAGTGTGAGTATGGAAAAGTTTGGGAGTCTGTGTTCTTTATTAACATAAAGCTTTGAAGGGGCACGAATTTAAAGCAGCGTTAAAAGAATGGCTTATAAATAAAGCGTTCTATAGTTTTAAGGAGTATTATGAATGTTAAATATATTTTTTTCATTTAACTTTTGTCGATGCCTGGAACAGTTGGGACCAACTATGTATTTTCAATATACAAGGTGGCCCATTCAAATCGGTCAGTATGGGAAAGTCTGAAACTATAAGACATACGAAGATTTGTTCTTAGGAACCATGTCACCGATTTTGATAAAAAGAAAAACTGCATTCATACATTTGAAAAAAAACACTGTACCCAGCTAGGGAATCGAACCCGGTTGTTTTGAAAAAATAAACTTACACTATTTCTATTCAGATATCGTTTGTGTAGGTCTTAAGCAGTAAATGTCTCTAAGAAACATAATGTCTAAAATGAATAAAATGCATTTTTTTCACATACTTTAATTTATCATAGTAGGTGTTCAAAGTGACCACCGTTACAATATTCAACAAGTTCAGGCATGTAAAATTGTCTCTATGGTTGTTTGTACCTCTCTACTTGTAAAATCGGTGACATGGTTCCTAAGAACAAATCTTCGTATGTCTTATAGTTTTAGACTTTCCCATACTGACCGATTTGAATGGGCCATCCTGTATATGCTACTATTGTATGTATTTCAACTATGTATGTTTTCATCTTTATATGTACACAGTATGTAATAAATCATTCTTATTCTATTCTTAAATAATTACTTGTTGTCCACAGGAAGCCCTGGCTCTCATCAGCGAGTACTCCGAGGCAGGCATCACAGTCCGAGGCACGTACGTGCCCCCGGGCAAGAATCCGCCCGAGGGCGAACGCAAGCTGTACTTGGCCATTGAGAGCTCACAAGAGCTCGCGGTGGCTAAAGCCAAGTCGGAGATCACGCGACTCATCAAGGAGGAGCTGCTCAAGTTGCAGACCTCGGCCCACCACATGGTCAACAAGGCTAGATATAAAGTTTTGTAGGGCAATATATTTGGTTGTATAATTGGTGTTTTATTTCTCTATTAAAAGCCACAGCAACAGACCCGATATTACCGCGAACAAAACGAAATGATGTTTTCTACAAAAATTCTGCCAACCGTACTTGTCTTCTCGAAGACCTCACCATACGATTTTATTTATTTTTTACAAAATTTTATGCTTGGTTATCGAGAGTCCGCAAAAGCTCGTGGTGGCTCGTGGCTATAGCAAAATCATAAGCGAAATAACATTTTTTATTTTAATTGGCTTAATAGTGTCCCACTGCGGAGCAAAGATTCCCGGATTTCTTATATAATACTACACAATAAAAAATGGGGGACACTTAATATTTCTGTTTTATTGTTAATTATTGGAAATGAACTAAATAAATAAGTGGAACATTTGATTACCTATTTAATAAAATGATAACCATGACTTAGTTCCGCCTTCCCCGTTCCGGGAGAATGTTCCCCGCAGACGTAGTGAGCGGTTGCATCCTTACGTTGTCAGTCTACCATTTATTCGCACGAAGCGATTTGCTTCTTCTTTCCTAATGCGAACAGCTAAGGACTTGAATTTTCTGATACATACAATCTGGTATTTCCTGATACATACAATCTGGGTCTCTTCAAGACAAGAGTGAATAGGCTATTACTGAACCAGCGAGCAACATCTTAGGCCTTGTCATCGCTTTCCGTCAGGTGTGACTACGGCCAACCGGTGGTCAGTCTATAAAAAAAAGAGCCTAAATAAAAACAAAAACCTTATTTTACTGGTAGTTACAAAAATATCATGCTAGCGTTATCCCAGTATAGTTGCATGTTGAACAATGCCCGGGGTCCGCTACCCTACCTAATCCCAAGAATTGGCGTAGGCACTAGTTTTTACAGAAGCGACTGCCATCTGACCTAACACAAAGGGGAATCTAGACCTTATTGAGATGAATTGAGTCTTGTCAAGTGAGTGGGCAACTTGACAGTGAAATTCTCAAGTTGCCCGAAGGCCTCTAACTTTGCTTAACGACTGGTGGTGGTGGTGGGTGGATAGAGCACCCTAGGGCGCAACAGCGAGATCAATGGCTTTACGTGCCATTCAAAGCACGGGAACGCTCAGTTAGTAGCCACTCAAAGCGGTCACCCATCCAAGAGTTGGCCTAGGCCGACATTAAAAAAAAATACTGCTTAATGTAATTTTCACACAATGATCAAAATACTTAGCCTGGGTTGCACCAAACCGTCTGTAATCGTAAACTATGTTCGTTAAAATTTGAATGTATGGAAAGTTTGACAAGTTTCTATGGGATGACTGCTGCCGGCGCCATATTTAACGTTGATCAGTCTGTGATCGTAAGTCGGTGCAACCCAGCCTTAGTGGCCCTATTATCTTTTGCGTTGTTTGTTTTTGTCTTTTGTTGTTGTTTGGTAATGTTAGCTACGAACTTAGGCTGGGTTGCACCAAACCCTCTGTAGTCGTAATCTATGTTCGTTAAAATTTCAATATATGGAAAGTTTGACAAGTTTGTATGGGCTGACAGCTACCGGCGCCGTATTTAACGTTGATCGGTCTGTGGTCGTAAGTCGGTGCAATCCAGCCTTATACTCACTTAGCCTCTCACAGACCGGCGCAGCCTAGGCCGCGCGGTCAATAGTAAACGTGTCATTAGCTGTCAAACTTACTATTGACCGCCACCGCAGGCCGCGCCAGTGATAATTCAGGCCTTACTTTTTGCTACGAACCAAAGCCGAGGTCACACACTTAAGTAAAGAGGAGTTTGGTCAAACGTCAGAACTCGACGCACCGCGCTTTATGATAAAAATAATGTAAGTAAGTATTGCCAATTTGACACATGTCTGCATTATGTGTTATCTTATCATTATCACGGTGATTAAAATGTTCATTTAAATATCATCTATAATAATATTATAAATGCGAAAATAAACTGTCTGCCAGTTACCTCTTCACGCCCAAACCGCTGAACGGATAAGACGAATTTTGGCATGAAGATAGTTTGAGACCCCGGAAGGGACAGGGAGGACAGGATAGTTTTTATCCCGAAAATCTGGATGTTAGTATGGGGAAGCGATAATTAAGCATGCGCCTAAAACAATTTGATAGCAATTATTTCTCTTAAGGCGATAACGATTTCTACGCTGACGAAGTCGAGGGGGCTCCACTTTAGAATATGCAACACCGAGTTTAGCGTTCATATTTTTTTTATAAACAATACTCATGATTAGAAAGCTTTCCACAATTTTAAGTTGCGGAAACGTAAAAAAAAATTGAGCAGTTTCTATACTAAAATCGGTAAATAATACCACGCCATGACAACCAGATGAGTTTCGTTACTTACGTCACTGGGGCGTAGGTGTATCAAAAACCGAATCAGAGCACCCCACTATCCACGTGGTCTTGTCTGCTCTACCCCTAGAGTGTATATAAAAATTCGGAGGCGCGAAGGGAGAGCAGCCCTCGCCCGCCGTGACAAAGCGCGGGAACCGTGCGAGGTGGAGCGGCTGAGCCTGGTCGCCCAGCAAGGCGAAGCTGTAGAGCCGAGCATGGATGACCGTGCTTTGTTACGTGAGGGCGGAAGGGGTGTTCGTCCCGCAGCGCCGGAGCTAAGGCGGAGTCCGACTGTCATGGCGTCGTATTAATTACCGATTTTAGTATAGAAACTTTCAACTTTCCAATTTTTTTCTCTTAAACCGTACGTCGCCACAACTTGAAATTTTGTGGAAAGCTTTTTTAATAGTGAGTACTATCTATAAAAAAAATATGAACGCTAAACTCGGTGTTGCATATTCTAAAGTCCTTCCGTCGAGGGTAAGTAAAAGCTAGTTTTGTATAAGTTAATCCCAACAAAAACAAATGTGAAAAAGTGGCAAGTTCGTAAACTGTTTTGCTAATAAAATAAGTGAAATCTAACTGGAAACCAAGTTCTTTCAAAGCTCCCTTGATAACAGCATCTATTCTGCATAACGTTCTTCAATTGCTTAAAATGATTCTCTCTTTTTTAAATTCCTACTAAGCACATTGTACAGTCACCGGCAATAGTATCTTCCTACACGAAGACCGCAAAAATATGTGACATGCTCTTATGACGCTACAAATACGAGCGTGTCACATATTTTTGCGGCCTTCGTGTAGGAAGTTACACCTGCTGCCTGCTGCTGCTGCTGCTGCTGGTGACTGTACCTACTCAGCTATAAAGTGACGTCCGTGAAGTAATTGTGCCAGTTGTTTATTTGCTGATACGAGTTCAGTATGACCGATATTAGTTTTAACATTCTACGAATGCTTTTAGGTACCTATTGAATCCCTCAAGCTTACAGGACCCAGAATGACCACATATGTCAAGTAAGTTTATATTCGATTAGTACCTCGCAATGCCAATGCACATTACAGTAGGCACCGGCCAATAAAGTCCTTGGGATATGTGAATGACGACTTAAACTGATCATCATCAAAATTGAAGAGCATGATTCTTGTCGGTGGAGTTCGTTACCAGTTTTCACGGTCTTGGGCCAAGTTCTTTACGTCTCGGTAAGACTCGACATTTAAGCACTTTTTAATTTAGTTGATGTACAAAGTTTCTCCTTGGTCGACCTCTTCCCCTTGATCCTTAAATATCGCCTTCCTCTTACACTTACTTAATGAAAATATAGGTCAAACATTTTGCCACCATAACATTAACAGCATACTGTAATAAATCAAATAAATGAGTTTTCATTATCACGACTGCTCTAGACCACTTTAGTCGTGAATGGAGATAGGCTACTCGTGATCGTGTGTTTTACGATTTCGTATCGCATCACTGTTTAAAACCATTTCTTCTAACTATGTAACATTGATCTTAATGAGAAAGAGATGATTAATTATTAAATAGATGACTATATAAGTACTTAAGGCAGAGGAGATGACTCTCTTTTTTCTCTCTATCTTAATGCCTACACATAAATTGATCCTAGAAGATCCTCCACGATCCCTGTAGTTTAATTACAATGCAAATGATTGTCGCGAGGGCGTCTTGTTATCAATGTTATGCATAAGATCCTCGTGCAAGTCGAGAAAGATTACTTACCTCAGCAAGTTACTGTATAGGTAGGTACCGCACGAGATATAACGTAGGCAATGATTCTTGTCACATGACACATCCCTTCGCATGAAATGTCCAATACGCTGTTTGTCAATATTTTATGGTGTCATTTGAACCAGTTTTAAGAATCGATTTAATGTCTATATGGAACCAACTACAATTAGGGAAAACCTTAGCTCGACGCTAGCGGCCGGCCCTCCAAACAGCCGCTACAAATTAACCCTTTGAACGCTAAAAACCTATAAAGCGGCCGTGTGTCGTCGTAGCCATCACGCCAACAACCACTAAAAAGGTCGGACTGAAGGTGTACAAATCTATTATGAATTGTTTTTATTGGGTCATTTAAATATGAAAGCGTTCAAAGGATTAACACCAGCTTAGACGTCATGCGCAAGTTATCGAACCAACTGTTAGATGGAAAAATAAGTATTTTGATGTTTTAGTCATGAAATACTGCGTTAAGTAAGATACATAGTCGTTATAAAATTTACATAAGGATACTATAGGAATCTTTTGCTTGACTTTCTAAAAATAAATAAAAAAAACACAATTTTTCGAATTTTTGAAGTTACAGATCCTTTTATGATTTTGGACAAATATCGTTATTTACAATTTAGTGTGATATTTTGATGGTTAACTTTTTCACCATAGATAGAGTGACACTATATTAATACCTAACCAAATATCCATACCATCGCTGGCGATTAGTACTTAGCTTTTTAACTATAGATGCTAAAAGTACCCTCCTCCTCCATAGGAGGTTGATGCTCCCTCTTCTGATCCATTTTCATTATGCTAGGTCATTAAGCCTGATGGTAAGCGATTAGCGCCGCCCATGGACAGTCGCAACACCGAGGGTTATATTGTGCGTTCCCGGCGTACGCTCTTTTCTTGAAGGTTTGAAGATCGTACTTATCAGTCTTATCACCGTAACATGCGTCATCACTTTTGCGGTCCAACATTTCTAGAACTCGCAAGTCTAGTGACTTTGCGAGTTCTTCGTCCCTAACAAACAGACAAATGCGTTGAGGAGCTTCTGGTCGATAGCATGTTTGTAAAATAACACTACCTATTGTTAATCTTGTTTGGGCGGTGAATGTTCCCTCTAGGATAATTAAATAACCAAATTCTACTGATAAACATGCGCCAGCCCAACATATCGAATGCATTGCACGCCAGCGCAAGCGCATAATGTGTTCACGCCTTTACCGCATACCTGCATGGAGAGTTCCACAGATAAGGCTGTGCACACACGAGTGCACGTGTTCTAGGCCGAAGACAGTTTGTCAGAGCGTTATAAATAACATGGACAGGGTCTCGTGCCCAGAAGATAACCCGGGGTTATCTCGCTATCACCGCGGGAGGATTCCACGACAAACAACTTGGCTGACAAACGCGAAGGGGCGTATAGTAGTGGCTATTATTCAGCGCGATAATGGACCATAATTCTTATGTATGTTGAAAGTCATCATCAGTCAGATGACTGCTAAATAAATGCGGTAGGCGTTATATTACTTAGTACTAAGGTTTGGAATGAAACGTGGTCGCTTACTATGGGCCTCATAAGAAGGCTCAAAGTCACCCAAAGAGCAATGGAGAGAGCTATGTTAGGAGTTTCTCTGCGTGATCGCATCAGGAATGAGGCCATCCGCAGCAGAACCAAAGTGACCGATATGCGGGTGGCGCAGGACCGGTCATTGTGGAAGTCTTTGGGGGAGGCCTATGTCCAGCAGTGGACGTCTTTCGGCTGACATGATGATGATGAAGGTTTGGAATTCTCTGCCGGCGTCTGTATTTCCAAGTTCATATAACCTAGACCTTTTTAAGGCACGATGTGAATAGGTATCTTCTGGGTGAGGTCGCTTCATCGTCGGCCTCATCTTTGCCCCCTGGCTAGATGCTGGCCAAGAGCAATCCTTTTAAAAAAAATATATTAGGCTTTATTTTGTTTTAGAGCGTTCGTGGCCCAGCGGCGCCCGCTTATATACCGCGTGCGGTATGCTAGGTTAAGCAATGTCGGGCGAGGTCAGTCCTTGGATGGGTGACCGCTTTCAGTGGTTACTAACTGAGCGCTCCCGTGCTTTGGAAGGCACGTCAAGCCGTTGATCCCGGTTGCTGTCTATGAAAGCAGTCGTTAAGCCAAGTAAGAGGCCTCCGGGCGGCTTGAGAACTTCTAACAGTCAAGTTGCCCACTCACTTGACAAGCCTAATCCCAATAAAGTCTAGTTTCCCCCTCGGGTTAGAAGGTCAGGTGGCAGTCGCTTCCGTAAAAACTAGTGCCTACGCCAATTCTTGGGATCAGGTAGCGGACCCCAGGCATCTTTCAGGATGCAACTGTACTGAGAATAACGCTAGGAGGATGATAAATTTTGTAAATTTTGTCATTTTTGGGGCTATTATATAAGTATACTATCCTATGTCCTCCTTCGGGAGAATGTACCTATCTCTAATATCTCTCTAGTAATAATAATAATATACCTATCATATTCAGCCAATAACCAGATTCATTTAGATTCCATCAACCAGAAATAGTCCCTGTACACCCTGGCGGATGCTGTCTCTGTGTGCGTCCCATGACACGGGCAGGGACAGTATCCGCTCGGTGTACCCCCTTGCGTTTCAATAAATTTTCAGAAGGGCATCGACGTCTACGTATTGGCTATATTATGATGTGATACTTGTTTGTTACTTCGGTACTGCGGCTCCGCACACGCCTCCCAAAGGTCCGGGACACCATTGTCCCATGAGCGGAAAAGACATGTACCTAATCTATATATATATAAAAGGCAAAGGTGATTGACCGGGGATCAACGCATAGACCAAACCCTCAGGGCTAGAATCTCAAAATCTCGCACACGCATTCCTCTTATGACATAGGCATCCATTAAGGAAATATTATTCAAAATTCAACCCACAAGGGGTTGAAATAGGGGACGAAAGTTTGTATCAAAACTTTTTTATTCCTTGAACATATTTGGATGATATTGCATATGAATCGAGTACGGCAAAAATAATGAGTTACGTATATTAAAGTTTACCAAAATTCAACCCCTAAGAGGGTAAAATAGGGGATGTAAATTTTATATAAACGCACAGGCCTAACCCTTAGGGCTAGAAACTTTAAGTTTCGCACACGTCTTCCTCTTATGACGTAGGCATCCAGTTAGGAAGGATTTTTCAAAATTCAACCCCCATGGGGTTGAATTGGGGATAAAATGTTGTATGTTTTTTTTATTCCTTGGACATATTTGCATGAAATTTCGTATGAATTGAGTACGGCAAAAATAATGAGTTAGGTATTTCAGCGTTTGCCAAAATTCCACATCTAAGAAGGTAAAATACGGGATGAAAGTTATATATAAATGCACACAGTCCCAACCCTTAGGGCTAGAAACTTAAAGTTTTGCACACGGATTCCTTTTAAGATGTAGGCATCCACTAAGGAAGGATTTTTAAAATTCTACCCTCATGGGGTTGAAATGAAATAGGGGATAGAATTTTGTATCCACCACCATATCAGACAAAGGACGTGCACTGCTGGACATAGGCCTCCCCCAAATTCACGGGGGGTATTATATGCCATAATACCCACGCTTGGCAAGCGGGTTGCCGATCCCAGTATCTCCACCGCACTCCACGGATGCTGCTGCCCATCCCCTGGTGGTCTTGGTCGTAGTTTTAGGACATACCAGGGTCCGGGAATTTTGTATGATACTTTTAATTCCTTGGACATATTTGCATAAAATTTCGTATGCATTGAGTATAGCAAAAATAATTAGTTATGTGTTTCAGCGTTTTCCAAAATTCTACCCCTAAGAGGGTAAAAAAGGGGATAAAAGTTTTATATAAACGCACAAGCCAAACCCTTAGGGATAGAAACTTAAAGTTTCGCACACGTCTTTCTCTTATGACGTAGGCATCCACTAAGGAAGGATTTTTCAAAATTCAACCCCCAAGGATGTGAAATAGGGGGTAAAAGTTTTTATGAAACTTTTTTTTATTCCTTAGATATATTTGTATTAAATTTGGTATTAAATGAGTACGGCAAAAACACTACACGTATTTCAGCGTTTTCAAAAACTCAACCCCCAAAAGAGTAAAATAGGGGATGAAAGATTTATATAATCGCACAGTACCCTTAGGGCTAGAAACTTAAAGTTTCGCACACGTATTCCTTTTATGATGAAGGCAAGGCATCCAATAAGAATGAATTTTTGTATATAGTATATAAAGAAATATTATGAATTACCCTAGACAACGTAGAGATTTTTTAATAAAGTACCTATAACGAAAGGTTAAAGAAGTTCTAAGGTAAACGTGCGCGAGCGAAGCCGCGGGTTAAAGCTAGTAATATTAATAAAGTAGGTATCAGACAAACGTAGAACTTTCAAGCTGACGATCACAGCCTATAAGCTGGTAGTCCCGGGTTCGAATCCTAGTCAGTTGTTCCTGAGTTATGGATGTTTTTTATGTATTTGAGTATTTATCTACTATATAAGTATGTACCTATTGGTATTCTATCCGTAGTACAAACTTAGCTTAGCCTGGGACTTATATTTATTTATTAGTACGGATTACGTTTTCGACTTTTATGTAAGCACCACTCAAAAAGGAAAATTGACTTTCCCGGGAATCTATCTGAATTTACGTATTTCATTGAGAATGATATCACTTTAAATGACAGAAGTTAAGTTCCAAGCCCGTAAACGAAATAGTTACATCAGAAAACTGTATTACTATTTTTTTGTTATTGTGACTAGTACAAAATAATAATAATAAATTACAAAATAATAATACAAAACCGGGTATTTTATTGTTTCGTTTATTTGCCGAAAATTCCTGACATTTCCCTTTTTGGGGCCGCATTCCCGACATGTCATCCAGTGACCAGATGACAGGAATTTTCCTGTCAGCCTATTCTCACCTCTTACCTCACCCGTTTTACACACACAAACAAATGACATTTGACAGTTTCCATATAATAAACAGGTGAGGTTTGAGGTGACAGGTGAGGACGAGTCGGTATGTGAATATGAGCGGCGGTTTGTGTACCTATTCCATTATTTTGCCCAAAAATAAACGGGCTTCAGATTATGACATCATACTCATACGCTATCTCTAAGCGTGTAGACTATCAGACTGGGACACATATGATAAGTATATTTTTATGTTTTCGAAGAAGTCACATGACAGACTTAGGTGCGTGTGTACATATATTTGGAATAATAGTGCCATTCATAAGTACGACTCAAGTAGGTTTAAAACAAAACGCACGTTCTATTCTTGTCTGATGATAATGATGATAAGGCCTACTCTACGTACAATAGGTATTTCCATAGGTTTAATTATACTTAATTAAAATTGTATATTGAGAACGTCATCTCTGATAAGATAATATGTCATTATGAAATTATCATTATTTTGTATGATATGCTCGAATGTATATTGTGCTGTTAAACGTGCTAGGTTATTATCACATTCATAGTTTTTATGCTACATAAGTACAACACACCAAACCTATAGTTGAAGTGTGTTGTGTATGTGTGTATTGGTTCACGTGTGTTGTGGGCGATGGGCTAGCAACCTCTGTCACTGCAATATCACATTTTCTCCATCTATAAACCTAGAATAGCAAAAAGTGTCACAAAAATTAATTATCATGTGTTATGTCTACCTCTTTTGGGAATATAGGTGGGTTTGGTATACTATACATGTACCAAAACCCATGTGCACAGATCTAACATGTGTGTTTCTCGGACAGAGGGTAGGCAACCTATCTATATTACTTGCACAATTTGTGATATATCGGTTGTTTGGAACATGTTGCGTGTTTTAGGAGTCCTTATCAGCAGTCATTATTAACTCTTACACGGGATCAGAAGAGGATCTGGTGCATCTCCTGGGGCGGTCTCGGGGCTTAATTCCCTAAATCTCGACACGCACAGAAAGAGCGCGGCGCGGTGCGGGGCTGAGGCGGTTTTGCATTTTTAATCTTTCCGAAACTGTCGAACATTGCTTCATATGTCACACACGCCACCTCCGCTCCGCTATCCCGCGCGAATACTGCGCGGTTTTTTTGGTGCGACGTCCTCCCCCAGACCGCGTTCGCCAAAACCGCCGCCGCTCCGCACTGCGGCGCGCCGCGCTCTGTGTGTTTCATTTCTAAGCTTAAAGGTCGAAACGCACGGAGCGGGCGCGGCGCGGAGGCGGTTTTGCATTTTTGATCTTTCCGAAACCATCGACTGTCATCACTGCTTCATACAGCCTGGGCCAGAAGTATTAAGCACTCCCACGTTTTTCATATAAAAGTAAAACTTTGAATAAAGCATTTTACATCTTTTATTATAGAAAATTCTAATATTTTTCAATAACACGAGTTATTCATTGACGTTACAAATAATTGCACTTAAAAAAAGGCATTTAGTCCTTTTATTGAGAACCCGATTATTTTTAGGGTTCAGTTTTCTAGGGTAAATAACTACTTCGAAATTATATCTGCTAAAGTTTTCTAGATGTTTATATACATATTTTGCGTCAATGTGTAGTTTTGTAATTAAATAAAAACATAGTTTATTTATAAGTTACAAAGAAAAATAAGGGGTGCTTAATACTTGGCCAAGGCTGTATGTCACACTCGCCGCCTCCGCTCTACCGTGCTACCGAATACTGAGCGGATTTTTTGGTACGACGTCCCCCGGACTGCGTTCGCTTTACCAAAAAACCGCCTCCGCCACGCAACGACGCTTCAGCGCGCTCTGTGCGTTTCAAGCATGAATGATGACATTTTAATACTGACATTTGTTCAATTCAACATACATAATCGTAATTGTGTATTTGCCTATTGTGAATGCCATACCATTCATAAAATCGGTTAAGTTAGTTCGTTCTTAGTTAGTTCCTGTGCCACAGGGTTTCCTAGTTCAGGTCAGGACACGGGTCATTGTAATGCTATTAGCTAATTGCCATGTATGTTTGTATGTTTTAAAGACTGTTTAGAATAAAATAAAATAAATAAAATGAAATTAAGTAAGGGCTCTGAACAAATGATGTAACTTTTCATATCGTGGTTGTAACATACACTGGTCGGCTACTCAGTTGTGTCCAATCGATAGCCACGACGCCCACGACATGACATAGTGGTATGCAGTTAGACAAGAAAGTAGTCTTACACTTTTCGACTCTATTACTTGTATGTTAAGGTTCAATATAGCACCTATGTGTCCGTGTTACGTGGACCCGGGTATATCCTAAAACTACGACCTAGACCACCGGGGGATGGGCAGCAGCATCCCTGGAGTGCGGTGCGATCGCCAAGCGTGGCGATTGTGGCATTTACCCCCTATGAAATTGGGGGAGGCCTATGTCCAGAAGTGGACGTCCTTCGGCTGATATGGTGGTGGAGGTGGATAGTACCTATATGATTTTGACCGCGATCCATATATTGAGCAAGTTTATACCACTCAGTAGTCAGTCAAATGTTTATTAGAGCTCCGTACCAAAACTGAAAACAGAACAATTTTTTTAAGGCATCGCACTCCTAACAGAACACTTATGTGGTCTCTGTCTGTCTTACAGTGATATTTTTCTGCCAGTGTCACGTGCCCTATCGACTAAGTGGTACTTTTTGTCAAGAAAAGACACATATTTGTTTAAGTTTTTTTACGTTCTGATGGTCGACAGTTGTTTCTACGTAACCTTTTTGATCCCGACATGCGTCTTGACCATATAAACATGTAATTCGCGAATATCAGCTTTTGACCTTAGTTCAAACACGGACGTTGATACCAGTTATAGTAATTGAAATTGATTCCAATGGAAAAAAAATACTTGTAATCTGTTTCATATGATGGAAAACAAGCTGACGGCCTAATGATAAGCGTACACCGTAGCCTATGGATACTTGACAATCCAGAGAAGTTTAACCTTTTCGCCGCCCTTGACTTGGTCAATATATTTAGTACCCCACATGCCATGGTCCATGGCTTCACATCAAGTCGATGTAAAGGTAACCAACGTGCTATCAAGTAAGGTTCATTTTCAGTCTTTTGCTACAAATACTTCGGCGTGTGTTGCCAGTGATAACAAATGGCACTGAAACGTGGTCGCTTACTATGGGCCTCATAAGAAGGCTCAAAGTCACCCAAAGAGCAATGGAGAGGGCTATGATAGGAGTATCTCTGTGTGATCGCATCAGGAATGAGGTCACCCGCAGCAGAACCAAAGTTTCCGATATAGCCCTCCCAATCGCTAAACTTAAGTGGCAGTGGGCGGGCGCACATAGCACGTAGAACCGATGGCCCTTGGGGCGGAAAGGTTCTGGAGTAGCGACCACGTACCGGAAGGCGTAGCGTGGGCAGGCCCCCCACACGGTGGACTGATGACCTGGTAAGGTTCGCGGGTGTCCGCTGGATGCGGGTGGCGCAGGACCGGTCATTGTGGAAGTCTTTGTGGGAGCCCTATGTCCAGCAGTGGACGTCCTTTGGCTGATATGATGACTTCGGAGTGTGAGATAGAACTTGCGGAATAAATATACCGACAACGTAGACATAGGACTGTTGATTGATTTTAGGATTCGTTATGTCAATAGCTAAAGACACAAACCACTCATTCTCACCGCATCCTTGTGAACTCTGGTGGACCTTTACAACTAAATATATTGAAACTCGATTATCGCTTTTCTATCAAGGTGCCTTTTCGCCAAAAGATCGAGGCTTATTCCCATTTCTAGAATGCAGCGGACAAAGATGTCATTCAGTTACTGGCCACGTATATTAGTTTAGGCAGAAGGAAGACGCTCTAAATTTCGCATTATTAAATGAATATGCTAGACTAGCGTAGCTATAGTAGTCGGCGGTTAAGAAGTCAATCCACACCTGTCATTTCCATACAGTTTATAAAATAAAAGCCACTTTGAGGTTATTAACTGTATGGATATGAGAGGTCTCAGGATTGACTTCTTAACCGCAGACCACTATAGGAAGCTATAATTCTTAGCATGAAATTAAAATAACTGAACAATTTTTGCGTAGAAGGCAATCTTATAAAATCTAACTCTATTTTATTTTATTTATTTTTTATTGTTTTTTATTTATCTTGTTTTCATTTTTGATACTGTGCAAGTTTTTCATATGGCAACAATAAATATATATATCTTTTAATTAAAATAACGTCCGTTCTAATATATCAAACAAAATACAGTATAGAAATGATTGCTCAATTGCAGCTTTGCCCATAGCATGAGGGTTAACAAGCAATTCAGACCGATTTATCACATTGACGTCTTTTACAGAGAAATGAATTAATTCAATTTAGTCCAATTCACATAACCAATGAGGCTACAGTAGAGTCCGCTTATTACGACTTCGCATATAACATTCTACCGCTTTTAACAATTTAAAAACCACGGTAGGGTGTCATAAATCGGTTTTTAAGAGGAGTAGTAACGCTAGGTGCTCTTTGTGAACCAGCGAAAATTAAATGATCCTGCGAATATTAATTCTGGAAAACATATGTTTATCATTGATTTCTTATTAAATAGCATGAGAAATTCTAAGCAATTAAAGAATGTTAAATGATTGTGATTAAAGAGCTTTGAAATAACTTGGATTCCAGATAGATCTCTCACTTCTTTTTTTAGCGAAACCGTTTACGAACTTGGCAATTTTTCATATTTATGTTTTGATGTGATTTCAAAAGTTAATAAACTATATTAATAAAATATTTATTAAAAAAAAAACTAAGTATAAATAATCCATAACTACTAATCCACAATGCAATGAGCTCGTTATGAGGCAGGATGCTGACGTCTTTGCCGATAGTTGGCACACTCTCCTTACTAAAATTTGCAATTTTTACTCTTAGCGTATTTGGTCTAGTAGGTATAAGTCATATCTGTGTGTATATTTTAACGTTGTAGACGTTTTGGTGCATACTGTAAGTCTAATAATGTAATTTTATTAAATAAATAAATGCAGGGTGACGCAGGCGTCAGGTGCGTATAAAGAAACATATCAGTTCTAGGCTTCGTTACGTACCTACACATCAGAAATGAAATCCGCAACAAGATTCATCAAAATGATACTTTATTCAAACTTAATATAAAAGACTGCGCCAGACCCAGATCATTGATGGCCTAAAACTGTTGGACCAAGAACGATCCGGCTCGAAGATCGCAAGTATCGCAACACCTATCCCTCAGCCATCGACCCAAATCCCTTATGAAGTCCTTGGCCTCCGTGTACCCCAAGGTCCCACCGCCTTTGGTACCAAGTCGTACATTGGTTTCAAGGCAGAGTATTTCGCATGCCTCAAACATCATGATAATATTATATCAAATTAATTATTCTGGGTCCGGTTAACTAATGAAATGAAATGAAATGAATTGCTTTTATTACAGACAATGTCCATAAATTAATATTATATATAATTAGAAGTTCATCATCATCATCATCAGTCGTTCCCTCAATGCTGAGGATCGTGACATCATGTCCTTTTATTGCTGACCAGACTTCTCCATAGGCTCCTATCACCCGCCTTAGAATTAGAAGTTACGAGTAGATTAATTAAAAGTAAATAATAAAATCAAATAAAAAAATAAAAAAAACATTAATAGGTACATAAGTCAAAAACAAAAACAAGCTCTGTCGAAAATTGCGGGTTACCCCGATCCCCCGATGACAGGCCTGTGATAGTGCCTCCAACGCTCATGCCCACACTGCATGAGCGTTGGAGGCACTATCACAGGACTGGAGTCCCATTACTACTAATGCGGTCAGGCCGTCTCTAAACTGCCGCTTGATCCGAACTCTTATTGTATTTACGTCTGGACAAAAACAGGAGCATGTCGTGGGACATTTTTAGTGCTTAATGAAGAAAAAAATAAAGTCGTTGAGCTAAAAATAAGTGGTCAACAGATATGCTTGTTTTCTCACAATAATCAGCCGGGGTCAGTTTAATTGAGTGGCGCAGAGAAAGGGGCCGGTTGAGTATATGTTGACCGATGACTCATCATTGTAGTCCAATCGACGAAGATGTCGACTCCAGCTATTACTGTTCCGGGGAATTTGAGGTATGAAGTTTATTGCGAGGATCCACTAAAAGATTATCCTGGTCACCTATGTACCGTGTATTGGAAAGTTGACCGCGAAACTTATGATTGATGGCTCTTCCAAATGTGATGCAGCCCGAATGAAACACCGAATAAATACTAACCCCCCTCTCCCTCCACTCCTCCTTCCTAAATGTTGGCATAAATATTAAACATATCTTCTTAGATGTTGGCTGATCAATTGGGCCTGGCTAAACCTGTTGCTAAATTCGCGAACGTTACTATATTTAAATATTGAGACTCAGCTGAAGTTGTAGTACTAAGAATCTCGTTGGCATACCAAAAAAACGATCGACATAAAGTAATAAAAATATTAAAATATATTTTATCAGTCACACAAAAAACGGATATACTTTTCCTAATACCTAAATCCAGAGTAAATTAATGATGCAGAATTCCAGGTAGGTGCATATTATCCGGGTCATCGAATAAAATGCACTCCGGACATCTCATTTATTAGGGTACTTACTCGTAGGTATAGGCGCTATCTCATTCGTAATTACAAGTAAACGCGTGCGCACTGTAAGAATGTGTAATTGTTTCATCATTGTGGGGCTAATGGATAATTGATGTACATTGTGAAATATGCTATCGAACGAAACTCGGTTTATTAAGTCGAATCATTGAGTAACTTGAATAAATTTGTCCTAGGGGACAAATGGAACGCTCCTATGTGAGATCGTGAATTAACATTAAGCCAAGCATGACACACTGACGACCTGAAAGGATTTGAGATTAATTCGAATTAAATTGGCTACATCTCTATGAGGGTCCTTATTTAGATCCCGTGCATTGTGGTTCACTTGCTCGCATTTGTTTAGCATTTCAATATGTTTTACCCCGTCGCTTCAACACGTCCTAATGGCGTGCGCGCCAAATTATTGAAACGAGAAGCGGATGGGAAACCGAAGTACCGAATACAGCCTATTTCGTGTATTAATATTATAAGGAGATTTAATTAGACGTAGAAAAAAACCACCAGAATAAACGATGTACTTAATGAGATAGAGATGTATTGATTTTAATTAAATTAATCTATCGCGAGGGACAGATCCTTTCGAGAATTCCATGGCCTCAAAAGGAACTGGAACATAAAGTTGACTATGTAAATATTTTTTATTAATCTATATATTATATGTAAATGTCAAATATGCGGGCGTTGGCCGTCTACTACTTTCAATCACATTCAATCTACATTTAGAAAAGATATAATTTCGATTTGAAACCAATTCTATTGATTAACAGCGCATCTCGCTCACACACACTTTGATACACGTTTACACTATGGAGGGTGAGTGAATTTCACATCACCAAAGCATTCAACATACACATAATCATGCTTGTTTCCCAGAGGGATGGGCAGAGATCACGGATTTCCATTTGCTACGATACTGACATACAACTTTCGCTTCATGAACTCTCATAACATTCATCATGCATGCGCACCGATTTAGGGTACTCTTGACCTAGCCTTTCTGCAGAATGTCTCCGATTTGGTCGGAGTACGTTTGCCGAGGTCTTCCCCTTCCAACTTTTCCATCCACTCTTCCTTCCAAAGCATTCAAATAAGATTTTAATAAGTCAATATTGTTTGCTATCTGCCTAGATAGTCGTAGATGATCAATTGATCATCAATTTTATATTTCACGTATTGGCTATGTCCAAAGTAGGTGGTGAGGGTAAGCTAGGCGATCGCAGCGCACACCATGGCAGAAATGTGTACTTAACGGGGACATCTGTCAAATTTACTTTCACGTTTCCTATTGGTTTCTTGATGGTTTCCTACGATTCGTTTCGTTTGTGTTTATTTATTTATTTTCTTATTTATTTCAGTATATTTTCTAGTGAGGGGTCTTTCTCGTTTACTAAAATAAATAAATAATTCATTTATCATTATTTGACATCTCTGAGTTTGACATTGTCCCGGGACCCTTGACGTTTGACGTTTCAGACGTGCACATAGCCAATAGCGTGCTTTAGATATAACTAGTCATATACATATTTAAGTACCTTTTGAATGTTTTCTCTTTTTTAGTAAATTTATGTTCATAAACATCAAACGTGTTAGCACAGCTTATCCTATAGCACAAGTTTCAAACTATTTAGGAATAAGAATTCTAGTTTTAAGGAAATTTTTTAAAATATATTTTATTGGAAATAAATAAACACGATCATGCTATATAGGCAGGTGCGTAAGTCCGAATGGCACTTGCCTTTATCATTGTTGACGTTCATTGGAGTACAAATGCTGTAATCTAGGTAAACAGGTAAATCACATACACGTGGACTGACGTCTACATGAGTCAGGCTTGCGATACATTGTATCTGTTCTTTATTAGAGGTAAAAACTATGTCAATGATTAGGGGATAATGGAATATTCGTGAAGATACTTGTACCTACTCTAAAATACGTTATTTTATTTGTGTTGTGCCCACTTTCTCCTCTAATGCTCCCCAGCACAAGAGGTATTATTTGTATTTCAGAGTTCATATAAACTAGACCTTTTAAAGGCACGAGTGAATAGGCATCTTCTGGGTAAGCTCGCTTCATCGTCGGCGTTATCTTTGCCCCCTGGCTAGATGCTGGCCAAGAGCAATCCCATTATTAATAAAAAAAAGTTCAGAAAATTAATAGTTAGCTTAGGTCCATTGCCTAAGGGCTTAAGTTTTAAGTGAAATTAAAGTAAAAATTAAGTAAGTAGTTAAGTTTAATGGCAATGAATCTCTACTGCGATCGCCAACCCGCATACCAAGCGTGGCGATTACCTGTGGCAGTTACCCCCCCATGAAATTGGGGGAAGCCTACGTCCAGCAGTGGACGTGTTTCGGCTGATATGGTGGAATCTCTAGTTAGTTTCATTGTTAAAATGTAACAGCAGATAGAAGATTATAGTTAGTTTCATAATTGTAATATTAGTGTGAAAGTGTGGATTAGCATGAATTGGTCTTTGGAGCCTCAGCCGCTACAGTTCGCGCGGTGCCTACACTTTGCTTCCTTGTTTGCACATATACAAGCGCAAAGAAAATCTTTTGTTATCGGAATTAATGATGGCATTACCACTTTAAATGGGTGATAAGAAGTAGATATATTTTAAAAACGAAGGGTAAGTGATAATAGGCAAAGGCAATAATGTACATTATAAGACATATAAAATTACGGATTTCAAAAACGAATAAGTAGAGCAAAGAGAAAACCATAACAATTACTAATTAGGTACATTTATGAAATCTTTATTGCTCAAAAGTATAACTTATAGTACAAAAGGTGGACTTAATACCATAAAGCATTCTCTACCAGTCAACCGACACAACTACGACAGCAAACAGAGTCCGTAAACTGATCTACGTTTTCAGAAATTTACGTAAGTAATAGAGCAGGGAAGAACCTGCTGAGGTCCATTTATTTAGCATCTGTCAGCCGGTGCTGACGTACATGCAAATATTGATCAAATGTGACCATCAGAATTCTGTAAGTACTCGTACCACAAACCAGAAGTAAAATATGATCGAATAGACATCTAATCAAACTAACGTAGCATCCTCTAACCGTTCATCGACTTTTCTGATAAATCCAAATATTTTTCATAAATTTTCTAGAAACGCGGTGTTTTCCTGTTGTTTCCAGTAAAATCCCCAAACGCACACTACTTATCTATGAGCACATCAAACAGTTTACGAATTGCTGTCAACACGTCCTTAAACAACCTTATCAGCATCCTAAACACAAATAGTTGCAACTCGTGCCATGTGACTATAATCACGTAGGTGATGCTTGTATCGTACACACCTACTAGTACGTAGTTGGTTCGTAAGATTTCGCAATGTTAAAATATGAATATCATGGGATTATGAGCCGAGTGAAGTCACGGATTGAGATATGTTAAAGCCTTTTTAGCGTTGATAGATATCAAGTGTTTTCGTCGGGCATGTTTGAGGCATGATTGATGGTATGGACATTTCCTGGGGCTGCTTGGTTTTAATTATAGTTATAATTATTGAAAAACGATATTTTAATTGAACTTGTAAAAGCCGCTTAGCACCAGTGTAATGTTGCGTGTCACGACGTGCATCGTGCGCACTTCTCAGACGACAATGAAAACTTCATAAATGCGCGTAACCGCGGCTCGAACGTTGTGAATAACAGCCGAGTTTTGAGCTTTTTGGGAAAGAGAGACGAAGAGTATCATTCATACTTCCTATCTAGTTCCTGAATTCTTGGTAGTGGAGATGAATTGAACGAAAAAAGAAGAATTACTTACAGTCAATTATTAGGAGAATTTTGGGTGACGCCTATGCCGAAGACGCTAAGAAACTGTCGGACGAAAATGCCTTTATTTGGGGTAGGTAAACTATATTTTTTTTACTCCAGCATTATAATCTGTCAATTAAATAACTGAATTTTGAAATTAAATAAACTTTTTATACAAATGCAAGTGTATACCATAGACAAGTCATTATATGACTGGTGGTGGGAGAATGGATTTCCATACATTATTATACAACTGTTTTTTTTATGTTTCAGAGAGGCTCGCGTCAATACCCGTATTTTGCCACCATATCGATTTTTAATTTAAATCAAATTATTTTGCCGTCGCCTCGTAGAAAAAATATTGTACGCAACGTTACATAATTAGGTCTTAAATTCTCGAGTCTCTCTAGACTCACACGTTCGTTTTGTAACAGGGACTCTCGAATTTTAAGAACCCTTATTAGTTAACTTTTGTATAAAATACTATTATGTAAAGCACTCCTACTCCCATCTCAAGTCATCTCATAGAAATATCTCAAACTTTCCATACAAATAGATTTTAACGACCACAGCTTACGATTACAGACTTCTGAGTCTGTAATCGAATACTCTGAATACTCTGGTATGTTATTGGTAAGTAATCATATTTATGAAGGAAGGAAATGTTAGGACTCAATACGACACATTACATACATCCTCAACTAGATGTCAAATCATTAATATTTTTTTCCACAAATTAAAGCCTTCGTAACTGGTTATGAGTATGTTATAACGTCCGGGAAACTGACATAATTTAGGAAAGGCCGGGCATACCTCTTAAGAGTAGGAGATCTAAATTTGTAGATGATGCAATGCATCCGTACTTATTTATTTTCTCGATCAATGTAACCGTTTGAACGCCAAGAGCCTATAAAGTGGTCGTGTATCGTTGTGCCCACCACGCCAACAACCACTAAAAACGTCGGAGTGAAGGTGTACTTGGATCATGAAAAAAAATTTATTATGAATTAGTTAATTGTATTTATTTGTTATTATTGGTTTAAACGTTACATACATTTTTGATACCTTGGCGTCTGAGTAATCACTTCATTTAAATATGATGGCGTTCAAAGGGCTAAAGTATGTCATGAGTTGAGTTTGACACATGATGAGGTCTTATAGCTATTAATGCTTCAATGTTTGACATCGTAATGCCCAATTCTTCACGTCTAGATATTAAATGATAGATCAACTCAATACGGAACTTTTTACGAAACGTCTAAAACGCTCGGTTAGTATGAATGAAGTTGTTGTATTCAAATAAAACATGTATTACAAAAAGAATTGTTTACTTCAACTTCAAGAAATACAATCCTTTTCACAATGACCACCTAAATTTTATCCGACATCGGAACTTTTACTCACAAAGACGTCGATATCCTCGCAAACTATCAGAGAACGTAAATATGTACGTACGTCAAACATACAATTACGAAAACATACGAGTAATAATCTTACTATAAGCAACAAGTCGTTGTTGATTAATATCCTTATTTACGGTCTTTATCTCTTATAAACTTTCCATGGCCGGCGGTATTCTGCCGCTTGCTCTAATTATAGACGTTATCGTTCGTTACTTCGACCGAGGGGGTCGGTGCAATACAAATATGTATGCAAATGCTTAATGAGTTAACTAACTACTCGACGGCGTTAATGAAGTGAGAATTATTTTAACTGGCATTAATTTGAAAGGTATTTTTTTTAATAAACTTTTATACATGCACACACACACGCACACACAGATCGTTTAAGGTTACGTAGAAAAGAAAAAAAACCGTTATAGTTTCGCGATGTCCGTGCATCTGTCTATTTGTCGGTTCATCCGCGGCTTAGCTCAGTTATCGTTACTACCTTACTATTTCTAAAGGTATATTATTTAAAACATGTTAACATGACATTATTGCACCAATGTGTCATGAAACGAAACTTGTACTACACTAACTATTAGATACTAGCATTTGCCCGCGGCTTCGCCCGCGTACTAAGCGAAATTTTTAACCGTCTACAAAAAACAGGTTCGTATGTTTGTCCACGATTATCTCGCGTTTGGCTGAACCGATTTAGATGCGGTCTCCAGAAAAGTAGTTGTTACATTCTGGGGTTTCGCTATACGAAGTTTGGTGATTGTGATTCATTAACAGATGAACAGATAAAAAGTCAGTATACATTCTGAGAACCGGCAAACTGTTGAATTTCATTTGATTTTGGCAAAAATAAGGATCGAAAACTATTATCATACATTTCCGAGAGGCCGAAGGGGAAAGGGCCGATGAAATAAAAGCATGCCTGAAATGGCTCTTAGTAAAAGTATCTGTGTACTACAGTAACACCAATAGGTCTGTAAACGACCTAACAGCGCGCAGCGGCCATAAACTCTGGTCCTTTGAAGTACAGAAATACGGCTAATTGAATATCATGTGTAACATTTATTTTTCCTACAATTAAATTTATTAGGTAGGTTTTGCCAGTTACCATTGGAGCATCCAAAAAGAAAATTTGGCCTCACTTCCATTCGCACTCCTTCCTGTCAGTCCGTCTGTTACAACCAAGTTGCTTTTACTGGACCTATTGAATTGCAATTTGGCACAAACTATCAAGAATTTAGAGCGCTCGTGGCCCAACGGCACCCGCCTACCGCGTGCGGTGTGCGAGGTTAAACAATGTGGGCGCAGGTCAGTTCTTGGATGGGTGACCGCTTTGAGTGGTTACTAACTGACTCTAGTGCTTTGAAAGGCACGCTAAGCCGTTGATCCCGGCTGCAATCGTTAAGCCAAGTTAGAGGCCTTCGAGCGGCTTGCGAACTTCTAACAGTGAAGTTGCCCACTCACTTGACAAAGGGGGGTCGAAGTTGCACCGCGTCCGTAGGAAGTACCCACCGTTACCATACACAGAACCCCTGGGTGGTGCTAAAAGTGCAACAAAAACTGGCAACCGTACTAGTCTTCTCGAAAATCTCACGGTTCGTAAATAAATGTCATACGATTAAAAAAGAATTGAAGGTTGATTTAAATGGAAAAAATATCGAAACCTCTATGTCGTTTTTAAAAGCAAATCCATAGATACCCCACACGCCTATATAGTAATATAGTAACATACTATATAGTAACTTTTTTGCATATAGGTATGAATGGAGTGCCAAATTTTACCTCAGATTCGCATTAAGAGACCTCTCGGATGCTCAGATATCGATTTTGAACGAAATCGGGACGAAAAAAAAGAAAATCAATATGGCCGCCACTTTCACAAATTTTACCTCGGATTCGTATTAAGAGACCTCTCGGACACTCAGATATCGATTTTGAACGAAATCGGGACGAAAATGAAGAAAATCAATATGGCCGCCACTTTTTCCAAATTTTACCTCAAATTCGTATTAGGGGACCTCTAGGACGCTCAGATATCGATTTTGAACGAAATCGGGTTGGAAATGAAAAAAAACAATATGGCTGCCACTTTTTCCAAATTTTACCTCGGATTCATATTAAGAGACCTCTCGGACGCTCAGATATCGATTTTGAACGAAATCGGGACGGAAATGAAGAAAATCAATATGCCGCCACTTTTTCCAAATTTTACCTTGGATTCGTATTAAGAATTCTCTCGGACGCTCAGATATCGATTTTGAACGAAATCTGGACGGAAATGATAAAAATGAATATGGCCGCCACTTTTTCTATTTTATACCTCGGATTCGTATTACAAGACCTCTCGGACGCTCAGATATCGATTTTGAACGAAATTGAGACGAAAAAAAAAAACAATATGCCTGCGACTTTTTCCAAATTGTACCTCTGAGTCGTATTAGGGGAGCTCTTGGACGCTCAGATATCAATTTTGATCGAAAGCGGGACGAAAAAAAAAGAAAATCAATGACTGCGACTTTACAAATTTTACCTCGGATTCGTATTAAGAGACCTCTCGGACACTGAGATATCGATTTTAAACGAAATCGGGACGAAAATGAAGAAAATCAATATGGCCGCCACTTTCACAAATTTTACCTCGGATTCGTATTAAGAGACCTCTCGGATGCTCAGATATCGATTTTGAACGAAATCGGGACGAAAAAAAAGAAAATCAATATGGCCGCCACTTTCACAAATTTTACCTCGGATTCGTATTAAGAGACCTCTCGGACACTCAGATATCGATTTTGAACGAAATCGGGACGAAAATGAAGAAAATCAATATGGCCGTCACTTTTTTCAAATTTTACCTCAAATTCGTATTAAGAATTCTCTCGGACGCTCAGATATCGATTTTGAACGAAATCTGGACGGAAATGATAAAAATGAATATGGCCGCCACTTTTTCTATTTTATACCTCGGATTCGTATTACGAGACCTCTCGGACGCTCAGATATCGATTTTGAACGAAATTGAGACGAAAAAAAACGAAATCGGGTTGGAAATGAAAAAAAACAATATGGCTGCCACTTTTTCCAAATTTTACCTCGGATTCATATTAAGAGACCTCTCGGACGCTCAGATATCGATTTTGAACGAAATCGGGACGGAAATGAAGAAAATCAATATGCCGCCACTTTTTCTAAATTTTACCTCGGATTCGTATTAAGAATTCTCTCGGACGCTCAGATATCGATTTTGAACGAAATCTGGACGGAAATGATAAAAATGAATATGGCCGCCACTTTTTCTATTTTATACCTCGGATTCGTATTACGAGACCTCTCGGACGCTCAGATATCGATTTTGAACGAAATTGAGACGAAAAAAAAAACAATATGCCTGCGACTTTTTCCAAATTGTACCTCTGAGTCGTATTAGGGGAGCTCTTGGACGCTCAGATATCAATTTTGATCGAAAGCGGGACGAAAAAAAAAGAAAATCAATGACTGCGACTTTACAAATTTTACCTCGGATTCGTATTAAGAGACCTCTCGGACACTGAGATATCGATTTTAAACGAAATCGGGACGAAAATGAAGAAAATCAATATGGCCGCCACTTTCACAAATTTTACCTCGGATTCGTATTAAGAGACCTCTCGGACGCTCAGATATCGATTTTGAACGAAATCGGGACGAAAAAAAAAAATCAATATGGCCGCCACTTTCACAAATTTTACCTCGGATTCCTATTAAGAGTCCTCTCGGACGCTCAAATATCGATTTATGTCGAAATCGTATCGGACGGCACTGATTAATAAAACCATCTACAATACATAGAATCAAAAAAGGTCGTATCTTCATAGGGAACTCACGGCACTTCATGCACCTTTAGACCTTATAAGGAACTTACATGCCAAATTTGGTATCTCTCGAACCACCAGTTTGCGCTGTGCGGTGATATGTCAGTCTCTCAGTCAGTCAGTTATTTCTTGATATTTGGCACAATTTTTCAAAAGTTTTCATGACCACAACATTAAATTTCAAAACCAAAGCTATTTTCGTAATTAACGTCCCAAAAAACCATAAAAACGACACCCATATTAATTGAATTGAATTGAATTGAAATTGAAATTATTTATTTCGGACCGTGATCCATATCATATGTTAGTTACAATAATAATAATAATAATACTTAATTCCTATTGTTAGTTTTTTTTTATTACAATACACACACAACGAAACAAGTACATACACAAAACATATTTCTAAGTTAGACTGCCCTTTGTAGGTGGAGTTGCATCCAATGATTCTGAAAAGGGCAGTCCAACTTAGAACAAACTACTGATAGGATGCTATTGGCGCTGCCTCGAACGCGGCACGCCAGGGACGCCACCCGCTTCCGTATGATGGCGTGGAAGCCATCCGTGCGGGCTTCCGCGAACATGCCTGACGCACTACAGTATCGCGGCAGCCCCATTAGCATCCTAAACGAATTGTTATATTGAACCCTTAAAGTGTTCAGGGTTCGTTTCGTATACTTCACCTGCATGTGTAGAAGTTTTGGCAGAATGCCTTAAATAGCGATATTTTAACCTCTTTTGTGCAACGTGCAAACCTGCGGGCGAGCATATTACATCTTACAGAGAGGGCTCTTCTCTCCCTCTCCATATCCACTCCGTCAGACAGGTCATCAGTCAGCCAGTGACCCAGGTACTTAAATTGAGTAACGCGTTTAATCTCACTGGCGTACAGGAACACTGGTGGAACAGTCCCAACAGAACCACCCTGCGGCCCGAACACCAGGAGCTCAGTCTTACTCGTATTGTACCTGAGTCCATGGTTCTCCGCATAGGACTCGCATATCTCGAGAAGCTTATTAAGGGCACTAATCGCGGGAGTCAGCAACACCATGTCATCTGCATAGCTTATATTATTGATGAACGTGCCATCAATTGAACAGCCGACTTTGGCGCTGCTGAGTTCCGCGAATATATTAATATTTAGACATTTCATCCCCCTCGGACCCCAACAGAGGGGATGGTATTTCACGTCCTCCACGTGGGATTTTAAAATCATTGTTGTTTTCGTAATCAGCGACCCAATAAACCATGGAAACAACACCCATATCGATTTTCAGAATTTGTCACCAGATTTCCCCCTTTTAGGGGTTGATTTCTCAAAAAGCCTGAAACACATGTTTACTCATTTATCGTTAGAAATACTCCTGTGAAGTTTCGAATAAAATAATCCAGCTAATCTTGATTCCCCATACAATCTTCGGACCCCCATTTCACCCCATTAGGCGTTGAATTTTGAAAAATCCTTTCTTAATGCACCTCAAGACCTTATATGGAACCTACATACTAAATTTGGAATCTCTAGAACCACCAGTTTGCGCTGTGCGGTGATATGTCAGTCTCTTAGTCAGTCAGTTATTTCTTGAAATTTGGCACAATTTTTCAAAAATTTTCATGTCCACAATATTAAATTACAAAACCGATGCCGTTTTCGTAATTAACGTCCCAAAAAACCATAAAAACGACACCCATATTAATATTTAGACATTTCATCCCCCTCGCACCCCAACAGAGGGGATGGTATTTCACGTCCTCCACGTGAGATTTTAAAATCATTGTTGTTTTCGTTATCAGCGACCCCGGCATATCATAAAAACAATACCCATGTCGATTTTCAGAATTTGTCACCAGATTTCCCCCTTTTAGGGGTTGATTTCTCAAAAAACCTGAAACATGTATTTACTCATTTATCGTTAGAAATACTCCTGTGAAGTTTCGAATAAAATAGTCCAACTAATCTTGTTTCCCCATACAAACTTCGGACCCCCATTTCAGCCCCTTAGGGGTTGAATTTAGAAAAATCCTTTCTTAGTGCACCCCTAGACCTTATAAGGAACCTACGTGCCAAATTTGGAATCTCTAGGACCAGCGGTTTGGGCTGTGCGTTGATATGTCAGTCAGTCAGTCAGTCAGTCAGTCAGTTTCTTCTTTTATATATTTAGACTAGCATTTGCCCGCGGCTTCGCCCGCGTACTAAGCGTAATTTTTAACCGTCTACAAAAAAGAGGTTCACTGTTTGACCCGTAAATATGTATGTAGGTATATATGTATGTTTGTCCAAGATTATCTCGCGTTTGGCTGAACCGATTTAGATGCGGTTTCCAGAATAGTAGTTGTTACATTCTGGGAGTTTCGGTATACGAAGTTTGGTGATTGTGATTTATTAAAAGGAGCATCCAAAAAGAAAATTTGGCTTCACTTTCATTCGCACTCCTTACTGTTAGTCCGTCTGTTACAACCGAGTTGCTTTTACTGGACCGATTGAATTGAAATTTGGCACAAACTATCAAGAATTCAGAGCGCTCGTGACTCAGCGGCACCCGCCTACCGCGTGCGGTATGCGAGGTTAAGCAATGTGGGTGCAGGTCAGGTCTTGGATGGGTGACCGCTTTGAGTAATTACTAACTGAGCGCTCTCGTGCTTTGGAAGGCACATTAAGCCGTTGATCCCGACTGCTGTTTACGACAGCAGTCGTTAAGCCAAGTTAGAGGCCTTCGGGCGGCTTGAGAACTTCTAACAGTCAAGTTGCCCACTCACTTGACAAAGGGGGGTCGAAGTTGCACCACGTCCGTAGGGAGTACCCACCGTTACTCTACACGTGACCCGTGGGTGGTGCTAAAAGTGCAACAAAAAACTGACAACCGTACTTGTCTTCTCGAAGACCTCACGGTTCGTAAATAAATGCCATACGATTAAAAAAATTTTTTTTAGGTTGATTTAAACGGAAAAAATATCGAAACCTCTATGTCGTTTTTAAAACTCAATCGTTTTTTGTACAATCCCTGGCATGCATGGAGTGCCAAAATTTACCTCAGATTCGAATTAAGAGACCTCTCGGACGCTCAGATCTCGATTTTGAACGAAATCGGGCGGAAAAAAAAACAATATGGCCACCACTTACACAAATTTTACCTGGAATTCGTATTAAGAGACCTCTCGGACAATCAGATATCGATTTTAAACGAAATCAGGACGGAAATGAAGAAAAACAATATGGCCGCCACTTTTTTCAAATTTTACCTCGGATTCGTATTAGGAAACGTCTCGGACGCTCGGATATTGATTTTCATCGAAATCGGGTTGGAAATAAAGAAAATCAATATGGCTGCCACTTTTTCCAAATTTTACCTCGGATTTGTATTTAGAATTCTCTCGGACGCTCCGATATCCATTTTGAATGAAATCGTGACGGAAATGATAAAAATGAATATGGCTGCAACTTTTTCTAAATTTTACCTCGGATTCGTATTACGAGACCTCTCGGACGCTCAGATATCGATTATGAACGAAATTGGGAAGGGAATGAAGAAAATCAATATGGCTGCGACTTTTTTAAAATTTTACCTCGAAGTCGTATTAAGAAACCTCTCGGATGCTCAGATATCGATTTTTAACGAAATTGTTAAAGAAAAGAAGAAAATCAATATGGCAGCCACTTTTTCCAAATTTTACCTCGGAGTCATATTAGGGGACCTCTCGGACGCTCAGATATCGATTTTGAACGAAATCGGGACGGAAATGAAGAAAAGCAATATGGCCGCCAATTTTCCAAATTTTACTTCGGAGTCGTATTACGGGACCTCGGACGCTCAGATATCGATTGTGAACGAAATCGGGACGGAAATGAAGAAAATCAATATGGCCGCCACTTTTTCCAAATTTTACCTCGGATTCGTATTATGTGGCCTCTCAGACGCTCAGATATCGATTTTGAACGAAATCGGTTCGGAAATGAAGAAAATCAATATGGCTGCCACTTTTTCCAAATTTTACCTCGGATTCGTATTAAGAGACCTTGTGGACGCTAAGATATCGATTTTTAATAAAATCGGAACGGAAATGAAGAAAATTAATATGGCCGCCACTATTTCCAAATTTTACCTTGCATTCGTATTACGAGACCTGTCGGACGCTCAGATATCGATTTTGTACCAAATCGGGAAGGAAATGAACAAAATCAATATGGCTGCGACTTTTTCCAAATTTTACCTCGGATTCGTAATAAGAGACATCTCGAACGCTCAGATATCTATTTTGAACGAAATTGGGAAGGAAATTAAGAAAATCAATATGGCTGCCACTTATCCCAATTTTACCTCGGAGTCGTATTTAGGGGACCTCTCGGACGCTCAGATATCAATTTTGAACGAAATTGCAACGGAAATGAAGAAAATTAATATAGCCCTTACTTTATTCAAAGTTTACCTCGGATTCCTATTAAGAGTCCTCTCGGACGCTCAAATATCGATTTTTATCGAAATCGTATCGGACGGCACTGATTAATAAAACCACTTACTTACAATACATTGAATCAAAAAAGGTCGTCTCTTCATAGGGAATTCACGGCATTTCATGCACCTTAAGATGTTATAAGGAACCTACATGCCAAATCTGGTATCTCTCGAATCAGTAGTGTGGGCTGTGCGTTGATATGTCACTCACTCAGTCAGTCAGTTTCTTCTTGCAATTTGGCAAACACTTTTAATAGTTCATGTCCGCAATATAAAATTTCGAAATCAATGCCATTTCCAAAATTAACGACCCAAAGAACCATAAAAACGACGCCCATATTAATATTTAGACATTCCAACCCCCTTGGAACCCAACAGAGGGAATGGTATTTCACGTCTGCCACGTGGGATTTTAAAATCATTGTTGTTTTCGTAATCAGCGACCCGATAAACCATAGAAACAATACCTACCCATATCGATTTTCAGAATTTGTCACCACTTTTCCCACTTTTAGGGGTTGATTTCTCATAAAACCTGAAACACATGTTTACTCATTTAACGTTAGAAATACTCCTGTCAAGTTTCGAATAAAATAGTCCAACTAATCTTGATTCCCCACACACACTTCGGACCCCCATTTAACCCCCTTAGGGGTTGAATTTTGAAAAGTACTTTCTTAATGCACCTCTAGACCTTATATGGAACCAACATACTAAATTAAGAATCTCTGGAACCAGTAGTTTGGGCTATGCGATGATATGTCACTCGCTCAGTCAGTCAGTTATTTCTTGCAATTTGGCACAAACTTTCAAAAGTTTTCATGTCCACTACATTAAATTTAAAAATCGATGCCATTTTCGTAATGAACGTTCCAAAAAACCATAAAAACGACACCCATATTCATATTTAGATATTTCATCCCCCTCGCACCCCAACAGGGGGGATGGTATTTCACGTCCTCCACATGGGATTGTAAAATCATTGTTGTTTTCGTTATCAGCGACCCGGTATATCATAAAAACAATACCCATGTCGATTTTCAGAATTTGTCACCACCTTTCCCCCTTTTAGGAGTTTATTTCTCAAAAAACCTGCAACACGTGTTTACTCATTTATCTTTAGAAATACTCCTGTGAAGTTTCGAATAAAATAGTCCAACTAATCTTGGTTCCCCACACACACTTCGGACCCCCATTTAACCCCCTTAGGGGATGAATTTTGAAAAGTACTTTCTCAATGCACCTCTAGACCTTATATGGAACCTACATACTAAATTTAGAATCTCTAAAACCAGTAGTTTGGGCAATGCGATGATATGTCACTCGCTCAGTCAGTCAGTTATTTCTTGCAATTTGGCACAAACTTTCAAAAGTTTTCATGTCCACTACATTAAATTTCAAAATCGATGCCATTTTCGTAATGAACGTTCCAAAAAACCATAAAAACGACACCCATATTAATATTTAGACATTTCATCCCCCTCGCACCCCAACAGGGGGATGGTATTTCACGTCCTCCACGTGGGATTTCAAAAACATTGTTGTTTTCGTTATCAGCAACCCGATAAACCATAAAAACAATACCCATGTCGATTTTCAGAATTTGTCACCACATTTCCCCCTTTTAGGGGTTGATTTTTTAGAAAACCTGAAACACGTGTTTACTCATTTATCGTTAGAAATACTTTTGTGAAGTTTCGAATAAAATAGTCCAGCCAATCTTGTTTCGCCATACAAACTTCGGAGCCCCATTTCACCCCCTTAGGGGTTGAATTTAGAAAAATCCTTTCTTAGTGCACCCCTAGACCTTATAAGGAACCTACGTGCCAAATTTGGAATCTCTAGGACCAGCGGTTAGGGCTGTGCGTTGATATGTCAGTCAGTCAGTCAGTCAGTCAGTCAGTCAGTCAGTTTCTTCTTTTATATATGTAGAAGACAAATAAATTAAAATTACATTTAACTAACTAAAATACAAACACATTAAAACTACATTTAACTAACTAGATACAATCACATTATAATTACATAGGTACAGTTGATAGCCTAGTATCCATCTCCTCACAGAATCTCAGACATTCATAGCACACATCCATTCATCGCCATGTAAGTCACACTCCGGTACTGATGCCAAAAGCGCATTGAGATGTGAGAGAGCGCGAAGCAGCGGTGAGTCCCTGCGTGACACAGTGCGTGCTGCCGGCATCGCCAACAAATCGCGTTGCCGTGGCCAGAGCGTTATCCTCAGGCACCCTGAGGATATCTGGAGCATACAGACACACGAGTCGACTTACCAGCTCCGGGCAAAATGTAATTCCGAATATTAAAATCCCGAAAATATTTCCCTTTTTTTAGTTGGCCTTAATTTTGTTTGCCCCATTTTACATTTCCCAATTCTCAGTTCGTTGGAATTTTGTTTCGCTTATGATTCGAATAGGCTATAATCTTATGGGCCTCATAAGTAGGCTCAAAGTCACTCAAAGATCTGGGAGATGATCGCATTAGAAATGAGGCCATCCGCAGTTGAACCAAAGTAACCGATATAGCCCTCCGAATCGCTAAAATCAAATGGCAATGGTCGTGGCACATTGCACATAGAACCGATGGCCGTTGGAGCGGAAAGGTTCTCGAGTGGCGACCACGTACCGGAAGGCTCTCGCATGGTGAAGTAGCCATCGCCGAAGTACTGGAGTAGTCGCAGCACGCATTTACTGTATAGGACTTTATCCTAGAGTCTGGGAAAATACTTAGAATAACCACATATCAATAAATATAGGTAAGAAAAAAGTGCGTTAATCGGGGGCACGGTAGGTTCTGCACTTTATATTTATGTGTACTTGTGAAGTGGAATCACGGTGAAGTTAAAGAATAAAACCTGTCTATTGCGAGCCTAACTTGCACGCCAAGAGTTCCATACCAATTTAGATCAAAATGAGTTTTCAATGATTTTGAAAAAATAACCTAGATAGAAGAAACTTAAATTTTCATCCCAGCTCATATCCGCCATTATTTATACAAATTAAAATAACATACATGTTTAATTTTTTTATTTTCTAAGGTTGGCTTTGTTTTCAACTATTCCAAATTTCAAATAGATAGCATAAGTAGGTAATACGATGTGACAAGACGGACAGCCGGAATTGCGCATTAAGAGTTCCTACTTTACCTGTTTGGTACGGAACTCTAAAAGTAAATTTTGCCTACGTAATTTTACGATAACTTCAAAGATGTTTTTTTCTGGCATCTCAGTATTATCTGTTACAATAACCTTATCAGTTTTATTTCTAAAACTCCTATCTCCGAATCTAGAACCGTCCATAGTCTTTGAGTTGGCAACAGCATCATCAGTTATCTATAAGAGGTTGTTATTATTTATATAACGAACACGTATGACGATATAATGACACACGTAATTAGTGATAAGGACGTCACATGTTATCACGGTTGGCAACGGAGGGAGAGGATTTCTGATTCGATGAAGGTGCAATCTCGATATATGCATGAGCATTTATTTGTTCTGTGCATGATACTAATTAGTGTGCAAACACTTGCATTCAATTCTGGTTAAAAATCATAATGGAAAAGCTTTTCATGTCTAGTGATGTCATCACTGATGTGCCTTTACTCGTAATGGGATCATTGGAAAATTACCAGCAACGGCCGCCTGGGCTGACAATGTTAGTTATGCCATCATTCATCAATTTTGTGACAATTTTGTAAGTTTTGTCAATAATGAGTTTACTATGGGACTAGTTTGATTTGTGTAAAAAAATGTCCCCTAACATTTATTTATACTTATATAATAATATAATAATTAAATATTAGGGGATTTTTTTTACACAAATCAAACTAGTCCCACAGTAAGCTCAATTTGTGTTTGTGTTTGTGTTAGGGGTACTAGACGATGATATATTTAATAGATACGAGTATACATAGAAAACATCTAAGTCTCAGGAACGAATGTTTCTGATCACCACAGAAACAAATGCCCTTGCCAGGATTCGAACCCAGGACCTCTAGCTTCGGAGGCAGTGTCACTAACAACTAGGCTAAACAGGCCGACAGGAGATGTTATCAAGAACTGACTATAATAATAACTGCTTTGGCCTTGTGTTAATATCTTACGCTAAAAATGAGATAGGGCTAGCTAGAGTTCAATTTCAGTCGGTGAGGGCAAGATTTTTTTATTAACCCGAAGAATTTGATCTGGCATATTACTGAATGGAATTTTAGGGCAAAGCGTTTCCCCATTATGCCGCCATAAACCACGGCCCCGGGGTATCCAACTACCCGCCAAAGTCATCATTTTAACACATTCAGCGCCGAGATCCCGAGAACCCGATTGTACTCCGTTCGTAGCTGCTACTGGCTTCATATGACGAATATACATAGGCTACCGCCTACGAGCGTAGCGCGTAGCACTCGGTGGCATTGAAAATAACAATCGTTGCTTTTTCTCAGATTGATCTCTAAAGTCTCTAACAATTAACTTAGACAGGTAACAAATCAATAGCGATGCAGATATACTCGTAATAGTAGACAAAACTCGCTCGTTTCAAGATATAAGTATAATGGTGTGATGTGATTTGATAAGTGTTTCATTCATAATATTGGCGTCCTCTAAAGTGATATTTCGTTGTGCATTGATCGAACGTGATCAGAATTTCAACAACATCAATATTATATTTTTATGGATGTCAGTATTTTTATCACTGTAATTATTAATTTTCTGTACTAATTAGTTGTTAAAAGATTGCACAAATATTACTCATGGATACAGAGATGTATGTCCAATGACCTTAGTAGGTAGGCAATTTGGGACACCCGCATATTTTTAGTTCGGTTACCATTGGGTCAAACGATTCTAAAGATCATTTGCATTCTGTTATGTTTGCGCATGTAAATAAGTAGGTATGGTAATCAAGCACCACGGATTTAGAAATATAAATAATACGCACTAATTAATTGCGAGAATTAAAAAGAACATGCTAAGGTTAAAAAAATCGTTGATACGAAGAATACCTAAACTGAAGCGAAAACAATCGCATGTAGTGTACTCTACTTAAAAATCGTTGATACGAAGAGTAAAGTAAGCATAATTATTTGGCATATCTTTTCCGAATCCCATGTACTTAAATTGTCTTTTTGACCCTATCTCTCAACCGACTTGATTACTGGGCCACTTCGTACCTTGTCACAGTGAAAATAATACGAAAACTTCTAGATATCTCATATTATTTTCACTGTGACAAAGTGGCCCAAAATTAAAGTGGTTGACTGTATATCATTATCCTAGCGTTATCCCAGTACAGTACAGTTGCATACTAAAGGATGCCCGGGGTCCGCTAACTAATCCCAAGAATTGGCGTAATCGCCAATTTTTACGGAATCGACTGTCATCTTCCAATCGAAGGGGGAATTAGACCTTAATTAGATTAGGCTTGTTTAGTGAGTGGCTAACTTGACTGTTAGAAGTTGTTTAGCCTGCTGGCAGAGACAAGAGCCGGGATCAACGGCTTAACGTGCCTTCCGAAGCACGCAAGTCCTTAGTTAGTAAACCACTCAAAGCGGTCATCAATCCAAGAGTTGGTCCTGGCTGACGTTGCTTTACCTCGCATACCGCACGCGATACGCGGGCGCCGCTAGGCCACATGCGCTCCAATCGCTCCTAGAATGTACATGATGATATGATGATATATGATGCTGACTGTGAGCACTGTATATGTGTGCGGTTCAAAATTTTGTCCGTGGTAACAATAAATACATAAATAAAATTGGTCAGCATAATGATGGTAGAAGTTTCAATGATAATACGATTAACAAGTTCCATATGCGTTACACGCATCTACACAGATATAAATATATCCATCATCATCATCAAAACTTAAGAACTTCGTTCTTATCGGTGGAGTCACCGCCACTCTGTTCATTGCCAGTTTTTTGACTTCTCCTTACGACTCGGCAGCAATTTTCTCCTTCACTTGGTTCAAATAAGTTAGTCTGGGTCTTCGTTTTCCTCTTTTGCCCTCAATTTTGCTCTCTAAGACGTTTAATCCATATCTATACTAATAATACAAAATGCGACAGTAATTATTTGTTTTTTAATTCTTCACTCTTAAACACCAGAACTGATTTGGGTGAAATTGGTATGGAGATAGTTTGAGCCCCGGTGAATGACATAGAATAATTTTTATCCCAAAATCGGGGACAGAAGCTTGTACAATCGCCCTCAGACATCTAAACAAACACGGCTCCGTTGTTAATTAATTAGAGTACATACAGAAGAAAGAGTTCTATCATACTACTTTTAAAATTCAATATATAAATAGAGACGAAAAGTGATACTTTCTTGGCCGTACAGTCGGCCATTTTCATGTCGAGATATTTTTGACAATTCTGAAGAGCAATTATATTCATCGATGGCGATTGTATTGACCCAGACCAAACGGTGTTATCGAGACGTCGAGAATTTGGGAATGAGTCGTCGCGTGTACAAGTGTACAATCCTATCTGTGTACTTACAGTACAGTACGTCATGCTAGCACTGGCTTATCTATGCGCGCCATGATGCAATACAATTAAACTAAACGTAAGACACCGAAGATCAGACATGTCTTTAATGGCTGCACTTTGACAGGGGGTGGTCGGGGCACTTGACACAGCACGTGAGCTGATTACTAGAAAAATCTGCATAAATTTGTTTTTATATACCAGTTTTGGTGGGTTTGACAAAGTAGATGTATTTATTTGATTTCAAATGTTTAGGAGGACTTCGTTACAGCCGTATCTATGGCTAAAGTGACCAACCGGATATTATCCATTGAGCGTGCATGCGTACATGCGTTCTTTTTTCTTGTCCATCGTCTCTCATCTTCTCCAAATGATGAGCCAGTGGAGTCGCGTAGGCCAACCAGACATTTTCCACTGAGTCGAATCACATACGTTCTCTTCTTTTGTCGATCGTTTCTCATCCTCTTCAAGTGCGGAGGAGTCACCCGGAGGCACGTATCCTTGACTTTGCCACTTACACTTGGCATGATCATCAGCTTTCATTCCGCCTCCATTCGCATCTTAGCTCGTGATTCGTCCTCATCATTGGGACAGGGGAAGGTCAAGTCCCTTGACTTGGCACGAGGTTGTGGTATCTGTTGTTACCGGTTTTGTTGTTATCAGAGTCGCGTTGCCTTGACTTTGCCAATTACACTCGGCAAGATCATCAGCTCTTCGAGCTCCCTATTTCTTATGCCTCCATTTCTCATCTTCGCTAGTGATTCGTCCTCGTCATTAATAGCTATACTTTAACAAGGGAAGGTAAAGGCCCTTGACTCGGCACGTGGATGTGTTATCTGTTGTTACCGGTTTGGTTGTTATCATAGTCGCGTTGCCTTGACTTCGCCAATTTACGCTCTGCAAGCTATTTGCTCTTCTGTCTGCCTATTATTCCTCCTCAATTTCCCGTTTTCACTCCTGATCGGTCCACGTCTTCAACGACTGCTTTTTAACAGGGGATGGGCAGGTCACTGACAGGACACCTGGATTAATAACTCGTTAGCTGATATCGGTTGTTATTGGACCATATTTAGGGTGAATTCCTATGATTACAGACCGATATACCTACTTTAAATATGGCATCGACAGTTGTAATCTCATAAAAAACTTGTCAAACTTTCCATACAATCAGTATCTCTAGTATTTTTTTTCTAAACATGAACACTATAGTAGACGGCGGTTAAGAAGTCAATCCTGACACCTGTCATTTCCATACAGTTTATAACCGTAAAGTAACTTTTAGGTTATTAATTGTATTGAAATGACAGGTGTCAGGATTGACTTCTTAACCGCCAACTACTATAATGAATATTTGCGTTTAGTCTCAATTTGTATGGCGACGCGGACAGCGTCTCTGGCGGCCTTTGGTGGTAACTATGTGTGGCCTTAAAAAAGGAGACTAAACACAAACGCGTTCGTTTGCGTTTCTGTTTCGAAAGACAAAATACTAGAGGACTAGAGGTACAGATTTTTACGAACCGGATGGAAAAAATCAATGGTTCTTTGTAAAAACTTGTTAAACACCTTTGTTCCTTTAAAATGTTTATGACTTCTATGAGTGTTTCGTTTATGACCCGTATTGTTTGTGTTCAAGTGGAAACACGCCAGATAATTTTGAATGCATTATACCATCAAGCAGGCTGTCAGCTCCGTCGTTGTATTTAGGTATAAAAAAAGTTACAGTAAGATCTTTATATGGCGTCTAACGAACCAAATCTGGAATGGTTATCGCTGTTTCAATCTTTTGTTTTCGAGTACAAAAGGATTAACGAGGTGTGAAACCTTTTGGCGCGTGCTTATTGTTTCACACCTCTTTTTTTCTTTCTGCACTCGAAGAGATAAGACTAAAAGAATAATAACCTTTTTGATTTCTATACTTACACAATGTTATACTTTTTTATTTACATATTTCTGTTGTTAACACGTTGTTACTTTTCGATAGTCATATTAATAACTGTTAAATCACGCTCTTTTTACCTTTTCCCATTATTGTATTGAATGTTTTTGGCATAATTTAGTAGTACTTCTACAGTAGATGATTTTGTAGTTATATTATTTATTAACTTAGCTGTAGAGCTCGCAAAAAGATTTTCAAATTTCAAAATTTTCATAAACTTACTGGTAAAAAATTCTATATATATATAATTATCAAACCTGCTTACAAAATTTCGTGAGAATCGGTTGAGAAATGCGACCTGTAGAGGAGAACAGAGGGAAATCCGCCATCCACCTCGCGCCGGCCGGACATACAAAAGAATTTTACATGAAGCTGAAACGGAGACTTTCATTTCACTCGGTAAATTTATGGGGCGTAGATACACCCTCTTAAATACAGCTAGGTCACTACAATAATCATATTATTATTTAAATGAAGCGTTTAGGAGCCACGTGAATGCGGACAAGAGAGATGTTCGTACTATTTTCCTTACTGTCGAAGTCGAGGAAAATCCTGCTTGTGTATGCAGAAGCGAAAGTTCGAATGTTTTGCCACCTGAATGATTAGGCATTTTGTCACAGCCCACCTTTAAACACTCATTTGAAACATTTTTAGTGACTGGTAATTTATAATTCCACTAAGGCGCAGTAGTAAAGCGGCTAAAGTTGTAACTACAAAGTCTCAGTATATAGTAAACTTTATTTTGCATGTGAAGCTTTGGCCTCGTTTGTGAAGCCAGGTGCGCAAGCGGCTAAAGCACTCGTAAGTACGCGAGCTTTCCGTTAGATGGCGTTCACTAAAGAGAGCTTTCTGTTTGTAGGCTGAATATTTTTAATTACATTAGTGTAACATAGATGGCATTAGTAGTAGCGATTCTACGTTTCTTTTAAATGATAGAATATGCTTAAACTGTGTCGTGTTGTGTCTAAAGTCAAGTTCATGTTGGATGTAGGTACTGAGTCAATACTGATAAATAAGAACTCCACGATTTGGGAGTGTGTTTACAATTTGACCGTAGCTGTTATCAACACCAATATTGTTTAGTTTTCTTCAGAGTTGCTACCATGGTACCTATCGTTAAATGTATCTATTTAATCTAGTATCTGTAAACGAGTAATTCTTGTGTACTCATTTGTTTATTTCGAGGATCTCGGAAACAGCTATAACTATATCGATGAAATTTACTATACAGAGATTTTTGGGGGCGAAAAGTCGATGTAGCTAGGTGTCATCTTCGAAAAAAAAACGAATGATGCCGAGCAAAGCTCGGTCCCCCAAGTCTTTTATGTAGAAACTATTATTAAAACCGTCGATATTAAATAAATAAGAGAGATCACAACTAATATATCTGCGCGGCCAAGCACAGCACAAGGACAATATTAAAAAATTTAAGCAAGCACTACGTAGTTATTTACTCGTACTTAGAAAAGCCTATTTATTCGTTGAATGAATGTCTGCATATTTTTTTATACCACGTCGGTGGCAAATAAGCATACGGCCCGCCTGATGGTAAGCGGTCGCCGCAGCCTATGTACGCCTGCAATATGACGACAATGAATAATGCATATAAATGTAACAAGCTTATGTAAACAGTAACTTAGATAAAATAATGATATTAGTTTTTAGGAATTATTTTGTATGCCGCAAGGCAGAACATAGCTGTACTCTATTCTGAATATAAAATGAACATCTACGATACTTATGGTTCACAAATTAAAATATTCTATTCTATTCTATAGGGATTTACCTATTACATTATTTTCCCCGACGCTATTGAAGTTTTCTCGCTCTTGCCATCGTAAAAGCACAGAGTAAAAAAAAACCTAATCGCAAGCGTTTTCCAAGAAGCCATTTACTAATACTGCTTGGTACTTTGGTATTAAGATTTTATATATGACTACGCGCTAATATACTTAGATGGAAATTCATTCATTCACGATGACGTGCAGTGTGTGCGCCGACTTAGCACGTGTTTGTTATACAATGCCTTTTCAGCGCAAACACCAACCAGCCCGTGTTTAGTACGATTTACTTATTTGATTATAAAATTAAACTAATATGTACTTTACTTACTGTACTTAGTAGGAGCGTTCGTAGCCCAGCGGCGCTCGCGTACCGCGTGCGGTATGCGAGGTTAAGCAATGTCGGGCGAGATCAGTCCTTGGATGGGTGACAGCTTTGAGTGGTTACTAACTGAGCGCTCCCGTGCTTTGGAAGGCACTTTAAGCCGTTGATCCCGGTTGCTGTCTATGATAGCAGTCGTTAAGCCAAGTTAGAGGCCTCCGGGCGGCTTGAGAACCTCTAACTGTCAAGTTACCCACTCACTTGACAAGCCTAATCCCAATATGGTCTAGTTTCCCCCTCGGGTTGGAAGGTCAGATGGCAGTCGCTTCCGTAAAAACTAGTAGGAGATTAGGTAGCGGACCCCAGGCATCCTTCAGGATGCAACTGTACTGGGAATAACGCTAGGAGGATGATGGCTTACTGCTATACTATATAATATGCACTTAGAGAAAATTTTCTTAAACTTGTTTTCATCTATTACGTGGTTAATTGGTTAAACATACATAGGTGCATGTAGACCTTACAAGTAATGTATATTAGATAAATTAATATATATTTTCGCGTGCTTGGCAAAAATAGAGGACGCCCGTAATTAGTAGGTACGTATAACATCAATTGTTGTGTTATATATTAAAATCAAGACGGTCCGCTCTTATACCGCTGACCCGATTTAATTAAATGAAATCTGATATCCCGGAGAGGACACTGAGGAAGCACTTTGTAGCAGACGAAATCACGGGCAGAAGCCAGTTAAACATATCACGAGCCAGTTTGATGAAGTACTGTTTATAGTAAGTCTGAAGCATTACGTTGCTGATATGGGCACGTGTAAGTCTTTAGGAAAACAACACTTCATATAGCTCTACGCTATGTTTCTTTTGATAAAAATGTCATAAACAACAACTATACACCTACTCACTCAAGCAAATTGTCATCATCCTAGCGTTATCTCACTACAGTATTTTGAAGGGTGTCCGGGGTCCTTTCTCCCAAGAATTAGCATAGGTACTTTTTAGTTCTTTACGGAAGCGACTACCATCTGCCCCAGGGGAGAAACTAGACCTTATTGGTACTAGGCTTAGATTTGCTTTTAAAGTCATTACGACTAGCCATTGGTATGTAGGTGTACATAACATAAGCAAAAGGATCCAAATCGTGCAACGTCAAATTTGGAATTGGCTAAATCACCATTCGTAGACTTACTTCAACAGTAAAATTTAATCGGTTTGGTACGTTAAACTACATCCACTTGTGTCGTGAACGAAAACCCACACCTACGCTAGTAGCTTTTATCGCTACTATCACTTAGCGATGGCAGTGAACATCGCAGGTAGCCGGTAGCGATATCAGCGATCACGTTTGCCGTGTAACTTGTAAACAGGAACGAGCGGTCGCAGGTCCCGACCTCAACCTCACTCAATATTTATCGCTGTCTATGCTCATTCAATTCGCAGGATTTATGTTGTAAAATTGTTTATGAGACAGGAAATATGTCTAACATTACGACCACACTCACGCTTAAGTAATAATTAAATTCCAATTCAAGGTTTTCTGAAGTTTATTTCTCGAGTGTGATTACAAAGTTTTCTTTCTGTGCTATTTTAGATACCTATATAGGGTTTTTAGGAATAAAATTCAGAAATATAAAGAAATATGTTTTATTGACTTACTCTTTTGCCAGTACTTTCACGATTTCGTGACATATTTTTTTCAACGATAAAAAATAACAACCCGAACCGTCTCTAATGGGTCCGATACAACATCTCTTACTTTTACAATAATATTTACTCTTTAATATCACAAAATATACTTATTAGCTACGTTTTATTAAAGCTTTCAAGTTGCTTACGAGCTAAGTTTAACACTAATAAAATTGTGAGATCTAGATATGTTTACAACATGAACATCACTAGTTTTGGATTGCAGACTCATTGGGGCAGGCGGCTCCGAGCGGTGCTGGAACAGATGTGACCGCGGAGCCGGGTCCGTTCCTCCGAGCACCGCTCTACCACGGCCGCCATACTGGGCTCTTGTGGAACGAGCCGTTGGTGGTGCAGTCCAGGGGTGTCGCCGTGTGCATGGGTACAGGTGACGACGGTGGCGACGGGGTCACATATCCAGAGGAGGAAGACACTGTCGACAGGGCAGGGCTGGGCGGGCTGGCCGGGGGCGTCTCAGTGCCGGTGGCGGCGCGCTGCATGTCATTCAGTCTGTGTCCAAGATGGGTCATCAGCTGAGTCCCCAACCTCACGTCCACTCCAGGAATCGAAGCCAAGCAACGCGACACTTCATTAGCGGCATGAGTGAATCCAGCTTTGAAGCGGTCAGCGTCCACTGTAGGGTTGAGCGCCAAACGGCGCTGGCGGCGAAGCTTGTGAAGGTGGCGAACGGTTAACTCCAAAATATCAGCCTTCTCCAATTTGGCGACATTTTCGCCCTCCGACTGAAGAGCGCTGACCATCAGCTCCTTCAGTTCGTCGAGGCAGCGGTTGATGCGAGCGCGCCTTTTGCGCTCGAGCATCGGTTTCATCACTTTGCGATACTGATAAGTACGCGAGACGGGCTGCGGGCCGTCATCTGCGATCGAATACGCGATCTCGTAAGACATGGTGATTGTGTGTGAGTGAATATAGTAAGCGTGCGTTAGCGCTGAGCGTTGAACGCGGAATGCGGTGGAACTGACGGAGCGGGGGTTTATATAGGGAGCGGCCTGCGCGCGATCGTGGGAACGCACGGAGCCGTCGAGTTCCCACACGCGCCACCTGTGCGGCGCGGAGCAGCTGCCCGCGGGGCGCGGGGGGCGCCCGTGCCGCGCGTGCGCGCCGTAAACAATCGACGCTCGCGCCGCGCTGCGCTGCGCCGCTCGCCGCGACGCCCGCGCTGTTAATTGCTGGCGTTAGTCACGCCGCGGATTCTACGCTCACTTGCTACCGGTTACCTACTTAGCGTTTAGGTGATAGATAAACAACTATGCTTTACAATATTATACGCCGCATTATAGCTTAACTTAACGTTGTATTATGATCACGACGAGTAGAGTTATTGAAATGTTAAACTTTTCACTAACTAGGTACACTGACTGTGTAAATGATAACATTTATGAAAAAATCGTAGCATTCTGTCGGTAATGATGTACAGCTCGTAGCACTATCTAGATCGTAGAGTATAAGTAGCCTCGTAGCGCATCGCCTCGGCCCCCATTTGCAACAATTAATCAGCGCATTGCAAACAACTTACGTAAGTACAATTAAAGTCATCTAATTAAGAGCGTGGATTTACATGTAGTTTTGCAATTCGCACACGATCCATCATCTCCGGCGTCGCACCATCTACGATTCAATTGACTAATTGAGCCTTGTTGCAACGAGATAAGGACTAGTATTAGTGGTCAGTGTACTTACAATAGGCCCGTCAATTATGTATCGGCTACTGAGGCTCGTCAATCATGGATTACGCTTAATAATTATTGACAGATAGATTACAGGCCAAATATTCCGCCCCAATAAGACGATCTTGCTTAATGACTCGATTGGGATGGAGTTGTTTGGTGTGTGGTTGTGCAATGTTGTATTGAGAAGTGACAGCGAATTGCCGCCGCAGTTCGCGTTCGTAAGATTCACTATGAATGAAATACGTCGGAATTGGAAAATACAGTCCACTACTTTCATAAATAGGTTCCATTATAGGATTTTCTGTTTTAATACAAATTGATTGAGTAAGTAACTTAAGGTAAGATAAAAGCATCTCAAATGTCAATTTGGACAAACATACAGTTCGACTTTTAAGAGCAGATTATATCCTTATTTAGTTTGGTTAAATGGGGTCATATAAATAAATTAAAGTTCATAATTTCTTATTAATTTGACTTAGCCTCGAATTTATATATAAACTGGTTCCATTAGACACATATCACTAAGTGCGCTAATCATTTTTAGCTAAATTAAAAACTATATTGACTGTGTTTGTATAATGTAGCTTATGTTGCTAATAAGGATTTGTTTCTAAATTAAGTAAATTATATGTCTAAATCACTTGGTCGCAGACAGGCGCGTTGCGGTTTCACAAGAATAATGAAATCATAGAGGAACACCTATCTACAGACCATCACTTGAACTAAGTAAGACTATCCGCGGTGTTGAGATGCACTCGGCGCGTGCTTCGCTTTGCGCAGACGCCGGTAGCTCAGCTCAGTCGGATGGACGCATTACTCAGCGCGAGTGGGCGGCCAGCGCTGCACCTACACAGTTCATCTTAACAACAACAAAACCATAAAAGGAGAGTTCGAACTGTTCCAATCCCAACCTTAACACCGTAGCCTTAAGTCCTAATTTAATCGGCGACAAGATTAGCTGTATGTCATTTTGATTTTCAGGACCTTTGACGATGAGAAATTGTCCCCCAGTATCGACACCCGATTAATAAAACCCGAGACCGTACCTTCAATAACACCCACTTGGGCACTTAACGTGCTTTATTGGGAATTTTTATCATTCAATCGAGACAAATTTATTTGAATTTGGGTATTGTAAATCGGGTATGAACAAATTATGAAACGGTTAAAAAAGTTGTAAGAGTTTTGCAACATTTTTGTAGGCGGCGGCTTTCTTTTTAGTGGAAGGTGACACATAAAAACAGCAAATCAATGTACAGCTTAGCCGTTTGGCACACGCATACTAGAGATCAAAACAATATTTTTGACCCGCAGTTCTTAAAAAAAGTCTCTTAGGAGTCTGCTCAGTCATTATTTATATGTATAATTATTTTTTTCAAAAACCTATCGTGTTTATATGAAAGAGATTTTTGAGGCGATTCCTAAAATATATGACATCATTACAATTCAGGCATTTTTTAATTAAAACAAAAATATTTTTTCAGACATACCAAGTTTAGGCTCCTCCAGATACGATATAGCAGTTTTTTTTATTTTGTACAATATACCACAAATGATACGTGATATTCTCATATGTAACCCCAAGAAAGTAATTTCGAAAATAATTTAATTTAGTACTTTTTTATTTATTTTTTAATATTACTATGTGACATAGTTCTACTTCAGTACCTATTTTAAGAGACTTATGGAACTGCAGATACGGTACATATGTGTCCGTGAACCATAATATCCACCTTTGACCCTCATAAAGGGGAGCGCCTTTAAAAACTGGTTCGAATGGCCACGTTAGTATTTTTTATGAAACTAGGATTTGCGTCAAATCCATTGCGTCAAGGAAAGGTCCATTATGCATATAATTTTAACGTTATTTAAGACTAGTAAAATAGTGCTTCTTTGAGCACTAGTAGTTTGTTTACTCGTATATTTTATGTAATAATGATCCACATTATGGGATGAATAAATCAATGAACTAAACATCAGTGATTTGCCAGCTATCACAAGTAACCTCTCAACTCATTCACAACTGCTTAACCAATATTAAGACATTACCTACCTACTTATTAATTAATGTCGTTTAAGTGATTAATAGCATGAATATATGCTTAGGTATGTAGAAATGTCTCATGACTCAGTCTTTGAACAAATAATAAACACATGTAGACATTATGCCGTTGTAAACGATTTGTGTTGACATTTTCTGGAAATGCGATACTAGGTCATACATTTTATGCGCTGTAAAATGTATAGGCATTGTTGATCGTAGGTTATGGATTCTAGAAGAGTACAACGGTCGGTGATAAAATATATTATACTGTAGTAAAAAACAATGCGTAGTTTGCATTGTTATTGTGTGATATCGCCCGGCCTTGTTACACCATAGTAAACTTGCTAAACAAGATAAAGATTACAGTCTAAATATAGTGCATAGCAAGATGAATATGTACATAAATAGAACGATTTATTTGATTTTATTAAATCCAATTTAATAATTGTCTATAAAACTTACCTAGAGAACAGAAGGATCATTAATATTATTACATAAGAGTTACAAGTTCAGGCAAATCTTGGTATTTAAACGAATATCTACTTAAATAAGTAGGTAACAATAACCTGAAAAGTATTACTAACAGTAGTACTGTAGTCTAGATAATATGGTCAGTATTTTGGTATTTACGTTAAGTACAGAAATTCTTGCTATAACCCTAACTAAGTTATGGAGGTCGTCGGTAATCGGTCGTCTACCTTTGAGTCAATTAATTTTATAAGTACGTTTTTGTTTTGCCTCATTGATTAATGTCAACGATTGATTGTCTAAATCTTCCCACTGCTTTCCACGTAAGTCGTTAATATAAAAATTCCACTACGTTAATGTGCAATGGAAAAATGTGCATTGACGCGTACGTAGCACGTGGTGACGCGGACTAATGCGGTTGATAATTAACTAGAGGAAACTTTGCCTAATTCCGGTTCGTTATCAGGCAGTCGGCTTGTGACTGCATTGAAGCTATTGAGATGAAGGATTAACCTGATTGTGGTTGTACCTAGTCGTTAGATTGTGCTAGAAGTTCCGATTCGAATTAAGAATTAACTGTTATTTATTGTTTCACTATTTGTGTAACGCAAATAGGCATGAAACCTTTCTTACCCGTGAGATTTCGCAACCCATGTTATGTAATTTTCAATTTTATTATTTTATATGTAACATAACTTAGTTGAATAACAAACTCCTGTCGGCCTTCATTTGGGAACAAAGTCAACAAGCCTTTTTTTTTGCATGTAACTTAAATTAAAAAACAGAAGATTTACAATTAATTATAACATCTCACGTTTATGGTTACTAAATTGTTTTATCAAAATAGCGATATAAAGAAAACGGCCCGGCGGTCTTCGAAAATAATTAAACAAAGTTCCTTACGTGAATTTTGATATATTTTAATATATGAGTGAACTGTTTATTGATTACTCAGCTTACGAGAAGCGTGCATGCTTATTTGTATATGATTCATACTTTCCACAGACAAAGTAAACATTGCATTAAAATGCCTTACGTGAGGAGGCTCATGTCTATACAATACATCGCTCTATCACTAAATGTATACTAATTTTTTAACATATTATTTGAAATTATTGCCAAATTTTCCTTTTCTTCATCGTGTTTTAATGAATCAAGCCATTTATATTCTATTTGCGATATCGTTGTCGATAAAGTTTTAGGGTTAATGGTCCAGGTCGTATTCTATTCATAATTAATAATCGGAACTTTCCTATCCGAGTGTAACTAACTGGGTCTACTTAGTTGTTAATTGGCTGGCTGATAGTAAATATGTGCTCGTAATAGCTCATATCAATTGCGGAAATTGGATTAACCTTTCGTATGCTTGAGCACAGATTACTGTCATCGAAAATTCAGTCCACAGAAAAGAAAAATAAAAAAATCCATCGGCACTGTGAGATATATGTAGATAAGTTAAGGTATAACTATAAGCAAGTCATTTGAATTATCGGTTCCATGTTTTATCAAGTGAAGTTTAGGTAGTTTTAAATGAAAGTCGAGGGAAAATGAAACCGAAAATTCTACAAGTCAGTTTAATTTAACCTTAATTACAGAACATATTACGTCAGATTCGCTGTGGGATATACCGCAAATATCAAAATTAGGCCCAAAATTTTAAAGAACTAAGTGAGATATTGATGGTTTTTCAGTCTGCGTGGTATGATCCACACTGGTATTTATATTCCTATAACGCATACTATTTATGCTGTGTGTATCCTTTTGTATTATAAACATTGTCTATATATTAAGTGTTGCATTTGTTTGTAACTACATACAGACAAGGTTAGGCTTATTTGCAATTAGTTTTAACTGCAGTTAGACATGAGTACGAGCTGATAGTATTATGATTGCTTTGACGTCAAACACTACCTTCTTACAATGTTTACCGAATCAATAAATAATTTATTTCTGTATCATCGCGGTAAAAACCACTGCAATATCACATTTTCTCCATCTATAAAACCTCTATCTAAAAATCATCTATAGCTAAAAGTGGCACAGAAAATTAATTTTCGTGTGCTCTACCTACCCATTTTAGGAATATAGGCGTGAGTTTATGTGTATGTGAATGTGCATGTCCTTCAGTGACTCAAAATTTGCATACTGTTAAAATTGAGCGGTTTAAATGTGAACAACTAGCAAACAGACAGACAAGTTACTAAGCATTTAGTAATATTAGTTTGGTTTTGTGCAGAACGATATTATCAAAGGAATATTAATTGCTTTTTTATGTCATGGTGTCAGATAATATATAGGTACGACCGCATGCTTTAAAAAAGTATCTCAAAATATATAAGTCGGATGACTCGAAGCGGTTTGTAGGACATCAGACTAATAGGTTCTGAAGTAATGGATAATTATTAACATTTACTGACGCACGTCTCGCCAAGGTTTTCCTCAATGACAGTGTTTGCTAGAAGCTAAAGACACGTGGTTTTTGCATAAAACGTGCAAATTTTTAACACCATCGATAAAATGCTAAATGTAATTCTTCGAAGGCTTAAACGTTATCATATCCCATCATAGCATTTCAGTTACGACGGTACAGTTCGTTATTTGTTATGTATTATTGTTTAGCATTAAAAAGATCTGAATTCCTCGCGCTATCTCTTATACCTATATTCTCTCCTGATACCCTCACGTATTATCATAATATTTATTCGTTTTCCTTTGTTTGTTTTCCTTGTTCACTCACATGTAACAATTATTCCATGACCGATTTTCACAGGCATTGCATTCACTGAATTTCATTTGAATGTTGTGGTTTTGTGACTTCTGACAAGCCATGTTGCAATACCTGCTGTTAAGAGGAAGCTTTAGGCTACAAATCCAATCCAAAGTAAGGGCTCGATTTCAGTTGACGTATTCTATTGGAATCAGTTCGATGTTGCGCGTGAAAAAAAAAATTGATCACACGCGTTACTCTAAGTGCGCAGCGCGCGTTGAAAATAAGATTTTTTTTGTTTACATTAGAACATTACAATGTCATTTGTATGGAACTATGTTCTAAAAATAAATTATTTGAATTGAATTGAAAATACATTAACCGATTGCATTAAGTCAAATATGATATTCAACAGTTATTGAATTATAGAACGCTTTATTTCAAAACAGTAACCACTGGTACAGAATTAAGCTGTCTCATCAAACTCGCCATAGTCCGTCTGTCAAACCTGAGATAATGTAATCAGCGTCATCGCAAGGTCCAAAAACTCTGGTAGGGCTTTATATTGGAACAACATGAAAGATGGGAAAGTTTTTCTAGACTCAGTGTGTAATACTGAGTCTAGAAAAACTGCTTCTCTAGTTATGCTGTAGATAGGTATAAATAAAGGCATTGGATGAGTTTATCTGAACCCAGAGACTTTGCCACAGACTTATATTCAATATAGATCTGTGCTCTCTGCACTAGCGCGTCATGCGGTCGTGACTGTGGTTAAGTGCGAGATATCCTAGCGTACTTACGTGCTCCCACACATTCACGGCGGCAGCGGCACGCGTCATGCCAATGCCGCAACCGACTTGACTCTTGACCTGCGCAAATACTGTATGAGAGATGAGGAAAATATAGTAAAAACTACTTACCTGAGATAAAAGATTATGCTGGTTCATCGTTGTAAAGTGAAGTATAAAAATACGGAAGCATACAACTTAGGAGCTCAAAAATGTCGCATCGTTCCTATGTTGGCGGTTATTTTTGAGAGGATACTTATTTTTGCACTTGGGACACAATGTTGGGACAAAAACAGAAATTTAGAGTGGAAATTAGGAAATGTGGCACACGCTTTTTGACTTAAATTGTGAAAACGAAAACATTATAGATTGTATATCTACAACGTTAACTTAGTCTGAGTTTTATCTAAATAATTAATATAAAACTGATGATACTGTTATATCGCAAGTCAACGTTGTCATATTTGTGCGGATCCAACGAGATAATAGTGATCATAATCATTTTCCCTGTTCACTTTCTAAAACTTGCTGACTAGTTTTGATACCGAAAGCAACAGGCGCTATATACAAAATAATACGCTATAGTTAAATTAAAGAACGTACACATTTCATTTTCTTTTTAATATTCGAATTTCCAGGGTCGGCATTATTACCGACTGCTTTTGCTGCTTACCTTACCTGACGGGAACCACTGTATCTCGGACCGCCGATCACGTGTAGATTTTACGAATTTCAGCGGCAAGATAAACTGGAGGCCAATATAAGTCAAGACAGGTTGTAAACAGTATGGCAGTGCCAGAGCACTTGTACCCTTTTGAACGTGCGCGCGCGCGGGGTCATGAGTCACAGGTCGGCGCATGCGTCGCGTGCCGCCGCACGCGGCGAGTCTGACGTGGCCGGTATATGGACTATTACAGATTACGGACCTCAATCAGCTTCACCGTTACTTTGGATTTGAAATAGGTCCGAAATTTAAATTTTAAGTATGTTTGGAGGTAAATGCTGTTTAGTGGTGGATTGTTAATCTACAAAGAAAGCCAAAGCGGTTTAGTTTCTGCTCTGGGTTGAAAGGCTAGATGAACTATCTTCCACAAGTCTTCAGGATGCTAGCGGGGAATTTAATAGATAAGATAAGAAATATATTTTCCCCTCACTAGCTCGGAAAGCCGTCTTTTATCCTTTGAAACAAGCGGGTAAAAACGCATTTTATCCACAAGTGGGGAAAGTAATTTGACCTTGGAGCGTATTTGAGTAGCTTTTGACAGATAACAAAACGTAAAACGCTCATATTAATGGTTCGTTTGATATCAATTATCATTAAATAAATGGTTTGAGAATTTGATAAAAAATACCAAATTTAGCTTTATTCAATGATTTAAATCGTAAACCTTAAAATTCTATAAGTAACATTTTTTTTATAATGACTTTGAGAATAATTGTAAACGCACAAGTTGAGTCGATGCAATTTAAAACGCATCGTCAGAAATGTCATCATTGTCAATGTCAACTAAAATATACACAACTTGGCACCGACTCCGACTCACGTAAATATTATACACAACTTTCAGAGTTTTCTGTTATAATATCGTAAAAAAATCAGTGATTCCAGTGATGAAAATCATGCCTGTGGAACTGTGTTTTTTTGCATGTTGCACTTTCCTCGCTATAGTGAGGAGAAAAGTTTTGTGTTACACACGGGTGCAAAGTTTTATTTTTCTTCACGTGTGTTGAAACACTCGCTACGCTCAGCATTCTATTTTAAAACCACTCGCTTCGCTCGTGGTTCAACTATAGAATCCTTTCGCTGGCTCGTGTTTCAATTCCACACTCGCGGGTAAAATACAACTTTGCACCCTTGTATAACAAATAACTATTATTTGTCACTGTGACATTGAATTTATATGAAGCGAGAAAATAAGTTTACAAATCAATGAAACTTAAAAATATTTGCCATTAAATAATTCTTCATTAGTATGAGAACGATTGAACGAATTATATTTATACCTTTATCTATCTAGAACATACATTGGTTTTGAAATTTTATTAGTGCCCAAGCTACTAATTATTAGCCATAACAGGAGCATTCGGTTAAGTTCTTTTAATCCGAACGATTCGATTCACTTTGGCTTAGTTGGTAGTGACACTGCCTACGAAGCCGGACGTCCCGGGTTCGAATCCCGGGCAGGGCATTATTTGTGTATTTATCATGAATATTGTTCCTGGGTCTTGGATGTTTCCCATGTATTTAAGTATGTACTAGCTTTGCTTACTTTGGGACTAGGTCGATTTGTGTAAGATTGTCCCCCAATATTTAATTTATGTAATCTAATCCACTCATATGTTTGAGTGAGAGCCAGGCCATGCCAATGACCAGGGAAATCAGCTAACGCATCGAAAATATTTCCGATTATTCATCTGATAACCCCCTTACTCAGCTAAATTTCTGGGAAACACTTTTCTCATCCGACATGCTTAGTTTCCGGAATTTGGGAATCACTTGTGATGTTATGTTTGCCGGATCTAAGTTGGCTGCCGATTATGCTGAATCGCGGACCGGTTTCCACTGACGCGCGTTGTTAGGCTTGTTAGCGAGCAAATAACGAGAAACAGTGACGCTTGCGCTTAGGTTGATGATGACGCAGCTAATCTCTCCACAATCTCCCTGACGTCATTGATTCGTGCGGATTCCTTTATGCTATCACGAGTTCAGAGATACGATTACAAAATTGCATCCGTCATCCAATAATCCTCCGGAATTATCTACGTCACTATCTTTAGATAAAAACTAATTTATCTAATTGACGCTTTGTTGAGCAAATAAGTAATGTAATGTTTTTTACCCAGGTATTGCACCATATTTTCTTCATGATGTGTTCGATATCGGTATCTAATCGGAATGATAAGGCTCGCCGTGGAAATACGTGATACGACCACGCTGGAAACCATACCTGCCTCATAATAGCCACTCAGCTATGTCGTTATAACCCGGAGCACAAGTTGCTGATAAACAAACATGTTGGTTTTGTGTTAGCTTCTGCTCACCGCCTTTGGTTACTTAGCGTTAACATCTACGAATCATAGGATTACCGCTTCTGATATCCAATACCACGGTCATTTGTGTTCATTTGGCGCTTCGGCAAATATTTTCTTAGCTGCAGTTTTGTCGGCACTTGAAAGGGCGGCATTTTTGTCTCGGCGGTGGCGCCGGGATTTGCGGGGCTCGCCAATATTTAGGGACAGCAGCCCCTGACTAATGACTTACATGTGCACGCATTTCTCAGATGCCTCTATCTTTGACAGATAAACGATATATTTTTTCTGTTTCCGTCTTAAGATAAAGCAGAGCAAAGATTGGCAAAAAGGCCGCGGCTCTTAAATATCACCTGCAAATTAGATCATTAAATCACCGCCCAAATACCGTCGTTCTAAAACCAGAATGAGCTGATGTAATCTCATCGGTGTCTTTTATGTGTCAAGTCTTAAAGCGATGGTTATCTGCGAAACAAAAGGCTCCACAGACACGTGTTCGTGTCTAATGTTTCTCAGAAATGATATAAACAAAAAGTTGGATAAATGGTTGAAACAGGTACTAGAGGCAAGTGCAATGTCTGGGGACAATGAGTTGATCACACTTGAGACAGTGACGCTCCGAGGGGGTCGCGCTAATACAATGTGGCGCCAGTGTTTTTTGCCACTTGTTGCTCCGAAGACAGTCCCAGAGGTGTCGGGACAAACGACGTGAAATGTCTGGCTTTTATACTCAAATCCTCAAGTGTCCGGAGGACAGGCCACTCGAGCCTGGTGACGGCTGCGTTGCAAAAAGCAGACGCCGTCGGAATTACCTACTACCAGATGCTGAAGAACATTAAAAAAATACATAAGTAATACGTAACCTAAGCGGAAAATCTCCTCAACTCCTTTGGTAGTTTCACATTCAATATGAAATTAACTTACCGTTGACTCTTTTCATTACTTGAAAGTGTATATACAAAATACAAACGGACTACCGGATTTATAGGGAATTTTTAATTATTGTGTTCATTGTAACTTACGGAGGCGCGTAATTTTACCATACAATACACAACTGGTGTTTAAGTGGATCGTTGTATGGGAATTACAGGTATTCTGATTTGTTTCCCTAAGGCGCTTGCTTGTTATTCTTAAGATGCGGGTGTATTTATTGAAAGAGCTGACTTTGAATTGTATCCGCATACATCCTTGAAGCGGAACAAAGGCCTTTTCATATTTTGTATAACTGTCCGGGCGTTATTTGGGATTCCGGGAATGCTGTAAAATTTTGGAACCCTTTTCAATGCGAGCGGGTAAGCCCTCGTGCTGTCGGCTGCTCAAACGGGCCGCGGTTGAGGGCTCCTCGTTATTCTGAAGGATGTACTATAAATAATAAAATACTACTAAATTATTTTCAAAAAGCTGCAACCGGTCATTGTCTGAGTTTGTCAAAAAGATCACCGGGAAGAGAAACCGCCAAGTTTGTCGCCAAATTATGGCGTGATACACGAGTTGATGTTCAATTATATTTCAAAATTAATAATTTTTGAGAAATAGATACCTATGGAAAACACAATTGCCGTAAAGTATGTTATTTTTTACCGGCAGTAGACAATATTAGTAGGTCCCCCATAGGTAGTCCCAATTATCACATAAACCTGGAGATACTCGTACCTATATCAACTGTTCAAACTATGTATCGTTTTATTTGAACACGTAAATATCGATGTCTGTGTCTAGTATGATTTAAAGGATTGGCAACACTGTTTCTCAAAACGGTTTTTTATTAAACACAGTGACGGACCGTTAACGCAGTGCTGTGGCTCATGCCTGACGATTTTAACTCATAACTCTCGTCGTTTCGTCACTGCGTTTATGGTGCGTCAGCGTAGTTTGAGCAGCGGTGTGGTTAAATCTGAAAAGAATTTGCTTCAAAAAATCTTACATAATCTCCTGTAAAAAGAAACTTGGCTCATTTCTCTTCCGCGCCCGTGTGTTTCATAAGAGGCTGATCTAAATTTTATGGCGTATTATAAATTCCTATAATGTTTTTCGGACTTTTCAAGTTTTACAAGCGTTAAGCTTTGTTGTCACCGCGATTTTACGGTCTGTATTCCGACCGTAATTATCGCTGTCTTTTAAAAACTAATAAACCTATTCGATTTTCGTTCTTAGGCTAACCGCATAAAGTGTGCTTCTGAGCCGCCATGATATCAACTGTCATTTCTATGATGTTAATGTGCTTTTTATTGGTGGCTTTTAGAATACTTTGGCTAGTTTTGTGACGGCATTTAAAAGCCGTTAAGGTTAAAAGGGACGCTGATAGAAGATATAACCTGGAATAACTGTTCTCGTATATGTATAATTATATATATATAATGTATCTAAAATAACTAATATTTGCTTGAAGAATTGAAATCTGCACTGTGGATCTTTTAATTTATTTTTATTTATTTATATGTATATGTAATAATTAGTTTTATTTTGCGTAACTACTTACTATAATTTTGTCTATAATCATCTCTGCACCTATTTATATAATACTGTATCCCCATTGACAACAACTTATTATTTCCAAATAAACTAGAATTGCCTTCCTATTTTACGAGAGACAGTTTATACAAGCTCTGTTTTCCAACGGAGTATATTTACTACTCATCCTTTTGCACTACATAATGGTTTACTCTATATTTGTACTGGCGCCTTAAGGCGTCCGTAAATAGTACTATGAACAATAAACATTGCTTTGAAAACATAAATACGCCACCAGAAATAAGTATAAGTAAATTATTTGAGAACTCCTAATGAATATGCGTCCGTAACGAGCGAGGTAGGTATTATTTATTATTTAAAGCTTTTGATTACAGTATTCAAGATGCGTCCTTAAAACTAAAAAATAATATGTCCAATAACAATCTCGTTGTAACTTTGATCGTGACATAACGTCATAAAGTCTTAATTGGAAGCAGCCGATTGTATAACATGATATTATTTTGTTTTAGTAAAGCCTATACCTACCATATAGTCTGCCCTCCGGCTCACAGTAGCAGGCCAGTAATATGATCAATCGATATTTTTATGGCTCCTCTTTTTCCGTAATCACTAGCTTACAAGATGCTTGAAATATATTAAGTGGGAAAATGTGGCAATAAGTTAGGTTGAACTGTAATATTGTGGGAATGATAGGAGATTTATAAATGCGCCACCTGCCTATTATATTTAATATTACACTTTTGATTGCAAAGTTCGTTCAACTCACGTTTTCTGTATTCAGGAATGATCGTGTACCCACGAGAAATTTCTGAAGTTGAGAAATTTTCTATTTCCTATGTAGTAGTAGTAGTAAGTAGGTACTCCGCCGTCTTGCTAATTAAAAAAAAAAATACAAGAAGAATTTCTTGAATATAAATTTATGTTGATCTCTTCGGTAAAGGAATTCAGAAATGTCTAAGAACATTTATTTCAGAATCCTCAGCATCTTGGGTACGGCTACCTAACCTTTGAATCTGACATACTCGTAATAATCAGCGCCTACGAATATTCGGTTTATGGTTTATGGTGAAAGAAACATATATATGTTTCTTTCACCATAAACATTTCACGCACCACGCTTCGGGATCGATGAGGTCATCCCCAGTATTATTTGACATCAAAATAATTAATCTATATTATAATATGGATGTAGGTATGTTTATTTTATCTTTATTTTACGTCATAGTTCGCATATTATGAGAATATAAATTTACCGAGTAGGTATACTAGGTATCGAGTAGGTAAGTACCTCGCAGAGGCGCGATCGGCGCCAGCGCAGTTCACGCCGCGTAATATTAATCCCTGTAATCAGGCGCACGACCGCTACCGCCTGCCGGTCGCTTCCGTATTCAACTGAAGGCCTCTTATTATATCCATTAAGATTGACGTTATTCTTTAACAGCGGTGCGGCAAGTGGGTAAATCGAAGCATCTAAGTACACACAGTGGTCAAATAGATGGAAATCGTGTTAATATGGTTGTAGAAATTAAGTTTTATTAATGCCTTGCCATAAGTCGACCATGAATATGCACATAAAAACTATTACCTACATTTATTGACAAAAAACACTGCCTTTGTCATTTTATGTAAATAAGTCCTACGTAAAACCTAAATTGAGACTCATTTCAGTTCATTACGAATTGGTAGGTAGTGCCAGGAACCCGCTAGGTGGGCACTTGTCTCGTAGGCGCTTCCCGCTACATACGGTTTTTCGTTACCGACTACGAGCTTAGCGCTACGAAATCGTTGGCAGTGAAAGTGATTCACCAAAGCGACAAAAATATCTGTTAGCTCTTACGCTCTTGCCATTAATGCCGCGTTTCCATATTTTTGGCCTTTAATCCACCCACTAAACATATTTCGACAGTTGAATGCCAAATTCGAATCGTAAATAATGTCTAGTCCAGTTGTTGGGTTGAATTCGTCGGCACCCAGTTCACCTATCTACGATCTCTTTAATGACTACCGGTCATTTAGTTTTTACACCATTCGGATTAGTTCGAAGAAGCTGACTCAACGGTCATCCTCGAGATTGAGATTCAACTTTTAAGAATTAAATCGTGTTAACGGCGGTTTTTATGTATTGGTGAATATTTGATTAGACTTAACTTTTCTTGGAAGGTTTGAATATTTTCTAGTTATTTTCCTCGTAAACTTCTTATGGATTTACCTTCGCTTTTTTCCTGTGAACATTGCCAAAGTTAAGGGCTATACAGCAAAGTTTCTTAAACTATGGTCCATCGATTCCTATAAGAGGTCACGCTTGCTTTATCAAACACGTTTCATCAAGTATATGCAAAAGCTAGACCTAGTTTTTTCCGAAAGGAGCACTTTAAATTTTAAAACGGGTTTATGATTAAATTTCCGCCCAAAACAGCAAATTTCGCGCGCGGGCGTGTAGTATTCGCAAATAAAAGATATCTTGAGGTCTTGAGTGTTTGTATTTCTTAATATGATAATATTTAACAATATGGTTTGCACAGCAATATGTGTTACTCCTCCGGAGTATGAGAGCTAAGAGAAATGTCAAAAGTGACATTTAAAAACATGGATAGTTTTTTTTTAAACTAAGGTGCATACACACAGTAGTACATTGTTAAGGTTCGTTCAAACTCTATTACAGGCGATGTGCACAGCATTTCGGGCTAACCCTATCGAGCGAGCAAGACCATATTTTGATTACAGTCGAGCCTTTGATTGCAGGATAGGCGACTTTCGTTTCTTTCAACTGTGACCCTTATATTCCTTATTCATGCCACTGAAATCTAAATCTGATTGAGGTGATTTTGTAGTTTCTGTTCAGGTTTACTTAGATGGAATCATCAAAAGTGGATATCAATTCGTACCTTGTTTATAATTTTTTTATGACCGTAAATGCTACGTTTATTTCATTAATGATTATTCATCAATTTTAGCAACAAAAAAAAATTAGTCTCTACAGAATGCAAGTAATGGTAACATAATTAGAAAATATAATGGTAATATAATGGTAACATAATAACGAAATTAGAAAATATGGAATTTAGACTAATATGAAATAAACAGTTTTTTTTCGAAAAGTGGAGAAAAGTTTAGTTACCCCCCATGAAATTGGGGGAGGGGATTGCTATGTCCAGCAGTGGACGTCGTAGGGCTGATATGGTGGTGGTGGTGGGAGAAAAGTTTAGCAGCGTGCCGGGCGTGCGTGACATGCCTACTTCCAGTAACAGTAAGACTAACGAATTAGCAAGTCAGGATAGACGAAGTAACCTGATGTGCTTATTAAAACTTAACTGAATATTTTTCTCATTTCCTCTCAAACTGGGTTTGATTGTAACATTTTGCTTTACATATAAACTTTAATTAGAAAACGCGCTTGACGATTTTAATTCGAGTATATCGGTAACCAGTAAGTAATTGCATATATTGATGAAAGGAGAGGTGATGCATGTTTCGATATTTTCTTACGGATTATGTACCTATTGATAAATAATCTACTGAAGAAACGACGTAGAATGATGTGTGGTTTTTATCCTCAATCATTTATTTTGCTACAAAAGGGCACGTTAACTAAAAAACATGTCAACTAGCTTACACACAAATAAAACAAGATATCAATTGAAATATCTGACTTGAGAAGGAACATACTGAATAAGTTGAGTTAACGACTTGAACTAATCACAATAATTTTTTATTGTTTTTCTTCTTAGTTTTTTATCTTGATGAAGTGAAGGATAATGGTCTGCGATAAAAATTGCATCGTGGATAAAAGAGATCAATGTACGGGGAGTTATAATAATTCAGAAATAGATGCATTAATATAATAAAATAATTATATTTTCCTAAAATAATTAAAGCGTAACCTTCACGTGGTCTGGTAAAAAGAGATTTTCAACAAAGGCGTGTTCCGCTGAGTTTTGAAGCCTGAGGCACAAAAAGTAAGAAACAAAATATTCTGAAAAATTTGGTATTTTATTAACAATTTTGAGAAGTTAGGTTTTTTTTAGAACATTACATTACCGCACAGGGTACACTGTTGATACTTTTTCCCTGTTTACGATCTACCTTGTACACAGTGAACACAAAGTATTCAATTCTATTCTATTCTTCTTACTTTATCACAATAATTATAATTCACTACTATAATTATAATAATAACTACTGCTACTTTCGCCGGAAAAAGTTTGAAATTCACCATGAAAAAACACAGTAGGTACCTGGTAAATAACAACCAGACCCGGTTTATTTCGAGCATATACTTAGGTAAAGCATAGACAAAGTCTATCAAACCTGATTATCGTATGGAATTTTCCCTAAGCGAGTCTGTTTGACGTAATAAAATATAAGAATATGCTGTACTGGCTGTACTGCTATTAAATTATATTTTTAAATAAATAAATCATTTTCACCCATTCCTTTATCAGCGCCTTGGCACTATGCTGTAAGTAATGCTGTGAAATTAAATTTTTCAATAAATAAATAATTAGCACCGATTCCTCAAACAACTTACAAGTAATGACTAAATGGTGCAAAATATAATTTCGTCAACCATATAAAACTCATTTGTTGGTTAACGGTTTTGATATAGTATGTATTAATACATATAATTAATAATGTCATAACTCTTAACATATTTGTTAATATATGATTTGTATTATATATTTACATGCATATATCTACATATATTACATACAAGTATATTATACAGCTTGTTCATAGATATAGAAACGTGAGTAATTAAGACGAGTGTTATAGATATCTGCGGTTTAAAATACAGCTTCCGCTCCTATTAAATCACAGTACATGTGTTATGGTCAGTACACTCATCATACATTAATGTTAAATAAATATGTTACATATCGTGTACAATCGTACTTATCTTATTACGTGGAATAATATCAGGCAATCTCTATGACACTATAATACTAATTACACCAAATTTTTCTCCATAATTAGTAAGAATGTGAACTAGGATACGAGGGCGGTTTGATAAGTCAGTGACTTTTAGTAAAAAAAACCGGCCAAGAGCGTGTCGGGCCACGCTCAGTATAGGGTTCCGTAGTTTTCCGTCCGTCACATTAAGTTGACATATTAAGTACAGAAACACAAAACCCTAAAAAGCACGTCATTTCATTGTGATTTTGTAGAAATGACAGGTACAATAAACACCTGTTTATACGGTTAAATTACAAACTTAGTTCAGAAATTATTTTAGTAATTTTTTCAAAAACTATTCAACCTATCAAGTTCAAAATAATTTTCCTACAAAGTTTTTATAAAATTCTACTTTTGAGATTTTTTTCATATTTTTAAAACTTATGGTTCAAAAGTTAGAGGGGGGGGGGGGGACACATTTTTTTTACTTCTGGAGCGATTATTTCCGAAAATATTAACATTATCAAAAAATGATTTTAGTAAACCCCTATTTATTTTTAAATACCTATCTAACAATATATCACACGTTAGAGTTAAAATGAAAAAAAAATCACTCCCCACTTTACGTATAGGGGAGGTACCCTAATAAAATATTTTTTTCCACTTTTTATTTTACCACTTTGTCGGCGTAATTGATATACATATTAGTACCAAATTTCAGCTTTCTAGTACTAACGGTCACTGAGATTATCCGCGGACGGACGGACAGACGGACGGACAGACATGGCGAAACTATAAGGGTTCCTAGTTGACTACGGAACCCTAAAAAGGATATTCAATTTTTTAATTTTTTTTGCCTACATAATCTCGGTCCATTTGGATACATTTCGTCCAAAGATGTATATATATATATATATTGGAATGTACATACAAACTCGTCAGCAATTATCTATACAAGTCCTATTACCGACCTGCAAAAACGCGACGCCTGGCAACGACGTGTTTTGGAGTCTATTATCGCAAACGTAGGTTACTACTTTTCCAAACATGTTTAAGTTTTTTTTTCACACATCACATCTTATTCACATCTATGCCTACACCGTGCTAACTAACTTAATTAAATTGACTAAACATATCTCAAGCATGACTATTAACCCTGCCAATTACGCACTACAGTACAGCATTTCTAGCAAAATATTTGAGTTTCTTTCTTGAAATTTCAGATGGTTAATTAATTCTACACAATTAATATGAAATTATTTGTGAGAAGTAATGACGATTGGGTTTTTCCCAACAGCAACGCCTTATTTTCGGTTTTTATTAGTAGGCACCTGTGGTAGTAAATACCACTTGATAGACTACTTACTATTTATTGAAACTTCAAAACTTTTGGCTAAAAACCGTGCGATGATGTTGTTTATTTGCGCAGTTAATCTACTGGATAATTTATATATTACTGTGATATCAGGTTATATCTCATCGAATATCAAGACATATTCAATTACCCGGCGCTGCGTGACCGATTACTGATGATTATAATTTTTCACGTCACGTTTATTCGAGCACTCGTCCTCATACATATATCAGGCCCGTTTGAAAGCTAAAATTCATTAACGAGACTATTTACATCTTCCAATCGACAAATCGAAATTTATTCGATAATCGGCCTTATGATTTCGAGTTAAGTATGCATAGAAACTTCACTGAATGCAGAATAAGTTGGTTTTAGGTTAGGATTCAATGAGTGTATGTCAAGTATTAATGCGTGCGCGCCTTTGATTGAAACCTTCGTAATTGTGGATGATAGATTTTACTTTGGTCGTAAAATGTGGGGGTAATCGAAGTATTTGCATAGTTCATTAATACAGAAGTCGGGTTGTCACTGTGACCATAATCAATATTGGTAAAAAGTTCTTAATGAAGCTACTGGCGCCATCGCTTCACTCGTTATACAAGTTCATTAAATAATGTCCGTCATTATAAAAGTAATTTTGTTTTTCGTCAACCCTGACGTTTATTATGAGTTTAATTTCTATACAACTACCCACCTCTGTAGGATAAGATATGAATAATTATATTAATTAATGATAATTCATGCATCGTCCCATTGTTATTGTTTAATTAACCAACGTGGTGGTATTCAGGTCCGTTGAAAAGTACTTAGTTAATAATGCTTGAATAGACAAATAAGGTAAGTACTGCTGTCACTTTGCTCGTGCAACGCGCATTGTTAATACCTTCACCAATATTACGCATAATTAAAGGTTAGTTATGAAATTATCATGTTAATATTGGAGCTGCCCTTTTCGGCCCTGAAACGACCATATAATGAGATGAAAATGATCATTATTATATGTACAGTAAGACAAGGAATTAGATTTATAATTCGTATTCGTATTTCCAGAAATCATCTTTACCAACTTATTACAAATGTTACGAAATAGTCCAGCAAATATTTAGACGATTCGTACATGTCCATATAATTGAAACATTAATAAGGTAAATATACAACAACAATCTCATTTTACACTTATGTCATCTTGAGAGTTGAGACACAAACACAATAAATTATTATTTTATAATTGAAAAGGTATATTCGGATTTACTTAAAATTAAATATATAGGTAAAATTTAAGAATATTTTTAGGAAAAAGGGAATAATTAAAAGACATTCTGTATATCATAAATATTCGTTGTCCACTAACACACCGCCAAGATAGGGTAAATGTCTCGGCAAAAGCCACTAACCCCACTGAACTGCACTTTCAATATTATGTCATTATGACAGAAGTGATCAATAGGTATCATCTATTGGACATTAAGATGTCGCGTATTGGGACCTTTACCTTAATTAATAATAACAATATTATTGCGGAACAATCTTACACAAATCGTCCTAGTCCCAAACTAAACAAAGCTTGTACTATGAGTATGGACTATGGCTATTATACATACTTATATAGATAAATACATACTTAAATACATAAGAAACATCCAAGACTTAGGAACAATATTTGCGATAAATGCACAAATAAAGCCCTGACTGGGATTCTAACCCGGGACCTCCCGCTTCGTAGGCAGGGTCACTACCATCTAAGCCAAAGTGGTCGTCAATTAGATTCCATTAGTGAATCTAAAAACCTAAAAAAAGCCCCATTAATTTTAGGCTAAATTGATACCGTTAAAACACGTAAACAATTTGCGTAAAAAAACTCACTTTACAACCCAAATGTGATTTCTAAGCTTTACTCGTAGGAATTAATTAGGCTGTTTCGGTTCCACTCAAAGCAACCTCCAAATTAACTTCTAGTTGATTGCTCCAAATTGGTTCTTTATGTTTTTATTTGGAGTTTCTTAACGAAACCTTTTCTCGACTAATTGAAGCTGGGAAATGATGCTGATTTAAATTTTATAATTTATTTACGACCAGATCGGATTTTTGTGTAGTAAAATAGAATTCTGTGTCTTATTCCCAATGTGTGAATAACTAAAATGGCTTGAGCTTGTTTGATCTAACGTGAGGCCAGTTATATTGATACAGTTTAATAGAAACATAATTTTTTTGTGATCAGAGGGCCTACACCGAACTTCCAAAATCGAACTTCGTATCGTTCCGTCCCTTTCCGTCATATAGTGTAATAACACGAGAGTGAAAGGGACGGCACGACACGAAGTTCGATTTTCGAAGTTCAGAGTAGGCCCTCAGTAGGTAACGACACAGACAGGTTACAGATGTCTTATTTATTTGGGTTTGAATACATTGAATGCCACTGAGATATAAATCGGTTTCGGGAATATACTATACCTACTAAACGCAGGGCAGCAGCCCACGTTTACCCAATCATCCGGATGTATACTATATAAAGTTTTATAATGGACTTATCATGTTAATGAAGGAGATTTTACAGTCAACATCGAAAATATTTCATATTCTTATTCATTCATTTATTGCATATCATAGGGTTTACATGATCTTATAAGTACTTATTCTTGGACTTAAAAACAAAATAAACCTTATGACTAACATACTCCTTCATATTTAAAACGATTTTTCAACCAGGAACCTTTGTCTTTAAGTAGTTTATTATAGAAAAACGATTCTTTCTTTATTTTAAGTATTATCTAATTTGTTTCTATCCTCAAATTTTGATTGCTAGGACAGTTATCTCTTGTTCGTTCAAATAAGTGCTTTTGTTTCTTAATAACACATTTATACGCACTCAGTGCCAAGAAATGGCCAAAGGAAAGACTGATAAAGTTGTGGATTTCGGAATCCTGGCTGTAGATAATAATTAATATTAAAAAATTATTTATATTTAGCCTGCATAATATTTATATATAATATGAGTATATCCGTATTATATGTACATATAATACGGATATACACATATTACGGGTATATATGCAACAATTATAGTGTATAAAATATGTATGTGTGTATTTTCATGCAATAGTTAGTTTTACGTGTAGATATTCAAAATTTAATATTGATTCTTTTAAGTATTCTTTTAAGTGTTGTGTTTTCTAGACAACCTTTGGGTAGCGGAAATCAAATCATTTACCACTTTAGGAATTTAAATAAAAATAAGTAAGTACAGTTTATGACTTTGACTTTTAGTTTCCAAGGGACTATTCCTATTTTGATCTCTACTCCAAGATCTGTAGAAGCGAAAAATGCGCAATTTTAAGGGTGCCTTTCCACCAGAGGTCTGCTATGCTGCGATGCTATGCAATCGCATCCAGCGTTTGAATCCACGAATCGTATTCATTACTCCACATAGCGTAGTACTGGTGGAAACGGTTTTTCATAGCGTAGCTTTCACATCATAGCTGCATACCATATCTCTGATGGAAAGGCGCCCTAAGGAGTAGTAATAAAAGCGCTGAATGGCGATGGCGGCGCGTGAATGGCGCACTAGTAAGTATTCAGTTATTCACGCGGATAATTTGCCAGTTCACTCATAGTGGTTTATAATATAACGGGTTTTTGATAGTTCCGAATTCAAAAATGCATAAAAATAATTGTTCTAGTACTCGACACTAATCCAATGCATAGCACTTTCAGGCAGGGCTCGGAAACCGGTATTACAAAAATACCGGTAGTTTTTTAGTTCTTATCGTTCTTTCGTCTACTATTTCATGTTTAATCAGGCAATCTAACAATATGAAGTAATAACCCAAATACATTATTGAGTCCTACATAAAGAGCATAAACTAATTAAAAATATTTGGCCTGAAATAGCCTGAAATAGATTTTGAGATTAACCGGTTCCGAGCCCTGCTTTCAGGCTCGAAACGTACAGAGCGGGCGCGGCGCGTTGCAGGGCGGAGGCGGTTTTGAGTTTTTGATGTTTCCGAGACTGTCGACTGTCGATTACTGCTTCATATGAAACACGCGGCTTCCACTCTACCTCGCTACCGAATACCGCGCGGTTTTTTGGCGTGCCCGGCTCTGTGCGCTTAAAGCTTCAATCTTATATCATAACATAATGACAGAAGTGATCCATAGGTGTCTATTGGGTATGTTAATACATGTCGATATTTGTGACTTTTACCTTAGTCCTTAAATTGGTACGAATTAAAACTACGTATATGCCCAAAAACTAAGCGCCATTAAATACTAACATCTAACTTAACTTAAAATTAAAATATTTAGAAGTATAATGTCACATTATATTACAGCCTGTAAGTCTGTCGGCCTATTTAGCCTAGTTGGAAGTGACACTGCCTACGAAGCTAGAGGTCCCGGGCTCGTATCCCGGTAAGGCCATTTGTTTCTGTGGTGAGCAGAAGCATTTGTTCCTGCCTGAGACTTGGATGATTTGTATTAAGTATATATACATATATATCTATTAAATATATCGTCGTCTAGTACTCATTCCACAAGCCTTGTTGAGCGTACTATGGGACTAGTTCAACTAGTATAAAAAAATTGTCCCTTAATTTTTATTATTATTATTTTGTTCATATTAGTACAATTACGTATTATTGCTATGTCAATTTTATTAGTTCTAATTATCTTATTTTCGTAGATTACTCCTTGGTGCGTAATAAAATCAGATAGGGTTGTAGGTATACTTATGAGTAAATGCTCATAATGAGTAAGTTAATAAATAATAAATACTAGGAGACATTTTTACACAAATCGATCTAGTCTCATAGTAATCTCAATAAGACTTGTGTTATGGGTACTAGACGACGATATATTTAATAGATATATAAGTACTTAAATACATAGAAAATATCCAAGTTACAGGAACAAATGCCCTTACCGGGATTCGAACCCGGGACCTCTAGCTTCGTAAGCAGTGTCACTACCAATTAGGCTAAACAGCCCGACTAAATGATTCTAGTGTATTGAGCATAACCAGTGTGTAAGTGAAGCGTGTATATGAAAGTAGAACTGTACCAGCCCAGCGGGGTAATTAACTCGAAAACGGTGCGTAAGGACTCAATTTCAAGTTACATTAAATAAGTGTAAGTACATCTTAATTAGCATCTAAGCTCAAGCAAGTATTAGACGAATCATATCATAAAAAATAACTTCTTAAAAGTCTTTTTTTTTTATGCAAATTTAAAAAGCAATAAGTGAATCAAATTGATTCCTAAACACGACTTACATTATTCATAAATGCAATTCTGGCTTAAAATATTTTGGCATCGAAGAGAATACCAAAGGCTTTTATTTTTAATTTAAACTTTTACCGTATTAATTCCGACGCTCCCTCAAAATCAAGCGGAACAATAAATACATATGATAAATGAAAGTAGATTAAAACATGCAGGTAGATGATTAAAATTTTATCGAACTTTAAAAAAATAAATATCCCTAAACAATTAAAGAAAGATAATCTCCAGTCAAATCCGTGACGCGCGCCCGCCCACACGAAGCGCTTGTAAAAAACCGTAAATCGTAAGAAAGTCCAGTACCTACAAGAAAAGTGGTATAAGCTTAGCAGCACACACACGAGAAATCTCTAAGAAGCTACGCATACGAACTCACGTCACCCATTAGTATGTGAGGCGTCGGACAAGGACTCTGCGCGTGCTTGCCGCTCGCTCCACGGCTTCTTATTATTATTATTTATTGTTGAATAATGTGAATGGTAATGCGTGGTTGTTCACGATCCCGCATAACACCTGCCGTCTTTTCCCACAGTCGGATCGAGCTGGAGGCGCGCGCAGGAAGTGGCGCGAGCGCGGGTGCGAGCGGGACAGCCTGCGCGCGTGCAATGCGCGTGCGATGGCGGCGCGCGTGCGCGCGAGAGCGGGACGCAGCACGGGAGCGTAGCACGCCGTAGCTTCGTAGCACTGAAAAAAAAACACAACATAAACGTTAGACGCGGGGAAATTAATGACACGCGGAGATCGCCCGTCAATGTTTGAGTTAATTGAAACGGCTCAGTAAATTGTAAGGCTAGCCGCTGTATCGCCATTACGCTATCTTGTGGTATAACAACAATAATCTTATATGTATGCTCTCTCATTACGGTGAATACCCTAATTTACGTGGTAAGCATTTTGCGGCTTTGTTAGTATATCGTCGCGAAACGATATAGCATAATAACTCCTCTTATGGAGGAGGGCCTTGAAGGTTATTATAATACTCGTAAACACGACAACGTCCGTATCGCAGCATCTCTGTAAATGTCATGTAATTTATTATGCAAATTAACTGTTTTTATAATTCCTCGCCAACGGGAGCCGTGGGCAGTGAAAAGTTTTTTTAAGAAACTTATTCGAAAAGGACTGATTGTGATTACTTAATTCCGTATCAGTGAGTAATGCTACTGAGATTTTTTAGGGTTGATTACTGTATAATAACCAGTGTAATACTGCCACGATACCGAAAACATTCAATTTTGTTCAATAATAGCATGTACCTTCATAAGTTCAATTACCGAAAATCAATGCGAAACTGGAAAACGGACACACTTAACATTTTTAAGTCTCAAAATGTGCTTACGAGTACTATGTTGTATCAATTTTCTCTATGAAACGTATACATAACTAAGCATGCCATAATATTTATATAGCGTCTTTTGATAAAAGAAGACAATCGAAGATAGGAATTCACGAAAATTTCGAAGAGGCGGATCCAAGATGCCGTCAGATAATAAAGTATCAAGTTACTGCACATTGTTGATACCGCTTCCTTGTTCGATATAAGAATGCCAAAGACGATGTAATTTTCCTGTTATGCTCTCCGTCAATACGAGAATACAATTCAAGACTGGATATTACGAAATAGCCACCGCGTGAATAGACACCCCGGATGTGCGCAATTTAGTTTCGTTCAACCCAATGAATGCTTCTATAGTTCATTTAACAATAAAAATTGCTCATCCCGTGTCTTTAAAGATTCTCCAACGTTCCAAATTCAGTTTTTAAGCATCCTAAAATGACTTGTAACTGCATAAGTTTAAGGTTCATTTTCAGAAAGCAGTGAGTGTTGCAGTCAGTTTTTGCATAAGGAATTGTCCACCATGGAGGTCAGTCTATTAAATCGGGTTGTCAAAGACCGGATGGGGTCGTGTTTCAGTGATTTTAACGAAAACATGTTGCATATGTTACCTTATACTTTGTTTCTTTGAAGGTGGTTTAGATTTGACAAGGGACATTGGTTAATGACTTGAGAAAATGGATTGTGTTACGTTATATGTCCTGTGACTTTCGTTTGTTTGTGAGTTGAGTTATGACTGTTATGGGTTACATAATTTCGGGTTATATAAAAAAAATAACCTAAGGTATAGCTAACTTATTTACCTACCATTTACGAAATTTGAGAGGACGATAGAAAATAATTACATTTGTCCTTTCTTCCGATCCGCCCGATTTTATAAACTAGCTTAAGAAGTCATAATGACACCGATCTGTGACCGTTCTATTCAAAACACTTGTCCTTCGTAGCCAGTTGCTAAAGTTTCATTATTTACTAACTGTCGAATAGCAACCCTACTTATAAAGTTGTGATCTAAATGATATACTTTGTACTTAGGTATAAAGTATACATTTAAGATCACAACCTGATATACTAAATCTCTATGAATTGGGCTGTCTTTACGTTACTTTTATTACGCCGTTAGTGTTGTCGTCATAAGCCACTTTCGCCAGTTTGGTTTACCGAAGTCAACGTAAAATCTGTCGTCTTAAGCCGTCGGCTTTACACTTCAGCGGCACTTCATCAATGATTGGGTTTTTGCAACATTTGGCCCTTGCAGTGTGGCGGCCAAATGTGCTGTAACTTGACCTGGAGTACTCGCCGAGATTCGCCACATGTCGCCACATGGCGTGCCAAAGGTCGACTAAGGTGGCATTTTTTATGGGCTTCCTTGTTTATGCCTTGTTAAATCAACTATAGTTAAACGTGTACAGGGAAATGATAAGTGAGAGTGAATGGTTTCAAATTTTCTTGGTTCAATGGAATTTTCGCCATCACCATTAGAGGTGCCTTAGTTGGTAAAGCTTTGCCATAGCTTTATACATAATTATTTTTTGCGAGATCAAGCAATGACTATAAATAGCAGACTTTTTCTCCCTCCTCTGGGTATGTTACAAGTCATTACTTTAAAATAATACAAAAGTATACGTTTCCGACCGGTACCCATAAATGGTTTATAAAGATAGGCCTACGACTCTACTCCATATATTTCGTTGTAAGTAATGCCACTGCAGCACTGGTAGCAATTACCCGCTAACAAACGACTGGCGCGAGTGGTCACGACGCCTCCGCTGGCAGCGCTCGATAAATCTACATCTCCATTACACTTTTATTCTTACAACCTGTCTTTTCACGCTGCGGCATCGAATTTCGAACGTCCACAAATTATTGTCATTCGTTATTTTATTGTCATGATATTTTTTCGTTTCGTTTCGAATGTTTGTCTTTGTTTGGCTCGGTGATTGTGTATTGGTCGTCTCGTTTCGTCTTTAGGTAGCACGGAGCACGTGCGACACGTTAAAGGCAGAGCGTTCCCACGGTCGAACTCGAGCCAGCCCCCTCCCCGCGCGCCGCGCTCCGTCGGCGCCCGCGCCGCCCGCGGCGCGTGATTCTACTTCGGACACTCGTGCCAATGAAATAAAGTGCCCGCACAGCACGTACCAATTGCAAAATGCTATCCTATCAGCAATGAAAGTGGCGGAAATGGTTCTTTCTGGAGAGTTGAGTAATGTTCATGACGTTTCGCGTCGTTAGCGACTAGGGACATGCAATTACATCTAATTGGTGTAAACGTCGTGGCCGGCGACTCTTTCTAGTTTAGCACAAGGCTAGATTATATAGGTGGGTTTGAGCGACCATTAGCGTCGAGTCACGTTCAATGCATTTAAAATCTGCGTATTGTGATTATTGCTGTCCTTAAAGATCTGGATCTTGTTTATCTCGCTCTTAACAAATGTAAATGAGTATATGTTAAAAATAAAATGACATGTGATTCCATTAAGAAGGCACCCACGTCCCACGTGTTCTCCTTAAAGTGAGTCAAACTAGTCCGGGTAGGTGGCCGGGTTATCATTTCCCTGGAATTAGTTGGAAGTCGATATACCCTTCGAATTCTCATAAGTCGTAACCTGCGATTTTAATAGTAATAACTAACTTGGTCAATTTCCGAATGCCCAACATTCTACTATTTACCTACTTATTACAGTTTTACGAAACATACCTTTCAAATAAGTTTAGTGCATTAATATCTGGCCTGTAGGGTAATTGTGAAACTTTTCCTGGCCGTTGACCGAAAGCTGCATTAGGCCAAGACTACTGCCATTTTCACATTATATAATTACTGTTGATATGTCCTAACGCTCATTCGAAAAGTTACGCTATTACCCTAAATTCTCACGTAAACATGCCATGTGAAATCCTATACAAATTTAACATAGCACCATATAATGTTAATGTATAATATAAATTGCCCTAGCGGTTGTGGTTGCGATATTTGTGATACGGCGTGACATTGTGCGCGTGCGATCGCCGCTCGCGCAGCTATGCTATTCACATAAGGTCTCGACGCGTCTCATTACTTGTCCCTAGTAGTACTTGACCTAGTGAAGACTAAGTATTCTTAATCAGTAACTTTCTTACTTACTTAGGGATGGACCTTTCTAAAGGACTATAAATAGGATGATTGTTGCCGACATGGCCCGAAGGATTGGCACGCTAAAGCGGCCAGGAACCGGTCGTCTGTGGAACTGGTAAACAGTGTAGCAGTTCTTCGGTGGAGACCGTGTACGAGTATTCTAAGACGTTCTGCAATACCGGTCTAATGACCTCACGAGATTGTTGGTAGTGGCTGAATGGAGAAAGCCCAGAAGAGCCGAATATTGTGCCACCAAATGAAAAACTGCTTTCACCCATAGTATACCTGATAGTGATGATGATTTGTAATCAGGGCTGGCCTTAGGTTAGCGCGTAGAGCGGCCACTCTAGGCTTAAGGGAAAGATAGAGTTTTGGAGGCGGCTTTTGAGGGGGAATATCTAAATCACTCCAATCGGTTCTGGGACTAGGATGAGATTCGTATCAACAGGCAGCGGTTTTCTTAATACATTGCATGTAATCCCAACTAATCGCAGTGCGGTGCACGACTTGCACGTGATGTCGACCATGCAATGAACAGATAATTTTTTTCCCGCGCCGTAATACTCGCATAGCCGTGGCCGGGTATTATACTGGTTTACAAACGATTGTCGAAGCGTTGTGAATATTGCGCCAGCGCACGAGTCGCACGACATGAATTAACCAACGCGCGCCAAACAGGGAAACTGCTTGCCTGGGAACTCTAAATACCTATAGTTTTTGCAAGTGTCTGTTTGGTAAAAGAAGTACGGATGCTTTAGATGTCTTCTGTCTTCTGGTTAAGGTGAACGGATAATTGCAGTCAGTTGTTTTTGCCTTCTAATCTATCTGTACCTAGATCTCTTTTTATTATCACGTGCCAAAATTGGTCCACCAGAACACTTATGCAATCACTCTGTCTGGCCATCTTCCACAGGCAGTTTTTTTAGACTTGTGCTAATAATTGATCAATATTAATACTTCGTGAATTTATCTATTTAATTAAGCAGATTGCGCTGTGAATTGTGTAAATAATGAAGTGCGTGAATAGAATGGCATGTATGATATTTCTGCTATTACTAGACTGATCTGAAAAAAACTTACTTAATGCTCATCTGTCCAGGAAACGAGGCTTTTAATTATATAAAGAAATTTCTAGTTATCTAGTCGCTAAGGACTCCATATGTGGCTAATCGAGATGCTGTCTGAGCTAATCAATTCTAAGTATGCTTTCTAAACAGAAGACTTCGTAAAACTATTTTTAACTGGAAAATGTTAATGCGTCTTGGGAACTTTTGAGTTGTAAGTTAGAATATTCTTTCATGGAAAGAAAATGTCCCAAATACTAGTGCATAATCAACTAAAATACAGTCATCATCATATAGTAGCAGCTAAAGCAGCCAAATTATAGCAACGCGTTTACTGTAGAGGCATGGATGTATGAGTATTTGGCTACTTTGGGTTCTGCTACCTATATGATGCTAACTGTACAACGGTTATGTATCTTAGAAATTCTCGGCAATGACCATAAATTTACTGATTATCATAAATCTATAACAAGGAAGTAGGAAGGCGTCTGTTTTGCGTAGTCGCCAGATAAGTCTAGCGTGCTAATGGTCCTGGCACCCTTGACACCGGTGCTATGATGTAAGTACACTACACACCCTTATCTGTAGTGGACATGCCCCCTTATCTCAACCAGGGACCTTAATTAACTGCACCACACTAAGATTAAGCTTCCGGGGTACAGCTATAATTTAACCGGTCGTAAATCATAAAAACAATAGAACACAAGATGGAATAAAAACTGGCGCAACAATGACGCGCATGCGCGAGAAGTTCTCAAAGAATCAAATGAGTAACGGAGCGAGATCGATTATCATTTTCATACAATCGACCATCTAAAGGTCACGCGTAATGCCATTCAATGTAAACTAATCTATATTGAAGAAACTGCGAGATGTCTCGCACGCAACGTCATAAGTCCATTTAGTCGCCAAGCGAATTAAGACTTTAACGATGAGGTATAAGGCAGCTTTTGTTGAGGTTAAGAATATCCAAGTTAACTATTAAGATTATTAGTTAAACATGGAATACGCGACATGAGTTATCGGAATATGAGATCTCCGCGTAGACGTGTAAGGCCGAAAATTCCATCTATCGATGAGCAACACTGTCGTGTACCGTGAAGCCAGGAAGCCCATTGTTGGGTCACGTTCTCACAACTCCCTTCTTCGAGGGGGAATAAATAATTGCACTTTTTTCTGTCGCATATGGCCAAGGAAACGGGGGATTGTGCAAGACCGTTCCCACGATTCGCCCCTAGGGTATAAAGGCCGATTGAGGTCAAGAAAAAATACGTGCTAGCATAATGTGAGGGTTTCTTTTGTAGCGGCAGATGCGCGGATCTAGGGTTAAGTGTGGAATCGCATCAAATTGAATTGATCCGATATTGTTTGCGTTTGGGAATCTTGTTTGTAGGAATGCAAGCAGATAGATTTTTTTTATTTATTAAAAATTGGCAATACGGTTCCAACTGTACAAAGTATTGTAAATCGTTTTTTACACATTTTCATTTCAAATAAACAAATGCAATAGCACTTTAAAAAATTATAATAAAAGTAACGAAATAATTGAAACGTTTTAAATTAATAAAAAAAAACGTCTCAAAAAATTCCTAACTTTCAAAGAACGATAACTGTAAAAAGCTAGTTATGTAAAGAGTTGCACCCGATAACCGTAAAAAACCGAAACGCGACGCTCAAATAAACACTTTTTGCTAAACACTCTTAAATGCCATATCTCAACAAAATTTCAAGGGTTCCAATTTCAAAATCCACTCGCCACTACAGCCGCCATTAGAGATATAAAAAGCCGTTGAAAAAAAAGGAATTGCACCTTTTCTAAGGCGTTCTATATTTGAAACTCGTCGCGTTCCCACGATCGCCCACGCCAGTTGCGTTCTACCCCTCTATCTTGCGTTTTTTGTGCCATTATAAAGGCGATATTTATGTAAGCGCACGTGAAGAGACTTCGTATGTATAATTTAATTTAAGAATAGTATAAAATATGATAAGTAATGATTCTTAGGATTCTTTATTTCGTGTTGCACAATGACATTTGATTTAAAACAATTATTTTTACTATTGTTAGTTTTAGCGAATTTGGCACTTAAGAAATTTTACATATTAATTTTTTCGTGATGTTTTATTTATGAGTTCTATAATGAAATATTTTATATATTAAATATATAAATATTATGCATGTAAGTACGTACTTATAGTAAAAGCAAAACTTTATTTCAAGACCACTTAGAGTCTAAGTAATCATAAATTACAGTCAATCAACACGGAGCATGTGCAAAATAAACACTGCTTTACTCACGCAGTGGCAAAACATCCAAAACTGAAAACAACCGTCTACGAAATAAGGTCCATTTTCAATTATCCGTATAATTTTCTAGAAGCTGCATTCAAGAAATGGGGCTTTATTATGACGCGTTTGAATTCATATTTGGAACGCGTGTATAGTCATTAAAGGAGAGGGCACAGGCACACATTGCGTTCAGCCGGGATGCGTTCCCACGATCCACGCGACATATGGCGCGAGCTGGCGTACGCGTGTTCAACGGTTGTGGAAAAAAAAACTTGGACTTAGCGGATCTATGGGATGATGCCCGTGTATACAGATAAGGAAAACCGATAAGTGTAGGTATAGGCCTACATATTCTTTGATCGCCTTTAGTATCGTGAGAATAAAACAACTTCAAACATAAACTGATGTTTAGGGTGTTTTTCTTATAAAAATATGATATGAATGAACATAAGTTAATTTTAAATAATAGGATTAAGATATTTCTATTTAAGAAGCGAGGGAGTTGACTTTTTAATCAATAAGTACAAATTTTCCTTTTTTAATTTTCAAATTTGAAAAAAAAACGACGTGAAAATTGTCCAGCAGTACTTATATTAACGTAGACGCAAAACTCCTACAAAAGCAACCAATCCAATCAATAAAAAAAGTTGACTGCCAAGGTCAGGCAAATTGTTCCGAATTTAAAATTTCGAAGTGTTTTTTTACCGGGGGCAGGTGTGGCGCGCGCAACTGTCGTTCTTCCCACGGCTCCGCACCGGTCCGCTTGCAGTACGGGACCGTGTCATGATTGCCAATTACCACATTAATGATACTGTGTTTTTGAATACTTAGAAATATGTAGGTATCAATCTGAGTGTGTTCTGAGCGAAACTAATGCGATATATATTTTAACTAACTCATACATATGAAATTACCCACTCAGTCAACCCTCATCATCATCATTAGCCAAGTTCCAAGAAGTACGTCGTATAAGATACATAGTATAGCAAAGAGTAAGTAGTGACGAAATACATATAAAAGAAATAAAAATCGTAAGTTAGTTTTGTTTTGCATTGTACGGTCGAGTTTTTATTACATTGCAAACAAAGATTGTTATTGGCACGGCACCTAGGTTATGCATTATTCGTGACTCATATGAATATATATTGAATATAGGTAAGTACTGACATAAAAACATTTTATAACATTGAACATAATACAACTTATCTGCTGACTGGTCCCCTAAGCCGGTGTCTTGTAAGCCTAAGCGGAAATTTATTAGTTAAGTAAGTACATACTCATAATTTCAGAGACTGTGTGATAAATAATAAGTGAATATAGGCGCGGAAATTTTATTAAGGAGTTTTTTTGCGTATTTATCTCCCGCAAAAAGCGCACAAATAATACAAAAAGTAAATTATTATGCTAAATACTATCGCATTGAACAAACGACATGACTATGTACTTCATTCGCAAACAGTCCTTGAGCCGTAGTTTGTAGTACAAATAGCTGCGCGTGCGACCGCCACGTGCCTCTGTTGCATTATGCCCTTTGTTTGAGCATAATGAATGAATAACGATTTGTTTGTACAACAAATTAACTAAATGCTAATAATTCGACTGTGTCGGGTTCTTGTACCATTATGGTTTAAAAAAAAAAGATTGTGGATTTACAAACAATTGTTTTAAGGGTCAGCAGTAAGCTCAGTTCTCCATACAAACGTATTTACGCTCTTATTTTAAAACGCCATGCTAAACAAAAATAACATGAAACTTTGTATACACAATAGGATCCGGCATATCTAGGTCGGAAATTAGTTTCTGTTGCTTGAAATTATAATGGAGAAAAAATACAGCGATTATTAAGGTTTTCATACAAGACGTAAAAAACTCAAAAAGTCGCAGTATTTTTTTTCTATTACAATTTCTAGCATCAGAAACTAATTTCCGACCTAGATATGGCGGCTCCCATTGTGTATACAAAGTTTCATGTTATTTCAGTAAGGCGTTTTAAAATGAGAACGAAACTACGTTTGTATGCAGAATCGAGTTCAGCCGAGCGTACAGGCGACTCTTAAAGAGTGATATTATGATTATCTTAATCATTGGTTTTGAGTTGTAAAATCTTAGCTAAGTACAAGAACTAAGACGTTACAATATCTTTCACATTTTCCTCAAAACGTTCACTTTACTACAGGGCCATCTAGCAGCTAACCCATGAACTTTAACCAGGAAGAGATCGACCCTAACAATAAGGAGATAGGGGAGTCGGAAGTATTTGCAAGACAATGGTGGCGTAGACAATATCTTTATAGGTCAGAGTAAGCCATTTATTAGGGTCCGTGGGAAGATTTCGCAAATCGAGGGTGAAGTTAGTATAAAATTTGATGATATTACATTCTGTGTTCAGTTATTTTTGTACCTTCAACCAGGAAGTAACGGTAACCAGTAAAGTATTTCTAATTCGATTTTTATAAAGTTTACGTTTGCCAATTTGTTCCCGCAGAGGCTTGAAGTTCGATGTGCAATTATGTAGTGTGATGTGAAGTGCTTTTAGTGTGTCGTGAAAGTTTTAATATAAGTAGTGTAATTCATATGACGACCTCCCATTACAGAAAAAAACAAAATCTATTCCTTATTGCATTACGCAAAGCAATACAGATGGACATCGGAATTCGGAGAGTTTTGTAAATGTGCGATATACGAAGAGGGTATTTCAACTGAGTCATGCCGAAACTTATGTTTATATCTCAATATCAAAAAATTAAGGTTGTGTAACCTGGTTGTGTGTGCCAGTTGTCAACAATCTATGTACTTACACTGGCTGTATCACGAGTGACTCAGTTATTTGAAGTAGTTAAGGCCATGTTGTTTAATTTGTGAGACTAAAGGAATGCGTTATTGTTTATAGTATTGAAACGCATACAAATAAATATCTTACTCTAAAGGTAACGTAAAGTAGGCAAAGAAACTAATCTACCACTTTTGAACCTTAATATACTACATAATAAACTCAAAAAATAGTAATCACTTTCTTCCACCAAGCAAAATATACCCGCTGTGACCGCTTTGAGTGGTTACTAACTAAGCGCTCCCGTGCTTTGTAAGGCATGTTAAGCCGTTGATTCGACTGCTGTCTAGGACAGCAGTCATTAAGACAATTTAGATTCCTTCGGGCGGCTTGAGAACTTCTAACAGTCAAGTTGCCATCTCAATGACAATGATCCCAATAATGTCTATTTTCCCCCTTGGGTTGGAAGGTCAGATTGCAGTCGCTTCCGTGAAAACTAGTCCCTACGCCAATTCTTGGGATTAGATAGCGGATGCCGGGCATCCATCAGAATGCAACTCTACTGGGATAACGCTTACATGACGATGATGATGAAAATTGGTAAGGGCACTGCTCGGACCCCAAATCCACAATTTTAGTAAAAAATAATACATCATAACGTCAGGAGCGCAAAGTACATTTGAACAACAGAACTCAGGTGTCCTAAAATTTTCTAACTAGATTTTTTGAAGTTTCCCATCGCGGTATATCTTTTTGATCATAAGTATATATGTCTTTAATTTAGGTAGGTAACTAGGTATTCTACCTTCTGCAATAATTATGCCTTAACCGCGCTCGCGCCAGCTCACAACTCTGACGCAAATGCCTGTGTTCGATAACTGTTTGCCTTCATCTGTGCAAACTGGGTGATATCATCGCTTACACACTAGTTGCACAGGTGTCACATTGTTACGCTACCAGAATAACTGTACTGCCGAAGTCTTAAGAGTTACAGGGATCTAGGGACATTGTTATGCTGGTGTCGTGATGATTGGTATCTATGAACAGATCTAATGGTTGTAGTGAGTGAGGTCGCGCATGATGTTTGATGGGCAGCTTCCAGTATACGTAGTGTGAATGAGAATTACAGCAATTTTATAGTCTCATTGAATAAAATCAGCGTCGTGTTCGATGCATCCTAAAAAACTGAGCGTAGGCAAAATAGTTACGCCTGTGTACAAATGTGTTTACAGAAGATTACACCCAAAGAATACTGAATAATCCTCACAAACGAAGACGTGAGAAAAGCCAGTTAATGTCTTAAGTAGGCAATTGCTATTGCCAATAATAAAGTGGCCAAGAATATTTCTCAACAGAGCCCTCGGGTCAAACGATATTGTAATTTTAATGGCAGCAGTATCTATAGCTGCGTAGACTCTTACTATATTTATTGAGATCGCTTTAATTGGTCTGGGAGATTCATTACGGGGTGCCCTAAACAACACTACAAACGTGAAGAAAAACAAAATGGTAACCGGTAATTGCCTCCGATCTGTGCGTAGTGAGCTGACAGAAACACCGTTAATGTACTTCTAATTGCTTTTGCTGGGTTATGTGCAGCACCTTAATAGCAATTTAATCGTAATTGAAAACTAATCAACTCAGTTGAACGCAGTCTTCAATTAGCTATAGATCATAATTACTCGAGTTCAATAGCTGCCGCAGGTATGAGGTGCCTACCGATTTTAATTGATCCTTCTGTTCGTTTTCGAAATCGCTGCACGTGGCTGTGACTACCTTTTATGGTAAGACTTACAGTAATTTCTCCGAACATTCCAAAGTAACAATTGAAATGCACGTGTCTTGAAAGCATTCCGAATTTGAAATTGGAAGCCGAAAAAAATTAACCCAAATTTTGCAAGAGTTGCGGAATTGAAAATAAGGGTTGCAAAAAATCCTTTCTAACCCGAGCGATACGTCCGAGGCTTTGCATCGAACACGTGCAGCGGTAACAATGCTACATTTCAGAGCCGAATAGTCGGATATACCGGCAGATCATCTGGAACATACGACGTGTAGGTACTGAGGTACAGCGCGAGATGACTCACGGGCAGCGTCGTCGATACCGGAGCGAACGCCGTATTATTAAAACTCGAAAGGAAAAAAAGATAAGCGTTCACTCGTCGTCCCGCGTCAAGAATTGTACATCTGCCGAAATTTCTCACGGGTCCTTCGAGCGCGTCTCATATGGTATTATTACGCCGGACCACTCTGCTATCACTACCTACGTATTATAGATCTCGAAGTTGTGGTAATTATGACGACTGGGCGACTAGCGGTATCGCGGCTACTTTTTAATAGCGTACGATTAGCATATCGGGTTCGCGATGCTATATCTCTAGAGAGAGGCTGTCGCCTCGCGATTAATTGACGCGTAGATGAAAGTTATTGCGGCGCGGTAAACTAAAAAGTTTGTTTTAATTATGAAACCGTGACTGCCATTTGATGTAATTAAATTAACTAGTTAGTTAAAACGTGTCGTAACACGCTCGTGGGAGAAAGCTTTTGGCACGCACGTGTGTCGATAAATAATCGTGCGTATTGTAATCGGCCTCTTTTGTCAACCAAATAGGAATAGTGTGTTATTCTTTAAGAATAAGTGAGTTGCACAATAAGGTAGGATACGAGTCCTGACTTGTTGGAGATCTTATTTCGCGCAACAGGTTGAAACTTGTCGAGGCTCGGGGTGGTTTTATAAATTGTGCAAAACGAAAGCTTGGAGGCCTGCGGTGTTTGCAAACCATGGTATACCTTAATAGGTACGCTGCAAATAGTACCAGCTTATTAACTGTTATTAACCGTTTATATATTTTAACTGCTTAAAATAATCTTATGCATGGACTGTTAGGACTGGTTAGGATGTAAGTTTTTAGATATGGTGTAATATTTTGGGTCAACTCAGTTCACAAAAAGATAGCTCGAAAACGTTGCATAAAAGCAATGTGTGGACTAAAAATAAGAGAAATATGTGTGCCATTTTTTAAATCTCTTAAGATATTACTCGTAACTCTACCTTCATTGTATATCCTAGAAGTAGGCATTTTTGTTAAGACCAATCCAGATTCCAGACATTTTCAACAACGTTTCTCAAGGCCGCAGATTCCCGAAACGAAAACAATATAAACATAAATTATAAACTTTGCAGGGAAGCCACACAACACTAATAAGAAGCTTATTCTTGGGAATGGCACCGAACATTTTCAATAAAATTCCTGATCGTATTAATATTCTGGACATTAATGCATTTAAACTGCAGTTGACATCATATTTAATAGAGAAATGTTATTATACGATTAAGGATTACTTAAATGACGCTACCACGTGACTGGGTTCCATTTTAGGCATTTGTTTATTTTATAATTCATGACATTGAAATTCATCCATATTCATTAATGTATTGACATCATTAGTTTGAGTATACGTATTATCTAGTCGCTCTCAATTTTAATAAGTAGCAGATTGAAGATATATTTTGTACAACTTACACCTTACTCTGTGTGCGTATAACATAGAGGTCTTATATTTTGTATTTAATCACCAATATTACTTGTAATTGTAACCTATGTTTAACAAAGTAAATAAATTGATTTGATTTAAGTAACTTGCATGGACTATTTTGTCTAAGTATATTAATAACACAGAAGTTATAATAATAAGAATGTAATGTAGAAATTATTATAATTTATCATACTATTAATGCTAAACTGATAATTTTGGTCCTATACCTATTCTAATAAGTACTTAATTTAAGTGTACTCCATATATTTATAAGATTGCTGTGGCCTTGCAAGTCATGTGCCTGGAATCAGTAAATAAAATAATGAAATGCAATAAATGACTTGTAATTTAAATGTTCATAGCTTAAGCTTGTGTTCATTGTTTGATATTTGGGTAGTGGAAACAAATAATAATTAAAGGTAATATGTAAATTTATAACAACGCTAACCTTTTTATAAAGCTAGTATAACAACGCTAACCTTTTTATAAAGCTAGATCAGCTATAGCTAGATTATAACAAACACTTAAAGTAAGACTTTAATTGTTTGTGAAACTGGGGGTCGAAGTTGCACCATGTCCTTAGGGAGTACCCACCATTACCCTACACGTGACCCCTGGGTGGTGCTAAAAGTGCAACAAAAACTGGCAACCGTACTTGTCTTCTCGAAGACCTCACGGTTCGTAAAATAAATGCCATACGATTTAATAAATAAATAATTGTTTGTGAAAGTTGATACAAGCCAAAAGTATTCTAAGAAGTTATTATTGCTCGCAAACTACACCCCAGGAATTAAGCTCTAGTGAGTCTAGTGACTGATAATTGTGTGATTTAGATAGATTTTATGGCCTTCTCATAATGTTACATAGGTACAAACAAGTGCAAATACCTATATATGTAGAATTAGTCATCAAATAAATACCTCTATGTACCGCAACCTTAATTCGCCGACGTAAAAGTCATGGGGCAGCATATTTTTGAGTGAATTGTATGCACCCATATTTTTGCACCCGACTGTACAATTCACGTGCTACGTCGTAGCTCAGAGCGCATTTTTAGATAGTAATATTGCTATATACGTCGATTGGTTTGCAATAGATAATTTTTTTATGTTGGTATCTACTTTGATAATATTGATATTTGTAAAATTTGTAAAATGTTATAGACTACAGTTAGTTATTTCAACAATGTATATTTATGTATAAACATTCTTTTTTTTATAAATTTACGGTGTTGAAATTGTTATAAATAATATTTTACACCTGGCAAATTTGAACAAAATATATAAGACACTAATAGTAAATAAGACTTGAGTAATACAAATTCGCAAATTACGAGTACATGCAATATGAAAATATGTGATCATTGTGATAAAGTAAAATTAAGCTCTACTTAAATAATTAATTAGTTTTTTATTGAATGGTCAATTATATCAAACAATATTGCCATTAAATTGCCAGATCAGGTCATGCAGTTATGAGTTAATTCTCTGATTAACTCCTTAGTCCAGTTTGTGCAATTTTAGCCTAAGACACTATTTTTTATCACTTTATTATATAACGAATAAAGATTATATTTAAGTGATAAAAAATAACGTAAATTGTACTAGTGTCTTAGGCTAGATTCGCACAAACTGGACTAAGGTGTTAGTTATACCTTTGTTGACTACTAGTATAGTAAACGTTTTAATTTACAATGACGACTTTTGCATGTTAACGAAGCTTGCTTTTGGTAGCTTTAATCACACTAGTTAGTTGAACGCAATTCAATGTATTGCTTTTGCAATATACATATATCGGGTGCATAGCAAACGCAGGTACCTATCTAAAATCAGTTGCAGATTAAGCAACTCCTACGAATACAAAAATTTTACTTAAAATGCCACGGGCGCCTATTGTTTTTGCCCTAATCATATCTCCTATATCTCAATCAAAGTCCACTTAATCACGTCAGGCTGACGTCCAAAATAAAACCACTAGGGGTAAAAAGTGACCATTAAAATCCAGTAGCGAGGTCCGCCTTGGGCTTTGCACGTGCGCGTCTCGACCGGTACTGAATAACCAGTATAATACAGCCTTCAATAAAAACCTTAAGGCTTTAGCAAAAAGGGTTAGATTGTCTTGGCTTCTCGGCTTTTCTTGCGTGGTGCTTCTATACCTTATACTTATATATTATAGCGAGTGTGGACCATGGCTCGCGCCACATCTTGTCTGACCACTTATGGAACGAGCCACAAAAGTAAGATCCAGCGCTGTATCTCCGATCCGACTCTTGTAAGATTGAGTTGCGGTTTCGCTACTGTATTGCTTTCTTATATCATTTATGACCGTTTTATGATCATTTAGTTGAGGTTTTATTTAGTGGGATTTGTAGTATGGGGATATAAGTGAAAAATATAAAATTTATTCAATTGCGTGTGGTTTTAATTCTTAATGTGCCATTTGTATAATTTTACCATAAACTTATCGCTATAAATTACTATCCTAAATTAAAGCTCAGTAAAGGAAGATCACAATATCAATAACCCTAATTCTTAACCTACTATACTATACAATATTTTCCAAATATCACATTCCGATTCGAAAATACTATTAAAGCTTTCGGAGTTATCACGAGTATTGTGCGTACCCTAATATCCTAACCCGACATATATGGCATCTTAGAGATTAAAGCTAACATCACAGACGATTGCAGAAACCGAGCAGCACTGGTTTCACGGAAGACACTGATTGTTGAGTGTGAGAGGCTTAAGCTTGCACCCAGCGGTCTTGGAAGACGGGGTATTGCTGCTCGGGGGTCTGGCATTCGGTGTAGCAGTGTGCCGCTGTGAAGTCAGCTTCGGTCTTGGTGAGGGCGGTCCAGAAGAAGGTGCCTGCTTCGGTGCGGGCGAAGTGGACTGGCACGTAGAAGTCGTCATGAGCGACGGGCACGAGGTCACAGGTGGCATCTTCATTGTAAACAAGGAAGGCAGCTCCAGGCTGGCAAGTCTCCATCTCTTCATAGATCTTGCGCTCCAACGCCTCGTTGCTGGCGTTGTCGTCGATTTCGATGCTGGTCTCGACGGTTTTGGCGGGGACGCTGCGCTTCGTTGTTTTCTTAATGATCTTCATTAGCGGCTTCAGTAGCGCCTTGATGCCGCTGTTCTTCATTTTCTCGCTGTTGTATTTGTTCTCGTTGATCGAGTTGTTAGTGGCGATGATGTATTCGTTGTTGGCGTAGTAAGACATATTGAAAGATTAGGATATCAAGGTAGTGCGTGTGTCGCAAGTGAGACCACAGGCGGGAATGTGGGGCTGCTCGGGCCAACGGGCCTTTTTATACCCAGCGCGCCGCCCCCGACATAAAAGCTTCTCGTACATGAAAAGCTCCCTTGCTTGTGTGGGTGAGTTAAGTGGTTTATTCGATGCGTTTTCATAAAGTCCAATGGGTCTATATTGTAATAGTGATGAGGTTTTACATGAAGAGTTAAATACTTAAGTGCATATTAAAGTTATTGATGTATGTGCATTACTGATGTACGTACTTACATATAAAAAACATACCCGGTATGTTAGAATTTCTTTAAGTTCTAAACTAGTTTAATAGTAATAGGTAGACTGGTATTGTTTAGTTACGCTCTTAGAATTATTTATTAATTATATACCTATATTTTAGTTGCTAGGTAATTGTTTCAACGAATAAAGACGTAAATATAAAAATATCTAGTTTTCATTTATTTAAGTACTACCACTTCAGCATCATCCCTCTCCCAATTTAACTAAAGCCTATAAAGCTTAAGTATTTTAACATTGTATGCAAATATGTATCCATAATCCTAATCATAGATTAACAATAGATTTATTGATTATAGAAGTGTCCACGTGCCGTCCACACGCCGTGGGTAAACACAACATGTGTTGACGTAACAATGCGATTGTTATCAGGGGTCACTAAGTCATGAAGGGTAACTCGTTCCCATGTCGGGGTCACCCGGGGGTAACGGAGCCGCCCTAGGGAAACGGCGCGCGCGCAGGTCACGTGACACCTGACCGAGTGTAAAGTGCGTGTAATAGATAAAATTTTGGTACATAGAGAGGTAATAATGGTATCAATGGTGCGAGAATGGTGCGTTTCATTAATAAAGTTATTGAAGATATGCTGGGTCTTTGGTTTTTGTGTGTGTATAGAAACTTAACCCTATCTCTCGATCAGCCATTTGAATAATTCAAGTCAAGTTCGTGTTCATTAGCATTTAGTAAAAGAATTAATAAACATAAAATGCCACCTACAAACAAAATATTCCCGTACCGGTCCAAACATGTAAGATTTTTTTCTTGTGTCCAAAGAGAGTATTACAAAAAAAATAAGTTTAAAAGAAATCAGTGTAGCGGTGATAGTGGCTGTCGTCCAATGGGGTGCGCGAGCGCCGGCAGGTGCTGCGATCCGCGCGCTCGCGCACACACTCACGCTGCTCAAATATACGACCATTGAACACGTGCATTCGAAGGGGATGAGCATACGAATACAACTCAACATCGAGCGGGACGGCGAATATTTTTTATCGAAACGTATAGATTCACGACTCCCTCATATCCGAAATAGGGTAACGCAAAGGCTAATTTGGTTATTGAAAATTGAGGGGTTGTTCGTGGGAATGCTCTGCGCTCCTAGGTTCCCAGGGTTGCTCGCACATTGAGCTTTTTTTCGGCGATGCGAGATTTGGAACCGCGACAGATGGCAAGCGGGCGATCGTTCTGCTTTGTTATAAGAAATCGTATGGGGTATTGGATATAAACGTTCCATTTTGATGGCTCAGCGCGTTCGGGGGAGGGAGGGATGAAGATGTAAACAAGTGTAAAAGGGGTCAGTGGAACTCGGGCTGTAATTAAATGACTATTAGGGCCATTTTGAGGTTATTAGGAGAGATTGTTAGGGGTTGAAGAATTCGGGTTTTTCAGAAGATTACACCAATTAATGCTCAGCAACGGCATCACTTTTAGGAGTTTTGAGTTGTGAATAGTAATCAAATGGTAGTTTAGGAAAATTACTAATAGGAACGCCAAAGGGCAGTTTCGTTGATGAAGTTAGTCAGAAATTCTGAAAACCGCTAATGGCAGTGGTACTGGTATAATACGATTCTATTGGGTGAACCAAGAATTGTATTCTTTTCCTCGACACGCATCATTTTTGAAACCTACATTATTTATCTAAGGATGTTGACCAGATACCTGTCCCGTTTCCCACGACTGAAGACGAGGCAAAAACCTGTAACAAAAACCCCTAAAGAATAGCCTGAAGAAGGCACTTTACGTAATATTAAGAAGAGGTATTGTCATCGCGACAAGTGCGTGGGATCGCGGGGGAGCGAGGGCGAACCAAAACCAACCCCTATTCAATCTTCACTGCACTTGTCACGCCGGGGTCAAATTTTTTGGCTTTGTTATGCTTTAATTTATAGAACTTTTGTGAGCAGGTAGGGCGGTTAATGCGATTTCGGATTTATGATTTTAAGACGCCTCTGGGCTGTGAAATATGTTGTAAAAGCGTGAGATACAACCAGATAGTGTACTAATTGCGAATATTGCTTCGTTCCCAAAGTTTCTAGAAAAACGAAGAGGTTGGATAGGCACCTTGCATTACCTGACTGGAATTGGCATGAATGTCTAATAAGTTATTAAAAATAACAGAAATTGGTTAAGTCACCTGAACAACTATTGCTATGCTGTTATGCTGTTTCTGTTATGTTTTTTTTGAGGTGTGCAATAAATTGTATTGTATTTTAGTGCTAGGTGCCTTATACTCGTAGGGATTCGGACAGGGTACGAGGTTCGGACTGGGTACGAGGTTTAGATTGAAATTTTGTACTTGACTGGAATGGATATGAATGTCAAATAGAGATTCTGAAGCTGAAATTGTAACATAGCTAATAATGTTAAGTGATGGCATGTGTCGCAGGTTCATCATCATCATCATATGAGCCGAATGACGTGCACTGCTGGACATAGACCTGCTTCTCTAAAGAGTGCCATTTTGGCCGGTCCTGCAAGATGCTTATATTTGCCAAGTTTTGCAGCCATGCAAAGTACAAACAAGTCACTTCAGGCTAGACTTACTTTATCTGGTGAAACTTAATATTAACCGTTTAATTGCCTGTTATAATGCGTATGTTATTTTCAAATTGGTTTAACTTTGTAAGAATACATTGAGCAAATACGGATTCTTGAATCACCTAACGAGCAATTTTTTTACATGTTGAGATATTAGTACTGACATCTTTACTCGCAAATGTAGGAGAAAAAAATCAGGTATGTACTCAGTAAAACACATTAAATACTAACTAGTATAATCCCAAAGAATAATATATCCTTCAGAAAAAATCTTAGCTAAGTCTGCACTGCGAGTGTGGGAATTTCGGTTACAGCATCAGTCGAATAAAACGTGAGGGTGGAAAATAAAGGCCATGTATAAATCATCCCTAATCGCTTCTTTTGTTACCTGTACACTTGTTGCGTCACCCAAAACGTACGAGAGATTTATACAAACATACATTTACGACTCGTAAACTAGCTACTCTAGATAACACACTTTACGATCTACAAAATAAGGTTGAAGTTAAATAAGAATAAAATTTTCAGCAGTCGGAATGCAGCGGGGGCGGAACTTTAGGGGTTGTTGAACAATTAACCGAATCGCAGGTAAAATTATTTCTAATTGAGGCGAACAAAAAAAAGGTCAGATGATTTTGCATTTGTAAGGGGTGATTGGATGATGAATTTCGAAAGATAATGCCTACACCTGAGTTGAATGCGTAAAGTAAGTATTATTAACGTAAATCATGACTATAGTACTTTACAGTCATCCATCATCATTACGAGCTTGTATCAGATCCAGTGACCTCTGTATAATACATACGCCACTGGACTGGTGGGTAAATTATAAATCGAGCGGTTTGGTTTACCGCATTTTGACATTGAAGGTCAATGATTTAAAAATAAATAAGTAATTAAGTTACGGTTACGGTAATTTAAACTAAACATCGTTCTCGTAAATTTTGTTTGTAATAAATTAGATAGGTTTATATATGCATTAAGAATTACTGTTAATAAAGAGGCAGCGGTCACAGCCTATTATGGATACGTGTCGTCAGTACTCAATTATGGACTTTTACTCTGGAGAAATTCAGTAGATGTTAAAAGAGTTTTCATACTGCAAAAAAATGCATACGTGCAATAATGAGAGCCTGGGTGACGGATAGCTGCCGGCCACTCTTCAAAGAACTTAAAATGTTACCGCTCCCATGCATGTATATTAAAAAAGCATGTTTACTCGTAAGATACCGACTAGATTTATTTAAAATGAGGTCTGAATTTTTCCCAAAAACTCAGAGAGCGCAGTATCAAAATCTTTTATACCAGCCACGGTGTCACGCAGCCATATACAAGAAAAATGCATATAATATGTGTATAGTTTTATACAACAGCTTACCAAACCGTATAAAATTACTGAATGCCACGGAATTCAAGAAGAAACTAACTAGCTTCCTGTTAGAGCACTGCTTCTATAGTGTCAATGAGTACGCTGCATTTTTAAATGAAAAAAGTAGGTAGTCTTGTTAAATGTAACTTTGTTTTTTTTATAGTATAATGTGGCTGGTCGATAATGTTAAATATAATTTATTTATTTTCTAAGTGTAATATTTGCATGTCGTTAACGATCGAATACTGTAACTTACACTTGCACAATAACATCTGTGTATTTAGAATTAAGTATTCTTGCAAATAAAGATTATGATTATGATTATTATAAAGAAAGGATCTCTATAGGAATAATTAAAAATATTCTGAAAGGGAGGGAGAAGGAATACGGAAGAGAAGGAGGCTAAGAAGAACATATATGAACCAAATTAAGGAAAAAGTAAACGTCGTGTCGTATCAGGCGCCAAGAGCTTTGGTGTTAAGTAAATGATGATGAACTAATTTTCAACCAGGATCATGTAACGAATGGGTATATCAACTTTATTCGAGCCTTGTTATTCGAGCCCATCAGCGGCAAGATAACAGTAACCGAGTTTCTTAGAAAAAATGTTATAATATGGACTTCTAGTATGCTCAAGAGATGACCCACATCAGAATGGGCTTATAACTATCGCTAAAATTCATGTTTGGTAGATTAAAACCCTATAAAATCACAGTTTTAAAGAGTGACTCAGGAGACAACCAAGGTAACAAGAAACAAAAAAAGTTGAGCGGTCGATACTTTCGATCGACGTTCTTAACTCTGATACTTCTTGAAACGTGAATATATTTATTTGTGTGTTTATACATTTGATCGAACAGTGGATTTCCAACTACTTACGTTCAATACATTGTTATTTTTATGCAATTATAGCTTTCAGGAAAAAGGTTTGCTGGAATGAATGGTTTCGTTGAAATATTCGATTAAACTAGGTAAGCAAGTAATGATACGTGAACTTAGGTGCGCTTTATTTATAGTAGGAAAGTGATTCGTTACTGCCACATTTTAGTGCTGATATATTTTCTAAAGACAAATTTAAAAATCAAATATTTATTCTGCAAATAGGCCACATACATGTCAAACGGAAGTTAAGAAAAAAGATCTTATTAGTATTACGAGTATAATAGTAGTATAATAATTACAGAAGATCCATAATTAAGTCCTGTTCAACATTTCAAAGTCGATTAATTGAAGTTTTGAACAGACATAGTCTCAAAATTTTAAATGTGAAACAATACAAGGGTTTGAACTGCTTGACATTTAGGTTTATTGTGGTCACAGAATGCATTCACTTAATTTAAAATTTTAACAATAGACTCGATAAGATCTACAAAATGTTCAAATATTTACGTTTGTTTGCAATGCCTTTGTTTTCATGCCCACTGAACCAAACGTAACACATCCAATAAGACAACCCTATCTTATTGGATCATCTGCTCCAATTCTTGAACTATTTCTAAAAAATTTTACCAATTTCGTTTCGGAGTTAACGAGAGGAGGTCATTAGCGCAAAAGGTTTGAGGAGAGGGGCGTGAGGCGATAATAATCCCATGGTCTCGTTATCACACTTGTTTTATTTTGAATACCATCAGAATGAGTTTCAGAGGTACCGCGTGCATGGAAGTCTAATAACAGTTTTCGGTAAAAAAGTATTGTTATTACTCTGAAGTTTTAATTAAGGATTCGACGCGCTCTAGTTGGGTAATAAAATATACTTTTTGGGTATGAGAGCCGCGACTATTAGATTTTATGTGGTTGCTCGGGTAAGAACATCTTTGAAAGAATGCTAGGCGTTTTGTTTTTGTTTATTTCAACTGTAGGTTATGTTTTGTAGTAAACACAAATAAGTTTAAGAATATCTGAAATTTCTTGTGTTGGTGAGTATTAAGAGTTGTCAAAACTCCGTTCCGGAGTTCCCGATACCGTAAATAGGTGATTCAAAAGTATCAATCGGAATTTAATTTTACAAAAATAATATCTGAGGTGGTAATATTGTTATAATTATATAATTTAAATGGATTTAAATTTAGTTAGGATTACGTTTTACGGTGACGTTTTATAGCCGAAATGCACTAAAACGTCACAAAAAAATATGGTACAATCTATCGTGCTAGCTGGGCTGAGGTACTTGTACATATATAGCTACTATCTAGTTTTCATTTTATTGCTTCTGTACCTATAAAGGATGATTCATAGTAGGCCGTTCCGTGTCCACGCCGGTTCGTTTTCTTCTAGAGAAATACGCCGGCCGTTGCGTTTGCTGTCGGGCCGGCCGGCCCGGACACGAAACGGTCTACTGTGAATCATACCTTATGCTGTTGAATTGCCAATGAAAACTCATAAGACACTCGTGGAAGCAGTAAATCTTCTGTTTGAATCTTAATTGCTTGTGTCGAATATCAAAGAGCTTCTATTAAAGGCAATGGCGGCGAACAAGCAATGGACAGGCAGCAAATAAATGTTTAAGTGCAACGGACGGTTAATTCAAGCAATTTGTGGCCCGCCAGCGCAACTGAAAAGCGACAAACGCCAGCGAGAATACGTAGGTACATTTTTTTAAACCATCATTGGCAAATAATCACACGGCTTGCCTAATGGTAAGCAGACTCCGTAGCCTGCGGTCGTTTGCGATTCCATAGAAGAGTCATAATTGCATTGCCATATTTTTTATTGAATTGAGCATTCGCTGTGTCGACAGACAGAGAAAAAAATCGACTTTGAACTTCGATCTTGTGTGACATGTATATATGCTTTAACCTGTTATTGTGTACAATAAAGGGCTTATATACATACATACTACATACATACAAAATATAAGTCTCACTCTTAACACAGTGACTCTTTTGGAGCTCTAGCTACCTTGTTCGCCACCACAGGAACGCAACATACAGTGCAGGTGATTATGGTGTTTATTTTCGATGTGATTTCTGTAGGTGGAGGTATTTTCTCAGTTGACCCTTTCCTAATGTGAGCGCGATGATATTCCGCTGTGGCCTACTTTACATAACAAAGATAAATGTTTCTATATTAGGCTGTTAGCCAACTCCTGAAGGCTGGTTTTCACGTATCTAGTGCTGACGCCAATAGGTGCTGCGTTGGGCTGCGGTGCGGATCCAGTTAAGCTGGACTGGAACGAAAATATTTTATAATATAATAATAATAATAAAACAGTTATTCATGACATAAAACAAACATAAAAGAAAAGAAAAATAAAACAACAACAAAAATATGTCACGAAATGGTCCGAACTCAGCATGAAGCTGGCATTGCAACCAGCGCTGGTCTTCCGTTCAGCGCTTGTTTACCACACACATGTCATTATATTGACGATATGTTCATTATAATAGCCTGAAAAGTATCACGTGTCGGGTATGGGTACGGGCTCATAATGGAATATCATACAAAATTGGAGGTCTAGGCCGGCAAAGAGACCTTACGGCGTATTCAGCTAGTCTTTAGACCAGCCGAATACGCCAGCAGCCCATGACTTACAGCGCGTGCGTGGTAATTGCGGCTAATAGTTGTCGCGAGCCACCATTACGCGCGGGCGCCGCGACTTAATTGATCGTGTGTGGGATTAGATACTCACGAATTGATCTGACTTCATTACTCATCATTGAGTCTCTGAGTATATTTGAGGATTTGACGCGCGTTAGGATTGGCGCACTTGAAACTGAGTGTGCAAACTTCAATGTTTATTTATTCTGTAAGTAACGGTACGGGTCAGTAATACTAAGTACTACCGATTTAGGAAACATGATGATGCGGCTAATACCTACTAAACCGATTCATTCTACTACTTAACATAAAGGTTGACTAAAACCCCGGTCGTAGTAGATACTTACATAATACTTTTAGTCAAATTGACACCCTGTTGTAATGGGGTTTTGAAACCAACAGTTATTACTGTATGCTGAGATTACTACTATTTGTTTAAAGGTACGATCGGTTTGGTATGTAATATGTAGGTAAGTACATACTTAGTTGTCACCTTTTGCCATTAATGGTACGTAATTGATTGTGCTGACTCATTGAAACATGATGTTTAGAATGTATATTATAGTGTTTATGGGTTACATACAGCATTGCACTTTGATTCTTTAATTCATTCTATGTAATATCTTTAATCAAAAATTACATTCGGCCACTTTCGACTCACTTCTCTTCGAAAATGCCTTACGGGACGGTCTCGTGCGTCTACGTCCATTCAATAAAACTATCAATATAGTGGGTCCCGTCTGCCTTCATCATCTCAATATATCAACCCTAAAATCAAGATAGACCTGACTACACAGGCAAGTAAGGTGTTCCTACCTTCAAGAAAGCGGCGCCGCCAACGTTAGACACGCAAGTATCATACTCGTATAATCTACGAGTACTTAACTGAATTTTCGAAAATTATTTGTTTAAGTAACACCACTACTACGACCACCCGCTGTACTCAAGCGGTAAGGCACGTTAGTTTCAATGTCAATCTATCGTCGTGGCGTCGACCTCGGTTCGTACAACTGGGTTTAACCTTTTTAACGCTCTGTCAAATACACGCCATGACATCGAAATGTCAAACACGAAGTTTATAGAAATGCATGTAGGTTGTATGCATGGCGTTGAACCGATGGTGCGGATATATACGCCGTTGGCGTCCAAAAGGTAAAACAAAAACTTATGGAAGTACAAAATATCATAAATATCATAATAGCGTTTTGTGAAAGAACCATCGTGAGGAAACCGGGTTGGAAGGTCGGGTGGCTGTCCCTTTCGTAAAACTTGTGCTTATGCCAAATCTTTGCGATTAGATACTAACGCAGATCCCGGGCTGCAGGGTACAGCCGGAAAAAATTCTTAGGAGAGTTGCGACGAGAAGAGTCCAGAAATAATGCCGACTGATCAAGGGATTGTGCAGACTGCTGAATCAGTGCAGCAATATTGTTCCTGACGATGCTCAATGGGTAAACTTTGCATATAAATCCTATGTATACACACTGTCCCCGTTTTCATTGCTTTTGAGTATATTTAGTGCTTACTTAGAGTATTGTCGTGCTTCACTGAATCACAACTGCTGATGTTTATGGAACATAGTAGGTACTTAAAAACGATCTAAACTAACTACTACAGATAACTATTTGCAAAAGCTGACTTAAATAGGTACATAACTGATTAAAATACGACAAGCTCTAATGTCCACCTATACATACGTAGACCTAGGTCAATAAATAGGTTAGGTATGCAGGTCAATAAACTATTACAGAAGGCGAGCGAAGTTGAATGAATGGAGTATGCTTTGTTTTATTAGTTATACTTAGTCACTAGTTGCAACATTCAAGGCGCCGCCTTTTTGCGATAGCACTGTTAGTATTAATTGTAATTACCTCTATCATTAGTGACAGTAATATACATTTTTATTCGCATTTGTTTCTAATGACATGCCATTTTAAGCTGTATCTACAATTATCTCCTTCAATTTATAAATATGTGTGATTATAAAATGAAATAAAAATACGTGTATTTGTGAAACACTCCTCTCCTCTTCAATCCTGTTTGATTAATAAACTAAACTAAACGATACAATGTTTTTTTATAAACCCAATTTATTTTAACAGTCGGGTGAAAATAAAATTAGTTTTCAATTTCTTTAACAATAAGGAACGCATAACAAAAGCTCGTTATGTGTTCCCTTTATTTATTACGGAATTAACACGTCAGTCGTGGGTAGGCAAAAAACCAACCCTTTTGTTGTAGTAATTTAACCCTTCTGTGTCGGTTTAACCGGTAATCAATCGGTTGGAAAAGGCCCAAATTACTGAAATTACCGACTACTGATTTTAGCTCACAATAGCTTAAAAACTACATTGTATCACGTATTGTGGCAACATCGGCATGTAGAAATTACTGAACGTTTAATATTCCCCGTTTTCTTTATCAGCTACAATGTGGCTATAATAAGAGTATGCAGATGTGAGTGAGTAGAAAAGATGCGAGTATTTTAGGCTACAGATTATGCTCATAGTTTCTTACTGATAGGGTTTGGTTAAGTTTTTTTAATGTCACCATGACCTGAAACTTGTTTAAGATATCTTATAGGTAGCATAGTAATTATTTATAACCCAGATATACTCATACGTCAAATACTTACGTCGTTTTAACGGACGACTTTTTTAAGGTTATTACTGGTTTCAAATACATATCTTATGACCGAATATTCATGAAAGCATTTTTTTTTAAAGTAGGAGTTTCTGGCTTTTCATATTCTGTAACACATGAAAATCTAGTAGTTTCGAGGAAAATAGCAATATTATTTTATTTTTATTTTATTTTTTTTTATTTTTATTTATTTAAGTAGTATAGTAGTAGTTATAGCTTTAAGTGTTTTCATACTTTTCCTATACATGTTAATTGTTGTTATATTTAGTCTGTAAATTTCTTGTTGCTTTAATAAAATATTATTTAAACTATTTTAGAATTTCGATCACTCTCGAGAGTCTTGACTGATTCGACATCCAAATTTCAGTAACTTAACCCTACTTTATAGGAATAAATGTTTAAGTATAAGTTTTACACAACGAACATTGATTATTTTATTTTCAAGTTTTCTCACAATAACTAAGTACATTTTCTCTTTAAGCTTTAAAATAATTTTTCAAAATATTATTCTAAAAAAAACAAATGCACAACGTCGTTACCAGCTCCGTAATTACGTGCACTAAACGATGTTTTCGGCGGCTAATGACGCCGTCATTCATATGAGATTTTAATACGGAAAGGCTTACTTCGGTATAACACCTTTTTTGAACTAATGTTGGCCGGAACACCTAATTATCGGCGATGGGCGTCATTCGAGTCGATTCCGCTTAATGACCGCAAATTACGCCGGTAACTGCGGTGTGGCCCGTGCGGCACTCGGCGTTCAATTATGGAATAACCCATTTAAAGGGAATTTAACTTATTGCGTGCCCAATAAATAAATAGCTAAGCTAAACGTAGCTATTTATTTATCGGCTACGACGATTATGAATCATAATTATATTAAATTGAATTAACTACTTAATAATGAAATTAATTTTTTTTTATGTTTTTCAGGTAGATAAGTAGGTAGGTAGAAAAAAATTATGGTGTAGACAATTTGTAATTTTACATTTTTCCATTAAAACAATGTACCCAAAAGAATAAACGTAAAAATTATACTTCATGTATTCGTAAATTTGGTTAGGTGTATTTATTTATTTTATTTAGCAGATGTTTTACTATTCTACTTGGCACCGCTGAAAAGCTGTAGGACAGCACAGCCGCCCAAGTCTGTATCGAATCAAAGGCTTTTTTGTAGTCCAAATACGCTCAGCAGAGAGGCAGATTATACTTCTCAGTCTTCTGTATAATCTGAAGGAGCATGTGAATGGATCTACGGTGCTCAAGCCTTTCCTGAAACTGGCTGGTTTAGGAGGCTGGAAGTCGTCAAGCCTGCGTGTGAGACGGTTCGTAACGACTCTCGAAAACAACTTGTAGACATGGCTCAGAAGTAAGATGGACCTATAACTCTTCAGCAGGTTGTTTTCTCCCTTTTTATAGAACAACATCACCACATACTTTTTTCCATGATTTTGACGTTCTGTTTTGAGAATGACGGAAGCAAACAGCTTTTAAAGGGTCCCACGGATTGCCTTTCCGCCCGCCTTCAGGAGCTCAGCCATTATTCCGTAATCACTTAGTACCATTTTATTTAACCACTACCACTTTATTTATTTTTGAGCTGTTTGAGAGCCATTCTTATCTCGTACAGGCCGACGGTATGATGTCGGGTTAATCTAGCTAGTAGGTCATTAGCTACATAACTTGGGAGCGGGTTTATGTTTTCACATGTACAGCATTCCATAGAAACCGTCTATATCGCTGAAGAGCTCAGGTTTGGATGAAGTCATTCTTTCATCCTCAGCTTTGTAAGCCAACTGTATTACATTAACATATGTTGCGGGTAATAGACTTGAAGGTCTGTTATTGAGCTGGTTGTACAACGGCGCATCATCTGAATATCGTAGTCATTTCATGCCTTTCCTTCATAAGCTTTAAAGTGGGATTAGGTCTTGAAAAACTTGAACCCAGCTCAATGAACAACTTCCACAAACCCGTCGTTGAATTTGTCCACGTTCATGTCCACGCTTACGTATCTAGGCAATCAAAATGGTTTTGAAGTTACAGCTGAACGCTTTCGGGATGTCGCAACTTGCTCGGTGCTGGACAGCGTAGACTTTATCAATCGAGAGCGTTTTTACTTGACGCATATATTTAATGTGCCCGTACAAGACGGTGAACGCTCCAGGTTTTGACCGCATTGATCACAGAGACATCATTGAATAATTATATGATTCTTCGTCGACATGATAGTCTATCTCATGTTTGGTTACACCGTCGGGACTCATTCATGTCCACTTTCTGTGTTCTCGTTTCAACGAAGAAGTTCATCATGTATATATAGTTCCTCATTCTCCATGAAATTGACCAGTAAGTGGCCCCGATTGTTTCGAGATCCGACTCCAAATTCCGTGTATTGATTTGATACTTCCTCATTCACCTGATACCCTTCATTGCCTTCACCTCTTCGTCGGAATGTGAAGAAGTTAAAAAAAAACCTTTATATTATATGGTTCGTTGAAGGTCTTCAATGAGTATCGCACAGATACTCTGAGTATAAGGTACTCCACATACTCACGATCTTCACCACGTTGTTCGCGAGGGAGTTGTGGACTATGAGCTCGACACCTCCCTGGAACTGTTGGTCGCCCTCCCGGAAACAGAGCAAGATACCAGACTTTAGTGTTGTCCTCTCCCTTTCTTAAACAAATTTGAAAATTATCGTTCACTCTTAATACAAATGGTTCTAATGAGTAGGTTTTTGTCTATTGCTTCTATATGCTTACATCAGATTTAAGTGTAAACACACTGGACGTGTATTTATTTAAGATTGATTTCACACTTCCATGTAATGAATATGCTATCAACAGTTTCAACAGACTTGCATTGAAAAATCGAATAAAAAGCCATAATCCCTTAAACGTTATCAACCGCATATCACTGGCCAGTTTTTTTATAAACAATGCGACACGTCGACCCTACCTGTCCTTTAACTCCTCAAATTTATCACGACCCTAAATAAGAGTGATAAAGTGCTAAATAAAAAAGATTTCCAGAGATAAATACGGAGTGTCGTGCAGGCATTTTATCGCTTTGATAGTGAAATATCGCTTGGCACGGATATAAAGTCGCGGCTTATCGCCGCGGAGCGTAGAGGGTACACTGGGGTCTGATCGGAGTTTAAAAAAAATAGGTTAGTTGTACTGTGACTGAAGATGAGTAGGTATGAATACAATCAAGTAAAAAGTTCAGCCAATGTTTCCTTCTACCTAAGCACACTATGTCTCTAACCTACAGTATTAATTATTAAGTATACTCGAAATTGCAAAGTACGAATAATACCAGGCTAGAAGTTCTGAGATTAAATAATTTACTAAAGACACCTGGAAAGTTAATTGATTTATTCTTAAATTGTCGTCCCGCCCAATGCCCCTTCGATTGCGATGTATTGTGATATTGTTAATTTAAGGCAAATCTATTTATTTATTTATTTATTTATTTGTTTGGCCAAGTAACAAGGATCGTTACTTCTAGCAAGTCATAATACAATAATAGTTCTACCTTATCCTATTCATGCAGTTACACTATAAATATAATAAAATTTTACAATGTTCGACTTCCTTTAATATTTATTTTTTACTTGAATAAAACAGATCCCTCTTCTTTTAATTTGGCAGTAAATTCATTGATCGAATAGAATGGATTACATTGGAAAAACTTTTTAAGCTTAGTCTTAAATACTGATAATGTCATGATCGTTAAATGAGAAGGTAGCAAATTATACAGAGTAATTTTAAGAGGATATAATCTTTTAGGTTTAGTTGGTTTTTGTTACCGTTCCACATAAGTTTTAAAAATAACCAATTTTGTAATGGAGATAGGTAGTTTTATAATTTTTTAAACGCTAGTAGTAGTGTGCACTATTCCTAAAGCTTGAAACGCACAGAGTGCAGCGCAGCGTCGTTGCGGGGCGGAGGCGGTTTTGCGATAAAGCGAACGCGGTCTAGGGGACGTCGCACCAAAAAACCATGAGGGGATAGCGGAGCGGAGGTAGCTTGTGTGATATATTTAGCTTTTAACAGTAATTGTCAGTATCGACTGTTTCGGAAAGATTGAAAATGCAAAACCCCATGCGCCCCGCCCCGCGCCGCAAACGCTCAGTGCGTTTCGAGCTTTAATCATCTAGCTGTGGTCTCGTTATCTTATCACCCAATATAATGCTTAGAAGCACAAACTTTGACTTGAACCCGAGCCTTAAATGTATTATAGAAAATTTGTTATCGATAGAGTTTTTATATCGCTACCAGCTACGCTTTCATTGTAATCTATAAGCTTTTGAACTTTGAGTGCAATTGATAATATTTTTTAGCGTTCCGTAATAAACAAGGAAGCTTTACAGTAAAACATGCCAACATTTCACGTTTTTTTCGCAAAAACGTGAATTTCTCATTTTTTCTACGAAAAACAAATTATTTTGCTAGCCGTGTTCACATTTAATCACATTTATGCGTTTATGAGACAAAACAATTAATTAAACCAACATTTAACCCACTTTTATGGCGATTTTTGTCGCGGACAAAGTTATTTACAATATTTACATTGTATTAAAAGGACTGTCGGCTTGTTTAACCTAGGTTGGTAGTGACACTGCCTCCAAAGCTAGAGGTCCCGGGGTCGAATCCTGGTAAGGGTATTTGTTTCTGAGACTTGTATAGGAATCGAAATGTTTTCTGAATCTGGAGTGTAAACCCCATAACACACATTTTGTAAGTGGGATCTTGTGGTCATTTTGAATTGTATGCATTTTTTTATGATACGTTGACCAGCGATTGGCTTTAGTCTCACCAGCACAGTGAGCACGAGCTATATCGCGCGCGAGATAGATTATCCGCCTCTTTCTAATGGGTACACACGGAAAGAGACGGATAGTCTATCTCGCGTGCCGTCTTGTGCGAGCCGGGCTGATGGAAAGCAATGACAAGGCCATAACACAGGAAAGATGAAGATACAAGGAAGATGTTGCTCACTGGTTCAGTAATAGCCTATTCACTCTTTGAAGGTGCATTCTTGAATTTATGAACTTTTAGTGAAGCTTTCAATGATGTTATGAATCGTACGGGAAGCATAACGCACGTGTTCATTTTTTGCTTAATATGTAGGTACTTGATACATACTAGTTATGCTACGGCGTAGCATATAACACTGCGCTTGCGCCTTGTATACAGCTCCAGATATATCAGCAACTCCATTAAAAATCAATCACAAATCTAAAACCAAATCATCCACTGACTTTTATTTGTACACACCGTTACTCAAATCCATGCGTCATCTTAAACCCACGTGAGCTACACCAACAAAGCCTACCCCTGTAAAAACAAAGTCGTCATCGATCATCGGACTCCGTAAACCAAAAACCGTGGCCCGAAATTACTGGCCTAAGAAAACAAAAAATGCCGAAGATTTATTTAAGGGAGCGTAAAGATCTGTTTATGGTATGCGTCGGTAATTAAGGGGCGGTGCACACGTGCGCTCGCGCAAAAACGAACGAGAAAAAGGTATACCTGTTCCTGCGTGAGCCGAGAGCGACAGGTCCGCTGACACGCTCTTCAGGAGGTATGGTGCTCAAACTTTGTGTTCCATTCGGTTGGGCACTTTTTGGGGATGGCTGATTAGGATTACGCAACGAGAAGGCTTTCAATATTTGTGGTGAATACGCAGGAGTAAATACAGATAAGCCTGAGCACTCTTAATACTAGTTTTATAAGTCTTATTTCAAGTGCAAACAACACATTTAAATACACTTTTTATGTTAAAAAAATTTAAGCCACACGTCAGTTAAACGAATATTATCAAATCTTGTGTCGTTAATATTGTATTACATCATTTACATCTTTGTTTAAATTTAAAACTTAAGAGGTTAAATAATGTGGCTTAATACAGGACCAAAGTTTTGGACCACCGTTAGGGTTTTAATTCGTCTACAATTTAATTGTTACCGTTGTTACACGAACATTACCCATAAATTGTATGAAAAATTTCCATGTTACAAAGGAACGGAATCTATAATAAAAAAATTGTGGCTTTGTTATCTAAGCGATGTGTTTTTTTTACATCTCCAAAGTTTGAGCGCCGTTGCCCACGCCTTCCCTTAATGTTATCTTATTATAGCTAAAATGAGTTCGGTGTTCGAGATAATGGCCAGGCCTGGGTTCACCACCGTTTTTTACCGCGACTTTTTCATAAAAGTCAAGATAATACTGCTTTTAGATGTTCCGTGTTAGTTGATTTGATTTTTAGAATGGTGCGTCGTAAACGGAATAGTCGTTAATTTTTATCGATCCTGCAAAATTTTCTGGTGTACATATTTATGTTGTAAGACTCATGTATTTTATGGCTGTCAGTCTGGCAGGTAAACACGGGCGATTTTGAACCTTTTTGTGTGTCACGCGCTCATTTTGTGACAGATACCGTGGAGCTCATAAACTCTCATCAGCCTCATTTGCGACCGAGCTATAATGTTAATCAACATACGATGATAGTACTGGGAGTCTGTTTTACTAAACTTATTGGATTGAAATCAATTTTACATTTATAGTGCGGTCGTTCACGCGTTAGGCCCCGGTGTCCTATTTTATGCTATACGCGACGTCTGACTTCAGGGCCAACATTTTTTTGGACGCAAGACGTTGACGTCGACGTTTGAAAGAAACCACTACAGTACATTTCTATAGTCAGCATTGTGATGCTGAAGTCAGACGTCGCGTATAGCATAAAATCGTGCCGTCCCTTTCCTGACGGAATAGTGAGTGAAAGGGACGGCACGACACGAAGTTCGATTTTCGAAGTTCGGACTACTGGTCCTTACGGTTGGTGCTTAATTGGCGCACATGGAAGACAACGCGCGAAACAAAATATAAGTTATTGCACTACAGAAAGACATCGCAGGTCAGCGGGGTAGTTACGCAATGTTTTCGAGTGTGCGTCAGATCTAAATGTCATTTTCCACTGTAAAAATCGGCCAAGTGCGAGTTGGACTCGCGCACTGATGGTTCCGTAAAAAAATTTTTTGTTTTATTAATTCGCATTTTTTCTTTATCTGTGCTATAAGACGTTGCTTCGCACCAAATTTCAACATTCTGAGTTCACGGGAAGTACCCTGTAGGTTTTGATTCCCTTGCGAGTGCCGAAAGTTTGCGGAAATTTGCGTCATAAACGGCTGTATCTTTTGATTGCGTTGGCTGTTTTATTTTTTCACAGCTCCAAGGGGCGGTAGACTTGAGTATTTGATATAAATTCCAGCTTGATATGAAATAACGCGTTCCTGAGAAAAAGGGTCTTGACAGAGAGACAGACGGACGCACGGACGGACAACAAAGCGATCCTATAAGGATTCCGTTTTTTCCTTTCGAGGTACGGAATCCTAGAAATGACAGTTAGATTCACCTACCGTACGGTTGAAAAGTTACGTGATTACCATGGTTTTCTGTCCTCCGCTATCCGTGCAAATTTGCAGAAATATTTAAGATACAATAGATATGTAAGATATATCCTAATGGTTATGATGAAGGAAATAGGATCATATTTATACTAGGAATAGGCCTTCTTTTTTATTCTGGCCAGAACCTATGTATGAAAGGCATAACCCGCATGACGCAATGAACAGGTTAAGTGCAACAATACTCGTATGTATCGAATTAATACTGTCATAATTCACCGACATATATAGGTATGTAGTAACTATGGGATAATTTTTTGTATACATTGTATGGACCCAGATGCACTTTTTAACCGACTTCGAGATTTCAAAATAGGAGGTTATCAATTCGGTTGTATGTTTTTTTTTTAATGTTTGTTACTCCGTAACTCCGTCATTTCTTAACCGATTTGAAAAAATATTTTTTTGATTGTAAGTATATATATCCAAGTTGGTCCCGTTTTTGTCAAAACGCAGTTCTGATGATGGGATCCATGAGAAATTGAGTGAACTTTTCAAATCTTAAAGGCAAACATGTAATGATTTATTGTGTTTTTATCAACAAATCGAGCATTTACATCCAAAAATGTGACATTTGATGAAGTGGAACTGCTGATGATGATACGAACAGAACTCTTCAACGACGAAAAGTTCACGTTTGGCGATTTTTCCTCCTAGCTGTGTTTGTTAAGCAAGTTCTATCTTCACGATTAATTTCTGTCATGCTCGATTTCTGATGATGGGATCCATGAGGAATTGAGGGAACTCCTCAAATCTTAAAGGCAAACTTACAGTGATTTTTGTGTTTTTATCAACAAATCGAGCATTATCATACAAAAATGTGACATTTGATGAAGTGGAACTGCTGATTATGATCAGAACAGAACTCTTCAACGACGAAAAGTTCACGTTTGGCGATATGTTCTCTTCGTTTTGTTTGTCAAGCAAGGTTTTTCCATGATTCCATAGAGGGTACTTAGTCTTCTACCATTATAAACATACTTATAGCCATTTTTATTCTATTGTATGAAATCTAAGAGTGCACCACCTAAGTATAATAATCTTTCACCGGCCTCCCCAATTGAAGTCGGTTTTTTTTTCTTAAAAATTATTCTTATCCACTCGAATGTTGTAAGGGTTTACGTAAGACTTATCATTGTCCACTGTCCAGCTAATAATAGTGACTTCTATTAATTTTGAATTCCTGTCATGCATCCCACATACGGTTAAGGAATATGATCGTCGTAGAATGCCGTAGAACGTGTGGATGTCATAACAGATAGAGATATATTAACGCATTCTTGTGGGGTTCATGAAACAATGTTATCAAGCCATCGGCACGTGGTGGGACCATCTCTGTCATGTTTACAAATAACTCTATGAATTTATAATATTGGTTGTAAAATCATAAAGGTGAATGTTTTGTGAGGGTGGTCTTGTGAACTGTATGCACTTTGAAGGTGCATTCTTGAATTTGTGAAACTTTAGCGAAGCTTCAATGATGTTTCGAATCGTTCGAAAAGCATATTGTTTCTATTGCTACAAGTTATGTATTGAAATGGTATGATCTACAATAATAAGTGCCTTTCATATAAGACTATGATGCAGCGATATACTGTACGTGCATTGTCTTAGTGTCTTTATTACTGTAAAATTCTGGGGTTTGGTTGGTTTTTTCATAAAACGACGGTGAGCTTACGGCCTGCTTGATGGTAAGCAGACACTACAGCCTATGGACGCCTGGGACTCCAGAACTAAGCACCCTTCATTTATTTGTGAATTCCCTGTGTTGACAGTGAGAAAGCAGATTTATGCAGATCCCACACTCTCAACACAACGCATCCTCGGGAGCTCTGGTGACCTTACTCTCCACCAGGAACACAACACCACATAGGTATATATACAAAATAGCAAGTAGTGGTGTTATTATGGCAGATGCGGTCTTATGTAAGGTGGTGGTACATACTGTATGTTATCGTAAGAAGCGATATCTGGAAAAATCTGCTTGTATGGAGAGTTTGACAAGTTTCTATGGGTAGACAGCCGCCGGTACCATATTTAAAAGTCATAAATTAGTACGGATTACTTAAAACATATTCATTAAAATTAACCAAAACTACCAAACATATTTTCAGAACTTTTTATCCCATTCTGGAAACTCATGTTCCATTTCGGGTCCCAACAAGTTTGACAACAACCATTAATATTTACCAACGTTAACTCGCCGACTTCGACTTCCTGCGTCGTGGATGATGCATCACTGCGGGGGAGACACGATTAGTGATGACAGATAGACTCGGCTTTACTTTAATATGATTACTACACGTGTTCGCAAAACGTCGTATAAGACGCTAGATGGGACAGTTATATGACCAATCAACGCTGGTATTCTCTGGGTGTTGTTTTTTGTTTCTAACTTCTGTAACTTGGCCGCTGCGTTACAAAAACTTGAAGCATTATTTGCAATTCAAGACTTCTCTTGTATCGAGATTCTAACTTCAGGCTATTGAGACGCAGCATTGGATAAAGAACACGTATAAAATCTCGTTAAGTTAAAACAGAGTTTCATAAACTTTCATCTTTCGCCCTAGGGATGTTTTAGTTTTAAACTTTCGGAGTCAACATGTCGTTTAACGATGGTTTAGTTTTTGCTCATATTTTAATTCCATAATGAAGTTTTAATTGGTATTCGTTAAATTTAAATTTAGTCGTTAAATAAACTTGTTGTATCGTCTTATAATATGTTTTGTTTTGTTATTGTAGTGACGGTATTTTAAAATCTCCGCTCCATTTTTTTAAGCTCACACTAATTGTGAGTCACACTGCCCACGCAATAAATTACGTTCTTAATTCCTCATAATATATAAGATAGCTTTGAGAACACTTCGTTATCTCCAATCTTCGTCAACTTGTGGTGTTAGTTTCACTGACGAGGCGAGCACAACCACTATCCAAAACAAAACGAACAAATAGACCATTTATTCGTATGAACTTACGTCCTTCTAAGTATGTTGAATAAGCTCGATGGCTTATCAAGTTATCTGATGGAGAGGTTTGGAGACCACTTATGGGCAAAGACACGTTTATCTTTCATCTCTGTAATTTTGGAATCAGTGAGCTGGCACTGTGGTTCAATTATAGTAATCTCGTTTTCTTGTGTCGTAAAAACACTCACGACTTAAACACCAGATGTAGTCGGCAGTGGCCTTATCAGTGTGTAGGTAGTAGATGTCGTTAAATTTTGTGTATGAAGCTGTAGGTGTTTAGTACTTTTCATTTAGTTTTATGGTAGTCAGTGTCTATTAAACTGTTTAAATTCCTAACGATGACGAACCTACTTACATATTTCAGCTTAATAAAACTAAAGTGAAGTTTATCCGCTATCACTAATATATTAATAAAAAAAAAATAAACAACTACTAGGAACTTAAAACGGGGCCGCTATTTGGGGACGATTGGAACGGACGTGACGTGAATGCAATACACTCTTTGCTCAGAGCTAGGTTATTGCTAGTAGTGGTATGAGGATTAAGTACTTAGTTTAATGTCAACAGTTATTATCTTATTTTAGCTCTCGTTTATACTTGTATGAAAGTTAGCACTACGGACAGTCCGGTGAAAAAATATGTACAATGGCTCTTTCGACGAATTAAGGTTTCAGTGCATATTTATGAGAGGATTCATTCGATGCATATTATTGCACTTGACTGTAGAATAGAAAGTCACGTAAAATCACCTTAATGCCCGATAGTTGACACCGTATAGTTCGTTCGAAAGTGTCAATTATTAGCCCAGTTCTCAGCATTATTGCGTTTCCCTTATTTTTTTTATAAGAAACTAGCTTTATTGGCATGTTTATTGGATCTAGTATATTTAATTACGGTAATCGTGTCGTGTCTTATAATTCCGCTTGTTAGCAAAGCCTAAAGGTACAAATTAATACTACAGTATTATAGTAGAGCGAAGTATCCTAGGTGCCCAGGGGCACTAGGCGTTGGGACTGTGTGGCGTGTCATTTCTTCGGTGACGTGAAAATTTGTTCAGTCAAGTTTTTATTATGCAGCTGCTGAGTTTATTTAGCAAGTTTTATAAAATTACTATGTTTCAATTTGTTGAAATTTAACATAATTAAAATGGTTGTTTAAAAACCAGCCTGCGGATAGTATTATTCTAACTAGGAACGATTAATATATTTTCGAAAATAAAATGCACATGTTTACAGACAACATTTAACGACGACGTCAATATAAACTGCTGGAAGCTAAATTTACTAGAATAATAACATGTACGTTAACTAACGTCGTTTATGCTTGTTATGTTCCTATTATTGTATAACGTCATTATTTAGATTTATTGTGTATTTGTGCCAACTAGTCCAATCTTACTGGCCTCACTGAAAACCAGCGTCACGGAGCGTATCGTACGACTCGTTCCATGACATCATGCTGAGTGAGGACTATTTAGTACAAAATCTTGCCTGTAAATTTTGCATTAAGCTTGTATATTATGTTCTGACCTAAAAACTATTTTTTTCTTCTTCTTTTTCTTCTTCATGACTCTCAGACCCAGAGCTTTCAAAGAAGTGCTGTGTTGAGAGTAAGGGACTTCTCAGGCTGCCAAAACGAATTCTTAATGAAATGAAGGGTCAGCAACGCGCGTAGGACTCTGGAAATCGCAAGCCTCTAAAGGTCTACTTCCCATGAGACACCCTATACTAGTTTACCACCAACGTGGTATAAAATAAAATGTTTTTGCACAAACAAACTAAACCATCAGTCCCTTAGACATTCCATATTTGCACAATATCATAATCTCGTCACGCTACACTTGACACCAATGCTGTCCTGCCATTTTAAAACGTCGGATATTCCCTCTAAAGTCTACTGCACATACGCCATTTTGTTTTCCAGGGATGCGCTTGCGCAGGATTACGCGATGTTTATCTGCGAAGGTCCTGTAAATATTTGTTGGATTGCAGATCGGCGGCGTGACATGCCGTGACAATGACGGCATAATATTTTGCATTGTTGCTGAAGCATCCGAGCATAATCGAATTGCATTGTGCGAGATTTATTGTGATAACAGACTGATTTTTTGAGTTGTCCGAATCCTTGTGCAATTGTACATGTGCATGTCTTATTAAGTAGGCGTTTTTGAGTCTACATACATCTTAAAGCTTGCAATTACGTCATTCCCAGTAATTGATTGAATCAGGCGTTAGTACTTTACGGTACTCCGTGATAAACTAGAACAATGTTACAATATTTTCTTCCACCAAAGAACGTATATGTCTCAGGTGGTAATGAGACATATCAACTTACATTATTTTGCATGCAATTAATTTTCTCATCGTCCTTCCACACAGGTAATAAAAAAGACTTATTTAAACGTTGGATTATAATTGAAAAAAAAAAATGTTAAGTGAATAAATACAAAAAAAAACCACCATTTATGGGAAAACAGAACCCACTCCGTTCAAAATTTCTGTAAGAAATTGCGTTAAAGTTATGGCTTATAACCAAACTTAGTACTCACCCTGCGGATCCAATCTTATCCAGAGTTGTAAGGGATCCACCGTCTTAACATGATATCTGGCTAATAAATAATATATGGTCATTAAAAGCTCAATAGTGTTGTAATTCCTAATTGATGCATTTCATAGGTAGGTAAGGTACCTTACCTATGTAATTTTATTAACTCGCCGTATTTATTTTATCCAATAGCCTAACACGACGACCTTTATCTTTTATTAGGTACCATACAACGGCTTAGAAAAACCATTTCTATTTCCAAACATTTATACATCTTTTATACTGTCTAATAGAAACGCATAAACCTCACAAATGGGGCGCGTTCTAAATCCCTCCTTATCTCATACACACCATCTTTGGGCCTCGGTGTAGAGTTACAATGAGACAAACTACCAAGAAAAAGAATTCGAGCCCAACAATACTCATTCCATTTGACCCTTCAAAGAGAAATTCACGCGTGAGTTAATTTTCTTAACAGAAATTGCGAAATTGAAGATTTTTTGCGCGCTGGATGTTTTAATAATAAAGTGGGTTGCTATAAAAAGATTTAACTCGCAACGTAGTGTGATGTAATTATTTGGTTATATGTTTAAGATGTTACGGAATGGTTGGTTAGGTTTTTAAACTAAGCTGATAGTTTTTGTTGTAACAGCGAATAAGAACTCTATCTACCTATCAAGATTATTTAGAAGCAATCATTTGCCAAACTCACTTCACTACCACGTTGGAGGTTTACATTATAGAACCGGTGGGAAATCAAATCACGTTACTTGTCGAACGTAGGATATAGATCTGCAATTATTAGGGTTCCGTAGTAAACAAGGAACCCTTATAGTTTCGCCATGTCCGTCGGTCCGTCTGTCTGCGGCTTAGGTCCGTAACCATTACAATTTGGAAAATGTAATTTGATATAAGTATAAAGTCTTTTTCTTGCAAAGCTCATCGTGTGGGGAATTATTGGGTAGCTCGTTTAAATTTAATGTAGGTTTCCTTTAAAGTGCTATTTTTATTATATATAAAGTGCTATTATTATAACGGTTACTACTGGGTATACGACAAAATTAAGGCCGAAGGACATAAATACCTATTATGATGTTAAAAGGAACACTATCACAGCGTATATATATATATATAAAGTACTGACATAGACTTTACTAGTTTGACGACGAAGAAATGTGCTCGAAAAAGCAAACTTTCGTGTAATTTTCATTGTTTACTAAGATAAGTTGTTATTAAATCGTTGTTTGTATCAAACACATTGTAAATATAAGTTTGTCAATTGTTAAGTCCGCATAAGTAACGGGCAACTATCAGAACCCTGCATCTCGCGTGGCCCGACACGCACTTCGCCGCTTTTTAGAATATAGAAAATTACATTTAGATCTACCTTATGCACTCTTGTAAACGTTGCGCAGTTAACCCGCAGATTCTAATTACTAATGTAAGTAGTAGTTGTCAGTAAATTCGGAAATCCGGTATTGATGTATAAAAAACGAAGTAAAAGATGCCACCCCTAAAAAGAATATACTTTGTCACATAATTATCAGATAATCATGCGAAAAGTTTCCGTTTCCGAAACAGTTCATCATAACTCGAGCTCTAAAGTTAAATGATAACATTCGTGTCAATTTTCAGCAGAAAAGCGATAGCAATATGAACAGCTCGAGGCACTTTTTGCAATGAAGAATGCTCTATCTGGAAAGCACGGTATTGAAGCAATTCCGGTATCCAGCATCCCCTCGTAAGAACAAGGTAGTAAGTGATAGAGTTTCCTTACAACTTGTGCTTTTTGTGCAATGAGCTCCAACACGGTTTTTCGACGGCCGGGCGGGCGGCTTCACTTACAAATATTTTGGAAATATTTCTATAACTTGTCGGCGTTTTATCTACCGCTTCTTTCCGTTTAGTTGCCTATTGCATACCGAATAAGTCGGTCGAGATTTTAGACGCAATTCTAGATTTATAAACAGTTAAAACTGAACTAAAGTGCTAGATAATTTAGGTTGAATTTGGTTCCAAAAGGTTGTCACTTGAACCGTTTTAAATAGATCGGTAGTTATTATCTAACTGTGAGATCTTTACAAAAAAAGTAAAAATAGATGCGCGCAAAAACGCACGATGCCGATTTAGAATTAGGGATGTCAATATATTTAGAATTAATAGAATTCATGTTTTGATATTGTTATGTGAATTAAATTAGTAATAATATGAAACTAAATTATGATTTCCTTTGAGTTTCATGGGAACAGCATTTTTTCTCCTTATATTTATACCTACGTGAATTGAGCTAAGGAGTTGCTGGAAATAAATGACTTATTCATTTTTATCTAGCTGTATTTGATGATGATATACATTTGTATGTATATTATCATTAACTTCAGACCTCTAGGCTCTTGTCGGTGGAGCAATTTCCATGTATCTCTTTATGAAGCCCTTTTTACAACCTGATACGTCACGTTTACTTAAATGCCCGTTCATAAGAAAATTATGTGTACCACACATTGTTACAAGAAATTATACAAGCACAGCGTAAATAGGGTACTAGCCCAGTGAGCGTAGCAACCCTAAAGTGCATCCTCGTCTATTCTCTGTAATTTGACACTTTCCACTGACAAAGCCCACATTTGCTCGACACAGCCCGACCTACGAACCGCGCAAAAACCTCCAACGATCTACAAAAAGCAATTAGGGTTTTTTGCGTGACTTCGTTTAAATTAATATTTAGAGGAATTTGTAGAAAAAAAAGGTTAGCACGTGTTAACCGAGAATATGTGGACTGTAAACTATGTCTTATTTTTCATAATTAGGCCGTGAAGTTCCGAGGTTGTTTGAGCGACGTTTGGGGCATTCTTGAGTGAGCTGGGGTGGTCTGTGTGTGATGGCATGCACGACGGAAAATAGGGGTTTTTATTGACTCACGTCTGTCCAGTCACGATTCTGAAGTTTGGAGGTCTAACCCATTTCAGTATGTGCCACGTTAGATTAGAACTGTTGTGTGAAACAAAAATTGGATTGGTTCTACTCTGACTACTCATGGCCGTCTTTGGCTAGCTAAGGAGTTGACAGTAGGTAGTCCGCCATGCTACTCCCTAAACTGTATTGACTTGACCAACGGTCTTTGTTAACCCTAAGGAACAAGTATACTCGTACATATGGCGTAGGAACAAGAGAACGTCGTTTGACATGGAAGACGTTTGCACCTAAGATCAAAATGGATATTTTCACGCCCCGCCATTACTGTTATCGGTGATGAAGGCTAATAATAATAATCGTATGGCATTTATTTTCAGGTTAATAATAATGTTAGGTAAGTACCACATCGTTGTCACTGCAGAATAGATTTCCCTCTTATGTTGCTATCTATAACTTCTTAAATAGAATGTATTTGTTCGAAATGTCCCAGTACCATCAATACCATCTTTTATGTTATGTTCATTCATCACATTAGAATATAACACCGTAACATTATCAATCAAACTCGCGAATTCGATTACAGATACAAAAACATGTCTCCGGGCGAGATCCGTATCTCATAATCCGAACAGGAAACTCATTGTGGATCATGCCGCTTTCATATTACAAAAAGACATAAACGTATTGAGATTCTACTGGATGTAAGTCCTTTTTAAATTGAGTATCATCATTGTGGAGTACCAGATGCGAAATTCCGATGCACAGTAATTGTCCGATTGAATAGTGCACTTGTGGGCGTGGTTGGATTGCATTCGGAATATCTAGTTTCGATCATAAATCGAATTTTCTTAGTCATTGTTGAGGAGATAAATAGGCGGAACGGTCTTTTGCGATTTTTGTGTGCATTTAGAATGTAGGGTATAAAAATAACGGTAGCGCTGAAAAGGAATATAAGTTGCAGCTGAAACGTTAGTCGCAAGTTCTCGTAATGTTTATTCCATAAATTAACACTTTACAGTTAAACTACACGTGTTGAATGGAGAGAATAACATAAAATATTATTATTGCATACCGGTTTTATCGCCACTATGCGTACTTAACGTTTTAAAATGGTTTCTTTAGCTTTTTCTTGTTTACAGTGTCTTGACTTTAGGTCGCATAAAAATCATTTCAAATGTCTTTGATGATCGCTTTTATTTGACACAAATTCCATCAACTCAACGTTTAAATAGCCTAGCGTATATATTTTTCTTGTTGATGCTGTTACTTGTGTTGTTAAACAAGTAACAGTATCAACAAGAAAAATATACATAAAAATATCAATTATTTTTTATTTTCTTTAGGCTCGCGAACTTCTTTTCCAAATAGTCGCTAGATTCCCCTTAAAACTTAAAAAATGCTGTTTTTATTCGCCTTGTTGTCTATTTATTTTGCCGAAAATAGCTGCCAAAGATGCCGATACACTCCTTTCATTACGATCCTAAAAGCTGGCAAATAAAAAAAAGTTATAAAACACGATTCGATTTTCAAAAAAGGGAGAATCGAATAATTCAGGCGGCAAATTGGTAACCAAAGGATTTCCTACTGTTTTGGAAATACGTGCAAGGCGGTGATGTTTGAGAAGGATTAGGCCGCACCCGGTTGTCTTTTATATGGATTGTTTTTACAGCTTTGTGGAACCCTTTGTCGGTTTGCGGAATTACGTAGTATTGAGGCAGCGCATAATGCGTCGGTTTATCGTGTAGTCCTTTAATAGAAGAGGTATTTTACGGTTCTTGAATGGTTCCAGGCTCTTTGACGCAGAATTTACGTGATGGTGAATAGGGTTGTTTCTGTTTCATGCTTGAGCCCTCAATGGAGCTGAGCTGAGGGTTTCTGTTAGTCGCGCTACCTACCTTTGTGAGCCAGGAAATGGTTAACGCAACTTTTGAAATCGGGTTGAAATCACTTTGGCGGTTTTTGAGTGTAATTCTAGGAACTTGCAGTTAGTGGTATAGGTTGCTGTTTATTGGCTACCTAGTTTTGGCGGAGGAGTGCAACAATTATCACTAGCTTGGAACATCAGTAACTATTAGTGGGAGGTTAAGGAATTTAGCATCACATTGCCGATGCCGCTACTTTATGTGTGAACAAAATATGTAAATGTTTTTTGGTTTCTCTGCTAATGTTGTTTTTGTTATGAATGTATCGTTATACCGTTCGTTCGATGACAGCTAGTTTGACCTTAAAATGAGAAAATAATATTATTAAGGCTCATTAAGGCTTGTTTTATGGGTACTAGATGGCAATATATTTAAAAGATACGAGTATATAGTGAAATACATAGAAAACATCCAAGTCTGAGGAACAAATGTTTTTGCTCGTCACAGAAACAAATGCCCTTACCGAGATTCGAACCCGGGACATCCAGCTTCGTAATAGGCAGTGTCACTACACCAACTAGGCTAAACAAGCCTACAAATAATATGAGAATACTGTCAAATCTTGCAAAACATGCCTTGTAAAGTCAGCGCCATAAGTAGCTATGCATATGACGAGGTTAAAACCTCTAATTCCGTCATATTAGAGACTATTCCTCTCGATTACCTTCTGATGGTGATTGTACAACAAATTAACTTTACCTAAGCTGATCACTGATCTTACAAGATATTGCTTTCGAGCTCTCAACACATATTCATCAAGCTATAATTAATAACGCAGAACGGTTAAAAATGTGAAAAATAAACTAAATCTTTTAGCATAACCCACTTAAAATAGCCGGAAGCCATGTGTACAAATATTTAAAAGTGGTCTGCCCGCGGACATTTTTTTGTCTAAATTTATTTAATGGTTACTAAGTATAGGAATCAGACCCTTTTCCGTTTGACAATGATTTTTGGGCCCAAAAAGATTAGCGTCAGCATTGTCAGCCATTTTTTGGGCACACTTTTTGTCATATTCCTGACAGCGACTTTAATAAATAACAAATAACCTAATAAGGATGCAAAAAATGTTTCCATTTTAATGCAATTCTTATATTGGTGGCCTTTTTTCGAACGTGACTTTGGGTTATAGAATATTTATGCAAATATTTGTGGGACAAAAAGTTCGACATATGTATTCCAGATTCTTGGAGTTAGTTGCTTCACCTGTTGTGTGTTGTGGAAACAGCGATTTTTATCCATTTATTTTCAATTTTTAAAATGAAGTCAATCAAATACATTTTATAATATTTTTATTTCCTTTGACATGCAAAGTTTCACATTTTATCAATAAATGAGTATGAGTATTTATTGAACATCTATGTCCCATGAGTCAGAAATGAGCCGTGTCCGTACATTTGTTACAGAACTATCAACTGTCAGAACTAAATACAGAACATCAAGAGTAACTAACTAAACGAGATATTTTTTATTGTTGGTCACTATCGAAGCCCTATAAAGTCCTAAGTGGTCTAAGTTTGATAGTAGAGATGTTTCAAAAGTTCTCGTATCCAAGAATACCTATGATTATTTTTACAATTGAATGTTTTTGCGGTAAACATCTCAACATAGAGACTAGCCACCAATTTCAAAAACTCCAAACCTTTGTCACTGGAAACCCAAGTTATATTTCCGTAACAATAATCCTAGCTCAATTGTGAAGAAGTATTCTGATTGATGATATACCGAAGGCACAATTTAGTACTGTCGCGCCACAAAGACGTCTATTGGCCCCAAATGTGCCTTCCGAGTGTGTGCTATAAATAATACATTATACACCTTATTGTTGCCAAACTGAATGTAAAGCCTTAAGGGTGGATGATCTCCTAAAATAACAAGTGTTTGCTTCAATGATTATCGACAATACAGATACCTTTAGCTGCCTATGAAAGCCTTATAAAACACTCGGACATTTAAGTCGCAACTGCTAAATCGACACAATTCAATATCTATCTTATTGCGCATAACACTAAGGTGGAATCACAACGAAGCATCAATTTTTGTACTCACAAGACCTTGCATTCAAATTTGATCCTCGCCTGGTTGCTATAAAGTTTATTTTATATTTCTATGTTCATACTGATATCTATAAAATTGGTTTCAAAATAAAATGTGCGTGAAACATCACGGCCAAGTTGGTTCACCAAAACACAATGCAACATTCATCCATTGATACTTTGCTATTTAAATGGTTTTACACATTTATAATATGAGTTACGGTAAATAGGGGCCTTTGTGTTCGGAGTTCTTATTTTGTGCCGAACTTATTGTATGAAAATAATGCATTAATTCTATTTCAATATTTGAGCGATAAGTTTGGGGATGCTTGGAGATGTATAATTAGGATCACGGGTGTCAAATGTTAGCAGATTATAAATTAAAGGAGCAAATACGCTTGTAGACGTCGAAAGATAAATTGTCTCATTTTAGCGCCCCGTACTAGAATTATCATCTGTATCCATTTTTCATAGATACACAAATTGAAATGATCTTTACTTATTTAGTACCTTGTGATAGATAAGGCCGTATCTCTGATTTTATATTTCACAGATGAACTGAATATTCATTTTATTTTTTAACTGTTGTGTCTGTGAAAGTAAAATCATTTAACAATAGTATAATAAATAAATATTGGGGCCAATTTTTTTACACAAATCGAACTAGTCCGTTTCGTGGCAGTAGTAGTAGGTAGTAGTGTGTAAGCTCAATAAGGCTCGTGTTATGGGTACTAGACGACGATATATTTTAAAGATACATACTTAAATATTACTACTAATTGAACATAATATACATAAATATATCGGGAAGTTTGTCCAATTCATAATTTTATTATGTCTGCACATTGAAAGCACTTCAAATATGATCTTAGTGCTAACCTAGGTCGCCATGTAATTAGCCGCCATTAAAACAAGACGAATTTTGTCCCAGTACGTGTACGAGTATATTTAAAAAAATATGTAATAAGTCTACCATGGCAGTTTCACACAGGCCCCAAACAATAGCTTTGATGTTACTGTTACAAAATTATTCCTATGCCGTAAAACAGTTAACTCCATCCCAAGTGTCTAATCATGGATCGTTAACGTGCGAGACCATTAATTATAAGTCAAGCTTTCAAAGTTTGTATAAAACATTTTGTAAGGTCCCGTGCACAAATGGTTTCCTTACACTAAGCCTGGGAACAATGCAAGCTGCTGCTAAGTCTGTCTAGAGACAGACAAAAAGAAAATTGAAAGTAAGGAAAAAAGTAGGATCTAAATGACCTTTAAAAGTAAATCAAATGTACAAAATCTGTACGCTTAGGTTCGATGAAAAAAGCGCATGTTACAAATTTTACTCATACCTAGTAAATTTATTAAAAAAAGACTATTGTGGCTATACCTTCACTACATGACGTGACTCAAATGAGCATGGATTTCAATGCCATAAAGAAAATACATGAAAAAAATAATTAAAAATGTTTATTGTATATGGGCAACATTACAATATGAATCACGACCCTGTGTCCTGAGCGAAAACCCTGTGTTACACCCAGTGTGTGTGTGTGTTCCTGTGTTACATGGAAGTAAGACTTGGTGGCACTTGACGAGTAAGTGAAATTTTCATGGGCGCGCGCTGCAGGGTGCAATGGACCCCCTGTCAGGAAAGAAAGTATGTATTTTCCTTCCTGAATGCACCTCCCTGAAAGTAATCCTGGCGGCACCCATGAAATTGTTGACATTAGCAGCCCTTAAAAGTTACTAGTCTGATTCGATCTATTAGATCCTAACAAATACCCAACAACATGGACTCTACCATTTCAGCACGCCTCTCATTTAGCCTTTTTGTAATAAATAAATAAACATCCATTAACACTAACTAATATTTGAGAATACGTAATTAATTCTCGTTATTAAGTCCAGCTGCATTAGGACCACGCCTAAAATATTAATAACACTAAATTGGCTTCGTTTACTATCCTGTATGGGTTTGTATGGGTCATTGAATGGTCTCCGCCCTCACCCGGTTTCCCGCCCAAATGACGCCCGGTGCTTATCAGCTCGAGGCGTTATTGAAATTTTATGTTTCTGTCTTCTAAGAATTTGCTACGATGTTTGGCAAAAAAATTTACGGAAAGAAAATTGGCTGAGAATTAATTACTGGTTAGCTGTTAGAATATGGTTAGAATTCTGATTTCAGATTGATACTTGTAACTCGAAATCCCTGTTTGTTTATTAAAGGACTATCAAATAAACCTCAATTCCTATTTACATCAGTAAGTATATTGAACTTTTTGATACGAAAAAACATCGCCGCCTAAATAATAATATAATATAATATAATATTGGGGGACAATCTTACACAATTCGACCTAGTCCCAAACTAAGCAAAGCTTGTACTATGGGTACTAGACGAGGATATACATACTTATATAGATAAATACATACTTAAATACATAGAAAACATCCAAGACCCAAGAACAAATAACCGTGAAAAATGCACAAATAAATGCCCTGGCCGGGATTCGAACCCGGGAATGGAATAATGTGTTTTAGTTTTTAAGAATATTTTATTATGATATGTATGTTAGTCTGTAAGGTATGTATATGTTAATATGGGCCTTTGTTGCCCGAATCAAATAAATGAATATGTATAACAAGTATTGAGTATGAGTTACTATGGGTAGTATTTGAGTATCAACACTTATTTACAATATCGGTATATTATTATTCATGTTGACATGTCAAATTGTCTAATTAACTGAGAGGGCATTTGTGTTATAGTTTAGTGTAGTTTGTTATTTTTATTATTTATATTTTATTTTAATACTAAAATAGCTATGATGAAAATGTTTTGCCTCAAGTTTGAAGTTATTTATAAATATGTCAAACACTATTGATATTGTTCATTCACCACATCTGCCCTAGGTCTTCCACTGCTGGACATAGGCCTCCCCCAATTTCATGGGGGGTAAATGCCATAATCGCCACGCTTGGCATGCGGGTTGGCGATCGCAGTATCTCCACCGCACTCTAGGAATGCTGCTGCCCATTCCCCGGTGGTCTTGGTCGTAGTTTAAGGACATACCCGGGTCCGTTGTTAGTTTTACTATTTATATTTTATTTTAATACTAAAATAGCTATGATGAAAATGTTTTGCCTCAAGTTTGAAGTTATTTATAAATATGTCAAACACTATTGATATTGTTCATGAATAAAGAATAAATAAATAAAATAAATAAATAGTTTCCAAGTTTCACTAGTGTTAAGCATAGCACCTATAGGTAGATTCTGCTAGAGGCGATCATGTTGCTATAGTGTGCTACAAAATTGTATTGAATATGCAACTGCACTCGAAATTTACCTTATTGAGCATGTTGGTTGTTAATTCTTCGCCGTAGACCACTTTAACAGATTTTTTGAGAAGACGATGGCAAACCGTCATAGGTACTGCCTGATAGTAACCAGAAACCGTAATCTATCCTGGGGGATCTTGACTGCAGAAGAATCACAACCGCATTGTTTATTGATTAATTCTTATAATAATGGCCGGCCTGGCGACGTCTCTAATTAACCTACCTAGCACATCGACTCTTAGCAATTCCAAATCGCCATAAACATGACTTAGCACTTTAATACATCTGCGTTTAAGTTCCGCCCAGACATTAATTTCAACAAATTGGCGGTTTGACTATTACATTCTCAGAACTAAATGGCCCAGTGCCCGCCCTTCGGATCACCTTGAACAGTTCCCGCCTTACTCCGCCCGGTGCAAGTTTTGATACGTTTAGTTCTACAATTTTTAAAAGGTCTGAAGTATATTGGAGATTAAGTAAACTAACTGCCTTTTTTAGTAATGAGATGCTAGAGGCGGTACTTCTGTTAAGGACTTGACATGTAAATTGTTTGGCTAACGCCTTTGTGATGTGGAGTATGGGCGAATTCGGGGAAGATGGTAAAGGACGGGATGTTTCGTTTCAGAAATGCATCGCATTGAATGTGTAGGTGTAAATGAGATTCATGAATGGGTTTGCCGAAAATGACTAGGTCATTTAAAATGTCGGTTGCTTTTGATGTGTTGAGTACCAAATAAGGAGGAGAAGTATTGATCAACTATCAAAACGGGTGATGAAAATCATAGCGTAGCAATGCATTTATATTGCGAAAAATTTACACTATCAGTAGTTATTGTTTTGTGTATTGTCTAAGTAATTGTCTAGGGCACTTGCAGGATTTTCTAAATCAAAACTGTTGCTTTTATTACAGCTTTGTAAAAAAGAACTAGCTTTAGCCTGTGACTTCGTTCATTATTTGCTTTGGGATATTTGCTATTAGATTCCGATCGTTTAGTTAGTAATTCATATCGCACTCCCATACGAGTAGAAACATACATATCTTTTCGGGATAAGAAGTACTCTACTATCCATTCCCGCAACACAAACTATCTGCATACCAATTTCACTGCAATCGGCTGCGCAGTGTTAGTGTGCAAAGGTAACAGACAAACAGATTTATTTTCACATACATATATATGTATGTATGTATATATATATATAAACACTTTATTGTACACAACAGTTTAAAACATATACATGTCACACAAGATCAGAGAACAAAGGCGAACTAATAATAAACTAGGTACTATAACTACATATAATATTATTACTAGTCTTGCCCGCGACTTTGTCCACGTGGAACTTATTTATATCGTACCTCCTTCTAAACTTCTGTCCCCCAATTCCTTCCCCCATGACCTTGCTCAGGATTGAAACTACATATTATCTCTACACCAATCTTAATCAGTTTAGTAGTTTAAGCTTAAAAACGCAAGAAACAGACAGACGGGCATACCCATAGACAGAGTTAATTACCTACTTTCGCATTTATAACATTATAGTATGTATGTTTGGATTTACGTATGTAAGTACATAACATAATGCTTATTGAAGTGCCAGTCAGCTGCCTTACTGAAAACACTACTCATTGAATCCCACTATTCAGCAGCCTAAGCTCTAGAAAGCCTCATTGTACGAAACATCATGATGTATTTTTCCTGCACAAATAACTGACCATAGTCTGCAACCACCGTTACAAAACAAATGATTGACACGTATGAAACGTCATAGCGATCTTTGAAAACAAATGAGCATCAAGTTAGATCAGAAATTTACTCATTTGCTACTTTATTGCGTTAACATTACAGTTAAATTTCGATCAAGCTTTTAAAGAAACGTACAACGACTTAGTTTCAAGTGCGATTTGTACTTCACTTGTTTTTTGCAGATCTCAATTTTCGTTTACTAAGGAGACTCTTATCGGTTTGATCTTGGATCGCAGACTGAAAGGGCCGAGATGTTATCAGCGCAGTCTTAAGGCCCAGAAGGGCCCTTTAATCCCATAGGGGCCCAAACAATGGGCCGATAGCGACACGTGGACCGCTATTCAGACCAAACAAATTGGGCATTATGGTGTTTTTTTTGGGAATTGTCTTTTGGAGGCTGCTTTTTGGTTGTATTCGTATTAAGTTTTTTTTTATAAAGTTTGAGTGTATCATCATTTAGTTATTTTCAAAACATTATGTTACATCTAAATATATAAAAGAAGAAACTGACTGACTGACTGACTGACTGACTGACTGACATATCAACGCACAGCCCAAACCGCTGGTCCTAGAGATTCCAAATTTGGCACGTAGGTTCCTTATAAGGTCTAGGGGTGCACTAAGAAAGGATTTTTCAAAATTCAACCCCTAAGGGGGTGAAATGGGGGTCCGAAGTTTGTATGGGGAAACAAGATTAGTTGGACTATTTTATTCGAAACTTCACAGGAGTATTTCTAACGATAAATGAGTAAATACGTGTTTCAGGTTTTTTGAGAAATCAACCCCTAAAAGGGGGAAAGGTGGTGACAAATTCTGAAAATCGACATGGTTATTGTTTTTATGATATACCGGGTCGCTGATAACGAAAACAACAATGATTTTAAAATCTCACGTGGAGGACGTGAAATACCATCCCCCATGTTGGGGTGCGAGGGGGATGAAATGTCTAAATATTAATATGGGTGTCGTTTTTATGGTTTTTTGGGACGTTAATTACGAAAATGGCATCGGTTTTGCAATTTAATACTGTGGACATGAAAACTTTTGAAAGTTTGTGCCAAATTTCAAGAAATAACTGACTGACTGAGTGAGAGACATATCAACACACAGTCCAAACTGGTGGTTCGAGAGATACCAAATTTGGCATGTAAGTTCCTTATAAGGTCTAAAGGTGCATGAAGTGCCGTGAGTTTCCTATGAATATACGACCTTTTTTGATTCAATGTATTGTAAGTGGTTTTATTAATCAGTGCCGTCCGATACGATTTCGACATAAATCGATATTTGAGCGCCCGAGAGGACTCTTATTAGGAATCCGAGGTACCTAAACTTTGAATAAAGTAACAGCCATATTTATTTTCTACATTTCCGTCCCGATTTCGTTCAAAATCGATATTTGAGCGTCCGAGAGGTCCCCTAACACGAATCCGAGGTAAAATTTGGAAAAAGTGGCAGTCATATTGATTTTCTTCATTTTCAACCCGATTTCGTTCAAAATCGATATCTGAGCGTCCGAGAGGTCCCCTAATACGAATCTGAGGTAAAACTTGGAAAAAGTTGCGGCCATATTGATTTTCTACATTTTCAACCCGATTTCGTTCAAAATCGATATCTGAGCGTCCGAGAGGTCCCCTAACACGAATTTGAGGTAAAATTTGTAAAAAGTGCCGGCCATATTGATTTTCTTCATTTCCGTCCCGATTTCGTTCAAAATCGATATCTGAGCGTCCGAGAGGTCTCGTAATACGAATCCGAGGTAAAATTTAGAAAAAGTGGCGGCAGTATTCATTTTTACCATTTCTGTCCCGATTTCGTTCAAAATCGATATCTGAGCGTCCGAGAGGTCCCCTAACACGAATCCGAGGTAAAATTTGGAAAAAGTGGCAGCCATATTGATTTTCTTCATTTTCAACCCGATATCGTTCAAAATCGATATCTGAGCGTCCGAGAGGTCCCCTAATACGAATTTGAGGTAAAATTTGGAAAAAGTGGCGGCCATATTGATTTTCTACATTTTCAACCCGATTTCGTTCAAAATCGATATCTGAGCGTCCGAGAGGTCCCCTAACACGGATTTGAGGTAAAATTTGTAAAAAGTGCCGGCCATATTGATTTCTTCATTTTCAACCTGATTTCGTCCAAAATCGATATCTGTGCGTCCGAGAGGTCTCCTAATACGAATTTGAGGTAAAATTTGGAAAAAGTAGTGGCTATATTAATCATCTTCATTTTCGTCCCGATTTCGTTCAAAATCGATATTTGAGCGTCCGAGAGGTCTTTTAATACGAATCTGAGGTAAAATTTGGCATTCATACATGCCTGCATGCAAAAAAAGTTTAATGTTACTATATAGGCGTGTGGGGTATATTGGATTTGTTTTTAAAAACGACATAGAGGTTTTGATATTTTTTCCATTTAAATCAACCTTTAGATTTTTTTAAACGTATGGCATTTATTTACGAACCGTGAGATCTTCGAGAAGATAAGTACGGTTGCCAGTTTTTGTTGCACTTTTAGCACCACCCACGTGTAGGGTAACGGTGGGTACTGCCTACGGACGTGGTGTAACTTCGAACCCCCTTTGTCAAATGAGTGGGCAACTTGACTGTTAGAAGTTCGCAAGCCGCCCGAAGGCCTCTAACTTGGCTTAACGATTGCTGTCGTAGACAGCAGCCGGGATCAACGGCTTAGCGTGCCTTCCAAAGCACGAGAGTCAGTTAGTAACCACTCAAAGCGGTCACCCATCCAAGAACTGACCTGCGCCCACATCGCTTAACCTCGCATACCGCACGCAATAGGCGGGTGCCGCTGGGCCACGAGCGCTCTAAATTCTTGATAGTTTAGATAAATCGGTTGTAACAGACGGACTGACAGTAAGGAGTGCGAATGGAAGTGAGGTCAAATTTTCTTTTTTGATGCTCCAATGGGAACTGGCAAAACATACCTAATAAATTTAATTTTAGGAAAAATAAATGTTACACGTGATATTGAATTAGCCGTATTTCTGTACTTCAAAGGACCATAGTTTATGACCGCTGCGTGGTGCTTGGTCGTTATCAGACCTATTGGTGTTACTGTAGTACACAGATACTTTTACTAAGGGCCATTTAAGACATGCTTTTATTTCATCGGCCCTTTCCCCTTCGGTCTGTCGGAAATGTATGATAATAGTTTTCGATCCTTATTTTTGCCAAAATCAAATGAAATTCGACAGTTTGCCGGTTCTCAGAATGTATACTGACTTTTCATCTGTTCATCTGTTAATGAATCACAATCACCAAACTTTGTATACCGAAACCCCCAGAATGTAACAACTACTTTTCTGGAGACCTTTTTGGCAAACGGTTAAAAATTTCGATTAGTACGCGGGCGAAGCCGCGGGCAAATGCTAGTACTTTATAAAATCGTTTTCTATGGCCAGTTTGACAGTTTTTTAGATGATGGCAGCTACAGGCGCCGTATTTAACGTTATCATCATCAGATTCAGATTAATTTTATTCTTGATCATATTTTTACAATATAAGTTTCCATTCATCTCAAAAATATAAGAACTAGAATCCCACCACCACCACCAATATCAGCCCTAGGACGTCCACTGCTGGACATAGGCCTCCCCCAATTTCATGGGGGGTAAATGCCAGAACTAGAATCATCATTCATTTATTGCATCATGTTGTTTACATAAGGTCAATCAATCAATTAAAACCAACAAAACATCACAATCCAAAACATGAATCCTGTCATCAATGTCATTCTTACAGCTAACATGTATCCATATATCTTATCTAAACCGATACAATGATTTCAGTTAGATACAACGTTGTAATTCAAAATATTATTTATTGGTATATGTAAGGCAATTTAAATAATAATATTAATATTAGGACAATTTTTTACACAAATCGAACTAGTCCCACGGTAAGCTCCATAAGGCCTGTGTTATGGGTACTAGACGACGATATATTTAATAAATATATACTTAAATAAGTACATAGAAAACATCCAAGTCTCAGGAACAAATGTTTCTGCCCACCACAGAAACAAATGCCCTTACCGGGATTCTAACCCGGGTAAAGCTTCATAAGGCAGTGTTACTACCAACTTGGCTAAACAGGCCGACATTTGAATGTCAATGATAACTTACATTATTTACCGATTATCGTCTACTTGACGCACCCCGTCTTATTTATATCCAGATAACATACAATAGTCGCTCTGTGAGCAGTAGACATGGCGATTCTTTTTTCAATTTCAAAATTAAGTATACCTAATAGCAGCTTAAAATCTATATACCTCCCTGCTCACAAAATTTCACTCAACCAGAATCGGTTGAGAAATGCGACCTGAGAGGATATTAGCCGGACAGGCGGAAGTCCGGAATCCGGAAAAACGAAAGCATCATTGCCCAAACTGAAACGGAGATGCTTCGCTCGTTCGGTCGATAAAGTTACTCCTGCGGGGTAATAGAGCAACGTTTTTGAGCGTACGTAAGCTAGATCTAAATGTACTTAGATTTACCTATCGTACGTTTGAAAAGTTACGTGATTACCCTGCTGTATTCGCAATAGTAAAAAGGTAGGTTAGATAGAGAACACGTGAACACAACACACTTCAACCCTATTCTCATCGTTCTCCCTAACGACACCTTTTTTTCCGTGGAGAAAACCTGCGTTTTAGGTACCCAGTCATTGGGGAATGACTGGGTTATGTGGTATTTCTATCCACTAAAAACTCCATGGTGACTGTGACTGCCATCTGTGCTCTAATGCGGAGGACTCCAGGATCTCAGACACTGACTACTTATCCCTATTAAGTCCCCCCCCTTGCGCTTTACTCCTTTTGGTACCTATATCGACGTCACCTTCCCTGGGGTTCCCTTGGGCCACCCCTTTCGTCCTATAGGTGGGCTATTTTGACCCGACACTACACCTATCTATGTGGTTTTATAATCTATCTGAAATTTTATATTTTCACTTGTGTTGTATGTCGCCGGCGTGGAATATGTAGACCTGAAAAAATAGAGGAAGTGGAGAGAATGATGTTGAAGTATGGCTTGGATGTGCTAGGGATAACCGAAACTCACAGCCATTACGGGACGCCAATTGAACACCTAGCTATGTATAGACACGACCGTGTTATTAATCTATTTAATAGGTCGTATTAGTACTTCCATTGTAACAGTATAGTTTAGTTTATTTTCTACAATGTGTCGTACAATTAGCTCTTTAAAGTAAGTTTATAAGTTTATTAACTTTATGAGTATTGTCCACGAATACAAACGATACAAACCCGATAGAGTTTAACGACACTTTTCTGTCAAACTAAAATATACATGCATTTTCTATTGTAAATAAAAGAAGCGAAATAAGGGTATGGATTAGTATCCATATACTTATCTAATCTTGGTGTAAACTTTAGTTTCGTTGCCCCAAAGTTTTTTTGCAAAGCAAAATGTAATATGAAACTGAGAAAATCAATTTGTTCTACAATGTACGCAATCTTTACCTACACAACTCTATAGACGTTAACACCTTGAAAGTGACTTTGAAGTTTTATTGAACACTAAAATTCTAATAAAACGTGCAGATGTGACTCTCATTTGACAATGTTGTTAGCACGCATCATCAACCATCTACAACCATTTTATCACTCATTCCTGCCCATTCAAAAGAACATTTGTTGGAAATCAAAAGGTGTCTGAACGGCCAGTCATTTCTTAATGCACCTTAAAGACGATTAATATGAATATAACCTATATTTTAAAAGAAAATCATTGTAGCAAGAAAGAGGGAAAAAATGTTAACCGTCATTTCTTGAGTCTATTATGGATATTATTATGTCCTTTGTTGTGTTTAGTCGCTTGATGTTTCGCTAAACGACTTTAAAATGTATACAGGGTGTCGTTTTATGCGTCGCTATTAGTTGCTAATGATACCAACGAATGTGATACATATCAATTATTTTAATGGGATTCAATTATATATTAGAATGATGAAGTTCTAGCAACCCCAACAATTTTGGATGGGGTACTCTATTCCGTTCTTACACCTATAGGACTAGGTAGGTACGAGTAGATTGGTTTGGGTTCTATCGTATGAACTGTTATGTATCCGATCACTTTCCATACGTACGTTTTTCGGGCTATTTTGAGTATCTAACTCACATAACTAACAAAAATTTGATATTTACTAGCAGTTTGTATTTTTTTATAATTTACATAGATCGAACAATGTGAAAAATATCACAATACTTTAGGTAAATATATGTTCGACAAAGTAACATGATTGACTAAAAAAATAAGTTTACTTATAGGTTTATTTTAAGTTTTGTTTTTGTTACTTGTTATATGTTATTGTCCCTTAATAAATTGGTTTCACTTTGCTCAAACTAGTTTTTTGGAAAGGGAATGTTTTTATAATATAACCAAATTTTCTGTCTGTACGCTTCCATGAAAAATTTACCCTACAAGATTGTAGGTAAGTAATTAGATCAACTTGTTTTAAATCCCAAACCTGAATGTTGCTGGTATTTTTTTACAAGAACAGGGAGCATTTAAAACTCATCCTGTACCATCCCCGTACCTACAGCCGATTGGTGTCACAGTCAACTACAAATCAATAGCGAACAAAGGACTATTAAACGGCCCTTTAGCGCCTAATATCGAGACAAATTCACTTTAAAAGCCAATTCCAATCGGGCGGGAAATAGTTTGTTGTTGGATGCATTGTTGTTTAACATTGTTATCGCATAATGTAGCACGTGCATGGTTGGAATGTTATTTATTTTCATTCACATTAAAATTATTTTTGACGATGGCAGCTAAGTAAGTACTTACATACGCCGGTAGAACCCTGGCTGTGAACTTGTGAAGCTCCTGTAGGCTCGTACGGGGACATCATCGTAGTCTTTTCTTATTCATTTAACAACGTAAGCATACAACTTAATTAACACTATTGCTTACTTTTATATATTGGTCAAGACAAGCGTTTAGAGACTAGTGTGTAGTAACAGTACAAAAAGACCGAGGCATGTGTTATATTTGGGCTAATAGTTACGTATTTATTGCGTGACTTTACTTTCAGATAGAGATCGGGTTTATCATGAATGTGTAGAATTACCAATTACTAATTTAAAGTTAAAACTAATATGCTTTACCTCTACTTATAAAGATATCTATTAGTTAAATATAAATGTAAATATGTACATTGCATATATTGGGTAGTTACCTACTTAGCTAAAATGGTGACCCCAATGACCCATATAGCCGACATTTCCGACAGTCAAGATTTGAATTGCTAAGGATTTACAGTTATTTTTCAGTGTCTGTTACTAACTGACAAATGACTCTGCCCACCTGGTTGGACGGTTACTATTTTTTTTCTTTATCATCAAGTTAGATGTTTTTTTTTCTTAACTGATTGGTTTATTTTTTCACATATAAACTTGAAGGGGTAGGTAGAAACTAAGTAAGGCGACTGAGTCCCGCGTATGAATAGGTAGGTTAGGTTCGTATTTAAATATATAATCATATTATGGTTTTGGTTCCAGTATTATTATGGGTTTTGTGATTTATCGGCGATACATGACGTAAATATGCCACGCGGCACTAGTAAACCATCGTGTTATGCTGTATAAAATAATTTCAGGATCAAAACGGCTTCACTAATTTAGATGTACGGCATTCTTAATTATTTCCACTTTGACACTAGTTCGGGGGCTGCCATTGCCATGTCTGTTCTGAATTTCAAAAACTCAAGATATATTACATAATACAGCAACTTAAATCGAGGTGCCTATTACACAGACCACATAATCTTACTTCATTTCAGGGCAGGTAATGGCAGCCTCCGACGGATTTTTCTGGGTTTGTAACTATACCTCGCAATCATACAACCGTTTTTGAAACCTACTTTTATCTTTATGTACTTACTTCGTATATGGTCGGGGGCTTTTAATTGTTTTATTTTATTATTTTGCAATTAGGTAGAACCGTCGTGGGTTTTTCAAAAAAATTTATTTAATTTTATCGGATTGGTAGTGTATGACTGTTTATATAATAAAAGCAATTGGTTGGCTAATACTAAAAGTCCGTATTACTAACCAACCAACTAGGCTGGTTGTTAGTTAAGAAAAAACTAGTAACCGTTCAATAAGATGGACGGAGTGCTTTGTCGGTCAGTAGTTAAGTAATAGACAATTTTTCTGTAGGTAAATTTTTATTTTGTTATTTTATCATAAATTACATAGTATAGAGTCCCTGTTGTTTGAAATCGGGTATGGTTGTATAAGTAAGGCAGTTAATATGTGAAGTGGAAAGTCTAAATCTAAATTAATAACTGGCTTATAAGTTCACCTTGCAGTACTAAAAGGAACACGAATCCATTCGACATTTAATGTTAAGCCGTATTATCATTATTATTCAAGATTCAATGAGTTATTGACATCGATAATAGCTTTTAAAATTATGTGCGCCTGTCCGTAATCTTAATAAAACTACGTCGCATTAAACTATATTCGCTATACTAGAAATATACTCGTATATCGTATCAGACTATCGGCTAACTCCTTGTTCATTGCGTGTCATTGAAACATGAGCCTCGTGGTTAAAATGTTAAGGGTGGTTTTCCAAAAACGTAAATTTTCACTTAATAGGGTGTAATGAAACTATAATCTTATTAACTGATAATCAATAATGGCTGCATTATCTGTTAACCGATTTGTTACTGCCCGATTTCCCCGTCATCTTATCAGCTAAAACGCATGTGCACAGAATATCTTCGAAGATATTGAAGTCATTTATTTGACGGCGACTGCGCATATGCGAGTTGTAGGATTTACGATGCTGTAGTAGTATGTTTCGTACCTATAACAAGTAATGTATAAATTATTAACAGGTTTTGTTATATCGAATTGTAAACATGGAATAAAAGGTTCTCGTGTGTTTCTACAAATAGGAATAAATTTATATCTAATTTTGGCCTTTGATGGAATTGACGAAGGTTCCTGATTAATAATCGTAAAAATTCTGTCTGGGCGTTTTGAGAATTATAATTAATTTTAATTATTATTATTTTTATTTTATCATATTATTTCAAAAAATAACTTAAGAAGTTAGGAGCAATTATTTGCGCCAACCTGGTCAGCAGTGTGTTGGCGAATAGTGCGCTTCTTAACTTTCACAATTCCAGTGATATACTTACTTATTATTCTTTTGTAATATTGAACCTAAAACAATACTAGTATTTATTACTTAGTTCAATATATCATATAAATAAAGCATACCTACGGAAGTGTTAGTAAGTAAAAATACATAAAAATTACACTATTAATTGTATACATTTAATACATATTTTCATATCATCAGGTATACATTATACATTTTTATTCAATTAAATTTTATAAGATACTTAACTAAATCAATATTTTAAGTAGTCGTTTTCAACATAAGTAGTCCATTCAAGCAACATTAGCTCCCATTACTTGACTGATGTTTCCAAATTAATCCCCTTAACATATGCTTACAAGCTGAGATAACATTTCTTGACGTCGTTTCACGTCAAAACCTTTCCGCCTAATATCCTTCGTCCCTTTAATTATTGTCAATCGCATGCGCTCGGGCGATTCTTCGCAAAATTATAAAAATTTCTTACACTCAATGCCCCAAACTGAATAGATAGAACGTAAGGATGAGATCGCCTTTTAGAGGCATTTCTTTGACAAAAGACGGCAGGATAAAGCATCATATTTATTTCATAATAAATGACAATTATCATAAATTGATTTTCGGGTCGACAATACACGATGCAGCTAACCAAACATTGGCCAGAAAGGATCGGTCGATGTCATTGTGGAGTGATCCAGAAAAAATGCAAGCCCGTCTTATAGAAAAGGTTTGTATTTATTGTTAGGTAAGGCAACAAATATTATGTAGGTATTATTTTTGTGTTATTCGAGTAAATATATTCATGGTTACTTAAAATAAATAAGCTGTCGAGGGATATAAATAGCATTTATAAGATTTCATTTAAAAGGTTTTTGATTTAATTCGTTTCAAATAAATGTACGTTTGATTTAGGTACCAACTGCCCTAAAAAATCTATTGGGGGACAATCTTACACAAATCTACCTAGTCTCAAACTAAGCGAATCTTGTACTATGGGTACTAGATGACGATATACATACTTATATAGATAAATTATTTATTGTCACTTTCATTAGGTATATTATTAATTGTTAATTTGAAAATTCATAGTGATATATCTATATACACGGCTGACTATTCAAAATCAATAATCCTATAAAATAATGTCCATCTGCTTGGACGACGTTTAAGCCATGTGTCATTGATGAACACGATTAAAAAATGAAGCCTAATTTTGGAATCGAAAACAGTAATTATTTATATGTATTTATTTTTGCGGAAAAACAGTGGGCGAATCTGAACAAAGATATAACTGACACTAATTGACGACTGAAAATAAAGGGCCATATGATAACTATTTCCATGCATTAAAAACTCCACGGTAATCTTATATTCCATGCGGATGGAAGGTCTCAGCACCAATAGTGGCTGGCGATCAGACATAGGTATCCAGAACCAAACCACGACGAATAAATAACTTGGCCAGTAAAAACTCTTGGCCTTTGACAGTCTGACACGAGAGCACACCACTTTGTTCGGTTCTGGTCAGCTTGCACCAGTTCTGAGCTCACGCAAATCCGCTTCCACCAAATCCTTCCAGCAATACTTGGGACGGCCTGCAAGACGTCATCTAGTCGGTCGGCACAAGTATGCTCTCTTCACCTGTCAATTCCTATTTTCTCGAGGTAGCCAAGGCAGCAAAGACGATGCGCTTTGGCTTCACCTTTAATATTTTGTTAGGCTACCAGCTCTTCTATTTGGCCATTCAAGAGATCTTCCAATCGTATTTTGTGACTGACGTTCGTCATCCGGTCGGTCGGCCCAAGTATGCTCTCTTCACCTGTCAATTCCTATTTTCTGAGCTCACGCAAATCCGCTTGCACCAGTTCTGAGCTCACGCAAATCCGCTTCCACCAAATCCTCCTAGCAATACTTGGGACGGCGGACGGCCTACAATACGTCATCCGGTCGGTCGGCCCAAGTATGCTCTCTTCACCTGTCAACTCCTATTTTCTCGAGGTGGCCAAGGCAGCGAAGATGATGCGCTTTGGCTTCACTTTTAATATTTTGTTAGGCTACCAGCTCTTCTATTTGGCCATTCAAGAGATCTTCCAATCGTAATTTGTGACTGACGTTCTGCTACTAACAGACTGTGCTCCTCCTCTAGTGTTAGCGCCCAGTTCTCACACCCATACATTGATATGGGGCAGATTACGGTCTTATATTTATTAGATAGCATAATCTTAAGGTCCTCAATGTAATTCTTCGCTTACAACACTAGACTTCCTGGTGCAACTGGTGTACATTGGAACGTGCACGGAGGGCTATGCACAGATCACCTGCTCACCCACTCAACGTTTGTCAATTTCCCGATGTTCGCGACTTTGTACCGCAAGTGGTCATCAATTAACCAACGACAGCTCTATTGCCCCACAATATGTCGTCTCAGCTAAAACTGTATAGAAGCCCAGGTGTGTAGACAATTAGGGTATAATCAGTGTGTTTGGAGAGGTGTCACGGTTCGGAGAAGTGGTCTCTACCTCATTAAACTAAAAATGACTTAACTCCAAAGGAACTTCAATAGCGCATAGGCTGTTTTGATAATGGGAAGTCCATTGTTGGTAGCCACCCAGAGAGTGTTTGCGCCGGGATGAATGCGCGCGTAATATTTGCCTTACGAATGAACGAAACAATGTGTTGGGACAGTTAGCGTTTTCCTGTGATTCATGGGGACAATGTTAGAGTGTGGTTTCTTTGGGACGATTCTATATTGGATCACAGAATAAAAGTTTAAGAATAATTTTCGGAAAGCTACAGAAGAGGATAGCACAGGACTGTTAATCCGGTAACTAACCAATCTGCCAGGTATGTTTAAGTGTTTTAGCTCAAGTACGTTTGTATAACAATGAAATAATTCTGATTAGTGCTTACATTCTTATGTTATCAAAATATGTATGTATATAATGATGGGTGAACACATATAATTGGGATACACAAAGTGGCCAAAAATATTGTGTAACTACTAATACTATAATTATATCTTATGTACTCTGTTGCCATCCCGTGCAATATAAATAAATAAATGAAGATAATTTTCCACATAATCATCCGTAGTATGGTATAAAAAAACAATTTCACATTAACACTAATATTCTACTCATTGCAGCAAAATACTACGATAAATTTCAACTGTAATAATAATAATTTATGTAGTAACAATCCCTGAAACAGGTCTGTGCCCTAAAACGATGAAAACGTGTAGAGAAACCGTACCCTAACCAAACCTTTGCGATTCTGTTGTCATCCGTGTTGGCACGTCTCTCGCCGCGGGAGGCTCGACCACCTCAGCTCTTTGTGACCATCTATTTATTTACCTTTCCCTATTTTTCTAACGAATAAACCAGCACGTGATTGCTGATGCCCTGGTCAAAAAAATCCTAAGTCTATTCCTGATTCCATAGGATATACTCCCTTTTTATACTGAGAACCTAAATCTGCAATTCAAGTGACAAAGACGTTGACTTGGCAAGACTCAATTGTTGATGTTGGATTTATTTGTTAACCACGTATGACTTTGTTGGTAAAATATGCATTTGGCCTATAGTTTTTTTTGGCCAAATGTGGTGCCAACATTGTCCACTTAAACCTTTAATAATAGAATTGAGTTACAAGGACAATTCTGTGAAGCTGTAAATGGGTTACGAAATCGCCTTGTGTATTCAGATTAAGTCCTTAGGTTTCATTGTGCGGTTCACATCACACCTGATGGGTTGCCATTTGCGATGGGATACATGGGCACGTAGTGATGTACTTACTTACTTACAGCACGCTGTACTGCACGCTTGCCGACGGGTGGAGGGCACTGGGTTCACCTGAGAAGGAACAGCTTCGGCTGTTGCAGCAGGCGGTGTTCGCGGTTGTGTGCCTTGATGATCCCGTGTCGCCGCCACTTATGATATCTGACGGGCATATACCCTGGAGATTTTAGACGGTAGTCTGGGTGGTTCCAGAGAGTCCGCCATACCCGTCCTATTTCCCCGTAATGTGCCGTTGTCTATATTCTCACCATCCATCATCAACTCATCATCCCCCTGCCATTTTTCCGTTTGTATCCTAAAAATATTCCGTAGTGCGCTGTCCACCCGTCCGCGCGGGCATCCATTTCCAAAAGGCATAATATTTTACTAAAACGACTGCCATCTGATCTTTCAACTCAAAGGGAAAACTAGACCGCATTAGGTTTACTCACGATTCATTTACCTATTATACGAAAAAAATGACGTACATATCATCAAGATCCTCAGCCAAGGTTTCGTATAATCAGAAAATCAGAAGGCATTTCGTGCATACTTTTTTTTGGAAAACCTTCACACCATGACCTCCAGATAGAAAGTAGCTCGACTTGCGACTCGACAACAGTAAGTATAAATAAATAAATCAATCAGCACAGCGCAAAGAAGATGACCTGTTGTATGTAGTTGCGACGTGTTCGAACAGACATTACATATTTAAAATGTGCAACACAAACAAAACAAACGCCTATTCGAACACGCTACAACTACATTTAACAGGTCATCTTCTTAAGTTTTTTACCTATAGTAGGTACCCTACATACACCGCGGGCACTAATAACCCGAAAGATTTTAACCACGTATTTTTGACGACACTACTAGTAAAATTTAATAATGTTATATCAACATGCGTCCAATTATTTGTTTTAATTAAACTACTATTTCATTGCAAAATAAATCAAATTACTGAACAAATCTTTAGGTGAGTTGCAAATGTCTTCAAGACAAAAAGTGTGAAGTCAAAAATTAGTAGGTGCCGTAGGTGGCTACGTCACGCGTTTAGGGTGAGTTAGACTTGAAATTTTTCCACTTGTGATTTGTTTAAAATAATTAATATCTCTTAAATTGTGGGTTTTTGGACTATATGTTATACCAAATAAGTTGTTTTAAATCTGTCGGGTTACTAGGGCTCACCGTGTATAATATATATCATGTTTCGAATTGATGAATCCTAAACAAAAACGGTCTAATCAAAAGCTATGCTAGGCATACATAACTCCTCCCACGTTAGAGTAAAATTATCCGAAGATTATCTGAAAGATAATTTTACTGCGTTCTTTTTATTATTTATTTTTATTTTTCAGTATACAATTGAATATTTATTGATAAAATTAAACATACACAAACAAATACAGAAACACAAACAAATCTAAAATCTATTTAAACCTAATAAATACAAAAACTAAACTAAAAACCTAATAAATAAAAAAACTGCGAGAAATCGGGACCCCTTGGTAGTGTACCCATAACGCAGGCAGCATTCCCGCGCTGGATAGCGATTGCTATATACGCTACGCTTTGCGCGAGGAAGCTGACTGCCCTCTGGTCACCTGTAGATTCCCGCAGGCGCTTGCTCAGTGCCTTGTGGAGCCCAAGCGCGCTCCGGCCCCACGGGCCTAGTGTCTCGACACCAAATGCATAAACTCATACTGGCCGCCGAGACAACTACATTTGCCCACCTTCAACCTCTCACGAGCGTCCGCCGCCGCACCGGCCGTTTTGCTGGTCGCTGGGAGGTAGGAGGACTCGGCGCTAGCGTATCGGCGCAAGTAGCGTCCCACACCATCGCGCGACCCATCCTCCATGGAATCAATGTCATCCCATCAGGTCGCGTCCCATCGTTCCGAATAATTTGGGGCTCCAGAACCGCGGGGACGTTAACGCTGATGAGTGCCCTTCTTAAGATGTCATTGATTGCAGCGTGGCGGGAGTTGCGGCCGGGATAGCAGAGCTTTTTATTATTTTGTTTACAAAGTTATTACTATTTTATCATATCTAACGCTTTTCATAGTCTTTCCTATTTTCACGCACTTATGAAGTTCATTTTAACACTTTATTGCCATTTTTTTCACTTTTAATACACTTTTCACTTTTAGTTCTGTGTCCACTTTCTTTGCATTCGTTGCATATACTTATGTCAATAATTTGGAACAAGAATTCGATTACTAGTATTATGATTGAGAAATCTGATCTCCTATGCCTTTAACGACTGTTATTGACGTAGTTCTTCTCTTGAGCTCCGCAAAAGGTTTTCTTGTCTTCGCAAAAGTGGTGAAAGGAATGAAAAGGTAGGGATAGGATAGGATAAGTAAACTATCCTAATTAACAAATGGTTATTCTATAAGAATTATCTTAGACAATTATGTATTGTTTTATATATATGTTATACATATACATTTACTGTGTATTAGAACATTGTGATATATATAAATATTTACTGTTTATTACATTATTAATAATGGTTATAATTACAAACGTGTTAATCTGAATTCTAGATACAGCATCTGTTTTCGTATTTTGTTTTCCGCTACGGTAAGTTGTTTCAAAGTTATATTCTTGTAGTCTTCTTTGCTGTTTGGTTCTTTCAGTGAATAAAGCCATGCTAAAAGACGATGATCAGTGTAAATGTAGAACTTTTGTCCATACAAATACGGTATAAAGTACTGATTTTTTTACAAATACGGTCTAAAGTACTGAAAGTAGTTCCTTTTCAATAGCACTATACTTTATTTCAGCTCGTGATAACGTTCGTCTTGCATAAGTAACAAATTTATCTGAGCCTAATGTGCCTTGCGATACAAACAACTCCTAACGCAACATTGCATGCGTCAGTTGTTAAAATAAAAAGTTTACTGAAGTCTGGATATTCAATTCTTGGGATATTTACAAGTAAACTTTTACATATTTCGAAGGCTTTAAAATATTATGGAGTCTAATTTATGATTGAATATAAAATAAGAAATGCGTTGCAGGTGCGGTCTTTAATCCAAGAAGCATTCTCGTATTTTTTTTAATATCCTTACTGAGTTTATCTTACTCAGCGACTTCAATTTGATGATAACCGCTTGCTAAATCAAAGATTATCTCTTTTATAATTTATCGAAACTATATGTAATGTTTGGTAATTGATATTTGTCATCAAGCGTGATTTCATTAAGTCGTCTGTAATCGACTACCATTCGATACTTTTGAATACCAGTTGCATCTAATATATTTAGAACTAAATGAACCGATGCACTCCATGGTAAGTGACTGGGTTGTATACGTTATTTTTTAGTAATTTTTCTACTTGATTTTTAGGGTTCCGTAGTCAGCTAGGAACCCTTTTTCGACATGTCCGTCTGTCTGTCTGTCTGTCCGTCTGTCTGTCCAAGGCTTTGCTCTGTGATTGTTATTGCTAGAATTTGGTATGGATATATAAATCAATAAACTGACAGTCGTAAAATAAAATCTAAAAAAACATGGGTCCTCCCCTACACGTAAAAAATTGATGAGTTCAGTGGGAAGTTTCACTTTCTGTTCGCTGCGTGCGTTTGTTACTTAAATAAGCAATGGTATAGTTTTATTGACGGCCTGTTTAGTCTAGTTGGTAGTGACTCTGCCTCCGAAGCTAGAGGTCCCGGGTTCGAATCCCGGCCAGGGCATTTATTTGTGCATTTATCACGGATATTTGTGCTTGGGTCTTGGATGTTTTCTATGTATTTAAGTATGTATTTATCTATATATGTATATCGTCGTCTAGTACCCATAGTACAAGCTTTGCTTAGTTTGGGACTAGGTCGATTTGTGTAAGGTTGTCCCCCAATATTTATTTATTATTATTTATAGTTATGTGTTTAAAATATTGGTTTTTCGAACAAGTGGTGTTATTAATGTCGTATTTTGTATGTTAATGGCATTTAGACGTTTTAACAAATCGATCGATCGATGGATCGATGGAAGCTGTCGTAAAAATCAAACGTAAAATTTATGAGGGAAATTAAACATGGGTATCGTCAATGTTTCATTGTGGTAGCTGGTAGCATGTGCTAATAACTTCAAATGACATTTTTTTTTATAATCATTAAAATATTTGTTGCAAATTTATTTCATATACTAGCTTTTGCCCGCGACTTCATACCGCGTGCAACTCGTTATATCGTCGACTAATAGTGTAAACCTGCTAACGTCATATTATGGAAATTTACAGGAGAGACAAATAACATGATCGAAATTAACATATTAGGAAAAAATATCATTAAGTATTTTTTTCCCTTAATTCCAAAATAAAAGACAGGTAAAGCGTTTTGGGTATCTATTTTTTTCGGATGACTTTTGTAACTTAACTGTATTTTGCAATGAAATAACGTTTTAAATTATGAAATTCGCAGTTTGTCGAGAAAAAGAATGTAAATAAATAGATCTTCATGTAAACCATTTCATAGAAACTTCTTGAAAGAATCTAATTGAAATCTTCTGAAAAAATATATATATATATAATATATATATTTATTTCAGAAGATTTCATTTATTATATATATATATATATATTATATTATATATATATTAGGTGTTGTGCGAAAATATTCATCATTATATCAGCCGAAGGACTCCCCCAAAGAGTGTCACAATGCCCGGTCCTGCGCCACCCGCATCCAGCGGACTACAGCGACTTTCACCAGGTTATCAGTCCATCTTGTGTGGGGCCTACCCACACTGCGCATACCGGTAAGTGGTCGCCACTCGAGAACCTTTCTGCTCTACCGGCCATCGGTTCTAGGTGCAATGTGCCCCGCCCACTGCTACTTAAGTTTAGCGATTCGGAGGGCTATGTGAGATAATTGGGTTTTACTGCGGATGGCCTCATTTCTGATGCGATCAGGCTGAGATACTCCCAGCATAGCCCTCTCCGTTGCTCTTTTGGTGACTTTAATGAGGCCCATAGTAAGTGACCACGTTTCAGTGCCCATATGTCATCACTGGCAACACACAGTGTTCAAAGACTCTCGTTTTGAGACACTGCAACAAAATTCTTTTGAGAATATGAAAAACACCAGCTAAGTACGTATATCGCTATAGTAAGAATAAAAACTTCTTAACATATCCCCAAAACAATGATTACATTGGATTTACAACTCAAAAGCCACGAAACATTAATAAAAAACAATAATAGTACATACCCATGTGATGTTATACTTCTTCGTTTACACCAAAAACACTAAACAAAGTTATCTTTTGCGAGAACACACATCTAGGCGATCAAAATTCTGACGAAAATGGCGGGTATATTGGAGTTAGCCGATAAGTTTTAAACTCGTGGAGTTGACTGTTAATTTACTCATCATGTGATTTAAGCAATTTGCTAAAATAACTGGCAGTGGCTGTTTTTCTCAGGCGATGCATGTTTTTTTGCTACATAATGGTGGGTAAAACGAAAAAATGTTAAGGAACGATTTCCTAAATAAAAACTATCCTATGCCCTTTCCCGGGACTCAAACTATCTCTATACCAAATTTCATCTAAATCGGTTCAGCGGTTTCTAGCGTGATGAGGTAACAGAAAGACAGACGGGTGACTTTCGCATTTATAATATTAAAATATTATGGATGAAGATCTTTGTTGAATCCGTGTCGATGAAAAATTTGGAATTTATTTCCGGGATTTTTATGCAAGGTATTCAAATCTTTTTCGTTGTTTTTGAGGCAAATATTTGAATATTTCCAGAAGGTCCTACTTAAGGTTCCTCCGTACTCATATTAATGTTGGGCTCAGAAGTCGAGGGTCTTGATTCCGAGTTCCTATTCTGATTAGAATTAAAAGGCATTAGTTTTTACTATGCGATAGAGCTGTTTTGTGGTCTAATATCAAAGGAGGTAAATTGTTTGCAGACTCATGTGGTTTGCGTTTATGTAAATTGTTATTAAAATTATTATTATTCGGTCTAGGCCTGTAATTATTATTAGTTCTTTGTTGGTAGACGGGATTATAGAATGGGTTTGCCTATCGCATCGGCGCTTATCGCCTTGGTTGATAATATGGTGTTTTAGGTATTCTCCTAAACTGATCAACAAAAGACTTGTTTAAATTGATAGGGTTTTGGTAATTGTTATTCCAGATATTGTTTTTTTTTCTATGCCAGTCATGAAATGTTTGTTCCTCTAATGACATTTGTAACGCTTCCTCAAGACTTTTTGGTACTTTTAATCTAATAGTTTTACTTAAACTATGATGTAATAGTACATTGCTACAGAGGCCGGGACGGAAGGGGTTGCCGAGTGAAGCGAGGCCAGATAGGTCTTAGGTGGGCAACCCCATGTTTCCGGCCGAGGTATGTATGATAATAATAATAATAAATATGCTGTATTGCACCACACAAGAGAAAAATGTTACACAAAAATTTACATAATTAGTAATGGTAGCAACAGACGGTCTTATCGCTTAAAGCGATCTCTTACAGACAACCTTTGGGTAACAGGAAAAGTTGTCAAAAGATAAATTATGAACGTATAGTGCCATTCTCAAACATGCAATGAAATAAACAACAAAAAAATGAAAGTTTTATTTTTAATACGCATAGTGGCAGAATGTCATGATGCCGTGCCACAGATTTATGTAGAATGGAAATTAAAAAAAAGGATTTTGCCAGCCTAGGCCTGCAAGATTTGTATGAAATTCCATTAACGACCTCTTGTCCTAGCCGCACCTAAAACGTCATACTTCGCAGCCTATTATAAAGAACATAACATCAATATTTCATTGCATATTTGAGAAAATTGTATATAAACGCATTTAGTGTATTTGGTTACACAATTCAAAGCTATTTTTCCTACGAATTTCATCCGGATTTTCATGAGAATAGAGAGAGAGAGAGAACACTTCTAATTGCCTCTATAATCTTTTACAAAAAATCTGTTACTGGTCTCTGCAGTCTTCAATGAAGGTTTGCTTTAGTTCAGCCCACCTTTGAATGTGTTCACTGTCGCTTGCGAGCTCCGTGGCTTTGCCTTGTAAACGTGACGTAATAACTCGATATATACAGGATGTGACCTGTAATAGGAGCAAAAAATTAAATGGTACACTATTGAGTTCCCCAGCAATTATTTCCAAACGGTTTTGATTAAAAAAAAAGTTTTTTTTGAATTATGTTTTCCGCAAAAGTAGCCCATATGTACTTTTTTACGCTACTGGAGCTATATTAATAACTATTTATTTAAAAAACACTAAAAAATGTTTTTTTTATATCCCAAAAAATCCTTTTAAACCAAAAATGCAACAACGATTATGAGTTATAACTAGATGCTACCTCAATATCAGCAGTGACTGCCGCGCTGTATTCTCGTGGTGCCAAGATCCATTACTTAGAGGTCATAACTTTAGATCAACATTTCTCCCAAGTGAAAAAGATTTTTTTTTGGACACAAGAGGTTACTGCAGATGCTCTAAGGAAGCAGCCTTTAAATATTTTGCTCCTATTACTGGCCACACCCTGTATATTGACCTTTAGCTTGATTTTCGCTACTACCACCGAAACTAGTAATCAAGTATTACCATTGAGAAATGAACAATTTAATTTCCGTCGTAAAGTTGTACTAACTTTACAATATCACTAGGGATTGTTGTCAACATAAATTCCGGAGCTTGGGCAACCATAGGAATCACTTCGAGTTGTGCCCTAGGCTGGTTATTGGTTGGTTGGTTGGCTGCTACTTGTCAATTTACGGGTTGCGCTCCTGAAGGTTTCATTTCAATTATTTCTTTTAACTTTACTTTAAAAACGAAAAAAAAAAGTTGTACTTCAATATATTTTGGGATATAAAAAGTACACACCGAAATGTGCCCAAATTTGGTAAGTGAATTAGTTTAAATATGAATACTTACTGTCTGTCCTACTTATTAGTATGCAATTGCACCTTTTACGATTGCCAACTGTCTTACAATCGTTTACGTATTTTAATAAAATACAAAATACACCCAATTCTCTTTGTTTCAATGGTTAATTTTCTTGACATTCAAATTGAAAAATTTACTTCAAGAGAAAAGTTCCGATATCAATAATTGCTCGTAAAATTAGCCGGATGCGAATTGTCATGATTATTTATATTATTATTATTATTCCTGTTATTATTACTTGAGGGCAAATTGAACCAACTATTAAGGTTATTCGGGTTTCATGATTATTTATATTATTATTACTATTCCTGTTATTATTACTTGAGGGCAAATTGAACCAACTATTAAGGTTATTCGGGTTCATTAACTTAACTATCAAATCTTTGTGACAAAGCGCTGGGTGATCAGCCTCACGTTTCACGCCAAAGATAATATTTTAACTTCGTTAAAATATAGATCTAGAAACGATCATTTTAATATAAATACCAGGTAGTGTGGTTCAGATCTAGAAACGATTTGACAGATATTGCAACACAATCTCATATAAATTCGCAATAAATTTCACGGGTTTATTCATTTACATATCCCGCTTTTTACATGGAATTTGATATAAGGGATATTAAATTATACACTTTTCAATGCCCGGCCGGCATTAAAATAACATACAAAGAATTCTCGAGAAAAAGTTACGTAAGTTCTAGTTTGCACATCTACAATCGTACATACAAAATTACACAAAAGTGCTAATATGTCTATAATATAGGCATAGGGTTTGGTAAGGAAAGAAAGGTTTCTGGACCGTTTGGATCCTCTCGATTCTGCCCTTTTCCACGCCAAGTATATTCCAGATTGTTTGCTTGTAAGTATTGTAACTGAACTAAGCAGTTTCAGCAATAAGTTGCGTAATCAGAATCTGTGTGTCGTACTGTCATGACAGTAAAGATTGAACGTCGCTTTTGCTGAATTTCACAAAATTTATAGGTTCCACGATTTCTTAAACTCTTGATGGGATGACGAAACAGTGCAGTAGTAAGTTATAAGTATATAAGATCACTTACAGTCTTCACGGCACATACCACTCTCCCTGAGTGGTTGGTTGGTCTGTGCTGTGCTTCACGGTTATTGGTTACCGTTACTTCGTCTGAGCGCTGTCGCTGAACTAGCACCACTTTGTCGGGTCCCGTAAGATGAATCCTTTACGGAGCTGCGCCAGTGAAAGTCACGACCGAGAGGAGGTTTTGATCTTCTTCCGTCGCGATGTCGGAGACAGTCGTAGTTTGGAATTCTCCGATAATTAACACTTGGACTTTGTTATACTAAATTTATTACTTCAAAATTAATCGTTAAAGTTTAAACAACTGGATTGAAGTCAGATGACAGAATGAGTTCCTGAGGAAGATCATGGGTTTATATACCGTGATCCTCCCTACTGCGAGAAGGTTTATCTAAAAATTGAAACCATGCATACTAAGTAGATTAGGAACGTTCGTAAAATCATAACTATGTAGTAGACCTTGTAGTAAACCTTACTCGTAAACATCACGTTGGGCGACATGCTTGTATAATCATTTTATAAGTTATGGAAAGTAATAAAGTAAGCTTAAAAATATATTTTTTTATTAAAAAAGGGATTGCTCTTGGCCCGCACCGCATCCAGCCGGCGGGCAAAGATGAGGCTGACGATCAAGCTATAGAAAAGAAATAGCTATGCTAGGCATACATATGACTATAACTACATGGAAAACATCCAAGACTCAGGAACGTTAGTGCTAAACATACACAAATAATTTCCTGCCCGAGATTCGAACCCGGGACCTCCGGCTTCGTAGGCAGGGTCACTACCAACTAAGCCAAAGTCGTCGTCAATTTATATAAAACAAGTTAATATTCAACGAACAATTGGATTGGCTTGATACTATCCCTTTTGCATGAGTTGAACGGTAGGTACATATAGTCACAGGTAGGTTAGTTCTACGTAGTTTTTGGCGCATATAAAAGATGACATACCTCAACATTTGGGCGGTGGTAGTGTGTTGTATTATATTTAAATTACTAGGTGGAAGGTTGTTATAAAATGACGATATTGCTGTTATGCTATGGTTTTATAACATATTACCTTTTTACTATAGCGAAAAGCTCTTTGAAATAAATGAAACTAAACAACTTTATTCTGCAAGTAGGCCGCAATGGCACTTTTATAAGTCAAAATCTACTAGCGTTTCTGGAAAAGAAGACCACTGCCGAGAAGAAACGCCGAAAGAAACTCGACAGTGAGTCATTTTTTCCAAAAATATGCATATTACAATGATTGTCTAATCCCAAAAATAAAATATGCTTATTACAATAATTCTTTGACAAATACGTTCTGCTTCCCGAGCGTCGGTAAGTACTTGTTCATGGTTTAACCTGTTAATACTGAAATTAATTAAGTTCATGATACGTATATAAAGCTACTCTAATAATTCCGCCACACCTCCGTAACTAATCCATTGTAGAACACTTACATCTTTCAATACACTTTAAATTCTATACCACACGCTCATGCAAGCAGCGCCATCTAATCAGTTCGATACGCAAATCAATAAATTACAGTGCATCGTTAAGAAATCTACTAAAGCGGTAACGAAAACACATTAACAGAAAACCTCATACCGAGTTATTATACCTTACAAGCCATCACACCTATAGAGTTCCACCGATTACAAAGTATAGATTGTAATCTACGTTAAAGTAAAAAGGGCGAATCGACGCTTTGGGAAGTTGGAGATATGATGTTTTGTTATATGTTGAAGAGGATATACGTTCATTTGTTCTTGAATGGGTTTATACAGAATCCTGTGACACTATTGTAAAACTTCTCACTTCGGACGCCCGCAGAGCTTCGAGCATTGTGGAAACACGTGCGCTCTGAATGGACCCTTATACACCGTAAAATATAGCTCAGATCGTGACAAGGACTTTAAGACCACGGACTAAGAGTTATAGTCGAATAACAAGTGAATGTTAAAGTTTAAAGATTATGGACGATCTTGGATTGACGACCCATTTGTGTGAGCCCTAATTGAATTATAGGGCGCGTCTTAATGCGGGATGGGGATCTTGTTAAAGTGTTTAATTAATGTGTGATAGTCGGTATACAATAGTGGTACAATATTTGTGTAAGGTATTGTTAGATAAATAATACAAACAATTGAATTTAGTACGAACTAAATTTGGCAGCCAGCCGAAATCCTATCATAAGATTTATCCATTCTATTCTATTCGAATTTCGAGAAGGAAAGGATATGATGATTGTGTCAAAAACATTTATTGTCTAAAACATTAATGTGCATTCTTTTCTGTGGGTATACCCAAAGGCCGGTTAAGGTTAAGGGTTAAATTTGGTCTTGGACTCATACAGGTATGAGAAAATAAATGTCTTTGAGAATTATGGTCTGTAGGATATGATCCGAACATAATTTATAAGTATCTAGACTGTAATACTAATAGGATAAACGCCTATTTTTGTTACTTAGTCGAACTTTATCATGTGCTTATGCGTATAATAACCGTCTCATAATAACCGTCGTCACCGTCAGGAGGTTAAAACGCCAATTAGGTTCTTACGTGCTTCTTTCGCATCGATCAATCCATAAATCTTCTCAAACACGTTCTACTCTACAGTAAGAATCGTTATGGTATCTAAAAATGAAATAACGATAGCTGACTTGAAGTAACTTGGTGTAAACTGGCAACCGCGTTGAACTCTACCCCGTCGCCACGGAAAATGGCAACCGTCGCAATATTTCCATATTGTCAACCATAATTCACAAGATATTATCTTAATAAGAAACAGCAATAAATTATGGCACGCCATATTTATTGCCTGCTAGCCCTGGGATCGTGTATACGATAAACGTAACCAATGATGTGATATGGTTTCTGGACAACGAAGTGGCGAAACTGAGGGAAATATAAGTAATTGATAGAACCAGGCGTCACTTTACCCACGTATTTTTCGACTTCCCATGATGAATTGTGCCAGTTAACAGTATCAAAATTTTGTTTTTACAATATTTCACGTCAAAAAAATACTGCACTATAATTACATTCCATGCTTTTCTGCATCAATCAACTATATTCTGTTGTTCTGTCTCCTTAACCAGGAGAAAAAAGTTTCGTAGAAAAATCTGTACAACATGGACATCTATTATGTAAAGACGGGCTATGCAAGTAAAAATCGCAAGTCTCAAATCTATCCGTACAGCTGGCCAGCGCACACGAAGAGATCGAGCGTTTAAATGGTACCATCTCGGAATTGACAAAAGATCTCGAGGAGAAACTGAAAAAAATAGATTTATACAAACAAATTTTAGGAGAAAAAGGTACACCTTAAAAATTCGTCAAAGAAAAAAAAAGCAAATCAACTCACGACTGATACCTTATTCAGCTGCACTTCTCAGGAAATTGTTTCCCGTACTCCCATCACGCAAGCAGATATTTTCTACACACCAGAACCTGCCACACAAAACTCATTAAACAACTCCGCTTCTAATTTCGAGGCTACTTCTGCCACGAGCATCGAAAAAGATAATGAAATTTTGCCCGAATCTAAGATCGCTACTGTCGACACTGGAAATTATCATGAATCTTCTTCGTCTGCCACACAAGACATTTCTACCACCGTGGAAATTAAAAATTCGGTCAAAATCAATAAACGAAAAGTGCTAATTTTTTCAGGTGAAAAATGTGTATTTTTACGAAGATATCTTCAAAACCATCTCGGTGATTCACACATTGTTACGGCTATTGTAAAACCAAGAGCATCAACAGACAAACTTTTAGAATCTTGTGTAATCTTGTGTAAGGATTTTACCAAGTATGACTATGTGGTTATAATAAGTGGTCAAAATGATAAAAGCCTCATGAGATTACAGGCAACTCTATATAATTACATGGAGCAGTTATCTCACACTAACATTTTACTTAACGATTTATACCTTAACATATATCTTAATGTTCCTAGTATCAGCGAAATGTATAAGTTGCTATGTAGTATTGAATATAAACAATGGTCTTATTTTATAAGTCCTTATGTCGGCTCTTCATATTCTTATAGAACTAGGAAATTAAAATTAAGTTCAGCATTGTTAAATCGGATACTTTCTCTAAATTATAAGTACGAATACTATACCTTTAAGGACACTCAAACAAAACCGGAATTAGACGGAAATATAATCGGTGAGCCAATTGATGTTTATAACAAATGTGATGATTTTTTTCGACTCTAATAATTGCAACTTTTCAGTTTTCCACCAAAATGTTCAAGGCATAAAGTCAAAAATTGGAGAACTAGAAATTTTAACAGACTCCATGAATATAGATGTTCTCTGCTGTTCAGAAACATTTTTAAAAAAGAAGGAAGTACACTCACTTCAGATAAATCATTACATGTTGGGTTCACAATTTTGTAGAAGCAAAATGACTCGAGGCGGGGTCTGCATCTATGTAAAAAAATCCATAAGTTTTGTAAATCTTGAATGGATTTCTGCTCTGTCCAAAGAGTTGCACTTCGAAGCTTGCGGTATTTTAATAACTGACCTAAACTGTATAGTAGTGTGTATATACAGAAGCCCCGATAGCGATATATTGTTTTTCTTTGAAAGTTTAGAAGTTCTACTTGACAAATTAACATTGCGTTCTCGTAATTTTAAGCGCAAAGTAATTTTGGCAGGTGATTTTAACATCAATTTATTAAGTAACGATACAGCTAAGCATTCTTTCATTTCTTGTTTAAATAAGTATAACTTTAAAGCCAAAATTACAGATCCGACTAGAATCACGAATACGTCTCAAACGTGCATTGATAATTTAATCTCAAACTTTCGACAATGCACAGCTAAAGTCTTAAACCTGGGTATATCTGATCACACAGGTCAGATAATTACTTTTCCTACCTCACTTGGTTTCAAAGAGAAATACTGGTTTGTTAAAAGTAGAAACATTGATAAGCACATGGAAATTTTTATTAAGTACATTTCACAAACAAAGTTCTCAGATGTGTTCGTGAGTCAGGACTCCAATAGTGCTTATCAGGCGTTTATGGATATATATAAGTTAATATTTGACTTAATAATACCTCTCGAAACTATTCGTAAGACGTACAAGAGTAACCCAAACTGGAAAACGAGAGGTATCGTAAAGGCAAGTAAAACCAAACGTAAAATGCACTTGTTAACTCAGAGGTCCAAAGATATCCAGATTTTGACTAATTATAAGATGTACTGTAAACTGTACAAAAAAGTGATACGTCGTGCAAAAATTATCACGAATGATAAATTTATCTATAACAGTGCCAATAAATCTAAAGCTTCGTGGGCACTGATTAAGCAACATACTTCTTCCGTAAACCCTTTGCAGACAATGATAAAGAAAGTAACGAATGATGGAATTAGTATATCGAATCCCTCAACGATAGCCAAAACTTTTAACCATTTCTTTCTTAATCAAAATTCGAATAAAGCTACCCGTGATAAATATTATAAATGTATTTCCCAAACCTGTTGACAAAAATGAACTGAAAAACATTGTAAAATCGTTAAGCAATAAAAAAAGTGTTGGTCACGATTCTATTCCAGTTCAAGTAATTAAAGCTAGCATTGATTTTATTGCTGATCCTTTGATACATATTTTAAACCTAACTCTTGAGACGGGAATATTTCCTGAAGATTTAAAAAAAACCTTAATAAAACCTTTATATAAAAAAGGTGAGAGGGATCAAATTAGTAATTATAGACCGATTGCCTTGCTTCCAACTTTTTCAAAAATCTTCGAAAAAGTTATTTACAATAGATTACTTAGCTTCATACAAGCAAACAAAATACTTAACCCAAATCAGTTCGGATTTCAGAAAGGAAAATCTACATCATTGGCGATATTTAAGATTTTTATGCACATATGGAATGAGATTAATAATAAGAGACCATGTTTTACTCTTCTGTTGGACCTATCTAAAGCCTTTGATTGCGTAGTTCATAATACTGTTTTACGTCAATTAGAAAATTTAGGAATACGAGGAAATGCTCTAAAACTCTTCAAAACTTATTTATGTGATAGGAAGCAGGCGACAGTTATAGAATCATTTAATAGTGTAACAAAATCCATATAGCAGGAGCAATCAGACTTTCAAACTGTCAACGTAGGAGTTCCGCAAGGAAGTGTATTAGGTCCACTTATTTTTCTCATTTATATTAACGAATTACCAAAAACTGTAAACGAATTGTGCGTTCTGTTTGCTGATGACGCTACGCTTTTATTTTCAGGATCACTAACAGATGAACAATTTGAAAACAGTATAAATAACACACTAGGCACTGTAGTTGAATGGCTTAAAACATTAAACCTTAACGTAAATTTAAACAAAACAAAACTCGTTCAATATAGGAATTATAGAACTTCACCTATGTCTATTACCGTAACACAAGGAGCGGTGAGAATAGAACAAGTGGACAGCGCTAAATTCCTAGGAATTACAATAGACTCTCATTTAAGTTGGAAGTCTCACATTGCAGATTTAAACTGTAAAATAGCAAAAGCGGCCTATGCCTTATCTATACTATCTGAAACATGTTCAGAGAATGTCGTTAAGAACGCATACTATGGAAATGTATATTCACAACTCACATATGGCATCATTTATTGGGGTGATTCTGTTGATGTTCTTACCACATTCAGATTACAAAAAAGATGCTTACGAAACATGTTTCACTTGCACCAGCGTCACTCAGTTAGAAATATTTTCAAGGAGAAGCAGATTTTGACATTAACTGGAATTTACATACTCGAGCTTTGCCTCTTTGTAAAGCGCAATGGAGAGTATTTCACAAAACTGTCCTCAATTAACGATAACTTGCGCATGCAATATAAATTTAACTATCGTATTCCAAAGGTTAATAATAAACTTATGGAGAAAAGTGCCTACATTGCAGCAATAAAAGTTTTTAACAAGTTGCCTGTTGAAATAAAATCTGTCGAAGGTAAACAATTTAAAATCATTTTAAAAAAATGGCTTCTTAGTAAAGTCTTTTACACCATAAAGGAGTTTGCCGATTATAATAATACTTAGTGCATGTATTAATTTTGTTATTTAGTTATAGGTTACTTATACATAATATTATATTGTACGTCCGTGATGGATAAACTGTTGATTCTGAATTGTATTATCAACATCTCTGTACACAGTTATTCAATAAATAAATCTTATCTTATCTTATGAAAATTGGGTTGAAATCTTGAAAATTATAAAGTCTGAAATCACAGTTTTCCAAACTGACCCAGGAGACGTAACCATTGCCACTAGCGACAGAAAACTATTCTAGTCTATTCGCCCAATTGTTTATTTTTAAATAAGTTAGACCGCTTTGTATGTTTGTCTGTCTGTGGCACCGTAGCCGTCAAAACGGGTGAACTGATTTGAATGCGGATATTTTTTTAAACAGGTACGGTTCTTTGATATGTTTTATCAAAATCGGTTCAGCCGTTTTTGAGATATTGACTTTTAAAACGAAAATATCGGAGTTTTTCTAGTTTTATAAGTTGGTTAATTATTAGTAAAGCCGTGGGTATCTTGGATTAAATAATTAACTCGTACAATTTAGTGATGATTACGTTAAACATATTTCCGTGGTACCCAAGTAGATACAGACATACAAAAAACATGTCCGAAAACCCTCTCTAGCGTGGCCGTTAAGTAGAACCTATAAAAATACTACGTTTCTTTTGGGCACAAAAGTCAATTACTTTATTATAATACAGTTAAAAACTCAGTTCACGCCTATGTATGTGTAATATTGCTGAATCACTGTAGAGATCCAGCAATATTATTTTAAGAAGGGTATTCATAACTCTTAAAAGATGCCGCGGTAATACTTGACATCCATTCACCCACAATTGCATACACGTTAAGATTCTCTTATTTTTCTTTCACACAGCGATTTTACGTAACGTATTACATAGCATCCCGTTTTACAAAAAGCCATAAAAGTATTTTCACTTTTGAACCTTAATGTATAAGTAAGAGAGTTGAAAAGTAATAGACCTGTTTCTTGACTGAGTGTACTAAGGATGCACGCATGGATGAGTTCATGAATGAGCAGATCGATTACGTAACGGTCACTCAATGTATGGCCTCCCACAAACCCGTGAAGTATGTGAAATCATTCATTCACCGATTCATTCACTCACCGTGAAAAGTATTTCCTTATTATCTCCCATGTCAATGGGCAATTCATACATGCTCGTATACGGCATCGCTTCGCTTGGAATTTGAACTGTAAACCAATAATATACGATGGTATTTCCAATTTTAGAAATGGGTAAGATGCGAGTTTGTTTAAGTTGTTTGATATAGGTACTTTTTGTAAGTGTGTATGAACAGAAGTGATTTGATACGGCTGATTCAAGGATTTTCGAATCATTGTATCGTGTCATTAAAAAGTGTCACTAGTGCCATTTTAAACGTTCGTCAATGACCTATTCAAAGACACTTTTCACAAAAGGCGTATATTTTTTGGACAGCTATATAATATAACATACGTAGGTCACTCTTTTGTTAGATATTCATTTCAAGAGAATTTTTATCCCTCTGATTTTGAAAAAGGTGTTTGAGACTCTTTTGGACTGTTTCTGCTTGTAATCAGATACCTAGATAGTATACTTATTTACCAGCATCGTGGGGTAACAAAGAAAACATTACATATTTATCTCAGAACATTTTTTCATATACTTCAAATGCTTAATTAATGCTAGTCGTAAATCTTAAATAACAAATAAATAAATAAATATTGGGGGACAATCTTACAACAGCTAGAAATGTTATCTAAAACTCGTGTTTACTTTGAACACAACTATTTAAAAAGTGTCGCATGAATAGGAAAATTTAGTTAGATTCTTTTTATTGCCTGTAAACATAAAGTTCTTTAATTTGCATTAACTACTTTTTGTAATTATTTTGAAAACACCCTAATTAAGTTTAAAAAAATACAGATTAACTCCAAGCTTCCCCTAAAAACAACCTTACCCCACATTGCCGCCATTTCTAAAGCAAACAAGCGAGCAAGCCCCCGCACTTGTTTGCGGAGATAACAGAGCCAGCCCTTAAACCAGTTTAACCAAAACAAATATGTGCTCAGCTCTCAAGGACGCTGCAATCTTATTGAGATTAGAGTAGGGTTGCCAACAATGCAGTTAGAAAAAAAAACAATTCTTAAAGCGTATAGCAGAATTAATTTTCGTAACGATTTGAATTGAAATAAAAACCCACACGTATGAAACACAATTTTCCTATATAAAAACTTTATCATTTATGTTATACCACTAGCTCTTCTGTCCCGGTGAACTTTATTCCGCCCCCACCCGTTCCGTACAAAATGTATGAGATTTTTTTTTGTACGTATTATTGATATTTTAATAGTTATCCTTCTATTCGGAGCTAAAAATAAAATGTTTAAAATCCGAAAATCAAATGTTATAAAAATCGGCCCAGCCGTTCTCGAGTCATAAATGGTGTAACTAACACTTTTGTCATATACAATAATAGACGTATGTTTTATTATATAGATATAAAAAATTGATTCAAATGACACGTGACGGTCTCAAGTATAAATTAATAAATACTAATTTAACATACATAAATAACGATGATTGGAAACCCTGCATTTACCTATACTATCTTAGTCAAAGGGCTGATTTTAAGCAAACTGAAGATGCTTCCCTTTTAAAATGATAAAATAGGGGAGATAAATCTAAAAAAGGGTACAAGAACGTGACAATGACAGGAGTGATTTTAAACAGAAGTCTCAACCTGATTTTCCTCCAGACATAAGCTAAGATGACTCAAGGACATTGCGTCGGTTAGCGACCAGCTAACATGGTGTACCGATTTGCGATCACTTAGGCCGCGGTCTGGACGCAAGCGGGCAGCGGGCCAGGGAGCGGGTGTTCACACATTTGAGCGGGTTCAATGTATGGGCCCCGCTCACCGCGTCTGGAACGGCTGCCTTAGATGAGTTGCTGAATAAAATTATTTTCGTATTTTTTATGGATTCCAATTCAATAATTGTTAAATAAAAAACATATACTGCATATCTTTAATTAAAGTCCTTCGAGTGGGTGCAAACAGACTCTGCTGGTCGCTAAGCCAGCGTACGAACCTACAGTCAGCGGCATAATACGTTTGTTGAAATCCGGTATAATAAAAGTCTCTGTATAAAAGTTGATTTGAATATGAAAATTTTGTTGCTCAATAAAGAACAAACAGTTTTATTGTTACTAATTTGTCGTGGTGGTTCAGTCTGTCGATTTTTGGAGTTTTTTTTTATACCACGTCGGTAGCAAACAAGCGTACGGCCCGGTCGGCCCGCCTAATGGTAAACCGTCACCGCAGCCTGTGGACGCCTGCAACTCCTAGGGGTATCACATGCGCGTTGCCGACCCTTTATGAATTTATACACTCCTTTCTTGAAGAACCCCATTCTGTAGTTCATAAGTTAAATGCGTTATGAAATTTATGAAAGAATAGCTAAAAACTGACGTTTTTCACTAAGTTTTACAGGCTCATGCTTAAAATAATAATTTAGAATGGCTCTCTCTCAAATTATCCTATAGTAGGTACCTAATAGTACTATATGATTTCCAAAACCAAAAATCGAAAGCATAATTATCAAAAAAATAACCTGGAAATGTCCGTGATTTCGCCTAAAAAAACTAAAATTATTGATTCTATAATAGGCCCCTATACGTCAGGGTCAGGACCCATGCTGTGACCGGCTCCGAAATTCAATCAATAGAAATTTATTGCCCAGATTCGCGAAGATTCCTTTGAAGCCTCGATTGTGAGGCGGGCTACTTTTTTCTTCTTTTCTTTTCTTTTTTTTCTATCTCTAATAAAATGGCGATGGCGCGAGCGCCCGCCGGCCATTATGCACTAGGGCAGAAATGACAGTCGAAGTTACGCCCACTCTTTTTAAGCTTTTTGTTCGGGCTTCAAAAGTTTTTAAAGATTATAGAATAAGGTGAGGTTCGGTTACTGGTGCGTTCGGGTGGAAGAGAGTGGCTGCAAAGTAATTTGTGAACATAATATGATTTAATTAGTAAGATTATTATTTCGTAATGGCAATAGTTGGTTATGTCGTAAAAAATAGGAAGTCACGAATTTTAAACCTTTTTATTTTTTCGTTAGGTATACGAAATGTTCCTAAATAAAATATTTTGACGCCATATTGGTGGAATCTTGTGACCTGCAAGGTAATCACGTAGTTTGCCGAACGTACGATAGGTAATTCTAATGATCATTATTACTACGGAAAATGACAGATCTACCTGTACGCACGAAAGTGTAACTCGTTTATTATTTTCTTAAGTTAGAATGTTTTTTTGTTAAAATTAATAGTGCATGCATCATCATCATCATTTCAGCCGAAGGACGTTCACTACTGGACATAGGCCTCCCCCAGAAAGTTCAACAATGACCGCTCCTGCGCCACCCGCATTCGAGTAAATAAATGATATGTCTTAAAAGAATCCAAGCACTCCCACAGCGTGATAAGACCGTCATTATCGGAGATAAACAAGCTCGAATGCCTCTAGTGGCCATCTAAACACGTGTTCAGACTATATTGTTACATCACCATCCAGTCCGTAAAGTTACATATACAATACATTGCTGCAAGCAAAATTAAACTTAAAATCAATGACTTACAGTTCCATTTCGATTGTTAAGAAAGACTAGAATAAGCACGAAAAGCGGTTGAATAACGCAAACATTCAACTTTCATTTTGAACTTTGTTACGGCGGCTACAAGGTAGAATTTTCTTTGAATTGTTGTAACTTAGCTTGGCCGTAATAGCCGTAAAAGTGAAGAATATCACTTGATTTTTAAGGGGCACTTTAAGGCTCTCCTTAGTTCTCTCGTAGCGAATGATTGTGTTACGGCGATCCATCAAATCGGGGACTCGAAGGCTTCTATTGAGGTTTTTGCCGCTCACTCATTTCCTGTGTCCCGGGGCTAAGGTTTCAGCTAAATTTTTGCGAACACAATTAGATTTTTTGAACAGTTTTTTCGATTGGGCCAGTGTTATATTACCGGTAACGGTTGGATAAAAATTTGGTATTTTTTTAGGTTGAAAGATATCTATGGTCGGATTTTTACCGAATCTCGTTTCATTTTTTTTTTTTTTCGTTTTACAATAGGCATGGCTATTCGGCGATTTCTGGCCAAGCTGAATTTAATCTTTAAAAAAAGTTCAACCACGTGTGTTTTACAATTCGTTTTTTTTAAGTTTTATGTCAAAAAGGTTCACCTAATTTTAGCGCATCGTAAAAACTAGAAACTTTTTGTCGTCACCCAAAAATTCGCGGCTTCCGGTAAAAAAGGAATGTGGTAATTTGAGACCGCGCCGAATTGCCACAGTTACACACGTGCAGAAATATTTCTTTTTTCCACTTGTTACTGTGTTTTGAGACAACAACCTGCAGCTGCAACGTTTTAGAGATGAGTTGAGTTGGTAAATACTTCTTCATCAAACAGATATACATACGTATGTACTTATACTATCAGCATCAAGGTTAACTAGTCAGTTAACCGATTAGTCAATCGTGAACCTTATTGCAACAAAGATAAGGTCTACATTGGTAGACTTTATCTTTGTTGCGGTCAGCGGGCGTATGATGGTTGCCATTTTATCACTTATCGTCGTGGATAAGACATTCGTCACGTTCTGACAAGTATGCGAGTGCGACAGTGACGCGCGTGTTATCCACCACAATAAGTGATAAAATGGCAACCATCATACGCCCGCTGTGATGCTGATAGTATACATAATACATATGTTTGATGACAAACAATTAATACTGAAGAGTATATATTATATCCTCTTGACAATACACACAAAATTAATTAGTATAACAATGATACGTATTCGTTATTCAGAACTTTCAAAATAATAATGGTAAGTATTTTAAATATACGTAGGCCTATATGCTTATTATGCACTGCTCTTATATCTTACTATCTTATACACTATGCAGTATAAGTAGAATATAAAACTAATTACGTGAAATTGAAATTGACAACTTATAAGTTCTTCAAAGTTGTTAGGAGTTTCTCTGCATGATCGCATCAGGAATGAGGGCATCCGCAGCACAACCAAAGTGACCGATATAGCCCTCCGAATCGCTAAACTAAAGTGGCAGTGGGCAGGGCACATAGCACGTAGAACCGATGGCCGTTGGGGCGGAAAGTTTCTCGAGTGGCGACCACGTACCGGAAGGCGTAGCGTGGGCAGGCCCCCACACGGTGGACCGATGACCTGGTGAAGGTCGCCGGTGTCCGCTGGATGCGGGTGGCGCAGGACCGGTCATTGTGGAAGTCTTTGGGGGAGGCTTATGTCCAGCAGTGGACGTCTTTCGGCTGACATGATGAAGTTTTTCAAAGATTTAACTCCATCCGATTCATTTAAACAGATATTTAACAACGCTCGCTGCAACGTTTTAATACTCAAACTCAAAACAACAGCATTAAAAGATAACAATACCAAAACCTTCTTAACCTGATTAGATTCACGGACGTCTATAGACATCTAACATCAACGCTTCCACACTTAATTGACATAACGCACGTGAACGAGTTACATCCAAACATAACGGTGTTACATTATAACATTTGTTGCTAATATACCAAGCACAAACAAACTTCAATTGACTTCCACAGAACCCTGTCTCAAAGTAAACAAAAATAACACTTTTTACCGCATCCTAGATTGTCACGTGTTACTGATTTGTGTTTTTGTCTGTCGGCGCTAATGGCGCGTGTTTTGGCGCTTCCTCGACGAGTCGACGCCATATTGCGTTGAAAATCGCGGCTTGCGTTTGCGCATGTGCCCAATATTTGACAGTTAGAGGGACCAATTAGAAAAATAATTAAATCAATGTTTTTTTTAGGTTTTTTTGTAATTTTCAGGCACAACCTGTAAGCAACTATGCGCGAGTTTAAAGTAGGTTTTAGATGTTGTGTATAGCGCTCCTCCAGTGCTGTTTTCCATCGAAAATCACGACCAAATTAAGCGTTCGCAAGCGCGTGTATGATAAATTAATAATTGATATTTTATTTCAGCACACTCCCAAATACTGGCCAATATATACGCATATTGGCCAGTATTCGGGAGTTTCTGGAAAATAAATTTCAAGAAAATTAAATAATATGATTACATGAATGTCCGAATATCTACCACCCATCCCTGAAAAGGAGGAGCCAGGATTCCTTGACACTACAACCTTTCACTTAAAATCATTAAAACATATTCACCCTACAACCAATCGGAAGTGGATAAGTATCACACAACGGCACCTAATTATGGTCCCGAACCCGTAATGGTTTCCTGGCACTTTGCGTGCCCTCGCGAAAGTCAACAAGTGCCACAAGAGCCGCTCTTACGCCTTAATGCGACTTTCGTGTCACTTGCCAGGCTTTCCAATAACAATGGACAGGAAATTGGTACGGTGACGGCAATAATTAGCTGGTAATTTGCCTTTTAAGCCAACCCCCATAAGGGATAATTTGCCGCGATCGGGCAGTGGAGAACTGCAGTTAAGCAAGAGTGTTGTGGTCAACAAAAACGCCGTTAAAATTAACACTTGAAGGTTTTGAGAGGGTAAAGATTGCTGTAAAAAGTTGCAAAGTGTGTTGTTTGGTCGTTTCCTGTGGTAAAGATTTGTGAGCGATAAAAAAGGTATAGAAAACAACACCGACGCTTAGCGATTCAAATGTAAAAGTATGTATTGAGAACTGTAATAACTAATAACTTTTAGAGTCTCACGAATGATAAAATCAACAGTCTTTGTAATTTTACATTTTTTGAATAGAATTGGAAGATAAATCTCAGTCATTATCTCGTAATTATGCATTTTAGATTACATTTAGTTGTAGTAGGTATATAAATCCATGTAGATACCCTGGCTGGTAGAAACTCTCGGCCCGTGGAGCCCGGACGCCTTGCACGACCTAGACGCATAGGCTATATAAAGAAAAAAAATAGGAAATACTGCTGAGCTTAGGCTCGCTATTTCGTTGGTTAACGGATAGGTATCGCTATTCAGCGAGGAAATGTGGCCAGACTAATGCGTACCCTTCCCAGAGGCAGCGTCCTCCTCGGGAACGTGTATATTAGTTAACTTGTAGTTAGGTTTAGATTCGTGTCGGAGGTTTCCCCAGGCAACTCCACCGCGCATTCCTATTGCTTTAATGGGCACGGCCTATAAAGCCACAAATGGGCCTAAGAAAGGTTTAAATTATATAGAAATTGGTTATTGTTTTTATTTTTAAGTACTTCAATATATTGTAATGTAAGCATTTTTTTGATACAATAAAATGGTAAAGCATAAGTATACCTACATATCACACAAGATGAAAGTAAATAAGTACAAAGGCGAACAAATCCCTGTAAGAGTGTGCTACGATGACAAGACTCGCACGTTCACAGAAAATCATTGAATTGTATTAAACAAATAACTACAACTTAAAGAAGTTGGAAATCCCCCGACATTTTTATTTCAAAGTTCAATACCTCAAAAATGGCTGAACAAATTTTCATGAAACATGGCTAAGAACACTCGGGATAAAATTATCTATGACACAAAAAAAAACTAAACGAAAATCTATTCATCTGTTTGGGAGTTACGATACCACAGACATCTGTCTGTGTACACAGACAGACAGACACGTTTAACTTATAACACCCCTCTTTTCGCGTCGAGGATTAAAAAACACAAGTAGATATGTACAATCATTAAAAAGTGTCCATCGGCGGCGCTAATCGCTTACAATCAGGCGATTCGTCTGCTCGTTTGCCACCTATGTCATAAAAAAAGTGGCCTTTGCTCGACGGGCGAGATTTTAATCCAAATAAGGCAGGGTGGTTTTAAAGAAGTTATTTTAACCTATAGTTATTACGCACTCGTGGTTCTTTTGCCACTACATCACGGCATGTTGCGTCTTTGAATATCTTACACAAGCCCAAGCCTTCGCACCTCAGCAAACTTTTACAACGCAATCGAAAGAAGTTGTTAAATGCACCAGCTTTGCTGTTTATGACGATGCGTGAACTCTTTATCACGACAGCAAACATAGTTTTTGCAGTAAGAAGTCATTTTACACTCTAAAATCAAGACACATGGTATACTTTTGCGGTAACGGTAACTAATATTTTTCAATTGACAATGATATTGGTGGCATTTATTGTACAGTTAAATGCAGCTAATAAATGTCTTGTTTTCAGAATAACATCCTTATTTCTATATAGTTAAAGAACTGTTTATTTTAGAACAATCTACATTAACGCAACAGTGTAATCCGAATTTCACGCGAGACTTATTTGTTCTACACGGTGCGGACAAAGGTTTTCGAGTTGTGAATTTTAACAAGGCGAGCGGCAATCCGTGTTAGATTTCACAGGTTACGAGCAACAACACTCGGCCCATTTTGGTGGAAGCCGCTGTTAAAAGATGCTTGAATTGAGTGGCTGTAAGTTTACACATTCTTTGGAGATGATGGCCCATCAATATGTTACGTAGATAAGGACGAAATTGAATAGGTTCGCAATGAAAACAAGCTTATTGATTACGGAAATATCTGCTAAAACTTACAAAGGTACATACTTATACTTAAATAAAAGAAAATGAACTACAGAAAAGAACCTCTGATTGGACTCACGACTCTTTCGGATTAGAGTATAATTAGAAATAAAACATGATTTTGATGACGCTTTTCAAGAATGATGAAGAATCAGAATCAGAACTTTATTAATAAAACTTCACATTTTACAAATCAAGAACATAATTGAATAGCAATTTCATGTAATGTTTAATTATGAGTGTCTAATTATGGAAAAATTATTTAGATTTAATGTTAAAATTGGTTTTATTTGTGTTTTGTTTGCATTTTGGCAGTCATGGTGAGGGTGTTGGGTTCACTCGGCGCTTCGGATTACAGCGACGTTCACAGTAGCCTGAGTACAGATTATTAAGGCTTTAAATCAGATCAGGACACGCATGTATTAACAGTAGTAATAGTATAAGTAGGAACAGTAACATTAGTAATGTTTTAGCGAAAGCTTCTTTTTGTCGCGTACCTCTGTTTCTCCAATAAAGAAAATAAAATAAAATAAAATAAAAATCACTAAGTTAACATCACCAAGACCGAAACTTCACTTATTCGTGTCACGCAACCATTTTTTTGACCTCACATCTGCACCCATTACATCCATCGGAGCTGACAAACATGCCGCCGGCGGCGATCCTCAAAGAGGTGCGACAAAGTATTCGCCACTCCGTGATGCACCAAACATGGCTTATCGCCACACCACACACAAATCTTGATAGAAAAGTCTTATATCCCATTGAAACTAAAGGACTTATGACATTATATCGTACTACACACGTGCGGTTTACAGATTTACATTCCCGCTTAAAGAAGGTTGTAAGAAAGTACGAGTCTCAAATATTTTTGTCGTTTTCTCCTGCTAGTTCGAAGCCCATATTGGTCGCCGTTAATAAGTGTTTTGTGTCAGGTTATTCTGGTGCAATGTAGTAAGTGTCGAGAGGAATCGATAAGGGCTTTATATGGTATGTTGGTTTAAATTGATGTGAACGGAAAGCAGTGTCTTTTTTACAAAATACCTACGTAGGTATGATGAAAATGTGAATACGAGTATGTTGGTTGTTGAAGAACTGCAATGGTACTTTTTTGTCAAAATTCAGTTTGAGTGTTTCGGATGCCAGTCAACACATGAGATCTTGAAATTTTTGAAGTCACTGCCAATTATTTCTTATGCGCTATATATTTTCGGATGACGCGAAAATTGCTCAAATGATAATACATTTACACATTAAAAATCAGCGCTTGCAGCTTACCCTAAATAAATTTCTGTGAAAAATTTCACTTTTGGTACAAGCTGTTATTATTAACTAAACCTTTTTGTCCACGTGCCTCAATTACTCGAGGGGACGGTTCCAACACGCCGGGTTTATCTTGTGTAGTTTAGGAGTTGTTATGCCTACCTTCTGTCTCCGTCATCAGATTAGATCGGTAGTATAATATTGCGTTGTCACCGAACTTATGTACTTAGGTATGCCAAGTTTCAGGTCAATCGGATGCCGGCAAGTAAAAGCATAAAACCTTGTAAAATGATCGGGAACGGTTCAATACGGATCCGAAAATACCCCGAATCGAATACTTTCTGAACTAGCACTCATTTAGTGTTATGAGGGTTAAGATAAGGTGAACCGACCCCAAATGTAATGTTATGTGTATATCTGGTTCAGAGTTGAAGGCGTGAATTAAATACAGTTTTTTTTTCGCATCTAAGACGACCGGTTTAGACCTAGTGGTTAGTGACCCTGCCTACGAAGCTGGCGGTCCTGGGTTCAAATCCCGGTAAGCACAAATGGTTGTGATGAGTATGTATACTTGTTTTTGAGCCTTAGATGTTTTCTATGTAGTATTTATATCTATTAATATAGCCGGCCTAGCACCCCTAACCAAGCCTTTTTTAATTTCACGTCGGTGGCAAACAAGCGTACGGCCCGCCTGATGGTAAGCGGTTGCCGCAGCCTATGGACGCCTGCAACTTCAGCCCTTTAAAAAAATTATACACACCTTTCTTGAAGCACCCCGTACTGTTGTCCCTAGGGAAAACCTCATCAGAGCTCATTTCACAACCGGAGCTTACTATAAGGCTAGTTCGATTTGTGTACACCACAACTGAAATTTATTTATTTATAAATAATAGATTATTTCATCATTCGTTACAGAAATAAAATCGGTAATACGGTAGATGCCACCCTTCGTTCCATAGATCGGTTACCTAGTAAAGTTTACTATTTATCGACGTGGATTATAATACTCACAAATGATTTGTTTTATACAACGCTGGTGGCAAACAAGCTTACGTCCTGCCTGGTGGTAAGCAGGATACTGTAGCCTCGACGCATGGTTAGACGCACGCTGAAGAATTATAAGTAAGTACAAGCGCATTACCGACGCTAGAGACATATGCAAGTCCCTCACTGTCAACACAGCGTATCCTCAAGTAGCTCTGGCGACCTTACTCATCATCAGGAACACAACACCACCAGGGTACACAGGGTGTACCCTGACACCACGTACCTAACCTAAAGAGCAAGTAGGTGGGTGTAGATAGAGTAGAAGGTTGTGCTTGGTATATAATATATAATTATACCCGGGTAGGTGTGAGATTGTCGTTAAAACTCGAAATCTAAATTGGCAATATGAACAACTCCATGTCATGCATCATGCTGTCTTTTATTTAGGAACTGTGGTCACCGCCTTATGTATGTACGTAAGTTAAAGGTGCTAGGAGGCAATAATAAACGACATTGATAAACTATGTTACATTTTCCTTGTAACAAAATAAAGGACCATAAAGCTATTCTTCAGGTCTTATGCCAATGTCATCCCATAAAATTCATAACTAGCAGCTGTGACGGAAGGTAAGTCAACATCAATGTAACGCATAGCTCGCCGTGAAATCTGTCGCGAAATCTAAAAGCCGTTGCGGATCTATGAATGCCGAACTAGCCTGAATCAAAGCACATGTGTTTGTAATGCTGACACCCGTTCAGCGCGTCGAATCAGTGAAGAAAGCCCGTACAAATCCCTAAGAAATAACCGAAAAACCGAAATTTTTCTGCGATTCGTCACAGCGCCGCGATTTCACGGGTCCCTATTACTGCATCCTCGTACCTTCGTATAACCTTTATTACAGTGAGGTGTCGCACACTTTTGTGATCCTGATATCGCCGGCTCGGAACGAATCGCGTTTAGAAATGTGGCCGATTTATCATTCTTAAACGTTGCCCGAAATTACATGATATCCAGTAAATGGACATCCCCTTCGTCTACGAGATGTCACGTTTCAGAACGGTTTTTTGACACGTACTGCCATTATTTTCTTTTGACAGGTAGAGGCCCAAGAAGAAGCTATGTTACCTTTTAGTTTTACATAAACGAATACGTAAGTATACAGGGAATAATATGAACACTTCGCAGCGCTTTAGAGTCAAGACACTAATCTTTGGTATGATATATAAATATCGGGAACTCTACTACTGCTACGGTCTATATTTTTAGTTCGTGAGTTGGCTATCTGAACCCTTACTAGTCTGTGCCTATAACGCCCAATTTTTGGTTGGACTCAATCCGCATAAAAACGGCGACCCCGTTTTCATTTTTTATGTAATAGCAACATATGTTAAATGTACACAAGCCGTTAATTATTGACCTCAGGAGAGACATTTTTTGTATTTTCAACTGTGCACGACACGACCCATCAAGCTTCATATGTGAGTTAAATTTTATGGGATACGTCCAATTTGCTAAAATTGACGAATACACGTGTAAAAAATTAAAAACATTTATACGCACGAGTACCATGATTATTTTGATTGAAACAGCAAATTATTCGCCTACCTTATTAATTTTTTGTTGTAAAGTCACTTCGGGGATGGTTATTAAGTATTTTGACAAAATTTGATTCGGTGAAGTTGATTTTCTGAGAAGTTTATCTTACATATAAAACGATTAAATGGATTGTGAATACTTTTTTGCTTCTTATATAATAAATAAGTTTGCAGGAATGTTCGAGTAAATATTGCATCAATTCGCCATTCAAGTTGTTCGAGGAATCTCAATATCATATCCGTCAATTGTAATATGAAATAGTATTATGGCTATGACAGTTGCTATAAAAGTGAGAAAACGGTTGTTGAGTGTGTGAGTTGACTAACGGTGCATGATCGGCGGAATACTATTATAACATTCTGTGTTGGAGGTCGATTTGTTAGGTATTTTTCCGAAAATCGTTTCTTTCATATCGCGATTTTTCTTTTCGCATATTCTCGCAATCGGATTTTGCAAACTATATTTTAGCAAATTAATGAAATTGATTGATTATTTGAGTGTCTAGTTCCCGTTTATAACCTGAATTGTATTTTTCCCCGTTGCCTTCTTTTTCAAACTTGGTCGACATCGCAATAGTGTCCGCTTACGCGGAGCTCCTGTTACTGGGCCCTAATCCCTATTCTAATTTTCTATTTGTGCCTATTAAGTTGATATAATTACGATCATCAATGAGCTATTGGACGCTTTAATTAAAGAAACTAATGTAGCTGTAATGTAGTACCTCATGTGAACTAATGTGCTTATAAAAAAAATGTAGGTATATGTCCCACTGTTGGGCAAAGACCTCTCATAGATAAGAGGGAATGGGTAGTAGTCTCCACGCGAGACCAGTGCGGATTGGGGACTTCGCATACACCTGTGATTTTTTTGCAAGATGCAGAGGTGCGGTGGAGATACTGCGATCGCCAACGCGCATGCCAAGCGTGGCGATTATGGCATTTACCCCCCATGTAATTGGGGGAGGCCTATGTCCAGCAGTGGACGTCATCATCAGTGGTCGTCATATGGTGGTGGTGGTGGAGGTATGCAGGTTACTTTATGATGATTTTCTTCCCTGAAAACCCAACGGTAAATATCAAATGATGAGAATCTCATTGGTACGAGACGGGACTCGGGACTCAAACCCACGACCGCCGCTTGACAGCAGCATGCTTGATCCACTAGTCTACCATAGCTTCTGGAAAAACAATACTAGTCAAAATCACGATTGTGAATGTATGCGAAATGAAAAATTGATTCAAGGAAAAATACAATTTTTGAAAATTTTTCTAACACGCCGAAGATCAAGCTTGTCTTGTTTCTCTTAATGCAAATTACAATGGGAATGGAGGTGACAGTTTAGACATATGTATACATATAATATACGAGTACCTACTTACGTCACAGCTCAGTGTAATCAAAAACTTTACTTTTCACGGTCGAGTAACAAACAGCCGGGGCAACAGGAGCCCAAAACTTACCTACATTGCCAATCACAAGTGACATATTACAACAAATTTGATTTTTGGTACCATGTATGATCTAATTGATCTACAATTCTACATTTTTGTTGACTTGTAAAGTATTGTGATACCCCGGATAAGCTTATTATTTTAGGTAGCGGACCCTGGACATCCATCCGGATGCAACTGTACTGGGATAACGCTAGGATCATGATGATAAGGATAAGTTTATTGTCTCCGAGTACAATTTTATAAATAGGGCCATGTTTTTGTCAAGATGTATATAAAGAGAGCTTAATAATCTTGCCAAGAATCGGTCCCATAAATTCCTTTAGGCATAATTTCATGCTAGATATCATCGCCACTGTTCACGGTCAGCGATTAATTATTTAGTAATTACTCCGATGGAAACGGGTTCGGTTATGTAAGTGGAGAGCTCGTGCACCGCTTCTGGATATTCTGGTTTCAGGTTTTATGTGTGTGCGTGTGTGTAATTTGATCATCTCGTTGGTTGTGTGGTTGCTAAGAGATAGTGTCAAGTGAGTCACTGACTTTGTACAGTCTGCAGCAAAAGTAACTAATGTCAAGACAATAAGGCCCCGTGTAGATAAATATGAACGTGTTATAGTGCCAAGTTACTTGTGCTGCTGACTGTATTATAATTAAAGATTCTGCCTCAGATACCAATTATCTCTTACATGTTATATTTCTAGTATTATTGTTTAGTTTTATAGTTCGTGATTCTGGATGCTTTATCGACAGTTATAGAAAATGTTGGTTTGTTTGGATTTGGCGGGAATGTAGAATAAAAAAAGTTGTACATTGAATAAGTTTATATTTATTAAGACTGGGAGATCAAACGAAAGTCTTGAAATTCCTTAACAAATATTAGCCTAAAACTAATTCTAATGCCAAAAGAGTAAATGAATGGTAAATTTAGAGAGACAATTACAACCTAACTAATTGACACATAGGAAGAATTCATTAAGCAAATTGATACTGAACAAAAACTTGAAACTAACAATTAAACTACATAGATTTTATATGAAGTTCCTAAATTACATTTTAAGACATTGACACATTCGGCCCGTTAGATTTTACAAAACTAACTTAGATACTACACACATGAACAAGTCGAACAGTAATAACCTTACTAACTATTAAAGCTTTTCACTGATATGTCTTACTTAATTCATACCAAAATAATAACTAAGAAACCTTAATTAAACACTGGATTTGATACCTATTGAGTGATAACATTTATCTATATTACTTACATTCCCAAGCACTCAATATCAGAAGTTACAAACTAGTAATAATTACCTTCAAATAATCATCTTTATTAACCTAGTTAAAGCTTTTGTTTGTTGATATTTTTTATTGTATCACAGTCAATATAAACTCTCTTAAAATCTAATGGAAGACGTTGGACACAGGATAAAGAATACTAAGCAGAAACTGCTAAGATCAAGGATTTGAGAAGAGCCTGAAACTGGTGCGATGATAATTACAGTGCAGTTTGACGTTAAAGCTGTGTACCAAAACTTGAATGGACAATTTACTGTTACATTACATCGAAACTAATTTATGACGAGTGATGATACATCGCGTTCGCTCAGAGGCATCTATAACGCTAGAGATCACAGTTGAACGACACCTAAAATCACATTTAAACTCTAAACTGAAAGCGATGTACCACCAACTCACTTCACTAAGTCTAATGGAAGACATGGAATACCCGCATATCGCGGGCCACTAAATCTACTTGTTGGAAGACAAGATTTTGTTTTCACTGCATCTTTATCAAAATTTAAATGATTTAATCAGAAGAGAAATGAAAATGGAAGACATGAATGCTAATGTGGTGTTAGATTAATAGCAAATCTTACATACGAAACAGTTGTGCTTGTTGGCGGCGTAGCAGATTTCCCGAACTTCGTTGGCCATGTTGTCACTGATTTCAGGATCGTCGGAGATAAGCTCGAACCGACTTGTGTTGATTATGTTCTGGTTCTTGGCGTTGTCGTCGTCTTCCACTGGCGCCGGTTTGACCGGGTCCAAAGGAATGAAGAAATCGGAGAAAGGCACTATAATAGGTTCCTCGGGGTATGCAGTCTTTTGTGATGGCAGGTCAGTGCGCGGCGAGTTGTTGGAGATGAGCTCTCCAAGCTTCGACCAGCACTTGTTAAGATTCACACGCGTGGAGCTCGCCACTTTACGAGGAAGCCTCGGTTTGGAGTTCTGTAATAGAAGGAAAAACAAATTAGTCAACGTAAACATTGTTGCAATTGAAAAATAGGGGAAATTGGAAAAAAAAACACTAGTTTACAGAAAGACAACACTGATTCAATGTTCAAGGATTTCCGAAGAAATTTCGATACATACCTGTCGGTTCAGAAGCTTTGCCCAAGGCGACCTTGGAGGCGACACCTCCTTCTGCGGTGAATTCTCATCCTTAGCTAAACACATCTTAACTAACGTTAATGCTACGAACTTATTACGAACTATCACTACGATAGAGAGAGCGACATGCGCGGACGCAGAGTCAGAAGGGAATGAGTGAATCAGGAAGGGCGCCGCGGTTTATATAGCAGGGGGAGGCTCGGCGCGCGCGGCGCGCGTGCTTCGGGAGCGGGGCGCACGCGCTGCATGAGCGCGAGCGGTAGCGCGCGTTCAGACTGGTTTTTACGGACAACTTCTACGAAGAAAGGCTTTGACGTGCCGCAACTTAGAATAGTTACTCGTACAGAATAGATTGCGCTCGTAAAGATTTATTGATGACGAGCTTTCAGATGACTCTTTGATGAGTTTGTTTTTGTTGTGATTTTGATGTTTTTCGTCTCAGATTACATGTGAAAGTTGGACATCAAGGGTATCAGATACTTATCGAGATTCGTTTTTGATTCAATGTGCATTGTTCCTATTAAAGCTTTTCGTGCTCGCACCCACCGTCCAACCGTCACTTCGTGGGCGATTTTCTAGTAAAATAAACAGCGATACCGTAACCACTATGAATCACGGGCAGCTGGGCTTAGAGCTGGATAGATAAGTTCCTTTGCAGATTTATCATAGCACGACGGTGTCGCTTCCTGCGATTAAATCGCCTGTTCCAGCGGCTGCAAATCACGTACTACGCCCTGATAAATCATTTCCTCCGGCCAGCCTAGCGAAAGATACATGGCGGTTAGCGATGCTAGCTAGATATCTATCACGCGCTAGAACATAGCTCCTCATATTATAGCTAATAAATTATGCTGTTATAGACGTACGAAACGTTTATTCTATTTTATTTGTGGAGTTCTTATAAAGGATGTGCTTAGGACGATTGCAATAACAAGTTTGTCAGTAAAGACTAATTTAAAATGACATGTACCTGTAGCTATCGATATTTACACATGAATGAATAACAGTGGATGCTTATCAAGAAAAGTTTATTTTATTATACTTACATAATAATGAATTCTCATGTCATATCTAATGTTAACGGTGTTTTAAGATAGGACACATGTAATCTAAGATGTTGTTATCACGTAAGAAGCATTAATAATTTAAACAATGCTGTGAATATTGAATAATCGCATCCATTAATCGCTTCGATGGTATCTTAAGTGCTTGTTTTCGACTTTTCATCATAGACTTCGAGCCGATCCATAGATAAACCCACAACAAATGTAATACGATACGTTTGAGCAACGAAAAATCTGGTAATTAACATAAACATTGTTTGGAGATATTTAAATAGTCACGGATCATGTATTTATTTATCAATATAGACATGTTTAACAATCACCGGTTCGCCGGAAAATCATTCTTGTTAGAAATTTATCATTCCAAAAACAAATGCTTGACACGTGTTTCACCTTTTTATTGAAGATATTTGCATTTGGAGTTAAGGAAACGCATTATTTTTATGAACTTTTTAAAGCCCAGATTTAATGCATTCGGTAAAAACAGCATTTTCTTTAAAAGACGAAGATTATCTCTAATGGGGGTTATATTTAAATTTCATGACTGTTAAATCGGAATGAAAAGTAAACGGATGCCATTACAAGTTTATGGTTTTGACTGGCGCGGACTGTGATGTGCATTATCTCATATTTAATCTAAATTAAGAGGGCGCAGTACGCTCGGTCTGGCTTGGTTCTCCATACAAACGTATTTACCCTCTCATTTTAAAACGCCATGCTAGAATAACATGAAAATTTGTATACACAATGGGATCCGGCATATCTAGGTCGGACCATAGTTTTTGTTGCTAGAGATTGTAAAAGAAAAAAAATACAGCGGCTTTTTGAGTTTATTACGGCTTGTATGAAAACCTTAATAATCGCTGTATTTTTTCTCCATTATAATTTCAAGCAACAGAAACTATGGTCCGACCTAGATATGCCGGATCCCATTGTGTATACAAAGTTTCATGTTATTCTAGCCTGGCGTTTTAAAATGAGAGCATAAATACGTTTGTATGGAGAACCGAACGTACTGCGCAGTCTTAACAGTGTCTTTCATTTTATTTTACAGAAAAAAGAAAAATGTACCGACTTAGTTTGTAATGTTTGTATGTGGTACAATTACTAAGCTTGTGCCAACAAAGTTTATATAGGGTTGTGACTGAAGTTTGAAGATATTCAATCACCACTATAATATAAAGTATAAGTCGCAAGAGCTGTCGCGGAAAATGTATGAGACTGTCGTTAATTTCATAGACATTTCGCGCCAGCCCTTGTGAATTGACCTATACATAGTACAAAGTTAGGTAACTAAATTCCAATTTTTCTTTTTGCAAAAGGACAGAGAGGTGATTACCAGATTGCGTAACGTCTCTTATCATACATATTTATATGTATACATAAATTAATATTTTTGGACGACTAAGGAAAGCTTGTACTTACTATGAGCACTAATCGACGAGATATATGTACTTATATAGATACGAGTAGATTTTTTTTAAATAATAAAGAAATAAATATTAGGGGATATTTATTCAATTTAAAAAAAAACGCGTAATCATCACACAATTAAATGTCCTGGCCGGGATTCGAACCCAATGACAGAATACGACAGTTAGATCTATCTAACGTTCTTTTGAAATGTTACGCAAACGTCAAATATCCGACAACTAGTACAGAACGAGTATTACAGTGAATAATAATAATATTTAATGTAGAGTTCTAACTGAAACGTTTCTTATTAGTATTTTATTATGTTTTTTAACGTTAGAGTACCTATTGTACGGAACAAAAGGCGGACACAATGCCTCATGGCATTGTTGCTATCATAGTCACAGTGTACGAGTATATGACAAAAACACACTCAAGTTTGCAATTCTTGAAGGTGCTTGAAATGATTGCACTTAGCATATTAATTACAGCGGTACGGCAATTCACAGCCGTCGTATCTGATCCTACAAGATCGTTTTAATTAAGCCCATTAAGATGTCGCCTTCTCAAAAAATACGGTTTACATAAAATACCAAATTGACAAAATTTTGTTACTTATCAAGTCAGATTGAATAAAGTTTATTTTTACGGTTCTCCGAAACAATTAATGCAGCCACATTAAAAGAATCGTGGGAAACACTGTTTATTACAGCGAATCCGAAAATATTTTAGTGTTTTACCCGAATGCCAATTGGGCTAAATTCTTGTTGGAGTCGAAGCTAATTTTATCTAACTTATAAGAAAAATATATTAGAAATCTAAGACCTCTTAGATTTGATGAAATAACTCCCGTCATTTACATATGATTAAGTCTTGGGATTATGTCTTGTCAAGGAAATCTGCCGCTGAAATGCAATTTGATTTACAAGCGGATATAATTCATTACGCCGTGTGCGTTGTTATATCATAATTCATATACAGGGTATGGCCTGTAGTAGGAGCAATAAATTTAAAGGACGCTGGTGTCAAAAAAAAAATCTTTTTTTAATTGGGAGAAATTTTGATATAAAGTTATGACCTCCAAGTAATGGATCTTGGCACCCAGAGATTATAGTGCGGCAGTCAATGCTGATTTTGAGGTTGCTTCAAATTGTGACTCATAATCGTTGTCGAATTTTTGGTTTAAAAGGATATTTTAGGGATTTTTATAATTTTTTTATAAATTTTTTAGCGTTTTTTTTTCCCCAGTCGAGTAAAAAAGTACACGTAACCTATTTTTGTATAAAAATAAATCCAAAAATAACTTTTTTGGAACCATTTGGAAATAATTGCTAGAAAGCTCAATAGTGTACCATTTAATTTAATGCTCCTATTACAGGCCACACCTGTATATCAACAGATAAATAATTTCAAGTGATGGGAGAGAAACGATTCATGTTTCTCATTTAGTCTAAAAAGGTCTGACATTGTTGTATCAAATAAAAAAAAAATGTTGTCAATACGTAACCCGTTGAACCGGCTGATTAAGATTCAACTCATCAGTTCAAACCTATACTGGCATCGAAAGCCGTCGTAACTGACACCGACGCCCGAGAATTTTTCACAACATAATACTTTCGTCAAAAGAAAAAAACCTAGACCACAAACCGACCACGTGCAGCCTTGCTTTTGAAAAAAGAAAGAAAATCTTCACTTTTTTGCCCCGTTCCCAAAGTGGGTAGGGTTACAACAAATGGGACTTTGTATAATGTGTAAGTATGTTAACGTATCAAACTACTCTTTTGAGTGCGCAGTGTGTGCGTGTGAGCACTGTGTGTTTGTGTGCGCGGAGCGTGCTCTACACACGCCTAACACACTCCCTGTATTGTTGACTTAGTTTAAAGGATTTTGGTCGTCGGTTTAGTTATTGTCTGTTTAAGATTCAGTTCTTTCCCCTTTTTGATAAGTTATGATTGAACGTTATTTTAGAGTGGTTATCATTAACAATTCTTAACTCTGCTACATTTTGTATTGCTCCTAAGCTACTAGATATCAGAGTTTATTCAATACGAAGACAAGGTTTTTTCGAATATAAGTAATTACTCGTAGCATTGCGTTCCCAAGATTCTAAATCAGCACGGCTAGCACAAGACTGCGCGCGAGCTAGCTCACGCGCGAGATAGACTCTCCGTCCTTTTCTAATTGGTACATACAGAAAAAGACGGATAGTCTATGTCGCGCGTGATATAGCTCGCGCGCCGTCTTGTGCTAACCATGCTGTAGTTTAGGGTCGAAATATAAATAAACTGCCAATTATCATTACCAATTTCGCTATATTTTAAATTGCATTACCCTGATAGGGGCCAATCGTATTCATCACCCCCAAAGATTCCCAATATTAGGGTTGTCTATAAAACAATCACGCACAACGCCACGCGACAATGGCATTCCGAAGCATGCGGGTTGGAACGCACGCGGGTCAACGGGGGTCGGAAATGCCGGAGTCATTTGTTTTGATTATATAGCCACGTTTATTGAGGGTTTTATTGTTATCGAATAAAGTAGGTCGAGTGAAGGTACTTACGTAGGGTTAGCATGATCGATATTCCAAACTTTACTTATTAAACTTTAATTTTTATAATAAAGTCCCATTTTTACGTTACGTGAATTGTGCGTCGGGTGACGGGTGAAAATCCAAAGAGCTATACAATTTCCAACATATTCTATTTTGTTATATTAGGTGCATTTTGTCTCCATTGAAAATATCGATAAGAATCGACCGATGATAATTTGATTCAACAGAAGAAATGAAAATAGTTTTCCATATAGAAACAAATATATTTCTATACGGTAATAAACGATATAAATAAATATAACGTTTCTATACGGTATAAATAAATATATTTCTATATGGTAAGACTATTTTCATTTCTTCTGTTGGTATTACTACTGCGAAAACGTAATACTGACAGTATTTCGTCAAGTTAGGAAATCTCACATCAGTAAACTTACGATGTTGACGAATAGATGTTGCGCGGCTTATGTTTCTCGTCACTAATTTACACTCGTGCCGTCAAAGTGCCTACGCAAAATGTTACAGGCTCAGTCCCTGTACTAATTGACGAACTCGTTACGACGATATAGTTCTGTGAAAAAAAATCATCTCTAACCTTATACTACTTTCAACTATTATTTACTTTGCTGTCTATGAAATGTCACCATCGTATCTTTTCATCGATTACACGTAGACAATAATTATCTTACTGACAATAGTCCTTTACTGTTAAGTAACTAATGCTATCAATAACCACCTGGAATGTCGATGTATTCATTCAATAATCATTTCCTTTAATATTCTAGAGGCAACAGACTTCATTTATATGCATTCCCAACAGGAAGGCCTAATGTATATTGATTAGTTTATACTAGCCCTGTGCATAAATAAGTACCATTATTTGTTGAATTTTATTAAGTTGTCTTTGATTCTGAATAATTATTGAAATTTTAATTACTGGCATTTATTATTGCAACGTGTACGTGTACTTGAAAAAGTACAATTTTTTTGAATGAGACCAGTTGATTCACTGTATCGATAAATCTCACAAGTTAATCGATATTGACGTCGCGATTATCGATTCCGCTGCTGTATAAAATAACTTTAGAATTAAAACCGTGAGGATGCGGGTACTGAATATAATTTTGTAGAAATGCGACGCGAAATGTAACAATGTTATCGTTATCATATAATTAACATTGTATGAATAAATCAAATGATGACGGACACAGTGGGACGTAGCCAGGTTGTAATCTGAGAAGAGTTGAACAGGGCTGTCTACAACCGTGATAACTTAGGTTATCTATTGTTCTAAATATTTGCCCGTTAGAATGTCTGTGTTTTCGAGGAAAGTAAAGGTGTGGCAATATGCTATTTCATAATTATTTGCACTCAATGTGGTTGGCGCTGCTGCTTAATTATAATATAAGAAAACTTTGACTTTCAGTGAACGCAGTGGACACAAACTACGCGGGGCTACTACTACAATATAAACTAATTGCGCAATTTTTTTGCTGATTTTAATCCTACTGCAGCCACACTAGCGAGCGTGATGCATCATGCATAAATGATAGCATCACGCTTCGCTTTTAGGAGGCTAAATATTGTCATTAGCTTTGAAATCAAAGCAAATGACAATATTTAGCCTCTTAGTATAGTTGAAATTATTTAAGATATCCAAAAATTTATAAAACGTTTTATTTATTTTAAATCTTCTAGCCTGGAAGCTATAGTCCTTTTAGAACGATATATTCTGATTTAACTCAGCAACCAGAAAAAAACATTAATGTATACATATTTCCCGCATGTCACCGCGTTTCCTTCCGCACACATTCCGATGGAACAATACGTAATATACCACATAAATTACCTAAAAGGTAAATGATAATCTCGGCTCAACTTTCTGTGCACATCGATCATACAGATTACATAATGGGCTCAAAATTATCTACCCGTTAAAATAAATATTTGAAAATTCCAGATTCTCCCGGAATTTATTTTCGATTTTCAACACGCATTCCAACAGCATGTAATTGTAAAGTAATCAGTATCACTTATAGGTAATGATAACATTGTTAACCTTAGCTACCTTCCAATATGAGCGCATCGTCACGAGCACACACACGCTCGCTCGCGTGGCGGCGTGTGCGTGCTCCCCGTTAAGGGCGCAGGCGCAGGTGTGGAGTGCTGAATGACGCCGTGGGAACAGCGCACTACCCCCTGTTCCCACAACCGCCACCTGCCGTAGTACGCATAATTCGCCGAGTAAATGAACGGTAGTGACCACGTGTGCCTTTTTTTTGACGCGGAAGACTGGAAGGTAAATTAATTTGAGCTTAATGGGGGTTTGATTTTTTACCCGTCTGTTTATTGTTGAATTAATAGTGTAAAGGTCAGAGAAAGGAGATTTTATTGAGCGATGATTGTCTTTAATTATAGTTCTTTAAGAAAGCAGACATGCTCATGTTATTTATATGTATGAAGCTCAAACCACATCCTGCGAGATATGTAGCTATTCATTTGTTAACACGATACATGATTGGAAATTGCATCAGACTGTAATATATCATGTAGCAAATATTACCAAGAGTTATGATATGTAGAATAGAATGGAATAGAATCAAATTTATTCAGGTTTTATCATAAGTAAAAAAGAAAACATTAACAAATAAGTCGAAGAAATAAACAATAAAAGTGATAAAAATAGGGACAAGTATGGATCAGGATGTGAACCTGAAAATCCTGAAATGGCCTCCACTCAGCAATGCAGTTGGCACGGCTAGCGTGATGTTTTGACGATATTGTAAATATCGTCAAAACGTCAGAGCCGTTTAACCTATTAACCAACCAAATAAAAGTACAATTATAACTATTTGTCTTAATAGTATACGATAATATTTAACCTAATTTCTGAATTAATACGTACAAAGGATTAAATTAAGAAACGCGGACCACTTAGTCCTCCGGCCAGCAAGGACAAAATATGGTAAAAGAAGTATAGTCTATGAAGGTGCTCAACTTTACAATAAGCTGCCGAAAGACATAAAAGAATCTAAATCTATGACCAGTATCAAAAGTAACCTTAATTTTTATATTATTAATAATTATTTTATTAAATGATGTTGCGCTTGTGTATTTGTTAGAAAATATCACGTACAAAAATAAATAAATAAAGTATATACTTACTTCGGTATTTCTAATAGTCTTATGAAGTAAGTTTTTACAATAACAAGGAAAAAACTGCTCTAATAAAATAATATTTTAAGATTTATCACAATAAAATAATTAAATTTCATACATAAACACATCAATATATTCTATGTATCAACCTTATCTATAGTTAAGAAACCAAAATATTTCATTCACCACTACCTAACATTATTATTTACACCAATAAAGTTTTTCTACACACAAACAACACATACACAAAAATATAGAAAATTAAAATAACAACAAAAATAAGATAAATATATACACTAACAATTTTAAATGAAATAAATTACTGTGAATACATGTTGACGTTACCTTTTGTATGCATACCAATAACATCTTACGAATTGCAAGAAATTACTGATTCCACGCTAATGCTTTGTAGCTCACTGACACACATCAAGTCATAGGCACACTGCAAGTAGTGCAAGTGCAACGCCGCGGCCGCGCGGCCGTGGCCGCGGCGAAGGAGACAAAACCAGTGTTGCTTTACATCGAGCTTCTTAACAACCTTGCCTAATCGAAGACGCGTCTATACTGGTTTTTAAATATTAACGCGTATGTTGTGAATGACAGCCTGGTTGCTAACTAGTTTGCGCGACTCAAGTTATCTGAGCCGGTTACTATGTATGTCAACTTCTACCCACTTTACATCTAAAGTAATGATTAAACGTAGCATAAATAAATGTTTGTTATCAATTAACTATGCATTGTCTGCACGTTAGTTTTAAGATATATACAAATATTATGTTCTCATGCAAGTGAATTTTGTAAATTCTTTATGAGAATAAAGTTCTTAAACCATATTAATAGTATACGATAATATTTAACCTAATTACTGAATTAATGCATCATCCAATAATGACCGCGACCCTCGACCTTTTTAGCCGTTACAAAGATGACCGATAACAATGCGATCTGCAACCTGCCACGGTACGGAACAAGTGTTCCGGTTCCAAGCCAGTGCGCTATGGCGGTTATTATACAATGATTCCATTTTTTATTTATTTAGGAATTGCCACAAAAACTTATTTGGTTAGTCTCTTGAAAAATATCAAAAACCTTATATTGCATTATATTATAACCCTTCGAGTCTTTTTGACAGTGCACTATGGCGGTTAAGATCATGCCGCTTAATAATAAATTAATTAATATTTCTTAGTATGTACCTATTTAGAATGCGAAATTTTATTTCATTAGTTAAAATAACTCTATGAAATATATATAAATTGAAATCATAACACGATAACAAAAATAGCGATTTTCACAATATGTTATAATGGATTTTGACTTATAAAAAACAGTTATATTTTTAATATTGGTATATTTACATATTTATTAGACAATCATACTCTGTTGAGACAATGCGACCGGCGACCTGCCGCGGAACAAGTGTTCCCGTTCCAAGCCAGTGCGCTTTGGCGGTTACGGTGATACCATAAATGGAAATTGTAGGCACGAAACATAATTAAGCCTTAAATAAGGGTCGATTTACACGATAGTCATAGTCCCTTATCTGTGACACAAAAACATAGGTATATGACTAAGATAAATTCTTATTAATAAATGTAATTTTCCGTCTAAGCCTTAAGCACACTTTTGCAAATTTTCGCTTCTGAAAACAGGGAATAGAAGATATGCAATAAAAACTTCTTCAGTTACTAACATAAAACAAATAATGATTAAAAAAATATATGTTATTGTACAACTTTTCGAGCAGCAAGCCCATATTGGCAATATGCAGGTTTTTGGTTGTCTCCGTGATCACGCTGCACTTATCTTCGGCAATTTTGTTAAGTGCGGCTAAATCACAGTGACAAGTGTACAACAAACACCTTTACAAGTTTTACTGTACTAGCGCATCGGGAAATAGTGAACAGAAGTCACGCTTTAAAACTTCTTCAGTTAGTTTTTAGTTTCGTCAAAGCTAAGTAATAGTAGGCTTATATTGTATTGACTTAGTTATTATTACAGTCACTATATATATTTATAGATAACAGTACACATATATACAAGTACATATTGTAGATACAGATATACATAATATGTAGAAACTATAAACATTTTCAAAGATATAATGGTTATGTTACTGGTAAGTCTTATTAGAAACTAGAATGAATTCCAAATTAAAATAATTCAATGCCTGCATTCGCGGACACAAGTGACTTTCAGGGATATGAAGTGCCATTTTTCTTGTTTTACGGGAACTTATACATATGTCAAGGACTGAAATTTGAAATACTTAAATAAGAATAGGCACCTGCTGTGTTCCGCTTTAGTGCGCTATGGCAGTTACCCATCATTATAGCCTCAGTAGAACACTGTCATATGTGACTATGATATTGTAGTGCGATATAACAGTCTATTTCCGAGGATCAATTATGTTAATCGTAACGTATGGAATGGTTGAGGTAAAAACAAGTGCCGATCGACACGCGTGTGGTATGCCGCGACCGTTGGAGTTTTTGTTTTGATGACATGAAAGGTTAGAGATTTATTTAGAAAAAAACTTATTTGATGGTGATATAGTAAAAGAGACACGCGTACCGCAAAACACATTGATATAATATTAAATTGGAGTGCAAAGTTCATGTGTCTGATTGACCCTCTTTTTAAAGTATACTTTTTAAATTAGGAATTATTATATCATGAAATTGATGAATGATACATACTTGGGACTCTTAAAACGGACTAATCATTTTAAATAAGTGTATTTATTTTCCAATCTCGGTCGTGAACTCATGGTAAGACAAATAGCGAATTAAAATCAAATTAAAAAAAAAATTGCATCACTGTACATAAATATATAATAACATACGTAAGTATTATGGAAACTTTAGAATTGAATAATAAAAATACTCAAATATATTTTTCAATAATTCTGCCAGACTGGATGGCATGGGCAAGAAAATCTTGCTTGAAACCTGTTTATTATCGGGTCACGAAATATATAATTTCACCAATCAATTAACCTGTTCTTCACGAGTATGACATTTTCACTGTAAGATAATTACGGGAACAAGCAGCAACTGCCCTGTAGGCGGTAAACTACAGAATGACACATTGCTCCTATTACGGCCATTTTTAACTCTAAAGAATGGGAAATAGAGTTTACATTGCAATGATTGCAGTCTTAGTTGACTCTCATTTGTTTCAAATGCGAAATGCACCAGTTGCAGTCTTTGCTATTATCTACAGTTCTTATAACAAAATCTTAAGGTCTATTATCGACAGGTTAATCGTGTAAAGAAACCTGAACTGATGCCCGCGGCGGTAATGTAATGGTCGATAGTTTGCCTGTCATAATTTAGCTACTGGTTTTGATTGAACCATTTTGACGTTGTTGTTAGATTTATTATAATTGCACTAATAAGACGACTAACTACCACTTCTGACGTGATATGCCATTTTAGCAATAGCATGTTATTTTATTAAGTAAATTTCTTAATACGTGAGTTTAACTATATACAAAAATTTAAAGGAAACTCTCTTAGAGCACCTGCAGTAACCTCTTGTGCCCAGATAAAAAATATCATTTTCCAATTGGGAGAAATTTTGATCCAAATTTCTGACATCTTGGCACCACGAAATTAAAGTTAATGCTGATTTTGAGGTAGCATCAAGTTACGACTCATAATAATCGTTGTTGTATTTAAAAAGTATATTTTTGGGGATTTTTTTAAATAAATTTTTGTGTTTTTAAAATAAATAGTTATTAATGTCCCTCCAGGAGACTTGTATAAATGAATTAATTTATGTAAAGTTCGACAAAAAATCTAACGAAGTTTTTCGATTGTGATGTCATTGCATTGCATTGCAATTTTCATTACTAGAGAGCTAAGATCGCTTCGTGCCTAATAATGTCGAGCCACCGACTTCATTTAAAAAAATATTTAATGAACCTGACAATACTGTAGATTTAGCTAGTAAAAAATACTCATTGTATTACCAATAAATGACTGAAACATACCTAATAGTGTCGAACCACCGACGTGATACACGGCGACAAGAAAATGTATTTAAAAATGTTCGGAGGAAAATATGAGTCCGCCTGCTTACAAGTATTTTCAATGTTTGGCAGCTCAAATATTTTATTAGCAGCTTAAGATGCCTCTAGGCATGTCTAAATTTATTTTTCTACTCCAGCATTATAATCTGTCAATTAAATGACTGACGGCAGAAATAAAACAATAAACTTTTTATACAAATGCAAGTCTATACCATAGACAAGTCATTATATGACTGGTAGGAGAATCGAAATGGATTTCCATACATTATATAAAAAAAAAATTTTAAGTCGCACACGTCTATGCCCATATCCTGCCACCATATCGATATTATATTTACATAAATCGAATTATTTTGCTGTCGCACAAAAAATATTGTATGCGACGTTACATAACTAGGTCTTAAATTCTCGAGTCTTTAATACAACTCACTAATTTCAAGCATCCTTATTATCTAACTGTTGCATAAAATACTATTAGGTATCACGCTAAATGGGGAAGCAGATTTAAACAATGTTAGTCATAAACGTGACATAGTGTCTTGCCAAATAATACCATATTACTCAGGTCTATATACGATAAACAGGATGGGTCTCAGGCAGCGTCTACGCCTAATTTTCGCATCATATGAAGATGTAATCGCTACGCCTTAGCACTTCGTAGCGACATTGACACGAGTTAAAAAAAATATTGATCTCTTATAGTATACATGCATATAGGTGTATTTGTAATTGTATATAAACCCTTAATTTGGTTATATTATTTCGGCTGAACAAAATATTTTACCGTATTTCTGCATTTTTTCCTGAGCAGAATCGTTTGAACCATTTAGCGGCACTGGCACTTCAACTATGGACTTTCGTTTTAACGCCAAATTATTATTGCGTTACATTATAGCTTAATTAAGTACCTCTTACGATGTTTATGAAATAAGTAGTCCGATAAGTCAATTTTCTCCGATGGTTTCGGTCCGTATTCATAACGACGCTAGATGGTTTTACGTGTCGAGTTACAAGTCAAGTTAATTTTACTTTGAATGTACGCTAGGAGAAAGACGTTCGTTTTATTTATTTTATTTATTTCTCGCCTGAACACTTAATGAGTAGGAACATAAATCGTATAAAGCTTCTAGAAATAGCTTATTTTTAGAAAAACCATTAGTTCCCACGTAGCTTTGTGGCAATAACTATTAGCCATTAGCTATTTTCTTCGTCAGAGGTATGAGCATTTAAGACCAAAGTAATTATGTCTACATCCGCTACAAACAACAGCAGTTGAACATCCGTGTAAATTTTAATTAAAATAATTTTATTGTAGGTATTTTTCTTGTGACTAAATCGAATAAAAAAGGTATTCTCTTCATTAATTTTTAAAGATAGAGATTCTCTAGGAGACTAAATCTGACAATACAGTAGATTTCGATAGGAAAAATAAACTATTAATTACCAATAAATGACTGATGACCTGGTAAAGGTCGCGGTAGTCCGCTGGATGCGGGTGGCGCAGGACCGATCATTGTAGAACCCTATTTCCAGTAGTGGACGTCCTTTGGCTGATATGATGATGATGATGATTACCAATAAATAAAACTCGCTAAAAAACACGGAAAACATCACGCTTGAACTTATTTTTGCTATTCTAAAGATTGTATCTCCCTACACGTAAACTAGCACGTTGATATAGAAATCCCAAGGGGGAGACGGGCGGACGGGCCATCAGGACATTACACAATAATGAAGGCGCGAAATTTTTCTTTAGCAAAAAAACCGGCCAAGTGCATATCGGACCACGCACAATGAAGGGTTCCATTCCCACCACAACCACTCCACATGTGAAACCACTATCCTGTACTTCGAATCAAAAAGTCGCATCTTCGTAGGAAATTTACATGATATCGATATCTCAAAAACTATTAAACCTAGACTTTTTACAGGTGTTCCTGTAATCTATAGGTAAAGTACTATTTTGTGTATTCATTTTCAAAATTTTAGGCCTTGTAGTTTCGTAGATCAATTTTAGTCTATTTTCTCAAATCACTTCAGCCTTCAAAATTATTTATCATTTATTTATAAAAAAAATGAGTTTCTCACATTAAGACCTTTTATTTCATAGGTATGTCACACGATATACTTAGTTTGAAAACTTGTTTTTATTTTATAATTTACCGCTCAAAATTGGCCCCTATGTCTAAAATTCATCACACAATACAAAAATGTAACGGTCTACTAATATTGAGCGAGCCGGGAATTATTTCCAAGTGGGCCCAGTTGATTTTTAGCTAATTTATCTTCTGAGGTGATATCTATGCCTATATTTGTATTTTAAAAACACATTAATTTTGAATAATAAATACCTACCCAAAATACCTTTTATTTAACATAAAAAAATCAAAAACTATTATGACTCATGACTTATACTACCCCAAAAACTGCATTGAGCGCCCTACAATCTCGTGGAATAAATATCCATTACTTAGAGGTCATAAATTTAAATCAAAATTTCTCAGAACTGAAAAAAAAACAAGAATATTGGGATTGAGACACGGAGTTACTGCCGATGCTCTAAGGAAGCGTCCTTTTAAATATTTGCTCCTGTTACTGTACTATACGTTACACGTCCATCTTTGGGTCACCGACTTAGGTGCATATCTGTAGGTACCAAATTTCAACTCAATCGGTCCTGTGATTTCGGAACATATTAGCTGTGACAGACGGACGGATAGACACACGAGTGATCCTTTTTTATACCACGCCTGTGAGAAACAAGCGTAATAAGGGTTCCGTTTTTTTTTCTTTTTGAGGTACGGAACGCAAAAACGCAAATTGAAAGACAATGAGGTACCTACATATATTTTGATATAAGTCCTGAGAGATCTTGCCACGAGCAATAGTAACCCTACTAATCGACACTCCGAGTTTTACATCCCAAAGCACGATGTAGTTCTAGTTTCGTCATGTCCGTCTGTCTATCCGTTTCTCATAGGCATTTTATTCAAAAACTACACACAACAAACAAAGAATTAAAATTTAAATTAAAGATGTTTTGTAAGCCGCTACATAGTAAAATAAGCAAAAAATTAAAAAATGGCGGCACTCCATATAAGTAACTGAAAATCAAAAAGACAATTCTAGGTTAACATCTGGCACATCAATCGATCGGTGTTATAAATAAATAGGTAAGAGGTTTCTCAGCAGTTTTATTGATTAAGTGAATATAATCGGAGATCATCGCTCCAAAAGTCACAATAATTGTGTTCCTCCCCTAACTTTCGAACCGTGCAATCAAAAAATATGAAAAAATTCATGGGCACTATGTCCATGATTTTTTTCCTATAAAATACTTTCACTGAAAAATGATTTGAAAAAGATAGGTCCAATAGTTTCTAAGTTAGGTATCGCAGAAAAACTGCCTCACCCTAAAAGTGCCGTGAGTTTTCTATAAAGATACGACCCCTCTTGACTCACAGTACAGGATAGTGGTTCTAACTAGGACCGTAGCAGTAGGTAGGTACAGAACCTCCCACTGCGAGCCACCCAAACCGCACATGGCCGCTTTTATTTAGTATGACCAATAGGTAAGGGAAGTGATCAACCAATATTGCAACATCGTAAAACTTGAGCTTGTTGTGCGCGACGCGAAAAACTGCGTTTTTTTTTCACTTATTCATGTTCTGAAAGCTAAAAGCCATTAACTGTAACTGTAAGTTTGTCGATCGCAAAATGTAGTACTTTTTTTAAATTAATTAAATTTACATCAAGCCCAACTGTTTAAGCCCTTTTAGGGACAAAGCTATGGCCCTTCCAAGACGATCAGATTTTGCTGTCGAAAAACGCACAGTTTATGACTTTTAGAACAAGTTGCGAAATTTCGCAGTACCTCGCGTGGCCGCGGGCTAAATTTATTCGATGCTGCCAATCTAGACTCTACCCTCACTAATCCATACTACATACATCGTGCTTTGCGATTTTAATGACGATTCCACTAGGTACGAGTATATGGCGAGTGCCAAGAATCGGGACGAGTGAAAATTACATTTCCGTACGTGTATGTTAGGGGGGAAAATTCGCACTGATCAATCGCCTCAATTGCGATCGTGGGTTTCCTTTCCGGCTCTAGAAATAACCAGTGTACCATCGAGACCTAAGGGTGGGGGGGGGGTCTGAACCCCCTAGACCCCCCTTATATACGTCCCTGCACGTAAAGTAGGGGTTCCTGGTTTCACTTGAAAACCTTTCGTGTGGGGTATCACTTCTTCTTCTTCTTGAACTTTTAACTACATATTAATAATTGTTGGAGTCAAAATATTAAACAATACGGTAATTGGTTGAGGCTTCTTCGTATCTAGTCGTATTCCGAGTTTAGCCGATGTACATATAAGTATATAAACACATTATTCACCGCATCCTTAATAATTTGGTATTTAATAAATTCTTGTAAACGACTGTTTGTTTCTTAAGCAAATAATGCGTTACCCCATACTAACTGTAAAGTTTTGCCAAGCGGAAGCGTCCACTAACGAAATTTCATTTTTTTCCAGTCAAAGTAAAATCAGAAAGATTATTCGCCGCGTGTGTTATTTTGAACCTATGGCCTCTTCGTTCCGTGCACTGAACGCATCTATAAAAAAATCCCATCAATAATATAAATGTGAAAATGGGAGCCAAGTTCAATATTAAGAATATGCGATGCGTGGTTGTCGTTTTAAACTTCCATAGATTATCTGTTCCTGGGGTGAACTTGGCTGGACACGCTGCCGCGAAAGTGTGCGCTACTTTTGTTAAATACTTTTACATTTATTTAATTTCTATCTGTGAGTTCCTTTAATTGGCTATGTATTACTAAGACTACATCATGTTTTTGCAGCTGGTGGTACTCCTTAAGTATAAATAAATAAACATGAGACGTGTGCTGTAATCTTACCATGGCTATGGTGTTTCCATAGACACACGTGAAATCTCGAGAAATGTCAAGAAGAGAAAAATAAGTGAAATCTCGTGAAATCTCATGTCGCGCAACATATCAAGCGATGTCCGGCAGCGTCACGTAAAAATACACCTTTAGTTAAAATAGTTAAATCATTGAGGACTTGAGAAGCAAGTTCTATTTATATAAATTAATTTATGCTTGTGGGTATAATTTCCAGTAGGGAACAAATTATTTCTGACCTATACTTTTTCCCTCAATAGTACTAAATATGGGCTTCGGGCTGTCATAATATCTTAAAAGCGAGATGTCCTTACAGAAAGACGTAAAATTGACTTGAATTGCCCGTAATTTTAAAAACATATTCATTTTTTAGACAACTTGGGTTATTAGTGCTCATTTGAACACCTAGCTCTGTAGGAAAGGGCTAAAAAGGTATTATTATGAAATATTATTAAAATACAATTCCTGGTAAGATAATTTGTACAAATTGGCTTCTAGTTGTCTTACTCCTATTTGTAGCACGTACGCGGAGTTCTTGTGCTCATTAGTACCATGGATAACACTGGTAACTGACCAGCCATAAACCTTATTACAACGATATAAGGTCTATCAGTGGTTACTCCAACATTTCTTTGTTTGCAAGGTTGAAATTATTAAAGATGTCGGACATTTCGTGAAAATGACATTGGATTTTGAATCTTCTGTCTTAGACAGTAAAGTCACTTTTTAGGCGGTTTATTTTGATACAACTCGGCCAACTCAAATAATTTTAAATTGTACATTGTTGTGAGAAAGATCTGTAACGACGGATGTTGTTTGAAATCATATAAATATATCCTTACTGTAATTGCAACACAACGCGTCGAAGTTCCCGCTTGATTCCAAGCACGTAGTTACCTAACTATTTATTTTTACTATTTACTAGGCGCAAATAAAAATAGATACCTACTGAGGTACCCTACATTGTAAGCTACTGGATGTTTACAGAAAACAAACAAATAAGAGTCTGACGATCATTTTCCGATAATAAATGTTTACCGCAAACAATTATTCCATTCGCAAAATTTTCCATTTTATTTTTCTCGATGGATTATTTTCCTATTGAGTTATTTTAACAGCAGCGTATTTTTCATGTCGCATTTTTTACCAATCGACTAAGTCCACTAACTTCATCATTATGTACATTACCGTTTGGCCCTTCAAAAAGTACGTAGGCAGATTTGTCAGGTTGTTTCCGATGCCCGAAGGGCAAATCGTTCATTAAAAATTATTAGGTCAGACATGATAGGGTATTATTATAAAACTAGATGAAAGCCCGGCTTCGCTCGGGTGAAATAAATAAGAAAGAAATAAACAAAACATTTATTCGTGACAGTTATGCAAACGACGAAAGAAATAGTGTACAAAAATGTATAAAATAAAAACATTACAACAACGGATTATGATGAAACTTCGAATCGTATAGAAATATAGTCTGTAGTCTGGATTGGGAATAAAAGTATGGAATGGAATTATATGGAATTGGGAGTAAAAGATTACGCAAACGACGTCACGGGCAAAGGCTAGTATCTTTGCAAGTTAATCCTAAGCATTTTTATAAGGGTAGTATTTAAAGGCACATAAAAAATTTGACACCGTAATCAGTACTGATTTGTATAGCTAAAATACTAATCGTTCATTAAAATTCAATTCAGATGTGCATTGTTAAATATTGATGTGCCAGTCAGTATTTTTGGTGCGAAGTCAGAGCTGCTAACGCGAAAAACAAATGAAGTTCGTGTATCTCCCTCTCTGTCGCACTTGCAAATTCGAGCGACACAGAGGGAAATACACGATGTCCGTTCGTTTTCGTTTCGCGATAGAAGCTCTCTATTCTCCGCCAAATTCTATTCAGTGGGGCCCTTTACACTCAATATTATCGCGATTTTTAAAATTGTATGAGGTCTGTTAAACGCTTAATACTATCACAATACTGGTGTGTCAATATTATCGTGGTTTTCAAAATCGTATGGATTTTTCTTCAATATACATTGCACGTGATACGGATCGTGATATGAGTATATCGCGTGCTAATAATAACCATGTAACAGGCCCCTATGAATGTTGCTTCAATATTCAGTGTTTCACGTGATAATAATAACAGTTGGTAATATTTTCTCCAATTAATGGAAGCTATTTAACAACTTGTTCCGTTTTGCCAAAGGTATTTCACATTCTGATACGCCCACCATCCAGGAATAGGAGCCGTCAGACCAGAGGGCCTACCACGATCTGAAAACGAAGTATTTCCCTCTCCGCGCTCGAATATGCAAGTGCGACAGAGAGGCATATATATTTAGTTTTCGCTTGGTAGCACCTTAGTCCGAGCGTGGCGGACGGTCGAAGAAAGTCAAAGAACATTCCGTGTGTTGTCTGTCACACATATAATTTTTTAGCTTCCCATCGACCTATGAACTTGAAATTAAGTGATAATGTTTATTATGAAGTATATTTTACCAAAAATATCAATATATGGATAAATCACATTTGTTTTTTAGTTGTACGGAACCCTCAGTGTGCGACTCCGACGCACTTGGCTGGTTTTTATTACATTTTGAATTTTATTTCTCTTATAGTAAAATACCCTATTCGTTTTAAAGTTGACGCCTGAGGGCCTACCGCGAACCAAAAACGAACTATCTTCCTCTCTGTCGTTCGAATATACATGTGCGAGAGAGGCAGATACTTCGTTTTCGGTTCGCAGTAGCGCCTCTAACGTCCGAGCGCGGCGAACGGCATGAGCTGAGGGTGTACTCCGAAATTCAAAATCCTAACTTCGTATGGTGCCGTCCCTTTCACTCTCCTGTCATAGACTATATGAGTGAAAGGGACGGCACCATACGAAGTTCGGATTTCCAATTTCGGAGTAGTCCCCCAGTACCACTAAGTTATAAGATAGAGCGAGATAGGGATAGAATTTTGCTAGACGTTTAAAAGCCATAAGTCACCTAGTAGTTTGTCACAAACAAAATAGAGACGCAGCTTTAAGATGGCGGACAGACTCAGCAAACATTCAAGTGGTGTCCTTTACACGATTAATATTATCACAATACTGGGGTGTCAATATTATCGCAGTTTTCAAATTTGTATGGATTCTGCTTTAATATTCACGTGATACTTATCGTGATATGAATCCATGTAACAGGCCCCATACATTCGCTTTGAAGGCGGTTGTTGTGACAATCAGTCTAGCTAGCACGATAGATTATACCGTTACGTTTTATGTGACGTTTTAATACATTTGGCCCATATAACGTGACGGTATAAGTTATCGTGCTAGCTAGGCTGATAGGTGTATAGAACGCTTGAAAACTACAAAAACAAAACGCTGCAGACGCGGCTAGCCGAATCCACACAATGGGCGATGATGGCCCATCACCCAGAACGCAGCCCAGCAACCTGGCCAACATACCGGACGCAAAAATAGTTCACGATTTTCGAACGTAGTCGACACTGTCAACCAACAAATTTAATATAGCAATATAGTCTGTGGGCAATATGGCCGACGTTTTGTCATCAAATTAACACTTTTAAATGCAAAATACGCGACAATACGAATTTTGCGGATACATATGTTCAACTCAAAAATCGTTATTTTTATACGTTCTTCAATTTGAGACAGGTCTCGTTCGGGTCTACCGTACACTTGCACGAAATTATTAATATAGACTAGATGAAAGCCCGGCTTCGCTCGGGTGAAATAAATAAGAAAGAAATAAAGAAAACATTTATTCGTGACAGTTATGCAAACGACAAAAGAAATAGTGTACAAAAATTTATAAAATAAAAACATTACAACAACGGATTATGATGAAACTTCGTACCTATAGAAATATAGTCTGTAGTCTGGATATGGAATTGGGAGTAAAAGATTACGCTGACATACTTTAATCCTAAGTATTTTTATAAGGGTAGTATTTAAAGGCACATAAAAAAAATTTACACCATAATCAGTACTGATTTGTATAGCTAAAATATTAATCGTTCATTAAAATTCAGTTCAGATGTGCAATTTATTGTTAAATATTGATATTGATGTGCCAGTAAGTATTTTTGGTGCGAAGTCAGCGGGTGCTACCGCGAACTTCGAAAATTGAACTTCGCAGCGTGCCGTCCCTTTCACTCTTGTGTTATATACTATATGACGAAAAGGGACGGTACGATACGAAGTTCGATTTTCGAAGTTCGCGGTAGCAGGCCGGAGGGCCTACCGCGAACTTCGAAAATCGAACTTGGTGTCGTGCCGACCCTTTCACTCTCATGTTATACACTATATGATGGAAAGGGATGGTACGATACGAAGTTCGATTTTCGAAGTTCGCGGTAGGCTGAGCTGCTAACGCGAACGAAAACAAATGAAGTTCGTGTATCGCCCTCTCTGTCGCACTTGCAAATTCGATCGACACAGAGGGAAATACACGATTTTCGTTCGTTTTCGTTTCTTGGTAGCAGCTCTCTATTTCCGCCAAATTTTATTCAGTGGGGCCCTTTACACTCAATATTATGTGTCAATATTATCGCGATTTCCAAAATTGTATGGGGTCTGTTACACGCTTAATATTTATCGTGGTTTTCAAAATCGTAGGGATTTTTCTTCAATATTCATTAAAGAGCACGTGATACGGATCGTGATATGAGTATATCGCGTGATAGTAATAACCATGTAACATGCCCCTATGGATGTTACTTCAATATTCAGTGTTTCGCGTGATAATAATAACAGTTGGTAATATTTTCTCCAATTAATGGAAGCTATATAACAACTTGTTCCGTTTTGCCAAAGGTATTTCGCATGCCGATACGCGCACCATCCATGAATAGGAGCCGTCAGACCAGAGGGCCTACCGCGATCTAAAAACGAAATATTTCCCTCTCCGCGCACGAATGTGCAAGTGCGACAGAGAGAAATATATATTTCGTTTTCGGTTCCCGGTAGCACTTCAGTCCGAGCGCGGCGGATGGTCGAAGAAAGTCGAAGAACATTCCGTGTGTCGTCTGTCACACATCACACATATAATTTTTTAACTTCCCATGGACCTATGAACTTGAAATTAGTTGATAATGTTTATTATGACGTATATTTTACCAAAAATATCAATATATTGATAAATTACATTTGTTTTTTAGTTGTACGGAACCCTCAGTGCGCGAGTCCGACGCCTTGGCCGGTTTTTCTTACATTTTGAATTTTATTTCTCATATAGTAAAATACCCTATTCGTTTTAAAGTTGACGCCCGAGGGCCTACCGCGAACCAAAAACGAACTATTTTCCTCTCTGTCGTTCGAATCTACATGGGCGAGAGAGAGGCAGATACTTCGTTTTCGGTTCGCGGTAGCACCTCTAACGTCCGAGCGCGGCGAACGGCATGAGCTGGGGGTCTACTAAGAAATTGTAAATCCTAACTTCGTATGGTACCGTCCCTTTCACTCTCCTGTCGTACACTATATGAGTGAAAGGGACGGCACCATACGAAGTTCGGGTTTCGGAGTAGACCCCCAGTACCACTAAGTCATGAGAAAGAGCGAGATAGGGATAGAATTTTGCTAGACGTTTAAAAGCCATAAGTCACCTAGTAGTTTGTCACAACAAAATAGAGACACAGCTTTAAGATGGCAGACAGACTCAGCAAACATTCAAGTGGTGTCCTTTACATAATTAATATTATCACAATACTGGGGTGTCAATATTATCGCAGTATTCAAATTTGTATGGATTCTGCTTCAATATTCACGTGACACTAAAGCCGGGTCCCCAGCGCCATGTTTTTCTTGTTCGCAAACATCAAACATGTTATGTTGGATTTTTGGTGCAGTGGACCGGCCTTAACATTGAGGCCACGCCTATTTTGTGTTCGAAAAACATGTTTGATGTTTGCAAACACGAAAAACATGGTGCTGGGGACCCGGCTTTATCGTGATATGAATGTATCACCTGATAATAATAACCATGTAACAGGCCCCATACATTCGCTTTGAAGGCGGTTGTTGTGACAATCAGCCTAGCTAGCACGATAGCTTATACCGTTACGTTTTATTTGACGTTTTAATAAATTTCGGCCATATAACGTGACGATATAAGTTAGAGTACTTTTATAACATATAACTGTAAAAATATAAAGAGAAGCGTTGATTGTGTGAGATCGCTTTGTAAAGGGGTGGATGTGATAGCACTTCAGGAAACCTGGCTATTGCCCCACGACTTGGCCTTCCTAGGACAAATTGATAAGGAGTTCAGTTACACTGGCAAATCGGCGGTGGATTTATCAGCTGGCCTTCTTCGCGGTAGGCCTCACGGCGGAGTGGCGATTCTCTGGCGAAATAGTGCATTTCACAGTGTTACCGTTATAAAGTGCAGTAGCGAGCGTATTGCTGGAATTAAAGTCGTAACAAAGGATCGAAAGGAGTTCATAGTGTTATGTGTATATATGCCGACAGATATGCCGGATAACTTGCCAATTTTTACGCAATGTTTGAGTGAAATGAATGCAATAATCGAGGACAATGGTGTCGAAAATGTGTACATGTTGGGCGATTTTAATGCACATCCATCGGCTCAATTTTATGAAGAATTGTTCGAATTTTGTAATGAAAGGCAGTGGATATGTGCGGATGTGATTCGACTAGGTACATCGTCTGGAACGCATACGTTTGTGAGTGATGCGCACGGATCTCAAAGGTGGTTGGATCACTGCTTGGTAAGTACCTCTGCATGGTACACGTTAAATAATATCGAGGTCCTATACGATGTATATTGGTCGGATCACTATCCATTAAGAATAGAATGTAATATTGGTGTAATTAGGTCAAAAGAGACACAAAATAATCAATTACGTAATAAAGTGCTATGGGGAGTAAGGAGCCCGGAACAGATAGATAAATACTCAGACCTATGTAATAACTATTTAAAATTAATTGATTTTCCGCAGGAACTTCACTACTGTGCAGATAATATGTGTCAAGATATTTCACACAGAAGTGTTATTAATCAATTATACAGTGACATAATAAGCGCACTAAATAGAGCATCTGTAGAAAGTAGTGTACATAAGTCGAATGAGAATAATAAAGGTAAAAGTATTCTAGGCTGGAATAAACATGTATCAAACAGTCACAAGCAAGCTAGGTTAGATTTTTTGACATATGTATTACATGGGAAGCCCAAAAGTGGTCCTATTTATGAAAAAATGTGCTCTAGTCGTAAAATTTTTAAATCTAGGCTTAAGTTCTGTCAAAACAATCAAGAGCAGATTAAATTTGACATATTAGCAACTCAACATTCGACTAAACAGTTTAGTAAATTCTGGAAAAGTACCAAAAAATTGAATTTTAAACCAAATTTGTCGGCCAGTGTAGATGGCATAAGTGAACCCAAAGATGTTGCTAACATTTTCAGAGATTACTTTAAGGTGGAGCCCCCCAACCAACCCGTGCGGGAGGGGTTCAATGCTGAGTCCAATCTGACAGATACGTCAATTGTAATCTCCACTAAAGACGTTAGACTAGCTATAGCAAATATGAAAAGAGGCAAGTCTCCGGGCCACGATGGGCTCAGCATTGAGCACCTTCAGCACGCGGGCTCGCACATTGGGAGGTTATTATCTATGCTGTTCACGCTCTGCTTGAGACACACATATTTACCTCCTGATTTGATGAAAACTGTGGTTATTCCCCTTGTTAAGAATTCTACAGGAGATCTCGCAGATAAAAGTAATTATCGGCCAATTTCTTTGGCTACAGTCACCGCAAAGGTACTTGATAGGATCCTAGATACTTTTTTGAACCACCATGTCAAAGTGCATGATGCTCAATTCGGTTTTCGTGAAGGACTATCTACTGAAAGTGCAATTTTAGCCTTAAAACATACAGTAAGCTACTATGTTAAGAGAAATACGCCTATTTATGCCTGTTTCTTAGACCTTTCTAAGGCCTTCGATACCGTGTCGTACGATATACTATGGTCAAAGTTGAAGAAGACAGGCATAAATCCGGCTGTGACAGGAATCATGTCGCACTGGTATAGCAATCAAATTAACATGGTAAAATGGGCTAAAGAATATTCAGATCCATATGTGCTAAAGTGTGGGGTGAGACAGGGGGGGCTAACCTCTCCTAGATTGTTTAATTTGTATATTAATGAACTGATTGAGGGGCTCAGCAGCATTCATGCCGGCTGTAGGATTGATAATATTTCTGTAAATAATATTAGTTATGCGGACGACATGGTGCTGCTGAGCCCTTCAGTATCAGGGCTAAAAATGCTAATCGATAGATGCGAGATGTATGCCCAACAGCACGGTTTGAAGTACAACGCTACCAAAAGTGAGTTCATGATTTTCAGAGGCAAAATTAAGTGTCCAGCCTACTCGCCCAAAATAATGTTGAACGGAGTTCCTTTAAATCGTGTTACTCATTTCAAGTACCTAGGTCATATTGTAACCGAGGACTTGAAGGACGATCTCGATATCGAGCGGGAGCGCAGGGCGTTGTCGGTCCGAGGCGGGATGCTGGCGCACAGGTTCGCACGTTGTAGTGCCCAAGTGAAGCTGACTTTATTTAGAGCTTACTGTCAAAGTTTCTATACGTGTGGCCTGTGGGCTAGTTTCAAGTTGAAGCCCTATAATACCCTGCGAATCCAATATAATAACATTTTCAGGATGCTGTTTGGGCTTCCTCGATTCTGCAGCGCCTCTGGGATGTTTGCCGATGCTAGCATAGAGGACTTTTATGCTATAATCCGGAAGAAGACGGCATCTGTGGTGATGCGGATGAGGGGGAGCACAAATAGCATCCTGAAAGTGATAGCTGAGCGGTGGGATTCTGATATTCTCCGCCGTTACACCGACCTTCATGTCCTACGACCTTGTAGTTAAGTAGTTTAAAATGTAACCTTTAAATTTTATTATCCATCAATTTACTAACGTAGTCTTTATAAGTATTTTGTAACTAACAATTTATGGATCTATGTAATCTGAAAATAAATAATTTTTAATTTTTAAAAATTTAATTTAATAGTGCTAGCTAGGCTGATAGGTGTATAGAACGCTTGAAAACTACAAAAACAAAACGCTGCAGACGCGGCTAGCCGAATCCACGCCCAGCAACCTGGCCAACACACCGGACGCAAACATAGTTTACAATTTCCGAACGTACCCAACCCAACGCTGTCAACAGTATCTTCTTAGTAGTCTGTGCTGTCAACCAACGAATTTAATATGGCCGACCTTTTGTCGTAGAATTAACACTTTTTAATGCAAAATACGCGACAATCCGAATTTTGCGGATACATATGTTCAACTCGAAATCGTTATTTTTATACGTTCTTCAATTTGAGACAGGTCTCGTTCGGGTCTACCGTACCCCTGCACGAAATTATTAATATAGATGTTCGGTTCTGGAGGGTCGCAGTTCTTCCTAAAACTCCTCCATACTTCGCTCGTGGTCGTACCTAACTATTGTATCCGCATCTGTAAAAAAAAACTTTTCTACCGAGAAAAAGGAAGCGGGAAATTGTGCGGCGAACGTAAAAAAAAATTGCGAATGCAATTGCTTGCAGTAAAAATCGATTTTTGGCATATATATCATATCAGTTTCCTTAAAGGGATAAAAATATATGGCCACTCAAGAAGAGTCCGCAGTTTTCGATACATACTTACATACGTGTAGCGATTTATGATAAAAATAATGGGTACCTATTTATGGTATTACGGTTTATTTCTCTACTACTACTGTAAATAAAAACACAAGCAGTCAATTATCATGTAGGTACCTAACAAGTACGTATCAACTTACAGTTATTTTTATTTAAACCCATGAATACTAATGTGAACCAGACAAAGTTAGCATCTCTATAATGATCTACAAATGCTATCAAACCCCGCGGAGAGGAAAAGGTCACGCATCGATCTTTACGAGCACACTTCATTTGCTGCCAATTAAGGGTGACTCAATAAATAAAACTAAAAATACAAGTCGTCGCAAAAAACCCTGTCGTCTGATAACCGAGCCGCACCAAAAAAGTAAGCAGTATCATTAAACACACAAAATATGTTTTCCATTTAAACAGACGCTTCGAGGCGGTTATAATTTTGTATACGCTGAGTGTTTACTCAGTAAGAAGTGCTTGGGATCGGTAACACCTGCCGCGTTTTCCCACGACGGAGCTCGGGCGTCTTCGGGCGTGCTCGGGACCGCTCGGCTGCGTACGCGCTGCTTGCATACAGATTACTCGGTGTAATACACTCTTCGTCACGCGACATAGTCAAACGATCAAACTTTTTATAGCCATTATAGACGTCAATCTAATTAGACAGGGGTATTTTATAGACGTTCGTCAAAAGCGGCGAAAAAAAATGACGTTTCGGTGGATTGTACGAACGCGTTGGAATCTTTTACATAGGTATAATAACTCATTGTAAGCTTTGTATATTATTCGAAATACATGATTTAGTTTCCAACTTTAAGACGTATATCGCAAAAATAAAATAATAGGGTATTTCACCACACTAAAAAAATTGTTTTACAACCCTTGTATTGTAAATAGCTATTTTTACGTTAGGTACAAATCAATTAACAAATCATACGAAAATACTCGGAGAAAATCATACTTCAACTTATTTATACAATTTTAATTTTCTGAAATACATAAACATAATAAAGGACGCAGTTAGACCATAGAAAATTGTAACATCATTTAGGCGCATTTGCCTAAAAACTTCATAGGTACTAAACTAACCGAGCGTTTTTGACGTTTCGTAAACGGCTGCTGTTTTGACTATCGCCGTATTGCGGAAAGTGTTGGTTGCTCAATGACATAATTAAGCGTCCAAGTTACATATGTACTTAACTGTAAATTGGGAAACAATTTTCAGTAAATTATGTTACAAACTCTCAAACTTACCATCAGTAGGTACTATCACAACATATCACAACTTGGTGAGTTTTCTGCATATGGGCACTTATCACTACAAAGTAGACAGCAAAATAAATGCTAGACGCAACGCGTGGTGCTACGAAAAGCTTGATACCGAAAGCACAGATTAATAAAGGTGTTTGTAATAACGATGTAGGATTTTTAGGTGAAACATTGGACTATTAGAAAGAGTTTGAACCGTAAATGTTTTAGTCCAATATATGATAGCATAGGTGTTTTTTTAAATCGAGTTTTTCTAAGTTCTTCTCAAAAATTTACATGAAAATTTTATTTAAAACAAACTATGCAATAAATCTTATTCATTTATGTTAAAAATTGGTTAATCAATTGCGATATTAATTGTATTGCGATATTAATTAAAAGTAAATAAATTTGATTTATTGCATAGTTCGTTTCAAATATAATTTTCATTTAGTTTTTTAGAACGAATCAAAAATCTTATTAAATTCGATATAAAAAAAGACTATCACAGATTAGACTAATACATATAGGGTTCAACTCTTCCGAATAGTTCAGTGTATCACCTACTAAAGTTCCTACATACATAGTTCCTCGAACAGAAAGTGATGAAGAAACGTTGCCTGATTTTTTTATTTCACGCTGAATATTAACAATACTCGTAATTACCTAGACTGTTGGTAATTTAAATCTTATCTAATTAAGGAAATTTTCAATAACATTCGTCCTTAAATTAATATTCCTCTACCTAAACGTTCAACGAATACAATCAGACACACCGTAGTACTTACCTACAGTAAACATCATTTAAATAAACGGGTACCTATAAATGAGCCACTATTTTTTATTTTATTCCACAAGCAAGCTTAACGACAACATTGTTGCCAATGTGCATTTATAAAAAGGTTACAGTTATATTAAAAAGAGAACATGTTTACGCTCTCGGCTAGCGTACAAACAAAAGTATAGCTGCAAAAATACAAATAAAAGACAATTGACGAGCGGCCGAACCTGTCGCGACCCGTCCCTTGCCAATTACTAGGCTAAATAAAGTAAAACGCGAGGCACCGTTAGCAGTCCCGCTGGTGGACAATATTGTGACAAATAGTCGGCTATGAAAGTCCCGTGGATAGTGCAGGCAGCGCACACACTATTTTGTTTAAAATTGAGGTAAATCATCATATATGCGATGGGCCAATAAATTACACATCTCATTTTTGATGCGCCGCGATATGTGATAAATGATAATATATACTTAAATGACCAACGAATTGATACTAAATTGGAAAATTCGAGTAAAATTAGTCTAGAGAATATTCCCCTAATTAGGTACTTATCTATTCAATGAATACATCTGTATTATCATAATTAGTGATTGCTGTTTTATATGTAACAAAAACATGAAGACCGATTTTATGTTTAAACTTTTAGAGATCAAACCAGTGCCAAGTATCTATTGTTTTTTTTTATTATATCCATAACTACGTTAGCATGTTTGCAGACATATAAATAATGTCTTAATAGGTATTCCAGTGATATTTTCCTTTGTTTCGTGTACCTATTATGGCACTGTCACTGTTAGCAAACGTGAGAAGATGGCAACTTGGCCCTGTCTATATCATGACGTCTACTGCAATAAGTCATCATTACCTGCGTTACCATATAATTTTCGAACCAGTACTCATCTGGACCGCATTCTTCCCAAAGTGTTAATTAAAGATTCAGTCCCGTGTGCGGCTGGCCTAAGTGCCGCACCTGCTTTAAACTCCCACGGTGTGACTTCACTTTGCTTTTAGTTTTTTTTTGTTTATTTTTATAAGCACTTTCGACAATTTAGCAAATTTTGTAGCATGCTTAAGTGGCGTGGTCAATTTGCATAGCGCGTCTTATCACAACTAAGTAAATGGAGTTAATTTTAATTAACGATCGAATTTTGTTCACCAATTAATACACATATAACCTAGATATTTAACGGAATGGACTTATTTCAGTGTGTAGTGTTTATATTAGGTACCTAACTTATATAATTTTAATTTCATAATTTTACCTGCCACCAGAAAAAAAAATTTGGTAGAAAAAATGAAAATTCGTCGGGAAAATATGGGTGCATACAACTTGCTCAAAAATATGCCCCATAACTCTTATGTCGGTGGATTGAGGTTGCAGTACGTATTTATGAGAGGATTAAATTGATCAACACCACTGGTGACCTGAGGGCTCGCTCGCTCCTCGGCCAACGGATAGGCATTGCAGTGCAACGAGGTAACGCAGCCAGCCGTCTGGGAACCCTTCCCAGCAGCGGCGATTTAGTTGACATAGGCTACACTTTTTTGAGTTTTTCAATATTAAGTTTATTTTTAAGTTATATTTTAGGCTTATTTGTACTGTTTTTTTATTAGTTCGTAGTATTTGAAAAAAAAAACCTTCAGATAAATTGAAAAATAAAATTAATAGGTACGTGTTTTTGCACTTGACCGCACCTACATAGGTAAGTACCTTCCTACTTTCAGGTAATTATCTTCGCCTACTTATACTTATCTTAAAATCATCCTTTAGGGGATGAATAAATATATATAAAATTTAAAATAAAGTATATAGATAATAATTTAAAAGAAGTAATTTTAACATAGTTTCAAAAGTACAACAATTTGCCAGACATAAAATACTACACGAACGATTTTGCAACACTTTTATTGAAAAATAGTTACGAACATCATAATGCTCAATTCAAACAAAAACACTAAAACGCGGTTTGCTCCCGACTTAAACCTGAAAAAATAATAGATCCACGTTTTTTCTATAATAAATAAGACCTGAAAAACCACAAGTATGCTGAGTGCTAAGAATTTTTATCGCCAATTAAAATGATTCCAGAAACTTCTAAATAGGTAATCGTGCGGTGTAAATACCAATTAGAGTAGTTTAATAATCTCACGGAGCGGTCAGCCATCTGACCGATAATTGGTCGAATTATTGCTTCGAGAAAAAATACATTTCCAACAAACGCATGATTTAGTGCATTCAAACTTCAGCTTTATGTCCTTTCAGGAAGGTCTAAAACACTAGACGGTGTAGTAAGTTTCGAGCTTTAAAGCTAGGCCTAGCTAAGTTTTTAAATAGTTGCTGAAACGCAAGTATGTTGCGGATCAGGGAAATTTATTATAATAGTAAGCTACAATAATTACAGGTTAAATAGAACTTAATAGGCACTTAAGTAAATAAATATACTGAGTCTCGAATTCTAAATAAATTAAATAATCATGCGTTTAATTTCCTATCGAAATAAGTGAATAGGTAGGCGTGTTGTTACATTTCCGTGAAAACCACGCCTACAAAACAGACGGCGCATTATCACGGCAAATCGCTCGTGCAAGTGTTTAAAATTAACTAACACTACATATCGACATATAACAAGATTAAAGTCACAATAAACCAATTCTAATTCTTTAAATAAAATCCCAAACAAAAGCAACACGTTTCACGAAACTTTTCCCAGCCTTAGGAAAAGCGGTAAGGCCATCCTCTGGCTGTGATTGGTGGCCTGTTGGCCAATAGAAACGCAATTCGGCCTATAGGCGTTGCGCACGCACGCCCCCACGATTCTATTTTTAAATTTGAATAGATGCGCGTTGTTCTAATAACAGATGACGGTTATTTGGCTGCCTTTGTGAAGCTTGATGGGAGTTGTGAATAGAATGTGTAAACATCACGACGTGCGATTTGTAACGATGTATTCTTACTAAATAGCTACAATACTATATACACAAAGACATTTTTGGAGTACCTAGTCACGCATTCGCTCGTGTTAGTCTATATCTTTAATACTTAGATCTTCAACTAATATTTGAATATCTATGTGCGATAGATAACACGCGCTGTTGCTATCTTTTTATAATCATTTCCTTGTTAAGTTCCTTGATACTAAATACTTGAAAGATACCACTGATAAGTGATAAGATTGCACCTATCTAGTATAAATAACAATATTGAAATGTCATCATGGTTCAAGACAAATTGAAAGCGCGCCATTAACTACAACATATACTTAAATTAAATTCTCATCTGATTAAAAGTACATTTCTAATCATCCTAACCCAATTTACTTGATTAATGACGAGTCTCCAGAGATTTAGATGAGTTACCAATACAAATATCTTATGAATAAATCAGCGGGAGTGAGCTCATTTGAATTCCAAATGATTCGCCCACTCCCTCCTCCTGTCGTGGATTTACAAACTGTTTTAACAACATACTTAAACGAACTTTAGAGTAAATCAATCAGTTAAAGGATCGTGTTTTTCTAATAAATAATATAGTGTAAAGGTTTTTATAAAAGATTATGTTTAATACTAGCCTCACAAACTATTGTTTTGTCTTACATAAATAAAATTGTACCACAAGCTAATTTTAGGATATCAATACGAATAGGCATTCGAAATGGATCAAACCCGACTTGCAAAAACGATTAGGTACATTACCTATCACATACATATACATACTTACATACTTCGTTACAAGTGAGAAACATAATACCTCTACTCGTATAGAAATATTTTTAAATACCCCTTCGATATTACCATGATCCAAAAGCAGAATATATCATATCATATGTCCTACACAGATAAGTACCTAGATATTTTTGTAAACTTAGTTAACTAAGAATTATATGTAGGTACATTTATTATACCTATATTTATTTGTGGAGAGAGCAATGTTGGGAGTTTCACTGCGTGATCGCATCAGGAATGAGGCCATCCGTAGCATAACCAAAGTGACCGATATAGCCCTCCGAATCGCTAAACTTGAGTGGCAGTGGGCGGGACACATAGCACGTAGAACCGATGGCCGTTGGGGCGGAAAGGTTCTCGAGTGGCGACCACGTACCGGAAGGCGTAGCGTGGGCAGGCCTCCCACACGGTGGACCGATGACCTAGTGAAGGTCGCGGGTGTCCGCTGGATGCGGGTGGCGCAGGACCGGTCATTGTGGAAGTCTTTGGGGGAGGCCTATGTCCAGCAGTGGACGTCTTTCGGCTGACATGATGATCTATTTGTGGGTTCTGATTTTAGCTACAAATTACCTACACTATTGCAACGCTGTAGCTACATGATTTAAGTTCGTCTATCTCATTCTCCCAGTCTCCACACAATTCCTCAGTTCAGTTGAAAGCGGTCCCTCATAGGGATAAATTGGCTTTTGTAATGAGTATAGGTAAATGGGTATTGTGGGTTTTGTAAATTTGTTTCTTTGGCTGGGTCTTGGATGTTTTCTATGTATTTATCTATATAAGTATGTATATCGTCGTCTCGTACCCATAGTACAAGCTTTGCTTAGTTTGGGACTAGCTAGGTCGATTTGTGTAAGATTGTCCCCCAAAATTTATTTATTTTATTTATTTATTTATTTTAATATAGTCTTATGTGACATTTATATTGTTTTAACATGTTCTTAAGTAAGTACAATAAAGTGCTCATAAATACATAACCAACAAGTTCCCTCGTCCATAATGTGTAAGTAGATACCAAACAATACAATCCAAATTTCAAATCAGTTCATCTTATTCACGCAGCTCAATATGTTTCAGGGGCTGTTATGAAACAATTCATGACAAATGGCAATATATTTCTAATCGAATTAAAATGCGTATATCTCAAATTGATCCCAGATTTATTTTAATTCCAACCCCGAAACTCCAGCTTCTGAAGCGGGGGAAGTTGGTTTAATAAATTTTTTTCTCAAACATGCAATGAAATATTGATGTTATGTTCCTTATAATAGGCTGCGAAGTATGACGTTTCAGGTGCGGCTAGGACAAGAGGTCGTTAATGGAATTTCATACAAATCTTGCAGGCCTAGGCGGGCAAAGTCCTCTTTTTTAATTTCCATTCCACATAAATTTGTGGCACAGGCATCATGACATTCTGCCACTATGCGTATTAAAAATAAAACTTTTATTTTATTTATTTATTTTATTTTTATTTATTTTATTTTTCTTATTGTTTATTTCATTGCATGTTTTAGAAAAGCACTATACATACCTCGGCGGGAAATATGGGGTTGCCCGCCTTAGACCCTTAATAATAACCTTAAACTTAAGGTTATTATTAAGGTAAGTTTGACGCAAGCAGGGGTCAGCAACCAGCAGGGTAAACACGTAACTGTTCGAACGTACGATACAAGGTAAATCTAACTGCGTCTTTTACTACAGAAAATTACATTTAGATCTATCTTAGAGGGATAATTAGAGGGATAATTACGCAATGTTTTCGAACGTGCGTAAGGTAGATCTAAAAGACCTAAAATTTTATTTTCCATCGTAAATATGTCTGTTAGATTTGCCTGTCGTATGTCCAACAAAGACTTATTAATTAAAAAAACTAAAAATCCCGACTGCGTTTCTGTGTAATTTGGAATTTAGCGGCAAAAATACGCCATTTTGTTTTTTTTATTTTGATATACCCAGTATCACTCTCACAGTAAATACGAATCTAACGACACCTCTTAAGCTAATCGATTGAGCCGTTCAGGCTGCAGAACGTGCCAAACAATTATACATACTACATACATACTCTCGAAAAATATAACCCTCCTTCTGGCGCAGTCAGGTAAAAAGTTACATGATTATCCTGCTCTAATCTAATTGGATACTTGCCACATGTTGATATTTATAACGTGGTGTTACTATAATGACAATAAATTATATTTTTTTACAAAATTATTAGTTTACCAAAATCGTAACAAGATAAAACATGAGACTTGAAAAATTCGAAAAATCACGTTTTTTATCGTCCGCGAGTACATTAAATGATACCAATCGAATCCTCATGTAAAAATAAAAGATATATTTTATGACACCTAGTATCCAAACGCAGTATAATAAGTTGAAAACAGCGTTACCTTTTACCGTTTTTTTCCCATAAAACTGCTGGTTTGAATATTATTATGTGACGTCATAGGTGCAATTCATTTGAATGTTGACAGTGACGTGACAGTGGCGGTCATCGTACCGCGGTCGTTCTACCCCGACGATGACACGCAAACACGGCAACCCTAACTAGAGCAAAGAGCACGTGCTATGCGGTAGAACGGAATGCTAAGGTTTGAGATTTTGTAGGTTTCGAACATCGGTTTTATTCAATAGAGGCACTTCTATACGTAAGTTAAACTCAAGTCAGGCGCGGCCCCCTTTTGCCCCGCCGCTCGCCCGATTGTGCCGCTCCCCCTGAACCAATGCCTGGATCCGCGCCTTTTTTCACTCAAGCCATAATTACACCACTACTTGCTCTTTAGTTTAGTGTTGTGTTCCTGGTGGTGAGTAAGGTCGCCAGAGCTCCCGAGGGTGCGCTGTGTTGAGTTGAGTGAGAGTAAGCGTCCTGCATATGCATAGCTGTCAACACAACGAATCCTCAAGTTAATACCGGGTTTGTAACACGCTTGTAATTTCTCTGGAGTTGCAAGCGTCCATAGGTTACGGTGTCTGCTTACAATCAGGCAGGCTGTAAGGGACGTCCACAGCCGAACTCATGTCTCCCCTAAAAGAGTACCACAATGACCGGTCCTGCGCTATCCGCATTCAGCGGACTCGGACCTTTACCAGGTCACGATAAATAATGGTATAAAAGAGTACCTACTATTAATTGTTCTGTAATGCCGATATTGACCGGTGGTAACACGGACGTCGTTTGTTTTGATAACAGCCACCGATACTACCCGTGCGGCACCTATAACAATCAGTGTTTGAAAAACATGGCCTCTTTGTCGTGGAAACCTCTCTTCGTGTCACATAAGTTTGTGTATGCAGACGAGTGGGATAAGTATATAGGTAATTGCGTTAGAAACGTCGCTCCAGATATTCGAGCAAAGCTACGATGCTTACTTTTTTAGTTTAAATTATATTACACAAGGTGAGCCCTGTAATAGGAGCAAATTTTTATAGGACGCTTCCTTAGAGCAACTGCAGTTATCCCTTGTGTCCAAATATTTTGTTTGTTTTTTTCAATTGGAAGAAAATTTGTTCTAAAGCTATGGCCTCCAAGTACCTAATGGATCTTGACACCACGAGGTTATAGCCGGTCATTTTACGAGCGTTTCACACGCCTTCATTACTGTGACCCAATATTTGTCAAATACGCATCGAGCTGGTGACTCCTCAGAAGTCGTAAGCATACAGAGGCAGGCCGTATGCTTGTTTGCCACCGTCGTAAAAACGATAGTTTTCCACCGGCGAGAAATATCCACGATAAAATTAGTGATTAGTTTTGTTCTGCTGGTATGAAATTTGTAGCCCCGCGGAAAACCACCCTAATCTAGCTTCGAATTGAGAAAACTGAGTTCACTAAACATGATTAAAAAATAAATAAATATTGCAGACATACCATAATAGTACTCGTATATTAGTCATAATTACCCTACTTGTTGAAATTTCTAACTGGAGTTGTCCAACAATAAATGCGATGGAAATAAAATTGCTTAGTGCGCCATCTATAAGGTTAGCTCTGAACTAAACGTTGCCGAAATTAGCCACGAGCGCTAGCGTCGCTATTGATTGGCAGTTATTGTGTGGTTTCTTACAATTTCCTACGTAAGTACGTACAGTAGTCATGCATGAAACATTTGAAGAATATCTTTTATAAGTAACTATCAAAATTTCATTGATATTAAGCCTTTAAATTTAAGTAAATCTAAGTGCATCATTAATAATCTCCACTCTCCAGTTACTACTATTAAATGTAGCAATACGATGATAAGAAATATTTGAAAACATTAAATAACACAATTAAAGTCACAATTAGTAGTGCCTAAAAGCCCGCGTACTTATTTATTGATTTTAGTGCTTCTTATTATCACTAATCTGGCCTGAAGTTCAAATGAAGTTTATGTAGATGGTACCGCCATCTCTACGACACTTCGAGAAACTGTTGCCAAAGCGTGCCCTGAAACTGCCACGAGCCAATCCATCTCGCTTCTCCTTTCACCCGCGCGCGCGCTATATCCCCCTCTCTTTCACCACCTTATTTGAGCGCGCGCGGTGTCCCGCTCTTATCGCATCGATCATTGATCTTTGAAATTCAAATGCGGTAACTCGAGCGGCGCGCGCGCACACCTTCGTCACTTGCTTCCTTCCCGCTCGCTCGCGCGCAAACGCCGCGCGCTGTCTCGTGTTTCTTTTATTGCCGTTTTATTATTTCTTGTAGATCACGCGATTGTAAGCTGTCGCTTGGTGCGCACACGTCACATTCTCGGTCTCGTTTCAGCTGGGTGTTTGTTTAATGTTTTATCCCTGTCTGTTGGGCGCATGTCGGAGTGGCTGCTGCTGTGCGTCGATGTTTTGGGAAGTGCACCCGCCCGGCGTTCCCACGGTTCGCCTTCCTTACGAAAAAACAAACAAGAGCACTTTGTTAAAGAAAATCGACGTCTGCCGGTCGCGAGGAATGATTAAATACAGTTCGAGCACGCGGCTACCTATCGCTGAGTAATAATAGTTCTTTATTAGAGACACGTGGTGGCTCGCGTTGTATTGAGGCATGGTTTTTGACAATAGATATCTGATGATTACCGTTGGACATTGCTTATATTTCACGTATTTTATGAGAAAGGAAATGAAGGCTTTGAATCGCCATGATGCACGATATGTAGCGTTGGCAGACTAGTTGATTTCGTCAAACCAAACGTTTTAATATTTTGCTGTTTCGTATTTTCTTAATTAAGGGCTTAAGTTCTTACCTGCACGGGTCACTATCAAGTTGTTTTTTGTTTAAACAAACTTTGGGCCTTCGAATCAATTTTGTTTGTTGCAGGTAGTTTTAGACTTTGGTCGGTAAGGTAAGATACATGGGTAGCCTAGATAGACCATTTTCTGTGCTACGACACTCGTAGCGCTACGATAATTATGACTCTGAATGCAATATTTAATATACATAGCAAACATATTTTATCAATACAGTGAAATAAATAATCTTACAATAAATACATCAGCTATCATTACTTAACTGTTTAGGAGTCAATAATTAGACAAATTTAATGCGTAACGTAATATAATAGTTAATAACGTGTATATTGAATACGTAGTTGTATGTATCTATTTTTTGTATATTACACTTATATGTATATATATATATATATGTATATATATATATATATGTATATATATATATATATATATTATGTAGGTAATTATGTAAACAAAATTAGTGTATAGTACTTACATTGCTTTTTTCTTCGCGTATATTTAAATAGTTTTTTTTTCTTTGTACTTTTATAAATCTCTGGTTGGCTGGTAGAGAATGCTATTTGGCATTAAGCCCGTCATTAGTACATTTCTGTTTCATGCAATAAAGTATAATACAAATACAAAATTTATTTATTTAGCAGTTACAGTAATATTGTTTTGTAGTAAGTAGTATTTATATTAAATAATAATAAATGAAGCTATTCTAGTTTCCTTTTTACTAGTAGTTTGTTTGGTATTACCTACATTTTCCAAAACGGAACACTTATGAAATCGCTCCGTTTCTGCCAAGTACCAAAAAATTGGGTATGACATAGCAATATCAGGTTTGTAAGGCAGTCCTAGAACTTACTAGCGGTCTTCATCTGTGGTACCGGTAGCGGCGCGGGCGCCGGCCAGCGATACCTTCTGGAACATATCTTAATCATCAGATCGATTGAGTCATGAAGCTACTTAATGATTCATTTCATTACGTAATGTTCGTAAAAGTAATTAATAAGGCTTTGTGTTGCCGCTATAAAATGAATGGGACACTTCGCACTCATTATATTTGGTATACAGATTGTTTAGTACTTGAAGACACCTCACTCTTTTGCAATAAACAAACTAGTATCAACGATTACTTTAGGGGCTGCCTTGATCATTTAGAATTTGGCATAAAATCAGTACTATTGGAAAATAGGTAGATTTAACCATGTATAAACAGCAAGATAAATAATACTTTCACTGCCAGGCTCCACGCGAAACTAGAAAGAAGAACTTGGTTTCCAGTTAGATCTGACTCCGTTTATTAGCGAAACCGTTTACGACCTTGACATTTTTTCGCATACCTATTTGTTTTTGATGGGATATCATTGTTTTTTGCCAAAAAGTAGGCAATTGTATCTTTCTTAAATAAATAGGCTAAGTATTAAAGTACCAGCAGGCGCGAGTTTTATCCACTCCCGACACGGAAAAATAAAAACATTTTGACGTTTCTGCCAATTTGTACCGAAATTTATAACCTGGTTTCAGACGATTTTCTTGGCATCGCATTGAAACATTTCCTCGCAAAAATTAAAAATTCGTTAATATCTTAACACTACGAAGTATTTTTCCATTGGGCCTACTCCGAACTTCGAAAATCGAACTTCGTAATATGCCGTCCCTTTCCGTCATACAGTGATACACGAGAGTTAGAGGGATGGCACGACACGAAGTTCGGAGTAGGCCCTCAGTATGCATTGAAAAAAAAAACAATTTATTTTTAATTTACAATAATGGTCAGAGGCCAGGGCCAGGGCGCAGTAACTTTCCGGAACGATGTTACTATAGATTCTTTGATTGTATCTACATATACACTCATACCTTCTGGTTTCTATACAAAATATTCCGGGTATTTCCTTACGTCGTCCTTACTAAGGAGAGTACTAACTGAAATCTGGCCTATTTAATATTCTGAGTAGTCCACATTATGGACGACAAGGTCCTTAAGGTAACGAACTTAAAGGCTGATTTTGAATGGCTGACTTGTTGTGTTTGCAAGCCCGTACAGCGGCAGATGGCGAGTCTTCCTTTTATACGGGACGCGCATTCAATCAAACGGGAGTGAGAAAAGACTAGGGTGGACTAGGCTAGGGCTATTTTGGAATAAAATAAACATGACACGAAAGTAAGTGATGGTGATGATGTGTTCCTGTTATCCCTTATTAGGAACATAGGGCTCGCAGAGGAGTTCTCCATTTGTCTCGATCTCGCGCGGCTTCTTCCACCTCTTTCAGGCCGAGACCAGTTGAGCCTCAAATTCTTCATGTATTTTGTACGTTAAGATTTTTTGTGCAATAATGATAAAATAATGATAAATAAATAAATAACACTTGATCGAGGTAGTAGAGAGTACTTAAAGTATTTTTAAGCAAGTACGAAAATATTTAGTTAAATTGACGACCACTTTGGCTTAGTTGGTAGTGACCCCACCTACGAATCCCGGCCAGGGAATTATTTGTGCATTTATCACGAATATTATTCCTGGGTCTTGGATGTTTTCTATGTATTTAAGTATGTATTTACCTATACAAGTATGTATATCGTCGTCTAGTACATATAGTACATGTTTTGCTTAGTTTGGGAATAGGTCGATTTGTGTAAGATTGTCCCCCAATATTTATTTATATATTTAGTTTAATATGCTTTGGGTGAATTCTCTCCACAGACATTAAGGTCTGTGCTTCTCTCATACTCTGAAAACGCACGGACGGACGGTCGGGCAACGCAATAAATAATTGAAACAAACGCATTGCGTTTATCGTTGCTTAGAAGCACGCATGAATATACATCAACAAATAAAAACAGCCATATCCATAGTTAGCCCGCTCGCGCCCGGCATGTGCTCAAGAAACAATATCCCTACTTACGCGGCGAGACGCTTCCCACGCTCGCGGTCCGCACACGTGGCCATATTAGCCTGCATTAGCACAAGCCCTGTTAATTACCTACGAGTACGTCATCGACTGAGAAAAACTGGTTTTGGACACAAACACAAGCTACTTGAATTAAAATGTGTATTAATAATGGCAAACATTGAACTTTGGAACACAAGCTACTTGAATTAAAATGTGTACTAATAATCGCAAACATTGAACTTTGGAAATTTTGTGATTTAAAATCACCTTCACGTTATCCTATGGCGTTGAAGTGTGTTTACGTTGTACGATGGTCGCTTGGCTGATAACGCGACCAGTGTCAGTTTGCGACCTTCTGAAGGATGAAGAGAAATAAATCAATTAAAGATATTTAAGAACAAGATAGATATTTCCACAGGCTGTAAAGATACAGTGAGTGGTATGGTATGTATTTTATTAAATAGTTATTGAATAGGAATCCATTAAAAAAGAGAAAATATCCTTTAAGTTCATCAACTTATGTAAGTGGTCGTGAATGCCGATTTGCGAACAACGACTGTCGACTAATTTATAGGTACGAGTAGGTACTGTATATTACGATATTTTTTGTTATCAGTTATAAAATTTTCTTTGATCCTATGGTACAGGTAAAATGTAAAATTCATAGGGAAAACGTAGAGTTCTAGAAATATCTCCTCAACGATATATAAGAGTACATATACAGGACGTTGTACTTACGTAACGTTTAATACCGAAATGAAGGCCTCGCTTCAGAGACAGGTGAGTGTGCTCAGGAGCTCCATGAGCTCATACCGCCGTCCCCCTTCTTCCATCGGACTTCCAGACGTACGGCTGGCTACCATCCTTACCTGGTCGAAATTCCTCTAATTCGAACTAAGCGCTTTGCATCTTCTTTTATAATGCGAACTTCTAAGGTTTGGAATTCTCTGCCAGCATCTGTATTTCCGAGTTCATATAACCTAGACCTTTTTAAGGCACGAGTGAATAGGCATCTTCTGGGTGAGCTCGCCTCATCGTCGGCCTCATCTTTGCCCCTCGGCTAGATGCTGGCCAAGAGCAATCCCATCTGTAATAAAAAAAAAGGTCGGCAGGCTCAGGCTAAATGGACGAACAGCATAAAAACGATCGCAGAGAGGGTCTGGGGGCGATCTGCTAAATGGAAGAAGACTTAAGAGTCGTATGCCCAACAGGGGAAATACACGCAATAGAAGAAAAAAAAAATACATAGGATGCTATCGAAGCGGTATAAAAATGGGGGAGGTGCTGGGTCTATAACAAATTATGATGCAATAAAAGAGATCACAACCGCTGCGCACGGTAGAATGTTGAGATATAATTAAATGTAATCTTGACGTTTATAATTTTATTGTTTCACGTGATAAAAACAGATACAGAATAAATTATCAATAGGTACGTGTCGTGTCGCTTGTAGGTTCTTACAGAAGACCTTAGGTCGCTTTCACGCATAAGCGTGACGTACGATGCCGTACGCGTTGTAGCGCGCGTCTGCCAGTAATATAATGAATGGAAATCCAATGTGTTTGACAACCGCAGGCGGCTTGCCACGCAGCATGTCACCTCTGCGTAAACGCCATATAGTAAGTGTACTGGATGCACAGTGAAATGACCAAGTCGACTCTCCCATGACACAAGAATACAAGGTATGAAACTCCGGGGAAAAATCGTTGTGTGAGTGACACAAGCCCACGTCATCACTGTTATCGAGCCTATCGGAGGTTGGCGGTCGTAGTGTGAGTTCGTGTACAGGCTGTACAGTGACGTACGCTTGTGTTGCGAACCGGAGCAGACCTGGTTTCCTTAGACCATGGGCTCTCCAAGTAAGGGTTATCCTTAACTGGCTTGTCACGAGTCTACTACGCTAACTGTGATCGTAATAAAAACTGTAAACAAAGGCTTTGTTGAGCAACACAAAACAAATTTTAAAACGGTTTTACTCATAAGAATCCTCTTTAGGGATAACGCTCGTAATCTATTTCAGCAGTTTTTAAGCTAAGGATGAAAGTGAGACCCGCTCACTGTCCAAGATGGTGTCCGTATTTAACTGTAAAAAAAACGGCACTGTAATTTTAAAAAAAAACTGAATTTAACGCAATTTTTTACATAAACATGTAAAATAAGCCGTTAGAGCAAACTGCCTGTCCGTAATAATGCTTTTGCATTTCTTTGGCTTGTTCCGTAACAGAATACCCTTTTTTGCACCATAATTCAAGGCCGAGAGTGGAAGTGGTTGTGATTTAATCCCAAGAAACTTAAATGGTTTCTTTTAACTCAGCACTTCACTTTTCAATACCGTTTTATGACTGTTTAATACGTTGTTGCACATAGCCTTTAATTATGATGCGAAGCGTCGAAAACTACTCTTATCTTGGTTATAGTGCATTGGATTATAAGTCATAATAACAAGATATAAGGTATGTTTTAGTTGGTGATCGGTTTGTAATTAAGACGTTGGCGGTAGCTGGGGCGATAAGTGACAACACCTGTCTACTTTTCCCACACTCAACGGATGTAGCTTGTCGCGTTATCAGAAACACGCAAGAAGGATTTACTTCTGGGGAGAGCGATAGCAACTTTTACAATTTGTTTAATTGCAATTAGGTGGTGAAGGTGTTTCCATTTAGGTTGACGTGTGATTGAATGCAGCAAATGATGAGGTTAGTGTACGTACTTGGTCATGCATACATCGGGTTGCTTACAGTTGAAGAGTTACAATTATTTATAAATAAGTATTTGACTGTATTTGTAGTAAAAAAACAGAGCACAGGGAGCATTAACCTTAGTGAGTGTTTTTAAAAGTAATATAGGTAGGTAATAATTTTAATCGGATTAATGATGTTACAAGACACTTGCTACTTGTTATCTGTAACACACTTTAACACAAATCTATTATTTTTATTTACATATATTAATGAGAATAAATTCAAATTCATCGCACTGCACTGAACTGCTGGGAAAATTAGCACATTATAACATACTTAGGTAAAATTAAAAATATTTAATTTGTGAGCAGTCGATCGAATCAGTGTAACAAAAGACAAAAATCACAAGTGAGCAAAAAATGGCTACGCACACTTCTTTACGTAAAAATGGTATGATATCATTAATTCAAGCTCATCATTAGTAACCTACAGGTGTTTCGTAATTAATTACAGTTTTCGGTTAAGAAATCGGACCACCGTGCAGCCGTAATATAAATCATTTCGGAAGCCGCATAGAGCAGTTACTTAATTGGCCCGTTGTTAAACGCCGCGGGGAAATCATATTTTTTATGATGCTGGGAGAAATTGGACCTTGATGTAGAACTGTTCGATCGGGTCAATTGTTTTATATTTTATTGTGATGCAACAGTGCACCTACGGTTATTTTTTTATTACATCGGTTTGTGTTTTCTTTTGAAAACACCAAAAAAAAAAAGAGAGGAATCCAATTTCCTTTTTTGCCCATTTTATATCTTTATGACCGAGCAAGCAAAATGAGCGAAGCGCCTTCGTTTCGGCTTGGGCAAAAATGCTTTCATATGTCCGGATTTCCGGCTCTATAGTTCGAATTACTCAACCGATTCTAATGAAATTTTGTGAGCTTGTTCAATCATTGTAAAGATGTTTTAAAAGTTCAGTTGTAGTACTAGTTATTATTTATGTATTTATGATATTTCTATGTTTGTTATATACAAGGTTTATCTATGGGCCTTTGTTTTTGAAAATAAATGATTATATTATATATTCACAGACGTAAGTACTTACTTACATCTTGTGCACAAAATGACATTAATGTATTTAATCATGGAAGGACGTCATGATTGAAAAATCTTAACAAAGTGAATAAAGCAAAAGAGGAAAGTAGTTTTTTTTATTATTCCTTGTGCATAGAGTAATTATATAATATTTATTTGTTAAGGAAGTATTAATTTCCTACTCAAAATAAACTGTACGTATCGTCTTAGTAAAACTTAATATTTTTTTCGTGTCACAAAGTGACTCAGCGGACATTTTTTTTTATTTATTTTTTTAATATTGGGGGACATTCTTACACAATTCGACCTAGTCCCAAACTAAGCAAAGCTTGTACTATGGTACTAGACGACGATATACATACTTATATAGATAAATACATGCTTAAATGCATAGAAAACATCCAAGACCCAAGAACAAATATCCGTGAAAAATTCACAAATTAATGCCCTGGCCGGGATTCGAACCCGGGACCTCTAGCTTCGGAGGCAGAGTCACTACCAACTAGGCTAAACAGCTCGTCAATTATATATAACAATAACCGTGAATCCTAGTTAGCATGCGATGATTCGTGTCGGATGCTATCTCGGCAAAAGGAAACCGTAGCGTGCTGTCCCACGCTGCGCCAATATGGGCTGCAAAGGTCATTGCCGTCTAATTTAGGAGTAATTTGAATGCAATTACAATTTCATTTCAATTGCCGTGGCCGTCGATTGAATCATGTCGCGACCCATCCTGTGACGGTATTCGGGGAGCGAAAAAAATTGCGATGCTCATTTTGTTTTGGAGCATCCGACACTAACGAGTTGATCCTACGTATTAAATATTGCACTTTCTCGTTTTTGCGAGATGCTACATATATTTTCAAAATTTAAAAGTGGTAAACGAAAAAATCAAAGAGATTCAAATGGTTGATTGACGTACGACCCTACGTAAATTAAGCATTTACAGTGTAGTTACATATGTACTATGTAACTACACAGTAAATGCTTAATTTACAAGCCGATGATTCGGCTTACCGAAATTATAATTTCCAACCGGAGAGAAAAAAGAACCGGCCAAGTGCGAGTCGGACTCGCGCACGAAGGGTTCCGTTCTTTTTATCTATACAACATTAGACACTTTACTGTAATCCTTTTTTATGTAATTTAAATAATATTTTTTTTTTAACGTTTAATAATATCAAGTAGTATTTTGGTCAAGTGCTAGTCGGATATTAGTTTTTCCATACATTTAGAGACCCAGCGCCTGATGAACACAACGAGCAACTTTTTTAAAAAAAATTGTACGGGAGCTCCCTTAAATATTTATTTTATTTTGTTTTTAGTATGTGTTGTTATAGCGGCAACAGAAATAAATCATCTGTGAAAATTTCAACTGTCTCACTATCACGGTTCATGAGATACAGCCTGGTGACAGACGGACAGACAGTGGAGTCTTAGTAATATAGGGTGAATAGGGTCCCGTTTTACCCTTTAGGTACGGAACCCTAAATAATATCATGACAATCCATGACGTTCAAATCCCGCCCGGGGTGATAAATTTTTCACTCCGGTTGTAAATGTCAATAAATTAATGCTATTGTGTATAATTTGTCTTATTAATTTTTTTATGGACATGAAGCAACAAGTGAGACACTTTGTTTCCAATTCGCAACTCCATGTCGTTTAAGGATCGTTACTCGAATACAGCCGCTGCAATCTGGACAATTGGTGTCCAGATTGCGCGCTGAATGAAACAAATGAAACATCATAAACCAGCCGATTATGGAGTCGTTAAACCGCGATAAGCACCCGTTTATGGATTGATAAATGTCTCCAAGTGAAGTGATTTCGACGGAGTTAAGTAAGAAAAATGATAGCCGCAAAGGAGGTATTAGGAATTGAAAGGGCTGTGAGCATATTATTGACTATAGCTGTTGCCCGCGACTTTGTCCGCGTCTTCGCTCCTATTGGTCGCAGCGTGATTTTATATAGCCGAAAGCCTTCCTCGATAAATGGACTATCCAACACAAGAATATTTTTTTAATTCGAACCAGTAGTTCCTGAGATTAGCGCGTTCAAACAAACAAACAAACAAATTCTTCAGCTTTATAGCATTAGTATAGATTAAAATGTTATTAACAATAACAACGGCAGTTCCCTGTATTTAATCTATCTTTAGTTTTACTATAGCGTCTGTCGTGTTAATAAGTGTTGTAAACATTCTGTAAGTAGCATAAAAAAACCTTGTTTTGTTTTTAAATATAAATCTACTACTCTACTCTTTCTCTTTGGTTGTGTCTGTGTCGTCATTCGTTAGTTTTAACATACCACGCATTATATGATTGCATCATTTTTAAGCATCTTCTGGGTGAGCTCGCTACATCGTCGGCCTCATCTTTGCCCCCTGGCTAGATGTTGGCCAATACCAATCCCATTTTTAATAAAAAATAACCTCACTGAAAACCAGCGTATAACTAGTTGTTAGCGTCGTTTGCTGTTTTTTAGAATGTAGAGGTTGATGTGAAAATAAACCTAAGTATTCATATAAACGTATATATAACTGTATACGAGTGACAAGTCATCCAATTAATTGGGAAGCACCGGTCCCGGAGGCGCTATTGCTGAGGAGCCGGAAACGAACCGTACGATTACTAAATTCTCCGGTTATCTAATTTTATTCTATCTAATCTAGATAACGATCCAATAATTTATGAATCTTGATCAAGTACCGAACGTAAGATGTTTCGGAGCTACTGATATTTTGTCACGCCTGAATCTAGAGATGTTGCCAACTTATTTTTTACGGTCTGTACAAAGCCACGTTATCGAAAAAATCGATTAGAATTAAAAATGCATACAAAATTTGTAACTTGCCCTTAATTTTCTCCCCTTTATTATTATTTCGTACCAATATGAATTTCACATTCTCAAATGAAAGTATTTTTTTACATGAAAATTAGCTTTCTTTGTAACTTTTCGTTTTGAAATTAATTATTGTGTGACGTACAACTTAGGTAGGTACCTACTGATCACAAACGAAAATATGTAGGTGAATTAAATTTGTATTGAAAATATATAAGTTACGGTGACAATAATACAAAAAAACTTCTGGACATGGGGTAAGTGGAGAGAAAAAAGAAATGCGAGAGATAAGTACCTAATTATTTTACCATATTGTCTTCGATCGATATGTTATTATGTATGTGTACTTTTTACATGATTGACGTTCTTGGTGTGCCGGTACTTATACTTAATAGCTTATTACTGGCGGTACTGTGTTAAATTAGATTCGCTGATTATTTCATATTTTGTCAACTTTATAAAGAAACGAATAGTTCGTTTACAAGTCTCGTTATTACATGATTAACATTCTTGATTTGCCGGTGCATATACTTATTTGAAAGCTCATTATACTCGCAAGGTTTAATTGGATTCCGCGATAATTTCAAATTTCGTCAATTTTATAAAAAAACGAATAGTTGGATGTTTTATGTCTCGTTTATACAGAATTAACATTCTTATTTTGCCGCTGCTTTTACTTATTTGATAGCTCATTACCCGCATCTTAAAGATAATTTCAAATTTTTTAATTTTTTAAAGAAACGAATAGTTAAATAATATAAGAGTATAAGTCCAGTTTTTCATGATTAAAATTCTTGCTTTGCCGGTGCTTTTACTTTTTGATGGCTCATTATCCGCAGTACTTACTGAGTTTAATTGGCTTCCTATAGATAATTTCAAATTTCGCCAATTTTATAAAGAAACGAACAGTTAAATATATATAAGTTTTTTTTAACAAGATTAAATAAAGTTCTTGTTTTGCCGGCGCTGCTTATATATACTTATTTGATAGCTTATTACCTGCAGTACTGGGTGTAAGTAATTGGATTCCCCGATAATTTCATATTTTGTCAACTTTATAAAGAAACGAATTGCCGGACGCGTCTTGTTATTGAAGGAATAGTCTCCCAACGTGTAATTGGGAAGTAATTGTTCTGGTGTGATTACGTTTATGTTCTCATTAACGTGCGTGCACGCATCATAAGGCAAAAATTGTTCTTTGTGTGTGTGAAAAAGGGGGAAGAATGGGAGTAAAGGAAATCCAGTGACACGAGAATTACATCATCCTTGTCTGATACGTTATTTTTAATATCTCGCTTCTTTTCTCTCTCAAGCCATAATTTATCTCGTCTCTTTGGCTTAACTTTAATGAAACACAGATTGGCAGAAAGAAGACGCGATGTATGCGCACACTAATGTAGCTTCGTTGTTGGGACGGTGTTCTGAATGATTATCTCTGTGTATGATTACACGAGATTTTTCGGTAATCAACCCGATTGGTCCGTGACACGTCCTGTGTTATACGTGATCGATTTTATACAGGGGCGGCAATAAGTTTTGTATAAAATAATGATATTTCATTGTGGTCACATCTGTGAGCCTTTGTATCAGTTGTATTATTTTCAATAGAAATGTAAACCTAATGAAACTCGCACCTATTATACTCGTACATTAAGTTACGCGTGAGTATTAGCGCGTTAGTATTTTTTTGTTCTAATATAAATATTAAGGCACAATATAATACGACGATATATTTTTATTTATTTTTTTGAACAATGTCATTTCTTAATTTGACAAAAAAACTACGTAGTAAACTTATAAACATGGAAAACCAGGGAAGTTTTATCTATTAAATGACACGATTATACTGAAGCATGATGCACCATGATCATCCATTGAAATGTGTATCATCAGCTGATGAAGCTCTAAGTAAAATTAAACCTGTATAAGATAACATAACACCTTTCCTTATGGGACATCTCTAAGTATTCTTGATGTTATCAATACGTTACAAGTGGAAATCATTAAAACTAACGGAGGTTTCCGAGGAAGTCTCTTAACGCCGGTTAGATGTGGATAATTAGCATCATGCATCATCTATGTTCACTATTTAAAAATGCATAAGCTTCTATATATGTTGTTCTTATACGCGTGTCGAGATGTAACCATGACTTGAGACTGCATGTCAATATATTTTATTATATTGATGCTCCGAGCCCATTTCTACACCAATAAGAGAATTTTTTTTACCACGACGGTGGCAAATAAGCGCATGGCCCGCCTGATATTAAGCGGTCAACGCGACCTATGGACGCCTGCTACTCCAGGGGTGTCACATACACTCCTTTGTTGAAGAATCCCTCCCTTGAAGAATACTGCAGTTCCTCGGAGAATCCTATCAGTTGAAGAAGACTAAGCACGTCTTTGTTCACCGTAGTTAGGTATAATGGCAACACAGGACCCTGAATATAAATTTGAGGATTGGTGTCATGAAATGAAATTACACGTCCAGAATTCTCAGGCACGATATTCAGAAACGACTACGGCTTTATCGATGCGAAAGAAAAAATGCTAAAGGATCTTGATAGATCATAGTGGGAAAATATTTCTAACTGAAAAATTTTACTACACTTTGAAGTTTTTTCTTAGACAAACTGACTAGTTTTTTACCTTGTGCTGTAATAAATTAATGAATATTTTTAACCTAAAAAAGTAAAAGTAGTTTATTCTTAGAATTAGGCATATTACATGCACCTATGAACGTCAATAAACTACCACCGGTTCGGAAAAATAAACCTCTGCCACGAGAAGAACCGGCGTAAGAAACTCGGCGAGGTGTCATTTTTTCAAAACAATATACATTGTATAGTTAAATATAAAATTACAGTCTCAGTTACTACAAAAATAACAATAAACGTATTTTCGCGATAGATTAGCCGTGCAGGACACTATCACTGCCAAACATCCCTGTCCATGATGTAATCATTTACCTTATAATATGCTTTTGAAATAAGTGTTTGTTTTACTACAGATTTGAATTTAGAATTGCTAAGTTCAGTAATGCGTTTTGGAATTTTATTGTAGAATTTAATACAATTTCCCAAGAACGACTTTTTCGCCTTTACTAGTCTATAGAAGGTTATTTTCAGTTTCCCAGTGTTTCTGGTGGCTATTGGATTATCAGCGTTCGTTGGGAAATTGCACAAATTCTTCCAAACATACATTATGATTTCAAAAACGTATAGGGACGGCAGGATTAGAATATCTATTTCTTTGAAAAATTCTCTTAATGAGTCACGCGACCCCAAATTATAAATTGCCCGGATAGCCCTTTTTTGCAAAATAAAAACAGTTTCAATATCTGCAGCTGATCCCCACAAGATAAGACCATAAGTAATTATAATAAGCAAAGTACTTATAAACTAACCGTGCCGTTGCCACATTGGTAAGCTGCCTTATTCTCCTGACTGAAAATGCAGCAGAGCTCAACCTACTTCCTATCGCTGTTATATGGGAACCCCACTGCAATTTAGAGTCCAATGTTATACCTAAGAATACAGTTGACATAACAAATTCTAATGTTTGGCCATTAAGTTTAATATTTGTATCTAAATTTCTCTTTGATGAGTTCGCTAGAGAGAATTTCATACATTTAGTTTTTTTCGGATTCAACACTAAGTTATTGGCAGCAAACCAGTCAGATATCATGGACAGGGTATTATTTGGTTCAATGAGTTCAGTATCTTTTCTATTTACCTTGAACAGTAATGAGGTGTCGTCTGCGAACATTACAATGCCTGATCTTCGGCTTACCATATATGGTAGATCATTTACATAAACAAGAAACAGGAAAGGGCCTAAAATAGACCCCTGAGGTACTCCCATCTCTACCACTGTCTCTGTCTCTTTTTAGTGTAAGACTGCTGCGCCCCATCGGGGTATCATGTAACTTTTATATGTAGGTACTTGATGGCATGATTAAATGAATAAATAAATGAAACATAGATAGAAGTAATCTAAATAAATCTAGAGCAAAATCTGATATATACATGAGATCCCTGTACTGGAGCTATATAGCGGGCTGTGCTGTGAACCGTCGTTTTGTCGTGGGGATGGCAATGTTGACAATTTAAAAAAAATATTTTTCAATAATCATCCGACAGAGATGCAGTGGTCATTTATGATGACTATCAATATAAGACAATTTTATCGAGTAGTTATTCTAGGAGTACACTCCATACACAATATTCGCAGTTTTCCTGAAAATATATATTTTTTCAACTGTATATAATCCATGAGTAGATATCGAGTGGATTTATACTGTAAGAACTAAGTAGTTGTACTTTGTATCCCCGATTTTCAGCGGCTGACTTCAGAATCACCCTGTAACACACGGTTCGCAGGTGCAGGAAATCGGGCTAATAGCCGCCGTGAACTGAACTGCGGGTATCTGTCCGTTATTGTTCCTCGACTGTTTACCGTTACCTCTGCCGTACAATTGAAAAGAAGTAATGACCTGTATACTCTGTATAGTGCCTACATTATACCATTCCTGCTAGTTACTTATGTACTGCGTCAAACTGACGTTAGTTAGATTTAACTGGAATTATAACTTTACGCACCTCAGAAGATTCCTTTCTATGATCTAAGTTACGCACGCTCGTTACGTAATCGGCTGAGAGTCCACAGAGTTTTGTTAAATGCGTGACCGATCAGCAGTAGAGGCGATTTTGTGAAAAATCTTGGTGTTTTTCCAAGTTGTATTGCCTTGTTGACTTCTACCTATTCAGTATGTGTTTACCATATGAGCGTATGTTTTAAGATCTAAATGTAAGTATTTAAGCACTTTTAAATAGTTTAAAATCATTAATTTAGAAATAAAATAAAATAACTTAAAACTACCGTTAGTTAACATAAGTATAAATGCTTATCGAAGACACATACTGTATACTTAGTAACATTTATATACCTCTAGGCTATTGAAATAAGTGGATATGATCAGCCTGAAATATAAATTTAGAATTCCATGCTGTTGTAAAACCTAAAAAAATTAACGAAGTTGCTGAAATGCCGTGCTACTTATTAAGGTAGTTCATAATATAATATTTTTCTGTAAAAAGTCGAAGTTTACCTATTATGAATATAGCTAAACAGGTATTTATATAAATAATAAAAACCATATTTCTGCAAACAAACCAAACAACTCATAAAAGTAAACCCTTTTTAAAATTAACGCCCCTACCCCTGAGTGTTTCCTCTCAGATCTGACGTAAGCATAATAATATAGTCGCAATACATAGAAACTATCCATTACCCAATGGTTGTCTGCAAGAAAGTCTCTTTAGCGTTAAGACCACCTGTTGTTTTACCTCTGTTTCCCTGTATCTTTGTTTATTCTTTTGTGTTAAGTGTTTTATTATGTGAGCTGCGCAATAAAGAGTCTTTGTATTGTATTGTAATGTATTCACACTTTGAATGTCTACTCGGGCGACTCTCGCAATGTAGGGTTGTATGTAGTTGCCCACCCGTTACATTATGCGTGCTTAAAGGTTCACAAATACATATTTGCCTACTGTGTTTGACACAACAAACCAAATTGGAAATTTTACGAAAATTTGTATTCCAAGTACTAATATTTCTTAAGTTCGGCTATTACTCTTTAACTAGTAATTAAATTAAATACTCGGCGACATTAGTAGCTGTGATAAACTGTCCTTGTAAATTCATACATAATACGTATAAATATAGGTCGATTCACACGAGCTGGCGCGAAATTTCTATGAAATTAATGACAGTTACACACATTTTCCGCGCCAGCTCTTGTGAATCGACCTTATACTACTCCCATCAATTTTTCACATACCCAGTAGCAATCGTTTACGCCGTACGGTCAAAAATAGTTTTGATCCCACAATCCTTTTGAAAGAGCTTTTTCGATCAACGATAGATCGATCCACGATGGACTTTGCACGGTGAGAAAATTTTCATCCCCACTTTACACATAGGTAGGGGAGGTACCTCAAAAATATTATTCAACATTTTACCGCATCCTGAACACGGTCGCACACCAAAGGGACTACGGGACAATATAGTCCTGAGATAGTGGCTGAGCCTTCACGAGCCATTGATATAGTTTTTACTAACCATAGTGTAAGAAGTGATAATGTATTAACAGTATGTCGGTAAATATCGGAAATTAACGTTTTTTTATCATTATGTCGGCGTGATTAATAGATTATATCCATGCCAAATTACAGATTTTAAGTAGTAACGATTACTGAGCTAAACCATGTACGTACCGGTGACTAAGAGACGGACATGGCGAAACTATAAGGGTTTCTTGTATACTACGGGACCCTAAAAATCGTTTTACTCTTAACTTGATAATCATAGCAAGTATGCGCAACACATCACAAAAAGTTCACAATAACCGTAATTGACGCAAATCACATAGCCCCATTACAATCAGCGATCTACATCCAGATTCGCGCCATTATCAATACTACGCGTGTTTTTGCATCAATACGATAAGTCACAGGCTTGAGTATGTTTCTTGTTGGTATCAAACTGTCTGTGGATAATTTAAATCGCATTATGGAGATAACTCAATTGAGGTGCTTGTGTAGGTGGAGTTAGGACGGCGTAGAACTTCTAGGAACAAGCCAAGATACCTTTCTTCATTAAGTCATCATCATCATCATATCAGCCGATGGACGGCCTATGTATGTATAGGCCTCCCCTAAAGAGTGCCACAATGACCGGTCCTGCGCCACCCGCATCCACCGGACTCCCGCGACCTTTACCAGATCATCAGTCCACCTTTTAGGGGGCCTACCCACGCTGCGCCTTCCAGTACGTGGTTGTCACTCGAGAACCTTACCGCCCCAACGGCCATCGGTTCTACACGCAATGCGCCCCGCCCACTCCCACTTTAGCCTCACGATTTGGAGGGCTATAGCGGTTACATTGGTTCAACTGCAGATGGCCTCATTTCTGATGCGGTCACGCAGGATACTCCCAAAATAGCCCTCGCCATTGCTCTTTGTCTGACTTTGAGCCTTCATAACCACTCACGTGCTCTCCGCAACTAGGGTTGCGACTTGGGAAAACGTACAGTGCTCTCGCAACACTAGTTGCGAGTTGGAGTTCCAACGGTTTTTAAATTGTTGCTATGCGGAACATGCAAAGAACGCTTTTTAATTGAGTTATATAGGTAGAGTATGAATGTGGCAACATTAAAAAAAATTGAAACCGCAGTCTAAGGAACAATTTTTATAAAATATAAAAGTTGTTTTCATGACCATCGAAGTTCGGTACGTCAGCGAGAGAGCTCGCGATTAAAAAATGCTGTGAGCAATCAATTGTGCATTTTTTAATTGGTATTATATACCAAATTAATGCTGGTTTACTGCTTCATAAGACGAAGCATATATTTCGATACTAATTAAAATGGAATGTAATAAATTCTTCCAACAAAGTACGTTGAGTGATGAAAATTTTGAGAGGTTAATTTTAAATCGTACATTATTATGTGATTATGCTATATTTCTGTACTAGGCTATTAAAATCAATAAATGCGTCTATTCAAATCAACATAAATCCACTTTTAATGAACAATTAGGTATGTTCTATGCAGGATTAGGTGAATGAACTTGTGACGTCTATAAATACTATTGTACGCAACTGTGGTTGCACAAGGCACTTCCGCCGATTCGCGTCGGATCCACGTATTATGTCATAAGGCGTGGTGCACACTGGGCTATTGTCGCAGAATGGTTTAATTTAGTTTATTCATTTTTGATAGGTTCTTTTACGCATACTAAGTGGCGGCCCATTACCAATGTAACTGCTTACCTTTTATTTATGAATGTATGAAGTAGAGGTAGGGTTCACTTTTACTTGTTCAACTGATCATATAAATTTATAAAATTCACATATTCCATGTAATGGTTCAAATAAGAATGTATGGTTTTCTTTTTTCTAAAAACCAGTTCTGATTTTGTCTCGTATTGACCGTTATCTCAGTTATTTGTAGCTCGCATATAAACTATTGTATAGTCGTTTTAACTTAACACCCAAAAATTTGCAGTGAAAACCACGTACCAATAAAAAATACTTACCTCACAAAATAAGTCTATGAATTTTGTTGTTACTTGTGATGTATTTTTTTTCAAATATTAATTTAATTTAATTTCTTAAATTTTCATTGTAATTTTACTCGTTAGTGGTTATGGGATGTGTCAGACAAGGATTCAATAATTATTTGTGCAATAAGAGAGCAGTCGTTTTTTTACGACGAGTAATAATTTCGAATCCCGAGGTAGCGAAGGATGCCTTAGTCGAATCACTAGGGAGCGTGGCAAGTGATTCTATGATAGATTTTATAGCGTATCAAGGGATTCGAATACACGATATGCATATAGGTAACTTTGCTCTCGTGTACCACACACATACCACATCACATAAAACTTATCACCTCAGCAATGAGAACCTGTTAGAGTTAAAAAAAACTTGTTGGGGTGCCAAATAAATATATGTCCTATGTCCAGCAGTGGACGTCCTTCGGCTGACATGATGAAATTACAATATAGTCAGTTCTGGTACCGTACCTACTACTACTATACTACGCAACGCAAAAGAGGGGGGTTATAAGTTTAATGTGTATATCTGTCTATGGCATCGTAGCTTTTATTTAAACTGGTGAACTATTTGGTTGTCTTTTTTTCAGAGCAGGATTTCCAAGAGAAATTTAGTAGTATCTTATAGCCGTGGATCAATATGACTGAAGCAACTATAAATGCCTAGACACGTAAACACGAGGTCATTGAGATCTGATATGTCGAGCCAAAAAGTTGCAACTATTATGGTGTGTATATAAAAAATACTACATTTTTAACTCCTCGAATTTATAATAAGTTAATAACATAACTTTTCTCTCGGGAAACGATAATATTAGTAAAACATGTTTTATCAAAATCGGTTCAGCCTTTGTTGAGATATATAACTTTGAAATGAAAATATCGGCCGTTTTCCAACTTTTCTACTTTGTCAGTTATTCTATATCACGACAGCCAATGATATTTAAAATAAAATGCCAAACGTTATTATTACTTCAAGAATATATAATTAAAGTCACCATGAGTGTACCGCTGTTAATTTCGTATTAGCATTGTATAAGTCATAAGTTAAGGATCTGTAACTATTCGTAATTGATTTAATAAGAAATGTAAATTTCGTAATTTCAATATTGACGATCACTGCGTGAACTGTGGTTTCGTTGCGCACCAGTGTATCCCGTCCTATATCGCCGCCATGATTAAATTTTGACAGCGCAGGTCCGCCGGAGTATGTCCGTTAGTTTGAGTTGGGACCTTCGCGTGGGTTTTTGTATACTTTTGAAATGAGAACAAAAATATAAATCGAGTTGTAATCGGTCGAATATCTATTAAGTTGTGAAGTGTAACATGTGTAGTATATGTGTTAAGAGTTTTATGTGGTTTGAAGTGTATGGAATTATTTTTAATCGGGCGTCAAAAGCGGCACTCATTACGTTAGGTATGTAAGGCTATTTTTTGTTATTGATTATTTGTGACAGAAATTGTTGCGATTTTGACAAAATTGGCACTTGTTATTTAAAGATTTATAGTGTCTCTATCTACGTCTGACAATATTTTTGTACTCGTTTGCCTAAATTATTCATACAAAAATCACAAACAAACTACACTGTTTTGCGGCGAATTGAAAAACTGACAATGTAAACATTGCAAATGAAAAAGGTTTTATGCAAAATATTTCCCCGGGATCATATACTTTATTTGGTATCAATCGAAGCGTAAACTATTACAGTTTTAAATAAACATAACATTTACATATGTTATCGATTTAGATTTTAAAATAAAAATATATTTATTGCAAAAGATCTCATTCGAAACGGTATGTAAAGTTTGTGACTTTTTAAAAAAATATTTTACTATGGTGACATATGTAATTAATTATATAAACAAATTGCCTGTTCCTTTAGCTTTATAACATAAAAAGAATCATAGCATAAAGTTTAGACGAAGCCGGGCAACCGATTTATTAACAACACAAGACAATGCGCTGCTAATGCTCGGTGAATCTTGAGCACTTTAGACCACCTTTTTTTTTAACGCGAGCACTTGAGTGGTTATTAGGGCCATAGGTAACCTTTAAGTGTCAAGTCATAAATCCTGCATCGATCGACCAAGGAAGAATTTTGGCCGAAGGAAACCAAAATTTAAAAATGGAAAGCGTCACCAATCTGTTGCCCTAATAGGTACCATTACTCACAACACCGAAATTATTAGAAAACGAATGTTCACACATTACCTCCTCGACACCTCTTCACATTCCTAACGCCTTGTTTATGGAAATGGCGTCCATTAAGCCTGATTTAAATGTTAGCGCTGGTTGGTGTTGCCCTTAAGGGCAATTTGTACAGGAGGAGCCCTGTAAATATGCCACCACATTTTAAAGCTGGGTGCATATGAGGAGAATAACCGACAGAGCGGAGAAAAGGGCCTGCGTAGACGATCAGTGCTCGTCAGCCGGTTGGGGCGATACCGATGGAGGGATGAAGTAACATGTGCACCCTGAACCGAGGTCGCTCAAGGCCGGTCACTGGCGTTTACTAGTTATAAAAAAAACTCATTTTGCCACGATTAAAAAAGTATACTCGTCTCGCGATCCTTTGCTGGACGCAGATACATAACTTGCGTAGGTAACTAGCAATTGAAGTGTTACAGGGCTGACGCATAACTGAGTCCACAGACTGAGTCTGTTCTTGAGGTATTGGGAGCGGTATGGGAGGGGTGTGTTTACGGAACGTCAAACGACGCGTAACTTCACTCGGGCGTCAGTATTGTCGGCCCTCCCATACCGCTCCCATACCTGAGGAACATACTCCGTTAAGCGTTAGACCTGTGTACACCAAAGTTTATTTAGATAGAAGAAAATCAGTCCTGCATCGAATGCAGTCTCATTTTAATGCGTAAATAGCGAGAGTGGATAAGGATCGTTAGCGATTTGCTTCTTACCCACGTCTGTACGTGTAATATCGAATCGCTTTAGTTATGAATGCATTATTAAATAGAATTCGTTGAATAAGTATATTTTACAAAAAATATAGAAATAAGTGTTATCGATCCGTGAGCATTCAAAGCTAAAAGCTTGAAATGCACAGAGCGCGGCGCAGCGTCGTTGCGGGCCGGAGGCGGTTTTGCGGTAAAGAGAACGCGGGCCGGGGCACGTCGCACCAAAACACCACCCGGTATTAGTACAGAGCGTAGGAGCGTGTGTGACATATGAAGCAGTAAACCTTTTTGGTGTATATGTTTCCACTTTTGTTTTCTCTTTTTTGTGTACCATTTTATGCACCAAATAAACGTTTTTTCTTTTCTTCTTCTTTCTTTCTAAACGACAGTCGACAGTTTCGGAAATATCAAAAATGCAAACCCACCTCTGCTCAGCACTGCACCGGGCCACAGTAGTCCCAGTAGAAGACATATTCAAAAAATACATGTATTTTTTATGAAAACATAAATTATTTACATGTGTCGGAACAAAAATGTCCACTTATATTCATCGGAAGTTGTCATACCGCACGCACTCGAACCGTGTTATCACAAAACAGTAAAAACATTGCTTTGTTTACAGATGATTTACACTATACAATTTTTTTTTTGAAAGTGTCTTTAATTTTTATAATGGAAATTCAAGGAGGTATGTTTTGTATTTTCTTAAAGGACACGTTTGATTTTTATGCTTTGTTTTATTGTTATAATTGTTTTACGCAACACGTCGGAAGGACCTATGAAAATTTCGATCTAGAAAATATATCGAAGCTTTTACTTCGAGACCCCGAGAACCCCCTGATAATTTATATGTCATTTTAAAATAAAAAGTATGAACTTTAATATTCTTATGACAAATTTACCGAACACTTTCGGAGGTCTTGGAGATAGTCATTTTACTTCATTATAGTTTTACGGTGAAAACACTTCATGTTTATGTTTATTTTGTTTTAGACCAAGAAATCAATTATTCGTTGGCTCGTATGTTTGTATTTGAGCTATGGATAGATGCTACCAAAGATAATAATGCCGAAAAATGCAAATACGGAAGGAAAAAAAAGATCACTACCGAAAGACTGTGTTTCTCTAATTTTAGAACAAACATCGTTTGTCAACAAATCGATCAACAAAACAAATCGTTTGTCACTATCTAACATATTTTTATTGCACTTGTTTATTTTCGTCCGCTGTTGTATTGTATGAACGCGGCACCACGCACCTGCTCTGTGCGTTTCTAGCTTTATGGACGATTCACACCAAACAGCCGGAATCGGCGCGCACGCCCCCAGAGTCAAAGAAATTCGAACGGCAGCGGCAGAGCCGGCGGCAGCCGACCGGCTGTCCGCAACCCATTCAAATATGAAATCTAACTTCTGTATGTTCGAATTCCTTTGAATGGTTTAATTAACCTTTGACTCTAGTGGGGTGCGCGCCGACTCCAGCTGTTCGGTGTGAATCGTCCATTATGCAAAGTGATCTTATCTATATTTACCATTGATAAGATATCTACCAAAGTAATTTGCTGTCGTCAACATTATAACTACTTATTATTTGCACAGTTTTAAATCGATAAGACTATTGAAAGCGGGTGCTTTAATCGCACTGTTCTTTATTTACTTCTTTGATGTAAATTGGTGTTTCGGATGCGTCGCAAAATCCTTGATTGCCTGCAGACTAGCGTAAATCGAAGTATGGGTAGTTTTAGTTGTATAAATAGAACTTGATATACGCACTTACGACTAGAAAACGACATTTTTTAAACACGTTATACGTTTTACTTCACAATCGACTATTCCACGCAGGAAATATTCCACAATGAAGCCAATTAAAAAGAAATAAACCTCGTTATCTCAAATATAAATAATCACTAGAAAAAGTCATTCCGTCCAACTTGACTCGGTAACAATAAAAACCAGGTTCAATTAAACGTCCCACTAATTACCATACTTGGTATTTAATATTATAGGTAAGGCAGAAATGTGTCATTTTGCAAGAAGATTTAATGTCAAGTGCACTTAGAAAAGTTACGTCGTAATAAGTAACGTAATTTAATAACACGTAGATGGAATGCTAAGTCATTTGATAATATATTATGAAGATAGTATGAAGCGCATGAAGTGATAGTACATACCTGAACTACGTCAACAACTAAACACATTATTTTGAAGTAGGCAGGTAGATGGGTAAGTAGACACCTACATACTTACGAGTATAAAATAAAATACTAGCCATAATGGTCCTTCATTGTGAAACCCAAAGCATTACCATATTCGCCTGAAAGAACGTGTTTCGCCTCGCCGGACGCCCCACTTAAGAGGAGAAGTAAAGCCAGAATTCTTTCTTAAACGCTAAGGCTCTTAAATGAGCTGGTAAATTAACGGTCTGAAAATCTGACAACAGCAAGGTCCCGACTTCTTTTAATTCGAGCAGAGTTGTGAAAACTCACGCATTGCTACGAAAACCGTTCTGCAATGATTTTAGCACCTAACAGTAGCAACTAACAAATCTGTCACCAAGTTGACTAAGTACATGTTGTTGTAAAGATAAATCAGCTCTATAACAAGTGTAATACGGCACATTTTACAAGATCAAATAACGATGTGTTCACATTGCCCGTGTTCACACGTCCGAGTTAAGAGCTAACGAAGTGTGTACTCGATATCCTGCCATATAACATACCACTGAAACTCACTATAACTAGCACAATGTATGATGGGTCTCAGATACTTTGCAAGATTAAGGGCTGGTTGTACCAAACCATCTGTAAAATGCAAATAAATAAAAGATAGAATTGAACTAACTAGATTTCATGGCCAGAGACTCTCTCTAAGGGAGGTATTCCACTCATCCAATATCTTTGTCCAATATACATTTGATCAAAGAAATTGGATGATTTCATCAAACTTGGATGGAACCCCGACATTTGATCAAAGATTCCGATGACAGTTAAATCAATATGACTACGCATGAAAAAAAAGACAAAGATATTGGATGAGTGGAATGGGCCTCTGTCAAAGAAATTTGATCAAAGATTGGACAAAGATATTGGACGAGTGGAATACCACCCTAAGAACAAGAAGACTTCATACGAAGCATCTTGAAACAACATCACCAACCGCTCATCCACCGACAAAGTATCCCCGCTCTCCTCGGTTCCAATATTGGCTTCATAGCCGGTCGATTATGGCCGACTGGTTGCGGCTGATCGGGCTTCCTTTCCCATCACAGAGCGTGTCACTCCTCCCAATTTTCTGCCACCGGTAGGTATATCCGGCTTGTCCGGGTCAAGCTGGCTGAGTGTGGTAGTAAGTATGTTTATTTATTAATTTTGTATGATAAATGCATGCCCGATACAAGCTGTCGAAATTATTTGATTTAATATTTTATTAAATTATTAAATAGTTTTATGCAGCATTTCAATCGATCAATTTAAGTTGCATAAATAATTATTTTCGTTTTAGTACAACTGAATTTATGAGATAAAACTGTTTTAATAATGTTGGATACTAAAAAAATATTTAAAAAAGCTTTAATTTAGTTGTTTTTAGTGTTAAATTTATACATTAGTTACTTACATTTTAATAAATAACCTGGGATTTACAAAAAGAAAATTTAGTTATTATTTATTATTAAGTTTCTCATCTATTCCATGAGTATCTAGAACTAAACTCGCAAAACCGGAGCTCCGTGAAGAAATGAGCGAACAATTAGTATTAGGTTACCATTTCTTAACTTCATTCATGTAATTTGATAATATGTAACATAAAGGTTTATTGTAATAGCAAACTCAAATACAAATTCATATAAAAATACAATAGCTGCAGTGAGTGTAGCGCTGCCATCCAAGAGCTAAATACATTCGGGTGCACAACGTCTATAGACGTCACCACATAAGGCTAGCGCGAACGTGTAAAACAGTTTTTATGTGTGTATGTACTATAACACTTTATTGCACATAAAAAAACAATTATGTACAAACGACGCAAAACGACAAGATATAAAGGTACAAAGGCGAACTTATCTCTGTCGTTGTTTTTTAGGGTTCCGTACCCAAAGGGTAAAACGGGACCCTATTACTAAGACTCCGCTGTCCGTCTGTCACCTGGCTGTATTTCATGAACCGTGATAGTAAGACAGTTGAAATTTTCATAGATGATGTATTTCTGTTGCCGCTATAACTCCCATACAACATATTTTTATTATCCCTTAATAGGTAATCCTATTTTTCATTGGTTTTCAATCTTATCTTACAGCAACAAGTTTCAAAATCAGGCGGTAACTATTATACCAGTGCCCTATTAAGGGTCCTAAATAATGGGACGGAGCCCTTCGTGCGCGAGTTCGACTCGCACTTGGTTTTTTCATTCATATTACATTTCATTATTCATCCTTAATCATCAGATATTAGTGCTTACACTTGGTAGGAACAATGTCATGTAATAATCATGCTATAATAGCGTCTTCCTGGTTTTAAAGAAGCCTAAAAATCCCGAGGTCCGATTTGGCACCTTATCCCAATATTTGGCGTAGGCATTAGTTTTACGAATGTGACAGCTGTTAAGCTTCCAACCCAGAGGGAAAACCTAGCTTGTTGGGGTTTATACCGCTTTCCTCACGCTGTTCTCCTTCTCCGAAAAGCTTTAAATATCATGTGTTTTTGTAATTCTTGTGAAACGAGGCGTGGTTGGATTGGAACTTGTTTCCTTTATTGAAAGTCGTGTTCCTTACCGCCCAACTTCAGTGGCTTCAAAAACAATGTTCGTGTAAGATATTAAATAGTAGTTGATTATCTTTCCGATACCTAAAGTATGTAGCTATCGTAAATATCTGTATTGTCTTCTTTTTTATCTAGGTACTGTGAATCAATAGCGACGTCATCACTTACCGATCAGTCACTAAAAAGTATCTTTATTAGATTTGTTATCGCTCTTACCGTATGATAAGACACCAGTTGTGACATTGATAATTTATTGCATGTCATGTGCACGTGCTTTAATCAAGTTTAAATTCAATTTTATTTTGGTATTTAAAGACCAACTAGGATTAATTATGTTAATTAGTACTTATAAGAAATATGTTGCACATCTCACCTAAATATATTTTTCTCAAACATGCAATAAAATATTGATGTTATGTTCCTTATAATAGGCTGCGAAGTATGACGTTTCAGGTGCGGCTAGGACAAGAGGTCGTTAATGGAATTTCATACAAATCTTGCAGGCCTAGGCCGGCAAACTCCTCTTTTTTAATTTCCATTCCGCATACATTTGTGGGACAGGCATCATGACATTCTGCCACTATGCGTATTAAAAATAAAACTGTTTTTTTGTTGTTGTTTATTTCATTGCATGTTTGAGAAAAGCACTATACATACCTCGGCGGGAAATATGGGGTTGCCCGCCTTAGACCTATCCGGTCTATATATCTTCGGCCGGCAACCCCTGTCATCCCGGCCTCTGTAGTAATGTACTGTTTTTAACTTAATGTTGCAAAACATATGACCGTCGATATTAGGTACATTAAGTTGCGGTATTGTCCCCGAATATTTATTTATTCATTATTCATTCATTCATATCAATTAAAATTTAAAATATGCCATAAATTAAATTTCACATCTTTATTTATGTGTATCATACAGCAGTGGTTGAGATACACGCAGTCCATCCGTTCAGCGATCATTTTCAAGTTGCTGTTGGCACTGGGCACTGGCCTGTACCCTGCGCACCAAGGATGTCCTCATCGCTTGCGCATACTAGTTTGGAAACAGTCCACCCTCGCCTCTGCGAGCATCTCTTGACGCATTGCAAAAGTGGCAGCCCTATCAGCACACTGAATGTGTTATTGAATTGGACACGAAGAGCATTGTCCGCGTCTGAGTATACTCGTAGTTCGCCCATAGACCGCTTATAAGGACGTGCAGTAGACCCTAAAGAGACCTTTACCGATCTCGAGCACCCAGCATACCTGCGAGCAATCATATTAGCTCTCGAAGACAATGCTCTTCGATCCCGTTCAATATCTGTATCATCTCTAAGGTCAGAAGTGAGAACATGTCCCAGATGCTTAAACCACTGTCAGTACCTTCCCATTTAGTTTTATCGGTGGGACATCCTATGACCTTTTATTCCTAACCTTAAAGACCATACACTCGCTTTTTCAAAACATTGTATCTGAAACCACGACTATTAGCGTAACTTTCATAGATGACTCTAGTCTCGGAGACTAGACGACGAGGAGTATCTCACATACATTTAAATGGAGACTCGCACAATAGCACACTACAGTACCGGTGTCCTACGATTACAAATTATTTAAATATTAGGGTACATATTTCGACTCTCAATACGCATGTCATTAAAATTATGTAAAATATTATTTATACATAATATCTATTAAAATTAGATTTTAAAAAATACACCTAGGCGTAAATGTATGTGAGATACTCCGCAGCGACTAGTCTCCGAGATTAGAATCGTGTGTACAAACGTATCGTAATGAGAGACGGGCTGCACAGAGGGGCTTCCGCTATAACGCGCTACCGCGTACCACGCGTATTTTTAGTGCGACGTGCCCCGGACCGCATTCGCTTTCCGCAAACCCGCCTCCGCCCCGGAACGATGATGCGCCGTGCTCTGTGCGTTTCAAGCTTTAGCCGTTTACGCACTAACATAGTTAAGTACGAGTATTTAAGTCCTTTTAGTACTAACAATCTATGCGTCCGAAGTTGTCCGAAATAATAGTAGTAAATTTAACAGACGCCATGTTTGACGTTAAAATAAAATAAAATATATTCCCGGCCTAGGCCTTCAATTTGTATGAAATTCCTTTCCAGTTCTCCCGAGTTGTTCCGCCTGCAAGGTGATACTTTGAAGCCTGTTATAAGTTATAACGCACGTAATGACGAAATTTCATTGCATGTTTGAGAAATTGCATTTTTTAACTCATACAGACAGATTACCGTAGATCTAAATACGCGTAGGTAGTGCAACGGGACGGTCAGTAAACAGCCGCCGGCGCACGTTTGCACAGCGCTGTTTGCGAGGCGTGGCGGTAGGCGTCGCTGTAAGGTTATTGAGAACACGTATGCCTATTTAGTTTCAGTGGCGCTGAAGGTCGATGCTGCTTGCAATCACTTTCATATATATCTATACACTGGATTATTACCGTGCAATTTTCATTACCAAAAGAAAGAAAGAAAATACATTTATTATTACCACAGAGGATTTCTATAATAAGTTTATGCAGGCAAATTGGATTATTAATAGAGAGCGGCAAGCTTCGAGCGATCTATCATCACATCCTTTCAGATTGATCGTACGACCGATCGCTTCGTGTGTAAGCGGCAAAATTCGATTCGAGCGATCCTATCGTAACGATTTCCTTTCAGATTGATCGTACGACGGATCGTTTCGTATAGGAGGGGGCCCTTACCACGTCTGGTCAACTCTACTCATGACTCACTCAGTGGTTTGACCTAGCCAGCCACATCAGAGCTAGAAGGGCCATAATTTGTTATTAGGGTCGCCCTCATCGAAAATGTAATTCGAAGTTACTTACTACCTAGTACCACAGATTAATAGTTCTTGCCTACATCTATTTTACTGAATATCAACCAAGCACACCTGTTTATTTCAAAATTCTAGTTGTACATGTTGATAATATTTTTTTACCATATCAAGTGCCGAGTGTAAATATTGATTCGACGCCATGTTGATTTTTAACAGTTTATACTGCGATATTGTAAGCAGAGTCAATAAAAAAATCGCTCAAACCGCTGGGCTCGTGGGTTCAATACCCGAAAATACAAATATTTGATGTAAATTACTGGAAAACGGTTCTTACTCGATTCAATGCCTATCTTTTGCTGATATCTAGTAGACATTGCCATTAGCTTAGTAAATGTTGACTGAAATGGTTGGAAAATGGTCATCCAGTTTAATTTTTCGTCGGGTCAGTTTTTGGAAATTTTATATTTAAATAAAATATTTTTTTGCGATATCTATAGCTCACAGAGCCTCTAGTCGTATTTTTTTAAATACAATTTATGATAGGTTGGATTGTTACTCGAGGCATGACGTAGCCACCTACAAATTTTTTGACTTACACATTTGCAAGTCACGTAAAGATTTGTTCACAAAGAAGCGGTCAATTAATTTGATTTATTATGTACTAAAATAGTAATTTAATTAAAACAGTTAATTGCACCTATGTTGATATAACATTATTTACTCGTAGTGTCGTCAAAAATACGTGGTTAATTTTTCAAGTTATTCGGGCCCGCGGTGTATATACATATCATTATCAAACAAAATATCGCTCTTTGATAGGCGATTAAAACGTTATGAAATATAGCGATATTATAACGATATAATTTCTTTAGTGCTTCAAATATCGATATTAATCAATACATGTCAATATTCCGCATAACGATATAAAAATAATGTTTTTCTCAAACATGCAATGAAATATTGATGTTATGCTCCTTATAATAGGCTGCGAAGTATGACGTTTCAGGTGCGGCTAGGACAAGAGGTCGTTAATGGATTTTCATACAAATCTTGCAGGCGTAGGCCGGCAAAATCCTCTTTTTGAATTTCCATTCCACATAAATTTGTGGCACAGGCATCATGACATTCTGCCACTATGCGTATTAAAAATAAAACTTTGTTTTTATTGTTGTTTATTTCATTGCATGTTTGAGAAAAGCACTATATACCCCGGCGGGAAATATGGGGTTGCCCGCCTCAGACCTATCCGGCCTCGCTTCGCTCTGCCGTCTAGATATGTCTTCGGCCGGCAACCCCTTTCGTCCCGGCCTCTGTAGTAATGTACTAATATTAAAGTGGCACTGAAATTAATTTTCGTGTGCTATGCCTAAGCTTTTTTGATATTGACGTCATAAAAATGAAGCTTCTAAAAATTATCAATGATTCAATAGATTAGAAAATTAACGTATATAAAGTATATCGCTTAAACCAGTATCGTTATTCATCTCGCAGGCAAATTGTATAGGTAATATGGTACCTCACGTTTAGCAGTTTCTGGTCGCAGTTTTTCCTAACACTCCACCTCGCTTCGCTCGTCGTCGTACCTAACTAGTCCTAAATAGGGCGCCGAACACGGCTTTGTTTTGGAAAGAGCTGGCCATAATTAATATGGAAAAAGAAGTGGCTCCTGAACCACTTTTACATGACGGCTAGTCAAATTTTTCATTTCGGTTGGAAATTATTAAATTGAAGAACGTTAAGGGCCGAACACATTCCGGTAGACTTTCATTCAGCCGTATTCAATCCGGCTTACCTTTGACCTGCCTTAATATAAAACGGCCTTGTTTTATAAAACGACTAGCCGTAATGTAATACGGTGAATAATACAATCTGGCTGCGATATACCCATATTTTGGTGTTTATTTTATAACGATATAATGAAATTTAACGAATACCAATGTGCATCAAAATGCCGTTACGAGTAAAACGTTTTATTTTAATAACAAAAATCGTTATGAAATAATCTTTTTTTCGGCTGCCCAAAGTTGTCTGAAACAGATCGCTATTTAGACAGACAGACAGAGTCGCACCATAAGCGTTCCTTTAGTACCGTTTTAGCACGGACAGCGAATGAAAAAAACATAGAAGCATAACTAGCGTCGCAAAATGACACCATCAAATCTGTGTCCACCAAGGCGGGGCGTCAAAACTTTGTCCAACGGCTGTCTAGTTTGCACATGGCGGCGCAGCGTAACAGTTGTATTAAGTGACATCTCAAAAATAAGAAATATGGCTTACTGGTCGGCCAAATGGTGTGTTAATCACTCTTTAAAACATAAAAAAATATATGCAATTACTTTTCATACATAAATAAAGCGGTAAACATATTTGCTTAATTTTTTAGTCCGAACCGATTTTGTATAGGGATGGTTTTATGCCACCGTACATCATCAACAGATACAGACTATTGATTCTAATTAGACTACATAACTATATGAGAGAAGCGAAAATAAATATATTTTTAACAATAACTAAAACCGAAATAAAAATAAAGGAATAAGTGTGTAACTACGCTATACATACAATATGTATATACAATTATTATCAAATACTCAAAGAGTGGATTTAAAGAGCCCAAACTCGATATGATTGTGTTACTTAACTTATTACAGCGTTCCTATGACCACTTTCCGGTTCCATCATCAGATCAGCTCGATATAAATATTATCATAATATTGCATGTCACTGAATTTACATACATGTCGTTAACGTCAATTATTAGCTCAATCGGAAATCGAGAAGTGGGTCTAATTTACTTCTAAGATTTGACCCACACAAAGAAAAAAGACATACCTAAGTACTGACACGGCAAGTTAAATAAAAGCTTGTAAAAAAGGAGTTAACGTACGTATGTTTGCGTTGTCTGAATATACTGTAAAAGTTTCGATTAAGAGTGGTTACTGTTCTCTATGTCTAACAGTGTTTAGCAAACTATAAATTATGTACATACATGGTCATCCAATATGCATGATTTTCGTAAAGTTATCCTATGATATTTAAAAATAAAATAAAGCTTATTAAAATGAATTTTGCGTACGAAGATGACTTTTTGTTGCATGCAACCAAACACCCGCTAAGCGTTGTCGTTGTCGCCGCCATTTTGACACATAAAACGTCAGCGCTAGGATACCAATCACATCCAGTCATTTTGAAATTTACCAATCACGTTTATTTGTTTTGGGTAATAGAAAATCGGCTGATATTTTTGCCAATTCTTATTGGTACAACACTTTAGTATTTACACTCAAGAGCAAACAAATCGAGTACATACACTTTGTATGGATATTCGATTCAAACGGAACCCGTTTTATTTGGACTTAGTCTAGTTTCAATTTAATAACACTAATATGAGAACATCGTTTTCGGCGTTGGGACCTCACGCTGTATCGAACTAAGCAAAATCGTTTAGCGCAGGGGTTCCCAAAGTGGTCCAGGTGGACCCCCAGGAGTCCACGAACGATGTGACAGGGGTCTACGCTGGAGTGGCAAAAAAATAGGGGTTCACAGTTTGTACGTGGGGGTCCACGAAAATTTATCTGGTTTCGATGGTAAATAACGAAACAGATAATGATTTTTGTATTATTTTTATAGCCTGGACGACTGATAAATATATAATAAAAATATTGCGTTCCTCCGTGATAAATATTTCGGTGAATCAAACTACCTATACTATAATACTATATTATTAAAATTACAACTTTCGGCTCCAAAACTTGTCGACTGCAAGTCTGCAACATATCGCCAATGAGCTGTTGGACAAACGAACAAGTCTAGGCTTGCGAAGCACCGTCGCGTCGCTATCGCCGGCGCCGACCAAAACGCTTGTTCGGACGTGCAAAGGGACGAAATACCTATGACTTACGGTAATGTGCTGTGCTTGTATGCACTTGTTTGATTCTTCACCAATAAATACGAATGCTAAGAACAAACGTTACTCATTTGTTTCCGGATTTCGACTACAAAAGTAAAGTGAATTGCTGTTCCTGGTTGCCAGAATCGTGTCGGAAAAGTAAGTACATTATTTGTTTATTTGCTATACAACTTATAGGTATCTCTTTTTGTAGTTAATATATTTGTCTTCTTTGTGTATGATAGACATGTATGAAATATGAAATAATGAACATTACAATTATTACCTACCTACTTCCATAAAACAACAGACAGTCGAAAAAAGTTTATTAGTATTCTTTTTTTGATTCATAGCGAAAAATTATAAATTCTGTTCTATAAAATAGCCATATCCTGTTAAGTAAGACTAAGAAGAAGTTAAGTAAGAATGTTAAGATCACAAAAACTTTTTTATACTTACAGGTAGCTAATTTGAAACATGGCGGAGCCAAAGAAGAAAATTAAGTGTCGACAGTACAGTGTGGAATATTTAAAATTTGGCTTTCTTCCATCAAACGCGGACAAGCGATTGCCCATGTGCCTTTTATGCAATAAAGTTTTGAGCAATGACTCTATGAAACCATCGAAGCTCGAAGATCATCTAAAAAGGTGCCACCCTGATAAAACAGGTAAAGATTTGAAATATTTTCAATCATTGAAAGAAAAATATGAAAAGAGACCCACCCTGCAAGGTATGTTCGCTTCAACATCTGAAAGTAACGATGATGGCTTGCGGGCATCTTACAACATCTCATTACTCATAGCGAAATCTGGAAAACCCCACACCATTGGTGAACAGTTAATTTTACCCGCTGTTGAAGAAGTTTTAAAAACTGTTCTGCACAAACCTCCATTTGACATACTCAAAAAAATTCCTTTGAGTAACAACACTGTACAAAGACGTATTGACGAAATGAGCTCTGATATTGAAAGTTTCTTGTGTAATTATCTGCAAACAACTCATTTTTCTATTCAACTGGACGAGTCAACTTTACCTGATAATGAGGCATTATTATTAGCATTTGTGCGATTTGTTATGGACGAAGAAATTCATGAAGAGCTATTATTCGCCAAAACTTTGAAGACTGACACTAAAGGTGAATCGATATTTAACATCCTGGGCGATTTTTTAAAAGAAAAATCAATTCCGTTCACAAACGTTACATCGGCGGCAACAGATGGAGCTCCTGCAATGGTCGGGAAATATCGTGGGTTCATAAGCCATCTAAAATAAATGATACCAGATTTAACTGCAATTCACTGTGTCATCCACCGACAACACTTAGTAGCAAAAAATTTGAGTGCTAGACTGCACCAATCGCTCCAATTTGTGATTAACGCGGTTAATAAAATAAAAAGCAATGCTTTGAATACGCGTTTATTTGCCCAATTGTGCGATGAAAATGATGAAGACTTCCGACGATTGCTCTTACACACTGAAGTACGCTGGTTGTCGAAAGGTGCATGTTTAACAAGATTTTACTCACTTTTTGAGTCTGTCTTGGAGTTTCTGGATAGTAAAGCTCCAGATTTAAAAGAAAACCTGATCAAGTTCAAAGCAGATATCGCGTATTTGACAGATTTGTTCAAAAAGTTTAATGATATTAACTTACAACTGCAAGGGGACAACCTCAATTTAATTAAAACAAAGAGTGTGATTTCCGCTTTTCTTGGAAAATTGAAGTTAATGAAGCAAAACATTAGTCGACGCGAATTTTCCCAATTCTCAAGCTTGTCACAGGTAGAATGCGAGGATGATGATATTCAGACATATGTTCAACATTTGATTGCCCTGCATGATGATTTCAAAACCAGATTTGAAGACATTCTCACGATGGAAATACCACCATGGATTATAAATCCATTTGATGAAATGGAAGTGGAGAAAGTGATATTGCAAGAGGAGCTACTTGAGCTTAGCACTAATGAGGAGCTGAAGGTGAAATATAAAAAAGGGTATCAAACTTTTTGGCTGCAAGCAGAAATACCCGAAAAATATCCTGGACTGTGGAAAATTGCGAGAAAGCTTTTGATATCATTTCCCTCGTCATATCTTGTGGAAAAAAGTTTCAGCACCGTTACAAACCTTTTAACGAAAAATAGGAACAGACTGAATATCACAGAACGAGGAGATTTGCGATTATTCCTGACAAAACTGAACCCAAATATTGACAATTTGTTGTCAATTCATCAAGCTCATCCCTCCCATTAATTTTGAGTGTCATTGTACTTAGAAGTTACGTAACAATGTTTAATTTTAATTATTTTACGACTGTTATTATCATCATAAATATTATAAAGTACTCGAATAAACACAACACAAGCAAAATATACTATATTTAATTTTATTTCACCACTCCGAGATTTAGATTTGATTGATTTTATTTTATTTGATGCTGGAATAGATAGGTTGTGAGTAGATGTCAAAAAAGTAAAGTATTTATTATTGACAGCATATTAACCAATCATTTTTCACTTTTTTTTCTAAACCTGTAAAGAACATTTATGTCACACCTGGCTAAAAGTGGATTTTTTCGCCCGATACATGTGCGGAAATAGCCGCTTTTTCGCCAAATGTTGACATAAAATGATGTATACAACACGGGAGATAATAAAGAAAGCCTTGATCGCACATTTGCGTCCTTCGCTTGCAGCTCGGGCCGTAAATATCTGCGATCTCGGCCTTTCTTTATATTATCTCCCTAGGTGTACATATAATATACTATACTATTTCATAGTTATATCGTCACCAGAGTTAGGTAATAGTCACATTTTTGTAATTTTTTGGGAATATGGTGTAGGCTGTAGAGTAGGGGGTCCACCAGAACCAGCAAATTTTTTAAAGTGGTCTATGAGAAAAAAAAGTTTGGGAACCCCTGGTTTAGCGAGTCACCGCGATGTTTACATCAGGGGAAACGGAACAACAGGCGGAGAAGTGCGGGTGAAATCTCAAGGTCAGCTGGGGCGTGGAGTCCTCTTAACAAGTTAATGTATCCATCCAATGTCATCTTGTGGCTGTTATAGGCACGTCATTAAAATTAAAGAGTAATTTCTTATGTAATTAGATTAAGTGCCAGCTGTTGTCATTGTTACGTTGATTTTATCGCGTTTTTCAGCAGAGAGCTTATCCGCAAAACTCGGCCCATGCCGGTACTAATACTAAATTGTATTTTTTTATGTACAACACAAGTAAAAAAGCTACGGTAGCCGCTTGGTTTAAGCATGCGGCTGAAAAGCGGCGATCGCAGGTTTGAATCCTGGCGCGTACTATGTAATAAGCTTTTCGTATGGAATATCTACGACGTTTAGCTTTTCAGTGAAGAAAAAAAAGGAAACCAGCATTACATCTGCGAATAAATTGAAATCCCCACCATGCACTGCACCAGCGTGGGGGCTACAGCCCAATCCCTCTCATCGATGAGAGGAGACCGGTTTCCAGCAGATGAACCTATATAGGCTGATGATGATGAAGATGATCCCAGACGACCCATCATAATATCATAAATAGGGTATTTCAATGATAGTCGAATCAGCAACTTTTTACAAACATGAAATACGCTTGGTTAGTATAAAGTTAGTACGGAAATGTACCGTAATGACGTCACAATTATGGTCAAATTGCATCCTCTTTTTCATGTTTATTGTTTGTTATTAAATTCTTAAAAATCTTTAAAATTGCTTAAATAAGCTGAAGTTTCATTTTTTCCGAGTATTTTTGTATGATTTATTTATTGGTAACGTAAATAAAATATTTTTGAGTGTTGTGAAATACCTCATTGTGTTGTGCATGTTAAAGTTAGATCCAGTAGTGCTAGTTCACTGCCGCTTTCACGCCTGTTAAAAATCTGGACTGTTCGGGCGACCTTGTATAAGTACGGTTTCCTCATTTCGGATTCGATCTCGCAAGGACACTCCGATTGTAGCTCCCTCCACACTTTAAATGGTTAGTAAGTGCTTACGAAGTACCCACTCTAAAAGTGAGTCTGGTATTGTCAAAAGTTCTTGCGACTAAGGATAGTTCGGCAAGCGGCATCAATAGGATGAAATAAGAGAAGAAAGCCTTTGCCGAGCATAACAGGCTGTATATAGTAACATCCGAATTTAAGGAAAATAATAATGTCACCACTTTTCAATCTTTCATTGAATTATTTAAAATTTGATCAGAGCGGTAAAGTTGTTTGAAAGACCACGTTCAACTATGACGTACAATGCCTTGCAATTTAACAACACTCTTTTTATTTCTGGGACTAATTAGGCGTAAGTTATGATTAGATATACAGCAAAAATATATAGACAAACATATATATATAGATAGACAGCAAAAAAGGGAAGAAAGTTAGTTTTATTCAGTAGCTTAATTTTATATGTTTCCTATACTCTTCTCCCGTATCAAGTTTAAAAATATACTTTTTCTTTTTAGTGTATAGATAGATTTTTTTTTGTATAGATATTGACATGGATATTTAAAACAAATTCACATTTTCACAATCAAAATCTTCGAAATCTATAAGAAGCAAATAGAATCTTTCGAAAAACAACAGCACAGGATGTAATGTAAAGATTCAGTTGGAACAGCGATGGACCCTCTACAATACAAATGAAATCGCCACAGGCTAACTAGGAAAAAGAAAAAGCACTCTAAATTTATGCTTACATTCTACGTCGAAAGAGCTAGGACCATATGTCACTTTTACTGAACATTGTTTTGTCACTATAAATACTTAAGCATGAGTCATTTAAAACTTTCCTGTGAGAACCGGAGAACTTGCAGCGTTGTCGAACGATGACACCAGACTCCTTCGAATATGAATAACATTACAGACTTGAATCCGAAATTTACATTGATAAGTAAATAATCGTTATACCTACTCAAGTGGACGTGTGGGCGGATTCCGTCGATGTCCTCGATCCTCTTGCGTCGCTCCAAAGGAATTTATAGCTTCAGTCATAAACTATATACGTGATAGAAAAAATAAGGAGACACGGGGTCCGACCCTAGCTTACGTCACCGTGTCAACAAAGCGGTGCCCACGCGCTAATGTATTCAACGCAGCGATTGATGAAGTATAAAATTTCTTAGTACCGTCTCACTCACAATGGAATTATGATAATTTATCGGTTGGCTTGTGCCGGCCGAGTGTGTGGGAACGCGCGCGGCACGGGCTTTCCCACGACAGCGGTTCGCGGCGCGGAACGTCTGGGTCGACGAAGGAACTCACGTCTCTTACGCTGTATCGTGTTTCGCTTGTTTCACATCGCCGATGCCGAAGGGGCCGAAGAACCCAGACGTCTGCGCGACGCGATACTTTTTGCTTACACTAAAGGCCGGTGCTAGTATTTAAGACGTTCTATGTCTGTGGTTAGTGAGACAGAATTGGAGTAAGTAGCGTCACGGCGGTGTCGACCGCACAATGGTCGATGTCGAGCGACTAGCGGTCTTGGGAACACTCACACCTTCGCGGGTGATACTTGATGTTATTGTTTTGACTGACTAATTAGGATAGTTGTTATATCTCTATCCGGTTTAACATTACTGTTTAATCTTAAAAACACAGTTCAGTTATGATATTTGAAGATAAATGCACTTACCTCACGAAACTGGCTACAATGCAAGTTGTTGTGCAACACATTGCAGTTTTATTAGTAGGTCACTCACTAATAAATTAGTTATGTGGGTAGGCTAGGTAGTAAAAAGTTGGTGCGTTTCTATTCGTCACCGTGATCTGTATGGCCCGCGGAGGCGATAACGCAGTGTCGCGCGGCACTACGCGCGCGCCGGCGAGTAGCAGGGTTGCCACTCGGTCTAAAATATTCACTTTTTAAATACGATACTTACCATATAATTTATTTGATAGTACAAATAGTGTAGAGAAAACAACGGAACTTTATATTTACATATTATTTTACTATTATCTAACTTCAAAATGTGAAGTAAAAATCTTTTCAGTTAATATCATTTAAATTAAATAAAATTGTAGACTTTAATTAAACTAAAAATATGGCAATAATACATTATGGCAATAATAATACATTGTATCACTCTTACTTAACACGAGTCTCTTTCGGCCAAGATAAAAAAACCAAGCGACAAAAAATACAATATCTTTGTTAATCCGAATAATTACAATTGTAACCCCAAGTAAATGGGACTAGGTCATTAAAAAAATTGGAGGAAGAGAGAGTAAACTTACCTTTCTGCGTATTTTTTTTCGTTTAATTTTACTGCAACGTCTCCTTCAAATAGGGGAAGCGTGTGCATTGTCAGAGCTTTAATAAATTGCCACGAGTCTGTGACGTCATTGTCTTGCAGGGGACGTGACGTCACGTCACGAGGGGACCGTCTTGCGAAGGCGCAGCGTGGGAATGCGTGGCCAGCTGAGGCAGACAGCTGTTACGACTTTAACGGTACGTTATAATGTAATAATAATAATTTTAACAGTAAAATTAAAAAAATATATTGAAGGAGTTTCCGACTAAAATAAAAAAATACACAGTAGCCTGCATAGCAACTAGCAATTTTATACAGACATCTTTTTGGACTTTTATACATATACATATATAACAAACTGATAATAAATAATACTGTAAACAGCAAAAATAAGTAAAACAAGGCTAACCACTATATTTTCACATCAGATATAAATTAATATTTTTTGATTGCATTACCAAATTGAGTTCTTGAAATTTAATAATGCAATGTGATCACTATCATAAGTAAATAATAACATATGTTAGGTAATTATTTGAATGAATGCTTTGATATCCAAAAGTACTGTTTTGATATCCAAAAGTAAATATAATCCCAATGTATTGGCTATGTGCACGTCTGAAACGTCAAACGTCAAAGGTCCCGAGACAATGTCAAAATTTAGAGATGTCAAATAATGACACATGAATATTTTATTTACTTTAGTAAACGAGAAAGACTCCGTATTGGAAATTTTACTGAAATAAATAAGAAAATAAATAAATACATACAAACGAAACGAATCGTAGGAAACCGTTAAGAAACCAATAGAAAACGTGAAAGTAAATTTGACAGTGGTCCCCGGTAAGTACACATTTCTGCCATGGTGTGCGCTACGATCGCCTAGCTTACCCCCACCACCTACTTCGCACATAGCCAATACAGTGAAATATATTTATTTCTCCCTTTTAACTGTATAAATACTATGTTTTTAAATATCTATATTATATAGGTATGTACTAAAATATATACGTTGTAATTGATTTTTTTTTTCCCATTTACATGATTACTTTCTTGAAAGTCACATGCGGTAAGTAGATATCTTTTTCATTAAACACCTACACTTAACTTTCTAGTGTTTAGTTTTAGTCTGTTTCTAAAAGTTATTTTATACAATATTCATTGCTGAGTCATGATGAAACTACATAAGGTAGGTATTTATTTTCAATAGATAAGTACCTTCATTTAATAATGTTGTTGTCTTAAATTCAGAGTTATTCTTATAAGTTGAGCGGGAAGGAATGCCACAATAATGCACAAGACAGCTGCCAGTAAAATCATAAAATAAAAATACTAATATCCCGTGCGTGGCACCCCTGCTTTTATCACGGGCGTTTTGCCACAATCGGTGTAGGGCGCATAAAAGCGGCGCGTTGAGCGGCGCGCGCTCCATTCGCTCTGAAACCGCCGCGCGCGCCGTACCCATGATCCTCCCGCGCACCATGTCACCGCCGCACGGCGCCTTCCACGCGCCGCATGCGCATCCAGAAGAGGAGCCCGTCTCCCGCACCTACCAGTACCGCAAAGTCATGAAACCAATGCTCGAGAGGAAACGACGAGCTCGCATCAACCGCTGCCTCGACGAACTCAAGGACCTCATGGTCACAGCTCTCCAAGCGGAAGGAGAAAACGTCTCCAAACTTGAAAAGGCAGACATCCTGGAACTAACCGTCCGACACCTCCACAGTTTGAAGAGAAGAGGCCAGCTAGTGTTGAAACCAGAAATGTCTTATGCAGAACGCTTCCGTGCTGGATTTACACAGTGTGCTACAGAAGTGTCACAGTTCATTGCGAACGCCACGTTAGCTGCTAATGCGATGCAGCGTCAAGGCCCAGTGGATCCCCAAGCCGGGGCGAGACTATTGCAGCATCTCAGTGGTTGTATTAGGAGATTGGAGAGTCCTCAAGTGGTGCAGCCTCAGCCGATTGCACCGAACGGCGTGGCGCGGCCGACGCCGCTGCCAGCAGGAGCCCCTACGTCACAGCCTCAGGCGCCCCAGCAAGGGCCGGAGAGGACCTCGCTCCACGATCGAGGGTTGAAGAGGCCAGCGGAGGCGCTGGTGGACGCGGAAGCAACGCTCGCTAAGCGCGCGTACGCACCGCCGTCGCCGCCCCACAGCCCCGCCTCCGAGCCTGACCCCGCCCAGTCGATGTGGCGGCCGTGGTGACCACGGCGTCCCATCAGGACTGTGTGAAAAGTGTGATACAAACTTTGTTGTTTATTTATCGTACGTTCCTAGAACCGATGTGTGTTAAACTTTGCATGGTTAGTCGTTCTGCTCGCTTGCGCTTGTTGAAGTTTGTGTTTGGTATTAATAAATAAGGTTTTTGTTTTTACTTAATAATTTTGTTATTTGATATCCTACTTCCACGTCGGTGAATAGCATTTATTACAATAGAGTCATAAAGGTAGACTAGAATAGTACCTAAGTTAATTCTGTGATATTAAATGGTCTTAAATCATGGAAAGATTTTAATACCTAATGCAATAATAAGGATTAGGTTGGTATCGTAATTGTTAATTAAGACAAAATAAACATTCTTTTATGATTCCCAAACTTTTGTTTTGTTTATACAATTTTTGTTTTGTTTACATTGTGAAGGAGGCAAAGGATCCCTCGTTCATGTAAACAACTCAAAAACTACCGACAAGAAAATAGTGGGCAGTTAGTTCCCTTGATCAGTTCTAACATATTTATATGTTATTATAATCGAATCGTGCAAGAGCTCCCGATTAATCACGTGAACTTTACCTATCAAACAAAAGTAATAATTGAAGAGGTAAGCTTCTTAATTAAAATTTTTGAAAACCTACTTAGTACGATACATACATGTTTATCTTTTTAAATGACTGAATTAAACAAATATTAGTATTTTGTGTTATTTCGACCAAACTAGAATAGGTAGATTTAATTGCCAATTTACCACTGAGATCCATTTCGAAATAAAAAAATGACCTTATTCGAATAATTATACTTATGCGACCCAATTTTCTTATCGTTTAACACACACTGCACATGATTTGTCAAAGTAGCCTATCATTGTAAAAAGGACGAACATTCTCAGAAGGAATCAATTCATACTTAATGACATTGATCGAGTGATAACAAGTCACTGATCCCACATAGATTTACCTTTTTCTCATCGCCGTCAACTGTTCTCTGTATGTAACCATGTAATCATCAAATGATAATTCTACGGTAATATCTGTAATTAATTGACTGGCTCCCAGTAACTATCGTTTAAGTATATAGTATATAGTATAGTTTAAGTACTGGAGTACAATGGGCGATAAAATTAAGCGATGGATCTTTTATGAAACAGCCGGGTAAGGATTTCTTTGTGTTAAGCGAAATGTCAGTTCTCACGCACTGTCTGTGAAAGAGCTCTAAGATTGCGTTAGCTTGGCGATAATTCTGTATATAGTTCGGAGATAGGAGGAGTGTACAAATAAATACATATAAATTCTTAAAGGCTCGGCAACGCGAATGTGACACCCCTATTAGGAATTGCAGGCGTCCATAGGCTGCGGTGACCGGTTACCATCTGGCGGGCCGTACGCAAGTTTGCCACCAACGTGGTATTAAAAAAATGGATTAGTTACATTACATGTGCTGGTTCAAAGCATATGCACTCAAACGTAACAGCCGGCGTACTTACTTACGCGAGTACGGCGCATTGATAATCATGCAATCATAAAAATACGAATTGTGTTGGTAGCCTCTGTATCTATGTCTAGCTGAAATCTGTGTACAAATTTTCTTGTTTGTTAAAACTCCGGGAAGTTGGTCATATTTGTCCTGCAAAATTTGATTACAGATTTTCATGTAGGTCGGTATTACAAGCGGCTAGAAGATGATACAGCGGTTAATTACGCAACGTTCTCGAGCGTGCGTAAGGTACATCTAAATGTCATTTTACATACTAAAAAACCGGCCAAGTGCGAGCCGGACTCGCGCACCGAGGGTTCCGTAAAAAATATTTTTCCTTTATCTGTGCTATAAGACGTTGGTACGTACCAAATTTCAAGATTCTGAATTCAGAACCCTGTACGTTTTGATTCCCTTGAGAGTGTCGAAAACTTGCGGAAATATGCGGCATAAACGGCTGTATCTTTTGACTACGATGGCTTAGTAGTTTGATTTTTCACAGCTCCAAGGGACAGTAGATCTGAGTATTTGATAGAAATTCCAGCTTGATACCTCCACGCGTTCTTGAGAAAAAGGGTCTTGACAGACAGACAGACAGACGGACGGATGGACGGACAACAAAGTGATCCTATAAGGGTTCCGTTTTTGTCCTTTCGAGCTAAAGTCGAGTCCAGAATTAGGCGAACTAACTTGACAGCCGAAAATGTTGCCAGACATAGAAAAAAATAAATAGTGATAGGTTTATGTCGACACAAATATGTCGATATTACCTTCTATAAATCTGATTCTATTTATATTTTATCAAGTTATTGTCGTCGAAACTTTCACAGTCATATATACTTGCCAAATAGGGACGAACTACAAGATTTTAATTAAACAAAACAAAATGGCGGACAGCGTCCTTAACGATGTCCAAAATGATGTTCGATGTATTTTTAATTCCAACCAATTTTCATTATTATTATTTTGCTTACTAAAATTATTAGTTTGATCCCAAACACAATAATAATGCTTAACTAGACTTTTTAAACATCGATATTAACAGCACTAGCCAAACTGTGGCAACATTAGTGTACAATGAACTGTCAAGTTAGTTCGCCTAATTCTGGACTCGACTTTACGGAACCCTAATAATGACAGTAAGATCAACCTTTAGTATAGTCAACAGCAAAATTAGATGATCATTTTAGTACTTGGTCACTTTCACTACTTTGACGCATCCCAATTGTCGCAGTATTGTTACGTTAGTGCGACAAACTACAAACTTAACCCAGTATTGTACGCTCGAAATGGGCAAACTGTGGACACCTACCTATACGAGTATATATACGACATGCTATACCTTTGTACACAGTTTTTTTTTGCAATAAAATTATCTTATCTTATCTTAAATTACAAAAATGATTATCTACATTTGCTGTTGACTGTACGTTCGATAAGTTACGTGATTACCCTGTAGCTTTAGCTACGCCAATCTGCTCGCGACCAATGTTGTGACACATCTGAAACGTGAAGCAACCTCAAAGGGGTAAATTAATTTAATTTTAAGCGATTAAGGCTGGGTTGCACCAAACCGTCTGTAATCGTAAGCGGTGTTCGTTAAAATCTGATTGTATGGCAAGTTCGACAAATTTCTATGGGATGACAGCTGCCGGCGCCATATTTAACGTTGACCGATCCGTAATTACGTTGGTGAAAACTGCCCTAAGACAGAGGTCTAATAATACCGGCCAAGTGCGAGTCGTACTCGCGCATCGAAGGTTCCGTACACCTAAAAACAAATGTGATTGATTGGTATTAGTTGGCAATAAATTGGTATTAGTTAGTAAAATATACGTAATAATAAACATTATCATTATCACCTAATTTCAAGTTCATATGACCTTTTTTTCCGGGGGGAAAATCCTTTATGGATACCACCGCACCACGGGGACAGTGCGGTGGTTATGTCGGACTTGCACCGACTAAAAACCCCCCGACCGTCCTCCTCAACTCATTTCGGGCGGCTCTGGGATCTCATTCGGAACGCACCAGTGCCGCCCAAGAATCTGTGGGTCCAACCATCTGCTTTCATAGGCGATCACAGCCCCCAACTGTGATCGTCTTTGACCCCAAGGACCCCCTTTTAGTCGCCTTCTACGACAGGCAGAGGATACCGTAGCCGTATTCTATACCCGGGCAACAGGGCGCAACGGCGACGTATTATCGTCGCCGCCTCCTCCGAGCAGGGTCATGACGCTCCCGTTCACGCTCTGCGGTCTCCTTGTGGACCATGACAGTCTCACAAAAGGTGACAGCTGCATCCCAAGCGGAGCTTCTGCTCAACATTGTCTGCTCAGCGGGTGGGGCTCTCCCCAGAAGATCCCCTCAAGATCTCTATCTTGCCCCACTTTTTGTATTAGAGATTAGAGTCCAGGTCAGAACAGCAGTGGTGACATCGTGCTGTCTGCTCTTTGCCTATTCTGTGCAGGTACTCACCGAAGCAGCCATGTCCGGTGAGTACTTGCGTCAGCCTGTAGGTCACTCGACCCTTCCGCTTCAGCTACTGGTCAAAGTGCAGCAGGATCGCGGCGACTACCCGCTGTCGTGTGCTACGGGGTTCCTCCAGTCGCTCACGCCAGCATGTGATGGCTTGCCTGTTGGCCCTCTCTCGCAATGCCTTAATTTCAATTTCTGCAGCGCTTTCATCGTCTACGCGCAAGGCATTGTAGATTTTTGCATCTATTTCTGCCAGGATGTCTAGCGGCGGAAACCGTGCTAGGAGGGCCGCCGCCTCGTACGATATCGTAAGGTATCCGCGGGCGACCCTGATGGCTATCCGGCGCTGAACTGCGAGTACCTTCGCTCTGCTGCGTCGGTTGCGCGTCAGTCGCTCTGACAACACGGGTGCCCCGTATAGTGCGATAGACCGCACCACACCTGCGTATAGGCGGCGTACTCCCTCCTCCGGCCCTCCGAGATTTGGCGGCAGTCTGTGCAATGCACCCGCCGTTCTTTGAATCCGGGGAACGAGCCGGTTGAAATGCTCGTCAAAGGTCCATCAGCTATCTAATGTTAGGCCCAAGTATTTCATAAACCTCGACCCGGACTTCTACCTCTTCAACCCGCACGGAATTAGCTGGAGGCTCCCGACCTCGCCGCAGTCCATGTATCCAAAGCGCCTCGGTCTTATGTGGCGCAATTGTAAGACCGATGCTGCGGATCTTGTTTACCAAGACTGTAACGCCTAGCTCTGCCAGTCTTGTGGTCCTAATAAAATCTTCCCCTTCGGCAAGAACTAGAGTGTCGTCCGCATAGCAGACTACACTGACGCCATTGGGAAGCACCGCTCGCAGAACTTCCACAGGAGAGGGCCCAAAACCGACCCCTGTGGTACCCCGCACTCGATTTCCCTCTGCATATCGGCACCATATCGGCCGGGGTAGCGGATGCTCCTGTCGGATAAGTACGCCCCGATCACATTCCTCAAGTCAGTCGATGTCACACCAAAGCCAAGGAAGAGAATTGAAAGCGTTGACGATGTCAAGGCTAATCGCCAATACCACTCTTCCTTGAGAAATTGCATGCTCCGACAATTCTCGAAAGCGAAGGATCGCGTCCACTGATGATTGACCTCGACGAAAGCCAAATTGACTATCCGACAGGTTCGGACCATCGCTACTTAGATGCCGATTGATACGCAGGGAGACAATACGCTCAAAAAGCTTTCCCACCTCATCCAGCAGGCATATTGGCCAATACGCAGAGGGTAAGTCTGCAGGCCTTTCTTGTTTTCGTAGGAGAACCAGCCTTGCCTCCTTCTAGATTGCGGGGAAGCAGCTATAGCGGAGGCAGGTGCTATATAGGCTCATCAGCCTGTGGCCAAATACTTCCATGGCAATTACCCAAGCTCGGCCGGGAATGCCGTCAGGTCCTGGTGCAGTGTTTCGAGCAGCAAGGCGCTTCACAGCCCATTTCATTTCAGCCTCTGTTACTGACATCTCGTCAGACCATGCCTCCATTTGTGGTTGGGCGATAACATCTGCCGCATTGTCAACCGGATCCCGTGGAAACAAAGTGTCCACTACTCGTCTCGTCAAGCTTGGATCTAGTGTCTCCGTCAGTGGGGGTTTCCATGGCCGCAACTTTCCCAGGACTATTTTCTATGGGCGTCCCCACTGGTCTCGGTTCAGATCCTGCAACAGCTCATCCCAGGAACGAGATTTGGTGTCAGGGATTGCCTTTTGCAATGTCATAGTCGCCTCCCGGTAAACACCGTAGGTCTCCGCTTTCTCCTCCGGTGTAGCCCGTCTGCGTCTTCTAGTCCTCGTATACTGGCGTCGCGCTGTAAGGCCAATCAGCCGCAGCTGGGCGATATATTCCGACCACCAATAAATAGGTTGCCTCGACGGTTTATTCACTCGGGGCATGGCGGCATCGCAGACAGCAGTCATAGTAGAGCGAAACCAGACTGCTGCGCGTACTGGTGAGGACCATTCTTCATTATGAACTTTCATTAAAATCGCATAAAATGTAGTTTTGAGAAGAACGCTCGCAGGCCAAGCCTATTCCTATTGTCTTTGCTTAGGGTGAGCTTCCACTAGGGATGGCTGTTTTGATACATATGACATCTAGCTGACAATCTTGCACATCGGTTCTACGATGGCTGTTGGGGTGGAAAGGTTCTCGGGTGTCGACCTAGTACCTGGTGAAGGTCGCGGGAGTTCGCTGGATGCGGGTGGCGCAGAGCCGGTCACTGTAGTATTCTTTGGGGGAGGCCTACATAGTAGACGTCCATCGGCTGATATGATGATCATGTCAATCCTGCGTGGTGTCAAATATTTAAAAACACAGCTTTGCACATCTCTGGTGCATTTTCACCTTTAAAAGTCCAGTTTACATTTGCGGGAACATGAATGTTATTTTTATATTATTTACATTACGGGCCTACGGGCTATTGAGGTAAGACGAGTACGACCAAACTCTCCCTATTGACCATAGGGAGTTAAATATTTCTTCAAAACAAAATTTGAAAAAAAAAATAGCTGGCTTTGGTGCCTTGTATTTCCTTTGTTTTCCTATAATAGGGCTCCGTTTGGCTCGTCGGATCATCATCATCCTCCTAGCGTTATTCCCAGTACAGTTGCATCCTGAAGGATGCCTGGGGTCCGCTACCTAATCCCAAGAGTTGGCGTAGGCACTAGTTTTTACGGAAGCGACTGCCATCTGACCCTCCAACCCGAGGGGGAAACTAGACCTTATTGGGATTAGGCTTGTCAAGTGAGTGGGCAACTTGACTGTTAGAGGTTCTCAAGCCGCGCGGAGGCCTCTAACTTGGCTTAACGACTGCTATCATAGACAGCAACCGGGATCAACGACTTAACGTGCTTTCCAAAGCACGGGAGCGCTCAGTTAGTAACTACTCTAAGCGGTCACTCATCCAAGGACCGACCTCGCCCGTTATTGCTTAACCTCGCATACCGCACGCGGTACGCGGGCGCCGCTGGGCCACGAACGCTCCTCTAGAACGTTTGGATTCGTCGGATATGGAACCCTAAAAACAGGAAATTTGAATAAAATAGTCTATAGACAGCAAAGTTAAGATATCCCTGGCCCATGGCCGATTGGCCGTGCGGCTGCTATCGTCGCCCGCGCAGGGAATTAGTCCGACTCACTCTAATTGAGAGCCGTTGCGTGCGCAACCGTGGGAAGCCGGTGAAAATAATAATTGTTATTACTTTGATAATTCATTTGCTCAATAACGATGTTTAGCCGACTTCGGAAAAGGTATTAGCTGTTTTTATATTTGGGTGAGTTCACTTTTAGGAACAGCAGGGAAGAGCACGGCGGTTTTTTAGGAAAGCGGACGCGGTCCGGGGGACGTCGCACCAAAACACCGCGCGGGATAGCGGAGTGGAGGCGACGTGTGCGAGTTGTGCGACATATGAAGCAGTAATCGACACCATTGACAGTCTACACAGTTTCGGAAAAATTCTAAACCGCCTCCGCCCTGCACCGCGCCGCGCCCGCACTGTGCGTTTCCAACTTTAATAGCGTAAGTTACGTGCGTTTGGTTAGGACATATCAACTGTACATAATGTTTATCTCCGAAATATGACAATTAACACGTGTGTGCAAAATTACGCTATTAGATAAGTACTTCAGATCCTGAAATAAGTTTCTGTAAAAAACTTTTATTGCCTAAAGTTACTTTATTCCACTGTTATTAACTACTCGATGAGACGGTTCCACCATACCAACACAATATCAGCCCAAGGACATCCACTGCTGAACATAGGCCTCCCCCAATTTCATGGAGAGTAAATGCCATAGTCGCCACGATTGGCATGCGGGTTGGCGATCACAGTATCTCAACCGTACTCCAGGGATGCTGCTACCCATCCCACGGTGGTCTTGGTCGTAGTTTTAGGACATACCCGGCTCCAATGAGATGGTTCCAATGAGCTCAAATACGACAGATTTATCTTGTGTAATTTAGGAATTGCTATGGCCACCATCTGTTTCCCATCATCAGGTCAGCTCGATAGTGGCAGTGATAGGCATCGGCGATGTCGGTGACAGCCGACGGCCTTGTCACTAGGGGCCTCGCTATAAATTTTGAACTTACAAAACAAGAACTACGAGTAAGTCAAGTATTTCTTAAGGGTTAAGTTAATGGGCCTTGCATTGATGTCGCCGGCGCTAACATTTTGCCTAGCGCCACTACTGAGGTCATTGGTACCATAATATTGCATTGTCACTTAAAATTTCAGCTCGTTGAGGAAAACCGTTCTGCTTTAAAATTCAGTTACAAGATTTGACCCGAACAGTACACAAAGGTTGCAAGTTAGCACATGCGAATCAATGAAAATGAGCTCTAAGGCTTAATAAATCTATCAATATGCAAGAATTTCGATTACCACTGATACAGATCCCGCGATCTAAGCGGGCGCATTGTCGACTCTTGCGCACCTAGAATTAGTTCAGCCTCTAATTGGGCCCCTTGCGTGCGCCGCCGTGGGAAGCAGTGGAAATGCCACGGATCGCCGCAATTTGAATTTAGTTATGGCCGAGAGCGATTCTACTTTGTTACCTTACCTTTTTTCTTTGGGTGCCTCTGGCTTGTAGTAGTTCTTCGCCTTCTATAAATGGATCGATTCGAATTTAACTTTTACTTGCCGCCGCGATTCCATTAGTCTTATTTGACAGAAGGGGACCTAACATAACTATGGCTTTTATTAAATTCTTTGTCGTTCTGATTATGAACAACACATTCACATTTAAAATCAGATAGAAAGAGGGGATTTTTATCCCTATAGGTAAGTACGAGTAACTAATGCATTATAAATTTATATGAAAATAGTTTATGAAAAAAAAAATCTTTAGAACATGGAAAAAATATTTTGTAGCACGCTTTTGGCGGTGTCCTCTCCGTGAAATTACTGTGACATTACTTGATATCTCACTAATTTTGACACGATATTGACAACTGTGCTAACTAACTACTACTACTAGTGTAACTGTACTAAGAAGACTTATTTTTAGTAATGTAGACATATTTATATTAGAAATCCGTACCCGAAGCTTTTCTAAGCCACATCATAAGTATAAATTACACTCATTACTGTAACTGACACGATTTCAAATTATTTTAACTACCCCGATGGCCTTTGATGTTTAAATTAACCATAATGACGGGCAGGGCTTCCCAGTATAGGTCATGGCTGTACTTCTGTCTCACTTGATTGAACAATATCAAGTCAAATGCCCTTTTTTGAACAAAAGACCTAAGTTACTAGGAAAAGTGGGTCTGTAAAGACTGTTTATAGAGGATAAGTCGTAATAAGATAATTAGACAATGAGATTGTTCATACATTTGGCCCCGCCTTGCCATAATTCTATTGTAGGGCTTAGTCCTTAGCCCAATTCTGATATAATAGTGTTGCACGAGAAATAAGGATAAGTAAATAGGTCGGTACGGATTTGTGTCATTTCGTTTTAATAATACATGAAATACATCCCCCGCCTTCACCCGTGTTATCAGTATTTGGAGTCCTTTATTTTTACTGCTCATTATCAAGTCAAGTGTACGATTAATCTGTGATATAGAAAAAGCATGTCCATAGTTTTCGTCAGAATTCGTCAATATGTATAACGGTGCATTCAAAACATATATAAACGTCACATGGTGTATATAAAATTTTAGGGGCAGTATTTCTTTATAAGAATCGACGGAGCTGATGAATGGAAGAAAAACTCAATTAACAAAATCTAAAAAAAGTGAAACGTAAACTTTTGAGTGAAAACGCCAATGTGTCAAGCAATATTTCATTTATGTCCTAAATAAATACTTAAACGAGTATTCGGAGACATTATCATACAAATCTACTTAGGTAGTCCAAGTGCCTAATCCAGTTTCCTTGTAATTAAAATGTATTGGATTACTTGAAATGTGGTATGAAAATGTATATACTTAATGTAAGGTGTTACTATACGGATAGTATATTAAAACCATCAAAATATCGCAATAAATTACAAATTATTAAGATTTATCAAAATCATAAAAAGATGAGAATACAAAACTTCGAATATCTACGATTTTTTTATCCGCTATTAGTAAATTAAAAGATACCAGAAGAATCCTTACCAAAAAAGTAAAATAATATTTGTAAGACACTATGTACGGAAATGCAGTATTTCACAACAAAAACAGCAATTTACCTACATATTTACCCCATTTAACGGTGGCTTCTTATATTGATTACCATGTGAAGTCACAATATTTATAATATTCATTTGTAGGAGCCGTTTGCAAGGCCGCTGGCGGCGAACTAAGTTTGTCCCAAATTTGTAGCCTTTGTTGTGATCTAATTGTAGCTGGTCCCATATAAAAAATGGTGCCATTTTAATTGTAACTAAGTCATAGATCTACAAAGTTGGCGACTAATTATGTATTTCCTTACAAAGTTATAGATTTACATCGTTGCTTTAAGGTTAAGTCAATATGACTATCGTAAAGTACTACTAACTCGGCTCAGTTAACGTTTCTATGGAGCATTACAAGATACCTGTAATAATCCTGTTTTATCGATTTATGTTAGGTACACGTTTTGAAATCCTGCACTATAACCATAATTCTTTATCGTGTTTACCACATTAGTACATGTAGGTAGATACAAATAACATTAGTACCGTGAGCCTTCTGAATCAATTAACTTTTAAGTATTGGTTATGCTACAAAAAGTAAAAGTTTGCCCCGAACTCGTGCCCCGTACTGTATCGAATCGGCCTCTAGTTTTATGTAACTCTTTCAAATCGCCTTTCATCTCGTCGGTACTTACATCTCTGCTTTCCACATTATCATAAACTCGATGACCATCATCAATCCCTACCCATTTCCGACCCCGTACCGGACGTGGCATTGTTATCACTTGTACAGCCATCAATGTATAATGAAATTAATGAATCATGAAAAAGAATCGTGAATATACGGAAGCAGTCACGATCGATGACGTCATACTTTGATCTGTTTGTGAATCATTCGGTAGCGATAAATGAAGTGAATAATGTTTCGAAGAATCGGTGTACTGATTCTGAAAGCTACACGGGTTGTGTAATGATGTTAGTGAGGTTGTGTCTGCAGGTGAGCGAACACATTAATGTCTATGCACATTTTAACACAAGGTAGGCATCAGTACCTATATCAGCGGCTCAAGCCTATGAGTTTTTCTCACATACTTATCCCTAGTGGTCTGTGGTTTTTCTGAACATGTACGAAATATCGTTGGATATTTACCAGCTTTTCTATGAAGTGGGTATAACATCGCGAGGAAACCTGAATATATATATTTATGAAGAAATTCATAAGTGTCAAGTAGCCATGTGCCTTGCAACTATTTCCATTTTCTACCAAGGATTGTAAACGCAAGTCGATGTCACAGAATAACCTTATCGGAAAGGAATAAGGTGCAATTTTTTGCCAACGATCGTACAACAACAACATGTAATATTTGCGAGCCGCCGAACTAAGCTAGTTAGTCTACCATTGACGTGAACTCGTGAACGTAAGTACGAGTATGAGAAAGGCGCGACCGCACTTGACCTTAGTAACTAGGCTATGAAGACGGCCGAAAGTTAGGTTTGCGTGAGACGTCTGGTCTGTGATTACAAACAGATAAAACGAGAAAAGTATCTTTATAACATTTACATGAGATTAAATCTCACGGCCTTTGGAAAAGGTTATTTTCATTTCAGGGTGTTGATCTGGTGATGTCCAAGATTGTGAACATTGTCCATACACGGTATTTTCGTGATCCTTTTGGGGTGTGTCAAGAATTATGCCACAAGGTTCAAATTAGGTTCTGAGATCTTTTTAGCCCTAACGACTCTTAGTCACCGGTTATTAGATCCCGCATACAGGAAACTAGTACTATGCTTCTCTTTTTGAAATAGGAAAAGAAGATAACATGAGCGGTATGATATTATGGGCTTTAAAAACCATTGAAAATGAGCCCAAAGATCCTGAAAGTAGTCTCGGTCACCTGAGAACGCAAACGATTGTCCGTACACAGTGTGTTCTGCTCCGGTTGTGTTGCGGTTGCGTCTAGAAGTACCACCGATGAAAATTCGACTCAAAAATGATCATGAGTTGACATCTTATCTTACAAGAATTGGCCCCAATTACCTGCGAATATTGTCTGTGCGCAGTATGTTCGGGTTCCGATTGTGTTGCGTCAAGAATTGTCAGGAGAGAAAATGTTGATCTAAAACTCTTTATAGGATTCCCCACATGTCTTTCTGTTATAAATTATAGCCTTAGCCCTAAATACTCAATGTCATTGGTTGTTAGATCCCGCATACCTACGGAGAGTACGTGCCATAAGTTTTGTTAAAAGGCACCACTGAAAATGACCCTTAAGGACCTCAAAGCAGTCTAGGTCACCTGAGTACACAGAAGATTGCCCGTACACTGTATGTTCGGGTTCCGGTTGTGTTGCGTCAAGAAGTCGCGCGTCGAGTCGTGATTGCGGCGCGCGCCGCCGTCACGCGCCCGTGCGCTCTGCACGAGCGCCAGGGGACGGACTTGGATTATTTTCTTTACTTTTCTGGGACTAAAGGCTAGAGGAAAGTCCACATGACTTATGACTACACTATTTGGAGACGGACTGTACGTGTGCTCGCGATTCTCAGAAATGAGGGAACGAGGAGGAAGACACACAAAGCTGGAATAGACAATGTTGCCCCAGCGTCGCTGAGTCAGGTCTGGCACAAAAATACATTTATATAAATATACGAAGCTATCCGCCAGTACTGGCATCCAGCGAAAATAGCGCCCGCAACTGTGATGACTTTTCCAACCTTAACAAATGCCGACTTTTGAGATCGAGCAACTCATGAAGGCGAGGGAAGAAGAAGCTATATACAAAGGCGTAATTACCTAATCAAATTTAGTTTAGGGAGGGACAGGCAAAGGGTCGGTTTTCCATTCTATGGTATTTAAAAGAAGGGATAAGTCCCCAATTTCATGTCTTCTCTTAGTCAGAATGAAAGTCCTCTTCGGTCAAATATCGTAAATGGAATACCAACATTCATCTCTTCAGTGCGGAAGAAATTCTTCGCTTTGGGAGTACATGAAAACTTACTCAAGCTTATCCTGCTAGGGAGAGGCAGCAGTTATCTCCCTCTGCACGTATTTGCTTGGTTGACAGCGAACTCGATATTTAAACAGAATCACGGGCCACTGACTTGTGTTTGGACTTTCATATTCCTAGCTTCTGCACCATATTCGAAAAACAACTTATGAAAGTCTTCCAATCTAGGTGAGTGCTATCGTAGCGGTCATTTGTGTTTTGCGTGACGCAAAACATTAGAGACGTGCTGATCTTTTTACATAAACCTTATAATCAATTTTAGACCCTAAAATAAAGGGAGGTCTTCGAGCCGGTAGTATTTTAAGTGCCAGTTAGTAATGTGAGAATTAAGATTTCTATTTTAACTACTACACTTCCCTCCTTTTCATTCATTCACTTTAATTTCTGAACCAGAGACACAATTTCTGACCTTAAATATTAAGCTGTCAGGTCCAGGTTCAATACTAAACTAATACAGGTCATATTTGTGGAAATGAGGTGGTGTTTTGACAGAATATTTATCAAACGTCTTATATGGAACTACGGCATCCTCACAATCCATCTCTGTATTTGACTCGCCACAGGCGATAGTTTTCCCACGGTCGGAGTCGACCCGCTCCGTGGCCGAGTATTATAGCTCTGCCATTTGCATGCTCCCCCCCCCTCCCGCTCCGCCACACTCCTCTCACTGCCTACCGTATTCCACTGCCAAAGAAACGAGCCCCAAGCAATAAGCCAAAAGGCAACGCAGCCGACATCTTCTCAAACCGGACAGGTTATCCGATGGTCAATTCGTTCTTTAATAGATCAACCTCGTAGTGTCTACTAGTAAAACATGGCCAGAACATTGACGACCATTAGATTTGCATTAAATCGATTTGTTATCTACGCTTATAAAACACGTAAGGCTGTGCGTGTTTTTTGAATTTTAAACATCAATAATGGTACTTTGGGAGTATGGAAAGAACAAATTATTATTAATGTAATGATGCCTAAGAATGACTAATTAACTTTGGAAAAGTATACTTGACCCCTCAGAGATAATACAAAATTAAATAATAAAGATAGAGGATGTTTCTAAAAAATTATACTTAATGACGTGTCTCGAACCTTGCATAATTAATGTTAATTTGAATTCTCGCCACTAATTAGTTTAGCGACTGGCGTATGATTTATATGAGAAGTAATAATATTTAGCAATAAAATATCTTAAATGCCGAGGGTACCTAAACGGTTAACCCGATTCATTGCTTGTATTCCATTAGCTATGAACACATATAGATAAAGTATAGGTTGCATGTTGCATATGACGCAAAATTTGAAAATAGCTATGTATACTATTTTTTAGATTGCAACCAGCGAAGATTGTTGAGTAAATCCTACCCAATTTCAGTGAAACTAGAAAGGAAAAAAGCATCTAAATTAAATAAAGAAAACAAAAACACCGTTCAACGAGTTTTTAACAGAAATTTGAATTGAGCGCATCCTCGTCAATATTTACTGGAACCAGTAAAAATCAATAGAATCAACGGGTGATCTACAAACGGATTCAACCCAACATTTATTCAGTCAAATAATTGTTAAGATCTTTCTCTCAACACGAAGGCCAGTCAACATTGTTTGCTCTTGAATCCAAATAAAACCAGTGATCCACTAAAATAATAGCAATACAAGTTTTGTATGTATAAATTAACAATGGCTGAGAGATACAAGAAAGTTTATTCAGGAAGGAAGGATCGGTTTAGTGTAATTTACAGTTGACCTATACATCATCATCGTTGTTCCAGTATAGTTGCATCCTGAATAATTCCCGGGGTTCGCTACTGCTGTCCCTAAACATAGGCTGAAGGGAAGACCACACCGAAGCCGGACATTTATAGCATTAACACGCCAAGCTACCATTGGTATGATTTCCTGAACCGCGAAGAATGGAGCTGTCTATTTAAAACAGTCGGCGCGATTGAGAAAACAGCCCGCCTCCCGTTCCCACGCCGCGCTTCCGGCGAGGCGAATTTTGACAGATAACTTCGGATTGCTAACTATATTGGTACGGCCTGCAAAATAACGTAATCAATTTCAATCTTACGTCGTACGATAGTTATATTATGTATATTTAAGTCATACGGTAAGCTTCGGCGTCAAACGTAAAGGATTCTCAGCAACAACATAATGGTCCGCTACCTAATCCCAAGAATTTGCGTAGGCACTAGTTTTTACGGAAGCGACTGCCATCTGACCTTCCAACCCAAGGGGCCAACTACTTGGACGTTATTGGAATTAGGCTTGTCAAGTGAGTGGGCAACTTGACTGTTAGAAGTTCCCAAGCCGCCCGAGGGCCTCTAACTTGGCTTAACGACTGCTGTAACAGACAGCAGTCGGGATCAAAAGCTTAACGTGCCTTCCAAAACACGGGAGCGTTCAGTTAGTAACCACTCAAAGCGGTCACCCATTCAAAAGTTGCCGGCCGTCGTTACTTAACCTCGCAATTCTCGCATGTCGTACGCGGTACGCGGGCGCCGCTGCCACGAAAGCTCCTCTTAGCATAACTACCAACATTCATTTATCCTTATCCCATTTACTTTTTCTTCCATACCTCTCTATGGCATTCACATTGGACTCATATGCTTCCTAACTATATTGTCTTTCTTGTCTTTCACGGAGTTCTCATCTATCCCATCACTTATTAACCATCGGACATCTAACCTCACGTTGGTTACTACGTTCAGAACCTATGATGGTCGTTGTTACGAGATAAAGCATCAATCACTTTCTGATACTTCTTGATAGACAGTGACTGTAGCTTTGTCTTTTCGTTTATTATATGATAACTGCGATCATATACGGGACCATGACGGTCTATTGGACATATTGACTGCTTAATTTACCAGCCAAATTATGACAAGGTTAACCCGCGAGTCCCGCGACCCATCGTAAAATGTGCAAGTCACCTACAGGGTCCAATATGTGGAATGTGCTTTGACTTTTTAGCGTTAATGGGAGCGTGAAATGTTCGAGTGTTAGTGCATAGCTAAAAGTGTTTGAGCGCGATTCGCTGGTAAATAGATGCGATTTTATATACTGTATTGAAATTGTTAATTGCAATATCCCAGTCACGTTCAAGCGACAATTACTCGTATATATTTTATTCATCAAATGCTCGGACTACAAGTCGTCTTTCTTTTTCTATCAGCGCTTATTTTATTCTCCACACGTCATGGACATTAATGGCTGCTCCTTACCTTTAATTGGCTATGCGATCCACATCACATTTCAATCAATATTTCTTTAGGGCAAAATATTGTTTGAGTTAACAATAAATAAAATAAATATTTGAGGGACAATCTTAATGATGATTTACAGCACACCATGCCTGAGCCTGCCGGAGCTCTTAAGGCCCGGTCACGACTTGGACCGGCAGCGGAAGCATACGCGGGATAGGGTGCCATATGTAGGTACGTGCTATAATCAGAGCGCGATTTCTTCTGGCGCACCGCTGCCTCGCTGCCGCCGTGGCCAGGTCTTTACATTCGCACATACTGGCGGAGCGGCGTTTCTCCGCGTCCGAGCGCTGACGTGCAAATGCATAATGGAGAAGGAATAATCAATTATTGACTGCGGATTTTTGCTAATTGTACGCGGTGAGGAAGCTTAGTGGATGCACCCAAGAGCTGATCAGAATCACTGCAACCTGCAAATACCAATAGATCAATCAAGGATGTTTGCCAAATTAATAGCGACAGTTTCTACTAAATTCGTAATCCAAGTTTTTTGGGGACACCTCAGTAAAAGCTCAAATGCTCTGTTAAAAACTAGTAAAAGCTCTCACATCTATCCTTACTTACTCTGCTGGCTCAGCGACCCGAAGGGGATCTTGGCTTTCAATACGAGTTGACACCAGCGTGCCCTGTGTTGAGCGATCTCCTCCGAGTTTTCTGCATTCAGGGCATCCCACGTATAGATCCTTTTCATCGCCCTGTCGGTCACCAGTCTATTAAGTCTTGTCAATTTGTAATGCATCGTGATGCTTAAAAATAATTGTGAGATGCTTAGTCGGATTCTTGTATCCTCCTGACACCCAGCGTCCTACACATAGCAGGTATAGGACCCAATTAAGTTTTGACTTTTTGTCAATTTGACAGAGCATGATTTATTCTGGCAAATTTTGATACCCAGGCGTCAGGAGGTTATCGTAGTGATAGCACTGGTTAACATAGACTGGCTTGTTGAACAATCAATGTGTTCGGTCGGTATGACAGACATGCTATAGCTTGTAATACCGACCATGTTGCTGTTGAAGTGTCTCAAAGCATCCCAGAACAAGGCCAAGATAAATTAACCAAGTTATATTGCTGATAGCCATACCACAAGGTGGACTGATGACCTAGTAAAGGTCGCGGGAGTCCTCCGGATGTAGATGGCGCAGAGTCGGTCATTGTGGCACTCTTTGGGGGAGTCATATGTCCAGCAGTGGACGTCCTTCGGCTATGATGATGATGATAATGAGTTCGGATGATATGTTGATAAAATGTTCACAAATATCTGAATTCAACCCTATCCTGTAAACGTTACGGTCCATTTACATCCAGGGTTTGATTTGATTGTAGTTACTCGGCTTATCTCGGTAGCCCGTAGTCCCGCAATGTCATCAAAATTGCACTCAGGTTCTTGCGAATGTAAACCGGCCTTTAGAGTGCATATTTAAATATTTTTGAGCACCATTATCAAGTGCTCAATTTATTTGATGGTGATTATAGGTCATTGGCCCAGTGCTCGACACTGCCTCATTGCATAGTAGGTTGCGTCTTTTTTTTCATTTTCAAATATCAGTCATGAAGTGTGCAATATGATGGTCAATTTACCGAAATATTTTTATTATATTTTTTATTTCATTTAATTGTTTCTGGATTTTGATTATAATTTCCGCAATATACACGGAATATCCAAAATAAAAAGTCTATTTATATAACTTTTTAATCATGCTTAGCTTCGTAATATACTCGTATTAACTATTCGCAACTCAAAATGAGAATAAAATTTTAGCCCCTATCCAGTAACAAAGAATTAACCTCGATTTACATAAATTCTACCAGTAACTTCGAGATGAACCCGAAGGTAGAAAATTTAAAATATTATTTAATATTATAATTAGTTGTCAGGGCCATCTTTAACCTATTGGAGGCCCTGAGCACATCAGGATAATTAGGCCCCTATGACTATGACCTTGTAAGGGGCTGTATCGATGGCATTGCCTTGGGCACGTGCCCAGAGTGCCCAGTGGGAAAGATGGGCCTGTTAGTTGTCGTTTAATAACTGTGCCGGAATATTCAACTATTTTCTCCATAACTACAAGAGCGACCCAGCCTATTACCTATATAGCATTTGAGGTACACGAAGGGTGTCAATTATTGGGCTCTCTAAAATTCGGTATTTTATACCCTACTCAATATTCTGAGAGTGCGAAAACTCGCGAAATGCATTTCCCATTTGTTGGTTTGCCTTGCTATCGCTACCGGAATGGTCTTCAATTAGGCTCGAGCGGACTAGTTCTGTAATGTAGCCTTTATTGCCCGCAGACAATTTATTTCAAACTAAAACGATTGAGCGCAAACTTAACTGTTCCTAGTGGGCGGAACCAACCGATATTGTCTTGTTTGTGATTCGTTAACTTGTAACTGTTTTGTACTATTGTTGAATTGAAACTAGTAAACGTAATTCTGGGACATGCTTTTGGCGTTTTGAAATTGAAATGATTTGTGAATCGTATCTAAATAAATACATCATCTTCGTATCACCCGAAAAACGTCCACTGTTGGCTTGACAAAGGCCTCCCCAAGAATACATTACGATACAAGTGCAGAAAATAAGAAATTCGCAACGAGTGGTGATAAATTAAAACACGACCGAAGGGAGTGTTTTAAATCGACACGAGTTGCGAATTACCTATTCGCACGTGTATCGTACAACGTTTTACAGTACATATGGCTCTTCAAAGTTTCGACATATGCACGTAATCTGCTGATTACTGCACTCGTGCGGTAATATAGCACCATATGTACTGTAAATTAATTTTCAAACCACATGCTCGACAATGCCGAATTATAGGTCATGTAAACCCTACCGAAAGCAAGACATTAAATCCCTTGGTATTAGCCGGGTTATAATGTTGTACTGAATTTCATTATAACCCGCTGGTTAATAATATGATTTCACTTTTCATAATTCTTATTACTATATGCATAAAGTTTAATTTTGCTAAACACAATTTGTCCTAGGCCATGGCCTACTTGATTTGACAAAATAAATGAAGTTTGCCTCCGTGTGAACCCCGGTCCGGAGGAGCGCGGTGTTCGAAATTCGAATTTCGAATCTAGGACCACGGCTTGTGCTTTCGAATTTGGAACGTCGCGCGCCTTCATTTGTTCACGCGTGACGAACAAATCGAGTTCTTGTAGGTGCCTATAGAAGATTTAATTTCAAAAATAATATTGAAAATGTCGAGTGATGAAAGTGTCCTGAGTTTATCAAATTAGATGCCATAGGCATTGTCAACAATCTGCTGCCAGAGAAGTCAAAGGAAAAATACCTAAAAGCCTACAACCTACTGCCTATTTATCTACTGAGCCTGTTTTTTTTGTCTCGCATAAGGTGTGAAAAGTAGAGTATACACCTCGGGGATAAGACTGTTTTAGTCTTGGGCGGTTGAACCCCTCACTGCACTCAGGACTCAGTCTTAATTCCCTCGCTTCGCTCAGGAATTAACTTATAACTCCCTCGCTACGCTCAGGACTTAAATTATGAGTCCTTCGTTACGTTCGGGATTCAATTCGCTCCCGTGACATAAAACAGTGCTTTATCCCCTTAGTGTATAATCTACTATTTAAGTTTGTTAAATACCTAGTATGTAGTGATTACGTAACATTTTCGAGCGTGTGTAAGGTAGATCTAATAGTATTTTATGCAACAGCTGCATTTCGGGTTCTTACAACTCGAAAGTCGCTGTAACAAAACGAGCAAGGCGAGTTTCCTTATTAAAGACTTGAGAATTTTTAATCCTAATTATGTAACGTTCCATACAAAAAAAATCTTCGACAGTAAATCTTCGATAGCAAGTATACCTTTAAGCGCAAGCTTAAGGGCTATTTGTTGACGCTCCAAAGATCCCATTCTTAATCCATCCAGTACTTAAAATATCGCCACTTTGTCTTTTTTCCCTTATGTTCTTCTCTTGTAGCTTCCTATGATTGTTTTTGTTCAGAAGCTGTTATTATTATTATTATTATTATTTTAATCGCATTCTGAATCTGTTTTCTCGGTCGGTAAGAATGTTTTTTTTGAACTGGTTTATTTTATATACCTAACTCTGCCAATTCAAATGCTTTTGAGAATATTATATTTTAAGTATTTTATTATGATTATATTAATATGATTTATTTATTATGTGTACCTTTTATATAGTATGTTGTGTTGCGTTCCGTGGATCACTTACGGTGCTGTCTGAAAACCAGCGCTGCAGGTGTCTGACACCTCAGCATAATGCTGAGACTGCAACCGATTCACTGCCGCGAAGACACACGTTATGTGTTTAATGCGCGTTTCCTCCCTTTTTTTGTATCTGTGTGTCTTTGTTTGGTTATGTGAATAAATGTCTTCTTTCTTTCTTTCTTTCTTTCTTTCTAAATAAATTCGATTTAAGTTAAAAAATCGCATTGGTGGCTGAAAATGAAAACGAGCATTGACGCGTGCCGATTTTTTTTAATAGGTAACAGTTGTATTATTATGTTTGGATACCCATTATTATGATTCTCCCACTAGTCATATAATGAATTGTCTATGGTATAGACTTGCATTGGTATATAAATTTTATTGTTTTAATCCTGCTATAAGTCATTTAGTTGACAAATAACAATGCTGGAGTAGAAAAAGGACATTTTCGATATTAAAAATTGCAGTTAGATCTATTTAGCATAAGTTAGATACGTTGCGTAATAAAGCGGCATACCCACTTAATACATTTGAAAAAACCGAATTGTATCATATTTAGTCCATTCAAAAAGCAACTTAGCGATGTAATCAAGAAGGTTCATATCTAATGACAGTTTTGAATAAGTCGGACAATATATAAATAATTAAAATTAGTGTTACTTCCTATAGACGAACTATTTTTCGCATTAATTCCTTTTCCTAAACGATCAATCCATTCGTTTAGGTCAGGAGGTCAGGTTTATTTTATAGCAACCGTGAAAGATATACGGTTATAAAAAAAAATGCCTAATAGATGAGATAGTAAACACTTATAATTATTGTCAGTTGAAATTTGGTCCATTCTATATGTATAAATGCCCATAAACAAATATTTTAGTTGTCCTTTATAAACATTAATGTAAAAAAAGATCAGCAATTAAAAATAGTTTTTATTAACTTAATACTTGAAGGTACTTACATACCTAATCATTATTTCTGATATAACATGCATTTCAAACACGATTGTTCTCAAAAAACGAGGTATCTACTCGTAACAAAAGGCCCAAAGAAGTGTGAATCCTTTTAACACGTGCCATTTCTGTTAGCTCATGGCAAGGTTTGAGGCTAACGATTACTTAACTATTGTTGTATTGTTGTCGTTCTTCTTACAATCTAAATATATAAAAGAAGAAACTGACTGACTGACTGACTGACTGACTGACTGACTGACTGACTGACTGACATATCAACGCACAGCCCAAACCGCTGGTCCTAGAGATTACAAATTTGGCACGTAGGTTCCTTATAAGGTCTAGGGGTGCACTAAGAAAGGATTTTTCAAAATTCAACCCCTAAGGGGGTGAAATGGGGGTCCGAAGTTTGTATGGGGAAACAAGATTAGTTGGACTATTTTATTCGAAACTTCACAGGAGTATTTCTAACGATAAATGAGTAAATACGTGTTTCAGGTTTTTTGAGAAATCAACCCCTAAAAGGGGGAAATCTGGTGACAAATTCTGAAAATCGACATGGGTATTGTTTTTATGATATACCGGGTCGCTGATAACGAAAACAACAATGATTTTAAAATCTCACGTGGAGGACGTGAAATACCATCCCCTCTGTTGGGGTGCGAGGGGGATGAAATGTCTAAATATTAATATGGGTGTCGTTTTTATGGTTTTTTGGGACGTTAATTACGAAAATGGCATCGGTTTTGTAATTTAATATTGTGGACATGAAAAATTTTGAAAAATTGTGCCAAATTTCAAGAAATAACTGACTGACTGAGTGACTGACATATCACCGCACAGCGCAAACTGGTGGTTCTAGAGATTCCAAATTGAGTATGTAGGTTCCATATAAGGTTTTGAGGTGCATTAAGAAAGGATTTTTCAAAATTCAACGCCTAAGGGGGTGAAATGGGGGTCCGAAGATTGTATGGGGAATCAAGATTAGCTGGATTATTTTATTCGAAACTTCACAGGAGTATTTCTAACGATAATTGAGTAAACATGTGTTTCAAGATTTTTGAGATTTCAACCCCTAAAAGGGGGAAATCTGGTGACAAATTCTGAAAATCGATATGGGTGTTGTTTCCATGGTTTATTGGGTCGCTGATTACGAAAACAACAATGATTTTAAAATCCCACGTGGAGGACGTGAAATACCATCCCCTCTGTTGGGGTCCGAGGGGGATGAAATGTCTAAATATTAATATGGGTGTCGTTTTTATGGTTTTTTGGGACGTTAATTACGAAAATGGCATCGGTTTTGAAATTTAATATTGTGGTCATGAAAACTTTTGATAAATTGTGCCAAATATCAAGAAATAACTGACTGACTGAGAGACTGACATATCACCGCACAGCGCAAACTGGTGGTTCGAGAGATACCAAATTTGGCATGTAAGTTCCTTATAAGGTCTAAAGGTGCAAGAAGTGCCGTGAGTTCCCTGTGAAGAAACGACCTTTTTTGATTCTATGTATTGTAGATGGTTTTATTAATTAGTGCCGTCCGATACGATTTCGACATAAATCGATATTTAAGCGTCCGAGAGGACTCTTAATAGGAATCCGAGGTACCTAAACTTTGAATAAAGTAACGGCCATATTAATTTTCTTCATTTCCGTCCCGATTTCGTTCAAAATCGATATCTGAGCGTCCGAGAGGTCCCTAATACGACTCCGAGGTAAAATGTGGAAAAAGTCGCAGTCATTGATTTTCTTTTTTTTCGTCCCGATTTCGATCAAAATCGATATCTGAGTGTCCGAGAGGTCTCTTAATACGAATCCGAGGTAAAATTTGTGAAAGTGGCGGCCATATTGATTTTCTTCATTTTCGTCCCGATTTCATTCAAAATCGATATCTGAGCGTCCGAGAGGTCTCTTAATACGAAACTGAGGTAAAATTTGTGAAAGTGGCGGCCATATTGATTTTCTTTTTTTTCTTCCCAATTTCGTTCAAAATCGATATCTGAGCGTCCGAGAGGTCCCTAATACGACTCCGAGGTAAAATGTGGAAAAAGTCGCAGTCATTGAATTCTTTTTTTTTCGTCCCGATTTCGATCAAAATCGATATCTGAGCGTCCGAGAGGTCTCTTAATACGAATCCGAGGTAAAATTTGTGAAAGTGGCGGCCATATTGATTTTCTTTTTTTTCGTCCCGATTTCGTTCAAAATCGATATCTGAGCGTCCGAGAGGTCTCGTAATACGAATCCGAGGTATAATTTAGAAAAAGTGGCGGCCATATTCATTTTCTTCATTACCAAACCGATTTCGTTCAAAATCGATATCTGAGCGTCCTAGAGGTCCCCTAATACGAATTTGAGGTAAAATTTGAAAAAAGTGGCGGCCATATTGATTTTCTTCATTTTCGTCCCGATTGTGTTCAAAATCGATATCTGAGCGTCCGAGAGGTCTCGTAATACGAATCCGAGGTATAAAATAGAAAAAGTGGCGGCCATATTCATTTTTATTATTTCCGTCCAGATTTCGTTCAAAATCGATATCTGAGCGTCCGAGAGAATTCTTAATACGAATCCGAGGTAAAAATTGGAAAAAGTGGCGGCATATTGATTTTCTTCATTTCCGTCCCGATTTCGTTCAAAATCGATATCTGAGCGTCCGAGAGGTGTCTTAATATGAATCCGAGGTAAAATTTGGAAAAAGTGGCAGCCATATTGATTTTCTTCATTTCCAACCCGATTTCGTTCAAAATCGATATCTGAGCGTCCTAGAGGTCACCTAATACGAATTTGAGGTAAAATTAGAAAAAAGTGGCGGCCATATTGATTTTCTTCATTTTTGTCCCGATTTCGTTCAAAATCGATATCTGAGTGTCCGAGAAGTCTCTTAATACGAATCCGGGGTAAAATTTGGGAAAGTGGCGGCCATATTGATTTTCTTTTTTTTTGTCCCGATTTCGTTCAAAATCGATATCTGAGCATCCGAGAGGTCTCTTAATGCGAATCTGAGGTAAAATTTGGCACTCCATTCATACCTATATGCAAAAAAGTTTAATGTTACTATATAGGCGTGTGAAGTATCTATGGATTTGCTTTTAAAAACGACATAGAGGTTTCGATATTTTTTCCATTTAAATCAACCTTCAATTATTTTTTAATCGTATGGCATTTATTTACGAACCGTGAGATTTTCGAGAAGACTAGTACGGTTGCCAGTTTTTGTTGCACTTTTAGCACCACCCAGGGGTTCTGTGTATGGTAACGGTGGGTACTCCCTACGGACGCGGTGCAACTTCGACCCCACTTTGTCAAGTGAGTGGGCAACTTGACTGTTAGAAGTTCGCAAGCCGCTCGAAGGCCTCTAACTTGGCTTAACGATTGCAGCCGGGATCAACGGCTTAGCGTGCCTTGTAAAGCACGAGAGTCAGTTAGTAACCACTCAAAGCGGTCACCCATCCAAGAACTGACCTGCGCCCACATTGCTTAACCTCGCACACCGCACGCGGTAGGCGGGTGCCGTTGGGCCACGAGCGCTCTAAATTCTTGATAGTTTGTGCCAAATTGCAATTCAATAGGTCCAGTAAAAGCAACTTGGTTGTAACAGACGGACTGACAGTAAGGAGTACGAATGGAAGTGAGGCCAAATTTTCTTTTTGGATGCTCCAATGGTAACTGGCAGAACCTACCTAATACATTTAATTGTAGGAGAAATAAATGTTACACATGATATTGAATTAGCCGTATTTCTGTACTTCAAAGGACCAGAGTTTATGGCCGCTGCGCGCTGTTAGGTCGTTTACAGACCTATTGGTGTTACTGTAGTACACAGATACTTTTACTAAGAGCCATTTCAGACATGCTTTTATTTCATCGGCCCTTTCCCCTTCGGCCTCTCGGAAATGTATGATAATAGTTTTAGATCCTTATTTTTGCCAAAATCAAATGAAATTCAACAGTTTGGCGGTTCTCAGAATGTATACTAACTTTTTATCTGTTCATCTGTTAATGAATCACAATCACCAAACTTCGTATAGCGAAACCCCAGAATGTAACAAATACTTTTCTGGAGACCGCATCTAAATCAGTTCAGCCAAACGCGAGATAATCGTGGACAAACATACGAACCTGTTTTTTGTAGACGGTTAAAAATTTCGCTTAGTACGCGGGCGAAGCCGCGGGCAAATGCTAGTATTAAATAAGACAATAACCATTTACTACCTGAATGTCATTATTTATGCATGCATGGCTGTTTATGCAGTGTTAGGCCGGGGGGCCAATTCTCGGGTTCGATCGAGATGATCTCTATTCGAAATTCCATACAAGTGACTCTACCATTCTATACAATGTCACGATAGACATGCATCTCGATCGGAGCGAGAATTGGCCCCCAGGGACAAACCTGGTGGTGGAAAAATGCGGCAATTTCAACGCGCGGAATTTCGCGCCATCGCAGTAGTACTTAGTGTAAAGCATGAAGGTGACTTTGACAACGCACGTCACAACATCTATAGTGGTCATTGGCGGCAAAGGCACAACAACATATGCAACACCTTTAGGTGTTCTTGGCGTTCAGAAGGTTAAAATTTATATGGCTATTGGAAGTGGGTGAAAAACGACTTGCAAGATTTGGTTACATTTTTACCAATAGGTAACTCCTATAGGAGTGATAATCTGGACCCTAACTGGCTAGCACATCCGGTGATCCCTGATGTAACCCGGACAGCTGGCATAAAAAAATTGCAGTCCGGACACCTCGATGATCCGCCATGAGCCTGTTTTTTCCTGTCCGGATCGACGAGGCTCTGCTGTAGTTATAGGTGAGACTGACATAAGGCATGTAAAAATATGTAAATAAGGTAATACCTACACCTCTCGCGACACATCAAAGATATTGAAAGATCAATATCACTTCAGAAATCAGATTAATTGGCGGATACTGTAAGTACCTACTGTAGATACTTACGTAGTAAGATATGGGATGCCCTTTTACTGCCCAAGGGCATCAAGTTTGCGAGTTCTTACCCTCACGGTGAACCTCAATTTACTCGTACTATAGATGAATAAAGAGTAAGAAGCTAATAAACTACGTACGATTTTTTTTTTGAGAAAAGCTATTAGGTTAGAACTTCTAATATTATCCTAATAAACGAGCAACATTTGTATATTTATCTAACGGGTTCTTGAAAACAGCTCAAAATCAATTTCAATAGTCCTAATTTTTAAGAAATTCGTTTTCTCCAGGTTTTGACTCACGATTCCGAGTACAGTTAGTTCTTCTAGGGGCCCTGGACCAGCTGGCTCATTCCTTGCAGCGAATTCGTATTGCTATTCAGCAAGGCAACGTACGCCAGCGTTATAGGCAGGGCCCGTGGTAGCGATTCAGGCCAGGGGTGTACATTTAGTTTAGGTTCAGATAATTAAAGTTAGGTTAGGTTTTTCTTTTTTCTATTAGCTTGTTAATCTTTTCTATACAAGCTTACGGCCTGCCTGATGGTAAGCTCCAGAAAATTCAGAAGCGCGTTGCCGACCGTTCATTGACTTGAGGATTCGTTGTGTTGACAGCTAGACATATGCAGGTCTTTTACGCATCATTACAAGCGCATCATCGAGCGAGAGCTCGGGCGACCTTAGTTAGTTAGTTAACGACCTTACTCACCACCAGGAACTGACTGTTTACAATGTTGGTACTAGAGTAGGGGTGTAGGTCAGGTGGAGAAAACACACATCCACCATATCAGCCGAAGGACGTCCACTACTGTACATAGGCCTCCCCCAATTTCATGGGGGGTAAATGCCAAATCACCGCGCTTGGCATGCGGATTGGCGATCGCAGTATCTCCACCGCATTCCAGGGAAACCATACTACCATAGTATATTGCAGGAAAGTACAGCGTCTCGTGGCCCAAAGGCCAAAGCCTCTAGGGCGACTCTTGACGTCTTCGAATTTCCTTCAATTTATGATCTTCCAGATAGCTTGATGTCTAGCCAGCATTGAAGAGGTTCCGAGCTCGGGTAACGACTTTTTGATTTCCATAACTAGGTACGTACCTACTGTTATGTAAGTCGGGTTTTATATTCTGAGTTACATAAGCTACAACAAACGTGTTGCCTCAGGACCTTAAACCAGATTTGAATCATAAGTGAACTATAGATGCAGAGACATGTAAGCTAAAGAAAGACGACATTTAGAACCGTCCCATGTTGGTCTCATCATATAATGCTGGTGATTACCAAATTAGTGTTCATTATCATCAAACTTAATACGAGTACGTCCCGCTGCTGGGCTGGGGACAGGCCTCCTCTCACAGATGAGAGGGATTGGCAGTAGTCACCACGGTGGCCCAGTACGGGTTGGGGACTTAGACTTCCCACCACTATATCAGCCTAAGGACGTCCACTGCTGGACATAGGCGTCCCTCAATTTCATGGGGGTTAAATGCCATAATCGCCACGCTTAGCATGCGGGTTGGCGATCGCAGTATCTCCACCGCACTCCATGGATACTGCTGCCCATCCCCCCGGTGGCCTTGGTAGTTTTAAAACATACCCGGCTCCCGGGGGACTTAAATTACTGTTATTCTCAAGAGAAAAGGTCCCTCTTTGTTAATGTCAGTGAGGAACATTTTTAATTACGTAATTACAGAACTTGCGCATTATTGTGACCGCCAAAAATGACTTTTCTCAAACATGCAATTAAATATTGTTATGTTCCTTATAATGCGAAGTATGACGTTTCAGGTGCGGCTATAGGACAAGAGGTCGTTAATGGAATTTCATACAAATCTTGCAGGCCTAGGCCGGCAAAGTCTTCTTTTTTAATTTCCATTCCACATAAATTTGTGGCAATGGCATCATGACATTCTGCCACTATGCGTATTAAAAATAAAACTTTGATTTTTTTGTTGTTTATTTCATTGCATGTTTGAGAAAAGCACTATACATACCTCGGCGGGAAATATGGGGTTGCCCGGATCAGACCCTATCCTATATGCCTTCGGCCTGCAATCCCTTTCGTCGCGGCCTCTGTAGTAATGTACTATTACTTTGAGAAAGACACGTTAATAACATGACTTTAATATCAGGGGCTTAGTCCTTATTAGCTAAAATGTTCTTCTATTTAGGCTTATAAATAGTAAAGAATTATTGCGGCTTATTATCATTGATTTAAAAACGTATTTTTTGGATTTTTTACTATGAAATCGCATTTCAACATCACTCCCAATCGACAAGTTTCAAGCTAAAAACTTCTGAAATTCTTATTGACCGAGCGAGCGAATCGTCTCCGTTACAGCTTTTGCAAAGATACAGCAGGGTATTTTAATCACGTAATGTTACCAACGTACGACAGGTCCATCTAATCTGTCATTTTTTCTATGAATAATAACAGACCTACCTTACGTGCGTAAGTAGTATTTGTAATATACAAATTGTAATAATACAAATACACAAAACACAATTGTAATATGCAAATTGATTGTACTTTATTATAATTACCTCGCATGTCGCTTTTCTCAACCAATTGTTCAGAAATTTTGTGAGCAAGTTTGATAGGTAATTATTATAGAAATTACTAGTCGATCCAGTTTTTAGATTTTTTCCAAAATGCCTGAGTTATGGAAGTTGCAACCGTAACATATCACTGGCGAAGGCTACAGTTCGTAGAGCCCCTATAATTTAACTTTGTGTATGCAATAATATGGATCGAAGTGTCGTAATCGCCAAAGCACACGACAGTATGAATAGCCTGACCATATGAGAACAGTACCGGCCGCGTTTCCCACGCCGCGATAAACAAAAACGCCCACCACTGGGCTGTCGTCTTTAATTAATGGTAATGAACCTATTACGCGCCTCTCTGATTTATACGGGACCGTTATGCGGAATGACCCGCTGTCGCAGCGTCAATCAGTTGGTAATATGTGGTGTGTTATAATTTCCTGGATTATCGTATAACTCTATCAATGCACGTAGAATCGATGGCCGCTGGGGCGGAAAGGTTCTCAAATGTAAAGTGGCGACCACGCAACGGAAGGTGCGACGTGGATAGACCGCACAAGTTGGACTGATGACCTGGTAGAGGTCGCGGCGCAGGACCCGTCATTGTGGCACTCTTTGAGGGAGGCCTATGTCCGGCAGTGGACGTCTTTCGGCTGATTAACTACACAACTAACAAAACTATAAATCATCCTATTCTGAATTTTTATTGTTATTGACCCTTCAATATCGTTATTTTATAATTGACCGAGCGAGCGAAGCGTCTTCGTTTCAGCTTTCGACAACAATTATTTCGTATGTCTGTCGGTCTGTCCGGACGTTCTGCTGCTCTACAGGTCGCATTTCTCAACCTATTCTCGTGAAATTTTGTGAGTAAGGTCGATAATTTCGTTATATATAATTTTTTGTGGCGTCAGTTTTTTAAAATATTTGGTATTTAAAAAAAATGCGAGGTCTACAGCTCACAAAGTAGTTTAATTTATCTATGATGCTTAGAGATGTAAGTACATACATTTCCAGGGCCTTTGGAATAATTAGTATAATTACTTTTAGTCGTACTCTCTTAGTTGGACCTCAGCAGAGATCATATCTAAGTAGATATCTTTAAATCTTAGAGATATTAAATTAATGTTATTTTGATTATAAATAACTCTGTATTTATTCGGAGAGAGGCCGTATTACATATCTAACATTACCTTTAAATTTTGTAACAGATAATACGTATCTTGTAATTCATTTAATGACATTCAATTGTTAATTTGTAGTTTGTAATACTGTGGCTCTAGTGAAAAGGGGTACAATTGTACAGCACTTATACCCTTTTTCACTATTATAGTTCCCTTGTGGACTATTTAAACTATATTTTTGATTTTGTTACGATGATGTTTAACTCCACCCCTGACCACCGGGGGATGGGCAGCAGCTCCCTTGAGTGTAGTAGAGATACTGCGATTGCTAACCCGCATGCCAAGCGTGGCGATTATGGCATTTACCCCCATGGAATTGGGAGGGGCTTATGTCCAGCAGTGGACGTCCTTCAGCTGATATGGTGGTGGTGGATGTTTAACTCTATACGGTTTCTGCGCGGCGCCTTTTACACTCTATTTTAATAGAAATAGAGTCTTAAATCAAATGCATTCAGTTTCCTCGACTATACGAAAAGAAAATAGCAAAAGCAATACGAAGGCTAAGACGGCAGCGGCATTCATACGAGCGCATAACGTTGCATGAGAATGATACCACTAGCGCCATCTAGTATAGCCTATCTGAAGCATGCAATGGTACGAAAATCTTTAAGTACTTAATATTTTACGGTCAATTTAATTGTTGTCCGGGCGAGTATTTTCCATCACAATTATAATTCGATATTAGTGAAGTAATTGAGTGAAAAAACCAGACTTTAATTAGTTATAGTTACTTAATGATAAATTTAATGGTGTCTCAGTTAAATAAACATCATGTTGCGTATTTATTTACATGAATTAGACGTGAACATGTTAGTATGTAGATGTATAAATCTGTATGCGTCACGGTGACTCAAAGGGTGAGAATGCTATTGTTTGGTCTAACCCAGGGTTCACATAGGTAGTCGTAAATTCTTAGTAGGTAAGCATTTTTGTAGACATAATACATTCTTTTACTCGTACTAAGGAAGTATAAGTACACGATGTACACGTAAATCGATATTCAATTGATACTTGTGATATATATTTATTCAATAATCATTTGAACATAACAAAGTAGCAGGGTAAGTTTTCAGATGATTTTCGGAGACATTAGTATAAAATTCTGTAAAAAAACAAGCATCATGGGTCATATATTAATCATTGCCGAATTTGCGAAAATCCGAAGACTAGAAGTGAGAGAAATTTATTTTGTTCACCTCAGCGGCTCGAAAATGGCGGTTTTGCTGCTTGAAACCAGTGAGCAAAATTCAATTTTGCTGCGAACGTGAAAACGACTTTTCCTGCTTGAAACCAGTGAGCAAAATTGCGTTTTGCTGCGAGCGTGAAAAAAACTTACTTTTTAATTTTTCATATCGTAGGTTAGTTTAAGTAACTTTATTCTGTCTATTCCTATTCCTTTGCGTTATATGCTCTCGCTGCTGAGGTGAAAAGTTGTATGTATCACACGAGAGCAAACATATTTGCATCTCGTGTCTTTACGTCCATCGCTACGCTCAAGATTCTAATTATGAATCACGAGCGTAGCGCGTGATTCAATTATATAATTTTTCGCTTGCTCTGGACTCAAGATCAACACTCGCAGCAAAAATCTACATTGCTCTCTTGTTGAACAAATAACTATATATAATAATAATATAATAATAATATTGGGGGACAATCTTACACAAATCGACCTAGTCCCAAACTAAGCAAAGCTTGTACTATGGGTACTAGACGACGATATACATACTTATATAGATAAATACATACTTAAATACATAGAAAACATCCAAGACCCAAGAACAAATATGCGTGAAAAATGCACAAATAAATGCCCTGGCCGGGATTCGAACCCGGGACCTCTAGCTTCGGAGGCAGAGTCACTACCAACTAGGCTAAACAGGTCGTCATATATGATTCCGTTGAGAGAAAATTATTTTGTTGATAATATATGTTATGAAGTAAAATTATTACATAATCATAGGAGATATATACTCATAAGACTAAATAATAATAGTAGGAAGGGGAGACACTGGCAATGTGGCTGTGTAGGTAGCTAAAACACTATTCTGTGTATAGTAAAACTGGTAAAACTGATAGCGAACGTTTATCTTTCCTAAAAATAGCAATAAAGATAACGAGCCGCTTTGAAGTTGCTTGTTTTAAAAAACAACTATTTCTTTGTAGCATAATGGTCAAAAAATTTAAAATGCCAATAGCAACCCCCAATACCGCTAGGTATAGCCGCTCGCAGCATTTAGTACCTGACTCCAAAAGTCCCGAAAAGGACCACAGTCCATTTAACGTCGGGATCGTGCCATTTATTACGTGGGTTTTTACTTTTTAGAAGCCCTTTTGTTTAAGCCCTTTGTAAAAGCCGCCAAACGTAGCGGAATATTAAATTATTTTTATTGCAATTGTACTGCCATAACCATGGTTAAAATCAGATACAAAGCGGTACAGTTATGGAGATTCTTTTGTTTATAATGAAATGGTGTTTATGCAGCGGTCGTAGATGGTTGTTTAAGGGGGTGTTTAGACTGTTTAGGCAATAAAAGTGTAATAAACGAACGATTTAAGAATGGTTAGCGGTACAATGTTGGTGTTTGGCGGTATTTTTTTCTGCTACGGGTAAGCTTATGGTAAGGTTCGATTTTATATCATATGAAATGCTGTTTGAGGCATTGAACACTTTTGTCTTGTACTTTTGATGTTATCAAACCATAGTTAGTGTAAGAAAATCCAGAGAATGAAACAATAATCGACAGTATCTTAATGACAGCCAGCATTATCAGGGTAATTAATTACGTAACGTTTTTGAGCGTGCCTACGAAAATTTAAATTTATGTTAGTTATGATAAAAGTTACATAATTACCTCAAGGTAATAGGATAGCCCATTTTCATGTCTCTATTTTTCAACATCAAAATAACTAAAACGTTAGGTCCTTGGGAAGGACGCCCGGTTTTGTCAATTAGGACTAATGGAATCGCGCGTTGTATTTTACCTTCGTGTGACTGAGCTTGTGACAAATTGGTGTGTATAAAATTAAGGCAAGCCATATTCACAAAGGATATGTAGTACATGTATCATCAATTATCATCATCATACTGATATAGACCGAAGCTTTTGGCTGACCGAAGGAAGTCCACTGCTGACCATAGGCGTCTCCCAAAGAGGGCCACAATGACCAGTCTTGCGCTACTCTTACCAGATCATTAGTCCACCTTGTGGCGTCTATGTACTACATAGATGTAAGTATGTATAGGGAAAAAATTATTTCCGCATGCCAGATGAAATCCAATTAGATGTCAAAGTCAGAAGAGATTACCATGGAAGTACTTTGTTTAGTTTAATAAATTATCCTCTCAAACTAAAACACAACATTTACTTAAACATAGTCAAATAAATCCCATTGTAAATTGCATTCCGTGCGATAGGCGAGGCATGGGCCGACGCCACACGTGCTCCCTATGAATGGAAGGGCAGCGGCAGGGCGCGGGGAAGAAGAAGGCTTTTTTCAGGCAGTGCATTCCGAGACGCCGACGCAAGCGCGCGTCCCTGCGCGTTCTATTTTTGAATTTATTTTTGTTTTATTTGTGTTCCGTTTTACGTTGTGGGTGTTTAAGTGAATATAAGGTGAGTTTTTATTGGGTAACTTTATTAATCTGGGGTATACTAGTGAGTTTTTATGTAGGCATGTCATTTCGCTTAGTGTTTTTTTTTTTATCTTATATTATACTAAAAAGTTTTTTATACTACGTCGGTGGTAAACAAGCGTATGGCCGGATTGATGGTAAGCGGTTATCGCAGCATACGAAGGTCCGTAACTCCAGGGGAAAAACATTGTCGTTGCCGTGCCGACTCTTTAAAGTTAGACCTGTACATTCCTTGATCGTGGAACTTCATTAATAAAACGGCCGTCTAAACTAATATTACAGCTCTCATAGACTTCCTGGTAACAATAAAGGCTTTTTCTGTCAGGTTTAAGATGTCGTTCGACCCAGCCCCGCTGTCAAAGACGGCCAAGTACAAGAAGATCACAAAACCGCTGCTCGAGCGAAAGCGACGCGCGCGCATCAACCGATGCCTGGACGAGCTGAAGGACCTCATGGTTGGAGCTTTGGAGGTAAGATTTTAGACCACTTTACTAACTAGTTCCTCCCGTGTCAGCTCATAAGGCTTAGTTGTCAGTTGTCACTGGCCGCCTAGCAAAAAGGAAATAAATTCATTTGTTTTAGATTTGTGCCCGCAGTGTCAATTCGACAAAAACACAAATAGGTAGAGTTTATGCCTAGTTCAGTCCCTACTATTTTGAAGATGCACTGGTACAGTCAACAGCAGAACACGGTACGCAGGCCTAGTGCTCAAAATGAGACACAGACTCTAATGTCAAGAGAATAAGGCTCTGTGTAGATAATTGTGAACGTGTGTGCTTAATAGCTATTTCTGCTGATGACTGTACTTAGTCCTTATTTGTGTTTGTTTAAATCTCGCCTAAGAGTTGTTAGATTCGTAAGATCACTGCCTTCTTCAATCACAAACTGAATACTAAGTACGTATTAATTTTTTTTGTATAAAACCTTTATTTAATATGATTCATATCAACATTCATATTAATATGATTCATATTAAATATGATACATTCAATATTTAATACATAATACCTACATACTGTAAATCATATATAGAATGTTAAATTAGTTTAAATGAGGAATATAATATTATCTGGAATCGACTCTTAATGTGCGTATACTTTCATTAACATTATAAAGCATATAAGGCTGTTTTGCTCCTACTAAGATAGTAGGTAATTGCCACGATGTAAATTTACACCGGTTCCGATATAGCTACGAGCAAGTCGTTTACTGATCATCAATGTGCGATCCATCATACATTCACACGCCATTTATTTTTATCGCGGCCCGTCGTCCTTCTGTTTATTGTACACGACGAGCTCAAGCTAAACTGGATATAAAAGTAGCTACAATTCATTAAAGAAACAGGAGAAGCGTAGCATCAATACAGTTATAATAATGTTACGTTTGCCGCACCGCACCGTGAGAACCTCGCCACGCACCTGCTCATATACTCTTTTTATTTTGTCCACAGATCGACGATGACAACCTTAGTAAGTTGGAGAAGGCCGATATCCTTGAATTAACCGTTAACCACTTGACCAAACTACACAGCCCGAAGGACCCGGTTTTGGAGGCGAAAAAGTTCCAAGCTGGTTTCGGACAGTGCGCGGCGGAAGCGTGCCAGTTCATCATGTCCGTTCCTGATTTAGACTCGAAAGTCAGTCAGAACCTGATCAGTCATTTATCGAGACTGATTACAGCGCAGCCTCTGACCATTCAAGTGCCAGAGCGTCCACCGTTCTCACCCCCTACTTCACCCTCGTCAGTTGTGTCTGATCGTCATCACTATTACAGCGACCATGATCGATCATCTTCGGATGCAGAGGATTCAGTTTACTCCGGCGAAAGTGCATCGAAAAGGTGGTCAAACTCTAGACCTCCCACTAGGCTCCCACAAAAGTCCACTACCCCGCCGATGTCCGGCCTACTCACGACGGTCGATAAGCTCCCCGCGTCGCACTACAATGTTCACGAACAATTGAACGTTGGCAACGGACAAAGGAGCGGTGCTTACTTTAACAGAGTTCCTGCCGAAGCTAAAGACGTAATATTACAAAAAATTCGTCAGCACATAATGGATAAGCGGGGAAATGACCACGTCGATGTTAACGTTAGCCCGGAGATGGCCGAGTCAAGATATTTGCACAGAGATGACGCATACAGGGGCGATTATGTGTACCAATACCCAGCGGGAGTTCCGAGCAACAACGAGACGTTGGACCTGAGAAAAGTGAGGTCACCAGCGAAATCTGTGATCAAAGCGAGCCCACCAGAAAAACCCGTCGCATACCGCGACGCAAATCAATTAGACGCGATTCCTACGGCCGAGAACAAAGTTGAGCCCGCCAATCTTCCGGAACAGTGCCAATTGCCGATGGATTACAACAACTTGCCGCCTAAAAAGAAAAGGAAGCTGATTGAGTACCAAGAGTACAAAAAACAAGAGGAGGCGAGACGTCTGGCCGAAGGTTTTTATGTGGAGAAAAAAGAGTATTGCGACGGACCTCCGGGAGACGAGCTCGATGCCAACAAGTGGAGGCCATGGTAGTGCCTCTAGGCAGAGTTCTAGACCCCGTATTATAAAACTACACAACACTTCTTTACGAATGTTACAAGTTTTGCTTGAAAAATTGTATGTTTATGTTTTGTAATATAGGGTTCTAATTGTGATATTGTAGTCTCTTCCATGACAAAGCTTTAATTTGTTTTAATTTATATTATGTACTGTTGGTAAATCCCAGTCGTGCCTTAATTTAATCTATGTTAAGAAACGGTATGCGTAGTTAAGTCAAAATATTTGAAATTATTTATGTGCCATTATTTTTTGATCTCGTCTTCTGAATGACGTGAAGTCTTCCAATACATGAGTATGGTTGTATAATTAATGCCTGAGATCACGTGTGAGCTGTTGTAGGCAGGCATGTGTAAAATGCTATTTGTAAGATAGATAGATGCGGTTTGTAACGGTGTCGTTTGTTTGTTAAATGTAGTTAACTATTAAGATCTAAATAAAAAAATGTATGAACATATATAATACGTTGGTTTCTTTGCAACTACCTTATCCTTGAGGTCTGTGCCACTATCATTGACTTCGGATCGGCTTTTTACTGTCGAAAAAATACAAACTCGATTGCTATTCGGAACTCCTTACTTGTACGGGCTTTATATTGTTTATTTTTTTAAATTTTATGGAGATAATCTATATCAGTAGATTATCTCCCTTCAAAACTACAATTCATAGTAGCAATATTTGGTTACTAGGACCATATTCATAAGTGATGATGTCACACACAATCTAGGGATTTTCCTCCTATCAGCCAGTTAAGTAGGTAAATTCTCACAACCCTAGAGCTAGTAGTCACTAGCAAAACACGCTCCATTAATTCAGTATTAAGTAATAGATATTATTTAAATCAACAATTCATAAAAAAGAGAGTAAGAATTTTTCTTCTTCTTCACATTCACAAGCTTCCTTGCTTTAATTTTATAATAGAGGTACCTAAACATCTTATTAATTTCTCATCATCATCATCCTAGCGCTATTCCCAGTACAGTTGCATCCTTAAGGATGTCCAGGGTCCGCTACCTAAACCTAAGATTTGGCGTAGTCACTAATTTTCACGAAAGCTACTGCTATCTGACCTAACAACTTGTCAAGTGAGTGGACAACTTGACTGTTAGAAGTTCTCAAGCCGCCCGGAGGCCTCTAAAGGATGATTCACAGTAGACCGTTCCGTGTCCGGGCCGGCCCGTTTTCTTCTAGAGAAATACGCCGGCCGTTGCGTTTGCTGTCATAGAAAACGGGCCGGCCCGGACACGGAACGGTCTACTGTGAATCATGCTTAACTTGGCTTAACGAATGGCTATCATAGACAGCAACCGGGATCATCGGCTTAAAGTGCCTTCCAAAGCACGGGAGCGCTCAGTTAGTAACCACTCAAAGCGGTCACCCATCAAAGGACTGACCCCACCCGACATTGCTTAACCTCGCATACCGCACTTGGTACGCGGGCGCCGCTGGGCCATTCATTATGTCTGGTGATGGCCGTCTAAAATAATTATAATTTTCAGTCTGCTAGGATTCAGCTTCACGTGTTAGTACTCTTCCTGACCTCTATTGCCTTATAAGGAAAACGTTTTTGTTAACGCCATCTATACTGACTTCATGATTTTATTACAGTTCTAAAATGTTCCATGTTTCAAACGTTGACTGCGGTGTATGATAAGGCCGGTAGAGGGCAGAAGAATTACTGTTATACGGTTATACACAGGCGCCTTTCAGCTCGAAGTACGAATTTATGGAAATGTTAGTTCAACTTGTTTGTACCAGATGTCACTGGGTGCTATCTCTATCGCACTTGCATATTGAAGTGAAAGAGATGCAGCGGTCGTGCGGTTAGTTCTTACTAACTACACAACGGCGCTACGATCTATGTGAAGTATTTCGCTGGTATCTCTATCTCAGTATATATATTGTACTTTGTTGTTGAGCCAATAACCGGCTATGTGCGAAGTAGGTGGTGGGGGTAAACTAAGCGATTGCAGCGCACGCCATGGCAGAAATGTGCAATTTCCGTGGACTTATATGTCAAATTTACTTTGACGTTTCCTATTGGTTTCCTACGATTCGTTTCGTTTGTATTTATTTATTTATTTACTTATTTATTTTACTCAAATTTCCAGTAAGGGGTCTTTCTCGCGTACTAAAATAAATAAAATATTCATGTGTCATTATTTGACATCTCTGAGTTTGACATTGCCCCGGGACCCGTGACGTTTGACGTTTCTGACGTGCACATAGCCAATACATTACAATAAAATTTTGTGAATGTGAATATTTTGCCAGTTATAAATAAGGTTACAAGGGTTGTAAAACAAAGAAAGGCCGATATCGCAGATGTTTGAGGCCCGAGCCGCAGCCGAGGGTCAGAAATATAGGAGAGAGGGCTTTCTGTTTTACGACCCGTGTTTTGTACACAATTTTACGTCACCACTTGGCCAAAAAGTGGGTGGGGGGAAAAACGCGCTTTTTGGCAAGGTGTGGTGTAATAGTACATTTCGATGCTAGTGCGAAAAGTATGTCATTTCTTCACGAGTACCGAGGGATGCCACGAGCCGCAGGCGAGTGGCAAGACTCGGGACGAGTGAAGAATGACATTTCCGCACGTGTATTGAACGACGTTTTTTAATACAGTTGCGAAAAAATAAGAAAAACAACAAGTAATATTTATAAAAACAATATCGAATGTTGCCTTTAGAAACTTAAAACATGCTTGCAGTAAGTAAAAACGCCTCTTCTTTGACAGGCGTTTCGGCAGCTATTCCGTTCCACTCAGACAACTTATTAAGAACGGTTTTTCAATATTCAATATTAAAAAATAAACGTGTTATAATGATGAAGAGGTAAGTAATAAAATATGAAAGTGTATATTTTTCGTATTCTGATATTAACAGTAGGTTTTTATGTTGATTACGACGTTTAAAGGAAACTAATATTTAACACCCAGCAATAAGGAGTCATGCATTGGAACAAGCATAAATTTTAAAAAATTGGAAAAGTGAAAAGCACTAGTGCGCGAAAACCAACTTTCCGCACGCTAAACAGCTACGTAAAGTAGCACTTTTTGAGCAACTGTATTAAAAATACAATAAAACACATACTATTCAGAATAATATGTCACGAAAACTGGCGGTGACCTTCAAAAAAAAATTCAGTCGGTTATGGTTATGGTATGGGTATGGAGCATGGATTCAGTTTCACATGTTAATACTCTTCCTGACCTCTATGCCACTGAATTGCGTTATAAGTAAAACTATTTTGCTAGCGCCATCTATACCGATATTATGACTTTATTACAGCCCTAAGTTGTTCCATGTTTCAAGAGTTCACTGTGGTGTCAGATTAGGCCGGTAGGTGGCAGAAGAACTACTGTTATACAACAATAACAATTATGTGAATCTAGACACGCGGCAACTTTTCCAGCCAAGTTCACCCTAGGGACTGGCGGACAGCAGCCGTGTTATATTACACGAACCGTTTGGAGCCACTTTTGACTCCCCAATAACTCCAAATCTATCTAACAAAAAAAATGAAATTTGGTACATGTATTAAGATCCTTTAGAAAAACTAAAATCCCAAATTTCATAAATATATGTTTAATAATTATTGAGATATTAAATTCCAAAAAACGGCATTTTTACCACTGACTGACTGACTGACTAGTAATCAATAACCTAACTCATTTCCAGGTGACCTAGAAAGCTGAAATTTGGCATGCAGCTTGGTAATTGTGTGTGTACACCAGAAAAAATATGAAAACAGTGTTTTTTTTTATTAGTTTTATTATTAATATTATTTATGCTAGTTACCTCAGAACTCCTACATTTATTAACCGATTTGAAAAATTCTTTTTTTGGTTGAAACGGTATACTTCAGGGGTAGTCCCATAGTTATCAGGTATGAATCTGATAATAGGGTCCTGGAGAAATCTAGGGAAATCTTCAAATATTTAAGGTGCATCTATAACGATTTGGGTATTTTGTATAGTAACTCGTTCATTCACTCTTAAAAAGCACCATTTGGTGAAGATTGACAAAAAGTAATGATATCCCATCAAAACATAAATTTGAAAATGGGAGCCAAGTTCAATATTAAGAAAATGCGATGATTGGTTGTCGTCTTCACCGACAAAAGAATTGAGATCTAAAATTCTAAATGGGTGCCAAGTTCCGTAGATTCTCTGAAATGGTGCTAAGTCCGGCACTATATACATAAGTTTACAGTAAAACTAATTTACTGCGGCTTAATGCATTTTGAGATTTAACTTGGCAGTTTTCTTAAATATCCAACAGCTTTTATGGTATTATAACTTAATGCATAGAAAACTGCCAAGTTAAGGCTCAAAATGCATTAAGCCGCAGTAAATTACATAGTTTTACTGTAAACATTGTAGTGCCGGACTTGGCATCTACGGAACTTGGCACCAATTTAGATCTCAATTTTTTTGTCGGTGAAGACGACAACCAAGCATCGCATATTCTTAATATTGAACTTGGCTCCCATTTCCACATTTATGTTTTTGATGGGATATAAAGTTTTTGTCAGTATTATAATGTAATAATATTAGTATTTAAAGAATTAATTAAAATGAATACTTCTTCTACCTGGGCCTTTTTTTAATAACAGCGGCATCTAGCTGACATGGTAAGTAGCATAATGAACAACTAGGCAATAATAATAAGTTTATTTATATCACTGCGATACTACTGAACGACAGATGGCGCTTGTTTCGTCGTGCTTCACGCGAAACAAAATATTTCTACTCAATAACAGATGGCGCAAACGCTACTATTTGTTACAAATGTTTCCATTATTTGTACGGCTCCGTTACCAATTTTTGAAAAAATTACAGAATTAAGCTACCTTTTTAACTAGCTAGTATTCTACCTTCACAGATGATTAACCTAAAGTTTTCCGGCACGTACCTACGCGAATCGTCTTGCGCTCTCTCCTTTGCGTTTGTTAGCGCATGCGTGGTCAAATGTGTGTGAACGTGACGCAATAAGACTACTCGATTAGCTTCCAATTGAATTTTCAGTAACCAAATCAAGGCTCATTTCATTTCATTAGTTTTGCTATAGTTGAAATTGGGCACATATGAGAACAATAATCACAACTTCAATGACATGTCGTAGGATAAAAATGAGATAAAGCGCAGCAAAGTAATGAGATCACCATACTAAACATATTATATACCGAAATCATGTACCGTAAAACTAATAAAATTGATAACGACTCTTTATTTGTGCGCAATGGACACGCGCCGCGTCGTAGTAAAATAGTAGTGGGGCCGCCTGCAGTCGGGCCGTAGGGCGCAAATCGACTTCATTCATTCATTGGCGCTGAGCCGGCCGGCCGGTGACAAGCGAGTTCAAACGCGCGCGCCTAACGAACTTTTTCGACGTTTAAAAAAACGAATTTGACAGTTAAATATTTGAACTGATATTCCATGTTTGTGGATTGACAGTGGTTTATTTTGAAGTTTGTGTGTGGATGAATTGTTTTGGTGTAAAGATGTTTGTTTTGAATATGTACTGAGATGCTTCTTGGGGAGCAGTCGCCGGCACCAAGGGTGGTGGCCGGTCTGAGAAAATTACGTCCCGAACTCACTCCTGGACCAATTCCTACTCCTACGGATCCTAATCTCCGGATATCAGGTTAGTCAGTTGCCCAATAATATTCAAGATATCACGTCGCGTCGAATTTAAGCAAGTGGTTCACAGAATTTATTAATTGAACTGACAATTTGAATCCTCTAGTCTGGTACTACTTATGCTAATATTTATTTAGTTTTTGAAGATAATTTATTCTGTATTCTATCGTAAGTCTTGTTAAATAAACAAAACGCTAATTTGCATTTGTGATAAGTAATGCTTTTAATATTTTGCTCATAAATGCGGAGGCTACTTAACTCAGTTTATTTATTCCAATTTGTTTATAAATTTTATAATTAAGTAAGTAGGTACCAATATTTGTTTGTTAGCTGGTTTTGTGTGTATAACACGTAAGTATCTCGATCTAAGTAGATTCTTAGGTGAATCTAGGTGGCTTTTTTAGCAATTGCAAACTGTTTTTCTTTTATTATAATAACACAATAATGACAAAGGCACTACATAGTGACTAGTGACACAAAAAATCTAATAAAAATTCATATACTTTTCAAGAGTGATCCCTGATCGCCTATGTTTTTTCTCCGTACAAAATGTGGGTAATTATGTGAAATCTCAATGAAATCAAAACCATACTAGCTATGGTGCCTAACGAATAAGTCATAATATTTACATATTGACACACCAGTAGATAAAAATGTGCCCATTCAAAAACATTTTATTTAAAAAGACAACCACGCTAACATTCTGCCGTATATTTAGTGAGATCCCGAGATCCCATGGAATGTTATTTCTTTCCCTTTGCATGTAGTTGTAGGCATGTACTTACTTATTGTACTTATTGTATAGTACAGTCAAGGAAATTAGAAAACTGAATGTACTGTTGCTAGAGTTCACAAGAGACAAACATTAAAGTTTCTAAAACATTCAAGAAACTGTAAGTACGTAAAACACGACAAAATGAAAAACAAACAAAAAGATGAAATAGGTTCGGAGGCGAGCTTATCCCTTTAATAGGTCTCTTCCAGCTAACCTTTGAGTAAATTGAGAGTAGCAAAAACAAATGGAAGATTTTGTTGCTAAGGACAGGGATTAAACCTAACTAGGTACTTATATGGCTAATTAAGTTATAATTTTGAATGCTAATAAACTAGCCTTGTAATCACCCCGACACCCGATTTCATTGAACTTTGAAGTTGACTCATTGACCCATGTATATTGTGGTCTGGCTCATCTGATTGCGTGGTGGTAGATTTTCAGTAGATACCTAATAGTTTGTCGAAGTTGCAGCACGTCCGTAGGGAGTACCTACCCACCGTTACCCTACACGTAACCCCTGGGTGGTGCTAAAAGTGCAAGAAACTGTCAACCGTACTGTCTTCTCGAAGATCTCACGGTTTGAAATGATTACCATGCGATAAATAAATAAACAATAGTTCGTCCTACATCAAGATGATTCTAGGCAAGAATTAAACTATATCTGCACGTACTAAGTTGCATCTAGTTAAATAATATAATAAATCATATAATAATAATTATTAAACAATTTACGAGGCAATAAACAGACCAGGATAACTTGTGAATGCTGCACTACTATAACTTTATCAATATAGGCCTTTTGAGAACTGTTACGAATGTTAGACCTCAATTTGAAGAGAGTTGACAGTCTTAAAATTAAATAAAACAAAAGAAATGCGACTGTGTTCCATATGTTTTTGATTGATATCGAGTGTACAATCTGTTGCACATGGGGCGGCAAAAGGATAGGCAAAGATGCTTTTACTTGAGAAATACACATTTTTGTAAATACCAATCACAATAAGGTAGACCATGTCCCTGTCAGATGGCAGTTAGTTTACGCAAATAAAATACACTCTGAAGCAAATGCAATGGGTAAGCTATGTACTGAACTGCCATCTAAGCGTAACCTATTTTTTTTGTTCTCCAGAGTGTATTTAGTAGTTAATCCTATTCTAGGGATTGTACTTGTAGCTGCGCGTACTCGGGGCTCAAATCAGGATATTTTTTTTTTAACAACTATCTATTTGTATTACTTCTTCGCATTTGGGCCGTGAAATTCATTCATTTTTTTATTATTATTATTATTACTTAGTGGCTATTCACTCTCGTCTTGAAAAGATCCAAGTTATGAGTGTCCGGGAAAACAGTTCTGTTCTGTCACTCAATGTTTCCATTGTGGAAATCATCCAGGAAGAAGGATTCATCTGAGCCAGTAAAGGTACGTACTTAACCAGTTAACCACGTTATATTATATTACGTCCACATTTTTATCTGCTATCATAATACGACCACAACAGGCCTTATCAATGAAACGCCAATCATGCACAACGGATATCGGTATGTAGGTACCTAAAACACATTATATGTAATTTGAATTAGAAAACATTACAAAAATTGCTTACCTTGTAGTTAGCCTCTGAATAATAATTATAATGAACAGGTAGAATATAAGATTGGACCCGGGTATTTCCTAAAACTACGACCAAGACCACCGGGGGATGGGCAGCAACATCCCTGGGGTGCGGTGGAGATATTGCGATCGCCATTCCGTGTGCCAAGCGTGGTGATTATGGTATTTACCGCCCATAAAATTGGGGGAGGCATATGTCCAGCAGTTAAATATTATCTTCTTTAATAGGTCGTTCTCAAATCAAAGTTCCCTCTTTGTCGATGTCCATAACACATAGGCTATTTCTAATAATAATTAGTAAGGGAATGGCGCCTTTTTACTCCGTCAGGAGGTACCATTTTGCGAATTAAACAAACAAAAATCGTTATTATTATTAAGCACCATTAACAAGTATGTATGTAAATTATAAGTTTCTGGGGCCTCCATCCCTGCTGTCTCTCTAATCTTAGCGTTTATCGCAACAGCATCCTCAGCTGCTCTTAAATGGGATTTTATAAAGAACCCAGTGGTTTGACCAAATGTCCGATCAAATTTTGGGAACTCTGTACAATTTTTCACATAATTTACGACATAAGGTCTAATCAATGATATTTTAAAATTACTTATATAATATCATTGGGTCTAATCAGATTTTTATAAACCCGAGCTTTATTGTCTCTGGTTGTTAGGTTAATTAAGTTAATTCTGTAAAACATATCAGCAGATCGCGGCTAAGATAACTTAAAAACATCTGAAGAACAATGGAAACTGATGGGATGAACACATGCCTCGAGCCGGCCAATCCTGCGCAAGTGCATCAGCTGTTTACCCGCTTCCCTCGTTTTTTGCCAATCTCGACCAAAGTTTGAAACTAGGAAGGCTCAAATCGCTTCGGCAAAAGCTTAACGGCCGATGTTTTTATTGAAAAACCTGCTTATTTAATTGTTACGTTTAATAGATAATTATTATTCGGAAGCCTGGAGCTCTAATTAATTTTTACGCAAAATGACATGCTCAAATTGCATTAGCTACCTGTTATATATTTTTCAAGATCACTTTTCCCGCAACCCCTTAATCTGCTGCGTAGCAAATTTTTGCGCTGACTTACCTACGTACTTACGGTTAACTGAAAAAATACGTATCGATTTAATCCTCTCATATATAAATACGTACCGGAACCTTAATCCGCCGACATATAAAGAGCTATATAACATATTTTTGAGCAAGTTGTATGTACCCATATTTTTGCAGACTGTACAATAAGTAGGAAGTTCGAAAATATACAGCATGAGCCACCCAAAATGAGTAGTCAATATAGGAAAATTAATTGTTACTGGAGATACCCCTTGCTTTCATGTTCCTAAACAACTTATAAAAAGTCATGGTCAAGCCGCACCAAAACAACTATTTACACACAAACAATACGTAATACCATAAACCGTAACTATTCATTGTGATCTATTTTTTTTACCGTCGATTTTTCCTTAACTCATGTTGTTGATTTCATAGTTGGTTGTTTGTCATCACCACCAGAGGGCCTACTCCAAACTATGAAAATCGAACTTCGCGTCGTGCCGCCCCTTTTACTCTCGTGTTAACACTATACGACGGAAAGGGACGGCCCGATACGAAATTCGATTTTCGTAGCTCGGAGTAGGCCCTCAGGCAGTTTTGTCAGACAACACGTAGTTCAATAAACCATAAAACTGTTGATTGTGATCTACTTATTTTTTGCCGTCGATTTTTCCTTAACCCATGTTGTTCATAGTTTGTTGTTGGCCACCAAGCAGTTTTGTTTCCGTCGTCTATTATCGATTCCGATTAGTCACTTAATGAAATAACGAATACGTTTATCCCTATCATAATGTTACGTACGAGTAGTCACAATATCTGTGCACCGGTTCCGAGATGTTAAATACGTTTCGTGTTATCACGTAGACACGTACATAAGTACCTACTAGTAAGAAACACTGGGCACCTACCACCAGGTCTTAATTCCAGGGAATTACGGCGTAAAATGAGCTGCCTGGAATTTAGGCGACCGCGAACTTCTTAAATAATTTTCCAACGTACGTGTATGTACCTGCATATCAAGTGCGAGCGTTTTGTATTCCTAATCCTTGGAATAAAAATGGGCGGGCGATTAGGCGGAGATGCGGGGAACTCCTGTCATCTTGTTTCCCCTTTTCACAAAAATAAAGTATAATACGAACTCCCGACATGTGGAAGTCGGGCTGTGACCACCAGTGAAAATGAGTCGTCTCTAGCCTTGTCAATTAAAAACATACAACAACTTATTACATTCTTCTTTCCCAGGAGTCCTCCGCCAGTACTACAACGATGACGCCGACTCATGGGCGTGGGTGCGCGTTGCTGTCCGAGGTGGCTGCCTGCTGGCGTGGCGCGACGGCACCCTCCCCCGCCGCCCCGCTGCCCGCCTGCCCCTCCGACACCTGCACCTGCGCCCGGCGCAGACGCTGCCCAATGCTTTCCAGCTGTCCAGATTGCGGGACGACGCAGCAGTCGCTACATTTCAGGTAACAACTCATTTTCTATTGTCGAACACGTGACTGGGGTAAAGGATGTTGTTGAGGGAGATGCTCATTGCCGCTCGTTGTCTGTTTTTGACGTAGTTTCCAGGGGCGAACCAAGTATGTCTTTACTATTAGTGTCTTCACGGCGTCTCCGTTACGTTTTCGTATAGGCCAATAAAATACGTTCCTGCTTTAGCGGCACTCAAAGGGTCAAACCATTGTTAAACGGCTTTGCTACCAGAACTATAAGCAGTTTTCAATTTCATACAATTCAACCAAACTAAGCTACAAACCTATGTGTCGTATATACAAATGTAGCAGCTCTGTCGGAAAAGCAGCATTAATGTAAAGCCACACGTCGAACACCAAGGCACATCGTGCCTTTTCCAAGACTAGAATAATTCGCTCATTCTACTGTCCAGTCCAAGTTAGTGATGTCTAAACTAAGGATATGCCCCTTTGCCCCTTTTAATATTCTGGACCAATATTTCTTTACATTCAAAGCAAGCGCTAATAACTTAAAACCGTCATTGACTGCCCACGGCTGAAGCACTGCGTTGCTATTTTCAAAACGAAGTCATTGACCCAAAGTCTTGCTTGTTGGGCCTGTCCCTTCATACGTCAATCGACCAAGTATTGAAAACAGCATGGAGTCAAATAAAATCGCCGCTTATTAGGGAAACAGGTGCAAATTATTACATGTCGGAAAGCCCGATTTCCTTGCGCTACTAGTGTTATTGTTGATGGCGACATAAACTATAACTTCCTTCCTCCACTTAACTCGCTCGTTAGGCGAGACAGTAGCATTTTATTGCCTCCTTGAACTCGTAGTCGGAATTAAATGATTTTGGAATAGTCAGCAATGTATGCGTAGATGCTACCCACTTAATACAAAAAGAAATTGTGGACAATCTTACACACATCGACCTAATCCCAAATTAATCAAAGTTTGTACAATGGCTACCTACTACTAAGTATTAGGCGACAATATATTACTTTTTTGAGACTGTCAAATAAAGCGCAGATGCAATTACGAAAAAATTGTTGCTATAATACAGGTTATAGTTATCTTGTTATAAAGTAGTTCCAAAAAAATGTAGTTACGATTTTTGTGTTTTTTTATGCCTACCCGCGGATTGGTTAAGTGACCAGGACTTATTTCTTAATACCTACAGACAAGTGTTAATAAAAGACCACTATACAACATATATATTTTTGAATGCGAAAGCTTAAGAAAAGCCCATGAACTATAGTGGTCGGCGGTTACGAAGTCAATCCTGACAACCGTCATTTCCATAGATTTTATAAGCTAAAAGTCACTTTGAGGTTATAAACTGTATGGAAATGACAGGTGTCAGGATTGATGATTGTTACGATGCAAAATGCAATAAAATCTGTTGATTTCGCGGTGCTAAAGCGGACTCCGGACTCGTATGATACACATAAAACGCTAGAAATAGGAGGATGATGAGATATCAAATCCATTTTATTGTTGGTCCATCCACGTATTGAACACCATTTTAGGTTATGACAACATAACACTTTCATTCCTTTGCCACATATTATATAGCTCGTGTGCCATTAACTACATGTTTGCATAAACAATTAGGTTAATATATCATTTATTTACAATAAACGTTTGCATTTACAGAGATTTATTGTACTCATACTTACGAGCAGTAAACAAGGAAGGTAATAATGTTATAATTGATATCGATGTTGCATAATAATGTGTTATTATAAGTCACGCCAGATTGTACAGCATTCCGATGCATGGGACTTAATTATAAATTTAATTAACTCTTGAGAAAATAGTTCACGACATTATAACCATATTTATATTATAGGTACGGTTCGTTTGAATTTGAATGTATTTATATAGGCGAATAGGCCGTCCTTCCCATATATCTTTACATAGTAAGTGTTTTACGCCAGTAAATATGATATGCCAGTAAATAAGTATAAAATCAATATTATCAATATGAATGTTTTGCTCACTTTTATACCCGATCGCTTTACAAGTCATAGAATACGGCTACGGTATCCTCTGCCTGTCGTAAAAGGCGACTAAAAGGGGGTCCTTGGGGTCGAAGACGGTCGCAGTTGGGGGCTGCGATCGTCTATTAAAACAAATGGTGGGACCCACAGAAGTGTGTCTCTAGTAGGGCGGCACTGGTGCGTTTCGCCGGAGATCGCAGAGCCGTCCGAAATGAGTTGAGGATGACGATCGGGGGGTTTGAAGCGTTTGCAAGTCCGAAATAACTTCCGCACTGTCCCCGCGGTGCGGTGGTATCCATAACGGATTTTCGGAAAAAAAAAGGTAGGCGAATATTATTTTTCTCTTCTTATACTCGGACACTCATATTATCAAAAGGGGCTAATTTAACCCCTAGGGAAAATAAGTAAACATTTATGTACATTTACGAAACATTAATTGGACCATTCAAAACGCATCACCATATTAAATCCACGATCACAGTTACACTAATTTAACTATTTGAAAAATTTATTTGATATCAACCAACCAGAAAACATCTAAGTACACTAAATACCAATCATAAAATAGAATTCATTTCTCAAAACTATAAGTTATTTAGTCCCTATGTTACAATATTTAAAAAAGTTATTCAATCGTTTGATTGATTATTTGCAGTGACTTTATACAGTTAGTAGCATAAGTGAGTCAATATTCGCATGTTAGTAGGATTCGATTTAATAGATGTCAAACTATATAAAAATATAAATGTTTTATATACAATATTACTCCTAGAAATGAGCAACAAAACTGCTGTACAAATGTATTACTTACGATTTATAGTTATTATCCTAAAAACTGGAAATTTTAACCTAATTTATTTTCCTAATAATTTGTTTTTTTTTTTTTAAGACAACGCAAAAAACTGAAACCACCTAAAATAGGCAATTTCAGTCTCTTAAAAGTGATTCGGAAAGTATGTTGATGAGATATATTTTAGGAGGTAATTATTGTCTACAAAGAGTTCGGTGCGAAAGTGAGTCAATGTAAATAAGTATGGAAACTGAATGGTGGACACCTTATTCAACTGAGTCTAACCCTACAATAACTACAAAAGTACGTGTCTGATTCAAGCAGTTGCGTGCTCATTTTAAGGAAGCTAGAATTAACTGTTATAGACAATTAAATAATTTGGGGTCGTCATACAAAAAAAAAATTTTTTTCGTTAAACAAAAACATATAATTGACACGTTTCTTGAGGACTAAACTTTTTTTTTCCCCTCTTATGTCGTTGCTCAAAGGTGTAACAGTTTTGTTATTGATTCTTGCTGAACACAGCTGACTGAATTAATGTTAATTTATTGGCAATTTCCTAAGATACAGCCGATAGATCAGACAAACTTCCATAGAAAATGGTCGGTGCAGATTCAATGCTAATGTCACCCTTGAGACAAAATGCAATATCTTGATCTAAAATTACATAACGGCAGATTATCCCTACAATGCATGCTAACGAATAATGTTTCAATGGAAACATTATTCTTAACCCTTTTTGTTTTAATTGACGATACTTATCAAAGTAGTGGACATTGGTTCAGTTGTGCTACTAACTGTATATTCAAAGCGGTGTCTATATTTTGTATGGGTCTGGGTCGTCGTCATGACGACCACTTTGGCTTTTGGTTGTGACCCTGCCTACGAAGCCGGAGGTCCCGGGTTCGAATCCCATTCAGGGCATTGTTTGCGAATTTTAGCACGAATATTTGTTCCTGAGTCTTGGATGTTTCCTATGTATTTATCTATATAAGTATACATATCGTCGTCTAGTACCCAATAGTACATTAAGCATTGCTTAGTTTGTGACTTGGTCGATTTGTGTAAGATTGTCCCCCAAATAAATTGTTTAATACACAGTCTTCAGTTATTTGACTTCGTTCAATTCTATGACTCGTGCGCGATACGTGAGCCTTCTACGGCAGACTGATATGTTTATTTTTGGCAACAAAAAAGCTAGTTAAAGCTAGGACATTAGTACAACCACATTGGCGACGATTTAGTTTTTGTATTCACGATGCATAATTACAGTAGTCACGTCCAGCCGGTCATTGTCTACACACAATACTCTCATAAATAATTAACAACAGTTATTGTATACGTACACATGTTACGTGACCATACTTGTAGTAAAGAACTATTACTCAAATGGAGAAGCCAGTCGTTACGTAGATAGTTTTAGTATTTTTTATAATATTGGGGTGTTTGAATTGAATCGTACTCATTACCATCTTCCATGCGACTTGCAGACAGAAGTTTGAAGAAGCAATACCGCGGATACTGGGACTAAATAGGGATGTATAACACATTTTAATATTTTATTATTGTTTCGCTGTTAATTTAATTTGATTATCTTATTTTTTGATATCATATTCTAAACTAGCTGTTGCCCGCGACTTCGTCCGCGTCTTCGCTTCTATTGGTCGCAGCGTGATGTATATAGCCTAGCCTTCCTCGATAAATGGACTATTCAACACAAAGAGAATTTTTCAATTCGAGCCAGTAGTTTCTGAGATTAGCGCGTTCAAACAAACAAACAAACTCTTCAGCTTTATAATATTAGTATAGATAGGTGATAATGTAATCCGCAATGGTATAATAATAATCAAATCATATATTGTAATCAAGATTGTAATGTATAAACAAGAGCAAAATAAATATATATTTAAGCCAATGTTTTTGTACGCCAATCGGCAAAACATAGTGAAACATAAAACAATTAAGATCGCTGTTTCTATACAGCCGTCACCTATGTTTTACAAATAAAACACTTAGCCTTTTGCCTTTGCACCAAATCAACAACCTATATAACACTGTTGGGCTCATGCCCCTTATTATAGATTAGAGGGAACAGGTATTAGTACCCACGTTGGCCCGGTGCGGATTGGGTACTTCACATACACCTTTGAATTCGCTTTACAGATGTTAGGTTTCGTCATGTTTCAAATCAGATAATTCAGAGAGACAATAACTTAATTAATTTTCTGTTAAGCAGTACCATTTACTACATAAAGGCAGGCCGTAAGCTTGTTTGCCACCGTCGTAGTATAAAAAAACATAAACTATAACGACTGTATAAATTGCAACTCCCTATTACTTTACGTTCTCGAAATTTTCGGCAGATCAAGTCCCTAAGGGGTTCCTTGATTCGACCAATTTTCAACCGGTTACTGTACATACATAGTTATTTTATCACCTAATTATCTGCTGTTGCTGAAGGACAACCGCGCGTCGTTTGTAAAATTATAGAGGAATACTTGTCTAAAACTTGACAGAAATGGTGACATTCAAAATTCTCTCTGCACAGGCAAATTACTTCGGCGGTGCAAACGTCTGAAATACACCCAGTAAACTCAGCCATGCCTAATGAACCGCAAAAACATGAAACATTCAGCGTTTTTGTACTGTTGTAATGAGACTGTTGACCAATATTAGACACGTGCGGATGTAATTTTACTGTTGTTGGCCAACTAATGAGACGCAGCGTCTGAATTGACCAATCAATATCAAACAGCGTGCCAGTACTCTTTGTAAAACATATTAGATTACTACACGTTTTCTGTCGAAACATTTGCTTTAGCGGTCGGAGTAATATATGCCAATGTACTTTTGGGTTGTATAGTTGACTAAGTAAAGTCTGGCTGACACAATGACCTACTAATGTTGAGGTTATCGAGTATGAATCATAATTATTTTATTGATTAATCTGTGTCGGATAGAACTAAGTTGCTCCATATACGAAATTATAGTCGCTGTCCTTTTTTATGAATAGTAGTTATAAAAGTTAAACTGATAACGTACTTTGAGCACCAAGTATTTTTTACCTTTTAGAGGTCATAGTAAATACAAATATCGTCTTGCAAGACGTTCGGGTCCCCTTCGAGACCCGCCTTTCTCACGATTCGCTCTTTAATAGACCTCCATAAAGAGCAACACCCGTAAATCATGCCTTTGTGCTGAGCGACCTTTTGATGTGACTATTACCATAAGAAGGGCTAGATGCGCGAAGGTGTTGACACGTAAAGGAAACACGTTTCGACGAGCGTCTTAGCGGACAGACATAATAGGTTAAATACTAGTAATATGAACCAGAGATCTCACCGGTAACTGTTGACGGCTCTATGAAATTTGCATATGAATTTTACGTAACTCGATAACGAACATCATGCTGCAATCGTAAATTAAGTATTTTATTACGAGAGGTAACGTCATGTCTCTCATTGTTACAGGCTTGCAACGCAACGGAATACGCAAGATGGGTGCGCGCATTGTGTGTCGAAATCCTCGGCCAAACGCCACTCCCACAAGTCCGGTTTCTGGACGTCCTGTCCGCCGCGGACACCGCAATCCGGGAGCCGAAGAAGACCCTGCAGGACACGCCTTCGTGTCCTCCCCGCCCCCCGCCCCGCGCCCGCCGGAGGCTCATCTCCTCGCCGGAGACGCAGCTGCCCCGGCGGGACCACTCGCCCGCTGCGACGGACGAGGGCATCGTCGTCGAGGACGACGACTACGACTCATCGTCCGACCGCAGCCTCGACCTCTCCCTGTCTCTGTCCCTCGACGCCTTGAAGACCACTGACGTGGTCGATGCGCCCGTAAGGAAAGCGGAGGTCGTCAAATGCGACAATTGCAGCAAATTGAGCGCGCCACAACATCACACCCTGCCGCGCGCGGCGCGATCCGGCGAATCGGAGCAAGGTCGCCATCGGTACCTAAAACGTTGGGAGGGGACGGCGGGGGGTGCCGAGCGGGGCCGGTACGCTCTTGAAGCAGCAAGGCGGAAAACTTCCTCATTAGAGCACAGGGCGAGATCCTGCTCGCCTAACGCACACGAAGCCGTCGCTCAGTATGTGCCAGTGAAAGAGCGTAAAGCGCTTTTCGAATCTTTATCCCAATCTGGGAGTAGTTTGGCGAGGAGTACGGAGCAGCTGACGCGGCTAGTGGTGGTTCCAGAGACGACTCCTCGTAGGGCGGCGTCGTTGCATGACTTGCAAGCGCCGCCGACTCGTTCCGTGAGTGACTTGCGCCAGTTCTTCGAGGCTGTAGCCCGAGGGTCTGGTGCCACCCCTTGTGCATTCATGCAGCGGCACAGCGCGCCGCCCAACCCTGGTGTTTCACACACTCGAGGTTTCACGTCGCTCACGTGCGCTTGAGTCAACCCCTTATCTCCTATTGTACATAGTATTGTAGATAACTCACGGCGTTGACCGCCGGCTGTCTCACTAAGTCGTTCGTTTTAAGACTGTTAAAAGTATTGTTATAGAACTACCTAATATAAAATTAAATGAGATGTATCTATTATAACTGTTTTTTTATTTATTTTACGTGTCCCTTTATACAACCTACTTAACACTCCTCAGTCGTTAAGTACTCCAACTTTAACAGAAAGATCATCAATCACCATGCCCCGTTATAAACAACTATACATATAATCCTAGGATAAGTTAAAATAAAGCGACAATCTTGAAGTCAAGGAAGAATCACGTAAGTATACAATACAGAGTTACGGAACTTGTGGAAAACGAATTCCACCATCTGCCATAAAAGCGTGGCCATAATGGCACAAAACTCCGTGCGTTAGGCACCTAACACCTATCCAGCTTACAGTACTTGTGAAACCATTAACTGCTGACGAACATGCAAGAATTCTTTATTGTGAAATGATAGGCAGTGCGCTTTGTTCAACTCACAGTTCAACTACAATTTCTACGGCAATAGTGTGAGCTCTTAACATTTCGACATTTGAAATGTCACTCGGGCCGGCAAAGGTCGGTCTCGGGAATCATCCTCTCAGCTCACTTGCAAAACTGTAAAGAGTACAAACATCGCAGATAACACTTTTTGGATCGTATGTAGAGGAATTAAGGTTTAAATTTGTATGCATATTTGATCGTGAGCCTAAACTCTTCTTTGTTATGAATAACTTCGTGTCAATATTGTTTGAAAATAGTGGAGGATTTGTTATTGGAAGAAGACTCGTGCACGGACGAGATACTTGGTGTACTTTTAATATATGGTATACTGATTTCCGATATATTAAACTTCTGTGCGAAATATTATCTGATATTTAGAAGAATACTTAGCGCCCTTAGCTGTGAAGAAACCGTGAGGAAACAATCCTCGATCAAACCAAACAAGGTTTAGTTTTACCTCCGGGTTGGAAGGTTGGGTTGCAATCGTATCTGAATAATTAGTGCCTACGCCAAATATCAGGGTTAAGAGCCAAAGCAAATCTCGGGTCCCTTTAAAAAATAGTAATACCCTATTGTTTCCCGCACGCCTTAGGTGGGTAAGTAAGTAGCAGTGAAGCAGGTGGGTGGACACTCGACTCCAAGAAAAATTTGCACTTGCAAATTGATATCACGCAAACAGATCAAAGAATACTTAAAGAAGGCTCATATTCTTTTTATTAAACGAGCTATTTATCGATATCGATACCCTGTGTCGATACCCCACACGATGGGTTTTGCAAGAGAAAAAAATTGCATCCCCATTTTACGCACCTAAAAATATTTTTTCAAGATTTTATTTATTTATTTAATCGTATGGCATTTATTTATGAACCGTGAGATCTTCGAGAAGACAAGATTTTATTATATCGTGTTGTTGGCGTGATTGACATGTATACATGTGCCAAATTACGGCTTTCTAGTAGTAAGGGACGGATGGACAGACGGAAGGACGGACGGACATGGCGAAGCGAAACTATAAGGTTTCCTTGTTTTACAGTTTACACAATTAATTAACACATATTTTATCGCAGTAAAGTTTTTTATACCACCACGGTTTTTTATACGGTGGCAGCAAGCACACGAATACCATGCTTAGATGAATAGCCACAAGCGCAATGCCATACCATTATTGGTTTGAGGATTCGTTGCATAGACAGCTAATGCAGGTCACTCACTCTCAAAACTTTAGCGACCTTAACCACCAGGGACACAGCACTATCAAGTAAGTGAAACTCTAACTCTAGCCAAGACAAAATTCTTCAGGACCTTAATTCAGTGACACGCATTCCAGAGCGTAGGTAATAAATACTGTAGACAACATCGCTAAGTGTTGGACAATTGTGCCAACACAACAATTAATTAGTGGAGTCAGAGGTGATGCTGCAGTTAATAAATCCTCAATTAATTCTTCATGGGCAGTGTCCCTAATAGCTCCATTACGACACTATCGTGTAACAGCTACAAGTAATAATAAGAATTGAATTCCTTTAGACCTTAGATTAATTAGACAAACAGATCCGTAGTGTTAAGTCTTTTGAATACCGGGTTCAATTTACCACATCTCACCGCAGGCACAGAATAGTAGTTATAATAGTATTACATCCGCAGGTTTTCAACTAGGACAGCATAAATGGACCGAGCTAATATTATATAGCTACATCTATTTCGGATAGTAGATAATTGGTAAATAGGTCTAGGTGCCATTATACACTTATTAAACTAATCTAGAATTAAAATACATTTCATATCAGCCGAAAGACGTCCACTGTTGAACAAAGGCCTCCCCCAAGGATTTCTTACCTTCCATGGGGGGAAATGCCGTAATCGCCACGCTTGGCATGCGGGTTGGCGATCGCAGTAATTTGCACCGTCTTAAAGGGATGCCGCTGCCCATCCACCGGTGAACCTGGACGTAGTTTTAGGACATACCTGGGTCCATAATTAAATGCATTTACTGTTATAATATTTTATTATGACAAGGCCTAATCAACTTGCATAGTAAGTATCCTACGCTCAAACTCAACGCATCGCAGCGTCATCCATCACTAATGTTCCGTATAGCATTTGAACAAACTTCACCGGTATGTAAGAGTAAGAATGTAGGAGTTGTGTTATAGACATGCTGCCTTTTGGTTTTGAGTGGCTGTACGACAATTAACTTATTAACTCATTACATTACCCTACTGCAGATGTTACCACATTTTGTTCATAGAACGGCATCAATGGGTGTGCGATAAGGGCTGCCTTTTAAGTTGTGTTGTTTGGAAAAGCTAAAGACAATTTAAGTATTAAATGGTATTTATTGTTTTTCAAAGTAATCACCGTGACATGTAATACACTTTTTCATTCCACCATATCAGCTGAAAGACGTCCACTGCTGGACATAGGCCTCCCCCAATTTCATGGCGGGTAAATGCCATAATCGCCACGCTTGGCATGCGGGTTGGCGATCGCAGTATCTCCACCGCACTTCAGGGATGCTGCTGCCCATCCCCCGGTGGTCTTGACCGTAGTTTTAGGACATACCCGGGTACTTTTTCATTCTATCGAACCAATTTTCGAAACACTTATTCCAGTCCGAAGTCGGGGTCTCCAAAATGGCCGTTTTGTATGCCTCAACCGCTTCTTCAGGCGTCTGGTACCGTTGACCAACGAAGTCGTTGCTTGATTTTTGGAAAAGTAAAAAAATCGTTGGGCTTAAGTCTGGACTGTACGGCGGGTGTTCCAGAATTTCGACGTTTTGCTCTTTTAAAAACGCAATTGTTTGCCGGGCGGTGTGCGAGCTCGCATTATCGTGGTGCAGTCTTATACGACGTCTTGGGTTATTTTTTCGAAACTCGCCGATGACTTCTGGTAAACAGACAGTGGTATACCAGTCAGCATTAACCGTTTTACGATCCTCGAGCACGATGGTGGCAACGTGGCCACTTTTCACAACAAACGTGGCGACCATTTTTTTCGAAGTGCTCGATGAGCAGGGCCGTAGCCAGAGTTGAATTTAAAATTGGACATCGGTAATTACATGCAGGGCACAAACCAAGGCGCAAGTAAAAAGGGTATAGCCGGTTACGTACCTATGGAGAATCGGCCCCAAGACTGAAATTTGTTATCATTTTCCTGAGTTATTCAACTAAACTAAACATAATATGTAATTTCATCAAATATTAACACTGAAATGCTGGTAGTTGTTGAGGAAATTAAAAAATATGCCTAAAATATAACATATTTTCTTTAAAAAAAACACTCGAATCACTGAAGTAGCGTTAAGCCCCTTTTGAAGTTGTAAAAAATTATCGCACGTAAATTTTCCTTCGAAATTTCCATTTTCACAACATGACTTGTCAACTTTGAACGAACGCTGTACTAAAACGGTTGGGCCGATTTCGAGTCATTCTTTTGTTTTCGAATTCTAAATTTAAATATTTTAAGATGACACTAGTTCTTTTTTATGCAATCACCGGAGGTTTGCAAACGACAGAACTTAAAAGGCAGCCCTCGTACTAGTAGTTAACCGCGGGAAAAAACGAAAATAATAAGGCCCTTTTATTACCTGTTTGGCTAGAAAAATAGGTAGGTACAGCAGTATCGAAAATTGAAACAATCGAATACTTGTCGAATATTAAGATTTCGGAAAAATGATGTAATGTTAGCTAAACTACCTATATTAGACAATGATATAAAGTAGGTACTTAAATGTTCAGATATTTATAAAATTTGCTTAGTACAGTCAACAGCAAATGTAGATGAAATTTTTTGTCTTTGTCGCACTAACGTAACAATGCTGTGACAGTTGGGATGCGTAGTGAAAGGGACAAGGTACTAATATGATCATCTACTGTATATTAATAAATAAACATTAAAACATTATTAAAACATATCAATTACAGAAATCACGTTTGATACTAAAAGTTTAAATATTTTCGAGGTAAGTGTAATAAGTGGTAATAACAACCAAGGCGCTTGTACTTAAGTTACGACACTGCCATTAACGACTTAAACCTTACGATAAGCACTGAACGTTCGCAGTTAAAACATTTAGAAAGCTAATGTAGACACAAGGCTGCACTTAAAACTGCACTGTTATTTTATACTTTCCAAGTCTTCAGGTGGGGCAGTGTCAGGTGAAGACCGCATGCCATCCGGGTGTGACCACAACCATCATTTACGTATTACTCGCAAGTCTCGCAACCTTGCTTATTATAATCGTATGGCATTTATTTTCGAACCGTCAGATCTTCGAGAAGACAAGTACGGTTGCCAGTTTTTGTTGCACCACCCACTGGTGGACGTAACGCAACCTTGCTGTGAACCAAAGATCATATTCATAATCAGCGATAGTACATTTTGTAGCATTTTCGGTGCAGCGTAGTGGTGTGAACGGAGTAGACAAATACAATTTAAACGGTTATTAAGTTTAATATTAACGTTATTAACGCTAATGAATCATAAGAATTTAAATCATTTATACCAATTCTGTTAAAACCACTACGCTGCACCGAAAATGCTACAAAATTTACGATCACTGATGATAATGATTATGAACATTTAGATGACGTCATAGAAAATAAAACATTTGCAACTCTCGATATGTAGGGGCTCCTATCTCCCTATGTTATTGGATCTGTTATTCTCCGTTTTCTCATGTTTTTATGGCTATTATGGCATTAAGGACAAAGAGATTTACCGAAATAGTGTCTCATATTTACTTCAAAAGTCACTGTCTTCAAAATAATGGCAAACTTTGACAATTTTAGACCACAAAACCAGTTTTTAGACGTAACTTGTGAAAATGAGTTAAAAATAAAAATCTCTTTTTCGTTGTTATAGATGTCAATAAGGAACAGTTATGTGTATTTTACAAACATAAGTGCACAAACAACATACTAATAGAGGTTTTTGGAACGTTTGAATACATCACAAAAATAAGCATGCTTTTTTTTGCGAAACTCGGCTCTTTCAAATGTAGATAAAAAATTGAAAAATCGATATCAGTTTGTGCCACAATAACAATTCAATTCAAAACTCGTTATAAATCGATATTAGCGCGTAGAGTCCCTTAATAAGTAAGGTGCACTGACATGATTCCGAAGAAAAAACCGATCAAGGGGCACACTTCTAGAAAAATCCTTTCCAAATCGGTGACTTATCCCCATGTGCAGTTTTGGTATGGATTACCAAGACTTTCGATTGCGTGTGTATCCATCACATCACTAAAGATCTATGTATTATGAAAATAGCGAGTCTATAGTTAAATTCCCGCGCCGTTTGAGATATTAGACATATGGAAAAAGGCGGGTGTCTATAGAAATGCAATTTGCGTATTGATGATGGTTTTATCACTATTTTTTTGACATTTGATCTGTCAGAAGTCATTGCGTCTATCGAGGTCATCTCGAACGGCCCGAGAATTGGCCACCTGAAACAATACAAAGATATAATCAGTATATGTACATATATCTATCTTTACTTCTTCTAGTTCTCACCTAGACTAGTCAAAAGTCAAAGTCAAGGATCAAGTCATACCAGTTTTAAAACTCAAGTAACTGACATCGTACAGTCAGCTGTTCCCAATTGTAAAGAACGCCTTTGTAAAATCCCCACCACTTCTCTCCCCTACACGTGTTTGTTTGATCCGACCAAATTATAAGAAGGAATGTGGCCGTATCTAATAGTGGCTGCACCCTCACAACCCGTAATTTAATCGTAACAAAAAACTCAACAAAAGGAGATAGAAAGGCAAAAAACATAACAAAAGAACCGGGGGATGATACAGGTAGCGGCGTTGTAAGGGAATTTTGATTTGGACATGGTCTAATAGAACGCAAGCGGACGTCTTTGATAGTCATAAAACTGACCATTTGGGAGAGTTAACGTTAAGACGATTAGCTTTGTAGTTTTATTATCCATTAATTAAGTCTGAGAGTCCATTTCTGTTTTACATTTACGAGTTTTACGACTCATCAGGGATGTCCGCTGTTCTCAATCGTTTGATATTAAATTCACATCAATTCGCATTTATGTTATACATGAAAACATTAGAAGCAAACAGTATATTAAAGTCCACGGTATTTAGTTCACTAGAGCGTGTTGGCAGTCACATTTATGATATGTCTAATGGTTAACTATTCCGCGCTAATGTTAGAGTGCGGAGATACAGCAATACGATATACTTATAACCCATAGCTCATAAATCTAGGGTATAAAGATTACAATCGCTTGGCCCGTGGAGCTTGTTTCGTGGTTGTTTTTCTACTGCACGTAACCGCATATCGGTATCTATCACGGTCAGTGAATGCTGGCCTTGAACGTGACTGCCTGTTTGGGTCCCGTTGGGCTGGTGTGATGCGTAATTAAATCAAACGTGGGAAGCCACAATGACCCCAATGCGGCGGGTCAAAGGGTGCAGGGAATTGTAAAAAGGAAAAAAGTAACGTTGTTGAAATTATCACAATGATATGCCAGTACCTACGTCTATTACGAGTACATGCGATTTAACTTGCTGTGGGACGGTTGTAAAGTTCTAGAGCCACGTTAAACCCAGATTGTGTACCTATTTAAGCAGAAGTTCAAATTTTTCAGTCCAATTCATAACCTATTTTTTTATTTTAATTATTTGCTCATACATTAAAAGACTTAAAACTATTACAAAATTTCACCAAACTGCGGAGCAGTTTGTTGGCGAATAAAGTACACACTCTTTCCTGAACACCTGTCTGTGCCAACAGAAGATACTTATTATTTCCTTATTCCTAAACGTCCACTAAGGTACTTTAGGTTGTAACATGTATTTATTGAAATGAAAAGTGACATAAATTGTGACCAGGACTTATATGCGCGTGTAGAGTAATTAAAAGGATAAAAAGACGTACCATGTAAGCGGAGCAATATTGGAGACTATGTTAATGATAATTGTACCCGTCCATGTTTCATTTCAGTAAGTAAGTTTAAGTAAGTAAGTAAACTAAGTATAAGTTTCAATATACAGTTAAGTATAAGTATCCTACTAGATGGATTGAGTAACTGAATAGTGAAGGATGCAGATAGGGTTTGATGGGAATGGGATGGAAGCAAATTACACATTACACTTCTAAATTGTCCAGCGATGACAACGACCTTTATCGTCCAGAGAGATATATAATATAATATATAGTTAAACATCAGCTAACCTTGCTAAGTACTTGCACAGTATCAGTGACAATCTCCATATGATGACTTTGATGATGTAGGGCATAGTTGAAACAATGTATAATGCGATTTGTATAATGTCTATGCTCATCATGAGGCTTAATCACGCATCTCGAACTTGACCGGATTTCGGTCGGCCGCGTGCGCAATGCAAGGTCATTGCTATGAGGTTATGAAGTTTGGTGAACGATTGTGAATGTAATGACTAAGTGGAGTTACTTAATTCAATGGTTCTGCTTCAGTATTGTATTGCGCCCAGAGCTGCAAAGTGTGGCAAAATGTACGCAACGCCAGGTTATTTTTTGTGGATATTCCCTAGGTGGATACTCTGTGGAATCAATCACAGTGCACTAATTGTTGCTAGTAGAATTGATTGGGCGACAATCTTCTGGGGGTGATACCCGGGATACAGGATCCGATGTCGACCCTCCCGTTATCATCGAAGGCAAGTAGAACGATCACCTAGTCACCAATAACAGCCACTAGATTTATTATCAAACCCAAATTAATTAAATATTATCTGTAAATTTTAATTTCATCCTGTTAGTGAGTAGTGAATAAATCACTACTCAAGTTACTACAACTTGTACCGACGTTAAGTCTAAATATCACAATAGTGACCGAATATTCTCTCACACACGTCTGAACTAAATATCACAACTATATATAGAAAGAGAATTAGTAGGTGTATCTATGCGACTTCATCATCATCATATCAGCCGAAGGACGTCGACTGCTGGACATAGTCTTACCCTAACGAGTGCCACAATGGCCGATCCTGCGCCACCCGCATCCAAGGTCCCCGCGATCTTTACCAGGTCATTCCACCTTCAGTCCACCTTATCTGCCCATTGCACGCTACGCCTTCCGGTTCGTGATCACTGCTCGAGAACCTTTCCGTCCAAACGGCCATTGGTTCTACGTGCAATGTGCCCCGCCTACTGCTACTATTAAGTTTAGCGATAACCCTCCGATTATATCGATTACTTTGGTTCTGCTGCAGGTGGCCTCATTTGCGCCTCATTTCTGATGCGATCTCGCAGAGAAACTCCCAGCATAGCCCTCTCCATTGCTCTTTGGGTGACTTTGAGCCTTCTTATAGGCCCATAGTAAGCGAACACGTTTCAGTGCGGTAGTAATCAAAAGTCACGTCGAGGAAAGTAGCTGTTAGCAAACAAAATTACGAGAACGTACGTCCTGGACTTCCAGTGCACCAACATTTTAAAATTCGTTTGAGAACAATGATTTAAGTGTAAAGATGGGCAAACTTGGCACTGAAACCAAAATAATTCAAGTATAGCTTAACATAGTAATATGTCGTTTCCTTTAACAACAAGTAAGATTGTGTAGAGAAAGTTAATAATAATGCAAGGAGCGTTCTCGAAAATATAATAAAATTATTACTATATCTGTCGACGTACGTGACTACAAGAGTGAAAATTACGACTTTTGTTAGTTACTACCCATTCAACATGGGTGTTTAAACCAACAAATAAGCCCTCGTGATTACGTGCTCCATTCACTTGCACAATCTCACAGGGTCCCCTAGACTGACCATTTCACCAGCTGAATCCGCAATTAAATGAAAGGATTCAGATACAACGATTTATTCTCTTTCAATACTTTCAATGGCTTCCCTCACAATTGTTAAATACGGTAATACAACTAGATCTATGTATCTGCGTTGACTTTTTCATAGTATCGGAGACAGCTGTATTTTTCTAGTTGACTGGTCTGACCAAGACTTGCTTCATCAACACACGTCTATTCACTTATTTGGTATTGTAAACTTTATTTCGAAGGTTATACAGACGGATTTAGTTCAAACTTTCAGCGTGATACGAGTTTTTACAAATAGTAAACAACAAAAAAAAATTGAAGTAACACCTTGTTGCGATAACAGGTTTCAAACAGCTGGTATTATGAATATAAAACGGGGTAAGGTCTGCATTCGCTTTAAAAGTGTGCCATATTACTCTTAATATACAATAGCGTTCTGCGTTCAGTTATTTTAATTGTTTTGTATGAGTTACGCGATTACATTTTTGTGATTACAATCAATGGCCTTATGGCAAAAAACTATATGTATATTGGTTTGAGTCAAGACTAACCATCAAATCAAAGTCGTTTTGCAACACTCAATCGTATAATATGTCCATTCCATATGAGAAAGTCACCATTGATAAGAAATCCTGTACATCATAGGTAGATAATAGACGTGCTGCTTAAAATTAATGGTGCACCAAGACGTCGAATTGACAAAATATCGAGAGACAGGTTACATCTGATTTCACACGGGGCCTTTGCTATTGTGGAAAGTTTCACGAAGAACAAAAAGACGCATAGAAACTCTTGTTGCAAAAGTTATCATGGGCGGACATTATGCACTATGATTCCTGACTGGTGACCTAACTTCTCTCCTTATAATCCTTCCTTGCATCATTCATCATCTCCCTAATTTCTCGACTAAAATGTAAAAGTTCTATGTTCTTCTCCTGGATTACCAAATTACAATTAGTTATGTATGTACTAGAGCTTAAATTTTCGTGAGTTATTTGAACACTATATCATTAAAACGGTCAAAGTCCATGTCAACAAAATTACAACTAAATCGGTTCAGCTGTTTAAGTCAATGATCAGACAATGAACAGACTGAGTTAGATACTTTTGTATACATATATAGGATTAATCATAGCAATACAAAATGATCATCATGTGTTGCTAATAATACTTCTTTTAAGTAGAGCACATCGTTTCTCCTTAAAACAGAACTAGTCCACCTGTAAAATCTATACCAAACAAATAGGCCGTCCATCCATACACAGCTATAACTAGAGCATCTAAGGTCACCCAGACCGAATACAAAAGGCCTACAAATGACAATGATTTATAAGATGATCATAGGAAGCGAATCGTCTTTTGTCTACCTCCCGTTATGCGAGCAAAAAATTTTTTACAACAAACAATGTAGGCAGGAGGTTGGCGCTCTGTTGGCACCAAATAGCTTGCGGTACTCTAGCACAATGCTTTAGTTAATTAATATTATTTTTTCGCCGCCAACCTGTTTTGCATGAGTGGTTTATAATGAGATAGGCACTTAATTGTTTTCTGCAGCTTGGTGGCGGCAGATGCAAGTGGCTATTTTGATCGACGCACGCGTCCATTTCTAGTACTACTAGTGCTAACTTATGAAGTGCTAGGCGGCCTGATATCCTTTGGTGAATATAAAGACTATGAAGACATGTACTCGTAATTTTGGATTTATTCATCATTTGAAAACACGATAATAATTATATTGATAGTAAAATAACCGCCGATCTGAACAGACACATTTAGTTTTAAGGCGAAGTGGGCAGAGCCAATGAACTTTTTGAAAATTCATAACGCGCGTGCAGAAGATTTTATGGTTTCCGAAATATATGCACAACAGACTTGAGATCTTTCTAAAGGGAGTAATATGATTCAAAACATGTTTCAACAATTTTCGTTCGATAAAAATAAATATAGATACGAATAATCATCACAAGTTACGAGTATACTCGTGTTGGTGTAGCGCCCTCCATCAAGGGCTGCCTACTCGATTTCCTTGTACGACATGATTGCTAATTTTCTTTTATACACATATTTGTTTAAGGTAACTTATCCTCGGTCTTCCCCTTCCTCGCTTTCCTTCAATCTTGTCTTCTATGGTATTATTCATGAAAGCGGCATGTCGATGATAGATAATAAATATGGTATAATAACGGGAAATCAATACCGTCGTCTTTCATGATTGCAAAAAAAACCGGAAAAGACAAAAGGACCATTCAACATTATACTAAAGAACGTCCTTGTGTGGCACTGTGAAGTGACGTGTAAAAATGTCCTAAAGCGGAAGCGAGATTGAATCACAAGTTTAATTATACGCCTCAATTTATTAGCTAACCTTAACGGCGCTTCTGATTCACAGATCACAGCACGATCACACAGTTACGTAGAAGACTGTATTTGGTCTTCTGTAAGAGTCTCGTGTTGCATATATTCTACTTTATATACATATGTACATGTCAACAAAGTTGATTAAATTAGAAACTCAAATGTTTCTAAATAATATAATACTCGTACATACTTACTTAGGTATAAGTTACTCATCATTAGTGTTCTTATCTTCACTAGAACTCTATGGAAAAAGGCATTTCTGGATTCATCGCGATATTTATTTATTTAGACTTTATTGCACAGATACAAAAAGTATAATTGGCGGACTTAATGCCTTTAAGGCCTACCACCATTGGGCCAAACAGGAACTATAATGGTGCAAGATCATAAACGCGAAAGGAAACACATATATGATATATTATGGTTTGTAATTAGAAATGTCTGCCAAATATAACCCGAAAAATATTCTAAGGCAGTCGAATGAAGAGGTAATAGTATTTAATTGGTTTCTTCTCCTGTTACGTCTTTCCGACTTCGAGCAACACAGGCTTCCGAACTTCGTAGGAAGTTCGGAAGAAGCTTCCCTTGTTGCTCGAAGCGTTCCGAATACAAAGGACCTAATCAAATTCAAAATAAGGGTCTAATGTACGCAATTAGATTTTACTTACCGATTCCATTAGCGTTAGTGTGTTTAGGACTTTTCAAAGTAAATATTTTTGTGTTTTGTTTGAATGGCGCATTTGACGCGGTCAAGAGAGTTTTTGACGTTTTCGTTATAATCCTTGATGAAGTCATAAAAAATCAAGATCTGTTACATCATAGGTTTTAGTTTTTGAACTCTCAGAATGTTCTTTAATGTCGAAATCGTTGATCTTGGCCTTAGAACGTATACACATACTATTGTTATAAGAGTTCACGAGTCAGTATACGTCTTACTTATGATAATATACAAAATACAAAAAAAAACACAGACGCAACCCTAAATGGCATCCCCACTCAACACGGTGCCACAGCATGCCGAAGTGAGTTTTTTCAGTGAGGACCTGACTTAGAAAACTAGCTAGCTTGCTTTTGAGTCCCTGAAGGGCTACGAGTATATATTCATAAGATAATGTGGATATCTGTTATCCCAAATCCATCCATCTGGTTATCCCATCCTCGTCGCCAGTTGGAATGCTGTTGGAAAACACAATGGCGTTCAATGCAAGACTGTTTATTGCAAGAGTGACGGTGGATGCTAAAAATCCTATTTTAGGCCTAGGTATCTACATTTCTGCATATATTACAAAAACGCCACGCATGTATTCAGCTACGCTACCTAACACAATTATCCCCCAATGCCTGAATATCTGTTCCCACTTTTTTTACATATTACCAACATCAGTTACGGATTACTTTTAGATACCGGAGTTTTCTTAAGTGCATTATGCCCGTTATGTGCTTCATCTTTCAAACCTCGGCCATAAATTCATATGCACCCCGTAATATAAACATTTCTATATTTTTAATGGAGCATTCGGAAGCGGATGTTTGAATAATTTATTTGTTTGAGAATATTGTTATCGGCGGAGAAGCAATATTGATCTAGGTATACTTGTAACCTGATTTGATTGGATACTTCCTTTCGTTGTGTCGAAATACTTTTTCTTATGGCTTTTTATCGAATTCTTTGTATCGAAACCCTGTTATACCTACTAAGATACATTAAGAATACAATGTCATACCACAATAAAAGGAAACCAATTAGTAAATGAATTGCACCACAAAAAAAAAACACAGTTTAACAAGATAAATTTAGATACAGATGGCGGCCTTATTAGTACATCACTATTTTACCGGATGTTTTTGAAAGGCAACACTGTAAATAAAGTATAAAGAGTCCTAAAATAATTACACATACCATCTAAACTAAAGTTGAAATTTCACTTTACTTTCTTTCAACATTGTTGTATAAAAGCACAAAAACATCAGGCGCTTACAAGAATTGGGTTCATTCAATACAAACAAATAACAAATGCGAGTTAAAAATAAACAATTAAACGCACGCAAAGGATTCGTGTTCCTCCACTAAATTCCCAGATTATTTCTTGTACCTATACCCATTTCTGTATATCAGTGATCAAAGCAGTCTTTGCCAAAAACAGTCGCTCCTTTATTGGTACCAATTTTAAGCCGTGAGTCATCTCAAGTAGGAGTACGTACATTAATCCTGAGCGTGACAGACTGTAGATGGCGTCGGACGCCTGCTGATTACTCATTAGGTACATTCATTCATTATTTGAACTCTTGAAAACCAAAACATAGCCGACCCACTCCCAACCTTCACTTAAACCGCCAAGAGCGGTTCGTCGGCTTGTGGAGGGTTCCAGTTATTTCTTTTGACGCATTTTTTATGATGATTATAAGTATTGATTATGAGCTTTATTCATGTAAACTTATCGTTTATTACACAATATATTTGAGAGTGGTAGGGTATAGAGGAAGGTCTTGCTCATATTTAGGGCAGCCCAACTGGAGAAGTATTGCCACCTTACAGAAGACCGCAGCCATATTAGCACCACTACCGGCTCGTTAGGTATTTGGTGTTGTGTTGTGATCCTGGTGGTGAGTAAGGTCGCCTAAGCTTCTGTTAATCTCGTTTGAATTTAATGCTGCAAAATAAGAGAGAGCTGCCGGGGATACGCTGTGTTGAGAGCGTGGGACCTGAGGGCCTACTCCGAACTTCGTGTCGTGCCGTCCCTTTTACTCTCGTGTTATACACTATATGACGGAAAGGGACGGCACGATACGAAGTTCGATTTTCGAAGTTCGGAGTAGGCCCTCTGCATATGTCTCGACGTCAACACAACGAATTCTCAAGTCCATAAGGGTTCAATGCGCTTGTGATTCTTCTCAAGTGTCCATAAGATATAGTGTCTACTTATCGCTAGGCAGCTTGTATGCCATCGTCGTAGTAATAGCACTATAGTGGTCGGCGGTTACGAATTCAATCCTGACACCTGTCATTTCCATATATTTTATAACCTAAAAATCACTTTGAGGTTATAAACTGTATGGAAATGACAGGTGTCAGGATTGACTTCGTACCCGTCGACCACTATAAAGTTAATAAAGCCTTATGTATCCGCGAGCGGATTACAACCAGCACTCCACATTGCCCCGACCTTCATGATGCTGGTTGCTGATATTTTACTTGGACGTGTTCAAAATTATGTACTTCCAGAATTGCTGTGACTGGGAACGCTTGCACGGTTTTGGTACATAATTTTGGTGTAGATAATTGGATCTCGTATCGTACCCTGCGGAACTCCAACATCCATTTATACCGGCTCCGAAACGAGCTGGATCATTTGGGCGCACTCGCAGGAGTTATGGCTTATTTCACGCGTATCAGTGACTAATGGTGGGGAAAGTATATTTTTGTATAATGAAGTGGCTCGACGAGGACAAATGGGTGTTGGAGACATTGACCTTAGTAGTATCGGTTAGCATCCTGGGTGCGAAATGACGTTTACTTTCGAATGCATTGTTTACTTAAAACAAGTTTGTTGTATGTAAGTTGTTGTAATATTTATATGTATGTACCTAGTCGGCTCATAAGTTCTGTCATATACATAGTATCAAATAAAAACAAAAGTTTAATTGTATTCCGTATAATTTGTACAGCGTTTGAAAGCTTATAAACTAGAGAATCTAAATGTATAACATTTATTCAAAATGACCGCCATAATTATCTACACAGGCTTGAAGTCTGCGTGGCCAGTCGTCAATGGATTCACGCACCACTTTCATGTCGATATTGGCCACTGCCGTAGCAAGGGATTTTTTCAGCGAGTCTAGATTTGCATGAGGTTTTGAGCACACCTTTTCCTCTAAATACTGCCATATTTTATAGTCTAACGGATTAAGATCTGGGCTAGAGGAGGGCCAATCTTCATGCCGTATAAAGTCGATTTTATTGGAGGCGAGCCAGGCTTGTGTAGACTTTGCCTTATGGGCTGGAGCAGAGTCCTGCTAGAAAACCCAATGCTGGTTTAGAAACATCGTATGGGATATTGGTTTCACAATATTAGTCAACACCGTGTCTTGGTACACTTTGGCACTAGTTTTTACTCCTTTCTCACAAAAATGCATACTAGTGACGCCCGCATAAGAAACTCCCAGCCAAACCATCACAGATGAAGGGTGATGACCTCTTTGAATACGGAGAATGCTATTAGACGCTTCTTTACTATTGCGAGCGTACACTCTATCATTTTGTTTATTACAGTTTTCTTCTATGTCAAAAATTTTCTCGTCCGAAAACAGTATACAACGATGCTTATTTTTAGCGTACTTCTTCAATAAAGCTTTAGATCTTTTAAGCCTTAAAGCTTTAAGCCGACCATTGAGAAGATGGCCAGTTTTTCGTTTATAAGCACGAAGTCTCAGGTCTTGATTAAGCACTCTTTTCACCGTGTTTCTGCTCAAACCCATCTGGAGGGCCATAACTTTTTGTTTCCTAGCGGGATTTCTGGCAATGCGTGCCCTAATTGCTTGTACAACCGCTGGCGTCCTAGCTGTACGTGGACGACCGCTTCTTTTCTTGTCATTTAAACTAGAGACCTCACTGTATCTTTCTAAGGTACGATACACAAATCTTAGAGAGAATTTTAAATTTTCAAGTAGCTTAAAAATTTTTGTCGGCGAGTGTCCACAACGATATAGTGCAATTATTGCGGTACGGCTATCTTTAAGCGTCCACTCCATGTTAAAGAAAACAGAAAATTGCAAAATTATACTACTCAAATATTTAAAAAAGATTCGAAATTCAAATGCACAACGGTTTTTGTTTTAGGAGTTCCAAATTTAAATTTTAAAGGCCAGTGACAGAACTTATGAGCCGACTAAGTACATATAATAATATACATGGTGGGAACGAGTGGGCCGACAAACTTTAAATAGTGTATTCTTGAGCATCTATGGAGACTAAAATGTCATAAGTACACGGTTTGCTCGATAAGTGCGGTCACATTTTTTGAGATATTTTTGATTTTAAGTAGGTAAGCTATTTTATGACGTAACTCGGTAAAAAAAGCCCATTCAATTGTGACATTGCCACTAACCACTCACTTGCTTTTGGTAACCCTGGTTACTAGACATCACTCGTATTACAAGGGAATAGACTTCTACTTAAAAAAAACTACACGGCCAAGTGCGTGTCGGGTCACGCACAGAGAAGGGTTCCGTACCGACACCTATTAATCTACATTTAAAACCACTATACAATACAGCAAATAAAAAAAGGTCGTATCTTATAGGGAAGTCATGGCACTTAAGCGCTTTTGTTTGGGCAAGACAGTTTTTCAGCAATACAATCAAACAAAAACGTTAAACCTATCTTGTTCAAACCAAAAACCGTTGAAAGTATTTAAAATTGTACATCATCTTGATTTTTTTCAGAATTTTAAACTTCATGGTTTGGTAATTAGAGGGGGGTGGGGACACACTTTTTACGACTGACAGCTAATATATCAACAACGGTTGACTTAAATGGAAAAGTTTCTTAGAAAACTCTATGTGATTTTTGAGGGCCTATCCATTGGTACCCCACACGCTATTGCGCATTGAAAAAAGAAATTGACCCCTGTTACATGTATGGGGTGCCCCCAGTTTAATATTTTTATCGTGATTTCACATCATATTTCTATAGCGGTTCATAGCATAAACCTTCCTACCAAATTTCATAATTGTAGTGCTCATAGTCTCCGAGTAAATCGGCTGTGACATACGGACGGTCGGACGGACGGATAGACACGACGAATCTATAAGCCTTCCGTTTTAGCCATTTTGGCTAACGGAACCCTAAAAATCAAACCAAGTGAGTGGCTAATGTAACCAAGTCTCAGTCGACACACTGTATCCCTATGCCACCCCCATCACTCCTAAAACTAAATACTTCTAAAACAAAAAACTTTTGTAGTAAGTTTTAGTTGATGTATGTATTTCCTGAAAAGTGACATTAGTTCATCTTTTAAAAACAACAATCCAAAAATCTCAACCTTTTATTGGTCGAATTTGACCAAGGTTAATATAACTGTTTTACTCCTTATAACCTCAGAAATACATAGTTAAACTTTGTCAGGTTACTTGCTCCTGTACTTTACAAAAGGCGCACTTACTCCAGTGGCGCCCTTCTCCCGACTGACTATATATATGTTCACATATATGTTGACGAAGGTATAGCCGCAAAACGTAAAGGTTCGTAACTTTAGAACCTTAACGGCATAGAAATAAAGACGAAAATTGGTGAACATTTTCAATCTTCCACCATCCTATACCGGCAAGAGTAAATTGCTCTTTACAATCATTAACTTCAGCTTAACCGTATTCACCGTTACAATTAACGACAATTACGTTTGTGCAACAATGGCAATCACAATTAAACTTGTTTACGTTAATTGCATGTGTTTGTGTGTTCTCGTGATCGGGGATTAGTCACTGTTAATGAAGATTAAGATAATTGTTTAACTGGTTAGAAAGTAGTTGGTATACCTACTGAAATGAACATTTAAGGATCCAATCACTTAAAATGTTTCTTGAGCATATTACAATAAAATTATGCCTCTATTTCCAAAAAGGGTAGGCAGAGCTCCAGAGAAGATTCAGTGACATTGCGGTAATAGGTTGCTATTTCATCGCCCACGACATATTTCATCCTGCGGGCCTATGATGGTTGCAATTTTTATATCAATGGATAAGACATCCGTCACGTTCTGACAAGTATGCGAGTGCGAGAGTGACGGGCGTCTTATCCACGACGATAAGTGATTAAATAGCAACTATCATACGCCCGTTGTTCCATATTCGAGATATTTCAAGCAAGACATTAACAAATACCTTAATTTACGTACTTTCGCATCGTAAAAGTTTGAAAGTATCAATTATTTTACAAAGTAAGTAAAATTCTTTGTTTACATACGCGTTTATTTGAATTAGCGAACTTACTCATGCAATATAGAAACAATTTAGCGTTGTTACTAAAACTAGCTATATCATAAATATTACTATCTAATTCTCTTATTTTAAGCAGAGAAAATTAGAGAAAATACTTATTTTCGCAAGAAATGGCTATATTTTCCTGTATATCATTGCTCTAGAAAACACTTAAAAGATTAAACCAATCAAATTGCAATAAAATTATTTCGATTATAGACATTTCCACTTAGTTCGGGTCCCAGTTAGGTAAGTATGAAGTAAGCATATCGACATGAAACATTGGAACAGTGAGTGGGCGATCCAGTAAACAAGTAGCCTTTCATCGCTGTGACCCGACCACTGTCAACACCGAGCATTCACTATACTTGCCAAACGCCTCACAGGTTAACCAGAATATGCTAGACCTTGCGATTACTTACAATTACTACGAAGCTTGAAGTCAAATTATGCCAGCGTCAGCTCTCAGACGAGAACGAAATGTTTTTCGATAGGCAGGCTTGCTCAAACGTTGATAATGTGTGTTCACCCACGCCTGCACTTCAGGAGTACTTGCAGGTATAAACAACCATTGGTACTTTATTTGGAACTGGAAGCAAAATGTGATACTTTGTGGGAACAGCGGTGACCTATTTAAGCGACATGCGGTAGGTGTAGTCAACTATTGGTGTTGTGTACAATCTGCCCGCGAATCCAAGTAAGAATTGACAGGTAGGCAGTTAGGTGTAAACAATACCTGACCATTGGTGGGTTTAGGCTTAGTATTGACACTTTAGTGTGACATGACTATAATTGATGGAATAATTTTGTTCAGTTTTCAGCATATGGCCGACTAAGTTGTATGTATGCTGAGAGTTGAAAAATGTATGTATGAGATGTGGGTAGCCTTTTTCATCTGTTTCTCGGCTTGCATGCATCTTCGGCTCGGCACTCTAATTAGCTAAAGATTCAATATAATTTTGGTGTAGGTAGTGTATTGCTTTTATTTTTACTTTTTGGCCAAAATTATTTTAATTTAACTAATTCGAGTGAGAAGTTATCCTTTAAGGTCAAACACAACAAAAACCAGACACAATCAACACAAAGAAAACAACACACACACACACAACAAAATCCAGTAGAACCTAAGGCAATTTAATGTAAAATCTGCCAATCTACTCAGTTAAGTGGTTCAAGATTTCGTTCAAATCAAGTTAGATAATTTTCGGTCCTGATGAAATATAAATTATATTAACGTTTTCCGTGGCTCATGTTTTACATAAATGACTTTTCCAGGCAGCCAAGCATGAACGCGCAGTTCGACATAAAACATTCCCTCCCCTCCCTGTTGTACTCCTTCTTATTTGTTGTGCTTATTCTACGTAAGAGACGAAAACTTTATCTCGGCCAGAAACATTAACTTGTCTGACAATAACTATGCATTTTACTAGGCCTGTTGCTCTTGCCACTTCGGCAAAACTCTCTCGTGCACCTCCATGTGTGGATATAGACGATTGCACTAAGAATATAAGTTTCTGTCAAAATGTTTATTATTGCCGACTGTACTTCTCCACTGTACAACTACTAGTTGAGACAGTTCGAACGAGCTAAAACACGATGGGTTTATCTTGTGTAGTTTGGGAGCTGCTATGGCCACCTTCTGTCTCCATCAGTATATTTTAGCTCAATCGGATATAGGCAAATGGCTGGAAAAATGATTACAAATTTTGATGACAACTTACATACGAACAGTGCATGTTAAATAAAAGCTTGTAAAAAGAGCACGTGCTTAATGCTGAAAACGCGTATAAGTGGGATGATATGTTCTATATTTAGTAAGCATAGGTTTTATTACAAACTTTAACCTTCAGAACGCAGCTCCTATTCATTATTATGTGATTTTACATTCGATATTGATCGACCTATGTTTAGTTGTGCATAATAATCCCCGGAAGGAAGCTACGTAACTCAAAATTTGATCATCAAATAACTGGAAAAGCTAATAATAACTTGAACCAACGAATTCACACCGTGGCCTAAAGCAATGTACACACTAACGTAACATCAAAGAAAGACGTAGGTTTATTATCTTTTGTGTCATGTCAATAATCATTTACATAATGACGCGTCATGCACTTTCGTCACACGAATGTTCCAAGAAACCATTATGAGATACAATACTGTATAGCAACAGCTTTTTGAATGCGTCCCGAGCTAAAAATTAAATGTGACAATAAATGTCATAGTAACTTGTGGCTTATTTGATTTTGTTCGAGTTAATGTTTGTAAGTAAACATGAAAAATATTACTATTTCGAGACAAACTGGCTGAAATTCATTACCAACGCTGCTTTATTATTATTATTGCATGGATTTTGCACGGGTGTACGTAGGAGTATAATGAACAGCAGAAGTACCTAGATGATCATTTTAGTACCTTGTCACTTTCTCTACTTTGACGCATTCCAACTCCCAACTATCGCAGTATTGTTACGTCAGTGCGACAAAGTACTAAAAATTATCATACACATCTGCTGTTGACTTTACGAGTATAATAGAAATGTGTTTTCAAATACTTTTGCTGTTTTATATGAATGGCAATGGTACATTGTTTAGACCACATGTGTACAATACACGTGCCAAGTTTTACATAGTAACAAATGAATTACTTGACCGTAAACTAGGTACCTACTATTTTTAAACAGGCGGGCATTCAATCTTATAGAATAATAATTTAAATGAAGTTTTTCTTCTAACATAGTTTATTTCGAAGCAAATCCGGATATATCCGATGGATATTTAATGCTTTTCGCAACGAAACTGTTCATTAGCATTTATTCCAGACCAACGGCCCGGCCTTGACTTCGACTTTGATAATACATTGCGTGTGATTGCAACTAACCGCAGTGCGTTAAGCGTCTCGACCGTGCAATGAAACGCACAGAGAGGGCGCGGCGCGGTGCGGCGCGGAGGCGGTTTTGCACTTTTGATCTTTCCGAAACTGTCGACTATCGATTACTGCATCATAAGTCACACACGCCGCCTCCGCTCTACCGCGCTACCAAATACCGCGCGGTTTTTTGGTGCGACGTGCACCGGACCGAGTTCGCTTCACCGCGAAAACGCCTCCGCCCCGCAACGACGCTGCGCCGCGATCTGTGCGTTTCAAGCTTAAATCGCTTGCCACGCCGCAATTTGTGCAAATTCGTGACCTGCCCTTTTATTTACAAACCCACTCGTCCTCACCTGTCACCTCACACCTCACCCGTTTTTATATAGAAACTATCAAATTTGCTATCAAAAATTACGGCCTGTATTATTAACTAGGTTAGCCTAGTTGGTAGTGACACTGCCTTCAAAGCTAGAGGTCCCGGGTTCGAATCCCGGCCAGGGCATTATTTGTGCGTATAGCACGGATATTTGTTCCTGGGTCTTGGATGTTTTCTATGTATTTAAGTATGTATTTATATAGTATGTATTGTATTAAGCATGTATATCGTCGTCTAGTACCCATAGCTTTGCTTAGTTTGGGACTAGGTCAATTTGTGTAAGATTGTCAAAAAAAGCCAAATTTTGACAGTTTTCATATAAAAACGGGTGAAGAGTAAGGTGACTCGACTCGATTTGTGAATAACACCTCTGTATGGCAGTAAGCAGTATTGCGAGACGCGCTCACCGAACGTCGACGTCGGTCCGTTTTCGTTTGACATTACGAGTTGGGGCCTTTTCACTGTAAAAGTGTACCTTTTACTTTCCCATTCATGTTTTTTCCTACTCAGAGTCAGAGTCAAGTGTAGATACGATTGATTCTGATGTAGAAAAAATAAAGTCCCTGATTTTCCATAGATTTTTAGGTTTCAACTATATGACTGTCCATACAAAATGTATCGAATAAAAAACACCTTTAATTTGTATCAGAATGAAGCGAGCTCATGATTCGAAATAAGCAAAACCAAAGGTTTCCAATTTCTGAGAAATAAGTAACTACTCATTATGAGTGAGAACGCCCTAGGGCACTAAGGGCTCGTTTAAATAGGTTATTACAGCCCGCATGCCACATGCGTTGAGCAAACATTATGTTACCTACTTTCTCCATTAGACTAAATTTCTGTCAAAAAAACATTTTTAGTATAGTCAACAGCAAAAGTAGATGATCATTTTAGTAGCTTGTCACTTTCACTACTTTGACCAACTGTCGCAGTATTGTTGCCTACGTTAGTGCGACAAAGTACCAAAATGATCATTTACATTTTCCGTTGACTGTACAAGCTTTTATTGCCGACTGTACTTTTTTTTCTCATCTTACCTTCATTACTCGTTGAGACGATTCCAAAAAGCCCAAACAAGACGGGTTTATCTTGTGTAGTTTAGGAGTTGCTATGGTCACCTTCTGTCTCCATCATCAGATCAGCTCGTGGCACCATAATCTTACTTTGTTACCAAACTTCCATAAATGTATGCCGTATGCCAGCTCAATGGAATCGGATACCGGCAAGTGGATGAAAAAAGGATTGCACGATGACAACTTACTTACATCCATATTTACATACGAACAGTGCAACCACCACCACCATATCAACCGAAGCACGTGACTGCTGGACATAGACCTCCCCCAGTTTTATGGGGGTTAAACACTATAACATATAAACAGTGCAACATAAATAAAATCTTGTAAAAAAACAAGAATAGAGCGGGCATATGATGGTTGCCCTTTATCACTTATCGTCTTGGATAATACATTCGTCACGTTCTGACAAGTATGCGAGTACGAGAGTGACGGGCGTCTTATCCACGGCGATAAGTGATAAAATGGCAACCATCATACGTCCGCTGGAGCTCTCATGCGAGATGCGGACTCTTAATAACTAGGTATAAAGAGTCCTAATGCCACAGTATATATGTATGTGAAATCAACAATTTCATTGCCAACGATTTCGTAGCGCTACGTTCGTAGCCGAATACATGCAGAATACCGTATGTAGACCTACGCGACGAGTGCCCGACGATCGGATTCCCGCATGACACATGGAAGGACACAAGAGTAGAAATTAAAAAGTGGCAACACCGTGTTGTCCCTTTTTTCCTAGATTGATTTGAAAGGGATGACACGACAGTGTTGCCGCTTTTTAATTTCTACTCTTGTCGCACTGTAGTTTCGCACTCATTTTATAACGGCGTGCTGGAATAACACGAAACTTTGTATACATAATGGGATCCGGCATGTCTAGGCCGGAAATTAGTTTCTGTTGCTTGATATTATAATGGAGAAAAAATACAGCGATTATTAAAGTTTTCAAAAAACTCAAAAACTCGCTGTATTTTCTTTCTATTACAATTTCTAGCAACAGAAACTAATTTCCGACCTAGATATGGCGGCTCCCATTGTGTATACAAAGTTTCATGTAATTCTCATGGCGTTTTAAAATGAGAGCGTAACTACGTTTGTATGGAGAATCGAGTTCAGCCGTGGTTACTGGGGACTCTTAAGGTTTTCATACAAGACCTTAAAAAAAGTAAAAAACTCACTGTATTATTTTCTATTACAATTTCTAGCAACAGAAACTAATTTCTGGCCTAGATGTGGCAGATCCCTTTGTGTATACAAAGTTTCATGATATTCCAGCACGAATGAGAACGAAACTACGTTTGTAAGGAGAATCGAGTTCAGTCAAGCGTGCGGGGGACCCAAACAGACCGAAGTCATGAGAGCGTTTTCCCTAATAAGACTGCGGTACGTACAGCCTAGTGATATATGAGAAATACTACTTGTAGATAGCTTTATAGGTAAACCACTTGAGTAATCGGTCAATCACCGTCCAACACAACCTAACCTAACAATAATTACATTAGATAACATTCACATCGGCTTTCATACGTCGATACTTATACAACCTTCACAGTTGCATACTTCATAGCACGTATTGTATGTATTTTAAGGTCGATTTTGAATTAGCAGGTCTGTAAAGGAATTATTTGTCGATATTAATTGGTAATAAAATAGATTGGGAATGGTGAACAACTGTAATTTAGATAGCGACGGACAATTGTCTAGTCAACACTTGTGGTTGTTATGGTTTAGGTACTTATAAAATGATGATTTTCCTTTAGTTCCCTTAACCAGATGTATGTACTTATTTGTAATATTTGTATTACGAACGTTAAGTTACACTTTTAAAGCCAGACTTTAATCTTGAAAATGCCTATCCCAGAGACCGATGTAGAGACCGACCTAACACCTTCAGCGCCGTGACCTTGATTGTCAGGTACTCCGTTCGTAGCTGCTACGGGCTACATACGAGAAATACGTGTGGCTACCGTCTATTATACCGTCGGTTATTATGCGTGCGGTATGCGAGGTTAAGCAATGTCGGGCGAGGTCAGTCCATGGATGGGTGACCGCTTTGAGTTGTTACTAACTGAGCGCTCCCGTGCTTTGGAAGGCACGTTAAGCCGTTGATTCCGGTTGCTGTCTATGAGTCATCAGTTGCTGTATAGCAGTCGTTAAGCCAAGTTAGAGGCCTCCGGGCGGCTTGAGAACATCTAACAGTCAACACTCCCTTGACAAGCCTAATTCGAATAAGGTCTAGTTTCCCCCTCGGGTTGAAAGGTCAGATGGCAGTCGCTTCCGTAAAAACTAGTGCCTACGCCAATTCTTGGGACTAGGTAGCAGACCCCAGGCATCCTTCAGGATGCAACTGTACTGGGAATAACGCTAGGAGGATGATGATGATGATGATGAGATGAGTTGTCAAATATTGGGTCACGGTTGACCACCTTATATAAGTCTTGAACGAGAGAAATGCAGATTTACAGTCTGAACAACGAATCGAGAAATGAAAAGGCAGCTATACTTCTTTCTAGTACGTTTCTTTTTAGTACGTCATCGTCATATTATGAGATAGATATATATTTTCAGCTTCATTTCAATCACACGATTGGCTAGTCGGACTGTGTACAATATCTATCTACTTACAGAACACTTACACATAAACTAATTATATTACACTTACACATATTAATAATGTAATTCTTATGTTACTAAAATAGCGGACTTCAAATAAACTACCAATAAACAACAGTAGTGATAAAGAGTGGGCTTGAGTTCATGGTTGCAATTATTTTGAAATATCAATGAGTGTAGATTGGCCAGAGATTGCTCGGAAGCGGGACGAGTGGAAATCAAGAGAGGCATTTGCCCAGCAGTGGGAGTAGTGGGACACTCTTTACACTTTTAATAATAAGATCAATAAACAATTAGTGGAAGGCAAACCTGGTTCCTATATCTGCCCCGCGCGCGCTTGATGGAGTTGGGCGCGCTGCGAACTCCTTTATCCTTTTTCTGCCCCCGGGGCGTATGATCGGCGATGAAATCGCGCTGATTTTAAGTTTAATGCTCACTCGCGAGTTTTATATCGAAGGGAGCCGTGTGCTCGACCCGACGACGCGCAGTAGAAGAGAATTGTCAAGGTTTTTTTATATTTCTACCCCCAGTCAGGTATGCAAAATTGTGAGGTTGGGATAGGAAAAAAAGGGTAGTTGAGTTGCTAGTGATGGGATGAATCGGCATTTACCAATTAGTGTTCCAAAGTCAAGTATCAGTATTATGGAATTGATTTACATATCGAGAGTGATGGCCCTATGAAACAGCCTCTTTAGCTCGAGTAAAAGGTTCAAGCACCGTATCATTTAACTGCTCAGAAAGTCGTTTAGATAGTCTTTATAGCCATTTAAGCCAAATCTCGTCAAATATAGCAAGAAACTACCATGCAACGTTTGCGATAAGGTTTAAAAGCTGTAGATAAAGAATATCGGCGGCCGGCCAACTCGATTGCGGCTAGTGTTGGTAAAGACTCAAGTTTTTGGAGTCTCGACTTCAAGAACTCGACTGATACTTTAGGGACTCAAAGCTTAAAAGACTTCCAAGTCTTTTGAGTCATGAGTTGAGTCCTTTTTCGAGACTTATCGAGTCCTAAGTCGGAACTCGAGCCTTAGAAAAGACTCGAACGATCGCATCTTTAATACGTAGTATTTTTATTACTTTAGGCGTGCCTCAAAATACTTGAATCAAATAGTAAAGACTCACTGTTAAAGTTTCTATCCAAAGAACTGATTTCTACAGTACCTACTTCACTGAGTAGACCGCGTAACCTTACGTGTTTTTACAAGTACAGTTGAGTTCTAATCATAATGAGTTAAAAACCTTTTATTTACACTTAATAAACAAAACTCTCAAGTCTAATAGAAGACGAGTCTTTTTAGAGGACTCGAGTCTCTACAAAACACTCAAGCTTCGATTAGTCTAAAAAACTAAATCGAGTCTTCGAAATGAAGACTCCAAAGACTCAATCAAGTCTTTACCAACACTAATTGCGGCCACAGATGTACGAGTATGAATATAAGTGTATATAGTATTCTATGCTCTGAGATTGCGGCCTACACACAACCGTGCACAAAACGTAACAGCAATAAAAGAGCTGTAAATCACGTGTATCATCATCATGTCAGCCGAAAGACGTCCACTGCTGGACATAGGCCTCCCCTAAAGACTTCCACAATGACCGATCCTGCGCCACCCGCATCCAGCGGACACCCGCGACCTTCACCAGGTCATCAGTCCACCGTGTGGGGGGCCTGCCCACGCTACGCCTTCCGGTACGTGGCCGCCACTCGAGAACCTTTCCGCCCCAACGGCCATCGGTTCTACGTGCTATGTGCCCCGCCCACTGCCACTTAAGTTTAGCGATTCGGAGGGCTATATCGGTCACTTTGGTTCTGCAGCGGATGGCCTCATTCCTGATGCGATCACGCAGAGAAACTCCCATTACATAGCTCTCTCCATTGCCCTTTGGGTGACTTTGAGCCTTCTTATGAGGCCCATAGTAAGCGACCACGTTTCAGTGCCATATGTCATCACTGGCAACACACACTGGTCAAAAACTTTTGTCTTGAGACACTGCGGAATATTGGACGAAAAGATGTGCCGTAGCTTCCCGAACGCTGCCCAGCCGAGTCGGATTCGACAATTAACCTCTTTCTCGAAGTTGGACCTTCCTAACTGGACAGTCTGTCCTAGGTATATGTAATCGTCTACAACTTCGAGCGTAAAGTGTCCGATTGTTAAGGGAGTTGGTGCGACATGGACATTTGACATGGTCTTCGTCTTGTCCATGTTCATCCTTAGACCAACTCGCTCGGAGGCTTTACTGAGGTCATTGAGCATTGTACTTAAATCCTCCATGGTCTCAGCCAAGACTACTATATCGTCAGCAAACCGAAGGTGAGTGAGGTAGTCGCCGTTTATGTTGATGCCTAGCCTTCTCCAATCCAGAGTCTTGAAAACATCCTCCAGTGCAGCGGAGAACAGTTTAGGAGAAATAACATCTCCTTGCCTGACTCCCCGCTGCAACGGAATAGGCTTTGAGTTCTGGTCCTGGAGTCGGACTGACATAGTGGCGTTCTCGTACAAACACTTCAGCACTTCGATATACCGGTAGTCCACTTGGCACCGTTGGAGAGATTGTAGTACAGCCCACGTTTCAATCGAATCGAAGGCTTTCTCGTAGTCCACGAACGCTAAACAGAGGGGCAGGTTATACTCCTCAGTCTTCTGTATAACCTGACGGAGCGTATGGATGTGGTCTACGGTGCTAAAGCCTCTTCGGAAACCGGCTTGTTCGGGAGGCTGGAAGTCATCTAGCCTGCGTGCGAGACGGTTCGTAATGACTCTTGAAAACAGCTTATAGACATGGCTCAGAAGTGAGATGGGTCGGTAGTTCTTCAGTAAGGAGTTGTCACCCTTTTTGAAGAACAGCACCACCACACCTCTGTTCCATGCCTTTGGAGTTTTCCCTTCCAGTAAGACGGAGTCGAACAACTTCTGAAGGGCCCTAAGGACCGGTTTTCCACCCGCCTTCAGGAGTTCAGCTGTAATTCCGTCTTCACCGGGTGCCCTGTTGTTCCTCAGCTGCTTAAGAGCCATTCTAATCTCGTACAGGCTGATGTCCGGGATATCTTCGGTATAGTGCCGGGTTAATCTAGCTCTAGGGTCTTCCGCCAGACCAACTTCGGGTCTGCTAGTTGAAGTGTATAGCTGTCCATAAAAGCACTCTATCTCACTCAGAAGCTCAGGTTTAGACGAAACGATTCTACCATCTTCAGTTTTTAATCTGGCGAGCTGGCTCTGCCCAATAGACAGATCTCTTGAGAAAACTTTAGAGCCCCTATTCTGCTCGATGGCCTCTTCAATACGATATGTATTGAATTGGCGCAGATCGCGGGTAAGGGACTTAGAGATCTGTTTATTGAGCTGCCTGTATAATTTCGCATCGGCTGTAGACTGCAGAATCATCTCATTCCTTTCCTCGATGAGCTTCTGAGTGGAGATAGAGAGCCTTTTGGCTCTTTGAGTTCGTTGGGCCTTAAAGAACTTAGACCCAATGCTATGGACAGCTTCCACAAACCCGTCGTTGAATTCGTCCACATCGCCGCCTAGACAATCGAAACGGTTTTGGAGTTCCAGCTGAAAGCTCTCGGGGTTTTGGATTTGGACTGCTGCTGGACGGAGCGTGGACTTCATCAGTCGAGAGCGCTCTAGCTTGACGCATATATTCAATGTGCCTCTTACCAGACGATGATCACTTCCGGTTTTAACCGTATTGATCAAAGAGACATCATTGAATATATGCCTCTTCGTTGACATGATGAAGTCAATCTCGTTTTTTGTTGCACCGTCGGGACTCATCCAGGTCCACTTCCTGTGCTCGCCTTTCTTGAAGAAGGAGTTCATCATGTAGAGTCCCTCCTTCTCCAAGAAACCAGCCAGTAGTTGGCCCCGGTGGTTCCGACTTCCAACTCCAAATTGCCCCACTCTCGGCTCTTCACCGTCTCTCTTGCCCAGTTTCGCGTTGAAATCCCCCATAACAACGGTGAAGTAGGTTTTGGAACTATGCATGACCTTTGATATATCGTCATACATAGCCTCCACCTCGTCGTCAGAGTGTGCCGAGGTCGGCGCGTACACCTGTATGACCGTCAACGAGTACCTCTCGGATACTCTGAGTATAAGATACGCCACCCTAGCCGACACACTCTCGATCTTCACCTCGTTGTTCACGAGGGATTTGTGGACGATAAACCCGACACCTCCCTGGGACTGTTGGTCGCCCTCCCGGAAATAGAGCAAGTTGCCGGACTTCAGGGTTATCGTGTCCTCCCCCTCTCTTCGGACTTCAGATAACCCTACGATATCCCAACGCAACCTGCTCAATCCTTCCTCCAGTTCCGCTATCTTTTCGTCGGTCCGCAGTGTTCGTGTGTTGTATGTTGCCAGGGCCAGAAGTCGTCGGTGGTGGTAGCCGGATCTTAACCGGAGATTCTTAGCACCCCTGGCCCCGCTAGTACCCTGGCCGCTACCAAAACCAGGGCACCGGGGGCCGCCGGAACCTCGGGGCCGTGGCCTTTGTGTCATTTTCATAGGGGGTAAATGCCATAATCGCCACGCTTGGCATGCGGGTTGGCGATCGCAGTGTCTCCACCGCACTCCAGGGATGCTGCTGCCCATCCTCCGGTGGTCTTGGTCGTAGTTTTAGGACATACCCGGGTCAAATCACGTGTATACTCGTATGCTAATACATATACATAGTTGTACATCTGTCCGTCTATTCAGGACGCTGTCGTAAAATAGGTACTTATGATGAAAGCATTGCAAAATGTACGGGAAACGGCTAGACGTCTAGACAATGTAAAGTTAAGTAAAGATGTGTCTACACCGGCGTACGAAAACTATTACTTAAAATTTCATCACTCCAATTTACCCTTAACTTCGCTCATTTTGTAAAGTATATGTAGGTGTGACAAAGTCTATAAATGAGAGATACGAGTAGGTATCTACAGCATTTTCATTTGTAACATTTCAACTTTTATTTAAATTCTATTTAGATTAAATAAATTACAAGCGTCAGTTTCGAAATGCGTGTTGTGTTTGCGCATAATTGAGAGATTGGATATTCAAGCAATTTAATTATCAATTATTTGTATGTAAGTTCCCGTTTTATCCCTGTTGGCACACTTTAAATAAATAATAAGACTGTGATAAAGTTTAGCAAGTCAAATGTATACTTACATATAACATTTCGTAATTTTAACTTTAGCCTGATTTCACATCCTTATCACTTGAGTTTTGTTTGGTAATCGCGCTTCTACCTATATCTAAATTCTTACCTTAAACTCCCTGCAAAAAACATTGTACCGCATTATTTAGTTAAGGCGAAGCATGCGTTATATCAATCTTGGACAACCGCATTTGATCATCAAATAGTCCCTATTATTGAGAGCAATGACGCTTATTAGGCAGTATCCAACAGACCCAAGAGACAGCCTCCTTGACCTTCACGGTTTTTTCATACGGAGGGTATGAAAAACGTAATAATAAAAAGTGAATATTCACATTAAGTAGATTTTAGTGGGTATGTTATAAATATTTTCATATGCAACACTGCAACACCTACTGTATATACTCGTCTTATGTTCTTTTTTTTCGCTACCCAAAGGTGGTCTGAAAGAGATCGTTTTTTAGCGATAAGACCGCCTGTTATCTACCTCTACCTACATATTACTGTTTTGTTTCTGTTTGTAACGTTTCATTTGTGTGAGGTGTGCAATAAAGACTATTGTATTTTATTATATTATTACGATTCGCGACTTAAATTTCATCCCGTGCAAAGAATTTCTTAGCATGTCTTGAACGCAGAACGACCTGCAAAGACTCCGAGGCAGATTACGTCAATTATAAAATTCTCAGTCACCACTTTCGATTTCATTGGAAGTTCATTACTCTCAATAGTTTTCTCATAGCAAGAAGCCGGCATTGTCATACAATAATAGAACGATTGTGTAGAATTGCGCAAAAATGCAGTAATGAGAACAATACTAAGCAATAATTACTGAGACGAGAAAGTACAGCTTTTCACGACACAAACTAGCCGCAGAATAGTTATGACAAGATAGAGCAGTGGCTCGCTGTACAGTTAGCATCTAAAGTAGCTACGTATTGGAAAAGTTCAAGAGTCTTTATTATTTTTTTATTTAGGGAATAAGAGCTTTTGTCCCTTTCATAATGAGGAACTACTTTTGACGCTGACTGTACTTCATAGTCAGAGGGCGAGCAGGCTCCTGTGAGCCTCAGCACCTTCATTTTGCGTGGTTGTCATTGGATACGCGTAAATGGAATTAAATTATTCTCGATTTAGTTCCCAAACAACTACATCGAGAATAATTTAATTCTTGGATCATGATGATCATGATTCATGACAAATTTTGAAACAAACTGATTGCTGGTTCAGCTCCCAGCTCGTGTTGATTGCCTGTTCTGTCTTGGCATTTGCTTCAAGATCTAGTTGAGTTAGAGGGCTAGGCACGTTATTGCTTACATTCTTCATCTCGAGGAGGAGGGAGGATGTATATGTTGAAACGATATGAGTTTGCCACGTTTGCCCATGTGGTACTTACTAGAATCATAACGCATACTAGTCTATATTTTAAATATATTCGGGAATGCCTATCAATCGGTATTCTGGTATTCCTGAAGAAACAGTTGCTCTCCATGAGGATTCTACATCTCGACTCGGTTGGAGTCACACGTGTTATCTAAATACTACTGTACTGTACTGTATTTGTTTTTATATATTGTTTATTCCCTGCGTAAAGCATTTAATTTCAGCTGCAAAACCCCTAATATTCCCCAATATGTAGGGTACCTTGGCAGGCTAAGCTGCCCCATAGAAGCGACATATTCCTGATCGACTCACCTAAATGTGCCCGCAACTAGCGGAAGATCAATGCAGTATACGCTACGCATTAAGGCGAGCCACGAATATTAATCGATTCATGCGTGCCACCAGTTTATATTGGTAAACTTAAAGCCTACAAGCACGAGACTCGTATGCGACTACATTGCGTGGTTTGAGAGATCGGTTGAACTCATTATACCACGGTAAAACGCAATGTAATGAAATTCGCATACGAGTCTCGTATGTATGTATGCTTTAAGCTTAACAATACAAACAGAGGCCTACATAAAGGGTTTGCATCGGAATCGAGATTTTTGAAATGTCAAATGGACATTGTGTGGTCACGCTCTTTATTTTGTAAAAAAAGCGTGTCTAAATATCAATACGATTCCAATGCCATAGTTCCACCTCAATAAAGCCAGATTGTAAAAACATGGGTTGTCATAACTGTCTGTCAAAATTCCAACGAATTTCCGACATTAGGTACACGAAGTTCGGGTCAGAACCTGTTACCCTGTTATTTTTTTTACTTTAAATAACACAGTTTGTTATGCACCTAGGTAGTATGGCGCTCCTTACTAGCAAGCTGCAATTGCTGCAAACTTAAATGAACCGTGTTGTAATTTTAAACTTGTGTTCAAGTACTTCAAGTGATCGATCTGTTGTATTTGACAGCTGCGCTGGCGCAGGGGGCACGTAAAAGCAAGATTGTAAACAAACCGCACCGCGAACAAACGTGCAGCGTAGACTAGGGAACTTGTAGATGTTGCTTACATTCAGGATGGGTTGTTTAGGTAGCCTGCAGCTAGGTATGATTATGTAAAACTTAATCTGTACAGATCTGTCATTTTTAGCATGGAAAATGGCATTTCGATCTACGTTACGCGCGCTCGAAAACGTTATGTAATACCCCAAGGCTATTTTTATTCTTTGTTTCCAATTTCAATATCTCACAATCTGTTTTCTCGCGCTCTCTTCCACGCTTGTCAAACTATCGTGTCAGGACGCCCACTTGTGAGTAAACTTCAAAGTACTCTTCAAATGAACTTTCTTCCGCGAATGCTCCAGCTATGGAATGAGCTCCGAAAGCCAAGGCTTCCTCGAGTAATAACAGTAAGAGGCAATTTGAAATAGAATTGCATACATTTTCAAAGGGTCAGCAATGCGCATGTGACACCCCTGGAGTGGCGATTGACTATAAGGCCTCGGTGAACGCTTATCTGCAGGTGGGCTGTGCGCTTATTTGCAACCGGTGTCCGGAAACAACGGGACAATTAAGGTCTAATTTTCCGTTAAAATCGGTAAACTAGAAAGACCTTCACATTCAAAGTATGCGAAATAAAAAAAAAATTAACACAAACACGTGTACCTTTCTCGTTGATTCCAAGGTCTGCGCGTACGCAGAAAGTGAGAGTACCTTGAGGTGTGCGCGTCAATGGAGGATGATTAACAAATCATTGTATTGTACAGTCGCGGAATGAAAAGGTTCATCACTTTTCAACTTTATTTTAATGCCGTTAAGTTCGGAAAGTGACGAAACTTTTTTTCCGCGAATAGTCGCGGATTCGAATGTATAGACATTCGAATTTGTTCGCGCTTGTGATTCTTCTGAAGTCGCTAGTATCCATAGACGCTATCAGCTTACTATCAGGCAGGATATAAACTTGTTTGCCAACTTCATTGTATAAAAAAATACGTCAAGGAGGACGATATAAAAAAAATAGATAAATGCCGAATTAAGCCTGTCACAGACTGGCGCTGCCTGGCCGCGGCGGTCAATAGTAAACTCATTAGCTGTCTTTACTGTTGATCGCCACCGCAGGCCGCACCAGAGTGATTCAGGCCTTAAAAACACAAAACACACTAATTTTTCTTTACTTGAGCAAAGAGGATACTCGTATATGTAATTTTCTCTTTGATCAGGATGAATAGATTCATATACCCCCAAATTACCAATTTGTATAACCATAATTTTATAAACACGCATAAAAAATTGTGCTTTATGCATTTTCAATAGCTTGACCCAAGATAAATTGTTTTTCTTTGTCAACAACACGAAAGATTGTGCTCTGTTTATTTACATGGCCTGCAAAAGAAGGTATAACAGTTTTTGTTCAAGAAAGCTAAAAGTAAAAAAATACAGCATTTGTAAAGGAAACGTTTTTCTTTTTTTAGCCATCTTTTAAAAGGAGTTTTTAAAAAAGGAGTTTATATAACAAAATTAAATTTTCTACATGCTTTTTTATTTCAAGTTTCTAATTTAAATAGTAATACAGAAGTTATCGTCACGTTTATGAGTATTGTACCTTCTTTTGCAGGCCAGTGTATGTACAAATATTTGCGGTAACAACAACTAAAAACATACTCTTACCTTATTATGTACACAATCTCTCCAAAAGTATTTTTTTTTATTTTATTTTTTATTAGAAGTTATGAGGTAAAATTATTTTACATACCTAATTCCTTTGCCAATTTGTATGCCAGTAAACGTATATAAGTCATAAGATTGTTTATTAAAATACGGGTATTATAATTAATTGTTATTGTATTCAATTAATTGTAATTAAATGATGCAATTTTAGAAGCCCACGTAGTATATGAAAAAACGTAGATTAAATTGTTAATGGCGGAGAAGATTAGACGAATGACTTATAAATAATGCATGATTGTTAAAGTTGCTCAGATTACCAATGACGCTGATCTGAACGCTATTTCTCGGAATAGCAAAATTTTATTTTCCTACTAATAAGTAATAGTTACGTTGCCGGATACGTACAGATCGGCGTGAAAATAAACTACGTTTGTAATTTAAGGTAACAAATTCTTGACATCTGCTTTCCATGGGTCAATACATTATTATGGGCAAAAACAATAAAAAAAATTATCATCGTATCAATTGGGTAATAGAACATTGGAGATGGTACGACAAATTTAACGCGGTAAACACAAGTGGATGGCTGGATGACTGAATTCATTATGAGTATGTTTGTATACTTAAAATAGATTAATGATTTAATTATGAACCTTTTTATTTTTCGGTCAGTAAAACATACACACACATAAGGTTCGTCCGTATTTAGTACGAAACAGAATTAGAGATCAGAAACGTATACAAATGGGTTGCTATCACTAAAAAATAAATTAACTGGTGGATAGCTATTTAGCTGACAAATCAATTAAATACTTACCGCTCTTAGAATAAAACTGTGGTCCAAAAATTTGGTCCTCACCCTATTAGGAGAAATAAAATATTATGAATACTCAAAAAAATTGTGACTTCAATATAAATAGAGGCATTTTATTATTTATAATTATTGCTGTTGTTAAAATAAAAACTATAGATACCTACATTATTTAAGCTGCTCCTTCAAAAGCAACTACATAACTAGGTACTGCATAAAATTGTTACCAAGAAATCATTTCCCGCCTAGTTTATTCCGTAAATTACGAGCGAAGTTCCTAACTACAGACTTAGGCTGGGTTGCACCGACTTACGATCACAGACTGATCAACGTTAAATATGGCGCCGACAGCTGTCATCCCATAGAAACATGTAAAACTTTCCATACATTCAAATTTTAACGAACACAGCTTACGATTACAGACGGTTTGGTGCAACCCAACCTTAGTGAGGCTTCTATTTTTTCATAAACGGCCATTAAATAACTGTAATAGAATAGCCAGTAATAGCTGGACAGCTGGGCAATTTGACTACTGTGAGATTAAAAAGGGCTTATGTACAATGAAAAGAAAGTGTACTTGTGACGTTTACAACAAAGGAATCGTAGAGGTAAACAAAATGAGTTAACTATGAATGGGCCCCGGCTGGACCACTTTCACTAGCGTGCTAACAATATTACCTGACCATTCATGAATCTTATCGCAAGGGAATACGGTCTATTAGTGGGTACTGTAGTTGTCTTCGTTCGTACGTTGTTCTCTTACACGTAATTACGAATTTTGACTGTTAGCTGCAGTTGCGGGTGAGGGAGTGACAAATGTCGTTGTGACAACAAATGACGTAGAGTTTATCAATGGAAACGGGCATATTGTAAGTAAGTACTTACATGAATGCGCATATTTGGTTCAGAAGTCGTTTTGTCATGATTTCATAACTGTATTGTCCATTATTCTGTTTATACTCTTTGACGACCTGTTTAGCCTAGTTGGTAGTGACTCTGCCTCCGAAGCTAGAGGTCCCGGGTTCGAATCCCGGCCAGGGCATTTATTCGTGCATTTTTCACGGATATTTGTTCTTGGGTCTTGGATGTTTTCTATGTATTTAAGTATGTATTTATCTATATAAGTATGTATATCGTCGTCTAGTACCCATAGTACAAGCTTTGCTTAGTTTGGGACTAGGTCGATTTGTGTAAGATTGTCCCCCAATATTATTATTATTATTATTATAAGAAATTGTGCGTACGCAGCGAATGAAAACGAAACAAAAAGTAGGTAGTTGGGTGTGATAGCTGCGCTGGTGAGAAAGACTCAAGTCGAATTGAAATTTCTGTCCCGGTATAGTTGCGCTACTTGAAGCTCGAAACTAGTGAAACTACCTAATAGCTGCACGGTTACAAAAAGTTCCCTCGATAAAGAAAGAAAACGAAACACATTCCACAAATCGTCCAATACAAACGGCGTACGAACTTCCACACGGCAATTTCATAAAACCAATTCTCCACGTCACAACGAAACTTCCTAAACGAATCGCGATAAAAATTATATTTAACACAACAATACACTTAAACGTATGAAAGCATAAGGTGAAATAAAGACGCGAATTTATGATCTCGAAAATTATATGCAAAAACTTGACAGATTTTAACCGAGATTCTTTAAATATGAATATTGATGGGTAATGAAAATAGATCGGGACACAATGGGACACCTTTAAAGAGCTTTTGAATATTCAATTGGATTTTAAAATGGCCGCAGGACGATTAATGTTGTCGCTTGGAACCGGTCCATGGATGTTAACAATGAGTACAATGCCAATATTTCCGAATCATTACCGGCCAAATAAGAATGGGGTCGGTCTGTTCTCGACTGGAAAAAGTTGAGATAGCAGTTTTTTTTTAATTCCACGTCGGTGGCAAACAATCGTACGGCCCGCCTGATGGTAAGCGGTCACCGCAGCCTATGGACGTCTCCAACTCCAGGAGTGTCGAACTACATGCGCGTTGCCGACCCTGTAGAAATTTATACACTCTTTTCTTGAGGAATCCCATAGTGTAGTTCCTCGGGAAAACCTAAAAACCTTTCTAATGAAAAAGTACTTATTCTTTTTTGGGGTTTTTAGGAATAATAACATAACTGCAATTTAGTTCAAGTACAATATAAAAATATGAAACGGCCGACGGAGTTATCTTATCCAGTTCAATTTCAAGATGCTTTTCATTAGAGGTATAAACTTCTTAAAAGCATTATTTAAAATTCTTCTGATTATTGAAGAATTATACATATAATGAAATATTCTCGAACTATAGTAATTTTACCTACACGTTATTATTTTTTGTTGTAGTAAAAGTTCATTGCACTGCACGATAAATAAAGATTATTGTTTATTGATTGAGAAGGATAGGGCACAGCGGAATGACATCTCGCTCATATTTGGAGCAGCTCTAGTGGGGAAGTACTACGGAGGTACCTCCATTTTACAGAAAACCGTACCCATAATACACTTACGGACTTACTCTGTAGGCATGTGGTGTTGTGTTCCAGGAAGTGTGTTAGGTCGCCAGAGATCCCAAGAATGTGCTGTGTTGAGAGTGGGAAACCTGCGTTTGTCTCAGCTAGAGAGTCAATACCACGTATCAAAAAGGGTCAGCATCGCGCTTGTGATGGATTGTTTGACAGTCGCAATATTCATGGGCTACGGGGTCTGGTTGCCATCAGGAAGGTCGTATGCATGTTTACCACCACCACCACCACCACAACCACCTACGATATCAGCTGATGGACGTCCACTGCTGGACATAGGCCTCACCCAATTTCATAGGAGGTAAATGCCATAATCGCCACGCTTGGCATGCTTTCTTCTTTACCACCGTCGTAGTATAAGAAAAATAGATAATATTAATCCGATGAAAACCGGAATCACCCAAATCGTTGCACGTCCTATCATCTATTCATCTACACCAGGATGCAAATTGAGCATTTCGGTCACATATTCGATTCCCACGGCCATCCCGCATAAAGGGTACGGGTACGTCCCCTTCAAAAATCATTTTTTCAATCCACCATCGTTTTAATGATGCCTTTACTTTCTTGTTTACTTTGTACGTTTATCTATGTCTTTGTGTGTCTTTTTAGGGTGGTGTCTTTGGACAAGGGATGAATGATGTTTTTTTCTATAATTGTCTAGTTGTTCCTTTTGCCGTTACATCTCGTTTTGGTCTATTTGAGCTCCTTGGGCGGAAGGAAGCCGGTTATGTCCTTATTCTTAAATTTTACTTTACTGATGTCAAGAAGGTTGAATAGCGCCACCACCCAAACGTATTCATAATTATATAACCGTTGAATTTATTTTAATTTCTATGTTCGATATACAATATTCAGATGAACGTTAAACGGTAGGTACCTTATAGGTAAAAAAACTTAAGAAAAGGACCTGTTGTATATATTTGTGACGTGTTCGAATAGACATTACATATTTAAAATGTGTAACACAAACAAAACAAATGTCTATTCAAACACGTCACAACTACACACAACAGGTCCTTTTCTGAAGTTTTTTACCTATACTGACTCTAGTGACATATTTAATTGAAGTTTTCCTGGCATTGCACATTGTTGTTACGAGTATGTCATTTAAATTGGATAGGCAAGTAACAACAATATATTTATTTTTAAAACACCTATACAGGCCTGGTTTCATTAAAATAACAATTTGGATCCTGACAAAAGATACACCGTACATTTTTCTGCATCAACAAGTACAGTAAATTGTTGACAGGGTTAATATTGCTTTAAGTCACATTCACACACGTGTGCAATTTTAACCACAGTGCGGGATTTTATAGATCGATTGAACTCATTATACCTCAGTAAGCCCCAAGTGCAATAAAACTTGCATGAAATACCTACTTGCACATATGTAAAAAAAACAAATGTCACTTGTCTAAAATAACTCGTGAATTCCGATTAAACTTTTTTGAAAAGTGTCGGGTCGGATCGGATTGTTGCAAGTTGCAATTCAGTTGAGGTTTGCCAGAGGTACTGAACTTACAGTATATTATTTTAAATGTAGTTAAGTAAGTTTAACAAATGCTTACGGATCTGGGAGCTTTTTAACAACTCGGGCCCTAATTTAATCATGTTCTTTGAAAATACGTTAGTCACTAAACAAATATAATCACCAATGTCATTATGCCGTACGAAATATAATTATACCTATTTATCTCAACATTCCCACATTCTGAGAACACATCGTAAACAAATTAGGAGCATTCCTAGCGTTCCGTGACATGACTAAGGACCTCGCATGAATCTCATGATGACTGCACGTAACACCCAGCAGGACATATACCACATAAATGTATAGGTATAAGGAAAAAACCCATCGACAAGCCAGAATAAATTGGTCTTAATACCAAAGTCATAAAAACTGACACGAAAAAACAATTCTCACTATATCTGTAGATACTAAATGTAGGTACGCCTCAGATGATAAGAGACAATCGCTGATATTGCAAGGTCTGTCTACTTGACAGTATGTAGGTACATTAAGAGAGGTTGGGGAAGGGAGGTGGGGTAGATTAAGCATTACAAAAAACTAAATTCCTTATCTAATCAAACACGGCCAGCGTATCACCAGAAATACGTCACTCTCCTAATCCGAATCAGAGTCCTAAACCGTCACATTGAACTCGAAAGTTGACCCGCATTAGGGATAATGGGTCACATTGGCCCTATACCCGAATCAACCACTTACTTCCACAATCCCGTATCTCCTCCATCAGTATCCTTTAAAGAAAACTTTGTTCCTGACCAGATAGAGTGCATATTTCAAGAAAACCAGGGTCACCGATAAGAGGTTGGGTTGGACAATAGTTGCTATCCTATTGTCCCCAGTCCCCGCCTGTCAATCTGCGTGATCGCCGTGAAATCTGTTGACGTTCGTACTTAAGGACCTACCGCACGGCGGTTTATCTTAAAAGTTTAATGGTACCGATAAGTGATTCCTTCTTGATTGGGAGTGACACAGGATGACGGTTGGACCAAATTGTACAATGAGCCAAGAAAGTCGACTACCATTTTCGACTCTATTTTATGTACACTAAGGTTCAAAGGTGGTAGAGAACTTTATTAGCTGACTGTACATGGGTTGGACACAAGAGAAGCACTGTTCGGTGTTTCAGACGGGCCAAGAATCGGGCATTATGAAATGGGAACAAGATCTTAAGGCGATTGTATACTGGATGAACGCAAAATGCGATGTGGTGTGATCATATCATAGCGTAACTCAAAGTCTATTCGCCAAAAGTTGCAAGTTGACATAGGTACTACCAACTTACTGAAAGTAATAACTGACAAAACAACTTAATCTCTTCACCGGCCCAGTCATCTAGTCGTGACAGCCAATGGACTGCCTCACACACCACGGTCATCAATACATGACCTTAATGTACTAGAGTGTCAGTTCGTTGGTGTGCAGAGCACGTCACTTCATTCGTAGTGTGATCATGAGGTTAAAAAAGTTTAAAAAAAAAACCCGACATTCTAGTGGGTCGCTACCCACTAGAATGTCGGGGTTTTTTTTTTTTTTTTTTGGTTTGAATCCCGGTAAGGGCATTTGTTTCTGTGGTGAGTAGAAACAAAAGGTGTTTTCTATGTATTTAAGCATATATATACACAAGCCTTATGGGCCTCACAACGCTGCTTCGATTTGTGTAAAAAATTTCCCTGATATTTATTTATTTATAAAATCCTAAAAACGGCTAAATAGATTTTGATAATACATATCTAAGAACCATCGCTGGAAAACCTGCTTTAAAAAAAATAAAAGTTCGAGTCAGTTCACCCGTTTAAGAGCAACGATGCCGCAGACAGACACACATACACAGATACACAGGAACACAGATACACATCTTAAACTAATAACACCCTTCTTTTGAGTTCGACGTCGGGGGTTAAAAAGTATGCTAATTAAATTAGTACTTACAGCAAAGCCTTTCTTTCAAAGAAACATGCTTTCGTAAGTAATGAAGTTAGCTTTATGGAAAAAAAATCTGGTAGAGCCCGACCAAAAAATGAAGTTTTTCCGTGGTCAATAGTTAAGAGTTTATGTGCAAAAAAGCATAAGTAAAATGTTTACTTGACATAAACTTGTATAAAAAATATTTTAATTTTAATTGTTTATTTCAATTTAGGTAGGTACATTCATTTGCAAAACAGAGACCTTAATCTTAATATTAAAGATTTTGTGTAGCCTCGGTTAGAGAAAGATTGAGTTGCTCACGCGTTACCACAATGGTAAAGAAGTTTATACTAAATCAAAGTCACCCAAAGAGCAATGGAGAGGGCTATGGAGGGAATTTCTCTGCGTGATCGCATCAGGCCATACGCAGCAGAATCAAAGTGACCGATATAGCCCTTCGAATCGCTAAACTTAAGTGACAGTGGGCGGGGCACATAGCACGCAGAACCGATGGCCGTTGAGGCGGAAAGGTTCTCGAGTGGCGACCACGTACCGGAAGGCGTAGCGTGGGCAGGCCCCCCACGCGGTGAACTGATGACCTGGTAAGAGTCGCAGAGCCGCTGGATGCGGGTGGCGCAGGACCGGTCATTGTGAAAGTCTTTGGGGGAGGCTTATGTCCAGCAGTGGACGGCGACATTCGGCTGAAATGATGATGATGATATATAAGAGAATAAAAGTCGTTTATATGCAGATTAAGAGGCTAACAAAAAAATAGGCTTTATAGCTCTTGACATTGGCAATGTCGACATAAAAAACACCGAACCTAAATCTGTGAATGAACCATTCGCACCGCATGAAGCCCAAAAATAGGCTCTTTAAACGTGGTAGTTTTGAGCAACATGTAGTATTGCTAAACTGAGAAAAATAAAAATAAATAGCTGTGGCAATAACAATATAAAACAATCATTCCGTGTAATGCGTGTTCCATCTGATAAAATGCGAGATTCCCATAATTTATTGTTTCAATCCGTCAATGTAATAAATGTTTAGTAATTTAGTAGGCCCATTATTGCACAAGCCAAGAAAGATTCTTGATTGCTGATCATTTTCTATAATCTATTATGAAGAAAAGGAAGTCGTAGACAACATGTTCGTTAATACTCATCAGCCTCCTAGCGTTAATCCCAGTGCAGTTGCATCCTGAAGGATGCCTGGGGTCCGCTACCTAATCCCAAGAACTGGCGTAGGCACTATTTTTACGGAAGCGACTGCCATCTGCCCTAAAATTCTCATTAATACTATTCATAGTAAAAGGATGGAAAAAAGTAACAAAAATATGCAAGTACAAACCAACAAGAAAGTAGGCAACTTTAGATTAATGGTGGGGTCTCTGTAAATTATTAATATTATGATGGTGGTGATCTAATTTTGATAATTTGCCTTAGTTGCCGATTAGGTAAGCTGACGTTGCAATATCCAATATATAAATAATAATATGCCGGGAATGTACATATCCGGTATATTCTCGTAAACGGCTCTAGTGAGTTTGTATGGTATTAATGATATTTATAATACGAGGGATTACATTGGTGAACTATCTATTAGCTAGATTAATTCCGAGTTAAGAGTCCGTATATAGCCGTTTGCTGAATTCGCTAAACTTTTTGAGGTCATACCTCATTCAATATTCGTTTTCCTAAAGATTTTATTGTATAATATGAAAGATCATTTCAATTCAAGTTGAATAAAAGGAAAAGTTGTTTAAATTTAGCTCTCAATTTACTATATTTTGGCTCAGTCCAACAGCTGTTTTCTCAATTTTCGCTCGGAGACGTGTAAAACGAGTTAGATTTGAAGAACTATTTGTTTTTAAGCCGACATGAAACAATTAAATCTATATTGGATCGTGTTTTCTGAGATATCAGGTTATCACAAAGCTAACGCCATTCTTCCAAAGCATAAAATGATTTCTATCATTGGAAGACCAGCCTTACAATATGCCACCATTCGTGACTAGTTGAATATGTGTAAAGGATTATTCATATATGCTAACTGGTCGATGAACAGTTAGTGTCAGCAAATATTGCAATTTTCGCGCTAATATTTACATGTTGTATCTCTGGCGACAGGCAAATTGTAAATGTCGAAAGTAACTGTAGGTGAAGTGACATGTTATGTTGACAAACTAAATGCCGCGGTTGCTTGATTTATTTAATTTTTTTACTAACTGTGAGTGCAGCATGACTTAGATTGTGAAGCATTGACAATTGTTTTTGTTTCGCATTTGATAATCTTAATAGGCATTTCGGATCCACTTAAACTAGCTTTAATTTTTCATAAATTCCGAATAGTTTTATTGCACTTATTATGTCAGAACTTTAATTATCGTTGGTAATTCAATGAACGATAATACATAAAAAAATATAAAAAAAAACTTTTTTACAATAATAGTTTACATGAGCTTTCAAGAAATTATCATCTTACGTCGTCGTCGTCCAGTACCTAATTCCAAGAACTGGCGTAGGCAGTACTTTTTACGCAAGCAACTGCTATCTGACCTTCCAATCCAAGGGAGAAACTAGACCTTAATGGGATTAGGATTGAGCTTTCAAGAAATATCAATTGACATGTTCATTAGCTTTTAGAAAACATCGAGAGATATTAAATTATACTACTAACACGTTTAAACTCGTCACGTACCTATTCATTGTCACTACCGGTGACATGTTTCGAGCCGGTAGGGAGATTTTCTTCAGGATGAGTTTTCTTGTCGCGGTATAGTGTCTAGTGACACCTCATGTGTTTATGTATCAGTAGCAATGGACTAGCGGTCGATGTCAAATATATATCTTCATTTTTCACCTTATTACCACGACTTAAGGTGCAAAATTGTAAGCATATATTTGACGTTAACTGTACACTTTATACTTCGATGCCTTAGTTCCCAATCGTACTAATTACAAGGAAAATTTTGCTGAAATTAGAACTATGGTGCACTAATCATAAAGTCTGAATTTCGTTAACTTTTTTTTATAATTAGTACGATTGTGAACTAAGACATCGACTTTCTTAATCGTTCTTTTAATAGGTTAGTAGCGAACTTTCTATTGCAATTAGACTATTACAACAGGAATTGATTTGGATTAGATTTAGCATGAATTGTAATTATGCCAAGCACTTTTTGCTTTCATTATGTTCCTAGATTGATAGATAATTGATCAATTTTAATCGTCAGGCGAGTGTGGAAATATTAATGACTACTAATATTACTATCAATTTGCATACGTGTAAAAGGTAACCATTTTAATGTTTGAAATTAAGGATGGGGGATCCTCGAGGGGACGCTCGACTGAACTCGATTCTCCATACAAAACGGCATGCTGGAATAACAGAAAACTATGTACACCCAATGGGATGCGGTATATCTAGGCCGAAAATTAGTTTCTGTTGCTTGAAATTATAATGTAGAAAAAATACAGCGGTAATTAAGGTTTTCATACAAGACCTATGTAAAAAACTCAAAAACCCGCTGTATTTTGTTTCTATTTCAATTTCTAGCTTTTCGGCCTAGATATGGCGGATCCCATTGTGTATACAAAGTTTCATGTTTTTCAGGTCGGCGTTTTAAAATGAGAACGAAACTACGTTTGTATGGAGAATCTAGTTCAGCCGAGCGTGCGGGGGACCCTTAATTTCAATAATTAACATCCTAGTTGTCACCTTAATGCTATGACATTTTTTAAGATATAAGATGCTAACTACCGGGCAGTGCCGAGCAGTGCTCGATACTGCCTGTGGACATTTACCTAAACGTGTAAATTATCTACTTAAGGACTAAAACTTTGAAATAATGTACCTTAAGTTATCATTTTGCACCAGAGTATTTCAAACGAACTGGCCAATATTATATTGGCAATCGGGAGATTTGGAAATTTATGAAGTGAGGCTTGCCCAGCCGTGAGACAATATGAGACTAAAAAATCATAAGACTGAAGCTTGCAATTTCACCTGAGTACAGGTATTTTTTGAATCGGCAAAATAACGAAAGCAATAATAATTCCATTGCCAAAATATTTACTAACGGAATGCCGATTGCGATCTCTTAATTGCTAATTAGCACTGACCGCCGTATTGAGTGCAGTTAAACCGCAAGGTGTCCAATAACGATTATGTAATTAGCATTAACAACGTATTAGCGGTAATTATTAGTGTGTCAAAACCGTTTTGACCATGTGTAAGAGATTGTATCGTGTACGAAATAAAGCACTGTCTATCTATATCTCCCTCCCTTGGACAGCGCGCCGCACAAACACGTCAATTCTCTCGGAATTGAGAATTAAGTCTCGGTTATCCACTGTATGCATGCAGCGACTACTCCAGTACTTCGGACACGTGGTCCGACGGGAGCCTGATAGCCTATAGAAACTCATTGTTGTGGGGCACGTGGAAGGAATAAGAAGTCGTGGAAGATCGCCGACCCGTTGTACCGATGCCGTAAAGGAAATCTGCAAGTGGAACTTGCAGACGTCTATCAGGATGGCCGAAAACCGAGTGGCCTGGAGAGCCATTGTGCGCAAAGTCACGACCCTCAGCCATGAGGATGCGACGAAGAAGAAGAGAAGATCTATATCTACAACAGCCACGATTCGTACCTAATATAGTCAATTTTTGTACTTGTTGTAGTCCTTTTTTGTTGTGTCCCAATCGAGTAAGCAATACATTATTTAAAATACGAAATACGTAGAGGGTAGATACATGTTTTCTGCCAACAAACTGTCATACAGTTTGGCAGATCAGTGAAAAATGATTTTATTATAATTTTTTTGTGATAAATAAATAAATAAATTAATTAATCGTCAAATTCTGGTATTTTTTTTATGCGGATTGTCTAATATGATACACAGTCATATAAACCGTCATGCGTAAAACGTGATCATTTATACGTTATGTCAATATTTAACGTCATGTACTAACATAGTAATCGTCATCATCTAAGGAGGCTTTTAGGCGTCTACCAGAGATTTGCGAAAATATGTTAAACAACTAACCAACTTGAACACCACAGTCCACCACACAGTTGAAAAACCACCGATTTTTATCTCAACGGCTAAATCGATACGACCTCGTAGCCATGGTCTCTTTGCTGTACCTCCAGGGCGGACACGCCTGCTTGCTACCTCTCCTCTTCACCAGGCACTGACGTTACTTAACAACATCCTAATCAGCGACAACCAACTAGACATTTTTTTAACGACAGAAACTAAATTCCTGGCTGAATCAAATCGCTACATTGAAACAATCGTTACCTCTAGCTCCATTACCTAATATGCGCAATAGTAGTACTAATTTGTAATAATTAATTATATCATTTGCTAGAGTTATTTGATATTGCTTATGTTTGATAGACTTAATCTTAATAAATTGCCTATAATATATATATATAAATATTTTAGAATGTTTTGATCTTTATCCGAAATTGTTTTGTTATGACTTTAAATAATTATTGTAATTCTTCGATTTATTTATCTTTCAATAATATTTAATTAATTATTGTACTCTTATTTATCTTTCGACATTGAATCAATTATTGTATCTATCTCTTCTATGTAATAGGTTCCAAATTATAATGTAATGTGTTCTAAATTTAAATCGAATGTATTCATAATAGTAATTTCACTGCACCCGACATTAAATAATGCATGTTAGTTATTAATAAATGTAATGACGATTAGCACGTAAGGTTCGACCTTTAGTGTTAATTGTATGCAATGAAAAAAAACAACTTTGATAAAACATAACTAAGAACCATCGCTAAAAATATTCTTTAAAAAAACCGCCTTCAAAAATTGGTTCACCCGCTTAAGAGTCACGGTGCCGCAGACAGGCAGATACACACACATAGCGGTCAAACTTATTATAAAATCCATCATTTTTCGTCGGGGGTTAAAAATACAGCCTCGCACAAAACTGGTGGTACTAGGTAGGTAATTCACCCTAATAGCATTAGAACTAACTATCCCGAACTTAACTATTCCAAAATTTCCGAATCCTTGCGTCACTGTTTCAACAACTACGATAAGATAAGACACACCAAACCGTAATGGTCATAATTCGCATAATGTTTGTTTTGGACAGTTTCATTGTTCTCGTTTGCGAAAGCCCGCGCGATTCGCTCTGCGTAACACTCGTGCAATGCTCTCTTACGACAGGTGCAACTAAAATGCCGCTGTGGTACAGTCATGTGCAAAATGTGACTCAAATCCCCTCATAAATATGTACCGAAACCTTTATTCATGGGATTTTTGACGAAGTCGTATGCACCCATATTTTTGTACTTGAGTGTACACAAGGGATATAAATAAAGTAGATTAACGTAGTATTTACCACGTAATAGAGCGGAGCCCCCCGATATCCATAATTTCTTATGCCAATAAAAAGGGTTAACTCTTTATTATATGAACAATATTAAACAACTTAAACTAGACCTAGAATAGAACTAAATTAAAACTAAAAACTAATACTAAATAAAATTAAAATAAATCTAAAAAATTTGGCCCCTTTGGCATGGTGCCAAGGATGCTGACAGCATTTCCCCTCGCCGCCAATAAAAATAGTGATTGCCATAATTGACATTTCCCATGAAAGTGAACTTCTCCAAACCGTAAAACTTTCATGAAAATTTAAAAAAACTTTGTATATAGAGCCCGTAGCTTACGTTACCAGTTTCTGAGAAAAACGACTTGGGACAAATGAAGATTACGGCCATCATGACTTAAGGATGATTCACAGTAGACCGTTCCGCGTCCGGGCGTATTTCTCTAGAAGAAAACGGGCCGGCCTGGACACGGAACGACCTACTGTGAATCATCCTTTAATTGGCAAATAACATCATTGATTTCATTACTAAACTGAAGAGGTATTCGGCCAGACTTTGCATATCTAGGAATATTGCTTAGCTACTTTTTTCGACGATTTCAGCCGTACCTACAATACACACCACAACACAATACAATATAGGTACAATACCTACAATACAATAGGTAGGTTCGAATATATCTTCTTATCGGTAGATAACTATGTATATTTGCTTCACAAATATTTTCCGAAAACATTTATAAGATAAAATGCGATACTCAATCCATCCTTTCCAATTTGTTTCTGCGGTGAGCAGAAACATATGTTCCTGTGACTTGGATGTTTTCTATGTATGTATATATACATAACACAAGCCCCCTAATATTTATTTATTTATTTATCCATACGTTTCACAAGTTTCCTCAAGGAGAATGTCCCAATTGACACCCGAATTCTAATAATTGACAACACAGGGTAATCACATATGTAGATCTTCCTGACATTTTTAGGCGCCTTCCTAATTTGTTGATGCGGAGGCGATACGATATGAGAAAACTGTCAGCTGTCAGTGTTAACCGATACTAATGCAATACTGCCCCATTTCTGCGCATGGTATTACTACTGCGCAAACGTATTACTGCCAGTATTCTATCTCACATCGGTAAACTTGGACGTGCAAGAGCAAAATACCTATGACATATTGCTCCCACCCCGCCAAGTCTGGCAGTCGCCTTAGTGTGGAAAATGACATTTAGATTACTGTATTGTTTTCGAGAACTGGGTCATTTACCTTAATTTCAAAATACAACCCGGAATCTTCATCAAATACGAGTACCTACGCCTGAAATTGGCGCTAAAGCTCGAAACGCAAAGAGCGGGCGCGGCGCGGAGCGAGGCGGAGGCGGTTTTGCATATTTGATCTTTCCGAAACTGTCGACTGTCGATTATGCTTCATATGTCACACGCCGCTTCCGCTCTACCGCGCTACCGAATACCACGCGGATTTTTCGGTGCGACGTGCACCGGACCGCGTTCGCTTAGGCAAAACCGCCTCCGCCGCGCTCTGTGCGTTTCAAGCGAATACCGTAGATGTGTTAATTTAGGAAATGGACTATACTTTGAGTGTATAGGATGGAACATAAAAAATTAAATAAAATAAAAAATATTGGGATCTTACACGAAATGTAAATATTTTACAAGCGGAAACGTCCACTTAGCGGAATCATGGACGGATTCCAGAGGTTGGGGGTTCAAATCCCGCCCGGGATGGAAATCTTACACAAATCGACCTAGTACCAAACTAAGCAAAGCTTTTACTATGGGTACTAGACGACGATATATACATACATATGTAGATAAATACATACTTAAATACATAGAAAACATCCAAGACCCAAGAAAAAACATCCGTGCTAAATGCACAAATAGTTGCCCTGGCCGGGATTCGAAACACAACAAACAGGCTCATTTAATCAAATAAACAGAAAGATTATGAACTAATATTTTAAAAACCAAAGTTGAGTCAATGCAAGTCCACCGTAATACGAATAGGTGTTTTAACATAGATCCTAACTCATATTTCCACTTCATCGCCACAAAATTATCATAACAAGTAGAAACTGATAAGAGGAGAGATAACTGGCTACATTTTAAATCCACCGTGGAAAGAATTGTGTAAAGTCTACCTTCGTGGTAGATCAACGAGATATGGACGTTTTTGCACTGATGCCAAATGTATCCTTGCATTTGAATAAAAAATACTTAATAGGTTAGCCAGTAACGATCGCAAACTCGCATTTGGTTCAACGTTCTTGGGTAAATTAGACCCTATGCGACGGCAACTAAGTTGGGTTTTCATTGGATATAAAATGGAATAAAGTCTGATACGGTTTTTGGATAAACAATTGCAACAATACGCAGACTTATAGTCGCACGAATTGTGTGTAAAAACAATTGGAAGTGAATATTAAAAGCTTAAGCTGGCAATCCATTGTCCTGAATGTCCTGAAGCATCCTGAATAGGGGAGGGGAATTGAAGCCTCTCGCTCTTACACAATTACACATATGTACGTTCCGCTCTAAACGTTCTGAATTCAGGAAGGTGAATCCCCTATTACGGCCCTTTTGAGGTATACGACCCGTATCGTAGAATTTCGAATATTTGGTTATTACATGGTTCGTGGGAGCAAATTGAACAAGTGGTATCTTCCTCTGTTCCCTCATATAAAATCCGGCTTGTATCCGTTAATGTTCTCTTTCAAAATTAAGTACTTATTGAGTGAGATAATATCAGTACCATAATTACAATACATACAGGGTGTATCCTGTAATAGGAGCAATAAATTTAAAGGACGCTTTCTTAGAGCATCTGCAGTAACCTCTTGTGTCCAAAAAAATATATATATTTCAATTTGGAGAAATTTTTTGAAAGAATATTTTTGGGATTTTTTTTAATAAGTTTTTAGTGTTTTTTAATTAAATAGTCAATAATAATCATAATCATCATCTTTTTTTTTTCAATTAAAACCATCTAAATATATAAAAGAAGAAACTGACTGACTGACTGACTGACTGACTGACTGACATATCAACGCACAGCCCAAACCGCTGGTCCTAGAGATTCCAAATTTGGCACGTAGGTTCCTTATAAGGTCTAGGGGTGCACTAAGAAAGGATTTTTCAAAATTCAACCCCTAAGGGGGTGAAATGGGGCTCCGAAGTTTGTATGGGGAAACAAGATTGGCTGGACTATTTTATTCGAAACTTCACAAAAGTATTTCTAACCATAAATGAGTAAACACGTGTTTCAGGTTTTCTGAAAAATAAACCCCTAAAAGGGGGAAATGTGGTGACAAATTCTGAAAATCGACATGGGTATTGTTTTTATGGTTTATCGGGTCGCTGATAACGAAAACAACAATGATTTTGAAATCCCACGTGGAGGACGTGAAATACCATCCCCCCTGTTGGGGTGCGAGGGGGATGAAATGTCTAAATATTAATATGGGTGTCGTTTTTATGGTTTTTTGGAACGTTCATTACGAAAATCGCATCGATTTCGAAATTTAATGTAGTGGACATGAAAACTTTTGAAAGTTTGAGCCAAATTGCAAGAAATAACTGACTGACTGAGCGAGTGACATATCATCGCACAGCGCAAACTACTGGTTCTAGAGATTCTAAATTTAGTATGTAGGTTCCATATAACGTCTAGAGGTGCATTAAGAAAGTACTTTTCAAAATTCAACCCCTAAGGGGGTTAAATGGGGGTCCGAAGTGTGTGTGGGGAATCAAGATTAGTTGGACTATTTTATTCTAAACTTCACAGGAATATTTCTAACGATAAATGAGTAAACACGTGTTGCAGGTTTTTGAGAAATCAACCCCTAAAAGGGGGAAAGGTGGTGACAAATTCTGAAAATCGACATGGGTATTGTTTTTATGATATACCGGGTCGCTGATAACCAAAACAACAATGATTTTAAAATCCCACGTGGAGGACGTGAAATGCCATCCCCTCTGTTGGGGTGCGAGGGGGATGAAATGTCTAAATATTAATATGGGTGTCGTTTTTATGGTTTTTTGGAACGATCATTACGAAAATGGCATCGATTTTGAAATTTAATGTTATGGACATGAAAACTTTTGAAAGTTTGTGCCAAATTGCAAAAAATAACTGACTGACTGAGTGAGTGAAATATCATCGCACAGCCCAAACTGCTGGTTCTAGAGATTCTAAATTTAGTATATAGGTTCCATATAAGGTCTAGACGTGCATTAAAAAAGGATTTTTCAAAATTCAACCCATAGGGGGGTAAAATGGGGGTTCGAATTGTGTGTGGGGAATCAGGACTATTTTATTCGAAACTTGACAGGAGTATTTCTAACGTTAAATGAGTAAACATGTGTTTCAGGTTTTATGAGAAATCAACCCCTAAAAGGGGGAAATGTGGTGACAAATTCTCAAAATCGATATTGGTAGGTATTGTTTCTATGGTTTATCGGGTCGCTGATTACGAAAACAACAATGATTTTAAAATCCCACGTGGAGGACGTGAAATACCATTCCCTCTGTTGGGTTCCAAGGGGGTTGGAATGTCTAAATATTAAAATGGGCGTCGTTCTTATGGTTTTTTGGGTCGTTAATTTTGAAAATGACATTGATTTCGAATTTTTATATTGCGGACATGAAAACTTTTAAAAGTTTTTGCCAAATTGTTAAAAAAAACTGACTGACTGAGTGAGTGACATATCAACGCACAGCCCGCACTACTGGTTCGAGAGATACCAAATTTGGCATGTAGGTTCCTTATAAGATCTTAAGTTGCATGAAATGCCGTGAATTCCCTATGAAGAGACGACCTTTTTTGATTCAATGTATTGTAAGTAAGTGGTTTTATTAATCAGTGCCGTCCGATACGATTTCGATAAAAATCGATATTTGAGCGTCCGAGAGGACTCTTAATAGGAATCCGAGGTAAACTTTGAATAAAGTAACGGCTATATTAATTTTCTTCATTTCCGTTGCGATTTCGTTCAAAATTGATATCTGAGCGTCCGAGAGGTCCCCTAATACGACTCCGAGGTAAAATTGGGATAAGTGGCAGCCATATTGATTTTCTTAATTTCCGTCCCAATTTCGTTCAAAATAGATATCTGAGCGTCCAAGATATCTCTTATTACGAATCCGAGGTAAAATTTGGAAAAACTCGCAGCCATATTGATTTTCTTCATTTCCTTCCCAATTTCGTACAAAATCGATATCTGAGCGTCCGACAGGTCTCGTAATACGAATGCGAGGTAAAATTTGGAAATAGTGGCGGCCATATTAATTTTCTTGATTTCCGTCCCGATTTCGTTAAAATTCGATATCTTAGCTTCCACAAGGTCTCTTAATACAAATCCGAGGTAAAATTTGGAAAAAGTGGCAGCCATATTGATTTTCTTCATTTCCAAACCGATTTGGTTCAAAATCGATATCTGAGCGTCTGAGAGGCCACGTAATACGAATCCGAGGTAAAATTTGGAAAAAGTGGCGGCCATATTGATTTTCTTCATTTCCGTCCCGATTTCGTTCACAATCGATATCTGAGCGTCCGAGAGGTCCCCTAATACGACTCCGAAGTAAAATTTGGAAAAAGTGGCGGCCATATTGCTTTTCTTCATTTCCGTCCCGATTTCGTTCAAAATCGATATCTGAGCGTCCGAGAGGTCCCCTAATATGACTCCGAGGTAAAATTTGGAAAAAGTGGCGGCCATATTGATTTTCTTCATTTCCGTCCCGATTTCGTTCAAAATCGATATCTGAGCGTCCGAGAGGTCCCCTAATATGACTCCGAGGTAAAATTTAGAAAAAGTGGCGGCCATATTGATTTTCTTCTTTCCTTTAACAATTTCGTTAAAAATCGATATCTGAGCATCCGAGCGGTTTCTTAATACGACTTCGAGGTAAAATTTTGAAAAAGTCGCAGCCATATTGATTTTCTTCATTCCCTTCCCAATTTCGTTCATAATCGATATCTGAGCGTCCGAGAGGTCTCGTAATCCGAGGTAAAATTTGGAAAAAGTGGCAGCCATATTGATTTTCTTTATTTCCAACCCGATTTCGTTGAAAATCAATATCCGAGCGTCCGAGAGGTCCCCTAATACGAATCCGAGGTAAAATTTGGAAAAAGTGGCGGCCATATTGATTTTCTTCATTTCCGTCCTGATTTCGTTCAAAATCGATATCTGATTGTCCGAGAGGTCTCTTAATACGAATCCCAGGTAAAATTGGTGTACTAAGTGGTGGCCATATTGATTTTTTTTTTCGTCCCGATTTCGTTCAAAATCGAGATCTTAGCGTCCGAGAGGTATCTTAATTCGAATCTGAGGTAAATTTTGGCACTCCATGCATGCCAGGGATTGTAAAAAAAAGGATTGGCTTTTGAAAACGACATGGAGTTTTCGATATTTTTTCCATTTAAATCAATCTTTAATTTTTTTTAAATCGTATGGCATTTATTTACGAACCGTGAAATCTTCGGGAAGACAAGTACGGTTGCCAGTTTTTGTTGCACTTTTAGCACCATCCAGGGGTTACGTGTAGGGTAACGGTGGGTACTCCCTACGGACGTAGTGCAACTTCGATCCCCCTTTGTCAAGTGAGTGGGCAACTTGACTGTTAGAAGTTCTCAAGCCGCCCGAAGGCCTCTAACTTGGCTTAACGACTGCTGTCGTAAACAGCAGCCGGGATCAACGGCTTAACGTGCCTTCCAGAGCACGAGAGTGCTCAGTTAGTAATTACTCAAAGCGGTCACCCATCCAAGACCTGACCTGCACCCACATTGCTTAACCTCGCATACCGCACGCGGTAGGCGGGTTCCGCTGGGCCACGAGCGCTCTGAATTCTTGATAGTTTGTGCCAAATTTCAATTCAATCGGTCCAGTAAAAGCAACTCGGTTGTAACAGACGGACTAACAGTAAGGAGTGCGAATGAAAGTGAAGCCAAATTTTCTTTTTGGATGCTCCTTTTAATAAATCACAATCTCCAAACTTCGTATACCGAAACTCCCAGAATGTAACAACTACTATTCTGGAAACCGCATCTAAATCGGTTCAGCCAAACGCGAGATATTCTTAGACAAACTTTATACGAGTCAAACAGTGAACCTCTTTTTTGTAGACGGTTAAAAATTACGCTTAGTACGCGGGCGAAGCCGCGGGCAAATGCTAGTTTGGAAATAATTGCTGGAGAGCTGAATAGTGTACCGTTTAATTTATTGCTCCTATTACAGGCCACAGCCTGTATATCCGTTCTTTTTCACATTTGACGCTTTTCTTGTTCCCGGTAGATAATTTTACTTTAGAACTTTTTTTTGTTAGTATAGATGAATTCTGAGGAGGAACACTTTTATGATTATGACCAGAAACTTTTTTTTTATGATAAAGATTTGAAAATTATTATATTTAAAAAAACTGATTAACATAAAAACATACTAATTAGAACAATACAAATATGTACTCTTTAATGCACACCTCACAAAATAAATCATCAATCATCATATACAATAAGGAAAACAAAGATACAGGGTGAAAGAGGTAAAACAACAGGCGGTCTTATCGCTAAAGAGCGATCTCTTCCGGACAACCTTTGGAACTTATATGTACTTATATACCTATTCATATGCTTTTCATCGAGGAATAACATTTGATTGTATTAGAATTTTCGCTAGGTTATGTCTAAATTTAGTTGTCTCCTTGGGATCGCGTTATTTGATCATTTCAATTGCGGAAAATACTAAGAGAGACATGCAAATAACGACCTATCACTGACCTTACAAGATATCAAGGTTTGCGCGTAATACCATTTAATTCAAATTTAGGCGAAATAAAGCCTCTTAAAAACTTCAGTGGCTAAGTTTCTACCTATATCTTATATAAAACAGAAAAAAATTTTTTTAGGTTTAACAGACAAGTCGCGTAAGAATAGAAGAGAGGGTCGTTTATTTCAAAATTAGTTTTACTCTAAAATAGTACAGGCAAGCCATCGGCCAAAAGACGTCCACTGCTGGTCATACGAGTAGGCGTCCCCCAATGAGTGTCGTGCCACAATGACCGGCGCTGCGCCACAGCATGCATCCAGCGGACTCCCGAGACCTTTACCAGGTTATCAGCCACCAAAAACTACCACCACCATACTTGCATACTTGCGTTAATATATGATACTGAATTAATGCATAATTCAAAAAGTCCAAGCCAGGATATGAAATTTTAAATGTGATTACATATATCCCGTGTGAACTATAAAGTTACCATGATCAGCAAAATTCTTGCATCCATAAAACATTTTTCACATGAATTTTAGCCCTCAATGCTGACTAATTTCCCTATCACATCGCTCCCTATTTGGAGTATGTGCCAAATGCTTTGTCTCACAATTCCCACGTCTCTTGGGTGACGTGGCACATAATTACTCCACGGGTGGTCTGCTAGTAAATGGATAACCACTTCAAACCAAGCCGTTAGTAAGGGCTTGCGTATTGTTGCTAATTGATTTCGGTAGTTGCCGTCTGCCGTCTGGTAATAGCTGTTTGATAGAAAAGAAATAATAAAATCCGGATTGTTGCATTAGTTACATGTCTTGTGACAAACGAATCAATCAATAATCATCAAAGTGGTGACATCGCATTCACTTGTTATTAATGTGAGAAACGTTGTTTTATTTTCTGCCACTGATTTAATATGTCACCGTCATAATTTTGTATATCTTTTTATACCTTGTGGAACGGTGACTACTGCCCGTTCCCTCTGATCTATAAGGGGAGGCCTACGCCCAGCAGTGGGACGTATGACGTATCGTATACAATTCAGCCTGATTTGTTTCTGCAGATTGTACTAATTTCAATCACAAGAGTCCTTTTCTGTTTACGTCTAGTTTCCCCAAAATGAAAAGAAATTCAGTAATTATGTAAATTACTAATACTATTCACAGGCATCAATTTCAAATAAACACACTACTAAATATAATGAAACGGGTCACTAACGTCTTTAAGGTCCTTAAAGACGTGAGTAACAGGTTTCATTATATTTAATATGTCTCAAACTCACGGGAGTTTTCTATATAAACACAGTACTTATAAAAAATAGATAATGCAATAAAACTATTTGAATATGCAAGTGAAATAACATAATACCTATAAGTGCTTAAGTATGTATAACAGTATATTAAAGCACTATCAAGTACTTCTCTCAAAGCTTGCTTATTTGGTATACATATTCATTTTTTTGGCATTACCTCTACCTCTATATTTATTTAATCATACACCGGTAACACTAAAAAGGACATTGCAATAAAAAACTAACAACTAAGAGCTACCTATAAATGTGGTGGAAGTGGCAATCGGCAGGGCCAAATAGATGTTAAGTACTTAAATTTACAGTAATATCGACTAACATAGTACTAAGACACTTTTGTTACTAACCTGCTATGGATCAAAATGGTCTGAAATAAATAATTTTTATTTATTTATTTATAAATAAGAAATATCTTCTATTTCAGCGCCGCTGGTTAGTTTGTCCAGAAGGCTAGCCGTGTTGCCACATTGTATTTTATTTATTTACTTCCTATAGAATAATTATTATATACTACTTAGAAAACAAAATAAAATCAGTTCACTATATATCCATTATACAGTGACCCGTTACATCTTTTAAACTATTACATAACATACATAGGTAGCCTGTGTAAAACCCAGGTAAAACCTATAAAATACGTAACTAATACTCCGCATGTCAATCGAACATAAGGCACTTCTGTAAGCGTATTTCTTCTTCATAATACCTCAACAAACTTCCGTGCACCTCAATTTCGTGCACGGTTATAGACGTTATCTTTACTCTCAGTTTTGCGGTAAACAGCCATATTGTACTTTTACTTTCAACTTGTGTTCGTAAGCTTTTAGATTTAGATCTTCCGCGGACTTCCGTTATCAATTGCAAAGTATTATTGACTATGGGGTCGATCGGGGAGGTAGGCTTCGCATTTCCATTAAAAGATCGCGTATGAAGTGAACCATGAATTCGTCGCTAGTGTCGCTACACTAGATGCGTGTCGCATAGTTCATCGAGGTCTCCGAATATGTCTAATGTCACTTTGTGGGTGGGTTACGCAAGTTTAGTTATAGTTAGAATAATATGGTGCGTGGTATGGTGGTTAATAGTATTTTGCGATAACTGAGATTAATTATGTCAAATATGAGGTACCTACAGTTTAATTAATGTGAGTGCTTTGAGAGCTTTTTATCTTTCGGAAACTTATGTGCTTTTTTATTTTGAGCTAAACGGGACTGCGCAACACTGCGGCAGGCTCAGTAATTTTACATTAATAAGTTATTAGATTTAACGAGGTTGAAAACAAGGTCTACAAGGAAACCTCCCCCCTAACAAACTTTGACAGCTAGACCTTAGTCGACAGTGGCGCCAGCTATTGAGCACAAAACCGGTATCTCTCATTGATTTCGCGCTCTCGCTACGAAGGAACAAGCGAGTGATAATTGAAATCTAAACCTAGATCCTAGAACATTGAAATCTAATTGGAATGCGGCGAATTGAATATGTAACTCATACATATGTAACTCTTGATTAAAATCACAAGAACTAGATCGGCCTCTTGAGATTCGAACCAAGAGTTAAGTTCTCTACTACTATTGACCTACTCGTATCATATTTAGTCCAAAATTAAGTGCGAGCTGCGAGCAACTAATAATAATAATTGATCAACTACACTTTATAATTCATCATCATCATCATCATGTCAGCCGAAAGACGTCCACTGCTGGACATAGGCCTCCCCCAAAGACTTCGACTATGACCGGTCCTGCGCCACCTTCACCAGGTCATCGGTCTACCGTGTGGACCGTCCACTTAAGTGGCAGTGGGCGGGGCACATAGCACGTAGAACCGATTGCCGTTGGGGCGGAAAGGTTCTCGAGTGGCGACCACGTACCGGAAGGCGTAGCGTGGGCAGGCCCCCCACACTTTATAATTATCATGAAATATTTAGTATTATAATAGCTCTATTACATACCATATTTTTACTCCTTGTTCTACCCGATGGCAACGTAGGTTACCGGGTCTAACTATTTATTTAAACCATCTAGTGATCCACTCAAACACACGCAAAAAAAGTTTCAGTAAAATCGGTTCAGCGGTCTGGGAGGAGTTCAGTGATAGTTTAGAATTTAAATATGTACTACGAGTATACACACATACACAAGAGAACTATATTTAAAACATGAAGCTATAAAAATAATAATCGCCACAAACCACAAAACATTTGAAAGTGTTCGTATAACAGCATTGAATAAAATAAACCAAAATTCCATCCCTATTACTTATATCAAATTCTTTAAGAATAACTCAATCTCATTACACTTACTCATCGACGTGGAAATGAATCGAGCACTTCGAATACGCAACATTTGCTAAGTCGTATCTTACTTACTACGTCAGTTCAAAAATCGACCTTATGTAATTTGTTCATAGTCCAATTTACAAGAAAATTAATAAGCATCGGCTAGAGCCCTCGGACTCCCTTGATAACAATTGAATGAATCCTAAAAGCTTTGCGCATTCTACCCAAACAATGAGCTTACGTAAGGGTTATTCAATTAATTTGCTACACAAATTTGTGTCTTATGTGATGGAAAGAGGACTATTTTCGTGTACATGGAATTGCTCCCTAGATTTCATAAATGTTTGCTCCAGTGCGTTTGTTAGGTCACGGCTGGATTAGACGCTTCACAGTAATAATAATAGATTATTATGAATGAATTCATTCATTCACTATCACCACTCTAATAGGTAAACCTAATATTGTACTGGTAATTGACAATACTACAAATAAATTATTCATACAATAAATGGTACCAATGAACAAAACCCATGAAAATACTTTTAAAACATTCACGATTCAACTTAATTTTGTTACTTATAGATTTTTACATACAAACATTGAACATATAGAAGTGTCAAAATATCGTATCAAGCAGTCAGTATTATTTATAATGCCGTGAATCAAACATTTGTGGATTAATTCTTAGCTCATAACTCATAATTCATAATGGCCATATGGGCCAAATAGGGTAAGAAAAGCAAATGAACAAAACAAGTTCTATACGTAGTATTATTAACTGCCTATATTCTGTACCAAACCTAGACGTAAGCTTGCTTGCCACGCACTCTCGTCGTATAAAAAAGCGGCCAAGTGCGCGTCGGGCCACGTGCAATGTCCGTAGCTCCGGACTTATCACTCAGGATGAGGTCTGCTGTGGTTGAGGCGAGGGACCTGCGTATACTATGTCTCTAGCTGTCTCAGCAGTAAATCCTCAAATAATAGACACGCGCTTGTTGTTCTTCTGGGGTCCCAGGCATCCATAGGCTACGGTATCTGCGTACCATCAGGCAGGTCGTAAGTTCGTTTGCCACAGTCGTAGTATAATAAAGGCATTACGTAACCTTACCTTATTTGTTCTATTTCATAAGATCTATGTACTGTTGTTCAATAAACTTTCCTTCCTTATCAAAACAAATCCGAGATGTTAATTTGCGATAGCTTTCTCGACCAGAAGGCAAACATTGAAAGCAATAAGCTATTCATTTCATATGTAGTCAATAACCAACCCATACTACTTAAAGATTCTATTAAATGCGAAAGTGGTTTGTCTGTTTGTTTCGAAGTTGAAAAAGACACAGAACATTTTAAATCCTGGTACATATTCTCTAAAGGGATGAAATGGTAAGCAAAAGCCCATATGGGAGTCTGACTCTGGGAAACAAAACTATCTAGCTTTCCAAAACACATTTCAATTTCCGGTCGGGCGCGGGAAGCCGACCCGACCCGTCCTCTATGTGTTTTGCGCTTTAGCGTCTCCCTCCGATAGAAAAAAGCTTTATGTTTACGCAATAAGAGCGTGAACGACGTCGACGCGTCGACCGGCGGCGTCGGCCGTACCGATCCGATCCGAGCCGAACCATGCCTTTGTAGCTCTAATTGCGTGGACATAGAGCCTTTTTCTATCGGCTTTTGCCGATTCCGCGTCGATAGATGTGGGGAGGCCCTTAGCCGAAGCGACAAGAGGAACATAGCAGGCCTACCCAAAGTAGAAGTGGAGAGAATAATGGTGCAATCTGTCTACGTTACATAAGAATAAAGAGTTATGACATTTATGATGTGCAATCACGTGTGCACTTTACAATGCATTGTGAATTGTCACGGTGACCTTTGCGCGTAATATTTGTGTCGATGTGTGTTAAATTGCTTCAATAGAAGTAACACTGTTGTTTAGACCGAACTACTAATGATGAAGAGATGAAATCGTCTCGAAACTACCGATATTATAATACTACAGGTAAATTACTTTCGAGATATTTTTGCATTTGTAGTTGTGGCCTCTGTAGCCAGCCTCACGCACACGTTGACGTGTGTCTGTATACGTCAACGTGTACTTGTGTCTCACGTGTGTCTCTATAAATACACAAATACTAATACAGATGCAAAAACGACTTGAAAGTAATTTACCTGTACCTATACAGGATGGCCCATTCAAATCGGTCAGTATGGGAAAGTCTAAAACTACAAGACATACGAAGATTTGTTCTTAGGAACCATGTCACCGATTTTACAAGTAGAGAGGTACAAACAACCATAGAGACAATTTTACATGCCTGAACTTGTTGAATATTGTAACGGTGGTCACTTTGAACACCTACTATGATAAATTAAAGTATGTGAAAAAAATGCATTTTATTCATTTTAGACATTATGTTTCTTAGAGACATTTACTGCTTAAGACCTACACAAACGATATCTGAATATAAATAGTGTAAGTTTATTTTTTCAAAACAACCGGGTTCGATTCCCTAGCTGGGTACAGTGTTTTTTTCAAATGTATGAATGCAGTTTTTTTTTTTATCAAAATCGGTGACATGGTTCCTAAGAACAAATCTTCGTATGTCTTATAGTTTCAGACTTTCCCATACTGACCGATTTGAATGGGCCACCTTGTATATTCCGTTCATGTTTCAGATGCCGCATGAAATTAAAGAAAAGGTGATCCGGCTAATCGACAAGAAATGAACTGACATCTTTAATGTTGAAAAACCTCCCCGACATTATATCCATTTTCATTTCAGTTCAATATCTCAAAAAAGGCTGAACCGATTTTAATAAAACATGATGATTACACAAAACTATAGAAAACCGTATTCAATTCGCTTCACCCGTTTAAGAGCTACGATGCCACAGACAGACACATATAATAAGATACACATGTTAAACTTACCACGTCCCTCTCCCTCTTTCGCATTCCGCGTCGGGAGTTAAAAATGGTGGCGTAAAAAGTCTGGAATATAGCTAGTACAATCAGCATCAAAAGTAGCTACGCATTTGAAAAGATTAAAAGTCTTTATTATAAGGGAATAAGAGCTTTTATTTATTTATTTATTTACCCCCTTATTCATAAAACTTAACAAATCTCTGTTAACTAAAAGTTGTTTTGTCCCTTTCTCACAAACATAAATGTCAAAGTGACAGATAAGGACAAACCAACTTTAGCGGCTTGTTAACTAATAGGCTTGATGGACGTTTGTGAATAAGGGGGTTAAACTTTATTGCACAAAATGTTATTGTACAAATGGCGGGCTTAATGCCAAATGGCATTCTCTACCAGCCAACCATTGGGCTAAACAGAGATTTATGAAAGCTTTCGACCCTTTCATATGCGTAGCTTCTTTTGATGTTGACCGTACATGACTACTTGTCATTCTCCATATAATCATCATCATTACGAGTACTTAAGAAGTAGCATATTGTATGATTTGGATGTCCTTATTTCCTTTGCCAACCTAGGAAAACTTAGTTAGTAACTTCTTCTAAAACTAGTGGCTGTATGAACTTTAGATCGATAGTAAGATGCTAGTCGATAGTAAGATGTTTTTCTCGATTTAGCTTTTGGAAAAATTGCAACCGTCTGTTAGGACGTGACGAAATTCTTATCCACGACTATAAGTGATAAAATGCAACCATCATATGGCCGCTGTACCTACGGAGAACAGCTGGAAATCCAGACATAGTTACGAATGTTTTTACACAACCTGAAACGGAGCCGCGTCGCTCGCTCATAATACATATAAGAAAATGATTCAGGTTGTTTTCCAAGTAGCTGTCGTACCGCGGCCTAGCTAGAATGATCCCTGTATATTTTGGACATATAGTATCCGTCCCTTTTGCACTTAGGTACATACTTGATAGTATGTCCGATTTATCAAGTAGTAGTACCTATGTTCAAGTTTATACTTGAACATACTACTAGGCGGATGGCCTACATATAACCTTGTCTCTGCTATATTGTACTTACATACAAAATAATACTTTTAATAAACGTCATTTTTAATTACTACAGAACTGTAACAAGTGAGGCATCGTAGTACGACGTACGTTTAAAATAGTGATACTTATTTTGGGATTAAGACACCTGCACGAATATTCTAATGATATGCTAATTGTAGACGACAGACCCTACCCTCCCCTGATGTACCTAGCACGTAATTTAGAAACAAATAAAGATAAGACGTTAGCTAGGTAAATGTAAGAGTAACCCTGTTATTTAAAATGGAATATTTAAGAAATATTGTCATATTTACGTAAATATTAGAACCTTGTCGCACTAAGCGGAAGGAATAACTCTTTAGGGCGAGTTTATTCATTTCAGCAAGTATTATGACACAATTCGAGTGATTGCGCAATGATACTTGGAAATTTCCATACGCAGTAGAATGAAAGATTGCGTAATAATGTAAAATATGTCGATCGTAGATCGAAATTACGCTATGAAAATGGCATGTTTGTGAGCTAACTCACAAACAGTTGACTCTGAGACAATAAGGTTTTTATTATATAAAGTAGGCGCTGAGGCGCATATTATAAGCCCTGTTTGAATCACAGGCACTAAGAAATGGTCGCGCAGCGAATTTCTTAAGATTGAATAATTTCAGAATAGTCGTTTTTACACAACGTTCTTCCCTCTCAGAGCCAATATTAGGGAGACACTGTCCAAGTATAAAGGGTCACGTGTGACCACACCGAACGCCGACTCGATGAGTCCTAGTACAGGCCAGTGAGATAATCACAGCCTCCGCAATCCGCGGAAAACCGCGAGATTTGTAAGATTCCCTATTTATACTCGGACGGCGCCTCGTAGCGTGCGCAACTTCGTGGTGCTCACGTTACGGTCAGCCATTACGAAAGAAAGGAGGTGAGTTCGCAACGTACTTCACTGCTGTGAGCAACCAGTACGGACGCAAACAACACTTCGAGCATCGGACATCTTTTAATTTAATTAAAAGATAGCAGATACATCGGCCCGGCTGACTACAGCCGGCGGGGACAACACCTGCAAAAGAAAGCACCACTGTCGGTCGCCCTCACCGCATCTCCCGACCCCGGTCCCGCTAAAACGGACGCCCCGGGTTAGGGAATGCGGGGATTGGCATCAGCCGGCAGTGGCTAGCGTCGCTGGCCCCCAGCCTTGTTCACCGTCATGGACAACCAAAAAGCACCCAAGCCGAAACGGGAGGGTAGACCGAGAAACTCACGGAAAAATCTACCCTCCACATCAACATCGTCATCGCGACACTCATCGGAGTCACCATCACCGCATCCGAAACGGGAGGGTAGATCAGGATCTGCATTTCTCGATCTACCCACTTTATCACGCCCATCGCCGATTAGGGCGGAAATTAGTTTCAGGGCGGAAATTGAGGCCAATGATAAGGCAGAAACCGCCGAGAAAGCCGCTAGGGCGGAATTTGACGCTGATCTTCCTTCGTGGCGGGATATAAACCTTCCCGACCTTTTTGACGCCGCGGAATCGCTTGCGGGAAGCGAGGATTTCAATAGCGCGGAGGAAATAAATGCCGGCGAGGCTCCAGCCTCCCGCACCCTGACACCGCAACCACCGGACGCTGTTCCGGAGCTGCCTCCACCAACGATACGGCCATTTTCGCCTGTGTCGCCATCCGACTCGGGCCCGAGCATAATGGACCAGCTGCAACATGACACGTTTGCAGTTACCCATTTTGTTTCTACGGGCGCACCATCGGAGGGCCTGAGGGCGTGGATGTCCGCCTACATACGTATTACAAGCTACCTACTAGGGATACCAACGAATCTGCATCCTGACGACGGGCCCTTCCTGGAATTTATTAAACGCCATCCGACCGTGTTCAGACCGGATAAGCGCCCGAGGGAGAGCCCGCCCTCGCCGCCCGGCGCCGCACCCTCAAAGCGGACATGCCGGAAGGAGACGCCGCCTTCACCAACACCTCTAACCTCAACTCTGATTCCAAACACGGAACGCAGACAGCGCAGCCGCTCCAAATCAGCAGAGCCCATTTCCCGCACGCCCCAACAACCACGGGCGCCCTGGAAACCAGTTGACATCCCGGACCTAACTAAACTCTTCCCGGGGAAAAAGGTGGTCGCAAGGGACATTTTCTTCCGCCCTTCCCAGCAGCAACCACCCGCCCAGCCCCAGCCAGAGCCAGAAACTCAGCCAGAAGCAGTCCCGGACAAACGAAGCCGGGACAAAGCCGCCGAAAAAGCAGTGCTACTGCCATCAGTGCCACCAGCACCTGCCACCATCCCTAAACTACCACACTCAAAAGGGGCCGCCACACAAGAGAAACCGCCGCCTCCAAAACCAGCAAAACTTCCATCCACTGCCTCCACTGAGGGAGAGAGGGGGGGGAGTAAAATGAAGCCGACGTTCGCTACAGCAGCAGCCACCCCCACAGCCGCCACCCAGCCGGCTCCGGGAGGCAGCAAGAAAGCAGAATCACAACCTCAACAACAACAGCAGCAACAGCAGAAAAAGGAGAAGGCGCAGCGGTACCCCACTATTGTTGCGCCTGTCCTGCCCAACTGGGTCAAGGTACTGGAGGGAATCAAGCAGGACCTTGGCGAGACACCAAACACAAAGGCGATGGGCCGCGGGCTACGATTCCTTCCTAGCAGCGAGAAGGAATACCGAACAGTACAGCGCCACCTGGAAAACTTGGAGTCGAGCGGAGCAGTGATGGACTGGCACATCTACCAGCTCGACTCCGAGAAGAAAATGAAGGTGGCACTCCACGGCCTACCCGCAGACACCCCAACAGAAGACATTGCAGCAGCCTGTTTGACGCTCGGCCACCCGGTCGAGTACGTCAAACAGATCAATGCGAGGGGAGGAAGACCAGGCTGCATATACTTCCTGCAGCTCGCCGGACCGCCAAGAGACCACTCTGCGATATACAGGATTAGGGAGCTCCTGTATGTCCCAGCGGTGAAAATAGAAGCATGGAGAGGGAAGCAAGGCCCGGCCCAATGCCATAGGTGCCAGGGCTTCAGGCACCACTCCCAGGGCTGCCACCGCCCGCAGAAATGCGTGCGCTGCGCGGGCCCACATGCAGCCAAGGAGTGCCCGGTCCCCAGAACCGAGCCGGCAACCTGCGCAAACTGCGCGGGGAAGCACACCGCAAACGACAGAAAATGCCCGGTGTTTCGAAGAGAAGCCCGAAATCAAAAAGCGGGGACGGCAGCTCACACCGCCCCCACGAGACCTGGACCAACGACGAAGGCCTCGGTGGAAAAGCCCACTGTGGTTGAGTCGGCGCCCGCTACACTTATGGCGCCGGCAAATGCCCCCACCCAAAGGGGCACATCAGCACCGAAGCCTCCCAAGCCAAAGAAGAAGAAGCAAAAGAAGCAGAAAAAGGATGGCACCGCACAGCTCCCAGCCGCGCCTCCCACTTCAAAGGACACCCCAGAACCGACGACAGAGAGCTCCCTCGCTGACGACCAGGAACTGGAGACATTGATTCGCGCCTTGGTGGCGGCAGCGGCCGCCAAAGGCGCAGAGGCCGTCAAGAAGGCCCTCAAGACCACCCTCACTACCCAGCAAATTCAACCATAAGCTGAGGGTGGTATACTGGAACGCCCAATCGTTGACCGGCAAGGAAGCCCTGCTCCGTAACTTCCTCCGGGAGCAGAACGTTGATATCCTGCTGGTCAACGAAACGCACGCCAAAAAGACCTTGAAGATGACAGGCTACATCGTCTACCAACAGAACGAGACAAACCAACTGGGACACTCGTTCCGTGGTCTAGCGATCTACATACGCCGCACCATTGTACACCAGCCAGTCGACTTCGTCGCCTACGAAACCCTCACGGCGCTCGGAGTGGACATCAGGGTAACACAGGGAGACCTCAGACTGTTTGCCATTTACCGACCATCAAGGAACACGCTGGGACCCTTGAGGACGGACCTACGGGCACTACTCCAGTCCCCAGGGCCGACCATCCTGGCGGGGGACTGGAACGCCAAGCATCTGGCATGGAACAGCTCCAGGACCGACACCGCGGGCAGGGCCATCTATCAGGAAGCGCTGGACCGAAACTTTGACATCTCCGGACCAGAAGAGCCAACGCACTACAGCGATAATCAGGGGTCGTGCGATGTCATAGATTTTGCGGTCCACAAAGACATCACGGCGGCATTACACCAGGAGGTCCTGCCCGACCTGCCATCAGACCATCGCCCGGTGCTGATGGTCATTGACTCCGCCCCGAACTCCACCCCAATGAGGAGGGCAACCAAGAAGACCGATTGGGAGGCCTTCAGTGCAGCACTAGGTTCACCATCTTACCCAGGACCGGTTTCAACAGCGGAAGAGGTAGAAACTGCGGCCACCGCCATCACAAGGGACATCCAGCTGGCGCTTGAATCATCATCGCACACCATCGCTGCCGGGGAAAGGTGCAAACCGCTACCCGCGGCGCTACAGGCACTAATAAGACGAAAGCGCCAACTGAGAAGGACCTGGCAACATACCCGCTGCCCAACACAGAAGACAGAGCTCAATCGCCTGGTAGAGCAGGTGAAGGTGGAGCTCCAACTACATGCTGCCAAGAACTGGGAGGCCCACATAGCCAGCATAGACGGCACGGTACCGTCGATTCACCGACTATGCAGGCAGCTGGGGCAGACTCCGGAAGCCGTCCGTCCACTAGTGGACGGTCAAGGGAGACCATGCTACAAGGCTGAGGATCGAGCCGAATTATTTGCGGAATCCCTGGAACGCCAGTTCCAGCCCAACCCGTCTCTGGATGCGAACCACACAAGGGAGGTAGAGGAGCACCTGGAGAGGTACTTCGAGCGCGCACCTACAGCAGAAGAGGACCCGGTCTTCTTCTCGCCTGGCCAAGTTCGGAGAGCAACCAGAAGAGTGAACCCAAGAAAGGCCCCGGGCGCCGATTCGATCCCGAACGCCGCGCTACGTCACCTACCACAGCACACCATAGTGGCGGTGACAAGGCTGTTCAATGGGATCATGCGCTCGGGTCACTTCCCCACAACCTGGAAACTTGGCCGGGTCATTATGCTACCTAAACCTGGAAAGGACAGGAGAAGACCGGACAGCTACAGGCCCATCACGCTGCTCAGTACTCTCTCCAAAATCTTTGAAAAGCTGCTGCTGGGAAGGCTCCTCCCCCACATCCAGCCGCGTCCAGAGCAATTCGGATTTCGCCCGGAACACTCCACCACGCTACAGCTCACCAGAGTCATCGGCTTCATGGCGGAGAAGATGAACAAAAGGGAGCATGTCGTCGCGGTTTTCCTCGACATGGAGAAGGCCTTCGACAGGGTATGGCACGAGGGCCTGCTGGCCAAACTGTCGACCTCCTCCGCACCGCGACGACTAGTGAGAGTCCTGCGTTCGTTCCTCTCCGGACGACGATTCTACGTGGCGGTAGAAGAAGCCACCTCTTCAGAACGCCCGATCCTTGCGGGCGTTCCTCAAGGAAGCTGCTTATCCCCAGCCTGCTATGCCCACTTCACTGATGACATCCCGGTGGTCGGCGACGTCAAGCTGGGACTGTTTGCGGATGACGCTGCGTACTACGCGTCATCCATCACACCAGCACACGCCGCCAAGAAGATCCAGCGACAGCTTGACGCCCTACCAGACTGGCTGACCAAGTGGCGGCTCACAGTGAATGTGGGCAAAACCCAGGCCTTCCTTACAGGGAAGAGGAACCCACCGCAGCCACTAAAGCTCCAAGGACAGGAGATTGAGTGGCTACACTATGCCAAGTACCTCGGGGTCACTATTGACAGGGGCCTCACAATGAAAAGGCACACGGAAGAGGTGGTGCGAAGGGCCAAAACAGCGCGCACCAAACTTCGTCCAGTGCTCTCCAGCAGCCTCCCGTTCCGCACAAAATTGGGGATTTATAAGACCTACATCAGGTCCCGCCTGACTTACGCGGCTCCCGCGTGGTACGCCCTGACGGCACACTCCAGTAGGAAGAAGCTCAGGGCACAGGAGTCGCTGAGCCTGCGGACCATTGTCCAAGCCCCCCGATACGTGCGGAACCGACTCATCCAGAGGGACCTACAGCATCAGAGCCTGGACGAGTTTATAGTCCAACTCGCGCGCAGGATGTTTCACCGTGCTGACTCTTCCTGCCACCAGCTGCTGCAAAACATCGCGCCGCTCCACGCGCGGCCACCGGACGACCCGAGGCGGCGAGCCCAACCACGTGAGCTCCTGCCGCCCCCTGACGAGCCTCTGTCCTGACCCCCAGGACCCACCAAGCCACAGACAGGCCAACTTGACCTAGTAAAGCCAGGATGGCCAAAATGTCCAGAAGAGGATAAGACCAAAAAAAAATGGCACAGAACGACCGGTCCATAGTCATGGATCGCGAAAAAAGACCGCCACATAGGACCCAGGTCCTGAAATGGCCTCCCTATGCCCCGCAAGAGGCATAAGAAGATTCGACTGCTGCGTACTTCACTTAGTACCGAAGAGACACTCCAAGGAAGAAACCCAGAACAAGAAAGAAAAGTGCGTTGGGAACTCAGCTCAGGAAAAGTTTAGGAATCTAGACATTGTGTCCTAGATTTAGATAAAATCAGTGTTAAAGTCATTATAAATAAGTAACTTTATTATATACAGTGTTAACTTCCAAATACGTTTTATTAAGAACATAATCTGTGATAAACAATATAAGCCATTTACAATCCGTCCGGACTTCTTATTTACTTGTTACGAATCATAAGAAAAAGCAGAACCAAGGTGGCACCAAAATTAGAGTAGAGTCAGTCACTGTTATTTTACGAGAGGAACTACCAGTCATTTGTATACAGTCCACTTTAAACATTTATATTTTTGGGCCTAATCAATCAGGATTAGTGCATCATTTACATTTTGGTCCTTAGCGATCCGAATCTTTTAGGATATCAGTGCAAGTGTTAAATTCAGTGCCGAACATTCGAACATTCGCGAAGTGCGTCGTGACGCGAATCGCGACGCGTAGTAGTGAACGAATTTTTGTTGTGGAAAACTACGATTAAGGGCGTCGGGACTTAATGCGTAGTAGTGTTAAAGTAATTATTTCGAGAACAAATTATTATTTTTATACGTGATTCGTAAAAGTGAACAGATTTTATTGTTGTAAACTGCGATTAAGGGCGTCGGGACTTAATGCGTAGTAGTGTTAAATTATAATAACAAGTTTTTATTTTTTTTATTTACGCGACGCGTAATAGTGGACGGATTTTATTTTTGTAAACTGTGATTAAGGGTGTCGGAACTTAATGCGCAGTAGTGTTAACGTATAGCTACGGTGGTTTATATTGTTTTTTGACTGTGAGAACTTAATATCCGAGTGATTTAAGATCGTATACTCGTCGGAACGAGTACGAACGGGTTTTGTTTTGTATATCAGCCGAACGCTGATGCGCACTTAATATCCGAGCGATTTAAGAGCGTATACTCGTCGGAACGAGTTCGAGTAGGTTTTGTTTTGAATATCAGCCGAACGCTGATGCGCACTTAATATCCGAGCGATTTAAGTGCGTATACTCGTCGGAACGAGTACGAGTAGGGTTTTCTTGTGTATATCAGCCGAACGCTGACCGATCCTGAATGCGATTCAGAATCACGTGTGTCTTTCTAAAGTCGGTACTAGTCAATTAGGTCGTCATACTGAGCTGAGTCAGGGCGAATGAAGACGCCCGCGAATCGGAGAACCCGATCCCGATCTTCTCCTTCGGCGCGCGTCATGACCATGAGGTCGAGAACGTCGGACCGCGACGCGGAGGAGCGACGCCTGTTCCTGAGGGAGGGCGCGGATGCTGCGCAGCAACGAAGAGCCGCGGCCGCTGGATCGGCTGCTGGCGCTACCACTGACGCCGCTGGCGTCACTGGCGCTGCTGCTAGCATAGCTAGCATGTCTGCCGGAAAGGCTGGCGGACCTGCTGGCGTAGCCGGCACGTCTGCTAGCATGGCTGGCAGGCTTGCTGGAAGGGCTGGCATGACCGGCACATCGGCTGGCATGGCTGGCACATCTGCTGGCATGACCGGCACATCGGCTGGCATGGCTGGCACGTCTGCCAGAAAGGCTGGCGGACCTGCTGGCATGTCTAGCGCGTCTGCTAGCATGGCTGGCAGACCTACTGGCGCCGCTGGCACCGCTGGTGTGGACGCTGGCGCCAACACTATGGCCCGAGAGGCCATCTCCGAACAGTCCAGGTTTCCCCTATCTGCACTCCGAGGCCAGAACGAGCGCCCGGAGCGATCGGCAGAACGGGAACAAAGGGACAGAAGAAGAACGAAGACCGCTAGCGCCGCCGCTGGCGCCGCTGGCGCCGACGGCACCGCTGGCTTTAATGCTAGCGCTGCCGCTGGCGCCGACGGCGATCCAGCTGGCGGTGCTAGCAATGCTGCTGGCACCATCACCGGTGCCCCTGGGGCATTCTCCGAACCGACTTGGTTCCCTCCATCTGCACTCCACGCTCAGAACGAGCGTCGGGAGCGAACGGCAGAGCAGGGGCCCTCGGACAAGAGGCCCAGGAAGACAGCAAACGTGAGTAAGCACCGAACTGGCACCGGGGCCGCGCCAACGGCCTTGGTGCACGAACAGCCACCAAGATCTCCGAGCATCCACGAACGGGGAAGATGGCGCCGCGAGGACGGCGGCCGTCTGCGACCACGGGAGCAACAGCCAGACGACGACGCATGGGACCGAACACGCGTCATCGATCGCGAACGGGCTGAGCATCACCCAGCGACGAGTGGCGAAGCAGCATCGAGGAATGTTGCTTTCGCGGACCTCGTCCAGTCCACCCCACACAGATCTCCGAGACCGGCGAGCACGGTTTCGCACCGAAGCAGTCGCGCCGCGAGCCACCGACTGCAAGCCGAAGCCGAGGCCGCAGAACAGCTGGCGCAACTGCGCCGACAAGAGCTGGCGGTCGATGCTGACCAGCGCCGAGAAGAGCTGGCGGTCGATGCCAACCGGCGTCGACAGGAACTGGTGATCGAAACCGACCTAGTAAACAGGCGGTTACAGGCAAGAATTGCAGAAATAGACCTAGAAAGTTCCGGTGGTAGCGACCGAATCGCCCGATGGGTGGACGAGTCCGCGGAGCGACACGACGTGGAAGACCGTCGAGTGCTACGGACCCGGGACAACGAACCAGTCGCCTCGTACGAACGTGAACCAGTCCTCGCTCAAATGGAAAAAACGCCGAGGCGTCCAGGAGAGCGGATCCCGATCAGAACCGAACCGAAGAAGCTGGAGCGCGCGACCATGAACTACGGCCGGCGCCCCCTTTCTCCAACCCAGGGACTGGAGTACGAGGACGAAGGTGAGCATGAACCAGAACGCGTGAACGAGCCCATGACGCCTCGTTCGAGGTTCACAGCGACGACGACCCCAGAAGGTATGGTAGAGTTGTTTGAACGGATGCAGAGCGCAGCCCGTCCAGCAACCAAGGAGGTGTACGAGTTGCCACACTTCCACGGGGACGTCAGTGAGTGGCGTTGCTTCCTCAACACATACATTGAGAGCAACAAACGCTATAAGTTTAGCGGCTACGAGAACGTCGCGCGCCTGAGGGCCGCGATCAAAGGTGAGGCGAAGGCGTGCGTGCAGCACATCCTGTCGACGGCGACCACACCAGACCTGGTGATAAGGATACTGACGAAGCAGTATGGTCGCAAGGATTTCCTAGTGGACAAGGCGCTAGAAGATCTGAAGAAGCTGCCACGCGTCGGGTCGAGCGCGAACGACCTCAACACCTTCGCCATCCAGATCATGAACATCGTAAGTACGCTTATGGATCTGGACGATGCGCACTACGCGAACAACCCGCTACTAGTGCGCGAGGTGACGGACAGATTGAGTCCGCATCTCCGATCGCGCTACTGCGACTACGCCCGAGGGCAGAGGGGCGGCGGCCTAGCAGAAATCCAGGTGATGGCAGATTTCTTGCTCGAAGAGAGTGATCTGCAGCTGGAATTCACCCACGCTAGCGCTCCCACCGTGAGGGACGTGCCACGGGGAGCACCGCCACAGACGAACGCACCGAAGACCCAGAACCGGAATGACAACCGCCCGCCGCCGCCCCAGCAGAACCGATGGGGCCCGCCGCAGCCGTTGCCTTCAAAGGTGGCGTACGTGACCGAACAGGTACAGCCATCACGGGTCCAGGTATGCCTCTATTGTAGCGCGAGTCATCGAACGAACGAGTGCCGGAGACTGCAGGCCCTGCAACTACCGGCGAGATGGGACTGGGCGAAGCAGAACAGAATCTGCTTCAGATGTATGGACGCCAGGCATCAGCGCTCTCAATGCCGAGCGAAAGGCTGCAGTGTTCCTGGCTGCCAACAATCCCATCACAAGCTGCTCCATCCGGATGAACCACGATCGCCGACGCCGTGTGAACGAGGCAAGGCACAGGGAGCGACTCGTGGACCCCGCACCCAACCGAACCTGGACAGCGGGGTAGAGCAGAGCAGCTACGCGAGTAACGCCGAGGAAGCTACCGAGGTATTACTCAAAGTTCTCCCCATAACGATATCGGGCCCCAAGGGCGACGCCCATATCTACTGCTTGCTGGACGAGGGATCGACCGTCTCACTCCTCGAGCAGAAAGTCGCTGACCTGATTGGAGCTACTGGACCACAGGATCAGCTGACAGTGCGCGGCGTTGGAGGGATCGCGCACAGCGGACACTCCGAACGAGTGTCGGCCTACGTACGGTCAAGGAATGGAGGCTTAGCTTACCCCGTAAGACTACGAACGGTAAGTAACCTCGGCCTGAGAGGCCAGACCGTCAACAAGGAACTGCTGGATCGATACGAGCACCTGCGAGAAGCCCGCGGTGCAGTATGCAGCTACGGTGCGCCGCAGCTGCTGTTAGGTGCCGACCACTGGCACCTGCTGGTACCCGAGGAGATACGAACCGGACCAGGAGACGGCCCCGTCGCTATAAAGAGCGCGCTGGGGTGGGCGCTCTTCGGTAAGAACCCCGGTTATCTCGGAACGAAGGAACAAACGGTGTACCACGCGACGTGCGAACGTGAGTCGCACGACGCAATGAACCCAGCAGAAGATGCCACCCGCCTGCGAACGAGCCAGAAGGTGAGCATCAACGATAGATGGTCCACGAGTCCCGCCTTCTGGAGCCAGGCGGAGGACCAGTGGCCACCAGTCATATCCACCAAGAGCGTGGAGCCGACAGAGCAGCGAAAGAAGGAGGTAGTCCTCGCGACAACGCATGAACCGGCCACAGCGCTACCGGACATCGAACGGTTCAGTAGCCATGAACGCGTCGTAAGGACAGTCGGGTACATGTTGTTGTTTATAGAAAAGCTGAAGTCTCGTGACAGAAGGAGACAGCTGGAAGCGAGGCATCTACGAGCGGCGGAGCATTTGCTGGTGCAGAGGAGCCAGCGAAATAGCTTCCCAGAAGAATTAAACACACTAGCTGCTGGAAAGAAGCTAACGAAGCAGTCTAAGTTGTATAAGCTCGATCCCGAGCTCTCGTCAGATGGTCTGTTGACAATGAGGACCAGGCTGAGCCGTGCACCAGTACGGTACACGGCTGAGAAGCCCATCATTTTGGATGGTAGGGAGCCCTACACCAAACTGTTGATAAAGCGCGCCCATTGCCGGGGCGCGCATGTTAATAATGAAAGTGTTGTTAATGATTTAAGGCAGAACATGTGGATACTGCATCTGCGGCCGAGCGTGCGCGCCGTAGCACAGGCGTGCGCACTCTGCCGCCTACGTCGCGCGATCCCGCGCGCGCAGCCTCTGGGGGACCTCCCGCCTGAGCGGCTAGAGGCCTACCAGCGCTGCTTCACCCACGCGGCCCAAGACTACTTCGGCCCGCTGTGGGTAACGATCGGCAGGCGACGCGAGAAGAGGTGGGTCGCCCTGTACACGTGCCTGGCGACACGTGCGGTCCACCTAGAAGTCGTGCACAGCCTGTCCACCGACAGTGCCATCAACGCGCTACGACGCTTCGCGGCGCGTCGTGGATGGCCACAAACCATGTGGAGCGACAACCAAACGTCGTTCCACGCGGCCGCCTTAGAACTAAAGGCGGCCCGAGAAGAATGGTTGCCAGCACTCCAGAAATACGGACTGCAGCATCGATTGAACTGGCGTTTCATCACCCCGGCTGCGCCATCACAGGGCGGCAGCTGGGAGAGAATGGTGAGAACCATTAAAAATGCATTGAGCTACACGCTAAAAGAGAAGGCGCCGAGTGAAGAAATCTTCCTGACACTTCTGGCGGAAGTAGAGAACGTAGTGAACGCCAGACCACTTACCCATGTACCAATAAACAATGAAGACGACGCCGCGCTGACACCGAATCATTTCCTGTTGTTGTCAGCGAACGAGCAACTAGTCATCGGTCCCTGCGAGGAAGATGACCGAAGAAGATGGCGCCAAGTACAGGCGCTCGCCAACCACTTCTGGCGAAGATGGGTAAAAGAATACTACCCACTGTTGGCCCCCCGTCAATCCTCCGGCGGTGGGAACCAACAGATCCACGTCGGCGACTTAGTGTTGGTCGCCGACCCCGCAAGCCCTCGCAACGTATGGCCGCGAGGGCTAGTCGTGGCCACCTATCCAGGGCCCGACGGAAAAGTGCGGAACGTGGATGTCCGCACAACGAACGGCGTGTTACGTCGAGCCTCATCACGGCTGGCCGTACTAGTGTCAGCCGCGCCGAGCACCGAGCCTGCATCGAGCACCGAGCCTGCTTCGAGCACCGAGCCTGCGTCGAGCACCGAGCCTGCTTCGAGCGCCGAGCCTACGTCGAGTCACGAGCCTGCGTCGAGCCCATAGCCCGCACCGTGTCCCGAACCAGAGAAGCCTGAGACTAGAGCTACCGTAGCCACAAAGTCTGAGTCTTCAGACGGCGGGGAGTATGTAGACGACAGACCCTACCCTCCCCTGATGTACCTAGCACGTAATTTAGAAACAAATAAAGATAAGACGTTAGCTAGGTAAATGTAAGAGTAACCCTGTTATTTAAAATGGAATATTTAAGAAATATTGTCATATTTACGTAAATATTAGAACCTTGTCGCACTAAGCGGAAGGAATAACTCTTTAGGGCGAGTTTATTCATTTCAGCAAGTATTATGACACAATTCGAGTGATTGCGCAATGATACTTGGAAATTTCCATACGCAGTAGAATGAAAGATTGCGTAATAATGTAAAATATGTCGATCGTAGATCGAAATTACGCTATGAAAATGGCATGTTTGTGAGCTAACTCACAAACAGTTGACTCTGAGACAATAAGGTTTTTATTATATAAAGTAGGCGCTGAGGCGCATATTATAAGCCCTGTTTGAATCACAGGCACTAAGAAATGGTCGCGCAGCGAATTTCTTAAGATTGAATAATTTCAGAATAGTCGTTTTTACACAACGTTCTTCCCTCTCAGAGCCAATATTAGGGAGACACTGTCCAAGTATAAAGGGTCACGTGTGACCACACCGAACGCCGACTCGATGAGTCCTAGTACAGGCCAGTGAGATAATCACAGCCTCCGCAATCCGCGGAAAACCGCGAGATTTGTAAGATTCCCTATTTATACTCGGACGGCGCCTCGTAGCGTGCGCAACTTCGTGGTGCTCACGTTACGGTCAGCCATTACGAAAGAAAGGAGGTGAGTTCGCAACGTACTTCACTTAGTACCGAAGAGACACTCCAAGGAAGAAACCCAGAACAAGAAAGAAAAGTGCGTTGGGAACTCAGCTCAGGAAAAGTTTAGGAATCTAGACATTGTGTCCTAGATTTAGATAAAATCAGTGTTAAAGTCATTATAAATAAGTAACTTTATTATATACAGTGTTAACTTCCAAATACGTTTTATTAAGAACATAATCTGTGATAAACAATATAAGCCATTTACAATCCGTCCGGACTTCTTATTTACTTGTTACGAATCATAAGAAAAAGCAGAACCAAGGTGGCACCAAAATTAGAGTAGAGTCAGTCACTGTTATTTTACGAGAGGAACTACCAGTCATTTGTATACAGTCCACTTTAAACATTTATATTTTTGGGCCTAATCAATCAGGATTAGTGCATCATTTACACTAATTAATGTTAAACTTTAATAAATACTTGATCGTAACCACAAATCATAATTTAAAACCACTTAAAACTAAAACATGTTCGTATTTTTAGCGTGAATCGCTTATACGTTAAAATATATCAAATGTTGAGTAACAAAGCATTATCATTTAAAAGACTGTTAGATAACTGTTAGCATTTCCATTTTTTTTGAGGAACGGGTCAGCTGGTATTCATGATGCTTACTCACATAACAATCAGTATAATATGACCGCTCTGCACACCCGTTTGATACGATTACTAGGGTTAAGTTATACTAGAGGTATAGTGATGTAAGTAGCATAGGCTGTGAATCGCAAAGAGACGTGAGATGCACATTATGTATAATGAAAATCTGTATATTAGGGTCAGAGTTCGTTGCCCACTGAGTCACGACGCGCTTAACGATGTAGATAAAGTCCAATAATTGATTTAATTAATCAGGAATTAAATCATACGTGACCAGTGATTGATACGTGTGTTGCACGCCGGACACGAGGTGATTTAAGTAGTTTCTAAAGTCGATAATGTTGACATTTCAACTTTCCATTGAGGGAAATAACCCTTTATATATCTACTTACACACGAGAAATCATTATTGAACCAAATTAACATTAATGATACTGATTAACTAGTAGCTCTGTGAGCTGTAGTGTAGACCTCACATTTTTTTTCAGATTTCCGAAATCTGACTTGGAGAAACATTCTTTATAATTATCAAACCTGAATACAAAATTTCACGACAATCAGTTGAGAAATGCTGCGACCTGTAGAGAAAAACAGCAGGAAATCTGGAATTCCGGACATACGAAAGCAATTTTGTCGTAGCTGAAACCGAGACCTTCGATAACTCAATGTAAATATTTTTACAAGTGGAAATGTCCACTTAGCGGAATTATAATTTGCAATCGAAAATGAAAAATTAAAAAATTGATCAGCCCGGGCGGGATTTGAACCCGCGACCTCTGGAATCCGTCCATCGCTCTTTCCTACTGATGGACGGATTGGAAATTATAATTTCGCTTGACTCAGTCAAAAATTGGCATTTTAATATAATACGAGCTCACAATCATTTTAATCTGAGTTAAGAGGGATATTCAATACCTACTTAAATACATCATCATCATAATACTAAACTCTCGCGCTTTGTACACATTCTTAAAATATTCGTAAACGGATCTTACGCGAAATTTATTTGTTTACCTGTGAGTGTTGTGTGTCGTGCCCTAGACAATTAGTACCATAATAAGCTGGTAGAAAAGTTTTCAGTTCTACCCTTCACATTTTTATAAACAAATGTGGTGTATCCGTATCTCCGTTGACAACTTTCTGGGACGTCAGTCTGCCGCGACCATGACCGGTGCAACCCGTGTCGAAACGTCGATAATTAAGGTAAATAAATAAATTTCGCGTTAGACCCGTAAGCGAATATTTTAAGAATCATCATCATTAACATCAGCCGAAGGATGTCCACGGCTGGACATAGGCCTCCCCCAAAGACTTCCACAATGACCGGTCCTGATGTGCCACCCGCATCCAGCGGACACAAATACATGTAATCTGAATTATTTCGTTAATGTAAACCCACGTTCTGCGTTCAATACAAGTTTCTTATCAATGGCATTTTTTAATTGAACTACAAAAGTTTTAAGACTAAAAAAAACTTATTTCTTTATCAACTATGTAATAGAAAGCTCCCATTATGGAGCAGAAAAATCGACATTTATTTTAAACGTCAATTTTTACTCGCATTTTCTCGGTGACGTTTTTGTACTCACGGGACACGGACCTTCCTAAATTTAGGATCCTAAATGGGGCGGAAAATGAGTAGAAGCATCTCTCTCCTGCGTGATGTTACGACCCTATCTTCAGTGGTTAAATTTGGGCTATGGGTAAATAGCCTATTTCCGTGTGTATTGAGAAATTAAAGTGGGTCACGGGAAATCAACCCAGAGTGACGAAAAAAACAGCCATACCTATACCTACAATTGGATACACCAACTTACGAATATAGACCGATATCACTGTTAAATATGGTGCCTGCTTCTATGCTGTTTTTGAGTATTTTGACGATCTGAAGTGTGCTCTTGACTCTCCAGATTGATGTCACAACTCCACGAAATGAACTAACACTCACGATATGACTGAGTGTTAGTTCATTTTGTGAAGGCTCATTAAACAGAATAGTGACTACTTTTTACTATAAGTAAATTAATCAGGAATTAAATCGTACGCAACTAACACTAAACCGTGTGTTGCAGCGCGATACTTACGTTACTTAGTAATTAATGATGAAACGTCTGTCGTTGCGTAGTGTTGCGATGTGAACTATTTTAACAGTTTCTTCAATGTGAAGAAATGGGCTGTAAAGTTTTGTTCTTCGTTTCACATCACTAAACGGATTGGATGTGTGGAAATTACAGATGGAGAATGGATATTAGTAAATTCGTTGGTCAACATTGTAAGTATGAATTGTATGTTCTAGATTCTATTAGAACTAGTGGCTCCGTGAGCTGTAGACCTCGCAATATTTTTTTTCAATTATCTAAATTTCCAAATATGACTCGACAAAAAAAACTATATAATTATCGAACCTGCTCACAAATTTTCACCAGAATCAGTTGAGAAATGCGACCTGTAGAGGAGAACATCCGGACATACGAAAGAATTTTTGTCGAAAGCTGAAACAGAGACGCTTCGCTCGCTCGGTCAATAATGACAATGTTAGATTGTTTGCTTTTTTAAAAACGGAATAGCAGATGAAATCATGTTTACCTCAACAATTTTTCAATCTCTAAATCTGGTAAAGACGGGGGGGGGGGGTTCACATGTTTAATAACTTGAGAAAATCTCAGCATAGCGCTAGAAGCGAAAGATGCGAACTCGCTCGATCTATTGGAATCGGGTGGATCAATTTTTTTTTTAATTCTTTCTAAAGTCATAAAAACACTGAGGGTAAAACTTTTAACACTTTATCTGTACCTACTTTGGCATTGGCAATTATTGGGACTGTTGAGTAGGTATTGCAAAATATTTTGACAGGACTAAGATGACATCCTGATTTGTCGGTACGGAGGAGGCGGTACAATATGAGATACATGTCAGCTGTCAGTCGAGTCAGTAGGTACCGATTTTTACTGCGCGTTTTCTAATTGGCGCGGTATGCGTGAAAACGGGGCGATACGAATGCACTACCGCCCCGCTCCTGTGCATGATATTACTACGTACTGCGCAAATGTAATACTGACAGTATCTCGTTAACTGAGAAATCTCTGGAATATCAGTAAGCTCACGTCAAAGAACAAAATACCACGTATCGATCAACTGTCGATCCCGCCCCGCCATGTCAGGAAGTCGCCTTAGGTACAAAAGTGGTTTTTCTTGCTGACTGTACCGCGATTCCTACTATGTGATAATAGTACATTACGATACAAGGGTTGTAAAACAGAGAAAGGCCGATATCGCAGATGTTTAAGGCCCGAGCCGCAGGCGAGGGTCATAAATATGCGAGAGAGGGCTTTCTGTTTTACGACCCGTGTTTCGTACACAATTTTATGTCACCACTGTGCCAAAAAGTGGGTTATTCCGGACGCGCAGCGTGCGGAAAAACGCGCTTTTTGGCAAGGTGTGGTGTAATAGTACATTTCGATGCTAGTGCGGAAAGTATGTCATTTCTTCACGAGTACCGAGGGATGCCACGAGCCGCAGGCGAGTGGCAACACTCGGGACGAGTGAAGAATGACATTTCCGCACGTGTATTGAACGACGTTTTTTAATACAGTTGCGAAAAAATAAGAAAAACAACAAGTAATATTTATAAAAACAATATCGAATGTTGCCTTTAGAAACTTAAAACATGCTTGCAGTAAGTAAAAACGCCTCTTCTTTGACAGGCGTTTCGGCAGCTATTCCGTTCCACTCAGACAACTTATTAAGAACGGTTTTTCAATATTAAAAAATAAACGTGTTATAATGATGAAGAGGTAAGTAATAAAATATGAAATGTGTATATTTTTCGTATTCTGATATTAACAGTAGGTTTTTATGTTGATTACGACGTTTAAAGGAAACTATCATTTAACACCCAGCAATAAGGAGTCATGCATTGGAACAAGCATAAATTTAAAAAAATTGGAAAAGTGAAAAGCACTAGTGCGCGAAAACCAACTTTCCGCACGCTAAACAGCTACGTAAAGTAGCACTTTTTGAGCAACTGTATTAAAAATATTATTGAGTACTTTCCTCTTCACTCGGGTGAAAGACTGTAACTAAATGGACTAGACGAATGACCCTGTCGACCTGTCCTGGTCACCACGTGTCCATATTGATGATTATAGAATCTTATAAACTATAAATAAACCGATTCTTAGTAAGTAAACTTGATAACAATGATAAGTATAGTTCAATAGTTCGTATCCGTGTTGTATAGTCAGCGAAGTAGTATAGTGGTAGTTCGTTATGTTACCCCTGGGGCCCCGACTTTGGGGCTTGTAAGTTACCACGTACAAGTACAAATTAAAAATAAAACTTCAGACCTGACATTTTAACTGTATAGCATAAATAACTGCCTAATGTACTTCCACCACCACCACCACCATATCAGCCCAAGGACGTCCACTGCTGGACATAGGCCTCCCCCAAATTCACTGGGGGTATATGCCATAATCGCCACGCTTGGCATGCGGGTTGGCGATCGCAGTATCTCCACCGCACTCCAGGGATGCTGCTGCCCATCCCCCGGTGGTCTTGGTCGTAGTTTTAGGACATACCCGGGTCCATGGTTCCGGGTCCGGGTAATGTACTTCACTAAGTACAAATTCAGGATGCGTTAAAAACCATAGACATACTGATGGCAAGAATTTATACAAAATCGAAAAAATCATGCCTGGGTCGGAAGCACTACTCTTAGTTTGTACACAGGGCTTACGAGGAGTGACAATGTAAGTTTGAACTGGCGACACTAAGGAGGCCATTTGACCAGTGTAGCCACTTTGGACTTGGAAAGTTATAAATAATAATAAATTTGGGGGACAATCTTACACAAATCGGCCTAGTCCCAAACTAAGCAAAGCTTGTACTATGGGTACTAGACGACGATATACATACTTATGTAGATAAATACATACTTAAATACATAGAAAACATCCAAGACCCAAGAACAAATATCCGTGATAAATGCACAAATAAATGCCCTGGCCGGGATTTATTTGTGCATTTATCACGGATATAGTACAGAGTCACTACCAACTAGGCTAAACAGGCCGTCATGTAACTTGTTCGCGAAATGGGCCACTGCAAGAAGTTTATATGAAGGGTGGCTTTTCTCATTCTCTTCATAGATTCAGTGTGTACTCGTACTTCTCAATTTCAGAGACTTGAGATGATTACGTGAAGAATTTGATCTATCCACTAACATTGAAAGATTTGCGTATTAGAATGTGATTGTAGTTTTATAGATGGAACACTGGTGGTAGGTATTAAAAATACGTATAGCTACAAGACTGTTTTGGTCACGTAATATTGTGTCACTGTTTGACTTTGGATAACATGGACAACATTGGAATTTCGTTATTTTTTATTCGTATCCTGACTTGACCAGCATATAGGTAGTTACTAGTAACTAAACTAGTTACTGTGTATATGAAAAATAGTGCGTAAACTTCTTTTTTGTAAAACATAAGTGAACTCTATATTTGTAGAACTTCCCCAGAAAATCACTCCATACGTGAGCAAAAAAAAAAAAAAAAACAAAAATTTTATTCTGCAAATAGGCCACAAGGGCACTTTTACAAGTCAACACATGAATTATACAATTAAATAAATTGACAATGATAATTATAATGTTTTCAAAACAGAATTGCAGAACTAAAAAAAAGTAGATAATAATAATAATGATTTTAAAACTATAGTGATAAACAAACTCACAATATTCAATTAAAATTAACTTATAAGACATTATATTAAAAAAAAACTTTAGTGACCTATATATACGGTCTCTGTCCGAATACACAAAAGTATATACAATAAATTTAATATCTCAGAGATGTATATGGTCTCTGAGCGTCCATTATTCCTAAGTCCTTAGAGATGTACATGGTCTCTAAGCGTCTAAATTAAAATAAGTAGTAAATGAAAATAGCACTTAAGTAATTTAATATTCTCAGAGATGTATAAGGTCTCTAAGCGTCAATAACAATAAAATTAATCCAAAACAGGATGATGTCTCTCGTCAATCTCCAATAAAATAACACTAGTATTAAAGGATAAATGTTACCGTAATACGCATTTAAGGTAATTTGTTCTGAGCAAGTTTGATTTCAAAATGTAGACGTACTTTATGGCCATGCAAAAGTACTTAGGCTAGGACCAATTAAGTAAGTAATACGAACTAAACATATACTATAATCTAAACCAATATCAAGTTGCAAGTAATTAGCGCTGTGCAAGTCTTGACGAAGGTTATCGGGGGGTCAGCGGTGCTATAATTAGTGCTTGCATCCAGCTGCGCCATTCATGCGTATGCGCTGGTACAAGCCGTTAATTAGGCTTTTTTGATAATGCCCAGGAATTTAAGGTCGTTGCATATAATGGCATAGAAATAATAATAACTAGTGACTCCGTGAGCTGTACCCCTAGCACAATTTTTTTTTTCAAATTCCAATATTTCCAAAAACTGACTCAACAAAAAAAAACTATATAAATATCGAACCTGCTCACAAAATTTCACGAAAATCGGTTGAGAAATGCGACCTGTACAGGAGAACAATCTGGACAGACAAGCAAAAAATTATTTTTTTTCAAATTTCAAAGTTTTTAAAATTGGCTCCGTCAAAAAAAATCTATATAATTATAAAACCTGCTCACAAAATTTCACGAGAATCGGTTGAGTAATGCGACCTGTAGAGGAGAACATCCGGACATACATACGATAAAATTTTGTATATTTTTTCAAATTTAAAATTTCAAAAAACTGACTCGATAAAAAATTCTATATAATTATCTAACCTGCTCACAAAATTTCACGAAAATCGGTTAAGAAATGCGACCTGTAGAGGAGAACATCCGGACAGACAGACAGACAGACAGACATACGAAAGAATTTTTGTCGAAACCTGAAACGGAGACGCTTCGCTCGCTCGGTCAGTTATTGTATATTACAATACAATACAAACTCTTGACTTGCTCTCTAAGTATGTGGTGTTGTATTCCTGGTGATGAGTAGGGTCGCCAGAGCTCCCGAGGATGCACTGTGTTGAGAGTAAGGGACCTTATGTCTCAGCTATCAAGTCAACAACGAATTTTCAAGTCAAAAAAGGTAGGCCGCAAACTTGTTTGCAACCGTGGTTTTATAAAACTGTCACCACGATGCACTATAAGTATATTATATTGTACTCACTAAAGGACGCACAGGATCGTGCAAAATGGAGACAGGCTAATAGGAAAGCGGACATGGCAAAAGGCAGGATAACGCTGAGTGGAAGAAGATTTAGCAAAAGCGTGTAATTATAGGATTGATCCACTTCTTCATTACGAGTAATCAATTAGCTATGTTTCAGATAAGACTGGCCTAATATCCTTAATTCGACGCTAAGAGAAAAGTACAATTGCGCATTGTCCAATAAAATATCATCGGCTATACCAAATGACATAATCCATTTTTAACTTTAGGGTTGCCACAGGACGGACACAGAAGGTGAGGCAGGCCCAGGCGGAGATGGCGGGATGACCTGGACGCGTTCGCAAATGATTAGCTCGAGATTGCGGGGCAGAGATGTGTGGAAATTCAAGCGGTAGGCCTTCACCCAGCAGTGGGACAATTCGATAATCTAATAAAACTACTGGCAATGTTAACTATAAAATTCGCGAAAAAATTTTTTTCTTTTCATATGTCTAAAAAATTACTCTACTAAAAAATCTATAAAATAATCAATCAGCCGGCCGGACATACAAAAGTATTTTGAGAGACCATTGCTTCGTTCGGTCTATAAAATACGTGTTATAGGGTAGTCCACCTTCCAGCATTATCAGTCTTATCTCAGGGTTATTTTTTTAGTTTTGGATAATATTATTTAGTAGGTAGATACAAGATATAGAACTGTAAGTAACCTCCACTTAACTTAAGTAAAGGAAAAAAAACTTATTACCGGAGAAAGAAAGCCAACTAATGTGGGGTTTCACTATTGTTGAGTTAGTCGAAGGGCTGGCCCTAATGTGGGCAAGTGAAGGCGAACGTTAACTTTACTCGACAGTCTCATAGAAAGGGAATTCCGTTGTTCTGGGTTAATGTTTCACGGTGTCAAATGGCTGGGAGTGCGTTGGATTTTATCGGCACACGTACTCGGCTGGCTCTATCATCTTGATGGGTTTAAATTTTAAATCATGTAGGCAAAAGAGAGCATAAGATTTCGATGTTACGAATGTTACAATAGAGATAGGTCGTATAGCGACTATGAGATTCGTTTGCGTAAGTACTCTTTCCGTAGGATTTCTATAGTGATCCTATTGGCTATGTGCACGTCTGAAACGTCAAATGTCCCGAGACAATATCAAAACTCAGAGATGTCAAATAATGACACATGAATATTTTATTTACTTTTGTAAACGAGAAAGACCCCGTATTGGAATTTTTACTAAAATAAATAAGAGAATACATAAATACATACAAACGAAACGAATCGTAGGAAACCGTTAAGAAACCAATAGAAAACGTGAAAGTAAATTTGACAGTGGTCCCCGGTAAGTACACATTTCTGCCATGGTGTGCGCTACGATCGCCTAACTTACCCCCACCACCTACTTCGCACATAGCCAATATGCGTTCCACTAAGAGAGACTGAAAAGCTCTCATGCGGGTAAATTTACCATACACAACTTCTTTAAGATAAGCGTGTAATCATACATATCGAATAGTTTCTGGCAAATAAAAAGGTGGATCTATGACAAGGACAACAAATGCTATATATCTCTTTCAATTTAGTATATGACCATCTCGCTCGGTAATTATTTATTGACGTCTACTCTGGAGTACTCGTACCAGACGGGGATGGCGATCCAGGATTTTGGATTTTTCAGTAGTAAAATTGGTCAAAACCCTTTGAAATGTTCCTTGGAAATGTTCTCATGCGCGCCATATAATTGCCGTGTCCCTTTACGTTACCAACTAAATTATAATTCAATTAAAATTGACAGCAACATTAATACAGAGGCAACGCCTCATGATTCAGCCAGCTACAATGTAGCAATGCTAGTGAAAGGAACATTGTCTCTGAGGTTCGGAAACTGTCCAACAGGAGTTGTATAGATAATGAAATGCTCGATTACTTCTTTAACAAAGACTCGCTATGAAGTTGTGACATGTAACATACTAACTTAAATTCAGTATTGGTTTTGAAGTGGATACTTTGTTGGCAGTTCGATGAGAAAACTGCCCTACACTAAGAGTTTTCAATTCCGTTACTAAGGCTAAATAGATGGTGCCAAAATAAAAGTGATTGTATCGGTAATTATTTGCAGAAATAGACGGCAAATGAAGTTGCAAAGTATAAAGTTCAATAATAATCAACCATTTATACTTAAGCTAATACTGTTTTAACCCATGATATCTATAACTATACCAAGTCTATCTTGGGCCTATTATAACTTAAGTCATAACACGCAGTACTATTACTTATTTTTTTTCATAACTCAGAAACATAATGGTATAATTCCAACTAAAAAAGCGAAAAGCTAGTGAAATACTTACGCACTGTCGAAACATTTCAATCGAACCGTTGACGGATTTGAATGTATATCCTTGTTACTATTATTAGTATTCTAACGCTATCTAGCGTTAGTAACGGAACTAAAATTAAAAAAAACGTTGAGTGTAGGGCAGCGAACTCATGATGATGATGATGATAATGTGTTCTTGTTATCCCTCATTAAGGACATAGGGCTCGCAGAAGAGTTCTCCGTTTGTTTCGACCTTGTTTGATACTAACTCATACTAGATAGCTACAAAGTAGTACGAGGCTTGCACTGAAAGTGACGGGAATCGAATACTTATTAATTTATTTTTAACATGTATTATACCTTTTTATAATCTCTGAAGTTTCCTTATCTCAACACACTGGCCACTTAGAAAAAAAAAAGTATGGTTCGGTTTCAATTGTTTATTGAAGTCGTCGAGTCACTGCTTAAAATGGAATTGTGCCGTGAAAATTTCAGAGCTATGATTTATTATGACTTTAAAAGTGGACTAACACAAAAACAATGTGAAGAGCGGATGGTTGCTGCTTTTAATATTGAAGCTCCTTCAAAGACTACAATATACAGGTGGTATTCAGAATTTCAACGTGGCCGTGTATCCCTCACCGACGAAGTGCGTGAAGGTCGACCAAAATCGGCAGTCACGCAAGAAAACGTCGATGTTGTGCGTCGTCTGATAAATGAAGACCGACATGTGACATATCGGGAAATTCAAGAGCACCTGGGTATTGGAATGAGTCAAATACAAATTATTTTAAAAGAAGAATTAGGCGTGAAAAAGTTATTTTCCCGTTGGATACCTCACCTATTGTCTGACGAGCAGAAAATAGTCCGTGTCAATTGGTGCCGCAAAACTTTGAAAAGATTTAACAAGGGACGCTCAAATGCTGTTTTTAGCATAGTATCAGGTGACGAGTCGTGGATATACGCTTATGAGCCTGAAACTAAAAACCAATCCCGAGTATGGGTCTTCGAAGACGAGCTCAAACCCACAAAAGTTGTTCGTTCTCGCAGTACGGCTAAGAAGATGGTGGCTACGTTTATCTCTAAATCTGGTCACGTAGCTACTGTGGCTCTTGAGGATCGTAGAACAGTCAATGCTGATTGTACACCACTATTTGTTTGCCGAACGTCTTTGCTGAACTCCGAAAAACAAACCCTAGTCGTCGCATCATCCTTCACCACGACAACGCCAGCCCACACACCGCTCGGACAACAACTGAGTACCTGGACGGTGAAAAAGTCGAAATATTGGACCACCCTCCATATAGACTTAAGTCCCAACGACTTTTTTACATTCCCCAGAATCAAGGACAAACTGCGTGGTCAGCGGTTTCACAGAAGAAGCAGTGGAGGCCTATAAAATAGCCATTTTGTCGACCCCTACTTCAGAGTTCAAAAAGTGCTTTATGGACTGGTTTGAACGCATGCATAAGTGCATGAAATACAAAGGAGAATATTTTGAAAAACAATAAAAATAAATAAATTCACTTATACTGCATATTTTCTTCTATTCCCGAAACTTTCAGTTTTACCCTTACGCACTTCAAAAAGTCTAGGTAGGTATTGGTCTGCCACGATATGATCTGAGCCACGATACTGTTTATCCAAGCGAAGCTCTTATATTTTTCGTTACCCAAAATCATGTTTAGGGGTCTAATTTGATCCAAAAGTCAGGTGAAGATGAGGTGAAGTTTCTACTTTGCATACAATAATGTTTAGTATTCTTTAATACAGTATTTATACTAACAACAAAGCACTTCAAATTACTTTAGCATAAATACATAGCAAACAGCCATCGCATCCTCACAAAAGGTATAAATATGAGATCGGAATAGTAATGGCAATGCTATTCATACTTCATTATTAACTCTCAAATCCTCATATCGTCTAGTCAATATGCAACTTTAAATTTAACTCAGTTCCGTTGCTATTAAGGTTTATTTTTCACTACCACGCTAAAATGAGACGCGAGCTTTATAAAGTAAGAAATATTTTTGATACGGTTTATTGTGATGGCGATAAACTGTCGGCGCTGTGGCTAAGCGACAAATAGTCTAGGAGCTGAGATAAATATTTTTGTGTTACATTATTCATTGATATTTATACCTTGATCAGTTATTTTTAAAAAGATTACATGTAGATACCGATTAAGAAATTACCTACATGAATCAAGGATAGTTTTCATTATTTTTTATTTTGTTACCAAATATGTTAGCTAATATTAACATCATTGTGATTTCTTAATTATAAATAATGACTATTTATAAATTGAAAACAAAATATGATAAAAATGTTATACTGGTAACAAAGAATATAAAAAAATACATACTTGGTTAATCGATTCATACTTTTTTAGAAATGCTCGAAGTTATAATTGTTTGGAGATCTAGTTGAATTGAGTCATCAAAATTCACTATCACAACTCTTTGCGATCAATTATACACATCGCATATTGTATTGGTGACGTCGGTGTTATGTTGATCGAATATAAACTTTAGATTTACCATTATATGTCAAAATATAAAATTACATTATAACTTATAGGTAAATAATTAAGTAGATATCAATTTTAAAACAATCAATAGTGATTAATTTTTTTTATTATTAAAATTGGGATTGCTCTTGGCCAGCATCTAGCCAGGGGGCAAAGATGAGGCCGACGATGAAGCGAGCTCACCCAGAAGATGCCTATTCACTCGTGTCTTGAAAAGATATTAATACCTAGATTCAGAATAATAAGAGAATAACTTGCCCGGAATAACAACAATATCTCTTGGCCTGCTAAGGTATTGGTTTACGAGTCTAGTACATTCCTCGGCGTAGTATCATGAATTATCCATCTAGTTACGCAACCAGACCTTGGCGGTCGCAGGTGGCTACACACGTTTACGTCTATAACTACTAATCCAGGATTTGAAGCAGGTAATACGTGTCCTAAATAAGAGTAAAACCAAGTATGTAGATACATTATTGGACTCCCAATTTTTAAACCACTACATTTACTAGACTATAGTTGACTATACTAACAGAACACACGTCTACGTCTATGTCTACAGCCTTTTTATTCCCAAGCCGACTCGTCCTCACATGTCACCTCACACCTCACCCATTTTTATATCGTCATCATCATATCAGCCGAAAGACGTCCACTGCTGGACATAGGCCTCCCCCAAAGACTGCCACAATGACCGATCCTGCCCCACCCGCATCCAGTGTACTCCTGCGACTTTTACCAGGTCAGTCCACCTTGTAGGGGACCTACCCACGCTGCGCGTTCCAGTACGTGGTGGTACGTGGTCGTGGTGGTGGGTGGTATTTTTATATGGAAACTGTCAAATGTCATTTGTCAAACTGACAGTTTCCATATAAAAACGGGTTTGTGAATAACACCCCTCTTCAACCAGAATTTGACAATACTACATGCGCAAGGGATTTATTTCGCATTAAGCCATCAGTGTCGAAAACAGCCTTGCATAGAAGGAATTGTTATATAACATCAATAAAAATTTATAATCATATACCTCTAGAATTTAGGATTTTGCCTTATAAAATGTTCGTAGTCAAACTTCGTTCATGGCTTCAGGATAAATGTTTTTATTGTATCAAGGAATATTTTGACATGATCCCAAATTGAATTTAACGTAACTGTGAATAATTTATACTTACTCGTTTTTATTTATTTTATTCTTATGTACTGACATTATAATATAATAATTGTGTTCATTAGATATAAATTTAAATTTGTAAATTTTGCATGCCATTGCAATGGTGAATGGTGCAGTTCTTTATTTAATACATTTTGACATCCCTGTGTACCATAATTCTCGCAAATAAAAACTTTGACTTTGACTTTGACTATAAATAAGGGCAAAATCATATAGCTGAATATTATAAACCTAAGTACCTTTGTAAGATATAACTGTACCTACCTAGAATGTACCTATTAGTAATCTATACTAATATTATAAAGCTGAAGAGTTTTGTTGTTTGTTTGAACGCGCTAATCTCAGGAACTACTGGTTCGAATTGAAAAATTCTTTTTATGTTGGATAGTCCATCTATTGAGGAAGGCTTTAGGCTATATAACATCACGCTGCGACCAATAGGAGCGAAGACGCGGACGAAGTCGCGGGAAACAGCTAGTTAGTAATTAGTATAAAGGTTTCCGTTGGATAAGGATTTGGTAAGACTGAAAGCGACCACAATTTAGAATCCTGCAAAAGATACCTCTTTTCCAGTCATCACTCATCACGCAAAACGTAAACACTAGTTTCCAACAAGTTGTCAATATAATATGTCAAACTGTACCAATATTGTACTTAGTGAACTGTACTAAATTATGAAATATTACCTACTTTCTTTCAAATTTACTTACCAAGCGAATTAAGTCTCCCACGATTCAAATTCAAAACTTTCAAACTGACCTAAGCTTTTTTGAGCAGATTAATTTGAGTATTGAATTCCCCCAAAATATAATCCCGTCTCGAGTTTCAATCCACGGGATTCCATTGATAAGTTAATAAGGGGCACGTCATTCACAAGGCGAGTCAAGAAGTCAAGGCTGTTGGAACGAAGGTGGGAAAGATTCCATTCATACTACGGCTACGCAATGTTTACGCGTAGAAGGGACGAGCGAGGTTTGAATTTATGTATTGGCTTGGCAATAAGTGTTTATAATTAACGTGTTTTTAAAGATTGGGTTTGATTTAAAAAAATAGTGGAGTTAATTTACATCGGGTATACAGCCACAGTCGACCTTGCACCTCCACTCGAGAACCTTTCCGCCCCAAAGTCCTAGCAAAGGTCGCGGGATTCCGCTGGATGCGGGTAGCGCTGGACCTGTGTGATTTTATGTGTACATAATATTCATTTAAAGCTTACAAACATGGTATTTACAGGGTCTTCCTACATCTGACCCATCTATCTTCGCATCGCGTCTGTACTTGCGTCTGATTAAAGCATTAAGTACTGAGTAGGCAATCTTCGTCACCTGCTACACTTATCACCAATGTTTAATGACTGATGAAATGCATCGTGTGTGGCATCTGATGATGCTACTCTGACATTATTCACAACCTGTCTCTACTCGTATCACCCTTGCCCCTAACATATATCTTGACCCCGATGCATAACAGCTACGTATAGTCGGAGGTCAGAATTTATACTGGTTGTCTTGTGAGGGTTCGTAGTCGTTGAGAATATAAGGGATAATCCGGTAGGCCTGGGAACCACCTTTCAGTTTGCTTAGTTCAACTTGTCAGATTAGCGAAGACATGGGCAAGTCTACTGTTTACTTTGTTGCTACTTAAAATTACAGTCTTGTTGCGTGTGGCATAAGGATGAAAATAAAAATGATAGATATAATAAAAAAAGGTAATAAAATATCATGGATTTCATAGTTGACATCGAATCAAACGTAAATCTGTTTAAAGCAACTAGTTTTAAATATAGGTAATCATACGCATTGACCCTGTTCAAGGTTAGATAGATTTAATATCGTCAGAACGTAACAGGGGAAATTACCATAAAATTAAGTAAATCAATAGGTTCGAATCCGGTCAGGGCATTTGTTTATGTGGTGGGCAAAAGCATTTATTCCTGTGACTTGGATGTTTTTTTTATCTATTTAAGTATATTTTAGCGATAAGACCGCCTGTTGTCACCGTTGTTAATACTGCCAGATCTTTACACATGTTACTCTTGTATTTGTGGTGCAATAAAGAATATTATTATTCACCTTATTTATTTCTTTTTCTTAGGTTAGATTTTTACAATAAATTTATCAAATATAAAATATAAAAATACACGTACAAAATATAAAAGCATTATAAAAAACCTAACCTAGAGTGCCGCCCATTATTATTATTATTCTCTTTATTTTTCTTATAACTTAAGTTAGGTTTTTTACAAAACATTTATCAAAGTAAAATATAATAATACACTTACAAAATAAAAAAGCATTATAAAAAACCTAACCTAGAGTGCCGCCGGCAGCGAGGCGGGGCCTAAGCTACCGGTGGTTAGGGCGACAGAGAGAGGAACCTCCGGACTATCCGCGCCGTGTCCAGGAGTACCGCCTTCTGTATCTGACCCTTGACCCAACCATCTAGCGAGAGTCTCATGAGATGTTGGTCGAGACTCTTCGCAATTAGACCATTCGCAGAGACGACTATCGGGACAATAATCGTTGAATCAACATCCCACATGGCGGTTACCTCATGTGCCAAGTCTAGGTACTTGCTGACTTTGTCCCTCTCAGCTTTCACAAGGTTCTCGTCATGGGGGATGGTGATATCAACGAGTACTGCCTGGCGCTTCAATCGATCTGTCAGCACGATATCAGGCTTGTTGGCTACAATAGTCCTGTCCGTGATGACAGATCGATCCCAATAGAGCGTTGCACGACCATTTTCGAGAACTGGCGCAGGTGTGTACTTATAATACGGCACTTCAAAGTCCACAAGACCGTGTAAAAGAGCAAGCTGCTGGTGAATAATCCTGGCCACCAAGTTATGTCTGTGCAAGTACTCGCCGTTAGCAAGATGACTACAACCAGAAATAATATGCCTGAGTGACTCTCCGGGACGGCGGCATGCCCGACAAATGTCGACCGTACCGTCCTTCAGGATATATTTCCGGTAGTTGTTTGTCATGATAACCTCGCCCGCAATTATTATTATTATTATATATGTATCTATTAAATATATCGTTGTCTAGTACCCATAACACAAGCCTTATTGAGCTCATACAGAATGATTCGGGAGACGTGAGCAAGATCAACACTACGGATTCAGTAGATCATAAGCTACGGATTCGTGTCACTATTAGTGAAATTAACGTTCATTTATCTTTGGTGTTGAAAATAAAATATTTTAAATTATTTACGAAATTCATGGTCACTCTGCTATCGGAATACATCAGTCAAGTGATACTGTGTCAAATTGAATGTCATCCAAGTCCGATTACTTTTGAAATATCGTATCTTACTCAATGTGACAATTTTACTTTCTTCGTAATCAAAGTGATAACAGTTTAATCTTTATAAACCAGTTGTATAGTATGGGACTAGTTCGATTTGTGTAAAAAATACCCTTAATATTTATATTTATTTGTTGGTAACTAACCAGAGACGACACATTATTCCGGGAACGCACGGTAAAGCTTTTTTGGACATATCTTGCGGTCTAAAAAGCATGACTTAGAGAAGCTGATGATCCTTGGTCAAATGGACACCAGGCGTGCTCAAGGTAGAGCACCCATGAGATGGTCTGATGCTGTAAAAAAGGTGGTTGGCGGCAGTATGCAGAGTGCGACCCACATGGCCTATGACCGCACTCTAATATGGAGACAGAGCATACGTGGTCGCGATCCTCAGTAATGAGGGACTGAGGAAGAAGAAGAAGAACGATAGACGAGATATACGGCCAATGTGATACTGTTTTGCTAAAAAAAAGTACAGAAACAAGTAAATATTTAATTGAAATTATATTTTGCCCACATGCAATACTGTTATCTTCCTTCATGCACCGAATGTATTAATTAGTATATGTAATTAGTTGGGTAGGTACTTATTCTTTCCTCTCGCCAACATGCAATACATTGTATACTATCGTAGTTTGCGGTCGGGTTAGGGGTTACACTTCCTGTTTACCAGTTGCATTGTAGAAATATATAATTTGTTTTTATGGAAAATATTATACTTACGTAGTTAGATACTTTTATATCTACATAGGCCACTTGATCAAGTAGTGTAGGTACTGTGCCTCTTAAGACATTTTGCCCCTTAGGTCATACATTTCGGGAATAAAAGCGATATTTATTTACGTGATCTTATGACATGACCGTGCATTGCGTTCAATGGAACACAATATTCGAAGTGCTGGCTAAAATTAGCGTTCTTTCATTCGCTTCGCTAATTTGCACAATGCTGGTAACAGGGGATCGCAGTTGTCTGAAAAATTTATAAGGGTACGTGGGATATTAAGTTTGAAATACCATGATCTAGAAAACCAAATAATTCTCGGACAGGCAATAGTGTTAGAAGAAGCATTCCAGTGCGCTGAACCGATACAGTCAAGAAGGTTGCCAAATGCAGCCTTTCCCGTGTGGTCTATTTGACGAGGAAACGAGGGCAATTGCGTGCGGTTACGATCCTCAGTGATGTCATGACGGATCGACTACTTAGAAAAAGATGACATGACCTCGCGTATGCAGTATATGTTGGTAAATTAGACTTAGCATAAAATGCGTAAATCTTACTAAAAAAAACTAACTAACTAGGCTGGCACAACGACCCAAAATAAGACTTGGCCTCCGAGACAAGAGCACGTCACTTTTCTCGGTCCTGCGCTATTTTTGCCAGCTTGCACCGGCTCCAAGCTCACACAGGTCCGCGTCCACCATATCCTTCCAGCGATACTTAGAGCGACCCACAGGACGCCGTCTGGTCGGTCGGCCCAAGTATGCTCTCTTCATATGTCGATCTTCTTTCTCCCATCCTCTCGAGGTGGCCAAGCCAGCGAAGACGATGCGCTTTGGTTTCACCAATAATATTTGATTCAGCCACCAGCTCTTCTATTTCTGCATTTTTACGGATCCTCCAACTCCCATCGTCTCTTTTCACTGGTCCCAGGATTTTTCTGAACACCTTACGTCCTGCTACTAACAAGCTGTGCTCCTCCTTAAGGTTAGCGTCCAGGCGTCAGGCTTGCTAAAATCTAAAATACGGAAAAATATATGACCAAGTTCCACTGCTCCACGCTCAACAATTTACCTTGTGGTCAAATGCTGGCGAGGTTGTTCGGTTAAGAATACGTAAGTATTAGGGAGACTTACAAATTATTCTATCGCTTCGCTTAGGCCAGTTAGGCCTAGTTAAAACCCGTGACCGGTGACCACAAACGCGTCCTTCTCTCGGCTGAATAATTGAATGAGTAAGTTGTTTTCATTTGACCAACTATGGGCAGGCCCAGCTATGCTAATTGTATACAACTTGTTTCACCTCAACACTCCCTCCAGTATATGTTGGCGTCGAAATTAATAACAAAATGGTGTAATCAAAGTTCTGACTTACACTGGTTCGCTTTGAGTCGAGGTGTTATTGTGGTAAATAACAGTCCAGGAATTCCCTCTGATTCAAATATTGATGTTCACCGCATATTTGTTGTACAACTCTTACGTATATAAGTTACGTTAACCAACTTGTTAATTTAATGGTTTAGTAAGTCGAGAATTGGTGCGTTGCAAATACTTTATAATTATAACTATTATAAGTGTGTTCAGAGTGGCTTATGAGCTTGTTGTAATCCCGTCTTTCTATAACAAGGCTTCAGTTAAATAATATACCTAAGCGAATGTAGGTATAACTAAGCTTCTAAAGATCGGTTTTTCAACTCTTGATAGCGGCTTATTAAGTAGCAGTGTCTAAATGCAGAATTCTTAGAATTTCAGGACAGCTCTCTAAATAAGTTGCCGTTGGAAAGATTTCTACGGGATTTGTTCATAGATGTATCATTAATATTACGTCTAAAATTATTTAAAAGGGCATTAATTCTTTAGGCAGGCCATTAATACAACTGATAGTGCAAGTACCCAGTAAGTTTATGACATGTTTCTGTGTCAGTAAAATTCAAGTCTGAGAACTTTCCATGAGCAAAATTCGCAAGTTTGGAAACTTAAATTCTTCTCGGTGCATTGCTATCTTAAAGTGGAATAAATAATGGAATTTGTACATCTGCATAAAATATGTGTCGACATTTTATTTAAGAAACACCTCAATCCCTCGTAGGTCTATGACTAATTGCTTCAAAAAAAACCTCACATCAATTAAACTAACACCGTATAAAATGCAATAATGTTTCTTTAATTGTCAATTTAGTATGAGAACTAAAGTAGTATTAACTGCAATATACTGACATACATACCTATTAGTGAAGCTTTTGTTACTGTACAGTGTGTACAATTTATACGGGTGTATATTGTAATGGAGATTAAGATCGGACCTAGGGAACCTAGGGAAAGGATCGGACAAGGGAGGGAATTAGGATTCTTTTTTTTCATACATAATAATTAAGCACGCAATGTATTCCATCCATGATAAATTAACGTACCGATGCGTCATGTCAGTATTTAAATTGGTATGCTTTATTAATTAAGTCAAGTTGCTAAGTCCTGATTGTTCCTATCAAACATCATGGGATAAAGACAGTGTCTAGAAGTTATAACAAATAAAGTAAACACACTTATTATGTCAAAATAAGTTTGACTGTTTGTTGATAAGTTTGCTGTTCGGTCGGATGTAAAAAAATCGTTACACCTAATTAATAACACTATTTAACAAAATTATTATCCTATATGAGTCGTATTAATTGATACTATAGGTGGAAAACTGTATGTATGTAGATACAATGTCGACCGGTATGATTACAATGAGATACAGACCATTTCGACGAGCCGTGCTTTAGCCGTACGTCTTTGGGTATCCCAATTTTCGTATATAACTAACTGTATATAATCTCTTACCCCCTTATTCATAAACGTCCATCAAGCCTCTATTAGTTAACAAGCCGCTAAAGTTGGTTTGTCCTTGTCTGTCACTTTGACATTTATGTTTGTGAGAAAGGGACAAAACAACTTTTAGTTAACAGAGGTTTGTTAAGTTTTATGAATAAGGGGGTTAGTATATACTGTGTGTGACGGGACAAACGCACGGGGTTTGACGACAAAGGACTACAATACCGACTCGTCCTCACCTTTTACCTCACACCTCCCCCGTTTTTATATCAACAGTTTCTATATAAAAACAGGTGAGGTGAGAGGTTAGGGGGAGTCGGTTGTGAATAGCAGGGGGGGTAGCGCGCGGCCGAAACGTCTTATCTTATTTGGTATGAATATCCATCTGAATAATATGCTGATACTCGTATGCTTGCTATCTAAAACATATACCCCCTTATTCATAAACGTCCATCAAGCCTATATTAGTTAACAACCCGCTAAAGTTGGATTGTCCTTCTCTGTCACTTTGACATTTCTGTTTGTGAGAAAGGGACAAAACAAATTGTAGTTTGTTAAGTTTTATGAATAAGGGGGGGGGGGGGGGGGTTTAGTTTCGTACCTAATACTTAATTAATTCATTAAAGCCACATTAAACCAAACATGAAACGTTAATGAAAACAATAATAATGATTCTTGATTCTAATGAATCGCACGTACCAGTTTGCCTCCAAAACCGCGGAAATAAAAAGTAAAAATTATCGCAAAACCGTGAATAACGCGCGTAATCCACCATTTCCGATACCTTTTTTTATTCAAAATGTCATAATTGCTCTACAAAGTTGAAGAAACATAAGCCCTTTTTGTAAATAAGTTACTAAGCACATCGACTGTTCTATGAAGGTCTTACGTGTGTTTGATTTGCAGCGTACTTACGTCTATTTGGTTTCGCGGGGCCAGTTAGCACGATGCGCTCAATATCGAAGGTTGTTGGTTTAACCCAATTTACTCTATCGATGGCCGCGTCTTTGTTTTTCTTTGCGTGTTGAAGAGTTGTAGAGGCCTTGCGGAAATGCATGCATGCCTTCAATAAACCGCATCGACGAGTCGATTGTTAAGTATCTATAATTAAAATTATTGTTAGAATTTGTTCGTTTTTTTCTGGAATCATATAATATTTTTTTAGGTTTATATTTATTGATGTTGTTGCAAATGCTGGCTATAAATTACACAAACCCAGTATAAATTAATATTTTACAAGTAGTTACCCACATTTTACCTGTTTACAACAAAGAAATTAGTTTCGTAATGACATCGCTGCACATTTAGTGATTGGTACATGCAGCGATCAAAACCAAACAAAAAATATCTATAGCGATACCCTATTATGCCATATTAATAAACCAATTATATATATATATATATATATATATATATATATAAATCCCGGTACACTTCTGGCGTCTTCCCGTTTCGCATTATTATGACGTCCACCTGTTGCACTTATGAATATAGTAATATTTTCACATACATAACTTGTTAATAATATAGCAACTGTAATGTCATGATCCATAATAGGAAATATTAAAAGATTTTAATATTCAATTTAACCGCATTCTTGTACTCATCTGAGCTCCCTTTCACACTTATCACCATAAGACGTCCGTGTATATTTTTGCTGTACACTCGATTCTAACGCCTATATGCCTTCCGCATTCCATACCTTATCTCATGTGGCGCGACGTTGTCAAACTTCGCGTTCATTAATCGCATACCTTAACCTTCAACAAGGCCGCTCTAATGTTTTGATGAATTAAAGCCGGTGACAGTTATATAGTGATGCTGTTTTAGCACTGGGCGTAAATGGGAAATGAATAGACTACAGTATGGGATTCTGCAAGAAAGGAGTGTATTCATTTTTAAAGGGTTGGCAACGCGCATGTAACCCCTGACAGAGTTGCAGGCATCCATAGGCTGCGGCGACCGCTTACCATCAGGCGGGCCGTACGCTTGTTTGCCACAGACGTGGTAATAAAAAACTATACATTTTTTTCAAATGATTTGATTAAGTTAAATTGAACGGTTGTTTTGAATGTTCTTAACCATTTCTATTTAATGAAATATGTCATTCCAACCAACCAGGTAGTCAGTTATGACAAAAACAAACAACTAGCCAACCAGGTTGTTCAATAAAATAACTACAATTAAAAAAAGTTGAAAAACACCCGATATTTTCATTTTAAGACTTTATATCTCAAAAACGGCTGAACAGGTTATCATAAAACATAGCTAAGAACACTCTGGATAAAATTATCTATGACACAACAAAAATCTAAACTAAATTCGGTTCATCCGTTTGGAAGCTACAATATCACAGACAGATACACAGACACACACGTTAAACTTATAACACCCCTTTCTTTGCGTCGACGGTTAAAAAAAAATATTCCACCAGGTGGACAGAGTGGTTTATCAGTTAGTAATAGACGACTTTCCGTATAAGGTATGAAATAATCTATACTAATATTATAAAGATTTGATTGTTTGATTGTGTCCGAAACTACTCAAACGATTTGAAAAATTCTTGCACTGTTGGGAAGCTAAGCTATCCCCGGGTCACACCCGGGTGACATAGGCTATATTATATTTTCAAAGAAATTAGAGATCTTTACTAAAACTCCAATAATGTAACCCAAAGTGTAGAAAAAATACCTAAAAAAATCTTTACATCACGTGCGCTGCGACAACGATTGATGATAGAATAAAAAAGTATCTACATATATTATAATTTTATAAAGAGGAAAGATTTGATTGTTTGTTTGTTTGCATTGAATAGGCTCCGAAACTACTGAACCAATTTGAAAAATTCTTTCACTGTTGGGAAGTTACACTATCCTCGGGTGACAAAGGGTATATTGTATATTAATAAAAACTAGGGATCCTTACTAAAACTCCAATAATGTAACTTAAGGTGTAAAAAAATACCTAAAATATTCTTTAGATCGCGGGCGCTGCGAAAACGATTGATGATAGAATAAAATAATCTAAGTACATCTTTACTTCTATACTAATATTATAAAGAGGAAAAACTTGAATGTTATTTTGTTTGTTAGCATTGAATAGGCTCCGAAACGAAACTACTGTACCGATTTGACAAATTCTTTCACTGTTGGAAAGCTACACTCTCTCCGGGTTATATAGGCTATATCATATTTTTAAATAAATATGGGATTCTTACAAAAACTCCAATAATATAACCTAAGGTGTAAAAAAACACCTAAAATATTCTTTACATCGCGTGCGCTGCGAAAGGCTGATGACAGATTAATTATTTGTGTGTATTATAATTTCGTATTTTTTATGAAATACTCGGGCGAAGCCGGGGTGGGTCGCTAGTACTTAATATAACTTGTGATTTAAAATGTACAGTTACATGTGCGTAGTAATAGCAGTCAAAGATAAAATGAAAATTAAGGGATAAACATAATTTAGACGCTAACTATGTTTTCGTTTCATTTACTAATCTTCTGTATCTGTCAACACTGATTCGAAATTAACTGTCAAATTAACTTACATAAGTAGGCTTTTGGAATAAATATAAATATGAAAACCGGCTTATTTACGTCCTAGCAGTAATATTCATAAAATTTAAAAATCAATTAATACAAATAATTGTGTACAAATATTTCAATTCAGTACATTGTCCATTATTAAATCAATGCCTCACATCTTCACTGATCACATCCATAAAATATGGAACTTTTCCATTAGATGCTCGTCCTTGCCTAGTGTGCGTACTAACGGTCCATCATTGGGACTTTTTGTTGATTTTCGGCCTACTACTTGGTTATTTTCTTTGGTTGAGGCTCATGATGGTATGTAATGCTATTATACTATTCTGTGGCTCTGGTAAATGTACCGCCTATGGCAAATCATGGCTGTTTATATCCTGTTTTACAAATAGTTGACTCGAGTAACTCTATTTAGTATAAAACAACTGCTATTATTTTGCACACCATTGTATAAATGTCTGTGGCATTTATACATTGATTTTCAATTTTACAAAAACTATATAAATGTAAAATATGGGTTAATATTTTTAGTTAGTTTTTTTATTGTTACTTGAAAGGTGACTTGACTGTTCTTCGCTATGATTAAAGAAAATCTACAAAGAATTTTGACGATCGACAGTGCTTTTCTAGTTGATGGGATATGAGCAACTGTGTTAGAAATTTAATATTAATTCAATGATACTGCAAGAACATGGCAACGTTAACCTGAAGTTTTAAGGCCAAGCCAAGGACAACTATATGTGTCAGTTTCCTTCAGCAAGGGTTACACCCCCCCGCACCCCTCGTATCGACGGAGGTTGGTTACCGACTCACTCGGGACCGTTCATGGTCAAGGACAGGAGAGGCTGTACTAGTAGTTGTATAAAAACTATACCAAATGGACAAAAAAAGTTGATTAAGTTATACTTCTCATTTTAAATTAATGGATCCGAATAATCTGGGCCGGATTCGTCCATTTAGTTATATTCGTAAATGAATAATTATAATTTATACCACAAAAACCAACTCCAAATTTGCACTCCGCTATGACGCAATTTGTGGTTTCCGTGAGCCAACGCTTGGTTACCTACAGAAAACACTGAAATCGGCATATGCATGCCTATCAAATTCGAGGAGTTCCCTCGATCCGTGCTAGATCTCATCATCAGACCTTCACCAAATTTATATGGGACCAATGTCGGGGTACCTGCTTTGAAACTAAAAAATAATTATCAATATCGGCCAACGTGGTCAAGAGTTATCGGGGAACATACATAGATAAAAAAAGAACAAGCAAACATGCAGACGAACTGAGTACCTGCTTCCTTCTATTGAAGTCGGTCAAAATAATAAATAAGGAAAAATATTATGTTTTTATTTTTAACATAGGTCATATTGTATTTTACGTGACAACTACTGTAAGTACGCGTTTTTATATCTAAAACCATGAACTGTATTTTACAAAGTTGATAGTATTTAAATAAGCCACTGTAATATACTTCAATGCCATTTGCCATATTTTTGATAAATTATGTAATTAAGGAGCTACATCTTTTTACTAGCGTTGGTGCCACTTAGCACTTAGCATCATATAGGATCTTAACTTAATAACAAGGTGTAAAACCCGTTTTTTAGGGTTTTATTGACTATTCATATCCCTAAAAACTTACAGCTACATTTTAGGGTTCCGTAGTCAACTAGGAACGTCCGTCTGTCTGTCTGTCAGTCCGAGGCTTTGCTCTGTGATGGTTAGTGCTAGAAAGCTGCAATTTGGCATGGATATATAAATCAATAAAACAGACAAAGTCGTAATGTAAAATCCAAAAAAAATTAAGGGTACCTTACCTCCCCTACATGTAAAGTGAGGATGATTTTTTTTTGCTTCAACTCTGTGGTGTGTGAAGTTGTTGGATAGTTCTTTCAAAATAGTGGACTGAGTACGGGCCCAATTCCGAAAAAAAACTGCAAATCGATGAGTACAGTTTTTCCATTTGGCAGAGGCATAAATACTAGAGGTCATAACAAAATTTTTACCCGCAGTTCTTAAAAAAATTCCTCGGGAAGGGAGTTCTGAGTCATTACTTTTTTCGTATGAGAAAATTTTCTTTTAAGAAACCTGTCTTGTGTGGTATTAAATGAAAGGGCTTTTTAGGTGATTCTAAAAATATGTACTAACCACATCATTACAATACGGTTTTTTTAATTAAATCAAAAATAAAATTATTTTCGAAGCATATCAAGCTGCTTGCTGCTTGCTTCGAAAATTCCTCCAAATACGATATATGGCTGATTTTTTTTGTACAATATTTCAAAAATTTTACGTGATGTCCTCATTATCCAATCTCAAGAGAACAATTTTGAAAATAATATCATTATTTTTTTCTCATACAGAACAAAATAATGACTAAGCACTCCCCTCGTAAGGGATTTTTTTTAAGAACTGGATGTCAAAAATTTGCGTGTGCCAAACGGCTAAACTGTATAACATCGATTTGCGGTTTTTTTTTGGGTAAGTACATCTTCCACTGAATAGAGGTCTTCATCAAACACTTTTTGATAAAGTGAATATATTCGAAAATATTCACTCCAAAATAAAAATAAAAATGTGTGTCCCCCTCTAACTTTAGAATTTATGGGTCCAAAAAAAATAAATAAAAAAAACATGAAAGCAAAGCCTATAAAAACTTTAATTGAAAACTATAGCGGACATAATCAGTTGAGCTGTTTTTGAGTTATCCTTTAAAGTCTTTCCTTCTTAGTAAAAGACGTATGAAATGCTGCGAAGTTACCCTTTTGCTCTTATTGATTTTTTAGGGTTCCGTAGTCACCTAGGAAGGTCACCGTGTTCGTCTGTTTGTCTGTCTGTCTGCGGCTTTGCTCTGTGATTATTAGTGCTTATATATAACTCAAAAAAACTAAAAAACTCTTACAACAAATGTTAAAAAAAAAATTTTTTAGGGTGCCTCCCCTACACGTAAAGTGGGGATGATTTTTTTTTTGCTTCAGTCATATAATGTGGGGTGTTGTAAGATAGATCTTTCAAAATGAATAAAGGTCTTTATCAAACATTTTTTGATAATCTGAATATTTGAGGAAATATTTACTCTAAAAAAAATGTGTCTCCCCCTCTAACTTTTGTACTATGGGTCCAAAAAATATGAAAAAATCATGAAAGTAAAGCTTAATAAAGACTTTCAACGAAAACTATAGCGGATATGGTCAGTTAAGCCGTTTTTGAGTTATCTTAAAAAGTCTTTCCTTCTTAGTAAAACACGTATGAAACGCTGCGGAATTATTCCCTTTTGCTTGTTATTGATTTTTTAGATTACTTATGTTTATTGGGCAACTACGGAACCCTACACTGAGCATGGCCCGACATGCTCTTGGCCGATTTTTAAAAGTAAGTTCATTGGGCAACTACGGAACCCTACAATGAGCATGCCGATTTTTTTACTGACGGTGGCGCCAGTAAGCATCATATTGGGTCTTTACTTAATAACAACTCGAATTCACTTTCTGCTCATACTTGTTTACCGCACTAGACTGTTGTTTGTCGGACGGCCAATAATACTCAACACGTACGGAAAGTATACTGCCGCGACACGGAACAAAATTAAAAGCAAAATCATAGGTACATACATGTACGACTTGGAAAGAATGCGCCATAATGGCAACGTCGCGCGGAAGTAAAAAGCTCTGCAAACTGTACGAAGGATATACACACGAGTATATTGGCAGCGACACTAGCGTCACGTTACGCAACGAGGACATCGTGAACTAATCAAAATACAAGTACATGCAAGTTTGTTCCAAACAGACATTCCATATGAAAAAAAAATAAAAGATTAAAACCATGTCTGACCGTCCAAAGCAATAGTTTGCAATGAAATGTTAATCTGACGTCCGCATATCGGACGCCAAAAGCAGGAGGACGCCACTTTAAATGCATTTGAACCAATAATGGACGCCAATTGGACTTCAGGATATATATATATATATATATTTTTTTTGGTGGTTACACAGATAATTAGGTATCGTATAACTCACGTATAATTTTTAATTATGGGTAACTACGCACGCGCTTTCCAAACAATAACCGATAGAGTTGAGGTATCGTTGCGTTCACAGCTAGAGACAAATTTAGGCCCTCACTCTCAACACAACATCGTCAGAGGGCCTACTCCGAACTTCGAAAACCGAACTTCGTATCGTGCCGTCCCTTTCCGTCATATAGTGAAAGGGTACAACACGAGAGTGAAAGGGACGGCCCAACACGAAGTTCGGAATTGGCCCTCTGCTCTTGCGATCTCACAGAACACCATGAACACAACATCACGTACCTACAGAGCGAGTTGTGTTATTATGTCTGCGGTTCTCTGTAATGTGCAGGTACTTACCCAGTTGCGCGCACACACACACACACACACACACACATATGAACAAGATGACATTCCGCTATGCCCTAAGTACCTACCACTCGTAAAAGTCATTTACTTGACAGTTGGTTACTTCTCAGTAGATATTCAGCCTGCAATGTTGGCAATTCATCATCATCAGCCGAAGGACGTCCATTAATGGACATGGAGATAGAAATCCCCCAAAGTGCCACAAGAACCGGTCCTGCGCCACCCGCATCCACGGACTCCCGCGACCTTTACCAGGTTACATTGCTACCCACGCTGCGTCTTCCGATACGTGGTTCCGGTATGTTCACGTGCATCACGTGCCAATCACCAAAAAAAACCGAAATAAAACTAGAAATAAATCTCAATTATTTACGAGCAAAGGCCACGTGAGCCCAACAAATCAACGGGTTGGTTCACACCCAGATCGGCAATCAGCGAAACAATGAACACATACATTTTCATTATCAGCGCATGCAGCCGCGTACAGACTGGTGGCACGTGCTGGTTTTGATATTGCTGCTGGTACATCTCTATTGAAACAAATGACGCGTGAATGTTTTTATACTCTAAGTAAAGAAAAAGTAATTGGTTGAGACTGTTGTTAGCAAAAAGTAAAACGAATACATAAATGACCTAACTTCTAAATACAAAGTGTTATATATGAGTCTTTAAGGCATTTGTACTAATATACTATACTATATAACTACAACTTAGAAAAGTTGACAAACCCCCGACATTTTTGAAATCAAAGCTCAATATCTCAAAAACGAATGAACAAATATTCATGAAACATAGCTACAAACACTTGGGATAAAATTATCTATGACACAAACTAAACGAAAATCGGTTCATCCGTTTGGGAGCTACAATACCACAGACAGATACACAGATACACAGACAGACAGACACGTTAAACTTATAACACCCCTCTCTTTTTGCGTCGGGGGTTAAAACACCTTACGTATGGTCTAAATATTACGTACTTAATCGACTACCAGCTAGTCGCTAGCTGCTCGACAGTTGGACAATTTCAGAACGGTTAATGATCTGCAAAAAATCATACGAGCGACGAGTTATGTTCTTGTAGGTGTACACGCGACTTTATTTGATCGAGGGGCCTCAATACGTCGTGTCTTCATTTATCGCTAGTGCCACCTGACCTTTAGAACCTGTTGTTGCATCCTAAGACCACAGTCAAATGTGAGAAGTAAGTAAACGATTACTTTAAGCCGATACTGTAATTAATTTAAATGTGACACCCTTGAAGCAGCTTGAGTAGACATTCCACAAGGTGGACTGATGATCTGCAGCGTAATTTGGTAACTTTTCGAAAGTAATAAATAAATAATCAAATAAAAATAGCCTTTATTCTATTACAAGCGACAATCTCAGTTAACATTTCCTCTTTTTTCCAATAATTTTTCATTGTATAATATGTATTTTCCATTCCATGCAATAATTATAGGCAAAAATACTTTAAAAAAATTATTATTTCTGGTTTTTCTTTTTATTTTAATTGATTGTTATTATTAATTAGATACTATTCATGTGGAAGTCGCCTCTGCGGCGTAGGCCTCCCCCAGTATCCTCCATCTGTCTCGGTCTCTGGCTTGTCTTCTCCAGTCTGGTCCACATTTTTCTTTAAATATATCTTCCCATCTTTTCCTTGGTCTACCTTTTTTTCTTTGTCCATCTCTAGGTTTTCTGGCCTATCTATCACACTTGTCGAACGTACGATACATAAATCTGTCATTTTTAGTAAGGAAAATGATATTAAAATCTACGTTACGCTCGAGAACGTTGCGTAAGTGCCCCGCTGTAAAGGTCGTGGTATTCCGCTAGATGCGGGTGGCGCAGGACCGGTAATTTTTTCGGCTCGGTGGGCGTCCTCCGGCTTATGTAATAATGCCACCCTTGGAGTTGCAGGCGTCCATAGGCAGCGATGACGCTTACCATCAGGCGGGCCGTACGCGTGTTTGCATTGGTGTGGTATAAAAAATCAAGTATTGGATCAGCTTGAACTACTAGAAGGTATATGATTACCTTAAGTTACTCACAGGGTAGTTGGAAGAGATCCCTTAGGTAAAGGGATAAGTTCGCCTTTGTACTTCGATCTAGTATGACATGTAAGTATATACTTTAACCAGTTACTGTGTATAATAAATTGCTTACATACATACAGAATACAGAAGTGTCGGTCAAATTGATTGCTGTGTCCGGCGATCCCAGAGCGGGCTGTTACTTTGCCCAAAGGCTGAGCCTCGCAGTGCAGCGGTGAAACGCTGCCACGCTGTTCTGGGGACAATGCCCCGCGCAAGCCTGGAAGAGGAAGCCCGTTTTTTATAGTAAATGTTTTGTAATATTTTGTATGTACTAATATGGATAAAGTACAATACAATAATACTATCTCCACCGTCAAGTGCAAAAATATGGATGCATACATACAAACATGTATGAACAATCTGCAATTTACTATTCTACGGCAATTCACGACACATGAACTATTTATTCCCCAATTATGTTATGATAACGGACAGAACTCACACGCAACGCAAGCCGGGTGACCTACTTTACTAACTTCTATATGAAGGCTTCTTCACATTGCTCAACATGGGAGCTCCTTTATGTTGCTTCAACATTTCAACAGTATCGGATTTAAGGTTTACTTGATTGCAGAGTTTATTTACAATGCTGTAACAATATTAGAATTATTGTAAATGCGAAAGTATCCTTGTTTGTCAGTTTGTTTGTCACTGCACAACCAGCACAAAACCACGCGTAAACTGTGTCTTTCTGAATAGAATTTATAGAATAGATAGAAAAAGAGGCCCGGTGTAGTTTATTTTTGCCTAGTTTACGCAATCGTAAAAATTGGACCGCATTGTGTCTCGCACTCGCGGTTGAGAGCATTCTTCCTAAAGAACTCCTATATGGTTTGAACATGTCGCCCGCAGTGTCGATTCGTGTAACAGTGTAATATTATTACACTGTTCGCATTAAGTCCGTATAATTTCTCAAACAGACTTTAAAGATGATTTTAATTCAATCCAAGAGTATGACACAGCTTTTAGAACAGTTTCGAAAAAGAACGTACGATGGCAAGTGAGGGAGATGTACAGATCCGAAAATTGACAGCAACAGATAATTCGATGCTTGACAGCTACAAATGGCATCCCCGAGTCAATAAAGGGTCGGCAACGCACTTGTGATTCCTCCGGAGTAGCAAGTGTCCATAGGCTACGGTGTCTGCTTACCATCAGGCAGGCCGTAAGCTTGTTTGCCACCGTCGCTGTATAAAATAAATATATAATTTTTAAGAAAAAAAAACCGACTTCAATGGGAGGCCGGTGAAAGATTATTATACTTAGATGGTGCACTCTTAGATTCCATACAATAAAATAAAAATGGCTATAAGTATGTTTATAATGGTAGAAGACTAAGTACCCTCAACTCTTCATGGAATCATGGAAAAACCTTGTTTGCTTGACAAACAAAACGAAGAGAACCAATCGCCAAACGTGAACTACGCGTCGTTGAAGAGTTCCGTTCTGATCATCATCAGCAGTTCCACTTCACCAAATGTCACATTTTTGTATGATAATGCTCGATTTGTTGATAAAAACACAAAAATCACTATATGTTTGCCTTTAAGATTTGAGGATTTCCCTCAATTCCTCATGGATCCCATCATCAGAAATCAAGCATGACAAAAATTAATCGTGAAAATAGAAATTGCTTAACAAACACAGCTAGGAGGACAAATCGCCAAACGTGAACTTTTCGTCGTTGAAGAGTTCTGTTCTGATCATCATCAGCAGTTCCACTTCATCCAATGTCACATTTTTGGATGAAAATGCTTGACTTGTTGATAAAAACACAAAAATCACTATATGTTTGCCTTAAAGATTTGAGGAGTTCCCTCAATTCCTCATGGATCCCATCATTAGAACTGCGTTTTGACAAAAACGGGACCAACTTGGATATATATACTTACAATCAAAAAAAGAATTTTCCAAATCGGTTAAGAAATTACGGAGTTATGGAGTAACAAACATTAAAAAAAAAACAAAAAAAAACCTACAACTGAATTGATAACCTCCTCTTTTGAAATCTTGAAGTCGGTTAAAAAACCAGCTCGCTCGCAGCATAACATCGATAGGTATGCCACTCGTAGGTGTGCCAGAGCCGAGTTTTTAAAGTGCCTTTCCACCAGAGATGTGCTACGCAGCTATCCTGCGAGGATGTTGAAGCTTCGCTACGAAAACCCCGTTTTCTACCTTCCACCAGTACTAATGCTATCCATAGCAATGTAGCATAGCACATCTCTGGTAAAAAGGTAACCGCGGTGAAAACAGGAAGGGTGAAACTGTGTGTAAAACTGCCATTGCCGAATTTTACGCAGGCTAACTCGCGGGCAATATATAGTTTAGTAGGTACCTATTCAGGACTATGAGGTAGACATATTGAATGTGCAAAGGTCGTAGTTCTCCATAGACATCGTGATAAGATTCATTGCCTGTCCCATTTGTCAGAGTTAATGCAAATTTGTTGATAATTTATTTGTTTTGGAATAATTTCGATGCTCTGACGCACGATAAACATGCAAATCTGATACGTAAAAAATCTAAACATGTATTTGTATTGCATTAGCCTTAACTTGTCTTTTTACGAGTAAATGAGTGCCTTTTACACTTACTTCACGTACACACTTAAATTTAGAAAACAGCAAAAAAGCGTGCAAGTTACGTAGTAGGGCACTTTTGTCTCAAATGCCACTTGACACTTGCATTGACTTGGCGAGACGAAACCTGTATGCGGTGTTTTCTACTTTACCGACAGCATGCTGACGTCACCTAAAATTCCGTACTTATTGGAATTGGTATCGATGCCGTACCGCATCGGCCGTCGTATCGCCCTGGCTCCACGCCTCCGGCTTCAATCAAAGATCCAACTCGTCTGACAGTTGATAGCTATGTATATTGTGTCAGTAAATATCGCAACGAACCTTTACAAACGTGGACCTACCGATAATCGCCCTTGCTGAATCGAGCATCCGCAGTATGCCCATAAGTGAAGAAGCTGCAATTTCCTGGTGGGAAAATACCTCTTCTCTGTCCACTGCCATCTCTGGTCAATGATTCACGAATGCGGCCATGTCATCCCGCCATCTCAGCCTGAGTTTGCCTCACCGCCTGTGTCCGTATGCGGTGTTAGACCTGTATGCGGTGTTTTCTACTTTACCGATAGCATGCTGACGTCACCTAAAATTCCGTACTTATTGGAATTGGTATCGATGCCGTACCGCATCGGCCGTCGTATCGCCCTGGATCCACGCCTCCGGCTTCAATCAAAGATCCAACTCGTCTGACAGTTGATAGCTATGTATATTGTGTCAGTAAATATCGCAACGAACCTTTACAAACGTGGACCTACCGATAATCGCCCTTGCTGAATCGAGCATCCGCAGTATGCCCATAAGTGAAGAAGCTGCAATTTCCTGGTGGGAAAATACCTCTTCTCTGTCCACTGCCATCTCTGGTCAATGATTCACGAATGCGGCCATGTCATCCCGCCATCTCAGCCTGAGTTTGCCTCACCGCCTGTGTCCGTCCGTCCTGTGGCAACCACAAAGTAGATGCATACGTCAAACATGGCCGGTCTAGTTCCATTTAAATCCTGCGCCACTCGCATCCATAAATATTACACTCTTATTTATGGATACGAGTGGCGCAGGACCGGTCATTGTGGAAGTCTTTGGGGGAGTACTATGTCCAGCAGTGGACGTCCTTCGGTTAACATGATGATGATGAAGGCGGTCGTCTCGTCCACATCTGCTACTTTGTTCTGGAGAGCAACTTATTAGTTAGTACAGTTATTTATTTACTTACTAAATTTAGTCGACAGTCGTGATACAGAAATGAGTTGAACAAACCTCGTGATTCGCGAGTTACCCTTGGAAATGCAACGGGTGTTTTGACAAGCTATTGATAAGTAATGTCAAGAACAAGTCACGAGCTTGCAATCAGGTGGATAACAGGGAACTTTGGTACATAGTACTCTATTTCATTTAACTTTTGAATAGAATTCAATTTTGTGTTTGTCGTGACTCGTGATCGATCACTTAGCGCGTCAAGCCTCATATGTAGGAAGGAGGCGCGCGATTGAACCCATAGTAATTCAAGCGTGTCAGTCCATTTAACTACATCTAGATCATTTAGGTACCAAAGTTTCATACTTCACATTTAACTAAAAATATTCATGATATTTAGCAATTGTGCGTTTTAGAAATTAATAAAAAAAAAGTCGTGTAGAAGGTGTTTTTTATCATTTGTTCATACGAGTATCGAGTATAATTAATAATAATAAGATCTTTAACACATTCTGATTCATTCCGTAATTTTGTACTTAAGAAAGATCCTTACTACACTTTACATTTTACGAGGCGAAAACAATTTTTCTTTTGAAAAACATCGTTTTTATTCCAACCAGCCAGTAGTTTTTTCCAACAATTTTAATACATGACAACGTTTCAATTATAGCAAATACTACGACTAGGTACATAGATTACAATGCTGTGCATAACGTGCATAAATGTTTATCAAGCTTCGAAAATATCACTTAGCTCTTAGCGATTTATGATATATTTATTAGAATGGAAAATCTAATACCTACCGCATAACAAATAGCACGACTGTCACAGCATAAAAGAAAATCATTTGCATCCTCTTACCGACGGATAATGTCAATCAAATATTTCTCAGAAGAAATATCGTATCACTGACGAAGATTACCAACATATCTACATCCATCTTCCTTATCATTGCTTGACATATTGGGGGATAACTTTGGAATTCTCTTAACAATCTCTCAATCAAAACACGACTTTATGTTGTAAACATTAAGTATAAATTTCAGATGGTTTCAGATACGAGCTCCACAAAGCTATACCCAGGAATTGTACATATCCTCAATATGATTGTCAGGAACGTGACCGTGACCTTCGAATATGATGTACGAGGTGCTCAATCAATTTGATGACTGATGTACTTATTGGTGTTTACGTATACACGATCAACAGTTAATATTCATAACCTTGGAAACAATTGTTCATTGTACGTATACACAAGTACATACACAATGAATAAATCCGCGCAAAATTGTTTTTTTATCTCGCCTGATCGCAAACTTTCCCGGCGATAATAAAAAAATCATCATCATCCTACCGTTATCCCAGTACTTACAGTTGCACCCTGAAGATACCCGGCGTCCATTACCTGATCCCAAGAAGTGGCGTAGGTGCAAATTTTTACGGAAACGACTGCGATCTGACCTTTTAACCCAAGGGGGAAACTAAACCTTATTGGGATTAGGCTAGTCAAGTAAATAAGCAATCGTTAGATGGTTTCAAGCCGCAAGAAGGCCTCTTTACTTAAACAATAGCAGCCGGGATCAACGGCTCAAGGTTGTCGCACACGTAACCGCTCGGCACCGGATCGACGCCGCCTCAACTCGAGCGGACTCTTTGTAAGAAATTCCATATTGTAACGCACATATACCGGCATCGGAACAGCATCGCCTCGCCTCGGCACAAGTAATCCGCAAGCGGCGCACGGGCAACTCGCAGTCATCGAGCTTACGTCGGGCCGCCGCCGCGCTTACGTCTCGCCATCGAAACGCGGGACGGTGCGCAGACCGCCATCGTTCCGCCCGCAGACCACCAGCTCTAGCCGCCGCGCCGGCGCGCTGTCGCCCAGCCGTAAGCGCGATGTCACCTAGCCGCAGCCGCGCGAACACCTCGGAGGTGCTGAGCCGTTTCCGTCACGTGCTTGCGAATGGTTGACGGTGAGCCCATGAGGTGAGGCGGTCGTCGTCGTCGTCGCGTCTTCTCTCTCGCTCGCCCCCGAAGGGGGCGAGTGAGGGGGTGCCTTTTCGGGATTGTTGTCCCCTTAGTCAGTTTGGGTTCGCAGCCTATAGCGATAGGCTGGTCTTTCTTGGCCTATGTGCTTCCTCTCTGTTGGCCAATCTGTGGCTTGTGGTCACGAATGACCTTCTGGCGTCATTATGTCCTCCTCCCCCTGGGGGTAGACTCTGGGTTGTCCGTGTCCGGTGGAGCGAGCTCTCTTGCCGGAGCTCTCGATCGGGCGTCTGGGGGGCGCGCGTGTAACGGCGCTATCCCCTGCAGCAGTGGGTAGCTGGAGTTGTCGGCGCGGTCGAACATGGCGCGTGCGAGGTGGCTGATGAAGTCGTCCAGGCTTTGCCAGCGGAGGTCCCGGATAATATCCCTGTTTCGCACAAAACGTGGGGTGGTGACGAAGGTGCGCAGGGACTGGATTTCCTGCGCACGGAGTCTCTTCTTATTTGTTTCTGACGTCAGGGCGTACCATGCTGGCGCTGGGTGAGGCGGTGCCGATCCGGTGCCGAGCGATTATGTGTGCGGGACATCCTATTCGTGCATTGCAAAGCACGGGAGCGCGCTCAGTTAGTAACCATTCAAAGCGGTCACCCATCCAAGAGTTAACCTCGGTCGACGTTGCTTAACCTCGCATACCGCAGGCGCCGCTTGGCCACGAGCGTTCTGACGCAAGTGATAAATATAGCTCATAAAAGAAGCAAAGAAAGTCAAGAGGCATCTTAATCCTCTTCGTGTATTGTCCAAATAAAAATAAAATTCAAACAATTTATAATCCTACAATGTTATCAGTGAAAGTATCTTTACAAAGGACCCGCAATAAATAAACGTCAATATTTTGATCCGATCACACACAAGCGATCGTCAACTTCTAAGAATAACTTTCTTTTTAATAAAATACAGTAGTCAGACTGTTGTACAGTCAACAGCAAATGTAGATGATATTTTAGTACTTCGTCACACTAACGTAACAATACTGTGACAGTTAGGATGTGTCGAAGAATTGAAAGTGACAAGTGACAAGATACTAAAATGATCACCTACTTTTGCTGTTGACTATAACTATGATGAACGCCGTTTAAAATAAATATTGTGTTGGATTTGATATACATATATCCTATGGTAAAAGAGTTGCCATTACGGCCGATGCTTCATACGAACGTAGTTTTGTTCTCATTTTAAAACGGCAAGCTGCAATAACATGAAACTTTGTACCCATATATAATGAGATCCGACATATCTAGGCCGGAAATTAGTTCTAAACACAGGACATTAGTTCTTGAAATTATAATGGCGAAAAAATACAACGATTATTAAGGTTCCATACAAGACCTAAAAAACACAAGTACTCACAGTAATTTTTTTTATTGGAATTTCTAGCAACAGAAACTAATTTCAGGCCTAGATGTTACAGATCCCATTGTGTATACAAAGTTTCATGGTATTTCAGCATGGCATTTTATGTATGGAGAATCGAGTTCAGTAGAGCGTGCCCTCCGCACGACATCGATGAGAGCACCCGTTCATTTGTATGTAATTGTTAGTAAAAGGTATTTATCTAAAATTTAAATTCCTATTATTCAGTTTACTATGTGACTTTTTGTTTAAAGTTAGGAATAAGTAAACAAAATGAAAAAGAAAATATTTCTAAATGAAATGTTTACTTTTCATTTTGTTTAAGTATTACTTTTTTATTTGTGTTTTTGTAGTGGGGATTTTACTAGGATATAGGATATAAGAGTACCTACTTACATTTTTCCTTTCGTATATATTGGTGTGTTTGTTTTTTCTCCAATAAAAAAATAAAACGAAATAAAATGTATGTCGAGCCAAAGATCTTAAGAACTCCAAGATATCAAAAGCGACAGCCCAAGACGAGCCGAAATAAAGGGAACAAGGATCCATGATAATGGCTAAAGAAACCGCAAATGTATTAGTATCAATAGTTTATTTTATACTTTTCTTTATACTACGTGGCAAACAAGCTTACGGCCTGCCTGATAGTAAGCAGACACCGTAGCCTATGGACACTTGCAACTCCAGAGGAATCACAAGTGCGTTGCCGACCCTTTATTGACTTGGGGATGCGCTGTGTTGAGAGTGATGGACTCGCAGACGTCTCCAGCTGTCAAGCTAAAGACGTATGCAGGCTCCCCACTCCCAACACAGCGCATCCTCGGGAGCTCTGGCGACCTTACTCACTTAGTAGAAGAAAAACCTATAATTTCACTTTTACTCAAGCAGCATGCACCACTTGTATCATAAGGTTTCGCAATTTGTATCAAATAAATATATTTTTGTCAATATTTTTAAACAACTAACCGAAGTCAAGATGGTGTTTAGAAATACATACTATAAGTAAGTATGTGCAATGCATTATTGTCTAGATACTATAGACCATGCATCGGACTTCTTACATCTCGCTTCGACAAACACAGAAGCAAGTCAATATCTTTTCTTCCTATCAATAATATACTGGCCAGTAACAAAAAGAGCTGTTTCTAATGAGAAACAATAATACAGTGAAAGCTCATAGATATCAGCCTGCCTATTTGGCAGCCGATCATAAACAAAATTATATATCTTGCAACAAAAGATCGGGCATATTGGTAGAAAGCGTTGGACATCTGACTATTGTATACTAAGACTGAAGTTTAGTATCAATGAATTAAGATAGGATGTTGAGTTGAGAACATATTGCTTTGAATTGTGTCGAAGCTGCTAATTTACGTTTTGTTGCGTAAACTATTCAATTTTGTTTTCTAAGTATTTATTTAAGTTTAATATAAGGATTTTTTTAATTTTTCAATTCTCTCGTAAGCAGTGACAGCCTGTCTAATTAACTATAAGCAAATAAGGTAAATTAGAATATACTCAATATAAATAATTAATAGCCCATAAGCTGCTGCAGCAGTTCCGCCTGCGTTCTCCTAAAATGTTTACAAGTCCTTTCATCTTCTAAACATCAGCGATACAATTTCCAAAACCTGATGAGGAGTTTCGATGATGTCTCCTCACTTTATATCTAATCTTACAAGCTTCACAAACCCGAGTAGGATTGATTTATTGCAATGTAAAACGCAATTACAAAACTCAGTCTACTTTTATAATCTAAATGATTTACATTCATCCAGCTACTTAGCAGCTGCACTTGTTAGGTTAGGTTGGGATACATATTATCAGCGAATTGATCTAAAACAGGCTTGGCACTTTCAAACAGGCTTTTGTTGACAATGGCATTTCTCTCAGGTTTCCCTTGCCGATCCCTCTCTAGGAATTCCCTTATCTCTCAATCAAGGCCAGCATGATTTAGAGCCACAGATTGCGTCAGGAACCAGTATATGTGAAGCAAGGTTTAAAATTGCATTCGCCCTATCCTTTTTGCACGCTAGTGGTCACCTAGCGTTGAAATGGGATGTAAGATACGGTTTCGCTTTTCGAGAAGCCCATTAGCGTGGCGGCGGTCGTACCTTGGCTGGAATTCATAAGGGTTACCGACTAGCCTCCTCGGGAAAACCAGTTTAAGTAAAGTTTCGGATTACGTATAAATGGTCCAGATGACGGGGTCAAGTTATGCTATGGAGCAATGGAGAGGTGAGTCGAGACGTGTTATGAATGACGTACCTGTGTAGTGCGCCGGCGCCGTGCAGTCTGCGATGCTCCTGTTTCCATTAAAAAAAAAAAACATAATAAAAATCAGCTCTGCATATTAATGCTCTTGCACAATTTCACGGTCAAACAGAAGCCGGTTTTGTGTTGAGAGCCACTCCCCTCATGAATATTCCTATCTATACTTGTTGATAAGGACAATAAATACCTACTTATAATATATTGACTGATATCTCAAGTATAATTTATCTACCTTCGTACGAGTACATTTATTTGGAATAATATGCCACACTGAAAAACGCTCAAAAATATTATGACATGCTCTATCTATGGACTCGACACGTTCGATTTTTTGCGCCTTGATCTATACATAATGTCGTCTAACGTCTAGTACCCATAGTAATAATAATAATAATAATAATTCTTTATTTCGGATATTTTATCCATATGCATATGTTATAGTACAAGCTTTGCTTAGTTTGGGACTAGGACGTTTGTGTAAGATTGTCCCCCAATATTTATTTATTTATTTATAAGTATATTACCTATAGCCAGTGACACAATCGAGTATAGATACTTTAACGGTTCACAAACATTAAATTCTTAATATACCACATATTAATTTACCTAATCATCATCATCATGTCAGCCGAAAGACGTCCACTGCTGGACATAGGCCTCCCCCAAAGACTTCCACAATGACCGGTCCTGCACCACCCGCATCCAGCGGACACCCGGGACCTTCACCAGGTCATCAGTCCACCGTGTGGGGGGCCTGCCCACGCTACGCCTTCCGGTACGTGGTCGCCACTCGAGAACCTTTCGGCCCCAACGGCCATCGGTTCTACGTGCTATGTGCCCCGCCCACTGCCACTTAAGTTTAGCGATTCGGAGGGCTAATTTACCTAATAGGTACTTTACAAAAAATTAAATTAGATAATCTAGCTATATACCCATACCTACAAGGTAGAGTACGAGTATGGGGAAGTAGTTTACTCAGATTTTTCTACTCACTCTAAAAGTCATAGACACTAAACTCTCACGCTTTGTATCTAGGTACAAGTTGTACCGTACAACACAAACTTAACCACCCCGTCCGGGGTTCAACCCGTTTCGAATGGGATTTCAGGATGCTAAATTCAGGACTGTAATGCCGGCTGAAACATCGACAATAAAGGTATATAAATACCGCGTTAGAGACGTATTAAAGAAATATTTTAAGTATTTTTTAAAGTAATATCCTCCATAGTCACATGTGAAGATTGAATTTATTTATTAATTCAACTTACAACATGACAGTAATACATGATATCACCAAATCGTTGTAAAATGTTAGTCATACAAACATAGGTAGGTACAGTTCACCATAATCATCAATTCATCAGTGATCGTAACTTTTGTAGCATTTTCGGTGCAGCGTAGTGTTGTTAAAAGGGTTGGTATGGACAAATAAAATTTAAATGGTTAATTAAGATTAATATTAACGTCTTTATCGATAATGAATCATAAGAATTTAAATCATTTATCCCAATTCCATTAACACCACTACGCTGCACCGAAAATGCTACAAAAGTTACGATCACTGATAATCATCAAACATCAATCTAGAGCTCCGTCATGCATTTACATACTTAAAACAGATTTACAGGTAAAAAAATCAACGTCAATGTTAAAATTGTATTCGATACAATAAAGATTAATTAATACAATATACTTCTTCTTCTTGCATAAAATAATAATAATATTTTATTTACATTCAATAGCTACTAACAAAAGGATAACTTATACTACAATAATGTTCATACTAACCACATTAACTTACATTGCTGTAAGACAATTGCAAGAAATACAAGGCTTTTATTTATTTTTTATTTAAAAGTCGTATTCTGTTGATCTTATAATTGATTTATTGAGTAGCCAATGCATTAATAATAAGTACGTGTCGTTTAGCAATTTAATCGTCAGTAAACAAATACCATACAAAAAACATTAGTCATTACTTTAGCATTGCATGGGATTATAGTCAATAGTTAGTTATAAAGGGTTATGAATCACGTCGTACTTACTACACACAATACGTATACTCGTGATTGATGAAATATAATGAGACAAACGTCAAACGCGTTGTATAATATATACTTATACAAGAGAAGGTTTATACTTTATCCAAAACTCGGATAACGTAAGTGTTGGTATTCTCGTGAAATTTTGTGAGCAGGTTCTACAAGGTAGGCACTGTAACAGGATCAAATATTTACAAGGACGCTTCCTTACAGCATCTTGCAGAAACATCTTGTGTCCAAAAAAAATTTTTTTTCTATTAGGAGAAATTTTGTTCTAAAGTTATGACCTCCGTCCTCCAAGTAATGGATCTTGACACCATAAGATTATATAGCGCATCAGTCATTGTAGTGTTTGAGATAGTATCACTAAAGTGATCTAGAGTGAATAATTTAGTCGTGATAATGTTATCCGGGAATTAAATTACCGATAAAGGTCACAAATCGTCAAGATAATATTTGACAGATCGTCACCGTTGAAATTTTGAAATGAAAAAAGTATACTGAGTGTAAGGTGCATTACAACGGATTTTGAAAGGAGGGAAGTATTGTTTCTACATTATTATTACCTTAAGTTTGGTCAGTGAATAAATAAAAGTCACAATAATATAACCTATGTGTCACTTTTGTAGGTTCCAATTCTAGAAAATCTTGTATATTCCATAACTAGTCAAAAATACATGCTTTCACTGTTTAAACAAAGCAGAACTAGTCCAAATTAGTGCATAATACATATTTTAGAGAGTATAAGTGTATCTTACTGCGCTTAGTGTGCTTATAGTCCAGTTAAATTAAGAGTATAGTCTAATAATTTTAATCAACATTATTAGTTGTTACAATTATTACCATAAGGTACCTATCTTGCTTATAAGAGTATATAAGCCCTTGGTATAAAGTTTTGCCCAGGTATTTACATTTTCAATATGTTTTCAGCCCAAATCACTAAACCAGTTACACGCAGAGATGCTTTGATTAGCAAACTACAACAAACTAAAAAAGAACTCAAAGCGGCCACAGAGCTTAATGAAAAGCTCCTGCAGGAACGGGATGACAGTGAGGAGGAGGTCATGCGGGTTGTCAGGATGAACACAACCCTCAAAACTCAGCTCGCTGAACAAGACCTGCAGTATGAAGACATGCTAAGCCAGCGGACAGAACTTCAACTCTCTGTGGACCGGTTCCAGCAGTGCCAGGAGATACATGAGCAAGCTTTGCGGCGTATTCGAGATCTAGAGCAACAACTAGAAGAACTTCAGGCAAAGCAGACCACTATTTGCAAGTATTGCTCGGAGTTGGGTGAAAACAATTTAAGTATCTTTGCCGAATTTAGTACTTGTGAAGTAGACATGATGCATGATAGTTTAGTAAGCGCCCCCATAGTGGAAACAATAGATTTAACCAATTCTGTGTATGAAGAGAGTAATTCTGATCACAGAGTCATAGTAACAGGATCAAACAAAGTAAAAAAATATTTAAAATTGAATAGATTTATTAAAAAATCTAAAGTTTTATTGCAACGCCACAAGAAAATATTCAAAGCAGTTTTTTCTAAGTACAACCATGTGTCCCTGAGCGACCAGCTTCTTAACTGTCAGCAACAATTAGACCGGGCAGTAATAGAGCTGAAAAATCGCTCCGATGAGGTCATGATGCTGCAGTCAAAATTAAAAGATATCACTAGCAAGCATGACCTTTCAAGCAAAACTTTGCACGAATACATAGCCTTTATGAATAATGTTCTAGAGCCGGGGAGCGGCGTCCCACTACACTTCGAGTCGCCCCGGGTGCCGGGGCGCTGCCCCGGGCCGAGCCGCGACCACTCGCCGGCCGACCGCGTGCCCGTCGCCCCTGCGCCCGCCTCCCTCGTGCTCCACCGCGCCGCCGCCGGCGCTGCCACACCGCGCCGGGGGGCGCCCGCCCCGCCGCCGCCGTGCCGAGCCGAGCCGGCGCCGCCGCTGCCGGTCAGTGTAGACCAGCCACCGAGCCGAGAAGAACCGCCGTTCCTGATGGTCGAGTCGCCGCCGCTGTCGCTGAGCCAATCCGAGCCGGCAGCGCCGCCGGTGCCTGACCCCGCCCGCGCGTCCGCGCCGCCCCCGGCCGCCGCGCCCGCCGCGCCCGCCCGGCCGCGCCGCACCGTCGTGTACTCGGACCGGGTGGGTGTCGGCCTCGGCGCGCTGCTAGCGAGCCGCTTGACTCAGAGGGTGACCAACAACTGTCTCCCGGGAGCCTCCGTCGATCGTTTGGCCTCGTGCATCGCCGCTGACCACTTCGACTGCGATTCTACGCTGGTAGTGTTCGTCAGTGATATTTTAGACTGTACCGAGCGAGACATTATTAGACTATCGGAGACCCTCACTGAAATAGACCAGCGAGGTATAGGTAAAATCATAATATGTGCGTTGCCTTTTTCGAATACTGTGTCGGCAAAGCAAAATATATACTTACATTATTTAAATTCCATTTTGTATAGGTTGTCTCTATACAGCAGTACGATTTCGTATTTCGATACGAACAAATTTGTTAAGAATTTAGTTTTGACTGAAAAGCGTCCATATCTACCGAAAAGGTACTTACGTGAGTGTGCTAAATTGTTAGCATATAATATTGTAGACCCCGTCGTGACTAGCACGACGTTTGATAATATTAAGGCGGTTCCTGTGTTACGTTTTAGTAGCGTGGGCTCCGAAACGGGGTCGGTGCCGGCGAGTAATTTAAACTGACCGATAAGACAACGCGTGTTACCACCGGCCCCGAACCCATTGATAGATGTAACACTAGTATTAATATGGTTCATCAAAATATACAGGGATTTACTAGTAAGGAACTTGAAATTGATTTGTTCATACAATGTTCAAATATTCATATTCTATGTATAACGGAGCACTGGCTTAAAGATCATGAATTTATGTTTAACTTTAGCAATCATAGTATAGTAAGTTCATACTCTAGAAAGTCATGTAGGCGTGGAGGATCCTTGATTATGGTGAAACATAATTTGAAATGTAAAGAGCGTAAAGATATTGTTGACATGTCCGTCGAGCGTCACATAGAACTTTCTTGTGTGGAGTTAGACCAATTTATAATTATATGCGTATACAGGCCCCCATCGGCGGATTACAGTCTATTTGAGACAGTGATGGAAGAAGTGCTCAGCAGTATTTTTAAGAGTACAAAATGCGTTATTGTTTGCGGTGATTTTAACGTTAACTTACTTGAGAAATCGCCCATGAGTGTGAGTCTAGTGAATACTTTTAAATCTTTTAACCTGGTGAACTTGTTTTGTGAGCCAACTCGCATTACAGCAACCAGCGCGACATGTATAGATAACATTTTCAGTAACAAGGATGCGATTAGTAAATTTATTATAAACAACTTAAGTTCTGACCACTGTGGACAACAAGTCGCCTTCAGCGGGAAAACTGACAAAGTTCCACGACACACTATGTGCAGACCTATTTCTGAAAAGAGCTTAGATTTATTCAATCGTAATATAATGAAAAGATTATGTTATCTTCCACTTACTCAGGAAAGCCCTGACCGTTTGTGTACTCGATTGTTTAATTGTATCAAAACTGAATTCGATGTCTGTTTTAATTTGAAGAAGATTCAAAGCAAGATCAAAACTAAATTTAGCGACTGGGCTACGCCAGACATTCACGAGAAGAGGCGCCGACTCTATGACTTGTATGATTCAAGAACTACTGATAAAAGGCCGGAATTTCTAGAGTATGTTAAGAACTATTCAAAATCTTTTAAGTTAATGTGTGTCGCTGCTAAAGCCGATTACTTGTCAAAAAAGATCCAGAACTCCAGTGATAAGATTAAAACTGTATGGCAAGTTATCAACAATGAAACTGGGAAAAGTAAGTTAAAAGATGCGCACTTCAGCCTGCGAGTCGATGACACTCTAGTGAGTTCTGACCACGAAGTGGCAGATCATTTTGAGCGGTTCTTTACTAATGTACCCGTCGATACCACGAAGTCTTTGAATTCATCACCAGATGTCGCTGAATCGTTATTGAAGGAAAATGTAACAGAATGTAAAGAAATCTTTAGCTTCACTTACGTGACCCCACATATTGTAATTAAAGCATTTAAATCATTAAACTTAAAAAAGACTGAAGATCTTTGGGGTATTTCAGTAAAAGTATTACATTCCATTGTAGAATCAATCGCACCTTTCTTAGCTGATATTTTCAATAAATGTATTGATACTGGAGTTTTTCCTAACCTGATGAAACACAGTAAAATCATCCCGTTGTTTAAATCAGGATCAAAAACTGACCCTACCAACTTCAGACCAATCTCAATACTACCGGCATTAAGCAAAGTTTTTGAGAAAGTCATTCTTAATCAGCTGATGTCCCATTTTAATCGCAATAAACTACTCAATAGCAATCAGTTCGGGTTCACTAGAGGTCGCTCTACCACTGATGCCGGTGTGGTACTAATTAAACATATTTTTGATGCCTGGGAAGAGGCTCAAGATGCTATTGGAGTGTTCTGTGATCTATCAAAGGCATTCGATTGCGTTAATCACGAGAATTTAATTAGAAAGTTAAGCCATTATGGGATAAAAAACGGTGCCCTGAACCTTGTTACATCGTATCTGTCAGAGAGAACTCAACGGGTAGTCATCAACGGGATTCAATCTGCAGGGACAACGGTTGCTCCTGGAGTTCCTCAAGGATCAATTTTGGGTCCATTTCTGTTTTTAGTTTATATTAATGATTTACCAAACCTTGTAAAAGATAAACATGATATAGTGCTATTCGCAGATGATACGTCGCTTATCTTCAAGGTAGGCCGCAAAGACAAAAACTTTGACGGTATTAATGAGGCACTAGGTACTGTTGTGAACTGGTTTACAGCAAATAATTTGCTCTTAAATTCCAAGAAAACAAAGTGCATCAAATTCACTATGCCTAATGTCAAGCAGGCAAACAACTCTAAGATCAAATTAAAGTCGGATGAAATGGAATTTGTAGATAGAACAGTGTTTTTAGGTGTCACCTTAGATTCAAAACTGCAATGGCATGCGCATATTGCCACTCTGGCCGGCAAACTTAGTTCTGCGGCCTATGCAGTAAGACGTATTAGACAGTTAACTGACGTTGAGACGGCCAGGCTGGTATATTACAGTTACTTTCATAGTGTTATGTCCTATGGAATCCTGTTGTGGGGAAAAGCGGCTGACATCCAGACCGTTTTCGTGCTACAGAAACGAGCTGTACGCTCCATCTACCAACTTAAGGCCAGAGAATCTCTCAGAGAAAAATTTAAGGAGGCAAATATTCTTACTGTGGCATGTCAATACATTCTTGAAAACATTATGTATGTTCGAAAAAATATTCAAGAATTCAAACTTAACAGTGATATCCACGACTACAACACTAGAAGTAAACACAAGATTGCAGTGAAGGCCAGTCGTCTCCGGAAGGTTAGCACGTCGTTTGTGGGGAACTGTATACGATTTTATAATAAAATACCCATCGATATAGTTAATTTTCCACTTAGTAAATTTAAGTCTCATATTAAACGTTATTTGTTAAGCCAGGCCTATTATACTGGCAACGATTTCTTAAATGACAAAAATGCTTTTAAGCCAGTGATAGTTAAATCCTGTTACTTTTAATATACCTATGCTTCACTTAGCATATTTCCTTGTATAAATACTTATCTCTGTCGTTGCATTTTATGAAACATGATGCTGTTTCTCGCCGAAGAGTAATTTTAATCTTTGATTTTATTAATGTCCGGCAGCCTGAATATGTCATGCTCGCTTAAAGGGCTTTGCTTACGGTGGCGTCGTTGATCGGGTCGCCACCTTCCCTAACAGATGGTCGAGGGAGGCGATGGCTGAGATACGCGTCATACTCGTGATCGGGTGCTGTTTGTGGAGTCCGGTCTGTTCATGCTTGCAAGGGCATAGTAAATACCTTAATACTAGTGTTATTTTATTGTATGTAGATTGACGAGAGACATGATCCTGTTCTGGATTAGTTTTATTATTATTGACGCTTAGAGACCTTATGCAGCTCTAACAATATTAAGTTTACTTATTTTAATTTTAGCGCTTAGAGATCATTTACATCTCTAAGCACTTTGAAATCATTGTTATTAATCATATTTGGACGCTCAGAGACCATATACATCTCTGAGATATTAAATTAATTTTATATTCCTTTTGTTTATTCGGACACAGATCGTATTCAATACGTCCTTAATATTTGTAAATTTATTTTTATTGAATTGTCAATCAGTATATTTTTTTTGTATCATTATTATTAAGTAAGATTGTCAGTTTTTTAAATTGTATAAATTCATGCTTTGACATGTAAAAGTGCCCTTGTGGCCTATTTGCAGAATAAATATTTGATTTTGATTTTGATTTTGATTTATCAAATTATGAGTCATAATTGTTTGCATTTTTTGTTTTCAAGGTTTTTTTTTTGTATTATTTTCCATAATCTTGCTTTAAATTTTATTAACTTTTTAAAATAAATTGACATTAATATCACTTCAGAAGTGTAATAAAAAGACATGTAAGCTCTCTTTATTAAAAAAAATTGAAAATGCTTTCTTTTACTTGGAAATACTAAACTTTTTCCATTTGTAAACCTTATCTGTTATGTGTTTTTGTACAATGAAGAGTTTTACTACTACTATTATAATAATATAGAATTTTTGTGTCGAGTCACTTTTTGGGAATTCTCATAAACTTTTTTTTTCAATGGTTTGTTGTCCTCTACAGGTCGCATTTATCAACCGATTCTCGTAAAATTTTGTGAACAGGTATGGTAATTATGTAGATTTTTTTGTCAAGACAGTGTTTGGAATGTTTTGTTTGAAGTACTAGTACTAAAACTGTTAAAACTCACGTACTTAATTCAGCCGACATGTTTAAAACAGTCTCCGACCGGCGGGGAGATGGCAGTGTGTGATGCAACTTTGCCGCTAGCGCACTCATCCTGACGATAAACTCCTGAAAATTTTGAAACATGTCGCCCTGTTGACAATTCAATACTTGAGTTTAAACCATTTGTATGCTTATTTTTACACTTGACTGTACCTATTTCGAATTAATACACGTATCCTACTTACTGAATGTTAATGCGGAGGATCGAGTCATTTGTCAAGAAGGCTATTAATGAATGGTTGTCAGAAAAGAGGTAGACCACAGAAAAGATGGACTACGTGAGAGATACTCGTAGATGGAGCCAGTGGAGTGCGTAATCAGTAGGTACTCAGGTATCACTGTCAACATGGACAAATCCAAAAAAAACGTGATAATGCCACATTAAAATGAATAATTAATAAAACACCGATAAACTCTATAGATCGATAACCTATCATAAAAGTTCTCCAATCAAGTTACAATGTAAATAAACACAGTCAAGTACGCACGGGTCGTTGCCCCAGAGCAGACCGATTCTAATTGGTTACTTATCATTAATGAACTAGCCGACATCGATCGCAATGAATTGTCTAAAGCATTCCTACTCGTGGTCTAGCTATAAGACCTACAAAGAAAAATATCGCATTTCAAGACACGCCGTTCCGAGGAGATTAAGAAAAAAGAAACTGATTTGGACTATATAATTGTTTTTGTGACTAGAAGTGAAACATGGTTGCTTAGAAGTTACTTCTCACGGTCTTTTCTTTCTCAGCTTACTGAAACAATACAACTAAGTCAAAAAGATGGTATTTTACCTAGTCCAAAATTTCACAAAGTCAAATATTTAACGAAATTTGCCCAAAAAAGCATTCCCGAAGAGAATTGTATCTCGTTCTCTCGTGTGCGGAACTTAAGCTAAGCGTATCTCTTTCACAGGGAGCGTGGTTTACCGGATCTAGGCATCCCCTTAACAGAGATGAGATGGCAAGGCGGGACAGGGGTAAGAGGGGGACGTCAAGCGTATCTGACGGGCAGAGGGGGGCAGGTCTCCACAGCCCGCCTCCCTCCCGCGCCGCCTTAGAAACAGCCCAGCAACAACATTGAGCGAATATGACGGTTTTTCTTTTCATTGCACGGCCGAGACGCGCAACGCACTGCGGATCCCGGAAAGTCCGGAAACTCGGATTTCACGTTTGAGCTATTGAAATGATTATGTTAATCGTCTTGGTTCGTGCACTCTTGCGTAAAAAGAGTAGATACAAAATGAAACCAAGAACGGTTTCGGCTAAGTGCAAGCCCTGGAATTTCAAATGCTCTGCTTACAACTACATACTCGGAGTACAGGCGTGAAGGAAAATATTTCGAGATCACCTGAGGAAGGAAGGAAATAACAACGTTCATCGTTATTCATCGATTCATTTGTAATGCAATGAACCTACTTATCTAATTAAATGTGCATTGATAGGTACAGTTAGCCAAGAAAATTTATAATATAAATAAATTTATAAATTCTGCCCCTTTTTTACTCTATTATTTTTCTATTATTCCGGGACAAACAATTAAACGGTCCACTATTGAGCGAGCTAGCAATTATTTCCACATGGTTACATTACAAGTAAACATTAAAAAAAAATTTTTTCTTTAAAAAAACGTACTTTTATTGGTTTTTACTATTTTTAAGTGATAGATATAAAATTAAAAAAAAAAACTTCAAAAACAAAAAATGCTAAAACGATTATGTTTTTTTGTGACTCATATCTGGATGCTACCTCAAAAACTGCATTGACTGACGCAATATAGTCTGGTGGTTTCAAGATCCATTACCGAGGTATTTTGAAAAATAATCTCCGTATTATACAAGTAAATTTTTAACAAAAAAACACCGACTCTAAACTTTTCCAGACCCTCCTCCAGATATCCTCTTGGTAATTTGAGTTCCTTAGTTTTTGCCTTACTCCATCCTCTTGGTTTATAATTTGAGGAGTTCCTCAAATTATAAACCCGTCATCAGATCCAGACTTGGTGACAATGGGACCAACTAGACAACACACCCTAACAAACAAAAGAAGAATTTTTGAAATCGGTCCACTAGTCTCCGAGTAATCGATGAACATACATAAAAAATATATATATATTCCGACGAATTGAGAACCTCTTCCTTTTTTTGAAGTCGGTTAAAAAGTATATTTAGACACAAAGAGTTACTGCAGATTTGCAAATGCTCTAAGCAAGCATCCTTTAAAATATTTGCTCCTGTTACGGGGCCCACCCTGTCGTATTATATGCATGTATTAAGCTTTAAAAGTGGTACACCATCACTTTCCTGGCTATCCCCAAAGGAAGACAAGCTAAAAAGTCCACTAATAGACCCCATGTCATTGTAATAAGGTTCAGAACTAGTCAGTTGACTATGTTAGTGATACGACTTGACCCGATCAGGCGATGAACCAGAACACAATGTGTTTAATCTGACACATGGCCGTAAAACGGTCACTTACCCTGAAGGGCGTGATGATAATGTGGTTAATTTGGTTTATTCCATGTATTTATATGAGTTACAATTGTATCACTGTTATCGTCACGTTAGTAAATACTTGTATGGTTAATGAATGAACAGGTTCAATGTTGTGAAGAATAAAATACAACATATTTTTTAACCGACTTCAAAATTTCAAAAGAGGAGGTTATCAATTCGGTTGTATGTTTTTTTTTTTTTTTTAATGTTTGTTAGTCCATAACTCCGTCATTTCTTAACCGATTTGGAAAATTCTTTTCTTGATTGTAAGTATATATATCCAAGTTGGTCCCGTTTTTGTCAAAACGCAGTTCTGATGATGGGATCTATGAGGAATTGAGGGAACTCCTCTAATCTTTAAGGCAAACATATAGTGATTTTTGTGTTTTTATCAACAAGTCAAGCATTTTCATCCAAAAATGTGACATTGGATGAAGTGGAACTGCTCATGATGATCAGAACAGAACTCTTCAACAACGAAAAGTTCACGTTTGGCGATTTGTCCTTCTAGCTGTGTTTGTTAAGCAAGTTCTATTTTCACGATTGATTTTTGTCATGCTCGAGTTCTGATGACGGGATCCATTAGGAATCGAGGGAACTCCTCGAATATGAAAGGCACACAAATAGTGATTTTAGTATTTTCATGAACTAATCAAGCATTTTCATTCATAAAAGTGACATTTGATGAAGTGGAACTGCTGATGATGATCAGAACGGAACTCTTCAACGACGCGTAGTTCACGATTGGCGATTTTTTCTCTTCGTTTTGTTTGTCAAGCAAGCAAGGTTTTTTCATGATTCCATGAGGAATTGAGGGTACTTAGTCTTCTACCATTATAAAAATATATTATAGCCATTTTTATTTTATTGTATATCTATCTAAGAGTGCACCATCTAAGTATAATAATCTTTTACCGGCCTCCCCCATTGAAGTCGGTTTTTTTTCTTAAAAATTATTTTGTATGTATTTATGTAAGCACTTTATTGTACACAATTACAAGTTGAAACATATACATGTCACAAAGTATTAAAGTACAAAGGCGAGCTTATCCCTGTAAGGTATCTCTTCCAGCTAACATTTGAGCAATTGAGTAAAATGTACATATGTAGAATGAGATTATTTAATTCCGTTTCGTACGGAACAAAGCGCTAACGAGGAGTCTATATTATTTTGTTAGTAGATACATGGGTGACTGAGCTTTTCAGCATCTTTCGTATTTTCCCGGAGAATACATTTTTTCCCGAAGATAACAACTAGCTAGATTGATTCTTCGCCCCTGTCAGGAATAAACTCCGGAGTTGTAAATTTCAATTAAATTGCTAACGACGAAATCGACGAATCGTCGGAGGATTGCGCGTGATTGCGATTGCGCGTGTGTGACTACGCCTATTGCTGATCTATAGTTGTACCCACCTGGCGAAGCCTGCGTTGCGCATTCAAAAATTACACGATTAAATTGCTATACGGTCGAAAAATACTACTATCGACAGTTTTCGGAGTCCAGGTAACATGCCGAACAACATACTAAGAGATGGTGCTGGTTTCCGAAAGTAAAGTATTTTTTATGTAACCACATGAAATATTACCTAAATACTAATATTTTTTAAGAAAAAAAAACCGACTTCAATGGGAGAGGCCGGTGAAAGATTATTATACTTAGATGGTGTACTCTTAGATTCCATACAATAAAATAAAAATGACTACAAGTATGTTTATAATGGTAGAAGACTAAGTACTCTCAATTCCTCATGGAATCATGGAAAAACCTTGTTTGCTTGACAAACAAAACGAAGAGAACAAATCGCCAAACTTGAACTACGCGTGGTTGAAGAGTTCCGTTCTGATCATCATCAGCAGTTCCACTTCATCAAATGTCACTTTTATGAATGAAAATGCTTGATTAGTTCATGAAAATAATTAAATTACTATTTGTGTGCCTTTCACATTTGAGGAGTTCCCTCGATTCCTAATGGATCCTACCATCAGAACTCGAGCATGACAAAAATCAATCGTGAAAATAGAACTTGCTTAACAAACACAGCTAGAAGGACAAATCGCCAGACGTGAACTTTTCGTCGTTGAAGAGTTCTGTTCTGATCATCATCAGCAGTTCCACTTCATCAAATGTCTCATTTTTGTATGATAATGCTCAATTTGTTGATGAAAACACAAAAATCACTATATGTTTGCCTTTAAGATTTGAGGAGTTCCCTCAATTCCTCATGGATCCCATCATGAGAACTGCATTTTGACAAAATCAGGACCTACTTGGATATATATACTTACAATCAAAAAAAGAATTTCCCAAATCGGTTAAGAAATGACGGAGTAACAAACATTAAAAAAAAACATACAACCGAATTGATAACCTCCTCTTTTGAAATCTTGAAGTCGGTTAAAAAGTGACGCCAGCGCGCCGACTCTAGCGCGACTACTTGTAGCTTCAATCAGCGCGTCGTTACCAGCATTTTCATGGTCGGCGCCCACTTCTAGACTTCAGCCAAAAATTAGGCTTTATAGCTCTTGACTTTTGATATATCCACAGGAAAAACGCGGCCCTAAATCAGTATAACACTCTTTCATTTCGATATGACGACTAATGTACCGAGTGTTACAAAGTTTCCCCATTAAACTTTCTCTTCTTTTCCTTTTTATTACTAAGGCTTTATGTTATGTCTCAAAGAAAATTATACATTTCATTTATTATATTGAGCATAATTACAAGGCAGAATTGAGTGTACACAACATCTAGATTAGTTTATAAAACTTATATTTCTCCTTAACGAGTTAGAAAGCTTGGAGCTAAGCCAGTGCACTAAACAGTCGCCATCAGAGAGATATATCTGTACAATTCAGTATTCCAAAATATCTTAATATCCACTGAAATGCCTTGATAGAAAAGTGTTGTGTTCCGATGTTTGTGAGCTCCTTGTTGGCTCCGAAGTGCCAACTGATGTACTTATAAATAGTGCATTGTTTTTTACCTGACTGTAGTTATTATAAAAAACATGGATTACATAATAAGTACAATTTTTTTTGGTTCAAAGTTTGATTCAACATCTTTCTTAATATAATTAAAACCGATACAATTAAAGTTATATGTATTATTAGAATAGGCACTCTAACTCATTACTTATTTCGTATCGCTGGAATGAGCATTGTGAGTAACATAACCTAATCAGAACATACACATGTGACATAACATGGATGTAAGACACCAGTAATGTTATGCTTAGTGCAACTCTGGAATGTGGAGCAAATGCGAATAATGATGATGCACAATAAGCTGCGACTTAACAAAGGCAAGAATGTGTTAGTAGTTTACATTATAGGTAGGACATGCAAATTTCCGGAAATTCCCGGGTATTTTCATACAAATCGGGACCGGGACTACAAACCCTAATTATAGGGTAAGCACCCAAGTTTCGTTAGTAAGAGATTTTAAACAATGAAATTAGCAAACAAGCATACTTACCGTATGTGTGATTTATTCAATGTTTCATCATCACCATATTGCATGCAGCTGCATGCAATATGGTGATGAAAAAAGCATGTCGACTGCTGGATATAGACCTTCCCCAAAGAGTGCCACATGACAGGTCCTGCGACGCCCGCATCCAGCGGACTCACGCCACTTTTCTCCTGGTTATCAGTTCACCTTGTGGGGGCATCTACCTACGCTGCACCTTCCATTCATCGTTGTGCTAAACGATATATGTATTTTAGAAAGAGGCTTGCGCTGTGTCTCACTCAAGTAACTGGTCTTTTTCAAATGGCGCCGTTTTCATAGTGCTCATACCACTTTTTCTTTTTTTTCAGGGCCACATATCAGTCTAGTGCGGTATTGATTCCCAAACTAGCTAATCTTGGAAGAATTTATCGACTTATTAGAGAACAATATTTATGGACCCAAACAGAACTTTAGCAAATTAATTCAGTTGTGGGCCCTGTTCAACATCTATGAAGAGGAAGGTTAGTCAACTCTGCAAGAGATTTAAGCACCTAATTATAGGGTTCAAGAGATGCCTATGTAGACAACAACTATTATGTACAGCTAGTTGCAATAAGTATGTAGATAATCTTGTAACTAAGACATTTAATTTCCCAACCTACTTCACGTTCTAAATATTCGAAGAACCATAAATGCTCCACTAATCTATAATTTTATCTTCATACAACACGAACAAGTACTCCATCTGTGTCTTTATTACCTGATTGCCTATTCAATTACGTAAATTACGAGTTTATTGCTAAATTAGTAATTCAAGTTGCATAATATCGGTGTAAATCTTCATCGAATAAGTGGGTAACTCAACCAGTTAAACCTCTCTGGGTATTTGAGCATTTCAATTGTGTTACAACACATTCTGCAGAGGGTACCTAAGCTTGGCTTAATTTAATAAGGGTATATGTGGGTAATGTCATATCATGTCATAGACATGATATTATCTAAAAATTAAGATCAAAGTGGCGTTGGGCAGGACATATGATAAGAGGAAGAGAAAAATGGTGCATTAGCATAAAGTTTCAGTTCTTTTAAGGTAAGTCAACTGACAAAGTGATATATTCCGCCTAATAAAATTAAAAAAAAATGCATTAAAAATATTCTCAATGTTTCCTAAGAAAGCACATGCAAATGTAAATATCCAGGATCATACGAATATTCGCGAATGCGAATACGAATAGGTAATATTTATTCCATCTCAAATGGTACTCCCACACTGCATGGCTGTTATAAATGTTATATAACAGCAACTATCTTTCTTCAAAATTATAGTGCTACATAGCTTTATTCTTGTTACACTATGTTATATAACATTTATAACAGCCAGTGTAGGAGCACCACAGTAGCTACCACTGACCACTTAAGTGGTCTGTGGTAGGTACTCACACCTATCGTTAAATCTCTATGGATCAGAGATGAACAGTGGCGCTTAAGGTTAACCCTTAAACTTTTCAAAAATTTGCAACTACATGGTTACTTAGTTAGATCCACGAAGTTGTGCCTTCTAGGCTATCGACAAAACTCCAGTTACTAGCCGATTGAAAAGGCAATTTACCTATTGTCGATTGAACGATTTACTTAGGTTGAGAACACTTAGGTTGTGGAATGAGCTCCCTGCCGAGGTATTCCCAATGGGTTACAGGATGGAAATCTTCAAAAAAGGCTTTAAAAGGTTTCTCACGGGGCGGCGACGCACGAGTGACGCCTCTGGTGTTGCAAGCGTCCATAGGTGACGGTGACCACTTACCAAAATGTAGGCTGTCAGCTTGTTTGCCACCAACGTGGTATAAAAAAATAATCGATTTTCTGAAAAGTCCAGAAATATTATTCTGTTATACCGGCCGTACAATTACGCCTCGCTTACAATCTAGACACTTCCCGGCCTGCAACATTGCACAAATGTTATATTTGCATCCCAAACTCCCTAGTGCACTAAGCTCCCAGAAGCAACACTCACGTAACAGAAGTGTCCCCAGCGTACCTTTGTTAAGCGGCGTTGAATTACCGCAACCTTGGCGGAGGCAGCTCGGGTGACAAGCGATTATGTTATCAAGGTGCAAAAGGTACTCCTACACCGCTGTTGCGAAACATCCTCAGTAATATTATAAAAGTAGTTACTTAAAATATCATTGGTTCTGTCTATGAATCTGTTAGGATTGCGACATGTAATGAAGAGTAATGATTTCAAATCGATTTAGGATACTTTTTGGTGTGGAAGTTTTAAAGGGGTGAAATATGGTAGGTGTGGAAGTTTAAAGAGAAGAAGAATAGAAGATTAAAGTGATTCCCGCGAACATCTCGACCAAAAGTTAGATGAGTGTCAATAAAACACATAATTCTAAAGAGTCGAGGATTCCTTGATTAATAATTCCGTACCTATAACTGGCATTATAGGTACACATTGGAAAACCCCGGACAAGGGTGACTAGTTTCGTAACTAAAGTAACTACATACCAAACATTTTTAACATGAACAGTTTATCAACATCCGTTTATATTTGCTAATGGTATTTCAAATATTTCTCGATTATTTAAATATGATCACCAAATAGCTTGAACATTTCCAAATCATTTTAAACAAACAAAATACCTTTATGGCTGCGTCACACATTAGACAGTAAATTATAATAGAAATTTTTGATAACAGCACCTAGGAGACCGAGCTTTTCTCGGCATGTTTCGTAGTTTACCGGAAAATACGAGTTTTCCCGAAAATTACACCTACATAGATCGATTTGTCGCCCTCGAAATCCTTGTAAAACTCAGTTGCACCAAACCGTCTGTAATCGTAAGCGGTGTTCGTTAAAATTTGCATGTATGGAAAGTTTGACAAGTTTCTATGGGATGACAGCTGCCAGCGCCATATTTAACGTTGATCAGTCTGTGATCGTAAGTCGGTGCAACCCAGCCTAAGTATTGTAAATTTGATCGGAATCGTTAGAGCCGTGTTTGGCACCCCGAAATAACATGTAACAGTTAGTCATAGTCATAGTCATTTATTCACATAACAATATACATTGTGTTTATATAATTTAAAATAATAATAATGTTGAATGTACTAAACTAAAGAAATTATAATAAATACAACCACCACCACCACCATATCAGCCCTAGGACGTCCACTGCTGGACATAGGCCTCCCCCAATTTCATGGGGGGTAAATGTCATAATCGCCACGCTTGGCATGCGGGTTGGCGATCGCAGTATCTCCACCGTACTCTAGGAATGCTGCTGCCCAATCCCCGGTGGTCTTGGTCGTAGTTTAAGGACATACCCGGGTCGTGTTTATATAATTTAAAATAATAATAATGTTGAATGTACTAAACTAAAGAAATTATAATAAATACAACAGTTAAATTAAAAGAATCGCACACACAATCAATAACATAACATAGCATAAATTCGATCCATTTAAAATACAATACACATAACATAACATAATTTATTTAAAATACAATTTGAAAATAATATGTCCATAATTTAAAAATAATCTCAAAATCCTAATATATAATGTTAATTACCATGTCAAACTTTACACTTAAACCCTATGCTGAGAAAAACTCCTCAATCGAGTAGAACACACACTTCTTCAACAAAAAAGCCTTTAGATTATTTTTAAATATGATCAAATTAGAAATGCATTTTAATTCAGCGGGTAGTTTATTAAAAAGACCAATAGCCTAGCATCCCGAAGAGTGCTTGACAACTTTGAGTTACCGTAGCTTATGGATCTCAGCAACTTCAACTTGCCATTTACTGATTTAAGCAAGCGGCATTTGTCAGATGGGTCCCTCACTTAGAAATCCTGGGGTCACGTGTAATTCTCAACATAATGGTCCTTCTTTGGCGATGTCAATAAAAACGATGTTAAATTGTGTATTTGCCACATGTAAAACATATATCATGGTGTCACTCCATGGATTAGTAAACCATCAATTATCACGATGAATTAATTGTAAATTACAAAATTTAACCGAAATCATAAATGTGCTGATTAAGTGATTTCGGTAAAACTGAGGTAACTAAGTACGTACTAGTTTGGTATCCAAATTTCAAAATATATGTTTTATTCTTTATCGTGAAAAAGTCAAATAAATAGTACTTATCAATAGAATCCTCGTGTAAAAATTGTTGTGTACAAATTATTATTTTTATTTTGACGTGCGTGTCATTCGAATTTCGAATATTGTCATGCTAGAAGATTAAATTTAAAATTATATTTTCTCAAACATGCAATGAAATATTGATGTTATGTTCCTTATAATAGGCTGCGAAGTATGACGTTTCAGATGTGGCTAGGACAAGAAGTCATTAATGGAATTTCATACAAATCTTGCAGGCCTAGGCCGGCAAAGTCCTCTTTTTTAATTCCATTCCACATAAATTTGTGGCACAGGCGTCATGACATTCTGCCACTATGAGTATTAAAATTAAATTTTGTTTTTTTTTTGTTGTTTATTTCATTGCATGTTTGAGAAAAGCACTATACATACCTCGGCGGGAAATTTGGGGTTGCCCGCCTTAGATCTATGTCTTCGGCCGGTAACCCCTTTCGTCCCGGCCTCTGTAGTAATGTACTATTTTTTATATACACAATAATTTTATCAATTAGAAAAATATGATGACAAAAAAAGACTTCAAAATTTTTAAAAAATTAAATAAAATTAAATAAGTACCCCTAAATCAGAACCCCGCGGAAGGGTCCCCATAAGTGCTGCGTTTCCCCTTTGGATAGCTATGCCGATTCGCTGGGCAAAAAACGAGCCAGCCCTATGGTCTCCCGATACTGTAGTCAACATTTTGGCCAGTTGGCCAAACAATTTGTGAGCACCTGGGCTCCAGGGTCCTAGAGTTTCGACAGCAAATGCCGCAAAAACACACCGTTCCTTTAAACCAATGTATTTTTATTTTTACCTTATTTAGTACCTTAGCGCCGTATTTCACGACTAAAACAGCAATAAGTATGGTTGGTTCTATAAGTGCCGTAAGTTTCCTATGAAGTTACGACCTTTTTTGATTAAATGTATTGTATAGTGGTTTTTAATGTAATTAGGAGGTGTCGATACGGAACCCTTCTTTGTGCGTGGTCCGACACGCACTTGACCGGTTTTTTTGTGCTCTAATTGTAAAAACTGGTTCGAATAGCAAATTAAAATTAAGAATAGAAACGAAGTACCTACCATACGATACATGTGATGTCAGTTTCCATAAAATCACTCCTCAAGGCCTATGACTTGTATGGAAATGGAATCAATCGTTATACGTAATATTGATAAATGATAATGTAGCCAATGTTTTGTCTGGAAGCTGTGTAACAAGCTGTACAGTTAGCATAATTAATATGTATACATTCTAGCACTTTTTTATTTAGGCCGAAACGTACATATACACGGTGAATTTCAGTAAGCCGACAGATTTTAACCATCGCTTCTAAAGTCTAAATGGAGTAAAAAAGTGGTTTAACTAATAGTCCATTAACGGCTTAATTTTCAAGATATTCATTATTTTAAGACAAGTAAAAAATCTCAATTATAACACACCCTAAGGACGTGACGTAGCTAGATCCATCTGATATTTGTGACAAGGGTGAAGGTTTCTCTTTCACTCCTTTGACTAAGGATTTGTTCACAAGAAAGTTATAGCGTTACTTGTTTTTTTATGCTCCTGAAATTTATTAAGTTAATAGGGTAGTATTTGACGTACGTTGATATAACATTATTTACTCGTAATATCATCAGAAATTCACGGTTTAACTCTGTCGGGTTACTGAACTTCACCGTGTACACATATTTATGAAGCTGACTGTACACATTTCTGCGTTATCTAACAGACGGGCAACCCAATCCGTCTGCACTTGTCGACAGGGTGTCGTAGTTATGTCGTGATTATCGTTTGTATGGCAGTTTGATGGATCGAACTAATGAAGCGGACGAAACCCGTATGCTACTTATTGAATTTCATCACAGTTCATTTATTAATTATTAGCTTTTGCCCGTGACTTGGATTGCGTATAACTGGTTATCGCCTTAAAAAAATAACTAATATTAAATTATTTTCTTTCCGATACATGCTTGTGTACACCCCCTTTTCAACCCCTTAAGGATTGATGTTCAGGATAAAAAAAAATACTTCCCGGGGTCTCAACATATCTTTATGTCAAGTCATCTAAATCAGTTCAGCGTTTTATACATGGAAATGTAACAAACAGAGAGACAGAGTTAGGTACTTTCGCATTTATAAGGAATAATATAAATATGGATGTTCGGCAGTTATTTACTGACACATAATTTCGTCAATAAGTAAATAAACTTAGTAAGTAATTTAGTTTAATATGACAGTTGCAATAATAGGCAAACATCAAACAAATCTAGGAGAAGATGATATTGGCTACTCAATTATGCGACAATAGTATGAAGCTGACCAGCAGTGAACGCCTTTCGGCTGATATGATCATTTTGACTATAGGTGTATGTATGAAAAGGGCCGCGGTGCTATCTTCGATAATTGATAGGAGAGGTCACGACCATGCCATTACTTATTTCTAAGTTCATGTGATATCAGTCATTCTAATTTTACAAGACAAAAGTGGGTTAATGAACCCTTCGGTTCGTTAAGAATAAAGGAATTCCCCAGAGCACATAACGTCAACACGTTGTTATTACAGTTATTTCCAATCAATTCTCCATACCACGAAATTAACTATTATTCGACGTGTGGGCGATGCCCATAAACAGTCCTAAATCGAAATAGCTAATATTTTTCGTGTACAACAATAGCTATGTGCCGTTATTGCATTCATTACTTCCAGCATTACTGTGACCCCTTGTTCAAGGAAATTGCTTAAATATCAGAGGTCTCGAGTGTTTGGGGGTACACCAACACTTGACAGTAATGTCTGCAGATTGCTCGACCTCGCTCTTTGTCTTACTCAGATTTGATTCAGCATTCATTTAGCGAAGGTCGACGAAATAAGGTGGAGGCGGGATTAGATGAACAAAAAGTTAGTTCTAATAATGATAGGTTTAACATACTCACAACCGATGCTTAAAATGTACACAGAAGCAACAAAAGACTGGGCTAACAACTTGTGAGTCCAGAGGATGTGGGTCGTTTTGTTTTAAATATGAAGGTAAAAGCTAAAATCATATCTCAATTATAATTTATAGATATGCAAAATAATCATGAATACTGCGAAATAGTCATAAATTGTTCTAGACTAAATAAGCAGATAGGTTAGTTACATTACAACCAAATGATTGTATGTGAGACGACAGCGGACCAAAAATCCTGGTGAATACCTAATAGTTATTATAGCAGGGCCCCAAATGGCAAATAATACAAACAAGACAAGAAGAAGAAGAATCTAGATTTTGTTTGCAAACTAATTAAGGAATAATAAGTATCCTATATGGAATCGTATTTAAATGAGATACCTAAGTAATTACTACTCAAATTCAATGGATGACATTTCAGTTTCCAATGATTTTCCTTATTCGCCGATTTTGCATTGGTTACGTAACTACATGCGTTTGATTAGTTCTGTTCTGTCATTTCCGTTTATTCTCAGAATACATGAATTGGTGTTAATTACTTTTGGATGACCATTCAATTCATCTAGCTCGGATTAAACAACAATTTGTTTACTTACGAGGTTCCTTTATAAGTTCTGAATTTATCGTTTGTTTATTGAACTTTTTGAGGAATTGCCGATTGACAGTTTTGTGGGAAATCTTTAAGTTGCGATTATTTATTTTGCGTAAACTATTTTTATAACAATTCGTACAGTCAACGGCAAAAATGTGTTTACACATTTATAGCGGTCATATATTATATTGCAAAAAGAATATCTTTGACGACAACTGTAGTAATAGACACATAAGTTTATGTCTTATTTTGTATTAGGTAAGCAGTAACGCTGCTAACAAATTACAGGGAAAAAATTGTTGATTCCGATATTGATTTCAAAATTGAATAGATCTTTTTTTTTTTTGTTCTGAGCCAAAGAAGATATACTCGTATACTAAGGTAAATCTGAGCTTGATTGGTTCCGATAGCTCAGTGGCTAGAGCGACTGGCTGCGTATGCCAGGATGTCGCAAGTTAAAATCCTATTCGGAACACAATTTTTTTATTTTTATTCCTTTAATATGAAATTAAGAATTTATGTATTGAGATGAGATTTACCCTACAATAGAAGCCGGGGTATCAAGGGTATAGGAAAACAAATTTGATGGCACCTAATGATGATCAATTCATACCTTAAATTTGAAATAGTTCAATTGATATTTCCCAACCTCATTTTCTTAACACCAACCAATCCGCTTCACCAAAATGCTTATCAATATAATTAAAAAAAATGTATGTTTAGGAAGTTCCTACAATTATGTAATGTTTACAACCTTTTCGAAAACAAAGTATTTATGTTACTGTCATAGGCATAGATATAAGGACATAGTAGGTTACAGCGTAAATAGAGGGAGCCCAAGTAAACGGCATGTGTAATCCCATCTATAATTATATAACATATCGGCACATTAGGAAAAGTAAGCAGAAGAGACTTGCCTTTTAATTGATAAATAATAAAGATTGGGGGACAATCTTACACAAATCGACCTAGTCCCAAACTAAGCAAAGCTTGTACTATGGGTACTAGACGACGATATACATACTTATATAGATAAATACATACTTAAATACATAGAAAACATCCAAGACCCAAGAACAAATATCCGTGATAAATGCACAAATAAATGCCCTGGCCGGGATTCGAACCCTCTAGCTTCGGAGGCAGAGTCACTACCAACTATGCTAAACAGGTCGTCAATTGGGTTACAAACATTCATAAAATATCGTTTACATTATATTTAGTGCAATACACTTTGAAGCTGCACACAATATTGCACTCGCAATATCACTATAACCTTAGATTCCCCCCACACTCCCAAAAATAGTCATTCATATTCTTCGATACTTTCTCTAATAAATTGGATTCAAGATTTACGGCATTTCTTTGATTCATTAGTCAAGTCTGCAGCGAGACTCGCCTGCGTTCTACTGATTAGGCAATATCCGCTAATTCGTTGTCAGTTGTGTCATTTCATTACTAGTTACATTTCCGCTAATACCTTTTGATGATAGGCAAATGTGCTTGGCAGAAGCTATTATCGAAGCCTAAGCTACCAATTTGTCGTGACAACCGCCTTGAAATTGAATTGATTGAATGATTACTGCTCTTTTTTCCATCTTAGAGCTACTTACTTATGATCAGTATTGCTAGGAAGCCAGCTTTTTATATACCATATCGTTTTTTTGATGCGAGAATGTAATACATCAAATTGCTCGGATTTTACTTCAGTGTGCATCAATAGGAACTGGATACTGTTTTAATATGCGTGTATCGCGTGATACATTGATAATTAGTGCAATGATATGCCTGTGCCTATTTAAAACTCACAAAACTCTCCTCGCCTCTCCACCTGACGCTTCACCTCCCCCTCACCGTGAATTATGTCTCCTTTATCAGTATTTTCGGTTTTTTCCGAAAACACCTAAATGAAGATGTATTTATTATCACTCATTTCGGGGTTGAAACCCTAATATGACTGGATCAAAAGGTGTTAATCCGATACGTAAAGTCACCGAACAAGGCGTAACTTAAGTAATGTTAGTAATGGCAACTGTCTTATTATAGTTTTACGAGTTACTGTTTACTGTCGACTGTTATGAAGCAACGGGAAGTCTCAAATCAACGGTTTAACGTGTTAGTTTCCGTCTTCGAATGATTGAATTACCATTATCATGTGTACGAGTGAAATGCCAATAAATATATGGGATTGTATGGGATTCATAGGTAGCTCATACATCAATGAGTAGAAAAATTCTTGTTCCGTCGCTTGGTATACAATAGTTATTTTATTAACATTTCGGTGCACTTACGAGTATCTAACCTATTTCTCTTTTTCCCTGTTAGTTGTTTCGTCGCTTTTGTAACTGAAAAAACCGATATAGGGGACACATTTCACAGTGAATTGGGGCAAAGCGTCAGGGGGAGGGGAGAGTTCTGTTGAATACCATACCAAACGGCCACATAAGTTTCAAAACGTTATTAATTTTTTGTCTGAAAAACATAGAATGACTCTCCTATAAGCAATACCATACAAGTATATCTGTAGTATGTTTGGACGAATTCCGACGCGGCGGTCGCACCGCCCCGCTTGTGAACAAACGAGACCTTACGGATTTAGAAATTTGAAAGCCTATCACATTCTTATTGACTGGCAAAAAAACTTTTACTATCCCAATATCTGTATCCAGCAGACGAATACGATAATAGTGAATCATTTTTTGAGTATATTATTTGACATTAACGATTGTACTTAAACGAGTATTCTGACACTGTTTTCATATTTAACTATATTTGGACTTAAGTATTCTATCGACTTGTTCAGCTTAGTTGGTAGTGACACTGCCTACAAACTGCGGGTCCTGGGCCTGGGTTTGAATCCCGGTAAGGGCATTTGTTTACGAGTATGTGGTGAGCATGGACATTTGCTCCTGAGAGTTGGTGTTTTCTATGTATATATAAGTATATCGTCGTCTAGTACCCAATAACACAAGCCTAATTGAGCTTACTATGGGACTAGTTCGATTTCTATAAAAAATTATCCTCTAATATTTATTCATTATTTATTAGGTATTTAATTTTTGTTATTTAATTATACAAATTCAGCAATTTTGTTGTACGGGTACCTACCTACCCCTCATGTCCAGCCTGTGTCTTACTTTCTGTGTGTCGTGTCTGCCCTTGTCTGCGAAACTGTTATTTGTATTTTCTACTAACTATTATTGTCGTCCATTTTCTTATGTGCTTGTCTTACATGTGGTGGTATGGTGTGTATTGTTACTTGTCTTTTAGTAAATCCATTTAATTCTTTAATGGAAAATATTATGTAAGTAATTTTCTGCAGGAAATAAATATATATAATCTAATCATTATGCAGCATTAGCCTGATCATATAATGTATAATAATGTGGCCTGGTATAATGATTTAATTCTATACTCAATGATTACAACTTATGATCCACAATTTTTTGCAATCCAACGTTCCCACAATTGTTTTACATTACTTTAATGTTTAAATTAGTACGTTATACATTACTATGTGGGTATTGCGTTACAAAAAATGTGTGACACGACACATTTTGCCATCCTGAATGGCGCCGAATTGTGAAAGGCGCCGGTGGGGCTTTTGTAAGTGTATTTCATTTTTAATTTTTTACATTCGTTCCAGTGCATGCCTTAGTCCATTTACGCAAAACAAAGAGGTTTTTATCTTCTCGGCGCCAGCGGACATGTGCGATAGATTTGTCGGTTGTCGGTCGAAGCTTTATCGCTACTTTGGAGGTCAACATTCATCTTTTATTTATTGCTGCTTTGGAATAGTTTGACACTTCTATTTTCAAACCATAGACAAGCGCATAACTATTTAACTATTTAGTTAAGCAAGTTAAGCATAAATTAAGATAGTGCTTTTATCGTTAATGGCAGGTGAAGGTCAACCACGGATTTGAATGAGAATGCGACTTGTTAACTTTTGATTTAGTAAATGATCGCGTAACAGATTTTAACTCTCATTCATCGCAACGATAACCATAATAATCCAGTTAATTACCTACGCATACATGCAAATGTATGAAACGCTAGAAAAGCAGTATGTTTTTTAGGAATAGAAATATTTTTATTTGCTGTAAGTGTACTCGTGGTACGTAAAGGTGTGAAGTTATCTGGTGGTCATACATAGGCTTTAAGCAGACATGCATAATAAAGAAAATCCAGTACATGCTTATAAAAGGGAAACAAACATAAATAAAAATGCCGGCGCTGTAGCTCCTGCCTGAATAACTTTATTGTTCTAATTTAGGACCATCACGTGAACTCATACAGTGCATAGAAGAGTCTAAGATAATCGTTAACGGTCAACAATATTTTAATACCCTACTTAAATTTGAAGTCGTAAAATCCTAACGACTCACAATGAGATGTTTACAGCTGCCCATAATTTATCCTATTACAATTATAAGGTCCAGCTTATTGCTGATTTTCATTGACTGAAATGAAAGATTTAACGCCATTTCGTAATCAAAATGGCCGTAAAAAATACAATAGGTTAGAAAAATAAAACCCTAGACGTATAAATTATGAAGCTAATAAAATGATCCCTTTTATGATTACCTACAGCAGTAAACTGGTTTCATAAATCTGCTCTAATGTTATACTTACTAGTAGTGACAATTATTATGAACCCATTTTACGGTATCCGTACAATACCTCCAGGATAAGATCATAAAAGTTTTAGGGCTTTATGTCTATTTTTTTGATTGGATTTTTTTTTAATTTGCTTCATCAAACGTTATGTTATGGTTAATCATCAATAGCTTAAAAACCAGAGCCACACAAACCAACCTTCTGAACATAAGTTTGAAAATATATAGACGACGACCAATGCGTTACCTAGTCGAATTTGAGGACACGCAAATTGAACAAAATATCCTTTCTTGAGAAAAAAACCTGAAGTTCCATCTATCACTTGTCTAAATTCAAAACAGATTCCAAATACAAACCTATTTATTTATCTACGGCCGTGTTGACATTTCTGACGATACTGGCTACTAACAAACTCCCAGGCTAAAAAAAAGAAAACATGTCATATATCATCGAAGGATGGTAAAAAAAGAAAACATGAGGGGTCTAATCGCTTCGATGCACTTCGGTCGCTACCTGATTTTTAAAAATGGAATTTGAAGACGAGTAATGGATCGGATAAAATCTGGAACCTGTTACGTAATATTATAATCCCGAGGAAATATTTAGAAGGTTTCTGAACACAAGGACGTTTCATGCGTTGGTTAGGAATGTTAGGATGGGTAGGTAATAATAATAATAAGATAATATTTTTAATTTCTTTTTATTTTTCACACATATAATGACATTGTAAATTAAAAAATATATATTTCTTAATTTTGCATGTCATTGCGTGACGAGATAGATGATTCTATATAACATGTCTTAATAACATCATTTGTACTACTCTATCTTATGCGGATAAATAAATAAATAACTATAATAAGATATAGGTAACTGGGCAAACCGTTTGGTTTACGTTACTGTTACGTTAGTATATTTAATATTTTTTGGTACATTTTAGGCATTATTAACGACAAATTCGTTTACCTATGATTTTGGGAGTAACATTATTTATCTTGGGAAAATATTGCTTGGCATTTTTTAACAAGAACTAATATCCAAATTAATGTACATAGAATATGCAAGTTAACATTGCCTATACTTTAAATAAAAATAAAAACGTTTAAAAGCTTTCTTTCTTGATGTGAATCATAATTGCGCGTTACTGAGTCTTTATTAACTTGAGGATTCGATGTATTGACGGCAAGAGACATATGCAAGTCCCTCACTCTCAACACAGCGCTACCTAAACTAACTATGTCGGTGCTTTACCGTATTATTTTATGAATGATGAATGAATGTTATCTCGGGGCTTATGTTAACCAGTGCACATTATCTACTTAAAATAACCATCATCCTCCTAGCGTTATTCCCAGTACAGTTGCATCCTGAAGGATGCCTGGGGTCCGCTACCTAATCCCAAGAATTGGCGTAGGCACTAGTTTTTACGGAAGCGACTGCCATCTGACCTTCCAACCCGAGGGGGAAACAAGACCTTATTGGGATTAGGCTTGTCAAGTGAGTGGGCAACTTGACTGTTAGAGGTTCTCAAGCCGCCCGGAGGCCTCTAACTTGGCTTAACGACTGCTGTCATAGACAGCAACCGGGATCAACAGCTTAGCATGCCTTCCAAAGCACGGGAGCGCTCAGTTAGTAACCACTCAAAGCAGTCACCCATCCAAGGACTGACCTCGGCCGATATTGCTTAACCTCGCATACCGCACGCTGTACGCGGGCGCCGCTGGGCCACGAACGCTCCTACTACTACTTAAAATAACCATTCAAAACAAAAAGGAGAATGCAACTGTTGAAAAGGGTGCGTATCTGTTTATTTCTTTATTTTGAAAAGGATTAAAAACTCGAGCCACCGCTAAGGCAATTACTCATGAGCCTAAGCTCACTTAAGTCCGTTTTGTGACGACTTCACACCTCGCATCATATTAATCTTGTTTTTCAGGAAAAAACAAATAATCTTAAGATCACAATGATTTCTGAGAAGGACCGGCTGTCAGCGGGATCAAATATTGCAACTTAATAATAAAACGACTGATCCAACATTACTTGACAGATAGAATTTGAATCTTATAGCTATCCCAATTGGGTTTATATTTCCAAGCTTCACTACACCTTTTTTTCTGGTAGTAGGACATGTGTCTGGTCTGGCAGTTAAGATTTAATCGCAAAATCTGTTGTGATTTTCAGTCTTATCACTTTAGCTTATAGTCTACAATGATTACAAGGAAATTACATTTTTATATTAAAACTGCAGTTTACGGACGATTTGTCACCCTCCATAAAGCATGGTCCACACAGAAAGAAATACAAAATGATGTCCCTGGGAACGTAACCCTGGAGTCTCCGGTAAAATAAAGTGAAGAAATATAATGCGGTTTTTTGATAGTTTTAAGTTCTTTTCATTCAATAACGCTATTTACGACTTTTTATTTAATTTTATAGGGTTTATAAATTATAAGTCGCGACCTTTACTGAAAAAGTGAGGCTTAGTTTTTTATTATTAAAACCCATAAAATTTGTGACGAATGTGCCTTAATGTTATTTATGGGTATTATTTTAGGACAGTGTCAGTTTGGGCTGTTACCAGCTAGGAGGAAATTATCCCACGATTCTTGTTGTAAATTACAAATTAACTTGATGGCGATTTATTTTTACCCAATATATTTCCAAAATACCAAAAAAGGCCCAATTTCCGCCAATAAGCTTAAGCTAATTTTGCATACGTGTGATAGATAACTTCGTAGCTTGGCTTGGAAAACTTGTAAGAGAACAGTCTACACTAACTTTGGTGAGAAACCAGTCTATAGGTAAGTTTGTACTTACAAGTATGAGGTATGGTCAAATTGATTTTTTGTTCACACTAGATATTAATCCAAAAAAAAAACAAGTTTATTTGTAAATAAACCACCAAATTGAATGGTGGACTACGGTGAAGGGTAAATGTTAAGTATCAAAAGATTAAAGAACGATTGTTTTGATTTACAAAATAACGCTCAGACACATTTTAACAAAGTGTACGTGATGATTACACCACATGAGGGACTATTTCAGAAATCAGATATGTATAAGTAACTGTGATAGCATGTTACGCCTAGACACGTTACCTCCAACGATTCATTATAAACCGTGTACTTATTAGAGTAAGGTTGAATTTAGACTAGTAATTTAGAATGAAACTTGTGTGACCTTCCGTACTAATGCCTGTTGATTATTCAGATGTCTCCCCTCCGTCTATAAATTAAGATTAAAGAAGCTTAAAATACGTGGTTAGTGTAAAATGTGGGCGCTGCACATAACCTTCTAATTAAATGGCAGTCAAACAAGGAGTTAACATGTTGTAATGACATTAATACTAAGTGCTTACAGTCGGATATCGTCAATGAGATTAACGTTAACGGTAAAAAATATTATATCAACCAAGGCCTTGTGTAATCCTTATATTTATAAAATGAAAAAAATACACTAAATCAAAGAGACACGTCAGATACACCCACAAAGTACAATATTATACTAAGATAGAGATACCAGTGAAATACCCCACATAGATCGTAGCGCCGTTGTGTATTTAGTAAGAACTAACCGCACGACCGCTGCATCTCTGGCACTTCAATATGCAAGAGCGATAGAGATAGCACCCAGTGACATCTGGTACAAACAAGTTAAACTAACATTTCCATAGAAAAATTCGTACTTCGAGCTGAAAGGCCTCTGGATACACCTTCTTACCTAACCTAACCAGTAGAATTCTGATTCCCTAAGCCTGAACAGTAAAGAGTTAATATTGCTCTTTATAAGTTCGTATTATGCTTACCTACCTACTTTAAGCAGTTCAAAAGAGTATTGGGTAGGTATAACAGAGCTCTATGTATAAGTAAAAAGAAGCTTTTAATTACAAATTAAATGAGTGAGAAGGTTACAGCATTCTAACTATACAGGGTGACATCGGAGACGTGATCAGAAATTATTTGACTCGATGAATTATTGAAAGACAAACTCAATAAAGATGATATCACAGTTACTACTTACAATACTGACTATAATTTCTCAAATACTAACAGGGAAAATAATGTTTCATACCACTTGGTCACCCTACCTACGACACGACGTCTTGTCATCCCTCATACAACGTGTGTCAAAAGTGATAGGGTGACCATGATTTAAGTATAGCGTTATTATTTTTCTAGTAAAAAATTGAAAAAATAAACTTGTTTTATTCGATGTAACTATTGCATTGAAAAGGCGATCATGTGTAGCGTCTGAAAAATTAACTTCTGATTATGTCTCCGATGTCATCCTGTATATATAACATCATAACTAATTTACTTAAGCAAATTAAAAGCAAGCAGTTACGCCCTGACCTCGTTTCTGTTCACTTCTGGAATGTTCACATTGTTAAGTCAAGGAGAGCTTATAGGGTAGGTTACACCATACCGTCTTTAACGGAATTAAAAAGTTTCTCACTTTTCAACTCTATTTAAATGCCGTTAAGGTCAAAAAGTAAATAAATAATAAATAAATAAATGAATATAGTTTATTGATCAGATACAATTTTAACCACTAAACGGTACATTGCGGACCCCAAACTAGGCAGAGCCTGTATCTTGGGATCCAGGAGTGCAGTTGACCTGATTTATTTTACAATAAGATGAACCCTTTCATTCCGAAACTTTATTTTGCAGTAGGTACTGGTAATACTTATTAGAGGCTACTTACCATTACCCATCACTTATATAAATATTAATAGATAAAAAGGCCACCTAATTTGTATGACGCTTGTTCCACAAACCCGCTTTAGTTTAATATCAAAGAAATTACCTACGACAAAGTTGAGACAATTGCCCGACCTGACACACTTTGGCCCCCATTTTTGTAGAACACCCGTCGCGTGAACCGGCGGTGCTCCCGAAATTAAACACGCACAGACGTTTACTGACATTGTTATTATAAAAACTACGTCCAAATTGCATGAAAGTTACTATTACAACCCTATAATTAACAAAAAATCACAATAGATGCAGGAAACATTTTTTCTCGTATGTCGGTGTGCGTATTTTCTGGATTGCACGTATAACTCATTTTGTTTACAATTACAATGAAATAGAACCTACCTTTTGTAACCAAGGTTCTACAATCATTGTGTAAGAACTTGCTTTCATAGGTAATAAGAATGATTCACAGTAAACCGTTCTGTCCGGACCGGGCCGTTTTCAATGGTTGGTTGGTTTGGTTGGTGGTGGTTGGTTAAGAAATGTAGTTAGAGTCTGAACTCTAACTTCATTAATTTTTACCACCAACATAATAACAAACGTTCTCAAAACATATTGCCCACTTAATAGAGAAAAAACTTACCTCTGTATAATATATGCAATGAATTTTTTATTGTTCAGAAAGTCAATCGTTTGGCTCTGCGATTTTTTTTATTACCTACTTCTCTTTCATTCACAACTTTTCAAGACCATAAGTATTTACATATAAATAGCGTAGGCTCAAAAAGAAATGTCTCAGCAAAAGGTCGATGGGCGGAACGGCGAAAGAAATTAAATTATTGCTTATTCATTCCAACATTCACCATTGTAAGTGATCCCGATATAAAAAAGAGCGAAGAAAGTACGGAAAGTCCCAATGGTATGCCAAGACTAAAAGTGTGGCTGCAAAAAGAACCTAAATACACGGAGAATAGAATGCAAATTGTAAAGTCAACTTAAAGTAGATTATATCACGTGGAAAAAGTTATAAGGACAAATGGAATTTCAATATCAATCCATAATGCGATTTATTGAGGTGATTGTAAGCTTGGACAGCTTCTGCTGGCACTCTTTCTTCAAAGTAATTGCATTGTCTGCGGCAGGCATCGATCGATCGGGAAGTGGGTCGTAATACTGAGTATTCCTGATTTTACGTTAGCTGTAAAATCAGAGGTCAGTGCTCGCCGATCAAAAAATAATAACAACCATACTCAATGTCAGATGCTAGGCGTATATATTAAATTGCGCTTTTTGAAAAAAACATTATTATCATTACATGTCTTCATTATTGCATTTTAGTGTCCACTAGTAAATACTTATACCAACATTACATGTTCATATTTTTATTTCACTACTATTGTTTTACTACATACTAAAGTGTGCGTTGCGACCGTAAACTAGTGGAATTACTTAATGATTACAGAATAATAACTACTACATAAAATTCTTTCGACATCATTATAATGGAACTGAAAATTTCACAAATATTTAAATCACACTTATCTCGAAACAATTGCGCACTAAAGATGCTATGTACTGCCATTCTCAATGAAAAGTTCTCCCTTGTCGTCGCTATAATGTACCCTTTTGCTAAAAATAGAACATTTATACATCACGTACTCTAATGCTACATCGTTCCCCCAACTCAAACCAATATAGATCACAAGTTTAATTTAGAAAATAATAAAATCAAAGTCAAAGTCAAAATATTCTTTATTCAAATAGGCCTAGCAACAAGCACTTTCGAATCGTCAGTTATAACATGTATTAACATTATATATTAATTAATTATTTAGAGCAATTTATTGATGCTATTATTATTAATATAATATAATAACCTTCTAACATATACCTTGTAAACAACGTTTACCATACAATAAATAAGTCCTCAGCAGCTGTATTTTTAACATTCAAACTCATTAAAATGTTCTCGGATAGGTATTAAAATCTAACATCTTTCATCGGAAATTGAATATCCTGCTATCAGCCAGCCCATCTCAAGGATAGCAACGATATTGGAATCATTACTACAAAAAATCCTTTCATGTCAATTAATTTTATTGACTTCAAAAACCATAATTAGTGAAGATAGCATCTACATTGGTAACTGACGCCGTGAAACGATTGAATTCGGTTAAAATAAAAAAATGTTGCATTCTTTTAGGCACTGATAAAGGAGAATAAATTTATACAGGTTTTAGGACGCTCTTTTGTGGCCCCGTTGTGCCTCCTCTTTATTAGTACAGAGTACAAATGCCTTTTCTAGGTACCTGTACCACTTGGTACCGAATAAAAGTAAAAAGTAGTTCTTCAATTTAATTAAGGCAATTTTATTTTATTAGGCATATTGTATGCACCTATCAATGTCAATAAACTACCACCGGTTCGGAAAAAATAAACCTCTGCTACGAGAAGAACCGGCGTAAGAAACTCGGTTGGGTGGTTAATAAGGTGAATAAGAAGAGCAATTGTTTCCCTCCCCCATAGGCCAATGTCCAGCAGTGGACGTATTTGCCTGATATGATGGTGATGATGATGATGAATTGTTACACATTTCGATCAGATCTTCACAATGACAGACTTACTCAAGAAATGCCTGTTCAGTGTAGGTTCATGTACTTTTTATATCCCATCAAAAACATAAATGTGAAAATTGCAGCCAAGTTCAATATGCGATGAGTGGTTGTCGTCTTCACCGATAAAAGAATTGAGATCTAAATGGGTGCCAAATTCCGTAGATTATCTGAAAAGGTGCCAAGTCTGGCACAAGATTGTTTACAGTAAAACTAATTTACTGCGGCTTGATGCATTTTGAGCTTTAACTTGGCAGTTTTCTTAAATATCCACCAGCTTTCATGGTTCTATAACATACTGCACAGAAAACTTACATAATTTTATTACTAAAGTTATCTTCTCTATGTTGAACCGCTCACACGGAGTCTATTTTTAACTGACCCAAATAAACGGGTATTTATTGTTATTCATTCAGTAACTTTGCGATTATTTTAATTAAATATTTTATACGTATTTCTATTTCAGACATCCTGACTGACGCACCATCATGACACATTTAGGGCACCGATATGTACAGAAGCACTGACTGAAATACATTTTAAGAGCAAAACAAACAAATCGACTTCTTCGCTTTACATCGCGGCGTTTCTATTCAGCAAAGGTTTGCAGTGACTAAGAAAAGCAGAAATGGTTGGCGTTTGTGTAAACAAATGGTGGTGTGGTGTCAAGTAACGATGCAGGGGGGATGCTGACTGGGAACCACGCGTGGACATATTTTTAGACTCCCTATCTTTCGTTAGTCATTTGTTACTGTCCACTCGTCTCGTACTCGTTTGTTTTTGTTTTTAAAACATTGTTATTATTTATCTGTTTTAATTTCGTATAAGTACTAAATAAACTAATATACGTACAGGCAGCTGCAGAAAAACCTGTCCCTCTCTGCTAAAAACTTCTATGCAGGGATGTCATGTTTCTCTACAGCTAACTAACATACGTAAATTAATAAGCAGGTTTTGAAGTTAGAAATTGTATCTATTGAAAGAAATATAATTTCATTTGCATTATACAGTGATAGGAATTATAAAAGCGTTACTCATTTATCATTATTTAATAGCAATTACCTGACTAAATACTCGACAACCTGATGTTTCCAAACTACGACAGATAGATCAACCTTACTAACGTTCTAAAATCATACGCCCATGTCAGACAAATAAATAGCATATCGTCTGTTGATCTTTACTGTTGCGTTTGGCAACGCTACGTCTGATATCAGTACCGCTACCATGAGATGCTATCGAAAACATATATTACGTTACTACAGTCGCTACCGAATAAACGCGTTTCGAGTAGATTTCGATGTACTCGTACCATGAGTCAACCGCGCGTTCACTGTGCCCGCCAGACGCCAACGTCAATAACGTCAACGTCATTCGCTAGCGTAGTTGAAGCAACTAGGGAATGCCATTTGGCATTAAGCCATTTGTATAATCCTTTTTTGGGCAATCAAGTTTAAAAAAAAATGTACGTGATCTCGTCATTCCCCCGTCTTCACTTTACAGAAATCTCCAAGACTTCAATTTAAAGTAACATACCTTATAATTATCATATAATACTAAGCAACTCACACGCCACACGTTTCAAATAAATACAACTTACTAGCATACGAACACTCGTCGACAGTATAATTATGATACCACCGGCCATCATGTTCTTGTCTCCCACTCGTCTTATTCTGTCTGCGTGTATGTTCATCTGTCTACCACGCCAATTGCACCCGCACTATTAACCCTTTCTAAATGTCAAGCTAAATTAAGACGGGAACAGGATACTTTAACCTACTACTGACAGGAACAAATTGAAACTAGGGACATAAATCATTAGCGACATTGTAAAGCAAGGCGGTATTCAGGATTGTGAAAAGTATCTTAATAAACTAATAAAATACTGATAGATCGTCGGTGAAATGGGCACTTTTTTATAAAGAGAGCTAGAGTTGCAGACAACTTGTTTTCAAAACTAGCAAAATATATGTTAAACTGGGTAGGTATACCTACCAGTATACAGCGTGTATTTTGATACAACCTCAAACTTTACAATTAGTTCTTAGTATAGGGCCTAGTGAATAAGAGTCTATATTTATTGATAAAATTAAACATACACAAACAAATAGAAGAACACAAACAAATCTAAAATCAATTTAAACCTAATAAAAATAAAAAATAAAAACCTAATTTAAAAACAAACCAGTGAGAAGTCGGGGCTCCCTGGTAGGGTACCCATAACGCAGGCAGCATTCCCGCGCTGGATAGCGATTGCTACCCTTCGCGCGAGAAAGCTGCCTGCCCTCGGGTCACCTGTAACTGTACATTCCCGCAGGCGCTTGCTCAGTGCCTTGTGGAGCCCAAGCGCGCTCCGGCCCCACGGACCGAGTGTCTCGACGCCAAATGCTATAAACTCATATTGGGCGCCGAGACAACTATATTTGCCCACCTTCAATCTCTCACGAGCGTCAGCCGCCGCACCGGCCGTTTTGCTGGTCGCTGGGAGGTAGGACGCTGCCAGGGTATCGGCACAAGTAGCGTCCCACACCATCGCGCGACCCATCCTCCATGGAATCAATGTCATCCCATCAGGGCGCTTCCCATCGTTCCGTATAATTTGGGGCTCCAGAACCGCGGGGACGTTGGCGCTGATAAGTGCACTTCTTAAGATGTCATTGATTGCAGCGTGGCGGGAGTGGCGGCCGGCGCCCGTAGAGCAGACGAGTCCGTGATGGCCAAGGGGATCCACGGCGGCCCCACAAGAGGCGCAACAATGATTTGCACAGATCTCTGCCCCCAGTCTGAGACCAACTGCGATGCGGACGGTGTTAGGGTCGATGCAGGTGCCGGTGTTGGGTGAGGGGTAGGCGTGTAGCCAGTTCCCAGCTTCTGGCCTTGACACTGCTAGGAGCCTTGCACGTTCTTTGCCTAAGGCCTCATTAATCAGAGACGTTAAGGTCGAGGCAGAAGTTATGGTGTCCCAGGCCCTTTGTAATTTGGGTTTGGATGGTAGGACTCGGCCCAGCTAGCCAGGCGTTCGAGGCTTCAAACAAGCACGAGATCTCGCAGTTTGTACCCGATGGGGCTTTAAGGATTTTACCTGCGAGATCGGAGGTGCTGTGGGTTGAAGACAGGAACGCCGGTAGAACGATACTTGAAACTTTTCGGGTTCCAAGGCCACCATACCTTGTTGGTAAAGAGGCTTGAGTCCATGCCTGCTCGCTGATTTTAATGTTAATTGTTACTTCAATTTGGGATTTCAGGAGTAAATCAATAGGTGAAATGAATATGTTTTTCTATAAATTATTAAAATATACGATTTTTCCTTATAAATTAATTCCACACGCAAAGTATCTTATCTTTATTTATCCAATAAATGAATATTTTAAATATTAAAGTAGGTATATAATCTGGCTGTTGAGTAGTCATATTGATCAAGTATTTAGGTAACAATAATATGTAAACAACAATACTAAACACGCTTCTTCCATATGTCAAATAAGTGTAAGTACGCAATATATTGCGGCTCGAAAAAAAAACAAAAATGAATAACGCTCTGGTATGAAGATTTAACACTAAATTAACAATTCATAGCTGTAAAATCTACGACTGGTTATAGTCTGTGGCTATATACTCAAAAATACGCGCTGCTTACTTAACCATAATATATTCTATATAGAATTACCTAATTGGAAATGTTTGCAGTCAGTAGTTATAATTTTGTTATTATATTTAGAATCTGGACACAGAATAAGTAATAGCAATCTGGGTTATTGAAAATATTACTAATAGTAGTTGACTTTTAAAATTTTCCATTTCCATAATGAAAACCAAGTTATCGTGTCCAATAATGAGTTAGGTGCTTGCTGGCATAAAATAAGTTTCACTTATTTATATCAAAGATTAAATAAATAAATAAATCAATAAATATTGGGGGACAATCTTACACGAATCGACCTAGTCCCAAACTAAGCAAAGCTTGTACTATTTGTACTAGACGACGATTTACATACTTATATAGCTAAATACATACTTAAATACATAGAAAACATCCAAGACCCAAGAACAAATATCTGTGATAAATGCACAAATAAATGCCCTTGCCGGGATTCGAACCCGAGACCTCTAGCTTCGGAGGCAGAGTCACTACCAACTAGGCTAAACAGGTCGTCGTCGGTCAGGTTACATGATTTAATGACATTAGCGTGTATAATTACGTGCTTCCTTTGCCTAATAAGGCAAAGGCTTAATAAGGGAATACCTATGATTTCCTGCCTCAGAGCTTTCTCCATCGTTCAATATAACGATTTCAAATGACTAGATAATAATAAATCTAGTAATTTGAGCCATGTGGATCAACGTGTGAAGCCGTTGGCTGTTTTTGCCCGTGTTTTTTGCTCCGCATTCCATGTCCAACGTATAAAAAATAACCGTCCGATTATGTCTCATTGTAATCGAGATCACGTCCCGTCTGTCGTGGGCGAGTCCAAGGACAGTGTAAACGAGGCTTTATGATAATCGATATAAAAATCGAAACGATTGGTAAAGCCTTAGAATGCTTGATTAGGTTGGTGTCAATATCGTTGAGACGTATTTGTGAGCTGAATTGGAAATATTAGTTGTCAATCGTAAATCTATCGTAATTAGCACGCTGCATTGCATCCATTTATTAGAATTCAGGATCTTAACAGAACCAATAAAGTTTGAAATATTCAAAAATTAATGTCGTGCGAAAATTCCTATGTAAGTTTGTTTTATATTATAAACATCAATATATGTACATATGTATATTGAGGTTTACAGACCAATAAAAGATCTCGACAGAACCAAAATATGTAGTATTCAAAATGAAATTAAATCATCATCTTCTTTTTTTTTTTCATTTCTAACTTTATTAGTTCTGCTAAGATCCTGAATTCTGATAAATAAATGAAAAATACTTGAATGGCTTTATTGAAATGAAATTATTGAGAGTGAAAGTTTTAGGCACCTATGTTACTTATGAACTTTATTTGAACTGGTGAGTAATCACGTATTTTTTGGAACGGACAATAGGTATTTTTAACCGACTTCAATAGAAGGAAGGAGGTTCTCAGTTCATCGGCATATTTATTTATTTTTTTATGTATGTATATTCCTCGATAACTCTTGACCACGTCGGCCGATCTTGATAATTATTTTTTTGTTTCAAAGCTAGTACTCCCAAGTTGGTCCCATATAAATTTGGTGAAGGTCTGATGATGGGATCTAGGAGTAATCAAGGGAGCTCCTCGAATTAGATAGGCACGCATATGCCGATTTCAGTATTTTCTGTAGGTCACCAAGCATATTTAACTGTCATGTTAACTATGGAAACTAACAGTAAGGTAGATCTACCTTACGCATGTTCAAAAACGTTGCGTAATTACCCCACTGATAATGAAATAATAACTGTTTTTGTATTAGCTAACATCGCCACCACTGCCTCCACCCTCTAGCCATTTTTTAACCGACTTCAAGATTTCAAAAGAGGAGGTTATCAATTCGGTTGTATGTTTTTTTTTTATGTTTGTTACTCCATAACTCCGTCATTTCTTAACCGATTTGGAAAATTCTTTTTTTGATTGTAAGTATATATATCCAAGTTGGTCCGGTTTTTGTCAAAACGCAGTTTTGATGATGGGATACATGAGAAATTAAAGGAACTCCTCAAATCTTAAAGGCAAACATATAGTGATTTTTGTGTCTTTATCAACAAGTCAAGCCTTTGCATCCAAAAATGTGACATTGGATGAAGTGGAACTGCTGATGATGATCAGAACAGAACTCTTCAACGAAGAAAAGTTCACGTTTGGCGATTTGTCCTCCTAGCTGTGTTTGTTAGGCAAGTTCTATTTTCACGATTAATTTTTGTCATGCTTGATGTCTGATGGTGGGATCCATGAGGAATTGAGGGAACTCCTCAAATCTTAAAGGCAAGCATATAGTGATTTTTGTGTTTTTATCAACAAATCGAGCATTATCATACAAAAATGTGACATTTGATGAAGTGGAACTGCTGATGATGATCAGAACAGAACTCTTCAACGACGAAAAGTTCACGTTTGGCGATTTGTCCTTCTAGCTGTGTTTGTTAAGCAAGTTCTATTTTCACGATGGATTTTTTTCATGCTCGAGTTCTGATGATGGGATCCATTAGGAATCGAGGGAACTCCACAAAATGTGAAAGGCACACAAATAGTGTTTTAGTATTTTCATGAACAAATCAAGCATTTTCATACATAAAAGTGACATTTGATGAAGTGGAACTGCTGATGATGATCAGAACGGAACTCTTCAACGACGCGTGGTTCAAGTTTGGCGATTTGTTCTCTTCGTTTAGTTTGTCAAGCAAGCAAGGTTTTTCCATGATTCCATGAGGAATTGAGGGTACTTAATCTTCTACCATTATAAACATACTTATAGCGATTTTTATTTTATTGTATGGAATCTAAGAGTGCACCATCTAAGTATAATAATCTTTCACCGGCCTCCCCCATTGAAGTCGGTTTTTTTTTCTTAAAAATTATTCATAGAATGCGATTGAAAGAAATGGCGCCTAAAAGTACAGAAAAAAATCTTTTTATTGAAGACCGTAACTCATAAAATAACGAAACTTTAACAATCAGGTGCCAATATTGTTCACACAAAAGAGAAAAAAACGGTGAAGTGTGTCTCAGGCCACGCGAAATGTAGGGTTCCGTAGCGGTCCACCCGTGACATTAAACGGATTTAAAATGTCACAAACTTAAATTAACTATAATATTTGACATAACTAACAACATATCTAAGTAATCAATTGAAATTATATGAAAGTTTGCTTTTCCAAGTACGTTCATACTCACTCGTTAAGTAGTAATATACGACTATATATATATACATATACTATTACCATGAATTTCTTCACATACCTGGAGCAACCACTTAGCTGGCAGAGATTAATATCACGCACACGAATAGCTTTATCAAGAAATGGTTGAAAATGCACATATTCTTTTTAAAAGAGCTAGTCTAGCGATACCCAATAAGATGGGCTTTGCAATAAAAAAATCATCCCAACTTTACGTAGGCAGATATAACTTGTTTTTTTTAAATATTATTCTACCGATTGTTGGTGTGATTACATACCAACTTACAGCTTTCGAGTAGTCACGGTTACTGAGCTAAGCTGCGGACAGACGGACGGACGGACGGACGGACATGGCGAAACTATAAGGGTTCCTTGTTTACTAGTTTTACTACGGAAACCTACAATGCAACGCCCTATAAGCGGCAAAACTTAACACAAACACATTTGAAGGTGATGATAATCGACTATCGAAGCGACTAAAGTTTTTGCATAAAGTTGATAGAATGCCGCTAACATAGGCGCATTTTTCGCCTGTTATCTTCAAATCTATTTAACTTGAAATTATAAATAAATAATTGAGATTCTTTACAACGAGCCCTTTTATTTGATTTGATATGTCACATGGTAGATTGCAAAACTTTTTTTAAATTATCTTATTGATCCCCAAAAAGTGGCCCCAATGTTTAAAATTCATTTATTTACGTTACATGTCTGTCATTGGGTCATCGACTTACAGACATATTGGTACCAAATTTTATCTCAATCGGTCTAATAGTTTTGAAGCAAATTGGCTGTGACAGGCTGCTGGACACTAAGAGTGATCCCATAAGGATTCAGTTTTTTTGTGTGGCTATTTGTGGCTATTTGTATGCCTTAACAGGCAAGACATAGTGATACAATCCATAAACTGATGGTTATCAAATAAAATATTTTGTACTTGTATTTTGAACTGAACCTATATGTTTAACAAATAAAATATTTTGTATTTGTATTTTTCCTTTTGAGGTACGGAACCCTAAAAATGGATATTTTAACTAACATGGGACGTAAGGCTGTTATAATTAAAGGGCAATCTATATAAATTGAATTGAATTGAAATTATTGGCCACTGTAGCCGAGCGGTAAAGGCACGCGACTTTAAATACGGAAGACGCAGGTTCGAATTCAGGCTCGTGTCACTAGGTTTTAAAAAAAACATCATTAGATTATTATCCGTAGTTTTTTGTGAAGGAAAACTCGTGAAGAAACTGGTCTGATCCCATTAAATTCTAGTTTTCCCGCTGGGTTGGAAGGTCAGATGGCTGGCGCTTTTGTAAAACTACGCCAAATCTTGGAATTAGAAGTGCCAATGCGGACTCCGGGATCCATCAGGACACATCAGGATACATTAGGACACATCAGGAGACATCTGGACACATCAGGACACACCAGGACAAATCAGGACACATCAGATTACATCAGTACACGTTATGACACATCAGGACACATCAGGGCACATCAGGACATATCAGGACATATCAGGACACATCAGGACACATCAGGAGACATTAGGACATATCAGGTCACATCAGTACACATCAGGAAATCATTAGAACGCATCAGTAAATTGTTGATGGATCGATTTCAACCCTAACATAGCCGTGGATTAAAATTAGTGAAAGTATGATAAATAATGATAATTAATGATAATTAATGCGATACTGAACCTTTAAGTTTAAGTAGAAACTTTGCCTTGCCTGTCTACGGTACGGTTTTAGAGGAATTTCCTCCCTCCTACGCTCCGGTTGTGGAATGAGTTCCCTGCTGAGGTTTTCCCGAGGGACTACAGTACGTGGTTCTTCAAGAAAGGAGTGTATAATTTTTAAAGGATCGGCAATGTGCATGTGTCACACCTGGAGTTGCAGGCGTCCATAGGCTGCGGTGACGGCTTACCATCAGGTGGATCGTACGCAAGTTTGCCACCGACGTGGAATTAAAAAAAATGTAGTGGATCGTAAAGAAATCTGTGCCCTTTGATTTGTCTTTTGTGGCTCCAAAATTAGGTCCCGATGTCAAATTTTTCAGCGTATTGTAAAAGTAGGTCACACTACGAGCCAAGACAAGCACGCGCTTTGTACGAAAATATTCCCACAGTTGCGAATGTCTAGGTTTCAAGAAACTAGTCTCTCCGACAAGAAACAAGGAGTTCTTTATGAGTTGGTTTCAGGAGTAATGCTAACTGGTGGTTATAATTACAATGTTTCTTTCTTCTGTGATTATGTTAAAATGCATTACTGACGTTAGCTACGGCTTGGTGGCCTTGCAAAGTCCGATGAAAAAGATTCCAAATTTTGTAGTAAGGGACATGGGTTACGTTTTATGAATGAATCTGTAGAAAAGTTACACTGATTGTTTTGTGTAGTAGATGAACACGGTACCTACGTCATTAACTCATTAAATAAACAGTGATCTGTTGTGTGATATGTTTCACGAATGCTTAGTTCGCCTTAGGATTTCTTTTGATAAAGCTTTAACAAAAGGACTTATTTCTTTCATGCTGTTACTTCCATTTCCAAATCCAATCCTAAGTTATAAAGCTAAGGTATATTTCCTAAAAACTAATATAATTTAGGCAAGCATTTAAAACCCATGCATATACACAGGGTTGATTAACAATGCACAACGCTTTAGTTCGCCATAAAAGAACCAGTATGAGGAATTATGATTATAAATTACAGTGTCAAGACATACTCGTACTAGGGGTAAACAGCGAATTGATTCGAAGAATTTTGTGAATAGTAGTAAACTTTACGTTGTGTAGACTAATCCAACACCGAATTATACTAAATTACGGTCTCGCCTCCATCGCCATTACGACCCACAATCGTCACGCGAATCTTCTGGTACATATTTACATAGAGTTTGTACAAACTAGACGAGACAGTATTCTACATTGAAAATGTGTGAACACCGGTCTGAAATTTGGAAGCTTTCGGTTGTACCTGTGAGTTATTTCTAGTGATTACCATTGGTTGGAAAATTGCTCGAATGGCACTTTAGGACTAATTAGTGTTTTTCGTCTCAATAAAAACTCCATAACCGTGCCTCCAGATAATGTATGTAGCTAATACGAAATAGAAGTCCTTCGGAACGTATGATGAATAGTATTAAATAGAGTGCCATAACTCTCAATACATTAACATTCACCAATACCGCTAAAATAACTCTCTTATCATTTTAGTCATCCAGTTCTTTTTATTGCATAATGGTGTAATGTTTCACAGAGGCATATCTAGACGTTTTGTATGCACGTTTTTTGAGACATCCGAACACCCTAAGTAAGGACAATTACACACGAGACCGTCTGTAATGCGTCCACTATTATTATATCATTAAGGCCCGTTACACACTGGCGGTCTACCTGTGGGTCTTAAAATCACTTGTGGTTATACCAAGTCAGGTGGAATCTGTGAATATCGGTCATACCCATTGTCGTGTGGCTTGTGGTATCAAGAGTATATCTCTAGCCTTATGCCTGGCATTATAGTTATGATATAGGCACACAGTAATAGTACCTAAGAACAATTATTTGCCACGTACAGTCGAGGAAACTTGAATGTTGGTCGCCTTTGGACTTTACTTATACATTAATGTGTAAATAAAATATTGCATACTTTTTAAATAATAATTAAAATTTGAGGGGACAATCTTACACAAATCGAACTAGTCCCAAACTAAGCAAAGCTCGTACTATGCGACTAATAATAAAGCGGGTACTAGACGACAATATACATACACACATATAACATACTAATAAGGGTGGTCCTTATTTCGTTAATTTATATTTTACTACGGGGCACCCGCTTAATGTAATATTATTTTTCAGCGTATACCAACGTATTTTTTTTTCAGAATTTTAAATACCTTTTAGGGGTCAATTCAATTCAACATTTATTCATAAACAATGCAATGATTCCAATGATTCCAATGCAATGATGAATGATGAATTTGAATTGATGATGATGACAATGGTCGCCTAATTTAAAACCTCCATACAAGATGTTTTTTTCTATTATTTTTTATTCGATTTTTATTTGTGGGGCGATGAGTCAGGGTGTTCTAATGTGCAACTTAACATAAAATAACGTCACTGATTTATAAAAAAATATTTGATTAATATTGTAGGAGTCCTAAGTAAAAAAAAAAAGTAAAAGTAGTTTATTCTTCAAATTAGGCATATTACATGCACCTATGAACGTCAATAAACTACCATCAAGCATAGTAAGTATTGATTTTGAGGAGCGAACTTTCTGTTCCTATAAACACAAATAAAAAATATTAAAAAAAATTGCAATGTTATTATAAGTTAAATTGGGCATTTATACACTTTGAGTCCTCGTTCCACAATGAAAAATCAAAAAATATATATAAAAAGAAATCATCTTGTATGGGGGGTCCAAATTTTCAAAATTCGGTAGCGACCCCTAAAATGTATTTAAAAATTCTGAAAAAATATTACGTTGGTTTTTTGATCATAGATACTACATTAAGCGGGTGCCTCATAGAAAAATATAACTTCGACGAAATAAGGACCACCGTAATACTTATATAGATACATACATACTTAAATACACAGAGAACATCCAAGACCCAAGAACAAAATCCGTGCTAAATGCACAAATAATGCTCTGGCTGGGATTTGAAACCGGGACCTCTAGCTTTTTCTTTTTCAGTCTCAATTCGAGCAAACAAGAAGAGGTTATTCCATACGATTTTGACGTAAGTACTTACGAGTATAACCATCGATTATGTATAACATTTTATATATGAATCAAACGACAGTTAATATAAGACACTGTAATCTGAAAAGCAATCCAAAATTTTGCCAGAAAGTCAGAGTTATATGTGTGTATTGTTTCCTGCCTTAGATAGCTGTAACCACCATACATCGCTATTCCATTTCATATTTATGAGTTGTTATCGCATATCTGCGATACCGAATCATTGCTGATAATCAATCAAACGATATCGCGATTGACCACGCCTATTAGGGGCCTCACGCTTCTAGCGATCAATTAAAATTATAGTTTTAAAAACGACATAAGCGACTAATCATCCAATACTGATATAGGATCTTGTCATATTACATTCCATTGTTTTTGTACTCACAACACAACAATAACTCCTGATTTTTATTTAAGGGAACATATTTACCTACTAGTTCTGTTCAAGATATTTTCTATTATGATATTAAGTGTCCAAATACATCTTACGCTCGTGTATGTTCCAGATAAAAATATTTTGAGCCGGACGATCCAAGTAAAGCAAAAAAGTGTGGAATGGTATTTTTTTACCCCGCAAATCACACCCAAGGGATGGGAATGGGGAGACCATATGGAGGATTGGGGATATACATTTGTATTCAAGCGCGTTGCTCAAGTTAAAACTTGAGCAAATATTTTTTTATTATATAAAATATCATTGTATAATATCATTGGGTACACGGGCCTAGAGAACTAGGTGGAACCACAAACTTGGATCACAGCTATTTTAGCATAATTACAGCCAGGTAAAGTTACCAAAATTATTTGAAATGTTCCGAAATCATTTGTAAAAGAAAGAACTTGCATCAAACATGGGCAGATAATTATGTAAGCTATGATAGAAATACGTACTACGCAGATGAAATATCTTACAAACACGTATAAGTCTGGTACAGTCAACTGCAAAAGTAGATGATCATTTTAGTATCTTGTCAATTTCACTACTTTGACGCATCCCGTATTGTTACGTTAGTGCGAGAAAGTACCAAAAGGATCATCTACATTTGCGGCTGACCGTACCTACTAAACCATTAAAATCCTCAACAAGATAAACTTGACATTCAAACCTCTTTAAGTACCGTGTTTCCCACATAGCATTCTCATAAGTAAAGTGCCATTACGTCCTTCAAGTTTTCTGCGTAGATATCTCACCTCGAGCTACTATAAAAAAACATTGTACATTCAATCTTAACCACCTTTCATTAAGTTTAAAATCCGAGGTGCGATTGTTTTTTTAGCGTTGTGATCGTGGCCAGCGTACGCATACCCAAGCATAAAGTGTAAACATAATAAATTGGTGTTGGTGCGTCCATGCGAAAACGGCGTCCTTGGGGCAGCCACGTGCTCCGTCGTAAATAAACATTAATATGTGGAAGGCTAGCATGGGCATAAGGTAGCCGTAAGACTATGTTCATGTTGGACTTATGCATCATTATGCTGAGGTAAGCCCCTTTTTAAAAAACAACAACTTTAACGGTAGGATTCATGTTTAAGTTTAAATGTCTAATCTTGTAAGTTTAATTGATAAATCAATACCATTACATTAAAATTTATTGATAGAACAATCTAAGTAACTTGGTAAATCACTTACAAAAAACAATCAAGCAAAATAATGATTACCTAACCTACTTAAATAAAATATGTGTATGTCTTAATTAACGCTTATCTAAATGAACACATACATATGTACATATGTACTCGTAAGTGTTTAAATCACCCCCAAAAAAAATGCATGCGCATCTCACTTTCAATGTATCGTATAACCCATTAAAATTGTAACCAATATTTTTAAAATAAGTTGCTTTTAATTTAAAAAAAAATACAAACATTTGTTATTTAATCCCACCTTAACAGCACCTCTGTAGATAAACCAAAAACATCAGAGACCTATCGCCATCAGGCTATCATACATTTTAAGATAAATGTGAATAAGCACTTATTTATGTACATTTATTCCCAAATGTAGGATTATGGATATAATATTATTCTCACTAAAATACACAGCCATGCTATACCTCGTGAAGGGCATTATCACAATACCGGTTTTTAACGGACACTCGCATACAAATGTGCTTAAAACCTTTTTTTGCGCACACAGGCCCGTGCAATTTCATATCTTTGATTAAAAAATTGAAGGCCTGACTTTGGAACGCAAAAAATGGCGGTTATTTTTCATGTCCGAATTTTTTTTAATCTTAATAATAAAGGTTAGGTACGTTCAGAAGTGGTATTCTTGTAAAAGTATTGGCTTGTGGCGTAAAGACGTACGTCTCCACCTCTAGTTATCACCTCAACGCTCGCCCCACCTTAAACGCTCGCTCCATCTGTCATATGTCAGCCAGTACAGTCTAACTCCTATATACGTAACATGGTTTTAATTTGATAAAATGTAGGCTTTGCACTTGATATTTCATACACAAATTTTGTAAAAATCATTTTCTCTTTCATTCGTAGTGTTTTTTTAATCAATACACGGTTTATATTACTTGAATCAGGATAGTTTTAATGCATAAATCCATCAATTAGTACGTCGATAACTAGAACATCACTAGAGGTGAGATGGTTTGACAGTTACACGTATTCGCAAAGTATTTTTGAAAAGGTGGGGACGCACGCCACGACACGTTAATGTCAAAAACGTTGTCCCCACCTTACACCTCTAGCAATGTAGGTGTAGTTGCTATGGTGGGTGGCCGTCGCGGGCGTAGTTGCTATGGTCGTTGCTAAGGCAATTGACATTTGGTGTCAGTAATATATTTCATGTGCTAAGATGTTTAAAATAGACATCTATAATGTAACAAGAAATCAGTATTTCAGTCTGAAAAATTAATTTCCTTTTGTTGGGGATCATTATTTAACCAAGCCTTTGGTTCTCCACATAGAATAGATGTCTTCTATTGTAAATTCCAGTGATGTGACGGACAGGTAACCTATTATGTAAATTTGTTTTGCCGAGTGTTTATGAAAATTAACATGTAAATTGGAAAGAAAATGTGCCTAACACTTTGATGAATCTAATGTCCACCTACCTAAATATTTATTTCATGTTAGCTGGGAGAGGTTTGCCGATGATTTAAGTACCAAGTACTAGTTGCCGAAAGCATGTTAAGTGTTTTTTTATTGCAGGATTATGGAGAAATTCTACTTGGTGATCATGCAATGTAAGCTGCAAAATGAAACAAATACAGCTGTAAGCAGTACACGGAAAAATATTTCAACCATTCATAATGATAAATATATTCCGGCTTAGTAAATTAGTAAAATGAAGAACCAGAAGTTAATGACAGTTTAAGGACCCTTTCAATGCTTATTCATTATTTACTCTTTCTTCATAGGATAAGCATTTGTTGTAGATATTATATTTTAGAATAAAATTAAGAATATTTTTTTTTATTTTTTATTAATACAAAAACACCAACACAAAAAGAGAGCCTAGTCAAACAAGAAAACCCCTGTGTTGTACTGGGCGAAAAGGTACCCATCACACTTGCTGCGTTACCACTTTGGATCAGTTGGATGGCGATGGACAACCTTTGCACCAGACAAGAATCAGAGCATCAAACCCTCTCCTAGTTTCGTTGCCTTCCTTCATTTATGAAGGCTAAAGCGTCAGGCTCCCAGCACCTTATATATTTGTCTCGCTTTTAAATTTTTGAATAAAAACAGGCTTGTATGTTAGTAACTATTGTTCCCGTTATATGTATAATTGTTATATAATCAATTTTAGACATACGCACTTATATACACATATTATTATATCATTCCCTGACCGTGATGGCTCCAACATCACCTGTGGCCCTTATGTGGGCCCTGGGTACTAGATCTCCTGTAGCTTATGAGTAAGTAAGAGAATGTATGTATGTAATACAAGTGGTATCTGTGTATCTTCTGAGCGTCCGGTGAGCGATGGACATCTCTTGTTGTGTTCTCTTATAGCCTTTGATTTTTAATTTTAAGATACTGTAACATAGTGTGTAACCTTAGTTCATATCTTGTTTCTATTGGTGAGTTTATGTTATTGGCTCCATATTTCTATTTAAAATGTCAACATGTTTAAAAAGCTGTTGAAACTCCTTTAATCAATAAATAAAGAAATAAATAAAATGCAAGTTATTATAAGTAATTATGTATAGTAAAGGTACTCTTTAATTATAGTACAGGTCGCCCATTTCTCTAAAATATAATCAACAAGTATGACAATGCAGGATATCGATAATTTTTATGTTTGTTCTTTTGCGTTGTATGTTCTCGATCAGTCATATACGACATCTTATCACTGCTGCCAGTTGTTTTAATTTTTCATTCAGTTCTCGGTTTCTCGGTGATCGGAAGCCGTTACTCCATCATGACAGCTGCAGCATTAGACCCGGCTTGCTGCATGCTTCGTATCTTCCTTTGCAGGTCGTGTTTGTTAGTGCATATGCTGCGCGCTTGTGGCCGTATATGATTACCATTATATCATGTACAAAATTACAGAAAATTAAGAGCATAGAATTAAAATTATATAAAATCAAATAAAATAAAAATAAAAATCATTTATTCATTATAATTTGCCTATCGTTGCTATGCGATGCGACCGAGCGCTGTGTAAGCCGGGAAAATATTCTCATCAAAGACATTGTATAGAACTATACGAGACCGCTATCTTTTAAAACCTTGACAGTTAAAATTAAACTTTATGTCTAAAGTCACAAGACTGTTTTTAAATTATTCACAGATGTAGTGCTAGTGCTTGAAGTTATCAATGCTGCTCTCAAGTGGCGGTCGTGGGTTCGAAACCTGCCTCGTATTAATGAGTTTTTTGGAACTTAAGTAATACGGAGTTTAATTTGATATTTACCATCGGGTGAAGGAAAACATCGAGAGGAAACCTGCATAGATCTTGAAAGCTATTTCTGTTTTGAAAGTTGCGTGTTTACATTTTTGATCACTAATTCTGTCATCGAGGTCAACGGTCCCTAATCATGAGTACTTATAGCGGCGGCGTTTCTTTTAGCATTAAAAGGGTAAAGGAGGGGGTAAAATGACTGCCGCTGCGATAAGTACTCATGAATCTCACGATTAAGGTCTGCGAACCGGTCTGAAACATGTCGAGCGATAGTTGACCTTAACAACGTGAATGACCCGTTTCATCATATTTTAATATGTTTGAAACTCACGGGAGCTTTCTGTATACAATTTTAATAATATTTCGAATTGGGGCGCAGTTTGACCATAGAAAATTGTGACGTCATTAGGTAAATTTGCTTACAAACAATACTAAGCGAGCGTTTTTGACGCTTCGTAAAAAGTTGCTGATATGACTATCAGTAAAATACAGTATAATCTTATACGCCCCGACCGACAGGATTTCAGGGCCCTTTCCAGCGCTCGTATATTTTTTCTCTAACAAATTGGACCTTTACCTATTTATACTTCTGAGTATTTAAAAATTTGGTTTCATTCAAGATGTATATATAGGTCGATTCAGAAGAGCTGGCGCGGAATGTCTATGAAATTAATGACAGTTACATACATTTTTCGCGCCAGCTCTTGTGAATCGACCTATATAATTCCTTAACTTGTGATTAACAACTTTTAAGTTAAAGATTGTTTTATTTCTTTTTATACCACGTCGGTGGCAAACAAGCGTACGGCCTGATGGTAAGCAGTCACCGCAGCCTATGGACACCTGCAACTCCAGGGGTGTCACATGCGCGTTGCCGACCCTTTAAAAATGTATAAACTCCTTTCTTGAAGAATCCCATACTGTGGTTACTCGGGAGAACCTCGGCAGGGAGCTCATTCCACAACCAGAGCGTCCGAGGGAGGGAGTTCCTCTGAGACCGTACCATACGCGACCGTTTAGGTTCTAAGGTGTGAGGATGAATGCCCTGCCGACGGCGAGCAGTGCGATGATAGAAAGCGGCCGTCGGCATCATGTTAAAAAATTGTTCTTTCACTCTGTTGATTGAAGACCCCCATAACATAAGTTTTATTCCAATGAGTAGGTACTATCAACAATCTTGTGGTTTATTTAATACATAGTCCAATTTTATTTGTAATATATCTCTCAAGTTATATACGTAAATTTTGATCAAAATAGTAAATAAATTTCCTTCGGCCCGCTACTACAGTAGTCTCTCCTTTTATTTAGTATTTTGTACATCTATGATACCGGTTTAGGCATTTGCTGTCAAAATTGACAATCGATGAGTTGATTTTCTTGTAAAGAGGTTTAGTAAGTAGCAAGTCGAGTCAGAAAAGGCAGCGGGTTGTAACGGAGATCCAACCATGAATTATGTATGAGTAAATATTACTTAAGTCTTAATTTTCACTTCTAATCATTCCGTATGAATTAGAGAAAATGTAATAACAAATCTATACTCAATTTACAAAGAGCGGTAATACACGTCTGATTTTTAGGGTTCCGTAGCCAAAATGGCAAAATCGGAACCCTTATAGATTCGTCATGTCTGTCCGTCCGTCCGAATATGTCACAGCCGATTTAGTCAGGGACTATACATATGTTATATATTTTGATTTAACTTGAATGCTCATCCGGTTTTTAGATTATTGTGTTTGTGTTCTGTACTAACTAACAGTAGTTTTGTAAGACTTTTGTAATAATTATTAACACTTTATGGGCAATGCCTGAAATAAAAAATGGTGTCCTGGACCTTTGGAAGGCGTGCGCGGAGCCGAAGTACCGAGGTACCAAGTAACAACCGAGTACCACATAGCCAACACGAAGAGGCCCTTTTGACAATTTAATGAAATGCAAGGGGTACACCGAGCGGATGCTGCCCCTGCCCGTATCATGGGACGCACGCAGAGACAGCAACACAATTTATTATTATTATATGAGCACTACAATTACGAAATTTGGTAGGAATGTGATGTGAAATTACGAAAAAAATATTTAAACTGGGGGGCACGCCATGTATTTAACAGTAGGGTCATAATTTTTTTTTCAATGCACTTGTGCATGCTAGAAAGTAAGGGAGAAACAATCAAAATAAACAAAGGAGTAAGACAAGGAGACCTACTTTCCCCAAAGATCTTCTCTGCAGTACTTGAGGCAATATTTAGAAACATTAACTGGGAAAGGAACCCTAATTACGGATTTAAAATAGATGGCACCATACTTACTCATCTACGTTTCGCAGATGACCTAGTCTTAATCTCAAACACAGCCGATGCTCTACAAACTAGTTAACGAGAGTGAAGTAATGGGTTTGCGAATAAATATGGAAAAAACGAAAACAATGACTAATTCCAAGAAGATACCAATAGAAGTCAATCAGGGAATTGTTGAGTATGTAGATGAGTACATATACTTAGGACAAACAATATCCATGAACAATCAAATGGAAAAAAGATCGACAGGCGAACAACCAATGCTTGGAAAAGGTACTGGTCACTGAAGGAAGTCATGAAAAACAAGGAAACAAGGCTTTCCACAAAGAAAAAGCTATTTAATGCATGTGTGTTGCCCGTGTTAACCTATGGCAGGCAAACTTGGGCATTAACAAATAGCAACCTGAACAAATTACAAGTATGCCAAAGGTCAATGGAAAGAAGTATGATAGGTGTGAAACGGAAAGACGAAATCCGAATCGAAACAATAAGACGTAAAACTGGAGTGGAAGATGTATACGACGAAATAATAAAAGTGGCGGGTAGACAATAGACAAGGCTAGCGAGACACAAAGATAGATGGAAAGGGATGGAGGAGGCCTTTGCCAAACGGCAAACAGACAGAGCCGATGCTGTCAATAGAATATAAATCATAAGAAATTTTTTTTTGTAAACAATTGATTGAATAAAAGGCTTATATTATTATATTATTATTATTATGTGCTTGCCAAGCATTACGTATAGACAGGTCTTCAAAAATTCCAGAGGATGCTAAAAAATCCATTTCTACCGTTGTTGGTGAGATATTAGCTGGCTGGATAATTTCCAAGCAATGAAGTTTAAAATTCAGAAAAAAATCAAGATGATGTACATTAATAACTACTTTCAACAATTTTTGGTTTGAACAAGATAGATGCTGAAAAAATGTCTTACTCAAACAAAAGGGCTTAAGTGCCGAGAATTTCCTATGAAAATACAACCTTTTTTGATTCAATATATATTATATATTGTGCTTTTAAATGTAGATTAGGTGTCGGTACGGAACCCTTCTTTGTGCGTGATCCGACACGCACTTGTCCGGTTTTTTCTTCGTATAGTCGGAATTGACTGTGGTCATTTTCAATCCTTTAAGTTTGGGGAATTGTTTATAAATAAATTACATAGGAAATCATGGGCGTCATTTGAGTATACTTACTCATAGCACAATACAAACGATGCAATTTGTCATGACAGCCTGAAATGGCTGAAATGAATTGCTGTCTCATTTTAACTAAACCTACAACTCTATCGGTTTTTGTGACAAACTGCAAGATGTGTAATATGTAATGGCCTTATAATGACGATCATAAACGACCATGAATAAGTCATATCTTCAGAACGATTGGAATACATATTAAACTATGAAGCCATAAAAGAACCACGAAGCGCACATATTTTTGAACTGCTTTTTCATACAAGTTTACAATCAAAGAAGTATCCAGCTGCAAAATGCGACTAATTTGAAAAATCTCAAGCTGTTAACCCCGAATTACATAGCAATATGCGCAACATTCTTCAAGCTTTAAAATAGACCGAGACAATACTTTTTACTTTACTGCTATAGATCTTAGTCTATCTTATAGGATGACTGCAGAACTATGTGAGACCGCCTATCCAGCTAGCATGATAGCACCATGGCAGATTTTATGGTCACGCTTTATCGTCAAAGTCGGGTAAAAATTGACTCCGACAAACCGTGAAGCTAAAGTATGCCGCAGACCTTACGTATGTACTACCTAAAACATGATATGATATACCTAGACAATATTATCGATAAAATAATACCAATGCGGATGAGTCAATCCCTACCACGCCAATGTCTCGGTCGTTCGTCTCTTCTTGCACCCGTCGCAGACTGTCAATGTCAGAAGCATGTGAATTAGGTGCAATGTCAAATAGACGGACGTCTGGTGATGACTCGAGCGGACCAATGCGTTAAACCCCCGATTACGTATTGTTATTATGAGCCCCGGCGTCAATATATATTAGGGGTGGGCTGTGCCGTCATCGGTGTTGGACGTGCACCCCACCTCTGGATTGTTTTGTGAATAACATAGCAGGTGAGTAATATTAATAACTTGTGCATGCGATACATAATGTTGCTCTTATGAATTAGGAGTCCGATTTTAGTAAAAAAGCTGCATTCCCATTTTTAAAAAATAAGCCTCTAGACCGGGAATCGAGCCCGGGCAAATCAGGAGGGGGGTTGAGGCATTCTGTAAGTGTGAGAAGATGATTGTGCAGTTTAAAACTAAAAGTTTAAGCGCAGTTTAAATTTTTTCTAAAATCAATCTCATGACATTTAAAAACAAATTTCCGTATCTCGTATAGTTTCAGTTTTTCACTCATTGCACCATTTAGACTAGATGCTCTGTGAGCTGTAGATCTCACAAAATTTTTTTTTTTTCAAAGTTCAAAATTTTCAAAAACCGAGTCGACAAAAAAAATCTGTATAATTATTGAACCTGCTCACAAAATTTGCTGCTGAGAAATGAATTTTTGTCGAAAGCTGAAACGGAGACGCTTCCCTCGCTTCGCTCGTTCGGTCAGTTATACACCTGTATAAAATTCCACTGGTAATACAAATACATCTTTTGTAATGCGTCATACATTACACATACATACAGTTTCAGTAACTGTCAACAGTTGCAATGTGAATAGGACCTGACATTTAACATGCTTAAATAATTTACTGTGATAATTAATTCATTCCAAACATTTTATAGTCTGTCACAACACAACATACTACTTAATCTATTTATTCTTAAACATTAGCAATCATATTTGGTCCCTTACCTTGAGGCGGCTTAGGCAAATATAAATAGTCATAAAGTACTTCAAAACGACCCTGACTGGCGAAAAACACGGTTATTGGCAATAAATCACACATAATATACATATATTCATACCTTGCTTGTTATCTTAAGTAGACTTGAGAACTTTAACGTTAGAACGATATTTAATTTAAAATGTATATTTTTTACTCTTACTGCAATTCGAGTTAAGCACTTATACTCACCTAAATACGTTTTAGTAAGATTCGCTATATATGTGGTCTGTAATAGGAGCAAAAAACAATTACGTTACACTATTGTTGTAAAATAGTTTTATAAATAAATGACTTATGAGCTCTCCAGCAATTATTTCCAAGTGGTCTCAAGGGAAAAAAATTATGCTTATACATCTTTATTTTAAAAACACTAAAACCCATAAATAAAAAAAATTAAACCTCCAAGAATATCCTTTAAAACCAAAAATGCAACAATCATTAGGAGTCATAAAGTCATAACACTCATAACTTGCTGCTACCTCAAAATCAGCACACTGACGCGCTATAATCTCTTAGAGCCAAGAGCCATAATTGGAGGTCATGACTTTAGATCATATTTTCTCCGAAAAGATAAAAGATATATTTTTTGGACATAGAGGTTACTGCAGATGCTCTAAAAACTCTAAATATTTTATTGCGAGTAGTTCCTAATCGATATACGTACAGGCCACATCCTGTATAGGGATTAGTAACTACTTTTAAGAATGTTAGTTTCATAACTTTCAAATGTAAATACAAATAAGTAAGAACGTAAAGCACGCTACTGTAAGTAGGTAAGTATGTTTGTATGTAAATCCGTATCACAATATTTGGGCGGTGAAATATGTAACGACTTCATTTAATGATGATCTTGGTATTCGTGATGTAGAAAAAATAATGAAATTCCTAACTCTGGATAACACAAATGTTAGGTGTGCCTTTTCTCATCTTACTTAGCTAGGTACTAGTTTCATTTTGTAAACTTAATGTATTTGGAAGTACAGAATAGTGATGCAAATTCGCTATAAAATCTCCATATTTATGATCCCAATATGCCTTGATTCTAGCGCAACTATCGTGATCTTGTCACTAATAAACATATTTAATTTGCAACTTGTTGTACCTATGTAAGCCAAGTTTTTGTTTTAAAATATTGAATGACGTCATAGTTCATATCATAACCAAGCAAAAAATATTTAAATCCTATAAGTAGATTATGGCCTACTGTATAAAAAAAACTAAGACATACGCAGTTAAATGTAACACATTCAATCATACTTATCTACTATGATTATTTCGCTTTAATACGTCGTAATTTCTATATAATTGTTGTTTATTAGACGTATATCGTAACCGTTATTAACAGTGGAGTAATATGGGAACTTTTTGCTCTAGATATGGGTAATAAGCTGATGTAATGTAATAATAAGGCTTTTACAATAGAACCTCGTCTAGGTTGCTAACTAGCTACCAAAACGATGTCAGTAATCATTGTAATTAAAGACGATATAGAAACAAGCTTCCCGACAAAATTAGCACACAATATATCCCACCAAAAACATTTCATGTAAAATGTTGCCAAGACGTCCACATAAGGTCTGCCCTGTGAAAAAGATATCAGATCTCATGTAGAGCCAAGCTTCTGAATCTACACGGCCTAACTATACCGACCCTAACTTCAACAAATTCTACATACCAGTAAATATGTATGGCTTAGCCGTTTCGCTACCGTCGTGGAGGTGATGCGAATATTTAGTTTCTGATCTGAAGTAAGTAACGAAACAGGCAAGCCATACATATTTACTGATATGTAGAATTTGTTGAAGTTAGGGTCGGTAGAGTTAGGCCGTGTAAATTCAGAAGCTTGGCTCTACATGAGATCTGATAGCTTTTTCACAGGGCAAACCTTATGTGGTCGTCTTGGCAACATTTAACATTAAAATATTTTTGGTGGGGTTTCAGTTCTTTTTGTAAGTTTCTGGGCAGTTTTATTAATAGGTTTTTTAGTTACTGTCTACAGTCCCGTGTAAACATTCATGTCCTAATTCATAAAATTGCTGAAAGTCTCATATAAACTTCCACCCCCCCCCCCCCCCCCATTATTATAAGTTTGTGAATTTTATTGTTGGTTGTATACTAAACTTTGATTACATACCAAATTTCAACTTTCTAGCACTTCAGGAAGTAGTCAATAATTTTGATGATCGTCACTATCATCAGTGTGAGTGTGTGTCAGTGACGAAATCGGTGTATTTTAGATACCAATAAAATCTAAAGTATTAGAGCTATTCAATTGACACTTTGTATGTTTAATTAGTCTATTATTGACATCATATCCTCAGAATATGAACTATCTGGTACATCGGAAACCAACTTTACGAGGGTTCAAAAAAACGGCGAAACACTTCGAGAAAAGGTAGGTAGTGCCCTTGCGCTTCGCTTGTCTCGTCTTGGCGGGCGCACTACCGTGCCCCCAGATTAACATTAGCTTTTTGCCTGCGACTTTGTTCGCGTGGGACTCGTTTATATCGCACCTCTATATATAAACTTCTGCCCCTCATTTCAGGGGATGATTTCCGGGATAAAAACTATCCTTTGTCCTACCCCGGGACTCAAACTATCTCCATACCCAATTTCACCCATATTGGTTCAGCGGTTTAAGCTTGCAGAGGTAACAAACAGATCGAGTTACTTTCGCATTGTCAGCCAATTTTTGTTCCCGATTATCATCATCTTTCCAGTCTTTATCCGAACTAACCAAATCGGCAAATTAGTTACAATATTCACGACATTATTACAGCCACTCGACATCGGACTTCAGGAAAAACAGCTATTTAGCTATTTAAATATTACAGCTATTTATAATTTCCACGTTTTTCATTATAATGTTTTTGATGATAACAGTTCACGATCAGTAGACATCGAATGCTATTCATTCCCTCAATCCTTTCACTCAAAAGAACACGCTCAAAATTGATTACACGCCTTAATTTAATCAGCTTTTTCGGTACTAATCTATTTAAAATCGAATTCGTTCCTACTTTCGGTTCTATATTTAGTTTGTTCTTGAAACTTCACCTCGGAAGACGAATCAAATGCGAGTCCACTCTAAAAACGCTGACCAATAAATAATTCAACTATTCATTTTTGCCGTCAGCTGTCTGTTGTTAGCCAAGTCACAAAGTGCCTAGGAAGTGCCGTGTAAAAGTATGCCGTCTCTAATGAGTTGGACACTGTCTTTACTAAATACACTACAATTTTAAACACAACTCAGTCAATACCAAAAGGGATTACGTAGGTACATACCTATGCAATGCATAGGCGGTTACTTTGATACTAATAGTTTAATACGGTAGCTATCCGCTTGACCACAGGTGAAAGGTGTAAGTGCTCGACAAAGGAGCATGATTAAAGGAAAATGGCTTTTAATGGAAAACTTTATGGTTACAAATGGTCAATAGGACGTGCGTTGAGCATTCAGACGTAAACAGCTATTAGCTGATCTAGTTCCAAGCTCCAAGCACGCGATACCTACAGTTTAAGTCTTCCTTTGTTATTTTTTGTGGGTCTTATTTGGATTGGATTATTAATGTTAATTATAAGTATTGCAAACATAGTAGGTAAATATGTTTAGCGGTGCGAGCGAAAACTGTTTAGATGTTAACTAGAAATTAAGGAAAGATAACTACATGGTGTAAGTACATACTTATAATATCTATGATAAGAGTGACAATCATATCCGTTTCAGATCAGATATGTAGCCGTAGGTAAGTTGTTAATCTTGAATTAATTTAGTATTTACAGGTATAGGTAAGTAGTGAAAAAACCTTTAACACATGCCAGATGATATTAATTCTTATGTCAATGACATAAAAAAATCACAAGCAAAAGCATTTCTCTCTTTATTTGCAATTACGTATAATAGTTAAGATTCTTTAGTGCTTTGGAAAGTGTGACATCTGGGGAGAAGAATCGCCGTAAGAAACTCACCAATGTACCTTTTAAAAAAAGATTTATATACTTGAAGTATGAAAAATGTTAATTACCACCCAATTATTGATCGTTTAATAAATGTAAGCCAAAAATGTTCGGCGACCTCAAAACCACACAGATTAACTAAAAACAACTGAAATTTAGGCAAAACGACTATCAGTGCAAATACACGCCCACGATAGTGATATGGTGGCGCAACTCCAGCGAAAGTGTTGATAACATTACAACAATAATATGTATACGATTTAGAACTAATATCTACGGGGAATAAGGTTAAAATTCGGATACATTATTATTGACTTGAACTGGCCCGCATGTTTGCACTGCAATGGTTATGAAACTATCCACAATCCATATGGGATTAGGTAATTCTACAATTATATATTCCTGATGGGATAGTGGAAGTACATAAGTATAGATATAAGAAAATGAAATTATCAAACTTTATTCGGCTATGAATGTACTGGCTTGGTCGCAACTGGATACAGTGACATTCTTTTTTATACCTACCTACATACACGGCATGGTCTAATTTCGTCTGACAAAAAGGGGTTGAACTAAAACTACACCATTTTCTCTGTTAGGGGACTTGGGACCCAGTAAGATTTTCCAAACTACTAAATTATATGTGGCTACATTTCTACAAAACTCACATTTTTGACATGAGTTTACTGCCCTAATGGTAGATATCTCAAGAAACCTTACATTATTTTAACATTAGAACTAATTTTAAATCAACGATAAAGGACCGAGTGAAACGAAAAATTACATAGTTTTTTTTGTAGAGTCTGTTTTTGTAAATTATGAAATTTAAAAATAAAATAAATTTGAATCAAAAATAATTAGTCTTATAGCTCACAGAGCCACTATTTAATAGGTTTTAAAATAAACCAAAGTTCCGAGTTCCAAGGCCAGTTGTTGACCCTGGTATCTTTAGTATCGCCATGATTCTAATGTCTACGAACGAAGTTCACACAATTACACTCATTAAAAAGATTAAACACAGTAATGATATCAAGTCCAGTGTATGAGGAAGTAAAAAAATACGCACGTTTTCAGGATCATAGCGGCAAAAAACGTAATAGAGTATGAAGTTGTTTTATCGACGGTAATTAGGTGAGGATACGAATTTTCCAGTTGACTTCTTGACTAGCTAGCACGGTCGCGTATGTTTGACAGTAAGCAAACCCTTACGCCTTACTAAGTAAGCAGATAAGTAAGTATAAGAAGAGGGCCTTTATGTCTGACATGAAAGTGATTCTGTTATTTATCTGTTGTGAAACTGTTAAGCATGTTGATCTTTGACAAAATCCTCCCTTATTCATAAAACTTAACAAAAATGTGTTATGTTCCTTTCTCGCAAACATAAATGCTAACGTGAAAAATAAGGCACGAATTTTAACGGCACTTCAGCTAAAATAGGTTTGATGAACGGCATGAACAAGGCTTTTCGTCCATAAACTTTTTATATATTTTAAGCTGCATCTTTGCACCCTTGATTGATCGCTATTCATTAGTCTCGTGGCGGAAACATGCACAATGAGACTGTCACACGTGAACGAAGCGGAAGCGCGCGAGATTAGCGCGCATGAAGCGTGAAGGCCGCGGTTAAACGCTTCTGAGCCATGTGCCGATTGGGGAGTTATGACCCTTTCCTTTTCAATACCTGAACCTCGACCAATCGCTTTTGGCAACCCTTAATTCAAAGGTAGTGAGTGGCTAATTCGGTTGATGCATTACAAACTTAGCTCTAGCTGGACGCTAGCTAAAACATGTATTATGGTCGCGAGGTGATTCGGGCGCGGCACGCATACTACAGAGGGTCTACTCCGAACTTCGTATTGTGCCGTCCCATTCCGTCATATAGTGTACAACACGAGAGTGAAAGGGACGGCACGACACGAAGTTCGATTTTCGAAGTTCGGAGTAGGCGCTCAAATCCAACAAAAAATCGGGCAATCTGGTGGCAATAGGTTTTATATGTATGTTGTTAATTCTATCCGATCAGAATCGTGTCGATATCAGGTCTATAATATGCCTTTGTCGCGCCTTATCTCACATTGCGCGCGTCTTATGCTAGCCGGGATGCAATGCGGACCGTGCGAATATGGTTCTAGGGGGAAACGAAAACTCCCCAGTAGCTCTAAAATGATTTGGTTAATTTAGACAATAAACTGTATTACTTAAACTATTCAATACGGGTAGTGGAAAAGATCCTCTTATTCAACTACATCAACATAAATACAATAAGAATATCGAAAAGGAAAAAATTGAACTGTATGATAACCATAAATGAATCCCATCCCAAAGCCCATCCCCCATCCATCATCTCCCATCTTAAAGGCCGGCAACGCACTTACAACCCCTCTGGTGTTGCGAGTGTCCATGGGCGTCGCTAATCGCTTACCATCAGGCGATTCATCTGCTCGTTTGCCTCCTATGTCATAAAAAAATGAGCGTAGTAATAATCAAACAGGTTATTTTCCAACCTATCACGTAATATCAAACATCACATGTGATGTGAACAACAATCCAACTTATTTGCTTTGCCTGCTTGCTTGTGCTTTTTCCTATCGAACGGTTCAACAAAAACGTTGATATATGTTTTAAATTATGCTACTACATCGTCGAGAGGTTAACAATGACCAGCATCAGAATTAATATGTCGACCTTAAACTTTGGTTCAGCCGTATTACACAATCAGTCCAAGCAACTGACCCTACCATTGGTAATTAAAACTATCATATTACGGTCCTCTTATAACAAATCAGTGGCACAAAGGACCGCCACTGGGACCGCCAAGCCATTCGTAACTCGACCACACGTACTGTTTATTTTACCCAAAGCCTACGGCACATTTAGAAGGCATTAAATTTCAAGGGACCGCTCTGGTCCCAATACCATTATAAGTACACACCATTGACCCAACATGTGTTACGCCTCACTTCTCCGAATGGCAAATTATTGACCCTCGAATCTCCAAACTCATTAATCTTACGAACCCAAGTCGTGTTACCAGTTACCTCGAAGATGATTATCATAAAATTTTGGTTTCAAGAAAGCTATAATTCAACAAATGTCATCGCTGGAACATTTTAATCTCGTTGTAAATTACGAATGTATGCATGTTAATTTTAACAAGCGTTGTATAATACTTTTTTTACTGTTACACGCATATTTTGCTGCTTTCGCGGACATTGTTGATCAATATCTCATCATGAGATTCTCATGTGACAACATGAGTGATGGTGAAAACATCAATCTGAAGACGGAAGTTGAATCGTTTACATAAATATTTATTACAATCATTACCGTGATTGCGGTGGTAATGGTAATGACGTGGGTATAATTTTCAATGAGACCCGTTAACTTTGACGGTTGGTGTGCAATTACTGTGACATTTGCCTCAATCGCCGCTAAAGTTCAGCGACGCGTAATTTTTGCGAACGGTGAATATTTGTTGTGTACGAAGCGAAATGAGTCTTACCATGACAAAGCCTTTATCACATTTACATAACATTTTTTTCACATGGCCTGTGCAAAAGATTTTTCACTATATGTACCTGTAATTATGGAGTTCAGTTGCCACTTGTGTTACTCTTCCAATTTAAAACAATAAGTTGTAAAACAACACTTTTAATGTGAAAACAATATATTAACTATATAAATAGTTTTATCTCTATTTAAAATTAAACTTGGGTCAAATATCCGACTTGGACAGATTTCAGTAAAATAACCTAAAAACTCGTAGGTAGGTAATTAAGATATCGTCAATATCATCATGTAAATGAAGTGTAAGTAAAGTTAAAAGTTACCTAAATAAATAATTTTGAAAGTAAACGAAAAGAAGGAGCTTTTATAACGTTAAAATTACTCATAAGTACGAGTATAGTTAAAATGCCCTTAAAATAAAAAACGAAAGATCGTTTTATAATTCATGTTTAAAAAAACAACTTGACCTACTGCCTAGTTTTGAAACACTGTCATTTCCACACCTATGAAACTGGACTAAGGCATCACCCCGGATTGACTTGACACGGAAGACTAGAAGCAAATATTTTGTTCAGTATACAGTTACATCCTCTTCTTTGTGTTTTATAACACCTCGTCAACAATAAGAAAGGTCGTTTGCGCCCATAATAATCATTGCATTAAAATCGTTTTTGCATCAGCGTGTGTCAGGTCGCCGACCGTTTGGCTATTGTATACCCTGTAGGTATTTTGTAAACAGGACAAGCAGTTCACATTATTATCGAGGCTATTTATTATGGGATCAAAGATGTGCCGACAGTGGTTTCGAAATTACCGCAAACATTTTAATATGAGAGGTAATTTTGTTAATTATGAGGAAGTTGAGTTATAAATACAGAATAAAACAGGATTATTAAATAGCGATTAAGCGCTATGATGGCTCTGAAGTAAACATTAACCAATTTATAGTAATGCTCTATGCGATATGGACCCGGGTATATCCTAAAACTACGGCCAGGATCATCGTGGGATGGGCAGCAGCATCCCTGGAGTGCGGTGGAGATACTGCGATCGCGAACCCGCATACCAAGCGTGGCGATTATGGCATTTACCAATGAGTATTTCGAACTTAAACATATATACGTACTAGCTTGTATTTCATCTGTGCTTATGTACAAAATATCAGCTTTTCGGTGTAGGAAAATATCGTAGGTGCATAGGCTGCATTAGATCTGCAGAGAGATTCAAATGTGCAACTTGTGTAAGTGAAGTGGACGCTGGGCCAGCGTGGGCCGTTCCCTCTAATCTATGAAAGGAGGCCTGTGATGATGGCATAAGTATTGCAAACGAAAAGATTTAGAATAGAGTTGTTTTGTGTCATTTACGTACTATAATACCCGGTTATACAGGGTGTTCGGCACATGGACCGTCCAAAAATTTTTGGCGTGCTGGTAGGGTGATTTCCTACCTTTCCGCCTTTGGACCCTGGGTCCTAAGAGTTACGGTCAAGGAGGTACGATTTTTTTAAATATTTTACCTAAATTACCTAAAATCTGACCTTCGAATCCGCCATAACTTTTTTTGTGTATGATTTTACATGCATAACTTGCTTAATAAGAGTATTTTTTTAAGTATGATTGCTGCGTTAGGAACGTCGTAAAATAAAGAACATTTTAAAATAAAATTAATTTCTCATTAGCGGTTCATTTTTTTTTATTTTCGAACATTCGTTTTGTTTGATAACAAAAAGCCCCACGTGTTCATGTTGTGGTTTTATTTAAAAATATATATATTTTAAACACACACTACATACACGTAAGACAATTAAGCAAGTTATGCATGTAAAAGCATACACAAAAAAACTATGGGGCTTCGAAGGTCAGATTTTGGGTCATTTAGGCAAAAATTTTAAAAAATCGTGCCTCCTTGACCGTAACTCATAGGACCCAGGGTCCAAGGATAAAAAGGTAGGAAATCAACAGCACGCCAAAAAAAATTTGACAGTTCATGTGCCGAACATCCTGTATAATCACGTAACTTTTCGAACGTACGATTACCTAGTTAGACCTAACTGTCATTTTAATATGGCAAATGACTGTTAGGTAGATCTACCTTACGCACGCTCTATAACGTTGCGTAATTACCTTGGTCACAATAATATCTGTGCACCTCGGCCTGTGACGTCATATCGTCGCTCTGGGTATCTCATTCCGGGGACGTGCACCGATATTGTGAATTGTGACCGAACTACAACCTCTCTCTCGCCTCACCTCACTACTCATCCCTACCTCGTACAGTCGACACTAATTATATGTATCCCTTTTTCACCTTATTTATTACATTGTAATAAAGTGCTAAACTGTAAACATACTTTGCTTTCGACTGTGGAAACCCGGAAATTCGTAATTATCAGGAGACGTTGTCTGCCCCATGAACAGTATAGTTTATTTTATTTAAGATGACAAAAAGCACTTGAAGCGGGATTTTACAACACCTTTTGTTGCCTAAAATATGAAAGGAAAAGATAACAAAGGGACGGCACGTGTACTATGTATATTGTAACATAGGTATTTAAACAATACAAACCTGCGTACTTGTTTTACAACCCTACTTGAAGATAACATTGAAACAATAGATGGTGGTATTGGTTGATTTAAATTATTTTCGTCATCTTAAATAAAACAAACTACTTATATAAGCCACGCCAATGAAGTATACGAGTAGATTCGCACTCTCGCACCATCTTGCTCACATACTAGTCACTGAATGCTATAATATTAGTATTCCCTAATGCTAGTTTATGTATATTGTCCGTTACACCTTATGTCAATCATACAAGCCGCCATTTTAGAATACTAATATTCCTCATTGGCACGTTTTATACAGTGTAGGCACTATAAGTATATTACATCCCACATACTTATACCTGCACGAATCGATGCAATTAATCCTGCACGAGACTAAATTTAAAAGAAAAAGTATCTCCCATGAAGTCGGAAAGGCTTGACTTTAAAGTCAAAGCAGAACTCCGAATTGAGGAATCTTAGCACATAATCTGACAATAAATTATAACGAGCCTGAAATTATCTTCACTTAGTTATATTATAAACTACTAATTCATGAACGATATTAGCTCAACTGTGAGACTTGAACTTGAACACATCTGATGATCTGCATCTGGTTAGGATGAAAAGACTGACTCATACACAGACTGAAAGAAAAGCTCTACTGTTCTTGAAAGCTAACACTGGAGCTTAACTTTGGTCTTTTGAATGTGTTTTTACAAGTTTTTAATAAATAAATAAATAATTAAATGCTACTATAACGTACTTTTGGCGAGGACCCAGTCTGAATTAAAACTGTAGATTAAATAACCACCAATAGTAGATAATATACAAAATAGAGGCTTATGTGATCCAAAAAAATCATCTTTTCATTGTATTTCAGAATCAGAAGCACGGCATTAAAATTGCAGGCTTATTTGAAATGGACCCCATTACGTGCCTTAACGTGACCCCGGGCTCCATCAAGATACACCCAGGCCCCATACCACGTGATAAACGACAAGAAATAGCACCCCTCATTCTCTATCGAGAGGTGTCAGAAGGTTTGTTTCAAACGACAAACGAGACCATCCTAGGTTCTCTGGGTAACGCTAAGATGAAGAGAGATTTCAGGGTTTGAGTCCTAAGTTCAAGCTTGAGGGCTATGGCTAGCCAGGGTAAGCGTAGTTGGAAGACAATGCCACGGGTTAACGCACGCCGTGGGAGGACAAACGACGCTCATTACACACAGGTCACACTGATACAGTAGGCCCAATACCAACACTTCGTATGTTAACAGCACGGCTAGCACAAACAGCGTGAAACATCCCGTCGTAAGAAAGAGAAGGATTGTCCAGTAGCGTGCGCGATAGTACGCACGCGGTTAAGTCCTAGCCGCTCTGTAAAGCGCAGTGACACCACTGCCGTCTGTAAAACATCTCGCCTTAGGCCGCGTTGGACAGGGATGGCGTTGGGCGACGTGAAGGATGTATTGTCAGGCGGGTATGTACGGTGCGGTACACATCTGATTAAATACTATCCGCCTTATTTAATTTAAATATTTGACGTTTGAGGCATGGATCAGCGCAACATCATCTCGCTCGTGTTTGGAGCAGCCTAACTGGAGAAGTACCTCCACCTACAGAAGACCGCAGCCATAATAACTTTATAACATCGCTACTTGCTCTTGAGGTATGTGGTGTCGTGTTCCTGGTGCTGAGTAAGTTTCCCAGATCACCCAAAGATGTGCTGTGTTAAGTTCAGAGTGAGGGATTTGCATTCATATACCTTGCTTAATCATACTTTCAACACAACGAAATCTGAAGTCAATAAAGGGTCTCCAATGCGGCTGTGATTCTTCTGGAGTCACAAGTGTCCATAAGACTACGGTATCTGCTTACTCTCTTACTCCGGTGGAGCCACCTTAATGAAATGATATTGTATGAGAAGATTGCTCGTCACTACTAAATCCCCAATTTTATATACACCAAATCTTGGAATTACCGGACCTCAGGAATCTTACGCTTTACTATATACGAATGATTGAGAATTTGAGATGCACCCACAGTACAGTCTACCCTAAATTTGATTGTGTTCTGTCTTTCACACGTACGTTTAATACCTTCATAGCAAAATAAATGTGTATGAGTTTATGACACGAGTATGCTAGCCTGCTGTATTTGTCATTTCACTGCGATCCATGACACTAATTGTATTCAAACGCATCATGTGCTAAACATCCCAGATGTGGGTGCGAATCTATGGAAGGCTCAATACGCCATTAATCTTGGAATAACTCGCGCCTTTTAAGCTTTGTTTTGATTTGCAAAGGACTATTGTACAAAATCAACAATGCATTTTATTTGCAGTATGCAAGACTTGGCATGTGTAGGTAGGCGTCATACTTAAGTATTTAATGCCAAATATAATATGATCGTCCCCAGTAGGATCTTTGGCTATTATGTACTTCGAAGCCCGAAATCTCGGTGCTTTTTTATGAGGAAGGTAGGAAGGCAGACTTTACATACATCATACAATACTTGATACATTTCATTGGCATATACAGTAGCTTAAAATAGACTATCATGATATCCTAAGCTAAGTGCACACAGCTTGATTAGTAAGTTAGCACATAATTGGCCATGTGCACATACAACTCTAGTGTCAAGTCCACCAACACAGATACAGAAATTAAATCCATACAAGTTCGACATTCTATACCATTTACCCTATTTTTTTATTTAGGCCAAGTCGAACCAATGATGTATCTACATTTAGAATAAACATCAGTAAGTTTGATCAGAAGCGTCAAAATAAATTATTAGGTACTTGACTTTAAACCAAGAGATTAGAACTTCTGGAACGAAATTAAATAATCAAAGAATTCAGAGTTAAGCGTTACTTTTCAAGGTGAGCAGAGGAGAGAGAGAAACCAACCACCAAGCTCCTCTTGAATTTAGTAATGGGACATATCCGACAACCAATTCATTATAATGTCTGCACATTCTAGTGATTGGATTATAGACGCAAGTGTTGTTGGAGATTTAAACCAGCTTTCCCCGTATGCAATCCAGGGCCGTACAAGAGGGTCTACTTCTGATTGACATTTTGTTTAGGAGGCATAAGTTTATGTGAACTTTTGTAGATATAACTCTTTTCTATGCAGCACATTATTATTTATGTAAGCTCAGAACTGTATCTGTACTCTTGTATTATTAGGTTGTTATTGTTAAAGTTCTTGGTCAAAATACTCAGCCGCTTAAATTAGCTTCAATTGGTATTTAATTAATTTGTATTTGTATTTTAGTCATGTTTCTACTCAATTATCTGTTTGTAACTTGCTATGTATTATTATGTATGTACCTATAATTTAGTGTAGTTTTAGGATAGTTTACGCTATACATGTTTTGGATGGCATTCAAATCAATACCTCCGATCTTTTTGTGTAATGAATGTTTTGTGTGCCTATTAAATAATATTATAATAATATATCAACAAATGCGACCACAATGACGATGCGAATGGAATTCTTGTGACAATTTCAATCCCACTTTGAAGAAAAAGTAGTTTTGATTTGATTGATCTAATTAATAAAGATAACATTATTAATAACGGTTACATAAGTAAGTAGGTACATCATGATAAAGAACGACGTCTACGAAAGGTTAAGGCCCTCAAAAAAACCAGTTACAATGCTTTGATACTCTTGCGACTATATGTGTGCCATTTTTTTCTCAAAATCAATTGCCACACTCATATCACTCGTGCCATCAAACAGAAGCAAATAATACCAGTATTACAGTTATGAATCTGCGATGTAATCAGCAGATGTGTAACAGAATAACATCAACCCGACCGCAAACAAATCGATTTAATTATACACCTGAACTATGTATAGCATGTTCAGTTGTTCATTGTCTAATGAGAGAAACAAAATACTATTTTTGATTGTTTTTGAAGGTACCCAGTTAAGAGCAAAACTTCAAATCATTGTACTTATTTTAGCCAATATCATTTAGCATTTAAATTGTCAGATGTGGCTGTAGGCCTATTACAAATATTTTTTCTCTAAAAAAAAAAAAATTGGCATATTGTATCTTAAAGACGTGAAAGATATAAAAAATGTATAACTATTATATTGGATTTATAAATATTACTTATGTAGCATTTTTTGAAATTAGTCAATCAAAGTAGAATAAGTTCAATGCAATGAATATCTGAAATATAGTCTCACCAAACATTGATGCGACTGGAGACTGGCCGAATAGCTTAGGAACTGAGCCTAGATAGTAAGAATACTACTTACTTCAACGTTAAATTCTTGGTGGCCAAACTATAGATGCCAAGATGATCGTTTAAATCGTTTGTAACTAATACACAAAATTGATTGATCGAGACATTGTCGGCATGTTACACAGTTTTTACACGTGTACCGTGAGTTTTTGCTCGCATTGTATAATTCATCAGCTAAGCCGAGTCAATTAGCCGCGAGCATGATTGATCGTGTGCGCAGTGACAACTGTGAACTTCGGTACCGCGAGGGTTGCCAATCATCTTGACAAATTGATCGCATTAACCATACCTACAGGCTTTACCCTCATACAGGGAAGAAAGGCAGTATCAGGTAGGAAGAGTAACATTTTATTTTTATTTTTATGTGTGAAACAAGTTATTCATCAATTGTGCAGCTAAATACATATGAGTATTATGTAAAATGACGGATATATCTACCTGAGATATCCTATGCCAATTTTTGTCCCCTTAGTATTAGATTATTATACGTGATCCTGCATCTTTTCTTTATTTACTAAAGTAATAAAACATAACAGTACGTACTTTCAAGTTGATCAAGACTGCTTAAACAGAAAGAAGAGTGATTTGCACAATTTCTGCTAAGTGTCATCGCGAAATGAAAATTCGTGACAGCATTGATAAGTCGAACAATTACGATCTTTTCATTCTTCCTTACGTTTGAAAATTCATTTCTAAATAATTACTTACTTAAATCCGGAAATGGCCTTATACTACGTCAGTTTATTAAGCTAGCTAGTACGGTATTTCATTACTCTTACAGCAACTAAACAAAAACAATTCCTGTTGAGTGAGACCTGTTAAGTAAAGTCGCTTGGCTCATTAGGATTCCTAGGCTATAAATAAGTTAGAGATAGTATCGAAATTCTAACAATTCGCTAGCAGGCTTGCCTGACATAGATACTTCGAGAAATTCTCGACGTTCCGCAAGTAGTCCGGGAGCCCATTGCAAGAACATAGCGTCATGATCATTATATTATTTTCACGAAACGTCAGTTGCCCCCATTAGTAACATTGTACCAGTACCTCGATGGTTGCCCCATAGTAATCTAGAACGAGATGAGTAGATAGGCACATGCTTTGACATCAATCAATGGAATAATGAAATATTTTGTATACTTAGGCAATAATCAGGATGAGCTACCGAGATTTTTCCCGAGGGACTACAGTATGGGGTTCTTCAAGAAAGGAGTGTATAATTTTTTAACGGGCATGTGAGACCCTTGGAGTTGCAGGCATCCATAGGATGCGGTAACCGCTTACCATCAGGCGGAGCGTACGCTTGTTTGCCATTGAAGTGGTATAAAAATAGGATGAGATGTCCAAACATAAATAATCTGAATCGTGCTGATTACATATGGTGTTGCAATTTACTCGCTCTATTGTCTCATATCAGATATAATTTAACATCATGCTGTATATAGGAATATACCTACTGACTATTTCTTTTTGATATTTATGTGAATGTTAACACCATCATACGAGTATAATTACCTCTACAGTACAAGCTCTTGCGCAGGTACTTGATGACGTTGGTTTCTTATAACGATCTCAGAGTCTAAAATGACATCCGACTGATAAATGGCAGCCCTGTGGAGTAAGATCCATTATGCGCGTGCTTAATAAAGTCGTTTGATGACGCAATTTGCTCATTTGGCTTAGAGGTCGATGACCGGTTATTATTAAAAAAAGAAAGCGTACTCGCTGATTTGTATAATTCTCATCATCAGCCTATGTACGATACATTCCTTAGCCACATAATATTTAGGTAATAGGACTAGTAAGAGACTAAGGTATTCTATCGAACAAAAGCGATGTTAGACAGCCAGAAAACACCGAATCATGCTATACCGCTCTACCGTTCTTTGGTCTATTGTCTAGTTAGGGTAGTCTCGTTTGAGAGACAACGCCGTCAATCTAGTTACCTAGTTGTACGATGCTGTCACTGTCTGGCGGTTTCAGCTGCATTCGGGTAAATTAACACGCCGGTCATCCCCGGTAGGGTTGCCAAGTGTTCGGCTTAAAATTTTTACGTGTCCTACCTGTCCCGGCTTTTGTCCTGATTCTACAAATTAAACATCGACTAAAAATAACAAAAATACATAAAACAAACCATAACAAATATAACGTCAAGTTCAGGTTTTTAAGTTTAGGGCTTGGTAAAAATGGTATGGCCGGCTTTTTGGTCAAAACTTTCGGCTTTTTAGGGTTCCGTACCTCGAAAGGAAAAAACGGAACCCTTATAGGATCACTTTCTTGTCCGTCCGTCTATCTGTCTGTCAAGACCCTTTTTCTCAGGAACGCGTGGATGTATCAAGCTGTTTTTTTTTTATCAAATACTTGTTTAGCAATTTATATCAAATACTCAGATCTAATGTCCCTTGAAGCTGTGAAAAAATCAAACTTCTAAGCCAACGCAATCAAAAGATACAGCCGTTTATGCCGCAAATTTCCGCTTTTTTCGACCCTCGCAAGGAAATCAAAACCTACAGAAACTTCCCGTGAATCTTGAAATTTGGTACGAAGCAACGTCTTATAGCACAGATAAAGGAAGAATTGCGAAAGCCGTAAAGTTGTAGTTAGATCATATAATAAAAATAATTTTACGGAACCCTCGGTGCGCGAGCCCGACTCGCACTTGGCTGGTTTTTTAACGCCATGTCTGGCTTTTGAAGTTTAGAGCCTGGCAACCCTAATCCCCGGTGGCAAGATGAACAGGCTTGGCAGTTGGCATAGTTCCCTGTCAAGCACAGTTGGAGAAGGAAGTGTGTACAGGTATTTTACTATAACTAACAAAATATATGACACTGCGGGCGGCCACCATAGAATTAGACGTATGTAAGTACTCGTGCAGTAGATGGATAGTACTTAATTTGTAGACTTCCCCCTGTGAACTACGGGAGACATAATAAATATGGGGTAACTTCAGCTACATTACGTTAATTATATTTGCTCTGGGGTACCCTGTTCATAATCGTTAATTTTTTTTTTGGTAACTAGCCTATTGCTTTAGAGTGGCAAACGTTATATGCTACGGTGTCTGCTTACTGTCAGGCAGACCGATTTCTTGCTTGTGACATTTTAATAGTTTTCTCATACTCATAATCATGAAATCCTATCGCAGCTCCATTATCCTTGATGTTATCGAGCAGTTACGTCAACTGGTGCGCCCTGGCACCCGGCCAAAAGGGTTCAGCTAACATTGAAGGTTATTGACCTTTCTGCTGGTCTAGACTCCTGGACGGGTGCCATTTTTCTTACCATGGTAGCAAGTGAATTCTATGTGCGTAACCTCCCAAGCATATCTAAAAGGACAACTATAATCCAAAAGTATTTAAACTCAATAATTTCCATAAATACGTGCCTATTTTGTATTAATCAGTCATTTTGTATATTTTTTACTTGCTTGTGTAATTTTATTGCCTATATATTAGAATTAATCTATAGAAATTTTCGCAACTATGAAAACGGGTAAATTCGAGGAAACTTGGATTAAAGTTGGGCTTATAAAATCTGTGTGTGGGCGGGCGGTAGGCCTATTATCAAATACAAAAAATTCAAAATTCTTTATTTCTTTAACAACTAATACAAATCTTATATAAGTAGTGACCGGCGTCTCCTTGTAGGTTATTTGCAAAATAACCTGTGCCAGGAGGCACCGCTCTTCCATATCTACAATTTATTATTTATTTTTTATACTTAGTGTTGTACTATTCTTAAAACTATTCTCCTTAGTTATTATAATAGTGTCTTTATGTTAGTGAGTGAATGTGTATGTGGGTGTGTGTGTGGGTCTACGTCAGTCATCACTCGTCAGGAGGTTTTACGGTAGCTTTGAAACGTTTACTCATGTTGGCGACTCTGTGAAAATCGGGATTCCTTATTGTCAGCTTAAGGAATAAGTGAAGACTCGCTGCCATTTCAGATGTCGCGCAGTTTTTTTTTTAAATTAAAAATGGGATTGCTCTTGGCCAGCGTCTAGCTGGGGGGCAAAGATGAGGCCAACGATGAAGCGAGCTCACCCAGAAGATGCCTATTCACTCGTGACTTAAAAAGGTCTAGGTTATACGAACTCGGAAATACAGACGCCGGCAGAGAATTCCAAACCTTAGAAGTGCGCATTATAAAAGAAGATGCAAAGCGCTTGGTTCGAATTAGAGGAATTTCGACCAGGTAAGGATGGTAGCCAGCCGTACGTCTGGAAGTCTGATGGAAGAAGGGGGAAGGCGGTATGAGCTCATGGAGCTCCTGAGCACACTCACCGAAGTTTTGTAGAAGACGCACAGACATGCTGCAGTTCAGTTTACGCGGCGTCAGCATTGGAAAGCTTGTTCTTAATTTCCTTAAGCCACGTGTCTAGTGTTAGAGTACTTTAAGTGCTCTAAATATACTTCCCAAGATGTTGGTATCATTTTGTTTCGAGTTAAAAGGACGAAGGGAAATTTATGTGCAAAGCAAACGTTATTTATCTATAAAATATAATGTTTTGAATCGTCACTTCTAACCAAAGGATACGAGGAAATCGTTTTTTAGGATAAGACTGCCTCTTGCCTGCTATTGTTTATACATAAACTTTTTTTTGTGTTTTAGAGGTATTTTGCTGAGCAATAAAGAATATATGTACATATAGTGATGTACTTATTAATGTTACCAATTTAATAAGTGAGCTGCATAAGCAAAGCCACGGAAAATAAATAGCTATCATTACCCGCGTGAATGTTTAATGGATTAACAGTAATAGAGATAGATGAGCTGTTGATGATACGCTTTGTGACACGCATGAATATTAATTTTATATTCATAACACCATGGTTGAACAATTAGTCATGTTTTGCATTACTTTTAGAACATCTAGGTATATTAGGTACTAACGTATTCGTTTGATAATATGCGATAATGAGAGCCGAACTGCGTAAGTGCGCGCAGAAACGAAAATTTGTATCAATAACTGACAACTTAGAAAACTTGAAAAACCCCTGACATTTTCATTTCAAAGTCAATATCACAAAAACAGCTGTACTGATTTTGATAAAACATGTTTATCAAAATCAGTACCTACAGCCAAAATCCTGCTTTTAAAAAAACCGCATTCAAATCGGTTCACCCGTTAGAGAGAGACTGCACCAGACAGACACACATACACAGGTATACAGATTACACATGATAACTTATAATACCCCTTTTATGCGTTCCGCGTCGGGAGATAACAATCAAAAGACCCCGGTTTGATCATGTTAATAAAGGCGATTTCTAATTGCGTCAGTATGAAAGTTGCGCCTTATTGACGCTGCCTAAAAAGGCATCCTTTTTTTGAGAATTACGCATTTGATGTCTAATCAATACCTCGCAGGATAGTTACCTCAAGAATGTGGTCCAATTAAGGTATGTGTGGTGAAGTTTAGTGACCCGTGCCCGAACATTGGTAATTTATTTATTTATTTAAATAATACATACTTACTGTGAAATTATTTATCCACTGTTAAGTACCTACCTAAATGAAGCGGACATCCTAATATTAATATTATTTTTTTTTTATTGTATTTAATTGACTTTGTTTTCATTTAATGTTATTGACGAACACAATAGACAATCTTGTAAATTGACATGTGTAAGGCCGTAGCAGGATAAGGGAAGAAAAAATGCCCTTTTGTGATTAAGAGCTGATTTTTTTTCTACAGTTACTTACATTTACTTGTACTATTGTGCTAAGTTTTGTTGAAAAATTCCCGGTGGTTCAGCTGGGAAAAAATAAAATCTGAATTCATGAAATATGACTTTCCTCTAAAACAATTAAACTTTATCATACTATCTTTTTTTTCATTTTGGTTAGTTAAATAGTATATATGTCCTCTAAATGTCATGTCTAAACAAGCCTTATTTAACGTTCTATCAGTCATATTAGTTTGATATTTAAAAAACCGGCCAAGAGCGTGTCGGGCCACGCTCAGTGTAGGGTTCCGTAGTTTTCCGTCCGTCACATTAAGTTGACATATTAAGTACAGAAACACAAAACCCTAAAAATTATTTTTGTAATTTTTTCAAAAACTATTCAACCTATCAAGTTCAAAATAATTTTCCTACAAAGTTTTTATAAAGTTCTACTTTTGAGATTTTTTTCATATTTTTAAAACTTATGGTTCAAAAGTTAGAGGGGGGGGGACACATTTTTTTTTACTTCTGGAGCGATTATTTCCGAAAATATTAACATTATCAAAAAATGATTTTAGTAAACCCCTATTTATTTTTAAATACCTATCTAACAATATATCACACGTTAGGGTTAAAATGAAAAAAAAATCACTCCCCACTTTACGTATAGGGGAGGTACCCTAATAAAATATTTTTTTCCACTTTTTATTTTACCACTTTGTCGGCGTAATTGATATACATATTAGTACCAAATTTCAGCTTTCTAGTGCTAACGGTCACTGAGATTATCCGCGGACGGACGGACAGACGGACGGACAGACGGACGGACAGACGGACGGACAGACATGGCGAAACTATAAGGGTTCCTAGTTGACTACGGAACCATAAAAACGAAAAGCAACAGTGTCAAATTAAAAAAAAAAAATTTGGTTGTCTTTGTTACTTTTTTTTCTGTCACCATTCTAACACCGCCAAAGAACTTAAGCATAAATCCTCTTTGTAAAAAGTAAAAAATAAATCAATTTTTCACATTTACATTAATATTAGCCTGAAAATATATTTATGTCAGTTGTCGCCATTCCAACTTGTAAACCAAAAACTGTCTTCTTGTAATCATCGTCACCATTTCTAAATATAGGTAAACCTTAATAATAATAAAACCATTAATTCCCACAAAAACAATAAGTAACTAAAACTAAACAAAATTAACAATTCCTTCAATTTCTTAAGTATTTGAATTTAATATGTAAGATAATTTTAATATTATAGTCAATAAAGTGACATATGTGTTGCATGTAAAATTAGTTTTTGGGGACCCATAATTGGGCTAAGGCCCTAAAATATTTAGTAAACCTTACTAAATATTTTATCAGATATACTAATCTGTAGGCTTAAACGGACTGTAACTTGTCATAATTAAAAGAATACCCAATTGAGTTGCATTTTATTAGACTCTCTTCAAATAATATCTCACTCTGCTACAGCACTTAAGAATAAATTATCTTTAAAACGGAATTTAAAAAAAAAGGTTTTGACAGTAAAGCGACATCACATGTTTTTTCGTATAATATGAATTCAAATCTGTGACACAAATAAAAATGTTATCTAATAACTACTACTTAGAAAAGTTGAAAAACCCCAAAATTTTCATTTCAAACATCAATATCTCAAAAACGGCTGAACAGATTTTCATGAAACATGGCTAAAAACACACGGGATAAAATTATCTACGACATAAAAAAAAACTAAACGAAAAAAGGGTTAATCCGTTTGGGACCTACGATACCACAGATAGATACACAGACATACTGATACACAGACAGATACGGTAAACTTATAACACCCCTCTTTTTGCGTTGGGGGTTAAAAAGGATGCCATTAACAAAATATTTTCGGAAAATCCGAAATATTTGTACCAAATCGCAATGGACAAGTGATTGGTATTATAAGAGAGACATACGATTTTTTTTTCTTGAAACACGGAATTAGTGTTACCGTGACTTCAGATAGCGATGATGATTAGAATAAAGATCTTTTTGTTTCAAATGTAAAAAAATATGTATCCCTTTGTGAGGCTAAATAAAGATATTTTATTTTATTATTTTTATTATTTCATAAGTTGAAATGACGACAACTGACATAAGTATATTTTCAAGGTAATATTAACGTAAATGTCAAAAATTGTTTCTTTTTTCTTTTTACAAAGATGATTTATGAATAAGTTCCTTGGCGGTGTTAGAATGGTGTAAGAAAAAAAAGTAACATAACACAAAAGAAATATTTTTTTTAAATTTGACACTGTTGCTTTTCGTTTTTAAATATCAAACTAAAATGACTGATAGAACGTTAAATAAGGGTTTTTTAGACATGACATTTAGAGTGGTCACTCCATCAGAAACATAAAAAAATATTTTTGAAATTTTCACATACGTTTTTTTTACAGAAAATGTTAAAGATAGATAGTCAGTTTTCTTACAGGACATATATCATTTCTTACAGTTTAATAGTTTTAGAGAAAAGTCATATTTCATGAATTCGGATTTTATTTTTTCCCGCTTGAACCACTGGGAATTTATCAACAAAACTTGGCACAATAGTACTACTAAAAGTAAGTAACTGTAGAAAAAAAATCAGCTCTTAATCATTTTTTTTTATTCCCTTATCCTGCTACGGCCTTTATAATGTAATCGTATGTTGTGAGTAAATGAATCTGAATCTTGTGATCATATCTCGTGGAATGCTCTAAGCAAGTACTACTTAGTACAGGCGGCGGCATAAACATATGTTTTTTTTAATGATGATGATGTACCTTTTTTTTCTTTTTTTAATACCGCTTCGGTGGCAAACAAGCTGACGGTTCACCTGATGGTAAATAGTCACCGTCGCCTATGGACGTTTGCAACACCAGAGGCGTCGCTCGCACGTTGCCCATCCGTAAGAAACTTTTGTATTATACAAATAGTGCACCCAACAACACCTAACTCAATATTCATTGCTTTAAATAGTTAGGGAAGTTGTTTGTCGCTAAAAGATCTTTGTACCTACTTTGAATTATGTACAGCTCTAACAAAAACTATAATTAAAACACTACTTTAACGGCGGTTCAATTTAAAATACAATTTATCTTTGCATTCATTACAATTAATTTAGGCCTACTTGTTTGCCAAACAGCTCCCAACACAATACAATACAGAAACAGAGTACCTGATCTCAATGTCATGTCATTATTCAGAAAGTGCTGTGTCATTGACATTTGGCCGTTCACTCGGCAACTGCAGATATTATCTTAAATGCTTTTATAACATTTCATAATAATTACGGTTATTTGAGCGATGAAAGATGAATCAAATGAAAACGGTCAATTCTGGTGAGTTGTGAGTTACCGATACTGGTGGACAATGGGCCTGGTGAATAAGGTCCAATAAAACAAACATAATTAAATGGCTCAATAGTTGGCTATAGAGATTGCCATTTGGCATTAAGCCCGCCATTTGTACAAACACATTTTGTGGGATAAAGTTTAAATAAATAAATTTAACACAATAACAATATCATGGCAACTACTGGTAAGTACGTAAGTACGTAGGAGCGTTCGTGGCCCAGCGGCGCCCGCGTACCGCGTGCGGTATGCGAGGTTAAGCAATGTCGGGCGCGGCCAGTCCTTGGATGGGTGATCGCTTTGAGTGGTTACTAACTGAGCGCTGCCGTGCTTTGGAAGGCACGTTAAGCCGTTGATCCCGGCTGCTATCTATGTAGCAGTCGTTAAGCCAGAGGCCTTGGGGCGGCTTGAGAACTTCTAACAGTCAAGTTGCCCACTCACTTGACAAGCCTAATCCCAATAAGGTCTAGTTTCCCCCTTGGATACGCGGGCGCCGCTGGGCCACGAACGCTCCTAATACCTATAGACAAATTGTTTGTATTAGTCTGTTTTATTACCACGACGCTCGGTGGTAAACTAGGACACAGCTTGCATGATGACAGCCTATGCACGCTTGCAAATCCAGTTCTAGAGCAGTCAAAAAACCCGTTGCCGACCTTTTACCCACTTTTTCTGTGGCGCGAGATGAAGATACGAGTACCTACTCTCATTTTAGGGATTATCCTATCGATCTAATAAGCCCAAAAAAAAACTGACACCAAGAATCCTTTATATTTTTTTAGATCTAGGAGATTCCTAATAGCAAGGGAATTGAAAAATAGATATTTATAAAATCTATTGCCGTCGCGCTATACCCGAAAGAAATGGCCATAGAGAGCGATAGGGACAACTGCAGCTCGGACCGAAATTACCTACGAAAAGTAGTCAAATCACCGTTTCGTAGTTCCGGTTTCCTTCTCCAAAACTGGACCGATTTCATTAATAATCAGAGAAAGCAGGTTTTTTCTGTGTTCCCATGTTTTTCTTTGTTTATATAAAAATATATAATCTCTTCAAATCTGGATGTTCGAACCGCGCGGATATTCTGGCCATTTTTTTGGTTTTTGAACGTTTATATCTCTTTTAATAATAAATTTATGAAAAAAAGGATAACATAGGGCATTGTCGGCCTGTTTAGCCTAGTTGGTAGTGCCATTGCCTCCGAAGCTAGAGGTTCCGGGTTCGAATCCCGGTAAGGGCATTTGTTTCTGTGGTGAGCAGAGACATTTGTTCCTGAGACTTGGATGTTGTCTATGTATTTAAGTATATATCTATTAAAAATATCGTCGTCTAGTACCCATAACACAAGCCTTATTGAGCTTACCGTGGGACTAGTTCGATTTGTGTAAAAAATGTCCCCTAATATTTATTTATAGGGACATGGCAATAGCGGCCATAGATTTTTTCAAAAATAATTATTGCTCTAGTGGCATTATCCAAGGGGGAAACTGTTGGAATTCACAAAAACAAATCCTACGTCCTGCTCTATCTTGGAGTTTGTATAACTTTCTCTTTCACCCTCGTGAATACTAATGCAGTCTTAAGTGTTATGTTTTTCTTCAGGGATTATTGTGAAGCTTTTTGTTCACGTTAGTTGCCTTGTTGCCTTGTATCGATCACACCGTTTAGTTAACGCGCACGACTGTCTTGATAAACAATACTAATATACAGACTTTATAATTGAACTGTTCTTTTAATTAATCACCCTAACCAATAGAAACAGGGGACTACGTTTGTATGGAAAAACGGCCGTAGTGTTTCCTCTTAAAGCGGCTAGTGTTATTAAATTTGGAGCGCAAAGTCAGGGGAACTTCTAATGGAGTGTAAATATGGAAGGAATCATTGCTATCGTAAGAAAAGGTGCCATAGAGCTAGAGCGGTGTAAATAACAATCATGTTTCATATATATTACGTTACCACCACCACCACCATATCAGCCAAAGGACGTCCACTGCTGGACATAGGCCTCCCCCAAATTCACGGGGGGTATATGCCATAATCGCCACGCTTGGCATGCGGGTTGGCGATCGCAGTATCTCCACCGCACTCCAGGGATGCTGCTGCCCATCTCCCGGTGGCCTTAGTCGTAGTTTTAGGACATACCCGGGTCCATTACGGTATATTACGTTACGTGTTATTTATTTATTTATTTAATATACATATCACTTACAGACTAATCCAACACGTGATACATATTACAACGCTAAAAAGGAAATATAAAGTTATATGTAGATACTTCACAAAGCGGCTTGTTGGTATTCCACACCACGAAAGTTCATCATTCATCAATTCATCATGCTCGGTGTTCACTGGGGGCTTTATTTCTTTGCAATAAGATCTACGTATGGTCAGTTAATTGTATACATCTTGTCGATCGATACTATTGCTTTACAACACAATATTTTGATCTCCCTCCTACGTCATACAGAAACAAAGCATCAAAGCAAATTAATCTAATCAGAAAATGGTTCTTTACAACAATGGGTTGCTCACGATGTTCCCAGAACGATACGATCGCTATCAGGCTGCGTGTGCCCTAAACACGAAGAAGGCAGGTGCTTTTGACATTTCAAGTTGCTGATGATTCAATATTTATTGCAAACAAAGATAGCATATCAAAATGAACCTTAATACAATCGGCATTAAGGTGTCAAGACACGCAAAAAAGATAACGTTTGCATCCAAGATGTATTGTAACAAAATCGAATTTAAAACACTAATATGAACCTTAATTTCTTCTTGATAGGGATTATAGTGGAACTTAATGAGGTAATGTGTGTAATTGGGCTTGTTACACACGCTTGTTCTTTGTGCCAAAGTAGCCAAAACAAAGGTTTTTAGATGGTGTTTAAGTGATGATTAGCTTTTTTCATTTCCTGATTAGATTGAATCGGATGACTATTAAATCTGAAGAGCCGGGAACGGAAAAAAATAAATTAAATCATTTTGTTATTAAAATAAGTACCTATGCCAACATCAACTTACATTTTTTATTAGAAAAACATTTACGCTGAATAACCCGGAAACCTGAGTTTTTACCAGGAAGTCACGCATTCAATTGAATATGGAGTGATCATAAAAGTATATTTTTGACATTGAAAATGTCTTTTCGTTCGCTCCAGTATAGGGTCCCATTTCACGAAATAGTGCGATCCCCTTATATTTCAGAGAGTTGTGAAGGTATGATATTCAAACTAGGCTCAAAAGACGCGTATTTACGAGATGTGTAAGATGAAAAGAGAATTATTTGAGAAAGTCCAGAACGAAAAAAGTTTTGGCCGAAATAGTGAAAAAAAAATTCAATTTCCTCCGATTTTTTCATTTTGGCACTCGATATTTTGGAAACGAAGAATGATATCAAAATTTTGATCAAAACTCCTCTGGACAATTTAGTCGGCTACAATTTGAGCCTAAAACAAAGACGATCGGGTCTAGGGTTTGCGCTGTAGCTTAACCTTTTTGAAAGAAGTCAAAAAGTCAGAACGACTATTAGTAGGTAATTTTTTTTTTTTAAATCACCACAATTGTACAATTGTAGTTAGTTTTAGTTTTATATTTTAAATTGTTTAAATTAAACATGTATTGTTTCTATAATAAATTATTATTAATTATAGTTCGAGACAACAGTAGCACATTATTGCAGTGCCCGGGAAATAGCAATTGGTGGATAAGTCAATGATGTTTTGGAAGACCAATATCTTCCAAAACCTTGGCAAATAAAATAGTTGATTGAGATTGCATAAAACAAGCCATTTTATGCGAGACAGTTTATCGACCCGAGCCGCAGGCAAGGGTCGATATAAAGCAGAGGATAAAATGAGTTTTATACATGAGTAATAATCTGCTTTTCACTTCGATTGCGAGAAAAGTAAACAAATAATCAAGGTTATGATATCATATAATTTATCCTTCTCCTGGGGCCTAGGGTGTCATGTTGAATTCGACTTTGAAAATTCTTATTATAGTTATAGTCGGAGTTTGGAGGTCGAGTTAATTTGAAGTCGCCGTTATCTTGTTCTCTATTATATATCAACCAAATTGGCATAACGTTAGCAAATGTAATGCATTTTTTTATTTTTAATCGACTTCAAAATTTCAAAAGAGGAGGTTATCAATTCGGTTGTATGTTTTTTTTTTTTTTTTTAATGTTTGTTACTCCATAACTCCGTCATTTCTTAACCGATTTGGAAAATTCTTTTTTTGATTGTAAGTATATATATCCAAGTTGGTCCCGTTTATGTCAAAACGCAGTTCTGATGATGGGATCCACGAGGAATTGAGGGAACACCTCAAATCTTTAAGGCAAACATATAGTGATTTTTGTGTTTTTATCAACAAGTCAAGCATTTGCATCCAAAAATGTGACATTGGATGAAGTGGAACTGCTGATGATGATCAGAACAGAACTCTTCAACGACGAAAAGTTCACGTTTGGCGATTTGTCCTCCTAGCTGTGTTTGTTAAGTAAGTTCTATTTTCACGATTAATTTTTGTCATGCTTGATTTCTGATGATGGGATCCATGAGGAATTGAGGGAACTCCTCAAATTTTAAAGGCAAACATATAGTGATGTTTGTGTTTTTATCAACAAATCGAGCATTATCATACAAAAATGTGACATTTGATGAAGTGGAACTGCTGATGATGATCAGAACAGAACTCTTCAACGACGAAAAGTTCACGTTTGGCAATTTGTCCTTCTAGCTGTGTTTGTTAAGCAAGTTCTATTTTCACGATTGATTTTTGTCATGCTCGAGTTCTGATGATGGGATCCATTAGGAATCGAGGGAACTCCTCAAATGTGAAAGGCACACAAATAGTGATTTTAGTATTTTCATGAACTAATCAAGCATTTTCATTCATAAAAGTGACATTTGATGAACTGGAACTGCTGATGATGATCAGAACGGAACTCTTCAACGACGCGTAGTTCACGTTTGGCGATTTGTTCTCTTCGTTTTGTTTGTCAAGCAAGCAAGGTTTTTCCATGATTCCATGAGGAATTGAGGGTACTTAGTCTTCTACCATTATAAACATAGTTATAGCCATTTTTATTTTATTGTATGGAATCTAAGAGTGCACCATCTAAGTATAATAATCTTTCACTGGCCTCACCCATTGAAGTCGGTTTTTTTTTTCTTAAAAATTATGTAGAGTTCATTTTCAATGTACCTTGATGGTCGTGTAGTGCACGAGATCTGTGATTTTTTTATTTTATTTATGACAATCATTTTATTCAACAAACAAGAAAAAGGATAATTAAAACAACGACTATTAAAATCAACTAAAAATAAATTAATTTTAAGAAACTAAATACCTACCTATAAAAATCTCCCAATTATAAAAAGAAAACCCCATCTAACAGGTCCACCTGCGGCATGGACCCCATTATGCTAGCGGCGTTGCCTCTCTGCACCGCTAGAGCGATACGCTGAGAGAAGTACGCACCAGCCCTGGGGTCGTAATTAAAAGTATATTTATAAAGGACAAGATTTGCAATCAATGCAAAATCTCCATGGTCAAAAATAGAAATATGGATGAGCAGTGATCTAATACATTTCTGACCTCCGGTAGCGTAATGCGTAAAAGCGGATTTTTTTATACTACGTCGATGGCAAACAAGCTTAAGATTGGTAAGCGGTCACCACAGCCGGCACAGCCTATGGACGTCTGAAACTCCAGTCCACCTGCATCACCTGTGCGTTGACGACCCTTTAAAAATTTATACACTCTTTTCTTGAAGAACCCCATACTGTAGTCCCTCGGGAAAACCTCGAAGGGAGGGAGGAAATTCCTCGAAACCGTACCGTAAATACGTGACCATTTAGGTTCTAAGGTGTGAGGATGAATGCCCTGCCGACGGCGAGCGGTGCGATGGTAGAAAGCGGCCATAGGCATCATGTCGAACAGTTCTTCGGAGCACAACCCATTATACAATATAATTTTTTGCCAGACTAGCACGATAGGTATCGAGTATGACCACAAGTAAATTTTTAACAAAAAATACCGATTCCAAACTTTTCCATACTCACACTGGGCCCTTCCTGCTATTTAATTTGAAGAGTTCCTTCGATTTCCCCAAGATCCCGTCATCAGATCCAGACTTGATGACAATGGGACCAGCTACAAAACATAGCGTTTCAAATTTTTTTTTTAAGTCGGTCCTCTAGTCTCCGAATAATAAAGAAAAATAAAAAAACATTCCGACGAATTGCGAACCTCCTCCTTTTTTTGAAGTCTGTTTAAAATCGGTTTAATTTAAAATACCACGCGGTATTCGGTAGCGCGGTAGAGCGGAGGCGGCGTGTGTAACATATGAAGCGGGCGTATGATGGTTGCCATTTTATTACTTATCCTCGTGGATAAGACGCCCGTCACTCTCGCACTCGCATACTTGTCAGAACGTGACGGATGTCTTATCCACGACGATAAGTAATAAAATGGCAACCATCATAGGTCCGCAGTAATCGACAGTTGACACTTTCGGAAAGATCAAAAATGCCTAACCACCTCCGCCACGCACCGCCACGCGCCCGCTGTGTACGTTTCCAGCTATAAGCTTATTAGTAACGTTGTAACATAATAAGTAAACAGAACCAATACACTACCAACCCTGCAAGAGACTATTCACCACCATGCTTAAGAATTCCCATTTCCCTCACAACAATACCGTAAAGTGCTCCACAGAAAACAATATACTTGCGTTGCGTAATCTTATCAGACGTTGCCATTATCAGGTTTCCGAAAAACCATTCGTTATCCAAAGTGGACACTTCAATAGGTACATATTTAGACAAGTACGTAACAGCAGTCGAGAACTAAAAGGTGCTTTGTCTTTCATATCTCTATCGATAATGCAAAATATCTGTTTAGAAATGTACCTAATACATCGGGTTGTATTTCATGTTATATATTAGGGCTAGCTACACATATAAGTAGTATGTAGGTACTTTGTTCTTTATTGATTCTCAGTTTTATTCAAATATTTGATTAAATCATCATCATTATCATATCAGCCGAAGGACGTCCACTGCTGGACATAGGCCTCCCCTAACATGGGGGGTAAAATGCCATAACCGCCACGCTTGGCATGCGGGTTGGCGATCACAGTATCTTCACTGCACTCCAAGGATGCTGCTGCCCATCCCCCCGTGGTCTTGGTCGTAGTTTTAGAAGATACCCGGGTCCGAAAACATTTCCATTTGATTAAATATAAGAGATATTTTAAAATAATGGGCAATAGGGTCCGGTCTGCACCCTGCTACTTACTCCAAGAAAGATTGATTTGGTGATTTGTCGTCGCAAGATAACATGCGTACCAATACTCTTACATCAAACTGTCTGTCTGACTTAATTTTTAGGGGGTACTCCATACACGTAACTGAAAGTCAAAAAACAATAGGTTTTTAAAAACTGTAAGCTTTCTCTAAAAGGAGTTTCATAAAGCAAATATAAAATCGGTGATAATTGCTCTGAAAGTCGCAATAATTGACCCCTCCCCCCATGTCACCGACGTTACATCAAAAACTATTTAAATAATTTTTAAGAAAAAAAAAACGAATTCAATGGGGGAGGCCGATGAAAGATTATTATACTTAGATGGCGCACTCTAAGATATACAATGAAATAAAAATGGCAATAAGTATGTTTATAATGGTAGAAGACTAAATACACTCAATTCCTCTTGGAATCCTCCATCAGAACTCAAACTTGACAAAAATGTGTCTAGAAAACCTAGCTTGCTTGACAAACATAACGAAGAGAACAAATCGCCGAACGTGAACTATATGTCGTTGAAGAGTTCCATTCTGATCATCATCACCAGTTCCATTTCATCAAATGTCACTTATTTAAATGTAATAGCTTGATTTTTTTATAAAAATACTAAAATCACTATATGTATGCCATTTACATTTGAGGAGTTCCCTCGATTCCTCATGGATCCCATCTTCAGAACTCGAGCATGACAAAAATTAATCGTGTAAATAGAATTTGCTTAAACAAACACAGCTAGGAGGATAAATCGCCAAACGTAAACTTTTAGTCGTTAAGGAGTTCTGTTCTGATCATCATCATTAGTTCCACTTCATCAAATGTCACATGAAAATGCTCGATTTGTTGATAAAAACACAAAAATCACTATACGTTTGCCTTTAAGATTTGAGGAGTTCCCTCGATTCCTCGTGGATCCCATCATCAGAACTGCGTTGTGACAAAAACGGGACCAATTTGGATATATATACTTACAATCAAAAAAAGAACATTCAAATTTCGGTTCAGAAATGACGGAGTTCTGGACTAACAAACATAAAAAAATTACAACTAACAAACATACAACCGAATTGATTAACCTCCTCTTTTGAAATCTTGAAGTCGGTTAAAAATCGTAGACATCGTAGCAATTTATGTCACTTCGACGTCGAACATAATAACGAACATGGATAAGCCTTAAAAAATTACAGAATTATATTTTTGTTGTAAATTACCGACATTTTTTCTGTTTGATATTGCGATGGATGTCGTTGAACATTGATGGTCCACTTATGTGCAGAGAATGACCTCTTCACATCATCATATACGTACGTGTGCGGTGCGAAGTTATAAAGCGACAGTTCATCGTTATCATTCAATAACAAACAATAATCCATTTTCAATATATAATTTATACACAAAATTTAAATTAAGCTGCATCCATGTTACACTTTCGTCCTAAAATTGCTACCTGTATCCGATTATTACGGTCGAGAGTCCGAATCCCAGCTCATACCAATAACTTTTTCGAAGAAAGGGACACATCGTGAGGAAACCTGTATACACCTACGAAGTAATTCAAAGATGTATGTGAAGTCCCCAACCCGCACTGAGTCAGCGTGGGGACTGCCGGTTCCCTCTCATCTATGAGAAGAGGTATGTGCCCAGCAGTGGGACTTATATAAGCTGATGATCTTTGTGATCTGTTTATGATTGTCATGACTAAAAGTTAGAATCTGAATCTAAAATGTTAAAACGAAAGAATCAATTGTGATTGTGTACAGTACACTACACTTCTTATACAACGATGTAGATAACCATTATGTAGCTATACGATACAAACCAAGCACGAACTACCATCTCATTGTTCTCTTCAGAGTATTGATGGTGCAGATGAAGTCAAGCAGAAACTGTTTGTAAAAAGCAAACGTCAATATAATCATGCGTCGTGTTCACGAAGGAGCACACAATAAATTATTAATTTAGTCACCATATCCATTTTAATCGACTTACATCCCAGAGCGTGTCACTTCGCATAAGTTTGTGCACCTGATATATGCGATTTTTCCGGGTCAGGCTTGCTTCCTGGCTGGGAGTGGTAGGTACATACCTATGTTCAAGGTCATTCCTTAAAAAAATAAGGAGTTTCACAATTCGGTTTAAATTTTTCGAATGTTAGTTACCTCAGAACTCCGTCATTTATAAACATATTTAAGATTTTTCCTGCTATATTGAAGGATTCCCCTGGATTTTACCCAGGCTCTCCCACCACGCACTCCTATCGCTTTAATGGGCACGACCTATAAAGCCACAACAAAAAAAAACCTAAACAAGCAAAAAATGTTTTTTCATAACCCGACTGTGTAAAAAAAGTTCTTTAGTAACATTTGGACAATTCAGACGAATCGATTGACGTAAGAATCATCAAAATAGGCCGACGCGTTTGGTCTCTAGAGTACCACAAAGGAACAAACATTCCTACTTAAACTGTTAAACCCTGCTTTGCGTCGCGCAGTCGGGTAAAAATGGCCTACGGGTTTCATACTGGAATATCCTGATACTATTTATTCTACCCGTAGTGTGTTATTTATATATGTATGTATAATTTGTAGTGTGTTCCCACGAAAGTTTCCCTTTATCAGTTTCCATACTTCTACATCTTTTTGTCTGTCATAAACAACCTCTGTTGACCTCTGTTGTCTCACGTTAGTATAAATATATGAAAACCTTCGTTGGTAGACAAAAAAAAACATTTTATTCCAATAACTTTATTGGACAATACAATACACAATGAAGTGAAACTTATAAACGTCTGAAGAGAATTTAAGATACGTAATTTATTGGCAAAATACGAAGGCGATGGAGCGTACTTCCCTGTACAACTCACTCTTGCATTCCACCGAACACGACGAGTCATTAGCACAATCATTACGTTCCAGGCACGTTTTAAGATGTTTACATGCGATTTAGCATATTTACATGCGATTTAAATGCTCTTAAATATGCAAAATTGATACGAAATTACAACTGACAGGCTGCAGTTAAAGTGTAGTTTGCAATTAAGAGGATATTAAGCCGATGTTTGGAATGTTTTGCTGCTTTGAAAAGATTTAAGTAAGATAATACATTCCTACTAATTTCAGACATAAAATCAGTTTCCTTTTAGCGCGTAGTTTAAGGCTGATCCCGTATGTAAACTAAATGTGTTTCAACAACAAGATAACATACATTTAGTGTATTTGTCTCCAATAGGCACCGTGAGGCAGTTTGACTCTTTTAAAAACTTGATAAAACCCGGAGGATTGCATGTAATTCCTTGGATAACAAACTTGGGGGATGAGCTTTTTGGATTAACTTCATTCACTAAGGATGTTGATTTGTTAATAAGCTTGTTAAATAGAAATATAACATCCTAACAGGGTCACACACAACAGATTGTGTACCCACGAGAAATATGTTACTGAAAATTAACACTGGTTCCAAACGTTGGTCTTTTAATCAATCTCACTCAATGAAATTTTGGTTTACATCGATTAATGACTCCGAAGTATACAGGATGGGCTCTGTAACAGAAGCAAAATATGAAACGGTGCACTATTTAGCGGGTCAGCAATAATTCCAAGTGGTCTCAGTTGAAAAAAAAAATCTTTTGCCATTTTTTTTCTTCAAATATGACTTACATGTATTTTTATTACTTTTCTGAAGTGTCAGTAATGTCAATTTATTATAAATTGTCAATAAAGTTAAAAAAAAAAGATTAAAGAATACCAAAAATATCCTTGAGAACAAAAATTGCAAAAACAATTATGCCTCATAACTTGATACTACCTCAAAAAATGCATTGACTGATGTGCTATAATGTGATGGTGTCAAGATCCAATACTCGGAGGTCATAACTTTAGACTGACAGAACAAAAATTGTATACCAGCTGTTACTACAGATGCCCTAAGGAAGCGTCCTTTTAAATATTTGCTCCAGTAACAGGGCCCACCTTGTATACGAGTATGTACTACATCAACACTACAGAACTTAACTTTGCTCAATAGAGAGATCAATTAAAATTTGCCTAAACCTTTTGTGGAGCCAATGATGATATTGACCTGACCATTCTAGTTAATTTGGGAATTATTGATACCAACATTCCTGACTGATGATTTTTGAACGGCTTATCCTTATATGGGGTTTACCTACAGTTTAATATTATAAAAACCGTTAAGATAATCAACTATAGAGATTAATAATAATTGCGATTGATTGGGAGTTTGTGTGGGTTGATCGTGAAACCATGAGGTATTTTCTTATTCGTCGCTTCACATCCCAACTGCATTCCAATATGTATCGCGTGCTAGCTTCCACGTGCATGCAACTATCAACATAAGTCAATAAACACCCAGGCCAATAAATGGTCGACAAAGCGCTTATTATTCTTCTGGAGTTGAGAGCGTCCATAGACTATGGTATCTGCTTGCCATTAGGCAGCGCATGAGGTTATTTGCCTCCATCATTGTATAATTATTATCATTGTCCCGACAGTAGTCTCTGCAAACGGTTTAATAGCGAAGAGTCTCGACCGGCACCTTAAGAGACTCTCGCTAGATGGCTGTGGCAGTAGTCAGAGTTTCACTGTCGCCCTAACCACCGGTAGCTTAGACGTTAGACCCCGCCTCGCTCGCGGCGGTACCCTAGATTAGATTTTTTATAATGCTTGTATACTTTGTATGTGTATTTTTATATTTTACTCATTAAAAAAATATTATGAAAAACCTTACCCATGGAAGAAAAAAATAAAGTGAATAATACGTGTAAGCACGCTGCTCACATAAAGGAAGGTTGACTGGTAGAGAATGCCTTATGGCATTAAGTTCGCCTTTTGTATCTGTAACTTGTTACTGTGCAATAAAGTATAAATAAATAAAGACCACTGCGGTGTGGAAGAGATGAACTAAATCACCTTTTATTTCAGTTTCATTAGTAATTTAATTGCATTCTGTTTTAAAATAAGACCGCATAATGTATCTTGTAGGTTTTGGTTTTCTGAATTGTTAATGGTTTTTTTTGTTAAGGCAATAAACTTTTTCTTATTATCATTAAAGATCGAAACTTGATGACATCCACATACACATTTTCTCTCGTTTATTTACAAAACCGAACCTGTTGGCCTTAACTTAGTTCTTCAAAATGTCATCGACTTACTATAGCTACTGTCATATCCATACTTATCAGAACCAACAACTTTGGTAAGCTGTCATTCTACACCTGATCTTAATTTTTTTTATGGTAGACTAACCAGCGATTGGCCTTAGTCTCACCTGATGGAAAGCGATGAAAAGGCCTAAGATGTTGCTCGCTGGTTCAGTAATAGCCTATTCACTCTTGTCTTGAAGAGACCCAGATTGTATGTATCAGTATTGTATTAATCTATGAAAAAAATTACTGAACATGTATTTGATCAACAGGACCTCTATTATCAACTAAAAATTCAATTTTGATGGCCACTTTGCTTAGTTGGTAATGACCCTGCCTACGAAGGCGGAGGTCCCGGGTTCGAATCCCGGTCAGTGCATTATTTGTGCATTTACCACGAATATTGTTCCTGAGTCTTGGATTTTGTGTATGTATTTATCTATATCAGTATGTATATCGTCGTTTAGTACCCGTAGTACAAGCTTTGCTTAGTTTGGGACTAGGTCGATTTGTGTGTGATTGTCCCACGATAATTATTTATTTATTTTATTTTATTTTGATATCAATGCAGTCTTTAGCTCATACACTTGGCTATGTGCTTACGCAAGAAAGTACATGAAGACTAGACGTTTCACATGATAATTTTAATAAGACGACATGAAAAACGCGTTACGGATCACAGTCAAATATACATGATCGGAAAGTTAGATATACATATATGCATACTTTATTGAATATCTACGAATACTGGAGTTTCTTTCACATTCACATTGTCACTTTGTCACATTTGTAGTTTTTTTTAATTTCGCAAACATGGTATTAAAACGACAAGGTATTCAAGTTAGTGACTACACATACGTTATTAAATCGACAATATTATGCGGACAGTTCAGAATCCTGAAATAGAAATGTATTCCTTCGTCTTTTATTCGAAGCTAACATTAATTAGATCACGTTACCTAATGCAACAATACTTAACGTGCTGGCGATCGATTCGTATCGCATAGTCCCAAATATGGGTTTATTAATTACGTAGTTCCGTTTTGTAATTGTACATCCTAATCTCTGACCCATATTATTATTTTTCTTATTATTTTGTAATAAGTGAAACACAGCTGACTACTTAATTATTATTTTTATATGCACAAATATTCGCTCATTACAAAACTAATATAAGCTACATAAAAAATAGCTAAACAATTCTCTAAGCTGATTGCACACACAACATACCTATTCGAAGAATAAACGGGGCTGTAAATTGCTCGGGTTGTCTCTTAGACTAGGCCCGTGGGCAGAGTCATTGAAAATAGACGCGGCAGGTGCTTTGTTGGCATTTGGTACCCTCTATTAATTGGCTATTATTGGAACAGGTTTTCCCGTCATGTTAACAGTTCCTTTACAAAATTGTCGCTGTAATGGAAAACGCCAGATAAAGAGTTTACTTAATCTTATTTATTTTGTACGAATGCAGTTCTAATTTAGTCTAAGAGCGTGACTCTAGTTTGGGTTCTACTTATTACCTTTATAAGTGCGTTAGTTTTTTTTAATGTCACTGTTGTTATTATGATTTACAAGCTTTAGATTACCTTGCCATGTTGTAATAAAATCAAAGTCAAATCTTACAAAAAGCCAGTACCTACGTGTCTTACGTAGAGTAGGAATCAAAAAATGTACCTCCATTTCAGAAAATTAAGGATATTGGACTGCTGTTAAACAGCATCGTAATAAGGCGTCTATAAGTAGACATATCACACAGATATTGAAGAAAAGTTAGGTTAGGTTGTTTATCGATGCTTAGGTTAGCTTTGGCTTACCCAAAATTGTGTTTGATGCTATACCACTGCTGGATTGGAACCCTTAAGTGCTTATATCCACCGTGGTTTTTTTTATATTAGTAATAGACTAGATTTACTCTTTAGAGTTCATTGGGTGTTCATATGCAATAGTGACACCAATTCATAAAGGTTTATACGAACCTAAACAGGTTTTTACCATTACAGGATGAGCAAGAAATATTGTTTCTAACCGCTATCCGCAACGGTTTGGGAAAGAACATAACTTATTCAACTACCTACTCATAATATGAGTCATGAGAAAAATACTTATGTGAAACACATATGTAAGTATTTCATTTTGAAATAAAATTACGAATTTAAGGTGTACATCATGAAAGTAATTGGTAATGAAGGTGAAATAACGGATCAGGAATCGCCACTAAAATTTCAATTTTTAAATGTTACTTATTTCAATATCCGTACATCGAGTTCACGCGTGGCACACTCACACTTGGCCCCTACCCTTCTGGATCTAGACGATTTTCATAATTTCAATATCTAACCTACGTACTTCTTTGACCCCTTGAATCTCTTTTCGCCTGGGGATGACGTAAAGGTAGAAAATTAGAAAAAGGTGATAAATGTAAACATAATTTTGACGAACATCGTACAGTCGCATCAAATACATCTGTACACTTCACAATGTTTAAAAATATCTGAACACGCACTCTAATGACCTGACAATACAGGTGTTCAGATATTTATGAGCAACTTGTCCGGTCAGATGTATCTGATTGCAACTGTACACAACTGCAACGTGATTGCGTGCGGTTAAGTTATACCTATCTTTGTGTAATGGGAGTGTTTCGACCACAGACAGAGCGTTCGTCACGTTGATACGTTTGTTTGTGTAATATGTTACTTAGGTATTGCTACACAGATGCTATATTTTAGAAACAAGTACAAATACGAACTTATCCCTTACCTCACCTTACTTTTGAGTAGATGAGAGAAGAAATTAACAGAAGTAGACAAATTTAGAAACTTGCATCTACAAGAAGGTACAAGAAAGACAAAAGGTATAAAAACATAGGGTCGCTAGGCCGGTGACGTGACCAGCGTCAGTTAGCGACCACCTGAAGAACGAGGTTTTTTCAATTATGGATACTAAGATTGTTACAGACTCTAAAGAAATATTTAGTGCGTCGTATGCAATTTATTTGGTAGTTATTGAATGGGAATCCGTTAAAAAACGAGAAAATATCCTTCCAGTTCATCAATCATCCAAGTGGTCGCAAAACGGCACACCAAATTAGCTAGTCGCTAACCGGCCTATCGACCCTACATACACAAATATATACTAGCAGAGAGACAAATACACGTAATAAAAGATAAAGGTAATTATTGATGTAAGGAGAAATAGCGGTCTGATTTAGAAATTTGTCAAGGTTGTTTAAAATAATGGAATATATTATTGATGAAAATTCGCACTCTTAGAATTATAGTGACCTAATCCAAAAACTTGTAGTATAGGTATTAAGGTCACTATAATTCTAAGGGTGCAAATTATACAGAATCAGATAGCCACGATCTCTTTAACTTCCCTTTGAGCGTAGTAATGACCACTACTGCCTAAGGACGCGGACTGGACGCCGACGAGCGGGCGCTCATACATTTGAATAAAATTTCTTAAACTAGTATAAAATATGCATAAATAAGTTGACATACACAACATACATACACAAAAACACAAAAATATTTTAATTGTTTAATTACGTAATTAATTTATCAGTGCAATTAGTAACAGCTTATCAAGTCGTGTTTACGTTAACCCCGACAATGATTCAGTGATATCGCATCATTATATTAATTAGGTTAACAAACAAATCGATTAACTTAATGTAGTTGTTTATTCTCGAACAAATGCTTTTTACAGATGTGTATTTATAGAATGGCTGTCATGACGTTTAACTAGACAAGTGATAAATTGAATGTTATTATTTCAAATGTATCGTCAAGAATTAGGTTTTTTTATGTACAGTCATTGATTTATTTGGTTATTAATTACATCCAACGATTAGAAGGGAGGTTTTTTCTATTTCAAAAAAAGCATATGATAAATTCATAATTTTAAAAGTTTTAGAACAGATTATATGAATACTTTATCTAAATATGAACGTAAACTCTGTATGGCGACAAGTGTTGTTTATTTGTTGGTCATTAACTGGTATTACACATTAACCAGTCCCAAAAATTGCAGTACTTAAAGACTATCTTTTAAGTTGTGATGTGATTACGGGTGTAACGGAACATAAGTGAACAATAAATCAAGTTTAGGTATATATCCATGATTAATGAATAATGATTGATGATTACAATAAGATTAATTAAAATCACGTACGAGCTCCGAATATTAGTCGAAAACGCCTGGAAGAACTTCTGGTCCATTAAGGCGCTAGTAAATGCCAACAAAGATGATATAACAGAGAGGGAACTGCAACTTTTCCTACCTTTAAGAAGTAAACTACCTTTGGCATCGAAGCGCAAACTCGTGGATATGTGCATTCTGCCTATCTTAACCTATGGCGCCCAAACTTGGTCACTAACCGAAGTCCAAAACTAGATTCAAGATTTGCTAGCGAGCAATAGAACGAAGCATATGCGGAGTCCGTAGAAATAATCGGGTCAGGAACGCCGGGCTGAGTTCCGAACCTGGTATTGAAGATGTGGGTGCTAAAGCCGCAAAACTGAAGTAAAACTGGACTACCGCATGCATCCGAAACGATGGCAAATTAGCCACCGAATGTATCCCACATAAAGAATGGTTATCGAGACAGAGGCAGACCGAAACGGTGATGGCGGGACGACTTTGACGCGTTTTATACGAATATGAGTGGCGAAAAAGAGGGCACAAGCAATATACCCGTAGTGGAACAAATTATACGCAATTTTTTTATACCACCTCGGTGGCAAACAAGCTGTCAGCGCACCTGATGGTAAGTGGTCACCTTCGCTTATGGACGCTTAACAACACCAGAGGCGTCAGGCGTTGCCGACCACCCGTAAGAAACCATTTCACGCATTTTTGAAGAGTCCCATGTTCCCATAGGCATACATAGGGTATTTAAAAAATTAAGTATAATAATGGCATGTAGAGCAACCTTAAACACGCTCGAAAACACCCCTACACACACGTAATCAGTAATCACCCCTATGGTCAACATTTTCCCAAAAGATAATAAAGTCAATAAAAATAAAACAGTTTGATCAACCAGCGCCATTCGACACTGATCAGCAAACAGCGATTTCGGGAAGCGCGCGTGCGCAGTTGCGCACGCAGGCAGGAAGGAAAGTGGACACCTGTAAATACGCACTCAACAGTTTATCTACAAAAGATCGTAAGAGCCTAATATTTTTTACTAACATAAGACCGTTTTAAAAGTTAGGGTTGGCATGCAACACGCGTTGAAACTGACGCCTTAGCCGTAAAACGGAAACTATGGTAATGAGCATCGTGTTGTGTTGCTTTTTGCTACATAACTGAGACGTAGGCACCTTTAAAATCGGTGACGTAAAACATCACCCGCGCATCTAACCGCGTATATATTGTATAAGGGCCAAGCGTTAAAATTTCCAAAGTAATGGTAATCTATTTTTATATTATTATCGTCATCATCTTGCGACAAAGGCTTATTTATATTTGGTCGCCAGGCGATTTCTTGTGACGTATTTTTTCATATTGCACATTGATCCTGTTTTGGGAGGATAAAATTTCAATATGACACCAACTGCAATTAGAGCAACAATAGTCGGAAATGAGAATCAAAGTTTAAGATTTTCCTACTGAGTGTTAAAAACGTCCTTGCACATTGTTACTCAAACCTTCAAATGTACCGTGAGGTTCGAGAAGCCTACTAAATGTAGTAAACTTACAGAAAAATGAGTGATTTACTATTTAGTTGCGAAATACTGCGTATAAGTCCAGTTGTTATTTTTGTTTGGATTTGACGAAATTAAAAAAGGAGTATCATTTAACAATTTAATAGATAATACTTTAGAATATCCACTTTGTTGTGATAATTTGATGTTTTATTATGTATTTTCTTTATATCGTATAATCTTAATTTTATTTGTTAATTTAATTCATGTACAGTCAACAGCAAAAGTAGAGGTTCATTTTAGTACCTTGTCACTTGCGCTATTTTGTCGCATCCCAACTGTCGTAGTATTATTTATTACGTCAGTGCGACAATGTACTAAAATGATCATCTACATTTGCTGTTGACTGTACCTATAGTATGGACTCTGTCTAAAATAAAAATATATATACATATATTGATATGACTTTTCATAACACTTCCATTATCAGACAAAACCTCACCCAAGGCAAGGATCTCTAGAACTCAAACGCAATTTTGCAATAAGTAAGTAATTAGTCATCGAGACAAAAGAAAGTCACTGTGTTACGTGACAGCAGGCACACTCCCCTGACGTCAATAGTGACTGGAGCCGATAAAAAAATGGCGCCGAGTCACTTTTCTATTCATACATTGTCACCGCTGCGTCAACTTTATCCATTTATTTGTCCTCCACAAACAAAACCCTGACCTACCACTAAGAATTTGATCGCGGCGCCAAAATACTTAAAAGATAAAATATATAAAAAAACTCCGTCTATTCCGTTATCGACGAATGACTTTCGTTTTTAAAACGTCTGTATTTGTTGTTTGTGGTTTGTTTAATATCTTTTTAAATTGCCTGTTCAAGTGTTCACGTAGGTAATAACTATAAAATGGTTGATGTGTATACATGGAGAAAATAACAAAATTGTCTGTTAGTATGATCCTTAAAATTGGTATATCTTATACATAGTACATTTTCAATCAAAATATAAGTGAGAAGAGAAGTGATAAAGTTTCATTTTTATCAATATCGTCTTACATTACACGCAAATTTAGGATCCTAAACGAGACAGGGGAATAGATGTGGAGCAGAGCATTCAGCAGCGTCTTTCCTGTCAATAACTAAGTAAATTAGATTAGGACAGGTCAATTTTAAAAGGCGAAAGTTCTTCTCCAGTTGGCAGATTGCTCCATTGAGAAAGCATTTCTTAGTCCACCATAATTTTTTACCTTTTCTTTGAAATTAAAATTTAAAAGCACTAAATCAAAACGCACGTAAAATGTAACCTACCTGCACCTTTATTTTCGTATAATTGAGGCTTGATGATAAAAAAAAACTAACTTTTCCTTCTGCCGTCGATCCGCCGACAGCATATGTCATATGTACAATTTATTAGCAGCACTTTACTCGCCACCTGTACGCTGAACTGTTTACATTTTGTAAGCGACTCTAATGCACCTTTTACGACCTAACCTTACCCACTTTTGTTTTTATGTCCGTCTGTCCCTAACTGAGTCGTAGTAAAGTTTATGTTGTACACTTTTATTACTAACGCCTATGTTAGAAATGTAAAAGCATTTATTATGTGAATCGTTTTAACTACTTATTGGTTGTGGTTTGTGTTTAGAATGGTGAACCTGTCGAAGAGCTTCATAAGAAACAAATGACAATCACAAATAGATTGCAATCGCAAATATAGGGGTCTCGACGTCAAGCCAACTACAACTTTGTTCCTTTTGGTGTCGAGACCCTTGGTCCGTGGGGCCCAGCGGCACACCAATTATGTATACCGCTTTTTCGCCAAACGTTTGGTGGACGTAAACGTAACCAGGGACAGGCGAGCTGGCAGTTTCAATTCAGCGAGGAAACTGCGAGCTTCGTTGGTTCCTTGCCGCAGGAGTCTATTGTAGAATTAAATTATAGTTTTATAAGTTAGTTTAGCGTTCGTGGCCCAGCGGCTCCCGCGTACCGCGTTCGGTATGCGAGGTTAAGCAATGTGGGCGCAGGTCAGTTCTTGGATGGGTGACCGCTTTGAGTAGTTACTAACTGAGCGCCCCCGTGCTTTGGAAGACACGCTAAGCCGTTGATCCCGGCTGCTGTCTACGACAGCAATCGTTAAGCCAAGTTAGAGGCCTTCGGGCGGCTTGAAAACTTCGAACAGTCAAGTTGCCCATTCACTTGACAAAGGGGGGTCGAAGTTGCACCACGTTCCGTAGGGAGTACCTACCGTTACCCTACACGTGACCCCTGGGTGGTGCTAAAAGTGCAACAAAAACTGACAACTGTACTTGTCTTCTCGTAGATCTCACGGCTCGTAAATAAATATGCCATACGATAAAATAAAATAAAAAAGTTATATATTTTTGTTTTATCTAACATTGTACGTAATATTATATAATTTTTGATTCAAACCCAGTAAAAGTAAACATACTAATTAGGTTCCCATGACGAAAAAATGTAAAATGGAATTCAACTCCATCGATTCTGTTAATAATATGTGTGTACGTACCAAAGTCCGGTCATAAATCCCAACTTCCCAACACGAAACGTATCAACGACAAAAAGTGCCCTTATTTTGCGCAATTTAAATAATATCATACTTACCGAACTAAAACACGGACAAGTAACCATTTTCTGTGGAAAATCTTACCTTCCGCGCGGCGCAAAAACTTAAGTGTTTGTTATAGGAGGAAAAAACAGTGAACAGACAGTTTTCTTGTGTGTATTTAGTTATACAGTGTTTTGAGCTTGTTCATACAATTGTCGAAGTGAAGGTCGCTCCGGGTTTCCTGTCCATGAAAAACTATCTAGTTAATTAAGACTGACGTTGACATTACGAGTACTTGGGCTTTTTTAATCCTATCCTATTACTCCGCCATCGCCGATGATATGATAGAGTATGTTTGTCAGAAGACCGGCTACTCGCTGAGGGTGTTCCAGCTGCGTTCGCGCCACTACGTGCACTTCAGCTCGTTTGAAGTGCGTGTGCCGCGGCCGTTGCAAGGTACCATCGCGTGTGCTGGTTTCTGGCCGAAGGGTGTATTGTTTCGGCGGTTTCGAGGCAACCTACCGAGTTCTATACCGGAGATGACGACGCAACATAGTCACGCTGTTACGTCGGCTAAACAATGTGATTTAGTTTTTAAGAATATCTTGTACTTATTGATATGTATGTTAGTCTGTAAGGTATATGGTGTTTATACAACTATTTTTTTTTGATTTTGGTAATATCTGATGCCTGAAGCAAATAAATAAATAAATATTTGTCCTATAATATTAAATAAACAACATTTATTTGTTTGTTTGTAATTGAAATCTTGAAAACTGCTCTAAGGATTTTAATGAATTTATTATATAATATAGGGGTGTCCGGAAACGAAAAATATCTAGCTAGGTAGGTCTTATCTCGGTCGCCCAGATGCTTATAAAATATCTACCTAAATGGTCTAGCACTAGTACAAACATTACTTATTCGCAATACGTTGCCATTTCTACTTTTTCACTGTAGGTATTATGATTTTAATTGAATCACGTGCGAAATCATTTAAAAAAAATGATCTACATTTAGTAAACGTAAAATGACTTTAAAAACTCACACTCTCGGTTAAGTATATGTTTCTAATAATATTGAAGGATACCTCCTATTATTTTAGTTTAATTTCTTGGTTTTTAGCAAACTTTACGCACGTCTTAGCTGTGGTCATTTAGAGATGTTTACTCACATGACAAGTAAGTAAGTGTAGTGATCACCTGGCTATTGATAACTATAAATAAAACTTATAAAAACAGTTGCTGTACTTGGCCTCGTGTCGTGAGTGCACCTGTGACCCAGCCTGGTACTCAGACTTCATACGATGTACAGTCGGTGACAAACGAGTTCGACGATAACTTTAGTATCGTTCAACGGAACGTCGTCTAATTGGGTAAGCGAATTAATGGGACAAAAATATTTTATCCACGCATTTTCTTATTCCTTCAAATGTATGTAGCGATCACTCACAACCGTTCATAATTTTCCTTTAATTCTGTTTTCTTTTTTTTATATAAGCTACACTAGCTTTTTGTTGTTATATATGTATGACTGTATGTAGTAGTTTTTACAATATTTTCCAAGTTTATTGTAATATAGTACATTACGACACAAGTGCAGAGAATAGGAAATTCGCAACGAGTGGTGATAAATTAAAACACGACCGAAGGGAGTGTTTTAAATCGACACGAGTTGCGAATTACCTATTCGCACGTGTATCGTACAACGTTTTACAGTACATATGACTCTTTAAAGTTACGACATATGCACGTAATCTGCTGATTACCGCACTCGTGCGGTAATGTAGCACCATATGTACTGTAATAGTACATTACGATACAAGTGCAGAGAACAAGAGATTCGCAACGAGTGGTGATAAATTGAAACACGACCGCAGGGAGTGTTTTAAATCGACACGAGTTGCGAATTACCTGTTCGCACGTGTATCGTACAACGTTTTACAGTACATATGGTTCTTTAAAGTTTCGACATATGCACGTAATCTGCTGATTACCGCACTCGTGCGGTAATATAGCAGCATATGTACTGTAAAATTATTTTTCACCTCAGCGCCCTCAGCGGCTCGAAAATGGCGGGTTTGCTGCTTGAAACCAGTGAGCAAAATGCAATTTTGCTGCGAGCGTGAAAACGACTTTTCCTGCTTGAAACCAGTGAGCAAAATGCAATTTTGCTGCGAGCGTGATAAAAACTTACTTTTTAGTTTTTCATATCGTAGAGGTTAGTTTAAAGTTATCACTATTCCTTTGCGTTATATGTTCTCGCCGCTGAGGTGAAAAGTTGTATGTATCACACGAGAGCAAAGATATTTGCATATCGCGTCTTTGAGTCCCTCGCTACGCTCAAGATTCTAATTTTGGAATCACTCGCTATGCTCGTGATTCAATTATAGAATCTTTCACTTGCTCGGGACTCAACGTCAACACTCGCAGCAAAAATCTACTTTGCTCTCTTGTTGAACAAATAACTATTACTAACTAGGAAACAGGATAACATGCCATTTATTTAATTGGTACGGGTTGGGGACACTCCGCATTTTCGCACGAAACAATACGGCACTTCACTTTTTTTTAAGATGTCTACCGAACCAGATTTGTCAGACGATCCAATGGACCAAGTACAATTAGCACACCATATCAGCTGATATCAGCCGATGGACGTCCACTGTTGGACATAGGCCCCCCCAATTTTATGAGGGGTAAATGCCATAATTATCTCCACCGCACTCCAGGGATGCTGCTGCCCATCCCCCGGTGGTCTGGGTCGTAGTTTTAGGACATACCCGGGTCCGTCCAATTAGCACACAGTAAAAAAATTTGGGACAAACCTTTAGCTCCACGGAAGCGGCCGCCTTAGTGGCACCTACAAATTGGCAGTTGCTTATGACGTCACGCGCAACTAATCGAACCTACGTTGTATAGGAAAATAAGTATAGGTATATATTGCTGTTATAGTCGTGAAATACTACGTTAAGGATTGCGTTAAGGTACATAGTTGTCATACATTTATATTTATTTGTATCGATTCTATTGCTGCATTTTATTACACTTTACAGGCCCCAGCAAAGCAGTGTTACAAAGCAATCAGCAACACGATATATGAATTGACAATGTCCTGAACCGGGCACCTAATAAACAAGTCAACGCTTAATGCTAACTATAATTAATGGCAAGTAATTATGGCACAAGTAGCGGACCTGTCGCTTTCTGCGGGACGCCATATTTGTCGCACGGAGAGTTTCCTCGAATAGAAAACGAGATGAATCTAAACGCCAATGATTCCAATGAAGAACGGATCGGGTTTCTCTTATGTTCGCGTGACATGTCTTGCGAACAAGACAAACTGATTCGAGACTCGGAAGTCGTATGTAGAGGCGGAGGAGATAAATAATAAGTATAACTATATTCTACCCCATATCCTACTTACGTACAGAAGGATCACTGTCTAACGAACCGTTGTTTGACAGGACAAATACTCCTAAATCATGCCTTCCTTTGTCGCTCTTTCAAATGGCTCATCGAACGTGTCACCTGCGGGGTTTATACGCAACGTTCTCGATCTAAATGTAATGTTCCATAGCAAAAATTACAGTTAGCTTTACATATTGTTGTATCGCTAATGTGATTAACCTGCCCGGCTAGTATGATAGCTTATATGTCGGACATATAGCATTCGTCCCGTACTGTCAAGTATGTAAGTGCGAGAGGGACGAATGCTATATGTCCGACATATAAGCGATCATACTAGCCCCACTGCTGGTGTCAAAAGTCAACCGCGGCAGTTGTCACTCTGCTGCGGTTTCCGGACGGTTTCCGCAGTGCGAGCGGGACAGCGCTATGCGTGTCTAATAGCGGTATCCCGCTCGCACTGCGGAAGCCGTCCGGAAACCGCACCACTGTGACAACCTAAGTTGGCTGCTCACAGATCATAAACGGGTAAATTATGATCTGGCCACAGAATAAGGAATAGTACAAATCTGGCCCGGAGCAGTGAGAGATCTTTGTACTATTATGTTTTGTGAGAACACTTATTCAATAGACTTAATTTGAATCCATACTCCGGTTTGCCACCTACTCAAATTGATGAACATGTTGCATTAGGTCCCGGGTATGTCCTAAAACTACGACCAAGACCACACCGGGGAATGGGCAGCAGCATTCCTAGAGTGCGGTGGAGATACTGCGATCGCCAACCCGCATGCCAAGCGTGGCGATTATGGCATTTACCCCCCATGAAATTGGGGGAGGCCTATGTCCAGCAGTGGACGTCCTAGGGCTGATATGGTGGTGGTGGGTTGCATTAGGTACATCTTGTAACATCTTTCCTACTAAAAACAATGGAAAGAATCATTGATCAGCACATCAGAGCGCACTGCTTGGTATCCAGACCACTCAGTCTAAATCAACATGCTTACCAAAAGGGAAAATCTACAGAAACAGCTCTACTTGATCTGGTCGACAAGGTGCAAAAGTCCCTAGAGGATAAGCAAACCGCTCTATGTGCCTTCCTTGATATCGAAGGTGCGTTCGACAACACACCCACAGGGACCATTCTTAAAGGAATGGAATCAAAGGGCGTTGAAGAAACCACGATAAAATGGGTCCGGAGTATGCTCTCTAATAGGGTTGCTACTCTGACTCTCAATGCAACAAAGCATGAATTTCACACCACAAGAGGATGTCCACAAGGAGGCGTTTTATCCCCACTATTATGGACCCTAGCAGTGGACCAACTCCTAACAATCATGTCGGGTCACGATTACGACACACAAGGATATGCCGACGACCTTGTAGTTATAATCAAAGGCCCCTGCCTCCACATGATTTCAAACCTCATGCAAGGAGCGCTCAATACCATAAACAAATGGTGCAAAGAAAATAACTTGTCCATCAACGCGAGCAAAACAGTACTAGTGCCTTTCACAAGGAAGAGGAAACTAGATAGACTTGCAAAACTAGAACTGAATGGACAAGAAATACCTTACTCAAATGAGGTCAAGTACCTAGGGGTTACATTCGACCAAAAGTTAACTTGGAACCCTCATTTGAATAATATAACACAAAAGGCAAAGATGGCCTTGTGGACATGCTGTCGAATGGCAGGAGCAAGATGGGGCATAAGACCCAAAATAGCTATGTGGCTATACACAACAGTGGTGAGGCCTGTTATTACATATGCCTCAGCGGTCTGGTGTGAAAAAGCCAACCAAAAGACAGCAATCCAAAAGTTAAACAGTCTACAGCGTACGGCTTGTTTAACAGCAACAGGAGCCCTATGCTCAACACCGGGGGCAGCTTTGGATGCACTGCTTGATTTAACGCCACTCCACCTGCAAGTGCAAAAGGAGGCCAAGCAGTGTATCTACAGAATATGCACACTGAAAAGGCCAAAATGGCGTTCTCAAACGCTAACCAAACTTGAGGCCTTGGTTTTTAATAACAAAACCTTAAGCATGCCCACCGACGACACATACATTGAATGCAAATTCACCAAACTGTATACAGTTGAAATACCTCCAAGAGACAAATGGACAAATGACCAAATGGAATTCAAAGAGGGAAGCCACATATGGTATACAGATGGATCAAAAAAAGGTGATGATGTAGGATGTGGTATCTACGGCGAAAGGCCAAAGTTCAAAGCTAGCGTCAGCATGGGAAAAGAAGCCTCAATCTTCCAGGCTGAAGTCTTCGCCATTAATAAATGCGTGGAGATCAATCTGGATAAAAGCCTAAGAAACCAACATATCTACATCAACTCAGACAGCCAAGCTGCTCTAATGGCACTAGAATCTCTAGAGTCGTACTCTAAACTAGTGCAGACTTGCAAAAACAATCTAAATGCCCTGGCTAATTCCAACAAAGTGATACTTAGATGGGTACCCGGGCATTCCGACATTGCCGGAAACGAGGAAGCAGATGAACTTGCCAGAAAGGGCGCAGACAGACCCCTGGTCGGCCCAGAACCGTTTTGCGGCATCACAAAACGGAAAGCATATTCTCTGCTAAACAGCGTAGTAAAGTCAACGGCTGTCGAGCTGTGGAAGTTCGCAATAGGACAAAAACACTCGAAGGCCTTGATTAAAGGGTTCAATAATAAGCTGTCTACGGAGCTATTACAACTCAAAAGACATAAAACCTGTGCAGTGACAAGGATCCTGACAGGTCACTGCAAACTGAACAAACATCTGTTTCAAATGGGTATGAAACAAGACGCATCATGCAGGTTCTGCCAAGAATCAGAGGAAACAGCAATGCACATTCTCTGTTTCTGCGGGCCACTGATGCAAAAAAGAAGTACCTACCTAGGGCAGCACATCGTGCAACCAGAAGAGGTACAATACATCACCGTCCAAAGAATCTGGAAGTTCCTGGAATCAACGGGCCTTAACGGTGAACTCTAAAGGGCTGCCACAATAGATCACAAGCTGGTCGAGGCGGCATATACGAGGGTAAAACTGAAAGTTTCGGGAATAGAAGAAAATATGCAGTATAAGTGAGTTTATTTATTTTTATTGTTTTTCAAAATATTCTCCTTTGTATTTCATGCACTTATGCATGCGTTCAAACCAGTCCATAAAGCACTTTTTGAACTCTGAAGTAGGGGTCGACAAAATGGCTATTTTATAGGCCTCCACTGCTTCTTCTGGCGTCTGAAACCGCTGACCACGCAGTTTGTCCTTGATTCTGGGGAATGTAAAAAAGTCATTGGGACTTAAGTCAGGGCTATATGGAGGGTGGTCCAATATTTCGACTTTTTCACCGTCCAGGTACTCAGTTGTTGTCCGAGCGGTGTGTGGGCTGGCGTTGTCGTGGTGAAGGATGATGCGACGACTAGGGTTTGTTTTTCGGAGTTCAGCAAAGACGTTCGGCAAACAAATAGTGGTGTACCAATCAGCATTGACTGTTCTACGATCCTCAAGAGCCACAGTAGCTACGTGACCAGATTTAGAGATAAACGTAGCCACCATCTTCTTAGCCGTACTGCGAGAACGAACAACTTTTGTGGGTTTGAGCTCGTCTTCGAAGACCCATACTCGGGATTGGTTTTTAGTTTCAGGCTCATAAGCGTATATCCACGACTCGTCACCTGATACTATGCTAAAAACAGCATTTGAGCGTCCCTTGTTAAATCTTTTCAAAGTTTTGCGGCACCAATTGACACGGACTATTTTCTGCTCGTCAGACAATAGGTGAGGTATCCAACGGGAAAATAACTTTTTCACGCCTAATTCTTCTTTTAAAATAATTTGTATTTGACTCATTCCAATACCCAGGTGCTCTTGAATTTCCCGATATGTCACATGTCGGTCTTCATTTATCAGACGACGCACAACATCGACGTTTTCTTGCGTGACTGCCGATTTTGGTCGACCTTCACGCACTTCGTCGGTGAGGGATACACGGCCACGTTGAAATTCTGAATACCACCTGTATATTGTAGTCTTTGAAGGAGCTTCAATATTAAAAGCAGCAACCATCCGCTCTTCACATTGTTTTTGTGTTAGTCCACTTTTAAAGTCATAATAAATCATAGCTCTGAAATTTTCACGGCACAATTCCATTTTAAGCAGTGACTCGACGACTTCAATAAACAATTGAAACCAAACCATACTTTTTTTTTTCTAAGTGGCCAGTGTGTTGAGATAAGGAAACTTCAGAGATTATAAAAAGGTATAATACATGTTAAAAATAAATTAATAAGTATTCGATTCCCGCCACTTTCAGTGCAAGCCTTGTAAAGGCCCACAACTAACAACAATAACAATAGGTACTTGCGCTACCTAGAGATTGTCTAGGACTTCTGTGAGAGATCGCTTTTAAGCGATAATACCGCCCGTTTGTTTACCTTTCCTACTTTATTTTTTGTATTGTATTATTTCTGAGGTGTGGAATAAAGTATATATTTGTATTGTAGAAAAAATGTTAGGAAAGGCACATATGATTGATTGAATTTTGACAATGCATGCATTGCAGCAGGCAGGGAGACAAAATATATTATTAGTTACAAGAATATATAATATAGTATTATAAGTTCGCATTATAGAATAAGAACCCCAATAACTGAGAGCGGAATTGGACTTCCTTTACTTACTGAGAAAGACCCTCCAAAGTCTTCAAAGAGCAAAAACAAAACCGAAAGCTCTAGTTTTAGTTTATGTTTTTGTAAATACTTGTAACTTCTAAGTTACGAGCAACATTTGTATGTAATTGAAATTTCGATAACCGCTCTAACGATATTAATGAAATTTAGAATATAGGGGTTTGCAGGAACATATAAAAATCTAGCTAGGTTTTACGTATCAAAGAGAAAACTCTTATTACTATTATACTAACGTATGAGAAATAAATACATTTTATGTGTAGTATGCTGATTGAAATTTTACGAGGGGAAAATACACTAGTGTAAGTCCTAAACTAATTACTAAATTAACATCCATTCCATTGAACGATTGCAGAATATTATTGTTTATAATCATCATTTCTATGCTATATCAGTTTTCATTTGTAGTTACTAGCGCCATCTGCCGTAGAGTAGTCATAACTTATTTCAATGGACACTGCCATCTAGTGACGAGTTGCCAAACTACCTGTAAATAAAGTGCACTACTACCACACCGTTTTCATTTCTATCGCTAGTAGGTATTATTCTTTTATCTGCGTCATTGAACATTGGCTAATCCGTCCAAAACAAGAAGAAAAAGGTTTTATTATATTTGTTGTATTTTATCTCAGTTGCATTGGAAAATTGAAATCGCTTCAAACTTACCTGTGGTGATTCTCCTAGCCTTTATGTGGGGTTCACCACCTGTTGGGGGGGAGGGTTAAAGAAAAGAAGCAATTCATTACCTAAGACACCTAACAGGAAATCAAGTGATTAATTGTATTATACGTAATAAGAAATCACAGACAACACATCAATTTTCCACCGCAACTATAAATATCTATATGTCATATCTAGTGTATGCTGTTAGTGACAATGTATTGTACGAATAAATAAATAAAACTTCGAGAATTTTGTATGATCACCCATGTTCAAAAGATCACAAATGTCGTGTTTTGGAAGAGGTGCGATATTTCGATTCGTACCTTATCAGCTGCGGTGTCCGAGTGGTTAAGGAGATGGACTTGAAATCCATTGGGTTCTACCCGCACAGGTTCGAATCCTGTCCGCAGCGTTCTTTTTGAGTTTTTTTTTTTTATTTTAGTTATTTATACATAGTTATTTATATCTTAGTGCAAATAAGCTGTGAACTGATTACTTTTCGAATAGCGCTCAAACTCAAAAATTTTTTTGGTTTGGTTTTTCTCCGAATAAACGAAGTCCGGTAAAAACTTGTGTACTTATTATTTTATTATTATTTGTTTAGTGTACCGTACTAGCATACTTAGGTTAAGTAAAATACTAACAATTATGGATAAACTAATGTCAGAAATAAAGAATTTATTATTCTTATTAAAAAACTAGAATTAAAATGAGCTAACTAAAACTAAATTTAAAATAACCTACCAAAAACTTAAAAATAATCTTTTGGCAGGGTGCCTAGATAAAGCTGATAGATGTTAAATGGTGATGACCAAACCAATCATCATACATAAAACTTAAATAAAAAAATGTTTATTAAAAAAAACCTTAATAACATTTAACAATTGCAATATCATCATCATCATGTCAGCCGAAAGACTTCCACTGCTGGACATAGGCCTCCCCAAAGAAATCCAATATCATAATAAATGGTAATTATTAGGTACTGCTTCTGAACTAAAATAAATACAATCATTCTCAATTTAGCCAGCAATCAATTCAATGTGACGACATAATAAATGGTAATTATTAGGTACTGCTTCTGAACTAAAATAAATACAATCAATCTCAATTTAGCCAGCAATCAATTCAATGTGACGATTTGATTAAAACTATTTATAAAAAAAATCTAAAACTTAAAGAAAAAAATGCAAAAAGAATTCCTTCGAACCGGATTTGAACCAGTGACCTATGGATGACAGTTAATCCTCTACAGTCCACCGCTCTACCAACTGAGCTATCGAAGGTTGTTAAACATAAGCGAAATTTTCGTACCATTAGCGCTCAAACTAATAATGAAATCGTAATATGTCTATTTTGCTGATAGTGATATTGCAGATTGTTTTTATCTGACTGGTACAGAAAGAAAGGATATATTATTGGATATAATGGTGAGGTGTGAGTCCGTAATGAACTATGCACAATAAAGAGTTCCATACCTACTAACCTAGACCTACACGGTACCTAGGTATAGTATACTAGAGCAGTATGCTCTAAATCTAATTTAATTAAACCACTATCCTATACTGTGGAAAACAGTCATATCTTCTTAAGAAACTCGCGGCACTTAAGTCCTTTTGTTTGGTTGGGCGAGGCAGATTTACAGCGGTAACTTTAACCCTTCGAACGCCAAGAACCTACAAAGTGGTCGTGTGTTGTCGTGCCCACCACGCCAACAACAACTAAAAAGGTCGGAGTGAACATGTACTTTGATCATGAATAAAATCAATTATGAATTGTTTTTACTGGTTTAAACGTTACATCCAGTGGCGGCTGTACCTTGAGTGCGCTCGTGCGTTGCACTACCAAAAATTTAGCACCATCAATACCATCGTCATCAATAAAACAATCTCAATTATCTGTAATATACATATATATATATTACATTTAAAAAAAATGCAAAATAACCAACCACTACGCTATGTCGTAGTCTTTAAAACTCTTTTTCGCTCAGTCTCAACTCAAAAAACCTCTCCGTGCGCTTCGTGGAGCGCACGCACTAGTCAGTACATTTTCTATGAGAAATGCGTTAGAACGCCAGGCGCGTGAGACGGAAGATACTCCGTACAAACTCTATGAAGAAATAGGTGAATTCGGTGCGCCGCACGAAGCTCGCGTATGCCCGCGTACTGCCGCTTAGCCGAAGATATCCGAGAATTTGCCAATTAGACACGAGGCGGCCGGCCGAGTGGATGACTCGTGTATTACCCGACCAAGCGAAGTTAACGCTCAAAATATAAAGCTTTTCTTGCGCACCAATTGTCAAGTTCGTTTAATTGGTTGATAACATGTCATATGCACTTTTCTTCGATCTTGTCCGTGCAGCGCGCTATCATTCGTTTCGTGTTTATTGTTTGTTTTTGTAAGGATGTAAAGTAAGTGTGCCTGTCTTTTGTGAAGTGAGGAACTGTGTGTTTAATGGAAAGAATAAGTGTGAACAATAAAATCGAGAATATAAAAACAATAATAAAACTTTTACTGATTGATAAATTAGAAATAAAATATCTGAACCACCAAGGTCATGTCTTATTTGCCAGGGACCAAAATGGAGGGATTGAGGTAATACATGTTAGTAGAAAAACGTGGTTGTATTGCAATTTTTGAGTTATTCAAAAAATTTATTTCAGAAACATGGTTCCATATAAATGACATAAAGATGTTAGTAACAATAATTCTTACGAACACTATGTTAGTAAACAAGTAAAATTAGACAAAAATAATTTAAATGGATTGTTAATAATATAATATTCCATATATCCATAGCGCACCACCGGTTCTCGTAGTCAGCAGCCGCCACTGGTTACATCCATTTTTGATAACGCAACAGTGCTTGGCGTGTGGTGTGCGTGATCACTTTATTCAAATATGAAAGCGTTCAAGACCTTAGCTTCTTCAGAACAATTTATTGTGACTTTCTGAGCGTCAGTTTGCGTCCATGGAAGACGTTATTTCAATTAAAAACATATTAATATTATTAGGTACAGACATATTATAGACCCTAAGCAAAAGCGATTTGTATGGCATTTTATTTACTTAGTTCGTAGTTATTAAATGGGAATCCATTAAAATTTTATTTCGGAATTTCTCTGAAAATACCAGTCCGGTAAAGCCAAGTAAATAAAATTTTACATTTTTTAATACATGTACCTACGCCTAATTAAGGTAATTTAGAGTGGTATACTTTCTTAGTTGTGTGATCAAGGTTTTTTAAAAAGCTGGGATGATAAAATGTATATCATCATCACTTTATTTTTACACAACACAAATGAAACAAATTTTTTAAAATACCATGAGAACAAACAAAACAAATGATTTTCAGGGTATTTTAAACCCTACTCTAAGTCTAAGAATGTACTCGGTTTGTCTGTTCTGTATATTACAAAAAAACGTTGTTCAATAACATTCAATAGTATTATTCATCTGGGTGAACATTATCAATTTTGTTCTCCGCAAAAGTTTACCTTAGGAAATATACCGACCTATCTACGTACCTGTTTCAGGGAAGTTAACTACACCTGGCAACTCCGACGGAAACTGTGGATGCTAGGTGGCGGTGGCGCATGATAACGAACAAAATAAACAACTTTCAGTACATTGCCCAGATACAAGTCCGTTCAGATTTTTAAAAATATACCTGGGGTGTTATTCACAAACCGACTCGACTCCACCTCTCACCTCACCCGTTTTTATACGGAAACTGTCAAAATTCGACAAATGACATTTGACAGATTCCATATAAAAACGTCACCCGAGTTTACGTTTCTTCCTAACCTTGCGTCTGCCCCAGCTCATACCGTGCAAAGCTTGACACTTGATACTGGCAGAATTGTGCTTAAGTTGCACGGTAGCCATAAATAATAGAGTGAAGTGAAGGTGTGGACAGGTGAGGACGAATTGATTTGTGAATAAGAGGACTGAATAGTTCTAACCATACCTGGCTGGTTGAATATCTTTCGTTTTTAGGGTTCCGTACCCAAAGGGTAAAAACGGGACCCTATTATTAAGACTTCGCTGTCCGTCCATCCGTCCGTCCGTCCGTCCGTCTGTCACCAGGCTGTATCTCAAGAACCGTAATAACTAGACAGTTGAAATTTTCACAGATTGTGTATTTCTGTTGCCGCTATAACAACAAATACTAAAACAAAATAATAATAATAATAATTAAGGGGGCTCCCATACAAAAAAACGTGATAATATTTTAGCCCTTTTTCATGGCTACCACGCGCCGAGCTACATAGATCTCAAGAACCGTAATAGCCAGACAGTTGAAATTTGCACAGATTATGTATTTTTATTGTGGCAACAACAACAAATACTAAAATCAAAATAATAATAATAATTAAGGGGGGCTCCCATACAACAGAGTAGTTGTTGGCGGTTTTTTGCTGTATCTCATTATTTGCTGCTGTATCATTTGCTGTATTTTTATTGCCACAATAATAACAAATACTAAAAATAAAATAATAATAATATTTAAGGGAGCCCTCCATACAACAAAAGTATTTTTTTTATTTCTGGTACGGAACCCTTCATGCGCGAGTCCCACTCGCACTTAGCCGGTTTTTTACCTTAGCTATGTGACAGATTTTTTTTGTTAAGCCAACGTACCTACTAGAAGATTGGCGCTGGCCATAACACCAACACCTCGGACGCCGTAATGGAATCGTTTCGCGTCACCATCAATTTTTGAACTCCAGGAATTGTCACGAATGTGTGTTGTGTCTATTCTATCTACGAGTATACACCAGGTATATTGATTTAAAGTAAAAAAATACAGGGAAATTAATTAACAAATTCAGTGCTGGTGAAGGAAATGTGCGTCGAAGTTTAATTCACTATTTAGGGTAGGGGGGTAGGTAAGTAGGTAGGTATAAAGTAGTTTTCAATAAATTTCAAGCCTATGGACCATTGCCTATGACGCCCATAAGCGTCAATCTGACGCCGTCGTGATGCCGGTGAAACTTCGTGAGTGTCATATCTTAGGAAGTAGGTTTTGATGCAGTAGGTAGGTAGGTATAACAGCGTTACCATCTTAGAAGCCAAAATTGAAGGAACGAGAGGGAGAGGCATACCCAGAATACCATACATGGCACAGATGAAAGAATGCTGCCGTAGCCACGCATATCAAGAAGTTAAGACGAAGGCCAAAGATAGATTGGAATGAATGGAGAAAGCTGCAACGACAGAGGGCCAGACTGATAATGAGGTAGGGTAGACCGGGGACAATTAAAACAATTTGCCTTTAACCGCCTGTGACCGTTATATTTTTATGAGTAGAAGGATGTTCATTCAAAATATTTCAAGGTCAGTTATCTGGTTCCTAAATAAAATGTACTTGGATGGTCTATAATCCATAGTTTTTTGACAATAATGTAATAAAGAGAATGGGGCAGTGTGGTTCAATTGACCTCACATGACTGTCAATTGAAACACTATGTGAGGTCAATTGAAACACTCAAATATCTTGGGCACAATGAAAGTACTTATATCTGTTTTAATCTTTTTCATCACTACCTCGGCATACAATGAGCTCATCAAAAGTTCGCAAGCAGAACATAAACATTACTCAATTTATGAGCATCTGAACATCTCGATAAAAACGCTTGAAAATAAATAAGATAATATGACTTTTAGTTTTCTTTGTCACTGCTACCTTATAGATTTACCTTAACCAAAGTTGATTTAATGCAATTAGTAGATATAACGATATAGAATTAGAGAAAACAAGCATAATCATGTTTCATACAAAAGTGCTTGTTTCAACTATAACAATGTTTCAATCATAACAATTCCGTGTACCTACCCTGTGACAACGAGTGTTGTAGACGGGATGTAAAAGGAAATAATAGACGCAATAAAATAATCAGTTTAAATTGTTTATTATGTAAACAAAAGCATGGCGATATGCCAAAAAAGAAAATGTTACTAAACTCTCTCTAATTTAAATTTTAGCAGTGGCTGACCTCTTCAATTAGCCGGTTGGCAGCAGTCGGTTGTTGCTAAAATTATTATTATTATAAATCAAACATATCAAATCAACATATAAAACATTCTGTAACAAGCTCTCTAAATATAAACAAAAATATCACCACATGGCGATATGCCCAATTGAAATAACAAATTATGTCTTTTAAGTAACATAAAACAAAGTTTATATTATTTATAACCATTAAACAAAATTAAAAAATATATATAATTAAAAGCATATAGAACACGAAAAAAAAACTTCGTATGTCTATAATTTATCAACTTCACAAATAATAGTGAACATCAATAGAACTAACACGTGCATTGAATACAGAACCTCGTTATATTTTGAAGTAGGTTACTTTTGGGGACGATTAAAACGCGAGGACGATTGAAACGTTTCAATCGTCCACAAGCAAGTTGTTTCTATCGTCCCCACACCACGTTTTTCACTTCAAGGTCAAATATTATATATAAAAAAGACTCCAACGCTGATCAACGGCCATTGAATACATTCGTCTATTCCTAAATATAACACCAAAACAATTGGATTAGTCAAAATACAAGAGTAAACGAAGTTATGAGAAAATATACGAGAGCACAAATACTTACTTTTTACCGCGAAAAATTTGTTTGGCTCGTGGACACTCCCGTTTCGCACCGGCGCTCGAGCGCTACTGGCCAAGGATTTAACATGGCCGACCGCGTGTTCCGAGTGTTGCGTCAGACGCGTAGGTATCATAGTTTTCGAGAAATTTGACTTGTTTCAATCATGACGTGTTTCTATTGTCCCCGGTCTACCCTACCTATATATCAGTAGCACGGCACGACAGTGACTGGAAAAAAATCAGCTTCAGTTATCAGAGGCAGTTATTTTGGTACCTATACCGACCTACCTAGTTTTAGCGAAAAGATAAAGTTCTCCACTTGACCACGTTTCTAAAACTACATTAAGTATACCTACAAACCTAAGCAATTTAAAAGCAATTAAGCTCACTGTTCTATTTCGAACGACACCGCAGAATCGCTAGGTTCTTTATTAGGCACGGTTCAAGAGCGCTGACCGATCGTATGCAAACAATAGCACAGAAATAGATACCCTAAAATACCCTATCGTATCTGCTCTTCCGATATTCACGCTGCAATGCAAATCGAGACAAAGCATTCTATCAATTAACGAGGGGTAAAAAATCGGTGGTTTTGTTACATTGTGTGATATAATACCGGAGTAATAGATAAAAAAAATGATGAATCAAATAATATAATTGCTTTTGCATAGTACTCAATTAATATTTCACAAGGCAACTAAATCAATATTGCGCTAGTTTAATCGAGTAGCAATTTAACTGTAACGTTTCATTGCATGGACTAAAAATGTAGGCGCTATTTTTACCCTCATTATTTGTAACATTCAACTCATTCAAGGATAAAAACAAACGCAAGGAAAGAAATTAATGAAACACGTAAACGGTGCCTTTGTAGATACACTTTGATAATCGGTTTCCAAACGAGCGCACGTTCATCTTCTTCAGCACATTGACGTCATCAGAACACAGCCGCTGGAGCCTCCACTATATTGTCAAACACATACCAGCGTGTGCAGTGCGGCACACGCAATCCTCCACCGAAAACAATTGAAGTAACTATAGTTTACAAAGCAAAGTGATCTGTAACGTCTTTGTTTGATGGTCTATTTTCCGGGATGATGAGTACAAGGGTTGGGTCGTTCCCGAACCTGCTGTTTTCAGCCCAACCGATCCTGTTTTGCACTACGCCTGCGCAAAAAACGTTCGGACGCTCCGAACGCGCCTTCAGTCAAAGTAAGGCGGCGCGCCGGCTCGCGCGCTCGCCTGCCCTCGGCTCTCGAGCCTGGTGCGACGGGTGTTAATGAGAGAAAGCCTTTTCATCAATCAAAAGAGGCTCCCACAGGCTCCGTACGCACCCATGAGTTCTCGGAACATGTCAATTTAACGCGACGCGGTCGGACGTACGGCAATCTCGCCCGCAGTGTCTTCCTTACTCGTGAATGTGATTGACTGCTTTAAGAGTGTGCAGATGTTTTGATGAGGTGAGTAAGGTCGAAGGTTACCCTTGGAGCAGTGTTCGTGCTTATGCGAACGGTCATGTGGCAAATTACAGAGTTCGCGTGACATTCAACCTCAAGCAAATCATTCAGCGATTTACATTTAGCCCCGCCGGGTTTGCCTCCATAATCACTGCCCCCACACAAGGCTACCGTTTAAATTAGAATAAACAAAAGAACGCCAACACTTTTTAATTGCATAGGTACATTTTTTATTTATGGCTACATGTTTGTTGCATTACCTATCATTGCACATGAACTGGAAAACACGAACACGTGATGCAAAAACCATTATTTCAATTGGGATTGACCTTTATTTTATTAAACTAACTGTTACCTTAACTCGATCCAATGAGATTACATAACGCGACTTTAGCATTATCAGTTGTAAATTCTTTATTATTTACGTACCTATGTGGGTTAGTAGCACACAGACACTGTCATTATTTAGAGACGATACTATCAACGAATTCTAATAGCGTTCAATTATTCAGTTGATTTTACGTCTTTTAAAACTAAAGACTAATTAATATACATACGTATCGTAAATTACATTTCCCTTTGAATATTTTCCTTTTAATACAAAATCAGGCATTAAAATAACGCAAGTCAAATTTCCCCCTCCCGTCCACTACAGCCGGATGCAAATTACTCTTCATCACGCTAGTGTCTAGGCTAGACGAGCAATTTACTTTAAAAGGTTACGATCCGATCAAAAGTTTATCAGCATAATAACAGTTTTCAGTAAAAAGTTCACATTCATCCTCGTTTTTTAAGAAAAATGCAAGGAAGTCTCTGAAAACTGGCAGCTTGTACAAAGATGCTTGACTCCACCAGCAACCCTTCTCTCAAGATTAACATTTCTCCCCCGTTGATTGATTGTCCGAGAATTCCGAGATTACGTGTTGTTATATACGTATGAACACCACTTTGACCAGATTAATACTGGAATCCCGAATATGGCCTCAATCGTCGCCTAACATGACTGGCTAATAGATAGATAGTTTTGATTTGGCAATGTTGCGTTCCCTCATACCGACAGAATCAATGCGTTGATAAGAAACGAAGATATGCACCCAACACCAATTACACTGATGGATTTACCGGAGCACTCGCGTCGATCAAGTACTTCAGGCTAGTACTTATTATTAACAGTATCTTCTTCTACAAAGTGCTGATCCATTACTAAAGGCTGGTAGCCAATTTAATGCCAATGTGATCAGTGGCTCAATCCAGGATTTGGTACGGGAAGGGCACATCTTTGTAGTTAGAAAATGAGCACCTATGGTATCGCACCTGGCTCAATCAACAGTGCTGGCTGGCCCCTATCCACACCCTGAATAATAAAGGAGCCTTGCTTTGTGTTCTATGTTCACAAACTTTACAATCCCCTGGTAACATGCTTAAGGTAACTTTGGCCATCATAATGGGCACGACGTTAGCCAATAATCACAGTATCAATAACTCTGCTCAGGCGAACTACTTAAATAGACATTGTTACCATCCTCAGGGATATTTGACAAGGAATCTATACAAGGGATAAGTGATAATGTGAGTGAGGGTTGAGAATATTGCACCTGATGGCGAATCCTATCGCACGAATATGCAAGTGCGACAGAGATGGACATACAGAAAAGAACTTCGTTTTCGGTTCGCTGTAAAGTTAAAATTATTTAAACTGTCCGAATCGTATAAAAGTAAACAGTCCAAAAACCGCTTTATAGTCCAAAATAGGATTCAAATCCCAATAACAATAAATTTTATAGTCAGAAATATTAAATAAATCCGGCTTCGACTTAGCGCGAATTGCGGCGTGGCAAGCGTTTTATCTGTTCATTGCACGGTTGGGACGCGTAACACACTACGGTTAGTTGGGATCACACGCAATATATTAGGCCGCTGCCGCCACCGCTCGAAATCGTAACCGGTCCGTAAGCCCTCGGTACCTTTTTCCTGTAGGTATCTTATCCTTATCGGTCACCTCAATATTCCCTCCCATTTGCATTAAAGCCATTATATTACCATATATGCACACTTAAGCTTGTTTCCGGTCGTATTTATTCAAACGTGTTTTTCTTTGTCCATTCCTTTGTTTTGTAGCTATCAAAACACAAAGCTGTTGATATAACAAGGATTGTTTATAACATAAATCACTGTAGTTGCAGGGTTCGCTTACCTCCGAAACATGCTGAATAACAGTTATTATATTGCCATTAGCACACATCACACCTCAACACCCACACTGAAAGCTTTCATATGCTTGCTATCGCTCTAGATATTACACATTCTCAGAAATCGTATGATAAACAGGTTAGCTGGAAATGACCCAGACTAATTGAAAAAGTAAAGGCTAAGAAAAAATGGTACAATAGTATTTACTGAGTCAGTCATGTTTGGTCGTAGGTTTAAACAATACAGAAATTTTAAATTGCTCTGAATTCGACGCGCGAAATCGGATAAGTACTAACAAGTATGAATTGTTTCTGAAAAAAAAACTGGCACATTACGTGCCAATTTATTTAGAATAGAATAGAAAAAACTTTATTTCGACAATATGATAAAATTATAATTATACAATTAAGTTACTTAATACTAAATTGCGAAAATGGAGCCCACTCAGCATGTATCGGGTCACAAAAGGTGTCCCGACGCTGATGGTTCTCTGTTGGTCCCGATAAAAATAAAAATCAGCAGTGGAATGTTATTCCAGCATTTCGTGGCAATATACTTGAAACTACCACGAAATGAAGCCGTTCCGTGTCTGTGGTGTCTGGAAGAGATGAGTTGGAGATCGAGTCGGACGTGCATTTTGGAAAATTCAAATTTTACACAAAGGTATGACGGTTTTTCGATTTAATTATTTCAAAAAGAAGTGCAAAATGCAATGTCCGACGTGCTTTAATTTTAAACAGACCGCCTTTACCTAGAAACGAGGTTACATGGGATCTCGCGGGTACATGGTAACAAAATCTGCCACATGCATTCTGTGCGCGTTGGACCAGTTTTTTTGTGCGTGGCGTGATAATAAATATCCACCTATTTTTTAAATAGGATATTTAGAAAAATAAAATAAAAAAGCCTATTATTTCTTGCTATACAGTGCAATGTCAACAATATTAGGTATTTAGGTCAGTAATATAAATTCATTATTTGTATGTCATGAATTATGCCTAACTATTATTAGTTTATGACGCAAGAACCCCTTCTCTTAATCTCTAATTAAGATAAATAGGATAATGTGAGTGTCGTCTCTCATTTAGATAAATAGGATAAAATACAGGCCAGGTACGGCATGCAAATTCCCGGGAATAAATATAAATAAAGAAATAAATATTTGGGGGACAATTTTTTTACACTAATCGAACTATTCCCATAGGTACTCAATAAGGCTTGTATTATGGGTACTAGACGAAGATAAATTTAATTAATATATACTTAAATACATAGAATACATCCAAGTCTCAGGAACAAATGTCTCTGCTCACCACAGAAACAAATGCCCTTACCGGGATTCAAACCCGGGACCTCTAGCTTCGGTGGCAGTGACACTGTTAACTAGGCTAAACAGGCCGACTTTTCATACTAATCGGAACTGGGACTGCAAACCCTAAGACCAGGTGATAACACCGTTGCTGGAAGTGTTTTGATTGATCAAACAAATTACGACAAAGGATATCATTGATAACACTTTTGTGCAAGTCTTACTGATGGCATACCTAATTAGAGCAAACCTAGAGCACTCGTGGCCATAGTGTGCCAGCGGCGCCCGCGTACCGCGTGCGGTATGCGAGGTTAAGCAATGTGGGCGCAGGTCAGTTCTTGGATGGGTGACCGCTTTGAGTGGTTACTAACTGAGCGCTCTCGTGCTTTGGAAGGCATGCAGTTGATCCCCGCTGCAGTCAACGACAGCAGTCGTTAAGCCAAGTTAAAGGCCTTCGGGCGGCTACTTCTAGCAGTCAAGTTGCCCACTCACTTGACAATTTAAAGGGGGGGGGGGGGGGTCGAAGTTGCACTACATCCGTAGGGAGTACCCACCGTTACCCTACACGTGACCCCTGGGTGGTGCTAAAAGTGCAACAAAAACTGGCAACCGTACTTGTCTTCTCGAAGATCTCACGGTTCGTAAATAAATGCAATACGATTAAATAAATAAATTAGCAACATAATTTGGTAGGTACAAAATAGAGGACTTATATCCTGAGGAGAGAATCCTCCTCTCCTTGAGAGGAGGATCAAAACAAGATAACACTGCACTAAGCTAGATTGAAACGAAACAGACAATTGATATCAGAATTTGGCTAAACTAGATAACAGATGCCAAATATTGATTATGGGATGATGTAATTAGAAATGGGCGCGTCAGGAGAGTCACTGGAAAGGACTGTGATGAAATGGAAAAGGTGGATGCGGGCAGTACGGGGTTAGTTGTTGTAATAATCCTCGGTTGAGGGCTTGTCAAGACGCTTAAAACTTATAAAGTCCAAGTTTAATCATAGAGAATAATAGATTACACATTTACACATGTACACAAGTAAAACAACGGATTTCGGGATTTCTCACTCGAGTTACTGTCGCTCTATATCACTATAGATTAAATTTGTATATAGGCAAGTATAACATTTACCTTGCACTTCGCAGTCCTCGACAATAAACAGTGCCAAGGGCTTATCCTTAATCGCCAGTAATTAACCTTCAACGAACAAAGGCGTCCGTGAGATTACCGCTAATTCTGTAACCCGGGGATGTATCATCGTTACGGCGTCCGTAATAAGGTTTGAGATATTCTTTAGACGTGGGTATGAATAAGGAATGAAGTTGGTATCGGTACCTAAAACTTATTGGCTGAATACTAATTTGTGCTTGAACTGAGCATTTTCAATATTGATTTTCACGTAAGGTGCCACGCAAATCGATCGATGCACAGGCAGAGATACATTACATTCGATGCATCAATGTACGTAAGTACATCCGCGGATCAGCGTCGTCGCAACGAAGAGGAGAGAAATAGTGAAAGGACTAAATTAAAATTAAAATTGTATAATTATCGGTATCGGTGAATCGGTTTGACGACCAGCTTAGCCTAGTGGTTAGTAACCATGCCTACGAAACAGTCGGTCCTGTGTTTGAATCCGGTTAGGGCAAATATTTCTGTGATGATATCAGCACTAGACTTCGTCAGGTGCGTACAGAAACATTATCAGCACAAGCTTAATGCTCAATAGGCTTTGTCAACAATAAACTTTGATTTAACTTAACATAAAGGATCACCGCGGATCGTAGATGGCTCAAAAATTCCCAAGATATTGACGGTGTTGCTACACTGAATGGCCAATGAAATCTGTTGACCCAAGAACGATCCGGACCGAGGATCGCAATCCCTATCTCTCAGCCGTCGAGTCACATTCCTCATATGTTTTTTAGGTATCTGTTGTATCTCGAATAAAAGCCACTTAATTATAACGTATTATTTTATTGGACCGTAAGTGTCACATTATGGCTATCCACAAGAAGAGAGCGATTCGTTCTACGCAGATACTACAATCTCCCGGACTAATACTAAAACTAATTTAGTATGATATAAACATCATATAAATCTATGTATAGGTAGTACTTATGCAAATAAACCTCAAGCTCAACCTACCTATATGTACAACTCCAAGGAACTAGTAAGGTGAAATCTAAACATTCACAATACCAATCATGTAATCTAATATATCTTGGCATCATTTATAAATAAATGCAAGTACCTAATACTTGGCCTACGATACAGAAGAACCTATTCTAATTGCTATTTACATCATCATTACAATACACCATTTGATCAATATGGCGTTTCCAGGTCATCCCTTGTACCCTAATTAGGTAAGTTAAATTTGGAACAGACTCAGAGACAATAATACCTACTATCCATGGTTTATACCCTTTTCGGTAATCCCTTACCATAACTTTTTGCCCTAATACAAATTTAACTTTTCTACGGGGTCTTTCTCCCTCCTGACTCTCTGAGTTCCACTCTACTGAGGATGGAGGTATTAAGCAACTAAATCTGTTCCTTAATTCCCTCCCCAGCATTAATCGAGCCGGAGAAATACCTGTGGTTCTTTGAGGAGTGGTTCTGTAGTCAAATAAGAATAAATTTATGGCCGAATTGATGTTATAGCCACTTTCTCTAATTTTAGTTACCGCTGATTTAAATGTTTGCACAAATTTCTCAGCGGCCCCATTAGTTGCCGGGTGGTATGGCGGTGAAAAAGTTTGTTTAATGTTACATTCTTTGCAATAATTTACAAATTCTGCACTAGTAAATGTAGTTTGATTATCTGTTACTAATTGTTTTGGGTATCCAAATCTGCTAAATAACTTATCTAATACATCAATTGTTTTAGAAGCAGTCATGCTTGACATCTCAAATGCTTCTGGCCATTTACTGTAACTGTCTATTATAACTAAGTACATTTTATTATAGTATGGACCCAAAAAGTCTGCATGTAGTCTATCCCATGGTAGTGGGGGACTTGGCCATGGTTTCGGTGATTTAATGGGATTCTTATAATTTGATAAACAAATTATGCAAGACTTTCCAATCCTTTCAATCTCTGCATTTAAATTTGGCCACCAGAAATACGAACGAGCTATTTCTTTCATGCGAACAATTCCGAAATGAGTTTTATGTAAGCTTTTCAAAACGGTTTTTTGAATTGATGCTGGTATTATTACTCTATGTCCCCAAAGCAAACATCCTTGATCCAGACTTATTTCTGTTTTTCTGTTGTAAAACGGTAACAGTTCTTTTGTAATTATTTTCTTTTCCGGCCAGCCCTTCCTACAGTAGTCAATTACTTTAGTCAAATGAGGGTCCATGGTCGTATTTTCTTGAATTGTTTTGTAATTAAGTGGGTCAATTTCGGAACTGTTTGCATAAATTAAATGTATTAGTTTTTTTTCATTACAAATGTCTTGGTATGTGCTGTCATTAGTTTCTTGTTCTGGATTTCTGGACAAAAAATCGGCGGGATTATTGCTAGTTTTTATGTGCTTTATTTGATACGTGAAAGCTGACAAAAATATGGCATAATGCTGCAGCCTCTTAGCTGCCATTTTTGGTATACCCTTAGTTGGTCCAAATATCCTGACTAATGCTGAACTATCCGTTTCCAATAAAAAATTTCGACCATAGATATAGTTATAGAACTTTGTTACTCCATATACAATGGCCATGGCCTCCTTGTCTATGGCAGCATATTTTTGTTCAGTTGAGTTCAATTTTTTACTGGCATAAGCTATAGGCCTAACTGTGCCATCTGTATCGCGGTTAGACAAAATGGCCGCTAAGCCAGAATCTGAGGCATCACAGGTTAAAATAATAGGTTGGTCGGGATTGAAATGTTTTAAATTGTGTGCCGAGGCCAATTTTTGTTTAATTATGTTAAATGACCGTTGGCATTCCTGTGTCCATTTGAATTTGTTTACTTTGGTACATTCATACAGTGGAGATAAGACTATAGCCATGTCCTTAAGAAATCTGGAATAATAATTTACTTTCCCTAAAAACGATTTTAACATTGTTAGGTTAGTCGGGGCCGGAGCCTTAAGTAACGGTTCAATGTTTGATTTTTTTATGCTCATTCCTTCTTTATTGATGCGAAAACCAAACACGTCTATGTGTCTTGTAATAAGTTTACATTTTTCCGGTTTTAATTTAAAATTACTTTCTTTTAGTTTTTTTAGCACTTGGACTAGGATTTCATAAGTTTCCTGTAAACTTTTACCAGCCACATAGATGTTATCAATAAAAACAATAGTGTTCGGTATTCCTAGTAATCTTTTGCACATCAATCTCTGAAAGGAGCCAGGCCCTGTATTTACACCATATGGTAAGTATTTGTATTTATAGGTACCAAATTCTGTAACAATTGTTGTTAAAGCTTGACTTTCTTCAGTCAAGGCAGCTTGTAGGTATGCTTCCTTCAGGTCAAGTTCGCAGTAGTATTCCCCCTGTTTTAATGTTTCAAAAATATCCTCCACATGTGGGAGGGGGTAGTGATCAATTTCCAAATTTGGATTTAGGGTAACCTTATAGTCACCACACAGCCTTACTGAGCCATCTGGCTTTAGGATTGGAACTACTGGTGTGCCCCATTGACTCTGCTGTATTGGTACAATACGGCCATTTTCCTGTAATCTTATAATTTCATGTTTTACCTTGTCTCGAAGGGCATAAGGGACACGTCGCACTGGTAGGAACTTTGGTGTGGCATTTCCTTTTAATTTCAATGAAATTGCTTCACCTTTAAAATCTCCCCACCCTGGGCTGAATACTGCTGCGAACTCCTGATCAATTAGTTGTTTGGCATCTGAAACATTTTTTACCAAGATGTTAGAATTACAACAAGCTACATCCTTGAAAATTGGAGGCCACATGTTTAATTGTTTTAGCCAATCCCGCCCCATCAAACAAGGAGTTGACCCTTTTGATATATATATGTTTAACATCTCATTAGTGTTGTTATATTTCACAGGTATATTGCGGACTATACCTATTGGTTGGGACACTGTTTGATCAAAATTTCGAAATGTCACCTTGCACTCTTCTATACTATATTCTTTTAAATATTTTTCCTTATAAGTCATTGGCATCACTGAAACCTCTGCACCAGTGTCCACTTCAAATGGCACTTTTTGTCCATTGCCGACTTCCAGCTCAACTACATATGGTGGTATTTTACTTACTCTGTCAAACCTATAAGTTTCATATTCCTCGTACAATGTTTTCACTTCTTCTAAGCCTTGATGTTCTGGTTGTTCATGATTAGTCACGTCCACAACATTTGTTTGTTTAAACTTGTTTCGCGGACACATTTTATAAATGTGTCCTTGTTGGCCACACTCTGAACAGTATTTGTTTTTTAGAGTACACTCTTTTTTTATGTGATTTTCTTTACCACAGCAAAAACATTTATTCTTAAAATTTTTACTGTTGGTTGTTTTTGGCACTGTATACTTTGGCTTTATTTTTGACTTCGGCTTGATGTATGAGATGTTATTTGTATCCCCATCTCCATTAGAATGCTTATATGCCGCTTCCACTGTTCTCGCTAGCCGTATCATGTCTTCTAGCTTCATGTCATGGGCTTGTTTCATTAATTCGAACATAATTAATTTTGAGTGCACACCTTCAATGAGTTTTTCTTTAATTTGATCGTCTTCGTCCTTAAAACGGCATTTCCTGGCTAGTTTTCTGAGGTTAAAAACATAATCTTCGACAGATTCTGACGGGTGTTGATTTCGTCTCCTAAATTCTGCCCTGTCTAGTAATGGACTCTGTGTTTGTGTATATTTTCGTTGTAACTTGTCACATAACGTTTTAAAACTTAAAGTGATGGGTTTTGCAGAATCACACAATAACTGTAATGTCTCGAACACTCGAGGGGTTAACTTCGTAATGAGTAACGGAACCTGTTTATTATCTGGTACCTCGTTTAACAATATCAATGATTGTAGTTGTTGTTCAAACACCTCCCAATTTTCTCCATCAAATGGTTTTATCTCGTAATTGCTACTTGACATTGTTTTCTTATGAGTCCCGCTTGATTCCTTTATTTTAGGTTGTGGTTCGGATGCGTCTTTGTTTTGGTAATATTCACTTAGTATTTTTCTTAATCCGTCTACAGTTGGGTTTAGGGGGCACTGTAAACCTTCTTCCACTAATATTTGCACTAAACTATCTTTCGCACACCGGTAAATATAGGTTCTTTTACCTTGCTTTACTAATGCTATTATTTCATCTTCTGTTAATTGTTTTTCTAAGTTGGCTGCATTGTCGGACATATTAACGTTTCATTTCACGTTTGTCACCGAGTTACCCACAAGTAATGTACGGCGTATGTTAGTTTAAGTTGTACTAACCTCAACATGCGCTTGCCGCCGCCATTAATGACAATGACCAGCAGGAAAAGTAATTAATTTCTTACTTTTGATGTTTTCCGTGCTCTTCTTGATTATACAATCGTTGCACCGTGATGTTCTGAAGTCCTCGTCGCCAATGTTGTATCTCGAATAAAAGCCACTTAATTATAACGTATTATTTTATTGGACCGTAAGTGTCACATTATGGCTATCCACAAGAAGAGAGCGATTCGTTCTACGCAGATACTACAATATCTATATAGACTCTATGTTAACATGGAAACAAGAAGTATAATCACTAAGCAACTCGATTAGCTCAACGTGTTATGCCTTACGCAGTTAACGTGATGGTACAAATCAGGCAACTAAAAATGGTTTATCACGCTCTCATCGAATCTAAACTGAGGTACAGCATAGCGTTGTGGGGAAATGGCTACAAGTACAACACCGAGGCTGCATTCATAATGCAAAATAGAGCTCCGATAATAAGGACGATGCTCCGAATCCCGCAATGGGAATCATGTAGAGATCATTTCCTCAAACTTGAAATCCTAACTGTACCTTGTTTATATATACTTGTAGTTCTAACAAATCTTGTGAAACATTTATTCGAACACGAGGAACAACAAGAAAGAGAACTAAGACTAGCTACAAGAAGAAAGGACTTACCAAAAAAATCGTTCCACGACTCAAAATTGTGCAGCATGCGGAATTCCACCAGGCGATTTGTTTATACAACAAATTGCCAATACATTTTAAGACCATTTTCAATACCAACGAATTTAAAACGATATTATTCGGTGGCAGAGTTCGTGGAGAGCAATAATTAGGCACAGATAATGTAACTTTTATGAAATATCATTATATCACTGAGTTTGATTTTGTTTTATTCTATATGTTACTAAATATTGTTCGAATTGTTTTTTTATTATTATTATTACTACTAATAAAATTATGTCTGTATTATAATTTTTAATTGACATCTCTTTATTTTCTTATTGGATGTACTTGTATTTGTCAATTTTATTAACGTTTTTGCATAATTTTACTGGACTTGTTTTATTTTTAGGATGACATCTGTATAATGCACTGTTATTTCTAAAATTAATGAATTTTGATGATTAGTAGGATGTAAGATATTTTATTATGTATTTTCAATGAATTTCAAACACAATGAATTTTGTTACTGAATAAATAAATGAAATGAAATAAAGTGCCTGGCCTCCGGACCCCAAGTTCCCGCAGTCTCCACCGCCACCAGCACAAAGTCATACATTGGTTCCAAAGCAGAGTATTTTGAATGTGTCGCCCGGCAATGGGACTCGGCAAACGTACTTACACACGTGTATAATATGGTATCATCCTTAACTGTGATGTCACTATATGGAACGACAAAAGTACGTGAAAATTCAATAAGCGAGATATTTATATCAATCAGAAAGCCTCGTCTTTCCATCGCGGCATTCAAAGCTACAACTACTTTAAAAGAACGGTAAATTCTCAGTCTGCTGAGCCATTTTTATGTGAACGAATCCCACAGGACACCTGTACCAACAGAAAGCTGCTTATTCCGAACCACCTGAAAGGTCGGCATCGACTAAAAGGATTTCTAAAAGGGCATGAGAAATGAAACAGCTGATATCGCTGTTCTTCACAAAAACACCAAAGTGTTCAGCAGACAAACCAGTGTAACCCGGACGTCAGATCACGCATTGTTGTCAGGGATATGTAGGCCAAAGTATACCAGTTTAGTGACGTTGAGAACAGGGAATTTTGTGAATAGATGAACAGTGTTTCGGCATGCCCTTTGTATCGTGTGGTTGCGATGACGAGTTGAGCTGGGAATGGGATTAGTCTGCGTTGGAATTGGACAGTTGTTGGATGAGTTACGAGTATGATAATTTACTTTTGTAGATTAGCCTGTCGGACAACCTTTTTGGAGATATGATTGTGAGTTACTTATGACCATTGGAGGGAGACCCTAACTTGGTATGATCACTTATCCCACAGGCGTGATTTAAGACACCAGTGCGCAGCTCTTTGTCTTTTAACTTCGGGCCGGATATTTACTTGCCAATTATGCGGTCATGGCTGTCGCTTCCGTATCCGTCTTCAAGTCATACCCGTAAGTGCCGAACCTAAAATATGGACGTTTCTTAAATTATCTTTTCATGGATAAACAAGGCCGGTGATGATAATGATGATTTATAAATAGACCAATTGAGACGTGAATGAAAAGAAATCTCTCCGGTTCCCGCGAGTAAAGGTTGGCTTAATAGGCTAATGCGCTCTCGATCTGTTTTTGACTCGTATCAAATTCGATACCTGAAGTAGACAATTGATAAATATTATTTTTTCTTTATAGTCAATTTCAATACAGCAATTTTCTCTCTATTAGAAGTCACTAAGCTAAATATAAATTGCAAACTGAATTTTAGAGTTAGAAATACAATACAATAGTAATCACCATTTACTGCACAAATTTCCTGCAGTTGTTGACAATGAACTACGCTGCACCAAATTCGAATAATTTATAGCGGCACAACCGTGCCGTATATAAAACGTAGCATATGACGAGTGGGTCCATTGGCGCATATATCATTGTTCTTCTAAGGGTATAGATATCACGCAGGGTTAGATTTTCTAGGCGATGTACCCGACCAGACACGGAAATACATGACATTTTCACGATGCCATGATGATTTTAAGAGAAATATAACATCAAAAACCTGTGTTGTGTTTGACAAACACGTGTGGGAAATAAAAATCAAGAGGTGTCTGTGGGAGGCAGTCTAGATGTAATATTGGTCCTAAAAACCCAAGGTTTTGTCATAATTTAAAATATTACGCGGATGTCTAATAAAAAGGTAATAGAGTGGGTACACGTAAAAAAAATCTTCCTATGAAGCAGCTCCACAGAAATTCCTAAAACTTAATCAAGAAATGGCTAGAAAGATCACCCTGGTGACCATTGGCGTCACTGAAATCATGAAGTAAACCACTCGTTGCGTCACGACATCAAGCTGAGTTACGACCTTATCAGCACCTATCACTGAGTAGATCACAGCCTGCCTATGGTCAGTGTGCGATAGTTATTAAAAAATTAGGTTGCCAAAATGTGATTTTACATTTGGTCAAACCGATATTTATAAAACATTTTTGTCGTCTAGATACTATATATTTTCAGCAAATAAGAGGCAGAATTTTCATATCCTCTGCATCAGGATGTTTCTAATAGTCTGATGTTTTAATAACCTAATGTTGACCCGACTTTGTTTTGTTTGTAAAGCAACTAGGTAACCCACTGGTCCAACTCATTTATTCTAAAACTGCGAACTTATTTTGATCAAACAACAAAGTTAGATTCGTGTCATGTCGACGAGTTCCCGTTTCAATCAACAAAATCGAGTCAACAATCAGCCCGACTACAGCCGACAGCAGGTGACATGCGGCTAATTACATTCACTGTTCTCATTCAGTTATAGTTCCCAACTTTGCCCAATGCCAAACGTTATTTTGCCCATTCAAGTCAAATTTACTTAGGCCTAACAAACGAGTCTACAAATTCGCCGCACGCGATTGTACGCTGTAAACATAGACAGATTGGGACCAGAATTGCATGATTTAACAGTAATTCATGGCTTGTTATTTTGTGAAGAACAATCTCCACTGAATTAATTATCCCTTTGAAAGCTAAGGACTTTATTAATGTATTGGGTTGGATGGATTTGTAATATAATTAACTCTGACGTTTTATAAATATTTTATTTGATTTTGATCTTACAACTTCACAATATAAATGTGCCTTTATAAATAAGTAGGTGAATTCTGAAAGAATAATCAGGCTATTTCATTTGACCTACATTTACATTCATTTGATCTAATAGATTTGACTACCACAAAAGAATCTGACGTTTTAATTTCAAGCCTAAGTGGAGACAAAATACCACAAAATGAGACCGTAAAGTATTTAGGTATCTATATAGACTCTATGTTAACATGGAAACAAGAAGTACAATCACTAAGCAACTCGATTAGCTCAGCGTGTTATGCCTTACGCAGTTTTCGAGATGAATTACAAATCAAGCAACAAAAAATAGTTTATCACGCTCTCATCGAATCTAAACTAAAGTACAGCATAGCGTTGTGGGGGTAATGGCTACAAGTACAACACCGAGGTTGCATTCTTAATGCAAAAAAGAGCTACCTACCAGGACGATGCTCCGAATCCCGCAATTGGAATCATGTAGAGACCATTTCCTTAAACTTGAAATCCTAACTGTACCTTGTTTGTATAGACTTGTAGTTCTAACAAATCTTGTGAAACATTTATTCGATCACGAGGAACAACAAGAAAGAGAACCAAGACTAAATCGTTCCCCGACTCAAAATTGTGCAGCATGCGGAATTCCACCAGGCGATTTGTTTATATAACAAATTGCCAATAGATTTTAAGACCATTTTCAATGCCAACGAATTTAAATTGAAACTTAAATGGTTCCTTTTAACAATATGCTATTATTCGGTGGCAGAGTTCATGGAGAGCAATAATTAGGCACAGATAATGAACTTTTATGGAATATCATTATATCACTGATGGCATTTATGAATTTAATATGATTTGATGTTGTTTTACTCTATACGTACCTATTGTTCCAATTCATTTTATATTATTATTATTACTAATGAATTCTGTATTATTATTTTAAATTGAAATCTATTTTTTGTTTTTTTCGTATTTGATGTATTTGTCAATTTTATTAACATTTTTATGTTGTGATGTATAGTTTTAAATAAATAAATAAATAATAAATATTAAGGAACAATTTTTACACGAATCGAACTAGTCCCATAGTAAGCTCAATAAGGCTTGTGTTATGGGTACTAGACGAAGATATATTAAATAAATATATACTTAAATACATAGAAAACATCCAAGTCTCAGGAACAAATGTCTCTGCTCACCACAGAAACAAATGCCCTTACCGGGATTCGAACCCGGTACCTCTAGCTTAGGAGGCAGTGACACTACCAACTAGGCCAAACAGGCAGACAGGTTTTACTGGACTTGTTTTATGTTTAAGATGACATCTGTATAATGCATTATAATTTCTAAAATTAATGAATTTGACAATTAGGATGTACGATATTTTATTATGATTTTTAATGAATTTTGTTACTGAATAATTAAATGAAATGAAATGATCATAAAAACCTAAACTTTAAACTATTATTTGGCCCTGGCAATGACGTGGAAACTCTCGTCCTCGCTCCCACAATGCAGAATGAATATCGCAATCGTTGTGCGTAGTATTATCCGAGTTGTCCAGGCAGGTGGAACGGGCTACCTTCTTTGTTTCATCCGATCATCTCCATTTTTAGGGTGGGACCAAACCGTCCGTAATTGTAAGGTGACGCCAACTTACGATTACTGCCCGATCAACGTTAAATATGGCGCCGACAGCTGTCATCCCATATGAACTTGTTAAACTTTCCATACATTCAAATTTTAACGGACAAAGCTTACGATTACGGACCACCACCACATCAGCCCTAGGACGTCCACTGCTGGACATAGGCCTCCCTCAATTTCATGGGGGGTAAATGCCATAATCGCCACGCTTGGCATGCGGGTTGGCGATCGCAGTATCTCCACCGCACTCTAGGAATGCTGCTGCCCATTCCCCGGTGGTCTTGGTCGTAGTTTAAGGACATACCCGGGTCCATCACATATCCGGGTACGAACGGTTTGGTGTAACGCAGCCTTAGGCTCAGTTGCACCGACTTGCGATCATAGACTGATCAACGTTAAATATGGCGCCGGCAGCTGTCATCCCATAGAAACTTGTCAAACTTTCCATACATTGAAATTTTAACGAACACAGCTTACGATTACAGGCGGTTTGGTGCAACCCTGCCTTAGTCTTCAATATCGCATTGTTCTGTTTGCTCAGGTGCTGAGGAAGTGAGGAATGTGACTTCCACCATACAAATGGTACATGTAAAAACAACCTCGCTGATTGTATCTACCCAAATATATTACATACTGATTTATTTTATTAGTTAGGTCCATAATTACTAAAACCTCAAAATATGGTAAATTACATTTAAATTAATAATTAGTAGATGGTAGTAAATATGACGATGACCGATGTTAAGCCCACACTGTAATTATTAGAGCGTCGGCCGATTCACTCACTTCCATGGCGCAAAACTTTGTTGCTTTTGGCTTCCAGGTTAAGTTTTCTTATCCATCTTCTAATGAATCTTCTCTCTTTTTTCGGCTGTTTCTTTTGCCTTGTTACCTCAGAAATCTGTCGATTAATGAACATTTTTATATATTTATTATGGCAGATTGGCCGATGGCTTTTACAGGTACAAATTTCATTACTTAGATGGTGGAAATAAGACTTGCCACTGACTCTTGTGTCTGACGGCCGATTTTCTGCCCGCACTGTAATAAGCACCACGGTCGGTCCACTTCCGCGCCGCAAAACTTACTTTACTACTTCGTTGTTTACATTGAGCTTTCGAATGGAGTTTTTGTTTGTTTTTTGATATTGTGTTGATACGGAGTTAGGAAACTAGAGCTATTAGTGGTGGGCAATCGTTGCGGAGGGTACGTGGTCGCGGGTGAACCAATTTATATTATATATAATGTAAGTATTACGCGTTCAGCATTTTATTACTGTTTTCCACCATCTTGGAAAAAAAGCTACTTTGTTTTTAGTTTAATGTTTTATTTCTCTTTGTAGCGGAGCCCGGGCATCCTTCAGAATGCAACTGCACTGGGAATAACGCTTATAGGATGATGATGTTTTATTTCTCTTTATTCTCAAAACATAGTCAATTGTTGACCGATATTAAAATTTATTTTTGTATTTGTAAATATGTTCCCCGAATTATTTTATTTATAAATAGCTTCTTAAGTACAGATATTTGTAATAAAAAGCAGCGGGTGGATACTGCTTACGTTGCCTACCAATTTATTTTTGTCACTCAATAGAATAACCATAAATGTAAAATAAACCTAAACATAATAGTTGATAATCACCGATATCACCATCACTTTTATTTCAGTGCCATCTCTAGCGTTAGTATTGGAACTGAAATTAAAAACGTTGAGAGTAGGGCAGCTGACTCATACAATCAGCCAACAAAGAATAGCACCACACCCTTTCTTCCCTTGGGTATCGTAAGAGTCGACTATGGGACCAGGTTGAAGTGTGTTGTGGGCGATGGGCTAGCAACCTGTGATTGTAATATCACATTTTCTCCATCTATAAACCTACAATTGCTAAAAGCGTAAGCGGCGCAGAAATTAATTTTTGTCTGCTCTGCCTACCCCTTTTGGGAGTATAGGCGTGAGTTTATGTATGTATGTATGTATGTTAATTTTGTAATAATAATAATCGCATGGCATTTATTTTTCGAACCGCGGGATCTTCGAGAAGACAGTAAATGAGGTAAGTAACTAATCAGCTTATCAAATAATATTAATATTCGTGCAAATAACATTAGTGTGTTAAGTTGTGCCCCAGATACGTGTCTCGTACTTTATTTTATCGATTGCCACAGAATAGGTTTCTAGGTAATGGCAAGAGAAATTGAGTTCTTCTTGTTGTTTTCTATGAACACGTAATTCCCTTGAAGTGGGTGAAAGGTCGATGGCCGTAACAATTTATTCAGTGTTGTATGAAGAGGTCATAAAGCGTTAGTCGCTTTTTACGTGATTGGGATCAATTTATTTCCCAGTACGCACGTTTTTTGGGAAAGCCGAAATGATCTGCTGAAGTTAGGGTTTACAGTCCCGGTACCGACTTGTGCGTAATTCTCCGGGGATTCCCGGGCTTTTCAGAAAATTATACAGGGTGGGGCCTGTCACATACGCAAATAATTAAACTTTAGATTATTAAGCATATCAGCTATTATTTCCAGTAGTTACAATAAAAAAAATCTTATGAAAACAAACCTAAGAATATTAATCGCTCTTACCCAAATATACCTCTACGTATGGGTTTCTTTTGTATGGGACGTGGGAGCAAAACTTTAGGTGAAGTATGGTATAGCCAACGCGTTAAGTTACCAATATGGATATTTCTGTCCATTAACTTTATGGATTTTTTTTCCAAATAGCGAGGTCATGGGGGTTGAAAACTTAGAAATTATCACTCGCAAGATTTATACAGCTCACAGAACCGATCTTTAAGTATAGCTTTATATGAAGAAATGTTTGCTTAAATTTAGATTAGAGTTAATAGTGTGTGTGTGTGTGTGTGTGTGTGTGTGTGTGTGTGTGTGTGTGTGTGTGTGTGTGGGGCGCATTTATAAAAAGATTGCACATGCGTTGAAATGGCGGTTGCCTAATACAGGCACTGCTGGTGTTTGAAAGAAAAGTTTCAGTGAAAGCTTTCGATATGTAAATTCTATTCCGGTGCACAAGTAAATAACTTTACTTAGTCAAGTACAACTAATTGTTCCGTCAACATAAAATGTACAGTAATTTCCCATGCACAGCACAGCTAAATCACCGGTCAACATGTCAACAGACATAATTATTTAGTGCGGTGCAGCACACCCATTTGCGGTCGGCAACCGGCAAACGATAATAGTGTCTTTGCCATTGTAATAAGATCTGTGACATGTCATAGACAAATTCGTACATTTAATGCATATACCATTATGTGGTGTGCGTCAAGCGATAACAGTCTTACTTTTCTAAGTAATAAGGGCTACAGGTGTGTTAAGTTGGTATTTCGTTGACCGCGGCGTGCCGCGCTGCGGCAGCGGAAATGGTGACGTCATCGGTCGGACCGGACAGCGCTGTGGGGAAATTCGCCAAAAGTCTACCCCATCTTTAGTTACACGCTGAAAATACATTAGTATAAATTCATTTAGTACCGTGCACCTATGAATACACGGTTAGAAATTTTTAAAAGCCAGTAAGGTAAACTTGAAACGCACAGAGCGCGGCACAGCGTCGTTGCGGGGCGAAAGCGGTTTTGCGGTAAAGCGACCGCGGTCCGGGGCACGTTGCATCAAACAACCGCGTGGTATTTGGTAGCGCGGTTGAGCGGAGGCGGCGTGTGTGACATATGAAGCAGTAATCGACAGTCAACTGTTTCAGAAAGATCAAAAATGCAAAACACACACTTTACACAAGAGATTTACTGACGCCATAGAAAAAAGATATCGGTAAGATATTTATTATCATCACCATCATCAATATCATCATTCGTTTTCTATAGAAACCTTATAAGGTACAGTCACGCCATTAAATATATCTGTGCTCTTCAGGATGCTCAAAAAAAAAATGACAAGCACTCATAACGCCTTGACAAAACAGTCTTGTTCAAATTATAATGAACATCTTGTTCGCTTCGATATATCTGATGGCGACTGTACCTACACATTCGAAATGTAAACAACCGAAAGTATCTACGACGTGTAAATCAATATAAAACCTTTTACCAGAGGAAAATATGAAGTAAATAAATTGACACGAGGAACAATATTTAATAATATCAACCCAAGAACAAAGGAAACCATAACCGAGATAGCGAATACAAAGTAATAAGTACGGGAGGGACGCCTCACCTTGGCACCCGGGAGTTCTTTCCTCAAAACAGCTGTTATTCACAACCTCGGCTTGCCTCACCAATCGTACGGTATATAACTTTTTCTATTCAACGACGGTGGCAAACAAGCTTAGAGGCTGATGGTAAACAGACACCGTCGTTTATGGACACAATCGACTCCAGAAGAAATTGATAGAATCAGGCGATACTTTGCGGAAATCCATGACAAGTTTCTAGAACAATATTTCTTCGCTATGCCGCTAAAGAACGTGCAGGTCTATTAGTGTTAATGCTGTGTATCCACTTGCGTATTTTTGCATGCGGTTAATCCACGCGCCACGTCCACGAGCAAAGTTCTTTAGCGGAATAGCAAAGAAATATTGTTCTAGTCTAGACACTCCAGAAGAATCACAAGACACTTTATTGACAAATTAAAGGGAAAAATTAAAAAATTTAATGCTCCGAGCAGGATTTGAACCTGCGACATCTAGCATACGCGGCCAATCGCTCTAGCCTCTGAGCTATCGGAACAACCAAGCTCGTCCACGAAATCCTTCAATAGTTCCCTCTTACAACGCCTTAGGGAGGGTTTTTCCCTTTAATTTGAAATTTTCGTTAGCAGCGTTACTGCTTTAGTACAAAATTACAATTTATTGATTTTAGTATTCGTTGTGTAGACAGTTAGAGACATGCAGGTCCCTCGCTCTCAAGACAGCGCATCCCTGGGAGCTCCGGTGACCTTACTCACCACCAGGAACACAATGCCCATGGCAACCCTTTTTATCACTTTATTTATTTAATCGTTTGGCATTCATTTACGAACCGTGAGATCTTCGAGAAGACAAGTACGGTTGCCAGTTTTTGTTGCACTTTTAGAACCACCCAGGGGTCACGTGTAGGGTAACGGTGGGTACTCCCTACGGACGTGGTGCAACTTCGACCCCCCTTTGTCAAGTGAGTGGGCAACTTGACTGTTAGAAGTTCTCAAGCCGCCCGAAGGCCTCTAACTTGGCTTAACGACTGCTGTCGTAGACAGCAGCCGGGATCAACGTCTTAACGTGCCTTCCAAAGCACGAGAGCGCTCAGTTAGTAACCACTCAAAGCGGTCACCCATCCAAGAACTGACTTGCGCCCACATTGCTTAACCTCGCATACCGCACACGGTACGTGGGCGCCGCTGCTGGGCCACGAGCGCTCTAAAAAAAGAGCGCTCGTTTTATCACTTATCGTCGTGGATAAGACATTCATCACATTCTGACAAGTATGTGAGTGCGAGAATAACGGGTATTTTATCCACGACGATAAGTGATAAAATGGCAACCATCATACGCCCGCTAACAAGTATGTGAGTACGAGAGTGACGGGCGTCTTATCCACAAAGACAACGATAAGTGATAAAATGGCAACCATCATAGCGCTAACAAGTATGTGAGTACTAGAGTGACGGGCGTCTTATCCACAACGACAACGATAAGTGATAAAATGGCAACCATCATACGCCCGCTAACAAGTATGTGAATACGAGAGTGACGGTCGTCTTATCTACAACGGCAACGATAAGTGATAAAATGGTAACCATCATACGCCCGCTAACAAGTATGTGAGTACAAGAGTGATGGGCGTCTTATCCACAACGACAACGATAAGTGATAAAATGGCAACCATCATACGCCCGCTAACAAGTATGTGAGTACGAAAGTGATGGGCGTCTTATCCACAACGACAACGATAAGTGATAAAATGGCAACCATCATACGCCTGCAGGTGCACTAGAAAAATATGTATATATCTCATTCTATGGTAACACAGTTCGATTATTCCTGTCTGAAAGGGAGCAAAAAAGTACTTAACAACTGTGTGTCGTCGGAGATCAGACTACACTGGTTTTCCTGAGGCGAGTTTGAGATAGGTAAGCGTTTTGTTTAACACTGGGAACACGGAAAACAAAAGACATTTTAGCGTTCATGCTTTCAACTCTAACAATGAAGCCATTGTGGTTGTGATTGAGACTTCTTGGGCGAGGATCTAGTATTTATACGTATTTATTGTCACACGTGGAGGAAAGGTTGTTTTAATTATGTATTTGGTCAAAACAACTTCGTCATATTTGTTAAAATTAATTTGCTCGTAAGCGGGTAGAGTTAAACCGTTTTTAGGGTTCAGTATTGCTAAAATGGCAAAAACCTGACCGTCGTAGTTTCGTCATGTCACATCTGTCTGTCCGTCTATAAATTTTCAATCGTAGATGTATTATGTAGGCTGCTACATGGTAATTTACATTACAGTTACAATTACACACGATTACGATTTTTAAGTAAGTATACGTAGGTATCCAAATGTCTATAAAAAAATTTTAGAGGGCACTCCACACGTACTCGTATAACTAACTGAAAAACCAAATAGTTTTTTGCGTAATTTAATATGTGACACTACAATCGATAGGTCTAACCGAATGAAAGGTTTCTGAGAATAACATAATTAAGTAAGTATATTCGAAGATGGTCGTTCCGAATGTCACAATAATTGTGCCCCCATCATTTAGTATACCACTTATGTATGAACACAACCACATGTAAATTAAGTATCTAGAATACTTTAAAGTTAACCTTATAACAATCGTTTTCATAACCCGAGTATAATCTTATAAAGATAGCTCAGTAGATCAAGTAATAGGACACAACTGACCAACGAAAATGCAGTCACTTATATTGTTTAATATCCATCCGCACCAACTCAAACACAACCACCCTGTCGCCACTTTCCACTCGCTCAAAACAAACATTCCTTTTAAATATTCCTTACGCGGCAGCACGCGTGCATCCCCCTGAGCGCATAAACTCTAAGAACAAAAGAATAAAAGCTTTGTAAAGACAAGAATATTAAAAGAGTTCAGTTGGAGACGCATCATACCGACTTCGCCACCCGCATTTGTGATATGTTTAAAAGTGACCTTTATTTTGGTTCATGTAAGGTAGCTATTGCAATTGCGAATGAACGAGATAGGAGCTTGTGTGGGTAAGGAGTTGATTTTCCGCACGAGGGCCCGATGCAAGAGCGTAGTTCTTAGCTGCAGGTTATTCGAGGGATTATCCTTGCCAGCTTTTCTTGGACCGCTTAGCTTGGTTATATTTCTTGCAGGTTGTACTTCTAACTTATTCTTTAAACCTTTTCTTTATTTGTTGAACCATTATAGAGGGATACCCCGTTTCAATTGGATCGGAAAAGTAAGCCTTTGTACCTACCTACTTCTCTCTGGTATTGGTTTTCTTTTTGTCAGTTTTTATGTAAAATAAAGAGAACACGTACAACTCTATAGAATACAATATAGAAAACCAGTTATAAGGGACCTCATTAGCAATGATTTTAAGCGTAGGTGTTTTCCAAAAAATGTAGCATCTGATATATTTTCAATTTTAAGGTCGCATAAATCGCACATTGAATACAGTTCAATTCAGATCATCTGAATCTGATTTCGCCGAATATACAACCTACATGGGGGTTCAGTCGGCAGCCATTGAAGTCTTCTATCGCTGAATAACATATATATACGCATACCTACATGTACATATAAGTTCTATGATAGGTACCTAATCAGTGCCAAACTCATGAGGTACGCATACAAAAGCGACAAGTGTCAAATTTTCACATATTATCCAATAATTTATTATATACTGTTGTTTTGTTGTACGATGTTCTTTAGATCAAACAAACTAAGGTTAAGAACGTTATCTTACAATCACTCGTATCCTGAGATTGCGACGTGCTAACTAACCTCATTTGGTTCCATTCAGCTGCTAGTCAAAGGGCTGCTTTTAGTTGATTAGCCTTTTTGAAGATCTCTGGTTTGCGGCGCTGAGCGCAGCCAAATGGAGATGTGGAGCGGTTAAACAAACATTTTGGTTTACATTTCTAACTTTTACGTTCCAAATATGTTAAGTGATAAAGTGAAAATTGATGTCTAATGACTAGGTAATGCAAAAGGAACGTAGATTAATTTCAGAAAATTTTAAGACACTAGTGAACACTCTACCCATCACTTAGGTACACAAAATTTTATAACACCTAGCGTTTTACAATTTCGCAATTATATTAAAGCAACAGGTGCTCACACAAGAGACATGGAATGTCATATTATATTACTGCAGTAGCTAGCTACCGATATAAGGCAAGTTCTAGCTTAGCAGGTATAGCTACAGCAAACTGCATGCAATCCCCTAGGTAGTTAGGTACATACGAGAATTCCGCGAGACTCCAATATTGCACACTTCAAGTTAATTAAATATATTAAGCTGGCACTCTAAAACGGGCTGTACCTTTCTAAGTAAAACAATGTCTAAAAAACTAGCTAACAGAATGCATTAAAACAAATGAAGGAAACTAAAACAACTTTCCAACATATTCTTGTCCAATTCAAATTCGCAAGGCATAGAAAGGAGAGCGAATGACTTTTTATAGTGCTACTAACCCCAAGCATCGAATCGCCAAGGAAAAATTACAAGGAAACCTTTTAAAATAACACCGCCGTAATACTGACATGGAAGTTTATAACTATAGGACGTTGTTCTCCCAGAGAGGTGCGAAGTATAAAATGGGGTAATAAACTAAAATCGTTATTTTCCGTGCTTCCATTATTCTTAATATCCTTCTGTTACAAAGCTTCGAATTGTCCATTTTAATATTGTTTACAACATAATTATATTGTGATTTTAATCGCTACATTGCTCTTTATAACAGCCGAGTTAGAAAGGGAAAAACGCATTGTATGCGTTATTAGTTAGGTATAAAATCTGGAGAGAGTAAAAGCGGTTTAAAAGCTCTAAAATATAATCGAAGTAGGTAGGTAGGTATTTTTAACTACAGGTATTATGTCAATCGTATTGCCGAAATTTGGAAAACAACCGAATTAGCACTGGATGGATGAAATGGCGACATGTCTGGGAGATAATTTGTGACGCCCGAATGCCTCTTAGAGTGGATAAGACCTGTCGTCATGTATGGATCGGACTGTTGAAAGGTGATGGATGAAACGAAACTGTATATTAAAGAGATGCGAATGTTGAGATGGATGTGTGGTGTGACGAGAATGGTCCGGATTCGGAATGAGTATACATATAAGGGGACGCCTAAAAGTAGCGCCCATTGCTGAAAAACTAAAGCCAAAAGCTTTGCTTTGCTGAAAAATTATAAGAAAAGTATTAGAAATGAATGTGGATGGATGCAAGAAATGAGGTAGGACAAAGAAAAGGTGGAAGGATTGTGTAAGAGCTGATATGAATAGAAAAGATGTGAATGAAGAGATGACTCATGAAGTCGTGACAGAGATGTATGGAAGAAAGACATTCTGCGCCGAACCCAAATAAATGGGAAAAGGGCAAGCGAATGATGTCATTCGTGTTGCCCTTGACTCATTGTTATGTTTGAGTACTTAACACGATGTATAGTCAGCTGCAGTGAAACGTGACCCCCCCTGCATAGAAGTTTTGTATGCAGGGGGTCACGTTTCTCTGCAGCTGACTGTACCTACATACAATTTCGCTTGTTTTTACGATGTAATTATTTCTTATTGGAAATGAAAGAGATAAACTTTGCGTATAAAAAGAGCATGGTACCTACAAAAAAAATAGAAAAAGAAGTGAACATTGACACAGTTAAAAAATAAAAGGCGTTAGTTTCGTATAAAAAACAAAGATGCTGAAAACCGTAATTTAATATTGATTAGGTAATTAGATCTAGATAAGTAGGTCCCCATAGTACATTGTAAAATACTTCATCGATTTGGAATTTCATTTTACATCGGCACCCCAACCCCATTTAATTTCTGTTCAAAAACTAAACCGTTTGAAGATTAACGTCAACAATCTATGTAGGTAACTACAGCAAAACCACATAGTAACCGCTGTAAACGCCTTAACTCTAAGCCTCTTATCCACCGATCAACGGTCGGAAAATAATTAAGCTCGCCTTATCTTCCTCACGCTTCTCTTCTGGAACATGCGTGCAAAAGAGATAGAGTTCCAAACTTCGATTTCAAGGCGGGAATCGAGAAGACACACGTAACTTTGTAAGTATTGTAACACCTTTCGGATAGTTCTTAAGTCATCCGCTTTGACCTTTGGAATGGCTTTAGGTGGGGTATTAATTCCGTGTTCTCGCGTTCTTTTTATTTAACGTTCATTTTAATCTTTTTAAACCTATTTTCTGAACCAAATATTTATAGTGCTTGCTTTCGACATGTAGATCGGCAACGCGCATAAAGTTTCATGATTCCCGTACATATTAAGATTTCCGCTTACTATGAGGAAAACTGGTCTCGGCTGGAGAGAGTTGGAAGAAGCCGCACAAGATCGGGACAAATGGAAAACTCTTCTGCGAGCCCTATGTCCCTAATGACTAATGAGGGACAACAGGAAAACATCATCATCATCATCATCATCATGAGGAAAACTGTACACTTATTTATAAGTGTCGCCATCTTGGTTTAAACAAGCGTTTAGTTAGAAATATACGTATTTCAGAGTTAAGAAACACTTTCACCATCTTTCGTTCATAATGCCACATTCTGAACAGGCAATGTCTGATCGAATGTCAACGTACAACCGTAAGACTCGTAAGGCGATCGTATCGCGCGGGTACCACGGGGTTCTGGCACCGCTCAGCCGTCACCGGGGCTTTCGATTTTCTTGTCACGGGCTAAATATAGATAATGCCTTTGCTGTGTAAACCAGGATACTTTACCGATCCCTTATTTATTATGCTAAATGTTATTTGGATAACGTACCCAAGTAGATGAAAAAATGCACGTCTGTTATTTAATATCTTTAATAAAATACATAATAACTATTTGCTAAGAAGAGGCCGTGCTATGCTATAAGAATGTAATATAACCGTATACAAAATAAATAAATACCATGTCCAGCGGGAGTGATTTGGGCGAGCCCTTTAATAGTTATTTGTTATACAAGGGTGCAAAGTTGTATTTTACCCGCGAGTGTGGAATTGAAACACGAGCCAGCGAAAGGATTCTATAGTTGAACCACGAGCGAAGCGAGTGGTTCTAAAATAGAATCCTGAGCGTAGCGAGTGTTTCAACACACGAGAAGTAAAATACAGCTTTGCACCCGTGTGTAACACAAAACTTTTCTCCTCACTATAGCGAGGAAAGTACAACCTGCAAAAAAACACAGTTCCACAGGCATGATTTTCATCACTGGAATCACCGATTCTTTTACGATATTATAACAGAAAACTCTGGAAGTTGTGTATAATATTTACGTGAGTCGGAGTCCGTGACAAGTTGTGTATATTTTAGTTGACATTGACAATAATGACATTTCTGACGATGCGTTTTGAAATTGCATCGACTCAACTTTTGCGTTTACAATTATACTCAATATCATTATAAAACAAATGTTACTTATAGAGTTTGACTTAAATCATTAAATAAAGCTAAATTTGGTATTTTTTTTTAAATTCGCAAACCATTTATTTAATGAAATGAAATGAAATGAAAATATTTTTATTAACGACAAGCATTGTTGATACAGTGGTTTAGTTAATTGTTTCTATATTACCTACTTATCTCTAGCATGCAGTACAGAGTGCGGCTTAAAACTAGCAGCGGTTTAATTTTGGTATCCGCACTAGGCGTGCCTGTATCGTGGGGACCAATAACATGTGGTGTGTCAAAATATGATAATGCCGGTTGCCAGACTATAATAATTTTACATGTTTAATCTGTATAAGTCAACTGCACCTAAATCTTAAAATAATGCTATAAACTAAATTATAAAATGATGTTTTTTTTTTTTTAAATTACTTAATATAATATCTCAACTATTTCGAGTTTTGATAATTAATTCTGTCTCTTCATAAGATAGACTGGCTAGCCATTTCTTAACAATTTGTTTGGCTTCACAAACTGAACTATTTTTTATATCACAGTTTTTTGCAACGGTATTGTATACAAAACTAGAAATATGGGGGTCGAAACGTTTAGCAAAGGCTGTACGTACAAGAGGTACTTGTGTTCTGTAAAGTCTTCTGCTTAACATTTTTTTATGATCATCTGTGCCAAGAATTGCTTTATGCTTACCAACGACGACTTTCAGCAGATAGAGCTGACGAACAGTAAGTACATCGCATTTCTTATACAATAAGTTTGTCGAATACCTGAAAGGCTTTTTGAGCATTGTTTTGAGAACAGCACGCTGTGCTCTTTCGGCTTCAATGAATACAGTTTTATTAGCGCTACCCCAACAAGATATGCAGTATGTTAAGAGTGACTGACATAATGCATAATATACTAGTTTGAGTGTATTGAGATCAGCCGCGTTTCTTAACAGTCTCATGACGTAAACTATGCGTCTCACTCTATTTGAAAGTGATGTTACGTGTGATTTGAAATTTAGATTGTGATCGATCATAACACCTAAGTATTTAATTACCTCAGCTTTACAAATAGAATTGCAGGAGCATACATCCTTCTCATCTTTGCACTTGTGGATCTTAATATCGAGCATTTTTTGAGGCGGTGATGATGTTTCAGTTTTACGGAAGCATATAAATTTCGTCTTTTTTACGTTTAGGGTTAGTAAATTTCTTTGGAGCCATTTGGCGACCTCAGACATGCCATTTTCAGCATTTTTGAATGCCTCTTCCCAGTCGCGTCCGCGAAAAATAACCGCAGTATCATCTGCATAGCAGATGGTTTCTGAATTGCTCAAAGGTAAGTTTTGAAGGTCATTCATATACAGAATGAATAAGGTAGGGCCGAGTATGCTCCCTTGCGGCACTCCAAAACTCACTTTCATAGAATTGCTTGAATGTTGACCGACCCTGACTACCTGTCTCCGCTCCGATAGATAACTCCTGAACCACTTCAGAGGTAGGCCTCTGACCCCACAAGCGTTAAGTTTTTTAAGAAGTATTGGAACGGACACTGTGTCAAAGGCCTTAGCCAAATCCAGGAATACTCCAATGCAGGCTTCGTTCTTATCCAGACTGTTTGCTACAGATGTTGTTAGAAGGTGTACAGCCTCATCTGTGGATTTGCCTTTTCTGAAACCTAGTTGACGGGGTGATAACAAATTGTGCCTTTCTAAATAGTTTATCAATCGTTTATTTACAAGTTTCTCTAAAATCTTCGAGAAAGTGCTAAGAAGTGAGATTGGGCGATAGTTTCCTGGGTCGTCTCTAGCACCGCATTTAAATATTGGACAGACTGATGCAAGTTTCCAAATGGAAGGGAAAATTCCAGTGGAAAAACTCAGGTTATAAAGCGTTGCCAGTGGGTCGGCAACAACGTCTTTAATTTCTTTAATGAAAGCGTTGTTGAAGGTGTCCAAACCAGGTGCCTTATGGCTATCAAGTTGCAGAATAATAGACTTCACTTCAAAAGAATCTGTGGGCTGCAAAAAGAATGAACTTAATTTGCCCTTATCCTGTGTAATGTATGAGGTTGCCAGGTCATCTTCACTCATGTTAATTTCCGTTAAAATTTCATTTGCCAAAGATTGTCCAACAGTAGAAAAATACCGATTACATTTGTCTAGAGATTCTGTTTCATTACTTGCTCCTTGTAACAATAGTAACTCCGATGGCTCCTGTTTAGAGGTAGAAAGATGACAAATTCCTTTAATTGTTTTCCAGAACCTCTTCGGATTATCCTTACTGTCTTGAATTTGTTTTTCATCATTTACTTGTTTAATCTTTCTTAGCAAGTTGTTGCAGAAATTTCGATATCTTTTATATGTTATCTGTAGTATTTCATTTTGTGGTTCAGATCTTGCTGCTAAATGAAGACGATCACGATGCTTAATGCAGCGCATAAGACCTGGGGTAATCCAGGGTTTCAAGTTGAAATTAGTGCGACTTAGTCGTACTTTTCGTGTATGTTTGGCAATTATGTTTTCGATGTGTTGCATAAAATCCATCGTTGCATCATTTACGTTTTTCATGGATATATCTGGCCAAGTGGTCGATAAAAAATCTGCTTTAATGGCTTCAATGTCTCGTTTCAAAACTATGCGCTTAAGACGGAAACATTGTTTTTGCTTTAAATTTATCCCCGTCATAACTATATCGTGATCCGTGATATCAGTTTTACAAACCACATCCACAACCTCATTCTTAGACCTAACAAATATGTGATCGAGACACGTTTTCTCTCTAGTGGGCAAAGTAATGGCCGGTAAAAGCCCATATTCTGCCGCAAGACATAAATAATCTTGACATTCGTTGCTAGCGATAATGTCAATATTGATGTCACCAGCAATAATTACTTGCTCATTATCTTTAACCTGGTTCAAATTAAACTCTAGGGAAGCCAAGAAATTATCGGTACTGTTAAAGGAGGGAGAACGGTATATTCCAAGTATAGATACAACATTTGGTATTTTAGCAATGAGACAGTTAGCTTCTTCAAAGTCAGGCTCCACTACAGTTGCATTCCACAACTCTCTAATATATATTACTACTCCGCCATTTTGGTTTATATATTTTTGAGTACAATATGCTGTGTATCCAGGGATTACAGGTATGATAGAAGATTTACTAAGCCAGCATTCAGACAAGACTATAACATCAAGAGTAAAATTGAGCCGTTGGAGATTTGCAATAAAATGGTTGAAATTCTTTTGAAGACTCCTAATATTAAACGCCATTACTTTAAAACTATACTGAGAGTTCAACACCGTTTCACACAGTTCCAGTTCGTTTATTTCGTGGCAATCAATATTCATTTGGTCTAAATCTTCAACAAGTTCTTTAAAAACCATTGTGATAATTAAAACATGCTATGTATACTGTTATCTTCATCAAAAATATTGATATCAATTGCCACGAATTAGTTGGTTTTCTTAACATATTGAAAACGTTTTTATTCATTTCATTAACTATTTGCTGGTAAATGTTATTTAAATGTTGCGACAGTTGCGTATGGGTACTACAGAGACGTGTATGTGCGATATAACAACGATTATTTAGATTTATAAGGGACAGAAGTAAGCATGACAAAATAGACTGCAGGAAAGCTAGTAAATACAAAGTGCAAGCATGGTTGGATAACTGTGATAAGAGTTTCTTAATTAACTGGTGCCTTTTCTCTCGAGGATTCGATTCTTTCTCCCGTACTGGGCACTGGTGAAAAAGAGAGCCCATGCAGGTCGCCTTTTGTCCTAATAGGAAGCGCAGGAGTACCTTCTCGCCGTCGCATATATATTGTCCCCTGATGACACCAACAGAATTTGTAGCCCAGCCTGCTTGACATCTCTCTAGCGTCACGAAATAACTGCCGGTTTTCCTTGGTAAGGCGTTCGTTATAAAATATTTTCTTCGCTGGCCCGCCTACTTCAAGGTCCTTGCTGGTTACGTTGCGTCGCGATCTTGAGGCTTTAATAATTTGATCTCGCTTTGTACGGCGCAGTAAACGCACAACTACAGGACGCGAGAAACTATTTTCAGGAGACACGGCGCGCCGCGGCCCCACTCGCTGCACCCAGTCTACGTCTTGTTCTGTAAGCTCTACTCCAATTTTGCGCGCCGCGAGGAGTACCGTGTGTTGCAGGTTTTCATTAGGCGACTCCGAGATTCCAATGATTTCCAATTCGTTTCTCAATTGGCTCTGGGCTTGCTCATTTAATGAACATTCAAGTTGTTTCACTCGCTCTTGCATCAGTACAAATTCCTCATCCCTCTGTAGGAGGCGTTTTATACGGGCATCTGAGATTTTCTGCACATTTGCGAACTCATCGAGTCTTTCATGACAGAGATTCAATGATGATGTTGATTCGTCAAGCTTTTCCTTCAGACCTTGAATTTCTTTTGTCAAGATCCTTACCTCGGCTACCAGTTCCTTTATATCTTGTGATGAATCTGTTGACAGTTCTTTTTTGCGTGTTATTATATTCTGCTCCTCGTTCGCAGACCGAGCCGGGGTTAAACTGTTCTCGCCACCCTTTTTTTGAGCGGCACTGCAGTCGGGACATTTCCAGCTTGCTTTCCGGTCCGCTGGTAGAGTAGCTGGGTTTACGCATAAAGCGCAAAAAACTTTGTCACATGACTTCGAACAACAACGCATATTATTTGCAGTGCAGGTTTTTAGGCAGCCTGAGCACTTCATTTTTTTATTTTTTATTTTGAGGGTTTATAATATCTAAGTAAACTAATTCAACAGAAAATTATATTGCTTATGTATTTACTCATAGATGCACACACTGGTGCGCACGATCTGTTATTTATTAATCTTTGACTGCTAACTCGCGGCGGTCGGCTGATAAGCGCTCGGTCACAGTGCGTTCGACTTTAGCACTTCAGTCGCTCCCGTAGGCACGACAATCGCGCGCGGGCCGTTGCACTAAATGATTTTTTCGCTTCACTACCCGTCCACCGGCATAAACACTTGCATCTAATATTGTCTTAATTACAATAGTATTTGTCACAAATCACTCACCCACGCACTTATTAACCTTTTATGATTTACTGAAGTTAGTTTCACATGATGTCCACTGCGTAAAAGTATATATTGAAATTAATTTCCTGAGAGCCGTGACAGACCGATGTTTGCTGTCCGACCAACCGGTCAAAGATAATGATAATTGATATCAATCGAACCATTATTATGAGCGTTTTACATTTTGTTATCTGTCAAAAGCTACTCAAACACGCTCCAAGGTCAAATTACTTTCCCCACTTGTGGATAAAATGCGTTTTTACCCGCTTGTTTCAAAGGATAAAATACGGCTTTCCGAGCTAGTGAGGGGAAAATATAGTTTTAGTTAGTTATTAGTTTCTCTTTGTGTTTATTTTTTATTAGTATATTGTTTGTTCCATATTACACCCTCAAAATAAACTAAGTAGTTATATAATATTTATATTTTTACCATGATATCAATTCTTATAATTTTGACATGTATGCAAAACTATAGTGTAATTTTTTATCATGAAATAAATGATCTATTATATTCTATTCTATTGACTAATGGGCTAAAGTTACCCAGCCCTACTAAAACAGTTCTACTACAGGCCTACTAAAGGCTTCAATATTTTGATATCCCTTAAACACAATCCAAGCACAATAACTATAAGGTATACCTTTCTCAGGAAAACAGCAGGCGGTGAAGTGACAATGACAATACATTACATATACTAGTAACAATAACACGACTTTACCAAATCAACCACATTGTCTTTCTTTCATTTTCTCTCCTATCCACGATTCCAGCAAATGCAATCAGCCGCGGGACATCAACCGATAAAGGGAAAGGAAAACTTGTTTCGCATTACATTTGATAGTCGCGGAGCCAATTACTTCGGGAAGCGATCCATCAACTCATCGCCTACACTTATTAGCTCTATTTCGGCCCAAATTGCCAGCAGTATTGGCAACTTTGTTAAAAACTAATTTTCCGCAATAATCGAGCGTTGCCGTCGTAATTGAAAGCGTTAGTCAAGTGGAAGGTCAAATGGGTTACCGAGAAATTGCTGGGATATTGCAGCGGGTAAAGGAGTCTATGGAAACATTCAAGTAGTAAGATTCTAAGATTAGTAATCGGTCATGGGAAACCTGCGGGCCTATGATGGCTGCCATTTTATCACTTATCCTCGTGGATAAGACATCCGTCACGTTGTGTCAAGTATGCGAGTGCGAGAGTGACGGGCATCTTATCCACGACGATAAGTGATAAAACGGCAACCATCATACGCCCGCTGAAATGTTAAATCCTATATTGTTAAAGGAGCACTATTTATGTACATATACCTATTTATGTCTTACTTATTTATTTATACTTAAACGGATTCTCAAAAACGGCTCTAACGACTAAAAAATTGCTTTACCAAAGAGTCTCATTTTCGAAAAAAAACGTCTCCACTTATGAATTATTGTAAATTAAGTTATATAAGAACATGCTGTTAAATACATCAATCCATAATAATATTGTTATGAATAGATGTCAATGGTACTTTTATCTGACTGAAAACTGTAGTTAATCTTTATTAAATACTTATTATTGTATTTTTCACCTATAATTTAAAAAATCCATGTCAAATTTTGACGGAAAGCTAGAGGTCCCAGGTTCGAATCCCGGCCAGGGCATTATTTGTGCATTTAATACCTACGGATATTTGTTCTTGGGTCTTGGATGTTTTCTATGTATTTAAGTATGTATTTATTATACAAGTATGTATATCGTCGTCTAGTACCCATAGTACAAAGCTTTGCTTAGTTTGGGACTAGGTCAATTTGTGTAAGATTGTCCCCCAATATTTATTTTTTATTTATTTTTTAAACTATAGTGAAACACAAGGACTACGTAAAATTGTAGAATGTTGGCTTATGTCAGCATTTCGTATCAATATTACATTAGGTGACACAGTGCGAGTGCTTACCAATCGTTCGATAAATTAATTACTTATAGTCCATGCATTTTAGTTTATAATTCCCAGTTAACCTGTATTGTATGTGTGCCCTGCATGGATTGTGTATCCATTTATAATTAAACTGTATTGTTCATTTCAGGTGGCGATCCGTGCAGAACGCTGTGTAGTGTAAATAACCTGGTCTATTCATCAAGCAATAACTTAAACTTAGAAACCCCGTAGTAACGTTATGTGAAGTGCTAAATTAGTCAAATTAAACACATAATTCTTCCATAACTGTAGTGTCTGTGTCGTGAAAATGTGTGTGGGGAAGTTTAAACTGTGTACTGTCAAGTGAAGTGTCAAATGATGGTGGGAAGATGCCCGCGCGTGCGCACTCGTCCAGTCTAATGCGGCCGTTCGTGGTGTTGGCTCTGCCCGGAATGTATTTGCTGTACAAGTACAATCAGTACCGACAGCAGCAGATGGAGACCGCGCGGCGTCGTGTCACCGAGCGGGAGCTTATGCACCTCAATACTAAGATCGTGAGTAATCTTACGCTGAATATGTCCTCGGTTTTCCTGGTAGCTAGAAGCCGTTTCGAGTTGGCAGATCCCTCGTGATGCATTTACCTCAGCCCCCACCCCGCTCAGCGCTGTGCGGGGCGTCATAGGTACCTAATACCGGGACGGGAAGAAACTGCCAACTCGAAGCCAATGGGTCTACTACCCGTAGGTAGATGAAAATTGCTTGACTGCAAAAATGCTGAAGATCGTGGGAAGTGGATGATGAAAATGAAGGAGTCCAATAGCAAAAACTTCAAAAAATTCCGCCCCTCAAGTTGAGATATACTTACACTGCACTGTATAATAGTTTAAAATGTGTTTTAGGGTAAATAGTTTGGCATACTGAAACTAATTAAGAAGAAGATCTGAAACTTTTTAGTAGCTTTAAGGATAACTAATACACGGTGACCATCGTTAGTCCCATTTTTACTGGTAGAAATCAAACTTTTTTGAACCAAGTGCTTTTCTTCTTTTGTAATGCGCACTGAGGTTTAAAATTCCCTGTCGATGCCGGCGTCTGCATTTCCGATAACCCTAACATTTTTAAAGCTTAAGTGATCTTATGAGCTCGCTCCACATTCGACCTCTTCTTTACCCTTGGGCTAGAATGCTGGCCACGAGCAAACCCATTAGCAATAAAAATAAAAGACGATAGGTTGTCCAAAGGGACATAAATGAATAAATTGGTTACGTGCAGTTAACTATATCAAACAACTTAACATGTTCAAAAGACTCACTGAATCGTGTCTCGTATAGCCAAACGTCAAAGAAAATCTAATTCGAATACATAAGGAATCCAATAGATTCTACAATCGGATACTTGACGTTCGTTCGGGCTCATGAATGGCAGACATCCAATAGGTCGTTCGATAAGAATCGCTCGAGTAAGATAGAGCTCTTCCGGACTGCACCTGCATTCAACAGCTTACTCAATGCTATGTATACTGATGCCTGTATTCCCGAAAGGGGTAGGCAGTGGACATTAAATTTATTCAGTACCTCAAGTATTGGTTTAGATGAGAAAAAGTACAGGTCGGTACGGAAGGGGTGACAGGGCTGACGCACCCCTCCCGTACCGGTCCCATAACTGAAGAACAGACTCAGTTATGTTATGCGTTAGGCCCGTAATGTTAACAAAGGTAGATTATTAGCCCATCGCTCAACGTCGTATATATACTCTGCAGCTCATTTTACTTTAAAACAAACACAATTCCTGCAGCGTTTCCATAATTGAGTAGGCAGATGAACGGATGACTCGGGTTACCAATTACAATAATTGCTGTCCTCCTGTTCGTCGATAAAAGGATAAAGGTCAGGATTAACTAACGCCGATTACATTCTGGTTAAAGAAGTTTATTTCTCAAAAGAAATTTTACATTTCACTTAATGAGAATCTATACTAAAACTAAGTTGAAACAGTGAGCATCGCAGATATACAATACAAATAAAAGCATATAAAAATTATATTATTTAAGACATTTTTTGTAACTATAATTGCTAAACTTATATGTATGTAGCATACTGCGGGTAGTATTACAAAAGTCCAATAACTTACAAGCACAACGCAAAACAAGTTATTTTACATTTCAATCTTAACGTGCCACACTTTAAGTCCACATTGGTAAAATAAGCTGCAATGCAATACGATGGTAACCAGTTTAGCGACAACATTACTTTGTTTCCAAGCTACATCTCCCAGGGCCGTACTTAAACATTACTTATTACATATACTCTCGTAATTTATTTTTAAATTTGTTAAAACTTTTACAGTCTTTTATAGATTTCGGCAATTGATTGTAAAATTGTGCTCCTTCAAAACAGATAATTTTTTTTCCAAATTTAGTCCGCGTTGACTTTAAACAAAGATTTGTGGCGTTACGTAACGGTCGGATTCCATGCTCGGCTTTAGTTTTAAAACTTAATTGAGAGTGGATTTTCTTATTAATAATTTTATTGATTAATATGCATGTATTGTTAAAATAAAGCTGTCTTAGATTCATAATTTTAGTTTCAGAGTAAATTATTCGGCTGGCCGTTAAATATTCATATTGGAATAGGGTTTTTATTAACATATTAGTATAAACCAAGCATGAGACAGAGACACAGGCACAGTGCAATGTCATCTCGTTCATATCTACATTTTACAAAGTATAATTTATTCTGGCAAATTTTGACACCCAGTCGTCAGGATGCTAGAGCAGTCCCTCTGGGTACGTACAGCAAGCACTTTACAGAAGACCGCAGCCATAGTAACACAGTAGGTAGTGTTTCTATGGCTGCGGAAAGTAGGTAGTAACCTACTTATTTTGTGGGTATGTTGAGATTGTTGAGTTTCCGGTGATAAAAAAGGTAGCCAGAGTACCCGAGAATGATCTTTCGCAGCCATAGTAACCCTGCCACTTGCTCCGTTGGTATGCTGTGTTGTAGCCAGAGTCACCAAGTACGCTACCTAGAAAGCACGTCATAAAATTAGGGAGTTGGGTTTCTCTCTTGCTGAAATTCTGAAATCCTTCATATGATTTCTGATTTCTGAAGAAGGCCGCAGCACGCATGAACTTCTAATATTTAGGTGCAATGTGAAAGATGAATTTCGCCAGCCATTAAAATAAACCGAATTGCCGAAGTACGATTTTTCAAGCGTTACTAATGACGTGTGAGTGTTTCGAGCACTTTTTCAGACTACATGGCCATCAATCTTGCGTGGCACATTCAGCAAGTAATGGAAAACGTCAGGGTCAACTGGCCACGAACCCTCGATATCGGTTCACAAACAAATTCACTTGGTAACTGCCTTAATTTTTGTTACATTTTTTTAAAACGGCAATGAAGCGATGCCAGTCAAATGTGGTATGGTATGGAGATAGATTGAATGCCGGGAAATATTATCCTCGAGATTATAACATAATCTTAGAACAAAATTGGCAATGGAGGTGAGAATTGGAGTGCGATTCATACTTATTCATACAACAAGCATAAATATCTATCTCCAAAAAACTTGAAATGAACCATTAGTACTTAAAGCGTATACACCTGCGGCACATACAAGACTTTTCCTACAAAAAGTTCCTAGGGGAAACCTTTGAAAAAAGGCATTACAGCTACAACGGGCGAATTGCCCATTATCACCCGTCCTTTTCGCCATGTCTATAAAGGTCATTCCCTGAACTAGCCTGTAAACACGGCATGACTTCTATTCACAACGCCAACCGACTGGTCAAACCAGTATAAGTGTGATCTCTGTAGGGCGGGGCTAGTACAACTGATACCGCGACGGGAAACGAGTAAATATACTCTGCTCTTTCTATTTTGCAACTACATATGCCAAAGAGACGAGAGCCACTGAATCGGACGCCACGCGAATTTCATTTTTGAGTTGGCAGCAATTTGTGCCAGATCACGCATAGTTCATCATGTCAGCCGAAAGACGTCCACTGCTGGACATAGGCCTCCCTCAAAGACTTCCACAATGACCGGTCCTGCACCACCCGCATCCAGTGGACACCCGCGACCTTCACCAGGTCATCAGTCCACCTTGTGGGGGGCCTGCCCACGCTACGCCTTCCGGTACGTGGTCGCCACTCGAGAACCTTACCGGTTCTACGTGCTACTCGTATGTGCCCCGCCCACTGCCACTTAAGTTTAGCGATTCGGAGGGCTATATCGGTCACTTTGGTTCTGCTGCGGATGGCCTCATTCCTGATGCGATCACGCAGTGAAACTCCCGACATAGCTCTCTCCATTGCCCTTTGGGTGACACGCATAGTTATAAAGAGCGAATGTCATCTCGCTCATATTTGAAATAACTCAATTGAGGATATAGATACATACCTTCTTATAGAAGGCCGCTACCATAATAACAGTACCTACTCGCACTACTTGCTCTGTAGTCATGGCATTATGTTCCCGGGTGGCGAGTAGCATCGCTCCCGAGGATGCGCTGTGTTGGGAGTAACGAAACTGTCTGGCAAATGTCTCTCACTGCCGACTAAGCTAATCATCAAACTAATAAAGAGCATTGCGCATTTGAGTCCGCTGAAGTTGCGAACATACAGGCGGTAGCCTATGGGAGCAGACACGGTATAATACATACATACATATATATTAATCACGCCTGTTTCCCAGAGGGGTAGGCAGAGATCACGGATTTCCACTTGCTACGATCCTGACGTATAACTTTCGCTTCATGAACTTTCATAATATTCTTCATGCATGCGCGCCGATTTAGGGTACTCGTGACCTGGCCTTTCTGCAGAATGTCTCCGATTTGGTCGGAGTACGTTCTCCGAGGTCTTCCCCTTCCAACTTTTCCATCCACTCTTCCTTCATACACTCGTTTTGTCATTCTTCTTTCATCCATCCTCTCTACTTACCAAACCACCTTAGCATACCTATGTATAATCTACCTTTTTTTATACAACGACGGTGGCAAACAAGCTTACGGCCTGTCTGATGGTAAGCAGACACCGTCGCCATAACGCTTACGACTCCAGAAGAATCACAAGCGCGTTGCCAACCCTTTATTAACTTGAAGATTCGGTGTGTTGACAGCTAGACATATGCAGGTCCCTCACTCTCAACACAGCGCATCCTCGGGAGCTCTGGCGACCTTACTCACCACCAGGAACACAACACCACATACCTAAGGAGCAAGTAACGGTATTGTTATGCCTGCGGTCTTCTGTAAGGTGGAGGTACTTCCCCAGTTGGGCTGGTCCAAATATGAGCGTGAAGACGTTCCGCTGTGCCCTACCTCTCTTACCAAGGTATGAATGTTTACAATCCTGGTACAAAAAATAGGTACCTGAAGTAGTAGTGGTAGTGTTAACAACTTCTTACGAATCGGCATGAAGTTACACTTTCCGCAGGGGTGAGGTTGCGAATGGAATGCTATCGTCATGAATCAAATCCGCCGAGGGTTGGTACAAAATGGTATGTATTGGCCGTAGGTGGTAGTAGTTTTAGTGTTGACAACAATCGGGGTTAAGTTACACTAGTCGTGGGGTGGGGTTGCGAATTGCGCGCCAACGTCACGAATCAAGGCCGGCGAGGGTTGGGCCAGACACGCGATTTCTCGATACTGGATTTACCAGTGAGTCAGGTGTTTCAGAATTCCGATACAGGGTAGTTTTGTGCGGTGGAAGGTTTGATTTTGCTTTTCAGAGTTTGTGCCCGTAATGTTATGTACTTAGATTTTTTTAACGGGGTTGAGTTGTTTCATACTCGTATAACGTGGGTTTGGAACACATTTTGGAAGATTTGACAGTGATATAAGCCTTTCATGACGTGTCGCACTTTGCTGTCAGAACATCGATTGGTTAATTAAACGGTCAGGGTTTTATAAAGATCCGTTAGAATAAATGTCTGATCAACAATTTGTAACTCAGTATCTACATTTTTTGACATGACCACAGAATAAGTAATAGTACAACATAACATCCAACAGATATGGCAGCTTCGCCAAGAGCCAAGACAGTTATATCATTTCGCAAATCTATCTATCTTATCATAAACTGTACAAGTATTCATGAATATCATTATAAGTGAATAAACTGAAATGTAACACATACCAGGACTACCAGGAGGATCCCAAACTTCCCGAGTAGGTCTGATTCATACTTCTTTCGTTTGATTTGTTGAAAAAAGGAAGGGACAAAAGTGGAGATTAGCCCGTAGCTTCCCTGACAAAACGCATGCAAACGTTTCCAAAGTTGAATCCTAACTTTGGAAACGTTTGGATGGAGGGAAAAGTAAGAACGTTCGTAAATTGTTAAGCTCAAAAAATTTGTGATTCTTGAAAACGTAAACGACGGCTAAGTATAAATCGAATCGCTTATGTGGTGTGGATTGAGGATGAATAACTTTCCGTCAATCTAGATTCTAGAGCACAAGCTGCGTCGTGGGAAGTTCTAGAAATAAGCGGCTTAGGTACTCGTACTATTTCCACAGCCGTATCGCTCCTCAGGGATCCACAGACAACGTAAATGTGAATAGTGTGTTACATGGTCCCATCTGCAAGTTAACAGCAGTAATAAATCCATTCTCATTAGGGGAATTTCACGAGAATGTTACTTCCGAGACACTGTCTCTTAATACTCCTAGAAATGCTTGGAATTTCTGGTCAGCCAATCTGTCATGACTTGATTCATGGTTTTTATATATACCCGAGCTCGATTCATTACGGAAGGCTCTGACATACAGTGAACACCTATTACGTAAACAACATTCAGGTGGGACACCACATTAGACTCGTCCCAACATTTTAAAGGAAATTGTCACGCGAGACGCGAAAACCCGTGACCCCTGACACGACATGACTGATCACCGCAACCTAATTTGGACGTAACGTGATCTGCTCGATGAAAATACTTTCCATTCCGTTTCGAGCCATTGTCTTGACTGTAATGCATACAAACACTATAAGAATAGGTGTACTTCCACTGAATAAGAGGAAATAAACAATGTTCTTAATAATCTGAATTGCAAGTCTATTCATAACATTAATCCAACAATAATACCATATTCCATACGAAAGTATGTCTAAATATCTGTTTATTTGTAACTTATTCGCACTGAAACTCCTGAACCAAAAAGTAGTTTGAGTCCCAAAGAAGGACATCAGACCAGTTTTTATCCCAGAATTTGTTTACGGAGTGAGATTGACGAGTCAGTCCTGCTGGTACATTCTGCTCGTTTGCCTCCTATTTCATAAAAAAAACATGAGCAGAACTGAGGGCATGTAACAACCTAAACCAATAAAATATTCTGAAAATATTTTATCGCTTTTAGAACAACTTTATTTTCACTTAAAGATATTGATCTAAACGCGGTGAAAACTTAAACGGATTACTGGCGGGTTCGTGAGGGTCACACAGATGACATTCAGTTATTTTGAAAGGCTATACGTGTCTTCTCACTCCATTATCTTTTACAACGTTATTCTAACGAGGCAGTCTTGGGTCTTTTGAAACTAACAGAAAAATCAATCCTTAGGATAACAAGTTTAGGTAACGGTAGCTATCTCCGGTCGGCGCTGTTAAACTTCATACCTTTGCTGAATCATCCCGAGCGCCAAACGGAAGTCCGTTAGAAAAATCCAATGACATTATTCCGAATAGCTTTTTCAGGAAAGAAGCTTAGAAAATTTCCGCTAATTCGTAGTTAGTTTAAGGGGCTACCCAAGGATGTCTACCGATTTTAGTGCACATTGCATCGTCACTAGTTCATGGGATTTTAAGTTCTCGTACTCAAATAAATATATCTGGTTGTATGGTGGTCTTTTTTTACACTCTCATTTGTTAGGATTTAGAAATAAGTGCTGTGTGTACACTTCATAAAAATCCCCGGATACCTAGGCATAAAAAACATAAATCGTAACTACATTTTTGTTTAAACTACTTATTAAGAAGATAACTACAACCTGTATTTTGGCACCACTTTTTCCGTAATTGCACCTGCGCCCTTTTATTTTCGTAATATTTTTCGTATACCACGACCTGCCTATAATGGCAGTTTTACTATAAACATTTTCAATTAATACCTAGTCTGTTTTTATGTTTAGTAGATAATGTTTAGCCAGTAATATGGTTAAGCTTTAACTTATAGGTGTTCCATAACCTAAATAATCAAAAAAAAAAATATTATTATTATTTAAAAAAGTAAAAGTAGGTACAAACAATGTAATATTTTGTGGTCGTAAAAGTTGCAAAGCTTTGTGGCGTATATCTTGGTTTCAGTATATGTTTGAGGAAAATTGAGATGGTGTGTTAAAGACGACCGTAGTTTTTTTATACTATGTCGGTGGCAAACAAGCTAATACGATGACATAAAAACAGCACGGAAAAGTGAAGAGTTACAGATCGAAGCTCATTGAGATAGGGCCTTGAAAGAATAAGGTATGTGCAAGGGGACACACACCGTGTACGTGTACATCATGATGATTGCAAGGCATGGATCGCAGAAAAACAAACAAGGTGACATACAAATCCAGCGAATGCCAAATTTATATAACTGGGCTTGGAGTGCAACCTTTACCACTAGGGCTTCCAATACCGGGATCCCGGAATCCCGGCTTTTTTGGGTCATTTTTCAATACCGGTAGAATTGAATACCGGGATTTTTATAAACTATCAAAATATGCCAAACAAACGTCACTAACCTTCAAAATGTTTGAATTCGGCATGGCCGCGAAAATGTACGAATGTATAAAACAAAATTTATAATTATACGAGATTAATATACCTAATTGAAGCTATTTGCGAGGAGCTCGAAGAATATATACTAAATCATCTGCTCTTAGTAAAAATATTTGATTATTGTAAGGCGTATAAAAATACGTCCTAGAAAACAAAATGAACAGTAAATTGGAAAATTAAAAAAATATTTTAATTACGTTTTTGCTCTTTTATTGTTATTCCCCATACTATTAAAACTATATCGTGACCATATATTATTATTTATAATAAAACATAATTTATAGACGATTGTTTGTGTTTTATTATTTTTATAGTACTTTTATTTCATGTAACACTTTATGTACATGACTTTACAATGAACATAATTTATAGATGAATCCTTAACAACTATATTTGACCGACCTATGTTTACTATTTACTAATTGTTATCTAAAATAAACTTTTTAAAATCATTTATAAACTGATTCAATACAAGTACATATTTTTATTGTACATGTCAAATATAATTAAAAGTTTTAAGTCAAGTAGCCCGACCCGCGTTATTCCGGGTGCAAAGGTGCCTATCACGCTAGTCGCATTACCGCGTTGAATTGCAATAGTCAACCTTTGCAACAGGAACGACCCGGAACAGGGGTCATGACTTCTCTCGCAAACGGCGCAATGTTATATAGTCTTTATTTGATCAAAACAATTTCCATAAAATCAAATTCACAATTCAATTTTATTTAAAAATTGGGGCGGTTAATTTATTTATATACTTATTTTATAAGAAAGTAAGTAAAGTAAATATGTTCGTGGTACGAAATAGGTATTTCAATTCATGCTTTTATATCTTTTTACTTTTTTCCCAAAAAATCCCGGGATCCCGGTATTGGAGATTTCAGGTTCGGTATTAATACCGAGATCGTGGAAGGTCCGGTATTTGGAAGCCCTATTTACCACGTATGGGAAATAAGCGAGTAGACCTAGTCCCGAAAACTATAGACAATTTTAGATTATAGTAGCAAAGAAGCCAATAGCAGATGAGTAATGAGTAAACTATAAATACAGCAATGTCAAGGCAGAACGTCGACCGACCCCGGCTGCTTTCCCTCTCCGTTGTTCGACTATAAAGACTATAAATAAGTCGGAAGTTCTATATTGAAGCCTTTGCATTCATTAACAAGTAGTTATTGGAAGGCATTCGATTGGAATTGAAACAATATTGCTTCAGGAGGCTGAATAGCTGAGATAATTATGAAACGGGAGGGTTATTTGGAATGTTGTATGATGAGAGGTTTTTCAATTGTTATGATTGTTCATTTGAATTTTATAATTTATTGTAATGCTGATCTGTATTATTCTTGCACTGATATTTTTCGGAACCTAACAGTGCAGTTTCCTTCAGTATATTATGTAACAACTACGACGTTGCGAGCTGTAAATTGGCTTAAATTTCTGACACTATAATCCCGAACTTGGCACATTTTAGCTGCCACTTTCTGTAGCGGTAAGAAGCGTCATACTCAGACACAGAACCCCGCAACGTGGGATCTTGATATAACTGCGACTTCAGTACAGTATTCTGTGAATGGTTTAGTTAGCAAATTTGTGCGGGAGCGTGTGCTTGATTAAAAATCGGTTTCACTAGGTTGTTTGTAATACTCTGTCTATTTATTCTCTTATGCTGAGGCGTAACAATAGCAACTTAATTATAAGAAGATTCGATTAATTCAGTTTACTTACCTGTCCGTAATGGTTCAGATGCGAACGTTGTTATATCACGACTCATGACGAAGAGATAATTTCCTGACATGAAGGCTTTTCCTGAATACACAGGAAAAATCCATGAAAGTATCAGTTTATGAATAGAAAGAAGGAAAGGAAGAAAATACATTTATTTAACGTCGCACAAGAAATAAGAAATACAAACACATAAAATAACATAACAAGACGTTAAAAAGGATCCCCACTCAGCATGAAGCCACAGCAAGACTCAGCAAGCAGAGGCGCTGATTTTCGGGGAAATGGGGTTGTTTATTGGTAAAATAAGAGTATTTTATATGATTTTTTCAATGCATGTACCTTATGTAATGGAAATTTATGCCTAGGTACACGTGGTTAACAAAGTTTGGCTCTCGGATATAATTAGTTTTGGGCTCTCTTGTAAATGTTTAATGAATATTTATCACAGAATACACGCAAACAAATAACTTTCATATCACTTCGATGACATTAACGTCAAAGAATAAAACGTAGTGATTCTTTGGAATATAATACTGAGAGCACAGAGCTATATATGACACAACAAGCTGTTGCGTTGCTGCGTTAGTCCAACTTCCTTGACACAAAGTACAATATACATACTGAGATAGAGATACCAGTGAAATACTCCACATAGATCGTAGCGCCGTTGTGTATTTAGTATGAACTAACCGCGCGAACACTGCATCTCTGTCACTTCAATATGCAAGTGCAATAGAGATAGCACCAAGTGACATCTGGTGCAAACAAGCTAAACTAACATTTCCATAGAAAAATTAGTACTTCGACTACTTCGAGCTGAAAGGCCCCTGTTCCTTGACTCGGAGCTCACTATTGTAAAAAGATTGTAAACGATTCGAAAACTGTTGCCTGTGTAAAAAATATGAATAATTTCATGGATTCCGCACAGTTAGTCGATTTATACCAATATTTCTAATAAGCTTTTACATTCGTTTGTAATCAACCTTCATGTGTAAACTCAGCTCTATATGTAACATGCTGGTTTGAAATCTTTTATACACAGAAGAATATGAATAGCAACGTCAAAAACATACAAAACGCCTGATTGCTAAAAAATGACACATTTCCCGGCAGCAAAATTTGTAAAGAAATAATCCATAAACCCAAAAACACGATGCTCACACTCACAATATTATCCGGGAGGCAATCCTGGGCCCGCTTAAAAATCGATTCAAATCTGCTCTTTGGTAGGGAGACCTCAATCCGTCGGTATGCAAAGAACAAACCGCCTTGTGATCCTCTTAAACCAAACCCTCCATGCAGGCGGGCGTACGTAGATATACCAGAAGGCGTGGATCCGAACTGCCCTTCGCCATGTAACCGATACAAGAAAAAGAAAGGGATTATGCATAAGATAAAATTACATATCACTGAAGGAGGAACTAACTTTGGGAGTAAGTATGTTTGAAATTTTATGAGAATAAGATACAAACTAAAACCACGTTAAACTCGAAGGTCGACTCAAGATAAGAACATTTTATGGCAATCCTTTGGCTGTCGCTTGCTACTACAAAAATTTCACTCACACCTTTAGAGAAACCAAAATAAATCTTACATAATCAAAGCACAGCCTGCCATTACTTTAGCTGTCTTGGGCGTTCAAAATGTTCATAATGCGGATGAATATTTCTGAAGCAATTTAATAATAACTATAGTCTATCTGTAGTGCCTATAGTCCCAGATTGATTCATGAAATTATCAATTTTGCAAATGAAATAAAATACCTCTATACATTTGCTGGATGCCAGGATTTACTGCTTCTGAAGACCATCTCATCTCCCTAACGTATCTATTCAAACTAATCTTCCCTACAGCTCCATTTCGCTGGCTTGATTGCAAGCCATGCAAAGCCCCCAAAGAAGAAAAGGAAGAAGAAGAAACCAAGACCAAAGCCCTGGTGAAGCCGAAAAAAGAGCTACCGGTAGAGTTAGTGCCAGAGAAAAAAGGCTTGCAGGTATCAGTGCTCGGGGCAGACACAGCCGTTGGACAGTACGTCTCTTTGATGCTGAAGCAGTGTCCTTATATGAAAAAGTAAGTTTAGAATGCATACTTTTACTAGCTTATTAATTGTGTGCTGTAATATACTATAATCAAGGGCATGGGGAAATATGGGAAAGTGATTACCAGTTTTAATTACGTATCTGATGCATTAATAGGGCTAGAGATGAAAGTGTGACTGTTTGTGTGTTTACCTTATATACCATAAACTTACTCGGTTCTGCGAATAGGACCCAACTAACCTATGCTACGTAAAATCTTTTGTATGGAATGTACCCTTTATGCGATTTTATGTCCACTTAAATCTGAACCTGATAAAATCGGGCTAAGGTATCTATGAAGGTGCTCTTAAAACGTAAAAAAATATCAGAGACAGTTAATTTACATTTACTTTAGTAACGTGGTTCAGCGGCAGCCACATACCGCGTGCGGTGTGAGGTTAAGCAACGTCGGCCGGGGTTAACTCTTGGATGAGTGACCGCGTTGAGTGGTTTACTAACTTGCTTTGGAAGATACGTCGAGCCGTGGATCCCGGCTATCACGGCAGACGTTAAGCCAAGTTAGAGGCCTTCAAGCGGCTTGAGAACTAACAGCCAAGTTGCCCGCACTTACTTGACAAACCTAATGCCAATAAGGTCTATACTTATATAGTATCCCCCTTGGGTTGGAAGGCCGGTTGGCAGTCGCTTCCGTAAGTGCCTACGCCAAATCTTGCGATTAGGTGGCAGACCCCGGGCATCCTGCAGGATGCAACTGTACTGGGAACATGCTATTAAAAGAGGTAATGTGTAGTGACTTAGATAATAATACAAAGCCAATTAAAGGAACTCACAGGTAGAAACAGAGTAAGGAATTTAACAAAATTTGCGCGCACAATCATACTTATGGTACCAAAGCGACATGACGAAATTCAGCCATGTCATTAGCATTATCGATCAAAGGCTCATCGGCGAGATCGAGGATATTGTTATGCACCCGCCTCAGGAAGACAAGTACAACACTCTTAAACAAGAGCTCATCCGGCGGCGTCTCTCCATATCCGAACAGCAACGGGTGGAGCGCCTCCTCAGCGAAGAAGAACTCGGGAGCAGGAAACCTTCCGCATTCCTGAGGCACCTTCAATTCCTGTCAGGTAACTCTAGGGATGACAGCATCCTTCGTCAGCTGTGGATGCGACGGCTGCTGAGTCAGGTTCAGGCGATCCTCGCCGCACAATCAGACCTTAGCTTAGACAAATTAGCTGAGCTCGCTGATAAAATAATAGAGGCCGCTCCTGGACAGTCGCAGGTTTACACGGTTGATAAAAATGGACTTCCTGACCTCACTCCCTTCTTGCATCAGCTCAATAAGTTGAGCCAGCAAGTTGCGGCTTTTACCGATGAGCGTCAGCGCGGCAGATCCCGCGCCCGTTCATCGTCACGAAGTTCCAGCCGCCGTAGCACGCCGACCAGGCGCGCAGATACTGCTAGAATCTGTTGGTATCATAGAAGGTACAAGACTAGGTAAAAATGTCCTGTATGATTTTTATATTTCTTTTCTAAGTTACTATATTATTGTCGATAAGAATATACTGCTATCAGTGATCTCCAGTATTTAATTCCTTCCTGCCGGCCGACCCTTGAACACTATCAATATAAACACGGGAGGCGTTGACCATCTCTCGCCCCCCAAACTACTATTAAATTAAAATAACTAAAACTAAACCTTAAACTTAAAAAATATAAATAAAATAATTAATTAAATATGAGACCTGGGCCTCTTGGCAGTGTGCCCATCACGCAGGCAGCATTCCCGCGCTGAACTGCTATCGCGATTCTTTGAGCGAGAAAGCCACCGGCGCGAGGGTCGCCTATCGTCTCCCTCAACCTTCTGCTGATTACCCTGTGGAGCTCCAGCGCACCCTTACCCCAAGGACCCAGTATCTCGACGCCGAAAGCAAAGAAATGATATTGGGCGCCGAGACAGCTGTATTTCGAGACCTTCAGGCGTTCCCGGGCGTCTACCGCCGCCCCCGCACGTTTGGTAGTTGCTGGCAGGTAGGACGCCGCCAGGGTGTCTGTACAGGTGATGATTAATAATTTATTGATTCATTTATTTGGCGTCAAAATATTTTTCTCCTCCAGCATTGTAATATGTCAATTTAATGACTGACAGCAGTATTAAAACAAACTTTATATACCAACGCAAGCCTAGCATAGACAATCCATTATACGACTGGTGGGAGAATCATAATGGATTTCCATTCATATACATACATACATAAACTCACACCTTTATTTCCAAAACGGGTAGGCAGAGCACACGAAAATGAATTTCAGTGCCACGTTTAGTAATTTTAGGTTTATAGATGGTGAAAATGTTATATTGTAGTGACAGGTTGCTAGCCTATCGCCCACATACACTTTAACCTTTTTCCCATAGTCGACTCTTACGACACCCCAGAGAAGAAAGGGGGTGGTGCTATTCTAACCTGGCACCGCACGAGGGTACAGGGATTCATATACAACTATTTTTTTTAAAGAGTCACGCGTCGGTGCACATATTCTGCCACCATTTCGATTTTTAATTTTAATCAAATTATATTAAAATAAATAAATAAATATATAAAGTATATAAAGGGACATTTTTTTACACAAATCGAACTAGTCCCATAGTAAGCTCAATAAGGCTTGTGTTTGGGTACTAGACGACGATATATTTAATAGATGATACTGCGATCGCCAACCCGCATGCCAAGCGTGGCGATTATGGCAAATATTTAATAGATATATACTTAAATACATAGAAAACATCCAAGTCTCAGGAACAAATGTTTCTGCTCACCACAGAAACAAATGCCCTTACCGGGATTCGAACCCGGGACCTCAAGCTTCGGAGGCAGTGTCACTACCAACTAGGCTAAACAGGCCGACAAAAATAACGACGAAAAATAAAATTTGTAAATATCGTAAAAAATATATTGTATGCAACTTTACATAATTAGGTCTTAATTGGGCTCGTTTTGTTACATCGCCTTTCGAATTTTAGGAACCCTTATTATTTAACTGTTGTATAAAATACTAATAATTTCCACAAGAACGGATTTATTTTAGGCTACGTTCGAACTCTCGACCCTTTGCATCAGTAGGTTTCCAACTTATATTTGGTTTCTACATTATTTGAGGCCTAAATAACTTTTCGTAACGGACTGTTTGAGAAGCTACTTGCTTCACAAGGGTTTTATGCATAGACGAATTTGTCATTTCTGAGACCTGAACGTTTTAGCCGTTACCGACTATCCCCTTGTAAAAGTCACGTATTACGAACATTTTACTTTTGGTGAGTGGCGTTTAAGTACCCTAAGTCAACGAAACTTTTGGACTATACCGGGGGTCGATTCGAAGAAATGTAGTGCATTGAGATTAGATTTGCATTTGTCGAGGCCGATTCGATAAACCACACCACACAGTAATTTCACACTCTAGCTAAGCTTTGATTTGTATTCCATCGTTTTTAGGATTCCGTACCCGAAGAGTAAAAACGGGACCCTATTAGTAAGACCTCGCTGTCTGTCCGTCCGTCTGTCTGTCACCAGGTGGTATCTCAAGAACGGCGATAGTTAAGACGGTTGAAATTTTCACAGATGATGTATTTCTGTTGCCGCTATAACAACAAATATTAAAAACCGGCCAAGTGCGAGTCGGACTCTTTGCCGTTTTTATAGATAGTAGTACTTGACCAGTTTTTTGTAATTACTTAGGTATATAAATTATGATAGCATAGTGTGATTGTGCGCGCAAAGCTTGTTAAATTTCTTACTTTGTTTCTATCTGTGAGTTCCTTTATTTGGCTTTGTATTATTGCCCAAGTCCCTCATAGGGATAAGTTCGCCTTTGTACTCTGATCCTGTGTGACATGTATACATATGTTTTAAACTGTTATTGTGTACAATAAAGTGCTTACATACATACATACATACATAATATCTTTTTTTAGCTGTTGGTGCGGTCAATCAATTTGATTTCTGAGCCACTTCGTATCTTGTCACAGTGAAAATCAGTGTCAGAAAGTAACCTTCCAAAAAAATAAATACTGGGAGCCCATGCGGTAAACCGTACTGAATCGGCATTAGATTTGTATTTGTCTCGTGCGCTTCCACGCGCTTACTCCCACGCGCGCTATCGACGTTCAAATCTGAAAATGAAGAGTTCGGCTGTTAAAAACTATTCCTATTCAATATGTCAACTATCTTTGGTAAACCCATTGACTTGTACAATCAGCCAAGAAAGTGTTCTATCACTTTTCGACTCTATTATTTGTACATTTAAAGTGACTCCACTTTCTTTCCTTGGCTTACCTCTGGCTTCCTGTACTTACCTCGCTCAATCATCGCTAAATAAATTACGCTCGTAGCGTCTCCATAGTCCGTAGCAGCTGATATATGTGCACTTGTGCAGTTACAATCAAATAAATCTGTATTTATCAAGGTGCTCATAAATTTTGTAATGGCTAATTCCAGTCTCAGAATCTCAGAAAAAAGTTAAGGTTTACCTTTTTTAGTCAATCTTTAGATTGACAACGAAACAAAAGAATAGCAAGGTGGAATACACCACGGACAAATACCAAATTTGCTGAAAACTTATTCTGTTTTCTCACACTCTATATCTACACCAAGCATAATTAGATCATTAACAAAGTTCACCTAAACACATATATTTAGTTTCAAAATAAAATTGTACGATTGGTTGATGACTTGTAATTATGAAAATACTGAAATAATGCTAAAGATTATAACATGAGATATTTACCTGCACAGCCAATAAAATAAACGCAAAATTGATTTCGCATGCATTTCATTCGATCATGTGTACTCTCGGGTAAAGAGCCTGACTTCCACGGAGGGAATCCTAGTGTGGAGTTCAGGGTACTTGATGACATGCGCAACCTTAGCATATAAGACCGATTAGATACTCGTAGCAAGTGTTCGATATTTGAAAAACCTCGTTCCAAATAGCAAATATCGCGAAAATTGTTCATAGACACGTTTCGCATAATATTCACTGTAATGGTTCACTTCTTTGTTGTTTCGCTTTTGACAAAGCAGTCGTAGTCACTTCGAGACGTACACATTAGTGGTAGAGGCAGGCACAGCTCTCTGCTCAATGTCCCGCCATCGCTCCCTGTTGACAGACTGTCTGGCGCAGTCAGATACGCGGTTTCCTGTGATGGTATAGCACACACAAATTGGCGATGTCTCTTAGTCTCTAGCTCTACTGCTTGCGTCATCTCGAACTCGTGACGTCACAGGAAATTCGCAGACAATGCGATATCTGTGTATTGTAGTCGGGAAAGTCACGCTCGCCGATCATCTCCCTAGATGCCTATTTCTTGTACATGTTGAGTAACTCGCTAGATTTTACTATTGACGAGTATTGAGTCAGAACATATACTTCAACACTCTCTTAATGTCCTGTATGCATATGCACACACTTTATTCAGAATTAAAGATAAATTTAAGAGAGATGACAGAGACGATCCGTATGCCATCTCTAATTTTCTGTTACCTACGTCAAAAGCGCGTTCTGTATTTCCGTAACTGAAAACTCCTGTTTATACCAGTTTGAAAACCAATACTAGATTTTCTAGTCAAACATAAACACTGCGACCGTTTAACTAGATAGTGTTGTTATAGTTAGTATCAAACACCTGGCTACTAACTGGAACTAATGATTCTAATAAATAATGAAATGACATTCATACCTTCTAAACGCTGCTACAAGATTTTCATACTAGCGGTTAGTTTTCTGCCACGGTCATTTACCAGGGTAATACTAAATTGCCCCCGTTATACAGCTGTAGTACAGCAACTCTGAAGCGGCGGGCCGTGACGTCACCGCTTCACGAAACAGGCCGTTTGCCGGCCCCGGGGGACGGTTCCCGAGCCGCTGTCAAAACATAATTTTGTACGGGACCGCGATAAAATTTATCTTGCTGTCCGAGAACGCTTCAACATTGCTTTAATCGATTTGTAGTTACTGATTTTTGAATTACAATCCGCAGCAGAAGTAGTAAGGAAAGTGCATGACGACGTGTGTTGATAGTTTTGACTTTTTGCAACGCATGTCTACTTCTACCACTGAGTAACAGATTTGATTTCCAAAGTCCAAGTTAATGCTGATGAAAATTTCGTAGTTAACTTTCCATCCAATGTAATATAACATTTTCGGCCGAAGCTGACCTTTCAATTTCCATACAAAATAAATAAATCCACGTGGGTTTTGATAAACGGTATGTAATCACGGTACCTTTCCGACTCTCCAAACTTTACGTATTATCATCACATCATCCTGTATTATTGGATCCCTCTGCATGAAGGTAACCAGGTACCATCTTAATGTTCTTTTTCCAGCTTGATCTTGCATGGTTATGTCAATTTCATTTTATTATCAGTGTCCATCTGAGTAAGTATCGATATCACTCCGCTTCCACACAGACTTGACTATGACTAATTGACTATGGACTAATACGCTAGCATAAAAGGGACACTGCTGGACATAGGTCTCATCCAATTTCATAGAGGGTAAAAACCATAATCGCCACGCTTGGCATGCGGGTTAGTGATCTCAGCAAATCAACACATAAAAGGGACCACCACAACCACCACCATATCAGCCCAAGGACGTCCACCGCTGGACACAGGCATACCCCGATTTCATAGGAGGTAAAAACCATAGTCGCTACGCTTGGCATGCGGGTTTGTGATCGCAGCATAACGACACATAAAAGGGACAGCGTAACTAAACCAGGACTATTCTGCAATATAGATCAAATTGAAAGTATTTTAAAGATTCATCCAGCTGCGAAGCGAAGGAAGTTAAAAGAAGTGGAGAGTCACGCGTCATGAATCTGTGATGGTCCCGGGTGGCCGTCTGCGACGACGCTTATGTCCCTGGCCGTTGATAATTTGACGAAAGCAACGTCTCAAATAGCGCCACTTGCGTTTTAGGACAAACATGGTGTAGATGTGTAGTATGATAGCGTTTACGAACGCCATAAAACATGCGTATCTCTCGCACTAACGTACTTCACGTACTTGCTAGTAAAAGACATAGACGTTCTAATTACTAGCGCCGCTTGTATTCTAGGAAAAACTAGTACTGGTAGAATGATCGCGCTTGCGTATAGTCAGCAGCGGAAGTAGCTAGGGCCTAGTGCTCAAAATTAGCTACACACAGACTATAAGGTCAAAAGAATACGGCTCTGTGTGGATAATTGTGAAAGTGTGTTTATACTACTTTTGCTGCTGACTGTACGACAGAGATTAGGGCACAGCGGGACGTCATCTCGCTCATATTAGGAGCAGCCCAACTGGCGAAGTACCTCGACCTTACGGAAAACCCCAATTATAACGGCACCACTACTGTGTTGTGTTCCTGGTGGTGAGTAAGGTCGCCAGAGCTCCCGAGGATACGCTGTGTACTTGCATAATTATGCCTCTAGCTGCCATCACACCCTCAACTTAATAAAGGGTCGTAAACGCGCTCGTGATTCTTCTGGAGTCAAGCGTCCATAGGCGACGGAGTCTGCCATCAGGTAGGCCGTAAGACTATTTTCCGCCGTCGTTGTGTAAAAAAAACTTACAGCTTTGCTGGTGCATAAACGAATGCTTTACGTCCGTCATAACTTGATCATGTTAGCTAGGCTAATATTGATGTGTTTCGCACACTAAATTTCACACCCAATGTCGGAACGAGCGCGCGTAACTTTATGAACCAAATTGCTATGACTTGAACCGATTCCCAGAAATGTCTAAAGCATGTTTAATTAACTTTGATTATTCTAACAGGCGCGGGTTTTGCAAAAATGCCGTTCTAGTTTAGCAAAATATGATAAAGCATTTTACTCTCCCCGCCCTTTTCGTTATTTATCACTGAATGTCACGCTATATATTTGGCACTGTCCAGCTATTACTGCTCGTTAGTGGCCTATTTATAACAAAACGTCATCATAGTTTACTCGGAGTCAAAAGCAATGAAAACTGGTGCACTGTGTGAACTTTTTTCCAATTGTGCCATTCTTTTTTTTCAAGCGTTGCATTTAATGTTATTTCCATCATAAATGTCAAGTGCTTATTTCTCTTGAAATTGATATTCGGCTTTCTATTCTCTTATTCAACCGTTAAATATCATATAACACATTATGAAAACCTGAAAAAATCAGGACCTTCTTGCACAGGGACTCCAAATCGTGCTTATGACTTAGAGTATGAGTAGGGAATACCCAAACATTCTAAAGAGAAAATGAATGGCGCGTGTTTAAACCATACAAATAATTACTTGCGATTTTCACACCACAATAGAGGCTCTTCCCAATTTTCCTGCATAGCGCGTTACAGGCACGCAGTAGCCGTCATTTGCCATTTTTACAGTCAGCAAATGTAAGTTAACATTTTTGCACCACAACACATTGTGATATGAACAGTTTTTCACTGTTAACTTATTCCTGCTGTTGACTATACGGCATTCCGTCCGCGTACCACTATTCGAACGATACATCAAACTTTTACAGAAGCCTTAGACATGCCTTTATATGGATCATTCGAGTGAACGTAATAAAAGGCGTTGAGATTTTACGAGCGACCGTGACTGCCTCGCTCGCCCGGCTGTTTATCACACACTTTTTATTGCAAAGCCTGAATTCGATTGTTTTCCGGACCTCTTATGTTGTTCAGCCTCATCAAAGCAAAAACAACCTTGCTGTGTACAAGATAAATTCTCAATTTCAAGGTAATGAAGAAGGGTGAATGAATTGATGGAAACAAACGGACGGAACATCGCAGTTCCTACTTATACTGTGACATCCGTAATTGATTGTGAGCGTTGCGTATTCATCTTGTTTATTGACTACCTCTATAATATATTCGATTCATCGCTCAAGTTATGAAAGGTTCTTGTCTGGGTGTAACGCGTATTCAGACTCTTTTAAACTTGAAAGGGTGATAACTTGACATATTCTTAAGATTATACGATCTCTGAGTTCTTCGGTATTACAGTCACCACCAAATATATTTGTAACCCTTTCAGGATGTCCAAATTACCTCAATATGCACTCTATCGCTTTAGCAATGTCTGGGTTATGTTGAGGTATTTGTGAACATCTGATCCGATCTGATAGCGACTGCCATTGCCATAATACAATACCTCAATCACATCCCGCTCTAACATTCATTAAGTATACAAGTAATCATTCCCTTTTACCAAGGTTCGCTGTAGATTGAATATCGATGAGTATTCCAGACTTGTATTTCAGATTGCGTCTATACGAATCAAAGTGTTCCGACGGCTGCACGCGTAGCCTGGCCGATATAGCACAAGACCTGGCACATATCGACACCAACTGCCGGGTCCAGGCGTTCAGCTGCCAGTGCTTTGAGCTCGAGAGATGTTTGCAGGTGCGTTTGAAAATTCTCACAAAGTTGGTGAATAATAGGGCAATCCACTGGCATAGTCGGGCGACTCCCTCTGCCACTCATACGGTGTTACACTCTCTATTTGAAACACGCCCCTGTTGCTAACTTCAGTCTGCGAACGGCGTTCGCGCAAGTAACATCGTGGTTGCAAGAAAGTTTTGACGTGGTTTTAGTTATGCAAAATGCATTATTATAGTGCTTAGTGGTGCAACCACACCAAATCGCTCGCCCAATGCTAGTATTCGGCCAACGAACGTCGTGTTCACTATAGGTCGTCCGCCTACTGTACGGCAACTGCAGCTGTCGTTCACCGAAACTCAGTTAAATGAGGTCGACCGCAAAAATGTAAAGAAGATGATAGTCGACCGCATTCGGCTCGTTTCGATTGCTGAGAATTTAGTTTCATGTTAGATTTGTTCCTTGGAGCGTTCGTGGCCCAGCGGCGCCCGCGGACCGCGTGCGGTATGCGAGATTAAGCAATGTCGGGCGAGGTTAGTTCTTGGATGGGTGACCGCTTTGAGTGGTTTCTAACTGAGCGCTCCCGTGCTTTGGAAGGCACGTTAAGCCGTTGATCCCGGTTGCTGTCTATGATAGCAGTTGTTAAGCCAAGTTAGAGGCCTCCGGGCGGCTTGAGAACTTCTAACAGTCAAGTTGCCCACTCACTTGACAAGCCTAATCCCAATAAGGTCTAGTTTCCCCCTCGAGTTGGAAGGTCAGATGGCAGTCGCTTCCGTAAAAACTAGTGCCTACGCCAATTCCTGGGGTTAGGTAGCGGGCCCCAGGCATCCTTCAGGATGCAACTGTACTTGGAATAACGCTAGGAGGATGATGATGTAAGATTTGTTCCTAAGATACTTAGGAACGCGACTGGTACAATAAAGCGAGCATAAACATCTGAGACGACTCCATATTCTAATAGGCCCTTTAGAAGTGGCAGATTATTTTCTTCTTTTTTATAGCTGTATGCTGGTGACTACTATTATTTATTTCGAAGTTAATTATAGGGAAAGAAAACTAGCAAATAGGCTGCGTGTGTCTAACGCTATAACCTTAGTCTACAAAAACTTATAAAAAAACAGTGAGAAGAAGCCAATTAGAGAGCAATCCTATTGTCATAAAAATGCAAAGCGTATTAGCATTTCAGGCACAGATTCTAGGTTTTAATGCTGCTCGGGGTTTTATGTAAAGCGGCTTCGCTTAAATCCGTATTAAAAAAGTATTATTATGAATGTTTTTAAAAAAATGCCATAATCTGCATATTTTGCACGATTAGATCGTAGGGGTTGTTCAATAAAATACGGGTAAATACGCATTTCTAGTCAAATAACCATTGCGAGTTTGTTCTGTAAATGAGTTGAACTTGAGTCATACTTTGGTACTAACTCTTCAGCAACTTCACATTTGCATATTTCTCCGTGCTCTCAAACTTCGGTGTTATATATTTCCACGTCGAATGATAACAAACTCAAAGTTGTATCTCACTCGAATTGTAAATGCAACCTTAGTATGCCTTAAATAAAGTACAATTTAGTTACAATACAAAGAGGTATGTTATATTGAGTTACGTAGCAGTCTTTAATGAACACTGGTTCCGCAAATAAAGTTAAAATTAGATGATTTTACTAAATGATATGGAAGGGGAAGTTTACTGAAAGTTTTTACATGTTCATTCTGTAAATAATTCAATGAATTTTTGTAACTAGGACCTGCTAAATTAAGTAACATAAATAAAATGAAAAATAGGTAAAGCCAATGAAGTGTTAGTGTATAAACGTATTAGCTAGTTTTGTAGAGCAACACCCAGTCTAATAAAATACATGAATATGAGTCAGCAGACTTGGGAGGAATACAAATCAAATACCCCAAAAATATCAAAGAATGCAAAAATATTAATATTTATAAACGAAAATTAAAAGAATACGTAATTAATAATATCTAAATCCGGCCCTGGGCGAGTTAGAAACAAAGAGATTATCGTGCCATGTTATCAGTTACAATCGAGTAGCCATACTAGACCTTATTTGTAATACGTTAGAGTATAAAAGGAATCGAATGTAAAATTATTTTGTTGTGCATTTATTTTTGTGGGTATGTTTGCTATCTACCGACGGTGAAAATATTGTATTAGTCTAAGTGCTTGTACTTTTATTTGTTCTATGTTTTGAATGAGAAACTGTTTGCCCTGTTTTAAGGTACCTATTTATGAAGATTGCGTATAGTGTCGTTTTGGATCGGCATATGGATCACCTTTGTACTCGAGAAACAACAATAACACCACATCAGATTTGATGCTGGGAATATTCAATAGGTATTTGTGCGTACATATGCACGGTGTTTCTACACATATTTGAGACGGTAATCACCTATAATGCAGGATGTTTCTACACATATCCGAGACCACAGCGGGACTATATTCAATATACTCCTTGATATATACTTAGTTAACCTACCTACCTATTTTAAGTATTAATCTTACTTACCTTAACTTGATTATATTTAAGTATAGTGTTTCGCGGTGCTCACTAAAAGATATTTTTGTTTATAATATTCAAGTATGTTTCTCAATAAGTGAAATGTAAATTTCTTTTGAGAAAATAAAGTTCTTTAACCCGAATACCTAGATAAGGAATGGTTGATGTCAAAGATATGTTTAAATTTGAAATTTACAAAAACATGTAAATTTAAAATACGAATAATTTATACCCCAAAAAACCGACTTAAATTTTGTGGTACAGTCAGCAACAAAAGTAGCTACGCAAAAGCTCTTATCCCCTTATAATAATGACTTTGGAACTTTTCAACTACTTTACAAGTTTTGATGTTGACATCATCCTTCTCGCTTCACCTCATGAACAGCTTTTATTCACAAACCGACTCGTCCTCACCCGTCACCTCGCCCGTTTTTTTATCGAAGCTGTCAAATGTAATTTGTCAAATTTTGGCATGCCGAACTACAAAATTGGAGTCGGTTTTTGGTGGAAAAAATTATATTCGTTGTGCTACATTTTTGCAGTCGACTGTACATTATGGCTTTTCTATAAAAAACAATATGGCATCGCGCTAGCACGGACCGTTATCTAATCTCACGTATAGATTTATTTTAAACGATGCCGTTATTCCCACGTAACCTGCTGATTCAAATATTAATTCGGCGCCCTAATTGCCAAACCCTCGCTTTTTCTGAAATTCAGAACCCATCCATTACTCGTACGTTTGCTAAAGTGGGAAGGCATATTTCAATTGGTACGTTTAACCTTTTGTTCAATTACATTCTTTGTTCGAGTATTATTCGCGGAAGGGTGCCGACGGCCTATGACTGAGGAGTCGAGGACCAATCAATACGAGTAACTATATCCTACCACAATAATACGTATCCACGTTTTTTGACGTTTGACCTGTTTACACAATTTTTATTAGCTTTGCGTATTGATTTGCTCATACTCATGACTAATTATTATGAGACATATATAATTGTATAGTTATCGTACTTATTTAATGTATTGCGTAATTTTGCATTTATAATTGCGTAACTTTTCGAACTAGCATTAGAAGAAATCAACTGTCAATAACCTACACAAAAAAATGGCATTTAAATCTACGTACAACCAGTAGACCAATAAAACGGTTTATCACATTTCGACTTTCGCTATTTCAAAGATATAAGAGATTTATTATTTATGTATGATTATTTGTATGATAAGGTACAAAAGTGGGACACCAAATTATTTGCTTATTATACCTACGAAGCATTACTCAATCGACCTGAAGATCTCCACAGGCCATGCTTCATGCTCACGTTCCCAAGATCAATCGGCGTGAAACGTTAATATAGTTTTAAAACGAAATCAAATTGAGCGCCTACGAGCTAAAGTGGTTTGGCGCCAATCAGTCTGGCAACGGCGGCGGATAAATTTCCCACAGCGAAGCTTCACTTGACACTCCCATGCAAGGCTGAAGTGCTACGAGGCAATATTCAAATCGGACAGATTACGTTACCACGTTTTGTCGGCTCAGAGAGCACGCATACTTCTTGTGTGTGCCACGAATAACAAAGAACCGGCATAATTTTGCGTTGGGGTGGAAAGGGACAAATTATTAGACAGGAATATAATGTCAGCATCATTCAGGGTCGTGGAATTATATTCGGTTTATACAAACGTGTGAAGTGAACTAAAGATCCATTGTTAGGCGCGGTTTTATAAAGATCCGTTAGGCCTTAAGTCGGTAAGTTACTGAGTTACCATAATTTGATGCTGGGTAGATAATGTATAGACTTTTTAAACTATTGTCAAAATAAAGTTGAACTATGTATTTGTTGGTAAAACTAGGGATTTGTGGTTTCATTTAATAAAAAATTACTTATTCTTCTCATTGTAAATATTTATTTATTCATGTAATCAAAGTACAGTCCGAGTATCAATTTAGCGTCAACCATCGCTTCACGCATTATGTCCCTTTTTAGGGTTCCTTAGTCAACTAGGAACCCTTATAGTTTCGCCATGTCTGCTGTCTGTATTTCCGAGGCTTTGCTCTGTGATTGGTAGTGCTAGAAAGCTGCAATTTGGTATGGAATAGTATCAATAAAACAGAGAAAGTTGTAAAATAAACCCTGAAAAAAAATTTTTTATGGGTACCTCCCCTACACGTAAAGTGGGGATGAATTTTTTTTTTGCTTCAAGCCTATGGTATGGGGTATTGTTGGATAGGTCTTTCAAAATGAATAGATGTATTCATAAAACATTTTTTGATAAAGTAAATATTTTCAGAAATATTAACTCCGAAAGAAAACAATATTGTGTCCCCCCCGCCCCTCTAACTTTGGAACTATGGGTCCAAAATATAAAAAAAATCATGAAAATAAAGCTTAATAAAGACTTTCAACGAAAACTATAACGGACATGATCAGTTAAGCCGTTTTTAGTTATCTCAAAAAGACTTCTTTTCTTAGTAAATGACGTATGAAACAATGCGAACGTATTTCCCTTTTGCTAGTTATTGTTTTTTTTAAAGTAAGTTCATTGGGCAACTACTGAACCCTACACTGAGCATGGCCCGACATGCTCTTGGCCAATTTTTTTCTTAAAAACCGTCAGCAGCCATGCGCTTGTAACATATGCCCCTTGCAGCGTTTTCTAGCCCGACGCTATTTTTGCCATATCAGCGTTTACTAATTGTGTTGATTATAAAATAGCTAACACATTCAGAAGCGAGACGATGATGGAATCCAGAAGGAATAAATGATGGGTCTCGTTACACGTATGATAATTTGGGACATGACATTTGTCAGCATCGGCATCTACTCGCATTAAGCTGGAAGATCATATTAGGCACTTTATACGCATTGCTAGTCAGAGTATGCTATAACATTATTTCAGCTGCTAATGGATGCCATCGCATGCTTATTAGCTGCTAAAGTATGTCATCACATACTTTCAGCTGCTATGATACCATCGCATGTTTTCAGTTGTTAAAGGTTGCGATCGCATGCTTTCAATTTTTAAAAGATGTCATTGCTTACTTTCAGCTGTTAAAGGATGGCAACCGATGCCAAAAATGGATTGCATACGCATTGAGGCATGGCGCCCACTATCGGCAAGGCACGGCACGGCTCGGTAGCCTGGGCCTGCCTAAGGAAGCCTTAGCACTATCCGGGTTGTTTTAGCAGCTTTTGGGCTAATTTGGTAGCGTAAGGCGGCACCTAAAGACGCCGGGGCAATCTTCAGGGTGTTTATGTCTAAGGACGCTTCGATATGCCTAAAGACACCTTGGTATGCCTGAAAACACCTCGGCATGCCTAGAGATGTCCAGGCATATCCAAGTACACCGCGGCATGCCTGAGAACTCCTCGGCAATAATTTTCGTTCCCTGGCCGATACTGGGCGCCGGGCCTTAATGCTGAAGCTGAAAAAACGTGGAAAGGTGAATTGATGCGTCCGCACTTTCATACAAAATAACGATTATCCATAAATAAAATGTGATTCCACATTTATTCTCTTTTCTCACGATGCAATAAAGAATATTCAATTGTATCGAAACTCTATATGTGTTTGATGTTTGGTTTTCCTATTATTTAGCAAAAATTACTTAATACTTTTTGACCAGGCATTCATAACCTTACAGAACACCGACATTGTGCTTATGTTGGACAGCGGCTACGTGTCGCACGACATGTCGCTAGAGGATCGGTTTAAAGCTCAGGCACCCCTAGTCAAATGCTATACCGAAGCTATTGCCAACGAGTGTCCGAAAGCGTTCATTATAGTCTGCGCCACGCCTATAGACTGCATGGTGCCGGTCGTTGCGGAGGTATACTTGTTTTCCCTTTTTAAGTTGGTTTGTTAGCTTTGTAATAATTAAACGGTGGCTGATGGGTACAAGTTTATGGCGGAGAATATCGTGGTTAAGACTTTGTTTAAAATTTGAATGCAATTTAATTCTTCAATTAGATTAAAGCTGATAAATTGATAATAGTGATAATCAGGGGTCGTACTTTTCGTGCCGGTGACGTCACGCTCCATATAGGATAATTTTAATTAGTCTTATTGTAATCAATCAATCATCATTCATTAATCAATAATCATGTATACATACACTTTTTACAATTTTGTCCCTATTACAAACGCAATTTTGCCTGTCACATCACAACTTATAAAGTACAACATTAGGTAATACTGCAAGTTTTTGTGACTGGTTCATGTGTAATACCAGTTATTACCAATAATTAAACAAATCTCGTCATCATAGAGAGTTTACGTTCATATTTAGATTCAACATTTCTATAACCTGTTATTAAACTTGAAAGACTATGAGGTCCTCACCTGCTTATAAATTAAAATTGAAATCCTTAATAATCCTCGGATGCAATAGGTCGTATAAGAAAAAATACCATTAATAATAATTAATAATTAAGCCTTTTATTTCCAATAGATATTAACATTCAAAATAATCGTAATTCATAGTAATAATTAGCAATATAATAATATTTTATAATAATTAACATTCATAATTCATATATAATTAGATTTAAAATTTAATACAGTAATACATAAGCGTTTGTTTCCTACTCTATTGGGCTGTCCATTTCTGGACATAGGCCTCCTCCCTCCTATTCCATTCGCCTATATCGGCAGCTACTCGTGTCCACGTGATACCGGCTTCCGCGACGATGTCGTCCATTACATATGCATGATTAAATGATTGATGATTAAATATTAATAATTACCATAACACCAATTGGAATCATTCTATAATGCAATATGACGTCAATTTTACGTCACCGGCACGAAAAGTACGACCCCTGGTGATAATGCTTCAAAATACTATTATAACATAAGTGTTACTTTAAATATGCACAGCTCTCCATACGAGTATGTAGATGAAAATTCTCTCTACTCTACATATGTAAATTGTTAATGATGAACTGAAATCTACAAATAGACAAATTATTAATACACTTACAACATTTTTTTCACTATTTTTACAATTTGGCTTTCTAAGGATATCATTATTATAGATAGCGTTTGACATAACCGTCAGTCTGTCAAATAATATTCATCTGTCAGCCGCCGACTAGTAATATTAAAAAAATAGTCTGTACAGAATGTAACGAAAATGGCGTGGATCCGTTTAAGGCGTTAATTGGTATCGCATTCTGACTAGAAATAAGTAAGTCAAAATTGTCTCAAAAAATAAGTAAAACATTTTTTTTGTCTCAAAAAAAGTATCGTTTTTAACGGGGAGCTTCGTAAAAATTAGTCAATTCACCATACAAAAGCAAAAAAAAATTTGATAAAAGACAATTGTCCTACTTATTTCTAGTCAGAATGCGATTCCAATAAACGCTTTAAATGGATCCACACCATTTTTACACGACTGCTAAAAGAAGGAGTGTAATTGTTACACCCTATATATAGATATTCCAGTGCAAAATCCATACAGAATGAATAGTAGAGTGAGTAGTAGTTAGTAGTGAACATTATAACAATGGAAATAAATGAAATGAGTAGGTACACAGTTACATTTATGCAATAGTTAGTGACTTACGTTCCAACCTGCAATCCGGACCGGTTTCGTAAATCTAAAATCAATACGTAGCGATGTCGTGTAACGATGACGGACTGCGTGACAAAGATTCGCGTACCTATTATATTTTGTTGTGTAACCTCCCGCAATAATTTTCGGAAACAAAGCATTTTCAGCACTTTCGCATAACATACTAAATCATACAAGTAAATAGTGAGTAGGAGTTAAAGAATCCATATTAGTTAAAAAGTAACGGTGCTTACGATATATTTGTGCACTTTGGCTGCTACTGACTATACAAAAATAACACACACAAATATACGCCTTTATCCCCGTAATGACAGAGCTCTGATTTTTGCTTTGTACGTATGTTTATGTTGTTGATTGAACGTATGTAAAGATAAAACATAAATTTAAGTAGAATTAAAACATGGTTCATTATAACCTAGCCTTATTACTTAAGTAATCAATTTAGGGTTGTACATACCAACTTACGATACGGACCGATTAACGTTAAATATGGCGCCGGAAGCTGTCACCCTGTAGAAAATTGTCCAACTGCCCATACAATCAGATCTTAGCGAACACCGCCTTTTGTTGCAACTAGCGATGAAAATGGCGAAAGATTCATGTTGTTTCTTTCGAAACTTTGTATCTTTCCTTTAAATGACATGTAACTTTGGAAAAAAAACAAAACTGACGTTTGTCTGACAAATACAATTATACATGTATAATACCTGTTTTGTACTGTGTATTTTACATATTTATTTAATAATTAATTGACTAATCAGGGCCCGCACTTGTCATGCCTTTGACGCAAAATTGACTTCACGTTCACATCACATACAGCATAGATTAACGATTCCAATTTATAAGTATTTCGTCATAATTGATAATTTCAACCTCTTTAGTTAACTGATATCGAGATATAGTCTGAACGGAATTAAAAGTCACCTGTTTGTATGAGAGCCAATACATTCCGAGTCACTATTCATAATATAATATAACAATAATGCGAAAAATGCAATGTATTATACACGTAAAATACTTAAACTCGTGAAAGATTCAATTGAAAATCCGCAAGGAAAGATACTGTATTTTATTAAAAAATACAGGGGCCTTTGAAATATACATGTATCTTTCATGTAGGTAATTTTCATCGCTAGTTGCAACCCACTCTTAGTCTCTTCTTTACTTTTGCGTTGATAAAAAAAGGTTTGACATTTACTTACAAATGTAATTTCGCATATGAGTGTACTTGGTAAATGTCATGGCCCCTCAGCCAACGAAGAGGCCTCAAAAAGTTCGGAAAAGGTTACGCTTCTTACAAACGCGATATCAGATTAATGAATGAATAATCAATAACATCTTCCGTTCCCCTTTTCCGGAGCAGATTTCGATATTATTATGATGAATAACTTTCGCCGTATGCTTTGCTTTACAAGCCTTTATTTACTTATTCACCTGCCCCTGTGTTTGTACAGTCGGCGTCATATAGCACGTAGATGCGCTGACTGTACTCATCTCGCAAGCCTAATTTTACTGAATTCTTGGAGTTGGATTCATTTCAATGGACTTGAATTATTTTACACACATTGAAGTCAGTTTATAACATATTTACTTAGCCCGTAAGTATCTACGTTACTCACCGGCTGCAACTCAGCGTAGGCATAAAACTCTCTTTTAAAATCCCAGGGCGCCTTTGCTACGTGTGTGGTAAAGAAATGAGAGTAGAGAGATTCAGGAGAAAGTCCTTAATTTCTCCAAAAGTCACTGCACATAGATTCACCTTCCACGTCACCGTTACGCTCGATGTAAAATTAAAGTAGAAACTAACCTTTTGTATTTTCACATTAATTTATCACTTATGCATACAATACGCAGCCTTTCTCCGCTGATGCCTTCAGGAAGCAGGTCCATGGTATGGGTGGAGCGGACAGACCAGCTCGGACACCGGACACAGATCGGAGTGTTGTTCCAAAATCAATCTTGCATATTTTTAAGTGGACATGTAAGGGTGAAACTAAGAACCCCTAAAACAAAATCAGAAACCAGCTGTAAAACCAAAATCCGTGGCCAAACTAACACGTGTGCACATTATAAGGTTAGATGGGAAAGCAGCCATACTCACATTTCGGGTTCCTGAATTAGATTTTAAGTTGTAGGTAGACTTTCTCCTATTTTCTTCTTTATACTAATATTTAGGCATTGCGGAATGTTCGCTTCCGAAAGCCTGACAAAGGCGAGGGCCACACTGACATCTTTCTTTATAATTTAAGGTGCTCGTGTCCGTGTCTCAAGCTCCTCCTATTCGAAAAGGCACGAAATTACCTAGCAGCGACAGCATGGGCTGTGGCAACTTTTGGAATTAATTCGGCCTATAACGAATAGTGCGCGCGCGCTGCTAGCTTAACCTATTATAAAAGTTTAACTATTGGTCCCGAGAGGGCGCTCATTTCCATAACGAAATTTTATTAATTACTACATTTTTGATTTTTAACTACACCTAGTTGAACGTCCGCGTTACAAGTTAACAATGAATCTCTTTTTTTAATACGTCGTCGGTGGCAAACATGATAGTAAGTGGTCAATCAATCAATCAATCATTTATTTGTAAAAACATAGGTTTAAACAATGGTGTTATGAACATTTTATAAGTCTCACTATGTCTTCGCCATAAGGCATACAAATAATCATAACATATGACACAAAACTTGTAAATATATTAATCTAAATTGTTAAATAATCATGCATTAGGTATGTCAAATTATGCAGGTAAAATAATGATAATAATAATAAAAATAAGAGTTTTCAAAATTTACTCCTATATATAATTATGTCAATGTCTCTTAAATATTCTTGTATGGAGTAGTACGCTTTTTCTACCAAAAAATGTCGGAGGCTTTTTTTAAAAAAAAAATATTATCTATATCTAAGAGCGATCTAGGTAGCTTATTGAAAACTCTAGGCGCCATACCAAATACACTTTTTGACAGTAGGGCAGTTTTAAATGGTCTATTGTTTATTTTCCCTCGTTGACGTACACTATTATAACTAGGGAATTGGTTAAGGTTAAGTTAAACATATACAGCCAATTCATAAATGTATAGGCACGCCAATGTCTTTATTTTAAACTTCTGGAATAGTGGTTTACACGAGTCTGAATGAACATTTTATAAGTCTAACTATGTCTTCGCCATAAGGCATACAAATAGTCATAACATATGACACAAAACTTGTAAATATATTAATCTAAATTGTTAAATAATCATGCATTAGGTAGTCAAATCATGCAGGTAAAATAATGATAATAATAATAAATATAAGAGTTTTCAAATTTACATTTTTTAAATTATTTCTTTCTAAGAATGAGCTAATACTATTATAAATAACCTTTTCAATTATTTTTGAAAAAACTGATATTAAAGCTATAGGTCGATAATTATTTACATCATTTTTGTCGCCTTTCTTGAAGAGTGGCTTAATAATCGATATTTTCAACCTCTCAGGAAATATACCCTTCTCAATACATAAGTTAATGATAAAACTGATTGGTGGTGATATAACGTGTGTGACCGCTTTGATAATTTTTGTTGCTATACCGTCACCGTTGCATATGCTTGAAACTCCAGACATATAAAATGCTCGTTACAGAACCTTTTAAAAATGGATACACTCCTTTTTTGAAGAGATAATGCTGATTCGAGGATGAAGACAAAACCATCGTATTAAGGCTCGTTAGAATTGTCATGATAGTAGTGCACACAAAAAGTAAAATCGGCAGTAGTAATAGGTTGTCTCAAAAGGACACTTGCGTAGAAGTTTGCGTAGGCAATCAGCATGCGAAGCCTTCATTTTATCCACCAGAAATGTGAAAGATCAGTTTCATATTGATCTCCACAGTCACCGAAAGTTAGGTCTCCACAGCAATGTTTAAATCGTCTGAAATAGATGCATAGGGTACTGTAATGATAACTGTTTTTGATTACAGACAGCGAAAACACATGTTTTTTTTTTTTTGTTTACTCATGTAGTGAGTTAGTGGGCTGGAAATCCCAGGGTGATAATATTTTTACGGCCTGGTACTAGAATGCTTAGTTTATGAGTGCCGATACGAGCCGTAAAAATTCTAATATGCATGCTTTCTCTGCCTATTAGCTGGCCCGTCTTGCTACTGTTAGTTGTCGAATAAAGTTGCATGGACTCAGCATTGAGTTCTTTTGACTTATAGACTAAAATTCTGAATGCAATCGCATCTTTTTTACATCAAAGAAATAAAATAAAAATAAATAAACAAATAAATATTGTAGGACAACCTTACACAAACCGACCTAGTCCCAAACTAAGGCAAAGCTTGTACTATGGGTACTAGACGACGATAGACTTATATAGATAAATAAATACTTAAACACATAGAAAACATCCAATACTTCGAACAAGAGACCTGCGGCTTCGTAGGCAGGGTCAAATAAATTAACATTATAATAAGGCAGAAGACGGTGTTTCCCGAGCCATGCTGCGGCTTAAATGGCCAAAAATGTTGGTGCCCAAATAACCTACTACTAAACCTATACCTTTAGTTAGAGAAACAAAACATGAATTTATGTGTTTTCCAGTAGGTACAAGCTATCGGCAGATTATTCTCCATTGAATAATTCCATTACACCATTTGTTTTTGCAAGCAGTGTTAGTTAAAATGTAATTGTATGGAAAATTTGACTAATTTCCATGGGGTGACAGTTGCTGGCGCCATATTCACTCGTAACGTCAATCGGTTTGTGAAAGTAAGCGCTGAAAGTGTTATCCGTTACTCAATATAGTATTCCAGAACAAGTTGAGGTGAGCCCGATAACATAAATCATTAAGGAGAAGGAAAATTGGAACAAAATCCCGCAGAGGGTTCCCTTTTTATTGCGAAACAAAACACAATCACTAGATGATAAATATTTTACGCACCCAGCGGGCCGCATAATTACAATCCGGGTTCCGCGGGCTTGAACAGAACTGTCAATACTATCATGTTTAAAGGGAAGGAAATATTAATGGTCTCATGTCTATGTAGACGTAGTTGATTCCATCGCCATTTGTCCAAATCTCATCACATACCCTCGGTACTACAATCGCAGTTCTATGGATTCGCAATCTATGTCTCGATTGGGTCTCAAGAGTTTTCTCTGAGACCACTCTCCTCCCAATATATCCGTAATTCACTCTGGCTTACATTGAAGCGAAAATATGGAACTAGAAAACAAGCACGAGTCTAGAAGGCTTTCCAAAAAACAAAATATATATTTAAAATACTTACTTTTTGATGATTCATTTGAAGACTAGTCACTTTTTACGAAAATGCAATCTAATTTTGACCTTGAATCGGCCAAATAAGATTGAAATTCGTCCTGAAAACATCCTGGCATACGCGACCAGAGATCTATCGATTTTGAAATTAAAGGAAATAATTCGCTCGGTCAACAAATCTTTTAACCAGGTTCTGAGGAGTCTTAGACATTTTCTCTATTATCTTTGGCATGTACGAATCCTGCTTGAAATAATAAATCTTTCTATACCTATTTTGCCCTTTAATTTGAAATGTATAATTTGCATCAGCAGGCGTTACTGCTTGATGTGCTTAGATAATTTTTATTACAAATAATAATAATATATGACAAATAAAAGTAATAATAAATCACGTCTCTGCAATGCACAGTCTGGTGAAGTTTAGTTAGCTAGTGATTGGAATGGCTGCTCCGTCGTCAAAACCGTTACTGCTTGATACAAAATTAAGAAATGATATGACAGTAAAGGATGTTACTGGTGAGCCCCGATTGATGCTCGTGTAAACATATCAATTACAATCACCGGGAGATAAAGCGGCCGTCAAACATCCACGCTTATTGACCATCCGTAATAAATTTTCAGAGGTATATGTCCATTTTTACGACTTATGACGTGATCGGAAGCTTGTTTTACGTATTTATACTCGAATTGATTATGATTATCAATGCTTATTTTAGTTAAATATGGTAAGCCTTTTGTTAGGCTCAGAATTACAGGCAGTTACAATTTAAAAAACATTTACATCTCATCTCATCATGAGTGTTGTAAAAAGCACAAAGGCATGCTCAGATACATGTGACCTGGTTTTTGTAAGTGTGTTTTGTTCGCCTGTGCTGTTTTGTTTAGGGTAATCTTGTTCTGGTTTAAGGTTTTAAATACCAATAGCTTGTAAGAACACTGCATTTTGAGTAATTTTTCTCCAAAACTCTGACGGCTAACCGTAATTACAGACGCTAAGAACCAGCGGATGGTACGACCCGGCGAAAGTGTTGGGTTCCCTAGCCGTGCCCGAGATGCGGGCCAGCACTCTAGCCGCGCTGTCTCTCGGGCTAGAGCCCCGGTATACCAGGGTACAGTGTGTCGGAGGCACGGAGGGAGCGTCTCTAGTACCGCTGTTTTCTAGGGCTGTGGACTACTTTGAGTTTTGCGAGGTACCATGTCCAAGTTTTTACGTTAGCTAGTTTATGTTCACTTGATACTCTAAGAAACAGGTAATCGTGCTCCCAAATTTCCACCATCTTTTCAAATCCAAGGAATATGCAACCGTGAGCTCACGGCCGACGTTTATATTAGCCAGTTTTTCAGTCTCCAATCAGACCAGGATTGGATAGTGTCTTAATTATACCAATTTCCCTTCCCTAAAATCCTTCCAACTCTTCCCAGAAAACCGCAGAATACATGACGCAGTGCGTACGTTCGGCGTCCAGGGATATTCTGCGCTGTGAGGAGTTCTGCATGCGGTCGTCTGACCTGAGCGAGGCGCACGCGCTCACAGGGCTCGTCTCCAAGGTTGCGCAGGCGCTGCTGTGCTGCGACATACCCAGGGTGACGGGGTTCGTTGAGACGAATACGTGCCAACTTGTTTCTCCAGCTAAGTAAGTTGCATTCGAGTTCTTATTTATGCAGTTAGTCGTCTTTTTAGTACCAATTACCAAACCAAGTAAGATTAGCCTGAGATCTGGTACAAGCTTGATATTTATTCTTTGATTATTCCTTATTCTTGTTGGATAAATCGGACAAAATTAAAATGTAAATGATACACTCTTTTTTATTATAATTGAATCTATCCTTTTAATACAAAAATACATTATGAGAAATGTTTTACTAATAATATCCTGTGTTTTTAATATAGGTACGCTATGTTTTATTATTTCTCTCTCTTCGAGTTGAAGAAGAATTCGTACAATATTAATCCCACTATAAATAAACAATATTTTCCACCTACTTCAAATTAAAATAGAGTGCTCAATTTTGAAAATCACAGTTTGTTTGAGACTTATAGGGGCTGCCTGCCTGTCTTTTATTTTGTGTTAGTTTCATCTGTTGTTTGTGAATGGAAGAATATCTACATGAAGTCATTCCTCTGCCACCAGATTCATCGCGAACCCTGTCGAACTCGGAGGCAGTGGTATCATAAGATCCCTGGGCTTGCAAAAACTCACGGAAAAAGAGACAATGTATACGAACTTGGCTTTGGAAGAACTCTGTAGGAGAAACGAGATGGTAGAGAGCTGGTGCTGTAAATACTGTAACTGGCCCAGGGCCGACGCGTGTCAGACAAACTTCTTCTATCCCAGAGACGATGACTATGCCTATCTATCTCAGTGCTGAATTTGTGGACTGTGAAATTTTTGTGATTAATTTTTAACGTCGTCTCCGCTAAGAACAACATTTATTTATTATGTTTCGTCACAAAGTAAATTCAATGTTTGAGTGAAATTCAATGAACTCTGTTTGTGTTGGATAGTTGAAATTAAATATGCGAATGATAATATTGCAACTTTGTTTTTATTTTGTACATGAGTATGGTGAACGTAGAATCTTATCTACTTAGGATATTGAACGGGACTCGATCATAAATTTTGTTCACTCTTAAACTTCAGTGTGCGGCAAGGCAAGAGTGCGTCTTGAGGAATGGAACAGGTACACGCCCGCATCCCATCGTGGGCCCAGCACTTCTGGCTTGTCCCATACTATACACTCGTGAAACTCGTGATGCAGTTACGATACCCGATATAGCAGACAAGCAGCTAATGATATCCGTACGTCATCATCATCAGCCTTGGCATACGCCCTCACTGACAGGGGGAACGGGCAGTATTAGTCCGCAAGCTGGCCCAACTGCTGCTGCTGGCTGTATGTATCATACAGGAAATCGCTTCTAGAACCCTGCCACACCTGGCACACGACTGTCGCTTATCTACCTGATTTAGAGAAGTAATAACTGAAACCTCTCCCATTCAGCTACCTCGCCATCGACGTTCTTATCAATAAGGATGGAATCTGCCATCGGTTCGACTTTCCTCGCCACATGAGTGACCTCGAAATGAATCTACTGGAGATCGCCATGAAGAGCATCGTGGCCAACGTCAAAACCGGCACTTCCTGGTTCTCCAAAAACTATTCTGCTGAACTGCTGCGCTCTAAAATGGGCGTGATGAAAAACTTTGTACACAGTAGGAAATATGACAAATTGGAAAATTGCCGCGCTCACCTTGTTTAACTTGTTGATGTTGTAACCAAACACCTGAGACAGCTAGAATTACTACAGTTTTGTTTTGTTACTCTAAGGATTATAATTTCCGAATGGAATAAAAAATAAATAGGAGAAGATTGGGTAGGCTCGGTAATTCTGGCTGTGAGGTATCGTATTTCATTTAATATTGCTGTCTGTGAAACGTAACAAAAAAATGGAAAAATATGACGGAAACAATAAAAACCGAAAACAATTGTAAATATTTTATTAACGTCTTCGATTTTTCTAATATCACATTATTCATTGGCACTAACATCACATACTTAACAACATGTCCGTTCGTAAATCATTTTCATCCCGGCTTTTTGAATTGATAGAGATTACGTATAAGGTCACCTGTACCCACAGGAAATAAGATAATCATCTTTGCACTATTTAATAAGTGTTGACATTGCAGCGACCGTAAATTCACTAGTCACTGAGATAATCTTCTTGTAAAATATTTTTCTTTGCGGTTTCAATGACTGCTGATGTGGTACTTCAGACACAAGGGGGTTTTCTGGACCGGTTTTATGGCCCGTTCCTCGCGAACGGCGGACTCTGATTAGTCTCTAGATACATCTTACCGCTGAGCCTGAAAACACATGAATATCGGTGATGTAAGTTTACGATGCACAATAAAAAAATATCATTATCATTGTTATCCTTCGAAGAAAAGTGCAGTTCCAGCGTTTCTGGTTGTTGCTCTATTTTAACAGCGTTGGTCTATTTTAAAGCCAAACCTTTTTATGATGAGATTAAACCTAAACATTTGACAAAAACTAGACTTTTCTAAAAATCATAGAATTCTTTCAGAAAGTACATATATTTCTAAATTTTATCTCTTCTCTGTTTTAATGTATAAGTGTAATCCAATTGGACGCTCCGTCTCCCCCTTATGCACAGCCCAACATGTTAAACTGGTAATAGCTGATATTGAAAGCTATCAAACCAATTCAATATTTATTTATTTTTTACCGAGCGGACGAAGGTTTGCGTTTCAGCTTCATCAGAAATACTTTCGTATGTCCGACAGATTTCCGCATGTCCATATTGTCCATCCGGCTGTTCTTCTCTACAGGTTCTCATCTATTCAAATGAAATTTTGTTAGGAGGTTCGATAATTATGTAGATTCTTTTTGTATAGGAGTTTTATATCTCATAGAGGCTAATCTTTATTATTTTATTTATAATTTTACCTTTTGGCGCCTTTCCACCGGAAGCGAAAAGGGGCGGTTTATTTGATTAGTTATTATTTTGTTTATAATTTAGATAAAGATTTGTATTTAGTTTGTATTAATGTAATATATGATTTTAAATGATTATTTCTTAAAATGTCAATATTTTTTTTATTACATAATATAGATTTATAACTTTAGTTCTCAGTTTAGTTACATTTAGTTTTATGTTTGTTTACCCCTTTATTGATTTTACCTATTCAATTTTAAAGTCGGAACATATGGACTCAAGCCCAAAATGATTATCCAAGTTATCAAATCAATTAACCGCCTCGTCAGACTGATTCCGTAAATTTGAGCCCGTCCCGTCCACACACGCGCTTATTGTGAAACACGTTCCTTTATTGCACTCCTATAGGAGCCCTTATAGGAGTGCAATAATGGAACGAGATTTTTTAGAGTTTAGAGCATTAGAGTTATTATTATTTTTAGAGTTATTATTATTATTATTAATATACTTAACGCTGTGCCAGGCATAGGATAAAAATCTGCCACGTTATTATAAATTTCTTCATTATTTCAGGAAATAAGGACTAGTGTCTATGAGAACTTCTATGACACTGATTCTTAGCTGTTTCGGTCAATTTGGCAATCAGATAATAAGACGAATTTTATTGCTCAAATTGAGAATTTTGAGTGTGCGATTTTGATTGTTTTAGTGTGGATGCTCCTAGTGAAGGGAGAATGTTTTACAAGTGTGCTTAGTTTTTTATATGAGTCTTACTTCGCACCCCTCATGAAATGATGAACATGGCAAAATATTTTTTGAAAGATGCGCTGATGCCTGACTAAATGCTGTAAGATTTCCATACACTTGATACCTTGAACTTAAGCTTGCGAGGTATCAAATATATTAAAACACAGCTTCGCACATTTTTGGTGGATAATCGGCTCCAAAATGTATCGGTAAATACTCTCGCACCCGCTTACGCATACTCATATTGGGGACGGATAACACTGGGATTTGTCCCACTTCCAGTTACCAATCAACATTGGAAATATTGGAATTTCGGGCTGAGTGCTTTGATATTTTTCTCTTAGTACCTACTTAAGGTAATCAATCATAATAATTTTTTTGTTTCAACCACGACCATGGTATTTACAAGATGTTGTCTTACCAGGACAATCATGGAGCCTACCTAAGGCCCCTAACGATTATAAAAGGATAACACAATTCTAGGTTTATCTAGGGCGAATCTCCGGCGTTTTCAAACGAACACAATATGATATATGGTCACAAACTCGGAACCGATATTGATTTACGTTTTGAACAAAATATAACTCTGATAGTTATGATTCTCTCTTAACAATATTTAATGATACGATAATAAGGAAATAAAACGCCGTAAAATCTAAAAATGCGGTAGAAACATTGAATATTCGCTCCCTAATCAATTAGCAGTCTCGTCAGACTAAATCCGTAAATCTTTAGCCCCGTGCCGTCCACGCACACCCCCGTTTATGTGGGGCACGTACCGTTATTGCACTCCTAAATCGGCCCTGAATCCACAGCGGGATTCATGCGCGCTACGTGACGTGTGGACTCGTAAAGCTGGCGTTGCCAGTTTAATCAGACCTTTTGATTGCGATCGAAGATGAATTATGTATTTTTAACCTAATCTTGCTTAAACCAACCTAAGACTGCCTGTCTGCAGCGTCAACACTCAACTTTCCGAGATAACGCTTGTGGCTTAGCAGATTTCCATTTTTATAATGGAGTTTTTTGAAGGGATTAAGTGGGTGTATATGCAAAGCTACGGAATCGTACCTATAGCAATTTTCCCTGCCTAAATTTACTACTTTAGACATACATACACAGCGGCAATCGTACCTCTATGTACTCACTATTTAGGCGCTTCTACTGCTGGGAATCCGCCTGGGTTCAGTGCAAACTCGAGCGTTCAGGTGCTATTAGGCGCCATGTTTTTTAAATGCGAAGCGGCAGCATCTGATCAAAGTTTTTGTCTAAGGCTCGATAAGGTGAAGCGTTGGCATCAGCTCAAAGTTTTTATCTAACGCTCATCAATGAATGCGTAGAGTAGGTACTTACGGTGGTCGAGCTCCGAACCCCATGTACCCGGCCACTTGGAAACTGCACAGTCGCCGTGGGCCCTTCCACTGCCGGCACAGCGTCGCCGGGAATCCGGCTGGGTTCAGTACAGACTCAGCGTACAGTCGCCAGGCACGGTTGTGGCTGCAACCGTCTGAAATTCAAACGAGTATTTAGTTGTTCAGGTTACTTAACTTGAATTAGAATAAATTTGTACACATTTCAGAAGACGCACTCATTCCCATGAAGATGTGCGCCCTCCAACGGCGCAGTACGCTCGGTCTGGCTCGGTTCTCTATACAAACGTATTTACCCTCTCATTTTAAAACGCCATGCTAGAATAACATGAAAATTTGTATACACAATGGGATCCGGCATATCTAGGTCGGAAATTAGTTTTTGTTGCTAGAAATTGTAAAAGAAAAAAAATACAGCGGTTTTTTGAGTTTTTTACGGCTTGTATGAAAACCTTAATAATCGCTGTATTTTTTCTCCATTATAATTTCAAGCAAAAGAAACTATGTTCCAACCTAGATATGCCGGATCCCATTGTGTATACAAGGTTTCATGTTATTCTAGCATGGCGTTTTAAAATGAGAGCATAAATACGTTTGTATGGAGAACCGAGCGTACTGCGCACTCTTAAGTTTCATGGCTTTCGCTAGTATAACTTTGACTTTTTTGACTGTGTTCTTACTCGTAAGTAGTTTTATTTAAATCTTCTAACACATTACTGCTAAATACAATTTAAATATTTGAAAAAATGTAAGTTATGTAAGCGATGTTTTATCACAATTAGTTAGGTATTATAAATGGATTAACTACAGTAGCGGGTAGGAAAGTTTCACAAAACGCTTCCATTTGCGGCGGATTAAATCGAATTCCAATTTGATTCCGCGTTCTACTTCGATCCCGCGAGATTTAATTAAATGTCTTTTTGATACATTTGTCATCGCGCCGATGATTGAATTTTGCGAGGTTATTTTGGTCGTTAATGAAAAGGATGCATGTGCGGTCTTGCACGTAGTACGGATGGCGGTTGGGGTAGAAAGGTTCTCGAGTGGCGACCACGTACCGTGAGGCGCAGCGTGGGTAGAACCCTCACAAACTGATGACCTGGTAAAGGTCGTGGAAGTACGCTGGATGCGAGTGGCGCAGGACCGGTCATTGTGGCCCTTTGGAGGAGGCCTATGTCCAGCAATTGATGTCCTTCGGCTGATCGGTTTTCCTTTACCGAAACGCTAACGGTAAATAGCAAACGATTTTCCGTTAGGTAATACGAGTCAGTTCCAAAACTTATTGGTAAGAGTCGGGATTCGCACCCACGACCACCGCTTGACAGCCTGATGCTTGGACCACTATAGGCTTACCGTTAGCTCAGATAGTAAATAAATACCCCAAGAGCATTACCTAACTTATCCGTAACCTACTAACATTTGCGGAATGGTCTTATCGCCGGAACGATACCTAATATGTTCGCTATTGACATTTTGAGTTGCCGATCAATGCTTGGCATCAAGCCAACAAGTTCGAACGCAAGATATCGGCATCTATCTGACAGTCTTTCATTAAGAATAAAGTTAGTTCCACTTCAGGTGCCTCAGCTAAATCGTTTACAAAATGCATTCGTCATTTTGAACTTGAATAAACCTTTCTTGATTTTAGGTTGGTTTGGACTGGCACTGTGTATAGTGCTTAGTTGTGACGTGTTTGAATAGACATCTGTTTTGTTTGTGTTACACATTTTCAATATGTAATGTCTATTCGTGCAAGTCACAACCGTGCCGACTGCTGCGGTTATCTCTTTACGGATTATCTTCTTCACGATATCATACCATCCGTAGGTGCCTACATCGGACCTCAACTGCCATCTGTTTGGCCTTAAATAACACCTACATTATTCATTATTATGGTACGTACAAGACTTTGAAGCCAGCTTCAGAGCAGAGCGCAATATCTCACAAGCTTCAAAGACTTTCTCGTCCGTGCAATTTCCTCTACCTCAAGAGCAACTTGTGATAATCCTTTGTCTTTGAGTACACCAATACTTAGTCCGACAAACGATGCACAATAATAAATTCGTGATGATAGTAGTACTTAGTTCTTTATTCACATAAAATGTGGTTAACAATAGGTCTTATAAAAGTTATAAATAAATTCATATATATGATCGATCACACATGGGGTTCATCCGAAAAAAACAAAAGGTTAGGCAAGATAGATGTTGAGATTATTCCTACAGACCATAATACATTACACCACGTCGGTGGCAAACAAGCGTACGGCCCGCCTTATGGTAAGCGGTCACCGCCGTATGGGTATGGACGCCTGCAACTCTAGGGGCGTCACATGTGTATTGCTGACCTTGAAGAACTGCATACTGTAATCCGTACATGCTCCTGGTAAAAACGGGTGTCTGAAGTAATTTGTGCATGTACCACTTTACCTCATTTGAGGTCCTCACCAAAGATCGGTTTCTTACATGGTTTATAAAAATGATATTAAAAACAGAGAGTACTAGCCGATAATTTCCGAGCTACGCGAACTTCAGAACTCCGTCGACGGTTGTCGGAGTTTCCACGGTGAGCGGTGACTAAACCCACTAACAAGTGTAGACGCGACGACCTTTCACTGTCCCAACGGCGAACACTTGGCGAAGTCGTAGTCGTTGTATCTTACTATAATCTTTCACAGTAATACAAGATAGATATATTTGAAATAAAGCAGAGTTATTGTAAAATGATGAGATGCAGCTACATAGACTCGGTTCGTCACGGCTAACACAAGTCTTCTTGTGAATAAGACTAATCTTATTAGTTATAGTTATAGGTATCGGCTTAACCCTTTGAACGCCAAGAGCCTATAAAGTGGTCATGTGTCGTCGTGCCCACCACGCCAACAACCACTAAAAAGGTCGGAGTGAAGGTGTACTTTGATCATGAAAAAAAACAATTATGAATGGTTTTTATTTGTTTTAATTGGTTTAAACGGTACATGAATTTTTGATACCTTGACGTCTGAGTGATCACTTCATTCAAATATGATGGCGTTCAAAAGGTTAAAACTTGGCTGAGCTCTAAATTACAACAATAGATGCAGCTTACAAGATATCAACTTTTATATAATTATATAGGAGTGCTAGCTTTTGCCCGTGACTCCGTGCACGTGCAACTCAGACAGAATCACTTCAGAACAGAATTACTTTCGCATTTATAATATTATATTAAAGTATGGATATGGATAGTATGGATTAGGGATAGACAACAAAATATGCCTCAACGATTTTTACTTATCTTTCCAATATTCGTAGCAGCTAAAGACGCGATTATTGTATGTTTTATTCCGATTATAGCTAATTTTACCAAAAGGACAACACGACTTGAACGTTTTTATAATGTAATTGTTCTTTATCACACTCGAATTACCTGGTTCATTTGTAAAGAGGGAATGGCAAATAAAGTACCTCTCACCCCAGAGGCTTAATTCAGCCGAAATGCGGAGAAACGCAATGTCGCGCTTAACTTCTTTATTAAGTTTACAGGGAAGATACTCGTAAAAATCTAACCTGTTTTAATAGAGTAGGTATACCTACGTAGATATCTTAGGAGAGTGGATTGCATGAACAAAGTTAAACTGGAGGTCAACCTGACTCAAAATATCTCATACAAATATTTATGTCGATGCGTGACGCGCTAGGTTCCACGCGGCTTCAATGTAGTTCACCACTTTCGCATCCTAGTCGTATTTCAATGTGTTTCACGCATAAGGTTCCACGCACATTTTTTTGGCCCAAAAGCCATTCGGGTATTTTCGACGTAGGTATTGATGATTCCGGTCACTTAGGGCCACTTCCCAGTAGTGCCACTGTCCGAATTCCTTGTTGGTCCACTTCCTGGTTCATCCACTTCCTGGTTCGTCCATATCCTTGTTGGTCCACTTCCTGGTTCATCCATTTCCTTTTTGGTTCACTTCCTGGTTAGCCCATTTCCTTGTTAGTCCACTTCCTGGTTTGTCTGCTTAATAGTCTCATACCGATGCTGAGAAAACGGGACTGGTGCGGGACTGGCGGTATGCAATGCATAGCCGCGTTTGCTGACAATCCATTGCCTTCACAATATCCCCTTACAACGGTTCATGAGATAGGTACAGCCTGGTGACCGACGGACAGAGACTAAGTGACCGGAACCGTATTGATATCTGTAGTTGATTTGAGCTCAAACGCGTTCAGTAACACACTGAAACAACATTATGTTGTTTGCGTTGCGTTGGTACTTGTAATTTTTCGTGCGGTGTATGTATGACAATGTATCATTCATTACGCCCCTGCCACTAAAATATGTAAATCATTTTTGCGCAGAGCTTAAAATATGTGCGCACGCGGACTCATTTGTATTTATGAATGCTTATGTATTTTTTTGTGTTTCTGTAACATTCTCGCTGCAGACGTTACTGGCTGTTTTTGTGAGCGGCATAGTAAGCTTAATTAAGAGCATGTTGCGAGTATATATGTTAAAAGCTACAGCAGTGCCTCTGCGGTACTAAAATTTCAGGATAAACTAGTTTTACTAATTATATAAAAATTGCGAAAAGCCTATTTGAAGCGTCAGTAATGACAATAGAATAAGAAACCACGAAAATGAACTACTGATTCAGGAACTATGGTTATTTGCTCTTAAATACAGATAGAAAGAATTTCAGGCTTTCGGTTTTTATACATTACGACGGTGGCGAACTAAACTGTGGACTCGGCTATGTCCCAAAACTACGACCAAGAACACCATGGGATGGGCAGCATCATCCCTGGAGTGCGGTGGAGATTCTGCGATCGCCAAACCGCATGCGAAGCGTGGTGATTATGGCATATCCCCCATGAAAATGGGGAGAGACCTAATGTCCAGCAGTGGACGTCCTTGGGCTGACATGGCGGTGGCGAACTAACGCACCTGCTCGTATGGTATGGCTGCCTGATAGTAAGCGGTCACTATAACCTTACAGTTAAAGCAATGACGCGTTGTCGCACTATCCAAGAGGCAGCCGGGTGGATCGCAGTCGCAGTATTAATGAGCTCCCGAGGACTATTTTTTCATACTCGTTTGAAAAAAAGTGAAGTTCAAGTTGTCCCTGTTCGAGTTGCACAGGACGGTTCCACAACACTTCGGGAGCTCAAATACCGCGAGTCATCCGGCTGCCTCTTGGATATTGTAACTACGCGTCATTGCTCTGAACCTTACAACTCCGTGGGTGTCAAATATTGAAGTACTTACCTACGAGCAGCCAATAATTGACCGCTGTATTTGCGTTTAATCAGCCACCATTATAATAAATATAAAACGATTGCTAGAAACCCAACATCAGCGAGATAGCCCTCACCTCGTTACCAACCTGCTATCCCCCTAATAATAGCATTTTAAACGGCAATAATTTGGGAGAATCCCGCCTGCGTCCTTGCCGCCCCTAACTGGTATTCACAACATGCTTCTCGTCGCCTCATCCGTTCAACCCCAGTATACTTTGAAATGGGATCCGTACTAACAACGGGTCGTCGGTCGTGTCTGGATTCCCCTGGTTGGCTTGAGGCGAGGCGAGGAGGGTTTTGAACCAACCCAGCATCCCAGTTGTGACGTAACGCATCGATCGCCAGAATATGCGGTTATTGCTGTTGCAGCATTTTAGAGTAAACGCGCATTTTAGGTTTCCATTCAGCGACAGTTTAATTTGGAGATAACGTTGGCAGTTTTAATAATTATTATGGAAGCAAAATACGGTAGACTATTAAGATAACATAGGCCTTTTTGTCCAGCTCGCATGAAAGGTGTTTTAATTGGTTATGAGACGCTTTGGGCCATTTGGACCGTAAAACATGATCATAAAATGACATGACCTATCGTTCTAGCTGGACTGAATAATCCTTATAGCATCGATATAGGAAAATTCAAGAACTTTCCTGTATTTTATCTCATTTTTTATCTCATTACGTAACCGTCTGAGATTGTATTCGTAATTAATCTCATCTAGTCGGAGATGGAATTAAACATCAAAAAACTGCCTGTGAAAGATAAACACATACGGTACGTTACAGAACACTAAAAATGTAAACAAACACCTGACAATTTTAAAGTGACATGACCATCACCAGCATCATAACCACCAGTAGCATAAATCATATAACAAGTACAAAAATACAAATAGTTACTCCATAGACTCGAATTCAACAAGACCAATATATAAATAAAAACGATATATATTTTATATTTAATTCTGAATGTCTGTTTTAAGTATTCATCCCATTAAATAGCTAGACAGTTGAAATTTTCACAGATTGTGTATTTCTGTTGGCGCTATAACAACAAATACTAAAAACCAAATAATAATAATTATTAAGGGGGGCTCCCATACAAAAAACGTGATAATTTAGCCCTTTTTCATGGCTACCACTCGCCGAACTAGATCTCAAGAACCGTAATAGCTTGACAGTTGAAATTTTCAGAGATGATGTATTTCTGTTGCCGCTATAACAACAAATATTAAAAACCAGCCAAATGCGAGTCGGACTCTTTGCCGTTTTAATTTTTTGTACGGAACTCTCGGTGGGCGAGTCCGACTCGCACTTAGCCTGTTTTTTTGATTCGCGGGTTATTTTTAGTGGTGGACATCGACACCGACTCTTAAAGTAGAAAATTTAATGAAAGACAAAAAATAAAATAGCTCTTGTTAAAATGGGCTGTTGTGGGGCTCTGAAAACAATTTAAATTGTAGGTTTCATTACTGTCGTTTTATCTCGGCAGATTTAAATTTATTCGAAGTTGGTATCAGGGCTTCTAAATCATCATTTAGAAAGTTATATACTTACCTACAGAACTTAAACAATTTCATGAAAATATATAAGAATAATTAGTCAAATATTTTAAGCAAGCATTTTAAATATGGTGCTCAGCTGATTGATCACTTAACGCCCCGGTCCTGAGCCACCCGCACCCAGCGGACTCCCACAACCTTTACCAGCAGGCGATGGTTGCCATTTTATCACTTATCGTCGTGGATAAGACATTTGTCATGTTCTGTCAAGTATGTGAGTGCGAAAGTGACAGGCGTCTTAGTTATCCACAACGGTAAATGATAAAATGGCAACCATCAAACGCCCGCTGGTCATCAGTCCACCTTGTGGGGGAACTACCCTTTTTTTACCTGGGGTAATAATATATTTACGCATCCCGCCTGAACTGAGATGCTATTAATTCATAATTCGAATATGTAAAAAGCCGGCACTGTGCACGGAGCGACCGACGTACAGTCATGTGCAAAAATATGGATGCATACAACTTACTCAAAATTGTGTTCCATAGCTCTTATGTCTACCTCTTAAGTTCATATTTACGTATCCTATACTATTAAACGAGCTACATTTGTATATTTATTTATTTATTGTAACTGAAATCTCGAAAACTATTACAACGATTTTAATAAACGGGGTTTACGGGAACGAAAAAAATATCTAACTAGATCTTATCTTCGGGAAAACTGGAATACACGAGCATAGTCTACACACATTCATTTTTAATCAAGATACGCCCCACTGTTGTGCACAGGCCTTAGTTGCCTTAGCCCCACGCTGGTCTAGTGTGGATTGGAGACTTCACATACACTCTCAGATTTCTTCGCAGATGTATGTAGGTTTCCTCACGATGTTTCCTTCGCCGAAAAGCTAACGGCAAATATCCAATGATATTGCGTACACAAGTTTCAAAAAAAATAACTTGAACTTGGTATGGTATATAGTATAAATTATGTAATATGTCCAACTTCAAAAAAAACTCCAAGTAGATTTTGAACCTTCTTGCTTCGATAGTAAAGTCGCTTTTTGAAGGGACTAATTAGATACAATTCGGTCAATTCAAACTATTTCAAGTATACCATAATTCACAGTTTCAGCTCGTTTACAATTTCAGCTCGTAATACAGTTTTAATACTCACACATGAATCCTGTTTCCCTATTCCTTATAAGCTGGTCGACCCAGCAGCCCGGCTGCACCCACTGCCCAGCATTGGGATAAAAGTCCACGTCCCCTATGGGCAGTGGGAATCCAAACACTCCTGGGTTGGTGTGGAGGACATCCACGAATGCAGCGTCGCCTTTTGCTAGATGGCCGTCGCTGGTGGTGAGACCGTAGCCGGGGTAGGCAGGATCTAAGCCTGAAAAGTAAATAATAGTTTATGCTATTATCCGACATAGCTTTCCATCCCGTTAAGTAACGGCAAGTTTCGCTGAATGAGGATATGAAATAAGTAGTAACGTTTACTTAAGTGGCTATAGCTGCTAATGTAGGCCTGCAGCTGTTGAAGAAAGAGTGAGCTGAATTTACTGTGGATTAATTTCACAAATGTTTGGTAAATGCACCTAAGTCTTCGAAATCGAACAATTGACACTGCAGGCTAGGCTTCAGACCACTATTATCTTATATTATTGAAATAGAACAGATTATCATATCACGCTTGTTTGCGGGCGCTTATCTTCTACGGCTCTGTATTGTGCGTGGACTTTCTTCTGTCACCGAATTTAATAGAACAGTTATCTTATTAGTTATTAGTGATCCTGCCGATCCGGCCGCCTCCTTTTCCTCAGCTCTTTCCCTCATAGCGTGCCTAGTGTCACCAAGCCGTCTTAACAGTGATCCTTCCAGCTGCATCCTCCGCCTCCTCAACTCGTTCCCGCCGAAGCCGTGCGTGAAAGTCTGGTAATGAGTAATGTGTCGCTTTAGGAGCTGTAGGACCTAGTGTACAAAGGGACACTAGGTCACAGGTTGGTAGGTAGGAGATACTAGATAAAGATACACTAGGTAAAGTCCAAGTGTATCTTTATCTAGTGTCTCCAAGCCATCTTACCAGTGATCCTACCTCCTAGTGACATGCAGCTGCATCCTCCGCCTCCTCAAATAGTTCCCGCCGAAGCCGTGCGTGAAAGTCTGATGACGAGTAATGTGTCGCTTCAGGAGCTGTAGAACCAGGACCTTGTGTAGGTACACAAGGTCCTGGTCCTAGGACCAAGAACCAAGGTTAAGGTTAACCTAGTCTAGTATACCTATACCTAGTGTATCTTTATCAAGTGTCTCCAAGCCGTCTTACCAGTGATCATGCCCAGCTGTATCCTCCACCTCTTCAACCTCTTCCCGCCGCAGCCGTGTGTGAAAGTCTGATGACGAGTAAGGTTTCACTTCAGGAGCTGTAGGACCAGGACCTAGTGTATCCTTATCGAGTATCTCCAAGCTATCTTACCAGTGATCCTGATGCTTAGCAGCAGACCCCTCCTCAGGTCCTTTCCGCCGACGTCCGCTGCCTCCAGTCCAAGCGAAAACCTGATGACGTGCAAAGTCTCCTTTCATGAGCTGTACGAAGTCTGTCATCCAGCTTGCAGCTTTTATACACCTTTCCTAGTGTCCCCAAGCCATCTTACCCGTGATCCTGCCCAGCAGCAGCCCGCGCTTCCTCAGCTCCTTTCCGCCAAAGCCCGCCGCCTCCGCGCCGAGCGAGAACCCGATGACATGCAGCGATGCTGCGCGTACGCCGACTCGCTCTAAGAACTGCACGAAGTCCGCCAACCGGGCTCCCATGTAGCGGGTGTTGCGGACTGCTGTTATGTACCTAGAAAATAGTTATTTGTGTTCCGATTATATACCGAAGGAATAAGCGAGGTGTGTGAATTATACGCAAAACATTCGAATTCAGGATAAATGTAGCTTGGAGCATAATTAATGAATAGGTAGCATGATTCAATATTGAGGCTTTACACGAACATATATCCAGTAAACAGTAGGTAAAAAACTTTTCCCCTCACTAGCTCGGAAAGGCGTCTAAAAAATCCTTTAAAACAAGCGGGTAAAAACGCATTCTATCCACTAGTGGGGAAAGTAATTTGACCATGGAGCGAGCGTGTTTAAGTAGCTTTTGACACATAACAAAACCTAAAACGCTCATAATAATGATTCGTTCGATATTAATTATCATTAAATGGTTAACATATCAAATTGTAGCAATATAACTATCCATTTTTATTGCCACTTATCATTTTAAAGGGAATTTGAACTTTGAATTTGACACAAGTAATTTACACTGTTTAATAATGCATCGACAATTTTACTGGACGTTACATATTTTCAGAACTAATAAATACTTAATTAAAATTATAAAGGATGAAAAAAAACCCTAATAGTTAAATAATGATTACAAAAATTAAGTCAGTAGCATGTACGAATGAAGACTGATTTGTTCCTTATTAGTTAATTATTATTTTAAATAGTGTTAGTGTAGTAGTGGTAGTGTGTAGTGTGTGTTAGTGTGTGTTGTGTGTGTGTGTGTGTATTGATTATGATTATAATTAACCTGATGATGATTATAATGTGTAAAAAAAAGTGAACTTTTCGTCGTTGAAGAGTTCTGTTCTGATCATCATCAGCAGTTCCATTTCATCAAATGTCACATTTTTGTATGAAAATGCTCGATTTGTTGATAAAAACACAAAAATCACTATATGTTTGCCTTTAAGATTTGAGGATTTCCCTCAATTCCTCATGGATCCCATCATCAGAAATCAAGCATGACAAAAATTAATCGTGAAAATAGAACTTGCTTAACAAACACAGCTAGGAAGACAAATCGCCAAACGTGAACTTTTTGTCGTTGAAGAGTTATGTTCTGATCATCATCAGCAGTTCCACTTCATCCAATGTCACATTTTTGGATGAAAATGCTTGACTTGTTGATAAAAACATAAAAATTACTATATGTTTGCCTTGAAGATTTGAGGAGTTCCCTCAATTTCTCATGGATCCCATCATCAGAACTGCGTTTTGAGAAAAATGGGACCAACTTGGATATATATACTTACAATCAAAAAAAGAATTTTCCAAATCGGTTAAGAAATGACGGAGTTATGGACTAACAAACATTTAAAAAAAAAAAAAAAACACTACCGAATTGATAACCTCCTCTTTTGAAATTTTGAAGTCGGTTAAAAAGAGCATATCATAGCACAGCATCATTTTAAACTCAAACAATGTTTGTGAGCAGTCTGCCCAAATTAATTGATGCCATATCGTATAAATATACGTACTTATATAACCTTAAGTATGTGGGTACATAAATCTGTAGCAGAACTTGGAACATGGCCATGAAGTTATAAATGTGCAGCTTAAAACGTTTCAGAGGAAAATAGGCGTGCGAGCTCCCTGCGCTCTATTTGTGGCTGTGACGATCGTTTACCTACTTTTAAAAGCTTTTAATTCATTGCCATTATCATTTGCTAAAATGTTCGCGTAATGCTTGCGATGGCAATTTGTAGCAAGGATATATGGAGGATTTATATTTGTACTCGTATATATTCATCGGCAAAAATTATGGCCCGAAATCGGTTCAGTTTTCATACATTTTTGTAGGATTATGGTCCAAATGTTTTGCCGTGAACTATAAAATATCATCGCTTTGTTTCCATAACACAAGCTTTATTGAGTTTACACTGAAACTAATTCGATTTGTGTAAGATTGTTTTCCCCTAAGTTTTCAGTTTTTCATTTGTACACCAATATTTTCATTTTGCTGATCTTAATTCTTCCTAGATAGCTAATCATTTTTCAGCGGTTCTTTTCAACGGTAATAAAAAGGTCACAAACAGTTAGACAAAGTTGCTCTAGCGCTGGTAAGGTAAACATCGCAAATGCTCGCCACCTTTATGCCCAATAGATGACACCTATTGATCACCTCTGTCTTTATGACATAAGATTGGATATGCCATGTCGAGCACTGGGGCAGTTACCTTATGTAATATTAGTTTCGATAAAAAGCTGTCGAAGTACGTACATAACATAACTCACCATGGAAAGGCCACGAGGCGCGCCCAGTCAACCGCCACGAAGTTGTAGTCACCGGTAGACAAATATGCTGCAATAGATGATTTGATAGTGTTCAATATAAAGTCCATCCGAAATGAATCTAAGCTTTCAATTGCAATATTTCGAGTATTTCATTACACCTGCACATGTAAAATTAAATAAAAACCTTTGCCTCCACCAACATATCTAAAAGCAATCTTGACAGACCAAACTTCCGATTAAGAAACCGCATTTTAATCACGGTTGTCCATATATACATGATAAACTTACCTATAGCCTCCCATCACTCTCTTGGTTTGTTAAAATAGGAACGATAGATACGATTTTTTTATGAAAATTAATCGGGCTAAAAACAACAAAGCAACATGAAGGGTAGTCTACTCGTAACTGACAGGCACAATTTAAATACCTAACGAACTGACGAGTGCATATACTACGGATTAACGAATCGTATAAAAATATTAAAATAAAACAAAAAGCATCTGTATCTTTTGCAATAATTAACGAGATATATTAGACCATTTTCAACATCGCCATCAGTCTAAATACATCCCACTGCTAGGCACAGACCTTCTGTCAATTATGTCATGGATGAGAAGAAATTAGCAGTATTCCTCACGCTGGGCTGTAAAAAATTTCGCAGATGTATTCAGGTTTTCTCAAGTTGTTTTCGGTCGCCCAAAAGCTGATGGTAAATATCAACTGCACGGCTAGCACAAGACGGCGCGCACGCTATATCGCGCGCGAGATAGACTATCCGTCTTTTTCCGTATGCACCCGTTAGCGGCGGACAATCCATCTCGCGCGCGATATAGCTTGCACGCAGTCTTGTGCTAGCGGTGCTCATCTGAATGTGCTGACACATATTCCGTACGTATTCCACAAACTCTCCACATTAGTATGTGCGAGCCAAGATTCCACTATTTTAATATTATTAATAATCGTTTGAGTTTCTGACGTTTTCAATTATTTAAAACACGTTGTAGATTATTTGAATATTGTATCTGGCATTTATGAGCCCTGATTCAGCTACTTCGGTTTTCATAAGTAATTGATGGCGCTATTAACGCCATCGTCAGGCTAATATAGCGCTCGTAAAGCATATTCCTGCCCTAGTCCGTCATGTGGCGTTAGATTTTATATGATTAGTAAATTGAAAATAAATTGATAAGGTAGCGCTAAAAATCCTACATAATATATAAATACGCGTGTATTGCCAAAAGTGGCAGGCGAAATCACTATTATATTCAAATATTCACTCAATTTACATATATAGGTATCTACAATCACAATCGTAATACGTATTTACTGTCGTTAGTTAAAACTTAGCTTTTGTTTTGCCTCCTTTACAAGAAAAATGTGTAAACAGTTGATTAATATTAGTTAGAATAAATAATTAGTGACATAAGATATGTTCCTGATTTCCCTAAACGCAATTTTTCTGTGGAAATATATTCTGGTAGGCAATAATCACACATATATAGCTTTATACAATATGCACTAACACACTCGAGTAGGTATTTATGTTTATGTTCTATTGTTGCGTTGAAATGCAAACAGATATTACTACTACCACAGATATTAGTGTTAGAAACAATATATTAGATAATATTTCAAACACTTAATACTACAATGTCACAGTGTAAGGACCATTGTTGGGCTTTATGATGTCGTAAATCGAGATTATATGTTGACTTTTGAGGGGCTCTAGACTAATAACTAGCTATGTCTATAGGTAATTAAGTTGCTAGGCCACTTCCGCATTTAGCGGGGAGGATTGTATATTCGGTATTTTGTATTTTACTAAGTGCTTACCGATGCCATCTAGATTTTCTTACTCTTTTTCATTTAATTACAATTTGGTTTGACAGAGACGTGTCGTTAAACCCTAGCGGGTTTGTATCGACACAGCAATAGTGGACAATGAATTTAATAAACTGACTGCTAACTGTACGACAAATTGAAAAACTAAACTATACTGTTATTGTAACAGTAAAAAACTAAAATATACTGTTAAAGTACAGGAAGTACTAATAATTGCGTTGGGAGGTAGTATTAAAGAACTAAACAATGTATACTGTCAGTGTAACATTAACCGCAGCAGTATTATTATTGCGCAGAAGTGGAGCGGTACGCATGCAGTATTGCAAAATCATTTGTTTTATATGGACGCTCCAGTACCACTATAACCCTAGATTCAGGGGTCTGTTTCATGTTAGGTTTGAATTGGAATTCCTTTGATGTTGATCAATAAAATTGACCAAGATCATCGTTAATAAAATTCATCAAGAAGCTGCTACCGCTTAATCATTGAATTGTATTAGTAAAATCGATCTCGAATAATTGTTGAAGTAGAGTCAATGCAGAGTAAACGTAGACTCGTTATGTCATTTCAGTATAAATTACATTATTGTCGATGCATGGAAGGAGGCAATTGCAAGTTGAGTATTAGTTTTAAAGGGACGACCTTGGGAGTCCATTTAATTAATACAAAGCCTGCAATCAACATTCCAGCCGACGCTAAAATAGTGCTTTTCTCAAAAGTGGGGGAGAAAAAACAAAATTGGAATTAAGTTTTGATAAACATAACCCTAAAACGTCAAAATGTTTATGCTCTCCCGCCGTTTATTATTTTAACCCCCGACGCAAAAAGAGAGGGGTAACGTTTCTGTTTGTGTATCTGTGTATATGTCTGTGGTATCGTAGCTCCCAAACGGATGAACCGATTTTCGTTTACTTTTTTTTGTGTCATAGGTAATTTTATTAGTGTTCTTAGCCATGTTTGATTTTAAATAGAATCAGAAGTGTGTTTTTCCACCGATAACAGCAAATTATTTCAAACCGGTACTTTCTGTACGTGATTGAAATGTTAATTTGTTGTTTCGTCGCGTTTTAGTAGAAAAATACGGCTTGAATTGGCTGTACGAGTATACGACCTGTACAATCTTTTGTACGGTTGTTTTTTAATAAGTTTGGAATTCGGCAAATAAAGCAATTTATATGTAACATTGTAGTCGCGTGGGGCGAGCCTTCAATGTAATTTTTTTTAATAATTTATGACTGACCATAAACTGTACACTTCGCCTTTCAATATGTAGCGAGTAACGTCCACTTTTACAGCCATTTCTGAAAAAACCTTACCATCTCGCAGTGTAGTTGTGCTCCGGCCAGTAGTAGACTCAGTGAAGCCCATCAGGTATATGACAGTCGGGTTGGACGCATTGAAGCGAGAGCGCCGAAGGGACCTTCTGTCGCCCACTGAGATCCGGTCGAAGGTTGTGGGATTGGATCTGCATATGTAAAGTGTGTCATTTTCAGGCAAAAGAGTACCTTATAACGACGTCATAAGGCGCAATTTCTTCACCAACGCAATTCCCGATTTCACTTTTTCTATGGTGCCAATTGAATCAGTTTTTAGAGACGATCAAATGTCTTTATGGTACCAAACTAACTACGTAGAGCACTATAAAGGGCAAAAATTAGGGACAAAGCTAACTCCCTGCTCCCACAAACTGACAATTGGTTATGACGTCACAGAAGTAATACTATTATACTATTCTGTGACAGAAGTTATCGAACCAACCGTTGTATGGGAAAATATATGGGGCCTTGCTGTCATATAAATTATTCTTTATTTTTACATAAGTATTCTATTGGTACCTTTTATTTGACTTTTGGGGCGATAAAGAAAAAGAACATAATTTTCAGCATTTTAGAAAATATACGAGTACTAAAAACGTGTATAGGCCGCGCATTGGAAAACTGTAAGAAAACTAAATAAATAACTTTGATAAGATAATATTGACTTCATTAACCGACAAGGCCTCCACAGTGCTATTAATCTCGTAGGCCATGGCCAATTAATTGATGATTAACTACGCTAAGGTAAGGTGGTAGTGGGGTTTGGTAAGGTGGCTTGGGTCGGCAACGCGCATGTGACACCCCTGGAGTTGCAGGCGTCCATAGGCTGCGGTGACCGCTTGCCATCAGGCGGGCCGTATGCTTGTTTGCCACCGACGTGGTATAAAAAGTAAGTTGTTTCTTTTTTGGACCGAATAAGTAGTAAAATGTGGAGTATATCATGAAGTGTATTAACTTCAAGTATTTGAGAAATCGTGTTCTACTCGTAAACAGTAATGATCGCTTGAAATCTTCCATATTAATCAGTACAACATATATACTTACAGCAGATACCTAATATATGTTTGCTCCGATCCGATACACACACTCATTGCAGGCATAGGCTATGTCAGTCACCTGGGAGCTCACAAGCGACCCTCTCACTAGCCAGATATTTCTTCTTTTTTTTCGTTTGCCCTGGTCGAAATCGGCCAAGAATGTGATGAATTGATGATGAAAATGATGATGTCATAATAGAAAACATAAAACATTGTGACTGTGACACTAGCGCCGGATCGAAGAAGAATAAGAACTTCAATATAGTTTGCACTAAGCTTGGAGTAAGCCTTATTCTTTGTTCTGTGGAACTCGGCCTAAGTAGACGAACGTTAGATTAGTTTTAGAGAGAACGTTAGATTAGAACGTTAGAACGTTAGAACAAAACTCGGTAATACTAATAAATAAGATAAATCAGGACCCAAAAGGTACAATTCCCAAACTTATTATTTCTTGATAACGTTAAATTAGCTACGTAATATTCTGTGTACGCACGGTAGCGCTCATTAATTTAGGACATATTTCGCGAAATTTTTCTTCGAATTTCCATACATTTTGACAGGGTTGTCAACCTTGCCGGGACGTACGCGGTTTTTTTTTATACCACGTCGGTGGCTAACAAGCGTACGGCCCGCCTGATGGTAAGCGGTCACCGCAGCCTATGGACGCCTGCAACTCCAGGGGTGTCACATGCGCGTTGCGGTTGAATGCCAAGAGCGATCCTGCGGCGCCCCAATACAAGGCGGAGCCGGAGTTCGTTGGTGGTTTTAGACGGTAGTCCAAGGCTATCTAGCCGCGGTTAGTCCGTCACACCCGTCCTTCCCGACAGGACGGGATGCGTAAACGCATTTCCCCAACGTTAAAAAAAAGGTTGTCAACCTTAAGGGACCCCCCAAATTAAAGTATTTGACTGTACTAGTAGCCAGGTCAGATTAGGCCTGTACATGGCTCATTTAAAACTTAAACACTACTAATGCTTCGGAAAAACATTTGGCGACAAGCGCTGCAAACTTACCTAGTAAACAACTTGTATTGTATATCCTGAACGTCGTCGTGGGCGCAGCAGTAGTCGCACTGTCCCACCGGCGCCGCCATAAAACATATCTCCGAAACACCTACAATGTGCACTTAGTCAAAGTTCATCAATTTATAAGTACTTCTCCAATTTAGGCAGTATGGTTAGCATGCCACAAGAAAAAGCGGCGTAATAAACTCGGCGATGTGTCATTTTTAAGGTTCCGTAAAACGGGACCCTATTACTAAGACTTCGCTGTCCGTCCGTCCGTCCGTCTGTCACCAGGCTGTATCTCAAGAACCGTAATAGCTAGACAGTTGAAATTTTCACAGATTGTGTATTTCTGTTGCCGCTATAACAACAAATACTAAAAACAAAATAATAATAATAATTAAAGGGGGCTCCCATACAAAAAACGTGATAATTTAGCCCTTTTTCATGGCTACCACTCGCCGAGCTAGATCTCAAGAACCGTAATAGCTAGACAGTTGAAATTTGCACAGATTATGTATTTTTAGTGTTGCTACAACAACAAATACTAAAATCAAAATAATAATAATAATTAAGGGGGGCTCCCATACAACAGACTAGTTGTTGGCGTTTTTTTTCCTAGTACGGAACTCTTCGTGCGCGAGTCCGACTCGCACTTGGTCGGTTTTTTCAAAATCACAGTATATCACCCTACTACAGTCCTAATTCACGGTTTTTGGAGACTATCTCATTTGACAAGGGCGTTATTCACAAACCGACTCGTCCTCACCCCTCACCTCACCTGTTTTTATATGTAAACTGTCAAAATTTGACAAATGACATTTGACAGTTTCCATAAAAAAACGGGTGAGGTGTGAGGTGACAGGTGAGGACGATGTCGGTTTGTGAATAATAATCATGAAAAACCCCGTCACAGAATAAATAAAAGTACATTCAAAGTTTCAAAGGTGCATATAACATGTCTAAAATAACTTTTACTTTTTTTTCTATTGAACTAACCCGATATATGATAGCTAGAAAACTCAGGATCATGCTGTCCTGCTCTACCGCATAGCACATGCTCTGTTGTCTAGTTACTCTCTCGTTTGCGCGTAAACGCCGTCACCTAACTTAACGTGTTTACACAACCAAGTTGAACGACGCTTTCACTGTCCGGCGGTGTTAGCCGCGGTCGGCTGAGTCAACACCCCGACGTGTATTAGAGACGAGTTTAGCCAAAGTGGTAAGAGGAACGGACCTGATTTCGTGCTCTTTTAAACGCAAAAATTCACGATACCACACTGCTCCGTTGCGTTGCGTTTATGAATAGGTTCCCACGGTGTCGTCATCCTGATTTTATTAATAAACGCAACGCAACGCAACGCAACGGAGTAGTGTGGCCCCGGCTATAATTTGGAAGTGAACTTATTAAGATACGAAACCACCCGACCCGTTATACTGAAATTTAGGTAACACTCATAAGCTCATTGCGGATAAAGAAGACTTAGCAAGGGATCTCTAAGCAGTTGAATAAGGAACTAGGGGGTTTAGGTAAGAGTTGAAATACTTTCCTTGCCTAATTATAAAGTATGACTACACATATGAAACTTATGCTTCCATTCATAAAACTCACCAATAAAGAAGGTCGTCAACTGACATGCGGACGAGCTTGGCAACATATTGCCGCTATTCAGCCGCTGGCTCCAACTCGCTTCTTCACTCGGAAAACATTAAAATTCATCTCGAAACACGGTGGTGCATTTTCTCGCGTAACGAACCCGTAGCCGGGAATTCTGGGCACAATAGACGGGGTACAATGCTTGGGAACTCGTTAAAAACTCCTCGTCGGGGAATTTTAAGATTAATCCGCACAGACTTATTGGTTTATACACAGGCTCTACAGGAAACGTTAGGTTTTAACCGCGCGTTTGGTGTTAAATTTGACTAGTCAATACACATGCTAAATTTATTTTTCTATTTCCCCACTTGTCTAGCCGGCGGTAAATAAACGACTGATTAGTTTTTGATCTTAAACCACGGCGTGTCTCGAACGGTGACGCAAGCTGTGTAACAATATCAATCGACGGAAATTTGGGCTCGCTTGAAGCGATTGCGTCGCCAAAATTACGGTTAATGCATAGACCCTACAAGCCGTTACATTGGGCTTACGACAACGCTTATACCAATTTCACGGCGTTTTTTTACACAATACGATGTTATAGCTTCAACGGAGGCCCGAAGAATAACATCTGTAATCAAGTGGCATATATATATATACCAAACACGTGCTTCGCTTAACCTATCAGTTTTCCTATTTCATAGTTAACCACATTATTGATCCTGGCGCGCAAACTAAGTTAATTTAACGCGGTTAAAGTCTGAACCGAGACGTTATTAAATTAGCCACGTAAACGATATTGCAGCACGGGCATTAGGCTGTCTCAGAAGAGTTTATGGAATCTTAATATTCCTTCCCTAATTAATATTGGATGGTGGATGGAGGCGGAACAATAATTAAAGTTCTCAGGAATATTTTTTTTGGTTCCTGTGCTCCACTCAATTGCTCAAAGGTTAACTGGAAGAGATCCCTTAAAGGGATAAGTTCGCCTTTGTACCGATATAACCGAATTTGTCTGTATTTTACCTGTGTTTTGTGTACAATAAAGTATTTACATACATACATTTACATACATACATATTCCCAAATTATTCTCACAAATAAGTACACAAAACCGGCCTGATAGTTTGCTTACCTTACATCAACGATGCCTCATCGGACATCGGATCCGGACATCAGAAGCGCGGTGCCGAGTTTTTTTGACTATGAGGATTCGTTGTGATTCCCAAACTCTCAAGTTCTCAACACAGCGTATCCTCGGGAGCTCTGGCGACCAGCACCAACACAAACAACACAACATACCTACAAAGGATATAGCGCCGCTATTAGGGCTGCGATTTCCTGTAAGGAGGAGGTACATGCAGTTGGGATTCTGAAAATATAACGGCATTCCGCAGTGCCCTGCCTCCCAAAAAATCAAATTAAATTATGTAGGTATACCTATACTTTTCGACCTTATTCTCCGTACAATAACTGACTCTACCACAGGTTGAATCGGTTGATTCAGTTCCAACTGAATTGTAAGCCTGATTCGATACTCGTGATGTGGTTGTATGTAGATAGATACCTACAGGAGTTTTGCGTCATGGTTGTCAGTTACCATGACTTAAATTGAAATTTACTTGATTTTTACGGGTTATTGCCCTCACGATATTTGTATTCTGGTTATAAGGGTCAGACACCAGCATGGTGTCAATGTCACTAGTGTATATAAATTAAATCTTGACAAAAATACCTATACTATGTGACGAATATAAAATACGTCAGTTACGTAAAAAGTTTTTTTTTTAAATGAGTAATAATACTCGTACCACCTTCAGGCATCTATACGAAGAGCTGAGAAAGCTACAGGGAGAGCTTTGGTGAAGAAAGCTAACGGCGATTGCTGTTGCGACCCTCAGTCATGAGGAAACGAGGAACAAGGAGACGAGAATAATACTATTATAGGCACGTTAAGCCGGATTCCGGCTGCTATCTATGACAGCAGTCATTAAGCCAAGTTTGATTTGACCACTTTTGTTCCTATTGTATGTTAACGATCTTCCTGCCAGTCTAAAGCAGCGTTGCCTGCTGTTTGCTGACAATACTACCGTGAAACAACTATACAAAGTTGAAGGAGAGTATGGATTCCACTTTGATCTTTGACGGACATTTCAGTTTGGTTAAATCTCGAAACGCACAGAGCGGTGGCGGCGCGATGCGGGCGGAGTTGGTTTTACATTTTTGATCTTTCGGACTTTGTCGACTGTCGTTAGTGCTGATTACTGCTTCATATGTCACACACGCCGCCTCCGCTCCGCTATCCCGCGCGGTTTTTCGGTGCGACGTCCCCCGGACGGTGTTCGCTATAAGTACCACAAAATTAATTCTATTTGCAACAACTAATAGATAAATTTATTAAAATACCTTATCAATTATTATTCTTGACACAATCTCAATTACGCAAATTAGGTATTTCGCTACAGGTTGAACATAATAAAGGACGTTTTTTCTGCATTTTGTTCAGGATAAAATAAGCAATGGCTTAAAACTTACCTATACCGGCAGCCGAGCACAGCTGAAACATAAATTAGTCGAGCGAATTGCGAAATATGAATATTCTCTCCAACTATGCATAAATAAACTTTAAAATTTAAATCTTATTCAGAATATCTGCTGTAAATATAAAATAAATATTGGGAGATTTTATACAAATTGACGTATTCCCAAACTAAGCAAAGCTTTATATATATAAAATACCTTATCAATTATTATTCTTGACACAATCTCAATTACGCAAATTAGGTATTTCGCTACAGGTTGAACATAATAAAGGACGTTTTTTCTGCATTTTGTTCAGGATAAAATAAGCAATGGCGTAAAACTTACCTATACCGGCAGCCGAGCACAGCTGAAACATAAATTAGTCGAGCGAATTGCGAAATATGAATATTCTCTCCAACTTTAAAATTTAAATCTTATTCAGAATATCTGCTGTAAATATAAAATAAATATTGGGAGATTTTATACAAATTGACGTATTCCCAAACTAAGCAAAGCTCGTACTATGGGTATTAGACGACGATATATATACTTATACATAGATAAATACAAATTTTAATACATAGAAAACATCCAAGACTCAGGAACAAATATTCGTTCTAATTACACAAATAAGTAATGCCCTGACCGGGATTCGAACCCGGGACCTCCGGTTTCGTAGGCAGGGTCGCTACCAACTAAGCCAGTGTGGTCGTCATATAGTTTTCGTTAACAGCCCTCTTATTCACATACCGACTCGTCCTCACCTGTCATATCACCCGTTTTTATATGGAAACTGACAAATGTCATTTGTCAAATTTTGACAGTGTTCATATAAAAACGGGTGAGGTGAGAGGTGAGGACGAGTCGAATTGTGAATAACACCCCAGGAATAAAACTAAGTTTGGTCTAAGCAAATTATACAACACATTTTCTCACAACATATTTAGAAATTAAACTTGTCATAGGATGTACGTCGCGGATTGAAAAGGTTTGTCACTTTTCAACTGTATTTTAATGCCGTTAAGGTCGAAAAGTGACAAACCTCTCTTCATTCCGCGACTATATTACAATTCGTATATCTACGACTCGAGTTAACTGGCTGAAGGAACGTCTTTTTCCTGACTAGGTAATGTCTCAGTCTATTCGCGGTCAGCCCACCTAACTACATAGTTATCTTTTGCTATATCGTAGGATCGTGGGTTGTTTGCAGTGTTGTATGACGTATACACAATTCTAAGTACGTACTTAAAACATTAGGTGAGTAGATCACCTGATCTACCCACCTTTTTTTCCGGGGGGAAAATCCATTATGGATACCACCGCACCGCGGGCGCAGTGCGGAGGTTATGTCGGACTTGCACCGACTAAAAACCCCCCGATCGTCCTCCTCAACTCATTTCGGACGGCTCTGGGATCTCCGTCGGAACGCACCAGCCCGCCCTAGAGTCACACCTCTGTGGGTCCCACCGTCTGTTTTCATAGACGATCGCAGCCCCCAACTGCGACCGTCTTGGACCCCAAGGACCCCCTTTTAGTCGGCTTTTACGACACGCAGAGGATACCGTAGCCGTATTTTATGCCCCGACTACCGGGCGCTGATCTACCCACCTAAATTGTTCTCGATCGTGCACTAACCTATCTACCTATACTCACTATCAACATAATAATATTGTTTGGTATGACTATGACGAGCCTTAAGTGCTTCAATGGAAGATATAAGTAGGTAACATGCTGCGACAATGCTCGGTAATCACGGTGACCTTTATTTGATTGTTATCGTAACTACTTATAGTTATTTTCTCGCAGATTATTGCTATATTCATCCAATCGGTCATATAAAATGGTATTTTAATAGAGAAGGTTAGTAATTTTAAATAAATAGGCACTGGTCCATAAGTGTAGTGATTATGTAAATAGACCTAGAGTCCTAGAATGTGTTAGACCTTACGAAATGACTAGATGGGTCACACTCAGGCTTCATTCCTATTTTATATTTTTTGTAGTTGATGGATTCTATAGGTATAGTTACTGGATGAACGGAGTTTGGATTAATTGGTACTTAATTAATTTGAACTTAAAAGATCTAAATTACCAACTTTCAGAATCAAGAGGGTCATTTTATATTTTTCGACCTTATTAACAGCAAGTTATTCTATCTTTGATTGTAGGGCTATTGGTTAAAGCCGTTTTGTCTTTGTTACAGGACAAGTTGCTCAATAAACTAGAGGAGAATGAGCCAGAGTTAGCCTCATCGCCTGAAGAAGAGGTAAGAATATTAAATTGAAATTGTTACGTTTAGTACTAAAAGTACCTAATCAGGTGAGGTGGGATAAGATGGACATTGCGGGAAAACGAAAACATAAGAGATGTTGGAGTTTTCCCTTATCTCTACCTTAAACCCAATTTTATCTCACAGCAAATGACTGACATGACCTAACTTATACCACGACGACTTCAATGTTCTCGATGAATTAAATGACTAGAGTCATTTAATTCACATATGCATTCCGCACTCAGATAATTTTAACGACCACAATATCTTACCTGCCTAAATAGTTACGACCAAGCCGCAGAAGCAATAGAGCTGATATCCAATACACTCCATCAAATGTCCGGCCATTTGGGTCTATCTATAAGCACTGAAATCTTAGATCGAGCGACCTTCTTTCAAGTTTGAAGGTTACAATTTCATTGTGATTTGGTCCGAAAGCGAGACCGACCCTCATTGCGAAAGTTTTGCGATTACCTACGCTGCAGACGACTGAACATAACAATTTATCTCTATTTATTAGGCGATGATGTAGGTACCTACAGAACAATGAATATATGACCTCATCTAATAATATACGCCAGTAAGATACAACGTAGGTCGTGGACTACGTGGTTTCAAATCCCACTCGTGACACAGAATGTAAGTAATAGTATGCTCGTGGCGAATACTTTTTCACTGCACTTCATAGGCATATGTCGATATATATAAATAAATAAATAAATAAATAAATAAATAAATATTGGGGGACAATCTTACACAAATCGACCTAGTCCCAAACTAAGCAAAGTTTGTACTATGGGTACTAGACGACGATATACATACTTATATAGATAAATACATACTTAAATACATAGAAAACATCCATGACCCAAGAACAAATATCCGTGAAAAATGCACAAATAAATGCCCTGGCCGGGATTCGAACCCGTAATGTAGTCTTTGGTTCAATGTAGACCCTGGCTGCCAGGTAACTGCATGACCGAGAAGTAACTGCAATATGTTATGCGAATTATTATTGGCCATCATCAATATAATAATAAATATATGGTACTACTCTCTCTGCGGAATTATGCATGTCTGTATTGTATGTTTCTCAATCAATCTAAGACGGCTGAACAGATTTAGATGTATATTCTCGTGATTTTAAGCATCATTGGCGTTGAAAAGGTAAACCAATGAAGGGACTATCTGATGTTATTAAGACTTGATATAAATGATCTGATGTCATTAAGACTTGATACTAATCCTGATGAAGTACTTAGCAAATTAGCAAGTTTGGACTACTTATAGCGCATTTATTCATCGTCTAATACAGTCTGATATATATTATTGAGCCAAAAAGTACAATACCTACAATTCGATATGTATTGTATTCAATAAGTATCAGTTCTGAAAGTAACTAAAGGTCGGGAGAAGCTCCTGACATTGCATTCCCCAAGCTGCAATAATTCAGAAAAAACTTCTAGTCGTTGATTTACTCGCCGCAGATCAAAAATTTAGAGTCGTAACAAGACCAGCTTCTACCAACTAAAAGGATTTCACTTTATAAAGCTGGTCATCTAGTCATAGGTAATATTCGCGTTACGTCAGCTATGTATGCGTGTGTAAGTGGCGTGTGTATTTTTAAGAATCATCATCATCATCATCATTTCAGCCGAATGACGTCCACTGCTGGACATAGGCCTCCCCCAAAGACTTCCACAACGACCGGTCCTGCGCCACCCGCATCCAGCGGACACCCGCGACCCTTACCAGGTCATCAGTCCACCGTGTGGGGGGCCTGCCCACGCTACGCCTTCCGGTACGTGGTCGCCACTCGAGAACCTTCCCGCCCCAACGGCCATCGGTTCTGCGTGCTATGTGCCCCGCCCACTGCCACTTAAGTTTAGCGATTCGAAGGGCTATATCGGTCACTTTGGTTCTGCTGCGGATGGCCTCATTTCTGATGCGATCACGCAGAGAAACTCCCAGCATAGCCCTCTCCATTGCTCTTTGGGTGACTTTGAGCCTTCTTATGAGGCCCATAGTAAGCGACCACGTTTCAGTACCATATGTCATCACTGGCAACACACACTGGTCAAAGACTTTCGTCTTGAGACACTGCGGGATATTGGACGAAAAGATGTGACGTAGCTTCCCGAACGCTGCCCAACCGAGTCGGATTCGACGATTAACCTCTTTCTCGAAGTTGGACTTACCTAACTGGACAGTCTGTCCTAGGTATATGTAATCGTCTACAACTTCGAGCGTAAAGTGTCCGATTGTTACGGGAGTTGGTGCTACATGGGCATTTGACATGATCTTCGTCTTGTCCATGTTTATCCTTAGACCAACTCGCTCGGAGACTTTACTGAGGTCATTGAGCATTGTACTTAAATCCTCCATGGTCTCAGCCAAGACTACTATATCGTCAGCAAACCGAAGGTGAGTGATGTACTCGCCGTTTATGTTGATGCCTAGCCTTCTCCAGTCCAGAGTCTTGAACACGTCCTCCAGTGCAGCGGAAAACAGTTTAGGAGAAATAACATCTCCTTGCCTGACTCCCCGCTGCAGCGGAATAGGTTTCGAGTTCTGGTCCTGGAGTCGGACTGACATAGTGGCGTTCTCGTACAAACACTTCAGCACTTCGATATAGCGGTAGTCCACTTGGCACCGTTGGAGAGATTGTAGTACAGCCCAGGTTTCAATCGAATCGAAGGCTTTCTCGTAGTCCACGAACGCTAGACAGAGGGGCAGGTTATACTCCTCAGTCTTCTGTATAACCTGACGAAGCGTATGGATGTGGTCTACGGTGCTAAAGCCTCTTCGGAATCCGGCTTGTTCGGGAGGCTGGAAGTCATCTAGCCTGCGTGCGAGACGGTTCGTAATGACTCTTGAAAACAGCTTATATACATGGCTCAGAAGTGAGATGGGGCGGTAGTTCTTCAGTAAGGCGTTGTCACCCTTTTTGAAGAACAGCACCACCACACCTCTGTTCCATGCCTTTGGAGTTTTCCCTTCCAGTAAGACGGAATCGAACAACTTCTGAAGGGCCCTAAGGACCGGTTTTCCACCCGCCTTCAGGAGTTCAGCTGTTATTCCGTCTTCACCGGGTGCCTTGTTGTTCTTTAGCTGTTTAAGAGCCATTCTAATCTCGTACAGGCTGATGTCCGGGATATCTTCGGTATAGTGCCGGGTTAATCTGGCTCTAGGGTCTTCCGCCAGACCAACTTCGGGTCTGCTAGTTGACGTGTATAGCTGTCCATAAAAGCATTCTATCTCTTTCAGAAGCTCGGGTTTGGATGAAACGATTCTACCGTCTTCAGTTTTTAATTTGGCGAGCTGGCTCTGCCCAATAGACAGATCTCTTTAGAGCCCTTATTCTGCTCGATGGCCTCTTCAATACGATTTATATTGAATTGGCGCAGATCGCGGGTAAGGGACTTGGAGATCCGTTTATTGAGCTGCCTGTATAATGTCGCATCGGCTGAAGACTGCAGAATCATTTCATTCCTTTCCTCGATGAGCCTCTGAGTAGAGATAGAAAGCCTTTTGGCTCTGTGGGTCATTTTTAAGAATACCTATATTTAATTAATTTCCTATTCGCAGAATACGCAAACATATAAACTCTATACAATCTGTAGCCATTTCTTTGCTCTTGAGTAGGTATACTTAAATTAATCTAACTGTATTAATTCCGCTGGTGTAAACCTTCGCTTCGTTTTGGAGGTCTCTTGAAAAGATCAAATTAGACGCCCGACTCTCGATTCCAATCTTAATTGTGAAGAATACAATGGATGGCCATAGTTTAGTACCTTGCCTACCTACTTAACAATGGAAATCGAATAGAAAATTAAAATATATCTTGTACTGATATAAAATTATCTTACATAACATTTTTAACAAATTATTTATTTAGTCTCATACAAAAAAGTATAGTATTACACACCATTAAGAATCCGTTCTTAATACAGGCAGATAGTAATTTTACCATTCACGGTCCTCAAATTCGACTTGTTCAATTTCTAGTGTGTAATATGCGTGAACGCAAAAGCGACGATGCAGACCTCGCCGTGCGGGCACCGCGTGGTCTGCCGGCGGTGTTTCGTCAAGACCATCCAGATGGCCGTCAGCCAACGGCTACTGCCGCTGCGCTGCGTCATCTGCCGCGCCAAGATCCTGCGGCTGCGACAAGCCCCGCGACTTGTCACTAGCAAAAGCTGGCAGGTAAGAACTAGCCATAGAGGCTCATCATGAGGTCAAAGAACAACTTTGAGTGGTTGTTTGAGAACTTTGAGTGGTCGTCAGCTAACGGTTACTTCTGCCGCGCTGCCTTATCTAGATACAGCGCCCGAATCCTGAGGCTGCGGCAAGCCCCGCGACTTGTCACTAGCAAGAGCTGGCAGGTAAGAACTAGCCATAGATGCTCATCATGAGGTCAAGAACAAGTGGCTGCCAGCCAACGGTTACTTCTGAAATGAAATGTCTCTAGCTCTTGCTCTAGCTGGCAGGTAAGACCCTGTAGCGATTAATTATATCCTCCTCGTGGTACTTCTTTGTAAGGCGGGCGGCGAGCGGCGGGCTTCTGTGTGATTATTTTTTTCCTGAAGAGTACATTCCATCATGTAAAAAAGGGCATCACTCGTCATCGAAACTAAAAATAATTCAATTTACTCTGTTTTCTGATTGCAGGTGTCGACCGGCAGTGGAAAATCATGGGGCGTCCCGGGTTCGGTGTCCAGCTACTCAGTGGGTGCTCGCTCCGTGCCGGCCTCCGCTTCGCTCTACTCCGTCACCAGCGGCGAGTCTTCCCTCTCTGGTGAGTACCTACTTCCAGAACCGAGCTGATTAGTCAGGCTTGAGTAATCGCTGTAATCAGCATCATCATTGAGATCTAAAATTAATTAAATCATTAATGGTTCTAAAGACGCAGGAATATTTACCGATTGAAAAGCATTTAGCCGCTGAACTTACTAAGTTTCTATATATACCATAAAGGGTGGTGGTGGGTTGGTGGTACGAGTCTTGGTATCAAAAATACAGCATACCTATTAATTCAAACGTACCATGACATTTCCTCTTCTCGAAACCCTTAAGTAATAACTAGGAGTATGGACTGTTCTGTAACTTGTACCTAATGTATTTCCAGGAGTGTCTTCCGTATCGTCAAACAGCGGTGGCGTCAGTGCCGGCTGCTCGACGAAGCTTTGCGGCGGCGCGAAGTGCGGTGGGGCCTGTCTGGGCGCTGTTCCTCGCGCTCAGACGCCCGCCACCACACCTCCACGGACACGTCAGCCCGCGTCCAACTCGCTGCGGCGGTCGCAGCATCATAGCATGAAGGTACGAGTTACCAAGTTGATGGACTGTGACGTGGGCGCTGGTTGTCCGACGAAGCTGTGCGGCAGTGCGCAGTTCTGCCAGGCCTGTCTGGCCGCCGCGCCACGCGCTCCGATACCCTCTACCGTACCGCCGCGCGCTCGCCAGCCCACGTCTAACTCGCTGCGGCGGTCGCAGCATCATAGCATGATGATACGAGTTACCAAGTCGATGGACTGTGAAGTGGGCGCTGGTTGTCCGACGAAGCTGTGCGGCAGTGCGCAGTTCTGCCAGGCCTGTCTGGCTGCCGCGCCACGCGCTCCGATACCCTTTACCGTACCGCCGCGCGCTCGCCAGCCCACGTCTAACTCGCTGCGGCGGTCGCAGCATCATAGCATGATGATACGAGTTACCAAGTCGATGGACTGTGAAGTGGGCGCTGGTTGTCCGACGAAGCTGTGCGGCAGTGCGCAGTTCTGCCAGGCCTGTCTGGCTGCCGCGCCACGCGCTCCGATACCCTTTACCGTACCGCCGAGCGCTCGCCAGCCCACGTCTAACTCGCTGCGGCGGTCGCAGCATCATAGCATGATGATACGAGTTACCAAGTCGATGGACTGTGACGTGGGCGCTGGTTGCCCGATGAAGCTGTGCAGCAGTGCGAAATGTGGCGGTGGCGGAGCCTGAATCAGCGCCATACCGCGCGTCCTGGCATAGAATAAGTAATAGTACAAGACTGCACGCCCACCAACCCGCATCCAACTCGCTTCGGCAGTCGCAACATTGTAGCATGATGGTACTGAATCATAGCAATTCTGCAATGGTATATTTTTTTTTATGACATAGGTGGCAAACGGGCAGACGAATCGCCTGATGGTAAGCGATTAGCGCCGCCCATGGACACTCGCAACACCAGAGGGGTTGTAAGTGCGTTGCCGGCCTTTAAGATGGGAGTACGCTCTTTTCTTGAAGGTTGAATCGGTCCGGAAATACATAAAGCTTCGTGAGACCCAAGTCATAAGACGCTAAACTAAATTAAGAGTTTATAAAAAGATCATTTTTAACGATTAATAGAAAGTACGTACAAGAGGTTTTCTGGGGTGGTATTCCACTTATCCAATATTTTGGTACAATTACTATGTCCAGATTTTGATCAAATTTAATTTTTAATTATAGAAAAGAAAATACTAGTGACTCTGTTAGCTGTAGGTAAACCTGAGGGATATTTTGTATCCAAATTACAAAATTTCCAAAAACTGACTCGACAAAAAATCTATATAATTTAATTATCAAATCTCACGAAATTCATGCGAATCGATTGAGAAATGCGACCTGTAGCGGAGAACAGCCGAAACATACGAAACATTTTTGTCGAAGCTGAAACGAAGACCTTCGTTTTACTCGGTGAATAATGACGGGGGCCATTCCACTAATCCAATTTTGGATAAAGATTGCGTATATTTTGTTGCATAGATAAGGGGAATACCACCCTGACAAAACCGGCGAGTGACCATCGGTATCACGACGAGCTTTATTCCATTTCTCTTCGATGTAACTAATGTCAATGTCCCAATTGACAACATTTCAAATTTCCAAGTAGTATGAAAAAAAAATTTTGGGTGCCTAATAAATTAACAAAATTAGTTAAGATTTTAACTAATTTTGATAATTTATTAGGCACCCAATTTATTTTTTAATTTTTATATCTATTACCTACTTTTCATGATAAGAGTAGGTATTCATGTGATGACCTGATGACTATGTGAAGAAAGCGTACCACCGTCTAATATGACGTCACAAATGTCACACAATGGCTGAATTGTGACAGTCACAGAGCCATCGAAATATATAAGTATGGAAGCAATATGGAAGCATAACCGTCGCTCAAAACCGGTGCCACAAAATCTAGTGCCAAAGGCGGAGCTTACGTTTCCAGTGACGTTTCAGTGCCCGATCGCAACTCAGTCAACCATAGATAAGTATTTGTAATAACCAAAGGTAATAACTGAAACAGTCAACTATCCGACGTAGAGTTGTTGACATTGTGTCAAATGAAAATAATTAAATTTTAATACTAACCGGCAGCACTTTTAATTGGTGCATAAGCCACACGAATGGCAAGGTGGAAGATATTTCTTTTCCCCTCACTAGCTCGGAAAGCCGTCTTTTATCCTTTGAAACAAGCGGGTAAAAACGCATTTTATCCACAAGTAATTTGACCTTGGAGCGTGTTTGAGTAGCTTTTGACAGATAACAAAACGTAAAACGCTCATATTAATGGTTCGTTTGATATCAATTATCATTGAATAAATGGTTTGAGAATTTAAAATAAATACCAAATTTAGCTTTATTTAATGATTTAAGTCGTAAACCTTAAAATTCTATGAGTATTTTTTTTTTTATAATGACTTTGAGTATACTTGTAAACGCACAAGTTGAGTCGATGCAATTTCAAAACGCATCGTCAGAAATGTCAACTAAAATATACAAAACTTGTCACCGACTCCGACTCGCGTAAATATTATACACAACTTTCAGAGTTTTCTGTTATAATATCGTAAAAAAATCAGTGATTCCAGTGATGAAAATCATGCCTGTGTAACTGTGTTCTTTTGCATGTTGCACTTTCCTCGCTATAGTGAGGAGAAAAGTTTTGTGTTACACACGGGTGCAAAGTTGTATTTTACTTCTCGTGTGTTGAAACACTCGCTACGCTCAGGATTCTATTTTAGAACCACTCGCTTCGCTCGTGGTTCAACTATAGAATGCTTTCGCTGGCTCGTGTTTCAATTCCGCACTCGCGGGTAAAATACAACTTTGCACCCTTGTATAACAAATAACTATTTCATTATTTAAATATTCAAATTACAACAATCCCATACATTTGTATGATGGACTGATGGATGACGCTATGCAATATATGTTTCGGAAAAAGTATATCAGAATATAAATTAAAGCGTACAGATAAGTACGCTTTCTATATTAGTTAATAACATCTTAAGATATGCACAACGAAAAATTGGTGTACAAAAACGCATTTAGTGAAGATTCATTTTTCTCGAAGAAGAAAAAGTAGAGATGAGGCGAATTAGGCGATACATGAAATTGAACACTGTCGATGATTACATAGTAATTTGGTCTAAAACCACAGTATGCTCGCCTTTTTTATACTACGACGGTGGCAAACAACACCGTCGCCTACGGACGCTTTCGACTCCAAAATAATCACAAGCGCTTTGCTGACCCTTTATTAACTTGAGGATTCGGTGTATCAACAGCTAGAGACATAATGCAAACTCGCTCACAATATAATACCGGACCTAAATCAAGTTTAAGATTTCATTTGCACAACTGCTTGATATTTATCGGTGCGGTTTAGTATATAGTATAGAAGTTTATTGATAATATGAGGAGCCTATTATTCCAAGAACTACTAGCAGATGAAGTACTGATATCACGATCGTGTTTGCGTCCACTTATCATCCACTTGCTAGATTCACTAGCCAGCTTTTTTTTATTACTTTCGTTAAGAACGCGATCGTGCTAGCTATATACTATTTGGCGTTAGTCGCCTGTGTTTGGGGCGATAGACGTTCCATCTCGACGGTATACTTTAGGAGAGAGTAGGTAAGGTTTATTTGTGGTTTTACTGGTTAATTTTATCAAACTATTAATACTTAAATACAATTTTAGAATAGGTTCGTTGATAAATATAAATTAAAGATATAAGATTGAAAGAAGATACAAGATTGGGTAATTTTGTAGTACACCATACATGTCAAAAGTAGGCGTATTTATGTCAAGTTCAAAAAGACTGAATTCAACTAATTAATGACAAATAAAAATCACGTGTCAAATGTATTCTAACCAGTCACATGTAACTTTTTTATTGCTTCAATAGTATAAAACTTTTTTGAAAATGTAGTACTTAAACTATTTTGAATATTTGATTGGCCAATGATACATAAGACGTTTTAGTTTCAAAATCGTGAAAAATTGACCATATGTCGACGTCAGTTTTGTTTGACGTTAATCTTCTATACCTACTTATTATATTTCGATGCACAGAGCAAAAAAAGAACGGCAGAACACTTTCTTTAGTAAATCCGCCTTACTAATAATACTTTTGTATGATTTTTTACGCTGAGACACCTTACTCGTCAGCTCGTCAGGTACTTTCTTTTAGAATGAGGAACTTTTGAAAGCGATTTTTTTTTATATGAAAATGGGTCATTTTCGAGAATTTATAATTTTGTGGCTACACTTTATTTCTTATCCTCTATTTGATTTCATCGGAAAAATCTGCTTAAAACAATGAAATGTTGTCAATTCCAGGCCCGGCTACAAGACTACCAAGTGCACAGCTACACGGGAGGGCCGGGGCCGGCGGGCGAGCCGTCGGGCCGGCTGCCCCCCATCCGCGAGTTCCAGCGCGAGTTCCGCGAGGGCCGCCGCGAGAGCGCCGCCGCCTCCGCCTCTACTAGGATAAGGTACTATAGGCAGATAGACAAGTCAGGCCCGGCCACAAGGCAGGTGCACGGCTCCACAGGCGGGCCGGGGACGGCCGCCCCCCATCCGCGAGTTCCAGCGCGAGTTCCGCGAGGGCCGCCGCGAGAGCGCCGCCGCCTCCGCCTCTACTAGGATAAGGTACTATAGGCAGATAGACAAGTCAGGCCCGGCCACAAGGCAGGTGCACGGCTCCACAGGCGGGCCGGGGACGGCCGCCCCCCATCCGCGAGTTCCAGCGCGAGTTCCAAATTCAAATTCAAAATTATTTATTTGCTACGAATACCGTTTTTTACTGGATGTGACATAATTATTTGTCTCTAGTATTCAGCCCATCTACAGGCGTGCAAATATTAATAATAATTTTACTTAATTACATATTTAGAAAGTACTTGAATTTAAACTTTCGTGAGTCATTTCAAAATTATATTACGCAAACGGTTAGAACTCACGTATAAATTGTCACTCCGGGCGACATGTTTCGAACTCTTCGGGAGTTCTTCCTCAGGACGAGTGCACCTGCGGTCTCACAAGGTCATTTCACTATATTACATATTTAATTATTATTTGCCGAGAAAATGTCTGACTTCATAGAAGCACTTTTCCAATAGCCATTTGCTCAGTTTGACTTTAAAGGCTTTTCCCTTAAGAGATCTAATGTCCTCGGGTAAATGATTAAAGATTTCAATGCACATATTTGAAACATTGCGTTCATAAATGGCTTTGCTGCTCGTTGGTTTGTACAGAAGGTTTTTCCCTCTGAGTCTCATCTGTCTTAACATAGTCTCCTCACGCATTTTGAAGTAGAGCAGATGAGACTCTACGAAAACAGATACTTCCCTAATGTACAAACTTGGCAGAGGCAGAATTTCCAATTTTTTTAAAAGTGGAACACAGCTGTCACCTGTCCACGCATTGCATATGGCTCAAACACATTTTTTTTGGATTCTAAAAACTCGGTTCACCTCTACCGAATTGCCCCATAGTATCAAACCATATAAGAGTACAGACGACACGAAGTCGTGGTAGGCAGTGAGAGCAGCTTCCTCCGACACAGTGGTTCGTTCCGCGAGGGCCGCCGCGAGGGCGCCACCGCCTCTGCCTCTACTAGGATAAGGTACTATAGGCAGATAGACAAGTCAGGCCCGGCCACAAGGCAGGTGCATGGCTCCACAGGCGGGCCGGGGACGGCTGCCCCCCATCCGCAAGTTCCGCGAGAGCCGCCGCGAGAGCGTCGCCGCCTCCGCCTCTACTAGGATAAGGCAGATAGACAAGTCAGGCCCGGCTACAAGGTAAGTGATAAACCCTTCAGGCCCGGCTACAAGGTGAAGGCACAGCTACACGGGAGGGCCGGGGTTGGCTCTTCGGGCTTGTGAGTGGCATTCGTTATGGGGTGATGGACCCGGGTATGTCCTAAAACTACGACCAAGACCACCAGGGGATGGGCAGCAGCATCCCTGGAGTGCGGTGGAGATACTGCGATCGCCAACCCGCATACCAAGCGTGGCGATTATGGCATATACCCCCCGTGAATTCGGATTGGTGGATGCCCACGTAACATAGCTAATGACCCCAAGATTATCCACTCGGATTTATAACTTTTATACTGTAAGGGCACTGTGCTACTGGTTGGTAGAGAGCACCGAGTACGGGTTTACAATGCACTCTGGAACACGAGCGTACTCGTACTTGTAGAAATATTAATTTATTAGTACTGTTTGTTTCAGATGTGCCCAAAAAATTGTCACACAATTAGAAACCTCACCTCAAAAGAACAAGGACCACTTCTTTCGACCGCTCAAAGCGCCGAGCAAAGACGACCCGCCCAAACCCAGAGATCAAAGCAAAGAGACTGAAAGGAAAAAAGATAACCCCATAGCTAAGCCCAAAAAAGAAGATAAGAAAAAGAAAGAGGAAGAGACCACGAATCAGGAAGAAAAGAACAGAAAAGACGAAAGCAACGATAACAGGAAGAATGAAATAGCAGAGAGGAAGAAGGAAGAGAAACTGAGGCTTAAAGCGGAGAAAGAAGCTAAGAAAGAAGCGAAACAACAAGCCAAAGAAGAGGAGAGACAGGCTAAACTCTTAGCCAAGGAGGAGGAGCGTCAGGCCAAACTTCTAGCGAAGGAAGAGAAGAAAAAAGCCAAGAAAGAAGCGAAGCTCGCGGCGCAAGCGGAGAAAGAAAAAAACAAATTAAGTACCGTTTAAATTTTTACGACGTAGAAATTGTAGCCGTCTAGAAACTAGATTCGAGTATTGTTACTATTGAGGGAATCGTAAAACAATTTTAATAGAACGTATTCAACAATACTAATAGTCCATAATACACAATTATGATTAACTACAATCAATACAAATAGGACGTAATAATAAACCATGAAATGTTTTGTTGTTATTTCATTTAGTCATTGCTGATACTCATTTATAAAATTATTATTTATTTATATACTTTTGTTACAAGACTTGTTGTTTAATTAACGGTGTTCTTTAGTTGTAAGACCTTAAATTATGAGAAGCAAATTTAATACTTACATAGTAGTTGGATCATAGTTGGAACTCTACAAACTGTGAAGACTGAAAGAATGGGATAAAGAAATCATATCGTTTTGTAATTTACTTGAGTAACAAAATAGTTAAGAGCTTTGTGCATTCGAGCGCCGCCAAATAATGATTTGATTACATAGGTACTAATTTGTCGTAGGTACCTACTTAGTTTGCCTGTAAGTAAAGCTAATATTATGTATATTTAGTTTAATAAATTATTTTCGTAATTTTTAATATTTATTATGAACAATAGGATAGAATAAAATTAATAATGCGAATATTTGTAACGAATCCTGATTTGATTTCTGTATGCCCATTAGAATCTAATGACATTTCCATATTTTTAAATAAACATAAACTACCTAATACAACCCTTATCAAACCGGACTCTCTGAAGTAAAACAGACATCTAATAAGAACTGAGTCCTCATCTTCACATACTTACCTCTTGACTGCCAGTCACGATGTATTCATCGCGCCTTCACGCCAGGAGCGCTTGTGACGTATACACTTTTACCAGCGAAAGTCTCTTTCCTATAAAACGGGTTGAAAAGAGGCTGTACCTATAACAAGTTAAATTCAATGGTACCCTGGTTGTTAGGACCTACTGCCGAGACGGTGGGAGTTTATAGACGGCCACGGCAGCAATTAATACGTTGACCATAGATTTTTAGGGAGAAATGAAGTGTATGTAACAAGCACAAACTTTTCAAGTGCTTGATATCTGCAAAGGGATGGAATCCTCAGCGTGCACGTTTTAATCATACTCAGATTGGACGAGAGGGCGCCAGCATAAAAATTACTGATGCGTTCTAGAAATCTACCAATTTGTCGCGACAACCGCCTTGAAAGTCAATGAATCGAATGATTGCTGTCTCTTTCCATCTTAAATCTGCAAATCTAGGTTCATCATCATATCAGCTGAAAGACGTCCACTGTTGGACACAGGCGCATAAGCGCCACAACTAACGGTCCTGTGCCACCCGCATCCAGCGGACTCCCACGACCACGCCTTCCGGTACGTGTTCGCCATTCGAGAACCTTACCGCCCAACAGCCAGATCTCTAGCTTGTTAGGGACAAATTGGTAGGTTTGTACAATAGAATGCTTAAGGCTACGTTTAGAGACGTGGTGCGTGGCAAAGGCACGTGTAAACAAGTGCGCACAAATGTAAGTTCGTGTACGGTGCCAGAAGTTTATCTTTTTATTCTACGCAGTCCATAAACAAGGCCTAAAATGCCGTATAATATAACGTCAATGTGTTACAGCCGGTTTTTTTTATCTATCCATAAAGTACTACGCCATATAGGTTCTATATAAGAAAAAATGAGTGTGCCGTATATTTTACTATTGGCAGTACTTTTTAGATAATAAAAATTAGTAAAGTCTAGTCTACAGCCCACCTAAAACATTTTGGAATAGCAAAAAATATGTATGAAACCTCCTCAATATGCTGGCAAAGAATTACAATCCTAACTCTTACTATTTTCATTTACAACATGAAAATCAAACAAAATCTTTAAACATGATATTTTAACCCATTGTAAGATTATGTGTAGATTCATATCTCATATCAAACCGCATGTAGCATTAAAGTGCTAGGTAAGTGTTGAATATTAATTTTGTAAGGATTCCAATTGTTGGAATTTATTGTCAATCGTTAGAATTTTCCTGTAAAATAAATAACAATGTTACCATATGCTTGCAGTTTAATTTATTTATTTGCCCATAAATTGACAAAGAGTTTCAATGCATTTTCATATTATCTGGGGTATAAATCATACTTAATATATTTTACATTGAATTAGAAGCTTTCCCTTCTAATAGCTATGTCCAGATAATATTTAAGAATTTTCTCTACAAAAAAAGAGTGTGTTAATCTGGACATAGCTATGTGTTATGGGGTTTGTAAATAACAGTCAAGCAAAAAGGATAACAAGGATGGTTTCAAACAAAATCTGTTCACAAGCACTAACCACCATTGAAAACCCCATTTCATTGACAGTCATACCTAGGTACATTTCAAAACATTGAAACAGAAAACTAAGCAACAATGTATAGTTTATTATCTACATGTAACAAATCACTTGTGTTCTATACTAACATCATGGTGCTAATCCTTGTAGTCATCACCGATACGATCCTGCATCTCCTCTGAAATCTTCTTCTCAATGCGGAGGTATTTATTGACCATAGGGCGGTAGTAGTAGGCCTGGTAGTCTTGGCGCTCAGCCATCTTGGCCTCGACTTGAGCTTCTAGTCTACGTAGCATCACCCTCTGCTGTTCTTCATCTATCCAGTGTATGAATTTCTCATATTCCTGAAAGAACAACAACAATAGTTATAAAAACTGATTCAATTTATTTTGGTTTAGGCACCAGATTTCAACAAATAAAAACTTTCAGACTGCATAAGGCTGCCTGCACAAATGCTTGCCTGGTGTGTACCTGGCTAATTAAGCTGTCTCTAACATAGAGTGGATTAGGCAACCTCTCTAGTTGCCACATGCCATGTGTCTATACATAAAATGAGAAAAATAATTGAAGAAAAAAAAATCGCATCTACATTTTGGGTGGCACAGAATGCATCACTCTGCCAAGATCAGGGGCTAGGGCTAGTGCCGTCGCCTAATGAAATACCTTGTGTGAATAGGTTCAATAAAATAACAAAATTTACTTCCTTGCTTACTGTTGATTCACCAAAATTGAAAACCCTAACCAAAAAAATTTTTTTTATAGTACAATTGCTCACCACCAAAACTATTTTAACCCAACTTACAAAAATGATTCTTTACCTTCATGAAATATAGAAATTATTTGCTCCTAGATATTTGACTCAATCATTAGCAATGATCATGATACCCTACATAGAACTAACTATTTATTAATTTGAGCTGCTTAGTTCCAGTATTTGAAAATGTACAGAAGAAAGCGTATTATATTATTAGTGACAGTCTATTTAACCCGTTAATATTTTGTTTTACCTGCTGAGGGCTGGAGTGGATGTAGCGAGCAATAAATCTCGTGATGGGATGGCGATGGTACTCCCAGTGTTTAGGGTTGTACCCTTCCGGGATCGGTTCCAGCTGGGCCGGGCCGATAAACACGTTCGTGTAGAAGATGATCAGCCCCACTGGGATCAGGCCGATCATGGTGTAGTAGTGGAACATATCTTTGAACTTCATGTATTGCCATCTGAAAACGTAGGTTATGTTGTGATCGTCACTGGCTTACTTACAAATATTAACTGATATTAAGGCTGCATACGCTTAAATTAATTAAATTAGCTTACGGTAATATTGCGATTAATGGTAAGCGTTTTAGTAGTTCACAACAATTATTAAATTGTTAGGTAATCACTGACAGTGCGTCCGTACCTTGATGGCTGCAGTGGCATTGTCTTGTGCCCATGGTCGCCAAAAAGGGCTTTGCTAGTGGATAATTTAACATTTTGAACTACAATTGGTTTGGAACTTTGATTTTTGAGTAAATTTATGCCGAAAGATCGGCCTAAAGCACTCCAAGACACCATTTTTATTGACTACTACTTTGACAGACCGCAGTGTTGCCAACACTGCTATCAAAGACAGATCAAAAGAGTACAATATAACCGTGTGTTAGGGAGGTATTCCACTCATCCAATATACATACATTGTCCAATATACATTTTATCAAAGAAATTGGATGATTTCATCCAACTTGGACGGGACCCCGACATTTGATCAAAGATTCTGATGACAGTTAAATTAATATGGCTACGTATGACAAAAAATAAAACTTGGACAAAGATATTGGATGAGTGGAAAGGGCCTACGTCAAAGAACTCTGATCAAAGATTTGACAAAGAAATTGAAGAAAGATATTGGATAAGTGGAATACCACCCTTAACCATTGGATGGGGTACCTTTTGGGGTAACTATAACTGACTGCAACACTGACAATGACACCCGTCAGCCGTCACCAGTATGATGGGCGGGTAAATTAAAATAATAAATTGATTTACAATTCATTATTCATACGTAGGACTTCATAAGATAATTTAAATTTAGATGAACATATACAAATTCATAGCTTTCGCGTTTAATTTTTATTTCAATCCCAGTTACTACAACATCAGAAAACATGGTCGCAAATCCCGAAAGTATGTCTTCCCTAATTAATTATGAATTATCATTATTTAATGTATTTAAATGTATCAATAATTGTATGCACTTTAGTTAAGTTGCAGCAGCATTGCTACCTGTTGCTTCCATCATTCAATACTAAACCATCTAAAGTAAGATATTGATTTTTCCACGGGGCATGCTCCGCCATACGTCAACCAAAGATAAGCGCCACCCACACTAGAATGAGTACTGCAACGCGTAGCTAAATATTAATTTTACTTAGTAGTAACTGTGTTGGTTTAAACGCGAGTGTTATGCGTGATTTTCTGTAGCATGGAGGAATTACTGCAGGACATCTTCAAAGAAGCCACCGGGCCCAAGTTGAACACGCTTAGAAAATCTTGCCAGGATGCCTTAGGTAAATAAAAGTTAATAAACTCTGTTGCTCATGCACATATTTCGACTCACGCAATAGAATATTAGATACATTAAAATGATAACACTTAGGATCAAGCGGCTTACGGAAGAAGCGCAGTATCTATACATACCTATAGAGCTTTTTATGTATTATGTATGCCATATGCGGCAACTCACATATGGATTTTGAGCAATGTTTACAGGCTTATATTTTCAAGTTATCCTTTTTACTCTTATTAATAAATGTCGTCATATTATGTAGGGGAGCTCTACTCCCCCAAGCCAGGAAGAGGAAGACCAAGAATAAACTACATGAAGCAATTAAAAGAGAAAGTAGAAGTCGTCTCGTACAAGGAAATCAAGGAAATGGCTCTGGATAGGATAAGGTGGACAGAACTGCAGGCTTCATCGACTACACCGACAAGAGTTTAACTCTTAAATTCATGATAATGATGCGGCAACTAACATCCATATGTTAAAATGTAAGCCTGCAAACATTGCTCTATATCCATATATAGAGCAATGTTTACAGGCTTACATTTTCAAGTTATGCTTTAAGTATACTCTTATTAATAAATGTCGTCATAGGTTACGGTAACGTCATCGTAGGTTTTATTGGTCATAAAAGTAGTACAGTCAGCAACAGAAGTAGCTCGCGGGCCTAGTGCTCAAAATGAGCTACACACAGCCTGTAATGTCAAGAGAATAAGGCTCTGTGTAGATAATTGTGAACGTGTTATACTGCTGAGCTGTATTTGCTGCAATTGCTGCTGACTTTACTTATCTCGAAAAGTTCCTACAATAGAAACTCTACAGGACATCTTTTGAAGAACATTGATAATGTGAGTCAACCATGGACTTTCAGACTTAAGTCTTCGGTATTTGGTATATTTATTAGCAGTTTAATAGTCAAACGCTTCTATATCTTGAAATTAATTATTAATCATAGTTAATTATTTTTAAGGAATGTGAAGTGGGAAGATTCCTAGTACTGTAGGTAAGCCAGAGCTGGTTTATTTTATTCAAGGGCTGTAAGAAAAAAAATTCGAAGCCGAGCATGAGTGATAACTTGATAAGCTTCATTGCCTTCTGAGATACTTCAGAAAAGTATGGCCCGATATATAGGTCATATATATGGTTATATATGGTGCAAATAAAGTTATTCTTATTCTTGTTAAGGTCTGTGAACTGTGAGTATGGTCGTCAGACTCAAATTGTTGTTGTGTGAGAAATGTTTGCAAAGTAAATTATGTAAGGGTGAATCCACATTTCGTCATAGGCCAATTCCATAATCCTTAACCTATTGAAATTTTACAGAAGCGTTATGTATACAAGAGAGCAGCGGGCGCCGAGCATCGTACGAGCTCCGCCGCGCCTGCCTGCTGCCTTTGCAGGTCGCACTCGAGAGCAAACGTCCGCGGCTTGTCGCACTTGCACTGCAAGGTTTCCATGTACGTGCCAAAATAATTATATTAAACTGGTGTGAAACGGGTGAACAATAGGGAATGCCTGAAATTTTTGAAAGTCCTTGATTATTTTTTTAATGGTAGGAATAACCGTCGCCATTAACAGAAAAAAGTTTCAGATTTTTCGGTTGCGCCCTCAGATCATATGATCTGAGGTTGCGTCATATATGTATTTTTTTGTCGAGTCACTAGTCTTATAAGTTCTGTATACGTCCGTTTTTCCTATTAGAAAATACTCCGCGACGACCGGTTTCACCGCGGGATTGAGCCGGAAGACGACTCGCTATGGATGCCGTCGCAGTTGCTGTGTGCTACCGCTTCAGTGATGTATCACCTGCCGGATACTCAGGTAAGTCATGATATCATATGGAACTTTTCATTTATACCACATACATTGGTCAGGCGCATGTTAATGAACGACATCTAACCACGAATACTCCGACATGTCACTGACATGATGCTCATAAATAATAAGTTTTAGCAGCAAAAGGATGTACAGGATGCGATGGGACCGACTTCGTTGCCTAACGTACTCGTAATTATGTCATTGAAATGTTAATTCTATCACAACAAGTCATCATGAGCACAGAATAAGTAAATAAGGCAATGTGCCTTAATGCCTTTGTAGGTTTCCAGCCTAGCTAGCTTAGCAGGATAGCACGATAGCTTCTACCGTCACGTCTTCACGTCTTCTACCGTACGGAATTTCAGTGTGGGGTAGCGCCGCAAAGACCTCAATCTTGGTTGCCGAAAGAGCTCAACGGTCGATTCTAAAAGTAATGCTTAGGAAGCCTTATAGGTACCCAACAACAAGCAGTCTTTACGAAGAAGTTATTGTCTTAACAGTTCGTCAGCTCTTCATTTACAAGGTTTGCATCACGGTTCATAGAAATATCCTTAACATGGAAAATTACCCCTACCTAGAGTAAACACTACTTTCGGCAGACGCTTTGGCGATGCCCTTGGTTTTACATTGTACAATAATGTTGTAAGGCGGCAGAATAAAATTATAAATAGCTCAGCTGGTGAGGCCAAAAAGTTACTCTTCAAGTGGCTAACTTCGCTGGATTATCATGAGACTGAGGCTTTACTTCTAATATTAGTTTAAGGATATTAAGTGTTCCAATCCCAACAAAGGAAGGTTTGTAAAGATATGTTTTCAAACTACAAGTTACTTACCACTGATCATAATTAATTTAGATAATTTTGTACTCAAAATTTACGCATGACATTTAAATATATAACTGATCTCCCGCGATACAGGCCTAGCCTAGTGCGGGGACCCCTGGAATCTCGGCAAATTCAAATGTCATGCACCTCATGCCTATTTTATAACTCCTTTTTTATGTATTTATGTTTTCTGTGCAATAAACGATTATTATTATTACGTGTAATGGCCTAAATTTAATAAAAGTCACAAGAGAATAAGGCTCTGTGTAGATAATTGTGAACGTATTCCTAAAACGTGACGTTGTGAGCTACCGTGTTAACCAAGGCAGGTGTTCCGTAGGCTGTTTGTGTTCTATATGGATATTAGTGGCGATTTTGCGCCTATTGGATGTCATTGACTCGTGCTATTCTTGGCAGGTTCAAATATTTCGCATGTATCTCTCACTGGCGCTGTCCCCCCGGCGCACGCTGAACGGGCGGCTGTGCGTGTGGGCGTGCGGGCGCTGCGCGGAGGCCGCGGGCGCCGCACCGCACGTCGCCGCCGCCGCGAGGGCCGCCGCCGCACAGGCGCTGAGGGCTTACTGCGCACAGCTTGGTAGGTGCGAGTATTCTGAAAGTATCCCTTCTTGGTGCTGAGGGCTAATTGCGCACAGTTTGGTAGGTGCGAGTATTCTGAAGGTATCCCTTCTTGGTGCTGAGGGCTTACTGCGCACAGCTTGGTAGGTGCGAGTATTCTGAAGGTATCCCTTCTTGGTGCTGAGGGCTTACTGCGCACAGCTTGGTAGGTGCGAGTATTCTGAAGGTATCCCTTCTTGGTGCTGAGGGCTTATTGCGCACAGCTTGGTAGGTGCGAGTATTCTGAAGGTATCCCTTCTTGGTGCTGAGGGCTTACTGCGCACAGCTTGGTAGGTGCGAGTATTCTGAAGGTATCCCTTCTTGGCGCTGAGGGCTTACTGCGCACGGCTTGGTAGGTGCGAGTATTCTGAAGGTATCCCTTCTTGATGCTGAGGGCTTACTGCGCACAGCTTGGTAGGTGCGAGTATTCTGAAGGTATCCCTTCTTGGTGCTGAGGGCTTACTGCGCACAGCTTGGTAGGTGCGAGTATTCTGAAGGTATCCCTTCTTGGCGCTGAGGGCTTACTGCGCACGGCTTGGTAGGTGCGAGTATTCTGAAGGTATCCCTTCTTGATGCTGAGGGCTTATTGCGCACAGCTTGGTAGGTGCGAGTATTCTGAAGGTATCCCTTCTTGATGCTGAGGGCTTATTGCGCACAGCTTGGTAGGTGCGAGTATTCTGAAGGTATCCCTTCTTGGTGCTGAGGGCTTACTGCGCACAGCTTGGTAGGTGTGAGTATTCTGAAGGTATCCCTTCTTGGTGCTGAGGGCTTACTGCGCACAGCTTGGTAGGTGCGAGTATTCTGAAGGTATCCCTTCTTGGTGCTGAGGGCTTACTGCGCACAGCTTGGTAGGTGCGAGTATTCTGAAGGTATCCCTTCTTGGTGCTGAGGGCTTACTGCGCACAGCTTGGTAGGTGCGAGTATTCTGCAGGTATCCCTTCTTAGTGCTGAGGGCTTACTGCGGACAGCTTGGTAGGTGCGAGTATTCTGCAGGCACCCCTTCCTGGTGCTGAGGGCTTACTGCATACAGCTTGGTAAGTGCAAATCACAAAAAATTAGTGCTGAGTAAGCCTGAAGGCTCCAAGTCCTCCAACCAAGAGCGCACGCTGAAAGGAGCAACATGTGCTTTCCTATTTGATTCCAGTCAAGATGATTTTTCTCCATCTGCTCAAAGTTTTTTTGAGCTTTCCTCTGACTTGCTTTACTTCAGTCTTTCCTTGGACAGTGGTATTCAGGAAAAGGTTCCTATATTCCATGTCTTTTCTTACGATAAGAGACGGGAGGCAGATGGACTAGAGTCAAGGCAGATCAGAGCAAGTATTTTTAATTGTACTTTTTTCATTTTAGATGAAGAGTGTCAGGAGCTACTGTCAGATGGGTCACCTCTGGATCGCAACCACATCGTAGCCGTGGGGTGCTACAGTGAAGTTATACCTGTGATACAGTACTTATGCGGTCGGCTCTCCGAGACGCAGTTGTAAGTTATTTTTTACACGCCTAATAACATGAAACCCCACGAATTTGATAGCAAAAAAAAACAAGGGAACCTAGGACTTGTCTACTAAAACGATTTTTTTTTCAGGATACCAAAACAAAATCCAGTGGCCCTCTTCTTCCTAGATTGTCTATTGACTCTTATGTCAAGTTTATCTGAGAGAGTAAGTGGCAACTCTCACTTCATGACATTCTTATGGCAGAAGTTCTGCCCCTCACTTATATCTTTCCTGGGAACTCCAAGAGTTGATAAAAACATAAAGTCCAGGTAAAAGAACGCACTTTCAAAATGTTAGGACATTATCATTGTACATTTTTTGGAAGCAGTATAAACATGAAAATGTTTTCAGGGAACATGAAGGACATTTGGTGGATGATTCTGGTAGAGGTTCTGGAGCACTTGTTTGTGCACCAAGCTTCAATAGCAAGCAAGCCAAAGCTATTTACAGGTAAATTTACAACATGCCTTTATTACTAATGCTAGGCTCACTGATGATTGAGAGCAATAGCCTGGAAACAAATACGGTGTATGGTCTACAGATAGAATTGTTTACATCGAACGATTTTCTCTTCACAGCATAGCTAACCAACTAATTCGCCTAGTGGGTTCCACCTCAAACCTCCGACCGGTTCTCGAGGCTTTATACCATCGGATGCTCCTCTACCCGCCAATATCGCATCGGGTGGAACCATTGCGAAGTACGAGAGAGCTGCTGCAGAACCCGAAGAGATTGTGTCAGTTGGTGTTACTAAGGAAGGCAGAAATGGAACGACATAGTGACGACATGGCTATCATACGATTGTAAGTAAAATTTTGTTTGTGATGTGTACCTAGGTGGGGTCTCTCTCAGGGATAAAATACGGAACGAAGTAATCCGTCAGAGAACTAAAGTAACCAACATAGCTTTTAAAATTAGCAAACTGAAGTGGCAGTGGGCTGGCCACACCTGTCGTAGAACTGACAACCGCTGGTGTAAGCGTGTCCTGGAGTGGAGGCCGCGCCTCGGCAAGCGTAGTGTGGGTTGCCCGCCGGCCAGGTGGCGAGACGACGTATGTCGGAGGGCGGGAAGCGACTGGATGCGTAAAGCAGAGGACCGCACTTTGTGGCGCGCCTTGGGAGAGTCCTATGTTCAGCAGTGGACTGCAGTGGGCTGATGATGATGATGATGATGTGTACCTAGCAGTGGTCGACATTGGTTCTTTAAGTGATTCCAAATGTAAATACAGACAAGGGCTGGGTTGCACCGACATACGATCACAGACTGATCAACGTTAAATATGGCGCCGGCAGCTGTCATCCCATAGAAACTTGTCAAACTTTCCATACATTCAAATTTTAACGAACACAGCTTACGATTACAGACGGTTTGGTGCAACCCAGCCTTATACCGACTTGATCTAAAAGCTTTTGAAATTCGCTCTTTCTTTAAAACACTGTCCTAATACCTACGTAGACTGTCTATTACCTAACTTGCCTAAGCAAGACAGTAATAGACAGACAAAACACGAATCCCTAAAATTCCGTAAAATACTAATATTTTACGGAATTTTAGGGATTCGTGTTTTACAAAGATCTTATACTAAACTGGAAACTTTTTTCCAGGATAATGGATGGCATAGAAGAATGTGGACGCAGCGGTAACCCTGATGTGGTCGGAGCTGCGGTAGAGTGTGTCGTCTCCCTTCTCGACGCTTTGGAGAAACTCTGTTCTGGGAACACCGAATACCTGTCGCCGGAAGTCGCTACACTGATACTGAAGCACTGGCCTAGGCTGCAAGATGCTGATTACAGTGGACCCTTGACGTATCAGACTTTAGCCAGATTACCAAGTCCTTATAGGTAAAGCCATATGTCCTGTTATGTACCAGGTGGTCGATTTTATTAGTTCTAGTAACTAGAGCAACTTGTTTTATTCAACAGGGATGTGGTTGCAGTCTTGCAGAGCAATGAAGAAAAAGAACATGACTCTTCAGGTAACTATATTCACTATTGTATGTATTCCATATAATAATGTATTAGTGTCTAACTTATTATTCATTGACATTTTGCTCATCAATCATCAATCATCATAATATGATCCCTCTCTATTTTTCAGACACTTCAGGTCCTGAGAACATGAGTTCAGGAAGTGATGCCGAGGCAGATTCAGACGCTGATAATGTGTTTCTACCCTCACGGGCCAATCATCCTAATCCAACCACTGACACAGAAAGCGACGTTCCCAAAGAGAAGACCAAGACCATACCAAAGACGCTGAATCTTGGACGGTAAGAATAATAAATAATTAGTTTCTGATAGGCTCCGAAAACTCAAGTGATTCATTAACAAAAACAAAACACTAAGAACTAAGCTCCTGTAAGAGCATCCAAATTTTCCTCAATGAACCCCAGTACCTTCATAGATTTAAAGGCACTTTAAGTGAATTTTATTTCGATATTATGTAACCGTCACGGTTTCTTTCCTTACCATACTCATCTTTGGAGTGTTAATCATTTCAGGTGCACTATCACAGAATGCAATGTGGACTTAGAACGTCATAACGCAAGACAATTCGTAAAGACCTTACAAAATTCCTTGTTACCCAAACTGTTGAACTTGAGGACTTGTATCGAAGTGGACGAAGCAATGCAAGAATTTGCTTCGAAGTGCTGTCAACATAATGCTGCCCAGCCACCAGCTACTTCTTGTATAATGAATGCAGACGGCGTATATCTTGCTACATATGCCGCGTTGCTCCTTACTTTACGACAACGGCGGACAGATTACTACAGGGAACCTAGCGTAAGTACCTCATTCTACCTTTAATAGAGCAATGTCAAGATTTTTTATGCTAAATTTAGTTGATTTAATCTAAGTACAACTTTTTTTTATTTGTGACGAGAGCACAACTGTAGACAGTTTTTCCAACCATCGTTCTATCTCCCACGGTACTGTACAGAAAAAGGAGGATAGATTATGGCGCGTGGTAAGAATGCGCATGTTCAGTTGTTCTAGCGCCCGTCTTGGCTATTTACTTATGGTGTGAATTAACTAGAATATTTTTAAAAATTTACAGAAAGTTCAAGTGTCACTGACAGAAGATGAGTTCGTAGAGGAAGTGCAAGGCAGCGGAGTACTAGTATACCTATCAGCTACATGGCTCAGGGAGTTATATCAGCAGGTTCTTAACAATGACCTGTTAAAGGACGTGCCTAGTTCTGACCATCCGCTGGTTCATTTGCTCTCAGGTACCTAATTTTTAAGGTTTTGACCTTATAATAGCTGATTTTTTCGGTAATTCGACGCTGAGAATCCTCGAAGACAATTCTGACTTTTTAAAGGACTGTTAAAATTTAATTTGATAGCCAGTAATAACATTTGTGGTGTAAGTTGGTGAATTATTTTCTCAGATCTCGGTGGTTTGGATCAGAATCCTGTAATGTCTGATTGGCAGAAACTGAAGGAAGTGTCAATGATGTATGACAATACTAATAATTCGACGCAACATCAGGCTAGCTTGCGATGGGCAAGAAGGTATACAAAAGAAGACTAGACCAAAAGAAGGTTGATCGTTTAAAATAGTTGAATGGAACCATCAAGTTAAAGACTTACGTGACAACGGGTGTTTTCGATTTTCATTTTCGTCTTAAAGCTTTAAGATGGAAATGAAAATCGTATACGCGCTCCTTGCATAAAAACGTGGAAATTCTCTTTCAGAATTTTAACTTGTATCTGGGACTCCATGGTGACAGTTCTAAGCGTGCCTTTGACCGGATATAGGAATAGGAAACAGAAACTTAACGTGATAATATCGAAGAAAATTAACACGTTCGGGAAGAGGAAGAGAATCGCATGGGAAGGATTGACCATACAATGTCTGGAAGGATTACACAAGGTAAAAACTTTAACTGGTATATAGTACGAGTATTACAAGGTGGGCCCTGTAATTAGAGCAAATATTTAAAAGGACGCATCCTTAGGGCATCTGTAGTAACATCTGGTATACATTTTTTGTTCAAACATTTTCGTTTGGGAGAAATTTGGTCTCCGAGTAATGGATCTTGACACCACGAAATTATAGCACGTCAGTCAAAGCAGTGTTTGAGGTAGTATCAAGAAAAGTAATAAAAATAAACATAAACCATCTTTGAAGAAAAACAAAATTTAAAAAAAAATATTTTTCAACTGCAATAGTACTGTATCAATGTCATCTTCGTCTCGTTCTGGTGCTGGAATAACAATTATATGTTTATTACAGTCTCTCTGAATTTTTAGTTTATAGTTATTTCAGTTATTATTAGTTTTTATCGCCTACCAGTATGTATGATGTTGTTCTTTTCTATTTTTAGGCAGCAAGAGTGAGCAATACATTGGGGTTACAAAACCGTTGCAGCAGCATTTTGGCTCTTCTAGCAAACTCAGCCGTTTCGCAACCTCCTAACGGGAAAATACTGTCAACCCACGCTTTATCATTAGATATTTTAATCACAGGTGAGATTTACAAATTATTCGTTTAAGCACAACTAACGAGGTAGCCCCTCGTTGGGCGCCAGTTTTAGCGCCATTATATATATGGAGTTAAGAAATTTTAGACTAAGTATGTACATTCCGTCGGAAGTCGTAAACCTCTTAACTCCAAGAACGGAGCTAACCTTTTCAACGATCTGTCAAATACATAAGCTATAACTCGCCATCGGAATGCCAAACGCGAAGTTGATCCTTATAGCAATGCAAGTAGGTTGATATCGCACAGCACACAGTGACGGATATATTCGTCGTTGGTGTTGAACCGATGGTGCGGATATATCCGTCATGGGCATTCAAAAGGTTTAGACGTTTTCGAATTTATACCTCTGTACGTTACGTTATTTAGAAATTAGAGTTGAATTTATTATATTGTAAAATTGAATGAAACATATTAACTTAAAATATGTTATAAGTATGAAAGGTCTGAATTCCAATCAAATCGAGTGTATATTGTGTTGCTAATAGGATGGCAGGAGGTTATATTATTCCATTTTTTTTCAGGTGGTCTTGAACTAGGTTCAAAGGCGCCAGAGTGTTGGGAGCACATATTCGCAGCATGCCAATACGTGTCTAGTTTCGAGCACTCTTTGTTTGGACAGCAGGGTAATAACGCAACCCCTATAGTGACCATGCAAACTGGCAGGAATAAAACGGTTTCGATACTGCAGGCTGACGCTAAGCTGGGATTGGACGGCCGGGATGATGAGACTTGGTAAGAATGTTTAAATAAAACTGACACGCACACCCAAATCTTAACACTCTTTCCTCAGATACAGATTTATTACATTGTTCAGGATATTAGTGACCTCCTATTTATCATGGCCGGTGTTTTTTCAGCGTGGATGTTTTCAACTACCTCCAGCCGATGCTAGAAAATAATTTGAGTAATGACATGTCGGTCGCTAAAATTGTCGAAACTTGTCGACAGGAGGTAAGTATTTTATTCTACTTCGTTTTTTATTATTGTTTTCCTCAAATTTTTATTTATACAAACAACAGGTAAGTATTTCTAACTGAAATCCCGCTCACCAAACAACCGTCAACCTAACTGTATATTAATAATTTGAGATAAAATTTGTTATCTTTAGGAAGAAGGCACCTTATTACAAGATTCAAATACCATATAAATTATTACCTTTTAGGGTGGGAACGTGATATCAGGGGCTGGTGCAGCTCGCGTATGCTGTGCCCTATCCGCTGCAGGTGACGCGTTGTTCACAAGGCTTGCTGCCACTACAACTCTGCCAACTTTGAAAGCTGCACTTCAAAGACTTGTTGCGCACCATCATAGGCTGGTAAGATCTCTAATCTATAATTTTACTCAACACAAGTTTCACCTGTGCTTAGAAATGAAGGCCTAAGCATTAAACGTCGAAGTGTTTTACTAAAAACTAGCTATTTTACAATTAGTTGCCGTGAACAGTATTACCTACTTTAGCATTTTTTTTATTAAACCAAAAAAGTTACATAGGTGGTTGAGCACCGTGATAAGTTAACCCTTATCGTTATCGTGCTACCATGATATTTTTGAACAGTATACATCAAGTGATATTCCTTTTCTAGTTATTCTCAAGTTGGGATCAAGATGTGGCCAACAACAACCTCCCTTGGTGGCGGCGAGGCAAAAATTCTGGTTCTAGCGGCGGTGGTGAAGCAGCTCGAGCGCTATGTCGCGCTGGAGATGTCGCTCTTCGATGCTTGAGGGCTGCCAGACCCTTGGCACATAGGATGTCCATATGGACTGTGGTTGGACCACACTTTATGCAGGTAAGGTCACGGTACCGCTTCTACCTTCTTCCTTCCGATAAACCCAAGCTCTGTCTAAAACTCAGTAGCGAATAGATAAATTGAGTGTTATTCCAAAATTACCATATTACAAGTTAACGACCACTTTGGCTTAGTTGGTCACGGCTTCGAATCGTGGTCAGGGCATTATTTGTGTAATTTACACGTATATCGTCGCCTAGTACCCATAATACAAGCTTTGCTTAGTTTGGGACTAGGTCGATTTGTGTAAGAGTGTCCCCCAATATTTATTTATTTATAAGTATTTAATGTGCAGGAACAAAAAGGTATCATGTGTGATAAATTTTATATTGTATGATGCTTTCCAGGCGGCCTGTCACAAAGACATACAGATATCGAGCCTTGCCATCCAGTGCCTACACGACTGTGCCACAGCGCTCTTAAATCAACAAGTGGAGCTGCCTCACTTCCATTTCAATGAGGCTCTACTCAAGCCCTTCGAGAACCTTCTGTGCTTGGAGTTATGTGATGATGACATTCAGGTATATATCTCTTTAAAATTATTTCTAGTATTTCATGACAATTACTAGTTTAAAAAACAAGACTCATTGATCCATTTCAATACTCTTTACAGGAACAAATTATATCTTGCATCTGTGAATTCGTGGAGACAAATAGAATGGAGATTCGTTCCGGCTGGCGACCCCTCTTCAATACGCTTCGCGCTGCCAACAACTCCAACCAATACTCCGCGATATTAGAAATATTCAAAGTTTTTCTCAACACAGATAATACTCTAGTCTTCGCTAACGCAGCTTTGGACTGCATTCTCTGCCTTCTGAGCCACATTAAAGGTCTCCATTATGACGAAACACAAGTTACTGAGGCCAAACCAAAGAAAGTCACAAGCCCGACTCAACCCAAACCGAGCTTAAGTCTCAAATTCTCAAAGAATAGCAAATTCATACCCCTAAGTGAAGAAAAATCGGAAAAGGTTATAGTAGATATGTGCAAAGAAGCACTGTACCATTTGGAGAGTTGTGCCGATATTTTAACAATGATGTACAATATGCCTAAATGTCCGATATTTAATACTGGAAACAGAATTAAGGGAGATATGCCTTTAGCGGTGGTTGATCCTATTATTCCTAGCAGTTCTCTTGATATAACTAAGTACATATCCAATGAGCACTGCACGGAAGATATAATATCCTACAGGAAATTATCCACAAGTCTCTCTCCTTCAAACACGACTAACAACTGCCTTTTGAAACTCGACAGACCAAGTAACATATTGAAGGTGTGGTATGTTCTGATTGAAGGACTCATATCGGCTACAGTAGTATGTTCAAAGAAAAATCAGCCAGCGACTATGGAGACCCTCTTTAAGTTATTGAGAAATGCGATCGATGTTCCTGGAACCCATTTTGGTCTTCACTGTATAAACCATTTACTGCTACCAACTGTTCAAAATTGGCTTCGGCAAATTGCCAATGTGAACACCCATTGGGACAGCGTTATGCCAAATTTTAAACAATGTTGCGGGATGACCACAGATACTATTGTTATATACTTGCATCATTTACAACAAATAAATATTGAACGGTCATCAGCAGACGGTAGCTCTGATGATGGAATTGAGACAATTGAAAGTAGGGAGGCCACATTTGCGCTGAAGCAGATTTTACTAATTTTGGTTGAATGCATCGCGCAGCCTCAGGAGCCTATTGCCCGACTAGGAGCATCGTGTATAAGGCACATTATTTTGACATCGGGACACTTGCTTACAGACAACCAGTGGGAGATAGTGTGCACTAGTCTTCACAGAGCTTGCAACGTTTGCTTGACGCCATTGAGGCAACTGACACACGCTTTCAAAGAGAACTCCAACAGTTTTTACGGAGATTTGGCAATGGTAAAAGTAGCAGCAAGACGAGATTGCTCTGTAAACGACAATGTAAGATTACATGCGATGGCCCAGCAAGTGTTTCTTAACGAGCAACTAAAGGGAGATGGACACGCCAAACTGACGCCTAAGAATTCTTCCAATAACCTGATGCTTATTGATGATAGGAGTTACATTTTCCTGATCTATCTTCAAGAGTGCACGAACTCTCTAAACCCTGAGCTATACACAGTTAGGATTCCTCATAGAGGGTTAGTAGTGGGGTTGTTAGCTCATCAAATATTAGTTCAGATAATCGCTACGGTGTTGATTCAGGCTTCTTCGGATGTCTTTCACGGCATTAACAGTATCCTACTAGAAAGCTTTAAAGCAGGTTCAAACATCTGCAACTACAGGTTCTACCTAAATTATGATAATGTGGACTTGTTACTAAAAAGTCTAGAGCTGTCTTATATGAGGGCACTGCAGTTTGACTCTCGGCCCGGTTTGAAGTTCCTTGTACAGAAAGTTTCTAACCTAGACTACGCTGCTAATCTATATAAGCAGACAACATCATCATGGCTCATAAAAATCATAGCTTTGACGGATGTATTCTTCACTGGGGTTCATTTATTCAAACTAAAGCCTACTGATGTACCTATAATACTTCACAACTATACTACGACATTGAACTTAACGCTGGAATATGATCGATTCATTATTAAGATATTTGATCTCAAGAATACCTGGGAATTGCTTTGCAGTAATTATGTGAAACATTTGATAAATGTGTTTGATGAGCCTGTACTTAAAGACAGGGCTTCATCTAGTTCAATTGACAGTGACTCGTTGAATCACTATGATGATTACTATGCACAAACCACTACTGAATCTTCTGAGTTAACAAAACAAGAAGATTCCAACTTGAAGTCAGACTGTGACTATTCAGACCAAACTATTGAAAAACCAAGACCTTTCACGTTTGCTGATTTTAAAGCCAACAGTACTATTACCAATAAAACATCAGATGTTTATCCTAGTGATGAAATCACTGAAACTACAGGAAGTGACACCGTTACTGAATCTGATACTGATATTGATAAGAAATCGGAGAGATCCGATTCTGATAGGGTATTGCCTAAAAAAGTTAGAATAATGGAAAATGAAAGCAGTCCAGTGAAGGAGAAGAAAGTGAGCCAGTCTGATAGTATCGATAATCATTTATCTACGCGCAAAGTGAATATTACAATATGCGATGGACCGACGTATGAAAAGAATAAAACTGTGGAACCAATCATTCCACCTCAACCGGTGCCTCCAGAAATTGAACAACAACGAGCTTTAAGCATCAGCAAGGTACAATATATTAAATATGCCCTAAGATAAAAGTTATGTAGTCTAAAAGATTCCTAGCCAATCCACTAAAATATACTGAAATCAAAATAAACTATTCAATTGTTGTCCCATTTTGGGCGCCATTGACTCTATCATTATAAGTCATCGGTTATATTATTGTACTAAGTAAATAATTTTAAGTTCATCGTGGATTCACTATTAAGAGAAAAAACAGATATATTCATTATAATTTACAATAATTAACCAAAATAACAAGAAATATTTGAAGCCCCACGTTGGGCGCCAATAATTCTTGTTTCTCTTTTCTAGGACACAGAGGTGCAGCGGCATTGTTTCCAGAACATCCTCATAGCATATCTTGAGCTGATCCTCACGTTCCCTTTAGAGAGGTTCCAGCTCATCAACCCCTTGCTTCAGGATGGCTTCGCCCAGCTTGCCAAGACCGTCACCGACCCACAACTACTCGACAGAATCAATATATTTTTTGATAAAAAAGACTTAACCGAATTTAATTATAAGTGATCAATTATTGTGATAATATAAATTCACATTTTAAACGTATATTCCTCGATTGTTCTGTGTTATGTGCAAAATAAAAAATACTACGACTTTGGAGTTTCTGTTAGAATGAAACAGCGTAATTATTAATATTCATTTAATAGTCTTTTGAGCTATAAGCGATAAAACAAATATAATTATCTTAAATTTAACGTTCTTTAATATCACCTACTAGATTGGTTATTATATATTGCAGATTTTTGGTTCGGTGACTACATCATAATTGTATTTCATATAAAATGCTAAATCAGTCTATCGGGATATCTTATGTATGTACAATCAACATAATAAAATGGCACCATGAACTCACAACAAGGCATAATCCATAATAAAGTTCCCTAAAAGACAAAACAAATCAACATTCTTTGATCTGTTTTATAGACAGTATATTGATACAAATAGGTAGAAATCTCATAATGGCACTAATATTTGGTGTATAAATTTTCATATTTACAATCACTACTAAACCTAAATATTTACAATGATAAGCTCTTCTTTCTGTTTTATCTTAAAACAAAAATACTTATAGAAGATAGCATTACTGTTAATAGAGATACATTTAAACTTGTCGCCCGTTTCGTCGGATACGTATGAACAGTCAATGCATACGACAACGCACTTAAACCTAAATCACTTGAAATGATCGGGCTCTCCCGATTTATAAGTTCAGCTAATTTTTCAGCTTCTAAAACACACACACGCAACTGTAGATCGGTGGGGTTTTCCAAGATCGTTTCAACAGTTACGAATATTTCCATTTCAATGGTTAAGTACCCTCTTAAAGCGCATTCTGCGATTTTAACTTGTCTTTCTAAAGCGCTTAGGACGTTTTTTAAATTTATCACTGAGGATGATATGTTAGTGCCGTATAGGGCTCTGTCAATTTGTTTCTTCGAATATAAGATTCTTAAAGCTCCTCCACACTTAGGGCAGCAGGCACCAGGAGCTGTGAAGCCGAGGCAGTTAGGTTTTATCAGCGGTGAGCAGAATATCCTGTCGACCTGGCACTTGGGCTCCATGAGGTCAGAGATGGGTCCAACCGCGAGGCAGGGCCCACGGTAGTCCACGCTGACATGCTCGGACCACGCAGCGCATTCCGAAATGTAGGTGATGCCGTTAGCTCCGCACACTGACCCAACCTACAAAAGAATATACAAGTTTATGGTAAGTTTACAAAAGAAGTTCATTAATAAGCACAAGGCATTTTTAGGGTTCCGTACCCGAAGGGTCCAAACGTAGCTCTATTGCTGTCACTCGCGTGTCCGTCTGTCGTCTGTCACAGATTTTGTTAACTTCCCATTGACCAATGAACTTGAAAATTAGTGATAATGTTTATAATTACGTATATTTTACTAACAAATAGCAATATATTGATAAATCTCATTTGTTTTTCAGTTTTTCCCTCGCGCCTCGGTGCGCGAATCCGACACGCACTTGGTCGGTCTTTTTTTTATCTCGTTACTCAATAAATTGTGATGAATCGAAAAATGTTTTTTGATAGGGGTTCTTCACTGCTCAAAAATGTTACATGTGTTCTCTGGGCGATAGAGAAGCGCTATATAGATGCAGACAGGGTTGCCTGGTATTGGAAGAAAATAATGGAAAAAGAACAAGCTATTGTGTCAAGAGTATCTATAATACCTTTGAGCACCGTTCCAGACACTGTCCCCAGTAGGCGAATCTGTTCCCGGAGATGACGAGATGGCACGGATTCACGTGAGTGCGGCCGTTCGTATCACAGACCGGCATCGGGGGCTGAGCGTTGCAGTGGCTCGTGTTCACTATAAGCATTATTCACCGAGTTAATTAATATAGTAGTAATCTCCTACATTTTGTATATGCCATACGATTAAATAAATAAAATAGAGAACACCTAATAATGTATGCTTGTTATGCTTACTAAACTTATGCTATATATAAGTGCTACTAGATTAACCCATATAGGTAAAATGGTTCAAGTTTATTTTTATAAAGACTATACCAAATGAAACACTATAACAGAACAGAAGCAATAAGTCGTACAAACAGCAACACCGTTGACCATTAGAGGCGTCAGTCCCGTTGTGACAAGGTTCATAAAAATAATAAACTCCAAGGTTAATGAACAAAGAAATGAATGAATGAATGAACGGAAAGAATGAATGAAGTGAAGGTTGAAGGTTAATGAACTGACCGCAGACGTGTTGCGGGCAGCTGGCCTGCAGGCGCGACAGGCACACGTTGCGCGCGGGCAGGCAGGCGCGCCGCCCGCACGCCGCGCCGCCGCACATCGAGCGGATCCCGAACTCGATCTCGCCGTCCGTGGCTCCTGCGCATCTGTAATCATATATTAAATTATTTTATATCAAATTGACATTTCCTTATTTTACTTGTCATTTTTGTAACTGATAAGTACTACTTAGTACTAATTTTCTTTATGACTTATTGGAATGTACTACCTTATCATTATGATTATTTTTACGACAATCTATTGTAAGGTACTTCCTGGTATCAATGTTGTTTTATTTATTTATACTCGATTTGACATTTTAGATTTTTTCAATTAATTAATTATGTATTTTCTAAGGATATATACTATTGTATATTCTTAATTATTAAAATATTATTGTTATTTTTCATTATTGTAACGCAAATGGTTGCGTCTAACGATCAACATACAATATGTAGTAGAAGCAAAAAATTGTTATATGAGAATTGTATAGTGTGATTAATAAAACGAAACCAAATTAAACTAAACTATTTATTTATTTATATACTGAACCAACAGCTTTTATAGCACAATAACACTTTGACATATGTAAACAGATAACCAATTAGAGGATCTCACTGGTAGTAACAATATACATATGAAATATACAGTGATGGACAAAATGAATCATACACTTACATGAAAAGTACATTTTATTTAATAACTTTTTTTGCAAACTTCGCCATGAGTTGGTTTGTATAGAAAAGTTTTAGCACATTTAATGAGCTCTATCATTATTTAAAAAATATCACTGTTATTATCAAAATCTTGTTTTCTAGTGCTTGAATACTTTTACTGCGCCATTTCCCTCTGGACAAAATAAATAATACGGACGCTTTACTAGCAATACATAATTGTACAACGTAATTACTGGCTGAAAATAAATAAACGGGCAGGTGGTGCGGCGGGCAGTTGCAGGGCAGCCCCGTCAGCAGCGCCGTGCGCACGCGCGATACTCACTTGGCGAGGCAGGCGTTAGGGTAGCGGCGGGCCGGCGCGGACACGGGCAGGTGGTGCGGCGGGCAGTTGCAGGGCAGCCCCGTCAGCCGCGCCGTGCGCACGCGCGATACTCACTTGGCGAGGCAGGCGTTAGGGTAGCGGCGGGCCGGCGCGGACACGGGCAGGTGGTGCGGCGGGCAGTTGCAGGGCAGCCCCGTCAGCCGCGCCGTGCGCACGCGCGATACTCACTTGGCGAGGCAGGCGTTAGGGTAGCGGCGGGCCGGCGCGGACACGGGCAGGTGGTGCGGCGGGCAGTTGCAGGGCAGCCCCGTCAGCCGCGCCGTGCGCACGCGCGATACTCACTTGGCGAGGCAGGCGTTAGGGTAGCGGCGGGCCGGCGCGGACACGGGCAGGTGGTGCGGCGGGCAGTTGCAGGGCAGCCCCGTCAGCCGCGCCGTGCGCACGCGCGATACTCACTTGGCGAGGCAGGCGTTAGGGTAGCGGCGGGCCGGCGCGGACACGGGCAGGTGGTGCGGCGGGCAGTTGCAGGGCAGCCCCGTCAGCCGCGCCGTGCGCACGCGCGATACTCACTTGGCGAGGCAGGCGTTAGGGTAGCGGCGGGCCGGCGCGGACACGGGCAGGTGGTGCGGCGGGCAGTTGCAGGGCAGCCCCGTCAGCCGCGCCGTGCGCACGCGCGATACTCACTTGGCGAGGCAGGCGTTAGGGTAGCGGCGGGCCGGCGCGGACACGGGCAGGTGGTGCGGCGGGCAGTTGCAGGGCAGCCCCGTCAGCCGCGCCGTGCGCACGCGCGATACTCACTTGGCGAGGCAGGCGTTAGGGTAGCGGCGGGCCGGCGCGGACACGGGCAGGTGGTGCGGCGGGCAGTTGCAGGGCAGCCCCGTCAGCCGCGCCGTGCGCACGCGCGATACTCACTTGGCGAGGCAGGCGTTAGGGTAGCGGCGGGCCGGCGCGGACACGGGCAGGTGGTGCGGCGGGCAGTTGCAGGGCAGCCCCGTCAGCCGCGCCGTGCGCACGCGCGATACTCACTTGGCGAGGCAGGCGTTAGGGTAGCGGCGGGCCGGCGCGGACACGGGCAGGTGGTGCGGCGGGCAGTTGCAGGGCAGCCCCGTCAGCAGCGCCGCGCGTCCGCACGCACGCCGCGCGCACACGCGCTCGCCCACCACGCACGCGCACGCGTTGCACTCCATGTAGTACTTCTCGCCTATACCAAAAATACATTGTTTAACAAGGGGCGTCAGCGGAAAATTGCGAACGAGAGTCTATCAAAAGCGCGACGCCGAAAACGGAGGGTTTTCGATGACGCGAGTTTGTAATATTCTTACGCCCGAGTTAATCACAATATTTTTCATCACATTTGCGAAGAAATAAATAACTCCAGCACCAATCCAAATTGACGAAATCGACAACTACCTCCAGTATCAGTGCATATAGCTTCAATATTTCCACCAATCGCAAAGCAGTATTCATGCGGCGCGCGGCCTACTATATTTTTCAGCTTCAACATTTCGACCAATCACAGAGCAGTACTATTGTGGAGCGCGGCCAACTAGATTCCTCTAAACCAATCAGAACACACAAACCAATAACTCCCGCGGGAGGTAAATCGGCTATAACTGTTCTATAAGCGTGTGTACAAAAATACCCTTTACGAGGAATTGTCATGAAAATAAATTAAAAATATTTTTTGTGGACTGCATTTACACAAGTCGACCTAGTCCCAACGTAATAACAATCCGGTAAGTACATATTTAGGACACGCATACCCATGCATATTGGATAATGTGTTTAATATGTTCAGCTTTTCGATCTTTTAGGCCTGCGCATTTTATTAAATGATATCTATCTCGCTTTATCACCACATCTTATAAAATAAAGTCACCCGCTGCGTTTGTCTGTCTGTTTGTATGTCTGTATGGTCGCAATAAACTCAAAAATTACTGAACAGATTTTAATGCAGTTTTCACCTATCAATAGCTTGATTCTCGAGGATGGTTTGGGTGTATAATTTGTTAAGGTTTTGTGTAAATTGGTTGAAATATGACGATGTTTGCTAATGATGTCGGAAAACCTCACACTTTAGGAGCTTTAATCGAAAACGCTACCTAATCCGTTTAAGATATAAATGGTGAGATTGTCTCTCTTTAATTGGCCTATTAAAAAATCCACAACGGTATATATCTAGACACGCAGCAGCGTGTCCAGCCAAGTTCACCCCAGGAATTGGCGGACAGCAGCCGTGTGTTATATTACACAAACCGTTTGGAGCCACTTTTGACCCCCCAATAACCCAAAATCTATCTAACATAAAAAAAAAACCGGCCAAGAGCGTGTCGGGCCACACTCAGTGTAGGGTTCCGTAGTTTTTGTAATTTTTTCAAAAACTATTCAACCTATCAAGTTCAAAATAATTTTCCTACAAAGTTTTTATAAAGTTCTACTTTTGAGATTTTTTTCATATTTTTAAAACTTATGGTTCAAAAGTTAGAGGGGGGGGACACATTTTTTTTTACTTCTGGAGCGATTATTTCCGAAAATATTAACATTATCAAAAAATGATTTTAGTAAACCCCTATTTATTTTTAAATACCTATCTAACAATATATCACACGTTAGGGTTAAAATGAAAAAAAAATCACTCCCCACTTTACGTATAGGGGAGGTACCCTAATAAAATATTTTTTTCCACTTTTTATTTTACCACTTTATCGGCGTAATTGATATACATATTAGTACCAAATTTCAGCTTTCTAGTGCTAACGGTCACTGAGATTATCCGCGGACGGACGGACGGACAGACGGACGGACAGACATGGCGAAACTATAAGGGTTCCTAGTTGACTACGGAACCCTAAAAATGAAATTTTGTATATGTATTAAGATCCTTTAGAACAACTAGAACCCCAAATTTCATAAATATAGGTTTAACAATTATTGAAATCAAATCAAAAATCAAAATCAAAAATTTTATTCTGCAAATAGGCCACAAGGGCACTTTTACAAGTCAACACATGAATTATACAATTAAATAAATTGACAATGATAATTATTATGTTTTCAAAACAGAATTGCAGAACTAAAAAAAGTAGACAATCATAATAATGATTTCAAAACTATAGTGATTAACAAACTCACAATATTCAATTAAAATAAACTTACAATACATCATATATATAAAAAATTGTGACGTATATACAGGGTGGCCCATTCAAATCGGTCAGTATGGGAAAGTCTGAAACTATAAGACATACGAAGATTTGTTCTTAGGAACCATGTCACCGATTTTGATAAAAAGAAAAACTGCATTCATACATTTGAAAAAAACACTGTACCCAGCTAGGGAATCGAACCCGGTTGTTTTGAAAAAATAAACTTACACTATTTCTATTCAGATATCGTTTGTGTAGGTCTTAAGCAGTAAATGTCTCTAAGAAACATAATGTCTAAAATGAAAAAATGCATTTTATTCATTTTAGACATTATGTTTCTTACGATCTGTATCTAAGAAACATAATGTCTAAAATGAAAAAAATGCATTTTATTCATTTTAGACATTATGTTTCTTACGATCTGTCTCTAAGAAACATAATGTCTAAAATGAAAAAAATGCATTTTATTCATTTTAGACATTATGTTTCTTACGATCTGTCTCTAAGAAACATAATGTCTAAAATGAAAAAAATGCATTTTATTCATTTTAGACATTGTTTCTTACGATCTGTCTCTAAGAAACATAATGTCTAAAATGAAAAAAATGCATTTTATTCATTTTAGACATTATGTTTCTTACGATCTGTCTCTAAGAAACATAATGTCTAAAATGAAAAAAATGCATTTTATACATTTTAGACATTATGTTTCTTACGATCTGTCTCTAAGAAACATAATGTCTAAAATGAAAAAAATGCATTTTTTTCATTTTAGACATTATGTTTCTTAGAGACATTTACTGCTTAAGACCTACACAAACGATATCTGAATAGAAATAGTGTAAGTTTATTTTTTCAAAACAACCGGGTTCGATTCCCTAGCTGGGTACAGTGTTTTTTTTCAAATGTATGAATGCAGTTTTTCTTTTTATCAAAGTCGGTGACATGGTTCCTAAGAACAAATCTTCGTATGTCTTATAGTTTCAGACTTTCCCATACTGACCGATTTGAATGGGCCACCCTGTATACGGTCTCTGTCCGAATACACAATAGTATATACAATAAATTTAATATCTTAGAGATGTATATGGTCTCTGAGCGTCCATTAAGTCCTTAGAGATGTATATGGTCTCTAAGCGTCTAAATTAAAATAAGTAGTAAATGAAAATAGCACTTAAGTAATTTAATATTCTCAGAGATGTATAAGGTCTCTAAGCGTCAATAACAATAAAATTAATCCAAAACAGGATGATGTCTCTCGTCAAGTTGAGATATTAAATTCCAATAAACGACATTTTTACCACTGACTGACTGACTGACTGACTAGTAATCAAAAACCTAATCCACTTCCAGGTGACCTAGAAAGCTGAAATTTGGCACGCGGCTTGGTAATTATGTGTATACACCAGAAAAAAACAGAAAATAGTGATTTTTTTATTATTAGTTTTACTATTTATGCTAGTTACCTCAGAACTCCGTCATTTATGAACCGATTTGGAAAAATCTTTTTTTTTTGTTTGAAACGGTATACTTCAGGGATAGTCCCATAGTTATCAGGTAAGAATCTAATCATAGGGTCCTGGAGAAATCAAGGGAACTCTTCAAATATTTGAGGTGCACCTATAGCGATTAGGGTATTTGGTATACTAACGCGTGCATTCGCTCTTAAAAAGCACCATTTAGCGAAGATTGTCAAAAAGTAATGATATCCCATCAAAAACATAAATGTGAAAATGAGAGCCAAGTTCAATATTAAGAATATGCGATGCATGGTTGGCGTCTTCACCGACAAAAGAATTAAGATCTAAATGGGTGCCAAGTTCCGTAGATTCTCTGAAATGGTGCCAAGTCCGGCACTACATTGTTTACAGTAAAACTAATTTACTGCGGGTTAATGCATTTTGAGCCTTAACTTGTCAGTTTTTCATGCAGTATTTACCATAAAAGCTGCTGGATATTTAAGAAAACATCCATTAAGCCGCAGTTAAAGCTCAAAATGCATTAAGCCGCAGTAAATTAGTTTTACTGTTAACAATGTAGTGCCGGACTTGGCACCATTTCAAAGAATCTACGGAACTTGGCACCCATTTAGATCTCAATTCTTTTGTCGGTGAAGAAGACAACCAAGCATCGCATATTCCTAATATTGAACTTGGCTCGTATTTCACATTTATGTTTTTGATGGGATCTATCTTTTAAGGATAACTTACTATACCCATTCTTAACTTCAAAAAAAAGATCTCATATAATGTGGTATTTGCAAAGCTATTTACATGGATATAGTGTTAATTATTATCAATTAAATACGTAAGTCACATTGAGCATTTCATGCAGATTATAATGGCCCTTTACGCCATGCAGTTTAAACGAATATCTTACGAGTTACCGGAAATTAAAAATTTTGCGCGAAACATTCAAGCGGGCCAGCTGCACCAAAATGGAGAGCTACCCTGTGCGAAACCGGGGCGGGTCGCTAGTAAACTAATAAGTTTTAGTCACGTTCATAAATATAGATCTTGAACTCTGAACTTACCATTGGTGATGACCTTGTCGTGAAGCCGACAGTTATCCAACGCAACGCAGGGCAATGGCTGACAATGTCCCAATCCCTTGTTAGTGCAGTGGCATATCTTGTAGCAGGCCTTCCCTGATGGGCTGGTCATCGGTACTCGCACCCAGGACCCAAGTGGGACTACGTATAGACTGCCGTCACCTGAAATAGTAATTATAAAGTTATAGATTTTTGTGATAACTGCTCGGAAAACTCGAACCGTAAGTAACACTTCTTTATAGTGGCGTACTTTCTGGTTAATTTGATGAGATAGGTACATCAAAAAGGCAGCAGTTAAGGAAGATATTTAGTGTGCATTTTTGGACTTTATTACAAAGGAATAGACTGTAGCTGCTAAAATAGAGTTACTCTAGTAAAAAAAGTAAATAATACTGGTCGACTAGCTTGTGAAGGTAAACCTTCAGTCGACCAGTATTATTTTTCATACCAGGCAACATATAAGTCTCAACTTAAAGAAACTCACCCAGTGGACAGCCGTCGATGCAAGTGTACCGAGAGCACGACCCGCCTTGCAGGCAGTTCCTATTGACCACGCACACTTGGGTCGAGTTGCACGGAGAGCCCGCGCATGGAGACGTCACGGCCTCGCGGGAAGAGAGGAGCGGGGGGTCCAAACCTGTAAATGTCAAGCATTTCGATTCGGGATTAGGCGACATAATAATATTAGGCTTGGAGTAAAGGTAAATGAAAAAGTAGTGAAGTAGGCGCGGGCTGAAAGACAGCGTTGTACAGCCGACTAGGCTCGCATCAAACGCTGACCACCACACCAGCCCAGCACCAATACCAGTATTATAAAATCTGATATGGCCTGAGCCTATTGTCGCACTTAGTTTTTGTTTTGTTCTTCATTGTAATCTTTGTACGTATACCTGGAATTTTTTCTTACTTGATTTTGATTTTATGCAATCTTTTTTTTTCTGCGGCTACAATATTCTTTTTTATTACTGGTTCGAACAATATTGCGTGAGGCGTATTGAATTTATTTAGAGAAGGGAATGAAGGGTATCTAATAGTCTAGTTAGACTTGCTAAGCAGGATGTGATTTGTAAGCGACAATCAAGACGACGCCGGAGATGCAATATGTACGCTCGTTCTACTCACAGGCATTGCAGACCCTTGTAGTTTATTGCTAGGAGAACCAATCAGTCCATCCTACAGGAGCTTGGACATATCATGAGATGTTGATGATCCTAGGTCAAATGGATACCAGACGTGCTTAAGGTAGAGCACCTACGAGTCTGTTGCTGTAAAGAAGGTGGTTGGCGGCAGCATGCAGAGCACGACCCACATGGTCGATGACCGCACTCTATGGAGACAGAGCATACGCGGTCGCGGTCCTCAATAATGAGGGACTGAGGAAGAAGAAGTATTTTGTTTGAGTTGTAAACTTACTAGGCGACATGTAGTCGGTGAGGGACACGCAGGGCGCGGCCGGCGAGGAGGGCGCGAGGCGCGCGCACAGCGCGGCGGCGTTGAGCGCCGGCGGCGCGCGCGCCCACTCCACGCACGACGACACGAGCCGCGCGCAGTCCGCCGCGCACAGCAGGCTCGCGTGACCCTGCATTACCATATAGTCCTTTAACTACGCCTTGGTTTCCTTGGAAACCTTCAGTCCACACAGTCACCGCCAGCGCCATAGTAGGTAGTCTACTTATATACTAAGGAAATTCTCTGACAAAGCGCACGACGTAACTTTGAATTAACCGAGCGACGTCATGAACATAAGGTAAATACTCGAATATCCGTACAAACAAACAGTCCGTGCGCATTTAAACTTTTAGGATTGATTACTCTCTCAGTTGCTCTGAGGAGTTCCTATGTTTGAATGAAACTATCACCCGGACGCAAACCGCCCGTACAGTCAAGGAGTTTACTTTGGGACCCCAAAGGTTGACAGTCCTTGTATAGAAGAACTAAAAAAAAATTGCGAAAATAAAAAAACAATGTAGGTTGCGTTGCATTTTAGACATCACTTGAGGAGTGTATTTTTCAAAAGGGGTTATTTTTATCTGAGCCGTACTTCCTTAGGAAACGTAGAACCTTGCTTAGGAAACATAAGACTTACAGAAAAAATAAACGCTTTTGAAAACACACTCCATACTTACCTTAGCGGTGCAAGGTTTGACATGAAGTGCGCAAGCGACATTTTTCCAGATATCAGTCGGACATTGAGACGAATTTTTTAGCGGCAATCTCAAACCTGATACCGTCACATACCTGCAACCGAAATCAGAATCAAAATCAGTTTTTTATTTGTGAAACATAGGTAGGTAATACAAAATTGGTCTTATGTAAAAATACGAATCTTTATGTTTTGCCCACTAAACATTAAAACAGCCTTATTCATAAAAAGTTAGAGGCTCCTTGAAGGCTCCTTGAAGGCCCGATGCTAAAAAACATGATTCATAATCCTCTGTCAACGCTAATCGGTCCAACAAGGCTCTGCTAAATGGTTCGAAAGTTAGAGGCCCGTAGACCCTTCTTTATCTCTCTGTTAAGTTACAAAATGGCCGCCACAAATTTGAACAGCTGATTGCGACAAGAGAAAAACCATACCCATGAGAAAATTTCTACGAAGGTCGAAGGGATTCTGTACGGATGTTGTTTTATAAATTCTGTTAATTGGGTACTTAAGAAGATACGTATAGTCGTATATTAAATAAAATTAGGATGATTAACATAGTTACGGCTTTATGGGAAAAATACTCTCGCTTTATAAAAAGTAGATCTTATGATTGAAATACCTATAAAGAGTCCCCAGTACGCTCGGCTGAACTCGATTCTCCATACAGACGTAGTTTAGATCTCATTTAAAAACGCCTTGCTGAAATAACATGAAACTTTGTATAGGAGCCGCCATATCTAGGTCGGAAATTAGTTTCTGTTGTTAGAAAATGTATTGGTAAAAAATACAGCGAGTTTTTGAGTTTTTTACGTCTTGTATGAAAACCTTAATAATCGCTGTAACTTTTCTCCGTTATAACCTATATTATGCCGGATCCCATTGTGTATACAAAGTTTCATGTTATTCTAGCATGGCGTTTGAAAATGAGAGCGAAACTACGTTTGTATGGAGAACCGAGCTTACTGCGGACTCTTAAGTGATCGTCTATCATTATCTTTACTTTCGTGACAATGTAAGTTATCCGGGTTATACGGAATGTGGAAGCTGTTAATGGACTACCACAACCGCGGCGTCGCAATGTGTATTACAAATTGGCAGATCCTATAGAGAGTACCTATATAGGGGATCTGCCCGATGTAGAATTTCGGCTCCGGTACTGGTTTGACAAGGGGACGGCCCAAATTATTGACGAATTGAGAGCTTCTCGGACTCTCGGTGCGAGCACTGATGGCGAATCACTTTGATGCGTGACTCTGCCCATTATATAAAAATCCCTTCTAATGCAGCCGAGAGGGAAGAGACCTGTTACGCGCTGCGGGCGTTTCCGACAGGAGCAGTCAACAGGACGGCAAACAATGCACATCTTCGTGCTTTTATTCATCGCCACTTCCAATAAACAAGGTTATCAATAATTACGATTTCCACGAACTTGGTGGTTTCAACAAGAGCTTGCCTTAATTACTTGAGTCAAAAGAAAACTATGGCGCGTCGGGTATGGTGGAAACCCTTAATAAGGGCCGTCAATTGCAATCATGTATGTAACAGTAAGTAGATACAGCGGCATAAATAGGTACCATACAAATACTCTTTATTGCACACCTCAAGGGTCGCTAGGCCGGTTACGCGACCATCGTCAGTGTGCGACCACCTGAAGGACGAGATTTTTATCTATTAAAGATATGAATATTTTTACACACCCTACATACAGAAACAGTGAGTTCTATAAAAATTTTTAAGTTATTGAATGGGAATCTATTTATAAAACGAATCAATATCCTATCAGTTCATCAACTTATCCAAGTGATCGCAAACCGGCACACCAAATTAGCTGGTCGCTAACCGGCCTATCGACCCTAACTACTTTATAGATATAATATAATTTAGTAAGAAGCTTGTTACCAAAGTATATAAAACACAAGAAATAATGTATACAAAATTATGCTGGTGGCTGTACTGTACAGCCAAGGAAAAAGAAACACGTACCGTTTTCGTTCTTGTTGCAATGTGAAGAAGGGATAAAAAGGTACGTGTTTACATTTCATTAATCATCATGAATCCTAGCGATAACCCAGTACAGTTGCACCCGGAAAGATGCCCAGGGTTACTTAATCCCAAGAATTGACGTAGGCACTAGTTTTTACGGAAGTGACTGCCGTCTGACCTTCTAACCCAAGGGGGAAATTAGACCTTATTGAGATTAGGATTGTCAAATGCGTGAACAACTTTACCGTCAGAAATCCTCAAGTCGCCTGAAGACCTTTATTTCATTAATAAGAAAAATGATAAATAACTTGTGTAAACCCCCTTTTCATGGCATGTACTAGTGAACTACTCGAATGAGTATTTCTTATATATGTTTAATGATGTACTTATACAAAGTACCTCATTAAGTTGATGATTTAATAATGTTAATTACCAAGGAGTTGCTCAAGTTATAAGAAAAAATAACATACATTTAATTTAAAAAAACTTAATGACATATAAATACATTTATTTTGTAAAGTTTACAAAATCCAAAAAGAAAATGAAGACAGATACAAAATCCAAAAAGAAAAATAAGAAAAATAATCTGGGGTCAGAACAATTACTTTTAACCACATTGAACTACCTTTCCTTTTACTTTTAAAATATTCCATTTTGATTAAAAGCTAAAAGTAATTGTTCTTTTAATTTCAGGATTCTTTCTCCTCTCTTCATTGTCTTTTTTCTCTCTTCATGGGAGGTGGTGTGGCTTCTTGCACAACTGGTAGAGCTTCCTGTGCTTCAATAGTGACGAACAGTACTCCTCACCAGTTGCAGGGGCAGTAGCTGAAGTTCGTACAAGCAGTATCTGAAAAAATAAAATATGTTTAAATAAAATATTTTATGAGGTGACATGCTTTTATTTTTAAGTTACATTCACATTAGTCATCTGTATTAGTTATAGTTACTAACTAAATGTCATGTCTATTATGGTAACCATACATTTTGGGTTGGGTACATTTAATTTGATCCTGCTAACTTGCTACTTTTTGTTCAATATTTTCCATCCATCCTCTGTAGATAAGTAACCTTATCTAAACCTCTTTCAAATACAAGTTACCTCTTACATCCAACCTACCTCAGGCTTGATTACATGCACATTATCTAACCATATTGATTTATTGATTATTTTTATTTACATGATATTAAATGATTGTTGTTAGTTAATAATAATTTATCATATACTTATGCAACAGAGCTTCATACTATAGGGCTCATGGGTGTCAATTTGAACTTACTTCAACGGGTTCACTAGGTTCAGATACTACTTTTTATGTCAATCAAACACATCACACAATCAAACCATAAATTATAATTTGACCCCGACCCTGAAGCGAAGTATATCATGATATTTATATCCATGTATTTCAAACTGAAACTTGTGGACATTTACATCATTGAAACATAAGTAAATGTAAAAAATTGGTACAAGTGTATAACCATACCAACCAGATTTATTGAGTCCGAATCAAACTTGTTGCTGTCTGGAATTCTGCGGCAACCAGGCTCTCAAGGGGTTGGAATCTGTGGGGCCCTCTCGCAGAGGCTCCCAAAACCTGACGTTTTTTCCGTGCTAACTTTGCGTTTCTCGGCGGATTTTATTTTCGTTCCGCGCCGTTTCACATAATATTGAACTAAAAGCGAAAAGCAAAATAATTTGTTATACGTATTGTTTCATTTGCAAGAACAATACTTTCATAACTATAATAAACACTCATTAGGAAAAAGCTGTACCATATAATACTTCCAACAATTTGATTGCCTTTTAAGAAGTCCGCTCACGCAGCGACGTTGCGGCTGTACGTGTTTGTGTCCGTATTTTTATCTTCTATTATGTTTACTCTCACTTACTAGCTCTTGAAGCAACATCTGAAAAGGACGTCCAGTGTTTAGATTCAATAGGAACACTAAAGGTAGGTTAGCAAAGATCCACTTCACATATCACACCAAACAAAAGTAAATGAATTGTTTTTCTTACTTTATCCTCCGATATCCAATTATCACTCCTTTTTTTGGTGGAATTAATTTTAAAATTCAATAGTTGAAAACTTAACGAGCAGGAAAATTTCGACTATTTGGAGGTTACCTAGCTTCCCGCTAATTAGCTGTCACTGCAGTCAATCTTTTTTTTTAATTCACGATGTGGCCATGTTTTTGTCTATGATTTGTCAGGATGGCCAACATAACGTGTCTAATCCACCTATCAGCAACCGATTATCTAACAGACGGCTAGCAAGCGCTTATAAATCATACTTCTTAACAACCGTCAAACAGGCTTAATCGGTCTGCTAACTAACAGGCCGATCAAGCCTCTGTTAAGGTTTTTTTATGAATAGGGCTGTAAATGTTTTGCCGATTGGCATACAAATATTCTGGGTCAAGCCAGTGTTGAAGAGTAACTAAATTATCATTAAAACACCTGTCAAGTTGTCTGAGAAATTAAAAATTAAGTAGAAATAATCATTAAACACAAGTGAATATTAAATCGTTTAGTATGTTAACGACGTTAAGCATATCTTATGAAAAGTAACATGTTACTTACCCACTGTCTTTCTGTTCCGCCACAGCCAAATGTGCATCAAGATCAGCTTGAGCTGAGCAAGATCTGAATAGACTAGTTGGTCTATTATTTAACTGGCTGCAGTATGTCAAGCCAGCACAGCCAAGCGAACAAGGAGCTTCCACTGAAAAACACGATGCTATGAGAAAGCTCTGCATTTGAATAAGATTAATACATACGCCTTTTGTTTGCCTCTACTTATTGTTATTACGTACTGTACTGTGTCCTTTAATTGAGGTGTGCAATAAAGAGTATTGTATTGTAAATCCTGGCCATTTTAAAAGCTTACCTTCTTCTATGCATTGATTCAACTCTGTCTCCTGTGGTTCTCCCAAGCACTCTGTATAGAATTTCTGCCAGTTGTTCTGCCAGTCTGTGTTAAAAGTGTTGAAGCAAAGTCTTCGGCAATTTATTGTTGTCGCCTGTAAATAAAACCATGAGTTGTTCAAACATGCTATCAGACTTATCCAACACCTGGATATTTACGCCATACGTTGCATAAGACAAGCTTATTTTGCTCGAGATTTTCCATTATCTACCTTGTTGCAACAGTGTAATTTGGCGACATCGTGCGGTATAAGATCCTTGGTGTCAGGCGGCTCGTCTTTCCTCAGGAAGCACTGCCACAAGCCGTCATGTATGGTTGGGGCACCGCAGTCTTGGCCCAGGATGTCCGCGATTTCTTGCGAGTCTCCCGTACGACGGAGCACTGACTCGCAACTCGTTCTGCATTCCTGGCTCGGTGATTCGTGACAGCAAGGTAAATCTAGAATGCCAAAACACCGCGGATTATACTTATTAATCATTAAAACCTACAGTAAATTTATGAAGACAAAAGACTACATCATTAAGCCACGAAAGTTAACACTTGTTAACTAATATACTTATATTAGCAGTTCAATTCAAAGTCTGGCGGACTTGCCCTAAAATAGTCAGCTTACCTCTAGTTAGATACATTAATACCAAAATTTTAAAAATACTGTTGATGTTGAATGCAGTAAGGGTATGGTAGAATCATCTCTTTTAGTAACGTTTTGAACTTAAGCCTGAATCTTGGAAGCTGTTAGATCATGTAAGAGCAGAAACTAAGATCTGCTGTAGTCGGCTACGTTCTTGTACGCTTCACGCATCAAGTATGAGTTACGCATATACTCGCGAGACAAAAAATCGACTCAAGCTACATTTTTCGCCCAGGTCCTGAAAATTTTCTTGTCTGAAACCTTACCTTTTGAGTTTTCTAGCGTTACTATTTTCCTTTAAAATGTCATGATTGGATTAAACAGTTTTTAACTTTGAATATATACAGACATGAGTTTGAGTTGATGGGCTACTCACATTTGGAAGTATCAGCATGAACCGTAGAGGCGGTGAGGTCGCGCAGACAATGCAACAGAGGTGGGGAATGCTCACACGCCTCAACTGCGCGTTCGCGGGCGCTTAACTCGACGTGTGCGGTACCCACTCGCCACAACACGCGCTGGCACGCCTCGTGACACATCAAAGATTGCGTCTGCGCTGAAAATGTTACTGCCACTTGATTATTAAAGAAATTACGTGAAATTAACAATCAAATTTATGTTTGCTCAGAAGCTATGAAATTTTATGACGTTTGTGACGCGTGGAGCTGGGCGTTTTTACCGCGTATGAATTCAAATAACTACCGGTAGCATTTCTAGACAGGTTTTCTAATACAACGTGCCATGAAGTTTTCAATACGTCCGAGTAGCTGAAGGAGGCGATTTCATTATACCAGCGCAGATATAACTTCAAAGATTTGCACACTTCTTTGAAGACTTTGCAGAGCTTTGAAAACACATTTGAATATATATTTTTTATTAAAAATGGGATTGCTCTTTGCCAGCATCTAGCCAGGGGGCAAAGATGAGGCCGACGATGAAGCGAGCTCACCCAGAAGATGCCTATTCACTCGTGCCTTAAAAAGGTCCAGGTTATATGAACTTGGAAATACAGACGACGGCAGAGAATTCCAAACCTTAGGAGTGCGCATTATGAAAGATGAAGCAAAGCGCTTGGTTCGAATTAGAGGAATTTAGACCAGGTAAGGATGGTAGCCAGCCGAACGTCTGGATGTCCGATGGAAGAAGGGGGAAGGCGGTATGAGCTCATGGAGCTCCTGAGCACACTCCCCGTTGCACAATTTGTAGAAGACGCACAGACATGCTACTTTGCGTCTATGTGCTAGGATCTGCAGCTTATTTCCCACTGCCGACATATCATAGTCCATTGCCAATTTTTCCACACATAGAAATCAAACAAGTGTTCAAATAGGTAAGTGAAGCGATATCTGGCGCCGTCAACGCAAATACTAATATTATATATAATATATATAATATTAGTATTTGCGTTTTGTTACTAAATATAATATTTCAACTTCGAACGCTTTGATGTGTCCAAAAAAGCCGATACCGAATGACAACATACAAATCTTTGTTCAAACTTTACACAAATTTTCAAAGTCCCTTGCCACACAACAATCAAACAAGCTCTGGCGCCGACATAAGAGCCTCAGCCCCGGCGTATGCCTTACGGCACGGCGTGAAGGACCCACGCTAGCCCGATTATTCCAACAACATCGTGATACTAACAGCAGCACGACTGAGCCTTCTCCTGCTGCTTCACACAGTTGAAGAAGGCGATCTCGTCGGAGCGGCGGCAGACCGGCGCAAGCGCGGCAGCGCCTGCCGCCGTGGCGCACGCCTGCCGACACGGCGTGGAGCGCCCGAGCGCGCAGCACGCGCGTCCCCACCAACCCGAGCCTGATACCACTTCTGTGGAAGGAACAAAACAGAGGTTATATTCGTTAGCAAGCTCGTAGGTACAATCAGTATCAGAGCTGCTACCGCGAAACAAAAACGAACGTAGTTCGAATCTCCTTCTCTGTCGCTCAAATACGCAAGTTCGACAGAGAGGGAGATAAATTAATTACGTCATTTCGTTTCGCGGTAGCAGTTTAGAAGTAACTACTGATATAAAGAGGTCAAAAACTGTTATTCCCATATAATAAAGACTACGTACTAATATGTACGATTACCTCTAGATAAAACGTATGGGATATGTACGGTTCGAGACCCTTAATCATCCTAATCCAGATAAATATATTGGACGGCTGAATCCATAGTGTATAAATGAGATGTATTTAAGCCGAATCTGCGTTCGAAGTAAGTAAAATAAAATACGCCGTCGAGACGGGATAAATAATGGCATGAGGCAGAAAAAGAGCGAGTTAGTAACAATAACGAAGTAAATAGCTTATGGAAATGAATGCAATGAAATTAAATTAATTTAATAAAGAACATGTCCATATGGTTATACAATAAAATAAAATAATAACACTAAAATTAAAATTAAGCCACGTCACAGGTCACCCCGACCCCGGGCTTGTGGTAGAATGAGAGTATATTTCATCTCGTAGCGTTGGCTTTCTGTAGTAGCAAGCGACTATAGGTAGGTACTTTATCTAGCAAAAAGTAAGTAACCTACGTTACCCATACATACTCATTCTAAAAACTTACGGAACAAAATACTCGTAGTTAGCACAACTTAGTCCTAAAAAACGAATTATTAGCGGCTAGCTAGTTCGTATCATGTTATTGCATCAATATTGTAAGTATGCATGCACTCAATTTAAAGGCATTGATTTTAACAAAAGACACAATTAGTTATAAGTAACTTGACGACTCACCTTGAATAGTCACATTCATGCATATCCAGAACTCTATCTGCAAAGAAATTTAATAGACAACATCAATCAATAAATTAATGGTATTTTTTCACAAACGTCTTTTGTACTTCCTCAGTTCGCATTATGTCAAGTAACTCGATACTGCGGTAATCTAAAACCATCCCCAATTACAATACAATACTGGTGGGCGGTTTATTGATGAATGGGATCCCATAACCACTGCGGGAGTAGAAAAGGATCTTAATAATCTGAGCGCGTGATATCACCTTACTTAAGGACACGTGATGCTACGCTATAAGAACCTAGCAATCATTTTGCAGTAGCGATATGATTTGTGGACAATGCAGGTCATATGCAGGTATCGAATGCAGCCCAACCATAATGCTAGAGAATTTTAATTTAACCAAAAAAATACTTTAGGAAAATAAAAGAAAATAAACCATACTTAAGCTTACTTAAATAGGTGAGTTTACTAAGTCGAACGATAATCTATATTATAAAGCTGAAGAGTTTGTTTGTTTGGTTGTTTGTTTGAATGCGCTAATCTCAGGAACGATAGGTTCGAATTGAAAAATTATTTTTGTGTTGGATAGTCCATTTATCGAGGAAGGCTTTAGGCTATACATCACGCTGCGACCAATAGAAGCGAAGACGTGGACGAAGTCGCGGGCAACATCTAATTATAATAAAAATACATGAAGATGCACTACAATTCCTTAAAAATAAATATCAACATTTGAGATAGGAATAACTCTTACCATGATTTTTACAGTCAAGTAGAAAAATGATTCCTTTACTATTGGTGAAAAATTAACACTCTACAAATGAGGCGTACCTATATCTGCTGAAAATAAATGACATCATTTTTGCTACACTAGATACGTGAGGACATGCGAGATACTTCGAACTTTAATGAGACTTCGTTTCGCTTCCATAATCTATACTCCTTTCTCCTTAATCGAAGATATTAATAATAGTTAACAAGCTTCGACGTTATCAGAGGCATAAAAAGAGTTAATCGTTCTGAATTAATTCTAGTTAACAGACTACTGCTACCAGTTTTCATTTAATGTTTTACCACACACTAAGATACTAAAGTAGGCTTAAGTCAAAACGTTAAAAGCTATATTCGCATGGCTAACATTAGTTGGGCTACAAAGTTAAAGAAACAGATGTATGTAAGTACTTTAGAATGATACAGAGATAAGATACTTACTAGAGAAGGCGCACAGAACTTGTAAATGTTTTGTATCCTTTCCTCTCGCATAGAGGAATTGGAAGCTATCTCCACGAGGGACATCTGAAACCAACACAGATTAATAAGTCTGATAATCAGAGAGTTTTTATATTTTCTTTAAATTATCGCCCCTCTATTTTATCTAAGTACTTATAAGCCAAGTGACAATTTTTAATCACTCGTATTGTATTTTTTACAAGATTTTATTTAACTTGCACTGTTCGTATGTAAGTAAGTAATATAAATATGTAAGTATGTAAATTATCATCGTGCAATCCCTTTTCCGCCACTTGCCGGTATTAGATTGCGCTGAAATTTGGCATTCTTATGTAAATTCGGTGACAATATTATGGTACCACCGGGCTGATCTGATGATGGGGACAGAAGGTGGCCATAGCAACTACTAAACTACACTAGATAAACCCATCGTGTTGGCCAACCCATTTTTTTGGGCTCATTCGAACCGTCTCTACAAGTAGTTGATGATTGTAGAAAAAAGTACAGTCGAATAAAAGCTTGTACTAATTGTTTTTTTTTTTGACTGAAACTAATTGTAATATATACTTATAGAGTTGGGATATTTGGTGGTGGGAAGTCGTTGTTATATATTTTTTTATTGATTGAATGAAGGAATAAATGATTGATAAACCAATAATGTATAATTAAATTTATTGGTTTCATACGAGTAAGATAATATGCAAGATTTTGAAACTTTAATTTCAGTTGCAAGTTGTTCAAGCTCTTGAATACACAAACATTTTAGCAACAAGTTAAATTTGTTAAAAAGTTATATTATAAAATCATCATTGTAATATACAGTATAGCATTGCCGTTGTCATCAAATATTTATGTAAAATAGGTAACTAGTAAAATATGCGATGTATCAACAAACCTAAATTGTTTACTCTATACACGTTCATACAATGAAACGCGAAGGTGATATATTATTGGCCAATACTGTAATATAGATTTATCGTTCAGTTATTCATTTATACAAATGAAAAAATGTACAATGTCGACTCCACTGCATTACTTGTGCTAAACTGCCACCATAATCCTAACCCTAGAATATACATCTCTTGTTACGGTAGAATAATAGTCGAGGTGAGTCGAGGACGGACAGGTTCGCTACTTTTCGGGTATTTCAAGATACCATCACCTGACCCACCATGGAACGGGAACTAAATCACATTACAATGAACTTCAATGCATCTATCGATTACTCTGGTAGTACAATTGTGGTATTGTGATTGCCCATGTTCGATTTCATAATTCGTTTGTTGTTATTAGATAACGTTAGTTTATTCTATGTTTTGTTTTTATCAGCATCACCTTTGAAGTCAATGTACCAATAAAATAATTGGGTAACGGACGTCTTTGAACTATACAGGCAAATAACCACAGGATATGTAGTAATTAAGCGTAATAACTTTACGAGTAACATTTTATATTTTATAGGTTACATGGATGTCTGATATCAAACGACTAAATCTATCTAAACGAACTAAATGCAAGTAATAAAGTGTAGCTTGCTTAACTGTATGTTTACATGGATAAACTCATAACTTTTGCAAAATCTATCTTGTATTTATGATTGATCGAAATTAAGCTTTAATAGATGGTAATAAAGTCGCATTAGAATGATGTAATTGCTTGAGATAAGAGCTTACGGCTGCTATTTCAGGAACACGTGTTGTCGGTCTGCCATTGGGCTCTTCATTAGCTTTAAGGAATTAATTGACTCCGGAGCTACATTTACGATCGTCTCCCTTTTAAAATATCGCGTTACGGAGGCTAGATTAACATTTGGTTAACATTTAATGTTTTCAAAGCAAACGTTTAATCATGATGCTCTGGCATCGACAACAAAAACTTTTTAACTAAATTTAGTTAATATGATGTATGAAAAGTTTTCATTGAAAACAAACATAAAACTGAAATAAATGCCCTATTGTAAAACACCTTCATTTTAATAACTGACATACCTGTGATGTCTCCTTTATTTTTTCTTTATATTGAGTTTCCGTGGAAGATTTTAACAATGGGGCTGTGTCAGGCACTCGGACATGTACCTTATTTAGGCATTATGTCTAAAATGCCCCGAAATGATGAGATTAGCAAGAAGCTAGTTTGTGAATGTATGTATCCTAAATAATACTAAGTAGTTGATACATTAGTAATATATATATACTACACTATGTAAAAAACACCACAGGTATACAATTTAAAAACTGTATGAAAATATATGTTCAATCTTTTATGATGTTGATGACATTTTCAGATTCAATTACAACAACAAAAAAACTCATACTTCTGCGGAATAACAATATTAATTCACGTCAATGTCAAGATATCACTTGGTTAACTCTGGGGTGACGTGTTATCCTGCACAATATGCGGGCAGTTTTTTCAATTAGTTATGCTCCCGAATTTACGCACCATAACGAGGCATGATGTATGTATGAGTGACGCAGGTGCTTTGGGTTAAAATTTTATTTTTACTATTCATTGAATATATCGTTGTCGGCAATGAATGTATTTATGTATCTCGAATAAGTACGTGAAGGTGTCTTATTGTACTAAGCGTTGGGACTGGACTAAGTCGTTTGCTAAACCAACGAGCTATCTATTCATACATTTGAATGGAGTTTAGATAAATAACTAGGAATAACATTACAATTACTGTTAAAAACGGGGTATTTACGAGTATATCACTGTATTTTTTTGTGAGTTCTCGATATTTCGGCACTGTTGCTGTTGTTGTTGTTTTTAAGAGTAAGTAATTCTAATGTTAATGACAATGTTAGCTTGAAATAGGAATAATAATAAGACATACATCTGTAGAGTGTATTGTATGGTCGAGAGTGCAGCCATTATATCTCGCTAGAGGTGTCTGGAGTGCAGAGGTTATCTTGAACCGCTCTATATAACTGATTGACAAGGATTCAGTAGGTATATTATTGTTGTTTACCTACTTGCAACGCAGGCAGATGCATAGGTACATCTTTGCTATTCTTGTTTATCAATGTGAGCAAAGTTCATCTTTCAGCCGTGCATTTATTTATTTATTTCATAATAAGATTTAGGTATTTCTGTACAAACTTAACTACTAATCTTAATTATAAAAGATTTTTTGAGGTAAGGAGCCTTGCCGTTACAAACTTAAAATGGTTGTAACAGTGTTAATTGCAACTTACATTATTAGCCCACGTTATTATTTATTTATGGTTTTATTATTTAAGAATAATAAAACCATCAATAAAAGACCCTAGTCCCAAATTATCGATAGCTGTACATTGTACAAGGTAATTATCTCCACTTACGAGCAAAAAGACGGCAGCTTTTGTTTCAGATAAACTAATCTCAAAATTGATTCCTATTTTATTTAATTTTCACGAAATTAGACCAAAACCCTTATAAAACCGCTTCCAATTTTGTCTAATTGCTCTCACTCAGTCTGCATTTCACTACAATTACTGCACTATACCAACTACAGTAGAGACAAGCTCGTTGAAGACCAACATAAGTGGACATGATTGCATGTGACATGTGCTGGTATTCACAACGCTAACGAACAACTTCCTTGGGGCTAACCAGTAGAAGCCTAGTCTTCCTCCAGCTGTTCGCAGTAACCCGCATCTCTTAGTCTGCACTGCGGAATATAGGGCGTTTATTTCTAGAATTCGCCACTGCAGGCTATAATTTTTTGTCTCCTTCGTCGGCACCCGCAACAAGTGCGGACTATTGAGAATGAATTCCCATCTAGTCACAATGCGGACTATTCGAAGAATAATCTACGTATCCGCCATGCATGTGCGGACTAGATCACCTCTCTCCGTCTACGCATACTTGCCGGGGGTCAAGACATACCGGGGCCGAGTGCTGAATTGATATAGGCACACCTTGTGAATCTCAGTGATGGTAAGGTAACAATTTCATAGACCGAGCCGAGTGCTTCTAAGTAACAAAATAGTCGTATATACATCGTCACTTTACACAACATACGCCGGTTATTATATGCGCACTGCTGAACAATGATCATTGTATACAAATAGGACGTCACTTAAACAGGTCTAATTTACCGACACCATCGCCGATCTCGACTTATTGTCTGCGATTGTTTCGCCATAATTAGTATTGTTCGATTCGAGATTGTCAACACAAATGTTGAGAGCTGGGGTTCTATTCGAGTTAGTAGTGTATCGACATTGGTTTGATATTTTCTTCTGTTATATTTGGTATAACCTGTTAAAACTTTGTACTTCCTTAAATCAAAGTTGGTAAAAATCTAAAATATGAAGGTTATTCACGGTGATTATTCTCACAAACATCTATGCTATATCCTTCACAAACATCTATGCCTTGTCTATGCATACCTTCACAAAAGTTATAGCTATAACGTAACACCTATCTTTCTTTTACAGGGAAGTAAAAATAAATAGTTATGCTGTATTTTACAGCGAAGTAAAAAAAATAATAATAATGCCGACCAATTACAATATTTCCAAGGTTTTCGTACACACGCACTTGTCAGACGCACCCCCTCTAAACGTCAGTTACAACCAAAAGAAAATAACTCTGTTTCCGCTCCGAGGTATCAACTTGCCACCAATTACATTTTCTCGTGTTACAATTTACAAATCAACATGCACGTTCCATTTACGGTACACTGCAGGATCTGAAGTTACCTACCTGAAGAACAATATACTCGTAGTTCGTTATCATGTCCGTTTTACTTCCTTCTGGGTCCAGTGTTATGAATAACTGTTTGTACTGAATGATTTATGAATTAGTTGTAACATATTGTCTTGCTGCTTATGCCTTGCTCGAATGATTAAAAAGCATCATATATACATTAAACGTTTTATTAATAAACAAGAAATTGTAACTAACAAGAAGGCATCGGAATGCAATAGCAATTAAAACTCGGCTTTAATTAATGCTTGCAAGGTTTGTTTCCCCTGAAACAATTGAGCATCTGCGCGTAATTTCAATATTTCAAACGCTAAAGCAGTTCCCGGAATGGTAACAAGTCACAATGTTGCGACCAATGCGCCTCGAGTAGGCGCTACTACTCGGTGTATTTTTAATGCATTCGCCGCGGGCATTCGAAAACATCGCTTATTATTCAATCCGCACCGGCCGTTTGTCAATGGCGACAGAATAAAAGTTCCGTTGAATCATAAGCATAACGATAAAGAGGTTGAATTAGCATGGAGACAATCGCGGGAGGGGTTGACATCACCAGCCATCATAGTTCACGTGTCCGCTGCCATACGTGAAAGGAATGCTTCAAGAGTTTTTACGACAGAATTATTCCCATCGCTTCCCCGAACGCGGAACACCCTGCAGTCGAACTATGAAAATTGTTTCGAATTATCATCCGCGCATTCAAACTCGATTCCCAGACTGCATAATCGAAATCCAAACTGAATAGCAAAAGCTTTTCCTCTTAATGGGTGCGAGTCAACGGCGAAATCTGTGCGATATGTAAATGAAGTTCAAGAACCCTGTGACAAATTGAGCCATTACAAGAAACCCGCACGACAATGAATCTATTAGGATTCGGAGCGCACCCGTCTGCAACCATTTTGCATGTACGAACCGACGTAATAGCAATAGCTCTAATAAAATTTAACGGTCTCTCTACATTCGGGAGCATGCCGTGCATGGTAGTTGCAGCCGCTAGCTCACACATTGTCTGCTATTTAACCACATTGGAACAAATGCACAACGGCCCCTCGAACGAGCTGAAACTAAACTTTATACTCCAGATTACACCAATAAAAGTTAATTAACGCTTCGACTAACAGCCGCAACACTCAATAACGGAGTCGGCTGCCATTTCAGTGCTAATTAAAACACAAAGGGGCTTTCAGTTGACAAAATAAAATAACGCTGAGAGGGGAGCTCACCGTCAGACGCCCTAAATAGTTTAGCAACTACCCGCCGTAATTATTGCGGAGAATCCGACAGCTTCATCCAGAGGGTTGGCACGCGCGGGATTATTTTCCGAAGAAACTCCGTGAGGCGTGTCGTCGGACGCTGTCGTCGGCTTGTCCTGATAAAGCGGTTGTGGATAAATGATCGTGTTTCCATTGTTTTGTTCTTAAGAGTACATCTGTGCGTTGTAAGAATAAATATATGTGAGGCAGCGATACAGCCCTGCGTAATGCCGGCGCGGCATAGGTGGTGTTCGGAAATAGCGCGGGACGCCGCGAGGCAATCAAAGGACAGAATCAAATCGCTACTCCATCATCGCTTTGATGTTTCTTGGTGAATTTGTCTGAATACCATTCCTCCCTCATTTCAATAGCAAAACACGCTTTATATTCGATTTAGCCGTCTTTGATTGTGTTAAAATTGCGCGCTGATCTATCGTGAAAGAATGTACGGACATGTTTTTAGGACGTTTGAACTGTTTTCGTCGACAGTTTGTGACTTTGATTTAGTGCATTGTCAGTGTTAATGTAAGTTGATATTTTTATTTAACTATCTTCTAAATATATAAGAGGGTTCTTGACTACGTTTAGCAATAATTCTGATTTCAATTGCTTTCTTTATTTATTTTTTATTGGTCATGCATTGAAGGTGCTCATCAAGTTATTTGGGTAACTCATTACATTTAATAAATCCTTTCAAAGATTTTTGGTTTTAACAAGAAAGGTCTAACGGTTTTTAAGTTATTGCTGAAAAACTGTCTTGCCTAAACAAAAGGGTGTAAGTGCCGTGAGTTTCCTATAAAGATACGACCTTTTTTGATTCAATGTATTGTATAGTGGTTTTACATGTAGATTAGGAGGTGTCGGTACGGAACCCTTCTTCATCCGTGGTTCGACACGCACTTGGCCGGTTTTTTCTTGTTATTGATATTTTTAGAGTAAGTTTATTGGAAAACTACGAAACCCTAACTGAGCATGGCTTGACATGCTCTTGGCCGATTTTTAAGTTACAATAAAGATATCCGTCCTAATAATATACGAAAATAGGACATAGATTTAGTCTATACGAGGTGATCCCATGCCCTACACCTGTCCTATTCCATTGCACCTGTTTTGGTACGGACGACATGAAAGCATAGCATAAAGAAGAGCCATTGCTAAAAGTACAGTCAGTAAGCACTTAGGATAATCTTCAGGTTCTGGTGAGATTATTGACGTATGTTGGCATTAGAACGTCTACGAGCGAGCGAACGAGTAGTACCTACAACCAGAAGTTTGTATTTAATACTCGCACACTGTTCTGTAGCGCAAGAACGGCCCTTTACGTAGTTTTTGAGCACTCTACAAAGCTTCGAGATATATCCTACATTCCTAATATAAAACCGAACGAGTGCGACGAGGAGTAACACCATTGGGCAAGACATCCGCGGTGACAACATGATAAACGACCGTAACTGGTGTTCATAGCGCTAACCGACTCAAGCAAACCAGTGTACGTAAGTAACTTCTTATATGTAGAACGTAATTCCAAAGACTCATTTTTCCTAAAGCACAACTCTTCTTAACTTTATAACTCTAAATAGCATTTCCCAGGATATGTATTTTATTTTTCAGGACAAAATTATAGCCTGTCTGGGACACTCTGTAAGATTCAACAGCCATACACCAAAGTCATACACTATGGAACACTTAAAACGTAATGGACACCCGAGTTCGCGGTCAAGTTTTACGTTAGTATATGTCTTTTTTTGTCAAGTTTTACTAGGAACGCACAGCACAGTGAAGTGGGCAGGTTGGGAATAGCAATAGCATGCCAGAGCTGTGACACCCCCTCCCCGTTCGGATAATACCCTCTCCAGTGCAGCGATAAACGCTTCTTGGAACAGATAACATGAAGCGATATTTCGTAGTGTTGGTTTTTCGCTAACACTCTTTATTGAGTGTAACGTCAATTTTACCAAATATTAGATGAATATTTGACCAGCGAAATTTTATCTTGTTTAAAATAATATAAAATTATCATCATACCGGTGTTGTAGTTAAGGTAGTTCGATCGTAGTTAACTACATTTATCAACAAGTACTTTTGTTTTAAACAACAAAGTCAATAAATACAGTATAATATCGGTGGTATCCGAATATGTAAGGTACATTTAGTATTATTGGTACACTGTACGCTTAACCTTAATATCAAAATAAAATCAGATGCAGTTGAGGTCAACGTTGCTGCATTTCTAGCCTATCTCCCGCCCGCCCAAGAAACACATTTCGCAAGAGCCTAGCTGCAGTTTTTAGTTTCACATATCTTAAATTTAATATTGTCACTCCTAATTGTCTCAGGTATTTATTTAGAACCGGAATAAAACACCTCTGTGTCGCGGACGTGGGACGGACGGACATGAAAGGGTGACTTGTGTCTATTTCCACCGCTTTGAACTGTCGCCGCTTGAGTTTGTTTGTTTTCGCGACTTAAAGGGGAAATGAACGTGAACTGGGTGTCCAAATTAATGTTCTGAGTATTGGTTTTCAGAATTATGGAGACATGAAATTAGAATTGATTGTATCTATGATGGGGAGCGTTCGTGGCCCAGCGGCGCCCGCGTACCGCGTGCGGTATGCGAAGTTAAACAATGTCGGGCGAGGTCAGTCCTTGGATGGGTGACCGCTTTGAGTGGTTACTAACTGAGCGCTCCCGTGCTTTGGAAGGCACGTTAAGCCGTTAATCCCGGTTGCTGTCTATGATAGCAGTCGTTAAGCCAAGTTAGAGGCCTCCGGGCGGCTTGAGAACTTCTAACAGTCAAGTTGCCCACTCACTTGACAAGCCTTATCCCAATAAGTTCTAGTTTTCCCCTTGGGTTGGAAGGTCAGATGGCAGTCGCTTCCGTATAAACTAGTGCCTACGCCAATTCTTGGGATTAGATAGCGGACCCCAGGCATCCTTCAGGATGCAACTGTACTGGGAATTACGCTAGGAGGATGATGATGTATCTATGATAAGGATGCCAGGGATATTAAAGGACCAAAATTAACACGTACCGTTGGGGCCACAGATGGCTCATGTTTCTCTTAGTACTCGTTTTTCGTTTGCATTTTACTGATGCGTGAATGCTTTATCATGCGTTTGTTTAATAGCGTATGATTAAATTTATATACCTCTTTGAGGACACTCGAAATATCGGATGTGTCACAACATCCTTAATCCGAAAAAGATATCAGATCTCATGTAGAGCTAAGCTTCTGAATTTACACGGCCTAACTCTACCGACCCTAACTTCAACAAATTCTACTATCAGTAAATATGTATGGCTTCGCCGTTCGGTACCGTCGTGGAGGTGATGCGAATATTTAGTTTCTGATCTGAAGTAAGTAACGAAACAGCCAAGCCATACATATTTACTGATATGTAGAATTTGTTGAAGTTAGGGTCGGTAGAGTTATTCCGTGTAGGTTCAGAAGCTTGGCTCTACATGAGATCAACTTTCATGTCCTAATTCATAAAATTGGTGAAAGTCTCATATAAACTTCCACCCCCCCCCCCCCATTTTAGGGGATAGGGGTGAAAGTTATAAGTTTATGAATTTTTTTGTTGGTTGTATACTAAACTTAGATTACATACCAAATTTCAGCTTTCTAGCACTTCAGGAAGTAGCCAAACATTTTGATGATCATCAGTGTGTCAGTGACGAAATCGGTGTATTTTAGATACCAATAAAATCTAAAGTATTAGAGCTATTCAATTGAGACTTTGTATGTTTAATTAATCTATAATTTACATCAAATCCTGGAAATATGAACTATCAGGTACATCGGAAACCAACTTTATGAGGGTTCAAAAAAACGACGAAACACTTTGAGAAAAGGTAGGTAGTGCCCTTGCGCTTCGCTTGACTCGTCTTTGCGGGGGCACTACCGTGCCCCCAGATAGGTGTGTAGAACGCTTAAGATACAGGATAGGTTAGATACAGCTTAGATACGAGTATGGTATGGCGGAATACGGAAGCAAGTAATGCGATTAAGTTCAAGCAGCCTAGAGCCGAGACGGGCTTAATATATGGAATAATCTTGTTCCTTCAAAATTAAGCTAATTGTTCTATATTACACATATGAAAGTTATCCAAGTTAGTTCATAGTTGGGACGTGCTCGATATTACATGCTAAGTAACTATAATGACAGAATGTAATCTGGCGTCGACTAGCCCTAAAGGACGAGTAGGGAGCATGGGGCCAATTCTAGGTCCGACCGAGATGCATGTCTATCGTGACATTGTATAGAATGGTAGAGTCACTTGTATGGAATCTCGAATAGAGATCATCTCGATCGAACCCGAGAATTGGCCCCCATGTCCCAACTCAACAAGTAACTGGCCCTACTAGAAGCCGAACATAGGAAAAAAAGACAATGTAAATAAAAATATTGTGCGTGTAATAAAACGCTAAACTATCAGATTTACTTGAATATGCCAAATATACCACCCAATTATATAACATTTGATTTGTGATCTAATGTAACACAACGAAAGTTAAACCTAAGTAAAGGAAAGTATTAGTATACCTTAAACAATAAGTCCTATGTACCGGACTTTACTTTTAAAATTTTACAGGAGATACTTCTCTGATATTATCACGTTACATCACATACCGGGTTAATGTAAATGTAAATTGATTTTGATGATCGCCACTTCAAATCGTAATACGTATGTAAGGGGTTAATTTACAGCACACATTGTATTTCACTTAGTCTACGGCCTGAGTATCCCGCTGCGAGGCGTGGAGCGTGCATATAAAACAAATGCAATTTATTATATGAACGCTGCACTCGCGCCGTACTCTACAAAACGACATTAGAAATGTTCACTTGCAGCTGTTTATGAGAACACGTCTCGCCTCTAAACCGTCCCAACGTAAACTTTCCCAGTAAGTTGTCAGCTCGAGCTACGCCCCGCCACGCTTTAAAAACTGAAGTAATAATTTCATATGAATGAATCGCTATTGAATGTTCAATTCCATATCCCAGCTGCCGAAGTTGTGAGGTAAAACGGCTGTGAGGCGTCGGCGCGTGCTTGGCGTGCTAACTGGTGGTTAAACCTGAGACGAACTTTCATTTCGCATCTCAATTTGCTTTACGCACTCGTATCCAAAACCCCACTTCTGCTATGAAACACTGATAGCCACACGTAGTCCGTATACTCATATAGGCATCTACGTTTCAGCTTCGGCAAAAATGCTTTCATATCGTATGTCCGGATTTCCGGATTTCCGGCTGTTCTCCTGTACAGGTCGCATTATCGGTGATAGTCTCGTGGGAGCAGATTTGATAATTATATAGATTTTATTTGGCGAGTCAGGTTTTGGAAGTTTTGAAATTTGAATCCCCGGTGTGGTGCCGGGTTAGAATAGCACCACCCCCTTTCTTCCCTTGGGTGTCGTAAGAGTTGACTATGGGAACCAGGTTAAAGTGTATTGTGGGCGATGGGCTAGTAAGCTGTCACTGCAATATCACATTTTCTCGATCTATAAACCTACAATAACTAAAAGTGGCACTGAAATTAATTTGTGTTCTGCCTTGGTTGCCTCTTTTGGGAATATAGAATAGACGTGAGTTTATGTGTGTATGAAAGGGAAAAATGGCGAAGTACACTGCTCACAGAGCTACCAGTAATATTATAAATATTACATGCCATTGTTATTAAATTCCAATAAATATACATTATTAATTTCCAAGAATTCAAACCATAGGTAACATTCATTTTTGACAGAGTGAAACGAAGATTTACGTTTCAGCCTCGACAAAAACGCTTTCGTATATCCAGATTTCCAACTGTTCTCCTCTGCAGGTCGCATTTGTCAACCGATTCTCGTGAAATTTTGTGAGCAGGTTTGATAATATACATACACAGATTTACAAAGATTTTTCTAGTTATTTGTATATAAATATAAGTAGTTAGGACGAGTCGAGGCTTGCGAACTTCTAACAATCATATTACCATCTAACCTAATAATGTCAGTTCCTCTGCTTGGTTGGAAGGTCAGAAATAACAATCGCTTCCACAAAATCTAGTGCATACGCCAATTCTCGGGATCGTTGCCGCATGAATACAAAGTTAAGATGAGCAGAAGGCTACACTAGCCGCGGACGAATCAAAGAAATCAATTTAGAATGGGAAACATACGTCTCAGACTGACCGTGGCTTCCATCGGCACGCCACGCACGCCGGTCCCCGGCCGCCGTGATTGTCACGTCGGCCAAGTGAAATGTCAAACGCGGTTACATGGGCTATGAAGTGGTGTGACGTGGGTGAGGTAATAATGTTTGTTGCACTGTAATGCTGTGGATTTATGGGGAAACGGTCAGTCTGAGAAGCAGCAAAATTACCTATTTGCACATGTAACTTACAATCTAATACGTTCTATTCATATATCAATTCTACAAAAACTATTTAAAAAACCAACGAAAGGACAACCCATGCCTTATAAGAAACATTGATTTAGCATAGGTAGCATATGTTTACAAATCAAACACACCAACAAAATGTTTTTAATTTTTTTAGGTTATCTCTCCTACGCATAAAGTCCATGCATTTTTTTCTTACAAAATCCATTGTGTGAGATATCATTGGATAGCTCGTTTAAAGTTACCTCATGTGCGTTTTCTCTAACCGTTTTTTGCTTATAATTCGTACTCTCTTTAAGTGCTAATTTTTGTTGAAATAATGTCCCCCTTGGCCCCCTCCTTATTTTTACAATTAAAAACAGTATCGTTAAACCATGGTGGTTTGTCTCGATACTCAGCCAGCCAGCTAATTTCAGCCAGCTAAGTGGCTACTGAGTATAAAAAATCTACTATTCACAGCTAAGTAAACTTTACTAATTAACGAGTTAATAGCCAAACTAAAAACAGAAAACAGACTTTCGTAAAATTTCCATTGAGTTGTGTCAAATTCAAATGTACCTATTTAGTAAGTTTGTGACATTTTAAGTCCGCATAATGTCACGGATGCACAGCTACAGAACTCTGCAGCTGCGCGTGGGCTGCACGCATTTGGTCGCTTTTTTGGTTTCTTATCTGTACTTTGATCATGAGAAATTCGCGAGTAAGTACGGTTTTTCAGAGCTCCTCCTCTTCTATTTTCAGTGATTCTTCCCAGTACTCGAACTTCGAACGTTCGAACTTTTCTACACCCAACCAGTTGTTTGTCTGTAATATATTCTATTCTTACCGTTACTGATAGAAATATTCTGATAGATGCAATCCCGAGAAATAAAATCAAGAATAACTTTTTTTTAACAATTCTGAATTATTGAAACAGTGGCCTCATAATCCATTCCTTTGATGTCTAGCGTGCGACCCATTTTTTCGCCACCAACCAACTCACACATGATGCAACCGCGTCATGTAGATTATGGAATAATTAGCACGCTACTGTGAAAACTAACGGATCAAAGGCGGCACGTTTCAACCGCCGCTAAACTTCTACACTAAAAAAGGTCCTATGTCGCTATGATATTCTCTACATCTACACTACCAAAGAGACCTATGTCCCCAGGATATCTGTGTCGATTTCAGGGAAGTGACCTTAAGGGTGGTCGGCGATTATGCTATTATTAACGATGCTCCAATACAAATACGACGCTTCGTGACGTAAATGCCAGTCGCACTATTTTTTTTATTATTTATTAACCGAAAGCAGTTCTTTAAGGAATAACCCCGCCAGTTGGAAAATATTCCACCAACGATTGTTGCACTGAACCAGCATTTCCTGCGGGCAGTTATTCAAGCAGTTCCTGTGTGGGGCCAAATGTCACCGATCCAAAATATTCCTAGTTCATCTGGTTGGAGATGGACGGAAGTTAATGACAGATAAAAAAGAACAGATGGGAACCTACTTGGACTAGTTTGCCTGTAGCTGCCGAAGCCTGCATGGAAATGATTAGGTGCAGATGCAAAAAGAAATGCGCTGCTAGATGCAAGTGTTTCCAACAACAATTATAGTGCACTAAGTTGTGTGCTATTGATGAAAAATGTTACACATACGTTTAAATAAATAAAATAAATAAATAAATGTTGGGGGACAATCTTACACAAATCGACCTGGTCCTAAACTAAGCAAAGCTTGTACTATGGGTACTAGATGACGATAGATAAATACATAGAAAACATCCAAGACCCAGGAACAAAATTCGTACTAAATGTACAAATAGTGCCGGCCGATTGCCGGGATACGAACCCGGGACCTCCAGCTTAGGGCGCAGTCTCACTACCGACTAGGCTAAATAGGCCGACATTTGAAGCCATAATATATATGTACGAATTCCAGTATAATAATCAAATTAACAATAATATAATATGATCAGATCTGTGACTTGTTAGTTTTATTTTGAAAACCAAACAAAAGTAATTTAAAATATAACACACATGTTTACAAACGAAAACACAGCTTAAAACTACCTAAAATACCATGAAGCTTGTAGATACATTAAAGTACATATTCAAACAATTATAAGTTTTTTTTAGGGCTCCTTATTTTTATGAAGTAATATTTTTAGGAGTCTGCTGTTCTAAACTTCTTTTCGGAAGTTGCGTGTCATATTCTTGTATAGAACTATATATTTTTAGAATCTACTTAAATATGGATTTATAATTATATTTTTTTCATGCCCAATGCATTGTTTGTTTCCACGTAATAGACGCAGTAAGTTTTTTTTTTAACTGTGACAGCTTTGCACATTGTGAGTGAGAAAGAGGGACATCTTTCGCGGTTGTACTTGTATCATGTATACTTTACCTAAAATTCTGATGATGTGCTTACTACCTAAATTTATGGTTCAATATTTTTTCTATCAATTCAATATTTCATCCCTGGATGCAACGGTCGTGCGGTTAGTTCTTACTAAATACACAACGGCGCTACGATCTATGTGGAGTATTTCACTGGTCTGGTATCTCTATCTCAGTATATATATATTGTACTTTGTGCTTAAGTAGTAGTATTAGTGAGTATTATATTCTTTGGTAGTAGTCCGATATGGGGCAGACGCAAGGTGATATAAAATGTTTGTATTTTTATAAAATATATGGTGCAAGAGGTGAAGATGTAAGAGGAGGGAAAGACCAAGGAAAAGGTGGATGGATTGCGTGAGAGACGATATGAAGAGGAAGGATGTGAGTGACGAGATGACGGGCGATAGAGAGTTATGGAAGAAAAGGACATGCTGCGCCGACCCCAAGTAAATGGGAAAAGGGCACGCGAATGATGATATGGCGCAACCGAAAAATCTGAACTTGTTATTCCTATCATTAGAAAAGTAATCAAGGGCCATTAAAAATTTCAGACATTCCCTATTCTTAAAATATATGATATTGCAATATACCTAAATCTTCTAAACACAGGCGCTTTTGCTAAAGTAACTGATAAAGTGTCATGACTGCAAACATCATGTTCTTCGCAGTCCATAGCTGTCTCGCACTCACCGATACATCACTGACACTTCATTTACAAATTCCTCGGTCTGCAACCGATGCAAACGGCCTACTAACAAGCTGCTCAGAAACAAACATGCCTTCAAAACGCTCTGATCACTCAGTTTCCTCTTCTAATGTGAGATCTTATTCCAAGGTGTGAAAGTTGAAAATCAAGAACACGGAAAAGGGAATTACGCAATTGCAAAGGTTAGTCGTGGATTACTTACTACACATAAATCCGCCAGCCTGATCCACGGTATACCACAGCACTGCTATCAATCTGACCGGATTGCCCACCTATTTTCGTAACAGACAGTCTTACTAGACTGTTATATTATAATATTTATTTATTGAGAGTTCCGTCTATTGGATCGGTTAAAAAATGAAGATAGGTTAAGGAATAAGTAAGTTATCTAGGTATAAATAGTTGAATTGATTTTATTGAGTAACAAAAATTATACCTTGGGCAATTTATAATGGCTTCCACATTTCCGTTCATCATCCGTTGGGCTTGCGGGTATAAGACACTTGTGAGATTCTAATGTGATAAATAATGTGACAACAAATATCAATTGGTTAATTAACCAAGGTGGCGAGCTGGCATGGCGTCGATACATAATATAACGGATTGAAAAGAACTCAATTGTTTTCAAGTAGGCAAGTCTCCAGTTATGTCAACGCCTCACCACTGCTGCTAAGTGTACGGACGCTACGTGATTTTTCCGTACGAGTATATAGTTTTTTTTGCATACATTACACATCACATTCAGAAAACTCTGCTGAATACGGCTATGAAATTATCTAGTGCCACGCCATTACCCCGGCGCGAGCCGGTACCGCGTCAGTCATTAAGTAATTACCTTCCCCTGTCATCCAAACACGGTCGCCGCCAATTACAAGCGACAAACAATGCAAACGTACGTTCCTATATTCTAATTACATGTCAATCTCTCTATCCTTAATTACAATCGTCGGAAACATATTGCTTTCATTTGGTAGAATTGGTTCTTGAAAGGACCGTACAAGGGGTTAAATACGCTTAATGGTAGGTTTAACGAGGAGCCACTTTATTTAGATCGTCTCTGCGACGGATGACAAGTAGGGATGGGGAGCTTTTACGGTTAAAAATTACGGTCTTACAATAAAAAAAATTTTACAGCTATAGATGTATGCAATGCCTGGAATAGGACCACGGAATATAGTATTTATTTGTTCTGTGAATAGGACGAACCAGCATCTTAATATGATAGAAATAGAATGAATAGGAGGCGAACTTTTTTATTCTTCTTCTTCCTCTGTGACAACTTATAAGTACTCATATTATAGTACTGGCTGCGTGTAATAGTGCAGGTAATATGACTTCCTAACTAGTAGGTAAGTCTAGTAACTAATAAATAAGATGATTTTAGTTAATGCATATCACTGTCAGTTTAACAATCTAAACATAACGAATATAACGAAGTTAAATTAGGTAGTCGCGCGAGATAGGTACAACACAACGTAAAGTACCCTACGTTAAATACCTCGCTGTGATTAACATATCATTACCTACACAATATCTATGTAACAGGTAAGATTATGTCATGCAAGAATGTCCAAGTTAGAAATGGACACATTTCTTATTCACTCCATGTCTCAGGGGAAGGAAGCGGCCGTGTCGGCCTAACGAGACGGTATTAAATAAGGATGTACTAGTGCTGCCACTCGTCTCCACACGTTCTAATCATTCGCTTTATTCACTCGGCGTGTTCTCGGAACTCCCCGCCCGCTGTCACTCTGTGACGTGATTTTTTATTACAGCCAACGTGACGTGACGACTCGAATGTAATATCGTAAAATTACCGATAGGAAAAGAATTACGAGTGACGCTCATAACATAACAGATATAGAATATGTCAACAAAGAACTCTATTTGCTTCAGTAACGCCTACATCAAAGGGTTGGTTCTTTGAAATCAAAGAACTTTGTATCTTTTATACTTATGATTCGTAATGTTTGACAGCTAAATACGAGAAGAAAATGTCGAATTGCCGCGCTAGGGCGACGACAGAAATATCCGACGGAGAACTTTTACGGAAGCGATAAATCCAGTTAATTAGTCAATTTAGCTTCCGACTGAAAAGTTTGATTGGAAATCCTTGTAGATGCGATTAAGATTCTTCGGGTGGTGGATATCTAGATGGACGGTTGGAAACGTAATGGAACGTGGATGGCGTGACTCGGTCACTCCCGGACATGGGAATATGTGATACCTGATCGATTGTACATGAACCACGAATAATGAATGTAAAACGACGTAGAAGAGGCGTTATCTGAATGTAATAAGGTCTATCCCGCATGAAAACGAAGTTGGTAGGATTGTAGGTAGCTTCAGGACCATGTAGGTGCTTGCTGCACATGTCGCTATGCCATTAACATATCGAGGATTCCAATCGAGGATGCCACCAGTTAAATGATTCAGACCCCCTTTACGCTGCACGTAGAAATCAATAAGTTGACATGGTAATGATAAAACTTTTGAATGACAACTGACAATGAAGATATAAGTAGTTTCGTACAATACTAAAAACGCTATGAACAAAAATGAATACGTAATACTGTCCATTATAAACTGATAAAAATAAATACACCCCATCATTTATTTAAATTAGTTGAACCAAAAATAACATCAGATACACGCACTTGAATCAAATGGGGTGTCTGGTATTTGCCTATGTGACGAGTTATAAGAGGAATGAACCATCTTTTGTTAAAATCTATCCCATTTAAAACATGAATATGAAAAAATTACAAGTTCGTAAACTTTTCGCTAATAAATAAAATTGAGATCTAACTGGAAACCAAGTTCTTTCAAAGCTCCGTAGATCACAGCTCCTATCATGTTCTTCGATTGCTTCAAATGTTTTGTTATGTTATTTGGAGCCGTTCGATAAAAACACATGCCATATGTAAAAGTGATTCCAAATATAGGTAAACCCTTCGAAAAAGTAGTGATTATTCGAAAACAATCAGCTGATGTGTCATTTTGTCTGATTAGCCGTCGCAATCTATTTTTTTTTTTCATGATTAACGGCCCAGTTTTTCCACGCACCAACACGTGAAAGCATATTGTATAAACGTACACATACAAACTTCCTACTCCTACTGTGTATAAACGAGCAAAATATGTTTCAGTTGTTTTTCTTCAAATGAGCATCTTATGCGAACTACTTATATGTAGAGGTAGTTACAAATACAAAGGAAAGTTTATATTCTTACGAGGTGCTGCTAGAGTTTGGTGTGTGACAAAACTTTTATCGATAAAGACTTTTGCTATCGATAAAAGAAGACACTCACTCAGTGATAACACAAGGACACTCATGACTCTATTGCCGAGAGATTTAGATCACGATGTGTCTCATTTTAACATTAAGTTCGTATAAATATATAGTGTTCAGAGTCAGTTATATTTAAAGCTTGCTTACAATGCGTATTAGTAAGGAACATTTCAGTCTTTAGTTCCGTTTTCGCTGTCTAATTCGCCTGATACCACAATCTAAAGAAGCCTCAACAGATTAAAGGATGATTCACAGTAGACCGTTCCGAGTCCGGGCCGACCCGTTTTCTATGACAGCAAAAGCAACGGCCGACGTATTTCTCTAGAAGGAAACGGGCCGGCCCGGACACGGAACGGCCCACTGTGAATCATCCTTAAGTGTAACAGACATTGGTGCCTTCGTGGCGCCACACCGACTAGTAAGGTTTTTAAAACGCACACAGATCGATTTCAGATTCGGTCGTCCGATTACTTTGATAGATGGCCTATACCCAGACCTCTCGGTGTGTCTTCGGGTTTAGATAAAGAACTGATTTAAATAAATAGTTCCTTAAGAACTTGTGCTAGTTGCGGTATTTGATCTATTATTTTACTATGGATGGTTTGTCTATCTTCTCCTTCTTATTCAATTTGCTAGACAGAGTGGTCTTGGTCGTCAGTTGTTGTTACGCTTAGTGCGAGGAACCAGTATGATTTATGCGTCACCGTTCTTCTCATACTGTTGCTGATCTACAATTATTCACGGCGCTGTTCTCTGCAGCTTTGATTTGGTATGTCCTATGGTACGTGATGGTTGTCTATGGTTAATAATCATAATCAATAATCGATGGTTTACCTTTTCGCAGACGCTCCGGCAGGTACCCGTCGCCTTGGCGCAGCAGGCCGATATGTCTGAAAACAGAAACACGTTTCAATGCTGAAATCTCAAACAATTCCTAGAACTGACCAGAGATCAACAGAAATGGTCGAGTTTGGTGGTCTCACAAAGTCGTGATAAGTAGTAATTACTGCCAATATTATCATTCCTGTACTTACCAACCGGATACCAACATTCTGCTCCACCTTAGTGATATCACTCATCCATATATACGGTACCGGAAAGACGTCATGAGTAATTGAGCAGTAAATTACTAGCAATTGTGTCTTACCATTACCTAAATCATGAATATATCAAATGACTGAAATCAATTTACGGCCCAACGTCGATAGGACGCCTGTTTGCTTTGAGTTATTTCCCTCCAAGTTATAAACTCAGATTGCATTGCGTCCGCAGAAACCAGAATACATTTTTAACATTATTAGCATTACGTAACAAAAGGAAGGCTCGGACTCAGAAGAAGTAGCAGTAAATTATTGGGACATCGAAAAGATAGAAAGGTTCACGATATCCATGCCGGCCACACTGTTATAATTGGCCGAAATGTACTAAAACGTCACATAAAACGTGCCGGTATAAGCTATCACCTATCATACTAGCTAGGCAGTAGTTACGATAATGGCGGATATCGCGAGTAGGTAATTGTGGCTCCTTTTTGATTGATTACATATTGAGTATTCTGGCACGTCGAATTGTACCTATTGTCGTGGTATTTGCGCATGACGAATAGAGTCCCAGTTTGATGTCCGTACAATAAATAATCTCTGTCTGCGACACGTTTGAATTGGGACGCACTTTGATCTATTCTCGTTTTATCAACGCTATAATGTTACAACAATAGCCGTTAAACGAATTCAAAAAAAGATTTACGGTCAATTTGTCGACTTTCATCGCTAAGTTCAAAGTAGACATATTGTAAACGTCCACATTCATATAATACTAATTTATAAAAGTACGATGGACCCTTTATTCGAGCATTCGTGGCCCCGCGGCGCCCGCGTACCGCGTGCGGTATGCGAGGTTAAGCAATGTCGGGCGAGGTCAGTCCTTGGATGGGTGACCGCTTTGAGTGGTTACTAACTGAGCGCTTCCGTGCTTTGGAAGGCACGTTAAGCCGTTGATCCCAGTTGCTGTCTATGATAGCAGTCGTTAAGCCAAGTTAGAGGCCTCCGGGCGGCTTGAGAACCTCTAACAGTCAAGTTGCCCACTCACTTGACAAGCCTAATCCCAATATGGTCTAGTTTGCCCCTCAGGTTGGAAGTTCAGATGGCAGTCGCTTCCGTAAAAACTAGTGCCTACGCCAATTCTTGGGATTAGGTAGCGGACCCCAGGTTCAGGATGCAACTGTACTGCTGGGAATAACGCTAGGAGGATGATGATGATGGACCCTTTATGTTAAATTACGGATCCATAAAAACTGACAATAAAGTTATTATTAATTTCAACTCAAGGCTGTCAATATAAACATGTGTTTGATCTAATTAAATGTGATATGTCGTCACAAGCAACAGCGATAAGCGGCGGCGGGATAACAGTGTGTTGAACTTAGGACAACAAAGTTATACATCACTAACCAAAGTAAACAAGACGACGACAAAACTTGGTAGCGCGATACATCATACTGTCTGCGCTGTGGGTACGCTGGGTACAGTCAACAACAAATTGTAGGCAAACAACTTGATAGAGGGTGAACTAGACTAATTAATTAAAAAACCCGAATGCGTACTGTGTAATTTGGAATTTGGCCCAAAAAATCCGCCATTTTGTTTTTTTGTATTATTTTGATATACCCAGTGTCACTCTCACAGTAAATACGAATCTAACGACACCTCTCAAGCTAAAATCCATCGAGCCGTGCAGGCTGCAGAGCGTGCCAAACAATTATACATACCTACATACATACTCTCGGAAAACATAACCAATGCAACCTTCTGGCGCAGTCGGGTAAAAAGAAAAGTATGCTCAAATCGTGTTTTCTGCGGGTAATTTTTAGGGTTCCGTACCCAAAGGGTAAAAAGGGGCCCCTATTACTAAGACTTCGCTGTCTGTCCGACCGTCTGTCTGTCACCAGGCTGTATCTAAAGAACCGCGATAGTTAGACACTTGAAATTTTCACAGATGATGTATTTCTGTTGCCGCTATAACAACAAATATTAAAAACCCGCCGCCGTTTTATAGATAATGGTACGGAACCCTTCGTGCGCGAGTCCGACTCGCACTTGGCCAGTTTTTTATTACATCGTACCTATTTTCAATTACATTAACAGTTATCTATATTTCACATACTCGTAAATGGGTAAGGTCTCATTTTTGGACCTCTAAGTTCAGGCTTTTAAGACGTCTACAATTTAATTGATTCCTTCGTGACACAAATTTTTTCATACAATTTTACTATAATATATCTTTTTAAATTATACGAATTTAGTCATACAATTTAAATAAGTAACTTTCGTTTCACAACGGAATCAATTAAATTGTAGACGTATTAAAACCCTTATTGATAGTCCAAAAATTATGATCTTAACCCAAATGTTAACACGATGGTTACCAGACCGCATAACCTTTAAAGACAACTTTTATAATTTTGCATTTTATAGAACACTTAACTGAAATGAATCTAACTGTACACTTAGCTACTGCATAATCCGCTCACTTTCTGTACTTAATATCCGATACTCTAACTGGGCTATAATTTTAATATAAGGATTAAAGAGAAAGTATATTATGCGAACCCGTCCAATCAGTGCCCTCCAGCGTTTCGATGAAGTTGAATTATAATATGAAGTACCTACTCTCACAGGGTGATTACTGCGCCCCGTTCATGGTCTACGAGAATTTGCATTATATATCTATTAAACTAATGCCTTTATGCAGTACCTAGATTATACAGTTTCCTTGAGACTGCACGAGGGTAATGTGCTTAAGTTGCATTGATAAATTAGACGGGTTACTTGAATCTTAAATGTCGTGATTAACTTTTGAAATTGCTACCCATCGTTCTTATATTGGCAGAGATAAGGAGGCTGACTCAAAGTGTGCAATTTAGTGTTCAATGCTCTTACTTGTTTCTTACCTTTCTTGTTTTGCTACTTAATATTTATTTACTTCGTGTAACTTTATTTCTAAGTAGATGTTTTCTCTGATTTGTGATAGGGTTTTTTTATATACAACAACGGTGACAAACAATCTTACGGCCTGCCTGGTACTAGTGCGTCGCCGACCCTTTATTGACGTGAGAATTCGTTGTGTACACAGCTAGAACCATATGCAGGGTTATAGCCTGTATATGTACAGGATTTGTAAAACTAATTATATAACATGGAAAATGGTACAACATTAATTTCCATCGATCTAATTTGGACCTGTATCATGACTTCCCTGTTTTTCTTTCGAGCATCATACCTTCAAGGTTCTGAATCGTTCATTCAACTATAATCTCACTACAGGAGAGTGAATCCCCAAAATAATACAAACCAATTCAGAACCTCTAGCATAATAATTCTATTTAAAACTATTTCAAATCAGTTTCAGTCCTAGTTTTTTACGATTGACTGACCAGCGCTTGGCTCTAGTCTCACCTCATGGAAAGCGATGACATAAGGCCAAATATGTTGCTCCACCATTACCACCATATCAGCCGAAAGACGTCCACTGCTGGACATACGCCTCCCCCAATTCCATGGGGGGTAAATGCCATAATCGCCACGCTTGGCATGCGGGTTGGCGATCGCAGTATCTCCACCGCACTTCAGGGATGCTGCTGCCCATCCCCCGGTGGTCTTGGCCGTAGTTTTAGGACATACCTGGGTCCCCGATGTTGCTCACTAGTTCAGTAATAGCATTCACTCTTGCCTTGAAGAGACCCAGATTGTATGCGACCCAGATTGTTGTTAGTTAATTTAAATGTATGAAATTTAAAGCTATAGTTTACCCTGTGAGTTAGCGCATGCGATGGCTAGAGCGAAGACTATGAGTCTAGACTTCCAGCAGCAACCCCGCCTCAGCCCGGTTCTTCTGTTTCTGCGAACTTGGCTTCCCATTTTGGTTATCGTTGACAGCTAGGCCATCTGCAATCAAAAGTAAGATTGATATAAAATGATTTAATTTTTAAGCCATTGATTTGCTCATCATTATTAAGGCCTCTGTACACACAAACGAGACTCGCGTGCGAGTTTCATTACATTGCGGGTTACCTTGGAATATAATAAGATCAATCAATCTCTCAAACCGCGCATGTATAGTGAAACTGGCATACGAGTCTCGTACGTGTGTAAATAAGGCTTTATCATCATTAGTATGGGAGGCTAAGAGGGAATTTGAGGATTTACTCGAGCGCGGCATTAACATATAGAGGGATACCTTGTACTCTGTTGAGTACCTCAACTATTTAAATAATATTTGTACTACGGGCCTCAGATGCCAGAAATAAATGATTATTATTATTTATAAGACCTCTCTCTATAAGTATGATCGTGCGTCTAGAGCATCGCCACGAGCTCGCGGGTCTACTTGGAGTCCCGTGTGAATATCTGGTGTAATAATTATTTAAATATTTTTTTCCCCCCAAACCCATTAGTTTGTGCCGTCTGTACAGCCACCCCCACCGTCCAAACCGTAAGAGTTATATACAGTGACAAGTGGGGCGTATACATTATCAATATCTGACGCGCTGAGAGATTGTTTGTTTTACATTGTTTGTTGGCTGTAGACCCACCCTTTTTTTCACCGTCCAATCTTTAAAATCTAATAGGTCCCGACGACGCTCGAGTAAGTCCACATTTAGCAACGTGGACCTTACCTTAGCAAACTTTCTAACCTATAAAATCGTCGACTGAAGAACATTCAGCACCCTAATACATTCATCCGCGAGCCTACCTATACCTCGAAACGCACAGAGCGGGCGCGGCGCGGTGCGTAGCGGAGGCGGTTTTAATTTTCTTTCCGAAACTGTCGTCTGTCGATTCATATGTCACATACGTCGCCTCCGCTGTACCGCGCGGTTGTTTGGTGCGACGTGCCACGGACCGCGTTGGCTTTACCGCAAAACCGCTGCGTCGCACTCTGTGCGTTTCAAACTTTACGTGTAGATAATATGGGTATCCATTTTGAAGTGTTGCCTGCCTCTTTTAGCCGTTAAATTTGTTTTATTTCATAAGTAAAAATCCCAGAAACCGAATACAAACATATTAATTTAAACGCAGGTAGCTGCTTATTTGTTTCATGACTACGATGTACGACATAAGTACTTTACTAATCCTACAAGTATATACAGAGTGAAATTTTATTGACTGTTCAAATTTTTCCTAGTCATTAGGTATCAATAAAAGATGCCAATTCTGAAAAAAATAACATAGGTAATTTTTTCATGATAAAATGTGCTGTCCGAATAAATAATTAGTAACGTGTGGATAATCGGGAGCTGAATGATGCTCGGGGTTAGCGGTGCGGGGGGAGGGGCGCGCTCACCTATCTTATCTCGACCAAAATTGCAAATTAGTCGCACGCGCATTTCCGCGTCGCATGACCGGTCATGCACTTTCATTTTGTATCTCTCGTAAAGAGGCGCGATCGCGAACGTGACATACAACTATGTTACGAACCGGGAGAATCCCGTGAATGAAGGAAAATTTGCGATTAATGTTTTTTACTAGCTTTCATTAAATAATCGGTTTTCGGACGCGTAAGTTTATCTCGGTGACTCAATGTAGGGGCGGGGCGAGCGTTATTGCCACCTTCCGCACAATGCGCCACCGCGGTATCCACGAACGCATGGTTTTTTAGGATGTCTTTCAGCTGCTCTGTATCAATATTTTAGTACTGAAAGATAGTAAAAAAATACATACTTTTACTTTTCGCTAAGAAAAACACTGTGAAAATTTTAACAGTCAATATTATTTCACCCTGTATATTGCTACGATGAAAGGTTTATTGTTTGAACTAAATGAAACAGATTTCTTAATTAAATATCAAAGCACGCATGAAAACAAGCTGTTTATGAATAATTTAATACTAAATACATAGTCATTTAAAATAATTGCATACTCGTACAGCTAATAATTGGTCACACATTATTCATTACGTTTGTTAAGATTGCTAATAATTTTTGCACCCACTTCATTACCAAAACATTTAAGTACCTATAAGTTTTATAACGATGTCCTTATGTTGAAAAGATTAATATATTATGATCGATGAACTGTTGTGTTGTTGGTAACGGAGTGTAACGTGTTTATTGATTTAATTACAATTTAAACATTTATCATACCCTTAGACATGACATGATAGATAGTGTTGCTTTCCAAAAACACTCTTGCTTTCCAAGTACCTATGACTGTTACTGTTATTGTGCATTTGTGCATAAAAAAATGTAGTCTGGATGGTTGCACCCTGTCTCGCAGAAGAATGTTTCTTTGAATGTACCTATGTAACTTTCAGACCGGGATATGTACCCAAGACCACCAGCTTCGTAATGCAGGGTCAATACTAACTAGGCTAAAGTAGTCTAGGTCGTCGTTTCAAACAAAATCATGTCCCTTTTTATACCCCGTTTTTTAATAATAATAATATTTTTTTAAGATTAGAATTTTAACGGCCAAAAAACCATGTTTCTTTGTTTCCCTAGGATATCAGAGGATAATATTGTACTAATTTAACTTAATTTCACTTATTAAGTTTATTTACGTTTCAAAGATAACAATTGTTTTCCTTGAAATCGCATGACGAATAACGCACGATTTTTTCCAAATTTTAACTCGGATTCGTATTAGGGGACCTCTCGGTCGCTCCGATATCGATTTTGAACGAAATCGTGTTCAAATGAAGAATATCAATATCACTGCCACTTTTTCTAAATTTTACCTCAGATTAGTATTAAGAATTCTCTCGGATGCTCAGATATCGAGTTTGAACGAAATCGGGACGGAAATGATAAAAATGAATATGGCCGCCACTTTTTCTAAATTTTACCTCGGATTCGTATTACGAGACCTCTCGGACGCTCAGATATCGATTTAGAACGAAATCGGGACGAAAAAAAGAAAATCAATATGACTGCAACTTTATCCTACCTCGGATTCGTATTAAGAATTCTCTCGGACGCTCAGATATCGATTTTGAACGAAATCGGGACGGAAATGATAAGAATGATTATGGCCGCCACTTTTTCTAAATTTTACCTCGGATTCGTATTACGAGACCTCTCGGACGCTCAGATATCGATTTTGAACGAAATCGGGACGAAAAAAAGAAAATCAATATGACTGCGACTTTTTCCAAATTTTACCTCGGAGTCGTATTAGGGGAGCTCTCGGACGCCCAGTTATCGATTTTGAACGAAATCAGGACGGAAATGATGAAAAGCAATATGGCAGCCACTTTTTTTCAAATTTTACCTCAAATTCGTATTAGGGGACCTCTCGGACGCTCAGATATCGATTTTGAACGAAATCGGGACGGAAATGATAAGAATGATTATGGCCGCCACTTTTTCTAAATTTTACCTCGGATTCGTATTACGAGACCTCTCGGACGCTCAGATATCGATTTTGAACGAAATCGGGACGAAAAAAGAAAATCAATATGACTGCGACTTTTTCCAAATTTTACCTCGGAGTCGTATTAGGGGAGCCTCGGACGCCCAGTTATCGATTTTGAACGAAATCAGGACGGAAATGATGAAAAGCAATATGGCAGCCACTTTTTTTCAAATTTTACCTCAAATTCGTATTAGGGGACCTCTCGGACGCTCAGATATCGATTTAGAACGAAATCGGGACGGAAATGATAAAAATAAATATGGCCGCCACTTTTTTTAAATTTTACCTCGGATTCGTATTACGAGACCTCTCGGACGCTCAGATATCAATTTTGAACGAAATCGAGACGAAATAAAAAAAAACACATATGACTGCGACTATTTCAAAACTTTACCTCGGATTCGTATTAAGAATTCTCTCGGACGCTCAGATATCTATTTTGAACGAAATCGGGACGGAAATGATAAAAATGAATATGGCCGCCACTTTTTCAAAATTTCACCTCGGATTCGTATTAAGAATTCTCTCGGACGCTCAGATATCGATTTTAAACGAAATCGGGACGAAAAAAAAGAAAATCAATCGGATTCCTATTAAGAGTCCTCTCGGACGCTCAAATATCGATTTATGTCGAAATCGTATCGGACGGCACTGATTAATAAAACCACTTACAATACATTGAATCAAAAAAGGTCGTATCTTCATAGGGAATTCACAGCACTTCATGCACCTTTAGACCTTATAAGGAACTTACATGCCGAATTTGGTATCTCTCAAACCAGCAGTTTGAGCTGTGCGTTGATATGTCACTCACTCAGTCAGTCAGTTTTTTCTTGCAATTTGGCACCTACTTTTAAGTTTTCATGCCCGCAATACAAATTTCAAAATAAATGCCATTTTCGAAATTATCGACCCAAAAATCATAAAACGTACACCCATATTAATATTTAGACATTCCAACCCCCTCGGACCACAACAGAGGGGATGGTATTTCACGTCCTCCACGTGGGACATCGCCAACACCTAATAATTTAGACACTATGATCATCCTTCATCAAAACATTCAAGGATTATGTGGAAAACTTGAACTTTTGGAAATAGCTTTACAGGATTTAAAATGGAGTGGTAGGGACATTGATGTGTTGTGTCTAAGTGAGACGTTCGTCCGTAAAGGATCCGAAGGAAATATCATCTTTAGAAATTTTAAACTGGTTTCTAGCTATTGTCGCGATAAAGGAGGAGGTGGAACTTGCATCTTAATCAAAAAAATGTATGATACCAAATCCCTACCTTTTGTTGCTCAACTGGCCACAAAGTTTTATTTCGAATGTTGTGGTATTGAAATAATTGGCACGGGAATAATAGTTGTCAATATTTACAGAATTCCAGAGCAAACCAGTTCACATACAGGTGTTTTTCTCGATAAACTGGATAAATTATTGAATTATTTAACATTGAGATACAAATCTAAAAAAAAATATTATTAGTGGCGATTGGAATATCGACTTACTAAAACACAATACAGCTGCTGCAAACCTCTCTAGTATACTGCTGAATTATAATTTTACCGCACATATAACAGTTCCCACACGGCAAAATGCATGTCTTGACCAAATCTCGAGCAATGTCAAATTGGCTAAACCTTGTGTACACCAATTAGGCCTTTCTGACCACGAAACAGCACAGTCCTTATCCCTACCAGTAAAGAAAATTACCGCCTTCACGACGTGGTTTGAACACAAGCGGGACTATTGCTTTGACAATGTTCAAAAGTTTTGCGAGTCCCTATCATCTCTCTCGTATGCTGACGTTCTACAATTAACAAACGTAACAGATGCATTTAAAAAAAATTATGACATAATACGTCTTTTTAGGGTTCCGTAGTCAACTAGGAACCCTTATAGTTTCGCCATGTCTGTCCGTCCGTCTGTCCGTCCGTCCGTCCGCGGATAATCTCAGTGACCGTTAGCACTAGAAAGCTGAAATTTGGTACTAATATGTACCTATATATCAATTACGCCGACAAAGTGGTAAAATAAAAAGTGGAAAAAGATATTTTATTAGGGTACCTCCCCTATACGTAAAGTGGGGTGTGATTTTTTTTTTCATTTTAACCCTAACGTGTGATATATTGTTAGATAGGTATTTAAAAATAAATAGGGGTTTACTAAAATCATTTTTTGATAATGTTAATATTTTCGGAAATAATCGCTCCAGAAGTAAAAAAAAATGTGTCCCCCCCCCTCTAACTTTTGAACCATAAGTTTTAAAAATATGAAAAAAATCTCAAAAGTAGAACTTTATAAAAACTTTGTAGGAAAATTATTTTGAACTTGATAGGTTGAATAGTTTTTGAAAAATTACATAAATAATTTCTGAACTAAGTTTGTAATTTAACCGTATAAACAGGTGTTTATTGTACCTGTCATTTCTACAAAATCACAATGAAATGACGTGCTTTCAAAGGTTTTGTGTTTCTGTACTTAATATGTCAACTTAATGTGACGGACGGAAAACTACGGAACCCTACACTGAGCGTGGCCCGACACGCTCTTGGCCGGTTTTTATTTATGATTTATGCTTTCCTATACTCAGAGTAAAAATTTATAACAAACCAAAACGTGTTAATTGGCTCACAAAAGGATTAAGAAAATCATCTAGAGTTAAACGCAGTCTTTATTTGAAATACAGGCTTTCTAAGCATAATAAACAACTAAATAAACTTAATTTCATGAAATATAATAGCATATTAAAGCAATGTTTTCATAATGCGCAAAGAATTTGTAATAGTAATTTTATTAGAAATAGTGAGAATAAGTGTAAAGCAACGTGGCACACAATATCTTCTGCAGTAATAAATAAGGTGCATGAAAATGAAATTAATAAAATTAAATATAACGGTGACATTTGCTCTGATCCCTCTGACATATGTAATATTTTTAATAATTATTTTATAGATTTAGTACATAAACAAAATCTGCCTGTGGATAATTCATCTTATAAACGGAATTTGAGCAAGGATTATAATACCCACACCATGTTTGTACAGCCAGTTGACGAAAATGAAATCTACAACATAATCATGTCTCTAAATAATTGTAAATCGAGTGGTTACGATGATATAACTACAAAAATATTAAAGCAATGTGCGCCGTACATAGCCCTACCACTTTCCCACGTCGTAAATTTATCTTTCTCTGATGGTATATTCCCTCAACAACTAAAGCACTGCATTGTCAAGCCCCTTTTCAAAAAAGGAGATAAGCTTAATATAGATAATTATAGACCCATTACTTTGATTCCTATATTATCTAAAATATTTGAAAAGGCAATGTACAAAAGGATACAAAACTTTCTGGTAAAACATAACACACTCTGTTCTGAGCAATATGGCTTTCGAAATGGACGCTCAACCACACTTGCTTGTTTTGATCTTGTACGGACTGTAACCGAGACTATCAATGCAAGAACTCCTGTAGTGTCAGTATTTCTGGATATGTCAAAAGCGTACGACTTCAACCACAGTAAGCTACTTTACAAACTTGAAGTTTATGGGATTAGAGGGAAGGTGTTAAAATGGATAGAAAGTTACTTGGTCGATAGAATGCAATGTGTAGAAATTAAGTTAATATCAGCCAGTGATTCAAGTAAATCAGCATTGAAGCAAACTTTCAGATCGGAACTTAGAGCTTGTAGTCATGGAGTACCACAAGGAAGTATTCTGGGGCCCCTTCTATTCCTAATTTATGTGAATGACTTACCCAAAGCCACCGCACAGAAAAGTATAATGTTTGCTGACGACACAACACTCGTGGTAAAATGTGAAAAAAGGGATACTTTCCAATCAGATATTAATACAGCGCTAATGAACATTATAGAATGGATGAAATTAAATAATTTGAATATTAATATTAATAAGACTAAGTTCATACAATTTAAATCATATAATTCGAATCCAATACCAATCCAAATAGAATATAAAAATGACATTTTAGATGAAGTAAATTCAATAAAATTTCTAGGCATAACCATTGACGAACACCTCAATTGGAAAGATCAAATTGAACAAATTTGTAATAGATTAAACCGTTTTGTGTTCGCACTTAAGAGATTGAGAGTTACGGTATCCAAAGAAGCTGCACTAACAGCTTACCACGGATATGTGTCGTCAGTACTTGCTTACGGTCTAATTCTATGGGGTAACTCTATCGAGCTGGATAGAGTGTTTAAAATTCAGAAAAAGTGTATAAGGGCAATAAGTAATATTAAGATGGATGAAAGCTGTATTCCACTTTTTAGAAAATTACATATATTACCATTGCCATGCTTGTACATTCGAGAGGTATGTGTCTTTGTTGACTCTCATCAAGAGTACTTCAGTAGACGAAGCGAAGTCATCCAGAGACAAACAAGACCACACATTATGTCTCTATTGTACAAGCCTCGCTGTCACAAAGACATGTATAAACGAAATATCTATAATATGAGCATTGTACTTTTTAATAAATTGCCGGATGATTTAAAAGCATTAACAGGCGACATATTTAAAAATAAATTAACCAAATGGCTACAAGAGAAATGTTTCTACAGTATTAAGGACTACTTAGATCATAAAAATTTGACTCACGCATATATCTAATTTGTATTATTTTAAATTTTATTCTTCATACATAGATTATTTTCATTGAAATATTTGTACGCCTGCTTGCAGGCTGAATACATGAACTTTGTACACTATAGCTTAAGACCATATATACTGTATTCTTACAAATAAATTTTTTTGAATTTGAATTTGAATTTTGGGATTTTAAAATCATTGTTGTTTTCGTAATCAGCGACCCGATAAACCATAGAAACAACACCCATATCGATTTTCAGAATTTGTCACCAGATTTCCCCCTTTTAAGGGTTGATTTTTCAAAAAACCTGAAACACATGTTTACTCATTTATCGTTAGAAATACTCCTATGAAATTTTGAATAAAATAATCCAACTAATCTTGATTCCCCATACAAACTTCGGACCCCCATTTCACCCCCTTTAGGGTTGAATTCTGAAAAATCCTTTCTTAGTGCACCTCAAGCTCTTATAAGGAACCTACATACTAAATATGGAATCTATAGAACCATTAGTTTGCGCTGTGCGTCGATATGTCAGTCACTCAGTCAGTCAGTTATTTCTTGAAATTTGGCACAAACTTTCAAAAGTTTTCATGTCCACAATGTTAAATTTCAAAACCGATGCTATTTTCGTAATTAACGTCCCAAAAAACCATAAAAACGACACCCATATTAATATTTAGACATTTCATCCCCCTCGCACCCCAACAGGGGGGATGGTATTTCACGTCCTCCACGTGAGATTTTAAAATAATTGTTGTTTTCGTTATCAGCGACCCGGTATATCATAAAAACAATACCCATGTCGATTTTCAGAATTTGTCACCACCTTTCCCCCTTTTAGGGGTTGATTTCTCAAAAAACCTGAAACAGGTATTTACTCATTTATCGTTAGTAATACTCCTGTGAAGTTTCGAATAAAATAGTCCAACTAATCTTGTTTCCCCATACAAACTTCGGACCCCCATTTCACCCCCTTAGGGGTTGAATTTTGAAAAATCCTTTCTTAGTGCACCCTTAGACCTTATAAGGAACCTACGTGCCAAATTTGGAATCTCTAGGACCAGCGGTTTGGGCTGTGCGTTGATATGTCAGTCAGTCAGTCAGTTTCTTCTTTTATATATTTAGATAGATAGACAAGGATTTACTTTATATATATATATATATATATATATATATACTTAAACACACACACATATACATAGAAAACATTCAAGTCGAAGTCGCACATTACCCTCCACTGCCATATCGTGCTTTTGAATACCAATTTTCCTCGATTTAGTCCCCGCGCGGCCGACGGGATGTAATCTGCCTTTATGGCGCACGAGCAAATTTATAACTGTTATAAAATTAAAGGTTAATATCATTTGGGACACTGTATATTATATCGCTATTAACTTCACTGTAGCACTTACGGGCGTGACTCTAAAGTGAACTCTAAAGGCTTTCCTTGGTGATGCACACGAGAAAACTGCACCAAACCACTTTTCACCTTAAAGGGTGCAAGTGCTGCGCACTTTATAGTTCATAAAGTAATTTTCGCTGTTCAGAATAGCGCTTGCGAAATATAGTGGATATTTATTGGTCATAAACATCTGCGCTATGGGTTAGGTCGCGATCGTAGAAACTTTTTCTACAAATCATTGGGGAGCCCAGATGGAGGAACTTCGATAAAAATGCTTTAGTGCTGGCCCTGCGGAGCTCCACTTCCGAAAATAAGTCTGTTAAGAGTTCTCTATTGAAAAGTTTGTGAGAAATATGCTCGGTGCCTAATAATTATTATCCGAGAATATTATTGGATTGGTTTCAATATTTGTAATGCTACTGACTTCCAGAAAAGGAAAAAAGTAAAATTCAACCGTCTTGTTTTGTATGTTGTTAGCTTAGAACTTTGTTATTTGTGAACGGATTCGATATTTTTTGTATTTAGGAACAAAATGGTCTGCTCCGTGATAGACCCCAACATTTGAACCCTTTTGTTAAGACAGATATCTGTTTATGGAACTGGGATCAAAGAGGAATCGATGAAACTTGCTCAAACCAGTAACTACTCTAATCGAATGGCTCTACCACTCATGTTTTTGCACTTCTTGTTCTGTCATATAATCGTGCAGGTTACTGTTGCCGTCGCCATTTGGGTTTTATTTGTTTATATAATTTGTATAGGTATACCTCAAGTAGGTATATGCAGATGAAAACATAATTTTCGGAACTGACAGGTTGAATTAATGTCGGCTTAAATTTTAAAGTTTTGTATTTGAATTTTCAGCGAATATAATTTGATAGATAGGAAATAAAATTTACGATGACGTAATATTATTCAGTCGCAAACGTACACACTGTATGATGAAAAGATTATTGGTGTTAAAGTAATTTAAATTCTTTGATGTTTATAAAATAAACTACTTAGCACAAGTTTACAGAAGAAATGAAAGAATAAATATATTGCACCATTATAATGTCACCTAGTTTTGTGGCTATTATTTATTCTAATACGGGTGATGATGATTTGTTGGCTCTGAATAGGTAAAGGTTGGGTCTGAATATCCGTTATGCAATGCTAAACTAGAGGCAAAATAATAATGCTAAGTCTTTTAAAAACACTAGTGTACAGTGAAGCAGCATTTTTTTCGTATGGACAGGTTTGTTTCCATAATAAAGCGAGCGCAAACTCATATGGAAAGCATATTATAGCACACACAACACGACTACATGAATGATAAAACACCGTGGGATTAATTATGACTGAAATATTAATGAATTAATCATTATGGCATTAGATATCAATAACTTTTTTTTGACATTTTGATTTTATTCTTGAAACTGTCTAGATTTCTATTTTTATACATTTTTATTATTATTAATGTTTTAACGAGCCTATTGTGAATATTACTACATAATAATTTCTTAATTTTGACATGTCTACAACAATTCAATACAACAAAGTTCCTGTTGCTAGGCCTATTTGTATAAAGAACATTTTGACCAAAAGTTGTTCAGAAGCATGAAGAGATAGACATTTTATTATTTATTACGATTCACGACTTCATCCTGTAAACTTAATGGGAACTTTAGTTTGTTGGATAAATTATTTAGTGCAGTTAAACACAGAGATGATTTTGGTCACTTATTGAGCTCTCTACTTTTCCATGACTGTTTTAGTAGGTTGGTAAATCATGAAAATATTAGGTAGAAAAATATTAAAAATACATCAAGTAGTAATTAAATTAAATGTAGGTAAACCATACATCTGTTGATGACAAAAATTACTTATCGTATATTAATTGAGTTGATTCACCCCTATTGCACAACAAAGGGTTAAAAGTAATGGTTAGAGTAAAAAAAAAAATTTGAGAAATAAAAGAATAGCGGCAATACATAAAATATTAGTTACCATTCCAAATGTTGTGCAAGTCCGTAGTTATTCTTAATATCTGTCCAGCTATTTTCAGTTGCTCTCTTCCCGCGTATCACTTCAGTTTGCTCTCGGCATTCGTTATCTCTAATTTGTGTCCTAATCTCCCAGTTCACTCAATTCCACCACACCAGCTTACCAAAAACATTTTAAATATAAATGCGTAAATTACTAACTTTTTAAACTTAAACAGTTTTAATCACTAGTACCTTTCGCATTATAAATTTCACATAAATTTGTTTTCTTATAAGAGACACACCACTAATCGTACGTATACAATTTCGCGCGCGTTCACACTATGCGAAAGCGTCTTCCATACACACGACCACTCTCGCGCCAAATTGACGCTTTACTAAATGGACCGGCATAAATTCATTCAACTCCAGACTCTCCACGCCTCCTTGTCACTCCCACTACTTCCCCTATACCGCTGTCTCGTTCCCCCGCTTCCGCCTGATGAACTCTATTGAGCTCGTTAGTCATTAATTAATTCTGCATAAGAAAATTACTTTTAATTTAAACGGTGCCACAGATGGTTCTGATTGGGAAATAAGCCATAAACTACAGAATCCTGTGGGGCTAATAACCAAGTTTACAAGCCTAGGAGAACTTTATGAGCCAGTTTTAAGCCATTTTATATCGACAGTCAGGATTTGCTTCAAGCTCTTTTTATAATTTATTATGCATTTAAGAAGTATGTAGATGACTAGCCTGCGTATACCACGTACTTGGTGGCACAGGTGGCGGGAGTACTCGATTTTATAGATAGGCTTTTTTCCACTAGGACTTTTTTAATGTCGCCATAGACTGACGATTACCCTTACTTTTATAACTTCTGTCTGAATCATCTCATTCAGTTACAATAGTGTTGTAAAGGGAATAATGCTACTTCCATTCGCTTTACTAACCTACACTTTTTCTTATTTTTAAATAGCAAAAATCTGTCAAAGGTTTTGTGATGAAATGCAGTGTTCCTACCAAAAATCTGCCAAAACTTTTGCGTGCCAGTTAATTGAACGAAGTGTATAGATAGAGTTCTTACTATACTTTTCACAATCTCTCTGTGCTCACCTTACTTATACACCATAATCGTAGCAATGCGTAATCGAATATCGGAGGACTTTAGTAAGTTTACCCGAAGTAATTTTTCGGAAAGTGTTGTGAATACTTACCGGTAAAGGGCCGGCCGGCGATGAGCATGGTACGCCCTTGGAGCTGTGTGTCCCTTAAGTCACCAGAACGCGACCGGTTGCTAGCATTAATGTAAAACGGCGAAAAAGAGGCGGCTACTGAACCGCTGTTTTACATTAGGTAGGTACGGCTAGGCGAATTGAAGAACGTAAAGCGCCGAACACATTCCGGCGCACCTTCATTCAGCCGTACCGTATTCAATCCGGCTAATCGTAGACACGCCGTAAGTGTAGTAATACAAAACGGCTGACTATAATACAATCTGGCTACAACATATACCTATACTGTCTTACCTTAGCTGGCGACGATTCCAAATCCGCATTTCCCTCGTTATGTCGAACAGCTCGCTGAAACGCGGCGCAGATATTTATGTTCAGCGTTTGAACTACATTCGCATTAGTTTTATTTTCTCGATCCTCCGTACGTCTTCATTACGGCTTACACTTGAAATGAAGACAAACGCGTCCTCCTAATCCTTAGGAATGAATCGGCCATTTTGTTTTATTACGCGTAGATAAAGTCGGTTCCACCATTTCCGTTCACTGGTGGTCAATATGAATTCAGTTTATCTAGGTTCTGAAACAAGGGTAAAACGAAATGTATCATAAAGTTTAATGAAAATTTACTAGATAGAGTCAAATGAAGTAATCAGTAAAATAGCAGTCCTATTTCTTCAAGTAATGGGAAAACCTTTCCCTCTATGTACCATGTAACCTAAGTAGGTAGGCTAGGGGGACACCTAGGTAAGAGTTTAGTTTGGATATGAACTCCAAGGTTATTTCTATAAAAGTTGCTACCCACATAACTTTACGTAACAACATTTTAGCATTCTTAAGGGGCCCATTCAAGCACCTGTAGCTTGAGGAAACTATTTTCTCTACCAGTAATAATATTAAGTACTCCTGAAAAGTAAATACAGCATTTCAGGGTGATATTGTATTTATATGTGTGATGAGCACTAATAATTGTTCCTGAGTCTTAGATGTTTCCTATGTATTTAAGTACTTATCTATCTATATGGCGTATGAGATGATTGAGATGTAGCTACTTAATATGACGTGTGATTTACTTACGTGTATATCGTCGCGGTCGATTCACAAGAGCTGGCGCGGAAAATGTATGAAACTGTCATTAATTTCATAGACATTCCGCGCCAGCTCTTGTGAATCGACCTATAGTACTCATAGTAAAAGTTTTGCTTAGTTTGGTCGATTTGTGTAAAATTGTCAACAAATATGTGCAATTCACTCAGGAAGACACAGCTTCATTAATGGACACGCGTAGGGTTATGCATCATGTGTAACGACACGTTAAAGCTTCAAACGCGCGGAGCGCGGCGCAGCGTAGTTGCGGGGCGGAGGCGGTTTTGCGGTAAAGAGACCGCGGACCGGGGCACGTCGCATCAAAAAACCGCGCGGTGTTCGGTAGAGCGGAAGAGGCGTGTGTGACTATGAAGCATAATCGACAGTCGACAGTTTCGGAGAGATCAACAATGCAAAACCGCCTCCACCGCCCGCTCTGTGCGTTTCAAAGATATCGCAATAAAATTCAAGCACATTGGTGTAACAAGCTCTTTCGTACAACGCTTATCGCCATGTCATATTTTTTTAGTTATTTTATAATCTCACCGGAACTCGAAATGTCCGTGTCCTTAAATACTGTAGTAAGGTATGGCTTAGGTACCGTAATTTTGCCACATTAGGTACCCCGAATCCTATTGAAAAATGTTTAAATTTCATACACAATCCAGCTTGTTAGCCAGTTCACTACCTGCAGCTCAAGTGGCGTCGAGGGACACGGTCAAGTGCCGCTGGCGCCTCCACTATAATTCAAACTCACAAATATATACACAATTACGGACCTTATTCCATTCACTTAAGGCAAATAATGTTTATATATTTGTGACTGCAGATAAACATTGAACGGTTAGATCAAAATGCTGGGAACCAAATGAGATAAAAGAGACATTCGTTTTGAAGCTCTCAAGAGTTTTAGATATTTGAATACTCGTATAGAGGTATGGGCCATCTTTATTTTGTCGCATGAACTAAAAGCTTTTATATACGAGGTATAAAATACGGGCTGTATTTTCAATGTCACTCACACAACATGTTATGTTATGTTGCTAATATCACTTCTTCCAATCCAAGTAAGATTAGTAAGAAATATCCGAGCTCATGTGCATAACAATAACTACACATCATGGCTTTAATCGAAACTAAAACCGCGGACGACTAACTGCGGAGGACTATGTCCATAATATAACTCTATTAGCCTCAACTGCGCAGAATACTACGCATAGGTTAGCTATAGGTTTAGGACAAACAGGAGTAAGGACTTTGACGCTTAAGTGAATAGCCCATCAGATAAGTCAAACAGGTGTAAAAGCAATTAAAAGTTTTTAAACATAGTCCAACCGTTGCCTTCGGTAATAATGTCACACCGTAGGCTATATTTATTTATTTATTTAAACTTTATTGCACATATGAATACAAAAGGCGGACTTAATGCCGTGAGGCATACTCTACCAGTCAACCATAGGGCCAAACAGAAACTTGTAAGTGGGTGCATTGAGTAAAATAAAAAGAAAATATGAAAAGTTAAATAATTTTTAAGTATTAATATGAATATTTTTCTTTCTTTTTCGTACGGAGCGTACAAACTAGCGCCAGAGATTAATTCCATGAATTTATCTCACATGTGATTTAAGACTAACATTAAAGTAACGTCCCATCATTTCTCAGCTCTTGAAGCTCTTACTAGGTGGGTACCGATATGAAATATTCGATTGGAAAGCCGCTGAGTGACATGTAAATTTATTCATGAAACAGAATCCTGCCTTGATGCGGACTACAGACGGTTCCTTGTCCTTCACGTCTGCAGTAATGGAATTTATTTCGTTTCCAACGTGGACGGATACATAAAGATTGGTAAATAATAGTTATATTTATATAAACATGAACCTCAAACGAGTAAATCATATATTTGAATGCAAAACCGTTCCGAGTAGTGATTTTCAAAGTAAAGCTGAAATAAACCAAGTTGCTTTATAATCAATAGCCTGAAAATCTTCTTCTATGGTTTTTGTGCTAGTAACGTCATTGGTGCTTGTCGAATAGAGACAGACCCTAAAGAGCTAAAATTATATCGTCTTTTTCCCGTCACTTTAAGTTGTCGTATTCATTTAAAGACCGCTGTCTTATTAAATCAATTTAGAATAGAACTGATAAACTATTTTAATTGGGTAGCAAATAAAAACTGTAAAGGTACCTATCTGGAATTAGAATTATTAATATGAATAGTCGAAGAATGAAAAGGTTGGTCACTTTTCGCGTTAACAGCATTAAAATAGAGTCAAAAGGTGACGAACTTTTTCATTCCTCGACTGTACCTATAAATTCAATCGAAAATTGATTTACATAATACACGTGGTAACCATGTCACAACAAGTAACATTTTCTACCCCATAGTCACGTAGGCGACCCACTTCACTGCCAATAAAACTTTGTATGCGTCCACAAAAAGGTCGCCAAATTGCACACGTATAAAAAATTTATAACTCTAGGACGGTGCAAATTTTATATTGGTATAGGTAATATGGTGATTCTTAGTGATTCTTGACAAAATACCCGGCCATGTAGGGCTGAGTGGTCAAACCCGACACGAATAAATCGAAATTATTGTTTTTTGAAATAAAAACTATACATCCGTTACGCATAGTTCTATTTTCAAAAAACCTCTTACGCGACTTACCGGGTTTGATCAATCATCAAAGCAGTGCATCTTCGGTATTAAAAACAACTTTAGTTGAATTTGTGGTACCAACTAGCGAAGGCGTCTGTAGTGGATTATATATTTACATATATATTGATTATAGAAGTCAAGTTTATTATTGATGGATTAAAAACCAAGCAAAATTAAATTAACGTGGCTTTCGGCCAGTCAATACACAAAAAACTGATTAAGTGCGAGTCGGACTCGCGCACGAAGGGTTTTGTACCATTATCTATAAAAACAGCAGAGTCAGACTCGCACTGGGCCAGTTTTTTAATATTTGTTGTTATAGCTGCAACAGAAATACATCATCTGTAAAAATTTCAACTGTCTAACTATCGCGGTTTTGAGATACAGCCTGGTAACAGACAGACGGACGGGCAGACAGCGAAGTCTTAATTAAAAGTAAAAAGGTTCGAATACGGAACAGCTTCAATTTGAAGGCTTCAATACGCTATTAACATTTTTCTATGGTGCCATTCGGACCAAGTTTAGAGACGATCAAATGTATTGTAAATGGTAGGCCAACTACAATTAGAGTTCAATGAAATGCAAAAATTTGAGACAAACCTAGCTCGCCACTATAGCCCGCGGAATGCCTCCCACAAATTTACCTTTGCTTATGACGTCCCACGCAGTTACCATGCACCAACGTGCCACCAACGTTGTAAAATTTAATCTGTATATTGCTGTTTTAGTCGCAAAATACGGCGTTAAGGTAATTCATAATTTTATTGCATTAATAATCATGTGTTACATAAGGTCTTACAAAGAGCATTTTACAGCTAGTGTTCACATGAACCCTGTTAGGGTATATAGCAATGTAATTAACTAAAAATAATACTTAAACAATTACCTATACGATTACAATATTTTTCATTTTTAGTAACTATATGTACAAAGTAATTGGTTAAATTTAACGCCGACAATAAAACAATACAATTTATATAATAATAATTTAAAATTCCATTTATGTGTTATAATTAATAAAAGCTTAACTTATTCATTGTTTAGCAATTGTGTATAGAAAATGTTTTTTTTTTTACAGTTTATTAAATATTTAATTGGATTATCTTATATCATTTAGAAATTCATCAATAGAGTAATAGCACCTTTTAATTAACAGATCTTTCAGTTTTCGTTTGAATAATTCATCTTTGATCTCGTTTTTTATTTCGTCTGGTATTTTATTTGCTATTTGTATGCATCAGTAATACGGACCATTTCTGAACATTGCTAACGCTGAAGTTGGTAATTCTAGCTGGTTTATTTTATTTCGTCTCTGTGATTTTATTACTTTTTGTTTAAATAAATACATGTTCTTCCTGACAAATAGAGCTGCTTCCAGAATATAAATTGAGGGTAACGTAAGGATTTCAAGTTTAAATGAAATGCGGACGACAGCTATCTGGTACCCGGGTATTTGTTAGAATGCGGATGCATTTCTTCTGTAATATGAGTAATTGGTGCACATCAGTGCTGGCTCCCCATAATATTACACCGTATTGGAGCCATGCATGGGCGAAGGCAAAATAGGCTGATAACGCAGTTTTTTGATTTGTATTTACCTTGAGTACACTTAATGCATAGATAAAGCTACTCAATTTACTTTTGACGGATTGAATATGATTTTTCCAATTTATACTTGAATCTATTGTTATTCCTAATAATTTAAATTCACAATAGCTATCACACAATTTATTCTTATTTTTTAAATAAGGAAAGGATCCTTTTGGCATAACTTTTTTTGTACCTTTTATCTAACTTTTGGACATAAAAAAAACACATACCTAATTTTCGATTTTTTGATGTTACGTATATTTTTTTTACGATTTTGGTAAAAAATTGAAAATAATGTATTGTGATGCTTTACAGTCCATTGAGTGACACCATGTTATACAGATAAACATGTGGCAAATACCCAATTGTCTGACCTGCCCTAAAGGTTAACTGGCAAAATAACAAAAATGCTTCAAATTAAAAAAGCCAAACGGAAGTAGAATTTACGGCTACGAACTAAACGGAAGGATATTGCTACGGTAAATTATTCGCTGAAATAAGCACTAAACGGTATGCTAACGTAACATTCCTTCGTTCCTCGTTACAATTTCTCTCTGTCCAATGTTCCCTGCTATAGTAGTTATTTTTATGCCAAAATATACTGCAAATAACGTCTCGAGCGACATTGACGGATGGGGCGCGCCGCCGCCTGAAATGGTGCGAAACTTGCCTCGCTCGATTTCCTATCTCACTCCATAAAGTTGCCAGGTTTTTTTTAAATTGTGAAACAGCGTTGGCTGAAAACGAATCCGTTAGTTTTAATTTACTGCATATAGCGTAGGATGAGTTCGGGAATATAAATTGCATACTTGGCTGACACACTGCCGGGTTAAGTTCCATTGTCTTTATTGGCATTGTGAAAGTAGGTATTACTATGTCAACTCCAGAGCCACATAGATTCTAAAATCAAACCTTTTAACTTAATTTCACACCCCTTTTTATTGAGTTAAAATTATATTAATATGGGCCGCATTGCGCCTTTATTTATTCACAGGAGTGAATGGGAGAGGCTTAAAAACCAAGCAAATCCCAATATGGCACTTGAAAAAGTACCTTGTAAAGTCGACATCGCGGCTATGAACGCACAGTCACGAAAATGGATGAATTCTTGGCCGGATACCGCACAGGGGCATGTCAATAAGGTGACAATGAAGAAGAAGAAACTTCATTTCGTAGAAATCGCAGAAGTCGAAGCTTTTCGTAAGAAGAAAAAACATGATCATACGGCTGAAAACCTGAGACGGGCTAGAGATATGATTTTTGAGCGAACGGGTTATGGCAAGGAATTGTTAAGGTGAGTGTCTTGAAGCTTTCATCCCTCCACAAAAGTAAAAGAGGAATAATTTTTAAGAAAAAAAAACCGACTTCAATGGGGGAGTCCGGTAAAAGATTATTATACTTAGATGGTGCACTCTATCTAAGATATACAATAAAATAAAAATTGCTATAATGCATGTTTATAACAGTAGAAGACTAAGTACCCTCAATTCCTCATGGAATCATGAAAAAACCTTGTTTGCTTGACAAACAAAAGAGAATAAATCGCCAAACGTGAACTACGCGTCGTTGAAGAGTTCCGTTCTGATCATCATCAGCAGTTCCACTTAATCAAATGTCACTTTTATGAATGAATATGCTTGATTAGTTCATGAAAATACTAAAATCACTATTTGTGTGCCGTTCACATTTGAGGAGTTCCCTCGATTCCTAATGGATCCCATCATCAGAACTCGAGCATGACAAAAATCAATCGTGAAAATAGAACTTGCTTAACAAACACAGTTAGAAGAACAAATCGCCAAACGTGAAGTTTTCGTCCTTGAAGAGTTCTGTTCTGGTCATCATCAGCAGTTCCATTTCATCAAATTTCACATTTTCGTATGAAAATGCTCGATTTGTTGATAAAAACACAAAAATCACTATATGTTTGCCTTTAAGATTTGAGGAGTTCCCTCAATTCCTCATGGATCCCATCATCAAAAATTGAGCATGACAAAAATGAATCGTGCAAATAGAACTTGCTTAACAAACGCAGCTAGGAGGACAAATCGCCAAACGTGAACTTTTCGTCATTGAAGAGTTCTGTTCTGAACATCATCAGCAGTTCCACTTCATCAAATGTCACATTTTTGTAAGATAATGCTCAATTTGTTGATAAAAACACAAAAATCACTATATGTTAGCCTTTAAGATTTGAGGAGTTCCCTCAATTCCTCATGGATCCCATCATCAAAAATCGAGCATGACAAATATTAATCGTAAAAATAGAACTTGCTTAACAAACGCAGCTAGGAGGACAAATCGCCAAACGTGAACTTTTCGTCGTTGAAGAGTTCTGTTCTGATCATCATCAGCAGTTCCACTTCATCCAAAGTCACATTTTTGGATGCAAATGCTTGACTTGTTGCTGAAAACACAAAAATCACTATATGTTTGCCTTAAATATTTGAGGAGTTCCCTCAATTCCTCATGGATTCCATCATCAGAACTGCGTTTTGACAAAAACGGGACCAACTTGGATATATATACTTACAATCGAAAAAAGAATTTTCAAAATCGGTTTAGAAATGAAGGAGTTATGGAGTAACAAACATTAAAAAAAAAAAAAAAAAAAAACAACAACCGAATTGATAACCTCCTCTTTTGAACTCTTGAAGTCGGTTAAAAAGTAGTAAAAACCTATACATTTTAGTGTAAGATAATCAATGTAACGACTCAAGTAAAAATATATCGGTTAAATATACAGGGTGATTCGGGAGACGTGAGCAAGATCATCACTACGGATTCAGTAGATCATAAGCTACTGCTTCGTGCCACTATTAGTGAAATTAACGTTCATTTATCTTAGATGTTGAAAACAAAATGTTTTAAATTATTTACGAAATTCATGGTCACTCTACCTACAATCAGAATACTTCAGTCAAGTGATACGTCTTAAATTGAATGTCATCTGAGTCCGATTACTTTTGAAATATCGTATCTCACTCAATGTGACAATTTACTTTCTTCGTAATCTAAGTGCTGTCATAACAGTTAGAGGTTTAATCTTTATAAACCAGTTGTTGTAGGGTGACCATGATTGTAGAGAATTAAACTTTAACTTTATAAAAATTAAAATACAGGAAAAAGGTATGGGTGTTTCACTTAAATACAATGGTGAACGATTCATTGCCATTTACTGTGTATGTAGTGTTGGTCCTGCTCACGTCTCCTGAATCATCCTGTATACTTGATTTTCCGCAGTGCACTTTTTGAATCAAAAGTTTTGGAAGAACGAGAAATTCAAATAAAATTTAAGAAGGAAATACAAGAAAAGGAAAAGAAGATAGAAGAGACCAAACCAAAGATCGATAATATTATGTATGCAGAATTCGAAAAAGGGGAGAGCAATCGACTTCTTCAAAAACAAAAGGAGAGAGCGGATGCAGAATGCAATAAAATTATGTAAGTAAGCAGATATTCTTCCACTGGGACATGCCCCATTCTTATTTACGCTAGGGACAGAAAACGAACTAAGTAGTAGGTATGTACGCATTGAGAAGGAGTTTCTTGTCGTCGCAGACATTAACTAATACCTAGAATAGTATTTTACCAAACATTATAAATTACAGGGCAGATATGAAAAAAGAAGAAACTATAAGAGCGTCTGAAATTGAGAAAAATAACCTATTGGAAGATGCAGAGATGATAGAAAAGTTACGTCATTTACAAGTTTCAGAAGAGGTACCATCCTACTGAATGTGAGATTTTTTAAATATTACCCGTTCATTATAGTAAGTTTTGTTTTAGAAACAAAATTATTGTCTTGACAAAGAAGCTCTTAAAATGTTTGAAGAACAAAATAAATCTATTAAAGAAATGAGAGAGAAAAGAGAGAATCTGGATGAAAAGTTAGCCGACCACTGGCGCAAGTATCAAGACAGAATCCGGTGCAAGGAGAAACAGGTGTTTGACCAAGTAAGTTTTAATAGGTCATTAGTGTCATTACCAGGAAAAAAATAATTCCGTCGTGGAACAAAGGATGAGATTGAAACATTAAGGATTATCAACGTTGAAGAGGCCTTAAAGTAAGCAATAGATGGACGAGTTAGTTACGAGTCCATCTATTGCACTTTCAGCCGAGACCTACGAGTACATAGTGCTTTTCACGACAACTTAAAACCATCCAGAATCGCTTATACTCGTAGTTTGAATATACTGTTTAACATTTATTTAGTGGGCAGTCATTCAAAGGCGTCGTTTGAACACGACTACAATATTTTTGCTGTCGTGTATTCATAGAAGGACCCGGGTATGTCCTAAAACTACGACCAACACCACCGGGGGATGGGCAGCAGCATCCCTGAAGTGCGGTGGAGATACTGCGATCGCCAACCCGCATGCCAAGCGTGGCGATTATGGCATTTACCCCCCATGAAATTGGGGGAGGCCTATGTCCAGCAGTGGACATCTTTCGGCTGATATGGTGGTGGTATTCATAGAAGAACAGCAGGCTCATTGCATTTTTATATATAATACGTCTACTACGTGTACTTATTATTATTGTTATACAACGACGGTGGCGAACAAGCTAACGGCCTGTCTGATGGTAAGCAGACACCGTCGCCTATGGACGCTTACTCCAGAAGAATCACAAGCGCGTTACCGACTCTTAATCACTTTGAGGATTAGGTGTGTTGAGAACTAACAACTGTTCGTTGTTTTGGGGCCCCTTTTTTGCAAGGCCCTTACTAAGGCCTGTACTATCAGTACATCATATTCTTTGCGGGTCGTTGCGGAGTACGCAAGAGCGAGACCCCTGCAACAGCTGCTGCTTCCCTGCTTTCGCCATATTTACGAGCAGTGGCGTGAAAAGAATTAAACATATCATAAACGGTCAATAAAAGGGAATATATGTTATAGATCCACAAAGGAAAGCACAATACAGGGCATTTCAGGGAAAATTATGAATTAGTGCAACAACTGCAAGAAGAAAAAGAAAAAAAATACATCGATTTCATTGATAAAGGAGTCAAAAAGATGGAAAAACGGTAAGTCAACCAAATATATGAGTATTGGAAATGTAACTAAGATTAGGCAGTTATGAAACACCAAGATTAGACATAAACGTCAAAATGTGTTTAAAAGATTGCAGAAAAAGGAAAGAGAAGAAAATATCAAAAGACATCGACAACGAACTAGCCAAAATTTGCAAGCTCAATACATGCAATCTCTGAGTGATGGCAAAAGTTATGAGAGGAAACTTGACATCGACAGACCAAGCTTATTGCAAGCAAAGCGTTGCAAGCTTGAATCCAAACTGCTTGAAGGTGAAAATACTGCAATCACCATTGTTAATCAATAAAATAGTACAGTCAGCAGCAAGTAACTAAGAGGGCCTAGTGCTCAAAATAAGCTACACACAGCCTGTAATGTCAAGAGAATAAGGCTCTGTGTAGATAATTGTGAACGTGTTATACTGCTTAGCTACTTCTGCTGCTGACTGTACGGATGCCTACTTCATTTTAAATGTTCATCAATTTTACCGCAAATGAAATATTTTTTTCCTCGACTGAGATAAACTGATGAAACACATTGCGTATGCCTCATACCTAACAGTAAAGCGTATTAAAATTCATTTTTTAAGACATAGATCCGCGTTAGCAATCGTTTATTTATCTCCCTTATAAAATGTAGGTACTATAATACCATATTTCGACCACGCTACATAGATATAAATTGGAAATGTGTCTATACTAATTGTAAAGTCGCATTTACACAGATACTCTCCGTACCCCGTCACGTCCGCAATTCCTCGCCCCATCCACCACTTTACGAGATGCGCTCAAACAGCGGCAGGCACACGCGGGCGGCTGGAGCGGCGCGGGGGCGGCGCATGCGCAGTTCGCACGCCACGCCGCAGCCACGCTCGAGGAAGCCACGCACAAGCACTTAGTGCGGAAGGTCATTGATGTACGTACACTAACTCACTTGGTCAGATGCCTCGTCATTGATGTACGTACACTTACTCACTTGGTCAGATACCTCGTCATTTCTCACCATTGACCACTTTACAAGATGCGCTCAAACAGCGGTAGGCGCACGCGGGTGACTTTAGCAGTGCGCACCAGCACTGAGTGCGGAAGGTCATTGATGTACGTACACTTACTCACTTGGTCAGATGCCTCGTCATTCCTCGCCATCGACTACTTTACAAGATGCGCTCAAACAGCGGCAGGCGCACGCGGGCGGCTTTAGCGATGCACATAAGCAATTAGTGCGAAAGGTCATTGATGTATGTACGAGTACACTTACTCACTGGATCAGACGCCTCTTAAGTTCCCACCATCCACCACATCACAAGATGCGCTCAAACAGCATCTGTAATTTAATAATAAAAAACAAATTTGACAGTTCCCGCCTAAACAATATGGCTGCCAAAACCTGTCAACATCGACCCGTCCATATTGGAAAACCCTAAATGTGGGTGTAGTTCACAAGCAACTGTAGTCGTTTAATTCAAACTCGTGTTGAATAATGCTCCAGCCTCAGTTGTGAAAATGCTGTAATGCCAAACAGCATAAACTTGATTTGAAACAATCCTCTCCCTGGTATCTTAAAGGAAGTTTTTTCTGTGTTACTTTTCCAAAGCATTCTCTTGATTGTAGTCTCATCTCAACTTGGCATTTCGTAGAGTATCAATAATATCACCACCACCACCACTCCAGGGATGCTGCTGCCCATCCCCCAGTGGTCTTCGTCGTAGTTTTAGGACATACCCGGGATTACTCGTCGTCTAGTACCCATAGTACAAGCTTTGCTTAGTTTGGGACTAGGTCGATTTATGTAAGATTGTCCCTCAATATTTATTTATTTTTATTTTAATAATACGTGAGACACTATATGACAGCTAGCTGTATTCCCAAAAAAGTATAGTTTCAGTGCCAGGGACACAAATATCCCGAAACTACCAGCACTATAAAGGCCTACTTACAGGAGCTTGGATCCAACTTTCATTACATTGCGGGCTGCGGGCTACCGTGGTAATAAATATCTATATATCTAAAGACACATTTTTTTACACAAATCGAACTAGTCCCATAGTAAGCTCAATAAGGCTTGTGTTATGGGTACTAGACGACCATATATTTAATAGATATATACTTACGACGTAACGTAGACGTAAGAGTACGAACAAACCCTGCAATATAATGAAAGTTCCATGCAAGTTCTTGCAAATGTAAATTGACCTCAAGGATAACAATTCAACTAGTGTGATATTATGGTTGTGAACCACTGCTACGAGTATCACTCATAATACGCTGACCCGACTCCCTTGGTCGGTTTTAGAGGAAAATAGAAATACTTTACACATTTTATAAATATTTTATCTTTTCAGAATTACCGGAAACATAACAATTTAAAGGACCTGCAAATACCAAATTACTGAATGTTTTTTACACAATAATTTTTCAGAAGGGTGTGTAAATAAAATAAAATTTCAACAATCATTATACTACGTTTATTTTATGCTACATTTTTATATTATATACAATAACCTGATGTTACACGATTCCGTTCTTGTAGCAATTCGTTCGATCCCTTTATTCTACCATGGTTTATTTCATATATTTGAGGTTGGAAAGTTCAAAAGACTATTTTATTATCCTTAAATAAGAAAATAAATAACTTCAAAATCACAATGTACATAGTCGAATTCACAATAATTGCTCTAAAATAAAAGTGAGTAAGTCAAGATTCAACTATATGATGCATTTCTGAAGTATTTTCTAAAAAATGATTGCAGAAAGGCAAAATAAAAATTTGTTATTTTATTTTATTACCCTAGAAGAGAACTGTCGCTCGATTGCCGTGTCATGTTTAATTTTCTTTCGAAGGAAATGTAGTTTAAAATATCACTTACAAAATTATAGTCATGCTAAGGTCCAAAACCAATGATAAAATTACTGGTCGTTTAATACAACGATCAAGCGACAGCTATCTGACATATACTTAATAAATACGCCGTTTTTGAGTCTATGGACGAGTATTTTCTACAATATTCATATGTAGATTTTTTATTTTTATAAGCGAATGAGAATTAAATAGTTTTAGGTATCTAAATCTACCTCCAATACGACTCACCACATTTCAGCAACGTGAGATTTATATTTCCCACTGTCCCGTTCGAAAAAGAGCTCTACAGTTCTACAAATAAGGTAGAAAATACTCGTTAGCTCACGTGTCGTCTAATAAGGCGAGGACTTCTGCTTGATGACGGCTTGCACGCACTTGGCCATGGTCGGGGAGGCTCGGGAGATGGCGTCTGTCATGAAGAAATCTTCGAGAGATTTCAGCTGCACGTCCAACTTGCCTGATACCGGCTTCTGGAGACTCTGTTGTGAAACAAATAAGGGTCAATTTTGAATAAACTTAATCTTACTTATGTAGTATGTAGTCAGTATCACATGGCAACAGGCAAAGTGGCGAAATATATTGTAACGCACACATCCTTAATTCCTACAGTAATAAGAATGTGTCACGATATATTTGGCTGGCTTGGCTTGATGTTGACTGTACTCAAAACAATTGTCTTAAGAGAACTTAATAATGCATTGAAGTAGTTTAGAAACGTACATGAAGTTCATTTTTATCACGTGATAGAGACTATATAATGCATTCGTCTCTCTTTATTTATTTATACGAAACAAGAGACGGATACTGTAAGTGTAACTCGTTTTTAACACGTATTAGACTCTGCTATCATTACGGTGCTTATGGTTTTCGAAGGACTTAAGGTTTTCATTATCGCTTTGATCTTATTCTTGACCTTCGTTTGCACTACGTTTTTCCCGCTTTTTAGGGTTCCGTAGCCAAAATGGCAAAACGGAACCCTTATAGATAGTTTGTGTAAAAAAATGTCCCTTTATATATTTATTTTATTTATTTATTTATTTATAGATTCGTCATGTCTGTCCGTCCGTCCGTCCGTATGTCACAGCCGATTTACTCGGAGACTATGAGCACTACAATTATGAAATTTGGTAGGAAGGTGTATGCTGTGAACCGCTATAGAAATATTATGTGAAATTACGAAAAAAATATTAAACTGGGGGGGCACCCCATACATGTAACAGGGAGTTAAAAAAATTTTTTTTTTCAATGCACATAGGCGTGTGGGATATCAATGGATAGGGCTTCAAAAATGACATAGAGGTTTCTAAAGAACTTTTCCATTTAAGTCAACCGTTGGTGAGATATTAGCTGTCAAAGTCGTAAAAAGTGTGTGTCGGTCTAACGGTTTTTGAGTTATTGCTGAAAAACTGTGTAAGTGCCGTGAGTTTCCTATGAAGATACGACCGTTTTTGATTCAATGTATTGTATAGTGGTTTTAAATGTAGATTAGGAGGTGTCGGTACGGAACCCTTCTCTGTGCGTGACCCGACACGGTTTTATCACTTGTTAGACTCTGCTATCATTACGGTGCTTATGGTTTTTAAAGGACTTAAGTTCGTTTTTATCTTATTTTTGACCCTCGTTTGCACGACTTATTTCCTCGCTTTTTTACCCTTATTAATATACAGAATTGGGGGTAAACATTACTAAAAGTTACTGTGTCGTAAACGACTAGGAAAGCAAACTCCAGAAGTGTTCGGTAGACCGCTACGTTACCTGGTTGAGCGCGCGCGCCTGCGCGAAGTAGTTGTTGGGCTGCACGTCCCCGTACGTCAACAGCGCGGGACTCGTTTCGCCAAGTCTTGCGCGAACTTCGTCCAGATTGTCGTAGGGCAGTCGCGCCCCTACGACTTCCGAAAGCGCTCTGTGGACAAATTGTACGATTGAAAGCACTGTTAGTGTTCCGATTACGGAGTAAGGTCAAAGTCAATTAAAGCTCTAGACAGTTATGTATGAGCAGAAGCGAGAAGTCGCTCGCCAGTCCTTGGATTGGGTATACTCCTGAACTTAATTGCAGTGCTCTACCGTGTTGGAAGTCCTAAATCAGGTAAAAAAAAAACAAAAAAGGCTATCCTACATTTTAATGGCAGATCAAGTAACTTTTAGGCAGCCTGGATCTTGACTGGAAGATGTTCGATATAGCATTGTAAGATTTTTAACATTGTTCTCTCTATTAGTCCAAGCACACTACAAATGCACTTTTTTAATGCATACATATGTGACGTTGTTTGCCTGTAGTTCCCTACAAACACCATCCGTATAGAGCGTTTTTGTCATTTCATAAATGGTAGCAGATTTATTATCGGGTAAATACCGCACTGTAAAGCCGAGTTACATTGTACCAATGGGGGGTAAATTTGGCACATATGAAAACGGCACACGGAAGGTTCCAACCTCAGAGCACCCCAGGGAAGACGTCAAATAATAATACCACTAGCGAGCTAGATGTTCATACATACATTGAATAAAAGTGACAGAGAGTGTTATATCATATGAGGAGTGTCTTTTCAAAAGGGCTTATTTTTTCTGTAACTCGACTTCTAAATTGGACCATAAGTTTTCTAGAGCAAGGTTATCTTTAGAAGTACCGCTAAGATAAAAATAAGCCCTTTTGAAAAGACACTCCTCATATGTTGTCTAAACCATTTGATATGACATTGAGCCAAATCGGTTACCCGCCCAAATTACAGAGGTTGTTTATGGTAACCCGCCAGACGTTTAAGATGAGTTCTCGATTTAGCTGCGTAAGAGCTTTACTGTCCCTCTTGGTGGAACCCGTATTGGATCTCTATAGAAATCCTACTCTGTAATTCTTACAAAAACTATAAACATCCACGGTTATTACAAACCAACAACATGGTAAATTAGACAGAGACAGATACCATTCTAAATTAAATTTGATCTAACTGCCAGTCCCCGCCTCGGAAGGCGATCTGTAAAGGTAGTTATACAAACTTTACAGTACTCCAAGTTTACGGTGTTAAGTGAGACGGTACCTTATGATCTTCCAGTCCTCGCGCGCGTGTCCGGGCGGCGTGACGGCGGGCAGCGTCTGCTGCGCGCGGCCCTCCGCGTTCACGTACGTGGCGCGCTTCTCCGTGTACGCCGCGCCCGGCAGCACGATGTCCGCCATCTCCGCGCCCGAGTCCCCGTGGTGCCCTGACGGTAACAGCACCTCAGGATATGCCACCCTCGCAATGCCTTATTAGCTCACGTATGCGAGTTTTACTACATTGCGCGGTTTGACGGAACGATTGAACTCTTTATACCACGGTAACCCGCAATTTAATGACTAATGAAACTCGCACGCGAGTCTCGTATGCGTGTACTAAGAGCTTAAGTCCTTGCGTACTTGTACAAGTACAAATGTAGTTTCGAACTCTAACAAAATTAACGAATCGAATTTCAATATCACAAAAATCAATCTAGTGCCTACTAGGCTAGGGTAATGGGTAGTTTGCTGAATGTAATTTTACTGACGAAATTTATGTTTTTCTCAGTCTATTTACCCGTTTCAGCACGAGGGCTGGAAAGGGCTCGAAACGTCGAAATGTACGTATATAGAGACCTGCTTCGTAACGGATTTGCCAAAATCATTCCGGTTTTTCTTCATTATTTTTCAATGTCCACCTTTGTTTATATACTACACCATAGAAATTTCCAGAGTCCCAAAAGTACAAAACACTCGGAAAATATTTACTCGCATGATTCTCAGATCATCGCAAAAATGAACTGAAATCAACGCCGGAAATACATATCCGACAATTGGCTGCCAAAAACTTAATACTTGGCGACAAAAGCTTCGTAAAACTGATTTCTAACACCACCGGGTGACCAATATTACACAATTGCTGGCAAACAATTTCTTCTAGATCCTGATAAAACGGCAGGAATGTAGAAGTGGATCTAAATAGCTGGTGTGGCAGGCAATTTATCAATGCGCAGACCGCAGCCGAGTTATTGTCAATAAAGAAATCTACATGAATGATTATTGAAAGCAACGGCTCATAGCATCTGTTTGGTAGATGTCTAAAGCCCTCACCTTGGTAGATGACGATAGCGTCCTTAGGCAGCTTGTCACGCGTCACCACACCCGCATCAGCCCCCAGCAGGTACACGACCTTGGGTCCGGCAGCTAAAGCCTTATCCACACCGGGTTGGTAGCCAATGTCCAAAGCCGCTACCTGTGACGCGGTCCGCTGGAGAACGTTAAGGACCTAGACAAAATCGTAAAAATTAATAGGAATCCGATCTTGTGGAAAACAATGCATTTTATATAATTTTGGTATTTTCATTACATTTTATTATATCCCTTATCCTACCGAATCCGCCAATTTCAATAAAATGTCGATTACATCTTTTTTATGAGATTATTGTGGCGTTTTAGAATGCCTAGCATATTAGTTTACAAAACACACATTATTCTCACCTCATCAATAATGATTAGCATATGTCATACGTCAAATAGTTCATAAATCCCAGCGGATAATTTAAGTTTCTAAATCCAGAAAAAAAGAGAATATGTGAGAGAAGACAGAATGAAAAAGAGAACGCAGAATGAATTTATGTTATCCACCAGGATGACTCCTGGCGGTCTGACAATTCGGAGTTCTATTTCTGAAATTAACCCCCGGCGCTTCGGCTGAACTGAGCTGAGCCAAGCGACAGATAGTAGACGGTAGTATCGTATTTTATCAAACCTGCATTCCATTCCTTATAAGCAAGTTTTTCTTGCAACCTCGACGCTACTTGCATGTGTGCGAAAAGCACCGCACCTTCAGCACCCTACAGTCAATCGGTGCTAATATCGCAAGGCCGCAGACTAGCTTGCCCCAGCCCCTTTGACACAATTAATCCACACAAACCACATCACAACTGAGTAGCGCTATTGTCACCCTTATAACACTCACCTTCCACTCCTTATCAGCCAGCTTGTCTTGCAACCTTAAGGCCAATTCTTGCGTGTATGCGAGTAAGGCCGCGCCCTCAGCGCCCTGCAGTTGGTCAGCGCCCAGGATCACTACGGGCCTTTGGGCCTGCTCTAGGCGCTTGAGTACCGGATGGGAGGACGAGCCTGAGGCGAGCTCCTTCACGATCGACGCGTCATCGCCGACGTGCTAAGGAAAAAAGGTACATTAGTTAATCAGCCCTGCTTTTTATTAACTTACACTATACCATTTCCCAAATGATCGTTTTACGTTAAATCTAAACTGGCAACACTGGTCAAAATAACTTACAATATCGTGAAATAAGCAACAGGAATCAATTAGCTCGGTGTTCCTACTATTATTTTTGTACAGTCGTCATCAGTAAGATACAACGGAGCGTTCAGATATTTTGAACACCCTGGAGAGTACCTACAGATAATATATATTTGATGGAGAATCTACCAACATGAAATCTCTTAAGTACATATTTAACAAAAATGGAAATAGAACTCACGATGTAGTCATAGGTGAGGTCGACTTTAGGCCCGATGACCGCGACGTCCGTGTCGCGGTGGATGAAGGCCTTGCGGATGCGCGCGTTCAGTAGCGGCGCCTCGAAGCGCGTGTTCGTACCGACGAGGAGTACTAAGTCGGCGTCCTCCACGTCTGTAGGGAAAGTGGATGGTAAAGACAATTGACAATATTTCAAAATGCATAATGATGCCTAAATCGAAAACCATTTCGGTAAATATGCTACTTGGACCATAGAGAAAATAAGTAAGAATAGAGAGCTAACTCCATATGCCTAAATACATCATTTTTTACTTATTATTTCGTAGTCGACATATAGCGTCAAATAGCGGAGTTATCAGTACTGCTACTCGACAATAGACGCCGTGACGAACGAACAATAGAATGCTCAACCATTTTTAGCTAATATTATAACCGGATTAACCGGAACTCTGTTTTGAGCTCATTCTGCTTTAAATATTAGTCGTAAATTGTTGAGAAATACACTTTTCGTCAGTAGCGACATACGTGACATCTAGTATCTTTATAGTAGTACTGATAATTCCGCTATTTGACGCTAGATGTCGACTACGAAATAATAAGTAAAAAATGATGTATGGACTTAGCTCTCTATTCTTACTTATTTTCTCTATGCTTGGACGTAATAATAGTACATTTCGATGCTAGTGCGGAAAGTATGTCATTTGTTCACGAGTACCGAGGGATGCCACGAGCCGCAGGCGAGTGGCAACACTCGGGACGAGTGAAGAATGACATTTCCGCACGTGTATTGAACGACGTTTTTTAATACAGTTGCGAAAAAATAAGAAAAACAACAAGTAATATTTATAAAAACAATATCGAATGTTGCCTTTAGAAACTTAAAACATGCTTGCAGTAAGTAAAAACGCCTCTTCTTTGACAGGCGTTTCGGCAGCTATTCCGTTCCACTCAGACAACTTATTAAGAACGGTTTTTCAATATTCAATATTAAAAAATAAACGTGTTATAATGATGAAGAGGTAAGTAATAAAATATGAAATGTGTATATTTTTCGTATTCTGATATTAACAGTAGGTTTTTATGTTGATTACGATGTTTAGAGGAAACTAATATTTAACACCAAGCAATAAGGAGTCATGCATTGGAACAAGCATAAATTTAAAAAAATTGGAAAAGTGAAAAGCACTAGTGCGCGAAAACCAACTTTCCGCACGCTAAACAGCTACGTAAAGTAGCACTTTTTGAGCAACTGTATTAAAAAATAGGTTTTAGATTTTATTTTCTTTATTAGTTTCCAAGGAAGTCACGAATATGTGTAAACCGGAAGTGTGACGTCATTACTGTCTGTGGCTGTAAAGGGACAAGACTTTAGTTCACTCAACTATCTAAACTCAAAAAAAAAAACACTTCCGGTTGTCACTAAGTTCACATTTAAACTGTCAAATCAAAGATTACAAATATACATACTGAAATAGACTTGCAAGTCAATCATATTTAAAGGCTTGATTAGAGGCGCCATCTATATTTGAGCTGGCGAAACTTTTTAACCAACTTCTGTTAAAATATTAGAAAATAAATTATTTAATATATTTATTGTAATAACATTGTTGTCGTAGTACGTTGCTAACAGGAAAATCCGATTACATTTTATAAACCCCATTACAGGAGGCGGTGCGTAAGGCCGGTTATACAACCACTACAACAAAAGGAGGATCCCATCTCGATTACTTTTATTAATCGTTATTTTAAACGTTTGTCACCACAGAACTTTGTCATTTATGAATCTATTAGTAAAGTGGCCGGTGTGGTGTGACAACTAAGAATCAAAATAAATGAAAACCAGAATTGTTATAATATTAACAGTGTAAAGGGACCCTATAACTACTATAGTAGTCGGCGGTTAAGAAGTCAATCTTGACACCTGTCATTTCCATACAGTTCATAACCTAAAAGTCACTTTGAGGTTATAAACTGTATAGATATGACAGGTGTCAGGATTGACTTCTCAACCGCCGATCACTATACTACTAAATACCGTTTATCAATAAATATTAATTCAAAATTTCCTTGTGGTGTTTAAATTTTTCCAAACGGATGTCATGCAGACATAATTATTGTGCTACTTATAGAAAATCAAAGTATCCTCATATTCATTTAATTAACACGTATCAATTTCCCTATAGCATCAAAAGTATTTTAAGTTTAAGTCCCTACAAGCTGAAAAACGAGATAATAAGAGACTCACTTTGTCTTAGCGTGTCCCTCTCACACAAATTGTCATATTAAAATATATACAGGTTGTTTGGCAGATGGATGGGATATAAAATAAAAATGTTGCCCGTTTTATCATTTTTAATACTGTTTTCAAGATTTAAAACCTCAGGTAGCTAAAAAAATTATAAACGGAAAATATTTTTATTTTATTTAAATCTACAATAATTCCAGAACCTTACGCATTCAGTTATTTGAAAACAAAGTATTAGAAAATTTTTTTTTGAAAAAATAGTTAAGCCAACGTTAATTTTTTTTGTGCTTGATCACGTAGCAGATGACCTCATCTATCCGCTATATACGTATCTCGCGCTCTTTAATCTGGGACTTATTTCGCATTTTTTTTCTTTGAGTTTCGATACAGTTTGACAGGACTGTCAACCTTGAGGGAGTCCCAAAGTTTTTGGCCTCTATCTATACATAGTATCTCCATCCGCTCTATCGGTTGGGGGCCTTTACACGGTTAATATTATCATTATCACAATACTGAGATGTCAATATTATCGCGGTATTCAACATTGTTTGGAATTTGCTTCCATAATCATCAATATTCACGTGAAACGTAACGTGATAGAGTGAACCGTGTAAAAGGCCCCTATGGGGTGTACTGGTACTGACTGGCGATCTTGGTGTTGAGCAGGTAGGAGGAGCGCAGGTCGGTGCCGGCGCCGGCGCTGGGGAAGGGCTGCTCGGTGCAGGCCGCCTCGCTGCCGAGCCGGTTGGCCAGGTCCTTCAGCGCAACCAGCGCCTCCGCGTCCGCCAGCGCGCCCGCGACCACCACCAACTGACCACACAAACATATCAAGCTGCGCACGCATTTCCGCGGCTCGGCCCGAGGCGTGCTCGCGACCAAAACAATTGGGTGGATAATTAATACCAAAAAAACCGACTCCAATTTTGTACCTGCTATGCCACAATTTGTGGTTTCCGTGAGCCAATGCTTGGTTACCTACAGAAAATACCGAAATCGGCATATGCGTGCCTATCAAATTCGAGGAGTACCCTCGATTCCTCCTAAATCCCATCATCAGACCTTCACCAAATTCATATGGGACCAACGGGGGAGGGGGGTTGTACCTGCTTTGAAACAGAAAAAGAATTATCAAAATCGGCCAACGTGGTCAAGAGTTATCGGGGAACATACATACATAAAAAATAAAAACATGCCAACGAACTGAGAACCTCTTTCCTTGTATTGAAGTCGGTTAACAATATTGTTCGCCTGTTTAGCCTAGTTACTACTAGTTGGTAGTAACACTGCCTCCAAAGTTAGAGATCCCGGGTTCGAATCCCGGTGAGGGCATTTGTTTCTGTGGCGAGCAGAAGCATTTGCTCCAGAGACTTTGATGTTTCAGTGTTTAAGTATATAACTATTAAATATATCGTCCTCTAGTCCCCATAACACAAGCCCTATTGAGCTTACTATGGAACTAGTTCGATTTGTGTAAAGAATTGTCCTATCATCATCATCATCATTATTTATTAATACAATTTCTCGTCCCAATTTTTTTCAGCACCAAACTAGCATACGGTATGTAGACATACTAGTGCTTTGCCAACCCTTTACTAATTTGACTTGAGGGTTCGTGAACAGCAGCAAATTAAAAAACAGGTCACCCACGTGCCGGCACGAACCACCAGATGACAGCTACCAGCAGCAGAGCCCCTTTGTTAAACAAATGAGGAAAATGGAAACACGAATCTATAAATATGACTCTTTTTGGTCAAGGTAAATTAAATAAAATGTCAGGGAAAAGTCAGAGATTTTTTGCTTTCAGAATTCGCAGTGGACACTCTGGTCGGCTGCTAGGACGTGGTCCACTCGTAGAAGTCTTGTCTGTGTTCACGGCCTCCCCAAAAGAGTGCCGCAATGATCGGAACTGCGCCAAACGCCGACTCCCGCGACCATCATTATCAGTCTACCCACGGTACACCACCACCATTCATGACTATTGAAAAACTAAATATGCTACGTCGTTTCTATGGCTATACACGGTTATATTCTTGAAGGAAAGGAAATCAATAAAAACACCTGTATATATTAAGTAAATTACCTTGTCAGCGGGGCAGTCCCGAAGCGCGCGGCCGGCCTCTACCAAAGCGTCTTCCCACTCAACGGGCGTGAGGTTGCCACGAGAGTCCTTCAGCATGGGCGTCACTAGGCGTTGACGCTTCAGGCCGTCGCAAGCGAACCGAGATTTGTCCGAGAGCCACTCTTCGTTGATCTCCTGAACATGTCCCAACAAGCACGTGAATAACATGCACGTTTTTAGCGATAAAAAAATCGACATCTTATCAAGTATGAGTAAAGAAATTTTACAAAAAAAGAAAGAATATTACGAATTAAGAACCTCCTCCTTTTTTGAAGTTGGTTAACAAATATGCAGTATTCTGCATCATTTTATTAAATGTGAACGCATATTTTCAACATGTTCTCCTGAGCGCTCAGACGAGACAAAGCATACTTTACTTTCTGTCAAGCAGTGATAAACACAACTATCAGGAAATTAGTCGTGACATGACATTCTGGTATGTACCTCGTTGGTCCTGGGCAGGATACGGAGCACCTCGTTGGTGCGCGTAGCAACGACGATGTTGCTGCCGAGAGGGTCCAAAACGTCTACGGAGTCGATCTACAACGAGTACAACGACGATAATACGATTTACAGGGAATTCAATGTATCAGGCTGGATGCCTGATACCGGCCCATTATTCTTTCAAATTAATAGTGACAGACAGATGCGGTTGGAGACTTCACTTTCTCTGAGAAAAACTAGCTAGATCTAGTATTTCAATCAAAGTGAAAAACATTTACTGGCTAGATCTATTTATCACCCCAAAAAATGCAAGTATTGCAAGTCTCATGGAAATCATTACACCATTTTCGAGAACCAATAAAGAAATATACATGTTGCTAAATTTAAGAGTATAGCATGTAAAGAAAACATATGTATGTAGTAGAACAAACATCTGACCACACTCCAAGTTTGACAGTGCAGTACAAAGTATGTGTCTATCATCATGTTTGTATATGCCATGTTTGTTTTAGATTTTCAGCCTGATCCTTCCCTAAAAGCTAACTTTTCACTCCAAATATTCTCCTCTTATGTCAAGATAAAATCTAAAATCAGCAGGAAGTAAAAGCCTACGCCTGCCTTAGGCGTTGTAAGAGGGAAGTAGTGAGGGATTTCGTGCACGAGCTTGGTTGTTCCGATAGCTCAGAGGCTAGAGCGACTGGCCGCGTATGCCAGATGTCGCAGGTTCGAATCCTGCTTGAGCAATAAATTTTTAATTTTTTCCCTTTAATTTGAAATTAGGAAGTATAAGCCATCTTCAAAAACTGTGTCTCACCCTCCTGGTCTCCCAGGGCCTGGCGGCGAAACTGTACGGTTTGGACGTGAGCGCGCCCACGGGGCACAGGTCGATGATGTTACCAGACAGCTCTGAGAGGAACATTTTCTCCACATACGTGCCGACCTGACAACAGAAAATGCCATGTTGAAATGGTGAACGCATGTAAACTTTTGTGATAGTATAGGGCAAAATGAAAATTTGCTAAGACAACTTAGGAATGATAACATTACGCGTGTTATTGCTGTGATAATAGGTATGGGAAATGTAAGTAAGATACAAAGTCCTTCTGTATATCTGTGAAATGAAAGCGTAACCAGTCTTACTACATAGTTCTTTATACTGTGGTGTAACCAAAGGGAAACATTATAAATAAAAGAAAATGCTCTTGTACAGGCCCTATTACTAGCATTCATATCGGCCAAAACAAAGGCGGCAAAAATATCTGACACAGCCTGAGGCTCACTTTATTATAGCAGATATTAATGCTGGTGAATACAGGTACACTACCGTCAGAAAGTTTAAGACCAAACACAAAATATGCAAATGATCAACATTGATTGATTATTCATTCAACCTTGATTCATCTGTCCGTAGTACTCTCGACCAGTTTGCAAAAGTCCAATCCTTGTGAGAAACAGCCCATTGCAATCTTTTTCCCTTGTTTGGTTTGCGTAATAATTATTGAAAATAAAACTAAAAATTGTGTTTGGTCCTAAACTTTTTGACGGTACTGTACACCTGCTAGAATAAAGCTCAGACTAGATGCATCCTTCCATCTCAGAGCTAAGTTGAATCCAAAATATGGTAAACGCGTTTGTGTACCTGCATGTCACTACCACGGCCGGTGGTACCAAAGTCGTCAACACCAGCCACCTCGGACGCGAAACGAATGCATCGCGTGCAATGGATGCAGCGCGTCATGATCGTCTTAATCAGCGGGCCTACATCCTTATCCTCCACAGCCCTGGGAAGTTGGAAAGTAGTAAACAGAAGTAGAAAGATTTTTTCTGTTGATGTGGTTAGTTGATTTTTTTGGAAAATTATATTTATCACGGGGAGAAACAGCATACATGATACAGATAGTTAAACAACATAGTTGTGCAACATAGCCTGTCATCCTCTCTCCAACTGGTGTGGACCAAATTTAATTATATTTATTAATTTATGCCAACAAAATATGGAACGCAGCATGCTTTGCGTAAAAAGAGGGGACAAAGTGTCCCTATCAAAAATTAGGAAAAAAACAAAAGTGGCAGATATAACACGATGCATAAAAAGGCTGAAATGGAGATGGACAGGACACATGATGAGGGAGAGGATAGAGAAGTGGACAAAGGACATTACAGAATGGTATCCAAGGGTGGGAAAAAGAAAACAATGAAGACCAACAATGAGATGGGAAGACGACATAAAAAAGACAGCTGGAAGCAAGTGGAGAAGAGATGCAAGGGACAGAATAAAATGGAAAGCTTGGGAAGAGGCCTATGTCCAAGAGACAAGCTGAGATGAAAAATAAATAAATAAGTAGTAAAATAGATATATAGGAGAAAATAGGAAATATGATAATTAAATAAACAAATTTCCAATTTCCAATTTAATTATATATGCATGTGCAAATGATGTATTTCTTATAATTACTATTAATATCATATGAAATGTAAAATGGAAAAATCAGCAAATAAAGGCTATCTTATCTTATCTTATCTTATTAATTTATTTATACACTACCAACGACTAGCTGATGTGTGTATATCCCTGCAGTTGTTATATTAAAATGTTGGCCATTAATCAATTAGAAAAGATGAAAAACCCCTAAGTTTTCATTTCAAAGTTCAATATCTCAAAAACGGCTGAATAGATTTTGAGAACATGTCTAAGAACCATTGCTGGAAAACTTGCTTTCAAATAAAAATAACCACATTCGATTCGGTTCACCCGTTTAAGAGCTATGTTGCCACAGACAGACACACAGATACACAAGTTTAACTTATAATAACTCTTTTGTGTTCTGCATCGGGTGTCAAAAATAACTTAGGATGTACAAAAAGTATAGGACAATTCCTAAAGGATGGCTTAAATATATATGTTTTAGATTTAAAATATTTAACATTTAAAATGTCAATGGCTAACAAACCTATTGCTTACCTCTTGCCTGAGAAGTGAATGTCAGTGAAACGGCTCTTATCAGAACCGAATGCCATTGACTGATCTTGGAGATCACATTCCCCACCTTGGTCACAGATGGGGCAATCCAGGGGATGGTTCACAAGCAGGAATTCCATGACACCTTCACGGGCCTTCCTCGTCAAGTCTGAGTTGGTTTTGATCCTCATGCCCTTCATGACGGGCATGGCACAGGCTGCCGCCGGCTTTGGGGACTTTTCTACCTCCACAAGGCACATCCTACAGTTGCCAGCTACGGCCAGCCGCTCATGATAACAAAATCGAGGGATCTCCACACCCACTTCCGCTGCTGCCTGCAAGTGAATACTGATTAGGATTTTTGTTATGTGATGTCAAATTAAATTTTTATTTAGACATCCACTCATAACATTTCAGATATAACTTAAAAAATCTTAAGAAATTAATTTTTTACAACTAAGTTGGAAGACTATTATGTGTGTTTCGAAATTACCATATAAAAAGGGTAGAAGTGTCTTCACAATATGAACTAAAAAACTATCATTCATTTTTTTTAAGATTTAGCCAACATTAGATTAAAAAAATACATGAAAAATATTAATAATGTTTATTTTGGTTTACAATAAGTTTTCAAATCACAAAGGCTGGAAGATCTCTTACTAAGCAATGAGGTACCTGTGACGACAGATCCCACAAAAACATTTTATATTAACTTTATTTTAAAAAAACACATTCATCTTTTAATTATTTGTGTCAGTTGGGTGTCCTTCCAAAAACTGACCTATGCTTAGTAAGTTTTTGTTACAAGGGGACATAATTACTTTTGGCTGACACTGCTTTTGGCTGTTAATTAATGTGCCTAACAAATTGTAGGCCTTGTTTATACGCAGTTGGCGCAACTTACCTGCAATATTGTGGTGCCAGGGAAGACATGTACAGGTTTGTCGTCAATGAACACCTCGATCTTCTCGGGCTGTTTCTGCACCTGGTCGGCGAACTGGCGCGCGACCGGGGCCACACGGGGCGCCGCGGTCAGCGCGAGCGCCCGAGACAGCGGCTGGCGCAGCATTTTCTGCACAACACACAACCCCTGTCAACGACTTACGCACAGCCCTTTGTACACTTTACGCAGTCAAAAACTTTTCATATGATCCTCGCTAAGTGATGCTATGTAAAATTAAGGTGAAGGGCCGCTATTAAGTTTTATTTAGCAAGATACTTAGACAAATTTATCTGTTATTGTTACATAAGTACGGACGGCTAACCTAAGCAACAATTATTACTCTAATAAATTGTTGACTATTATAGGAAAGTTGAGACCATATACCACATATATAAATGATAAAACTGTATAATTGTGTCGTTTTTTACAGAAATCGTACCTAAAAACACAATTTCGATTAGTTGGATTGAAATGACAGCTCAGAAAACTGTCAAGAATTAAGCTATTTGAGACAGATTAAAGAATAATTTAGATTACAAAATATGAGTTCTTCATTCTTCTAAAATATGAACGACATATTTTTTCATTTTTCTAGCGTGGTAACAGTTTGTAAGAAATGTACATAGTCATCCTACTCATGAAAGATGGTATTATGGTATAAAATATTGACTTAAATATAAAATAATTAATAATAATAGTCGATTCTTAAGAAACAAATGTAATCGACTCAATAATTACGGTAAAAGACGTTGACGAACATTCCTAGCTTTAGCTAAAGTCGTCTCTTTCTACTTTTGTTTGTCTCTTTCTCTCTCTCATTTGCTCATTGCCGGGCCGTGTGGTTGTGTGAACAAATCAGCCTAATCCATAAAAAATGGCTTTCGGAGACGTTAAAACCGCCCAGGGACTCAATGAACTGAACAAATATTTAGCTGAGAGGAGTTACATATCCGGGTAAGTGTTTACAATACTAACTTATACATTTATAACCTATAGGAGTTTACCACGTCAACCCCTGCCAGTATAACCTTGATTATTTTCACAATATAACTATCAAATTAACAGCTGTTGCGTAGCTATACTTTACGAAACTGCTGTAACTATGCATCCTAGAGAATCCCATATTAATTCCTATTCGCGTTCCGTAGGTGGGTGCCCTCTCAAGCTGATGTTCAGGTGTTCGACCAGGTAGGAAAGGCGCCGGCCGGCAGCTTGCCGCACGCCCTACGCTGGTACAACCACATCGCTTCGTACACACCGGCAGAGCGCAAAGCGTGGGCGGCCGGCGCGAGCCCGATGACCGCGGGCAAGCCCACTGCTGCTCCCGCCAAGGTTGAGGATGATGATGACGACGTTGATCTGTTCGGATCTGGTGATGAGGAGGAGGTAACTAAATACTTAACATTTTATTTATCAATCAATCTTACATAAATATTATTTCAGTAAGCAGGTGAAATTGTTATGGAAATATTTATTTGATTCAAGTAAGCCAATTGTAGGAATTTGCAATTGCTAAATTAATCAATGTGTACATTTTTAAAACACTAGTGACTCGAGCTCACAGAACTCGCTGTCAACATTTGAAAGAATTTTTGTCAAAAGCTGAAACGGAGACGCTTCACTCACACAGTCAATTAGAAAATGGATAAAGGCACTGCTGAGTGTACAGATGAGTGAAAATGTATGCTTTACTTTCTCAGTCATCATTACTGCAGTCTTATCTATGATGGAATGAATATTTTTGACATGTGTATGTTTTCTAGTCAGTCTACTAATGTCCTGATGTTTCTTTTAGGATGCGGAAGCCGCCCGTATCAGGGAAGAGCGTCTTAAGGCATACTCAGAGAAGAAATCCAAGAAACCAGCCCTCATCGCCAAGTCATCCATCCTCCTTGATGTCAAGCCCTGGGATGATGAGACAGACATGAAGGAAATGGAGAATCAAGTCCGCTCAATAGTGATGGATGGTCTCTTGTGGGGTGCCTCCAAACTTGTCCCTGTAGGCTACGGAATCCACAAGCTGCAGATCATGTGCGTTATTGAAGATGATAAGGTCTCAGTCGACCTCCTCACTGAGAAGATCCAAGAATTCGAAGACTTCGTCCAGTCTGTTGATATTGCTGCTTTCAACAAGATCTAAACATCTAAGCCAGTAAATTATTTCTAAGTTATGTTTTGAATTAAAATCACATTTTTCTAACATTCATAGTTTTATTTAAATAGATGTTGTTCCTACATACAAAAGTAACTAATCAGTCCAAAAAAAACAATTGTAGAGCCTGTTATACATCTACATCTTATAGTGAATCACACAGATATAAACTTGGGCTTATCTCTATGCCTAATGATACAAAATTATCACCAGATCATTCAAAATACCTAAACAATATCCAGAGACACTTCACATGGTGCTAGAAATAACTTTAGGGCCTTCATCCTTGTCAAAACTTGTCCCTGTATTACTGACTAGTTGTTTTGACTGATTAAATGTAACTCATTTGACTTGAACACTTTGTGGAATTGGAACATTGTCCCCAACGTTGGCTTGCAGGAACATGCTTGGAATATCACTGCCAAAGTAAATCTTATTATTTATAGCTAGTGCTTCATATCTCTTCAGTTCCAAGTACTCCTTAGTTAGTAACTGTTTGTTTGCTTCTGCCTGTTTCTTGAGACTGTAGAACTCTGCCTCTGCCTTGGTCTGCTGCTTGGCCTTGTGGATGCTGTCCTCTATGAGTTCTATCTTCTGCAGAGATTCCTTCTCCATGATCTTCTGTTCATACTGGATCTTGGCTACCTGCGCCTCCTTCTCGGCCTCGATGACTGCCTTGCGCCGAGCTGTTTCTGCTTCTTTTTCGACGACCTGTAGCAATAAGAATATGAGTTATATACTGAGTATTTCCATTACAAAGTTATTTTAATTTATGTTCCTAATTAAGTCCTTACATCAGACTTGAAACCAATGGCGAGGAAACTTTGAAAAATATACTGCCTGAACCGGAAATCGGACCCGCTAAATGTGTAAAATAATCATACTGTATTTTTACTATTGCAATTAAAAGGGTTGATAATGACGATTATTTTTTCCCTAAATAACAGCATAATAAACAAAAGGAGGACCATGGAATTGATTTAAACACATTTTAGTCTGCGATTCCTGGTATGCGTACAGTCACGTACTTTAATTGTTGAGCCATTTAGAGCTCACTTTATACTAGACATTGTATAGCTAACTATAATGCCCAGTGTAAAGTGAGCTCTAACTGGCTCAACAATTAAAGTCCATGTATGTACAAAGCAGGCCCTTTTTCGAAAGCCTGTGAATGCAATTCTAATTATTTTTAGAAATTGAGTGAGTTTCAATTTAATGTCCTATCTGCCAATATTTAAAATACTTCCCTTTCATCGTCCAGCACCTGTATAAGTATCAAATTGTCTACGAAAATACTATGGGAAGAGTGAAGTAATAATCAGAATCGAATTGCAATGTCTAAAATCTCTTCTTTTTTTATACAACTAACAAAAAGTCATGCATCTGAAATAATAAAAGGAATTTGTCTAAAAACAAAAAGTGAATGTCTGTTTCGCTTCTCGATACCCATGGGTACCTTACTTGGTTCCCATAGTATTATTGTTACAGGGGCGCGACACGGCCTATCGGTGTGAGTCGAGCGCCGGTGACCTTGTAACGTCACGTCTGTTGCATAGGGTTGGCAATGTAGCTGCCTTGGCACAGATCAAAGAATACTAGTAGCCTTGGCAAGAGGAAATAATGTTTATTCAATGATCACGATATTCATCAATTAAACACCGGGAAGCTAGTCAAATTTAATCTGTAAGTTTTGATTACAAACAGACAGACAGATGCACTGAGTCAGGAGAAAACTTACTAAAAGCTCGTAAAATAGGTACCTACAAAACTTCTCATAATATGGAAACTTACTTTTCTTGTGTAAATCTAAGCTTCACATGAATATAATTGTATGCTAAAATAATAACAATAATATAAAAAATATTTTTTAAACCTCAATCCATAGAAATTATGTGACATGAAATGAAGTCATTCACTGCGACCGCGACACCCGCGTTAAGTATGATTTGAAAGACTTAATTGACATTTCATCTATTTCGCCATTTAATTTTTTTTAGTTTAATTTATTCCGAAGATGTAGGTACTTCTTAATGTATTGCAAGTCAAAATGCATCCATACTCATACCAACCTTTCGTCTTTCTTTAGTCTTTCGAATTAAAAAACGGATTTTAGGAAGTCTTAACTCTAAATGTAGGGAAGGACACAACATATAAAATTTTATAACTAACTTATCTGGATCGGTAGATAGCCTAAAGTAGCTTTTCCCTTTGTGGCTTTTGGTATTACTGTCACAACCGTAGACACAGCAATAAAAAGCTCCAGCAATAGTTGATTACATTTAATTACAAATGATAAATTCTAACGAATTTCAAGTAAAACTACACGCCCGCTACCGGCCGATCGATCTCTGTTGTGTGAGCGCACGTCACGCGAGCGAATGTTGAAGCGAGCGGCACCCCTGCGATTCATCTTGCCGCGGCTAGCTGTCCACACACCGCGCGCCCCTCGCGCACCCCCGTTCACGTCCGGACACGCACACATAGCCGCGAGACGGGTTTACATGCTTCGGTGTCGCTTCTTGTTACGTTAGTATATATCTTCTTTGCTATTGTGGAATGGTATCCAAGAGGAAATACAAGAAAAAGAGGGAGACCTAATCTTAGATGGTCAGATGATCTTAAGAAAATAGGAGGAGGTATCTGGCTGCAAAAAGCAAGGGATCGTGATAAATGGAAAGCTATGGAAGAGGCCTTTGCCAAGGGACAAGTTGGTTGTCGATGGAGAAGAGTAAAAATAAAATCTTTTAACAAAATAAATAAAATAACAGATAAATGTATTAGCATAGATAATAAGAAAAATGTAACTTCAGCAATAAAGGCTATTTTTATTTTATTATATTATTATAATTGCAATCATAATTATACCTTTTGGTGTTGCGCCGCGATGAGCAGCTTGGACTTCTCGGCTTCCATGAGCTCGTAGTTCTTGCGGATAGCCTCCGGGATCTTGGGCTTGGTGACGCGCACTGCCTGCACGCGCAGCCCCGCCGCCATCTCGTTCAGGTCCTTCTGGAGAGCCTGCGGGGATGCCAATTATACCAATTTACCATTTACATAAGAGTGCCATTCCACCAGAGACGTGCTACGTTGCTGTGGGTGCATTTGAATCCACCAATTATATTCGTTGGTCCACATAGCATAGCACTGGTGGAAATAGGTTTTCATAGCGTAGCTTACACATCCTCGCAGCATAGCTGCATAGGACATCTGTGGTGGAAAGGCACCCTAAGGTTGTGGTCTCCTATTTTATGCCTACGCGACGTCTGACTTCAGCGTCACAATGCTTACTATGGAAATGTACTGTAGTGTTCTCGACTTCGGCGTCTTGCGTCCATAAAATAGGAGACCAGGTTCTAAGAGCTCATGTTTTCAATAACAGATCCAAATGTAGTCCTGCTGCTAATTAAATCCCCAGTATAAGTAATTTAATCCAGTTTAAATAAACAATTTATCGTTAGTGTCATAAAATTCGATGAGGTAAAAAAGTTTACATTTCTTGTTCGAGGATTAATTCCAATAAAATGGAATGTACAATTTGCACCTCTCTGTTTCAAATTGGGTCTGATGAAGTATTCATAATGTTAGAGCCGTTAGAAGGGATAACATGTATATTACTGAATTTCGTCAAGTGTATAGTGACTGAAAGTAGACACTTGCCACACTGGTTGTTTGAACCTGATTGAACAGTGGAAGATGCGTGTTGAGTGATTCTACAGGATTGATAAGTCGGATAGCCAGCTAATTTACTGTGCCGGTTTACGAACTCTTGGATAATAAATTGTAAGGATATTTTCTCGTTTTTTTTTCTAATGGATTCCCATTCAATAACTAGCAAATGAAATGCATAAGAAGTGATAAGACTCAATGTTTCTTTAGGGTATGTAAAAATGTTAATATATTCGTGTTCTTCAGGTGGTCGCAAACTGACGTTGGTGGCTTAACCGGCCTTTTTTTACGTTGAGAAAATACATTTACGTATCACACCCAGTAAAGACCTCGGTGCGGTAATTGACCATTCGTGCACTTTATGTGCATTGTAATAAGGGTCACGTGTGGTTAGTTAACTGTGTTGGAGTTTGTAAGTACTATCCGGTGTCGCGTAACCGGCCTAGCGACCCTACTCACTGTTCTGACGTTCTCGTCGATCTGGTCGAACAGGTCGATGTAGACCTCATGCAGGTTGTGCGCGGTAAAGAGCTGGTTCAGCTCGTGGTGCACCTTATTGAAGATGAGGGTTTTGTACTATCCAGTGTTGCGTAACCGGGTTAGCAACCCTACTCACTGTTCTGAGGTTCTCGTCGATCTGGTCGAACAGGTCGATGTAGACCTCGTGCAGGCTGTGCGCGCTGCAAAACTGGTTCAGCTCGTGATGCACTTTGTTGAAGATGAGGGTTTTGTCGTAGTCCGCCGTGAAGTTCCGTACAACGTCCAGGACTGCAATTTAATTTTTTTTTTAAACATTCTGATGGCACCTTGCAAACGAGTAGTGGACATGTAGCATTATAGAACAAATACATACACTAGAAATAAATACAATAAGAATAAAGAAACAAGTCAGTATCAAAGAAAAAAAGCAAGCAAAATAAATGGAAGGTGGAAGCTGGTGGAAGCAAAATAATATTTTTTTCATAAATTTGTTGTAACTTGTGCTGTGGATTTTGTATACGCTTGTTTGCCAACGACATAGTATAAAAAATCTGACAACTCAAGAAAAAGCATATACCTGTATTTGGTTCCAGCATATTAACAACCTCAATCCTCTCAAAGTATATCATTACACCTCCGCTGGTCCCACAGGGCACATTCTTCACTTCATCGGTTTGAAGAGTGGTCTGAAAATAATAATGATAGTGAAATAGCCAATTTGGTACTTTCCACATGTTAAATTTCATAAAATATTATACATGACGGTTGCCATTTCATCACTTTAGCTGTTGCCCGCGACTTCGTCCGCGTCTTCGCTCGCAGCGTGATGTTATATAGCCTAAAGCCTTCCTTGATAAATGGACTATCCAACACAAAAAGAATTTTTCAATTCGAACCAGTAGTTCCTGAGATTAGCGCGTTCAAACAAACAAACTCTTCAGCTTTATAATATTAGTATAGATTATCTCTTATATGGTAGGTACTAGGTATCTACTTATCAAAAATTGTTCTCGGATTTATTTGGAAGATCCAAAAAACAGGGTTGATGAGTCAATATAATTTAATTTGAGCAAGTCACAATATTTAAAAGTGTTATCTTGCTATGATAAAATATAATTATCAACATAATGTTGTTTACCTCCATCATTAAGATATCTAATAACATTCTCTGTGAGATATTGGTATGTTGAGAATAATACCTGTATGGCCTTGTATGATGTGAGCAATGGGATCATCATGTGGAAGCCAGGCTGGCTGGTCACTGGCAGAAGAGCACCTCCCTGGAAAGCAAATATTTTAAATTCTGTTAGATTGCCTTTCCACCAGAAATGTTCTATGCAGCTATGTATGTATGTATAACACTTTATTGCACAAAAACAATTACAATCAAAACAAAATAACAAAATGTAAAAAGTACAAAGACAAACTTATCCCTATAAGGGATCTCTTCCAGCTAACCTTCGAGAAAATGAGAAATATAAATGAAGCACAAAGGCGACAAACTGATTATGCACAAACACGGATATCTAAGAAAAGCAATGTCAGATTATGAATACACGTAAAACTGATAAACTGCTGTTATGCTGTGAGGATGTGACAGCTACACTACGAAGACCCCTTGCTACCAGTGCTGTGCTATGTAGACCAATGAATATGATTGGTGGATTCAAACACATCCATAGCAAGGAAGTATAGCACATCTCTGGTGGAAAGGCTTCCTTACAGTTGGCATATTGTACCCCACAGCTCTGGTTACAATAATTAGTAGATGGATCATAGAAGATGCTGTAGTGGTCAAATTACAATATGGTAGTAATGATAGCAGAACTATGTTTGCAAACAGAAATACAGAAACAAAAGAAATTAAAAATGGATTCAAGCCTTGGTTGCCCTCTATGGAGCAAAACAATGTTATCAGAAAAATGCAAAAGGTGGGTCAAAATTGTGTACATTGTTGCTGCTGACCATTTTAGGGTTTTCTAGGGTCCACCAGATTTTAGGGTTATTTCTAGAATGTTTCTGATTGAAAATATTTCCCACACAATGAGTTTCTAATGATATCTCAAACATACCCGGTAGTAGACCCCAACGTGGCCCTCCTCGACCTTGTGCAGCGAGAAGTGCACCGTGATCCCCACCGCCAGGATCACCAAAGCCAACACAGACGTCTGGTCCGCCATACTGCCTCCTGTCCCCAAACCTTGCACTCTAGGACCAAAGATCACACTTCTGATCTATCCACTACTCCGACACTTAATTTTATTGCTTCCTGATAGTAGTAGACATTCTATCGACCGGCTAATGAGGAAAAGACGAGCGGCTAATTAGTACAGCAATCAATTTACTAAATAGGTTCCACACGCGCGTTCTTAATGAGATTATTTTGAGCAATGAGTATTTTATTTATAAGACTCGTAGGAAAATTGTAGATGTTAGTGTGTAAAAATCACATTACTGAGGCCTGGAATTTTATATTTTAAACACCGATATGCAAAAAGTAGGCGAAAATTTGACATTTGACACCTTTATTTCATTTGACGTGCATTGACACAAATCACAGAAAATGAAAACATGGCGATGATGCGTTTAGTTTTCTAAATCGTGATACTGGTATCATTTTAATTTTTAGCAAAATATTTGGAAGCGATTCTATAGAAGACGGGGTTTTTTATTATATTATGGAAATATACACATTTGGTAAATTTGACTACATTGTAAAATTGTTGCATTTGCGTAAATATGACTTGGTGTCTCTTTTGCTTTTTGTATAATATGAAAAGTGATGCAGCACGAACAAATAAGGAAAGCCAAACGTGTTGCTGAACCGGCCTATGACTTGACTCGGTACTTACCTCTACCGTACCTAATTTACAATGCCACATGAGAAAATCAATTTAAATAAAATTATCACCTTTTATATTGTATAAGTATATTTAATTTTGAAAAAAATATGGAGCTATCTAGGTACCACACTATATCTAATATTACCTACCGGAAATGTACGATTTCTTCTAAGATCAAAAGTATTCTGGAATAAATAACTATCACCCTCATGTTACAAAAGTTACTGGACAGTCGGGCATGTTTGTTGACCGTTTTGAGTCGCAGTGACGTAATCCTTGCCATCGGCGTGTATTCCATCCAAGACTGTGCCCATGGTAGTTTTCAACGCTCTATACTCTTCCAACGCCTTTGCACAAAGCTCTCCCTCGGGGGAATTCCCAGGTTCTATAAACAGCATTTGCAATGATCTCTTCAAGAGTTTTTCCGCGTTTACAAGTTCATCCTGAAAATCAAAATGTATAGGTAACCTATGTAAATTAGCATAGTAACCTAAAACACAAATCTGTTGTCAGATTCATAGAGAGTTCGCACAGCGCTTCAGACTTCTTGTAGTCGCAAGCGTCCATATGCTACGGTGTCTGCTTACGAGGCAGGTCGTATTTTTTTACCGCCGTTGACTACCTATAATTTTAATGTTTGTACCTACCAAGTATGCGGATCCTGTTATTTCGCGGGAGTCGAACTCTTTTTTCGCCAGTTGGACCATCGTGGCATGTATTTCGTATAAAGCGATAGCTGAAATCATTGAAGTTTGATTATGCACGATCCAAATTATTCGATTCCGGTGAAACTCGTAACTTTGTCTATGTTGCTCACTTTGCCTACAACCACCACGACTACCACCGCGCCAACTTTCAATTCAACACGACATCAAACGAAGATAGGCCGTACAAGAGAAGTAATACTTAACGGGACTTGAAGGTACCAGGTAGCCCCTTTGGACGAAAATGGCACCAGGCTAAGATAGGCGCCATAGGCGAAGTTACGCGGGGAACACAAAACGCTGACTAGGCACCTAGCGGTGACGCGATCCCAGAGTCAGTCCTCGCAGCGCCTGCTTGTGTTACACGTACATAACGGCATTTCACTTTAATCCCCATAAGGTCAGTCCGAAAGTCAATCTGCAAATCTAGTAAGTTTAGGAAGAGACAAGAGCATCTTTTCACGAGTTTCTTCGGTTACTGAATTAAGTAAGTAAGATTTTTAAAGTAGCAGAAAATGGAGCCTGCCAACCAGAAATCACAACTGGCATCAAAACCTTTGGCCCTGCAAATCTCGGGACTGAGCACCTCTAACAGGGCTAATACTCTCAGTACAGCTCACGCTCACGTCTCAACGTCCGCTTCGTGGGACAGGAGAAGGCTCGCAGCTGATAACGTTACGGATCTCCTCCAGCCACTGCGTCCAGAAGTAAATATTCAAGCGACAGTACCATACGGACACATGTGTATAAAGAGTAACCTTTGGCCCTATAGATCCCGGGGCTGAGCACCTCTAGCACGGCTAGTATCTCTCGGACAGCTCGCGCTGACGCCGCAGCATGCGTTGGTAGGACGAGGCTCGCGGCTGATGACGTCACGGATCTCCTCCAGCCACTGCGTCCAGAAGTATTCAAGTGACAATACCATAGGGACACATGATGTATAAAGAGTAACCTTTGGCCCTGCAGATCCCGGGTCTAAGCACCTCCAGCACGGCTAGTATCTCTCGGCACAGCTCGCGCTGACGCCGCAGCATGCGTTGGTAGGACGAGGCTCGCGGCTGATGACGTCACGGATCTCCTCCAGCCACTGCGTCCAGAAGAATTCAAGTGACAATACCATAGGGACACATGATGTATAAAGAGTAACCTTTGGCCCTGCAGATCCCAGGGCTGAGCACCTCCAGCACGGCTAGTATCTCTCGGCACAGCTCACGCTGACGCCGCAGCATGCGCTTGGTAGGACGAGGCTCGCGGCTGATGACGTCACGGAGCACTCCCGCCAGCCGCTGCTTTGCATCCAGCAGGAGATAATGGTTTGGCGCCAAGACCAAGGAAACGTTTCTGATGTATTCTTCTAACTCTTTCTCGTCCTTTTTATCTGTGGTACAAAATACTTGCATGTAAATATGAACCTTATGGACAAATGGTGGGTTTGTTTAAAAACTTTAATGGTCGTATGGAACTGAGGAAATCAAAAGAGATGTTGTTTGTGTAATGTCTCGGTTTGTACAATTGATACTCACTTATGACCTCCAGCTTGTCCGAACAACATCGAACCTTCTGCGCCATGACCGCGGCTTCAACCACCTTGTCGCATTTGTTGCAGCTCCAAGTATCCCCATCACTGGATATGTAGCCGCGACACGCCGGACAGATTGCGGAGCTCATGTATGTGCCGAGCTCGGTAGCGTCAGAGCAGCGCGCGCACGAACATTTGAAGTACTTTCCGTTTAGTAGGTGCTCTTGGCGCAAGGCTGTTCCCTGAAGTACAATGTTAAGATATAATAAATAATAAAAGTAAATTGTATTGGCTATGACGTTTTAAAGTTATGCAATTGGCAACACATAATCTTCATCACTACTATCACTGCAATATCACATTTTTTCCATCTATAAACCTGCAATTGCTAAAAGTGGCACTGAAAATTAATTTTCATGTGCTCTGCCTACCCGTTTTGGGAATATAGGAGTGAGTTTATGTATGTAGGTATGTATGATTTCCTTGATTACGTCAGGTGCCTTAGGTACGAGTAGCGCTTTTCCCAAAGATTTCCACTAGGTTGTTTCTCTGTGCTATTTAAATGCATTCAGCCGATTTCCGTGAGTACAACTAATCCCCATCCGTTAACCTTGTGGAGAAGCACTTTTGATTCCCATGACGAGAACCCTTGAGAGAACGAGAACTTGAGAGGTTGTAATAAGGCGATATAGGCTTTCTACGACTTACCTTCATTGGGTCAGTATAATTGTAATAAATCGGCTCCCCCTGCTTAATATCCACGCTTGCATGGCACACCAACAAATTATTATCATTGATGGACATATGCGTGTTCCCCACACAATCATGCGCTAGCAATGCAGTTTTCAGGTATACCCCTCGTAGAGGCACACAGCCGAGGGGCGCGGGCGGCCCGCGAACGTCGAAGCTGTTGATGTCGATGGCTGCGCAGACCTTTTGTGTCAGTTCGGGGCCGTCTTTGGCATCCAGCAAGCCGAGGGACTCGATGAACTGTAGAAAAATAAAATGTTAGTCCTTTCAGTATTATAATGTTAGTCCAGGTGATTTCACTTAAGAGAAGCGGCGGAGGATGGGAAACCAACGAAGGCGGAATGGTAATTCAAGGAAACGGCAGGGTCAACTTGGCAGTGTGCCGCTTTCAGTTGAAGACATCTGGACCACGTTGTAGGTCTATATGGATCTCGAGTTTTGCGAAATTGGCTCAGGCTTACGGGCTGACGCGTCGCTGTAGCAAGGCCCGTAGTATGGCTAATGATTCTACGTGTGGTACCTCTACGATGCACGATACAATCCACCAAGTAAGAAGTCTTGGACAAAGTTGGACTTTAAGACACACAGTTTATACGCGATACGCTATTGCGTCGAGCATAGAGATACCTTCACAAAAAGAGAGGCTATTAAGTCCTTTATCTAACAGACAGGAGTCACCTTGACAGTGTGTTGGTTGTAGTTGTACACATCTGTGCCACGTCGCTGGTCCATGTGCGTCTCCAGCTTTGCGAACTCGTCCCAGGCTTGCGGGTTGGCCCGCCGCTGCAGTATGGCCCGCAGCACGGCTAACGACCCCACGTGAGGTATGAGACCCATCGCATTGAGTCCGCGCGATTCACGCTGCGACTTGAACAGGTCGCATTCGATTTCGCTGTGCCATTCTGAAAAACATAGCGAAGTTCAGAATTAGCCGGATATTAGATAAGCAACTTTTACCGTAGTATTCAATTCAATTCAATTCATTTATTTACAATACAGAGGTACTTATAATTAATTACACGATTTCTTACATTTAGATCGTAACCTACCGCTGTATATGATTATATTTTTTATTCACTGTAATTTTCCTGTGTCCCCAGCACTAGGCTTGGCCTGAATCGCAGGTTGACACTTAAGCGATTGACAGAGATAAAGTTTACCTGGCGTTAAAGAAGTTTAACCGTTATAAACAAAAACAAGTGACTAAATATGTATATAAAGTACAATGATATGGAATAATTATAAACTAAGTAATGAAACGGATTTAGCTGTACAAAATTACACAGTTACCCACTAAGGTACTCTCAATGAAATTATGATTGTCTGAGTGCGTGTGTGTGTGTGTGTGCGGCAGATTATTGCGAGATATTTTTTTCAGTATAGTAGTAGTTTAGAGTGCTCAACCACTTTGTAGTTTTATTTTTGACCTCTCTGATTGTGCAAGTTTTAATATCACAGGCTGCATCCACTTTTTTGTATATTTTAAAATACATAGAAGTACCGAAACGCTTTGCAAACCTCGACTTTAGCTCTGGCATTGGTATTTTGAATTTGCGTTTTTTTTAGTATACGCATCTCCATTCGCTTTGTGTTACTTTAGGGGCGCAACGCCGCGGCCCTTGCACGCAACGAAACGGCTGACGAGCGGCAGGTGACAACCGTAGCACACGAGCCACAGCAGGAACAGTTACACAGGTGACTCACTGGCGAGGTGGTCGGGGCACGGCTCGGGGCAGATGGGCACGACGCCGCAGCCCTTGCACACGAGGAAGCGGCTGGCAGGCGGCCGGTGGCAGCCGAAACACACGCGCCACAGCAAGAACAATTACACCGGTGACTCGCTAGTGAGGTGGTCGGGGCACGGCTCGGGGCAGACGGGCACGACGTCGCAGCCCTTGCACACGAGGAAGCGGCTGACGAGCGGCAGGTGACAGTTGAAGCACACGGGCCACAGCAGGAACAGTTACATAGGTAGGTGACTCACTATCGAAGTGGTTGGGGCACGGCTGAGGACAGTCGGGCGCGACGCCGCAGCCCTTGCACACGAGGAAGCGGCTGACGAGCGGCAGGTGGCAGTTGAAGCACACGGGCCACAGCAGGAACAGTTACATAGGTAGGTGACTCACTATCGAAGTGGTTGGGGCACGGCTCAGGACAGACGGGCGCGACGCCGCAGCCCTTGCACACGAGGAAGCGGCTGACGAGCGGCAGGTGGCAGCCAAAGCACCCGAGTCACAGCAAGAAAAGTTACACATGTGACTCACTAGCGAGGTGGTCGGAGCACGGTTCGGGGCAGACGGGCGCGACGCCGCAGCCCTTGCACACAAGGAAGCGGCTGACGAGCGGCAGGTGGCAGCCGAAGCACACGAGAGGCGAGTCGCTGTGCGGTGCTAGCAGGAACGGCGCTTCAGATAGAACCGTGTCACCGGCGCGCAGGTCCACTGCCGCCACCGAGTATCTAACCCAGGACAGTAGAAAAAATTCCAGAAACAGAACAATTAAGGTTAGGTTAGGGGAGACCCCCCCCCCTTGAAGGTGCCCGCCTTGTCGGGGCGGGGGGGCTTAGTGAAGCTAAGAGGCAGCCAGGGCCGGCCTGGTTGGGCTGCCGGCTGGCCCGAGGAGGGCGCTCCCAGCGGGCTTGGGTAGCCCGCTAAGGATGCGTTGAGGAGGGGCCGCAGAAGAAGAGGAGTGCTGGTATTGCGACGAGCCGTTCTCTCTTGTCAGGAATTAAGAACATACCTATTTACGCTACCACCGGCGATTTTAGATTTTTTCATATTTACTAAAAGTAAGGCCGAGAAAACTTTTACAGAAGCCGAAAAGTAATATTATAACTTCGCGAACTTTCCAGAATTGCCTTCAGCAGTTAACTATTTTTCGAATGCTATGTTCTTTTACTACTTACTTTCGTATGCTTTTAAGGTACTTAGTGACTATTTCAAAGGTGTTTACTAGTTCAATTTGTACGTTTTAAAACTTATAAAACATTTTAAAAACTTACTTTTTACTTAAAGTTATATCTTCATCAACTCTTACAGAACAAAATGCACATAATTTATTACATTCCACGAGCTTAACTAGCTAATTAGCTATATCATTATCCACCCACCTGCCAAGTTTCTCGCATTGCCGCAATTCGAAGCGCGCTCCCATGTCGCTGGCAGCCGCGTGATATATAGCAGCACGGAACTGCACACCGAGAACGAAACTAACACACTGTATTTATAGAGGGAACTCCTTACCGCGGCTAAATTTAGAGGCGCGTTTCGAGACAATACACCGTACCTGCCGACAACACATCACCTGTGTAACAGAACGAGTGTAAATATGTTAGATTTTTGACTTGAATGATGGAATTTCCGCAGCGCAGTTCAAACTTAACGACGGGGCGTGTGCCCCGTTATCTACCTTCATTCGTTTGTGTAAGATCAAACAGGTACTTTATCGCGGTGTTGCGTATGAATGACAACTATTTTATTTGACATAGCTCGAAAAAATTACTTAGTAGCGAAAACATTAAGTGGACTTACTCTAGACTAGATCCAGTAGCTTAGGTAACATTCAAAAGTAATTTTTAATAATACGATATAGGTAAACTTTTCAGTGCTAGACACCTGCTCAAATAGATGACACCTATTGATCCATGTATCGGGTCAGTGTCGAGCACTGGGACTTTTACGTAAGAGCACGGATTAAATAAAGAGAAGTATTGTATATGTAATGCATATAGGTAAAACATCGGCCAAGAGCATGTCGGTCCATCCTCAGTGTAGGGTTGGGTTGCCCAATGAACTTAATTAAAAAAAATCAATAACAAGCAAAAGGGAATACCTTCGCAGCGTTTCGTACGTCTTTTACTAAGAAGGGAAGACTTTTTACGATAACTCAAAAACAGCTCAACTGATCATGTCCGCTATAGTTTTCGTTAAAAGTCTTTATTAAGCTTTGCTTTTATGTTTTTTCATATTTTTGGACCCGTAGTTCAGAAGTTAGACGGGGGGATCAATTTTTTTTTCTTTTGGAGTGAATATTTCCGAAAATATTCACTTTATCAATGTTTGACGAAGACCTGTATTCATTTTGAAAGACCCATCCAACAACACCCCACACCATAGGGTTGAAGAAAAAAAAATTCATCCTCACTTCGTGTAGGGGAGGAACCAATAAATTTTTTTTTTTTTACATTTTATTTTACAACTGTCAGTTTTATTGATTTATATATCCACGCCAAAATGCAGCTTTCTAGCACTAACAATCACAGAACAAAGCCTCGGACAGACAGACGGACATGGCGAAACTATAAATAAACAAAACTAATGTCTACTCCAACACGTCACAACTACATACAACAGGTCCTTTTCTTAACTTTTTTACCTATACAGTCATTCTCTCTTTTAATACATACACACATCTATGCATACATACACATACACACACCTTACCCTACCTTTTATTTTACCTAATGATACTCAACAAAATTAATTTACACATATAACGTTGCAACAAGTCCTTTGCTACATATTTTGAGGTTGAATGCACTCACTCATATTTCGTTACTGTACTTACTGTACAAACGACATAGCATGTCCCAAATACAGATATTTTTAATCACCGACGCGTGTTACTTTGTAATACCACCAGCATTCCTCTCGAAATACAATGAAACAACATCATATAAACATTGAATTTATTATATTAATCCTATAAACATTTATTACCTTACTCTAAAGGTATAAAATACTCCTTATTACTAGTAGGTATTTACAAACAAGCCTATACAAAACATTTTTACATTCCATAATATTCAAGATCAGGTTTATAGACATTAAAAATGCGAAATAAAAATCTCATATTAGCCTACATCTTTATTCCACTAATATTTACAAAGACGAAGTAATAATGCATTGCGATATCGAGAAAATTAAACAGCAGTCTTCGAGTAACGATATTAAACCGAACCGCTAATCAATTCCTGACTAATGTGAAACATACATCCAAGATTTTATTAATTCAGAATTATTTTGTATATGCAATCGTCGCACGTTGTACCAACCAACCAAGCATATCACTACTATATTTTGAGAGCATTCCAGTCCAGTCATCTCTTTTTTACGCTAGAGTTATCACCCCAAAGTGATTAGTGTGTTTTAACCTTTAGGACGCCAACGCGGGATATATCCACAACATCGGTCCAACACCACCAACCATTTCTATAGGGTTCAACTTCGCGTTTGACATTCCGTTGTCATCGCATGGTGTGTGTACAGTATTTGTATTTGGCAGAGGGGTTGAAAAGGTTAAACTACTTTATTATCAAGGCTGGTAGTCCCCAGGTCAGGGTATCGTCAGTCATTTCCTATCGGGCGATAACTAGTACGATGCTTAAGAGAGTTGTATTATGATTATGAAGCCCCGGTGGCGTTTGCTAGGGCTCTATTGGTGGATTGGTAGTTTGACTCTCTGAAACACGTAAAAAATTGTTTTTTTTTTTTGTCATTTCCTCTCGATTGACAATATTATCAAATGATAGCTAACCCAATATCTTGAAGGAAAATAAATTGTTGGCTCGTGGTTGGCCGTAGTTTTTGGCCGATTACAGATTGAATACAGTCACGGTTGCTCTCCATACATTACCTATTGTTGTTAAAAGCTTAATGCCTCATCTCATCTATGGTCCGGCAGCATCGCGTGGGATTACAGATGTATGAAAACATGCACATTTGTACAGTTATCATTTATCAAATTACGCTAACTTATGTACAAACTTTGTTCCAATCAGATCTTAATTTTAATTTCAAATCATCTGTTTCTTTTGATTGTTTTTTTAAGTCCAACATAATAGTTATTTAACTATGATGTTGGAATTAAAAAACATCAAGTTGAAAATTATTATTGTAAAATAAATCAGGTCAATTGAAGGGATGTTTACAAAAACAACATAACTGACTACACTGGTCGACTCCTGAGCCCATTATAAATGTTCCTTCAGAAGTGTCAACCGGTCTAAGCAGATATGTTGTTTTTGTAAACATCCCTTCAATTGCTCTTGGGTCCCAAGATAGAGGCTTTGCCTAGTATAGGGTCCACCTTACCGTTTTAGTTGTGAAAATTGCTTTTGCTCAAAAAACGATTTATTATTTTTATTACACTCCTATGCCTTTATTCAGAAACGTCCATCAAACCAATTTCAGCTAAGATGCCGTTAAATTCGTTCTTATTTGTCTGTCACTTTGACATTGTGTTTATGAGAAGGCAATAAAACACATTTTAGTTACCAAAGGTTTGTTTAGTTTTATGAATAAGGGGGCTTAGCATCCTCTAATTTGCGCCTGTGGCGACACAGGCGCAAATTAGCTTGTACTGTAGCTTGTACGGTCGCGCTCTTTAATTTGGAACCCATTTCGGTTTTTTTTTGTCAGTTTGACAGGCCTGTCAACCTTAAGGGGGTCCCAAATGAAAGTCCTTTACTGTACCATGCCCAGAACTTGAAATAGCGCAATTTTCGCATATCGCTATGATTCATAACGCTACTTTGTCAATAAAACGCTTTCCCTAAAACGATATTTCGCGCGCATTTATAGCGGTATCCATTATTGGCTATGTGCGAAGTAGGTGGTGGGGGTAAGCTAGGCGATCGTAGCGCACACCATGGCAGAAATGTGTACTTACCGGGGACCACTGTCAAATTTACTTTCACGTTTTCTATTGGTTTCTTAACTGTTTCCTACGATTCGTTTCGTTTGTATTTATTTATTTTCTTATTTATTTCAATAAAATTTCCAATAAGGGGTCTATCTCGTTAACTAAAATAAATAAAATATCCATGTGTCAATATTTGACATCTCTTGAGTTTGACATTGTCTCGGGACCCTTGACGTTTGAAGTTTCTGACGTGCACATAGCCAATATCGTTATAAATAAAAAGCAATATATATAGCCATATTTTGTGAAGCGCTATAATAACGTTATAGGCTATCTCTGTCTCGCGCACAGTCTCGCTCTTACGTGAGCTGTGACATTTACGTCAAACTCAAGCACGTCATTGTCACCACCGCCACCATTTTAAACGATATTATAACGTTATAATAACATTATGATTTTCATTTTGTTATGATATGAAATATCCTTATGAGGTATATCGATTATGATTAAAACTAAATTTTAAACACTAACGAAATATATCGTTATAATATCGCTTATTTTTATAACGTTTTAAAGGCATGATCCATGCCTCGCGACGCCTTACTTGTCCATAGACGAAGCGTAAGAATAACATTTCAACATTTTCAACCCTATGTATGTATACTATGAATTCCATAGAACTGTCGTCCCATGCCCGCTCACACTTACGAGTACATTATCTTAATAAAAAAGTATCACGTTTTCAAAATGGCCGCTAGCTTCCGACACCTCGCCCGCCTCGAATATCACGCTCGACTCTGAAACAAAATCGATACTGTAAAACTTACTATTTATAAAAGAATTACAATAGTCTCAAGAATTAATACTATTTGTTATAAGGGGAGGTTTATGACCAGCAGTGGACGTCCATCGGCTGATATGATGTTGATTATTATTTATTTAAATTTTAGTGTGCAAATACACAAATAAAAACAATTCGCGGACTTAATGCCTTACCGTTCTCTACCAGTCAGCCATTGGGCCAAACAGAAACTATAGTGTTGCAGGATCTACATTTACTAGGCCAACAAGACTAGGGTTTTTTTTTTACTTTTTTATATATTTTTTTCACTTAGGAAGATAATACACAATAACTTAAAGCAGTAGTGACAGTGAGCTAATAACAGATCCTCACTGATAGCATAGTAAATTATACAAGAAATAAGTGAGCGAAAAGCCAAGCAAAAAACACAAACGCCATGCGTCTTGATAGTACTGCTACATTATGAAGTACTTAATTCTAAATAAACTAATAACAACCAAAAACATTTCTTAAACTATATCCTACTTTTGCCAAAAAATTGCCGTGACAAGTCGTTTTAATGAAGGAACACTTGCACTGAATATAGGTCCAAATCACCAAACCTCTGAAATACATCATTGATGCCGTTGCACGCTCTAATGAGAAAACTGTTTCGCCTATAGTTAGTAGATGATAGCGGTACGGATAGCGGTGGCTTACGCCGCGCTCTACTGGGTGTGCGGATATTCATCATCATCATCAGGGCTATCGATTGAGTTGGTTGTAATTTTAAGTATATAAGAAATATCAGCTATACTACGACGTGTCTCAAGTGGGAGAAGATGGAATTTTCTACACAGATCCAAATACCTATTTGAATTATAGTTTATACCCAATTTGAAGCAAAGAAACTTTAATAACTTCTTCTGGATATTTTCCAATCTCATTATATAGCATTTGTAACGAGGATTCCAGACCTGGGAAGCATACTCCAAGGTACTTCTGACAAGGGCACAATATAGTATTTTAAATGTTTTATTCTGTTTAAAAGCAGGCAGAAAACCGTGTTGGGATTCATGAAGGAAATGACGAATAGCTGCATAAACCTGATTGTGAATATTTATTTCAAACACTTTAGAAATTATACATAATTTGGATATAGGTCTATAGTTGGTTAACTCAATTTTCGACCCTTTCTTGTGAACAGGCGTGATAAATTATACCTATAAGTTTCTCAACGAATAAAAAACAATTTTTTTATGAAACATAAAATCGATTTGCTACTTTGAAGTATTTATAAAACATACCATTACATCACTATATTAAATGATGTGCATCATCCGAAAGGGTGACAGTGGTAACCTTGTGTCTTCTTTTGAGTTTTTCACATACAATTTGATTTGGGTCACACAGGAGAACCAAAGTAAACCTGCGCTGTGCTCATTATTCCGCCCTCGCCTTTCACATTATTACTGGCCTACATTGTGGCACATTCTAATTTTAGTTACGCAGTTTACAGTTTGTTTTAAATTTTATGATACTCCACATAAAATAGTGATCGTTACTTCACGGGTGTTAACGACGAGAAATAATCAATGCTACTAAACGCAGTGCTAACTGATGGCGATGACTAAAGCTGTTCTCACAGAGGGAAAAGGATGAGATTGATTAATTTGACACGATTTTACGCATACGTTCACATATATATTCGACATGTAGACTTGTTGAACTACGTATTGTAAATATTTTCCTCCTTTTGTACCCATACTCAGATTTACTTATACAGGGTGTGGCCTGTAATATGAGCAATAAATTTAAAGGACGCTTCCTTAGAGCATCTGCAGTAACCTCTTGTGTCCAAAATTTTTTTTTCTTTTTTCAATTGGGAGAAATTTTGATCTAAAGTTACGACCTCCAAGTAATGGATCTTGCTACCCAGAGATTATAGCGCGGCAGTCAATGCTGATTTTGAGGTTGCTTCAAATTATGACTCATAATCGTTGTCGCATTTTTGGTTTGAAAGAATATTTTTGGCATTTTTTAATTTTTTTTTTATAAATTTTTAGTCTTTTTTGAATAAATTGTTATTAATATCACTCCAGTAGAGTAAAAAAGTACAGATAAGCTATATTTGCGAAAAAAAAATTCCAAAAAAAAAACTTTTTTTTTTCAATTAAAATCATTTGGAAATAATTGCTGGAGAGCTCAATAGTGTACCGTTTAATTTTTTGCTCCTATTACAGGCCACACCCTGTATATTAAGTAGGTTAAGTATTATCATTATTGGGAGAAAATGACTGACTGTCGAGTTTGTCTCGGCGTTTCTTCTCGGCAGTGGTCTTCTTTCTCAGAAGCGTTAGTAGATTTTGACTAGTAAAAGTGCCATTGCGGCCTACTTGCAAAATAAAGTTAATTTATTATAGAATGCTTATTTTCAATTTCGCAAGCCAATTGACTAACGAATTGGACTTTATGTTATCAAGTGCGGAATGTAAAGTTGAGTTGAACATTATATAACAAGTGAAATGGGCATGGAACATGAATATAGTTGATGATGGCTCGTACCTCGTCCAGCATGGGCGCGGAGTGGTGCGCCGCATTGATGATGTCCTGTAGACAGCGGCTGAACTCGTCGATGACGTCCCGCACGGGGTCGGGCGACGGCGCGCAGTCCGCCGGCTCTGCGGCGGCCGCGATCAGGCACTGGCACACCGCCTCGATCACCTCCGTCGTCATGAAGCTGGAAACGGCACTACGTTTCAATACATTATCTACTTAGGAACTTAGGGTTGGAGGATGAACGCGCAAGATGATACTAAGTATGCGTCAAAGTAGTGATAGTAGAGAGGCCAATTTGAAAAAAGTCGTCAAATAACGAAGTTCGTTTGACTGAACAGGTGCATACCAACCAGTGGTATCGTTGGATTCAGTAATATCCCCCGAGTATGAAAAGTGCGGTTGTCGCCCTTTAAAGTGGTGGAGGGGATAACTATGACGTCTCAAAGATGGCGGCATATGGTATTATTATTTTTCGATTAACTCAATAATTACTAATTCGATTTTAACAAATGAGGTGTCATATGAAAGCTTAGCAGCGCGCTAGTAGGCGCACACTTTGTCACTTTTGTAGTGATTCCTCAATAACTACTTATCCGATTTTAACATACGAGGTATCATATTAAAGGTATTTTGATGCCCAACAAATTATATTAAAAATATGAAGTATATATCCTATATCAATAGGTTATATACAAAACATTCTATAGAACAATTAAATCACCCTCAGTTTACTGACATGGAGATGGCGAGCCTGGCCGAGGCCAGTAGAGCCTGGTGTGACTCATGCCCTGGAGTGGACGTCCCCAACTTAAAACACGTCCAGAGAGCGTGGGATATTCCACGCCTCAAAGTAACCCATGCTTCTCTCATAAATAATAGTCCGGACGACGCTGACCGGGCTCGTATTTTGGCCGTCTCAGCGAGCGAGTCAGGCCACTGGTTGCATGCCCTTCCTTCCCGTCAAATAGGAACGGTTCTGGATCCAAGCACTTTAAGGATTGGAATATGCCTGAGACTTGGATCCAGAATCTGCGTTTCCCATACGTGTACCTGCGGCAAGAGTGTGGATCAGCTGGGACGACATGGTCTCTCTTGCCCTAGAAGCGCCGGCCGTTTATACCGCCACGGCACCATCAATGACTTGGTCCGCCGCTCGCTTGCCACCGTCTCTGTGCCCGCGACCCTGGAGCCAGCGGGTATGGCAAGAGACGATGGTAAGCGTCCCGACGGTGTCACGTTGGTGCCGTGGAAGTTAGGGAGGGCCCTAGTGTGGGACGCCACATGTGTGGACACTTTTGCGCAGTCCCATATCCAGGCAACACGCTCCCAGGCCGGCGGTGCAGCTGACCAGGCTCAAGTTCTTAAGCGCCGCAAATACTCTTCCTTATTGAGTAACTACGAGTTTGCGGCGCTTGCGGTAGAGACACTGGGTCCCTGGTCGGCTGACATGAAAGCGTTTATGAGAGCCATGTCGTCGCGGCTGGTTGACGCTTCGGGTGACCCCAGGGCTGGCGCTTACCTCTCGCAGAGGATTTCCCTCGCCGTTCAGAGAGGTAACGCGGCCAGCGTTCTGGGAACCATGCCGCAGGAAGACCTACTCGACGGAGTGTTCTTTTTATAATTGGGGTTACCTTTTTTTTGTTATTTTTTCATTTATTTATTATTTAGCTTTTAATTTGGTATATTTTAAGTTATTTTTAATTTCGTTTGTTTTTGTTGTATCGTATCTAAGTTAAATTTAATAATCTATCTTGTAATTACTTTATCTATATATTAGTGAATATATTTTGATAACATTCAATAATGTCAGTGTAATTATGCAGATTGAGCACGTCAAATATTTACGTTTAATCTATCGAATTAGTTAGAAACGCTACCAGATGGTTGATTAATGGCTAAAGAAACAAATCATAGAACAAGTATGTACAATTTTATGAGGGAAAAATACTTTTACATCAAGTATACTATTATTAACAATATTAACCAATTGAAGCATTACCGTTCTATTAATATATTTAGAATTTATGAAAATGATATAATAATACATAAGTGACCATTATTACTATGCTCGCGTTCGCACTCTTCATCCTCATACATAGAGGTATATTACGTACCTATATTTTATTCCGGATGAAGTACCATGTAGTGTTGGGTTACTCACTCGTGAGGCACCTCTTTTGTCATACTCATTTCATTAAATTGTCGCATCACTTCGCGTATCAAAAATGTCACACTTCATAACTCACGAGGTACCAACTCACTCGCTCGTCCATCAACTCGCGCTTCATTTATCCTTCAAACCTCAATATGCCTCGCGCCTCGTGCCTAACTTCACATGTCCCACTACAACACTCCTACTCACGCCTAACTTCATTTGTCCCACTGCCTATCACACCGAAAATGAGCGCGTGAATGAGGATGTTTACTCTAACATGACAACGAGTGCGATCCCCAAAATGTACGGTGTGATGTGAGGTGGGACATGAAACACCTCAACCAATGCTCAATGCGTTGACAAAAACGTCGTAAGCGCCGCAGGATTTCATACATTTTACGCGTTTACGTCAAACGGACAAATTTTTGAAACTGACGGAACGTTTAAAAATCTTTTTACTTACTGTATTTGTGGATATGGATATGGAATGTGGTTCTTATACTTAATAAAATAGAATAGGATTAAAATCTCAACCATTATAAGAGTGAAATTCTAGGTAGTTGGATTGTTAAAAATAGAGTTTATTTTAATGTTGGTGTTCGTGCAGAGTTAATGGTGAAATGGCGGGACAAATTCTATCTTCAATAATCGAATCATTTCTTATTAGGTACTTAATGAATATCTTTAAGATGTTATTTGAAAATTGTTTTTATTTATTTATGATAGGTAATTACTAAGGAATGAAACAGTTGTCAAAATTGTAACGAAAGGGCGAGAAATTAAACGCAACTCAATTTTGACAGAAGTCAAACAAGATACCTATGACATTGACAATTAACCGACAAAGTTGATCACGTTGAGAATGGTGATGTGATGTTTGTTTGTTTATTTACTTTTACTTTGTATCCGGATTAGGTTAAAAACATCTTGCCGACACATGAATGTGCCTGGCTGACTTGTGGTTATGGTGTGGTTATTGTTTGCGTGTTAAACTGATAAGCCAATACGCGGGAATAATTTTTAATGTTGCTTTTATTCAATACATATCTCATTGTTGATAATATCATTGGTAAGTTAATTATATATGTGCCAGTCCAAATCTTTTTCTAGGAATCTTATTATGAGTTTAATTTACATACGTGAATTGCTTCTAAATACCCAAACAAACTATCAAATTGGAATAATAAATAACTAAACTACACTGGTGTGCTTTTGAAGTACATGCTTACGAGTATTATGTTTATACACGTGACATTATACTCTGGTTCAGTTGTAAGCGTCAATATTAGATTGTCATACTATATGAAGTTTCTGGATGGCAAAATTCTGCTATGCTGTGGTCTAATTTATTGTTTTAATTTATCTGACTGTAACTGAGCATGCAAAATTGAAGACTGCCCGGTAATTCATTTTTTATATGAAGTGGAGGAAGGTGAATATAAATAAGTAAGAATATAGAACATGAAAGTACTCAGTGCTCGGTTATAACACTACACTTAATTACAACCTTGTTTTTGCTGCCGAAAGATACTAAGTATATACTGTTGCCTCACCTCATTTGAAGTAGGACATTGTACCACCTCATTTTTGGAAATGTGGTACTCCCTCAAACTCATTTTAATTTCATGTCCTACCCAACACTAGTACCATGCACACACAACACACCAACACCACTAGCAATTTTAATAACGTAATTAATAATAAATCCAGTTAGAATAAGATCACCACAGCATAATTATTGTACACAGTGTTTTAGTCTTCCGTAAGTAAGTATTTAGTCTTCCGGACAGTTACAGCAATTTATTGAAAATGCCTCCATAATAATATTTACTAAGATCGTAGGTATTGTAAATTCATAATTATCACTTCGATCTGGCTAGTGTGTCTATTTTAAACATACATATTTTTTTACAATACTTAGTCGGCTCATAAGTTCTGTCACTGGCCTTTAAAATTTAAATTTGGAACTCCTAAAACAAAAACCGTTGTGCATTTGAATTTCGAATCTTTTTAAAATATTTGAGTAGTATAATTTTGCAATTTTCTGTTTTCTTTAACATGGAGTGGACGCTTAAAGATAGCCGTACCGCAGTAATTGCACTATATCGTTTTGGACACTCGCCGACTAAAATTTTTAAGCTACTTGAAAATTAAAAATTCTCTCTAAGATTTGTGTATCGTACCATAGAAAGATACAGTGAGGTCTCCAGTTTAAATGACAAGAAAAGAAGCGGTCGTCCGCGTACAGCTAGGACTCCAGCGGTTGTACAAGCAATTAGGGCACGCATTGCCAGAAATCCCGCTAGGAAACAAAAAGTTATGGCCCTCCAGATGGGTTTGAGCAGAAACACGGTGAAAAGAGTGCTTAATCAAGACCTGAGACTTCGTGCTTATAAACGAAAAACTGGCCATCTTCTCAATGGTCGGCTTAAAGCTTTAAGGCTTAAAAGATCTAAAGCTTTATTGAAGAAGTACGCTAAAAATAAGCATCGTTGTATACTGTTTTCGGACGAGATTTTTTTTGACATAGAAGTAAACTGTAATAAACAAAATGATAGAGTGTACGCTCGCAATAGTAAAGAAGCGTCTAATAGCATTCTCGTATTCAAAGAGGTCATCACCCTTCATCTGTGATGGTTTGGCTGGGAGTTTCTTATGCGGGCGTCACTAGTATGCATTTTTGTGAGAAAGGAGTAAAAACCAGTGCCAAAGTTTACCAAGACACGGTGTTGACTAATATTGTGAAACCACTATCCCATACGATGTTTCTAAACCAGCATTGGGTTTTCCAGCAGGACTCTGCTCCAGCCCATAAGGCAAAGTCTACACAAGCGTGGCTCGCCTCCAATAAAATCGACTTTATACGGCATGAAGATTGGCCCTCCTCTAGCCCAGATCTTAACCGTTAGACTATAAAATATGGCAGGTATTTAGAGGAAAAGGTGTGCTCAAAACCTCATGCAAATCTAGACTCGCTGAAAAAATCCCTTGCTACGGCAGTGGCCAATATCGACATGAAAGTGGTGCGTGAATCCATTGACGACTAGCCACGCAGACTTCAAGCCAGTGTAGATAATTATGGCGGTCATTTTGAATAAATGTTATACATTTAGATTCTCTAGTTTATAAGCTTTCAAACGCTGTACAAATTATACGGAATAAACTTAAACTTTTTTTTTATTTGATACTATGTATATGACAGAACTTATGAGCCGACTAAGTATACAAGTCTTAAGGTTTAATGAATAATCTTTGATCCTAGCAGTAATCCCGGTTACACTTTGTGCAATCTTCAACATCATCGTCATAAACTTAATCAATTGGCTCACATGTCATCTATGGCGACGTCAAGCCACCATCTCCGGGTTCTTCTATCGGGACCTGCGGGTCGATTGCGTAACGATTTGTATGTACATTAGGTAGATCTGTATATGTAATACTATACAAATTCTCTTTGTTACACACCTCATAACTACAAATAGATCCGAAACAGCATAGTGAAAAACAAGCAAAGGTTAACAACAGGCGTTTTTATCGCTAAAAACCGATATCTCCCAGACCACTTTTTGGAAACGGTAAAAAAATAATTAAACATAACTAGTGGGTCTGTGGATCAGGGTGACGACTAGTGGGTGGGTGGATCTATGTGAAAAATTACAGCTGATAATTGTTCTACGAATATGTTACGCAATTACTACTGACACTGTGACATTGTTTGTACCCTCAGAGCTTGTCTAAGCAGTATTTAGAAGCCCCCATCAAGCCGTTGGATGAAGGTGGCGCACGACAGGTGATTTTGGAGATCCTTGATGGAGACTTTTGTCCAGCAGCAAAGACGCCCTTTCGACTGAAATGATGAGCTTGTTTAAAGTGATTTACTTATTTTTCAAAAAACGTAAACAGCTCTCCTGTAGTAACGAGTACCTACTATATGTTACGGATATGAAAGCTGCCGCAAATACAGGAATTTTAATGCGATCTTTTCGCATTACTCTACATCACCACCGAAGCATGTTCATCTCTGAGACATGAGCTACAGGATCCTCATGACGGATATGAAAATGATACAGACATACGACCAACTAGAAACGAAAGTTATTGCAAATCGCGATTTTGTCCAGAGCTATATTTACCTTGGTTTCAACATTCCTAAGAACCCAGAACTAATAGGAAAGCAGCAATAAGATCAGCGACAGAAAAGATCACTAAGTTTTGGAATAACCAAAGAAGATATCACACCTTCTCCTATGCTTGTGGACTTATGGCCTGTAGCGTTAGCTGCTATGAATTTGGTCTTAGTCATTCGGTCTTCCGCTCTTAAGCATCTCCTTCCACGCATACGTTGCACCTGACTTCTCCCGTCCGCATAACCACACAGATGGCATTTACATGTACATGGAGTCTTCACTCGTTGTTATGGCACCTCGCGGAAAATATTGATATAGTTTACTGGTACCCTCTTGGAAGTGCTTGAACAGTTGAACTCTAGATCGTCGCATCCAGGAAGAAGAAATACATATTTGTCTGTATTTTTCCATGAAAATCTTTCGACCAGGGTGGTGGTACTCGTCGGATTCGTAAGACTTCTATCTTCTTGGAGAGTCCCATGGTGTTGGGCATGACATTTTTACCACACTTCTCTAAACAGACCGCGAATATCATTACACAATTTTCATTACCTAGAGCCGGTGCAGAATAAACAATTTACGAGTTACAGGTTTTATAAAGTCTACTACGAGGGTTTATCGCCGTGAAAGCATCGATGAGTCCATATGTGAGGCCTCTCTACCAGCTTTAGGATTATTCTGCAGCTGTAGAGTAGGAGATTCGTCAGCTGCACATCTTTATAATGCTCCTAACTTCCCTCTCGTGTGTGCAGACAACGTGCAAATAGTCGAAGTTTTCCTCCTTTCTAAACATACTTAGACATGGTATGTTATGCTTATACAATCTTTTTACTATTATGGCGTTCTTAAGAGATAATAGTCTGTGAGCCTGCATCTACAAATATTAATTAAAGGGACGAAAGTTAGGACTTTTATTTTATGATATATGTAACTACTGCCAAAACAATTTGAGGACTACCATATATTAACAATCCTGCATGATGGAATCATATTCCAATAACGTGTGGCTCAAACTTGGGAGTTAATTTATTTTATCTAAAGTTGGACTCTCATCATTGTACGTACTTGTAGACTCGATTGTGAAATATATGCTTGAACTAAGTTCATGGTTCATAGGAACCATGACCCACCTCCACCTCCATCCATTTACGCACCTCCATAGGGAGGTGCGTAAATTTTACGGTGCGCCTGTTATGTACAGGGCTTTTTAATGCCTACTTAAAACACTGTGTACAATAATTAATTATGCTGTGTCGATCTAATTCTAGTCAGATTTATTATTTATTACATTATTAAAACAGTATAGTTGTTTTAACCGCATCGCGTGGTACTTCATTCGGAATAAACGTATATGAACATACTTAGGTACGTAATGTATGTATGAAGATGAACACTAGTACGAGCGTAAAAATGATCATAACATTCATAACTTATGTAATTTGTGTATCATTTTAAGAATTCTCAATGTTTATTAATAAAACGGTAATGCGTCAATTGATTAATAATAGTATATTTGATGTAAAAGTATTTTTTAATTTATTTTCTCCCTTAAAATATTGTACATACTTGTTCTTTTAAATGTTTTGTAAATAACGTATTGATATAGAATACACACATCGTATTTATAATGTAATTTGTAGAGCATCAAAATACCTTTAACATAATACCTCGTATGTTAAAATCGGATAAGTAGTTATTGAGGAATCACTACAAACGTGACGTGTGCGCCTACTAGCGCGCAAAAGCGCCCCGCGCGTCGCGCCCTCGACGGATAAAAATCAACGTTGTTTTGTTATTTATGATCCGATTACTAAAATTCAAAAAGTAATATGTAGATAAGAAGTGTAGCTATCTCTTTTATATGAAGTATTATTGGAGTAAATCGATTATTACACTGCTTATTTTAAACTTCAAAAAAGTCAATTTTTTTTTTTGTTTATTTTTCAAAAAAGAAAAGCTGTATATGATTTTGCCATAAAAATTGTGCATACATTTTGTTTGCTATTTAATCAGCTTTCATATGACACCTCATTTGTTAAAATCGAATGAGTAATTATTGAGTTAATCGAAAAAAAAAATACCATATGCCGCCATCTTTGTGACGTCATAGTTATCCCCTCCACCACTTTAAAGAGCGACAACCGCACTTTTCATAGTCGGGAGATATTACTGAATCTAACGATACCACTTGTTGGTATGCACCTGTTCAGTCAAGCAGAAGTTTGTTTTTAGCCTCCTGGCCTCCCTACTATGAAGGTGACAAGCTACTAAAATGATCATCTACTTTGGCTCCCGACTGTGGCACGTCAGTTAAAGGTAAGGTGCACGTACTTGATGTGTGGGAGCGCCTGCGGGCGGAAGACGGAGTCGCGCGCGCGGTCGCGGCGCCGCGACAGCGACTCCTCCACGTTGCGGCAGCCCACGCACTTGCACATCGCCGTGCACGCTATCTTCGCCTGAAACAACACGCACACCTATCGTACTAAACATATTTTTTAACCGACTTCAATGGAAGGAAGGAGGTTCTCAGTTCGTCTGCACGTTTGCTTTTTTTATGTATGTATGTTCCCCGATAACTATAAACCACGTTTGCCGATTTTGATAATTCTTTTTTGTTTCATAGATCTGAAGATCGGATCTAGGAGGAAACGAGGGAACTCCTGGAATTTTATAGGCACGCATATGCCGATTTCGGTATTTTCTGTAGGTAACCAAGCATTGGCTCACGGAAACCAGAAATAGTGGCATAGCGAGGTACGAAATTCGAGTCGGGTTTTTTTGGTATAAATTATTGGTAAAAGTTGAGTCGTAAATTCCACTTGGCATACATAAGACACTGTTCCCTGGAATCGTAAAATTACCACAGCAGATGTCTGGTGCACACTGCCTACGAAGCTGGAGATCCCGGGTTCGAATTCCGATAAGGGCATTTATTTATGTGGTTGGCATAAACTTGAATGTTTCCTATGTATTAAATATATCGCAGTCTAGTACCCATTACACATTTACACAAGCTTATTGAGCTTACTATGGGACTAGTTCGATTTGTGTAAAAAAATGTCCCCTATAATATTAATGTACACATTCGACCGCGGCCGCCTCGCGGAACGCAGGCGTGTTTAGCGCGCTCGAACATCGCCGCGGTCGCAGCCCGACCCGATCTTTGCCAGATGCGCGGCAGATCAAAGCCAGTCAGTACTCGAGCAGTGTGGATGTGTGAGACCTGGCTCGCGCGGCAAGCATGGACAATTACAAATGTAAACTTTTCATTCAATTGTATGGTGAAAAATACTGTGGAACATTATAAGCAAACACTATCAGAACAAAATTTTACGGAAACAGGCATGGTATGACATTGGTAGTGCGATCCGTGGCCATCTGTCACGCATAAACTGCGTTCGAAATGGATCGCCTGCCGCGCTGTGGTCAGAATTATGCCTAAAATCAGATCGCGCGCCAAGATCGCCTGTTTGCAGCGGTCCGACGTGCCGATGATTATCAAGGCAAAACCAGCGTCTAAATCAATTCAATAACCAATCCCACGGAGCGCTAAAATTGCACTGTTTACAGTGTTTATCCTATTCAACAATTCCTTACCTCATAACACTCGCAGTAATTCTTGAGACACCCACTCCGTTTGCAGTTGCAGCCCTTGTTGTGCCGCCGCACGATCTCCGGACCGCCACTCTTCGCTTTGCCTATTTTTGGCCTGCAAATAAAAAATCGTCTTAGGCCCTTTATCAAATAGCTATTAATGCCAAATGTCGAAAGCTAAATCATTTTTAGTAAACCCTAAATAAGATATTCTGGGAGGTTTTCAACAGCCCTATCTCATAGACAGTAGTTCTAATTTCCTGAAATACGGTTGATATTTTTCGTTAGAGGCGGCCAGCCGTGATGATCAAGCACGAATGTTTTTAAGTCGACTTTATAATCGATGCACAAATTACGATTTAAAAATTTAATTGTGCAGAAAATGATAATCAAAGCGTCAATATAATCATTTCAAATGTATCTCAAATGATTATTCAACTTTTCGCAAATTTGATCAAGTAAAAGTTTTTTGCACCCAAAACAGCACATAAATATAAACCTTCTACCCCTGCCACATTATGCTCCTCGCGCTGCTCGTCACTCGAATCTGCTTCCCGCGCTGCCATCTCTGCCCGCACACGGCTCTACTCACGCAATTAATCGCGACGCTCCGCACGACGTCTTTTGAATCGCGCTAAAAACCGGCAAAACAGGGAGTGGTGGGCACGACGAGGAGCATGAAGTGACGAGTAATGTTGCCACACTACGTCTCTGCCTCCTTTCCTCGCTACTTCCCATGCCACTGGACTGGACGAGTTTATGGCAGGGGTTTTCGTACGTAGTACAGTCACCTGATCAGTAGATCTATAGTCACCTAAAGGCGTTGGCGTTGCGTTCGAGACAGCCGCGGATGGCCTTCTGGCGCAGCTCCTCGTTCTCGAGGTTGTTGTGACAGTTGTTACAGTTGCAGCGGTGGCAGAACTCGCCGTTGGCGAAGCAGTCGCAGTACAGCTTGAGGCACTGCGACTTTGTGCAGTTGCACGCCTTGCGCGGTCGCATGCCCAGCTCAGTCGACACCAGCTCTGCAAATGTATGTTTCAACTTATCTAACTCTAACAACTAAGGCCGAAATTAGACTGTATATGAAAGAAATGTTTGTATCCTACATTATATTACAATCTACATAATGTGTCTGCCCCTCCTTTCCCGGCACACGGTGGACTGATGACCTGGTAAAGGTCGCGGGAGTCCGCTGAATGCGGGTGGCGGAGGACCGGTCATTATGGCACTCTTTGGGGAGACAATGTCTGGTGTGGCAATGTGTAAAGGGGAGTGGGAGAGTAAGAGAAGGTTACTCACGCCTGAAGCCTTTAGGTTTAGGTAGTCCATTAACAGTGCACTGTTCATTTGTTTCACTTGCGTTTTAGATGCTAGTAATATCGGTAGCCACTCGCGACACGGAGGATGACTATATTCCATCTTTACGAGTCCTTTAGAACAGTCCCGTGCCGGTCGCGCGACGTGACGAACTCAGGCGCGCCGCCTCGCGATGGCGGCGAGTTAGGGTTTCGGAATTCGAAGAGTAGGTAGACACGGCACATAGCCACACTGGACATACCTGCTGGCAATGGACGTCCTTCGGCTGATATGATGATGATCATATAATGTGTATTTATAAGAACTCACCACCCTCCGAGGGCTGTGGCGTAGGCGGCCGCTGGTAGTTGAAGGCCTGCGCTTCGAAGTTGTTGAACCTTTGCTCTCCGTCCTGAAAGAACACATTTTATAGTACGACGCCGACTAAATTAGTTTTGTCATTCCGTAGTCGTATTATACGTACTTACTGCGGTTTAACATGTGCCTTGCGCATTCAATATCATGGCAATTATGCCAAAAAATATTTCGTTAAATTACAGTGGCCAAAATTTTCGGATCAGAGACACCAGGCGATCCAATTCGATAGGCGAGCCACGTCGCAAGCAACTTTTAGAAATTGTAGAACTTCTAGCAATTTACAAAATATAATATAAGCAGCTCTATAAGCTCAAATATACACTAGAACGAAAAATACACATCCATTTCAATAATAAGAACCGAAATATAATGAATTGGAAAACACAGGAAATAAACATGAGCATCATACCTCGGTAGGATAGTCAATAGGCACGATCTCCTGCGGCTTGAGGTAGTTGGGGATGACTATGAGGGGCTCCATCGACTCCTTCGAGCCCGTCTCCACTCCCACATCCGGGCTGTTCGAGCGAGACTCTCCCTCACTCTGTAAATGTATCCAAGTTAAATAATGCCTATCAAGGAAATCATAAATACATAAATATGGGAGGATTTTTTTATACACATTGACCTAGACTCAAACTATGCAAATAACTAACTAAACGCCACTCATCCCGATCCTGCACCACTGCTTGCCAATCTTTGACCTGCATATGACGCAGATCCGCCTCCACTGTGTCTTCCCAGCGATACCTGGGTCGCCCGACGGGGCGGCGACCAGTTGGTCGACTCAGGTATGCTCTCTTGACGGCGCGATCCTCTCCCATTCTCTGTAGGTGGCCGAACCAGCGAAGTCTGTGGGACTTTATTTCGCCTATGATGTTGGGTTCGGCCACCAACTCCTCAACCTCGGCGTTCTTACGCATCCTCCATGTGCCATCGTCTCTCCTGACAGGTCCCAGGATCTTTCGGTACACTTTCCTCTCTGTTACCCGGAGTTGTCTTTCCTCTTTCTGCGTCGTCCAGGCCTCACAACCATACATGAGGATAGGTCTAATGACCGTCTTATATATCCACAGTTTTGTATTCCTGCTGAGAAGCCTGGACACAAAGACCTTGTGAAGGCTGCAGTGCACCGCAAGGTATTTTGGATGCGAATGCTGATCTCTTCCTCCCTGGTATTAGTATCAGTAATGGTGCATCCAAGATACCGAAATTTATCAACCCCACGAAACACGGCATCCCCCACATGAAGACTTTCACGCCTGACCCGCGTATTCTTATACCGTTTCATGTGGAGGTACTCGGTTTTCGTCTGGTTGATCCTGAGACCTATTTTAGCTGCCTCACGCTCCAAAACACTGTCCACCTCCGCCACTTCTCCACGGCTTTCACCTAATAAAGCCAGGTCATCCGCGTTGATGGGTTATCACTTTGTGCTTGCCGCTTAACTCTAGCCCTGTGTTTAGTATTAAAACTTTCCTCACCACGTGCTCAAGGGCCAAATTAAAAAGCATCGGTGATAAGGCATCTCTTTGCTTTAGACCGGTGATCACCGCGAATTCATCCGTCAGTTCTCCCCCCACTCTCACACGCATTCTACTCTCCCCCGTCACTGCTGAAATAATGGAAACTAACTTTTTAGGGAAGTTAAAATTTATAAGAATGGAATACAGGGCCCCTCGGTCAATACTGTCATACGCCTTCGTGAAGTCCACAAACAACGAGTGAACGCTCTGTGCGTACTCCCACTTCTTCTGCATTAGGTGTCTTAGCAGGAAAATCTGATCAGTCGTGCTGCGGTTTCTACGGAACCCACACTGATAATCCCCAAGGATTCCCTCAGCGTACGGCTCCAACCTCTTAAGCAGCACATTCGACAAGATTTTGTAAGCAGTCGGGAGCAGGGCTATTCCTCGATAGTTTGTGCACTTCTTCTTTGAGCCTTTTTTATGGACATTACATATGACTCCCACGTTCCATTCTCGTGGTTACTCTTCTAGTTCCCATATTTTACACAAGAGTTCGTAGATTTTGGATTCGGCCTCACCACCACAGTGTTTCCAAATCTCCGAAGGCAGTCCATCAATGCCCGGTGCCTAGTTGTTTTTAAGTTGCATGATTGCACGATGGACTTCGTCAAATGTGAGGGGTAGAACTACACCATCATCCAGGCTTGTATCACTTGAAGGTATTGTGACATTCAAAGGGGGAGAGTTAAGAAGATGTGTGTGGAAACCTCGTAACATCCGAGATTGAAGTTAAAAACATGTGGAAAGACTACTTTCAAACTATGCAAATAGTTAAGATAATAAGAATGGAATCAAATCGGTCGATTGCACTTTCGGCGTAGACATTTATACCGTGTCAATCGTATGTCTCCACGTAAGTAAAAACAAATGAAAATATGTGAGTAAAAATATGCGAGCAGAAATACACACTCCCTCGCGCCACTTGCATTCCTTGCAGATATGGGTCCGACTGCAACGTTAAGAAGGCGAACTAGATTCTTCTTACTCAATCCCTCATTTCATTAATGAGGATCGCGATCATGTATTTGTCTGCGTTCATAAGCCATGTGGGTTGCACTCTGCATACTGACGCCAACCGCCTTCTTCACACATTAGACCATCTCTTGAGTCCCTTGTGCACGCTTGGTATCTATTTGACCTAAGATCATCAGCTTATCTAGGTCATGATTTTTACATACATACATATAATCAAGCCTGTTTCCCAGAGGGCTAGGCAGAGATCACGGATTTCCATTTGCTACGATCGTGACATATAACCACAGAATATAAAAACCAGAGGAAGTGTCATCCTAGCGATTTTACTAGAGAACGGCATTCGCCACACGCAAACCACCATACATAAATCACTCACACACTATAAAATAACTCTTTTCATTGACTAAAACGTACCGTGGCAGTATGGTGTTAGCGGTAGTAAATTTCATAAAGAAAAACAACTCCAAAAACTACCATTTACGGTCTAAATTAGAGTGCAAAGTAAATATTTCTTACGTCCGTGTGATTCTTTACTGCTCGTCTTCTAAGGGCCGTGTTAGTTCGGCTACTTGACACCAGATCTGCCACCGAACCAGCCATCTGGTGTCTAGTAGCCGAGGCGTTCAATTCAAACCAAAAGGTCGTATGCGATTTCGAATTACGCATCGTGATAAGACTTTTTACATACGCTTAGTAGGCTTAAGAAATAAGGATGGGGTATGATTTTTAACTACAATTTAACCAACCATATTTACGTAAGTAAGTCGATAATGCCAAACGGCACAGAGCGGGAACTGTCTTAAATGCAACTTTGCAATCCGAATACTCATATTATCCGAATATTCGTCCGAAATATTATCTATAAAAATTGATAATAATTACTATTACGCTTACTTAAACATTAGGAGCGGAGTAAAATCAGTAGTTATACTAATTTAAAAGTTCCAAATCAAAATAGGTAGCTTTTTAACTGACTTCGATAAAATAGGATTACGTAGGAGGTTCCCGATGCAGCACATATGAGGATTAAAGTATGAAAATGTAATAATAAAAGAAAATAGTATTTAAAAAGAAGTATGTATACTCTTGGCAATGGAAACTTCACCACGACTAGGACTACGACTTAGGATTCAGCCAAAACTCTGAGCGGCATCTCGCGTAAGTATATGCCGAGGGAAACACTGCGGTGCACGTTTTATATACCTCCCTGGCTATGCAATAAATTGTAGACCGTCATAAAGTATAATTCCATGGAGAAAAGGAGAGACCAATGTTATAGTCATATATTATGAAATTGTTAGTACTTACGCTACATACGAGGGGCGTTCAATAAATAGGTGTTTTATTTTTATTTTTCAATATACTCCTCTCCTATGTTTATGCACTTATAAGACCGGTCAAATAGTTTTTTTAACCCCTCATAAAAATATTTTTTGTCTTTGGTGTCAAAATGCTCCTACACTACTGTCTTCAATGCTTCATCGTTAGAAAATTAATTTCCACGTAGATTCTTTTTGACGTTGGGAAACAAATATAAGTCACTCGGGGTCAAGTCTCGACTATACGGTGGGTATGTAATAGTTTCGAGTCCAGATTCAAGAGCAGCAGCCTTGGCAATATGAGCACTATGCAGAGGGGCGTTGTCGTGTAGAAGCAGAACACCTTTGGCTGATTTTCCCCGTCTGTTATGTTTGATTGCTTCCCTTATTTGACATATAATATTAGCGTAGCGCTCTCCTTTAATACTTACACCCTTTTCTTTATAATCGATCAGCAACATTCCATCACAATCCCAGAATATTGTGACCATGACCTTGCTAGCTGAAGGCACGACCTTGAACTTCTTGGGGTGAGGAGTTCCTTTAATGTGCCACTGCATGGACTCTTGTTTGCTCTCAGGGTCATAATGATGAACCCACGTTTCATCTCTACTAACAAAATTTTGCAGTATCTTATCAGGAATTTCACCGCATACCTCAAGAAATTCGGAACAACGAGCAACACGCGTATTCTTCTGAAGCGGTGTCAGGATTCGCGGTGCCCATATCGCACTGACTATTGACATATTAAGATGGTCATGAATTATATCGTGTCTAGTACCAATAGAATGGTTAGTTCTTTGAGCTATTTATTGCTTTCACATTTACTTAACCATCTTCAGATAGAATTTTCTCCACTTTTTTAAATTTTCTTATGAAGAAGCTTCGACGGGCCGACCAGCTCTATGGTCGTCTTCGATACTCTCTGCCCCATGCTTAAATTGACTTGACCACTTCTGAGTTGTTGATAAAGAAGGAGCAGACTCACGGTAAACATAATCCATTTCTTTTTTATAGCTTATTGATTTTTTACGTGTTTGGTCAAGAATTTTATTACCGCTCGGTGCTTTAATTTAACCAACATTGAAATAACGCTCATAGTGATCACGTTTGTTCGGTACTTACAAAAAAACAAAAGAACATCGCTTTTTTAATTTTACTTTTTTTTAATATTAATGAATGACTTTTACCGGCCAGTATTAAAAAGTTTACTAAAGAGGTTTAAAAGATGTCAATACCGAGAATTTATTGAACGCCCCTCGTACAATACTTTGTGTAGGAAATGAATTTTCATATATGAATCGTTTGCCTTTTTCCGATATCCAGTAATGTTCCGGCACAAAATGTTACGAGCAAATTGTGTTATACTGTTGCGGAAACCAATCCTTTCTCCCCATGGCACAATATTCAAATAATATTTAATTTGAGTTATCAATTTATCGATTATAATTATCGACATAGCTACAGCATTTGAGTAGCAACTCGGGAGCAAAATTTGACGTTCTGGATAGCGAAATAACACACATGATTATGAAGTTTAATCTCAGAGGAATAGAATAGATATTTGCTTAATTACAGACGCAAATTTTGTCTTCGAAATTAATAATGTAATTATTTCTTTTATACTCTAAAATACTATTTACTGATGATAGGAAATCCCTCCATCGGTCACATTTTTCATATTACTGTTGTTTCTACAGCTTTTCACGGCACGATAAGGCATTTTTCAATTAAAAACAGATTTATTTTACTTATTTACTCATGTCAAACGCCGCTTGCTGTTGCCAAGTGACTGATAATAATCTGAGCAGCAAGTAAGCTAATATTAGCTCAGGTTTGGCGACACGGGTACGCCCACTCACTACTTCCACTGGTTTTTATATTCCGTGCATGTAACTTTCGCTTCATGAACTCTCATAACATTCTTCATGCATGCGCGCCGATTTAGGGTACTCTTCACCTGGCCTTTCTGCAGAATGTCTCCGATTTGGTCGGAGTACGTTCACCGAGGTATTCGGCTTCCAAATTTTCTATCCACTCTTCCTTCATACACTCGTTTTACACTCGTCATACAATCTTCTCACAGCCATCCTCTCTACATGTCCAAACCATCTTAACATACCTTTCTCAATTTTCATCAGTTAATACTATTCATTCACTCCACACCTCTTATGATGGTAATTTTTAGACCGCATGATATGTCCAAGAAAGCTGAGCGCGCGTTCCTGGCATATTGTGAAGAGGCGTGTAGTGATTTTCAGCTGCTGTCCTGTAGGATGTATGTATATTCTCACCCGTTGTCTCTCCAGCTCGACTTCGACCTCAGGCCGATGCTCCGGGCTGGCCCCTCGCAGCAGTTCGTGTAACGCGGCTTTAGAGTCCACCACGTCCTCGTCAGGAGTCGGTACTGGCGTTGGCGACAGCGGCGCTAGTAGACTCTGCATAGAACGGCCGGTCGACTGCTGTGAGAATTTATACATTGTGAAATGTTGTCTGGCCAGACATCAGGACCAGTAAAAAAGCAAAAGTTAGAGAGGTAGGGCGCAGTCGAATGTCATCTCGCTCAAATTTAAATAAGATATAAGATAATGAATGGTAAGGTGGAGTGTACTTGCTCTGTAGGTATGTGGTGTTTCCTGGCGCTGGTGGTGAGTTCTCAAATCAATAAAGGCAACATTTTAATCGGCAAAGCCCATGTGTCTCGTCTGGAGTTGCAAAAAAAGGGTGTTATTTCACTCATCCAATATCTTTGTCCAATTTTTGATCAAATTACTTTGACGGAGGCCCATTCCAGTTATCGAATATCTTTGTCCAAGTTTTTTTTTCATGCATAGCCATATTGATTTAAATGTTATCAGAATCTTTGATCAAATGTCAGGGTCCCTTCCAAGTTTGATGAAATCATCCAACTTCTTTGATCAAATGTATATTGGACAAAACTATTGGATGAGTGGAATCCTTCATTCCATGTTCTCTCAGTTTAATTACGAAGGAACCTATGTTAATTCATATTTTATCCGCCCATTGTATCGCATGATTTATTTAACAACTCTGTAAACTTAGAGCTTACCTATGTTCTACAAATAAACATTGATTGATTAACCAACACTATCAGTAAAAAGGTCCTAACTTCATTAAATTATTGATGTTTAATCTCAGTGTAGACAAAGTAAAAACCCTTCTTGATGCTGTCAGACCACCTTGTTGGAATCCTACCTCTGGTGCGTTTACCCTTGACTAGGCCCAGTATGATTATTCTTACGAGGTGGTGCTAGTTAGAACATAATGTTTCCAAAGAACGTAATGTGTCCTAATGGTTGAGCCGCTTGTTCTCATCGCGGTCCATGGAATTTTGACAGCATCAAGAAGGCTTGTGGTTCCCCAGCATGAAACAGCCGAATGGCCCTTGACCGTATCGTATGGAAGGACATCGTGATTGGTCGCGACCCTCAGTCATGTCATGAGCGAACAACAAAGAGACAAATTAGGAAAACTTACGGCAGCGGCGAGTGCGGGCTTAGATCCGATTGGAGCGATCCGCACGAGCTTCTGATGCGGCCGCGCCGTTACTGCAAAACGCATCCTTATTGTGAATACACAAGGTCTGTATTGGAATGTACAGTCAGTAGCAGAAAAATCTACGAATACGAAGAGGTCAAAATGATCACACGCGTGTAAACAAGGCAATACGAGCTGGTTTAAACCATTTCGAACTCTTCACTTGCGTACTTCTGGTGGTGACTGCCTTAAAATGGTGTATAAGATTCCTTGAAGAAATGCGTTCATAAATGGTCTACTTTGTTTTAAATAGATGGCTACGTTATTTTTGACGATCATTTGGACCATAATTTTCATTTCGTCCTTAGAATCAAAGACTCAAACCAAATCTTTGAAAATAATAGCTCATCACAATCGAGTAGAAGCGATATCACTTAATTTATAATTACGACCGTAAAAATAAAAACTAAACCATGCCAAAAATTAGTAATTTGTGTTGGAACATCTTCATCAGCTAGCTACAAGTTTAAAGGTGTCATCAGAAAAATGACACTCCTCTGCCACGCCAATGCCTATGACAAGTTTCAAATATCATGATATTTATAACTGTCTAGACTCGCTTCACCATACCACAGATCAAAGAATACTAGTACAGATACCCAATCCCATAGAGAAAAAGCGTGCCTTCCTAAGGTAGGCTATTCGGTAGGCAATTTTTATTTCCATAGTTCCAACACTAGATGCAGTAACTGGGTTAACACGACTGTGACGCTGTCGCCGTGGCTAGTAGTTTAGTAATGTATTAAGATGTCACTAGATGGCGTGACTTCTCTGGCAGCGAGTGGAGACGCGCGACGTCCAGGGGTTCTTTAAGGTTGTGTTTATTCAAAACGAATAATATACCTAAAGCATTCATTCGGTTTATTCCTTCATCGTTGTGCGATTCCAAATGTTTAATACCTACTTATATAACACGTTTATTTCTTGTATTGGCATTGATATGTTCCCTGATCACATTAGGCGATTTTCATAATTCTTTTTTTGTATCAAAGTAGGTACCCTCAACGGGGTTCCATATAAATTTGGTGAAGGTCTGACGATGGGATCTAGGAGGAATCGAGGGAACTCCTCGAATTGATTTGATACGCTTATGCCGATTTCGGTATTTTCTGTAATTAATCAAGCATTGCCTCTCTGAAACCTCAACTTTGGTGAAGCGGAACTAGTGATGATGACCACAGATGACACTTATGGAACTGCTCAATGATCTAGGCATTTCACAGATTACGATAAAATTTCGTTGACGTAGCCACTAATTCTCGTCAAAATACACATTTTAAAGTGGAACTTATGATGAGTAACTGAACGTCAGTATGGGTTCCCTGAGGAATCGACGGAACTCCTCAAATATCATCGGCCCATATAAAGTGACTTGGTTGGGATCTGTAGTAACCACCTCCTTTGCTATCGGAAAGCAGTACAGGTGGTGAAGTGGGAAGAATATGCAAAGTACAAAATTGGAGTCAGGTTTTTTTGGGTATAAATTATTAATTGTTTTAGAAATTGTATAAATATATTAACCTTTTAACCGACTTCAATAGAAGAAAGTAGGTTCTCAGTTCGTCTCATTTTTTTTATGTATGTCATAGTTATGCGTGTGTAAGTTCTAAAACTTTCAGTTACGTAACCGGGTTGGCCATACTTGTATGCGTAAGCTCGGGAGCGCTCGCCTCTCCTGAGTCATTGGTAGCCTTACAGTTTGTTATATATTGACGATAGCGTGTTTTTAGTTTCTGAAACTTTTTGATACGAAACCGGGTTGAGTATACTTGTATGCGTAAGCTCGGGAGCGCTTGCCTCTCCTGAGTCACTGGTTGCCTTACAGTTCGTTATATATTGATGGCGGCGTATTTTTAGGTTCTAAAACTTTTGGTTACGAAACCGGGTTCGCTATACTTGTATGCGTAAGCTCGGGAGCGCTCGCCTCTACTGAGTCACTGATTGCCTTACAGTTCATTATTATATTGATGGCGGCGTATTTATTTAGGTTTTAAAACTTTTAGTTACGAAACCGTGTTCGCCATACTTGTATGCGTAATCTCGGGAGCGCTCGCCTCTCCTGAGTCACTGGTTGCCTTACAGTTGGTTATATATTGACGGCAGCGTGTTTTTAGGTTCTGAAACTTTTAGATACGAAACCGGGTTTACATACTTGTATGCGTAAGCTCGGGAGCGCTCCCCTCTCCTGAGTCACTGGTTGCCTTACAGTTGGTTATATATTGACGGCAGCGTGTTTTTAGGTTCTGAAACTTTTCGATACGAAACCGGGTTTACATACTTGTATGAGTAAGCTCGGGAGCGCTTGCCTCTCCTGAGTCACTGGTTGCCTTACAGTTCGTTATGTATTGATGGCGGCGTATTTTTTAGGTTCTAAAACTTTTGTTTACGAAACCGGGTTCACCATACTTGTATGCGTAAGCTCGGGAGCGCTCGCCTCTCCTGAGTCATTGGTAGCCTTACAGTTCGTTATATGTTGACGTTAGCGTGTTTTTAGTTTCTGAAACTTTTTGATACGAAACCGGGTTGAGTATACTTTTATGCGTAAGCTCGGGAGCGCTTGCCTCTCCTGAGCAGGGACTGCATAACCGTTAAATATCGGTACCTTTATTTAACGGTATGACGTCATACCGGTATGTCTGGGTCATTTCGATAGCGTAACCGAAAAAATTACGGTACCTTTATTTAGCGGTTTGACGTCATACCGTTAAATAAAGGTAACCGATATTTAAAGGTATGACGTCATACCGCTAAATAAAGGTACCGTAATTTTTTCGGTTACGGTATCGAAATGACCAGGAAATACCGGTATGACGTCATACCCTTAAATAAAGGTTACCGATATTTAAAGGTATGACGTCATACCGGTATAACCATGAACCGAAATTTTTCGGTTACCTTTATACGATACCTGTATCACGTAAACGATATCGTAATTTCATACCGGTATAATACAGGTATACCGAAACCGAAATCGGTCCCTGCGCACGAGTTCCATGCTCCACGTAATCTTATGAAGCCCGACGATAGTGAGTAATCAAATATGGCGGAGCATTCTGTATTACGTTACGGTGTAACTCTTATTAGATTGAGGAAGTTTTAGTTTAGAGCGCAGTTGTAAAACTAGCTGTTGCCAGCGACTTCGTCTGCGTAGAACTCATTAATCGGCTTAGAGGATAATAGCTATATTATATTATATATTATAGTTTTGAGTCCATGGGTATGACGTCATACCGGTATTCCTAAGTCATTTCGATACCCTAACCGAAAAAATAACGGTACCGATATTTAACGGTTTGACGTCATACCGTTATATAAAGGTAACCGATATTTAAAGGTATGACGTCATACCGCTAAATAAAGGTACCGTAATTTTTTCGGTTACGGTATCGAAATGACCAGGAAATACCGGTATGACGTCATACCCTTAAATAAAGGTTACCGATATTTAAAGGTATGACGTCATACCGGTATAACCATGAACCGAAATTTTTCGGTTACCTTTATACGATACCTGTATCACGTAAACGATATCGTAATTTCATACCGGTATAATACAGGTATACCGAAACCGAAATCGGTCCCTGCTCCTGAGTCACTGGTTGCCTTACAGTTTGTTATATATTAATGGTGGCGTATTTTTTAGGTTCTAAAACTGTTGGTTACAAAACTGGATTCGCCATACTTGTATGCGTAAGCTCGGGAGCGCTCGCCTCTCCTGAGTCACTGGTTGCCTTGCAGTTCATTATATATTGATGGCGCTGTATTTTTTTAGGTTATAAAACTTTTGGTTATGAAACTTGGTTCCTCATACTTGTATGCAAAAGCTCGGGAGCGCTCGCCTCTCCTGAGTCACTGGTTGCCTTACAGTTGGTTATATATTGACGGCAGCGTGTTTTTAGGTTCTGAAACTTTTAGATACAAAACCTGGTTTACATACTTGTATGCGTAAGCTCGGGAGCGCTTGCCTCTCCTGAGTCACTAGTTGCCTTACAGTTCGTTATGTATCGATGCCGGCGTATTTTTAGGTTCTAAAACTTTTGTTTACGAAACCGGGTTCGCCATACTTGTATTCGTAAGGTCGGGAGCGCTCGCCTCTCCTGAGTCACAGGTTGCCTTACAGTTCGTTATGTGTTAATGGCGGCGTATTTTTAGGTTCTAAAACTTTTGTTTACGACACCGGGTTCGCCATACTTGTATGCGTAATTCGGGAGCGCTCGCCTCTCCTGAGTCACTGGTCGCCTTACAGTTCATTATATATTGATGGCGGCGTATTTTTAGGTTCTAAAACTTTTAGTTACGAAACCGGGTTCACCATACTTTCATGCGTAAGCTCGGGAGCGCTCGCCTCTCCTGAGTCACTGATTAATGCCTTACATATGTTGTCGTTAGGTATATGTTGACGTTAGCGTGTTTTTAGTGTCTGAAACTTTTTGATACAAAACCGGGTTAAGTATACTTGTATGCGTAAGCTCGGGAGCGCTTGCCTCTCCTGAGTCACTGGTTGCCTTACAGTTTGTTATATATTAATGGCGACGTATTTTTTAGGTTCTAAAACTTTTGGTTACAAAACTGGATTCGCCATACTTGTATGCGTAAGCTCGGGAGCGCTCGCCTCTCCTGAGTCACTGGTTGCCTTACAGTTCGTTATATATTGATGGCGGCGTATTTTTTTAGGTTTTAAACTTTTGGTTATGAAACTTGGTTCGCCATACTTGTATGCGTAAGCTCGGGAGCGCTCGCCTCTCCTGAGTCACTGGTTGCCTTACAGTTTGTTCTATATTAATGGTGGCGAATTTTTTGGGTTATAAAACTTTTGGTTGCAAAAACGGGTTCACTATACTTGTATGAGTAATCTCGGGAGCGCTCGCCTGTCCTGAGTCACTGGTTGCCTTACAGTAGGTTATATATTGAGGGCAGCGTGTTTTTAGGTTCTGAAACTTTTAGATACGAAACCGGGTTGATTATACTTGTATGCGTAACCTCGGGACCGCTCGCCTGTCCTGAGTCACTGGTTGCCTGACAGCTGATTATATATTGACAGCAGCGTGTTTTTAGGTTCTGAAACTTTTAAATACGAAACCGGGTTCATCATACTTGTATGCGTAAGCTCGGGAGCGCTCGCTTCTCCTGAGTCACTATTTGCTTTACAGTTCGATATTTAATCGTAGTACTACGTGTTTAAAACTTTTACTTACGGAAGGCGGTTGGCTTTACAATAAAACCAATTTTGAGGCATTGGAATGCGCCTCCCTTCAATAGTTTTTTGTAGTGTGTTAATGCAGTTTCTTTCGTAGACTTATATTCGTTTGTCTTAGTACAAATCGTTTGCTGAATTGCTACTAGGTACTACTAAACTGGCAAGATTTCACTCCTTTACGTTAGTAGGTAAATGAGACTTAATCGCGACCATTAAAATTTACTTACCTTTTTGAGAATCACCCGGCGTTTCGGATGTGTCACTTCAAGCTTGGTTACGAACGTGACTCGCGTGAGCGGATATCAACATCTAGCCGCACGGGTTTTATTTTATGCCCATTCCAGTCAGCTCTCGATTAAGAATGTTGTGTTGTGACACATCCGAAACGTCGGGTAAACCTAAAAAAAGGTGAATATATTTAATTACAATCCATTAATTCCGTCTACTTATAATAATTTGTTTGTAATCTTTTCCACTGAACAAGACATTATTATTGTAACTCTATAATCTTCAAAAGCCACGTCGTCATGCGTAGATTTTCTGCCAGGGTCCGAAGTCAGTGCTAAGTCGTCGTAAGTGCTGTATTCGTCCGAATCCGTACACATAAACAGTCGCGAATGATGAAGAACACAAATCACAATATCCATTTAGAAGGCCTGGGCGTCGTTATTAGAAACAAGACTAATCAAATAAAAAACAAAAAAATCCGGCCAAGTGCGTGTCGGACCATGCACAAAGAAGGGTTCCTTACCGACACCTCTCATAATCTACATTTAAAACCACTATACAATACATTTAATAAACAAGACTAATTAATTAAAAAAACTAAAAAACCTGACTGCGCCCCTTTGTAATTTGGCGCCAAAAATCCGCCGTTTTGTTTTTATTTTTATATAAGTACACAGTGTCACTCTCACAGTAAATACGAATCTAACGACACCTCTTAAGCTAAAATCCCTCGAGCCGTTTAGGCCCCTGAGCGTGCCAAACAATTATGCATACATACATACTCTCGAAAAACATAACCCTCCTTCTGGCGCTGTCGGGTAAAAAAGGTCGTATCTTCATAGGAAACTTACGGCACTTACGCTCTTTTGTTTTGGCGAGACAGTTTTTCATCAATAACTCAAAAAGCATTAAACCTATTTTACTCAAACTAAAAATCGTTAAAAGGATTTATTAATGTACAACATCCTGATTTTTTCACAATTTTAAACTTCATTTTTTGAAAATTAGAGGGGGACACACATTTTACGACTTTGACAGCTAATATATCACCAACAGTTGACTTAAATGGAAAAGTTATCTAGAAACCTCTATGCCATTTTTGAAGGCCTATCCTTAGACACCCTACACGCCTATGTGCATTGGAAAAAAAATACTCCCCTATTACATGCATGGGTTGCCCCCCTAGTTTAATATTTATTTTTTATAATTTAACATCATATTTCTATAGCGGTTCATAACCATACACCTTCACACACACAATTTCATAATTGTAGTGGTCATAGTCTCCGAGTAAATCGGCTGTGACATACGGACGGACGGACGGACAGACATGACGAATCTTTAAGGATTCCATTTTAAATCCTAAAACCCGTTTGCGTTTCAGTGTAATTTACAATTTGGCGCCAAAAATCCGCTTTTTTTTTTGATATATCTAGTGTCACTCTCACAGTAAATACTAATCTAACGGCACCTTTCAAGCTAAAATAATCCATTAAGCTGTTCAGGCTGCAGAGCGTGCCAACAATTATACATACATACGTCATAAATACATACATTTATACGTACATACTCTACAAAAAACATAACCATCCTTCTGGCGCAGTCGAGTAAAAAACTAAAAAAGCGCTTATAACTTATTTGGAATCCAACGAAACGAAGCTACACGCAAAACTACGCATCAATGTTTGTACACAAACCGTCTGTGAGGTTTGTTACTTCCATTGCATTATTAAAGATAATACGTTGTTCGTTACGTTACTTATTTGAGCTTAGATTTTAATACTTACACGAAGACAAAACGGTGTTATGTGTTTTATGTTTTGGAACACATTATTTTACCTAATACTCTATTTCATACTTATAATATACAAGTAATATTTTTGAGACCATATTACACATCACATAAGAACATTCAAAAACGAAGCGCGTAAGCGCGTAGGCCATACATTACATAAGGCCGGTCGCCGAGCAGTGAATATCGAACGCTGAACGACCTTGACCGTTGCATCTACAACCAGTGCAGTGGTCAACAACATTTTTATATTGTGTTCAATGAATTATGGCAAGGATGTGTAATTAATTCAAAATAATATCTATTACATTTAAAGAGGGCATTTTACTTGTTTCCGTTGAATTTTATTGTTCTCATTGCCATTCTAACTAATTAAGGTACCTATTGGCTATGTGCGGAGTAGGTGGTGGAGGTAAGCTAGTCGATCGCAGCGCACACCATTGCAGAAATGTGTTCTTACCTGGGACATCTGTCAAATTTACTTTCACGATTTCTATTGGTTTCTTAACGGTTTCCTACGATTCGTTTCGGTTGTATTTATTTATTTATTTTCTTATTTATTTCAGTAAAATTTCCAGTAAGGGGTCTTTCTCGTTTACTAAAATAAATATAGCCAATATGTATATACGGTGAAGAACCAAACACAATAAAAAACTTAATTACGTCAAAAAAATTGGAAAGGTAGGTAATTTTTCAATTAACAATTTAAAGATTTCTAGACATTTTAATAAATATATATAGGTAAAGTGGAAGAAATAAAACGCTAAGATTACTAGATTATCACGTATTATATGGATTATACAAAATTTCACTTAAATGAGACATTTTCCGTTTCTTCCGTGGTGACACAAACACCTTGAAGGGGCGTGAGGCACTTGGGGTAGAAGGAGTCGGTTCCATGTTTTTAATAACACCAGCTTTTAATAACAAAAATTTAACAACGCAAATAAACTCAACGAATAGTAACAAAAAAGATAACAAACACAACAAACGTAACTTAAACAGCGATTTAACAAGTAACGAGTCCGAGAACTATGTGCCCACAAACTCATCCCACTATAGAATACCGCTTTAAAATATTACAGCTTATGATCATGGGACCAATAACATTGCAAGCAAAATAACACGTGCGTAAGATCCCGTCCGTATACCTGCGAACCTAAGGTTTACAATCTCTGCAGCTGGCAATCAAGGTTATCGTCGGTCGTCGTGCGAGCGTGAGGGCACTATTACTGTGCGCGTGTGACAGAGACAAATAGACATAGCGCTGTTATAGCACCATCTAGTGACAAAACTTAATAATACGTGGCAAGCTTGGAAGCTCACACGTAAGGCATCAATTTTATTGTATTTAGTAAAATTCAAAATTTAGTATCTATTTCATGTGTAGAATAATGTTTGAGACTAAAATATGCTATGTGAATTTATTGGGGTGTAAAAATCATTATTTTCTCAAGATTACGTGAAATATAATTTCAAGTGATACCTGTAGCGCCATCTATGAGATTTTTTTAAGTATTAATTATACGTTGTATGAGATGGGTGGCCATGACCATACGTTCTTATTATTTCATGACAATGGTGACAACTATGTGCATAATCGCAGGATTCGAAAACAAAAGAATGACTCGAAATCGGCCCAACCGTTTTAGTACAGCGTTCGTTCGTTATAATCCGAAGTACGAAAATCCGGATTTCGATGCCATTTTACAAACGGATTCAAAATCCGGATTTTATAAATAAAAAATCCGGATTTTCGGGTTTTGTTGTTATGAAATTAAAATCTAAATTACTTGTTCCTGCAGCAATCCTGACTAATGCAAATAAGCTATAAAGGCATATTTACATAATACCCGCCTCAATTAATATAGTTTGTAAACATTGTAAATGGGCGAGTCGATATTCTCTAATTCTGAACGGATCGCACGAATCGCGGTACGAAACGGAAGTAAGCAAGTAATAATAAAAAGAGCAGTGGCGAATATCATAACAAGAGGAACATAAATACTTTTTTATCAGAGATCAGAGAAGACTGAAGTATAGACTGTTATGTAATTTTGTTGAGTTGAAATATTTCTTTCGTTATTCAAATATAAATGATCGTTAATAATTGTGATTATAAGAAGAAAATTATAAGAAGTTTTAATTTAGTTTATAATAAAGTGTTAAAACACTTATTTCGTTATTAAATTTCAATTATTTTATCAGAGAAGACTGACTTAAGTTCTTTATGTGATATAAGAGAAGAATAATCTTGTTTTAATAGAAAAGACTGATTTTATTTATGTGATAAAGGGTTGAAATACTTAGTTTGTTAGTCGAATTCAAATGTTCGCTAGTTTTACCAGAAAAGACTGATTTTACTTATGTGTTAGAGTTAAAATACTTCTTTTGTTATTCAAATTAAAATGTTTGTTTTGATTAAAAGAACATGACATTAAAACCCTATTTTATCAGAGAAGACTGATCATTATAAGAGGACATTATAACAATAATCTTAGTTGACAAAATTATGTAAGCAATAAAGAGTTGAAATACTTCTATTTTATTTTTTCAACCTATTGTTTATCATCGTAAGAGTGGTATGAGCCTTAAATGACGATTCAGGAGTCGTGCCACTTACTATACTTAACTGACACCAAAATATTCGATTTTATGGCGCTTTTCCCGATTTTCAAGGTCAAGGGCCAAAATCCGGATTTTATCCGGAATCCGGAATTTTTCTGAAAAATAATCCGAAAATCCGGATTTCTAAAAAGTTTACGGATTTGCAATTGCTAGTTCAAAGTTATAAAGTCAGTTGTGAAAATGGAAATTTCGAAGGAAAATTTACGTGCGATAATTTTTTACAACTTCAAAAGGGGCTTACTTCAGTGCTTCGAAGAGTTGACTACGGTTTTCAATGATAAAGCACCATGCCTCCGGACTGGGGAACGCTGGTATTTAGAATTTCAACGTGGTTGCTCTAGTCTTGGTGATAGACGTCGTGAAGGTCAACCAAAAACAGCCGTAACCCAGGAGAACATTGATGCTGTACGGCAACTGATCGTCGAAGATCGCCATGCGACATACCGTGAGATAGAAGCTTCCTTAAGTATTTCAGGGACCAGTGTTCACAGTATTTTGCATGATCACTTAGGCGTAAAAAAGTTGATCTCACGCTGGATACCACATTTACTCAGTGAAGACCAAAAAACGGCTCGCGTTCGATGGTGCCGCAATACTCTGCGGCAATTTAACCGACGAAACTCGAAACATGTTTACGACATTATCAGTGGTGACGAATCTTGGATATATGCCTACGATCCCGATTCTAAACAGCAGTCGACTGTTTGGGTGTTCCAAGATGAGCCAAAACCGACCAAAGTAATACGCTTACGGAGCACTTCGAAAAAAATGGTCGCCACGTTTGTGGCGAAAAGTGGCCACGTTGCCACCATCGTGCTCGAGGATCGTAAAACGGTTAATGCTGACTGGTATACCACTGTCTGTTTACCAGAAGTCATCGGCGAGTTTCGAAAAAATAACCCAAGACGTCGTATAAGACTGCACCACGATAATGCGAGCTCGCACACCGGCCGGCAAACAATTGCGTTTTTAAAAGAGCAAAACGTAGAAATTCTGGAACAGTCCGCCGTACAGTCCAGACTTAAGAGAAGTCTCCCTGTCAGCCGCACGGCCGCGTTAGGTATTCGATTGGGATAATGCTGTCTTTATCGCTCGTGACGTAAGCGCTCGCAGCATTCCCCCCCCCCCCCCCCCCATGTCCTTCCGCAACCCGAACGTCCGTATTCTGACGTAGCACCCATATTCTAGGTGAAACGATTACAACCTCTTTTAGATACTTTATACTTTTGGAGTCATCAAAAAGTTATTACTTAGGTAAATTTATAAGTGCTTTAAGATACGTGCAGCTCTGTCTGGTTTAGTTTACATTAAAACTTTTTGCTGAAAATGTTGTTATCGGGTGATTGAAGAATACTGGCCATATTAATACCTAAATTTAAGTATCAAATTTGTTCTACAGAATATCACAGCTTATATAACAGAGCAGCTTATTTTGATTAGTTTTAGTTCTTGGTTACGTTTTTTGTTTTATCCATATGTAGTTATATAAAGTTTTGTAAAATGACCTATCGTCAATCAACCCCCGTTTAGGTACATGTCATTTTAATCATAAACATGTCATTGCGATATTACTTTATAACACTTTACTTTTTTTACTGTATAACAGAGCAGTCAGATAAATAATAAATACATATTTTTGTTTACCTGCAAGTTCTGATAAATTGTATACTGGGCGTGTGACTTAGTATATTTCTTTGGATATTTCAATACACAAAGATATTTTAAACAAGTCCATCTGTAAAGTAGGGCTTCCTTTAATTTCCGAGGTTCTATGGCAACCTTCGGGCTGCCGCTTTAAACACTTTTTTTGTATATGAGCAAAGGAACTGAACTACGGTACGCTATGACGCTCATTTTATGCTCATCATGTCTTCATGTCACATAACATTCATATTTTATTTTTTTGGTACCTACATTGAATTAGCTGTCACGACTTACTCTACACATGGTCTTGTGAAATCGAAATATATAAAAATGTGTAATCGATTTCCAAATGAACAAATGAAGACTCCATGACGTTGGGGCCGAAATGAAAGGGACGAATGTATCGCATGACATTACTGATCTCTTCTCGATGAACGTCAAATTCCAAAAGTCAAATCACCGGTCGCGTAATGTCAGAGACAAGACGGCGCGGCGCGGCGCTGCACCTCCCCTCCCGCTTCTCTTCTCCCCGCTAATGTGTATCGAGATAGCTGTTAGGCTTTCCAAGATTTGGGCGGTTGAACTTTCATACATAACTCATATTATACGAAAAGTATAGCACAGAAATCAATGATATTTTACAATCAAGATATTCATTATATTTTCTATGCCTGTGGTTTTTTCCATTTTTGTAAAAATGCTTTATTAGTCTGTAATTCTCGTGCAAAGTTGACCCCTTTTTGTGTCGGTTTTTGAGCTCCTATAATTCTGATATTACACATTTATATGAAAATTTGAAAAACCACAGGCATTATAATTACGTCTAGTCCATACTTACAAAATTTCATCTACTTCTGTTGCCTAGTTTTCAAATGAAATCGGGACTACGTTTGTATAGAGAAAAGACCGAAGAGACTCCTCTTAAGCCCTAACGATTTTTTTACTTTTCCAAAAATCAAGTATCGACTTCGTGGTCAACGGTACCAGACGCCTGAAGAAGCGGTTGAGGCATACAAAACGGCCATTTTGACCTTTTTAGCCTAGTTGGTAGTGACTCTGCCTCCGAAGCTAGAGGTCCCGGGTTCGAATCCCGGCCAGGGCATTTATTTGTGCATTTTTCACGGATATTTGTTCTTGGGTCTTGGATGTTTTCTATATATTTAAGTATGTATTTATCTATATAAGTATGTACATCGTCGTCTAGTACCCATAGTACAAACTTTGCTTAGTTTGGGACTAGGTCGATTTGTGTAAGATTGCCCCCAATATTATTATTATTATTATTGGGGTCCCGGACTTTTGGAAGGCGTGGGGCCGAAGCCAACAGCGCAGAGGCCCTTTTAGACAATTTAATCTAAAAGGAAAGGGATACACATGGCGGATACCATCCCCGAACGCACAATATGATACATCCAGAGATGGTCCCCGCCAGGTGCAAAGACTATTGCAGTGCATCACTGTGCTGCGATGGAAACTAAGGTCATATGCTATTGTGTTAAATGTTGGATGGGCTGGATAATGGGCTATTGGAGGAGACTAGCAGACACCTGCCGTGACAATCAGTCTCAATATTGTAAAAGGCAGGCGGTGAGTCGCCAGCTCGCCGAGTGGGCCCCACATAACAGTCGCACGCACAGTGCGCCAGTGGGGCAACATCCCTTTGAGCGGCTGAAAGGTTGTCGAGAGGTGAGTCTGCGGTAGCCAGATCCCGGTAATCCGATCAGCAGGCCGCCGGCGTTATGACATTTTACACTTCCAACCTGGAGCATAGGTCTCGCTCTTGCGACTCCACTCTGGCCGGCCAATTAAGGCAAGCACAGAGGCGAGGGCCCTCTGGAGATTAGGGGTCCGCGGTGTCGCCACTCACCGTCAGCTCGCCACAAGCTATTATTATTATTATTTTAGAGACCCCGACTTCGGACTGGAATAAGTGTTTCGAAAATTGGTTCGATCGAATGAAAAAGTGTATTACATATCACGGTGATTACTTAAAAAAACAATAAATACCATTTAAGACTGTCTTTAGTTTTTCCAAACGACACAACTTAAAAGGCAGCCCTCGTACAAGCTTTGCTTAGTTTGGGTTTAGGTCGAGTTGTGTAAGATTGTCCCCCAATATTTATTTATTTATATAGCGTGGCCTTGTACCCGGTTTTACAGAGCCATTTTACGGTGTAATTGTGGTTCTATACATTATATATATTATTGCAATGAATTTAGTAATATATGGTCTATTGTCTTATACGGAAGTGAGACATGGACGTTAACACAAAGAGACGAGGAATATTTGCAGGCATTTGAAATGTGGTGTTGGCGAAGGACGGAGGGGATAAGATGGACAGAACGAGTAACCAACGAAGCCGTCCTGAACAGAGTGAAGGAAAAGAGAAGCTTACTGACCACAATTAAAACCAGAAGACAAAAAATGATCGGTCACCTGCTACGACACGACCACTTCATCAGGAACATTATAGAAGGGAAAACAAATGGGAAAAGAGGAAGAGGAAGGCCGGGGAAAAGTTATATGAACCAGATAAAGGAGGATGTGGAGCTCGTGTCGTACCAGGACGTCATGAAACTAGCCTTGGACCGACAGAAATGGCGAAAACTGCATCACGCTGCACCCACAAGAGCCCAGCTCTTAAGTGAATGATGATGATGAATTTAGTAAATGTAAAAGGAACATACGTTTATTGAAGGCGGCAGTGCTCCCGGCGATGACTAAGGGTGGCGGCTGACCACTTTGCATCTTCTCAGTGGCCATTTGAAGCACATTACCTATAAGGTACAATTATATAGTAAGGTACATTCATTACAAGGATCAATATCTATAATCTGTTGAATATCTACATTGGGATATTATTTACATGCATGCATTGTTTACTCGTTGCAAAATTTTTTTTAAATTAAGTTGATTTTTCCTTTATGTACTTGATTTCTGCAATAAAGTGTTTACTATTTTAATTTTAATACACATACAGGGTGATTTTGGGGTCGTGATCCGAAATAATTGTACATGGTCAAAAATTAAAAGTAGACAACATCACAGTCGGTATGAAGGTTTATAACTCAAATAATTTTCTTTTTTTTACAAATTTTAATGGGAAATAATACTTTTTCATACAACTTGGTCACCCTACCCCACTGTCAACTCCCCATATCATCCGTCAAAGAGAGTAGAGTAACCATGACTTTTTGTGATTTTATATTTTTTTCATCAAAATAAATTAAAAATAAAATGCGTTTGTTTCGTGTCACTACATATTTTTTGAAATGGCTATCAGATACCAAGTCTAAAAACTGGTTCTTGATCCACGACCCCGAAATCACCCTGTATAAAAAAATAGGTCCGTTACTCTTTAAAACTTTAACAAAAGCATCGTATCCTTCAATCAGTTTTTTTTTTAAATTATCAATACTCAAGGTGGACTGATGACCTGGTATCGGTCGGTCGTGGGAGGCCGCTGCCGCCGGCTGCGGGTGCCGAAGGACCTGTCATTGTCGCACTCTTTGGAGGAGGCCTATGTTCAGCATGGACGTTCTTCGGCTGATATGATGATGATAATCAATACTTTGGTCATAATTAGAATTGAAATAGTTATTTGTTCAACAAGAGAGCAAAGTAGATATTTGCTGAGAGTGTTAATGTTAAGTCCCGTGCAACCGAAAGGCCCTATAATTGAATCACGAGCGTAGCGAGTGATTCAGAATTATAATCTTGAGCGTAGCGAGGGACTCAAAGACACGAGATGCCAATACCTTTGCTCTCGTGTGATACATACAACTTTTCACCTCAGTGGCGAGAACATATAAGGAATAGTGACAGAGAGAATGAAGTTTAAATATTCCAAGGTTGTATTACACCCCGCAGTATGAAAAGATGACCTGCGACTAACCTACGATATTAAAAAAATTATAAGTAATCTTTTTTCGCGCTCGCAACAAAATTGCATTTTGCTCACTGGTTTCAAGCTGCAAAACGGCCATTTTCGAGCCGCTGAGGTGAAAACATTTTAAAATGAGAGAGCTCTATAGGTTCCGGACGTACCCTTAGCGTCGGTGAGCATGACGGCCTTGGGCGGCTGCGCGGGCGCGGGAGCGGAGGCGGGAGCGGAGGCGGCGGCGGACGCGGTGACGGTGACGGGCGCGGCCACGCGCGGCCGCGGCGGCGCGCCGCCCGTCACCACGCGGATGTACTGGATCTGCACACATGCGCACAAGGCCTTACTGAGAGGGCAACCGTTCACTGTTTACAGCGACGCGATGGATTAACCACCGGGGGATGGTCAGCAGCATCCCTGGACTGCGGTGGAGTTACTGCGATTACCAACCCGCATGCCAAGCGTGGCGATTATGGCATATACCCCCCGTGAATTTGGGGGAGGCCTATGTCCAGCAGTGGACGTCCTTTCGCTGATATGGTGGTGGTAGTGAATGGACTAACTGTAACTCATTCATGTTTGTGAGCTCTGCAATGCCGAATATTTGTATTGTACTGTAACTGACTAAAATACAATTCGGAATGTGGTGCGGACAAATTATGTTCAAAGTAAAATTGTCGACACCTCTCGCTATCACATTTCATGACCGAATTGCTCGAGCGTTAGCGACTTTAAGACACTGCAGCTTTAATAAGAGTTTATGCACCTGTTACATAAAGCATTCAAAACACGAGTGTAGTTTTATGAAACGAGCCACAGACGAGTTTCACAATAAGACCACATACGTGTTTTAATGCATGATTATGTACAGTTGCATACACTAATTTAACTACTTCCATATATTAAATCTTCTTTCATGTGTTTCATATGCAACCATTGAACCGACGGAAGCGTATTTACCGAGACACCGCGCCCGCGGCACCGGGCATGTACTGTAAAATTGTACATAACTACATGTTATATGATGTATTTAAGCCAAGCGCGCGGGCGAAGGGCGGGCGACGACCGGGTCTATAATGTAAAGCTGGTATTTGAACACACAGTATGTACATTTACTATATGAGCGTAAATTAGTAGATTGTACAACAAGTGCATAAAACACACCATTTTACGCGAGATGTTTATCCGTGTATGGATATAAAGTCGTGTAAAATGGGTTTTATGGACAAGTTGTACACTCTACTTTTCACATCGATTGCGAGGAAATGAAACAGCAACATGTAAATATTATAGTGCTAATTTAATTAAAATCGAAAGATACATGCAATGAGAAATATTTTTATATCTATGACAACTTATTTTTGTGGTTTACATTAGATTGATTACTAATCATTTTTATAAATGAGACGAAATAAAAATATATAATAAGTTTATTTCGTGTAGTTTAATTGTATATGTTGGCTGTTGGTATCGTTGCCTTGGTCTTAGAATACAAACGAAACGAAATAAAATAAAGAGTTTATGGTATGGGGCTTTTTATACGGTTATTATTTTGCGACACACTCATATTACGATCCGTATCACGTAAATATTGATGAATATTGAAGCAAAATCCACACAAATTTGTGATAAAGAGCCCTCCCGCGATAATATTGTGATAAAGAGCCCCTATGAAACGTTGTTCGTGTGGCTGTTTGGAGCTATTGCCTTGGTCTTCGACGACGATTTTACTTTATGCACTAGAGCATAAAATCGCATTTTATGCACTGTCTACGAAGCATAAAGTTGAACTTTACGAGCAGGATATGTGAAAAAATATTATAGCATTGTAGCTATTATACGAAAAGATAATTTGTTCGTTTGTATTTGAAATTTTGAATTATTATTACTTTATATATGTATTTGACGATTGTGATGTACGATTTTGACATAGGAAAATTTGTATAGCAATTTATATCATGAAATAAATATAATCTATTACTTCAAATACCACGATCGATAGAGCGACAACTCGCTCACTATCGACAACAGATGTGGTGAACAGCAGTTATCTTATTTCCAACCTAGCTCTCATTCCCCAAGTACAACGATTGTGCCATCGAATTAAGAATTTTACACGAATTATTTCAGAACAGACATACATACCACGTATTAAAGTATATTAAAGTTTTAATAAAATAAATTGTTGTGTGTTTCTTAGCTGATATTTTCAATAAATGTATTGAAACTGGAGTTTTTCCTAACCTGATGAAACACAGTAAAATCATCCCGTTGTTTAAATCAGGATCAAAAACTGACCCTACCAACTTCAGACCAATCTCAATACTACCGGCATTAAGCAAAGTTTTTGAGAAACTTATTCTTAATCAGCTGATGTCCCATTTTAATCGCAATAAACTACTCAATAGCAATCAGTTCGGGTTCACTAGAGGTCGCTCCACCACTGATGCCGGTGTGGTACTAATTAAACATATTTTTGATGCCTGGGAAGAGGCTCAAGATGCTATTGGAGTGTTCTGTGATCTATCAAAGGCATTCGATTGCGTTAATCACGAGAATTTAATTAGAAAGTTAAGCCATTATGGGATAAGAAACGGTTCCCTTGACCTTGTTACATCGTATCTGTCGGAGAGAACTCAACGGGTTGTCATCAACGGGACTCAATCTGCAGGGACAACGGTTGCTCTTGGAGTTCCTCAAGGCTCAATTCTGGGCCCATTTCTGTTTCTAGTTTATATTAATGATTTACCAAACCTTGTAAAAGATAAACATGATATAGTGCTATTCGCAGATGATACGTCGCTTATCTTCAAGGTAGGCCGCAAAGACAAAAACTTTGACGGTATTAATGAGGCACTAGGTACTGTTGTGAACTGGTTTACAGCAAATAATTTGCTTTTAAATTCCAAGAAAACAAAGTGTATCAAATTCACTATGCCTAATGTCAAGCAGGCAAACAATTCTAAGATCAAATTAAAGTCTGATGAAATTGAATTTGTAGATAGAACAGTGTTTTTAGGGGTCACCTTAGATTCAAAACTGCAATGGCATGCGCATATTGCCACTCTGGCCGGCAAACTTAGTTCTGCGGCCTATGCAGTAAGACGTATTAGACAGTTAACTGACGTTGAGACGGCCAGGCTGGTATATTACAGTTACTTTCATAGTGTTATGTCCTATGGAATCCTGTTGTGGGGAAAAGCGGCTGACATCCAGACCGTCTTCGTGCTACAGAAACGAGCTGTACGCTCCATCTATAAACTTAAGGCCAGAGAATCTCTCAGGGAAAAATTTAAGGAGGCAAATATTCTTACTGTGGCATGTCAATACATTCTTGAAAATATTATGTATGTTCGAAAAAATATTCAAGAATTCAAACTCAACAGTGATATCCACGACTACAACACTAGAAGTAAACACAAGATTGCAGTGAAGGCCAGTCGTCTCCGGAAGATTAGCACGTCGTTTGTGGGGAACTGTATACGATTTTATAATAAAATACCCATCGATATAGTTAATTTTCCATTCAGTAAATTTAAGTCTCATATTAAACGTTATTTGTTAAGCCAGGCCTATTATACTGTCAACGATTTCTTAAATGACAAAAATGCTTTTAAGCCAGTGATAGTTAAATCCTGTTAGTTTTAATATACATATGCTTCACTTAGCATATTTCCTTGTATAAATAGCTCTGTCGTTTTATTTTATGAAACATGATGCTGTTTCTCGCCGAAGAGTCATTTTAATCTTTCACATTATTAATGTCCGGCAGCCTGAATATGTCATGCTCGCTTAAAGGGCTTTGCTTACGGCGGCGTCGTTGATCGGGTCGCCACCTTCCCTAACAGATGGTCGAGGGAGGCGATGGCTGAGATACGCGTCATACTCGTGATCGGGTGCTGTTTGTGGAGTCCGGTCTGTTCATGCTTGCAAGGGCAAAGTAAATACCTTAATACTAGTGTTATTTTATTGTATGTAGATTGACGAGAGACATAATCCTGTTCTGGATTAGTTTTATTGTTATTGACGCTTAGAGACCTTATACATCTCTAACAATATTAAGTTTACTTATTTTAATTTTACCGCTTAGAGATCATTTACATCTCTAAGGACTTTGAAATAATTGTTTTTAATCGTATTTGGACGCTCAGAGACCATATACATCTCTGAGATATTAAATTAATTTTATGTACTTTTTGTTTATTCGGACAGATCGTATTCAATACGTCCTTAATATTTGTAAATTTATTTTTATTTAATTGTTAATCAGTATATTTTTTTTATCATTATTATTAAGTAAGATTGTCAGTTTTTTTTAATTGTATAAATTCACGCTTTGACTTGTAAAAGTGCCCTTGTGGCCTATTTGCAGAATAAATATTTGATTTTGATTTTGATTTTGTCATTTTCATACTTACGCCTTTCCCTGGAACGTTTATTTGATGCAGTTGCGTTCGCTGGCCTTGGATTGTTATGTTCCCGTCTTTGCTGATCTGAAAATATATATCGACCACTTAATTCGTAAAAGCAAGTATAATCACATTTTCTTCAATATTGACCCACTTATTCATAAAATCTAAAATAGGTTTTTATTGATATTAACGAATAAGGGTATATGTCAATAAAACATAAACATGATTTATATATATCTATCTAATACCTTTAAACGAGCAATTCTTGCATATTTATTTATTTCGGGATCTTAGAAACTGCTTGCTCTAACAGTTTCGATGAAATTTGCTATGGGAGCTAAAATCGATCTAGTTTTCCCGAAGACCTAGGTTAAAACTAATTTCTCCAGAAGAACACGAAAGATGCTGAGCGAGGTTCGGTTAGTTATCCAAGTACCGGGATGTCCATAAGGTTTTGGACCCCCTTTTTCCGCCATTCCGTGAAAGATCTAGCCAGCCTGAACTCGGACCAGAAGAGCAGGATCCTCCTGGTGTCACCGCAGGCTTCGCGGAGTGACCTCGGTGCGTTGACGATTTGAGTCCGTTGTGTTCAGGCATTCCTGCTACCTTCGCGTTCCAGTTCAGTTGATGTTAAAATATGAACCAAATTAAAACTAAATTTCTACCTGCGGATTTTTAGGCGGAGCAGTAGTCTTGAGAATAACATTCTGCGCAGGAGTTGCCGTAATCACCACTTTCTTTGGGCCCGCTGTTAACAATGTATATTAAATGAATCAAGCTGTTTTTAATCTAGTTCTAAAATGGAGGTTATCAATTTGACACGTATGTATACTTAGTCGGCTCATAAGTTCTGTCACTGGCCTTTAAAATTTAAATTTGGAACTCCTAAAAGAAAAACCGTTGTGCATTTGAATTTCGAATCTTTTTTAAATATTTTAGTAGTATAATTTTGCAATTTTCTGTTTTCTTTAACATGGAGTGGACGCTTAAAGATAGCCGTACCGCAATAATTGCACTATATCGTTGTGGACACTCGCCGACTAAAATTTTTAAGCTACTTGAAAATTTAAAATTCTCTCTAAGATTTGTGTATCGTACCATAGAAAGATACAGTGAGGTCTCTAGTTTAAATGACAAGAAAAGAAGCGGTCGTCCGCGTACAGCTAGGACTCCAGCGGTTGTACAAGCAATTAGGGCACGCATTGCCAGAAATCCCGCTAGGAAACAAAAAGTTATAGCCCTCCAGATGGGTTTGAGCAGAAACACGGTGAAGAGTGCTTAATCAAGACCTGAGACTTCGTGCTTATAAACGAAAAACTGGCCATCTTCTCAATGGTCGGCTTAAAGCTTTAAGGCTTAAAAGATCTAAAGCTTTATTGAAGAAGTACGCTAAAAATAAGCATCGTTGTATACTGTTTTCGGACGAGAAAATTTTTGACATAGAAGAAAACTGTAATAAACAAAATAATAGAGTGTACGCTCGCAATAGTAAAGAAGCGTCTAATAGCATTCTCCGTATTCAAAGAGGTCATCACCCTTCATCTGTGATGGTTTGGCTGGGAGTTTCTTATGCGGGCGTCACTAGTATGCATTTTTGCGAGAAAGGAGTAAAAACTAGTGCCAAAGTGTACTAAGACACGGTGTTGACTAATATTGTGAAACCACTATCCCATACGATGTTTCTAAACCAGCATTGGGTTTTCCAGCAGGACTCTGCTCCAGCCCATAAGGCAAAGTCTACACAAGCCTGGCTCGCCTCCAATAAAATCGACTTTATACGGCATGAAGATTGGCCCTCCTCTAGCCCAGATCTTAATCCGTTAGACTATAAAATATGGCAGTATTTAGAGGAAAAGGTGTGCTCAAAACCTCATGCAAATCTAGACTCGCTGAAAAAATCCCTTGCTACGGCAGTGGCCAATATCGACATGAAAGTGGTGCGTGAATCCATTGACGACTGGCCACGCAGACTTCAAGCCTGTGTAGATAATTATGGCGGTCATTTTGAATAAATGTTATACATTTAGATTCTCTAGTTTATAAGCTTTCAAACGCTGTACAAATTATACGGAATAAACTTAAACTTTTGTTTTTATTTGATACTATGTATATGACAGAACTTATGAGCCGACTAAGTAATTAATGGGTCAGATTCTTCTTAACTATTCAAATTTGTGTGTTACCTGTTTGTGTAGTTGGTATGAATTTAGAAGTCGGCGATTTGATCTCAACGATGTGTTGTTTTTTCGTTATCCGCACTGTTTGCTTTGACGGTGACGTAACAAAGACCTGTACAAACAAAACATAAATATTTTATTCTACGGTCAGACTCTTCAATTCGTGAGCCATTTGGCAAAAAAAAACTTCTATACAGTTTAAAGTTTGCGACTGTACACAAAACAAGGGTAAAAATATAGACAGAACAGGTTACAATGGTACAAAGGCCCTGTAAGGGATCTCTTCCAGTTAATCTTTGAGCACTATTTAACGGAGTGCAACACTGTCTTACTGTGGAGGGCTGGAGAGCACCGATTTGCGGAGGGAAGGGAAATTAAGACACTAAACACTAGACTAGATCTATGAGTTCTAGCGTGCCACGTCAAAACAGCCGACTGACATGCAATAAATTATTGAAAAAAAAAACCTAATAGCTAATGTTACATTATGAATGTAGCCAATGTTGAACAAACTTACAAGTTACATGCGCCTAAACTAGGATTATATACACATTCATTAGTAATTAGTACGATACATAAAAGCGACTGAAGCGGCAAATGGTGGTCACGACCCTCAGTTATTGAGGTTTCCACGAGAAAGAAAGGAATAGTAAAGCTCGAAACGCACAGAGCGGGCGCGGCGCGGTGCGGGCTGAGGCGTTTTGCATTTTTGATCTTTCCGAAACTGTCGACTGTCGATTACTGCTTCATATCATTCATATGTCACACACGCGTATACCGGGTGGTTTTTTGGTGCGACGTGCCCCGGAACGTGTTCGCTTTACCGCAAAACCGCCTCCGCGCCGCAACGATGCTGCGCCGCGCTCTGTGCGTTTCGAGATTTAAGCCAAGCAACAAACTCCTCAGAAGTAGAGAACGTAAAGTGTTAATCAGTTTAAAAACATACTTGACAATCTATGATCTAAGCAGTGTGAACCGTAGTAGACGTATCAGCGTCACCTACGTGTTTTCATATAAATTAATAAATAAGGACAAGACAGTTCGTGACATTTTGAACTAATTTAAACATAGAGAGGACTGGAGTCGCTGTGTACTTTTTTGATTGAATGAATAATGATCGAATTATTTGGTATTTTTTCATTTTATAAGTTAGGCACCTTTTACATAATATAAGTTAGGCACCTAAACTTAACTTATTTAAGTCCTTTGTCCCATTTACAGACAATTTTCAATAAAATTTCGATACCTTTATGTAGGTACATTTACTTGATATTATTGTTCTAAATCATGCAAAATAGCATGTCGCATTATTACAATTAAAATTTATATGCTTTGGCTCGAGGCTAACCGATAAATAATGCTTTTTGTCACTAAGTCTGCCTTTTTTGCAATAAATATTTCACTATAGTAAAATAAATGTTAAACAAAGTTACCTTTTATGATTGAACGAATAAATATCATTCAATGATAAAAGGTAACTTTGTAACAACGACTCCACTGTTCTCTGTATTCAAATTGCCACTAACTGTCGCGCACCTAGTAATCACATTTCACGTCTTACCTTGTTGGGCATGGAGATGGGCACGGTCTTCTGCGTCATGGTGACGAAGCGAGCCTGCGGCGCCGCCTGTACCAGTCGCGTGATCACGGCCGGCTGGCTCGAGGCTTCGCTCGATTGTCCTGCCAAATCAGATCCAACAAATATTAAACACACACTACCTACGAAGCTAGAGCTCCCGGGTGCATTTGTTACTTGGATGTTTTCTATGTTTAAATATCTAATAAGTACCGTCTAGTAGGTACACTAGGTATGTGTAACGCCAGCCTTATTGAGCTAACTATGGGACTAATTAGATTTGTGTAAAAAAATTACCCCCTAATATTTATTTCAAATTTCAAATCAAAGGGGAAAAAATGAAAAATTTAATGCTCCGATCTCCGATAGCTCAGAGGCTAGAGCGATTGGCAGCGTATGCCAGATGTCGCAGGTTCGAATCCTGCTCGGAATATTAAATCTTTAAATTTTTTCCCTTTAATTTGAAATTTTCGTTAGCAGCGTTACTGCTTAATACAAAATTAATTTAATATTTATTTATTTATTCAAACACTAGTTTTATACCAAACAGCGACAGCTGAATTTGACCAAATAAGAATAAGAATTTAACCTGTGTGTCACAATGTTATAAAGTAATCTTGGATTACATACTATTACTTCATAGAGGCACCGACATTTTTGTTAAAATTATAAACTTTTTGTCACTCCCATGATTATGATCTACACCAGGGGTTCCCAAAGTGGTCCAGGTGGACCCCCAGGGGTCCACGAACGATGTGACAGGGGTCTACGCTGGAGTGGCAAAAAAATAGGGGTTCACAGTTTGTACGTGGGGGTCCACGAAAATTTATCTGGTTTCGATGGTAAATAACGAAACAGATAATGATTTTTGTATTATTTTTATAGCCTGGACGACTGATAAATATGTAATAAAAATATTGCGTTCCTCCGTGATAAATATTTCGGTGAATCAAACTACCTATACTATATTATTAAAATTACAACTTTCGGCTCCAAAACTTGTCGACTGCAAGTCTGCAACATATCGCGAACGAGCTGTTGGACAAACGAACAAGTCTAGGCTTGCGAAGCACCGTCGCGTCGCTATCGCCGGCGCCGACCAAAACGCTTGTTCGGACGTGCAAAGGGACGAAATACCTATGACTTACGGTAATGTGCTGTGCTTGTATGCACTTGTTTGATTCTTCACCAATAAATACGAATGCTAAGAACAAACGTTACTCATTTGTTTCCGGATTTCGACTACAAAAGTAAAGTGAATTGCTGTTCCTGGTTGCCAGAATCGTGTCGGAAAAGTAAGTACATTATTTGTTTATTTGCTATACAACTTATAGGTATCTCTTTTTGTAGTTAATATATTTGTCTTCTTTGTGTATGATAGACATGTATGAAATATGAAATAATGAACATTACGATTATTACCTACCTACTTCCATAAAACAACAGACAGCCGAAAAAAGTTTATTAGTATTCTTTTTTTGATTCATAGCGAAAAATTATAAATTCTGTTCTATAAAATAGCCATATCCTGTTAAGTAAGACTAAGAAGAAGTTAAGTAAGAATGTTAAGATCACAAAAACTTTTTTATACTTACAGGTAGCTAATTTGAAACATGGCGGAGCCAAAGAAGAAAATTAAGTGTCGACAGTACAGTGTGGAATATTTAAAATTTGGCTTTCTTCCATCAAACGCGGACAAGCGATTGCCCATGTGCCTTTTATGCAATAAAGTTTTGAGCAATGACTCTATGAAACCATCGAAGCTCGAAGATCATCTAAAAAGGTGCCACCCTGATAAAACAGGTAAAGATTTGAAATATTTTCTATCATTGAAAGAAAAATATGAAAAGAGACCCACCCTGCAAGGTATGTTCGCTTCAACATCTGAAAGTAACGATGATGGCTTGCGGGCATCTTACAACATCTCATTACTCATAGCGAAATCTGGAAAACCCCACACCATTGGTGAACAGTTAATTTTACCCGCTGTTAAAGAGGTTTTAAAAACTGTTCTGCACAAACCTCCATTTGACATACTCAAAAAATTTCCTTTGAGTAACAACACTGTACAAAGACGTATTGACGAAATGAGCTCTGATATTGAAAGTTTCTTGTGTAATTATCTGCAAACAACTCATTTTTCTATTCAACTGGACGAGTCAACTTTACCTGATAATGAGGCATTATTATTAGCATTTGTGCGATTTGTTATGGACGAAGAAATTCATGAAGAGCTATTATTCGCCAAAACTTTGAAGACTGACACTAAAGGTGAATCGATATTTAACATCCTGAGCGATTTTTTAAAAGAAAAATCAATTCCGTTCACAAACGTTACATCGGCGGCAACAGATGGAGCTCCTGCAATGGTCGGGAAATATCGTAGGTTCATAAGCCATCTAAAAAAAATGATACCAGATTTAACTGCAATTCACTGTGTCATCCACCGACAACACTTAGTAGCAAAAAATTTGAGTGCTAGACTGCACCAATCGCTCCAATTTGTGATTAACGCGGTTAATAAAATAAAAAGCAATGCTTTGAATACGCGTTTATTTGCCCAATTGTGCGATGAAAATGATGAAGACTTCCGACGATTGCTCTTACACACTGAAGTACGCTGGTTGTCGAAAGGTGCATGTTTAACAAGATTTTACTCACTTTTTGAGTCTGTCTTGGAGTTTCTGGATAGTAAAGCTCCAGATTTAAAAGAAAACCTGATCAAGTTCAAAGCAGATATCGCGTATTTGACAGATTTGTTCAAAAAGTTTAATGATATTAACTTACAACTGCAAGGGGACAACCTCAATTTAATTAAAACAAAGAGTGTGATTTCCGCTTTTCTTGGAAAATTGAAGTTAATGAAGCAAAACATTAGTCGACGCGAATTTTCCCAATTCTCAAGCTTGTCACAGGTAGAATGCGAGGATGATGATATTCAGACATATGTTCAACATTTGATTGCCCTGCATGATGATTTCAAAACCAGATTTGAAGACATTCTCACGATGGAAATACCACCATGGATTATAAATCCATTTGATGAAATGGAAGTGGAGAACGTGATATTGCAAGAGGAGCTACTTGAGCTTAGCACTAATGAGGAGCTGAAGGTGAAATATAAAAAAGGGTGTCAAACTTTTTGGCTGCAAGCAGAAATACCCGAAAAATATCCTGGACTGTGGAAAATTGCGAGAAAGCTTTTGATATCATTTCCCTCGTCATATCTTGTGGAAAAAAGTTTCAGCACCGTTACAAACCTTTTAACGAAAAATAGGAACAGACTGAATATCACAGAACGAGGAGATTTGCGATTATTCCTGACAAAACTGAACCCAAATATTGACAATTTGTTGTCAGTTCATCAAGCTCATCCCTCCCATTAATTTTGAGTGTCATTGTACTTAGAAGTTACGTAACAATGTTTAATTTTAATTATTTTACGACTGTTATTATCATCATAAATATTATAAAGTACTCGAATAAACACAACACAAGCAAAATATACTATATTTAATTTTATCTTTATTACTCCGAGATTTAGATTTGATTGATTTTATTTTATTTGATGCTGGAATAGATAGGTTGTGAGTAGATGTCAAAAAAGTAAAGTATTTATTATTGACAGCATATTAACCAATCATTTTTCACTTTTTTTTCTAAACCTGTAAAGAACATTTATGTCACACCTGGCTAAAAGTGGATTTTTTCGCCCGATACATGTGCGGAAATAGCCGCTTTTTCGCCAAATGTTGACATAAAATGATGTATACAACACGGGAGATAATAAAGAAAGCCTTGATCGCACATTTGCGTCCTTCGCTTGCAGCTCGGGCCGTAAATATCTGCGATCTCGGCCTTTCTTTATATTATCTCCCTAGGTGTACATATAATATACTATACTATTTCATAGTTATATCGTCACCAGAGTTAGGTAATAGTCACATTTTTGTAATTTTTTGGGAATATGGTGTAGGCTGTAGAGTAGGGGGTCCACCAGAACCAGCAAATTTTTTAAAGTGGTCTATGAGAAAAAAAAGTTTGGGAACCCCTGATCTACACAATACCTCATCAGAAGAGAAATGGCTCAATAAGGGTGCGTTGCGCGAAACCGTCTGAAATCGTAAGTGGTGTTATTTAAAATTTGATAGTATGGAAAATTTTACAAATTCTATGGGATGGCAGCTACAACCCGCCCTAAGACAGTAAATTTGTTATGTAATACATACCACTTTGTATAATAAACTTTGTTAGCATTGGCTTCGTTCCCGATACGTTTTTTGCAGTAATCAGCTGGGCCTGAAATCAGAATAGAGGTGTTAAAGATACGCACAATGCAAGGAATAAAAAACAGCACAGAAATAATTGCTAGGAATGACTCAAATAATCGAAAGCCAACTTTATTTATAAAGGATGTATGTGCATCTGTTAGTACAGCATTTTCCATTTCTTTTTCTTTCCACGATAACATCAGCGGTCGGCAAAGGCTGTTTTGTATTAACGAAAATATGGTGCCTTTTGTCCGATAAAGTCACAAATATTAACAAGTGCGGCCCGCGTCAATTTCTTTAGCTACTATATGGTACATACTTAACCGCAAAAAGATTGCAGACTCCTGAATTACATAACATACTACATAAGTAGATTTTAAATTAAACCTATGTAAAGAACACTATAGCTGCTTTCTTGATAAGAGCGGCTCCCATAGTCTTTGGGTCGTCTATGGGGGGATATCGTGATTATTTACGATTCTTAGTCATGAGAGAACAGCAAGAGGAACCATACAATCTTATCCTATTAAACGAGCAATATCTTTATATTTATTTGTTTGTATGTAATTGAAAGCTCAAAACTGTTCTAACAATTCTGATGAAATTTGCAATATAGGCGTATCTGGGAATAAAAATAATACATAGCTAGGTATTATCTTATATGGAGGAAATCATCTCCGGAAAAAATCAAGCAAATCTCCCATGTTTTTTTTTGTTTAACTGACTTTTGCAGTTGAGTGTATTATTAGTATTATTACCTGATCGTTCTGGTTAGCTCGAATGTACTGGATGTTGGACACTCCACTTGGCGCTGCAACCAGCTTGATCTTCTGGTTGGTACCGGGCACCATCACCAGCTGCTTGCCTATTTGAGCTGAACATTGGATAAATAACAATGATTTATCAAAGTGAACAGTGAAATATTTATAACTGGTGTGATTTAGTGTAAACGAAAAGGTGAAAGAAGAGACATTGAGAACAGTGGATTGAAAATACAAGAATATAGCCTATAAAAAGCAATTGCATTGACTGTCCGATCTGATCTTGTCTCTTCAGTACATTCATTTTAACCTGCAAGACAATATCTCTCTCTAAGGCAGCTCTCTCGCTGGAGAGGCCGTAAAAGCAGCACTTTTTAATGCATTACAGGATTCAAATACTGGATTGGATTAGGTATAACACACATCCCTTCACATTTGAATAAACTTTTGTGCGGTAGTTAAATGTAGTGTACACATAGGTGTCTCCGTCGACAACGTGCTGAGACGTCAGTCCTCTCGCAAACATGACAGGTGCAACCCGTGTCGAAACATCGGTAATTAAGGTACATAAATAAATATTTTATGTATGCATTGCCGCATGTTTATCGCCGTGACACTCGCTCCTTTCTGTATCGCTCAATTACGGGCCAAGTTACAGTGCCATAAAAGCAGCAGCAGGATCCTTATACTCCTTTATCGAGACGACAAAGGGCATAAGACAGACCTCGACCTGTTTACCTACACTCATATAGTAAACCCTCATTAATGTGTTCAAAAACCACCCGTTAAGACCAGCTTTTCAATACATTCCGCCCCCCACCCGCTCTCCCACCGCGCGCGTGTCATAACACCACATATGATGTAGTTATGAGATCACGTAGTACGGCTCCGAGCCACCGCGCAGAGTGAGGAACCCAGGGCCTGGTTGTCTCGGTAAACATGCTTCCGCCGGCTCAATGGTTGCACATGAAACACATGGAATGAGATTTATTATATGAATGTAGAGAAACTAAAGTATGCAACTGTAAATAATCAGGCCCTTAAACACTTGTTTGATCTTATTATGTAACAGTATGTGTTTTAATGCCTCTCATTATGTAACAGTTGCATAAACTGCCAGAGATGTACAAAATAGTTTTCAAAAATTATTTAAATAGAAAATGCAAATAGTTTTCTAATTTCCTATTTTAAATGCAAAATACTTTTGGTTTTGTATTTTAAATACTTAATGCAAAATAGGTATTTTCAAAATACTTTATTCAAATAAAATACTTTTAGATGTAATTAGTTTTCTTTAATTAATAAATAAAGATTTTAAAAAGAATGAACTGATTGAAAGATTCGTCGCCTCGGGAAGACCCGCGGTAGCTCAATTGGAAAGAGCGATGGACGGATTCCAGAGGTCGCGGGTTCAAATCACGCCCAGGGTCATCAATTTCTCAATTTTTCATTTCGGGTGGAAAATATATTAGTTAGTGGTTCACAAAGGGCAGGAGATAGATATGAATAAGAATAAAATAAGAATACATTTTAGATCATACCACCATATAAAAAATATAAAAATACTCTTTCATCTGGTGCACAATTTGGCAGGCAGGTGTTGTATTTTAGGAATACCCTTTGTACGGTCCACATACCGCACATTGCCAACTCATCGAAATTACCCTTGATCGCGTAAACCATTTAAGTACGCGTCAGTGCACGTTTACGACTCCAGCAATCATCACACGTTCGCACTACCATTTCGCGCTTTTATAGTGATTATCAATCAAGTGTTTATTTTGACTATGTTACTGAGTCATTATTAAGTTATCAAGCAAAGAACAATTTATAATTGGTGTGTGTGGCACTAGCAGCCCGTACATCAATATGGTCCTTCGAGCCGGATATGAACCAGCGACCTATGGATTACAGTCCATTACCACCCCTCCATTAGCAGCCCGTACACCCTTTTAATTGTTGGGTAGCCTACCCAGGGTAGGTATGTGTTCAGTTAGAATGGCCAGACTTGTGGCTTCATCTTTTAAATATTGGAGTGCTTCCAAATATATGTGGTACACTGCTACCATCAATTAGGGTTGCTGAGGTGTCTGAACCATTAAACATACAGTAAGTATCACTTTTTTCCTTTTTAATTTTGCTTGGTTACTTTGCACACAGACTCGCAAGGTTGCTGCACTCTAGTGGTTATTTGTACAATCGCTGACCCATTTACATGTGATTTACATAAAAATTTGAGTGGTAATATTGGCAAAATTAGCAGTAAAGTATTTTGCATTTTACAAATCAATACTAATATTATAAAGCTGAAGAGTTTGTTTGTTTGTTTGAACGCGCTAATCTCAGGAACTTCTGGTTCGAATTAAAAAATTCTTTTTGTGTTGGATAATCCATTTATCCAGGAAGGCTTTAGGCTATATAACATCACGCTGCGACCAATAGGAGCGAAGGCGCGGACGAAGTTGCGGGCAACAGCTAGTATTAAATACATCTCGAAAAGTATTTTAAACAAAATACAAAATGCTCTTTTAAAAAATATATTTAAATACAAAATATACGTATTTAGCATTTTAAATGAAAGTATTTCAAATAAGTCGCATCTCTGTAAACTAGTATGCTATAAAAAAATGTAACTCACCCAGCACCGTCTTTCCCTGAGCGGCGCCCGCTACGCTCGCTATAGAAACCTTCTTGACGAGCGTGGGCGGGCGCGCCGAGCTCAACGATAGTGGCTTGAGCCCTAGCGGCTTCGGCAGTGGTTTGGGGGCGATAGCGACTTGCCGCGGCATAGCATGGACTATGAAGGGCTCCTTCTTGCCCGTTACTCGAGCAGGGATTGCCGCCTGCACATACAATCAATTTATAACAACAATTTTAATTCTGTAGGCAATTAAACTTGTGGCATATCAATCGATAGGTGTTTAGAAATGAATGTAAGGTGTAATTCTCTAGGTACTGTGCTTTAAACACATGTGCTGGAATCTGGTAGAAAGTGTAAATTATATTCATTAATCATTAATTCATTACAGATCAAATACTGTAATAAATTTACCTAATGTTATTACCTTACTTTGAAATCTACACATTAGTTGTTTACTTTCAGCAAAATAAGTTTTTTTTATATAGCTGAAATATACCTACTCATAGCTGTAATTAATAAGGCACTTAGTTTTAAGTTGTATGTGTATTTTATAAATATGTAAAAGTGTACTTATTGTTGAAGGTCCTAATAAACAAATAATAAAAAATATAGCATATCTATATTAATAATTTCGTGCAGGGGTACGGTAGACCCGAACGAGACCTGTCTCAAATTGAAGAACGTATAAAAATAACGATTTTTGAGTTGAACATATGTATCCGCAAAATTCGGATTGTCGCGTATTTTGCATTAAAAAGTGTTAATTTTATGACGAAAGGTCGGCCATATTAAATTCGTTGGTTGACAGCGTCGGGTTGGGTACGTTCGGAAATTGTAAACTATGTTTGCGTGCGGTCTGTTGGCCAGGTTGCTGGGCTGCGTTCTGGGTGAGGGGCCATCATCGCCCATTGTGTGGATTCGGCTAGCCGCGTCTGCAGCGTTTTGTTTTTGTAGTTTTCAAGCGTTCTATACACCTATCAGCCTAGCTAGCACGATAACTTATACCGTCACGTTATATGGGCGAAATGTATTAAAACGTCACATAAAACGTAACGGTATAATCTATCGTGCTAGCTAGGCTGATTGTCACAACAACCGCCTTCAAAGCGAATGTATGGGGCCTGTTACATGGTTATTATTATCACGTGATACATTCATATCACGATAAGTAGCACGTGAATATTGAAGCAGAATCCATACAAATTTGAAAACTGCGATAATATTGACACCCCAGTATTGTGATAACATTAATCGTGTAAAGGACACCACTTGAATGTTTGCTGAGTCTGTCCGCCATCTTAAAGCTGTGTCTCTATTTTGTTGTGACAAACTACTAGGTGACTTATGGCTTTTAAACGTCTAGCAAAATTTTATCCCTATCTCGCTCTATCTTATAACTTAGTGGTACTGGGGGTCTACTCCGAAATTCGAACTTCGTATGGTGCCGTCCCTTTCACTCATATAGTCTATGACAGGAGAGTGAAGGGGACGGCACCATATGAAGTTAGGATTTTGAATTTCGGAGTAGACCCCCAGCTCATGCCGTTCGCCGCGCTCGGACGTTAGAGGCGCTACCGCGAACCGAAAACGAAGTATCTGCCTCTCTCTCTCTCACATGTATATTCGAACGACAGAGAGGAAGATAGTTCGTATTTGGTTCGCGGTAGGCCCTCAGGCGTCAACTTTAAAACGAATAGGGTATTTTACTATAAGAGAAATAAAATTCAAAATGTAATAAAAACCAGCCAAGTGCGTCGGCGTCGCACACTGAGGGTTCCGTACAACCAAAAAACAATTGTGATTTATCAATATATTGATATTTTTGGTAAAATATGCTTCATAATAAACATTATCACCTAATTTCAAGTTCATAGGTCGATGGGGAGTTAAAAAATTATATGTGTGACAGACAACACGTGGAATGTTCTTTGACTTTCTTCGATCGTCCGCCGCGCTCGGACTAAAGTGCTACCAACTTATGTCAATGGCTACCAACCGAAAACTAAATATATATGCCTCTCTGTCGCACTTGCATATTCGAGCGCGGAGAGGGAAATACTTCGTTTTCAGATCGCGGTAGGCTCTCTGGTCTGACGGCTCCTATTCCTGGATGGTGCGCGTATCGGAATGTGAAATACCTTTGGCAAAACGGAACAAGTTGTTAAATGGCTTCCATTAATTGGAGAAAATATTACCAACTGTTATTATTATCACGCGAAACACTGCATATTGAAGCAACATCCATAGGGGCCTGTTACATGGTTATTATTATCACGCGATATACTCATATCACGATCCGTATCACGTGCAATGAATATTGAAGAAAAATCCATACGATTTTGAAAACCACGATAATATTTACACACCAGTATTGTGATAATATTAAGCGTTTAACAGACCCCATACAATTTTAAAAATCGCGATTATATTGACACATAATATTCAGTGTAAAGGGCCCCACTAATTAGAATTTGGCGGAGAATAGAGAGCTGCTACCGCGAAACGAACGAACATCGTGTATTTCCCTCTGTGTCGCTCGATTTTGCAAGTTCGACAGAGAGGGAGATACACGAACTTCATTTGTTTTCGTTCGCCTTAGCAGCTCTAACTTCGCACCAAAAATACTGACTGGCACATCAATATTAACAATTACACATCTGAACTGAATTTTAATGAACAATTAGTATTTTAGCTATACAAATCAGTACTGATTACGATGTCAAACTTTTTATGTGCCTTTAAATACTACCCTTATAAAAATGCTTAGGATTAACTTGCAAAGATACTAGCCTTTGCCCGTGACGTCGTCAGCGTAATCTTTTAGTCCCTATTCCATATGTTAATCCAGACTACAGACTATATTTCTATACGAAGTTTCATCATAATCCGTTGTTGTAATGTTTTTATTTTATACATTTTTGTACACAATTTCTTTTGTCGTTTGCATAACTGTCACGAATAAATGTTTACTTTATTTATTTCACCCGAGCGAAGCCGGGCTTTCATCTAGTCTATATTAATAATTTCGTGCAGGGGTACGGTAGACCCGAACGAGACCTGTCTCAAATTGAAGAACGTATAAAAATAACGATTTTTGAGTTGAACATATGTATCCGCAAAATTCGGATTGTCGCGTATTTTGCATTAAAAAGTGTTAATTTTATGACGAAAGGTCGGCCATATTAAATTCGTTGGTTGACAGCGTCGGGTTGGGTACGTTCGGAAATTGTAAACTATGTTTGCGTCCGGTCTGTTGGCCAGGTTGCTGGGCTGCGTTCTGGGTGAGGGGCCATCATCGCCCATTGTGTGGATTCGGCTAGCCGCGTCTGCAGCGTTTTGTTTTTGTAGTTTTCAAGCGTTCTATACACCTATCAGCCTAGCTAGCACGATAACTTATACCGTCACGTTATATGGGCGAAATGTATTAAAACGTCACATAAAACGTAACGGTATAATCTATCGTGCTAGCTAGGCTGATTGTCACAACAACCGCCTTCAAAGCGAATGTATGGGGCCTGTTACATGGTTATTATTATCACGTGATACATTCATATCACGATAAGTAGCACGTGAATATTGAAGCAGAATCCATACAAATTTGAAAACTGCGATAATATTGACACCCAAGTATTGTGATAATATTAATCGTGTAAAGGACACCACTTGAATGTTTGCTGAGTCTGTCCGCCATCTTAAAGCTGTGTCTCTATTTTGTTGTGACAAACTACTAGGTGACTTATGGCTTTTAAACGTCTAGCAAAATTTTATCCCTATCTCGCTCTATCTTATAACTTAGTGGTACTGGGGGTCTACTCCGAAATTCGAACTTCGTATGGTGCCGTCCCTTTCACTCATATAGTCTATGACAGGAGAGTGAAAGGGACGGCACCATATGAAGTTAGGATTTTGAATTTCGGAGTAGACCCCCAGCTCATGCCGTTCGCCGCGCTCGGACGTTAGAGGCGCTACCGCGAACCGAAAACGAAGTATCTGCCTCGCTCTTTCTCACATGTATATTCGAACGACAGAGAGGAAGATAGTTCGTATTTGGTTCGCGGTAGGCCCTCAGGCGTCAACTTTAAAACGAATAGGGTATTTTACTATAAGAGAAATAAAATTCAAAATGTAATAAAAACCAGCCAAGTGCGTCGGCGTTGCACACTGAGGGTTCCGTACAACCAAAAAACAAATGTGATTTATCAATATATTGATATTTTTGGTAAAATATGCTTCATAATAAACATTATCACCTAATTTCAAGTTCATAGGTCGATGGGGTGTTAAAAAATTATATGTGTGACAGACAACACGCGGAATGTTCTTTGACTTTCTTCGATCGTCCGCCGCGCTCGGACTAAAGTGCTACCAACTTATGTCAATGGCTACCAACCGAAAACTAAATATATATGCCTCTCTGTCGCACTTGCATATTCGAGCGCGGAGAGGGAAATACTTCGTTTTCAGATCGCGGTAGGCTCTCTGGTCTGACGGCTCCTATTCCTGGATGGTGCGCGTATCGGAATGTGAAATACCTTTGGCAAAACGGAACAAGTTGTTAAATAGCTTCCATTAATTGGAGAAAATATTACCAACTGTTATTATTATCACGCGAAACACTGCATATTGAAGCAACATCCATAGGGGCCTGTTACATGGTTATTATTATCACGCGATATACTCATATCACGATCCGTATAACGTGCAATGAATATTGAAGAAAAATCCATACGATTTTGAAAACCACGATAATATTGACACACCAGTATTGTGATAATATTAAGCGTTTAACAGACCCCATACAATTTTAAAAATCGCGATAATATTGACACATAATATTGAGTGTAAAGGGCCCCACTTAATAGAATTTGGCGGAGAATAGAGAGCTGCTACCGCGAAACGAACGAACATCGTGTATTTCCCTCTGTGTCGCTCGATTTTGCAAGTTCGACAGAGAGGGAGATACACGAACTTCATTTGTTTTCGTTCGCCTTAGCAGCTCTAACTTCGCACCAAAAATACTGACTGGCACATCAATATTAACAATTACACATCTGAACTGAATTTTAATGAACAATTAGTATTTTAGCTATACAAATCAGTACTGATTACGGTGTCAAATTTTTTATGTGCCTTTAAATACTACCCTTATAAAAATGCTTAGGATTAACTTGCAAAGATACTAGCCTTTGCCCGTGACGTCGTCAGCGTAATCTTTTAGTCCCTATTCCATATGTTAATCCAGACTACAGACTATATTTCTATACGAAGTTTCATCATAATCCGTTGTTGTAATGTTTTTATTTTATACATTTTTGTACACAATTTCTTTTGTCGTTTGCATAACTGTCACGAATAAATGTTTACTTTATTTATTTCACCCGAGCGAAGCCGGGCTTTCATCTAGTAAGTCAATATTGTGGTTTGGATTATTTTTCACTTCTTATTTTTATCCAAAACTTCACCATCCGTTTCACATTCTTTGGCTTCAATCTCTTTTTTATGTGATGGCTGATGGCATTAAATAATTGTTCCTGGGTCTTGGATGTTTTATATTTATTTAAGTAATTATGAAGCATATTTATACTATAAGTACACATATCGTCGCCTAGGTCGATTTGTGTAAGATTGCCCACAAATATTAATATTATTTATTTATCCACTATTCAAAACGAGACGCATCAATCCATCGCATATTACCAACAAATGAGACATCTCTTAATTGTTTACCTTAACTGAAATAATTTTTGGTTGCGGTAGTTGTGGCTCAATTTTGATGGGAACTGTAGTAAATGCTTGCGGGTCGAACTGGATGTCCAGCATTGTATCAGATTGTGAGATGGATTGTTCCTGCAAATATCACACCAGTTAGCATGATTGTCATGTCTTTATGTGACAAATTTTTCATTTCTTATTACTAATGATCGGAGACAGGTAGCAATTTATGTCACTATGACGTCGAATATAATAACTAACATGGATAAGTCTGTGTCGTTAAAAATAAAAGTATACATATGCCGTAAAAAAAACTAACTTAACTTTATTTTTGTAGTTAATTACCGACGTTGTTTCTATGTTTGATCCGTTTAACATTTTCAATGGATTTTGTTTAATATTGACCACTTATATTTATATATAAAGATAATGACCTCTCCACATTAATATATGTGTGTGATGCAAAGTTACAAAGTGATAGTTCATCGTTATCATTCTATAACAAAAAATAATCCATTTTTAATGTATAAATAAATTAAACACGAAATTTAAATTAAGTCACATCTATTTTACACTTTCGTCCAAAAATAGCTACCTGTCTCCGATCATTGCTTATTACCAAGCATCTATATGAGGAGTGTCTTTTCAAAAGGGTTTATTTTTTCTGTAACTCTACTTCTAAGTTGGACCTTAAGTTTACTTAGGTAAGGTTATCTTTAGAAGTGCCACTAAGATAAAAATAAGCCCTTTTGAAAAGACACTCCTCATATGCGAGAGGGCCAGTCAGTACTCAAAGAATGTATTCCTTTGCCTCTTAATGATGTCCAAGTTGCATCCTAAAGAGGCTGAGGTCCTGAATCACCCTGTTTCTACTTAATCTCAATCATTGATGCAACCACTCAGAACTGCAAGTGCGGACACTTTCTAGGCCTGAGAGGAAACTATAACTTATGGGCACTACCACTAGTTAACTAGCATGATTATGTTCATTACAGAAACACTTTATCCTTATTAATCTGGTATGTAGTGTGAGACGAACGACATTTTTCATCAGACATAAAGCAAAATGTGCAATGTACCATACTCTACCCTAGTTGTTTTTGTACAAAGACATACAATGTGTTTACATAATCCATGAATGAATTAACTGTATATCATTGAACTTACAGAGTTAGAGCACAGTAAAGTACAAGTCATTGTTTTATTTATGTAATAACTATCATTTGCCCGCAAACTCATCCTAGTTAACTCCTGTATCCAAATCATCCCTTGATGTGTTGATATTTTTGGGATAAAGAGTGTTCTATATTTTTACCCTCCGTCTATGCCAGATTTCATTAAGACCCAATCAGCATACACTGTCTTTGTGAGTATAAGCTGGGAAGCATACAGAGACCACATCAACTTCATATAGATCATTGGACACTCATGATCAAACTGCGGCCACAAGATACAACATGCATAGAAATAATAATATGCCGTAACATGGATTTGTAATGAACATGGTAAAAATTGTATAATAGAGCCTTGATTAATTTGTCCTACATCATTGTACAATGATGTATTATAAACATTACTAAATTTCTTGACCTTGGAAACTTATGACTCATATAATAAGTATTTGACAGCATATAGCTCATTTCACTTTTTGAATATATTTGTAATGAACATGGTAAAAAATGTATAATAGAGCCTTGATTAATTTGTCCTACATCATTGTACAATGATGTATTATAAACATTACTAAATTTCTTGACCTTGGAAACTTATGACTCATATAATAAGTATTTGACAGCATATAGCTCATTTCACTTTTTGGATATATTTGTAATGAACATGGTAAAAAATGTATAATAGAGCCTTGATTAATTTGTCCTACATCATTGTACAATGATGTATTATAAATATTACTAAATTTCTTGACCTTGGAAACTTATGACTCGTATAATAAGTATTTGACAGCATATAGCTCATTTCACTTTTTGGATATATTCCTTCTTTTATTTATGCATGTTTGTCCATATATATATATATATATATATATTGTACACATATGTCCTTTGGGTTCTGGCGGAATACCAGTGTTTTGCAGGTTTTGCTCAATTGTGAGCAAAGCTCCACACTGAGTTGGAACCTTTTTTGTTCTACTGCATGTATGCACAAGCATAGTTTACTTCTGTGTATACCTATACACATAATTAAGAAACGTCCGTTTTTTACTTAAGTTTCCTTTTTGATTTGTGTGTTGTTAGAAGTATTGCATTTGTTGTATTATTTCTTTCTTGTTGTAACTTGTGTGTATGTGACAAACAAATTAATTATTTATCTATCTTAATCATATTTCTGACTTTTGTTGATGTCAATACATACACTGGAGACCACAGTGGTGTTGGCACCCGTATGATCATCCTGGTGGACACCATACTCCTGAAGATTAAACTGGTCATCGGAATAACCTGAAATAACCATCACAACATATAAATATTTTGGAATTGTATTTGAATGCTAATGTTGATAACATAATGAAATCACTTATTAGAACAAAGCAAATAACAAAGTGTAACCTAAAAACTTGACACCACTGAATTAAAAACATGAAAATTACTTGTAGCTGATGTTACATCAAGATTTCTGTGATGGTTAAAAGGCTATTATTATATCTGATAAGTTACCAATAATTTGTTCATTTTCGGCATCCATGAGCATTGGTTGCTCCTCAATGGATTCAAATTCCATTGGCAGGTTTACTTCATGCGGGTCCGCATGCAGTGAGATGTCACCTTGGCCGACCACAGCATCTCCAGGCGGCTCGAAATCCACCTTTGAATCAGGTCAACAATTACGTTGTTTCATTTGTGCATGTAAATATTCATATAAATACAAAGAAAACACTACAAGGTAAGAACATAGATTTTAAACATGAAATGGTGGTTGATTATAAACTCAAAGCTCCCAAAAGGCACGTTGTTATACATATATAGATACATTCTAAAGCAAACATGAACAAAATTGGTCTATGTCGGTGAAACTTCAGCAACAACAAGGAAAAAAGTGATAAACACAACCAAAACAACTTAATACTTACTCCCATTGCACTGTCCAAATTGAGCGAATCGTCCAAATTGTGATCCATCTTGAAGACAATATATTTCTCACTTTGTAGATCAACTTTCAATACATTTTTGGAATCAACACCATGCTAAATATATCAAAAACCCGCTTAAAATTTTGAGTTCAAACGGGGCCGCCATTTTACATTGTCAAATTTTCTGAAGTCCCTAAAAGTCGCCACGGTTGAAAACAAATTGTCAGAATCTTAAACTGTTATTTCCAGCCTAATTATGATAAATTTCGCGATGTATTCACTCACGCACTTGAACAATATAGTAAACTTGGGTTTGCAAATGGTTTTTTGCCTCTAATCAATATACAAAAGAAATTATCAACATAAAACTGAACAAATTCCGATGGCGCTTCTTTCAATTTTATATGGATGTCAAACTTTGAATTGGCCAACATATAAAAGCTAAACGGGACGCGTTGGGTGCGTTCGTAATATTGATTTTTTATTTAGGTAATATAAATACAAATTAAAGATTATCGTTTCCAAAACGATATTAAATGGTAATTCGTTTTAAACCCCGCTCTTCAATATTGTTTCTACTCATTTAACAAAGGTTTTGTAGCTGAATTCTGTATTTCAAGCGACATAACCAAGTCCATGCATACCAATAAAACAAAAGCATAGAGATGCGTTCGTATTTACATTCAATAACATTTTTAATCCGGTTTTTTGGTGCGCACTAGCGATGTCTAATTTTCCATTCGATTATTTCGTTTCGATTTTCGGTTATTAATTTGTACGATGATAACACACTAATGCTGTTGTTTTTTTTTTATTATTTGTTAGGAGCATTGGCAACGAGGCCATCAGCTAGACAAACAGATACAAAAATAATGATAATTCCTTAAACTAAACAAGAATATTTAAAAAACATGTAAGAAAAATATTATCCAAGTTAATTAATAAACAAGACTAATGCTGTTTTTTGCAGATTGCGTTTGACTGACTGTCATTTTACTCATTTTGAGAAAGAAAAAAAAATAAACGTCAAAACTCATTACAATAATTTATTGTTGATATTGGCAAATTAAATAATACTTATAACCCATATCTCTATTGAGAACTATCCACATTAGTATAAGATTTGTCAATTTTAAGATGCCGCTGAATTTACAATCAGTCCGGCAGTATTTAAATGAGTTGAGGAATTCGGGTGGTTTGCACAAAGATCAAGCAGAAAAGTGAGTTAAGACTGTATTAAATACATTTTGCATGTGAATTAACCTGAATACAAATTGTTTTTGTTTCTTTAAGGTACCGCAATGTTCTTATGGAGATACTGAATAACCCAGAGGGTGATTTAGCAGACTCCCTCAAAGCATTTGTAGAAGCAAGTAAGTCTACCTCCATTTCTGCCTCAACTATCAACTGACCCTCTTACTTGGTCTTTCACTGTCGAAACATGAATATGCCTTTATATAAAATAAAGTCTGCATGGGCATCAACAAAGATTCAAAGGGTCCATTGTATCTTAGCTTAAGTACATGGTTGCAATAAATGTTTATGTTTATTATATTATTATTCTTGTAACTAGCAAATCAATATTTTACAGTTGTGAATGAAAATGTGAGCCTAGTGATCTCGCGGCAGCTGCTCACCGATGTTAGCACACACTTGGCACTGCTGCCGGACCCTGTGTCTCAGGATGTGTCACACTATGCTCTAGATGTCATTCAACCAAGAGTCATTTCATTTGAAGAACAGGTTGGTTTAACTATCGTATAAAAAAGTTGAGGCAATTAAAAAATAGTGGCACAATGACAAAAACAACATTAAATGATACCTGTCTCTCTGCCCGGCTAGTCTGATAGCAAAATGACAACTTTTACGGTCATGTTTTATCATCAAATTAGGCTAATTTTTTTTCGCGAATTATCTAATTTGATACACAGTCATATACCTTTGTATATGTTATGTCAATATTTTAACATGTGCTAACATAGTAACATAGGTTGCTCTTAATCAAATTAGTATATGACCATCTTGTTCATAGTGGTATTATTATTAGATGTCTGCTCTGGTTACTCTGATATTGAAAATGATTATTTTATATTGCTGTAGTCAACTGTGTTTTTGTGACATTTGTGACACCATTTTATCATGAGGCATCTTCTAATCTTTTAGCTAAAGCCATTGAAAATATTGTAACGGAATTTAACATGGTCTGTAGTGAGGCCGGATTGAGAATGAACAGGGACAAGTGCAAAATTATGACAAATGGAGAACAAGTATCTGTCAAACTTGAAGGTTGTCCGATTGAATATGTTCAGGAGTTGGTTTACTTAGGGCGACTGACATCCTTCAGCGATAACTCGGACACACAGAATAAGTAAAGCATGGAAGAAATATTGGGCACTAAAATTTATAATGAAATTGGACCTATCTATAAAAATTACCTATAAACCAATTATCTATAAACCAATACTTTCAACTCCGCTGTTTTACCAACCCTAACATATGGGGCACAGACCTGGAGCCTGACCGAAAAGCAAGCAGACCAGCTTAGAGTATGCCAGAGAGCAATGGAGAGATCAATGCTAAAAGTATATAAAATGGGCATGGGCAGGTCATGTGTGCAGGATGCAAAATGATAGGTGGACAAAGCCTTTAACAGAATGGACACCGAGAGAAAAAACGAGAAGGAGAGGCAGACTGAGAGTCAGATGGAGAGATGAACTAAAAAAGCATGATAAATATTGGTGGAGATCGGCTCAAGATAGAGTTGAATGGGAAAGGTTGGGGGAGGCCTTTTGCACTGAATGCACCTTGCATAATTAAATAAATAACAACATATACAGATATATATAATGTAAACTATTAATAAATTTAAATAGTAACAAAGCTGAAACAATGGAAATATAATACAATTAATAGATAAATTTGTATACCCAATTGAATGTATTAAATATATTTTGAAAACAAATATTACTTAATTAATATGTTTTGTAAAATCAAAAAAAAATGTACCTATTTAAGCATGAATAAAGGCTATTTCTATATATATATATATATATATATATATGAAATATGAGGCAAAGTAGCATATGGTCATCACAGCCTATGGACGCCTGCAACTCCATGGCATGGGTGTCACATGCACATTGCCAACCCTATAAAAATGTATACACTTCCTTCTTGAAGAACCCCATACTGTAGTTATCCGGGAAAACCACAGCTTTAAAAATTAAAAAAGCAAATTATACAGCAATAGTAGCAAATGAGCTTACGGCCTGCCTGATGGTCAGCCTATGGACGCTTGCAACTCCAGAAGGATCACAAGCTTGTTGCCGACCCTTAATTGAGGATTTGGAGTGACTGGTGAAACTCTGGCAACCCTTCAATAAAATAGCAGTAAATCACATAGACAATACCTATCCACTGTTATATATATAGGTATATATAGGAAAATAGTGGTATTTTCCTATTTAATAATAATAGAGCTTAAATAGTTTTTGGCTTTTACCCAAAAGGGATCCACAACTGAATAACAAAGTACTAACACTTAACATAAACACTAATAATTCTAACAAATATATTAAAATGGAAATTGTAAGCTATATTATTATTATTAAATAGTTTTTGGAGTTTACATTACATATTTTTGTTTGAATTTGATACCTCTACTTTTCCCAATTATATAAGTGCATACCCTTCAATAGGTTCTATTCTCCTCCGTCTATAGGAGGACTAAACGTCATTGTCAATCATTGTTGTTTGTTTACAGGTTGCAAGCATTAGACAACATTTGGCTGATATTTATGAACGCAACCAAAACTGGAAGGAAGCTGCAAATGTTTTAGTTGGCATTCCTTTAGAGACTGGACAAAAGTAAGTCCTTGATTCTTACTACTTCTTTTTTTTTATGGCTTTTATTCCTTGGTTGTTTTAGCAAGGAGGATTTGCCAAAAGTGATGTGCTAAAAGGGGCCTGATAATTGCATAACGACTTACTAACTTATGATTATGTTAATATTAATACCTACTAACAACTTGGTTTTGCAGATAGTATGGTAATACTATCTGCAAAACCAAGTGGCGAGCCAGGTCATAAATCATTGGAATCATCTGTTTCGCACCTGCACTGCCTCATGGAGCAGGCCGTGCAACATAGTGCAGGTAGCGTTAAGCGTTAGGCATAAAAAGGAATGTCGATAAAGTAATGAAACATAGAAAATAAATTGTGTGGTATTTTTTATTCTAGTATGGTATTGACGGTTTTCCTGGTTGTTGAAAATCAATATTCCTCCACAGACAGAATTCGTATAACAAATGAGTGCATTTTTACATTAAACCTTTTATATTACAGTATATTTTGTTATCTATCAATAATGCCTAATGATCTACATTGTACTACAAATGATACGTACTATAATTATTTATTGCATTTTTTTTTATATCTCTGTCACTAATTTAACCTAGCTAAACAGGACCTCCTCAGTATGCTAGTTTTAAGACTTATATGGGTTTTTTGTGCCTGCAATAAAACGTTGTTTTTTTATTTTTCAACTAAACTTTTGAAACCGTTTATCACACTTTCTTTTATTTTTTTTTTCAGGCAATACTCTGTAGACTACAAGCTAGAAACTTACTTGAAAATCGCTCGACTGTATCTGGAGGTGGATGACCCAGTGCAGGCAGAGGCCTATGTCAACAGAGCATCCCTGTTACAGGCGGAGACTACAAATGAACAGCTACAGATCTACTACAAAGTGTGCTATGCCAGAGTCTTAGATTATAGGAGGTTAGTGAACTTCATAAATATTACTGAAAAAAAAAGTCTTATTATCTCCAACCCTACAATTTTTGTTTCTAATCCTGAGTTGGAGCCCCTTCTTGGGTATAGGGCTCCTCCAGCCTTTGCCATTCATCCCTGTTTTTAGCTATATCCCTTCATTTCTTTCCAGCGGTGGCTATGATGCCAGTTGCCATTTCAGTGAATTTGAATTAATTATACAACACCTCAGACTAAGCAGTTCTAATAGAGATTCTATACGAGTTCCACCGAGAGAGACAAAACAAGCAACTGAATTAAGAACTTGTCTAAAACGTCTGGCAGCTTATCATAAACAACCTCTTTAGTTTGGGCGCGTAATCGTTTATTTGCCGCAATGTTCTATTTTCTATGTATTGTCTCCTAATATTGATTTAATTTATTGTTCCACAGAAAGTTCATAGAGGCCGCTCAGAGATACAATGAGCTATCCTACCGCAATATTATTCACGAGGACGAGCGCATGACGTGTCTCCGAAACGCCCTCATCTGTACAGTGCTCGCATCTGCAGGTACAGTCTTGGTTTAAATAACACTTAAAAATATCCTTTTTTTTTTAATTTAACTAGTTATCTCTAGTGTCCAGCTCAGAGTGTTCTACGCAATTTGTTAAATATAAATATTATAATGATGTCCCTCTTGTATTCCGGACAAAAGTTTCTTAGAATGTATTGATTCGCAGAATCATTAATTTCACACAAATCTTTTTATTCCGAAACCGTTAACTTTTTAGGTAGGCCTTTTCGGTCATCGTTCATTGTGTAGAAATTATTTAGGTCTACCAGAAAAGTAGGTTAGGTTAGAACTACGACCCTTTGTGAAACAATGCTTTCTAAGAAATGCTTTCTATGGAAAACGTTCTATGAAACTTCTGTCTGCGAAACAAGCTACAACCTATTATAATAGATATGAGGATAACAAATAAAAAAAAACTATGACATGATTTATATTTTTTTACATATGCCTGTAATTATAAAAAAAATAATAAACCATTGAGAGAGTTAGGGCACAGTGGAACGTCATCTCGCTCATATCTGGAGCAGCCCAACTGGGGAAGTACCTCCACCTTACAGAAACCGCAGCCATAATAACACCACTACTTGCTCCTTAGGTATATGGTGTTGTGTTCCTGGTGGTGAGTAAGGTGGCCAGAGCTGCCGAGGATACGTTGTGTTGAGAGTGAGGGGCCCAGGCGTCTACTCCAAAATTCTAACTTAGTATGGTGCCGTAAAAATATAAGTATTACAGGAGAGTGAAAGGGACGGCATCATACGAATTTCGGAGTAAACCCCCTGCATGTCTCTAGATGTCAACACACCGAATCCTCAAGTTAAGGGTTGGCAGCGCGCTTGTAATTCTTCTGGAGTCGCATATGCCCAATTGCCCATAGGCGACGGTATCTGCTTACCATCAGGCGGGCCGTAAGCTTGCTTGCCGCCGTCGTTGTATTAAAAAAAAAACCTTTTAATTCTGCGGAAACATTAATACAAAGTGCTCACAAGTTGTAAGGAATTTTTGCTAGTGCGACTTAATTCTCAATTATTTTTCAGGGCAACAGAGATCCAGAATGCTAGCAACACTGTTCAAGGACGAGCGGTGCCAGCAGCTGCCAGCATACTCCATCCTCGAGAAGATGTACCTCGACCGCATCATCCGTCGCTCGGAACTGCACGAGTTCGAGGCCCTCATGCAGACCCACCAGAAGGTCAGTCATTCTGTGCCTTATGTCAACAGAGTAAAGTCCAGAATGCCAACTTCATGTTAGAGATGTACCTCGACCGACCATCCGACGCTCATAGTGGATGGCGTAATTGGCGTGGCGTGAGAGAGAGAGGGGAAAAAACGAGTCCTGCAATCCCCGTTGCGATCGAGGATTGTATAGTGCTTTTCTCAAACATGTTAGGAAATATTAAAACTAAAATATAAAACTAGGGAATCAAGCAAATAAGTTTATTATTTTAAAAACACCAAAACTAACAAAAAACTGGACGAAAAAGAAACAAAAATATATCAAGAACAGAATAAAAAAAACCCATAACTCCAAAAAAACTAAAGTACAAAAAAAAAACATGGTAAAACTTTTAAAAGTACGAAAAATACAAAAACACAAAAATACTAAAAACACGAAACACTAAAAAAAATACGAAATGTTCAAAGAAATACAATAAAAGGAAAATATTAAAAACAAATATTTAAAAAAAATACGGAATAAACAAAAAATACGACAAGTACGAAATCATGCAAGAAACACGAAACAACCAAACAAACCCCGATAATAAAGGGGAAAAAAGCAACAAAAAAACAATAATCACAAAAAAAAACTATAGGAAGTACAATATATTACCAAAAACACGAAACAACCAAAAAAAATACAAGTAACCAAAAAAGAAAAAAAAATTAAAAAAACACTCAATTAAAACAAATAAACTAAACAAAAAACAGACAATTAAAAAAAATATGTTGAAAGTAATATTGATGAATCCGAAACGTCGCTCGATGATTCCGAAACATGTCTCTCGATGAATCCGAAAGATGTCACGATGAGCCGGAATAATGTTGCAAGTATGCTTACAGAGTCTAGTGGCGGTTGGCTGTATGTAATATTTCATTTGTCAGTTAAATGTTAGTAAGCGTCTATTATATAAAAGTGAAAAAACAGAAAGGGATTAAAAGTAAGGGGAGCGAGCGAGATAGCGCCTTACAAAAAGCACGATCTCCAGTGACACGTTTCTCGAAAACTGCACGCGTAACACGAAAAATAACAATAGAAATCTATTCTCTGGATATTGCCCCAAAATAAGAGCATAAAAGCTACAGCTTCCGTTGCGCATTCTTTTTACAATCACCTATATAAAAGTTACAGTTTCGAGCTGCGGCCATTTTTCGGAAACGATCGGCTAACGTCGGGTGGGTCTCGGCTTTGAGCAACAGACTACCACAAAGTACAGTATATGTACTGACATAGAGATATCAGTGAAATACTCCACATAGATAGTAGCGCCGCCGTGGTATTAAGTAAGAACTAACCGCACGACCGCTGCATCTATGTCACTCCAATATGCAAGTGCGAAAGAGATAGCACCCAGTGACATCTGGTACAAACAAGTTAAACTAACATCTCCATAGAAAAATGCGTACTTCGAGCCTTCTTTCAGATTTTTTTACGAGTTGGGTTTTAATTCTGTGATGGGGGGAAATCGAAGTTGTCATTTAATAGTTTTCGAAGGCAATGTCCTATTCAGCCAAGTTGTATTGGCTATGTGCGAAGTAGGTGGTGGGGGTAAACTAAGCGATCGCAGCGCACACCATGGCAGAAACAGAAATGTGCAACTTCCGGGGACATATATGTCAAATTTACTTCGACGTTTCCTATTGGTTTCCTACGATTCGTATCGTTTGTATTTATTTTCTTATTTAGTTAAGTCAAATTTCCAGTAAGGGGTCTTTCTCGCTTACTAATTACATTATTTGACATCTCTGAGTTTGACATTGCCCCGGGACCCATGACGTTTGACGTTTCTGACGTGCACATAGCCAATATTGTGGCCGGGATTTATGGTATTAATTCAATTTTGTAGGTGAATAATGCCTAATCCGTACAAAGTATTTTAAGTATTATTATTTATTACCCCGTGTAAAAAACAAAAGAATATTTTTTACATGATTCACTCACCCTTTTCGATATGAATATTGATAAATACTGAAGAAAATCCATACAATTTTGAAAACCGCAATAATATTGTCATCCCAGTATTGTGATAATAATTTGATTCAATATTCACGTATTGTTATATGCACAGACTAGTAAGGGTTCAGACCGCCAACTCACGAAGAAAATATATAGACCGCGACGGTTATTTCGTCAAAAATCTACCAGCGGGTACAGATTAAATATAGTTGCTTAAACTATATTTAATCTGTACCCGCTGGTAGATTTTTGACGTTTCTTTTTTTTAATTATTTAATGGCACTGGCAATGGAACTTACTGTGAACATCCAACAATAAATATATATATAGCTCATTTAAATTTAATTTTGTGTAGAAGCTCACGGCATTTCCAATTGAACACCACTGGTGTTCAATTGAAATACCGTGAACTATGTTGAGCCATATCTTAGGTAGCGGACCCCAGGCATTCTTCAGGATGCACTGTACTGGGAATAACGCTAGGAGGATGATGATGTTGAGCCATATCTTAGTTAAATGAAATTAAACAAACATTTTACTTATCAGCAGATTTATTTTTTAATGTATCTCATCTCATATCCGGGAAAACGATATATCTTCGTCCTTTCACACAGGTCTACGTTTTACAACCACAACACTCGTACATTTTGCAAAATGAGAACTTGCATGCCTTGCCACATACGATGCACTTCACTGTCTTCCATTTGTTGTCCAAACAATGGTTAATACGCGCTTCCAGATGAATTTTCAATTAGCTACACACTGTTTCGTTTGTTTACTGCATAGTAAACTATCAATACTACAATTTAAATAACAACATTAGAAAAAAAAAATGTTCAGAGACGACTAGACGAAATTCCGAGAAGACGCCATTTTATTTTTATTTGTCATTTTATTTTGACGTTTGACGTAGGCAGTAGCCAATCAAAGCTCAGTATGTCGTCAAAATCTTTTATTTATTATTATTTATTTAACCCAAAATATAAAATTACAGTAAGCATACACCTTTTGTTCGCCAAACTGTATATACAGTATGACACAATATGGACGCTATCATACACGTTTCGTTCTACGTAGATAAACAGCCGTGGTTATATGAGTGTATCGTGTTATAATAATCACCGTATAACAGGCCCCACTAAATGTTTGACGTCTACAATTTAGTCACGTCTGTCTCTTTCGCACTTACGAATCTTACGATATCTTATGCAAATGCGGAAGAGATGGATTATCGGATCAGAGGCGCTATCGCGAACCGTAAACGATATATCTGCCTCTCTGTCGCACTTGAGTAATCGAGCGACAGAGAGGGACATACTTCGTTTTCGGTTTGCGGTACTCCCTCAGGCAGTGCGTAAACGCTTTTATAGCTTAGGCAGTCCGCCAAGTACGGCTTTGGTCGGTCTGCGCGCGGTTTAAAAAAATACGCATGTAGTCTGTGGAACTAGAGCTTTCTCTCCTTTCTGTCCTTAATGCCCTCGACGGAACGTTCATTCATGTTTCATTTACGCGGGCGGAGACGCGCAGGGCTGCCAGATTGTATAATTGGATACAAAAACTGTATAATTAGGTGACTGATTGTATCCTGGATGCTCATGTATAATGGGAAATGTCTGAAATTTTTAAAAGTCCTTGATTATTTTTCTAATGGGAGGAATAACCGTCGCCATTAACAGAAAAAAGTTTCAGATTTTTCGGTTGCACCATATATTTTATAAAAATACAAACATTTTATATCACCTCGCGTCTGCCCCGTATCGGACTACTAAGACATTTCTAAGTCCGTCGAATATTAAAAAAAAAACACCTGCTTGGATCTGTGGTACGCAATGACATTGACAGTTCATCATAGGTTGGTCGTATGACTTGAACTGTCAATGTCATTGCGTACCACAGATCCAAGCAGGCGTTTTTTTTTTTTTAATATTCGACGGACTTAAAAATGTCGTAGTAATCTGATACGGGGCAGACGCGAGGTCATATATAATGTTTATATTTTTTTTTAAATATATGGCGCAACCGAAAAATCTGAAACTTTTTTCTGTTCATGGCGAGGGTTATTCCTACCATTAGAAAAATAATCAAGGATTTTTAAAATTTTCAGACATTCCCCATTGGATACATAAAATCTATGGTGTTTTATTTAGTCAAGTTGCCAGCCTAGCAAACACCATTTTTTATATCGTAGCGTTTTATGCAGTGTTTGTATCCTGACATGCAATTTTGTATAATTTCAGAAGCATGGCTGAATAATTTAAAAAAATCTACTGGCAGCCCTGGAGCCGCGTGTACGTCTAGTATTTAAAAAGTTCGAGCAGCGGACAATAATATTTGTTTCATACATTAAGTTTTAATATAGGCGCATGTTTGTGATCGTAAATAATCATAATCTTTAGTATTTATTTTCCAATTTATTTATCGGCCAAATTTTTGTATTCCCCTGTTGAGAAGAGCTGCAAGTATTAAGTGTACCTCCCCTACACGTAAAGTGTGGATGGATTTGCTTCATCCCTATGGTGTGGAGTGATGTTGGATAGAAGTCTTTCAAAATGAATACCTAGAGGCCTTCATCAATCATTTTTTGATAAAGTGAATCTTTTCGGAAATAATCATTTCAATTGAAAAAAGAATGTCCCCTTACCCCCTTACCTTACCCTAAGTTCAAGGGTCCAAAAAATATGAATAAATCATGAAAGTAAAGCTTAATAGACTTTCAACGAAAACTATAGCGGACATGATCAGTCAAGCTGTTTTTGAGTTATCGTAAAAGTCTTCCTTTCTTAGTAAAAGATGTATGAAACGGTGCGACCTTTTACTTGAAATTGATTTATTAAATTAAGTTTATTGGGCAAGTACGGAACTCTACACTGAGCGTGGCCTGACATGCTCTTGGCTGTATTTTAAAGCTTATTTCGGCGTGTCTGTCCCAGGCCACAACACCAGACGGCTCCACGATCCTGGACCGCGCGGTGTTCGAGCACAACCTGCTGTCCGCCAGCAAGCTGTACAACAACATCACGTTCGAGGAGCTCGGCGCGCTGCTCGAGACCGGGCCCGCGCGCGCCGAGCGCATCGCCGCGCACATGATCAGCGAGCAGCGCATGCACGGCCACATCGACCAGATCAGCGCGCGCGTGCACTTCGAGAGTGAGTACCGTACCGAGCAAGCTGGCCGACATGCTCGAGCTCGGAACCCTGTTAGACACGGACCGAGCAAGTGTAGATTAACGCTAGATCCACTCATTCTTGTTGACTTAGTATCTAATTTTTAGTGTAGTTGTTCGGTCCTGGTTGTGTCCAATCCATTGTCCCATTGTACGGTTTTGCTACCTCATTGAGCCATTGTCAGGTGTTCAAGTAAATAAATATAAAATAGCCTTTAAAAAAACTCTAACTAATTGCGGACAACTTCAACTTGCCTGACGACATAGACCTCTTCCAGAGCCTTCCACTCCATACGGTCCCTTGCCTCTCGTGGCGGCCATTAAATACAAAATACATCTGCATCTGACGCATAGATAACCCCCTCTAGATGGAGATTATAGGGCGACGTGCGGTCACCTCACCTATGTACCACTAGTACATGTAAGCAGCAACGCGTCGTGCTCTCAGTCAGACTCGTCCATGTTCGCGATCTATACGTACGTCAAATAAACGAGCATAAAAAACAAATTCATCCATTAGAAATGGTTTTTTGCTGTATAAAGTTGCGTGGGAAAAGCTCTCGAACAGCAAACTACAAGAATGATGCAATAACATTTCACAGGAAGTTAAATTAATTACAAAAGGCATATTTTAGTCTGCCAGGCGGAGTTCATTTTACACTAGCCATTAAGAAGTACTGAAGTATTCTTGTCCCTTTTCAACCAATTCAAATGTCAATATACTCTCCCTTGTGACGAAAGTACATGCTCGGGCTAGTGATGTGCCAGTGACGCTTTCGACATTACCGTATAAGGCCCGATTTCAATTAATTATGTATTCGTCCGTGTTTTGTTGCACTATTTTAATATTGAAATTCTATTGGAAAAGGTTATTTGTTATTTTACATTTTTGTCATTAAATTGTCAGTGAAGTTTATTGATATAACAATCTTAGTACCTACCAAAAACATAATAAATAAAATAAAAAATAACCCAATTAAAATTAATTGTCAGTGTTACCAGTGTTCTTTTAATTAAAGTAGTAAATTAGTGTCTCGTTCTATTTTATTTATACGCTATAGGTACGATACGGGTACAAATCAGTGTAGTTGAATGGAATATTTAGTTTAGAAGTAGTTATTCTGTAGTTTTATTTTGTTATAAAATTTAGTAAGCGGTTGTGTCATATTTATTGCACATAGCAATAAGTATGACACAACCGCTTAATATATATATGGGTATGTAATATCGAGTATGTATATCTAATGAAATAACAAATTAGTAACAGTATTACCACTAGGACATGGATTTCCCTAGCAATTAGGACTAGTGTCACGAGGTGGACCCTATGCTGGACTTCGATGAAGTATAAAGGATATCGGAATCGGTTAGAGAAGGAGCCATTGCAATTGGGTGTTTTCGAATCGTCTTGGTGAGCAATTAGGACTGGTATCACGAGGTGGACCCTATGCTGGACTTCGAAGAAGTATAAGGGATCTCGGTTAGGACTAGTGTCACCTGGGGGACCCAATGCTTTTATCTGGCTGCCCCGCCATTTTGTCTGACTGCGCGAAGCGAGAGAGCACTATTTCACCTGTCATTGCATATTCTATCTTACATATAATGCAACAAGGTCTTTATTGAATTGGTCATAAATTCGATTTCATTTGGTACTTGTCTGCACTCGTCGGAGTGAACGAAGATTGCCGATGTAACTTATATTTGCGGTTTTACTGTACGTGTGGATATAGATAAACAAATACGTAAATAGGATACTTCCAAGACTCGGGAACAAATATTCGTGTTCGTTCATCACACAAATAAATGCTCTGGCCGGGATTCGAGCCCGGGACCTCCGCCTTCGTAGGCAGGGCCACTACCAACTAAGCCAAAGTGTATTACACTATGTATAAACATGCCTAAAATATTATTCTAGATACCAAGTCAGTAGATGAGCATATACGCTATGTAAAATTGTTAACCTAAAATAATTGGCATTACCGGTAAAAGCCGGTAATAAACAACGCGTCACATCCCTACGCGGCGAGCGCCATGTTGAAGCAGAGCGCGCGCTTTATGAAACAGCCAATGGCAGCGACGTTACCGACCTCCCCGCGACCCGCACATACCGCTTACTTTAGTGACTTTTGATTCGAAATAAATCGGCTATCTAGAGGGGGTTATCTATGATCTGACGTCTCATTGTTATTAAAGCAATTTAAACTTTTGGCAAAGGCGCTTTAGTTAATAATTCGGTCAAATGTTAATGCCTTGCAGGCTTTGTCTATGAATGCTTATCTTTTATGACAGACTAGAATGAGGTAGCAAAACCGCACAATAGGACAATGGATTGGACACAACCAGAACCGAACAACTAGGTATAGACACTACCCATACTGCTTCTAATTTTAGCTTGAATCCGGTTTTCTCCGTCAGAAAGACTGGAGTCAGATATGTTGGGAAAGTCCATTAACATGACTAGGAATCTAAATTGAGACCTCTTTTACAAAGTACAGGCTCACCTACTACCATTGCCATCTTGCAGTCTGTGAGCTCTTGGAACAGTGTTCGGAGCTCGAATGGAATCGCTAATTGTATGATGTGAATGAACGTATCAGAGCAGAGGCGTCTCTAGCTCATGCAGCGCCCGAGTGCAAACCCCTAGGGCCCCCTAGTAAGAGGGGCTGCGTCGCGAGCGGCGTTCGGCGCCCCCTAGGACCGCTGCGCCCGCGTGCAACGCACACCCTGCACCATAGTTAAAGACGCCTCTGTATCAGAGCAAGCCAAAGAGACATACGCAAAGATTGTTTTGAGAACTGTTCACGCAATATACTGCAGTGACAATCGAGCATTAGGAAAATGTACATTTCCCTCTAATTTCAGCCCGCGAGATCCTACCACAATGGGACAAGCAGATCCAGAGCCTGTGTTACCAGGTGAACAGCCTGATCGAGAAGATCGGCGCCGCCGAGCCAGAGTGGATGGCTAAGATCGTCGAGGAGGAGATGATACAGTAGCCGTGGCAACTTGTGTAAACTTCAGTACCGGCCAATCCAATAATATGAAATGAAATTATTTATTCATGACAAACACAAAGTACATATAAACAAGAAGCAAAAGACATAAAGATTATTCAAACTTAATAAAAGTATACTATATACTAGGTAAGCAGTTTGTCAGGAAATATATCACCTTCGTGTTGTCTTTGAATAATCTTTTTTATTAGTTCCTAAACGATTTTCATATTATAATTATGACAGTATATGGTGAGAAGAATTTACAGGTCGGATGGCAGTCGCTTCCGTAAAAATTAGTGCCTACGCCAACTCTTGGGATTAGGTAGCGGACCCCAGGCACCCTTCAGGATGCAACTGTACTGGGAATAACGCTAGGAGGATGATGATGGTGAGAAGAATTGACTCTTTGTAAGACCGCCAAGAAGAGGTCACACAAATCGGTTTATTTTGGAGAATTCTCCTGATTTTTCAGATATAAAGTAAAGGTGATATATTATTGGCCGGCACTGTATACTTTAATTTTAATAAAATATAGAAGAAAATAGTTTTTTGTTTCACCTACAATTAGTCGAGAAGTTAGTTTTTGAATAGTTCAATATAATCCGCATATCTCTTAGGATACTCATTTTCATCGGGCCCAGCGTGAGAGAATAGTTTGGAAAAACTGATCCCTTAAAAAACATAAATATGAAAATGACAGCCAAGTTCAACGTGCGATGCGAGGTTGTTGCCTTCACCAACAAAAGAATTGAGATCCAAATGGGTGCCAAGTTCTGTAGATTGTCTGAAAAGGTGCCAAGTCTGACACTCGATTGTTTACAGTAAAACTAATTTATTGCATTTTGAGCTTAAACTTGGCAGTTTTCTTAAATATCCAACAGCTTTCATGGTATTATAACATACTGCATAGAAACCACTCTCAGTTATGTTTAATCGAGAGAGTAGAAAACATGGGTTTTATCTATTGATAAGCACATTTCTCTTCATCTTCTCATCAGGGTATACCCTGTTCTCATGGTCTTGCCTGCCTCCTGGCGTCCAAATAGACTATTACTATTACCATATAAAATGGCGTCTGATTTCTTTATCCTTTCCTCTAATTAAGTTATTAATTCGATTGTTCATTGCATATTATTTTAAAAATCTCCGTGTAACTAAGTATTCAAAGAAGAAAGCAAAGTGAATATAAACACGTAGGATGAACTGTAATATCTTGGCAAGCCTTATCTCGTGTTAGAATTCTTTTATCATTTTGAAACGTACCTAGATACAAAATGTACCTACCTGATTGTCTGATGATTACATAAATTTTAGCTATAAATAAACTTTGTCAACTTTATAAAGCAACCATGGACACCGAAGCGAGCAGCAGGACGATTAACCCTTTCCCTGCCAAGAAGTCCACAGTACAGTGTGGTACAGTCGGTGCTAGACGGAAACCCACGATATCTGTTATGTACAAAATCGTTGGTAGTGAATTTGTTAAGGCATTTACTACCGGCACGCGTTCACGTCTCGTACATGCAATATTGTTCCCAGGGGGCCTGGCCTGGCAACGAATGTGTTAAAGGACGAGGGCAGCAGCAGCGTATGAGGCACCAGTAAAACAACAGACTGTGATTCCAACAGACTATTCATTTATTTCACAATCAATAGGGTAACACCATAGGTGCTTATTTACAAGACTTAACGGACTTACGGATCACGTAATTTGCACATTAAAATTGTTTAGCAATACAATAGGGATGCATTAAATGTCGCGTGCTTAGACATACATAATACCTAAGAAGGAACGCTCTTCCGGCGGTATCGTCAACCGCGTTTTCAACGCTTACACAGACACAACACTCGAGAATACTATGATTGAAATTGATCTTTCTATACGCTTCGTTTTCTATTATTATATAACAGTAAATAGAGTGGCATTATGTATTATCTACAAGTCTACAAGCCGAGGGGGCGCTTAGGGCTCGAGCTCGAGGGCCACGCCCACCTTGTGTCCGCCCGCGTTGAAGTTCTGGCCGTCGATGGCGGCCGACAGCGTCAGGGTCACGCCTGCAATAAACGATAGTTACATCATCAGTTAAGGTCACACATATTTACTAGCTGTCCCGGCGAACATCGTTCCGTCCCCGACCCGTTCCGTACAAAATGTATGAGAAAATGATGGACGACGTTCATAAAGAAATTGTATTTGCCCAGTTGAGTTTTTACAGGCCCAAATTCATGACGGCGACGTCACGGCTCGCTATTGGATATTGTTTGCGCGTCGTAGTGACGTGATTGATTGCTTTTAGCCACTTGAGAGTCTAGTTAACCTAGTTTGATCTACATAATATTTTTAATGTAACATCTCCCAGTTTTGTTTAATTAAGAAGGTCTAAGTAATTTGGATAACACTAATCGGTGCAAACCGTCGATTCGATACATTCAGCCTAAAACTTATACTACTGTACTTTATTATGGGCACCTTGGCGTCGCAAGCAGACGTAACGTAACAGACATCTACAATCGTGCCAAATTTCAAATTGTTAGCGTTGCTATGAACAAAAACAGGTGACGTTAGCATCGGCACCTCACTCCTAAGGACTTCCGTGTGCGTAATTAAGAAATAACTACAATAGGTATTGTGTTATACTTATTCTATGCAGCGTATAATGTACTATGTAATGTCTACATGTAAATCTAGGTTCAATGCCTTTGCATTTCTAAGGTAGCTATATTATTCTCCGAGCAACAACAGCGGTTACATAAATCTCTCCACTCTTATTTACTCGCTAAACATGCGAAGATAAGAGATAAAACGTGACAGAATCGTACGATCCTCGATAGCGCGTAATGAACCGTTAGAACTGTCTAATAGTGGAGAGTTATGATGGATGGTTGGAATCATTCTAGTATTTTCTCGGACAGATAAATGTTATGGACTTTCGCTCTTTCATTGTAACTATGATCTAATCTAATAAAGTTTTTTATACCTATTTATCTACCTTGCGTCATATAATATTTATATTAATGAAAGTTATATTATGAACATTGACCACATAATAAATATATGATAAATGCAGAAGGGGATTCGTTTTTAGTGTTTCCAATAAAAAAAATGTGTCATTGTATAGGACATATCAACGTACTTTCGCTGGCAGCTCAGTCAAATTAACCTGGAGTCATCTTACAGAATGACTGAATCTTGGGTCACCAGCTAACCATTACCCACATTCTGACGTCGATCCTTGTTCGCCTTTATACCTGATAAATCGCTCTAACGAAGTTTGTACCATTGTCTGCGTACACTCAACTATGAAAGCATGACACTAACCGGGACGCAGTTTCTGCTGGTAGCCAAGGCCGATAAGCGACTTGTTGTTGATCTTGGCGTGCAGCGACGCGTCCGCGTCCAGCGCGAACTTGGCGCCGACGCCGAACAGCGTGTCCGCGGAGCCCGCCGACCACTTCATGCTCACGCCGCAGTCCAGCTTGTCAGACACCTTCTGGTAGATCGAGCCACCGAAGTCCTTGCCGTTGTCGCTGTGGGAAATCGTTACGTAAGTCAAGGTACTACAGGATACTTATTGGTCAACAGGTCAATCGGATTCAACCTATTCGCCGCCACGTCAAAAATGAACCTTACTTGACAGCACGTAGGTTGCCTTTACACCACTTGACATGACTTGATATGAAGTCGTTGGCGTGTGGGGCACGAAATGTGCGGACTTCGTATCAAGTCAATGGCGGTGAAAGGGTTAAAGGAGGTATAGCTATACCTTTTGTATATTAACAACATTTATGCCTTCAGCGAAATTTGCTTACACAACAACCCAAAACACCTGTACGGAATTCTTCATGGTTAAAAATTGAATATGTGTCACTGACATGACATTTTAGAAAAGTTGAAAAACCCCCGACATTTTCATTTCAATTATTAATATAAAAACGGCTAAACCGATTTTGATGAAACATCTAAGAACTGTCACTAGAAAACCTGCTTTCAAATAAATTGGTTTATATATACCTATGTTAAACTAAAAACCTTTTGCGTTGCGCGGGTTAAAAACATGAAAGAGCTCAGTTGTAATGCTTATTGGGGCAAACAATTTTGTAGTTGCGTCATTTCCGACTACTTCGTTAGTTCACAGAATAAGAGTAAAAACAATCTACAAACTTGTGTTGTAATCAGTAATTGAATTAAAATGTAATGAAATGGGTCACTCACGTATTTAAGGTCGAATATCGCTCGACATGTGTCCCGTTTCATTATATCTTAATATGTCTGAAACTCACGGGAGTTTTCTATGGTAATTGAATTGTTGCAACTAATCTATCATTGTGAAATGAACCAGCTCCTCTCATTTTCATTTGGGGTAGTTAATACATATTTCTTTAATAACATAATCACAAGCAATACCTTTCCTAGTTACTTTCACGCACCACGTCACAGTCTACTAGCTGGCTAGCTTACGTAATCCTTGGAGACATATTTACATAGAGAGCACACGTCATGATTTCCAAGTACCATTTACAGGCATACTTAGAGAACAATAGCCAGTTAGTTATATTAAGCCAATGCCATCCTATGCTCACTGGTTATAACCAGAATGAGTTAAAAGAAGTATCCTCTTGAGACTAGGGTTATGTAATGTTGAAAAATCAATGTTCATTGACCCTGGTTCCACAAAAGGCTTAGATTGTAACAATCGAGTGTCCTACTTTAGGAAAAAAACCGGCCAAGTGAGAGTCGGACTCGAGCACCGAGGGTTCCGTAAAAATATTTTTATTATATGATGTAACTAAAAATTTAGTTTTCGCAATTTTTCCTTTATTTGTGCTATAGGACGTTGCTTCGTATCAAATTTCAAGATTCTGAGTTCTGGGGAAGTACCCTGTAGGTTTTGATTCCCTTGCGAGTGTCGAAAATTTGCGGCATAAACGGCTGTATCTTTTGATTGCGTTGGCTTAGAAGCTGGTTTTTTTAAACAGCTCCAAGGGACAGTAGACCTGAGTATTTGATATAAATTCCAGCTTAATACCTCCACGCGTTCCTGAAAAAAAGGGTCTTGACAGACAGACGGACAGACAACAAAGTGATCCTATAAGGGTTCCGTTTCTTACATTCAAGGTACGGAACCCTAAAAAACTGGAACGTTTATTTAGTTCAAATTCAAAGACAATTTATTACCACACCCTGCCAAGGCCTTATGAAACGAAATGCATCCATTTATTAAGATCTGTACAGGTATAGTAGCAATAAAGTTCCTAAATTATTGAGTTGAGAATTTCTAAGATTCTGCACGCATACTTACACATTGGTGTGTAGGTTGAAGTCCTTAGTCTGGTAGCCAAAGGCGAAGTTGTTCTTAGCGAACTTGGCCTTCTGCGAGTCAAACTGTGTGTGGGCTCCGGCGAGCCAACCCTGGTACTTGAGCACGGCCGCCACATCGACGATGGGTCCGGCGAGGTCCAGATCCAAGTTGGTGTTGATGGCCACAGTGTCGTTGGCGAACGATGACTTTAGTTTACCAGTCTTGCTCCTGTAAATATTGTAATCATTTAATAATTATCTTCAGTCTCACTCACTGTCTAGTTCTACCATAGATAAGAAGGAATAGGCTATATATAGTATAGTCTTCATGTTAGCAAAGTGCTTATTAAGGCTTCATTGAAACGGTAATAGGAAATGCATAAGTTTAGACACACACAGTAGTACACGCTAGGAATTGATCAACTTAAATGCACCCTAATTAACTTCATAATACTTCCAAAAATATGTTTTTTTATGGTACAGTCACCAGCACCAGTATGTGCTATAACAAAGCGTGCATAAATATCTGACAAGACTATTTGTTTTTGCCGCCTTTGGTTAGGCAGATATTAACGCAGGTGACTGTACACTGAATAATAATGTTTTTTTATTCTTAAGGCTTAAACTTTTGTGGATATATTATGATAATTTTAATCGCAACAAAAATCTTTCTAAATTCAATGATTTTTATCTGATGTAGATCTTTCCAAGTTTTCCAACTAGCAAGCCCCATGAAACACACTCACCCGGTCTGTGGTGCGAAGGTACCCTCCAACGTGACCTTAAGGCCGGCGGCAATCTTGTCCTGGATGGTGATGTCAGTGGCAAGTGTGTTATCGGTGTTCCATTTCTCTGTGAATGTCAGGCCATAGTCCTTGACGGCGAACTTGGACGAAAGGCTGCCGAACACCTGTTCAAATAAACATTTAATAACCTGTGAAATTTAGCTTACTATGGTACTATGTACTATAAGTGAAAAAGTAATTGCCAACTGCATCAAAACAGTATTTTGAAAATTAGGGGGCTTGATATTTTATTTTATTTTTGGTAATAGAAATAAGTCATTTATACAGACTTTGGAACATACATATCTATCTCACCTTCTTCAAAAAATCTGTCTCGATTGGCTAAAAAGAATACCATTGCCATTGGCCATTAGGAATATTGAGATGCCTCAGGGGAGGTTGCACTGAGCACAATGAATGATCATCCAGTGTAAGAAAATAAACTATCAAATTCGATGTATAATATTCAATTATCCAATATCTATGCACTTAGTTCTGCGCTTTGAAAAAATGTATTTATGACTCTTACACTGTCTGGTTTTTTTAAGTCTCCATGTAATGATAACACTAAATAATGAAAGAAATCAGTTGGTCCCTTGCATTTTCTTATAATGAATTTCCACTGTAAAATAAAGGATGATGTTTTGTTAAAATCTTTCAGAAAACTTATACTTGGGTATAAAGTGTAGTATACTAAAAATATAGTAAGATGTAAAACATAAAGATGATTTGTAAATAAATAATGTAAGTCACTTACAAAGATGGAGCATGTAATTTATGGTGATCAAGTACCTACATGACATGCAATATAATGGTTAAGAGAATTTTTTTATAAACAAACGCCTGGTGTAACTGAAATGTACCAGGTTCACCATCATTCATTAAAAAACTTCACTGAGTCCACTCTTTCTCCAAGTATGACAAAATATGTTGTATTTACCTTTCCACTCTCCTGGTTGGAGGTGATGCCGCTGGTGAACTCAACACCAGACTCGCTCTTGGTCTTCAGGTCAAGTTTGAACACTCCGAAGTGGTAACCCTTGCCGAATACATCATTAGCCTTCTTGCCAAGATCGGCATAGTAGGGGGGAGGGCTGGAACCGGCGTCACCCATCTGTAAAGATCAATACTTAAGTAGAGTATTTGTGTGTCACTGTGTTTCTCATATAGTCCTTTTAAGGTGGAAAATCGATTTCTAATAGTAAGTCCCATGACCTTATGATTAATCGTGTTCTTAAGAGCTGCTAATATCTAGCACAAGGGGTAAGCCGCAAAAATTAACTATCAGTGCCAGCTATGTCAGGGTCGACTCGGCTTCGTGGACTATTTACAATCCGCATTCAGTACTATTACATAACATACTGGTAATAAGGGATTTCAGCTCCAATGTTCCAGAAACGAGTTCAACCGTGACATTCCGACTGCAGACACACCTCCTTGCCTTAAACTTGACCTTCGTAGATAGGTGCTGAAATTCGTATCAAAGGTGGAAATCACATGCGTCGGTCGACCTCCACTGACGTTTCCGACCTCACAAACCTAATAAATCGCAATTTGATGACATACATTATCTAAGATCTTTGATCATTTAAACCCTACTTAAAGTAGTTATTAGTTATAAAAATAGGAAGATACGAAAATAATATGGATTATGGTGTGGGTGACGTCGATACTTCCCATTGAAACCGGCTGAAGCGAATCATTTTAACCTAAATTTAGTTCTATCTTTTCACAATGACCAGTTCTTCCCACAATACACAAACCGAACACGAAATAAAATAATGTTACTTACTGTGATTTATAAGGTATAAATTGATATAGAGAACGTGGAATAAGGCAATAAAATTGCCGATTAGAGTGGAACCTCCTTCACCGAACCACAAGACAAGTTCTGGTTACTGGAATAGTCGACAGAGAGCGCAGTAGAGCAGTGGCGTTTTACATACCGGAAACAGTGTTATTGATAAGGTCTTTTTAAAGAGAATAGCTAATAAGTACACTATTTTGTATAACGTTGCTTCTATATGAATTAATTAATTTGGTTTTAAAATAATATATTACATGAATTAGACGTAGGTACTAAATAACTATAAGACTGGACTTAGCAATTAAAAGCTAGGAAACGATGAACCAAGGCACTGCCGTAGTTTGACGTCAATGTCACAAGTAGTAGTCAATATCAATGTTAATTATTGAATTAACTACATATTTTACAGTTTAACCATTTATTTATGCCATTTAATAATGCTTTTTAACAATAGTTGAGAAATAGAAATTTAATAAAATAAAAGTATGTGGCGCACTGTTTAAATACCTAAGTAGGTATAGAGATTACAATTTTCAATACTTTAGAATTTAGATAAATTGTATCTAAGAATTAAAAAGTATGCATGTTACGTGTACCTAAATGTAATTTTACGGAGGTAAAAGTAAATATATAATGTAATTTTACCTACTCTACTTAATGTGCCAATGACAATAACGGCATTGATTGCTCACAATCCGAACTAGGCGCTTTTAGGTCAAGCGCGAATCGTTTCGGACTATTTTAATTTCAGCTCCGACATTTTATACTTTTATACACTACAATCACGACATGCTCCTCGATGGTCCTGGGACGTCCCAGGTTTGGACTCTTTTGCTTTACCGACATATTTGCGCTACTATTGTCAAACTTATTAGACCTGCGTAGTAAGATAAATACAGGACTAACTGAAAAACTCCAGAACGAGACGCCATACCCACGGCCATGGCTGCCATGGCTAGTGTCGCTGTCCTCACCGTCACCGTCATCTTCGTCGGGGCACGTCACTTGCCGGCCATTCTCGAAGCAGGTCACTTGCTCGCCCATCGATCCATCCTATATAGATAGGCTGTGTATGTCATTCTCATTCATTGGACTTTAATGCAAGTGCATTAATCAAAGCTAAAGTGCAGTAAGTGGTGATAAGGTCTTTTTTCCGGGAAACGACACATTAATTTATTTATTTAAACTTTATTGCATATATGAATACAAAAGGCGGACTTAATGCCTTGAGGCATTCTCTACCAGTCAACCATAGGGCCAAACAGAAACTTGTAAAAGTGGGTGCATTGAGTAAAATAAAAAGTTAACACACATATGGATCGCACGTAATAAAAAGTAGCTGTAATAGTTTAGTACCTTGTCACATTTATTTAAGGGACGCAAACTTTCAATGACAACTTGTTATTGTTGTGATAAAGTTCTAAAATGCCCCGCATATTTTGACGCAGATTTTAACAATCGGAATTGCTAAAACGAAGTCGCAATTGTTAGACAGTGTTAGACAGACTAAATTTCTTGTTTCTCTCTCGGCCTGCTTAGGTATTCATAAGATAAACCCATGTTTATCTTATGTTTGTTTATTTGTTATCGGCGATGCGGGGCCCAATGTGCTGTCGACCAAACACATATCATATAAGTACATAATGCCTAGACTAGAAGTGTTTATGTTACAGCTCCAATAGCACATGTCTCTCGTCGCACACGCGTCGTCTGTCTATGTAGGTACAGTCAGCATCAAAAGTAGCTACGCATATGAAGGGGTCAAAACAAGCTTTTATTACCTTATAATAAAGACTTGAACTTTTCAAATGCGTAGCTAACACTTTTGATTTGATGCTAACTGTGTACACGGCCTTATAAGAAACATCTACTAAGCCTAAGCCGAATATTAGTTGTGAGGTCGGAGTCATTTCATGGTAGTTAAAAGTCAACGTCCCGTTCGTTGGCTCTATGTAGGAGCGGACCTGAAATTTAGGTATGCATGAACCAATTAGGCAAAACTATAATTGGTAACAATGCACAAAGCCACACTCGGGAACAGACAACGTTTCATTTATTTCCTATATTACTAATGATAACTATACGTTATGTGCGCCAAAAAGTGCGTTATTAAAGGTGATAAAGATAAAAGAAGTTTTGGCAACCACCGCAAGTCAGTGCGTCGTCCTTCAGACGTTGGGAATGTCAAATTTTCTGGATGCCCGTCGAAGTAATGGCGAAAATTCTAGGTTCATCGGTATAGCACGTGCCGTAGGTACGTGTTAGGAATTGAATTTCAAAAGTGTAGGCCTACGTATAACCTGCTTAGGCAAAATGTTAGGAGAATTCATTATATCGGTCTTAAATAATAATAATAATAATCTTTATTTCACTAAGGATTACAAAAATATAGTACTTTACATTTCAGTGGCTTGCAGAAGGTAACTAATGAAATGAATCCCTGAACCCTAAGCTAGGAATAAACCTGTATTTTAGGGCGCAGTGAGTCCGGAAGGTTGGCAAATACCATCTATTTAACAAACCAAATAAGGACAATTTATTAAAAGGCAATTACAATGTGATGTGAATCGATTGATGATGAACCATTATATTTTGATTTTGGCCCACTAATAATAATTGTTCCTATTTGAAGATCTCCTGTTTGGACCGTTCTTATAACCGTTTAGCGAAGTTTCTGAATCAGGGGGGATATTTTTCATTTGTTAAGTAGATGCAATTGGAAGGATTGAAGAGTTAGGTACCAATAATTCCTACGCTAGCCCATAAACGCCAGGAGTAGGAGGTGGGTACAGTCGAACTCAAATTTCTAATTGAACATATCAGTAGGTCTTTGATTTGTCTTCATAGTTTAAATAAGTAAGTAACTATGTACCAAGACTACCAAGTGATCTGGCACATACCTACTGATTTTAAGCAGCAAACGATGATAAGTACTTGAAAATACTTAGACATGGCTATTTTTTAAGATCGACTTGTCGACGGTAAGTAGATTTACAGATTCAAAATAAGATTACCTCTCGAATACAAGGCCTCCTCTCGTACGTTAACGCAGAGACTTTCGGCCATCTCCATACAAATACACTATCATCGTTTACGAAACCATATAAATACTCAAAAATAGACATATTAAAGAAAAAACATTGAATAATTATTTTATACTTTTTGACAATTACATGTACATAGATTTTTTAAAATTGTTGTAGTAAATCTATTTGGTTATGATAACTTGAATAAGCTACATTTGCATCTTTCCTAATCAGACTGGTCCAAATGGATCATTGACCGAGCGAGCGAAGCGTCTCCGTTTCAGCTTTCGACAAAAATTCTTTTGTATGTCAGTCTGGATGTTCTCCTCCACTGGTCGCATTTCTTAACCATTTCTCGTGAAGTATTATAAGCAGGTTCGATAATTATATTTTTTTGTAGAGTCAGGTTTTGACAAATTTTTAAAAAGATGACAAAAAAAAATTTTTACGAGGTCTACACACACGGAGCCACTAGTTACTATTTCTATGAAAAAGGGATCTCTAATCTAATGGCCTTATTCTCATTCTCACAGATTTCGGGGCAATTTTTTTTAGAGCTGATAGGACTGGGAGCTTTTAGGGTTCCGTAGTACTTAATCCCAATGAGGTCTTAGTTTTCACTTGGATTGGAAGGTCAGATGGCAGTCGCTTCCATAAAAACTTAGTGCCTACTAATTCTTGGGATTCTCTACCCCATGGCATCCCTCAGGATGCAACTGTACTGGGATAACGCTATAATATATATAATATATAATATAATATAATATTGGGGGACAATCTTACACAAATCGACCTAGTCCCAAACTAAGCAAAGCTTGTACTATGGGTACTAGACGACGATATACATACTTATATAGATAAATACATACTTAAATACATAGAAAACATCCAAGACCCAAGAACAAATATCCGTGACAAATGCACAAATAAATGCCCTGGCCGGGATTCGAACCCGGGACCTCTAGCTTCGGAGGCAGAGTCACTACCAACTAGGCTAAACAGGTCGTCATATATATTATAGGATGACGATGACGACGATGAGTAAACAAGAAACCCTTATAGTTTCGCCATGTCCGTCCGTGCGGACGTCCCTCTGTCCGCGGAGTAGGGTAGCCCCCTACATATAAAGTGGGGATCCATTTTTTTTTCTTTCAAAATCCATGTGTTGGATAATTGTTAATTAGATAGCTTGTTAAAAAAATACGAGCTTTCTTTGCCATTTTTTGATTTAGGTATTGGATTGCGTGATATTAATTTTTATAGTGCTAATTTTTGTTGGAGCCTAGTGCCCCCGAACTTATGGTTATGAATATGATGAAGTGCACTTAGAAAAGCAAACTTTCGTAGTTTCCAAATTTCCATTGATTACTTAGATATGTTGTTAGTAACGTCAAATACAGAGTAAATATAAGTTATCGACATTTATTTTAATCCGCAGAATGTCACGGGTGGACAGCTACAGAACCCTACACCTGGGCACTGCGCGTGGCCCGAACCGCACTTGGTTCCTTTTTAATATGTTTCAGTTAGTGTACATGATCCATTTTAACTTCCCTTTGACCTGGCAGAGCTATGGTTAAAAATAAAACAAGAGTCTTGGTTATCTTTTGTTTCCCATAAATAATTCGTAGCTATGAAAACCGGGGAACTCAAATACAATAGGCAATGGGCGACCTAGTTCCAAGACTTCCAAGACTCTTTTATAATTCAGGCTCGCTCAAATGCCAATTCCGCATTCTAGAAACTATACACGTGCTTATAGAAAAAATTCACAGATCTCGTGCACTACACGACCATCAAGGTACATTGAAAATGAACTCAACAAAATAAAAAATGCATTACATTTGCTAACGTTATGCCAATTTGGTTGATATATAATATATAAACATAGCTCACATACAAAATTCCTATTAAATTGGCAATTTTTTAAAGCGCAGCCAAGTTACGGTAACCACATAAAAAGGCATTTGCCACTTTACTAATATTCACGCAAGATAACGGCGACTTAAAATTAACTCGACCTCCAAACTCCGACTATAACTATAACAAGAATTTTCAAAGTCGAATTCAACATGACACCCTAGGCCCCAGGAGAAGGATAAATTATATGATATCATAACCTTGATTATTTGTTTAATTTTCTCGCAATCGAAGTGAAAAGCAGATGTATAACTCATGTTATCCGAGACAATTTATCGACCCGAGCCGCAGGCAAGGGTCGATATAAAGTAGAGGCTTTTTTTATGCAATCTCAATCAACTATTTTATTTGCCAAGGTTTTGGAAGATATTGGTCTTCCAAAATATCATTGACTTATCCACGAATTGCTATTTCCCGGGCACTGCAATAACGTGCTATTGTTGTCTCGAACTATAATTAATAATAATTTATTATAGAAACAATACATCTTTCCACCACCACCATATCAGCCCTAGGACGTCCACTGCTGGACATAGGCCTCCCCTAATTTCATGGGGGGTAAATGCCATAATAATGCAATACATGTTTAATTTAAACAATTTGAAATATAAAACTAAAACTAACTACAATTGTGTTGATTTAAAAAAATATATATTACCTACTAATAGTCGTTCTGACTTTTTGACTTCTTTCAAAAAGGTTAGGCTACGAGGGTAAAACTGAAAGTTTCGGGAATAGAAGAAAATATGCAGTATAAGTGAGTTTATTTATTTTTATTGTTTTTCAAAATATTCTCCTTTGTATTTCATGCACTTATGCATGCGTTCAAACCAGTCCATAAAGCACTTTTTGAACTCTGAAGTAGGGGTCGACAAAATGGCTATTTTATAGGCCTCCACTGCTTCTTCTGGCGTCTGAAACCGCTGACCACGCAGTTTGTCCTTGATTCTGGGGAATGTAAAAAAGTCGTTGGGACTTAAGTCAGGGCTATATGGAGGGTGGTCCAATATTTCGACTTTTTCACCGTCCAGGTACTCAGTTGTTGTCCGAGCGGTGTGTGGGCTGGCGTTGTCGTGGTGAAGGATGATGCGACGACTAGGGTTTGTTTTTCGGAGTTCAGCAAAGACGTTCGGCAAACAAATAGTGGTGTACCAATCAGCATTGACTGTTCTACGATCCTCAAGAGCCACAGTAGCTACGTGACCAGATTTAGAGATAAACGTAGCCACCATCTTCTTAGCCGTACTGCGAGAACGAACAACTTTTGTGGGTTTGAGCTCGTCTTCGAAGACCCATACTCGGGATTGGTTTTTAGTTTCAGGCTCATATATCCACGACTCGTCACCTGATACTATGCTAAAAACAGCATTTGAGCGTCCCTTGTTAAATCTTTTCAAAGTTTTGCGGCACCAATTGACACGGACTATTTTCTGCTCGTCAGACAATAGGTGAGGTATCCAACGGGAAAATAACTTTTTCACGCCTAATTCTTCTTTTAAAATAATTTGTATTTGACTCATTCCAATACCCAGGTGCTCTTGAATTTCCCGATATGTCACATGTCGGTCTTCATTTATCAGACGACGCACAACATCGACGTTTTCTTGCGTGACTGCCGATTTTGGTCGACCTTCACGCACTTCGTCGGTGAGGGATACACGGCCACGTTGAAATTCTGAATACCACCTGTATATTGTAGTCTTTGAAGGAGCTTCAATATTAAAAGCAGCAACCATCCGCTCTTCACATTGTTTTTGTGTTAGTCCACTTTTAAAGTCATAATAAATCATAGCTCTGAAATTTTCACGGCACAATTCCATTTTAAGCAGTGACTCGACGACTTCAATAAACAATTGAAACCGAACCATACTTTTTTTTTCTAAGTGGCCAGTGTGTTGAGATAAGGAAACTTCAGAGATTATAAAAAGGTATAATACATGTTAAAAATAAATTAATAAGTATTCGATTCCCGCCACTTTCAGTGCAAGCCTCGTACAGCGCAAACCCTTGACCCGATCGTCTTTGTTTTAGGCTCAAATTGTAGCCGACTAAATTGTCCAGAGGAGTTTTGATCAAAATTTTGATATCATTCTTCGTTTCCAAAATATCGAGTGCCAAAATGAAGAAATCGGAGGAAATTGAATTTTTTTTCACTATTACGGCCAAAACTTTTTTCGTTCTGGACTTTCTCAAATAATTCTCTTTGCATCTTACACATCTCGTAAATACGCGTCTTTTGAGCCTAGTTTGAATATCATACCTTCACAACTCTCTGAAATATAAGGAGATCGCACTATTTCGTGAAATGGGACCCTATAGCGAACGAAAAGACATTTTCAATGTCAAAATAGAACATTACTACAGAGGCCGGGACGAAAGGCAACCCCATATTTCCCGCCGAGGTATGTATAGTGCTTTTCTCAAACATGCAATGAAATAAACAACAAAAAAATCTAAGTTTTATTTTTAATACGCATAGTGGCAGAATGTCATGATGCCTGTGCCACAAATTTATGTGGAATGGAAATTATAAAAGAGGACTTTGCCGGCCTAGGCCTGCAAGATTTGTATGAAATTCCATTAACGACCTCTTGTCCTAGCCGCACCTGAAACGTCATACTTCGCAGCCTATTACCTATAAGGAACATAACATCAATATTTCATTGCATGTTTGAGAAAAAATATTAGAAATACCAGTTAACACCAAGTATAAGTAAAGTAGACTATAGCAGACTATAGGAATGTTTGGAATTTAGCTATTAATTGTCTGGATGAGGTCGCTCTTTAGCGGTACGAGCAAGATACAAGTAAGTACCTAAGACCGCGTGTTGTGTGACTTGTGTGGCATGCCCCTGCTTACAAATATTCGCTGTGTTTTGTATTGTACTTTTATTGAGGTGTGCAATAACAAGTACCTAAATAGTTAATCGATTGGTGGTAGCAAGTTGTCGGAGTACCAAATAATAACTACATTAACCTACTGTACACATATGCTCCTAATTCAGACGAATTAGGAAGGAAGATTACCCAGCTGTGTTTCTATGCCCAAATTACCGTATCAAGAACAAAAGCATAATGAAAATAACAAACGTAAATAAACGTCCCGAGCGGCCGACTCTCGAACGGTCCAGACCATCCGAGGCAGCTTATTATAGACCGATTCGTGTACATATGTACTGCTCATCGGTCAGTGGATTCAGTTGGATCACTCATCGAGTCATCGCCGGCATTTTGCCGAACGTGTTGCTGTGAAATCTAGTGCTATTTTACTTGCTAAGTATTTGCTAAAAGTTACAACTGCCTACTGCTATGGCTCAAGACGTGTGCTCTTACGATATCGCCCGGAATGATAAATTAGGACGCTATTTGATCGCGAATAAAGATCTGGACCCCGGGGAATTAATATTCACGGATAAGCCTTTTGCTTTCGGACCGAAACCAGGTAAACCAGAAATGCCGTAGAGGTAGTAGATATTAATTCTATACCTATACCAATACCAATATTACCATCTTATTAGGGCCTCGTAAAAAAAATGTCCTTATTCCCCTGCAAGCTTTCTGCCTAGCTTTGCTGGAAATCTAGATCACTATTTTTAGAAATGTTGCAGTAGTCTTAACTTTCTGTATACATAAGTACGAGTTGATTTTGTGTTACCCGTGCCGCGTCCTAAAAATACTTTTTTTATTATTATTATTATTAAGCTCTTTTTATTCTGAATTAGAGTATGTCTCTTAATTCAGTGTGCCGCTTGGCAAAGGCCTCCTCTAGCTCTTTCCACTGTTGTCTATCGTGGGCCACTCTCCTCCAGTTCGGGCCTAAAAATACTTACCGCATTTAATTAAAAGTGTGAAAACATTTAATCCCATTAACTCACGAGTCACTGACTATTTAATCTGTCCTCCGATTACATATATGTTGTACCTACCTAATTACGAATTTAGCGTTCAAATTGTGAGCGAGAAAACTGAAATAAATTAAATATGAAAACTTGAATAAATTAGGTAGAGCAGAGCAGGGTGACGAACTTTTAGGACCTACCTCACGCACACGTAGGACGTAGGTTAGTTCGTCACATTTCATAGACTTGAAATAAAATTTATAGGTATAATTCTACGTCACAAGCAAAAATAACTATCTTTGCTTAGGAGTGTTTACGTACATCTATACCTGCGTACAGAGGCGTGCGTGAGCGTTTCCGTAATATCCACCTGTGACAGCGGTGACAGCACGCTACTCGCGCCGCACGTCCATGGATTCGCTCTGAAGCTGTTTTGCGCTTGGTCAATCAATAACCCGCATACAAACGACGAGTATATCACTATAGTACATTGTTTAACGAGGGGCGTAAGCGGAAGAAGGCGGAGGGCTTTTGATGACTCGAGTTTGCAATTTTCTTACGTCCGAGGTAATCACAATGTTTTCATCACATTTGCGAGGAAATAAATAACTCCAGCACTAATAAAAATTAAAGAAATCGACAACATCACCTCTTGTATCAGTGCATGATATTGAAACTTCACATCCCTGCGATAGGAGCGCGTAGCTTCAATATTGCAAACAATCGCAAAGCAGTATTCTTGCGGCGCATGGCCTATAAGATTTGTGAGCTTCAATATTTCAACCAATCACAGAGCAGTATTCTTATGGAGCGCTTCCAACTAGATTTTTAAACCAATCAGATCACACAGAAACTCATAACTCCCTAGAGAGTTATGAAAATCCATAACTCCCTCCTGCGTACAATCAGATCCTTTACGAGCAAGTGAGATGAAAACTCAATAGCTTTGTTTGGCAACAGACAGTCCTCCACTATGCCTTGGCTGCTACTGCCCAGTGGCAGACACACTGTGTTCCCGCTGCGGCTGGCCGGTGTGCGGCGCGGAGTGCGAGGCGGCGCGCGCGCACGCGCTCGAGTGCGCCGTATTTGCGCAGGCCAAGGTGCGCTTCCAGCCGCCTGCGGACTGGACAGCTAGCGCGCCGCAGCTCGACTGCATCACGCCGTTAAGGTACATTTTGTTCTTACACACACCGGCCGTGGACTGATAACCTGATAAATGTTGCGGGAGTCCGCTGGATGCGGGTGGCGCAGGACAGGTCATTGTGGCATTCTTTGGGAGAGGCCTATGTCCAGCAGTGGATGTTCTGAGTGGGTGATATGATGATATACCGGAACCACCTAAAGGCACATCTTAACGGTCCAGGATGGCAATCCGCCGCGTGTTGGATGATATTAAGTTAGAACGAGGTTGGGGGATGAATGACCCTGGTTTTCTCGCTCTACATATATTATAGTTTGCAGGACTGCACTGCAGTTTAAGGAATTCGGTAACTGTGCACCGATCTCAACAGGCGTTCTCGTATATTATTCAACCTCGTCGGCCCACTTGCGTGAATTACAGCTGAGTGTTTACAGTCAACAAAAGTAATGTCCGCCACGTGATAAAGGATGCTACTCGTATCAGTTAGAGTGAGGTTGGGAGATGAATGATGTTAGTTTTCTCGCTCTATCTTACAGTTTGCACTATCACAACACAATGCAGTTATAAGAATCCGATAACTGGGCACCTACCTCAACAGGCATTCTTTTATGTTATTCAATCTTTGAAAGTTCGTCGGGCCACCTTGCGTCGCCCACACAAAAGCTGAGTGTTTACAAAACTTGTGAAAATGTGTGATAATTCCACTTATATTATATCTGACCAGGCATCTTTTAATTCAGAATGCTGCTAGCTAAAGAAAAGGATCCAGAGCGCTGGAAACGCGACCTAGAGCCAATGGAAACCCACGAGGCCGCCAGGCAGGAACGACCAACATGGGCCGCTGACCAGGTCAATGTGGCAGACTTCCTCGCCGACCATTGCCGTCTCGGGCACCGTTTTGACAAGGAGCTCATACAGCGCGTCTGCGGCATTCTAGAGGTGAACTATCAATCAGATATTCTAGCTCAAGCTCAAGAGAGAAACGCAGCAAGAGACAGCCACGTTGACCCGGTTAGCAGCTCAGGCCGACCGGGCCGCCAACCAGGTTGACGTGGCAGCTTTCCTGGCCCACCGTGACAGTGACCACTGTCGTCTCGGAGACGGCATTGACAAAGGAGCTGGTACAGCGCCTCTACGTTGAACATTAGATAGACCACTATAGCCAGCCAAACCAAACTAAGGTAGGTATATAATTAATCAAAAACAAGGTTTCAGTAGGTAGGTACTTATTCATGTTTAATGCTCAAGTAAACAAATAAGTACATGAGCTCACTCTAATAACCGTCCGTTATCAACAACATTAATGCTTCCCGTGATACTATTCGCCTTATCGCTCGCTAAATACAACACCATGTCGGCTATGTCACGGCTAACGCATATCTTGCCCAGAAGACTGGATGCTTCCCAGTTCCGCACGGTGGTAGCTTCATCTAAACCAGCATTCGTTAATATATCAGTTTTCACAGGGCCTGGACTAATTCCGTTGACTCTAACGCCACATGGAGCCAGTTCTTTAGCTATACCCTTGGTAAACGCATTCAGAGCAGTCTTTGACATGCAGTACACGGTTAAATTTGGAAATATTTTATGTCCTGCAACACTCGAGATGTTGATGATGTTGCCTTTAGTTTTGATCAAGTGAGGCACAGCCAGGCTGGTCAAAAGATAAACGCTTCTTAGGTTCGTGGCGAATAACTTGTCAAAATTAGAAACTCCTTCTTGTATCTTCGTATGTGCTACTATACCAGCATTGTTTACAAGTACGTCGATCTGCCCGAAGCGTTTAATTGTCTCTTCTACGATATTCTTCACTTCAGAATCATTAGTAAGATCAGCTTTGACGACTAGCGATTTGATGCCTTGAGCCTCGTCGCACTGTTTGGCGACTTTCTTTAGTTTTTCTTCGTTTCTCCCGACGATGACCACTTTAGCTGATAGTTTCGCGAATTGTATTGCAGTTTCTGCTCCGATTCCTGAACTGCCGCCGGTTACAATCACTACTTTATTTTTAAAATCCATTCTATTGTTGGTTGCGTAATTTATTGTAATTAGATAAACTTAAGTGACCTCCTCTCGCAGTGAGCCTGTCAGTCAGTGTGCCGAGTACTGGGACGAACAGAGATGTAAATAATTATATACTAAATGATAAAGTAAGCGATGGCATGAGACAGTCAAAATGAGAGTATGAGTAAAATAAGCGTGATGCAATGCTGTCGCATCGTAAATTCACCGATTCGTAGATATATATATTTATCTGATCTTCCGTGCTCCCTTCTCCAGTGCTTATGCAAAAACAAATATGTTAACACTAAGCTAGAAACGCACAGAGCGCGGCGCAGCGTCGTTGCGGGGCGGAGGCGGTTTTACGGTAAAGTGAACGCGATCCGGGGGACGTTGCACCAAATAACCGCGCGGTATTCGGTAGCGAGGCAGAGCAGAGGCGGCGTGTGTGACATATGAAGCAGTAATCGACAGTCGACAACCAGTGTAACGATAAAGTTATTAGAGCAAAACTTTTAAAGCAAAAGTTATCCCATCACAATAGGTAGAGTGACTCTGTACTTTACTGTTTACCGATATCAAACGTCATACTTCGGCAAATACATGCTAGTACCACATGAGTAAAGAAACGGAACTGATTGTCAACAACGCACTGGAAAAAAATTACTAGGAACCCAGTAGGCAGGCAAACAGCCGCCAGCCAGGCAGGGCGTCTGTCACCTACACACCTAAAATAGATATAAGTTTTACGTCAGATCAGATTCAGATTAGAACATAATGTGTACCTTACCTACCATGAAAAGAAAAAAAATAAACAAAAATATTCAAGCTCTAAATGATAAGTAAATTAAACAAAAACAAAATTGAATATGTGTAACCAGTTACACATAATCAATTTTGTTTTATTTGTAGCAGTCACCAAAAAAGAAAAATAAAGTTTCTAAGCATAAAATTTTTATAAAATACAAATAAAAAAACTATAAGGAAAATGTTATATTCTATTAATAACTAGCTTTTACGTTAGTATATATCTTCTTTGCTTTTGCGCGCGACTTCGTCCGCGTAGAACTCGTTTTGTCTTAGGGAAATAATTGTTATTAAATTATTTTAGGGTTGATTAGACCTTTCCTATACAAACTTTCACCCCTTTAAGGGATGATATCCGGAAAAAACAATCTAATTGTATTTTAATGTTTAGTCTGCTAAATATCTGCAAACGAATATCCAAGTGTCATCCCCCATGTGTGATACGATTTGTAAAACTCTATAACGACGTCTACAGCACTCAACAGTCTACACGTTATAAACTAGTGATTCCATGTTTTCCATAAGGCCTTTAAACCCTTTTTCAACCTTTTGGTTGTTGGAGAAGAATTTTGAAGAAAACGCTATATCAAGTATCTTGTTAGTAAATTAAGAACGTATATACGAAAATTAAATTTTCTAATGTTTCCGAATTAATGTTTTCTATACAACAGTACAACCCCTATTTCACCCAAATAGGGACTAAGTTTTAAAAATAAATTTCTTGATAAATCTACATATTTTAAAAGAAGCCTGCGGTGTTAATTTCAAGTTTCTAGCCACAGTTTATCCTTAAAGATCAGTGATCAACACATTACCCATGTGAACTTTCAACCCCTGCTTAACCCCTTCAGGGGATGAATACAAAAAAACTCTAACATATATTTTCGAATGTAGATACGTACATTAAGAGTTTGTAATCGAAGTGTTAAACTTCTTACGAACGACATGTTTCCCATACAAACTTTCAACCCTTATAGCGCTTAAACTTTTGCGCCCTGCGCGTCCTCTATAACAACGCATTTAGGAGAAGCTTATGACAGTCCAATATTCTGTCACTGAATGCAGCTTCATAGGTCACAAATAAACTACGAAAAGTGATAGTTTAAATTACCAACACTAGCAACACTAACATAGCCTTTAAGTGAATTATGCTACTAACAGATATGGATGTACCCTTACTTACTCCGAAATAAATGTATTATTATTACTAGCGGCCCGCCCCGGATTCGCACGAGTATTTAACAAAAATTTCAACGTTTAATATTTCATACACACACATTTTAGTAAGCATCCCTAATTTTTTTGGAAATATAATATAGCCAATGTCACTCGAGGCTAGTGTTGCTTTCCAATAGTGAAAGAATCTCGCTTCGCTCGTCGTCGTACCTACACGGAACTGCCTTGGAGTAGAACAGGCAGATGTCGGTCTAGAAGAAAAGCCAAACCATCCTAAATATCTATACACCCAGTGCGTCATAAACATCTATGCGGGTGTGTAATGATCAATATTCGGAGTCCAATATCTCGGTATTTATTAACTGTTATTAACGTATAAAAAAAAACTACGCGTCTCCTAGACACAAATCGGGTGTCATTTGAAAGGGGTGACCAACTACCCCTATAAATTACAATTGGACCCGGTAGGTGGCGTCATTATCGCGTTTTCATGAAAAAACGGATCTGCTGAACAATTCTGTACTATAGATGGCGTTGATATCAATTCTTTGGCATTTAACGTACGGTACGCAATAATACAATGCGCAAGTGCCTTTGCTTCATTGACATATTTTGAATAAATTGAGGAAATAGAATATAACTCAAACCTGTAGTAAGTTCTGCAGCATAATAAAATACGAGTTTTGAGTAGGCTTTATATATCCGCAACACCAGTAAAATAACTAATCACCAAATAAACGGTCTGTTTACAATGTTTACATGAATGACAGACGAGGTCACAAACTACTAAGAAGATACTACGACGAGGTGTCATTTTTTAATTTATTTTTGAATGGGGACCTTTATACGATTAAATTTATCTTAACTCAATTATGACGCAGTGTCAATATTATCGCGGTTTTCCTAATTTTATGCACTTTGCTTGAATATCTCAGATTAATAATACCAACAGATCCGTTGTGTTAAGGAAGACGATTTTTCATACAGTTGTCTCTTTGAATCCTTATGGTAAACTAAGATGAGTGACAGTAGAACGGGACAGATATTACGATCTATATTGTCGACTGTTGACGAACTGTCTCCATATAGAAGGACACCAAATGTCAAATCCCATACAAACCAAAACGTCACAACGTCATTTCAGTACAATTTGCAGATATGAAAACGGAGACACTGACATGTTAATACCTGTCAGATATCACTTATCTGTCTCTCTCAAACTTACTGATTGTGCATTAGTGACAAAAGATGATGTACAGAAATCGTTCAACTTAAAATGAGCGGATCTGCTTTACTCTGATATCTGTGTTCAATATTCATTAATATTCACTTGATACGGATCGTGATATGAGTGTATGGCGTGATAATATTCACCGTGTAAAAGGCCCCAATGGGCTTATAAATGTCAATATTAAATTGCCATCTCCACATTATCTTTACTAAATACAAACTCATTTTAGCCTAAATCAGGGGTTCCCAAAGTGGTCCAGGTGGACCCCCAGGGGTCCACGAACGATGTGACAGGGGTCTACGCTGGAGTGGCAAAAAAATAGGGGTTCACAGTTTGTACGTGGGGGTCCACGAAAATTTATCTGGTTTCGATGGTAATGATTTTTGTATTATTTTTATAGCCTGGACGACTGATAAATATATAATAAAAATATTGCGTTCCTCCGTGATAAATATTTCGGTGAATCAAACTACCTATACTATAATACTATATTATTAAAATTACAACTTTCGGCTCCAAAACTTGTCGACTGCAAGTCTGCAACATATCGCGAACGAGCTGTTGGACAAACGAACAAGTCTAGGCTTGCGAAGCACCGTCGCGTCGCTATCGCCGGCGCCGACCAAAACGCTTGTTCGGACGTGCAAAGGGACGAAATACCTATGACTTACGGTAATGTGCTGTGCTTGTATGCACTTGTTTGATTCTTCACCAATAAATACGAATGCTAAGAACAAACGTTACTCATTTGTTTCCGGATTTCGACTACAAAAGTAAAGTGAATTGCTGTTCCTGGTTGCCAGAATCGTGTCGGAAAAGTAAGTACATTATTTGTTTATTTGCTATACAACTTATAGGTATCTCTTTTTGTAGTTAATATATTTGTCTTCTTTGTGTATGATAGACATGTATGAAATATGAAATAATGAACATTACGATTATTACCTACCTACTTCCATAAAACAACAGACAGCCGAAAAAAGTTTATTAGTATTCTTTTTTTGATTCATAGCGAAAAATTATAAATTCTGTTCTATAAAATAGCCATATCCTGTTAAGTAAGACTAAGAAGAAGTTAAGTAAGAATGTTAAGATCACAAAAACTTTTTTATACTTACAGGTAGCTAATTTGAAACATGGCGGAGCCAAAGAAGAAAATTAAGTGTCGACAGTACAGTGTGGAATATTTAAAATTTGGCTTTCTTCCATCAAACGCGGACAAGCGATTGCCCATGTGCCTTTTATGCAATAAAGTTTTGAGCAATGACTCTATGAAACCATCGAAGCTCGAAGATCATCTAAAAAGGTGCCACCCTGATAAAACAGGTAAAGATTTGAAATATTTTCAATCATTGAAAGAAAAATATGAAGAGACCCACCCTGCAAGGTATGTTCGCTTCAACATCTGAAAGTAACGATGATGGCTTGCGGGCATCTTACAACATCTCATTACTCATAGCGAAATCTGGAAAACCCCACACCATTGGTGAACAGTTAATTTTACCCGCTGTTGAAGAAGTTTTAAAAACTGTTCTGCACAAACCTCCATTTGACATACTCAAAAAAATTCCTTTGAGTAACAACACTGTACAAAGACGTATTGATGAAATGAGCTCTGATATTGAAAGTTTCTTGTGTAATTATCTGCAAACAACTCATTTTTCTATTCAACTGGACGAGTCAACTTTACCTGATAATGAGGCATTATTATTAGCATTTGTGCGATTTGTTATGGACGAAGAAATTCATGAAGAGCTATTATTCGCCAAAACTTTGAAGACTGACACTAAAGGTGAATCGATATTTAACATCCTGAGCGATTTTTTAAAAGAAAAATCAATTCCGTTCACAAACGTTACATCGGCGGCAACAGATGGAGCTCCTGCAATGGTCGGGAAATATCGTGGGTTCATAAGCCATCTAAAAAAAATGATACCAGATTTAACTGCAATTCACTGTGTCATCCACCGACAACACTTAGTAGCAAAAAATTTGAGTGCTAGACTGCACCAATCGCTCCAATTTGTGATTAACGCGGTTAATAAAATAAAAAGCAATGCTTTGAATACGCGTTTATTTGCCCAATTGTGCGATGAAAATGATGAAGACTTCCGACGATTGCTCTTACACACTGAAGTACGCTGGTTGTCGAAAGGTGCATGTTTAACAAGATTTTACTCACTTTTTGAGTCTGTCTTGGAGTTTCTGGATAGTAAAGCTCCAGATTTAAAAGAAAACCTGATCAAGTTCAAAGCAGATATCGCGTATTTGACAGATTTGTTCAAAAAGTTTAATGATATTAACTTACAACTGCAAGGGGACAACCTCAATTTAATTAAAACAAAGAGTGTGATTTCCGCTTTTCTTGGAAAATTGAAGTTAATGAAGCAAAACATTAGTCGACGCGAATTTTCCCAATTCTCAAGCTTGTCACAGGTAGAATGCGAGGATGATGATATTCAGACATATGTTCAACATTTGATTGCCCTGCATGATGATTTCAAAACCAGATTTGAAGACATTCTCACGATGGAAATACCACCATGGATTATAAATCCATTTGATGAAATGGAAGTGGAGAACGTGATATTGCAAGAGGAGCTACTTGAGCTTAGTACTAATGAGGAGCTGAAGGTGAAATATAAAAAAGGGTATCAAACTTTTTGGCTGCAAGCAGAAATACCCGAAAAATATCCTGGACTGTGGAAAATTGCGAGAAAGCTTTTGATATCATTTCCCTCGTCATATCTTGTGGAAAAAAGTTTCAGCACCGTTACAAACCTTTTAACGAAAAATAGGAACAGACTGAATATCACAGAACGAGGAGATTTGCGATTATTCCTGACAAAACTGAACCCAAATATTGACAATTTGTTGTCAATTCATCAAGCTCATCCCTCCCATTAATTTTGAGTGTCATTGTACTTAGAAGTTACGTAACAATGTTTAATTTTAATTATTTTACGACTGTTATTATCATCATAAATATTATAAAGTACTCGAATAAACACAACACAAGCAAAATATACTATATTTAATTTTATTTCACCACTCCGAGATTTAGATTTGATTGATTTTATTTTATTTGATGCTGGAATAGATAGGTTGTGAGTAGATGTCAAAAAAGTAAAGTATTTATTATTGACAGCATATTAACCAATCATTTTTCACTTTTTTTTCTAAACCTGTAAAGAACTTTTATGTCACACCTGGCTAAAAGTGGATTTTTTCGCCCGATACATGTGCGGAAATAGCCGCTTTTTCGCCAAATGTTGACATAAAATGATGTATACAACACGGGAGATAATAAAGAAAGCCTTGATCGCACATTTGCGTCCTTCGCTTGCAGCTCGGGCCGTAAATATCTGCGATCTCGGCCTTTCTTTATATTATCTCCCTAGGTGTACATATAATATACTATACTATTTCATAGTTATATCGTCACCAGAGTTAGGTAATAGTCACATTTTTGTAATTTTTTGGGAATATGGTGTAGGCTGTAGAGTAGGGGGTCCACCAGAACCAGCAAATTTTTTAAAGTGGTCTATGAGAAAAAAAAGTTTGGGAACCCCTGGCCTAAATCTTCGTCGTTCATCCGAAGTGTTGGTATACTCAGGGGGTCTACTACGAAATTCGAAATCCGAACTTCGTGTGGTGCCGTCCCTTTCACTCTCGTGTCATACACTATATGAGTGAAAAGGACGGCACCATACGAAGTTCCGATTTCGTATTTCGGAGTAGACGCCCAGCTCACATCAGCACGTGGGCCTAAGTGAACACTATGAAATATTATGTTTTCTCAAACATGCTATGAAATTTTGTCATTGCGTGCGTTATACCAGGCTTCAAAGTATCACGTTGCAAACGGAACGGAAGGAATGTCATACAAAATTGAAGGCCTAGGCCGGGAAGTATTTTTTAAATTTTAATGTCAAACATGGCGTCTGTTAAATTTGTTTTTTGAGTGGTGTATTAATTATATAAACACCACCATTCACCAAATCATCCAAAAGATGTCCACTGCTGGACATATGCCTCCCCCAAATTCACGGGGGGTATATGCCATAATCGCCACGCTTTAGCATGCGGGTTGGCGATCGCAGTATTTCCACCGCACTCCAGGGATGCTGCTGCCCATCCTCCGGTAGTCTTGGTCGTAGTTTTAGGGCATGTACCCGTGTCCGGGTGTATTTTTTCATTTCATGGTATATATATGAGGGAAGCACTATACAAATCTCGGCGAGAAACGTTCGGCTGCAGGCCGCGTATCCCTATCCGGCAAGGCTATATTTTAATCCGCGGCATCCCTGGCGTTATTTGTAATACGCGAGCGAAGCCGCGCGGGGCAGCTAGTGTAGATTATTATTTGACCGTCCTAGGAGGATGAATTTTTATAACAATCCTATATCATTTATTTTGTTGTTTACTAAGAAACTTTTATACAAAGATTCATGTCTTTAACTTTCCAAATGACCGATTTACATCCAACGGTTCAATTCCTATTTCACCCCTTTCAGGGTTGAATTTCGCAAAATGCTTTCATAGTATGCGTCTACGTACTTTAAAGAATTTATGTTCCTTTCATGCTTATACCTTCAGCGGTTTAGACTGTGCGCTGTCTGTGAAATTGTCAATCGTTATCTAAGAACGCAAGAGTTTTACAATATGTATGGATTATCCCATGCCTGTGACAGCCCTACGAATAAGTAAATAAAAATTTAAATATGTACGTTCTTAAGAAGTCGGTTCTCAGTTCCATTTCTTTAGGTACTCATGTGTTACTAAAATTGTGGGAGAGGCCTATGTCCAGCAGTGGACGTCCTTGGGCTGATATGGTGGTGGTAGTGGTGGTGTTACTAAAATGCTAAAGACTGCACAAGTTTTATGAACTAAATATAACATTTAAATAATGTTTAGGTACCTAATGTTGTTTAACCTCAAATAAATTAAAAATACTCTTAACAGACAGACGGCGGACGAACGCCAAAACTGTCCTAGGTATAAAGTTTCATGTTTTACCTCCAAAACCGTAAAGAGGTTAAAGTTATCTTAATGAATAACAACACGTAATAATCGTAACTACAACTGCTTTTGTTTTCCAGGTGAACGCAGTGGAGATCCCCTCACGCGGCGGTTTCAGCATCCGCGCGGTCTACCCCAAGCTCGCCATCGCTGCACACAGCTGTGTGCCCAACATCGTGCACACTATACTCCAGAATGACTACGAGTAAGTATTACGAGTCCTTAGGGACGGCCTGTTTAGCCTAGTTGGTAGAGACACTGCCTCCAAAGCTAGAGGTCCCGGGTTCGAATCCCGGCCAGGGCATTATTTGTGCATGTAGCACGGATATTTGTTCCTGGGTCTTGGATGTTTTCTATGTATTTAAGGATGTATTTATCTATATAAGTATGTATATCGTCGTCTAGTACCCATAGTACAAACTTTGCTTAGTTTGGGACTAGGCCGATTTGTGTAAGATTGTCCCCCAATATTATTATTATGGATCTCCCTAATATGGACATTTGTCTGTGGAACTTGAACGCGATAACCTACAACACTATATTATCTGCAGAGTACAAGTGCGTGCCGCAGTGAGCATCAAAACCGGCGCTGCCCTCAACCTGTGCTACACGCACGTACTGTCGCCGACGCTGGTCCGTCGCGAGTACCTGCTCGAGTCCAAGTTCTTCTCGTGCGACTGTGCACGTTGCGCGGATCCCACGGAGCTCGGCGCGCACCTCAGCACGCTCAAGTGTAACAAGTGCGACAACGGAGTCATCCTGTGCACTAACCCACTGGGTAAGCTAAGCTACATGCATTAACTCTCACCGATGCTAAAGCAGGGCGCGAGTGACAAAAGCAACGCAAGTGCAGTGATTGAGAACAGAAACGGCATCTTAAATGCTCCCCTCACAGTATAATGGTTAGTTTGGGTTATTGAATCTCTATTTGACTAAGATTGTCTGCAAATATTTGCTAGCATATTTTTTTGAGACAGATCTTAATGTCCGTATGCCCTGTCCAGATAACGAGTCATCCTGGCAATGCAACGACAAGAATTGCGGGTTCCAGACGTCAAGCGCGGCGATGAGGAAGATGCTGGCGGTGGTGCAGGCCGAAATTGACCAGCTGGACGCCTTGGAAGGCGCGCAGGCCATCGAGATGCGGGAAGCCACGCTGAAGAAGGTGAGGTGACAGCCCGTTGGAGGCAGATCATTTCAAAAGATAGAACTTTTTACTAAACCACTAATCAAATACATAAAGGCTGTAAAAATGTGATTGACAGACGGACACATGAGTGATCCTATAAGGGTTCAGTTTTTCCCTTTTGAGGTACGGTACCCTAATAACAAGGATAGCCGAGATCCCGCTCCTAGCTGATGTGTAAGAAGCTGTTCCATGGTGATATCTTGTTATTTCAGTACAAGTCTGTGTTTCACCCGCGGCACGGCGTGTTGCTCTCGCTGAAGCACGCGCTGGCGACGCTGTACGGGCGCGTGGAGGGCTACACCATCGACGAGCTGCCGGACCTGCTGCTGGAGCGCAAGGCGGAGATGTGCCGGCTCATACTGGACACGCTGCAGATAGTGTCGCCCGGCGAGACCAGGATACGGGGTGAGTGTAGCGACACAAGTCTGTTCCACGTGGCATGTCCAGCTCTCGCTGAAGCACGCGCTGGGCACGCTGTACGGGCGCGTGGAGGGCTACGCCATCGACGACGATAGTGTCGCCCGGTGAGACCAGGATGCGGAGTGAGTGTAGCGACTGATGTCCTCTTTTATATAACCATGGTGGCAGACAAGTTTACGGCCTGTCTGATGGTAAGCAGACACCGTACCCTATCATACCCTATGGATGCTTGTGGCACCAGAAGAATCACAAGCGCATTGCCGTCCCTTTATTGACTAGAGGATTCGTTCGGTTGACAGCTTGAGACATGGGACCTCCCTGTCCTGTTTTCCAAAGGGCTAGTAAGGTCAACCTTTGGGTTGCAATAGTTTCAATGATTAGAAAAACCCTTTTATGCAGTAGCCTTGCTGTAGTTTGGCTTACTCTGGACGTATAAAGTCCACTTAATTGACATAAGTTTATTAACAGGTAGGATACCAAAACTGCACGCGCAACTCAGCGATTCCTGTTTAATTGTGAATCTGAAAGGGGAGGGTAAATTGTTCTCGTCACGCGTCACGTTACAGTTGTGCTAGCCCTTGCAGTGATGACACTGATGACTTGACTCTACCTTTTGAATTTCGAAATCATCTGAGTCCTTATTTTTTAACCATCCCATTTACTCTGGCAGGTATGATGTTATATGAGCTCCACGCGCCGGTCATGTTTCTCGCGCGCAGCGAGTTCAGTGCCGGGCTCATCACTCAAGATAAACTGAAGGAGCTACTGCAGGAGCCGATCAAGTGCCTCGCCGAGGCATCCGCCATCCTCAGCCGCGAGGACCCGCAGAGCCCCGAGGGCATCACGGGCGAGATCGCGAGGCAGTCCATGGAACAGCTCCAAGCTAGCCTTGATTCACTGTAGAACACTTACTCACTTTACTGTTTTATGTCAATCTTAGCACAGGCAGGGCGCAACGGAACGTCATCTCACTCGTATTTTGAGCAGCCTAAGCCTTTTCACCAGAGATGTGCTATGCAGCTATGCTGCCATAACTGAGCTGCTATGCTAACTGAGAAAGTACCTCCACCTTACAGAAGACCGCAACCATAATAACACCACTACTTGATCCTTAGGTATGTGGTGTTGTTCCTGGTGGTGAGCGGTGGTCAGAGCTCCCGAGGATACGCTGCGTTAGGCTACATTGTGCTTGAAATATAAAAAAATAAAAGATGTAATTACGTAGTATCTAAATGTCACGACAATTTGTCATAAAATGTAGCGCAGGCCTAATAAAAAAGCTAAAGACACGGGCCAGATGCATAAAGGCGAAATGCCAAATAGTCCACCTATTTATTTATTCATTCTGCTCCAGAAGAAAAATGATTAAATTACAACGTTAAAAGATAATATATATTCGTTGTTTGTGTAATTTTATATGCTTGATGCATTAGTGTTGTGTGATCGTAAATTAGCCGAAAAAGACAAACATTACCTTATGATCTCTTGAAAAACATTTAGCAAGATTATTTTGAATATACAAATTTTCTTATTATTCTAGTTTCTCTGCATTATTATTGACATTTTTTTTTGAGATTTGAATAATTAAAAAATGTACTTTTTAGTGTTCCGTACCCAAAGGGTAAAAACGGGACCCTATTACTATGACTTCGCTGTCCGTCCGTCCGTCCGTCTGTCACCAGGCTGTATCTATCTCAAGAACCGTTATAGCTAGACAGTTGAAATTTTCACAGATTGTGTATTTCTGTTGCTGCTATAACAACAAATACTAAAAAAAAAAATTATTAAGGGGGGCTCCCATACGAAAAACGTGATATTTTAGCCCTTTTTCATGGCTACTACTCGCCGAGCTAGATCTCAAGAACCGTAATAGCTAGACAGTTGAAATTTGCAGATTATGTATTTTTATTGTGGCTACAACAACAAATACTAAAATCAAAATAATAATAATAATTAAGGGGGCTCCCATACAACAGAGTAGTCGTTGGCGTTTTTTTTTCTGGTACGGAACCCTTCGTTCGCGAGCCCGACTCGCACTTGGTTGGTTTTTTTGCATTAATATTAGTATTAGATATGATTTATGTATTAATTATAGTTATAATTACGTTGGGTATGAATTAAAGTTTAATAAACAATATTGTTTTATTTTAACCATGGGAAATAATTACTAACCATGACATTAAAATTTAATCTTCTTGGGTTTCTTCTTGTCTGGCTGTGAAGAATTCGCCACCTTCACCTGTTGGCCTATATCTTCAATATTGTCTGTAGTTTCCAGAGTACCTAGTTTCAGAGAAGTCTCTTCCCTTTGACCTTGAGTCTGAAAATGGAAGTAAAGCATGGTTGCAGTAAATAAATATTAGGGGACAATTTTTTTACACAAATCAAACTAGTCTCATAGTAAGCTCAATAAGCCTGTTGTTATGGGTACTAGACAACAATATACTTAATAGATATATTATATAGTTAAATACATAGAAAATATCCAAGTTTCAGGAACAATTGACAACATTTCCAAGTAGTATGAAATCTTAACTCATTACGTTAATTTGCTAACAAGAAACACCAAAATATTAGTTTAACACACAAAATATATATTTATAGCTACTAGTTTTCAAAATATTCACGAAAATGTAAAGAAAGCCCGCCATCGTCGTAATGGCGTCACAAGGCTGAATTGTGACAGTCACAGCGCTCAAAAAGAAGCAGTACACTTTCTTTAGTAAATCTGTCTTAGTAACAGTGCTTCTGTATGATTTGTTACGCTGAGACGCCTTACTTGTCACTTACTCTCTTTTAGAATGAGGAACTTTTGAAATTGATTTTTTTATATGAAGTTGGGATATTTTTGAGAATTTAAAAATGCGGTTTTACTTAATTTTTTCATCGGATATAAGCCTGCTTAAAAAAGTGAAATGTTGTCAATTATTTCTGCTCAGCACAGAAACAAAATATGCCCTTACCTTACTTAATAAGTATCATGAATTCAGTGTGAGTGTCAATGTGATTTTAATTTGGGTTGAAATAAACATTCATGTAGTGGCTATGCTATGCATATACTTACTGTAGGACAATCCTTCCTCAAGTGTGTGACATCTCCACACAGTTTGCACGATCCACCATTTGGATATAAGCCTTTGGGGTTGTCTGGGCATTGCCTTGCTAAGTGACCCTGGAATAAGACATACATATTTGATCAGACTTCTAAAACTATTTGTTTTCATAATGCCATTTGAACCAGTTTTTAGAGAGGTTAAAATGTTTGTATGGGGCCAACTACAATTAGAACAACACAAAATACAAAATTGAGAGTCCAAGTACAACATAATTTTAATACATTAGGCTACATAACAATTTTTTTTTTCAGAATGCCATTCAGATCGGTTTTTAGTGAGGTTTAATGTTTGCATGCGGCCAACTATAATAAGAGCAAAACACAAATGTGAGACAAAGTACAACATAGTAGGTAATCATTAACACTGGAATCTAATGTGATATCACCATTTTGTACCCCCCTACTACGTTTATATGGAAAAACAAGTAAATTGCCATTTTGGAAGTGAAATATTGCATTTATGTACTTGGTTGTAATATAATGGATGGATGTGGATGTATTTGCAAGTGATTGGCGAATTGTGTGTCGTGAATGCTTAAGGTTATGTAAGGTGATGGATGCATGTAAGTCTTCTGTTATATATTAGAATTTGTTAATCTAGTTTGTAGTTCAAAGTGACTTAGTTTATATACTTCTGCTTCTTCAGAATTTAAAGACATTATAAAAGTTGTAAACCTACCTGTTCCCTACAAATGAAACAAGTAGCAAATCTGAACTCATTATCCCTCTGAACTTTGCATTCAAACTGCCTGTGCTCTGTTGAACCACATTTGAAACAGATTCCTTCTGCTGCATCTACACCGGGGATTTTAGACTTAAGTTCCGGGCAGTCGGAGAGATTATGCCCACCCTTCCTACAGTTGTAACACACTTCCCTCTTCAACCTAGCCAGGGCCTTCTCAGCTCTCCGTCTTTCTAGTTTCATGGTCCTCTGGACCTCACTCTTCGGAATCCCTTTCTGAATCATACTTTTCTTTAACTCCGTGAGACGTTCAGCATCTTTCTTCATAATGGGGAAACCGTCAAATCTTACCAGCTCTACTTCTTTAGTGTTAATTATCAATTGAAAACTTTTGTCATTTATTTCCTTCCTTCTGAGAGGTTTACCATTGACCATCTTGCCTTTCTTTTTCTTTTTCATATTATTTTCAGTTTGTTCATTAGGTTTTGGTTTATTTTTATTTGGGGAAGGTTTATGCTCATCAGCATTAGATTCTTTTGCACTATCTGTTTTTGCAACATTCTCAATAATATAATTCACTTTATTTTTCTTTTTCTTTTGTTTCTTTTCAGGTTTTGGTGTTCCTGACTCAGGTGGAGTCTCAGTCTGCATTGCTTCAGTAGGTGCAGCGAGAGGAGGCTGTGTTGTTTTTTTATTTTTCTTTTTCTTATTTTTACTGCAGTCTTGAGAGGTAAAGACATCCGCAGACCCAGTTACAGCATCATTATTTGATGTATCTTGTTGTTTATTTTCTGTAGGTTGCTTTAGAGGTAAGAGTCTTTTATTAGGTTGTTCTTCTGGAAAATCACACCAAGTGGCTTTCCGTTTAGAAACTTTATGCTCCTTCAAAAAGTTTTCATAGTTCGTGATACGCTGGTCCTCAGCCTAAAAATAACAAGTAATATATTTCCGTTATCATAATGGGATTCCTAATAAGTAGAACTATAACGTTATAAAGTAAAAAGTAATAAAAACCTCCTTTCTCTTGCTTGCTTCTTCCTTCTCCTTTTTCGACTGCATCAGTTGCTCTTTCATAACTTCCCATGGCGTGCTATCTTCAGGAGCTCTTTCGTTCGAGGCCTTTGACCCCTTTGCTCGAGCAAATCGAGTCATGTTGAAAACGAGGAATTAATTGCCTTCAGATGTCTACAATTCCTTACTCGATATTCACATAGTAAAACGTAGTAATTATATTCTCTTTGGTCCACACGTGCGAAGCTTGTTGAATTGACAATAATGACAATGTCACTGTCAAAGTTGTCATTGTCAAACAGACTGACATTTCAGAGCCGTATTTTTTCTATTAGTCTTGTAACATTTGATGCCCAAATGATATTCATAGTTTCAAAATATGTATGAAATAAAATCTTCGTTACTTGCTAAAAGTATTAGAGGCGTTACGCAAATAACATAATATAGGTTACAGTTACAGCGATCTATAAGACTGCGTTATGTAAAAAAATATTCGTAAATTAAAATAGTCAAGAAAATACACAGCATTTGAGGTACGATCAGCCCGGCTAGTATGATAGCTTATACCGTCACGGTTTATGTGACGTTTCAGTACATTTTGGCCATATAACGTGACTGTATAAGCTATCATACTAGCCGGGCAGAATCATGAGATATATCATCCAATATTGGTTTTTTCACTTTTTATAGACAGTGGTATAATTGAATATCTAATGATTTTTTCAAGAATTACGTTTTTTTAGTGAATTCTGATCACGGTGTATAAGAACGAACACGGTGATTCAAAGATCTAAACTAAACACTTCCAGATTTTTGTAACGGCCACCAACGGCCACCACCGCAATCCACCACTGCGTTTGGTTTCGAAAATTTGGTTAAATCTTTTATTTTTCTTGTTGATTTCTGAAATCTAACTATATTTTTAGTTGCTATTACCGTTGTAGTACTTGGAAATAATACTAGATTGTAGTTTTTGTATATATAGTGGTTAGCAGTCTCCGCCAGCATCCTCATGAGTGAGGATGCTGGCTCAGATGACCCAGGGGGGATGCATTCCGCCCTATCTATAGAGAGATTAGTTTATCCCAGCACGAAATATTTGAAAAATCATTAATAGAGTCCCCGGGACCCGTTAGGGATAGAAAAGAGCGTAGGGCCCGTGAACGAGCTCAACCGTTAAAAACCAGAGTTAGATCGCGGTCAAGGTCGCCAACATCCCCAGAATGGTCAGATTGTTCCGTGGTGGAGGCTGTGCCCCAGACTCAAGTGTCCATGGACACCCAACTTCCACTAGGACAAGCATCGACTCTCTCCAACAATATGTCTCCTCCAGCCCACTTGATTACGGATACGCCTGGTGCCCCCGTGCCCGATACACAGACCCCGGTCACCCTGTTGACTCCTGTCGGACGGGAACGTTATAATTGCAGTGATCAAGGCCCATTTGTCACTCATGTTCAAAGGGAAGAAACAACCCCTGATTCTGGTACGGTGTTACATCCTGTTTCCTTTGGCTTGTTTCTTCAAAATCGCATGAGAGAATTTCCTAATGTTGTAGAGGGCAGTTTAAAAAAAATAGGAAGGAACCGGATTGCCCTCAGTTTCCATTCGGCAGAGGATGCCAATCTGTTTTTAGAATCCCCTTCCCTAACCAAACATAAGTTCCGTGCTTTTATCCCATCCTTCATTATCACAAGGCTAGGTCTAGTCCGTGGTGTGCCGGCAGACTGGACCCCGGAACAAGTTCTAGAGAACCTCAAAATTCCCAGCAACTGCGGTGCCACTCGCGCTATAAAAATTAGACGGCTCAATTTTAAAAAAAGTCGGCCGGACGGAAGCTACTGCTGGCTTCCCTCGGAGTCAGTTGTAGTAACTTTTGATGGTCAGATCCTGCCTAAGAAAATTTTTTTATGCTTTAACTCCCTGACTGTGGAGCAATACCAGCTGCCCACTATCCAATGTTTCCAATGCTGCCGCTTTGGCCACACCAAGGAAAAGTGTAGATCACTCCCTAGATGTTATCGATGCGGCGGGGCTCACTTAGGAGAGTCATGCAACGTAGAGAGCGATTCCGACAGGGCGAGCTGCTGCAATTGCCTCCATGGCCTTGGAGCAGGTCACTTTGCCAACAGCAAATCGTGCCCCGAGTTCTCTAGACAGTCTACCATCAAGAGAACGATGGCGGATAAAAATATCTCCTATGCTGAGGCTTCGAACATCCATGCAAAAACTAAGAAGAAATCTTATGCCAATGTAGCAGCCTCCTCCCCCCAACATTTCGGACCTGAAACCCCAGCAACATCATCCAAGAAAACCGTTTTCCGAAATCCCCGAGGCCCTCCTCCCCCGTCTAAAGGATATGATCAGAACGCTCATAATGCTCTTATAAAAGACCCTGTGGTCCAGTCTGGACCCGTGTATAGGGACATTACCCCATGCAATGAAAATACCATCAGGGAACTGATTAAAATCCTTTCCCTGGTAGTAAAGGTATTCTCACCTACCAGCCCTCTAGCTGATCCTTCTCTGCTGTCCCACGCTGCTCCGTTTTTTTCTTCTCTTTTATCTAATGCTAACTATGGACAAAGTAATCCTACAGTGGAACTGCCGTAGTATTTCAAATAAAAAGACTGATCTCTTATATCTGATTAACCAATTTAATCCTTTCGTCATGGCCATTTCAGAGATCTGGCTCAAACCCAACTCAGATTTTAAGCTCCCGACATACGTGTCTCTAATAAACTGCCGGGCAGATGGACGAGCAGGTTGTGCCCTGTTTGTTAGAGACCATATTCCTTTCTCTCGTTTATCTGTCCCTCTGCATAACGCGAATTTAAGTGCGGTTTGTGCTCGGGTGGAAGGTGTAACGTATCTTTCCTTATATATCCCTGCCCCTACTTCCAGTATCTTTGATGAACTGAAACTATTAATAAGATCTCTCCCCCTTCCTATCATTGTTTTAGGCGACTTTAACATTCACCACCACTTATGGGGTTGTGTTAAAAATGACCCCTTAAGTAATAATCTTTTAGATATTCTTGATTCTAATAATTTGTGTTTACTTAATTCCGGAACTCCAACTTTACGTCCCCTTCCAAATCAAGCTGCCAGTGCGGTTGATTTGTCTTTATGTTCTCCTGTTCTAGCTTCCCAAATTACCTGGGAAGTCCTAAATAGCTCTCATGGGAGTGACCACTTCCCCATCATTATGACCTTACCAAGCCTGTTATCAAAAAGACCGACTGTAAAACCTCTTTTAGCGTATAATATTAGTGGAGCGGACTGGGATAGTTATAAAAAAATCTTAAATTGTCAAATTAACGATTTACTTCCTGTGTCCCCGAATTCAGTACAGCTCTGTTCCGATGCTCTAATATCAGCCATTCATTTTACTGATGACAAAGTATTCCCTCTCAAAAAATCCGCTATTGGAAAAATACCCTCTCCACCATGGTGGGACCAAGACTGCACTAAGGCAGTCAACGAAAGGAAAAAAACTGAAATCACATATGCTTTATGTATGTCAAACGAAAACTTTCAATTACTGACCAAAGTAATGACAGATACGAGGACTCTGTTAAAAAAAAAGAAATCTGACGGTTGGAGAACCTTTTGTACTTCTTTAAACCCTGCCACTCCAGATACTCTGGTGTGGAACAACATTAGAAAGTTCCGAAGATCGTTTAATCCTCGCTGTTATCCTTATCCCTCTTCCCTCTCCTGGGCGGAGTCTTTCCTGTCTAACTTAGCTCCCCCTTTCGCCTCGGATGTTCTGGATTCGCCTATAGGGCTCCTTAACAATATCTCTTCTGATCCCCTAGACCAGACCTTCACCCTACAGGAGCTGTTGAATGTTCTTGGGTCAGTCAAAGATTCTTCACCAGGTTATGATGGAATTACGTATTCTTTTATTTCCAAAGCGGGTGAACCTTTCCTGAGGTACTTACTGGAACTATATAACTGTATTCTACTCATGGGTCACCCTCCTGCTTCTTGGAAACGTCAACTGATTATGCCAATCCTAAAGCCTTCAAAGGATCCTAATGATCCCAGATCCTATCGTCCCATCGCCTTAGATTTAGATTTAGATTTAGATATTTATTCATAAAATTTGGTATTTTACATGTCAATGTTTTTGATTTATAAATATTAGGCATTCGGTAATAATAATATTTTTTTACAATATCTTTCATTATAAATAGATATTTTCACCTTGGGTCAACGACATCTATCAACAAACTCGTCGACAGTATAGCATGCCAAGTTGGTTAGGAGCGTTTTAAGTTGATGAACAAATTGCTTATCGCTTTTTAATTCTGTAACCTCTACTGGGAGCGCGTTGTACAGTTTTGGCCCAACGACAGCCAGTGATTTCCGAGTCTTAGCGAGTCTGAGTCTGTTATCCTCCGTACTAACTAAGATCCTCGAACACCTTATTAAAAATAGACTAGAATGGTTTTTAGAAAGTCGTGACCTTCTTGGTGCCTCCCAGTTTGGGTTCCGAAAGGGAAAAAGCACTATTGACAGCCTAGCAATTTTCACTTCGGACATCAGGATGTCGTTCACGAACGGTGCTTCTGTCGTTGCTGCATTTTTAGATGTAGAAGGGGCTTATGATAATGTCAGACTCCCAATCCTTAGGCAAAAATTTCGGAAGCTAAGTGTGCCTCTCAGATTAGCTACTCTTGTTGGCAATTTGCTTTCGGAACGTCAGATCACGTTTCGCGGAAAAGACCCTGAAGTGTGCCCATCAAGACTAATATGGAGAGGTCTGCCACAGGGATCAGTGCTAAGTCCGCTGCTATATAATATTTACACTCATGATCTAGAACTCTCGGTTCCTGGCTGTCAGGTTTTACAATATGCGGATGATATATTAATCTATGCTAGAGATAAGTCTATTGATATGGCTTGTGAAAGGGTTAACTCTTCATTACAGTCGCTAAATTCCTGGCTTTGTTTAAACGGTTTGACGTTATCTCCTACTAAAAGCTGTGCTGTCGTTTTTTCTCGAAAAAGAGTCCTGCCTCCTGTTAGTATTACTATTGATGATTTGGCTGTACCTGTTCGTTCTTCCTATAAATTTTTGGGAATAATACTAGACTCTAAGTTAGACGGTACGGAGCATTTTGATTATTTAGTTAAAAAATGCGAGCGGGGTCTCAATACTCTTAGATGCCTTTCGGGGGTTTGGTGGGGAGCCCACCCTACATCCCTTAGACTTCTGTATAATGCCACTGTGAGAAGCTCTCTGGATTATGGTTCTTTCCTTTTGGAGCCGGGAAACGCGCGGGGATTGCGTAGGTTAGACCTCATTCAATACAAAGCGTTGAGGATTGTCCTAGGAGCAATGAGATCCAGCCCTACTAACGCCCTGCAGGTGGAGTGTGTTGACCCTCCACTTAAGCTCCGTAGGCAGTTCTTGGCTGATAGTTATTTATTTCGTGCATTTCAATTCTCCTACCATCCTCTAATCCATCGGCTGTATGATCTTAAAGTAGCTACTGTAAGAAACCACAAGGGCCCACCTTGTCTGGTGAAGAGCCTCATTAAATTTCAAGCTATTAAAGACCCTGCGCATCATTCCCCGCGCCTCCCGCTGTTCCAATTTAGTTATGAATCCATAATTTTCCGCCCACGTGTAATACTTAATTTTGATCTTTGTCATAAAGATCCCCATGCAGACGAATACCTCCGACAAATTCTTAGCCGCGAGTGGCACGATTGGCATACTTTATTCTGTGATGCCTCCAAGCTCTCAGAAGAAGGGTGTGTTGGAGTAGGAGTGGTCCACACTCAGTTTAACATAGTTCAGAAGGTAAAGTGTCCACCAGAAACTTCAGTCTACACTGGGGAGTGCATCGGTATTCTAAAAAGTGTCAGTTATATTTTACTCTGTAACTTAAAAAAGACCATTATTCTTTCTGATTCCCGTAGCTGTTTACAGGCCTTACAATCTAACCCATTTTCAATTAGAGTCCATAACCCAATCATTTACCAAATTAAAGATCATCTGTTAACCTGTAAAAATAAGGGACTTGAGGTTGCTCTAGTCTGGGTCCCGAGTCATTCCGGCATTGGAGGGAATGAAAAAGCTGACCAAGTTGCCAAGGACGCGGTGGTATGTGGGGACAAAGTCCCGTTTAAAAACTACTGCCACGATTTGACCCCTTTAGCGTCAAAGTTCTTGTTCCGCGCCTGGTCTTCTTCCTGGACTAGATCAAGTATTTCTCGTGGAAGGCTATTCTCCCTGGTCCAGCCCACAGTACCTAGAAAACCATGGTTTTCAAAAATAGTAATTCCAAAACAATTTTGCTCTGCTATTATCCGTATGAGATTGGGTCATTGCAGTTCCCCTTCTCATTTAGCAAAAATTCATGTCCGTGACTCCTCTCTGTGTGAATGTGGGTTGCACGAGGGTGACCTCAATCATATCTTTCTCGCTTGCCCTAATTATAATAATACATATTTATATAAAGAGTTGATTAGATTAAAATTTTTATTCCCGATTCGTATTTTAGATTTACTAAGGTGCAAAGACAAAGAAGTTTTTATGGCTTTGGGCTTATTTTGTAAATTAAACAAACTTAAAATTTGACCGATAGGTATTGCTGTATATTACGTATACATATTAATTTTATTATTAATGTAGATAAATATACTATCCTACTAGCTATAGTACGTATACATATGCGTATGTTTTGGTATTTTCAGTAATGGCTAATGGCAACTACTTTTAATCTACCGCAATCTACCGTATTTCACCGTTTCTGTTCTCTTAATCGACATGACACTGGCTAATCAATTGGCATAGCCATTAAAAAAAAAAAAAAAAAAAAAAATGAATGTTTTGTTCAAATCAAAATCATAGCTAGTTTCAATGTAAAGTTTTAAGTATATCTATGTATTGCAGTGATAGTGATTCATTTTGGCACCGTGGTAGAATAGCCAGCAAACTGAACTATAAATTTGGTTGCTATAATTTTACTTTCCATACTATACTATACTATACTTACTATAATGTTATAATTATAAATGCGAAAGTCACCCGTCTGTCTGTCTTACCTCTTCACGCTTTAAGGATGATTCATAGTAGACCGTTCCGTGTCCGTTCCGGCCCGTTTTCTATGACAGCAAACGCAACGGCTGGCGTATTTCTGTAGGAGAAAACGGGCCAGCCCGGACACGGAACGGCCTACTGTGAATCATCCTTAAACCGTTAAACCGATTTAAATGAAACCTAGGATAGTTTTTATTCCAGAACTGGAATGTTTTATTAGGGGGTAAAAAGGGACCCCCCTTTTTACTGTTTGTATGGGCGCCTACAACACTTGAATAGCAATAATTTCTTTAATATCGTTTGCGTGTAAACCCGCTAAATCCATTTCTTAACATTTTTTCGTTTTACCCGCCATTATATAGCAAAAAAAGATGCACCGCCTGAGAAAAACAGCTACTACCCGTTATTTTAACAAATAAGTCAATAAGTTATCGGCTATCTCCAATATACCGGCACAGAATAAGGAATAGTACAAGATACCGGCGGGTATATTTTCGTAAGAATTTTGATCGCCTAGATGTGTGTTCTCGCAAAAGATAACTATGTTTCGTGTTTTTGGTGTAAACGAGAAGTATAGCATCGCAAAATAATTTGTAAACTTACGTGGCAGTGGACGGGGCACATTGCACGTAGAACCGATGGCCGTTAGGGCGGAAAGGTTCTCTAGTGGCGACCACTTACCAGAAGGCGCAGCGTAGGTAGGCCCCACACAAGATGGACTGATGACCTGGTGTCGCGGCACTTCCGCGAAATGTAAATATTGTACATAGCAACACTAAAACTCTATGGTAAGCATCTCCCGTTTAACCCGTTTTCTGTCTGTCATAGTTCATTTAGCCACTCACGTTACATGTCGTGCTACTTCGCGCCATTCTCGAAAGTTGCTTTAATACTATCTACTAAAGTTTGATGATCAGATCATTTCATGTACAAGCTAGTGTAATAATATTAATAGAGTCAGTGCCATATCGCCAACCACGAGAGGAGATACCTGGATTGGAAAGTTAAGTGTTTTAGGTTTATGATCTTGTTAATACTAAGTGATTTGATATACCGAGTCCTGCGGGGACTTTCGAAGGACCATATAAGGTTACCATAGTAACTGCGAAGGGCTCTTGACAGGCGCTCGGGCTTCTGCCAGTGCACCTAGTTAGAATGTAAGGGTGGTTCGCCACCGCGGAAGAGCCCACATATACTCCATGCTGATAGTATGGACCTACCGGTAGAAGAGGCGAACTCAGTTGCGGTCAGGGACGTATGGGCCCTTTCCGTGGTGCCGATTGCACCTAGCCTAAGGTCACCCACCAGAGTGACGTGAAGAGATGGTCAATTTAATGTGTACTATTGTGTGTAATACTATTTTACATAAGTAAACCTAGGACACTTACGTGATTCCATGAAGGGAGGAATCATGATATCTTTAAACCCCTAGGCGGTGAGAGCAGACAGACTAGCAGGGACTGAGATATATGGACAGGCGGGACACAGATGGCAGATGGAGTTCAACAGAATAAAAGGTATGAGTCACAACATACTATATCAACTTGCACTATTAATTGGAAATAAAGTCATGCATTATTATCATAAATATTTCGCGTCCTTCATAAGATTCAGTAAGCGAAGCGAACATATGCATAGATATATAATTATGGTTACATCCCCATTATGAAGGTTTCGCGACACCTGGTGAATGTCGGTGTAGTCCGCTGGATGCGGGTGGCGCAGGACCGGGCATTGTCGTACGTCCAGCAGTGGATAGATGTCCTTCGGCTGATACGATGATGATGGATATTTTCGCACAGCACCCAATATATATGTTTTGGGGTGTAAGTAGATTTCATTTAGTTTCTTTCAAGAAGTTTCTTTTTGTATAATACTAGCATTTGCCCGCGGCTTCGCCCGCGTACTGAGCTAAATTGTTAACCGTCTACAAAAAACAGGTTCGTATGTTTGTCCACGATTATCTCGCGTTTGGCTGAACCGATTTAGATGCGGTCTCCAGAAAAGTAGTTGTTACATTCTGGGGGTTTCGGTATACGAAGTTTGGTGATTGTGATTCATTAACAGATGAACAGATGAAAAGTCAGTATATATTCTGAGAACCGGCAAAATGTTGAATTTCATTTGGTTATGGCAAAAATAATGATCGACAACTATAATCATACATTTCCAAGAGGCCGAAGGGGAAAGAGCCGATGAAATAAAAGCATGATTGTCTTAAATGGCCCTTAGTAAAAGCATCTGTGCACTACAGTAACACCAATAGATCTGTAAACGACCAAGCAGCGCGCAGCGGTCATAAACTCTGGTCCTTTGAAGTACAGAAATACGGCTAGTTCAATATCACGTGTAACATTTATTTTTCCTAAAATTAAATTTATTAGGTAGGTTTTGCCCGTTCCCATTGGAGCATCTAAAAAGAAAATTTGGCCTCACTTCCATTCGCACTCCTTACTTCAGTACGTCTTTTACAACCAAGTTGCATTTACTGGACCGATTGAATTGCAATTTGGCACAAACTATCAAGAATTTAGAGCGCTCGTGGCCCAGCGGCAGCCGCCTACCGCGTGCGGTGTGCGAGGTTAAGCAATGTAGGCGCAGGTCAGTTCGTGGATGGGTGACCGCATTGAGTGGTTACTAACTGACTCTCGTGCTTTGGAAGGCACGCTAAGCCGTTGATCCCGGCTGCAATCGTTAAGCCAAGCTAGAGGCCTTCGAGCGGCTTGCGAACTTCTAACGTCAAGTTGCCCACTCACTTGACAAAGGGGGGTCGAAGTTGCACCACGTCCGTAGGGAGTACCCACCGTTACCCTACACGTGACCCCTGGGTGGTGCTAAAAGTGCAACAAAAAACTGGCAAACGTACTTGTCTTCTAGAAAATCTCACGGTTCGTAAATAAATGCCATACGATTACAAAAATCTAATTGTTGATTTAAATGGAAAAAATATCGAAACCTCTATGTTGTTTTTAAAAGCAAATCCATAGATACCCCACACGCCTATATAGTAAAATTAAACTTTTTTGCATACAGGCATGTATGGAGTGCTAAATTTTACCTCAGATTCGTATTAAGAGACCTCTCGGACGCTCAGATATCGATTTTGAACGAAATCGGGACAAAAAAAAAACAATATGACCGCCACTTTCACAAATTTTACCTCGGATTCGTATTAATAGACCTCTCGGAGACTCAGATATCGATTTTGAACGAAATCGGGACGAAAATGAAGAAAATCAATATGGCCGCCACTTTTTTCAAATTTTACCTCAAATTCGTATTAGGGGACCTCTCGGACGCTCAGATATCGATTATGAACGAAATCGGGTTGGAAATGAAGAAAATCAATATTGCTGCCACTTTTTCCAAATTTGACCTCGGATTTGTATTAGAGGACCTCTCGGACGCTCGTATATCGATTTTGAACGAAATCGGGTTGAAATGAAGAAAATCAATATGGCTGCCACTTTTTCCAAATTTTACCTCGGATTCGTATTAAAAATTCTCTCGGACGCTCAGATATCGATTTTGAACAAAATCGGGACGGAAATGATAAAAATGAATATGGCCGCCACTTTTTCTAAATTTTACCTCGGATTCGTATTACGAGACCTCTCGGACGCTCAGATATCGATTTTAAACGAAATCGGGACGAAAAAAGAAAATCAATATGACTGCGACTTTTTTCCAAATTTTTCCTCGGAGTCGTATTAGGGGAGCTCTCGGACGCTTAGATATCGATTTTGAACGAAATCGGGACGGAAATGAAGAAAAGCAATATGGCCGCCACTTTTTCCAAATTTTACCTCGAAGTCGTATTAGGGGACCTCTAGGACGCTCAGATATCGATTTTGAACGAAATCGGGACGGAAATGAAGAAAATCAATATGGCCGTTACTTTATTCAAAGTTTAGGTACCTCGGATTCCTATTAAGAGTCCTCTCGGACGGTCAAATATCGATTTATGTCGAAATCGTATCGGACGGCACTGATTAATAAAACCACTTACAATACATTGAATCAAAAAAGGTCGTATCTTCATAGGGAACTCACGGCACTTTATGCACCTTTAGACCTAATAAGGAATTTCCATGCCAAATTTGGTATCTCTCGAACCAGCAGTTTGGGCTGTGCGTTGATATGTCACTCACTCAATCAGTCAGTTTCTTGTTGCAATTTGGCACCTACTTTTAAGTTTCCATGCCCGCAATATTAAATTTCAAAATCAATGCCATTTTCGAAATTAACGACCCATAAAATCATAAAAATCACACCCTATTAATATTTAGACATTCCAACCCCCTCGAACCCCAACAGAGGGGATGGTATTTCACGTCCTCCACGTGGGATTTTAAAATCATTGTTGTTTTCGTAATCAGCGACCCGATAAACCATAGAAACAACACCCTATCGATTTTCAGAATTTGTCACCAGATTTCCCCCTTTTAGGGGTTGATTTCTCAAAAAACCTGAAACACATGTTTCAGGTTTTTTGACTACTCATTTATCGTACTTACTCATTTATCATAAGAAATACTCCTGTGAAGTTTCGAATAAAATAACCCAACTAATCTTTATTCCCCATACAAACTTCGGACCCCCAATTCACCTCCTTAGGGGTTGAATTTTGAAAAATCCTTTTTTAATGCACCTCAAGACCTTATATGGAACCTACATACTAAATTTGGAATCTCTAGAACCAGCAGTTTGCGCTCTGCGTTGATATGTTGTTCACTCAGTCAGTCAGTTATTTCTTAAAATTTGGCACAAACTTTCAAAAGTTTGCATGTCCACAATATTAAATATCAAAATCGATGCCATTTTCGTAATTAACGTCCCAAAAAACCATAAAAACGACACCCATATTAATATTTAAACATTTCATCCCCCTCGCACCCCAACAGGGCGGATGGTATTTCACGTCCTCCACGTGGGATTTTAAAATAATTGTTGAATTCGTTTTCAGCGACCCGATAAACCATAGAAACAATACCCATGTCGATTTTCAGAATTTGTCACCAGATTTCCCCCTTTTAGGGGTTGGTTTCTCAAAAAACCTGAAACACATGTTTACTCATTTATCATTAGAAATACTCCTGTGAAGTTTCGAATAAAATAATCCAACTAATCTTGATTCACCATACAAACTTCGGACCCCCCTTTCACCCCCTTAGGGGTTGAATTTTCAAAAATCCTTTTTTAATGCACCTCAAGACCTTATAAGGAACCTACATGCCAAATTTGGTATCTCTCGAACCACCAGTTTGCGCTGTGCGGTGATATGTCAGTCTCTCAGTCAGTCAGTTATTTCTTGATATTTGGCACAATTTTTCAAAAGTTTTCATGTCCACAATATTAAATTACAAAACCGATGCCATTTTCGTAATTAACGTCCCAAATAACCATAAAAACGACACCCATATTAATATTTAGACATTTCATCCCCCTCGCACCCCAACAGGGGGGATGGTATTTCACGTCCTCCACGTGAGATTTTAAAATCATTGTTGTTTTCGTTATCAGCGACCCGGTATATCTTAAAAACAATACCCATGTCGATTTTCAGAATTTGTCACAACCTTTCCCCCTTTTAGGGGTTGGTTGCTCAAAAAACCTGAAACACATGTTTACTCATTTATCATTAGAAATACTCCTGTGAAGTTTCGAATAAAATAGTCCAACTAATCTTGTTTCCCCATACAAACTTCGGACCCCCCTTTCACCCCCTTAGGGGTTGAATTTTGAAAAATCCTTTTTTAATGCACCTCAAGACCTTATAAGGAACCTACATGCCAAATTTGGTATCTCTCGAACCACCAGTTTGCGCTGTGCGGTGATATGTCAGTCTCTCAGTCAGTCAGTTATTTCTTGATATTTGGCACAATTTTTCAAAAGTTTTCATGTCCACAATATTAAATTACAAAACCGATGCCATTTTCGTAATTAACGTCCCAAATAACCATAAAAACGACACCCATATTAATATTTAGACATTTCATCCCCCTCGCACCCCAACAGGGGGATGGTATTTCACGTCCTCCACGTGAGATTTTAAAATCATTGTTGTTTTCGTTATCAGCGACCCGGTATATCTTAAAAACAATACCCATGTCGATTTTCAGAATTTGTCACAACCTTTCCCCCTTTTAGGGGTTGGTTGCTCAAAAAACCTGAAACACATGTTTACTCATTTATCATTAGAAATACTCCTGTGAAGTTTCGAATAAAATAGTCCAACTAATCTTGTTTCCCCATACAAACTTCAGACCCCCATTACACCTCCTTAGGGGTTGAATTTTGAAAAATCCTTTCTTAGTGCACCCCTAGACCTTATAAGGAACCTACGTGCCAAATTTGTAATCTCTAGGACCAGCGGTTTGGGCTGTGCGTTGATATGTCAGTCAGTCGGTCGGTCGGTCGGTCGGTCGGTCGGTCGGTCGGACGGTCGGTCGGTCGGTCGGTCGGTCGGTCGGTCGGTCGGTCGGTCGGTCGGTCAGTCGGTCAGTCAGTCAGTCAGTTTCTTCTTTTATATATTTAGAAGTACCTTTTGATTTACATAAAAAGCTATTTACTTTCTTTTTCTCGCCGAACTGCTAAATCCATAATTTAAAACGTTATTTGATTGCAAAATACAGTTAAGTTATAACAGTCATCGTAACAAATTGATAACCAAAAAGCTTTACCTGTCTTTTATTTTGGAGTTAGGGGAAAAACCCAAAGATATTTTCCCCGTTTTCCGGGGTTTATAATTTAATTTAAATCATATTTTTAACCGACTTCAAGATTTCAAAAGAGGAGGTTATCAATTAGGTTGTATGTTTTTTTTTTTTTGTTTTTTTTTTTTTAATGTTTGTTACTCCATAACTCCGTCATTTCTTAACCGATTTGAAAAATTCTTTTTTTGATTGTATGTATATATATCCAAGTTGGTCCCGTTTTTGTCAAAAGGCAGTTTTGATGATGGGATCCATGAGGAATTGAGGGAACTCCTCAAATCTTTAAGGCAAACATATAGTGATTTTTGTGTTTTTATCAACAAGTCAAGCATTTGCATCCAAAAATGTGACATTGGATGAAGTGGAACTGCTGATAATGATCAGAACAGAACTCTTCAACGACGAAAAGTTCACGTTTGGCGATTTGTCCTCCTAGCTGTGTTTGTTAAGCAAGTTCTATTTTCACGATTAATTTTTGTCATGCTCGAGTTCTAAAATACAAATACAAATACAAATATCTTTATTTCGTCTTCATAGGTGATAAAATAGGTGTACAGTACAAATAGGTAGCAGATCTATGACGTGCCTTTTGGTGTACGAATTATTAAATTATCATTTACAATTAAAATTAAAATCCCATAGAAACAATTAGAAAATATAAAATTACATGTCAAATATTGCGTCCCATCAGAGCGGTATTGTACTTCTCTATGAGCACCGCAGGGCTTCTAGGTCGCAAGTTACCCATTCGATTTGAATCGATTAATTTGAAAAGGGTGGGATTTCTTTTAACAAAATTGCAGCATTCGTAAATGTATAGACTAGGTAACGTTAATATTTTTTGTGATTTGAAATGCGGCCGGCAACTTTCCATAGGTTTCAGGTTACAGATGGCCCTAATACAACGTTTTTGCACTCTAAAAAGTCTATCTCTGAGGGTTGAGTTACCCCAAAAAATTATACCAAACCGTATGGCTGAGCTGACAAAGCCATGGTAAGCCGCCAGGACAGTTTTTTTGGCAGACGTTTTCGCTAGTTTGTACAATGCGTATGAAAATGTATATAGCTTTTTACAAACTTCAATAGAGTGGGTCTCCCAAGACATATTGCTATCTAAGTAAATACCAAGAAATTTCGTAACATTTGTTTTACGTATTTATAGTATGCCCCTTATATTGGATATTTAAGTTCGGTACGGATTTCCTTTGAGTAAATTGCATAATATGAGTCTTATCCAGATTTATTTTCAAATTGTTATATTCTAACCATTTAATTATATCTTTAATAGTAGATGTAACATCATATTCGTAATCAGTATTGGGATCGAGTTGTATAAAAACTGTACTATCATCTGCGAACAGTATCATTGGATGCGGACTACTTTTAACAATATCATTGATGTAAATCAAAAACAATAAGGGTCCCATTACGCTCCCCTGGGGTACTCCAAATTTTACTAGTCGACGATCCGATACATATTCCTTTTCCTCTCGGGCGGTAGTACATATCTGCGTGAGCTCCGTATATTGTTCTCGGTCATGTAGGTATGATTTTAATAATCGATAAGCATTACCACGAATCCCGTAGTGTTCTAATTTGTTTAGTAAAATTCTATGGTCTACATGGTCAAACGCCTTTGACATGTCCATAAATACGGCACATGACGGTTTTCTTTGATCGAGATTGATAATAACTTTACTGACCAGGTCATAAATAGCCATATTTATTGTGTTACTTTTCCGAAATCCTCTCTGTTCTTCTATTAATATTTTGTGTTTGTCTAGGAAATTATAAATGATATTGTACATTATCTTCTCGAACACTTTTGTAAATATAGGCAGCATAGTAATTGGTCGATAGTTTTGAATATTTTCCCTACTGCCTTTTTTATATAGAGGCTTTACTATTCCTAATTTCAGGTTCTTTGGAAATACACCAGTGGTAAAGCTTAAATTAATTATATGACTTAAAGGTACTGCAATAGAGCGACTAACATATTTTACTACCTTGGTGCTTATGTCATCGAACCCAACGCTATTCGTGTTTTTTAAACATCGGATAGTTTTTGAAACTTCGTCAGGTGATGTTGGAGCCAAAAATATGGTATTTGGGTTACTATTTGTTTTAAAGTGGTATGGTTGTGTATTCGGCATTTTGTTTTTTATTTCATCAATAAAGAAATCATTGAACGCTCTGGCAATACCTGTTGGGTCTGTAATATATAAATCATTATTTTTTAGTTTATGTATGGGTTCTCTTGGCATATTATTTTTACATTTATTGATTACCTGCCATGTTGCTTTGGATTTGTTTTTAGCCTTATTTATGTAGTGGTCATTTTGAGATCGCTGTGTTAGTTTTATAATTTTTTTTAGTCTGTTACTATACAACTGTAACATATCTTTAGCGTTGGATTTTTTATTTTTGTCTTTGTTTGACCGAGAAAGCCATAACAATTCTCGTTTCTTTCGACAACACAATTTAATACCTTTTGACACCCACTTTGGTTTAGTTTTAAATGTTTTTTTGAAACTTAAGTAAGGAAAACACAAATCATAAATTAACTTAAAATTCTCAATAAAAGCATTATAGGCAGTGTCTGCGTCATTACAGTCCAATACATCGTTAAATGTTAAGCTCTTCAGATGTTCCTCAAACTTAACAATATTTTCTTTACTGTAGTTACGTCGTTTAACACGCCATGATTCTATAGTACATGTTTTGTTCACCGGACATTTTAGGATTTGAGCTGCATGATCAGACAGAGCCATTTCCAAAACTTCGCCTTTAGATCCCTTTACATTGTGAGCGAAGTTATCTAGACAAGTTCCACTACTAGTTCTTGTTGGTTGTTTTATTTCAAGTATTAGATTTCGACTTAGTAAGTGGTATAAAAAGTCTTCACTTTTTGGCGTAGTTTTTAAAGTGTCTATATTAAAATCTCCGCCGATAATAATTTTTTTATTATTTTTCATATCACACGTAATTTTAAGCATGCGTTCAAGGATATCCTGGAATGTGCCTAGGTCAGAGCCAGGTACTCTGTATACACATATTACAATCATATTATGTTCATATAGCTCTATGGCGCAACACTCAACGATACATTTAACAGATAAATTTTTAATACTGTCTAGAACTGCGTATCGAAGTCCCGTTCTCACCAATATACAGGCACCCCCCCGTTTCTTGTCTCTAGAAAAACTGGTTGCCAGGATAAAGTTCGGAACCGTGAGGTATGCTTCGACGTCGGGAGTAAGGTTATGTTCTGTTATGCAAATCACATTAATAGGTTTTTGTTGTTTTTCTAGTTCACTTAGGTGTACTGTCAGTTCGTCACTCTTATTTATTAGTCCTGATATGTTTTGGTGTAGGATGAATAGATGTTTATACACGAAAAAACTTATCTTCTGGTTTTTGGTGCAGGTTATTCTCGTTTATATGTTCTGATTCTGACTGTTGCCCATTTGAAATTCGTGTATTGTACTGCGAACTGTGCGTCTCGGGAATTGTGTCTGTTTGCGTACTCTTGTTAATATTTTGAGCCCTTCTTTCCATATAATCTAAGTATTTATTCTTGTACTCAATGTGTAGTATATTTTTTGTCACCAATCTACTAATAATTTTTTTATGTATATGTTTATTACTTCGATGGCACCGATCAGACAGGTTGATATGGGATGCGTTAATAAAATGTGACGCTATAAAGGCGATGGTTTTATTTAATTTCGTTTCGTTTAAGTGTATGTTACTGAGTACATCCCCTAGCAGGACATTAGTATGTGACATTTGGCTTACTTTGTAGTACAGTAATGACTTAATTTTTTCAGGATTTCTTTCGTTACTGCCAATCAATACAAACACGTAGTCTTTTTTCGTGAATTGTTTGCAATATTTTTCGCAGTCATTTAAGATTTGGTCTATTTGTGCATAGGGTTTAATAATTGAAGTAACAAGAAAGCTATCTCCTAGTAGATTTTGAATATTTCTAGTGACTCCTTTACCTTGTTCATCTGTGAAAATCATGATTCTTTTTGGTTGATGGCGTTCAGTTTGCGACTGGGTTTCTTGTTGGAGATTTAATTCTGTAGTCCTGTGTTCCTGAACCAACTCTGTTGTTTGTAAGCTACAATTTTTAACGTTCGGTTCCTGGTTCAATAAACTAACATTTTGCGAGGGAATAGTACTGGTGCTGCCATCTGTGCGTGACTGTGAAAAGTTTAATCTTTCAGTGTCAGAAGTTGTGTGTGTAGGTCCCTGTGTCATACTTTTTCGGCGACGCTTTTTGCGGCAATTTGTTTTGATGGGAGTTGATTTAAAAGGTGGATCCTCCGTGAGAATTTTTTTATATATTTCTGTTTTTTTTTTTGCTGGCCTTGTAGATATTTTTTGAGGTTTTGTACTTCCAAGTTTAGCTTGGCTATTTCGTCATGAGCAGTTGAAAGTTGTACGGAAAGGTTATCTATTTCAAGTCTTAGCTCCTTTACTACCAAGTTGTCCGAAGTAGACATGTTTGGAAGACTCCTGGGCGTGTCACCTCCTAATGTGGAGTCAAGGTCGTCCATCTCATTGTCCCTGTTTGAGAGATCCTCTAGTGAGCTACGGTGTGTTAGATTTTCCTTGAGTGTATTTCCTTGCTGGCTAGGTGTAGTCGGAGATGCTTTCTTAATTGGGGAGTTACTGCATGTCTTTTGTTTGTTCCCCAAGGGCGAAGGCTGAGATAAATTACTCGGTACGCAGCCTGCGCCTGCCAATGTGGAGTCGAGGTCCGGTCCTTTGCCGCCATTAGAGACATTTTCCATCGAGTTACGGTGTGTTTGTTTTCTTCTGAGTGTGATGTTATCTCGCTGGGTGGGTATGACCGGAGGGGTTTTCTTTACCTTGTTGTTTGAGTCGCTGTTTGCCTTTTCGCAACAGGAAGAACATTTCCAGCTGTTCTTGTTTTCTTTGCTTGATAATAATACTCTCTTTGTACCAGAATTTATACAACTTGTGTCAAAATCCTTGCTGCAAGTGCTGCATTTTAAATATTCCTTACTTTTTATCATCTTTGCACTGGCATTACACTTTAGTTTGGTTGCCATTATGTCTATTGTCGTATATCAATATTAATACGCCTTTTAGAATTTTGGTAATGTCTAACTAACAGCATATAATGCCATCTGATGACTTAGTGCAGAATCACTACTCACTTTGGTTCAACCAGGTCTAATAATTTTATAGTGGTTTTGCTACTCGCCGGTAGATGGCGCTGGTATTTATATATGTAGTTTTATAGTAATTCTCCTTTATTTTGTGTTATTATGTGGTATTAGTTGCGCAGGTATTAATGATGGACCAACTGGCAATAAATGCAGCAAATCTGGCACCTTCGCACTTTTTATTAAAGAATCACTATATCATTGGGTCCAAAGTCCAATTTGAATTTAAACTTTAAAACGGTCACTGATTTGTGGTTTTAACGATATTTCCCAAATTAATTTGAATGGGTCTATATCACTTTCACGGATAATATTCTTCAATCACTAAGTATTCTTGAAGAACGTTTAATTACACTTTTTTATTAGATATTCCTGATATTTTATAGTCACATATTGAAGTTGTATTTTCGTTCACTATTTAATTTTTTTGCACTGAGATAACACGTTATGGCTAAAGTCAAACTATTTTTCACTTGAAACTTCCGGTTTTATTGAAAAGTAAGCAATATTGTAATTTTAAACATTAAATAATCAAGAGTGCAATGTTTACGTGACAGCTAGCGCCATCTATGTTCTGATGATGGGATCCATTAGGAATCGAGAGAACTCCTCAAATGTGAAAGGCACACAAATAGTAATTTTAGTATTTTCATGAACTAATCAAGCATTTTCATTTATAAAAGTGACATTTGATGAAGTGGAACTGCTGATGATGATCAGAACGGAACTCTTCAACGACGCGTAGTTCATGTTTGGTGATTTGTCCTTCTAGCTGTGTTTGTTAAGCAAGTTCTATTTTCACGATTGATTTTTGTCATGCTCGAGTTCTGATGATGGGATCCATTAGGAATCGAGGAAACTCCTCAAATGTGAAAGGCACACAAATAGTGATTTTAGTATTTTCATGAACTAATCAAGCATTTTCATTCATAAAAGTGACATTTGATGGAGTGGTGTGAAGTGGTTTGCTGATGATGATCAGAACGGAACTCTTCAACGACGCGTAGTTCACGTTTGGCGATTTGTTCTCTTCGTTTTGTTTGTCAAGCAAGCAAGGTTTTTCCATGATTTCATGAGGAATTGAGGGTACTTAGTCTTCTACCATTATAAATATACTTATAGCCATTTTTGTATTTTATTGTATGGAATCTAAGAGTGCACCATCTAAGATTAATAATCTTTCACCGGACTCCCCCATTGAAGTCGGTTTTTTTTTTCTTAAAAATTATTTGTTTATCCTGTTAACTTCCATAATGTGACGTTAGCAGGTTTACACTATTAGCCGCGATATATCCAGTTGAAGGCGGACGGAGTCGCGAGCAAAAGCTAGTAAGCACTTATTAAGCAATAAGTAAATTACAAAAAAAAACATTTACACCTTATTGAGTTCAATGTTGTCCTTGGTAAATTGTTGTATCAATGAAAAGCTTTATAGTCATTTTATGCATTACCTATGTATTAAAGTTGTAATGTTAGACAACAATACATTTTATCATAATCTTGTAGGTCATAATCATAACATAATAGTACATTATGATAAAGGTGCAGAGAACAGGAAATTCGCAACAAGTGGTGATAAATTGAAACACGACCGAAGGGAGTGTTTTAAATCAACACGAGTTGCGAATAACCTGTTCGCACGTGTATCGTACAACGTTTTACAGTATATATGGTTCTTTAAAGTTTCGACATATGCACGTAATCTGCTGATTACCGCACTCTATGTACTGTAAATAATCGATTAAAAATAATTCTTATTGATTTATTTTCGAGTAACTTAGAAATACAAAGAGTAACATAGTTTTCCTCAAAATCCATATAAATAAAAATAAATCAGAGAAACTAACGGGTCACCCCTATTTTTCATTTTACTACTCTATTTTATTCTTAATTCCAAAATATTGTACAATAACTTTATGATTTCCTTACTGTTTAAAATAATAATCTGTCTGGGTTAAAAATTAGCTTAATGTTGATTTTCACAAGTGTCCGTGTGTGGGTGACAAGGGCGCTGGACAACATATCAAGCAAACACTAGCAAGCCAGCAAGACAAAATGGGGGTAATATCAAGCCTTAACTAATATTTTTTCTTTTATGTACTTCTACAAATGTTTAGTTAGACAAAGTAAATTTTATGTTATGCTGATGTTATGTGACAGTTTACTAATGTTAATATGTTAAGAAAGTAATATATTTTAACTGCTTTTGTTTTAGCTTACAGACAGGTGTTGTTGAAAACAATTTAGTATGAAATACCAGCGTAATAACCACACAGGGTAATAACTAAATATAGAAACAATATCAATATATTAATAAAATTAATTTAATTGAAATAGCCTATGTACATACATAAATATGTACAGTGTAGTGTGATCTTCACTACAAAACATAGTTCTACTCAGTCTGTTGCTTCTTCCTTAGTCTCGCATCTAGCAGCTTGACCCAGTCTTCATATTGCTTATTATCTTCTTCATCTAACTCATCAATAAACCTATCAATGTCTTCTTCTGTGACTTGTGACTCCTCATCATTTAATATTGGAGCTCCTGTCTTTGCTTTCTTTTTTCCTTTTTTCTTTTTTTGTTTAATAGTTTCATTTTTTATGTTAGAAGCTTTTTCTTCTTCTTTGTTTTTCTTTTCATTTGAATCTTTTTGAGGTTTATGCTCCTCTATTTTAACACAGCTTTCTATTGTAGATTTATCTTTTTCATCTAATAATTTATTTTTCTTCTTTTTTTTCTTTGGGACAACTAGCTGGTCTTTAATTAATGTATTAGTATCAGTTTGTACCTCACATAGTTCTTCTTCATTGGGTATATTTTGCTTATTCTTTGTCGCCTTCTTAATTTTGAAAGTTGCAATATTTCCTTGAGTATTGCTTTCATTCATTTCTTCACTTTTGATTTGCACAGACGCATCCTCTATTACAATACCATTTAAATCACGTTTTATATTTTTCTTTTTCGTCTTTTTAATTGAATCTGTTTGAGAGTCTACATTAACCTCTTCGGGCTCCAGTTTCACTACATTGTTTGATTGAAGCTCATTACCTTGCATTTTGTTAATTTTTTTGCACTTTTTGCCCATTTTAAAGTTATTTAAACTATTTCATGTGGCAAATTACAAAATGTAGCAATGTAATAATGTGTTTATAGGTTAGAACACACGTTCACTTTCTCTTGAACGGAATGTCAATGTCATTGTCAATTGTCAGTAACGCTTCCACAGAATACGCTAAAATGTTTATATTTATAGCACTCACAGACTAGTAAGGGTTCACCCACGGCTGTTTATCTACGTAGAACGAAACGAGTATGATAGCGGCCATATTGTGTCAAAAAGATTTTGACGACATACTTAGCTCTCATTGTCTACTGCCTTGTCTGCCAATGGACGTCAAACGTCAAAATAAAGTGAAAAATAAAAATAAAATGGCGTCTTCTCAGAACTTCGTCTAGTCGGCTCTGAACATTTTTTTCATTTTTGAAATTGTTGTTATTTAATTTGTAGTATTGATAGATTACTATGCAATAAACAAACGGAACAGTGTGTAGCTAATCGAAAATTCATCTGGAAACGCGTAATAACCATTGTTTGGACAACAAATGGAAGATAGTGAAGTGCGTCGTATGTGGCTTGTCATGCAAGTTCTCATTTTGCAAAACGTACGAGTGTTGTGGTTGTAAAACGTAGAACTCTGTGAAAGGACGAAGATATATCGTTTTCCCGGATATGAAATGAGATACATTAAAAAATGAATCTGTTAAGTTAATTATTTGTTTAATTTCATATAATACGGCACAACATAGTTCACGGTATTTCAATTGAACACCAATTTCATTTTACATCGGACGTTGGTGTTCAATTGAAAATACCGTGAGCTTCTACACAGAGTTAAATTTAAATGAGCTGTTTATATATATATATATATTTGGATGTTCACAGTAAGTTCCATTGCCACAGTGTCATTAAATAATTAAAAAAAATAAACGTCGAAAATCTACCAGCGGGTACAGATTAAATATGGTTGCTTACAGTCTATATTTTTGGTTCGTGAGTTGGCGGTCTGAACCCTTACTAGTCTGTGGGTTCACCGCCAACCACAGACTAGTAAGGGTTCAGACCGCCAACTCAGAAGAAAATATATAGACCGTAAGCAACTATATTTAATCTGTACCCGCTGGTAGATTTTAGACGTTTCTTTTTTTTAATTATTTAATGGCACTGTGGCAATGGAACTTACTGTGAACATCCAACAATAAATATATATAGCTCATTTAAATTTAACTTTGTGTACAAGCTCACGGCATTTCCAATTGAACACCACTGGTGTTCAATTGAAATACCGTGAACTATGTTGAGCCATATCTTAGTTAAATGAAATTAAACAAACATTTTACTTATCAGCAGATTTATTTTTTAATGTATCTCATCTCATATCCGGGAAAACGATATATCTTCGTCCTTTCGCAGAGTTCTACGTTTTACAACCACAACACTCGTACATTTTGCAAAATGAGAACTTGCATGCCTTGCCACATACGATGCACTTCACTATCTTCCATTTGTTGTCCAAACAATGGTTAATACGCGCTTCCAGATGAATTTTCAAACAAAAAGGTGGAAGTAAAAAGGCTAGCTTATCCCTATATGTATGGAAAACTGCCACAGATATCAGATCCGCTCATTTAACTTAAACAATTTCTGAACATCTGATCTATTCTCTCTAATGCACGAATCAGTAAGTCTGAGAGAGGCTAATAAGTTATATCTGACAGGTGTTCACCTGTCAGTGCCTCCGCTTTCAAATATGCAAATTGTACTGAACTGACGTTTGTGACGTTGGTGTTTTGAATTACTTATATGGGATTTGAAATTTTAGGGTGCTTTTAAGTGGAGACAATTCGTTAGCAGCCGAAAATGATCGTACTATTTGACCCGGTCTATCTCATTTTGCTTAACCATAAGGATTCAAAGAGACAATTATATAAAAAACCGTCTTGCTTAACACTACGGATGCTGGTTTTATTAATTAAGAAAACTGCTCACTGTTTACATTGCACGACACGATATCGGTCACATTTCGATACATTTGTTTGAGCCGACACCTTTAATCAAATCGGATAATGTGAACAGGGTCTTAAGTTAGGAAATCAATGGGGCCATTCACACGATTAATATAATGACAAACAGGGATGTCAATATTATCGCGGTTTTCCAAATAGTTCGTGTTTTGATTCAATATGCATCAATATTCACGTAAGTCGTATGGTGATGAGTGTATCACGGGATAATAATCACCGTGTAAAACGCCCCCATGAAATTAACGGATCACTAAGATCATTAAAATTAGTATTGCCTTTATAGACCACAATAATATTGACAGCTCGGTATTGTGATAATATTAATCGCGTACAAGGCCACAATAAAAATTAAGTTAAATGTTGACACAATACGTTTGGCATTCATGTCAACTGTAAATATTATGTATTGTCTTGTAAACAAATTAGTAATTTTACTTTCGTTTATAGTTAATAATTGAGTATTTCTCGATTCAAAAGTTTTGTTTTGTAATGCTGTACCGGTTATTTCTTACAGGAACATTTTAATTCATGTTGAATTTTATGTCATCCGGAATCATACCATAGCTAGTTCTCAAGTCACGTGTTAACCAAGCTAAATTTTGACACCTCGTACAATTCTACCAAGGTAAGCTGACCCCTCGCTTGTATGCGGCGTCATCGAACACTATTTTGAGGCTTATATTTGTCGGGGCATCCAGGATTTTTCGTAAATAGCATTGTATTAATTTTCCAGGATAAAAATCAAAAAACTAAGACCTTATTGCACATCTGCAGTATGGGACGAATCCTATGGTATATAATTTATCAAAATCGGTCCATAACTGTAGATCTGATGGGCATTAGAAAAATCGGCTTCGCGTAATATATATATATATATATATATATATATATATAGATATAGATTGATAGATAGATTAAACAAACAATTTACTTATCAACAGATATATTTTGTAATGTATCTCATTTCATATCCGGGAAAACGATATATCTTCGTCCTTTCACAGAGTTCTACGTTTTACAACCACAACACTCGTACATTTTGCAAAATGAGAACTTGCATGGCATGCCACATACGACGCACTTCACTATCTTCCATTTAATGTCCAAACAATGGTTATTACGCGTTTTCAGATGAATTTTCGATTAGCTACATGTCCCGTTTGTTTATTGCATAGTAATCTATCAATACTACAAATTAAATAACAACATTTGCAAAAATGAAAAAAATGTTCAGAGACGACTAGACGAAATTCCGAGGAGACGCCATTTTATTTTTATTTGTCACTTTATTTTGACGTTTGACGTCCATTGGCAGACAAGGCAGTAGCCAATGAGAGCTCGGTATGTCGTCAGAATCTTTTTGACGCAATATGGCCGCTATCATACACGTTTCGTTCTACGTAGATAAACAGCCGTGATAGCACTGACATGATATTTTAACGGTAATGTTGGTCAACTTGGATTACATTACTTTTTATTACTTTACAAATACTTTCTTGGTTAAATGGGAGCCTTAATTATCTATTAAAGTATTTGATCTTATCATAACCGTATAAAAATAAAGTTCGGTAGTTGTTACCTGAATATGCCTGATTAATTCAACTATATCAATATTCACTAGCCCGGAGTGTAACAGCAAGGTAGCCAAATATACAGGTGTCCCACGGTTATGCGACATAAAGGCAGTGTTTTGTTGAAGATATAATATTTTGTTCCTTGGAAACTAATACTACTACTACAACTATAAATATTTTTTTAAAACCGCTACCTCTGGAATCCGTCCATCGCTCTTTCCAACTAAGCTACCGCGGGTTTTCCCGGGGCGACGAATCTTTCAATCAGTTCACTCGTTAATTAAGCCTAAAGGAGACTAGTAGCGACATCTACTGTCAAGTTGCTACAACTTCTGAAACGGCACCAACGTCTCAAATTACATTGACCAGTGGTGTTCAATTGAAAATGCCGTGAGCTTCTACACAAAGTTAAATTTAAATGAGCTATATATATATATATATATATATATATATATATATATATATATATATATATTTATTTATTGTTGGATGTTCACAGTAAGTTCCATTGCCACAGTGCCATTAAATAATAAAAAAAAAGAAACGTCAAAAATCTACCAGCGGGTACAGATTAAATATAGTTGCTTACGGTCTATATATTTTCTTCGTGAGTTGGCGGTCTGAACCCTTACCAGTCTGTGGTATTAACCAAAGACTACTATGAATATATATGTATTAACGCACGTTTTTCTATACGTAGTATTTCTTATTAGTCTGTGTTTCTATCTTCTAGTGTATATACTTACGAGTATATAAATAAACATCAATGGGGCTGTGTTCCGAATCACGCTCACAACGCTCACAACGCTTACAGTGCTGGCGGCCGGTCCGAATCAGTTAGCGCGCTCAAGGCCGCGTAAGTGGTGTTTTGTTTCGGACCAGTCATAAGCGTGTTCACTGTCATGTTCATGTCAACGTCAACTGAATTTGAATTTTGAGTTCGTCAATTAATCGTAGTAGGAAATTCTGGGCTGGGTTTTTGATTTGTAGAAAATTGTAATTAATCGCAATCTGCAACTAACTAATATAAAACTAACTAACTAGGCTGACACGACGACCCAAAATTTGTATTGGCTTCCGAGACAAGAGCACGCCACTTTTCTCGGCCCTGCGCTATTTTTCGCCAGCTTGCACCGGCTCCAAGCTCACACAGGTCCTCGTCCACCAAATCCTTGCAGCGGTACTTGGGGCGATCCACAGGACGCCGTCCGGTCGGTCGGCCCAAGTATGCTCTCTTCACCTGTCGATCTTTTCCTATCCTCTCGAAGTGACCAAGCCAGCGAAGACGATGCGCTTTGGTTTCACCCATAATATTTGGTTCGGCCACCAGCTCTTCTATTTCAGCATTTTAACGTATCATCCAACTCCCATCGTCTCTTTTCACTGGTCCCAGGATTTTTCGGAACACCTTATACGTTTTCCTCCTAACAGGCTATACTCCTCCCTAACTGTTAGCGTCCAGGCCTCACACCCATATACATTAAGATGGGGCGGATTGCGATCTTATATATCCGAGATTTAGATCGTTTACTGAGGAGCTTGGACGCCAACACTCTGTTCAGAGCAACACTACAGCGTAAGGTGTTCTGGATACGGGTGTTAATTTCATTCTCTCTAGCATGCGTATCAGTGACAATGCATCCGAGGTATTAATTTGGACACTCCCTTGTAAGAGGTTTCTTTCCCCTACAAGTAGGACTTCTCGTTTGGCACGACTGTTTCTGAAACGCATGTGGAGGTATTCCGTCTTCCATGATTAATCCTGAGCCCCACTTTTGCTGCTTCTTGATCCAACATTCTCGAGCTGACATTTCCACCTTTTCTCGGTTTTCGCCTAGCAAACCAAAGTCTGCGTAGACGCGTAGAAAGCATAAACTGGTAGGGTCAACACTATCAGCCTATGTTTTCTGTTTAGTTCAATTCCGGAATCCTGTGACAGCAGTTTCCGAACGACATGTTCCAGTACCAAATTGAGATTGATCTCGTAGCATAGGAGATGGTGAAATAAATTATTATTATTATTATAGTAATAAATAAACTAATATAACCTGTGAAGTTTTGTTTTTTCGCGCCTATAATGAGATGTCATTGTCGCCTATAACGTGTCAAACGTCAACTTGACGTTAGCGCTCAAGGTGCTTACGGCTGGGGCTGTGTTCCGAATCACGCTCACAGCGCTGTGAGCGCGCTCACGGTCGGACCGATTCACGCTCACAGCGTTTACACGATATGTCATGACGTCATTGATGACGTCATGGACGGCGCTCACGGTGCTCACACTCCCAGCCGTTAGCACCGTGAGCGCAAACGTCAAGTTGACGTTTGACATTTCATTTTAGGCGCGAAAAATAAACTTTACAGTTATATTAGTTTATTTATTAGTTTTTTTTGTACTTTGTCGGTAGCAAACAAGCGTACGGCCAGCCTGATGGTAAGTGGTCATCGCAGCCTATGGACGCCTGCAACTCCAGGGGTGTCACATGCGCATAACCAACTCTTTAAAATTTTATATACTCCTTCCTTGAAGAACCCGATACTGTAGTCCTTCGGGAAAACCTCGGCAGGGAGTTCATTCCACAGTCAGAGCGTCCAATGGAGAAAATTCCTCTGAAACCGTACCGTACGCGACCATTCAGTTTCTAAGGTGTGAAGATGAACTATTCCCTATGCTCTACAATTTGGTCCTGGAACATGTCGTCAGTTTTATATTAGTTCGTTGCAGATTGCGATTAATTTCAATTTTCTACAGATCAAAAACCCAGCCCAGAATTTCATACTATGATTAATTGACGAACTCAAAATTCAAATTCAGTTGACGTTTGACAGTAAACACGCTCATGACCGGTCCGAAACAAAACACCGCTCACGCGGCCTTGAGCGCGCTAACTGATTCGGACCGGCCGCCAGCACTGTAAGCGTTGTGAGCGCTGTGAGCGTGATTCGGAACACAGCCTGGGAGTGTGAGCACCGTGAGCGCCGTCCATGACGTCATCAATGACGTCACGTAATCTCGTGTAAGCGCTGTGAGCGTGATTCGGAACACAGCCTGGTTGTACTCGTATGTTTGTTCCCTATGCGTTCCGAAATTGTGATGAAACTTTGACATTACTAGTATTATAAAATCTGTGACAGTGTTCCGCGACAGTTCCGCGTTCGGCTGATATGATGATGATGATGATAGCAACGCATGCCTGTACAGCTAGTCGCCATTTTGCTCTTTTACCGGCAGAACACTGCACGCTCCAAGACGCGACGCGGGGGACGTTGGCTGACACAAAAGCACAGCAGGCACCTCATGGCATGGTGTCTGTAAATCCGCCCCGCGCATTCTTGGCAGCTAAAATTACGTGTACGTCTTCCTCAACCAATCTTCATTGTGACGTGACGAGTAGCTGATTTGGGTTTGTGCCCACCTGACTAAGCTTATTACGTCACGAGTTATGAATTACGGCTTCTTAAATGAAAATTAATTTGTCCCAAATATACTTAATGCCAGCAACGCCTGCTTACTCTCAATATTTATGAACTGGAATCACATTAATATAATATTTTATTTTATGTAGGTACAAGAGCCACAAAAATATAACAAATATCATGGCGGGTATATATATATACTCGTATATTGAAATTAATGAATGTAAAAGAAAAACTATCACAGTTTTCTAATTTAACGAGTAATAGCCGAACTAATAATATTAATAACCATGTATGGCATTTATTTACGAATCGTGAGATCTTCGAGAAGACAATTGTATTTTTTTTTTAATAAATGACCTAATCTAATTAAGTATAAATAAATAAGTAAGTAGGTACCTAAATCTAAAAAGCCTTTATTTCACTGACGGACCAAGTATATCCGTTTCAATTTGGGCAAAAATGCTCTCGTTTTCTGTCCGGATTTCCGGCTGTTCTTCTCTACAGGTCACATTTCTCAACAGATTCTCGTGAAATTTTGTGAGCAGCCTAGCTAGCACGATAACGTGTACCGTGACGTTGTATATGTCTGAAATGTACTAAAGACTTCACATAAAACTTAACGGTATAAGCTACTCGTATCGTGCTAGCTAATTATATGAATTATACCACTAAAACGGTTAAAACCCACGAATAAATTGACACTCCGGGCGACATGTTTCGAACTCTTCGAGAGTTCTTCCTCAGGATGTGTGCATTAGCGGGGAAGGTACACTGCCGATCCCTGTGCTGATTTTGATAGGAGTCCATTGCCAAGTGTCCCCCCCTCCCGGTCCAGTTTACTACTGGGTATGTGGAAAAAATAATAGCAGTACCTATGAATAATATTAGTCTATTACAGCTCATTGATTACTTAGATAATCGTGTTAGTTGTGTCAACCAGCCCGGCTAGTATGATAGCTTATATGTCGGACATATAGCATTCGTCCCTCTCGCACTTACATACTTGACAGTACGGGACGAATGCTATATGTCCGACATATAAGCGATCATACTAGCCCCTCAGATTTTAGCCCGTATAATGGAACGGGTGGGCAGGTACGAAACCCTACATTGCGCGTGGCCCGACACGCAAGGCCCGCTTTTCCGGACCTAAGTTAGGTATCGTTATCAGCGCTAATTGTTTTGGATATGTCGGCAGCATTATTATTTATAGGCAGTTAATCGCTGAAGTGTAAGATAAACGAACTGCCACTCGTGATAAACGTTGTGTTTACGTAACTGAGGCCGGCCGGTACGAGTATCTAGCCGCCGAATGAAATAAGTAGCGCTCTCGTGCGGCGCGGCGGCGGATGCGCGATGCCCACCTCCCACCGCGTCGCACGCCGGCCCGACTGCCGCAATCTAGCAAAAGCAATCAAATTCACTTGTCGTCTGTCATAGCTGCGTTTAATCTTTACCACACATTGTAAACAAGTGTTTTAAAAAAACGTGCAGTTTTTTAAATTCAAAGTGCGACCATGGCAGACAAGGAATACATTCTGGGAATGGACATAGGGACCACATCTGTTAAAGTGTGTGTTTACGATCCCGATACAAAAGAAATAATTGCAAAACAAAACAAGGATACTGCAGCCAACATTCCCAGTGACCAGGGCATCGAGGGGAACAAGCAGGATGTACCGAAAATAGTTTCAGCGGTACACTATTGTGTGTCGCGATTGCCGAGAGATTTACTGAGGCATGTTAAGAAAATCGGTGTTTGCGGCCAGATGCATGGAGTGGTGCTGTGGAAAAACTCGGAAAGCAAGTAAGTGGAAATTATTGTATAGCACGAAAAACCCAATAGGCATAGTTAACGCTCTCAGTAAGGCCATTTGCATCACGCTCCTAAGAAATTAGTTTAGTAAAACTAAATTGAACTGATAACGAAACAATGATAGATTAAAGCAGTCCTTTCCAATTTTAAATAGTCATCTAAGTACGTCGGTGAATAGGTAGGTACAGTCAGCATCAAGAATATGTATACGAATTTGAGTCGTATCCCACAGACGTGAGTGCTGAAATGTTTACATATTTTTAATGACTGTACAAGAAAATATATAATTACTTTGTTAAAAGATTTTAAAACTTGAGAATTATTATCATAAAATCAAACTAAGGTACTAAAACTCGTAGGTATATAATTATTTATATACATCCATATCATTATACTTCCCTTATACAATATGTCCAGGAATTAAGGCGACGCAGTAATAAACAATTAAAACACGAATAGAGCCCCGTTACCCCTTCCCCGCACGCACCCCTGTATTCTTACGCGGCTTGCGATCTAGGAGCGCCGGCCGGACAGAGCGCGGTCGTTCGACTCGTGCGCTGCGCGGCCGCGCGCTGGAACATAGATGTCCAAGGAGATTCAATGTTTTTTACATTTATTTAAATATTTTTTAACTACCTATATACATTACTTTTTGGAATTTACAATGCTGATACGTATTAGGTTGTATAAGTTTATGCACGTAATTAACGAGGTCTAATTGATAGTAAGAGTTTTATATGATAAAAGTCTACTGTTCATATAAATGTGAAACTATCTGGGCCTTAAAATACTATCTATGTTAGATAAGGAGTGAGTAAGCAAATTCGGGCCCTAGCCAGTACAATTTCTATGAGAATCACGTTAGAACGCCGGACGCGTGAGACGGAAGATACTCCGTACAAAATTTATGAAGAAATAGGTAAATTCGGAGCGGCGCACAAGAATTAATGCTGTATTGCTTAAAATCGCTTCGTAAATAAGCCATTATTTCTCGTAAAAAGTAAAGGACAAAAAATGGTTATTGTGGGTTATCCCTAAGAAACAGACATACGCCATCGCAGATTTTTTTGTAGACCTTTTTAAGGTGTACAATACCGTAGTATATTATTTTGATCTATCTCGTAAGGTTCAAAAGTAAAAAAAGTAAAAGTAAAAGTAGTTTATTCTTCAAATTAGGCATATTACATGCACCTATGAACGTCAATAAACTACCACCGGTTCGGAAAAATATACCTCTGCCACGAGAAGAACCGGCGTAAGAAACTCGGCGAGGTGTCATTTTTTCAAAACAATATACATTGTATAGTTAAATATAAATTACAGTGTCAGCTACTACAAAATAACTGAAATAACAATGCTACAGTAGAAAACATATTTTCGCGATAGATTACCCGTGCAGGACGCTATCACTGCCAAACATCCCTATCCATGATGTAATCGTTTATCTTATAATATGCTCTTGAAATAAGTGTTTGTTTTACTACAGATTTGAATTTAGAATTGCTAAGTTCAGTAATGTGTTTAGGAATTTTATTGTAGAATTTGATACAATTTCCCAAGAACGACTTTTTCGCCTTTACTAGTCTATAGAAGGTTACTTTCAGTTTCCCAGTATTTCTCGTGGCTATTGGTTTATCAGCGTTCGTTGGAAAATTGCCCAAATTCTTCCTAACATACATTATTATTTCAAATATATATAGGGACGGCAGGGTTAGAATATCTATTTCTTTGAAAAATTCTCTTAATGAGTCACGCGACCCCAAGTTATAAATTGCTCGGATAGCCCTTTTTTGCAAAATAAAAACAGTTTCAATATCTGCAGCTGATCCCCATAAGATAAGACCATAAGTAATTATACTATTAAAATAAGCAAAGTAAACTAACCGTGCCGTTGCCACATTGGTAAGCTGCCTTATTCTCCTGACTGCAAATGCAGCAGAGCTCAACCTACTTCCTATCGCTGTTATATGGGAACCCCACAGCCAGCGTTCGCAATGAAAGCGCAAAAAATGCGTTTATTTACGACATCACATTAGAATCCTCTAAAATTATCAGATTTTCTCTTCTATATTATGCATGTATTATACATATAAACCTTCCTCTGGAACCATTCTATTTATTTAAAAAGTGCATACGTGCTATCACAAACTCATGGTTAATGGATAGTTGCAAACCTTTATTTAAAAAATACAATATACTGACTTTGGCATGTATGTATATTAGAAAGGCCTGTCTGTTTGTCAAAGATCATAGGGACTATTTTCAATTACGTTCCGATGTGTCTACCGGAACACAAAGGGCACAGTACAGAAATCTCTTGTATCAACCTCGATGTCGTGCTGATATATATAGACGCAATGCCTACTATTCTTGCATATTAGTGTACAATAAATTACCAGACGAAATTAAACTTTTGTGCAATATAGAATTTAGGACAAAATTGACGAAATGGCTCTATGAACATTGTTTTTACTCCGTAAAGGAATTTTTGGACATTGCACGCAACTAAATTAATTTATAACCTTAAATTGTTTTCCTTATATCATTAGTTAGTTCATCAATATTTTTATTTGTAATTATTAATAGAGTATTATGCTAATATTTGCATGCCGTTTAAGGCTGAATACTGCGACTCACAATATAATGTTAACATCTTATGTACATATTCTTGCAAATAAACTTTACTTTACTTTACTTTACTTTACTTTACTTTACTTTACTTTAAAAGAACGGCATCTAAATCCGTTGCTTATAGTTTTAAAGATTTAAGCATACATAGGGACAGACAGCGGGAAGCGACTTTGTTTAATACCTACTATGTAGTGATGATAGTGATAGGTATTTCCATAAATTTGCGCACCACCGGTTCTCGTAGTCAGCAGCCGCCACTGATCACTATTCATAATTATTTATTGTTAAGACGAGGCAACCTAAAATAATTCCCACGCTTGCTCCGCCCATCACCCGCGCCAACCCGCCACCCGCTAGATGCACTCGTTCGCCATGCTCGTGCGGCGCGTGTAGTTTTCAAAACAAATAGTGGAGCAAGAACATAGAATGAATAGAGATTTTTTTTATTGATATACGTTAACTATTTTTTTGATGGTGCCATTTGAACCAGTTTTTGATGACAATCAAATGTCATTATTGTAGTTGGTCAACAAACAAAGGACAAACCTAGCTCAATGCTAGTGGCCTCCGAAAAGGCTCCTACAATATGACGTCACGTACCACTTATCAAACCAACAGTTGCCAAGTTTACGCTCAAAATGCATTAAGCCGCAATAAATTAGTTTTACAGTAAACAATCTAGTGCCAGACTTGGCACCTTTTTAAATAATCTATGAAACTTGGCACTCATTTAGATCTTAATTCTTTTGTCGGTGAAGACGACAACCATGCGTCGCATATTCTTAATATTGAACTTGGCTCTCATTTTCACATTTATCTTTTTGATGGGATATTTTGTCCAACTTCACCAAATGGTACTTTTCACGAGCGAATGCTCTAGTCACGATCTAGACACGCGGCAGCGTGTCCAGCCAAGTTCACCCTAGGAACTGGCGGACAGCAGCCGTGTGTTATATTACACGAACCGTTTGGAGCCACTTTTGAACCCCCAATAACTCCAAATCTATGTAACAAAAAAAAAATTGGTACATGTATTAAGACCCTTTAGAACAACAAGAAACCCAAATTTCATAAATATAGGTTTAATACTTATTTAGATATTAAATTCCAAAAAACGGCATTTTTATCACTGACTGACTGACTAGTAATCAAAAACCTAACCCACTTCTAGGTGACCTAGAAAGCTAAAATTTGGCATGCAGCTTGATAATTGTGTGTGAAAACCAGAAAAAAAACCGAAAATAGTGATTGTTTTATTAGTTTTTTTTTTATTATTATTTATGCTAGTTACCTCAGAACTCCGTCATTTATTAACCGATTTGGAAAATTCTTTTTTTGTTTGAAACGGTATAGTTCAGGGGTAGTCCCATAGATATCAAGTAAGATTCTGATCATAGGGTCCAGGAGAAATCGAGGGAACTCTTCAAATATTTGAGGTGCACCTATAGCGATTTGGGTATTTTGTAAAGTAACTCGTGCATTCGCTCTTAAAAAGCACCATTTGGCGAAGATTGACAAAAAGTAATGATATCCCATCAAAAACATAAATGTGAAAATGGGAGCCAAGTTCAATATTAAGAAAATGCGATGTTTGGTTGTCTTCTTCACCGACAAAAGATTTGAGATCTAAACGGGTGCCAAGTTCCGTAGATTCTCTGAAATGGTGGCAAGTCCGGCACTACATTGTTTACATTAATATTAATTTACTGCGGCTTAATGCATTTTGAGCCTTAACTTGGCAGTTTTCTATGCAGTATGTTATAATACCATAAAATCTGTAGGGTATTTAAGAAAACTGACTCAAATCTTATACTCTGACCTGATGACAATGGGACCACCCCGAAAGTATACCAATTCAAACATAAAAAGAATTTTCCAAATCGGTTAATAAATGATGGAGTTCTGAGGTAACAACAACTAATAATAATAAGAAAACTAATGAAAAAATTAGAGTTTTCTGATTTTTTTATGTGTATGTACACAATTACCAAGCTGGATGCCAAATTTCACTTTTGTAGGTCACCTGAAAGTGGGTTAGGTTTTTGATTACTAGTCAGTCAGTCAGTGGTAAAAATGCCGTTTTTTGGACTTTAATATCTCAATAATTATTTCACCTATATTTATGAAATTTGAGGTTCTAGTTGTTCTAAAGGATCTTAATACATGTACCAAATTTCATTCTTTTATGTTAAATAGACTTGGAGTTATTGAGGGATCAAATGTGGCTCCAAACGGTTCGTGTAAAATAACACACGGATGCTGTCCGTCAGTTCCCGGGGTGAACTTGGCTGGACACGCTGCCGCGTGTCTAGACACGGCTGCTGTCCGCCAGTTCCTGGGGTGAACTTGGCAGGACACGCTGCCGCGTGTATATTGCTGTGTCAGTCGTGAAATTCTGCGTTAAGATACATAGTTGTGATACAATTAATATTTAAGAAAAAGATGTATTGGTACCTATGTATTGAACACATGAATGTATTTTAATAAGATGTCAAACATTCAGTTGAAAAAAAGTATAAAGTATTTAATCATAATAAAGTTTTATAGAAATATATATTTATTGTATTATACTACTCGCGTAAACTGAAATGTATTCACCTTTTTTGGAGGTTTGGCCGACGTTTCGAATGTATTACAACATCCGTGGTCACGAGCCGACATAAAAAAGAGTCGAATGCATTTCAGTTGTACGCGATTAATTCGGTTCAGTAATAATGTGTAAAAATCGCCATATCTATTCATTACTATTATTTAGACACGTATATTGACATGATGCGTTTTCTTTAATATGCTTTTGATATGAGATTATGCTTTACATAATCTATATATATATACACACGCATAACCTTTGACTACTGACCGACTTGTATCGACAGAATAGTTGTCCAAATTTAAAACTGTCGATGATGATGACTCCATTGGTTTTTTGCTCTGCTGTGCTCCGTCCGCTTTCATTTACGAAATCAGCGCAATTTTGGCACACATCCGTCGTCGGCAAAAGCCACAGGCGTCTGAAGGCGGAGTCTTGATGAGATAGCGTCCATTGCTTTCGCGCGTAAAAAAAGAGACAAAAGACAGTGATGGCGCTCATGAACACAAAGGCGTATGTGACATAACTCCCGAATTTATAATATAATTCATATAAAATAAACTACACAAGTAAATAAAATGATATATCCCAGTTTGCTAGATAAATAGTATTACCGTCGTTTCTGAAAATTTCAAAGGTTGGATACTTATAGTTCCGGAATAATTAGCAAAAGAATAAAAAAATTGACCATAGTTTGGAACGAAAAACTATCGAGAAAATTTTCACTTTGCGTGTTGTCCGATCCCAGTTTGTTAGATTATATAATGAAAATTAACATACCAAAATTTCATATGCGTTAATCTAACTGGTTTGCTTACAATATCGAAAAGAACAGGACCAAAAATTCGAATGCCTCGTCTTAAGGGTTACTCCGAATTCTCCATATTCATAATGTCATTCAATATAAGAATCTTTGTTACTACTGTCTTTGCTTATATACTTTTTTATCATAACGATTTTTAGCAATACACACATTCGGGTGCCTATGACAAAAACGAGTTCAGCATCCATAGTGATTTGACTACAGGAGAGTTTCTGAGAGCCGCAGTGCGACTAATTGGGACCGCTAGGAGGGAGGTTATAATATGATTCCTTCGCGTTACTAGATCCGGACATAGTCTGGATCGCCGCGTAGAATCCTACCAGCTGTCGCCAGGTTGTGGCTTCGCTTCGCTTCCAGATAATAAACCTAAAGACCCTACAAAACATTTTGTACAAGCTTTTATTGTCGACTGTAATTTTTAGGGTTCCATAGCCAAAATGGAACCCCTATAGATTCGTTATGTCTGTCCATCCGTCCGTATGTCACAGCCGATTTACTCGGAGACTATGAGCACTACAATTATGAAATTTGGTAGGAAGGTGTGTACTATAAACCTCTATAGAAATATGATGTGAAGTTACGAAAAAAATATTAATCTGGGGGGCACCCCATGCATACATGTAACAGGAAGGTCGGACGGCCTGTTTAGCCTAGTTGGTTTGTGTTAGTGACACTGCCTCCGAAGCTAGAGGTCTCGAATCCCGGCCAGGGAATAATTTGTGCATTTACCATGGATATTTGTTATTGGGTCTTGGATGTTTTATGTATTTAAGTATGTATTTATCTATATAAGTATGTATATCGTCGCCTAGTACCCATAGCACAAGCTTTGCTTAGTTTGTGACTAGGTCGATTTGTGTAAGATTGTTCCCCAATATTAATTTTTATTTTATTTATTTTTATATGCACATAAGCGTGTGGGGTATCTATAGATAGGCCTTTAAAAATGACATGGAGGTTTCTAAAAAACTTTTCCATTTAAGTCAACCGTTGGTGAGATTATATTATCTCTCAAAAGTCGTAAAAAGTATGTCGTGGTCCCCCCCTCTTATTCCCAAACTATGAACACAGAATAAGGAATAGTCTCGGCACTCAATACCATTTCATGGCTTTCGGTGTCGAAACCCTCGGGCCGTGGGGTCCAAGCGCTCGGGAACTCTTTAAAGAGCTCAGCAAAAGGCTCGTTGACACCACTGGGGAGCAAAAAGCTGGCAGCTTCCTCGTATAGCCATACAGCGAGGAAATGCTGCCAGCGTCTTTGATACGATACCACGGGGGCCCTTTTTATAAAAATAGTTTAGGTAGTTTAATTTGAATTTTAGGTATAGATTTAGTTTTTTAGTATTTTGTCATTTCTTGTTTTACATTAAACTATTGACATTATATTTCGATGACTAATTAAGTAACTTATATAAGAGGACCACACGACTCGCCTATGAAATATTTCTGCTATTAGACATTACAACCACTAAATCATTATGTTGGTACTTAACTTAATTGAGGAAAATTATATCATATTAATACTATTGAAAATATGGTTAAAATTATCACCATCATCGCCTTTAAATTAAATCCTCGTTAATATGCATTCCAACGCTTAGTGTCTAATAAACAATGCATATGTATGTAGATATACGATTAATTTTCTGAATGTTAATTAAATGTATTTTGTATACAATTGCACGTTTGGGTGGTCTTTAACATGTGCCATTCAAAATGTTAAATGAAACTAAGGGAAAATTAGTATCTCAAGAAAACATTCGGTTTCGGATGGCCGAAAGTTATGGGTGGGGCAGATCATTCCACGCCCATCCCTTTTTCTTTTGGCTTTTGGCAACCTACACCCGCATATCGTCCCTTTATCTCAAATTACCGTCATAAATGTATGCCAACTCCATGAATAAATGGGATTCATTTCATTTCAGAGCTTGGGACAAAGTGGAAAAAGATGGAAACGTGATAAGATTCGAAGCTGTCAGGGGGAATATGTCAGCGCTCTACACATGGCAGGACACGAGATGTAAACCAGAATTTTTAGACACCCTTCCCAAACCAGATTCACACCTCAAGTGTTACTCTGGCTACGGGTGCGCCACGCTTCTGTGGATGCTCAAACACAAGCCGGAGAAATTAGGGAACTTTAATTGCTCGGGCACCGTTGAGGACTTCGTTGTGTCAATGCTCTGTGACCTGGACGTCCCTATCATGTCCGATCAAAATGCTGCAAGCTGGGGATACTTCAATACCGAAAAGAACGAATGGAATGTTGACATATTACAATCGATTGGCTTTCCAGTCAACCTTCTTCCGAAAATTGTGAAAAGCGGAGAGTTCGCCGGCAAACTGAATTCGTCATGGAACGGCATCCCCGAGGGGACTCCGGTGAGTGCGGCGCTGGGAGACCTGCAGTGCTCGATGTTAGCGACTCTTGAAACTAGCCAAGATGCCGTCTTGAATATTTCAACGTCCGCTCAGCTCGCCATTATCGTAAATAGCATATCCGACCTCGGCTGCAGCACCGTTGAGCATTTGCCTTATTTTGGAAACACATATTTGGTCGTAGCTGCTTCTTTGAACGGAGGAAACGTTCTCGCAACGTTTGTACAAATGTTGCAGCAATGGATGCTGGAATTTGGCTTCCCTATACCGCAATCGAAGGTTTGGGAAAAGCTAATTGCGATCAGTAGTACGGACAGTTCGTTAGCAAAGCCGGCGTCGGAAATGAAAATAATCCCTCATTTATTAGGCGAGAGACATGCGCCGACAGCCAAAGTCTCGGTGGCCGACATTGACCTGTCTAACATTCAACTGGCTTCGGTATTTCGGTCGCTGTGTGACAGTTTGATTCAGAACTTGCACTCCATGATGCCCAAAGAAATATTGCGCAATGCGAATATTAAAAGAATAGTCGGGAATGGATCGGGACTGTCGCGGAACGTGGTTTTGCAGCGTGCCGTGGAGCACTACTACAGTCTGCCGCTGGAGTTCACTTCGGGTGGAGATGCCGCTAAAGGCGCAGCCGTGGCTGTGGTGGACAAATAAAATATATCTAGGTTTAGTAAGATACTGCCGTCACTATATTTATGTCCTGTAAAATCCCATTGTGATGCAAACACAAGACGTAGACGTACCACATTATTACACCAAAAAAGGTTGTTATTTATTCCTAGGCGCATGCCGCTAGAAAGTAGATAATACATGTATATTATTTTACATGTTTTACTGCTATATTCAATCTTATTTGTATGTACTAGTATTCTGTATGAAAGTCTGAAAGATGTAATTGTGGGTATTTATTTATATTTATATCACAATTAAAATGAGTCGTTAGCCGTTATGTGCCTGTTAGATACGCGTAACCTAGCGAAACAATGTTTTGTTATGTTGGCTAGGGCACGCTAGGGTATGGTTGGGAGCACGTTGGGAGTGTTAATAGTACATTACTACAGAGGCCGGGACAAAAGGGGTTGCCGGCCGAAGACATATAGACGGCTGAGCGAAGCGAGGCCGGATAGGTCTAAGGCCGGCAACCCCATATTTCCCGCCGAGGTATGTATAGTGCTTTTCTCAAACATGCAATGAAATAAACAACAAAAAAATCAAAGTTTTATTTTTAATACGCATAGTGGCAGAAAGTCATGATGCCTGTGCCACAAATTTATGTGGAATGGAAATTAAAAAAGAAGACTTTGCAGGCCTAGGCCTGCAAGATTTGTATGAAATTCCATTAACTACCTCTTGTCCTAGCCGCACCTGAAACGTCATACTTCGCAGCCTATTATAAGGAACATAACATCAATATTTCATTGCATGTTTGAGAAAATATAATATACATATGTAAGTGAGCAATACGCAAGAAATGTCTATAGGCTTTAACGAATTAAACATAAAAGTGATGTTTAGAGCATGTTTGTTACATTCCTCACATGCTTATATTTTTGACGTGATAACGTCTTTAAAATCGTTTTAGTCGGGTGACATGTTCAGAAACTTGTGTCACACCAAAACCTCACGAGCGCGATCGCAGGTATAAGTGAAGTAAGACGTTATCACGTAAACATCTCGATCGTAAACCTACTTTACAAACAACCAATTTTTAAGTGAAATGTACAGTCAAGTACAAAAAGTTTAGAAAAATGGATGTAACAGCTCTTTCATAGTCGACAATATGTTGTTAGAACGGCAAAGAACTGAGTATGAAACTTTATATAGGTAAGCGATGATATCATAGCTATAAACATAAAAAATATATAATTGAGTGAAAACCCCATAAATTTAACATAGTAATTTTCGAGTTTACCTTGAGAAGGTTAATGACGTTATATAGATTGTAGACATCTTATCTTATTGCATCATCTTCACGTCTCGTCTATAGATTCATTTTATAGATATCAATATCATAGTTGCACTGCTGGTGATAGTGTTAACATAAAATAGTTAACAATGTATATTTACTACAAGATAATGAATAAGTATAATAATATGATGTACTCTATAAACTTGTTATCGTTACCTATAATTATTATTTATCATGCATTAAAATTTACCAACGTTATTTGGCTTTTAATTTACCGTATGAAAAGCAATTCTATTACAGCCCAAAGTTACAATGGCATAATATTTAGTAAGATAATGATATATAAATGACTAGTCAAATAGACTACAAGGTGACAAGGCGAATGCATTTTGGAGGTCATATTTATCGTGATACTATATATGCCTACTTTGTGCTTTTTTTATACCACGTCGGTGGCAAACCAGCTGATAACCTACCTGATGGTAAGTGGTCACCGTCGCCTATGGACGCTTGTCACGCTTGCAACACCAGAGTCACTGAAGAGTCCCATGCTGTAGCCCATTGTGAATATCTCGGCAGGGAGCTCATTTCACGACCTGTTTTCTCGGTATAAAGCACCTATTGAAACGTACTGTACGAGAACGTAATGGCAACAAGGTTTGGGGATGAGCTCGCTAGCGATGGCGAGAGGTGCGATAATGAAAGGTAGCCGCGGGCATCATGTCAAAAAGTTCTTCAGAGAACATCCCGTTATACAGGCGGTAGAACCCGTACTCGTACGATTGAGACCCTAGCGTAGCGATCTGATTCAATTTTAGAACCTTTCGCGGGTAAAGCAAAGTTATTTACATCTCGTTAAGTCCCTCGCTACACTCGTGATTGTAAAATTAGGTATAAGTTTTATTTTTTCCCATTTAGAGGGTTCGATTCCTGGTTCAGACAGAGGCGGTTCTTTAAAATTCATAGAATGCAGTTGTTTTGAAAATAAGAATGAAGTCTTCCTTCAGTAAACTCTTCTATCTACTGTATTTATAGTACATAACATTACTATAGAGACCGGGAAACGAAGGGTTAGTGACGGATAGGGATACGCGGCCTGCAGCCCAACGTTTCTCGCCGAGATTTGTATAGTGCTTTTCTCAGACATATGTATTGAAATAAAAAATACAAAAATCCGCCCGCAACGTAATGACGAAATTTCATTGCATGTTTGAGAAAAGGTATTTTCCCTCCATGTCGCAAAGTTGTGGGACACCTGTATATAAGGTTTTTGTAATTTGCTTGTAGCTTCGTGAAACGAGCCTCAGATTAGGTTCGGAAGGGGCCTTTCAGCTCGAAGTACGAATTTTTCTATGGAAATGTTAGTTTAACTTGTTTGTACCAGATGTCACTGGGTGCTATCTCTATCGCACTTGCATATTGAAGTGACAGGGATGCAGCGGTCGTGCGGTTAGTTCTTACTAAATACACAACGGCGCTACGATCTATGCGGAGTATTTCACTGGTATCTAAGTATATATATATTGTACTTTGTGGTTCGGAAGCCTGTTGCTCGAAGCTCAGAATACTTTCAAATATCACAAAACTTGTGAAGATTGTTCTATATTATAATTTGTGAATAAATAAATAAATATTTTGAACGCTACCTCTAAAATATGATATTGTCAATGTCAGCTGTCAAAACTGTCATATGTTGTCAAATCATTTAGTCGTGTACGTTTGAAAGGGATACCGTAACGTAAACTTTGTATTAATTGACATTATTTGCAGTGTACATTAGCAAATTAAATATTGAAGGAGACCTAACGGTTTTAATTTCGCCACGGTCTTGTACTTGTATGGACGATGTAAATTCGTCCCAGCCATTTGTCGCATTGAGTTGATTACAGGCCACAGTGAATAACTCGAATATTATAATGGAGAGCGACAAGAAAGCGGAGGACATGGATATTCCGACAGCGGAGGGGAATCTGCTGGAGCAGCCGGTGGAGGCGCGGGTGGCGGAGTGCAACCCGCTGATGAAGGTGCACACGTACGTGGTGGCGCTGCGGCCCTGGTCGCTCAGCGCCAGCCTGTTGCCGACGCTGCTGGGCGCCGCCCTGGCGTGGCGTCTGCCCGGTGAGCAGGCCTTCAGCTGGCCCGCACTCCTACTCACCCTATGCACTGTGCTTCCCGTGCACGGCGCCGGAAACGTCGTTAACACTTATTTTGACTTCGTCAAGGGTATTGATAACCGCAAGTCAGACGATCGAACGCTCGTCGACCACATCTTGAGCATAGATGAGGTTGTCTCTCTGGGAGCTATATTGTACCTAGCTGGCTGTGCCTGTTTTGTTCCCCTAGTCATGGTCTCTCCAGCTCGCATGGAACATTTAGCATTAGTCTACTTTGGTGGCTTATCATCTTCCTTTTTGTACACTGGAGGCATTGGTCTGAAGTACATTGCCCTTGGTGATATTTTAGTTCTAGTCATATTTGGGCCAGTTTCAGTAGTGTTTGCTTTTCTAGCACAGACGGGGAGAGTTGATTGGCCAATCATTTACTATGCGATCCCTCTTGCTCTCAATACTGAGGCTATTCTGCATAGCAATAACACTAGAGATCTGGAAACTGACAACAAAGCTGAAATTGTTACTTTGGCAATACTTATTGGAAAGACGGCATCATATTTACTGTATGCATTCCTGCTGTTTATCCCATACATAATGTTTGTAGTGGCCTCAGTGAGGTGTTCTTTGTGGTTCCTTCTGCCTATGTTGACACTGACAAGAGCATTTAAAATAGAGAGGATGTTCCGTAACCCGGACACCATGAGATATGTGCCTCGACAGACAGCTAGATTAAATTTCTACTTTGGAATGCTTTATATGATTTCATGTTTGTTTGCTTATAGATTGCCTTTCCTCTTACATCGATAATGTAAGTTAAATTCTCTCATACATAATCTTGTACTTATTGAGCTTATGATGTTGGCACTCTTGTGCATAGACTGCCTTTACTACTTGATATAACATTCTTGTAATAGCACGGGCACATTTCATGTTTAACCTCTGAGGCTTCTGACCAATAATAACCACTAGTAGCTTTGTGCAACAGGGCATTGATATTATGCAACACTGGTCAATAGTCCATGGTTCTTGCAAGGATATTTAGAATCAAGTTAAATGAACAATTTTGCTAAGAAGTTAACTAAGCTTTAATATGAATAGGTAAGTGGCAAATAGTGTCAATGACCAGTATTCTATTATGGATCATGAGAATAATATTATCATGAATTTGTGTTTACATTTATTTTTCAGTCAGTAAAATATAAGGTATGTAGATCTGCTGCAGATTGTCTTTGATGTACACATTGTTGTGGTGGGTTTTGATGGCAGATGATAAGCAGATCTTTTTTACTAATATAAACAGGAAATGGATGGCAGATGTCGAATCTCAAACACTTCATTGATGTTTATAAATGCAATGTTATCAGGATGTGACTCATGAGAGATTATTTGAAGACATATCTTTATATTCGAATCTTATAAGAATTATAAGTAATAAACTACCTCATCATATCCATGAGTGTATGTGCTTCTTACTATTTTAAATATTTTAATAGGTAAAAATGTGCTCAGAGACTTTTCATGCCAAATCATATCAATCCATCATATTCAGTCATCTTTTTAAATGTTGCCTGTAAGGCCTAAAATGTTTAAAAACAAAAATGCCTATTGTTGTAATGTAATGCACAAATTGACAATAACTAATTTATTTATACATTTAAGATACTAAATATGTAATTTATAGTCGAATATAAGGTTATAATACAAATATTTGTTTATTTCAAATAAGAATCATAAGTTTCATTAGGTAAAGGAATGTGATCAAATCCTGGTGATATATGCCTCTATGATTCTTAAAATATCCCAATGGTTTAGGGGTTTAGGATAAGTCATTATTTTTAGGTACCCTGAGAAAGAAAACCAAATTACATTTATTATATTTTATTGATATATCAACATAAGAGACCTTTATTATAGAATCTATCATAATATAAAGATAAATACAAATCAAATTATAATACAGGTGAGACCATTATGTTCATAAAATGGATTTCATTTAGGTGTGTTTGACCAGTATTCGTTTCTAATTTAATTTAGTGGCAGTGAGCAGGAATTCTTACTATTCTCATTAATTACCATACTATTTGTCTATATTTCTGCCGATTATTGCTTATTAAGAATTTGCCCATAACATACTAGAATGAAAGCCATTTCGAGTGACGATAATGATAACTAAGGGATAAAGGAACAAAAGTACACCATTGTCATATTTGAGATAAAAATTCATGCTAACAAAGATTAAACATAATATCACTATATATGCAAATAGTAATAAAATTTTGCACAACATAAGTCTTGAACATTCCATAAACTAATACATTTTAAAGTAAATCATTAGTTGCACTAATGAAGAATTTCCAATCGATCTAATATTGATGTGTAGCCGCAATTTGCGTGAGGGCCTATAAGTTACTGAACACGACGCCTACTACTCATATTGCTACTTCACTCGAGGCCTTATGTTACTCGAAATATTGGGGTCAGATTAAACAAGCACCTTCTAGAAGGAGCTTCGAGTCAAATTTCCAAATGTATGCGACTAGATATCAGAGATTTTAGGCCTTGGATATATGTGATGTCAAGATATAAAGCTAAACGCGAACGGTTACTTATTGCAATGGGATGTAGGGATGTTAGAACAGCTTGTCGGCTAACTAAACGATGGGGGTTTAGTTTGAACAGCATGACACAGGATACACCATACTTAGAATAATCTCACATTCATGCCGCGGACAATAGTCCTACACTGGAAATATCCAGTCAATAGTCTTTATATACGCGATAGGGTAGATATATACATCAGACTTCGTATGTTGGCTTAGGGATCTTGTGACGTCGACCCTTTCTTTTCGCGCTGCCATTGGATTATTCGCTCTTTTAGATCCGCCGCTGAAATAAAGAATATACTGTTAATATATTTTATAGGGGTCAGTAATTAAGCATTTACGGAAAAACAATTAGGAAGCTAAGAGTACCTGGACGCAGCTGGTCCTCTGTGAGCGGTTGCCGGTTGAATGGGTCCGTCGAGCTATTGAGCAGGTGGCGCAGGATCACTGATCGGTCCATCACCTGCGCGTACGAATACAAATTAGAATTCGAATCTCCCGTTATTGTTTCACACCACAAGGGTGTTTAAGGACGGAGGGGGAGGAGGTTCACTGGGCGTTTTGGGCCACCCGACTTCCGTTACCGCATTACTGACAATTCCAACTCACTACAAAATATCCCAAAAGGACTACGTCAATAATGCGGCCCCGGAAAGCAGGTGGACCAAAACGCCCGGACAATAATCCTTAGCTTTTTGGACGCCAAAGGTGTTGCGTGTTCTCGCGTAGGCACGATAGTGTAATGGGTACACCGTTAGGAGTCTTTGGTGTATAAAAGGTCAATTTTACGCGAATTATCTAATAACATTTGTAACCACTAATGAATCAACTTCAAAGTGTGGCTCTCCACTATCTGCACACAACATGTCCTCAACTTCTATGGCTATTTGGTCAGGTCTGGACCGGAGAGCCTGGAAAAGCTTATTATCACTGGCCGCATGGTGGGAAAAAGGAGTAGAGGATGTATGCCTATGCGTTTCGAGAACACTGTAACATCTGCGACGAGAGGCACGTTGCAGGCGCGTGCACCGAGCCCAGGACCGCGCAGCTTGAAGAGTTAAATAAATAATATAAATAAATATTTGGGGATAATCTTACATAAATCGACCTAGTCCCAAACTAAGCAAATGGGTACTAGACAACGATATACATACTTATACAGATAAATAAATAGGAAACATCCAAGACTCAGGAATAATATCCATGATAAATGTACAAATAATGCCTTGACCGGGATTCGAACCCGGGACCTCCGGCATCGTAGGCCGGGTCACTACCAATTAAGCCAAAGTGGTCGTCAGGATAGTGATGGTGAAGCGTGCAATCAGCCATGACGATACGACAAAGAAAAAAAAAACATTTGAAAATTGGGAATCACCTTTCCGGAGGGCAATAGCACAGGATCAGTCATGAGTGTGTCCATGAGCGGATCTCTGAACTCTTCGGGCGCGTCCGCGAACTCGTCACTCTTCTGCTGGTTCGACACTGAAACAATCAATCGCTAAAGTAAGTATAAGTACTTTGTGGGTTTCCGTAAGCTGATTTGTTTACATTGCTACTGCCCAGTAGCACAATGACAGCTTTTATGGTCACTTTTTATCGTTAAATGCAGGTAAAGATTTTACGCGAATTATCTCATATGATACTCAGTCATATCAACCGTCGTACGTAAAACGTGACTATTTATATGTTATGTCAAAAAAATGTAACGTCATGTACTAACTAACACGGTACAGCTGTAGTGAATGATGCTTTCCCATCGGCTAAGCTCGGAATACGACTACACCCGGAAACACAATGTATGTAGGTCATTCGGGACCCCTCTCAAAATTTAACACTGGAGAATCTTGACCAGTTAACTTTTATAAGTTGGCAACATTTGACACAAATTTTGTCTATGGGATTTATGTTGCAACATGAGCATGTTAGCTACTGGAGATAAAATCTCCGCTGCACGTTATGTCGAAGCATATATTTGTTCGGGATTACCGTGCTAACTGGGCAGATGTGTTTAGTACTCCGCAGGATACAGAACTTCATTATTATTGGTTGGTTGTGGGCCATTTATGCCGCTTCGACCAGTAGTTGTGGCAGCCCTTATAGTTCGTTGCTTATACCCACTGCTTCCAAGAATTTCCAGACTCTTTGGGCTGCAATTTGTTGTATCTCCTCTGGTTGCATGATGTGCCTCCCTAGGTAGATACCTCTTTTGCGCATAAGTGGTCCACACGAGCAGAGGATGTGAATGGCTGTCTCCTCTGACTCTTGGCAGAACCTGCATGCTGCGCTTTGTTTTAAACCCATTTTAGTTAGGTGTTTGTTTAGTTTGCAGTGACCGGTGAGTATTCTTGTCACTGCGCAGGTTTTGTGTCTTTTGAGTTGTAGTAGCTCTATGGCCAGCTTACCATTGTAACCTTCTATTAAAGCTTTCGATTGTACCAGTCCTTTTGTGAACTTCCACAAATCGATGGCTTTTGATTTGTTGTTTAGCAGAGAGCTTACCTTCCGTTTGGTTATACCGCAGAACGGTTCTGGGCCGATCAGGGGTATGTCTGCACCCTTCCTGGGAAGTTAATCTGCTTCTTCGTTTCCATCAATATCGGAGTGTCCCGGTACCCATTTAAGTATTACTTTATTGGATTTGGCGAGGACGTTTAAATTGTTTTTACAGTTCTGAACTAGCTTAGAGTTGGACTCTAAGGATTTTAATGCCAGCAGAGCAGCTTGGCTGTCCGAGTTGATGTAGATGTGTTTGTGTCTTAGGTTCATATCAATGTTCATTTCCGCACATTTAACAATGGCGAAAATTTCGGCTTGAAAGATTGAGGCCCCTCTGCCCATGCTGACGCTGATTTTGAGCTTTGGTCCCTCACCATAGATCCCGCAACCCACATATTCACCTTTACTTACCTACTGTAAGAATTGTCATTGGAGGTTTTTTATTCCAGTCCCCCTTGGGTAAGCTTGTGCTGTCTTGAATGTTAAATAATAGTTGGACATAGTGTTAGGTACTCACCCACGATCTGGTAGGCGTTTTCGGCGAGCGCTCGGAAGCGCTCGATCTCTGAGCGCGTCTTGATGTTGTACTTGCCGAGCCGCACCGCCGCCTCCTCAAACAACTCCTTGCGGAATGATCGCTGTAGGAGACAAAAACCAATTACACCAATTACTTGATAATCAAACGTTAGAACTATACATATAAACATAGTGCCAAGTTAAATATACGGCCTGCGGTGTATGGACAAGTACTGCATAGACTTTCTTTATACCTTTGCACAAAATCTACTGCGCCTCGATATCTTAACTGAAATTCGTAATTCAAGGCGCGTGGGATTGATCGTTACTATCTTCAAGAAAGTTCTTGTGCGTTTCGTTCTATCATAGTACAAACCCTAATATTACTACGACTCTCAGTGCCGACGCATTTTCACTGCTATCCCCATATATCAGGAAGGTGCTGTCCGTTAATGAGGTACCTACAGCTAATGTGCCCGTAACTCGAGCTGTAGGGTCGATACTATCATTACAAGAGCCACTGGCGCTTTTGCTGCCACCAATTGTACCTACGTACTTTTTGACCACTATTATATCAGTGCCTTCTTATTATCCCCTTTTTAGGGTTCCGTATTGAGTTAGGAACCCTTATAGTTTCGCCATGTCCGTCTGTTTGTCTGTCTGTCCGAGGCTTTGCTCTGTGATTGTTAATTAGAAAACTACAATATGGTTTGAACATATAAATCAATAAATATGAAAAAGTCATAAAATATAATCAAAAAAAAGAGTAAGGGCACTTCCCCCCTACACGAAAAGTAGGCAAGTTTTTTTTTTTTGCTTCAACCCTATGGTGTGTGGTGTTGTTGGATGGGTATTTCAAAATGAATAGAAGTCTTCATCAAAAATTTTTTGATGAAGTGAATATTTTCGGAAATATTCACTCCAAAAGATAAAAAAATTGTGTCCCCCCCTCTAACTTTTGAACTATCGGTCCAAAAAGTATGAAAAAAAAACATGAAAGTGCTTAATAAAGACTTTCAACAAAAACTATAGCGGACATGAACAGTCAAGCTGTTTTTGAGCTATCGTAAAAAGTCTTTCTTTCTCAGTAAAAGACGTATGAAACGCTGCGCAGGTATTCCCTTTTGCTTGGTATTGATTTTTTTAAATTAAGTTCATTGGGCAACTACGGAACCCTACACTGAGCATGGCCCGACATGCTCTTGGCCAATTTTTATAAAGGTCTACCGCTGTCCTACATTGTGTTACCTCATCAGCAGCGAGCGCGGCGAGGAAGGCGGGCGAGTCGAGATGCAGGTAGATGTCGACGAGCTGCGACAGCAGCCGCCGCGGCTCCCAGCCGTACTTCTCCGGCCGCCGCACCTGACCAGAACAACGTTTATTTCACTTTATGCGAAATAGTTAAAGTTCCTATTCCTTAGACGAGTCATTATATGTACGTATGACTGGTGGGAGAATCAAAATGGATTTCCATACATTATTAGACAACTGTTATTTTTTTAATGTTTCAAAGAGGCACACGTAAATTTTTGCCACCATATCGATTATTAATTTAAATCTCTCTCCGCTACGCTCGCTCGCTCGCAAAATAATTTGATTTAATTTAGAAATTGATATAGTGGCAAAAATTGACGCGTGCTCCTTATCATTTAATCATTTAATCATTTAATCATTCAAGTATTGCTTTGTGTGTACAAAGGGGGTCTTATCACTAATTTAATGTATCAACACAACCATGCAAGGGCACTGCAATAGTAGCTTACCTATTACAATTAAATACTTACATTATTATATTCATCTACCATGCATCGACATTTTAAATAAATATTATTTAACCAACTAATTAACTCAACACAAGCTTTTCCTATACAATTACGTGTTATATCCATATTTTGAGCAATACTAATATAGTTTTACGTAAGTACTCGTATACATTTCAAAAGGTCTGGAAGAGAGAGAGAGATATTTTCATTATGCTTCTTTGTTTAAAGCTATTTATTTTTATCTTGTAAATATTCGTTTATCGTGTAGTATGCTTTATCTATAAGAAGTTGTTTTAATTTTTTAATAAATTTATTTTGTTTAAGCTCATATTTTATATCTGTAGGTAATTTATTAAAGATCCTTATTGACATGGAATAGGGTCCCTTTTGGTGCATCGCTATTCTTGATGTGGTTTGTATTAAATTGTTTTTGAACCGAGATTCATAACGACGTTGAGCATCTCCGATCTTAGAATAGAATTCCGGGTTATTTTTTATAAATTTACACGCTTCCAGTATATAAATGCAAGGTACAGTTAGAATCCCAAGGTCTTTAAAGTGAGGTTTACAGCTTACAGTATTTTTTATGTTTTTTAGTACACGGATGCATTTTTTCTGCAAGATAAGTAAATCTGGTGCATCAGTACTATTTCCCCATAAAAATATCCCATAGGAAAGCCAAGCGTGAGCGAAGGCGTAGTACGCTGACAAAGCGGCCTGTAAGTTTGTAGTCTTTTTTAATTGCTTTAGCGCATAAATGAACTGACTAAGTTTTGTTTTAATTTTATGTACATGTTCTTTCCAGTTAATGTGGGAGTCGATTGTTATGCCAAGAAGTGGAAACGTAGGAACACATTGTAGCTTAGTGCCATCGAAAGAGAAATTTACGTCTATATCCGGTTTTTGATGAGGCCTAAATTTCATGATTTTCGTTTTGGAAAAATTTATTTCTAAACTATGATCATTCATCCAGTTCACTATATTCTTTACAATGGTATACAGTTTTTCATTGAGGTTAGTATTATTTTTATAAGGCAGCAATATGGAAAAGTCATCCGCAAACATAACACACGATTCATTGATTGACATTGGAAGGTCATTTATCTATATTAATAATTTCGTGCAGGGGTACGGTAGACCCGAACGAGACCTGTCTCAAATTGAAGAACGTATAAAAATAACGATTTTTGAGTTGAACATATGTATCCGCAAAATTCGGATTGTCGCGTATTTTGCATTAAAAAGTGTTAATTTTATGACGAAAGGTCGGCCATATTAAATTTGTTGGTTGACAGCACAGACTACTAAGAAGATACTGTTGACAGCGTCGGGTTGGGTACGTTCGGAAATTGTAAACTATGTTTGCGTCCGGTGTGTTGGCCAGGTTGCTGGGCGTGGATTCGGCTAGCCGCGTCTGCAGCGTTTTGTTTTTGTAGTTTTCAAGCGTTCTATACACCTATCAGCCTAGCTAGCACGATAAATTATACCGTCACGTTATATGGGCGAAATGTATTAAAACGTCACATAAAACGTAACGGTATAATCTATCGTGCTAGCTAGGCTGATTGTCACAACAACCGCCTTCAAAGCGAATGTATGGGGCCTGTTACATGGTTATTATACACGTGATACATTCATATCACGATAAGTATCACGTGAATATTGAAGCAGAATCCATACAAATTTTAAAACTGCGATAATATTGACACCCCAGTAATGTGATAATATTAATCGTGTAAAGGACACCACTTGAATGTTTGCTGAGTCTGTCCGCCCTCTATTTTGTTGTGACAAACTATTAGGTGACTTATGGCTTATAAACGTCTAGCAAAATTCTATCCCTATCTCGCTCTATCTTATAACTTAGTGGTACTGGGGATCTACTCCGAAATTCGAAATCCGAACTTTGTATGGTGCCGTCCCTTTCACTCATATAGTCTATGACAGGAGAGTGAAAGGGACGGCACCATACGAAGTTAGGATTTTGAATTTCGGAGTAGACCCCCAGCTCATGCCGTTCGCCGCGCTCGCACGTTAGAGGCGCTACCGCGAACCGAAAACGAAGTATCACATGTATATTCGAACGACAGAGAGGAAGATAGTTCGTCTTTGGTTCGCGGTAGGCCCGCAGGCGTCAACTTTAAAACGAATAGGGTATTTTACTATAAGAGAAATAAAATTCAAAATGTAATAAAAACCAGCCAAGTGCGTCGGAGTCGCACACTGAGGGTTCCGTACAACTAAAAAACAAATGTGATTTATCAATATATTGATATTTTTGGTAAAATATACTTCATAATAAACATTATCAATTTATCACCTAATTTCAAGTTCATAGGTCGATGGAAAGTTAAAAAATTATATGTGTGACAGACAACACACGGAATGTTCTTTGACTTTCTTCGACCGTCCGCCGCGCTCGGACTAAAGTGCTACCAACCGAAAACTAAATATATATGCCTCTCTGTCGCACTTGCATATTCGAGCGCGGAGAGGGAAATACTTCGTTTTCAGATCGCGGTAGGCCCTCTGGTCTGACGGCTCCTATTCCTGGATGGTGCGCGTATCGAAATGTGAAATACCTTTGGCAAAACGGAACAAGTTGTTAAATAGCTTCCATTAATTGGAGAAAATATTACCAACTGTTATTCTTATCACGCAAAACACTGAATATTGAAGCAACATCCATAGGAGCCTGTTACATGGTAATTATTATCACGCGATATACTAATATCACGATCCGTATCACGTGCAATGAATATTGAAGAAAAATCCATACGATTTTGAAAACCACGATAATATGGACACACCAGTTGTGTGATAATATTAAGCGTGTAACAGACCCCATACAATTTTGAAAATCGCGATAATATTGACACATAATATTGAGTGTAAAGGGCCCCACTTAATAGAATTTGGCGGAGAATAGAGAGCTGCTGCCCGTAACAATCGGACACTTTACGCTCGAAGTTGTAGACGATTACATATACCTAGGACAGACTGTCCTGTTAGGTAAGTCCAACTTCGAGAAAGAGGTTAATTGTCGAATCCGACTCGGCTGGGCAGCGTTCGGGAAGCTACGGCACATCTTTTCGTCCAATATTCCGCAGTGTCTCAAGACGAAAGTCTTTGACCAGTGTGTGTTGCCAGTGATGACATATGGTACTGAAACGTGGTCGCTTACTATGGGCCTCATAAGAAGGCTCAAAGTCACCCAAAGAGCAATGGAGAGGGCTATGCTGGGAGTTTCTCTGCGTGATCGCATCAGAAATGAGGCCATCCGCAGCAGAACCAAAGTGACCGATATAGCCCTTCGAATAGCTAAACTTAAGTGGCAGTGGGCGGGGCACATAGCACGCAGAACCGATGGCCGTTGGGGCGGAAAGGTTCTCGAGTGGCGACCACGTACCGGAAGGCGTAGCGTGGGCAGGCCCCCCACCTGGTAAGGGTCGCGGGTGTCCGCTGGATGCGGGTGGCGCAGGACCGGTCATTGTGGAAGTCTTTGGGGGAGGCCTATGTCCAGCAGTGGACGTCATTCGGCTGAATGATAAGAGAGCTGCTACCGCGAAACGAAAACGAACGAACATCGTGTATTTCCCTCTGTGTCGCTCGATTTTGCAAGTTCGACAGAGAGGGAACTTCATTTGTTTTCGCTCGCGTTAGCAGCTCTGACTTCGCACCAAAAATACTGACTGGCACATCAATATTTAACAATTGCACATCTGAACTGAATTTTAATGAAAGATTAGTATTTTAGCTATACAAATTAGTACTGATTACGGTGTCAATTTTTTTATCTGTTTTTAAATACTACCCTTATAAAAAAGCTTAGGATTAACTTGCTAAGATACTAGCCTTTGCCCGTGACGTTGTCAGCGTAATCTTTTACTCCCTATTCCATATGTTAATCCAGACTACAGACTATATTTCTATACGAAGTTTCATCATAATCCGTTGTTGTAATGTTTTTATTTTATACATTTTTGTACACTATTTCTTTCGTCGTTTGCGTAACCGTCACGAATAAATGTTTATTTTATTTCTTTCTTATTTATTTCACCCGAGCGAAGCCGGGCTTTCATCTAGTATAAATAATAAACAGGGCACAACCAATCACGCTTCCCTGTGGAATTGAGTTCAACACAGTCTGGACATTCGACCTAACAATGCTGATTTCTTTAGATTTATCAGTGTACTCGATTTCAACGCATTGTTTTCGGTTACTCAAGTAAGACTGAAACCATCTGTGAACTACTCCTCGCACGCCAATACCGTATAACTTGTCGAGTAATATACTAAATTTTACTTTTTCGTAAGCCTTTGTCATGTCGAATAACATTCCGATTGCATAGTCTTTTTTATTTAAAATATTTAGAATATTATTTATATATCTATACGCTGCCAGGGTAGTTGAACGTTTTTTACGAAAGCCGTGCTGTGAATCGGCAAAGATCTTATACTTTTCACAGTAGGAGTATAGCCTTTTACACATTGCTTTTTCGAATAGTTCTGAAATTACAGGCAATAACGCAATAGGGCGGTAGTTTCTTGGGTCCGTTTTACTATTCTTTTTGTACACAGGTTTTATTATAGCTTGTTTTAACTTATCTGGAAAAATACCTTCAGAAAAGGATTGGTTAATTATGTAGGTCAAGGGAGGAGTTAGACAATCTGCACAGACCTTGATCAGTGTTGATGGCAACTCGTCAACTCCATAGCTTGGTTTACTCTTTAGGCTTTTTATTAGGTTATACACTTCGCGCGATTCAACGGGTTGCAAAAACATCGAGTTTACGGAAGGTTGGAGCACAGGTCGGCCGCACGGCTGAGCTCCCGTGGGCATCGCGTGAGACTGCCCGGCAATAGTAAACAAGTTATTAAATTCGTTAGCGACTAACATAGGATCGGATATTAATTTATCGCGAATAAATAACTGCATGTTTTGCGTTTGCGCATTGCATTTTTTATTTTGCTGTTCATTAATTATTTGCCACATACATTTTATTTTATTAGATGACATTTGCATTCTTCTGGTAAATAAGAGCTTTTTCGATTTTACAATTACATTTTTTAAAAATTTTTCATATGTTTTATAATTATATGTAAGTTATTATTATAATATTATTATGTAAGTTCGGTGACAATTAAACTTTATTGTACCACCGGGTTGATCTGATGATGGAGACAGAAGGTGCCCATAGCAACTCCAAGTATACAAAATAAACCCGCCGTTTATTGAAACCGTCTCAACGAGTAAGTGATACATGTGGAAATAAGGTATAATATAAAAAAGCTTGTACCAATTTTTCTTATAAAATTTTAGTATGATGTACAGAGCCCGGAAAATCCATAGCAAAACAAAAGACAGTCGCAATCAAACTAGTGTTAGATTGTTTTTTTATCGATATCGATAGTTGTGTAATATGAGAAAAAAACGGCCCACAAAATGAAAAAAAAATAATAATACAAAATTTCACATAGGTTTGTATAATTATAGAGGTACAGATGCAATTTCTTGCTCGAAATCCACGTCAGTACACACAGCAGCACATGACATCTTATTGGGTTTGTTATAGTGATAGGAGTAGATAATTTGTATATCAATAATTGGATGCATCAAGTGGGGCAAACCTTCCTATCTGCTGTCTAAAATCGCCTGGCGAGAGCAGCGGCGGGCGGAACGTACAATAGCCAATCACAAACCGCTCATTGTGCAAAAATACAAATGTGCAGCATTCCGTGGCAGCTTTCGGTTCCAGGCTACTAAATGTTGGAACGATCTGCTTCCCCCGATTAGGAATTGCAGATCCAAGTTTAGTTTTCAGCGAAAATTGCGAGAACTATTATGTGCTACTCAAAAAGCTGGAACCGCTGACTGTTGTCCACGGTATATTGCAGGAAATAAGAAATATTATTAAATCGAAATAAAATTGATGTTTGGAATTTGGTTCTTCAGTACGGTTTTTGTGTCGGTCACTTTTAAGATGAATATCAATGTTACATTTCTTTAGTTTTAGATTTACATCACACATGGAGCAGTATATAGTGGAGGTCACTTCGTTGTAGACTAGTTCAGGGTGATTGGTTATCCACGTTTTAATACGATCTTGCACATTACTCATTTTAAATTTAAATGAAAACTATAATTCATTGATTTATATATCAACCACGTCCGTTTCAAACCGTTTTAAGGTACAAATAATTATTATCTATAGAGACACAACTTATATTTTATCACTGTCATACGCAATGAAATGCAATGAAATGACAATAATGACATTCAATGTCTTATGGAATACTAATTTTCTGAAGTGTCTATTATTTTCAATGAGGTTGATTACCTCTTTGTCACCCGACTACGGCCAAGCCAAAAGGGAAGGGTTATTACTTAATATGAAATATAAGTAACGTTGATAATATAAGTTACGTTGCATTTTAGATGGAATAACACATATGCATGGAATAACATATAAAAACAAACCCTGAACTTACCACTTCTTTTGCGTTTGGCGTGAATGATTATAAAATAATGTACCTACTTAAACATATCGGTATGTTTTTTTTAGACAAAACTTATTCAATATCGATAAAAAAATGTTTCTATAACTAGTTTGATTGCGACTGTTTTTTGTTTTGCTATGGATTTTCCGGGTTCTGATGATGTATCTGTGATTCTATTCATTATGGTATTTCTATGTGTTGAGGTGAATCATTACTCGATTGGGATGATATGCCTGTAGCGTGTTGTTGGTCGCCCTGTGGATATGTTTACCTTGAGGTTCTTGCACTTGGGCCCGCAGAGCTGCTGCAGGTTGAAGTTGAGCATGGAGGCGAGCCGCTCGGCCAGCTCAGCGCGTAGGAACGGCTCCTTGATCTCCACCGTCAGGTACTCCAGCATGTCCACCGTCTCCCTGACGATACAATTTCATGTTTAGCAATCTGGCAGTGCATTTTTTTATACCACTTTGGTGGCAAACAAGCGTACGGCCTGCCTGATGGTAAGCGATCACCGCAGCCTATGGACACCTGCAACTCCAGGGATGTCGCTTGCGCTTTGCCAACTCTTTAAAAATGTATACACTCCTTTCTTGAGGAACCCCATAATGTAGTGTCTGTCCAATTATCCATTCATATACAAATTTGGTGTGGTCTGCCTACCTCTTTCCGGAGTAGAGGCGTGAATGGACACGTACCTGGCGAGCGTGAGGTAGGAGCGGCACTGGCGCTCGTCCTGCGCCAGCGCGCGCGCCCGCGCCTCGCCCGCCGCGCCCGTCGACGTCCCTTCCTGCGCCTCGTGGATGCGCTTCAGGTACTGCGGCAACAACAACACCACTATAGCGACATAGCCTAGTCAGCACATATCGCGAGGCAGTAGGTATAAAGGAGGGGACAATTGTACAAAAGATCCCATTGGGTCGAAGTGCATCCGCAAGGATCCTCATCTACAAAAGATAATATAAAACATATAGCGCATGTCGGCACAACGCGGCTACCCTCAAACCCCAGTCACAACTGGAGTCTCGCGTAAACGTGTGTCCAATATGACATACTTTATTTCTACTGCAAGGTCGACTTTTCCACGCACTAACAACTAGGGTATGGCTAGGGTAGGGTATGCTATGGGGGTAGCGCACTTGATACAAATAAAACCTTATAGAGAAGGCGACAAGGGCTCGAAACACCAAGAGATAATAACATCTCAAAAATCGTCGTAATAGTCGAACTGTGCAGTTTATGGTCAGTATTAAATTAAAAAAAAACAAATTGCAGGCTCGCCTACAATGTTACATAAAAATTCCATTATTTGTCGAGTCACAAACATTTTAAAAAGAAAAAATAGCCATACAAAAGAGAGCACAGGTAGTGTACAGCCAATTCAAGTCGTATTTTTCTGTTGGAAACGCTATGTTTTTACGTGTCTGAAATAATTTCCGATTTTCGGAGGAAAAACACACTTGCGATTCTGTTTAAAAAATAAACAGCGGGAGAGCATATGAAGATTTTGACGTTTTAGGGTTATGTTTATCAAAACTTAATTGTAATTTAGGCCTTCCCCCCATTTTTAAGAAAAACACTTTATTAGCCTCGGCTGAAACTTATGTAACATGTTTCATTAATATTTGAATTCATAATTATTTAAATCAACTGTACAATTCAATTTCAATCTGCACCTTCAATGTACTAGGTGCATTGCTTGAGATGACGTCGTAATAAACAAAAAATTAAGAGCTGTCATTTGTACTGTCTTGACAATTTACCTTGCTTACATTACTGGAAATTCAAATTTTTTTGGTATTTATTTTATAAAAAATTAAGCTCATGGTTAGGTTAAGAAACTACGTTTCCATACCCTACTTAAAGAAAAGTCCGCGACCCGGTAACACACTACCTATATATAACCATTAAAGCTGCAAATGTCCTTAGACCTACTCAATTCAATAATAATAGTGAATGTTTCTTACCGTGAGACACTCATCGAGGAGGAAAGTGGTGTCATTCATCAGCATGTTGATGAATTTGACGAACTGCCGTCCCGACCGCGACTCTTTCACTATGGCCTAAAAGTAATAGTTTCTGTGAAATGCAGAACACCGAGAGCAAAGTTCAAGTAGCAGAAGTGTTTAACTCCGTTTTAATTTAAAATTAACACATTATTAATAATTTTAAAATAAATGATATAACACTAATGTATATTGAATAAGTATGCACTCACTTGTTTGTGAATCGGCCGCTCCCACATTCCCTTCAATATAATGCTAATATGGAATCTGATAGTGAATTTGTCATAAAACTCGGTGCTTTGTCCTGTCGTCTCTATATCCGTGTAAAACTTCATCAGTGCACTGGGCAGGGCCGTTTGCGACATCGGGTGGTCCATAAACTTCTCATAAACATTTTTTAGCTTCAATGGCACGGAGAGATTGATCACGAATAGCACTTCGACGATCTTCGCGACTAAATACGGGTTCTTGATGAGGTGGGAATTGCAAATGGCGCTTAAGAGCCAGGTTATGATCGGGTCCTCGATGTAGTCTGCTACTACTTGGGGCACGTATCTGGAAGACGAATGTTTATTGTTAGTTAAATTTGTTTGTACAACTTGATACCGTAAGCGTAACGTGTTTTTTCAAGTTCAATGGTAAAAATAGGATCAATAGGAAAATATTGTGCAAATCGCAATTCAGATTGTAAGATAAATTCGACGAAAATCATAGCAAGTTAGGCAGAATCATTTTTGAGTGGTTACAATTTGCTGCCGTGACCAGGAAATTATTGAACTGTCAATATAATTATTATTTTTCCATTACAATTACGATTGCGTGGGTATAATGTAATAAAACGAAATGTATTCATTAGATATTAACTTCAATCTTTTAGATACAAATAATAATGAGCTACCCATCATAATTTCAAAACGTGACATGGAAATGAAAATGAATAAATGATTTAAATCTGAATTAAATAAGATACTAATAAATAAACTTGGAAAGAATTTTACACAAATCAACTTATGTAGTCTCCACTAAGTTTTTTTTTATACCACGTCGGTGGCAAATAACCGTACGGCCCGCCTGTTGGTAAGCGGTCACCACAGCCTATGGACGCCTGCAATTCCTAAGGGTAGTAGTAGTCTGTCAAACCCCCTCTGCCCTCTGCGCTCCCCAACCAACATCCCATATTGCCAGGCAAGTGGACTACTACTACCAACTATCACCAACCACTGGTTGCAATAGTATGAGCAACGTTTATAAAGAAGGCAATAGAGTTAGGGATGAGGGTGTACTCACTGCACGGCGAACAGCATGAACTCGGCGACGTCCTCGACGTACCACTCGGGCAGCGCGCGGAAGGCCTGCGCGGCGCGGCACGCCGGCGGGCCGCGCGCCGCCGCGTCGAGGCGCGCCGCGAGCAGCGCGCACACCGACGCGTAGAACTGCACGCTGCGCCGCATCAGCTCGCCGTCCAGCAGCGCCGTCTCCGCGCACTGCTTCGACCTGTTGCAACCGAACGACGTGTCCCATTTAACGAAAAAAAGACGAGCTATAAACTATACCCCTAACAACGTAGACTGTTGGCATGGGTCAAGGGTGGATGGTTAAGAATCGCGGGACTCGCGGGAGTCCGCTGGGTGTGGATGGCGCAGGACCGACTCATTGTGGGACGCTAGTCGGGTCACCTCCAAGAGTGTCTTAGTTCTTCCAGTACCTCTGGACCCTCGCGGATCTGTGGGAAGGGGAAGGGCCCGGGCCGATGTGCTATGCAGGCAACGGTAAGCGATTCATCTTGGGAGGGATCGCTTACCGGTGCTACCAATAACCCGGAGAAGGGATCGCTCTGGGTCTTCCTCTGTTTTAGCAGAGAAGACTTCTGATGCGACTAACGGGGAGAATGGGGAGTTTCGCATCAAGGAGTTGCAAGACGCCCCAGGTGTGGCGTGAGGGAAAGACCATGCTGTATGCCTGTAGAAACAACAACTACGGACCCTGACTGCGGCAGAGGGCCGATATAGTCAGAAGCGGGTGGTGTCACCGTCAGGCCGGGGCCGGGTGGTGGCTGCGAGGGACAAAACCTCTAAGTTACGAGGGGACCTGAGTGGGTGAATAATCCCTGTCGCCCTGCACGCTTGCCGACGGGCGGGGGGCGCTTGCCTCAGCGAGGGGAAAGCTTCGGCTCTTGCAGCAGGCGATGTTTGCTGTTGTGTGCCTTGGCGATCCCGTGTCGCCGCTACGTGATGGGCATACTCTGGTGGTTTTAGTCGGTAGTTTGGGCGGTTCCCGGGAGTCCGTCATACCCGTCCTAGGCTAGGTGGAATCCGTAAATTAATTTCTCCAGGTAAAAAAATAACTACTCATTGTCCTCCTCGAGGGTCCGTGTCCGCCTTGCTGGGGCGGTCATTCACGGTGAAGCTAAGAGGCACCCAGGGAGGACCTGTTTGGGCTGCCGGATGGGCCGAGGAAGGCGCTCCCAGCGGGCTTACCTAGCCCGCTGAGGATGCGTTGTGGTGGGACCGCAGTTTCTATCTTTTGTTGCCGAGGTAGGATCGCAGGGGAAGATGCGTGATGGTATTACGGTGCGCCACTCTCCCTACCCCCTGCGAACTTAGAGGGGCAGTAACGGGGTTAATGGGACTGCAGAAGTAGAGGAATGCCGGTATTACACGGCAAGGGGTCATTTGCAGGGTGTTCTCGGATACAACTCGCTAGCAACGCGCAGATTGGGTACACCGTGGGCCTCATAAGCCTATACGGGAGCCCCACATAACCACTCGGGCGTCCGGTTGGTATGCGTAACGCAATCCCCCCTAAATAAAGAACTACTACTCATTGTGCCACTCTTTGGGGGAAGCCTATGTCCAACAGTGGATGTAGTATACACTATAACAAGACAAAATATTCTTGACAAATAAGATTTCGCTGGCATTTCGCTCTTAAAACCTATGTGTCAGAAGCGAAACGAAAAAGAAAAAAGTGGTTTATCGATCAATGAGTCTTGTTACTCGTTTATCTAGACAAAAATGCGTCCTAACTGACCAAGCTTATACAAAAAGTTCACCTTGAGAATTTATCGACAATCGACACTACATAATCACTAAGTATTAAATAGTATGAAAGTCAGACCTGTGTAGCCTCTTGATCTGCCGCCGCCACCGCCGCAAGAGCTCGCGGTTGCGGAGCGCGGAGAAGCTGTTCCGCCACTGGGGCTCCGCTGCCATTAATTCTTCAATCACTTTCTGTAGGTCGCGGAATGCTCTGTGAAGAAAGACGGAAAAACGTAACGAATGATGCCAAGTATTCAATGACTGGAAGGTATGTATTTTATGACGAAAAATTGAAAATTCAAGAATTTGAATAAGAGTAGGTTGTGCCAACAGCATTTAACAGACTCTTACAATTGAATCGTCGAATATAGCTCGACATGTTTTAAATCAATCCGCGATTTTAGGGATTATGTTGTAGGTACCTGATGCGGCGCTGGTGTGTGTGCAACGCGGGGATGAGGGCCACGTGGTGCATGTGCAACGTCAGGAACCAGCACACCGTCTGGAACTTTGCTTCGGGCCATTTGTGGGCCGGGTCCTTGTCTGTAAACAAGTACTCCACGTTAACTTACATGACTTTTAGATATTATTATTTAATAAAGGCAAACCGATCGTTGGAAATAGGCTAAAGAAGCAGGTAAGTTAAGGTACTACTTGATCTAACCTTGTCACCGGCACGATTATACAATTGAAAACATCGCACCCCATTTTGTACCTACGCCGAGGCCAGTAGACTCTACCTTCTTTGATAGGCACAACGATTGTGGATTTGCGGAACTGGTCTAAGGGATTTAGCTAGCAGTAAGTTTATTAACTATATTTTCCACGATTTCGGTGTCGATACAAACCCGATAGGGTTTAACGACACTTTTCTGTCAAACCAATGTATCAATTTTCTATTGTAAAAAAATAAAATAAAATAAAATATTTGCTTCGCGGTGAAGTACAGCCGCGTCTCGTCGCGCACGTTGGCCCACGAGCCGGGCTGGAAGGCGTACAGCGGATACACACGCTCCGACTTGATACGAACTGGGAGCAGCTGTACAACCACCACCGACCTAACACCTTAGACAATAAGGTCCAAAATCCAACTTACTGAGTTCATCGAGCCAGTCCTGTGCCTCCTGCGCGGTGAAGTACAGCCGCGTCTCGTCGCGCACGTTGGCCCACGAGTCGGGCTGGAAGGCGTACAGCGGATACACACGCTCCAACTTGATACGGACCGAGAGCAGCTGCAGTACTGAGCACACGTTGAGCATGAAACCATCCCCTGAAAAAGAAAGGCATTTTATTAGTTATAACTATAACAAACTTCAAACTGACAAGATAGCAGAAAAAACCGATAAAGTTATTCATATACACAACTTTGCTTTATGCAACCGCCTAATAAAAAGTGCGAGTCGGATTCGCGCAAGAAGGGTTCCGCTATACAAGGCCAGCATTACAACATTATAACGTTTTTTAATTTAAATATATTTTATTTTTTAACAGTAATATTAACGTGAAATAATATCAAGTAGAATTTTGGTCAAGAGCGAGTCGGCTTTTAGTTTTCCCATACATTTTGAGACCCAGTGCCTGATGAAGGCAACGAACAACTTTTTAATTTTTGTTTTGTATGGGAGCTCCCTAAAATATTTATTTCTTTTAGTTTTTGTGGCCATAGCTATCACGGGTCATGAGATACAGCCTGGAGACGGACGGACAGCAGAGTCTTAGTAATAGGGTCCCGTTTTACCCTTTGGGTACGGCCCTAAAAATACAACGAAATCGCGAGCTTTTTAAGTTTGCATTAAATTAACATGTGTACAGCTCACACCTCGAACACCGAAGATTATTTCATTTCTTCAATAAATAACACAATGACCGTATTTTCTTCGAAGTATAAACAACAAATTTCCTGTTTGGCTTGTCATCTTTATGAAGTTTGTTAATTTACATGCATCACGATCGATGACTCTTTTCAATTAAGGGAGAACAATTTTCAATCGTTTGAGACAACCTCAAAAGGGGTCACCAACGGCGATTCAATGCGTACCTAATCTATTACTTACGAAAAGTGAATAGCACGCAATTCATGACCGTTGCTTTATCTAAATAACAAGGATCATTTATTCTGATGATAACTTTGATAATGAAATTGGATCATTTACAATATTTCACAGTATGATAAACATGACCCAGTAACATGTATGTAATAGAAGCAAAAAATCCACGAAAACAAAAGCTTGTATAAATGTAAAGCCGCAGAACATGTTATTTTGAGATAACCGTTCAAGACTGCGGTACAAATGTTTGAACTCTCGAATAATTACTGTATTTGGGGCAAGTTTATTTACACGTTTTGCAGTATACATACAGTGACTGCGCACATCGGGTGTAACAAAGGATGAATCACGGTGTTCGACAAAGCGCTTGGTTTGGAAGAACGAGACAAATTAACGAGGGTGTCAAGGTGATCGCAACTATAAAACGCAAGGTAAAAGCTCGTTCAAGAATTTCGTCGCCGCGCCAATTGATCCGGCAGTTTAACGATAAAACAATTGACGACGAGCTTTTTCAGTAACTTCCTCAAAGAACGTCTAAACAAAAATATTTTCACAAAATCTAATGAGTCAATCTGGACGCTGAGAAGGAAATAAATTGGAGCAGTTCCAATACAAAATTGTCTAATAGACGCAGTGGAGGTGAGCGACATTTCGGCGAAACATGCGCGCTATTTTCGCCACTCATTAAACACCGCGTTGTTTTTATTATCCAAACAAGCTCAGGGCGTAGTACTACCGTTATATCTTTAGTTCCTTCAATGCACGCGTAAAGTACATACGCACTTGCATATTTAAATATAAAGGGAACTCCATTCGTTGTCTATAAGTGATTCAAACAACGTCTTCACCTGTTATTTTATGCTCGCACTGGACGTCCTTGCTCTTGGCCTGAAAGGTCAGTTTCATTTGATAGTAAATGATGAAATGCGCAGGCGAGTGTTCAGGAAATATAATTTGCTCTAGAGCTCTCGCCATATGGACACAGCAGTTGCAGAAAACTATACCATTAAACTATAAATAATACGCATTAAGTAAACTATATGTAAAGCTGCGCGGTAAACTGGACGGTACACCAAACAGTAGTTATACTCGTAGCTATCGGCCGTCTATCACTATCTGAATTGTTTACTCTTCAGTATGTTTCTAGTCAGAAAGAAGACTGGCGTGAACATTATTCCTCTTCTGAATCATAAGACTCCTCAGTTAACTATAACGCGTTATTTTCCTCTCTGTCAGATGAAAATAAACGAAATTTAATACCATTTTAGGCAAAACGGGATAGATGGCTGTTTATTAAATAATGGAATAAGAAAATATAAGCACTGTAACCCACAACTGTATCGTTCAAAGAAAATTAAATTTCAAAGATGTTCCTAATTAATGAATGATAGACGCTCCAACGTCATTTCGTATGCCTAATGGGCTCATCATGGTTTTCGTACTGGAAACACCAATGTAACAGCTATATTATGATTATGACCTGTGATGACGAAATAAACGTATTTGTATTTGTATTTTGTATTTGTATTTGTATTCATCAGCACCTGCTCCCAAAAACCGTTTCTCAAAAGTCAATGTCGTTCGCAATAGTCGTTCATTCTCACCGTCTGCAGTGCCTGCCAAAAGAACACTTGCGGCGGGAATCGTTAACGTGTCAGTATTTTTAACGCCGAATAATGATACTTCGTAGCAACCGTCTGTTGGGAGTCATTGCCAGGTGGACAAACTCCTTTTTTATCGCCTTTCTTTACGATTGTTTGTCACATGTTTCCAAGAAAACACTAATTTGTTTCCGCTCTATACACTTCATATATACACACTCCGCTAGAAATTCGCACGGCGTTGATTTACAAAACTCTATTAATTTAGACGTTGCAAGGAGCAGAAGAATATTATAGCAACGGTGGAGCAGAAGAATATTATAGCAACGGTGGCAGCGTGTTGTCCCTCTAAGTGCTAACTCGCCAGCGGATCACTCACCCGTCAACGATCTCTCGTCTGTCTGCAACTGCGCCCTACGCCTCTCCTGCAATGCAGCGAAGTAGCCCTCGCGTCAGGACACAGCAGGATATTTGGTTATATTGTATGTGTTCCGACTGGCTTCACCTCGAGTTGTAATCCTAGTAGAGCACTCACCGGCCAACGATCTCTCGTCTGTCTGCAACTGCGCTCTGCGCTCGTTCCTCTGCAGCAACGCAGCGAAGTAGTTGAGGAAGGGCTCCCTCGCATCAGGACACAGCAGGATATTGTGGCAGATGTTGTGTAACGTGTTGCGACTGGCTTCCACTTCGAGTTGCAGCGCGAACGCAAGACTGCGGTCGCCGGAACCCGTCGCGAAAAGTCGTTCGGCGAGACGAGGGTTCTCTTCGGCGAACAACGATATCTGCAACGAATTATGTATTATAACTGGGCTAGCCAGATGGCCGTATAGGTACATGTATGTATGTGAATGTGAATACTTTATTGTAGACAACATACAGATAAAATAATACAGACAAATTGGGTTCATCGGTATTGAAAGCGAACTTATCCCTGTAACGGATATCAGATCTCACTCACCACTCGTTCACTATCATTCCCACTCTATCTCATATCTATCACTATATTTATAAAACTAAACACGCGCGCGGACTGTCAATAAACCACAGAGCATGCCAGTGCCCTGTATGGCCTATCTATACGAAATAAAACTACGTAACGAAACAAAATAAATACTGCAGTCCTATAATATCAGTGTCCACGAACGTGTTAACATGCATTATGCATTTGTTGGGAGCGCTCTTGGCCCAGCGGCGCCGGCATACCGCGTACGGTATGCGAAGTTAAGCAACATCGGACAGGGTTACCTCTTGGATTTCGAATGGTTACTAACTGAGCGCTCCCATGCTTGAGAAGGCATATTAAGCTTAAGATCCCGGCTGCTGGCTACGACAGCAGTCGTTAAGCCAAATTAGATAGCTTCGGGTGGCTAAATTGCCCACTCACTTGACAAGGAGGGTCGAAGTTGAAACACGTCCGTAGGGAGTGCTCACCATTACCCTACACGTGATCCTAAAAGTGCAACAAACTGGCAACAGTGCTGTCTTCTCGAAGATCTCACGGTCTAAAATAAATGCCATACGATAAATATAAGTAATTAAATAATGCATCTGTTATCTAGAAACGGTTTTCACCTCTTTCTTACAAAAATTAAATTCCAGTAACATCACGTAACACACTGTATAGTTGTTTTAATCAAAATAGGTCACGCAGAGGTTTACGAATAATGGCTATCTCACAACTTTATTATTTACTACAAAGTGACGAATGTTTTATGTAGACAATAAACGACATCAAACGAACAGAAATATCCGTTACAAGAACATATCTGGAATTAATAATATTGTAAACACATCTAAGAAAATATATAACATAAAATATATGAGTTGGTCTTTTGGACCTTGACATTGGTCAAGCTTGATCGTGGCCCAGAAAGTTTTATGTTACAATAGCACCCGTAGCTAGTAACCTAGTTGGGATTGCTTGGCGCGTGTTATTGATTTACGTATAATAGCCGATTGGTTTCTAAATCGGCTGTTGATTGATGACCCCGCGTGGGAATTGTTCCAAACAAGTTCCTATTTCCATAATCACGTTAATCTTATTATTAATTAAAATATGGGTCAGGACCAAATTTTTTGACTCTCGTCAAGGGTAATTCGTCTAGAATTTAATTGACTCCCCTCGACACAAAAGTTACCCATATCAACTGTATGAAAAAATGTTGTGTCTCAACGGAATCAATTAAATTTTGTAAACTAATTGAAACCCTTAACGATTACTAAATATATAAAATATATTAATTACATAGACCCAAGAACAAATATCCGTGCTAAATGCACAAATAATGCCCTGGCCGGGATCCGAGCCCGGGACCTCTAGCTTCGGAGGCAGTGTCACTACCAACTAGGCTAAACAGGCCGTTACGACCACGAACGAACGATGGTCCTAAAATGTTGTTCTTGCCCATCATCCTCGTAAATGAACAAACACCATGCTGGCGACGGCAAAATTTGTGTCGTTGTCAGAATACACCAATACCAAAACTAGCCCATTTCGAATAAAGATATAAAAAATACGTCGTAAATTATAATAAAAATATGTCGTAGTCGGATTGTATAATCCGCCGCTTTACATTACGCCTAGCCGTTTTACAAAACAGAGCCGTCTTGTATTACGGCGTGTTAACGATTAGCCGGATTGAATACGGCTGAATGAAAGTCCGACGGAATATGTTCGGCGCTCAACGTTTTTCAATTCGGCTAGGCGTATTGTGAAACAGCGGTCCAGTAACCGCCTCTTTTTCGCCGTTTTACATTACGGCTAGCTAGTCGTTTTACAAAACAGAGCAACGTGTTTGGCGGCCGATTAACTTAACTATTCGAATAGTCAGGTACGACGACGAGCGAAGCGATGAGGGGTGTTAGGAATAACTGCGTTCCTACAGCGCGCGAACCAAGCGAGCGAAGCAGTGTGCCGCGCTAGCGGCCGGCCAAGCGCCAAAAAGGAAACAGCTATACGTTAGCCGCCCATATTGTAGAACGTATTGCATTGACAATCCGGCTAATAATTGACACACTGTAATACAAAACGGCTCTGTTTTGTATACCGCTAGCCGTAATGTAATATGACGGATTGTACATACTTATACATACATACATACAGGATGAAATTTTGTTGACTGTTCAAATTTTTACAGTGGATTCCCTAGCGAAAAATAAAAGGTACGTGTTTTATCTTTCAGTACTAAAACATTGAGACAGAGCAGCTGAAAGATATCCTAAAAAAACCGGCCAAGTGCGAGTCGGACTCGCGCACGAAGGGTTCCGTACCAGAAAAATACGCCAACAACTACTCTGTTGTATGGGAGCCCCCTTAATTATTATTATTATTTTGATTTTAGTATTTGTTGTAGTAGCCACAATAAAAATACATAATCTGTGCAAATTTCAACTGTCTAGCTATTACGGTTCTTGAGATCTAGCTCGGCGAGTGGTAGCCATGAAAAAGGGCTAAAATATCACGGTTTTTGCATGGGAGCCCCCTTAATTATTATTATTTAATTTTAAGTATTTGTTGTTATAGCGGCAACAGAAATACACAATCTGTAAAAATTTCAACTGTCTATAGCTATTACGGTTCTTGAGATACAGCCTGGTGACAGACGGACGGACGGACAGACAGCGAAGTCTTAGTAATAGGGTCCCGTTTTTATCCTTTGGGTACGGAACCCTAAAAACCAAGCGTTCGTGGATACTGCGGTAGCGCGCGTTATGCAGGAGGTGGGAATAACGCTCGCCCGCCCCTACGTTGAGACGCCGAGACAAACTTACGCGTCGAAAAACAGTTTTTTTTAATGAAAGTTACAATAATATTAAAATATCATTGGAAACTAGTAAAAAAAAGCATAAGTTGAAAATTTTCCTTCATTCACGGGATACTCCCGGGTCGTAAACATTGTTGTGAGTCACGTTCGCGATCGCGCGTCTTTACGAGAAATACAACACGAAAGTACACAACCGGTCATGGAGATGCGTGTGAGAGTAATGCAATTTTGGCCGAGATCAGATAGGTAAGCGCGCCCCTCCCCCGCACCGCTAACCCCGATTGTCATTCAGCTCCCAATTACGAGAATCCACACGTTACTAATTATTTATTCAGACAGCACATTTTATTGTGAAAATTTTACCTGTTTTTTTTTTCAGAAATGTCGTCTTTTATCGATACCTAATGCCTGGGAAAAATTTGAACAGTCAATAAAATTTTACCCTGTATATGCGTTGATTGCGTTTACGCAGCAAAATGTAAACATTTCAAGTTTTGGATCAAGGTCTGGTTTGGTCGGTTCAACAATCAACATAGATCTACATTATACTCATAATAAGCATAGTATAATTTCTCAGAAAATATCCTAAAATTTCTAACTCCTCCTTCGCTTGCGTTTCGACCCAACCGCAATTTGTCGGCACTGCGCAGGAGTATAACAATTTACTCACCGAGAAAAAGGGTCCGAGGAAGCTGACACGCGCGATCTCGCGGCCGGGCGCGGTGGTGACGGCGGGCGGGCACAGCGAGGGCAGCCGCGCCACCAGCTCGCACACCGGCCGCTGCGCGTGGCGCGGGCCTGCCCGCAGCTCGCATAGGGAGCGCAGCGCGCGCAACGCTGGCGATACGCAGCCGCGCATCTCGGAGCGGATGCCCATTAGGAGAGGGACGAACACCTGCGAATTACCCTGATGTTTACCTTCTGTATTTTGAACCACCGGATAAGGCAGGTCGGGACTCCGCGGCAAATAACTGCAGCCTCTTTAACTAAATTCTTGACTCACAAGTTGGCTTTACTTCTATAAAGTGCGTCTTCTAAATAGTCCGAAATATCAAAACATAATTCCTTGTCCGAGGCCGCATTTGATTATTATCATCAGGCGGGGTACCTAAATTTTATCTACATATTTTCTTATAACTAGATAGAAAATGGTTATAACTAACCAACTTAGAAAAGTTGAAAAACCCCCGACATTCTCATTTCAAAGTTGAATATCTAAAAAGGGGGATCCAATTTTGATAAGATATCTAAGAACAATCGCTAGAAAACCTGCTTTCAAATAAAAAAATGGCACTTAAATCGGCTCATCCGTTAGGGCGCTACTATGCCAGAGACTGACACACAGATACTCACCTCAAGGCGAAGGGTAGGGCAAGGCATTCTCCATACAAACGGTGTGCAAGTTTTATTGGTTAGTTTTGCACTACAGCATTTAATTTTATTTTTTGCTTATACATATTGGATATACGCAAAACTCGATGTTGAAATTTTGCCTTATTTCAAAAAAAAAATAAAAAAACATTAAGTCATAGCTAACAGAAGAATAAGCAAATTGACCAAAAATAATAACTGTAGCGCAAACACAAACGAAAACACAAAGTATAAAAAGAGCTTGCCTACTTACCCTTCGCCTTAAACTTATATTATATATAACACTTCTGTTTTGCGTTGCGTCGGGGGTTAAAAACAGTAAAATACAATTGAATGGACACGTGACAAGGAAATTGTACTTACATCTTCAAATACTTCTTTATCCAAGTAGGTGGCGACCAATAGCTCTGGCACGAGACCCGTGGGTGCATTGCCGATGAGCAAGTACGGCAGCAGCGGCGACTTGCGGCACTTCTCCAGGTCAAACTTGTCACGCAACACTAGCACTAAATGACTCACAAGCAAAGTTCTCAAGTTTTGTAACAAATCACTCAAAGGCGGCTCCGAACTCTTCTTTGGATGCTCCCTCTCGTATATGTTTATATTGTTGTAGAATCTTAATATGTAACTAACGGCTAAACCCTGTGTGGGGATGGTTTTGGGTATGGGTAGCGAGGGCGCCGGGCAACCCGTCTTGTCCGCATCGTTTTCTGTCGCCAACGGGCCGCCTCCCGTCAGAGTATCGTCACTACAATCCTCGTTCAGTCTTTTGGTTGTTTCGGAAACGGCGATGAGTTTTTGGTTTAGAGGGTCCGCGCCGTTCGATATCTGTAGGATGACGTCCATGAGAGCCTCGGACGCCATTTCTTCTAGACTTAGTTTAGGGTTGTCCAGCAATGAAGCTGCGACTGAAGGTACGTAAATACCACCTGGAACAAAGCGCTGCGTTCAAAAAGATGTAACCTTCCCATAACAAAGAAGAACTGTGATACAGAAATAGAGATTCATATTGCCGGGCGTTAAACGGGGGACGCGGTAGATTCATTACATTCAGAAAGACGATGTCTACTCACCTGCGCTGTCTTCTGACCAGGAGACCTGCAGGATCTTCCCCACGATGGTCCGCAGCTGGTCCTCTGTGAGCTCGGTGCAGCTGACCGTCCGTGAGCGAGAGATTTTCCGCGCGGGCGACGAGGTCGAGTCATTATCTTCCACCTGGCATCACACGCCACATGATTATACTCAAATATGAAGTTTCTAAACTGTTTCGATGAATTTTTAAGTTTACCTATGTACAATAAGGATTGTACACTACGAAGGCTAGGGTTTAGATAGCTTCCAGACCTCGGGTTCCAATGTAGTAAATGAGCCAAATGAGGATGCTGCCGGGAAGAACGGACAAGATAATGAGTGTCCACAACATAAAATTCTCAGGTCGTTAGATGCACGATTATCAGAACAGTTATACAATAGGTAGATACATGACCACCCTTATAAACTATTATCATTTTGAAATATCTAGTACCAAACTACACAATATATATAATATTTTAGTGCAGTACAGGTTGATGGTCTGTCGGACCGCACTACAAGCGAAGCCTCCGCTCAACCGTGACATTCACTGTATCTATTGTTTGAAGCGTAGCCAAATCAATAAAGTATACTACAATAGATAATTGCGGATATCACGGTTTGGCATTTTTATCTCAATTCTAGCATTTTCATTGAGTGGTATGTCGTATCGTTGACACTGTGACAATTACAGACGTTTTTGGCGCTGTGGCGACAACTTCCTACTGGGCGTTGTTGAAGTTGAATGAATGTAGAGACCGTTTGTTTAGTAGATTTGGGTTGATGAGAAAATGTTTCACAAACAGTGTTTTCTTCGTAAACGTATAAGTAAAGTGCATCAGTATTACGGTACCAGAGCGTACCTAACATTACCTAAAGGCACTACAATAGGTAGGACCTACGCACCAGGCACCACCCACCCGCTCCCTTGGCCTCGATTCATTGCACAAGCTCTACTAACTTTCCTGAATGTAACATGTCGATTATACAGTCTGTTAGACAAGTGTTTTAATTTACCTCATATTTAGATAAATAGTTTTTACGTCACAATTTTGTGTTGGCTTGGCGGGATACGTATTAAATGTATGTACAAATCTTCAATTTAGAACGCTACGCTACCTACTCAAGAACCCGCAGAGATATATATCTATGCACTCACAACATGCATATTATATGTGGCGGTCTGTGGTTTTCTGCCCCAAAGTAAATATTTAGATAAATAGTTTTTACGTCACAATTTTGTGTTGGCTTGGCGGGATACGTATTAAATGTATGTACAAATCTTCAATTTCGAACGCTACGCTACCTACTCAAGAACCCGCAGAGATATATATCTATGCACTCACAACATGCATATTATATGTGGCGGTCTGTGGTTTTCTGCCCCAAAGTAAATATTTAGATAAATAGTTTTTACGTCACAATTTTGTGTTGGCTTGGCGGGATACGTATTAAATGTATGTACAAATCTTCAATTTCGAACGCTACGCTACCTACTCAAGAACCCGGAGAGATATATATCTATGCACTCACAACATGCATATTATATGTGGCGGTCTGTGGTTTTCTGCCCCAATGTAAATATTATATCAATCTTGGTCGATATCAATACTGGTAATTAAATCGTCGGTCGTGCGACCGTGACGTGGGTGGGACTCTTTCCCCGTCCATTAGTTACGTGGCTTGTTTAGAGCAATTTTCCGCATCTTCATTACGACATATGATGTTTGATAATTGATAATTTACCCGTTTCAACGTATGTTTAACTATGTACTTTATAGTACAGTCAAGTGCAAAAATATGGGTGCATACAACTCGCTCAAAAAATATACCCCATAGCTCTTTTATGTCGGCGGATTAAGGTTGCGGTACGTATTTATGAGAGTATTAAATCGATACGTATTTTTGCACTTGACCGTACCTGGGGTTAACAACGGAGGTCGGAGGTAACAAAGGAGTAAATATAGGAAAGGGTTCTGCAATGCGTACGCGACATAAATCCATGAAGTTCTAAGCGTCCACATGGCTACGGCGACCACTCACCAGCGAGCGGACCGGATCCTTGTTTTCCACAATCACTGTAAGCTTATTCCTTTAATATTACGGCCCAGCCACGACTTCCAGCGGCGGCAGCAGCGGTTTTTTTCTAATTCATTGCGCCTGATCCCAAGTATCCCAACTAACCTAACCGCAGTGCGTTGCGCGTCTCGACCGTGCAATCCACACACAAAACCCTTGCCGCGCCGCAGTTCGAGCAGAGTCCTGGCCGGGTTGTAAGCCCTAATCAAAATGTAGATAGGTAATACATATTAGAGACAAGCACAAGCTCTCATTGCCATTTCCGGCTTAGCATCGGATCAGTCGCATTGTTGTCCCAGTTATACTGTGGTGACCAATCTAAATAGGCCAGTATAGAAACAATGAGAGATAGCGAAGTCTGTTCTTAGGGACCACGTCGATTTTAGTGACAAGAAAAACTGCATTCATAGTTTAAAAAAAAAACTTGTGCTACTCAATCCAAGAATCGAGCACGGTCTTATCGAAGATATAAAATTTACAGTATTTTTTAATGTGTATCTATAATATAATAACATAAAGCTGAAGAGATTATTTGTTTGTTTGAACGCGCTAATCTCATGCAGGAACTACTGGTTCGAATTGAAAAATTCTTTTTGTGTTGTGTGTGTGGGATAGTCCATTTATCGAGGAAGGCTTTAGGCTATATAACATCACGCTGCGACCAATAGCAGCGAAGACGCGGACGAAGTCGCGGGCATTAGCTAGTTTTATATATCGAAATAGAAATATTGTCTATTTTTTTTCAATTACCTAGAACCGGGTTCGACTCCCGAAGTGGGAGTACACGTTCTTTTTTCAAATTGTTTCTTGTCACAACAATCGACGCCATGGTTCCTAAGAACACTACTCTATTTCTTATAGTTTCTGACTTCTCCCTACTGACCCATCTGGATTGATCACCCGGTATATAAGACACATCACAAATAATGTATTGTGATTGATTTTCAAATCTACACAGCGTGCGGAGCTAGCAGAGCTGGCGCCGCGACGCGACGCGAGACGAGAAAATCTGCACTTTTCTTTCTAATTTGCACAGTGCAAGTGTGAAAAGAATCGCTGAGACTTGTAAGATTTGATGACTAATGGCCTGTATTTGTAGACTTTGATTTAGTGTTTAGTGCGAGTTCATAGATAGGATCGGAGCGTGTTCTATTTTTTGCGAGTAGCTTTTGTATGGACTCGCACTAATCAATGTGTAAACAGGCCATTAGACACAGAACTCAATCTCGCATTCCAATTTGATTTTTAACCGACTTCAAAAAAGGAGGAGGTTCTCAATTCGTCGTAATATTTTTTTTTATTTTTTTTTATGTATGTTCACCGATTACTCGGAGACTAAGTGGACTGATTTCAAAAATTCTTTTTTGTTTGAAAGGGTGTGTTTACTGGTCCCATTGCCACCAGTCTGGATCTGATAACGGGATCTTGGAAAAATCGAAGGAACTCCTCAAATTATGAACCAAGAGGATGGGGTAAGGCAAAAAATAAGGTACTCAAATTCCCAAGAGGATGGGGTCTGGAAAAAGTTTGGAGTCGGTGTTTTTTTGTTAAAAATTTACTTGTAACGTGTTTAGCAACTTTAGTCGCTTCGTTTTGAAACGTAAGCTCGGCACCTAAGGAGGCAGAGAAAACAAAATAAATAAAAGCAAACTTGCAGACGAACTGAGAACCTCCTTCCTTCTATTGAACTTCAATAATTAAAGTCGGTTAAATTTTTCAAACGGAAAAAGGAACTAAGGAAAATCATGCGGAAATCAAGTGCCATCAAGGATAGACTTGTACTCGTATAGCGTCAGCTTTTTCTGATCAAACCTAATAAGACTAGTAATTGATTTGACCGTGTAGCAGGGATTTATATGAACCAGGTCAAACGAGGCGCTCTGTGCCGTTATGGGTACAGTACAGCGATGTTTCGTTGGTGTCCATACTCGTCTGTGAAGCAGGTAGACCTTTTTTGTTGATGCGAACCCTTTTTAGAGAAAATGGTTCTTACATGCACACACATGCTTACGCTTTATGCATTTGTATTAGATTTTTAAGGTGTAAGGTCCCTTTTTGAGCGACCTACCTGTTTCTAATGTATATTTTTGATGCTATTATAGAACTATCGAACCCATATTTACTCGTAGGTACGATTATATTTGTTTGCAAGAGTTAGTTTAGGTAACTGCGATCTGAGAAGCTCATGGGGTCGTGACGTGACCCACTGATGGGTAAGGTAACACTGCTGTAAAGACGTTTCGCAAACATACCTAATACGTACAGCGAATAAAATCTCGGTACGCTTTCCGAGATCTTGTATAGACTCGGGGTGACTCGGGCAATCGAGAAAGCGAACAATGAATAAATTATGTAATAGGTACGCCTACGAAACGCGGACATATTGTGACGTCACGAACGAGTTCTCACGTAACCGAAGCACGGGTAGGTTTGATGGTCAGTACACAGTAGCGCAGTACAGTCGACGTCAAATATATGTACTTATGTAGAGTATGCCCTATTACAATGGAAAGGTAAGGTATATAAATATAAACAGGTGTAGTTGTCAGGAAGTCACGTGTGACATGTAAGTACTTTGTGTGTGCACGTTTCAAGCAGCAAGGCAATATTTAATCCTACCATTTGACCGCGACTTCGCATTCAACTCGTTAATCGCATTGTAATAAATCAATAATGGAGTCGCGAGCGTGCATGGGCAACGGTGTCTGCGTATCATAACCATAAGGCAGACTGTAAGACGTTTTTGTCACCACCGTGCCTTTAAAAAAACCGGACAAGTAATACAATTCGGACTCGCCCACCGAGGGTTCCGTACAAATTTGTAAGGATTACGTACTTAAAATAGGAAAAGACTATATTGTTTATGATTTAATTACAAATGTATAGTTTTCAGACTTTCCCCTGTGTTTGTAGTGTAAGATGATATTACTTGCCAATTTTCATAGTTCTAGGTCAACGAAAAGTACCCTATAAATTTTGATTCCCGTGAGTGTCGAAATATATCCCTTGAGTGTAAAGCAAGTGGAAAGTAGAATATGGGATCATTTGAAAGCACTAAATAAATAAATAATAAGTATTTATACCTAGTAGTTAATAAGATGACATTGTAATGCCCTTACAGGGTAGCTTAATGTACACCTCACCACTATGTAACATCATGTATTTATATGCATTGAAATTGTACATGTACACAATAAATAAATAAATATACGTTTTTTGCGGCATAAACGGCCGTATCTTTTTTTTTGAAGTTAGATTTCTTCACAGCTTGAAGGGACCGTAGGTATATGTCCATTTATATACGGTATATGGCATATACCATTATATGGTTTTAATTTCCACTCGATACTTCCACGCCTTCCCAAGATAAAGGATCTTGACAGACAGCGACAGACGGACGAACGGACAATAAAGTGATCCTATAAGGGTTCCGTTTTTTCCTTTTGAGGTACGAAGTCCTAAAAAAACATACCAACATTCCATTAAACATACATTCCTTCGTTTTGGGTCCAACATGTATTAATTGTAAGTTCCGCCAATACCTAGTTTATTAACAACTAGCTGTTGCCCGCGACTTCGTCCGCGTCTTCGCTCCTATTCCTTCCTTCCTCGATAAATGGACTATCCAACACAAAAATAATCTTTCATTTCGAACCAGTTAGTTCCTGAGATTAGCGCGTTCAAACAAACAAACAAACTCTTCCGCTTTATAATATTAAAGTAGATATGAGATATAAGCTTGTATTGCTGTGCCCTTACGGGGTCCATTTTATTACTTCCTTGTAATATTATGTCACATTATAAGTGTGCAATAAATAGTTTGACTTTTGACTTCGCTTAAGATGACTTCCGGTATACATGGTTATCATACTATGGTAATGGTATTAACGCAGGCAAATGCCAGACCTGCTATGCAGCTACTTTTACATACATATGTTTAATAACTAGGTACTGTACTTAATAGCTACGGTCAAGAATATGTTCACAATCTTCCACTGTCTAAACGGCAAATAAAAGGGGTCATAGGGGTCACGATTGAGTCCCTTGCGGCGGGAGCCATAGAACTCTGCTAACGTTCCTACAAACGGCGAATACCTCGTTGAAACCGCTGTGGGTAAGCTGTCAATTGCCTTGATTAAATAAGACGAGTGCAGTGGCGGCGATACCAGGCTCTTAGATGTGTGCTCGGTAGATATAAGTAAACTCATAACTAAGCCTGAGCATTCAGGCTGGAGAAAGACAATTTCAGCTGGCTCTAGGGTTTCAACCGCCCAATTTCTTTGTCATAATTTTGCCGAAGGCTCTTTACATTTCAATGATTTACTCAGGCGGCACTCTGCCTTTTTGCATCTTTTATATATATTTTATATTTGTGTGTGTCAGACAGATGTTCAAGGTGGGTCGTGCAGACGGCAGTCTTGGGAGATTTTAGTGGACAGAAATACAAATTAACTTAGCATGCTCCGGCCAGATACAGAAAATTAATGACTGTGCTGATATCAGAAGTTCACGCTGGCGATGCCTGCGAATCCACTTATATGTATGTATTATAGACCTTATTGTAATGTAATATAGTCTCCTAACAGTTCCGTAAGTGTGTTTGTTAGTGCAGTCTGCGACGGCGCGGCTGCGGTCATTGCTGTCTTGATTGCTGTAGAATAGAACCTATATGTCTAGTAGACCTACTCGTAGTAGTATTAATATAGTAACATCCAAACGAATGTTTGGTCGTAAATCGGATGAAACGAATATTGGCTATATGTGAATTTATTTACTTTACCTATATATCTATCTATGTCACTCGCCCAGGCCTCCAAATGTTAATAAATTGCTATCCTATTCTTATCCCGTTTCTCGTTTTAATTGGGATAGTATATACTCGCCCACTACCACCATCATATCAGCCTAAGGACGTCCACTGTTGGACATAGGCCTCCCCCAATTTCAAGGGGGGTAAATGCCACTTACATACTCGCATTCTCCAATAATTTGGTACGAACTGGATATTGCGAAAGTGATTGCAATCTGACTTCTAAATCCAGTGGACTAGACCTGGGTTTTGTCAAATGATGGTGGGGTCATAAAGGCAATACTCCAGTCAAGAGTAACATAGGTACCTCTAAAGCATGATTGCGACCAGTGTACAGTGCAGGAAACCTATATGTATACAGTTTTTCACCTTATTCTATTTTCCATAAGGTCCAAAATGTGAACATTTTATGCCATCGACTGCAAAATTCAAGCGGTCACCCATCCAAAACAAAACAGCCTATATTCTTTAGCCTGCACAATCGTGAAAATCTTTCGTATATATCCATCTCTATCGCACTTATTCGGGTGATAGATGACAGAAATATGAACCGTTACTTTTGATCATTCGCGGTAACAATTCGGTCGCATACCAAGCCATGGCTACAATTTTATGAAGCTGTTATGGTGATTCTAATATTGCTTTAAGTACTCCTGCTATATAGACCATGTCATGTCACGCAGTACTAACCGTTTTATTACTACCGAGCATTTAACATGGAAAACAATGTTCATAAAGTAATTAAAATTTAAATCAGACGAAGGAATTTACGTTTTAAAATAGTTGCCTTTTAACTGACACCTATTATCAAAACGTGCGTAAGTGTTATGTAATGTAGCAATTAACACAGTCAAGTTGATAATGAATTTTATTAATGTCCATATTTTTTCCTTTCACTAGCGGAGATGCGGAGACGAAAGTGTGGTAAGTTTAATGTCAGGATGCGACGTAAGTCGCAGATCAAGACACTAATTACCATGACATTTATACTTTTAAAAACCCAGCCAAGTGCGTGTCGGACTACGCATAATGAATACTACTACTACTCTACATTTAAAACCACTCTTCTGTAATTTGAATTAAAAAAGGTCGTATCTTTATAGGAAATTCGCGGCACTTTCATCCTTTTAATGATAACTCAATAACTATGGACCAATAGACTTCTTATAGAAACTATAAGGGTTCCGTTTTCGCCATTTTCGCTAACTGGCGGAAACTAGCATTCGAATCAGTTAAGTATAATACACAAATGCTACAAAACAGGTATTTATGATTCGGTTTAGTGAGCGTTACAAGTAAAGTGTCAGCCTAGTTACCTACTTAGTATGCATGTCAGTTAGCTTTTGTGACTCTTGCTTTGGGTCACATGTATTTAGTTTTTAAGAATAAGAATAAGAATTTCTTTATTTGCCATTAAGGAACACATACAAGAATGAGACAAATAAAGTTAAGAAAACAAATAAAATATCAATGTGAAAGAAAAAAAAAGAAATTAACTTAACTAGACTAGGTATTATACAAATATTATAATGCAAGAAGTGTGGCAAATGGGTCCCAGTTTCAGCATGTGCCAAGCTTAGCAGCCCAGCGCTGGTTTTCAAACTGGTCCCTTAGAGAGTGGTCGCTATTCTACTTTTACAACATGAAGCAGTTTCCGTGCTCAAGAGATAATAGTTTTACGTGTATGGTCGATCTGTGTGCAAAATTGTGTGTTTGTGTTTGCGTGCGTGTGTAGTTCGTGTTATTGTTTAGTTAATGCGGTTTATTTTGTTGCGAGGTAGGTATTTTCCCTGCGTATCTAGGAGGTGTGCTTGCGTTAATCGTTTAAATTTGAATAACGGCATAGGCTCTCGCAAGGGTGGTGGTAAGTCGTTCCAAATTTTGGAAGCAGCAAATTTGAAACCTCCTCTGAAAAACGCAGTCTTGTGTTGAGGAATGCTTAATTTGGTACATCTACTTAGTAGTTTCAAACGCGTATCCTGAACCCATTTCAGTTTCTCAAATAAATAACAGGGTTTCTGAAATTCTATTATTTTTCGTACTGTAGTTGCCAGGTGAAGACGTCTTCGGTTTTCCATATTAAGCATTTTTCTGTGATTGAGGTACGGTGTAATGTGAGCTCGTTTGAGAACGTCAACGCAGAAACGTATGCAGGCATTTTGTACCCTCTGAATACACTTCGTGGTTTTGGACAAGAGCCTTGGACCGTATACTATATCAGCATAATTCAACAGCGAAAGCACGAGAGATTCAACGAGAGTTATCCTTACCTTTTCTGTCAGGTATTTTCGAATATTGTATAGTACTTTTAGTCGGTAGAAAGCATTTCTTATTTTTATATTGACATGTTCTATGTAAGCCAACGGGGTGGTTAGAATAACGGCTTCTGTTGATCAAATGTCCTTAGTAAACTGTTTACTATGTAAGTAACCTGTAAATTACCATGTATAAACATTGAATAAACGTCTTATTGAATGAGTGAAACGAAGGTCTCCGTACAGGTCGCATTTCTCAACCGATTCTCGTGAAATTTTGTGAGCTGGTTTGATAATTATACAGATATTTTTTTGTCATTTCTTTATTTGGAAAATATGAAATTTGAAAAAAATATGGCGAAGTCTACAGCTCACAGAGCCACTAGTTATTATTGACTGAGTAAAACGAGGGTCACCATTTCAGCTTCGGCAAAAATGCTTTCGTCTGTACGGATTTCCGGCTGTTCTCCTCTACCAGTCGCATATTTCAAACGATTCTCGTGAAATTTTGTGAGCAGGTTTGATAATCTATACTAATATTATAAAGCTGAAGAGTTTATTTGTTTGTTTGAACGCGCTGATATCAGGAACTACTGGTTCGAATTGAAAAATTCAGCCGCTAGTTATTATTGACCGAGTGAAACGAAGGTCTCCGTTTCAGCTTCGGCAAAAATGCTTTCGTATGTCCGGATACCCGGTTGTTCTCCTCTACAGACTATATATGCTGAGTATGTATTCCTTCCGTGACATCGCCATTGTTTATTGTCTATGTTTTTGTTTACTGTTATTATTGTGCTTGTTACGAATACATGTTTGAATCTGAATCAGAGGGCGTACTTCGAATATCGAACTTCGTGTCGTGCCGTTCCTTTCACTTTCGTGTTATACACTATATGACGGAAATAGACGGCACGATACGAAGTTCGATTTTCGAAGTTCGGAGTAGGCCCACAGGTCGCATTTCTAAACTGATTTCTAAACTCAATGTGGTTCTTATCCTTGCTTTTAACCTTTTCAACACTCTGCTGAATACAAAAGCGGTCGCTCGCACGCCATGACATCGGAATTTTAAACGCGAAATTGAACCCTATAGAATCCATGTCAATCGTTAGCATTCAAAACTTTAATGTTTTATGTGAATAAAGACTTCATTAACTGTTTGATGGGACAAACAATAATAGGTTCGAAAAGTTGGATGACCATTTTCTTAGCTGACTGTATGTAAGCTTAGCACATTTCAAATCAATCTGACAACTGGAATGAGTGATTTACACGATTTGATTAGATAGTTTGTTAGTTATTATATTACTCCGTGAACTATATATAGACCTTGATATGAAAAACTGTCCAAGAATTTGAAATCTCCAAAAAATAAGACTGTTGTTACATTTTTAACCTTCTTGATTAGATTATAAGATTGATATTTAGTGGATTATTTAGTAGTAAATGTTCTTCTTAAACATATCAGTTTTTATAGTTTTAGGTCTTCATCTTCATGTATTGAAATTATGTTTGGTTTGAGTGACATACTCTTTCAGCCTCAGTTGTCTAAAGAATAACATTGCATATATTTCATAAACATAAGGCATCCCAAGTATCATATCTTCAGTTTTTTACATAACAACAACAGAGGTGGTAAACAAGCATGTAGTTGCCAAGCGGTGGTGACATGATTTGTGAAAGCCTTCAAATCTTAGGGTGACATCCTTAAAAGGCCTATTCAAATTGATTGTTGATAGTAATCAACGCTCGCTGTGTGCTCCTATTAGTACATAATCAGGTCTCAAATACATATTCGTCACAAACAATAACAAAGCAATGACACATTGTCATTAACACATATTCTATTTTGTGAGACCTGTAAGAGTTGTACAGTATTCTTATTTGAATAATTTCTTATTTACATTTTCATCTTATTTTGCATAGGTGACAAACACAGCAGTGCTATGCCAATAGCAAATGATATTTGTTGTTATTGAATGGAGCTTGTTTTATCTTAATTCCTATTGAGTAGGTGATTAAAGACCTGAATACTATGCAATGTTGGCATCTGCGGAGAAATATATCGCATACATAATCACTAATAGCATGACTTACCTCCATAGGCTCCTGTTGATGCTCTGACTGCGAATTTCTTTCTGACACATCATCCACTTCCATAGAAAGAGATCTTCGGGAGCAACTTGGAGAGGAATTGCTCGTCCGCGGCCTGACTGGAGACGGCTCCACAAACTGTGCCGGAGATATTGATCGGGACGTGCTGTCTTCCCGTGTTGACCCCTGCTCTGCCCCAACAGTAGGCCGCGGCAAACTGCCCACCCGCACTGAACCACAACTGACCAGAGTATCATCTCCCATTGAATCAAAACTGTACTGCCTTGTCTGGGATAGATCTGTCATTTTAGTGTCTGGCATCTCATCTAGTAAATTATTGTCTGTCTTCTCTGTCACTATTAGCCCGTCTGCAGGGATCTCGGTCTGATCATCACTTTTTTTAACGGTATCTGAATAGAATGGTTCTTTGTTGGCGTTGGCGATGTCCTCGGGCGTGGGGGGGTCGACAGCCGGAGCAGGCTGTGCGGCGGGCGGAGCGGAGGCACCCGCTGTGGCCGTGGCGGGCGGCCGCGCGGGCTCCGCGCTGCCCGGCCCGCTCAGCGCCGCCAGCCGCGCCAGCCTCCGTCTCCGTATCTGCAACAACCACGAGGATGCAGCACGTGCGAACAAACTCGCGCGAACATCTCACGCCAACGCTTTGTTTTGTTACGAAATTAGACTTCCCATACGCACTCACTACTCTGGGACTCGTTTGCGGAACAAAATTTGCACTCACCTCCTCCTGACTCAGTTCACTCATTGTGGCGGACGCTTATATCGACTGTGAACTAAAACTATTATGCGCCCCGTTTCTTAGGTTTTATGAAAATGTTAAACAAGAATGAATACGGAGCAAACTACACAACGTCAAGCAGTCAGTCACCTCTCAGCTGAGCAGTGCTGCCAGGAACTGAGTGTTAGACTACCCTGTCGTGTTACTGATTACGTGAAGGTCAAAAAACGTAAGCGAATTTACTTTTTTTTCCTTGCGGCATGTCAGGTATTCTTTTGAATTTTATATTAATATGTTATAAAAAAATCAACTTATATAGTTATTTTCGGACGATTTTAACTTTTACAGTGTATTCGACAGGATATAATTCGACTAAATTGTAAAGCATAATACTATTATGTTTGGTTTTATTTTACATTTATGGTTATACAATTAGTAACGAAAATAAATATGTAGGCAACGTAAGAAGTATCTACTTAATATCATTTATGCTTGTATGCCCGATATACTTTTAATCTCTGCTTTTTTCAGCCATTATTGTTGAGATAACAAAATTTACCCTAACTTTGGGGAACATCTGAAGAACGGTATTACTCAAATCCAATTCGTTGTTGGTGGTTGGTAGATGGATGACAAGTAGAAAGTATTGAAAATACACGCGTCATTCTTGCTTTGTTTGATTGCGTTTCTACGACTAGTTCAATAGAGGGCACTGTCTACAACAATTAAATTCGAAAATTAAGTCTTTTCATTGTAACATTTTATTTTATAAATAAGGGTATTTCTAATGTAAAATAGTACATTTTTGTTATTTTTTCTTACCAGGTTAGTACCTATACCTCTGAGTAAGGATTTCTATAGAGATCCTATACAAGTTTCACCAAGGGGGACAGAAAATCTCTAAATTGAGAACTAATCTTAAACGTCTGGCGGCTTACAATAAACAACCTCTTTAATTTGGCCGGGTAATCGTTTATTTGCCTCAAACCACAGATCAAAGAATACTAGTACTCAAACTATTTGACTTGACGTTTAGATGACATTGAGGCAAATAAAGAAAAGCGGAACTATGACAAGGACAACAAATTATATATCCCTCTCTGTCGCTCTTATTCAATTTAGTATATGATCTTCTCGCTCTTAGCGGTATCTCTGATATGTGCGACCTATACATTGTATTTAACCTGTGGCAAACGTCATTCTTGTGTCAGTTTCTAGCATTGCCAGACCTATGAAAACGACCGTAAATCTACGGATTTGAGCCTATCTATCTATATATTACATTACATAATAATAAAGCTGAAGAGGGTCGAAAGTCTGTACATGGAAGATATTCGAAAAGAAATTGGCTGGGGATACTTAGAATCGAAAACGTTACAACAGTTTTAAGAATTTTTGTCTGTTTATCTGTTTGTCTGTTTACTTGACCGCGTATCACGTGAAAACGGCTGAACGGAATTTGATGCAAACTTTACTACTCTGTCGAGAATATCCCCGGTCAGGTTTTAGGCTATAAATTTTATGCAGATTTGGATTAAAAGGGGGTAAAAAGAGGGGTTGAATTTTGTATGGGAACTCCTATAATCCATTGCAGGTTTGAAAATTGGTAAGCACATACAAGACGACAAAGAAAAAACATCCACATTCAAAATTTGTGAAATTTTAAGATCAAAAATGAAAAAAGAAAGAAGTAAAGCCGGCTGCGCCGGCACGCTGTGTAGTGTGCGCGCCAGCCGCCACGGTCTCTTCAAAATTTGAAAGCTATTAGCGTTTAGCCACCAACGTACGAATGAGGTACGTCGCGTAAACTGTTATTCGCTCATGTATTTTTTCTGGTGGGTAGTCTTTAATGGGCGGCCTTTAGTATTTTCCTAGCAAGCAGTGACGCGACCAAAACAGATAAGAACGAGCGTGTACGATATTTCTAAATAGTTAAATTTATGTTATTAACGTATGTGCTTCGTATGGTCAGTGTTAGTGTAATTTTTTAACACGATTAACAAGTAAAGTTTAATCGATAAAATCAACGACGCGAGTATGAACACCTCACGAAAAAGACAAAAAGTTGAAATTAGTGAAAAAATGCAGGTCAGGCCATAGAATCGTGGCTCAACGAGTCAGATGATTCTTCGGCAGATGAAAACGATTACATTTTGTCTAACCGAAGTGATTATTCTGGTGAAGAAGCCGGAGTCGAAGCTGCCGTTAAAAATTCATTGTCACTAATTTTTGGAAATAAAATATATTTATAATTCTATTAATCTCTAATAATTATTTAGCAGTGATAGTGTCCTGCACGGCTAATCTATCGCGAAAATAGGTTTTCTACTGTAGCTTGTTATTTTTGTAGTAACTGAGACTGTAATTTTATATTTAACTATACAATGTATATTGTTTTGAAAAAATGACACCTCGCCGAGTTTCTTACGCCAGTTCTTCTCGTGGCAGAGGTTTATTTTTCCGAACCGGTGGTAGTTTATTGACGTTCATAGGTGCATAATGATGCCTAATTTGAAGAATAAATTACTTTTACTTTTTACTTTTTTTACTATTAAAATCATCTTATTTTACATCTAAAAATAATTACAAAAAATTTAAATATTACGTTTTTTATTTTTTGCAGATTTTTTATATTTGATCACATTAATATCAAAACATAGAAAGATGAGATAAACATTTATTCAAAGACACACAGAGGACACACATACATGACAAAAATTAGAACACAAAGTAAAAACGTAGGTACACACAAATCACATATAATGTGTGTCCCTACGGCAGTGAAACGGACACTGGCTCAGCATTATGCTGAGGTGCCAGACACCTACAGCGCTGATTTTCAGCCAGTATCGTCTAAATGCATGATTGTTTGGCAAATAAATATTGTTGTTTGTAAAAAATACACACTTTTTTATTTTTTCTAATATATGAGATATGTATTAAAATAGTTATTACCTAAAACATAATAACCAATATAAATTTAAAAGACTAGACCACTTATTATAAACACACGAATGTCATTCGTATATAAGAAAAGAAACGTCAGTGGTTAAGGGTTAAGTACCTAACTGTGACCCTGAACCCAAATGTCGGTCCCGTTTCCTAGAAATAAAATCTACATGTGTAACTTTGCAATCCTATTAGTTTTGCCGATTACTTAATATTCAGTCACTTATACCACATAAATAGAAAGATAAAGAAAGAAAGATAAACACATGATGTCGTCCTAAATAACCTATACATACATAGTGTGTAAAACTACGCTCTGGCGTCAGCCTCGCGTGCCTTGCCGCCCTCCACCACGCCTTCATTATCGCGCACAACACTCTTGGCTTGACTTGGCGCGACCATCGGGCCTTCGGCCCTCAGCCTTATATGAAAAGCCCGCTCTGTTGGGATGCTCGGCCTTCGGCCTCGCATGCCTTACCTCTCAGCTTCGGGCCTTCGGCCCTCAGCTTTATAGAGCCCGCTGCTGGGATGCTCGATCTTCCGCCTCGCGTGTCTTAACACTCAGCTTCGGGCCTTCGGCCCTCAGCCTTATTAAAGAGCCCGCTCTGTTGGGATGCTCAAACTACGGCTTTGCGTGCCTTACTACTCGGTTTAGGGCCTTCGGCCCTTATGGTCGCTTATAAGACACGTGTAACTTTGTAATCCTATTACTTTTGCCGATTACTTAATATTTACTCGCTTATACCACACTAGCATTCGCCCGCGTACTAAGCGTAATTTTTAACCACCTACAAAAAAGAGGTTCTCTGTTTGACGAGTATGTATGTATGTATGTTTGTCTACGATTATCTCGCGTTTGGCTGAACCGATTTAGATGCGGTTTCCAGAAAAGTAGTTGTTACATTCTGGGGGTTTCGGTATACGAAGTTTGGTGATTGTGATTCATTAACAGATGAACAGATGAAAAGTCAGTATACATTTTGAGAACCGGCAAACTGTTAAATTTCATTTGATTTTGCAAAAAATAAGGATCGAAAACTATTATCATACATTTCCGAGAGGCCGAAGGGGAAAGGGCCGATGAAATAAAAGCATGTTTTAAATGGCCCTTAGTAAAAGTATCTGTGTACTACAGTAACACCAATAGGTCTGACAACGACCAAGCAGCGCGCAGTGGTCATAAACTCTGATCCTTTGAAGTACAGAAATACGGCTAATTCAATATCACGTGTAACACTTATTTTTCCAAAATTAAATTGATTAGGTAGGTTTTGCCAGTTCCCATTGGAACATCCAAAAAGAAAATTTGGCCTCAACTCCATTCGCACTCCTTACTGTCAGTCGGTCTGTTACAACCGAGTTGCTTTTACTGGACCGATTGAATTCCAATTTGGCACAAACTATCAAGAATTTAGAGCGCTCGTGGCCCAGCGGCACCCGCCTACCGCGTGCGGTATGCGAGGTTAAGCAATGTGGGCGCAGGTCAGTTCTTGGTTCCCCCTCGAGGGTGCCCGCCTTGTTGGGGCGGGGGGGCTTAGTAACCGTGGACTGGTCATCCACGGTGAAGCTAAGAGGCACCCAGGGCCGGCCTGTTTGGGCTGCCGGCTGGCCCGAGGAGGGCGCTCCCAACGGGCTTACTTAGCCCGTTGAGGATGCGTTATGGTGGGACCGCAGAAGAAGGGTTCATCCTATCTTCTGTGGCCGAGGTGGGATCGCAGGGGGAGAGACGTGATGGTATTACGGTGCGCCACTCTCCCTACCCCCTGCGAACTTGGCGGGGCCGTTGCGCAGTAACGGCGTTGGTGGGACCGCAGAGGAAGAGGAATGCCGGTATTACGGTGCGCCACTTTCCCTATCCTCTGCGGCCGAGGTGTGGTTCGTGGCGGAGCTACAGACCTAATCCGCCACCGGGCGCCGGAAGTTTTTCCGGTACCCATGACCTCCTTGTAGCGGACTCAGCGGGGTCCGCTACTGTAAAATATGGAGGTCGAGAAGGAAGGCACGCCGAAACATCTGGCGTGCCTAACGTGGAGGGCCTCCGGGCATCTACGAGGGAGCCGCTTGGGACGCCGCCGGCGGAGTCGCGGATGTGTGCGCAAGCGTTCCCGTGACCTTGCCACAAGGCGGCGAGGCGACGAATGAGGGGGTTTTTAGTGGGTACACCGTGGGTCTCATTAGCCTGTACGGGAGTCCCATATCACCACTCGGGTCACCCCCTGCGCCCGGGTGGTATGCGTAATGCATTCCCCCACCCTAAAACAAAAAAAAAGGTCAGTTCTTGGTTAGGTGAGCGCTTTGAGTGCGCTTTGGAAGGCACGTTAAGCCGTTGATCCCAAGTTAGAGGCCTTCGGACGGCTTGAGAACTTCTAACAGTCAAGTTGCCCACTCACTTGACAAAGGGGGGTCGAAGTTGCACCACGTCCGTAGGGAGTACCCACCGTTAACCTACACGTGACCCCTGGGTGGTGCTAAGAGTGCAACAAAAACTCGCAACCGCACTTGTCTTCTCGAAGATCTCACGGTTCGTAAATAAATGCCATACGATTAAAAAAAATCTAAATGTTGATTTAAATGGAAAAAAATATCGAAACCTCTATGTCGTCTTTAAAAGCCAATCCATAGATACCCCACACGCCTATATAACGCCTATAGTAACATAAAAATTTTTTTTTACAATCTCTGGCATATATGGAGTGCCAAATTTTACCTCAGATTCGTATTAAGAGACCTCTCGGTCGCTCAGATATCGATTTTGAACGAAATCGGGACGACAAAAAAGAAAATCAATATGGCCACCAGTTTCACAAATTTTACCTCGGATTCGTATTAGAGGGGGGAAGGGACCTCTCGGACGCTCGGATATCGATTTTGAACGAAATCGGGTTGGAAATGAAGAAAATCAATAAGCCTGCAACTTTTTCCAAATTTTACCTCGGAGTCGTATTAGGGGACCTCTCAGACGCTTAGATATCGATTTTGAACGAAATCGGGACGGAAATGAATATACGCAATATGGCCGCCACTTTTTCCAAATTTTACCTCGGAGTCATATTAGGGAACCTCTCGGACGCTCAGATATCGATTTTTAACGAAATCGGGACGGAAATGAAGAAAAGCAATATGGCCGCCACTTTTCCAAATTTTACCTCGGTTTCGTATTAGGGGACCTCTCGGACGCTCAGATATCGATTTTGAATGAAATCGGGACGGAAATGAAGAAAATCAATATGGCCGTTACTTTATTCAAAGTTTACCTCGGATTCCTATTAAGAGTCCTCTCGGACGCACAAATATCGATTTTTGTCAAAATCGTATCGGACGGCACTGATTAATAAAACCACTTTCAATACATTGAATCAAAAAAGGTCGTATCTTCATAGGGAACTCACGGCACTTCATGCACCTTTAGACGTTATAAGGACCTACATGCCAAATTTGGTATCTCTCGAAGCAGTAGTTTGGGCTGTGCGTTGATATGTTACTCACTCAGTCAGTCAGTTTCTTCTTGCAATTTGTCACCAACTTTTAAAAGTTTTCATGTCCGCAATATTAAATTTCAAAATCAATGCCATTTTCGAAATTAACGACCCAAAAAACCATAAAAATGACACCCATATTAATATTTAGACATTCCAACCCCCTCGGACCCCAACAGAGGGGATGGTATTTCACGTCCTCCACGTGGGATTTTAAAATCATTGTTGTTTTCGTAATCAGTGACCCGATAAACCATAGAAACAACACCCATATCGATTTTCAGAATTTGTCACCACATTTCCCCCTTTTAGGGGTTGATTTCTCAAAAAACCTGAAACACATGTTTGCTCATTATCGTTAGAAATACTCCTGTAAAGTTTCGATTAAAGTAATCCAACTAATCTTGATTCCTTATACAAACTTCGGACCCCCTTTCACCCCCTTAGGGGTTGAATTTTGAAAAATCCTTTCTTAATGCACCTCAAGACTTTAAATGGAACCTACATACTAAATTTGGAATCTCTAGAACCAGCAGTTTCGGCTGTGCGTTGATATGTCACTAACTCAGTCAGGCAGTTATTTCTTGAAATTCGGCACAGACTTTCAAAAGTTTTCATGTCCACAAATTTAAATTTTTAAATCGATACCATTTTCTTAATTAACGTCCCGAAAAACCATAAAAACGACACCCATATTAATATTTAGACATTTCATCCCCCTCGCACCCCCACAGGGGGGGATGGTATTTCACGTTCTCCACGTGAGATTTTAAAATCATTGTTGTTTTCGTTATCAGGGACCCGGTATATCATAAAAACAATACCCATGTCGATTTTCAGAATTTGTCACCGCCTTTCCCCCTTTTAGGGGTTCATTTCTCAAAAAACCTGAAACACGTATTTACTAATTTATCGTTAGAAATACTCCTGCGCAGTTTCGAATAAAATAGTTCAACTAATCTTGTTTCCCAATACAAACTTCAGACCCCCATTTCACCCCCTTAGTGCACCCCTAGACCTTATAAGGAACCTACGTGCCAAATTTGAAATTTCTAGGACCAGCGGTTTGGGCTGTGCGTTGATATGTCAGTCAGTCAGTCAGTCAGTTTCTTCTTTTATATATTTAGATAAATAGAAAGATAAAGAAAGAAAGATAGACACATGGTCGTCCTAAATAACGTATACATACATAGTGTGTAAAACTACGCTCTGGCGTCAGCCTAGCGTGCCTTGTCGCCCTCCACCACGCCTTCATTATCGCGTATAACACTCTTGGCTTGACTTGGCACGCCCATCGGTCCTTCGAGTACTATGCAATGAAAAAAAAAATTGTATGGGAAAACAAATAATTCTAAGGCGAGAACGAGTTCTACGCGGACGAAGTTGCGGACAAAAGCTAGTTGCATTGCAAAGTACAAACTATTATTGTATAGCTCTACCAGAGTATTTTTGGACCTAGTCATGTAGTGGATTTTTAGAGGTACTATATTTTAATGGCAAGACATACTATTGTACAATATAGTCCGTATTCTATTGGGCATGCTTGTATGGAGAAGTATACAATTTTGAGTACAGCAATGCCATTTGGTACACGTGTTGCCGGCGAAAAAGTAGCTCTCACCGCATATCACGGCTGCGTTGCATCTCTGTTACGATACGGTCTCATTATTTGGGGTAATTCAAGTGAAGTTAAACGTGTATTTATGTGCCAAAAAAATGTGTGAGAGCCTTAAGTGGAGTAGGACGTCTAGAATCATATAACCCACTTTTTAAGAAATTTGACCTTTTGACTCTCACCAGAATGTATATATTAGAGGCAGGAATATTTGTTCGATCAAACCCAAATTTTTACGAAACGTTGAAAACCAATTCAAAACTTAGAACGAGAGACCCTGCAGAATTAAAAGTGCAGATATGCAAAAGCGCACTACAAAGAAACAATTGTCATGCAATGTGTATAAGGACATTTAATCACATCCCAATAGAAATAAGATCATTGCCAACATTAATCAAATTTTGAAAAGAATTGTTTGTATGGTTAAAAGAAAAATGTGTCTACACAGCAAATGAATTTTTTGAATGTTATTTATAATTAATATAATTGAATGAATTAATTAATTTTAATATTGTTATGATTATTTATTGAATTATATTTTAATTAGATGAAATATTTTTTAATGTTGTAATTTTTGCATGCTTGGATAAGCTAAGTGTGTAGATCAATATCACAATTTGACATCTTATGTGAGCTTTATGTAACCGCACCACACTTAAAGCAAATAAATGTGATTTCATTTCATTTTACACGGGTATTATACATGTCCACCGACACCCAAAACGCCTGGTAGCCAGTTTGAACACCGCGACAGGAGGGGGGTAGGGGGGTCAAAGTTCAGAGCTCCAGGCACTCAGAAAAAAAATCTGGCAGATTAGTTTGGACCTTTGAGTCAAGTTTGGTGTCGTTATCAGGTAACTAGATGATGCCCAATTCATTTCTCATACCAAGTTTTTAGGGTTCCGTAGAAAAATATGACGCAATACTTAAAATAATTACACTTTAGTAGTAATGAAATGCATACAAACCCTCATATTTTCAAATTTTTGCACTAAACTTGGTTTATTAAAAATATATCCCAAAAGCCCATTTAATGCAGATTCTAATATAAAAAGTGGGTATGAGAAATTAATTGGGCATCATCTAGTTACCTGATAACGACACCAAACTTGACTCAAAGGTACAAACTAATCCGCCAGATTATTTTTCTGAGCGCCGGGAGCTCTGTACTTTGAAAAACATCCTTATTAAAAATTTGTGAAATCTTAAGATAGAAACTGAAAAAAAGTAAACGCAAGCGCTGCGCCGCGGCGCTGCCCAGTGTGCGCGCCAGCCGCCACGGTCTCTTTAAAACATGCAATTACAATGTTACTTTTGCCGTTCACTTCATGTGCACTCACTTTATGCCATAATCACACTACTTAATATTATAAATGCGAAAGTTTAGATGTTTGGATGTTTGTCACTGAATCACGCAAAAACGGCTGAACAGATTAAGATGATTTGTATGCTAATAGTATATAATCTGGATTCACTTATATATATTATAAGTGAACTTTTTGTCCCGATAATTTTCCATCAAAGGGATATTAAATCGGGGATAATAATAATAATAATAATATTTAGGAGGTCGCGGCTTCTTAAATGCCAAAGATCTACACAACCGCGAGGTGTGTAGTCTCAGGGATTATTTCATAAATAGCAAATGTGGGATGCATCGTGACGTAGTGGCAGTAGACGCATCTTTCACCCCGCTCTCCATGGCTAACAAAAACTGGCGCAGACTTCAAGTACTAAGCACCGAGGACCGCAGGGCGGTGTGGAGGAGTAAGGAGCTACATGGGTTCTACGGTTCTACAAGGCTCTTACGGGGCCCGACGTGGACCTGCTCGCGTCGGTGAACTGGCTACGTTTCGGGGATCTCTTTGCAGAAACCGAAGGTTTTGTCTGTGCAATTGCGGGACGAAGTTATCATGACGAACAACTACCGCAACTACCGGAGGTATATCCTGAGGGACGGTACGGTCGACATTTGTCGGGCATGCCGCCGTCCCGGAGAGTCGCTCAGGCATATCATTTCCGGTTGTGGTCATCTTGCTAACGGTGAGTACTTGCACAGACATAACTTGGTAGCCAAGATTATTCACCAGCAGCTTGCTTTTCTGTACGGTCTTGTGGACTTCGAAGTACCGTACTATAAGTACACACCCGCGCCAGTTCTCGAAAATGGTCGTGCTACGCTCTATTGGGATCGATCTGTCATCACGGATTGGACTATTATAGCCAACAAACCTGATATCGTGCTGACAGATCGATTGAAGCGCCAGGCAGTGCTCGTCGACATCACCGTCCCCCATGATGAGAACCTCGTGAAGGCCGAGAAGGACAAGGCTAGCAAGTACCTAGACTTGGCACACGAGATAACCGCCATGTGGGATGTTGATTCGACGATCATTGTCCCGATAGTCGTCTCTGCGAACGGTCTAATTGCGAAGAGTCTTGACCAACATCTCATGAGACTCTCGCTAGATGGTTGGGTCAAGGGTCAGATACAGAAGGCGGTACTCCTGGACACGGCGCGGATAGTCCGGAGGTTCCTCTCTCTGTCGCCCTAACCATCGGTAGCTTAGGCCCCGCCTCGCTGCCGGCGGCACTCTAGGTTAGGTTTTTTATGATGCTTTTATATTTTGTATGTGTATTATTATATTTTACTTTTATAAATGTTTTTTAAAAAACCTAACTTAAGTTTTAAGAAGAATAAAGAGAATAATCATAATATTGGGGGACAATCTTACACAAATCGACCTAGTCCCAAACTAAGCAAAGCTTGTACTATGGGTACTAGACGACGATATATATACTTATATAGATAAATACATACTGAAATACATAGAAAACATCCAAGACCCAAGAACAAATATCCTTGAAAAATGCACAAATAAATGCCCTGGCCGGGATTCGAACCCGGGACCTCTAGCTTCGGAGGCAGAGTCACTACCAACTAGGCTAAACAGGTCATCGACAGGGGATGCAAGTAAGGTCCATGAAACGGGATGGTTTAATCCTCATACGCCATTCTACGATTTAAGTTTCAGCCAATTGGGAGTATAACAGCGTGTCAAGAAATTTAACTTAAAGCATAGCAGAATTGTAAACAAGTTGACGTTTCATTATGTCAAAACCGAAGTATCATAATTCCTTCTGATTGTTGACGTTGACGCTAATTTTGAGCACAACCTTTTTGCAATTAGTTCTACTTTGCGTGTATACATCAAAATGCAGTTGTGATAATTTGGCATTGTTTTTATTCATATGCTCAAATACAAAAACAGCTGTTTCAATGCACACTTTGTATCGTCGGTGTACCATTTAATTTTGTCGTGCGTTATTTTTTACGTAATTGTTGACCCTTCACACCATAAAAACGTTTTATTATAAGAGATCACTTGAGCTGGGCAGCCCAATCGTCAGCATAGACAGTTGGAGCATCTAAGATGTACACTTACAAGGGGGTCGAAAGTCTGTACATGCAAGATATTCGAAAAAAAAAGGTTGTTCAGTTTTAAGAATTTGTGTCTGTTTATATGTCTAGGAATCACGTGAAAACGAACGAATGGAGTGTAATTTACCCTCATTAATATGGCAACTAGATCTTCGGCGACGAATTAGCTCGGCCTTCGGCCTCGCATGCCTTGCCACTCTCCTTCGGTTTTTCAGTCATCAACCTTACATGAAGAATCTACATTCTACTCTGTTGGGAGTCTCGGCCTTCAGCCTCGCGTGTCTCGCCTCTCTGCTTCAGGCCTTCGGCCCTCAGCCTTACATGAGAAGCCCGCTCTGTGTGATTATTCTCGCATGCATTACCGCTCTGCTTCCGGCCTTCCTTCGGTCATCATACTTACATGAAGAACTCGCTCTGTTGAGATAACGTTTTACGGCAGAACTGCGTAGCGAGACTTTTACGATTGTACAATGTACATGTAATGTTTTGACGAGATTCATTCGTCTGGAATCGGTACATTTGATATTCCGAAATAAGCACTTAAATCATTCGTTTTGACAATAGGATTTCTAGGGAATGTCATATTGACTGTAATCATTTCTTAAGGGGGTGTAAAGAAGGATGAAATATTGTATGATCATCATCATCTGAGGCGTTATAGCCGTAAGCCGCGGGTGGGCCCTAGGCTAACCTGGTCAAGCAAATATATCCAGTCCGATCTATTCGTGGCTTTCCTTCTCCAATAGGTCACCCCTAAGTTCCTGGAGTCCACCTGAGCTTGCGAAAGATTGTATGGGAAAACAAATCATTCTAAGGCGAGAACGAATTATACGCGGACGAAGTCGCGGGCAAAAGCTAGTAATAAATAAATACAAAACTTTTATTTCTTCCTCAAATACTTCACTTACTGTAATTCTTTTTTTGCAACACTTAGGTAACTTTGATCAATTTTTATGTGTCATTGTAGTCGAATAAAGCATTAAAAATCTTTATTTGACTGTAAGGCAATCTAGAGAATTGTACGGAGTTTTTGGTCTCGCCGTACAGATATTCGAAAAAATCATCTGGCAACATAGTCAATTTGTGTCAGAGAGGCCGCATGTTTTGCTGTGTATTATTGTTTACATTTTATAGAAATTCATCAAACCTAGGTTTTTGATGTCAAATCTTATATACTTATATATCACCTAATTGATAATGTGTAGGAGGTGTAACTTTGGCAAACCCACCCGTAAGTCCATTACATTTACGATGTGAAAACTCAAGTGTTTGTGTGTAATTAGTGATTGTAGTTACATAAAATGACGGGCTTCAATGTGTCGGAGCTCGTCGCCGGGCTGAAGTCCCGTCACTCGGAGACGAGACATAGAGCAATTCGTGAGTTGCTCCACTTTGCCAAGACAGATCTTCGGGAGCTGGCCCCCGAGACCATGTTACAGGTGCTGGACGACTTCAACCAGCAGATCCACACGCTCACCACCAGCTTTGATAATAATGACAGAAAAGCCGGGATTCTCACCATTGGTATGTGTATTCGTTTATATATTTATAGATTAGTAGGTAGCGGACCTCAGGCATCCCTCAGGATGCAACTGTACTATCAGCATCATGGGTAACTGACCATTGGTAGACCTTATCTTTGTTGGAATAAGGATTACGAATGGTTAGATAACCTTGATGCTGATAGTACTGGGAATAACACTAGGGATTTAGTGAAGGTAAATGTGCAAGCCATCAAAGAACAAAGGCAAAGTGAGCTCTAGACTAAGCGCGAGGAATTGAAGGCCTGACCATCTGCGGGCAGTCACTAGAATTATGTCGGAGGAGTGCTCACATGTGGGGACTATGCTCACACATTCACTGATAAGATGTCAGTCACCTGAGTGCTCATGAGCGTCACTCCTACTAGCCAGTTTTTTCTTCTTTCTGCTGCTGTGGTTGAAATTAGGCAGGATGATGATGAGTTTTTGTTTTATTTGGATATTATCTTTAGTGAAGCTTTTTCCAATCAACATATACGAATGTAAAAAAACTATTCTGTATTAATATATCTAAGTTGTTAATTTAAATTCCATGAAATAAATTTTAAGAGCACTATTTACATTAGTGAATGTAACATAATTAGCTGTAATAGTGTGCATAGTGCAAAGAATTCAAAATGCGTGTGCACGATACTGTTTTGGTATTCCGCCACGAACTCATGTGACACCTTATCTGAACTCTGCAGGTATACTTAAAATGGCATTCCGAAGAGAACTTCATCTCTCTTCCCTTCTGTTTGGCATATTAAAAACAACAGAGCCTGATTATTTACACAAAAAGTTCACCTGGCGTGCAAGCAGGTCCAGCTTACACGGCATTAGAAGAATCTGCGACGAATTGCTACCTCCACGTCACTATACCGCCGCTTTTAGAGGAAGTTTCAAATACACAGCAACCAAGTGCTGGAATAATATACCTCCACCACTTAGGAAATGTACCCTAAATAGTTTTAAATTACAGTTCAAACGCCAACTTCTAAAGATACAAGAGGCACTTCCTCCCGGCAGTCGAGCTGTGCCGTCCTATATGTGACGATAATGTTATTTATATTTATGTTTAATAGTACTTACTTTCATTTATTTATTGTTTTTTAATCAGGCCGAATCTTACAAACTAACTTCTATACTTTAAGATATACACACAAACATTTACACTATACAGTCTATATATATTCATAACATGAGACACTTCGTTCCCGACCAACAGCAAGCAATGGACTTATGATGTTGTAAGGGTCTGCCTGAAAACCAGCGTTGTAGAAGTTGCTGCAACATTATGCTGAGGCAAGCCCCTTTTTAACATCACAAGCATAACAACATGTTCATTTTAAATTGATATGTTAAGTCTAACCTTAAGATATACATTGTTAAGACTATTGTTAAGACATGCCTTGTGATGTTGAATAAAATATTTCTATGTCTATGTCTATGTCTATGTCTAATATTGTCAATGTAAATCCTTGTAATTATTCTCGTTTGTGATTCCATGTCTATCATTTTCAGTATGCTTGATTGGAGGGGATACCGAAACAACAAAGAGCAGGACTATTCGCTACACCCAATATTTGAAAAATGTCTTCCCTTCCACTGATATTGGGATTGTAGAGTTAGCAGCCAAAGCTATGGGACGCTTGGCTGCCACACTTGGTGTCAAGAGAGGAGAGTATGTAGAGCAAGAAATAAAGAGATGCTATGAATGGCTTTCTGAAGAACGGAATGAGGCGAAAAGGCTCTCTGCTGTTCTTATTCTAAAAGAACTAGCTATTGCAATGCCATCATGGTTTTACCAACAAATCACGAAATTTTTTAATCATATTATGATAGCACTGCGGGATCCTAAAGACCAGATACGGGAAGCAGCAGCGAAAGCATTGAGAGCTGCTTTAGTGGTCACTGCACAGAGGGAGCTACCAGACGAGATAAGTAAAGCTCAATGGTACTCTGACTGTTACGAAGAAGCCATGACATCTTTTACTGACCAACCAATAAGAGAGAAAGGGCTGAACAGGGATGACCATGTCCATGGTGCATTGTTGATTTTGAATGAGCTGTTGCGGTGTTCCAACTCCGCTTGGGAGAAGGAATACACAGTTCTGATGCAAAAACTAGATGCTGAACAAGATGCTTCTGATGAGATGATGTCACTGAGTGCTAAAATACATACCTCCTGGAACCAAGAACACTTTTATGAAGAAAAACATCAAAGTACTACTATTTATGAGTCTAATACTTGTAAAAAACTTATAACTGAAAAATATGAGAAAATTTGTTCAGGTATGTAAAAATGTAGATCTTGAATTTGTTACAATTAAACATTTCTTTAACTGGCATAACATGTGACATGCATGAGTGAGCTGATGCCACATCATTTTTTATTTGGTCATGTTACTAATATTTGTATTTTGTATGTCACTGGTATTGCAACTTTACTGTTCCAGATGTTATGGCACAGCAAATATCCAGAGCTCACAATGTCCATCAAATGCTATTGCTGATGATTCCCCGATTAGCAGCGTTCAACAGAGAAGTATTTTCTAAAAGACATCTCAAGTCCACCATCAACCACCTCATCACGTTTTTACGCGGCAGGGAAAAAGAGAGGGCTATGGCATTTACTACATTAGGGCTCATTTGTGTAGCAGTAAAGACTGACATCCAGCAATACTTGGGTAGGATTATAGAGATTATTAAACTAACTTTACCGCTCAAAGAGACACCTAAGAAGCGAGTAGGGTCTGATACTCCCTTGTTCAACTGTGTGACTTTGCTGGGGTTTGCCATGAAAGAAAATGTAGCTAATGAACTGAGAGAACTGCTGGATCCTATGTGTGCCACAGGGCTGAGTGCCCAGCTCACAACTTGCTTCAAAGAACTCAGTCAAAATGTACCCTCATTGAAGAAAGATATTACTGAAAAACTTCTAAATATGCTGTCTTTAATTTTGAGGAAAAAGCCTTACGCTCCAAGTAGTTCAGAGCAGCAGATTGTGCATTTATTATCTTCAGCTTTACTGGTTGAGCCTCATGACGCTAATAAACTGGTTCTAGCGCTGCGCACACTAGGAGCCTTTGATTTCGAATGGAACAATACACTGATGAGTTTCATAAGGAGATGCACAGATCACTACCTGTTGAGCGAGCAACACGACGTCCGGATGGAAGCAGTAAAGACAGCCGCGAAACTGCTTATCAAGGCTATCGAGCGATGCTCACTCACCAACTCGCGAACTCTCCATTTGCTGATTGATGAATCTTTAGGGAAACTTCTCGCGCTGGGCCGCTCTGATTTCGACCACGAGGTGAGGTATAGAGTACTCGAAATTTTCACGAACCCCGTGTTCGACAAGTACTTGGCTGTAGAAGAACACCTCAGCTGTCTTTTCGTAGCCATTAATGATTCGAATGTCGAAGTCAGCGAGCTTGCGCTATGCGTGATCGGAAGACTCAGCAACATAAACCCTAGCTACACCACGCCGGCACTTCGACAGCTTTTTGTACAAATATTGATGGAACTTCAGTATTCCGAATCCGCGCGAAATAAGGAACAGTCACTGAGGATGGTCAACAATATCATATCGCATGCACCGCGTATTACGAGACAATTTGTTGACACTATATTGAAGGTCCTCGTGCCGAAGCTGAGAGAAAAGGAAAGTAACCCAACTATGGTGTCGTCCATACTTAAGGCTATCGGCGACTTAGCGGAAGTGTACGGCGGCGGTCACGCCTTGCACCAGTGGCTGCCGGAACTCATCTCCATTCAGCTCGAATTGCTATCAGATCCCAATCAACCAGAGAAGAGGAGTATTGCTCTATGGTCATTTGGCCAAGTGATCAGCGCTACTGGCCACGTGGTCACTCCTTACATGGAATACCCTCAATTGATGGATATGCTATTAAGCTTTTTGAAATCTGAACAGCAGTGCAGAGACAGACGCGAGACCATACGGGTTTTGGGTCTGTTGGGCGCGCTAGATCCTTACAAGCACAAGGTTAATCAAGGTTTGATAGATTTTCAAACGGTTTCCACATTGATACCCGCCGTTGATGAGTCGGCGGCTAGCGATGAATACGACTTGAACACTAGTGAGATGTTGGTGAACATGTCGCCGATAGTGTTGGATGAGTTCTACCCGGCCATTGTGGTGACGTCGCTAATGCGGATCCTGCGGGATCCATTGCTGGCCCAACACCACATCAACGCTGTGAATACCGTCACGTACATCTTCCAGGCTCTCGGCATCAAATGCGTTCCTTACATCTCCCGTGTCACGCCGAGCCTCTTGTACGTGATACGCACCACCGAGAATGCTAATTTCCGTGAATTCCTGTTCACCCAGTTGGCGCAGCTGATATCGGTCGTTAAAATACACATTCGGAACTATTTGGAAGAGATCTTTGACATCATCCGAGAGTATTGGACGCCCGACACTCCTCTGCAGCCAACATTGATTATGCTGGTCGAACACATAACAGTTGCTATTGGTACAGAGTTCAAAGTGTATCTGCGGAAGATTTTGCCAAACATTCTCCGTATCCTGAGATACGATAGCAGCAAGGACAGGGTGTTGACTGAGAAACTGCTTGTAACCATCCAAAAATTTGAGAATAACCTAGATGACGTGTTGCTGTCTGTCGTTCCCGCGATCATTGCTCTGTTCGACGGGAGAAACATTCCGACATCCGTTTCAAAGCTCGCAATGGAGACAATGGAGCATCTGTCCATGTATTTGTACTTTAAGCCTTACGCAGCATCTATAATACAAGCATTAGCCCGGGTGCTGGACAGCAATCCACCATTGAGGCAAACTGCCATGAACACACTCTGTGCTCTCATCATCCAACTAGGCAGGGAGTACATAGACTACATACCTTCAATGGAAAGATTGTTGATTAAACACAGAATCCACTGCCCGCAATATATAGTGTTGATAACGAGATTGCAAGTTGTCTCTACACTAGCGTGCGACGACGACTATATGGATGAAACTCGTATGCGGCTTCGGAAGAAAGATGTAAGATTTTTTGTTTTCTGGTTCTTATAAGCAAATTCAACGTCAACAACATCGAATTTTTCAGCTTGATTGGTTTCAAAGATGAGATTGACTACGTACGATTTCTGGATAGACTTGTTATGGTTACGTAATGGCTTATTTTAATTGGCCAATAGGCAACGAGCTACATGCTGCATGAATGTATGATGCTTAAGGCCAAGGAAAAAATTTAAACCAAGTTCTATACTATATTTTTGAAAAGGATCAATAGTCCGACTGCTGCCTCACTTCTTTGTGTTCTGCAGGTGGTAGCCACCAACGATATCCCGACGATGCAGGAATTTACCGTCAGTTTGTACGCGCTGCGCAAGAGCTGGGCGGTCGGTGGCCTCATCACCAAGGAAGACTGGTTGGAGTGGCTCCGGGACCTGAGTGTTACTTTCCTCAGCGAGTCCTACAGTCCCGCCATCAGGTATTTTGTCTTCTGAATTTTCCGTTTTTTCTGACTCATTAAAATGATATTTTGTTGCTTGAAATTGATGTCCATGTCGTCCAATTTATTGTGTATTTTATCTTTATAAAAGAAGAAAGAAGAGGGGTGATTTATGTCAAAAAGCATTCTCTACCAATTGACCTCTTCAAGACCTTTAAATTCCTACTCTTACCCAGTGTGCCCTCTACAGTTTAGATGATAAGTGTATATTTTCAGTACCTAGTTAATTGTGCGTCTAATTTAACTAAGGATTTATTCTAATGTAAACATTTCAGAGCTTGCTCACCTCTCGCCCAAAACTACCCTCAACTCGCGTACGACCTGTTTAACGCAGCGTTCGTCTCGTGCTGGGCGGAGCTGGATGAGCAATCCCGGCGCTCGCTGGTCAACGCGCTGGAGAGAGCGTTGGCCGTACCGGACGCGCCGGACGTGTCACTCGCCGTGCTGACTTTGGCCGAGTTCATGGAGCATTGTAAGACTGGAGAGCTGCCCATTTCGATTAGGCAGTTGGGGGATACGGCGATCAATTGCAAGGCTTATGCTAAAGCGTTGTATTATAAGGTAAGGTTAAATTGTAACCGTTTCTTTCCAAATACAGCTTTTACGAGGGCACTGTATTTTACATTGAAGCGAAACTGTAAGCTGAATTCTCTTATCAATTCAATCACTTTGGTAACATGACATTGCAGGAGGAAGAGTATCGAAACAATCCGACGACACAAGTGGTGGAAGCCCTTATACACATAAACAACAAGCTACAACAGAAGGAAGCAGCCAACGGTTTGCTAGAAAAAGTTATCATGCAGAAGAAGGAAGGCGATTGCTCCCTAGATGTACATGTTCGATGGTACGAGAAGCTACACAACTGGGACCAAGCATTGGATCTTTATAACAAGAAGTTAGAAGTAGAACCGCAGGATGACGAGTCCAAGCTAGGCCTAATGAGGTGCTTGGAAGCGATGGGAGAGTGGCGCAAACTGTATAACATCACATCTGATCAGTGGGACACCTTGTCTGATGACGTCAGAAAGAAATCGGCGAAAATCGCAGCAGCGGCTTCGTGGGGACTTCAAGAGTGGGATTCCATGAAAAAGTGCGTGGAATGCATACCAGAGGACACTCAAGAAGGCGCTTTCTACAGAGCTATACTGGCAATCCATGAGAGCCAATGGCGCGAGTCCAGGCATTACATTGACCTGGCCAGAAGCCTCCTCGATACAGAGTTAACTGCAGTAGTTACAGAGAGCTACCAGCGTGCTTATGGGGCGCTGGTCAACGCGCAACTGTTGACAGAACTTGAAGAAGTCGTCACCTATAAGCTGGTAGAGGAACGGAGAGGCACCATTCGTAAAACATGGTGGTCACGCCTACAAGGCGGGCAAAGACTGGTTGAAGATTGGAGGAAATTGCTTCAAATAAGAAGTCTGGTTCTAAGTCCGCGGGAAGATTTTCAAACGTGGCTTAAGTTTGCTTCTCTATGTCGGAAGACTGGGGCTTTAAGTCAAGCTCATAAAATCGTCTTATCGATCATTGGAAGCGACCCAATCAATAATCCAGATGTCTTATTACACATGCAGGATCCTAGGATAGTGTTAGCGTACAGTAAAAATTTATGGGAGGCTGGCAATAAGAGATACGCCTACGATATTCTGCAAAGGTTTGTAGATACCTCTGAACCAGATGATGAAGAGCAGTGTCGCTTACTGGCGCGCTGCCATTTAAAACTAGGATCATGGTGTGAGTCCCTTCAAGAGATCAACGAGTTATCAATCCCAGAGATATTGCGCAACTACTCAGCAGCGACCATCTTAGCTCCGGAATGGTACAAGGGTTGCCACGCCTGGGCCTGTATGAATTTCGAAACCGTGTTATTCTATAAACAGCAAGACAACATTTCTGAAAGCAGCGTGGCAGGAGGGTCTAGCGAGAAGAAAGTCTCCAGAGCGGACTTTATAAACACCCATACGATACCAGCTATCGAAGGCTTTTTCAAATCCATAAGTATTTCCAAGGGAAGCTCTCTTCAAGACACTCTAAGGCTATTAACTTTATGGTTCGACCACGGGCATAATCCTACTGTTTATGACGCTTTATTCGAAGGGATCAGACAGATCGATATAAACATATGGCTGCAAGTGATACCTCAACTGATCGCTAGGATAGATTCCCCTAGAAGTTTGGTAGCAAAGCTAGTCCATATACTGCTGATAGATATAAGCAAGCTGCACCCTCAAGCGTTGGTCTACCCGTTAACTGTAGCAACAAAGTCTTCATTCGTGACGAGGAAAAATGCAGCGCATTATATTCTGAAGACGATGAGCGTGCATTCACAAAACCTAGTCAACGAAGCCGCCGTCATATCGGAAGAGCTAATAAAGGTGGCGATATTGTGGCACGATCAGGTGTTCATAGCCTTGGATGAAGCGTCAAGGTGTGTATACTGATACTTACTAACTAAGCATAGTAGGAAGTGGGACATTTTTAACCCTATCCACATTTACTCGAATTTTAATGTTTGTAGTTTCCTGAGTTGCCAGTAGAAGACGTGTCCCATAGAACACGCGCAAGGAATTAATTAAATTGCCAAATCTAGTGTGGGTCCTAGATCAGTTTTGGGAATTATGTGTTAGTCCCTTTTAAGAGCCATGACGCGGTTACAAAGTCCATGTTTGCAGGCTCTACTTCAGCGAGAAGGACTATAAGGGCATGGCGCGCACTCTAGATCGTATGCATGCCATGCTGGCGCGGCCGCCGCAGTCTCTGAAGGAAGTCTCGTTCCTGCAGATGTACGGGCGTGACTTGGCCGCCGCGCAGCGCTGGGGCGACATGTACAAGGTACCGTGTTACATCCTTGCAGTTTACTTCAGCTAAAATCAGAAGGACTGCAAGAGCCTGGTAAGCACACCTTTTTTTTTAATTGCCAGGCAAAGGCCTGACTCAGGGTGGACCCCTACTTCAACAAAAGAAAACCACTTGTTGTAGATTCAATTAAGTATTTAATTTTCAAAATATCTTAAGTGACAAGTTTTAGTTACACTATAATTAAACAATGTTGTAATTACTTCTTTTTTACTAACATGACTTGTAAATTAATTAATCCACAAGCTATTATTACTATTTCATCCATATATCCTACATGCTTGTGTCTGACTTCAGAAAGAGGATACAGCATTTGAAACTGTATTAATCTTTTATTCACCTTGTTAACATGCGCTCTTAAAGCAGGGATTATTTTTGTTATTTCATGTTCTTGTGGCGAAGTGGTACCAGAATTAACACTAAGATGACGGTGTGGGCATAGAAGTTTCACACCTTTAGTCGTCAGATGCGATTCAGCATCTTCAAAGCCCCAATCTGCCATAATCATAGCATTCACTGGCAGAATATCTATGAACTTACTTCTTTCTAATATATCTCTGTTAGATATCCGACCCCCATATCCTTTAGAAATAAAAGCCACGAACCCGTTGGGTGTACACCCTATTAAATATTTTAATGTGCTACCACTTTTGTATTTTGACCAAGTTCGGGCTTGTAACATTGGGTCTGATGGCGTTTCAATTTCTATTTCAAAACAATGCAGTATGCACTGTACTTTAGGAAATCTATTTTTGAACACAGTTGGTAAATTTATCTTTATGCAATTTGGTGAGGGCAGATATATTAAGTTTTGGTAAAAGTTTGCAAGACATTCTACCCCACTAATAAACATACCTTTCAGATCAGATTTAGGAATCTGAAATTGATCACTGATTTGTCCCATGGGTTCATTTTGCTTTATTCTATAAAGTGTTGTAATGAGAGCTAATTCTGATATTCCATTTCCGTATTGTTCAGTTATATATTTAAGAGACCATAGGAATTTCTTGGGAATGCCCAAAATGCGTTTTGGATTCTTATAGATTAGTTCTAAAACGAATTGGCGCTCCTGTAAATCATTGACGCTAAGGTTTTCCGATTGATGTAAATTAGATAACAATGAATTATCACTTGTAGTTGTTTCCATAACCTCCATTGCTCGAGATGGATATAGATTATAGATATTGTAGTTTGTACTTTCCTCTGCTGTTGATACTTTGCATTGAAAACCTACATCACTTGAAAATGAAGCCCTTGAAGTTGTAGGGTAACATTTTGGCAGATCTTTGGGTCGTGATGATATATTTTCCTGGCTTGTAAATTGTTTTTGCACGTTTAAAAGCTCTTCTGTATCCTGCAAAAATATAAAACTATACAATTCATATTTCTAAACCATTAGTTTATGTTACATTTTATAATGTTGGGATCTTATGCCTTATTGTGTCCCGCGACTGTAGAGTAAACTCTACCACTTCATATTATTAAAATAATAATTTATACAAAAAAAACCGTTTTCATTTTGTACTTGCTATGCCACAATGTGTGGGTTCCGTGAGTTAATGCTTGGTTACCTACAGAAAATACCGAAATCTGCCGATTTCGCGATGCGTGCCTATCAAATTCGAGGAGTTCCCTTGATTCCTCCTAGATCCCATCATCAGACCTTCAACAAATTTATATGGGACCAATTGCGGGGTACCTGCTTTGAAACAAAAAAGAATTATCCAAATCGGCCAACATGGTAAAGAGTTATCGGGGAACATACATACATGAAAAAAAAGACCAAGCAAACATGCAGATGAACTGAGTACCTCCTCCTTCTATTGAAGTCGGTAAACAAATAGGGTCGTTAGGCTGGTTACGCGACCAGGTCGTTTGGTGGCCACTTAGCTGACTAGGTTCCTTCAATTAAAGAAAATGACATATATTTATTTTATTCTTTCGGAGAACCAACCACTACAAGTTAATACAATAGTTATGAATATAGGTTACAGAAAGCCAGTTATAGGTTCACACCATGGCTACATAACTTTAAGAAAAAAGTGAACCACACACTTTTCTTAAATAGTAATGCTGTAAGAATCTATAGGCAATAGAAAGCAAAAGCTTAATCCTGCACAAGAAAAAATGCTTAAATTCCCGCATTGCCTACATAGTGTGTGAACAAAACAAATTGAATGAGTTAAATCTGTATAAGTAATAAGAAGACAGTTGGCACACAGAGCTATAAACTACATTCGATTTTATTAAGAATAAGAAAAGCAATTGTATAATTATATCACTATTTTAGTACTATTAATGGTTTTCTTAATATTAATACAAGAAAACATATTATATCACACGAAGTCTATTGGTATAATTGGAATAAAATTAGTAGAAAAATAATAAAAAAAGAAGTAAAAAAAAAATTATTGAAACACATCGCGATCATTTAAATAAAAAAAGATATTTTCCTTTTAGAGATGCGCTGAATATAGATCATCAAATAGTTTTATGTTTGCCAAACTGAGAAATTACTTGAAAAATATTCAATTATGTATAATTGTGTGCCATTTATATAAATAAACTTATTGAAAAGTAAACTTTAATCATATTAATACCATATTTATGGAAGTTATGGTGGTCGCAAACATTTTCTCAAAAAATATCTAGTTCATGGATGAATCTATCACAAATTATTGATTATTTCTCAACTATGACTATATTCAGGACCAATGTGTATTATGTTTATAATTCAAAGTGGACAGCTCGGCTAAGTGCTAACCGACCTAGCGACCCTATCTAACACAGTGAAATTATAATAATCTACCTAACAGAATTTGAACCCGAAATCTTTTGCCAAACAGGATTTGTATCTTTTGTGCAATGAAGTTGAAATAAATAAGCAATCAAACATGATTCCGGCTTATTACAATTTTTATATCGTTATTTAGTTTGTCTACACTGACTACACATTGAATCATTTTTTGTTCAAAGTACATACGCTTTCGTCTACAACCTCCATATCTTGTATTGCGAAATAAGTAGTACTTCGGTTGGAAAACCTAAATTTATCGTTAAAATACAAAAACGAGTAATCAAGTTTACCAATCCAATTTCATTGTCAATTGACATGAAGAATGACAGATTTGACTTTGACATGACCACAGATAGGACAGACAGACACTTTGCACGTGTTACCAGCAGAAAAAAAAACCTTGTGTTTTTAATTTGTTCAAGACACGTTTAAGAGCATTCCGCAAAAAATGTTGTATCAAAAGTATTTTAACGATTATATGCAAAATAAAATACATAAGCAAGGCGATATATTGGAAAAGAAGTTAGGGAGGGAGGATACCGAATGCGACCACCGCACCAGCCGAAGGACGTCCACTGCTGGACATGGGCCTCCCAATGTCATTTCATGGAGTGTGAATGCCATAATCGCCACGCTTGGCATGCGGGTTGGTGATCGCAGTATCTCCACCGCACACCACGGATGTTGCTACCCATCCCCCGGTGGTCTTGTTCGATACCACCATACGATAACTCCATACATACATAAATTTACGCCGTTATCCCATGGGGTAGGCAGAGACCAAAGAACGCCAAATACTACGGTCGTTACATACTTCTTTCGCTTCAATCACATCCATACATCTTCTCATACATGCTCGTCGGTTGCGGGTACTTCTGACCTGGCCCTTTTTCAGTATCGCTGAAATTTGATCCAGATAACTTCGTCTTGGTCGTCCCCTTCCGATCCTACCACTCATCTCCTGAACGTGAATCCTCTTAGTCATTCTACTTTCACTCATTCTCTCTACATGCCCAAACCACCGAAGCATATACTTCTCAACCCTAGTCACTACATCATCTTCTATTCCACATCTTTCTCTTATCACACTATTTTTTATCCGATCACACAAACGTACCCCACACATACTTCTTAACGAGAGATCAACTTCCAGATGAGATTAATAAATTAATAGACGAAAGAAACCAAGCAAATAGTAAAGCGTGGCGGCTACTTTTCAACGAAGACAGAATAACGGAACAAAGAACGACCTACAATCGTCTGAAACGGCTGGTCAAACAGGCGCTCTTGGAGTATAACGATCAGAAATGGGTAAGAATAGTAAATGACCCACGAAACAATAGAGCCCAGATGTGGCGAATCCACCGCAACCTGAAGGCACCAGTACAGAGACTCCCCCACATCCAGGGATGCAACATCGAGAAAGAAACCATCGACAAACATACCCCGTCGTCGCAGCAATCGTATCAGAAGCCGAGATAGATAACAAGGACAAGAGCACAGCGAAGACCACGCACTTTCAACCTCTTGACGCTACATCTATAGATGAGATTAAGATCGCTCTAAGACGTTTTAAAAATAAAAAGGCCCCAGGCCTGGACAATATAATAATTATAATAATAGCCGATTACCTATTACTGACAGGCTATTATCCCAATAGGTGGAAAATTGGAGAATGCATCTTCTTACATAAAGCAGGGAAGAATCACCGCGATGCCAAATCTTATCGACCCATTACCCTTCTAAACATCATGGGTAAATTACACGAGCGCTTGCTTCTTTCGCGCCTGTGACAGACGACCGACAGACTCCAGCCACCATTCCAGCATGGCTTTACTAAGAATAGAGGAACAGGCACGCAAATACTTCGTACCGGAAAGTTCATAACGGATGCGTTGGAAGCAAAGGAGAGCGTGGCCTTGGTATCGACAGATCTTTCGAAAGCCTTCGGACTCCATAAATCACGAGGGTCTGACGAAGAAACTTCAAACAGTCGACGTTCCAAATAACATTATAAAAATAATACAAAATTACCTGAGCGGTCGAAAAACCTATGGACGTTTCAGAACCACCAACGGCGACGAGAGAGCGGTGCCACACGGAGTCCCACAGGGTTCTATCCTGGGCCCAATTATCTTCAACATGTATGTGCATGACGTTTGGGACCAGCGGAATCAGATCCTCGGACTAAAGCTTTCTCAATACGCCGACGACTTGTGCATACTCAACAGATCTCCCGAACCGAACAGCGCGACGAGTCGTGTAGGCTGGGCCACTGAAACAGTCATCGATTACTACCATCGCTGGGGACTGAAGTGCAACATAGAGAAAACAGAATGTGCTATGTTCACTCACATGAGAAAGTACCGCAGAACCATTCGCATCAAAAACTAGGTAATTGAATATAAAAACAGCATAAAATATTTGGGTGTACACCTAGACAAGACCATGACCATGGGTAAACAGACGGACTACGTAGTGCAGAAAGTACGACGGGCGCGCGGTGCTCTAGCTTCCATTATAGGCTGGCACGCTAAGACGGATCTGACGGTGAAACTGGCTGTCATTCAGGCCTGTCTACTTCCAATATTGGATTATGGCGTGGTACAATTACTCTCACGTTACAGTAAGAGCAACCTACTCAAAATTGAACGTCAATATAGAATGGCTCTCAAGACTAGTGGACAGTTCCCAAAACGCCTAGAAACTTCACTACTCTGGGAGATGCTCGACTGAGATCCATGGCACCTCCGCGCACAAGACTTAAATGAGGACATGCTGCGCCGATTCCGCGAAATACACATTACGGATCTAGATACCCCCGGTAACGCCTACGTCGGACACAGGCAGCATAACTCACTTCTGACTAACACTAGATTAGGAGAAATTGATTATGTACCAAAAAAAGACAGGAGTCGGCAGCTCAGCAAGCGAGCGACCGCTCCACGTCCCTATAGATTATAGGAAATTAGTTTTAAGGTAGGACAAAATGAAACAACTTTCAAATTTATATAAATTTATTCTGTACGCACACACTAACAAGCACACAGCACACACAACATGACACTTATACAGATCTTTCAGACAAACATAGGTAGATTGTAAGTAGCTGACACACCCACAGGCCGAGCACACCACCGACCTGATGGACATATTGTAACATATAAACTAGAGAAATAAACATCTTTCTATTCTATTCATACTTCTTAACGCTCTCATTTCAACCGCATTCAGTCTACTCTCATGCTTTTTTTGCACGGTTCACAAGCACTCCTTTGTGAACCGCTAGTCGAGCCTTTTGTGTTATATTTTGGCTGCTGACAAACGAGTGCAATGCGCAATTCACCTGATCTCCCGCTTTCACTCTCCTTTCAATGTCACCATCACATTTTCCATCTCTTGTAAATAAAGAACCCAAGTACACAAATTCATGCACTTAGTCCACTTTCTCACCGTCAACCACAATATTGCACGCAGTCGGACATTCATCTTTTTCAAACACCATCACTTTTGTTTTACACACATTAACTCTCATACCTTTCCCGTTAAGTGAGTCATTCATACAAGTTACCATCTCCTGCAACTCCTTCTCTGATGAAGCAATTAAAACCTGGTCATCAGCGTATAGGAGGCATTTGATAAGTAACTCACCCATTCTCAAACCGTATTCACTCTCTTTCAAAGGCGTCAAACAACTATCCATGAATAGGTTAAACAACCACGGCGAAGCCACACAACCCTGCCTAACACCTCGTTGGATGCTGAACCAGTCTGTGTAGCCCCCATTGATTCTTACACAAACGCTTGAACCTAATCATAATCATCATTCATTGCATTATATGGTTACAAAGGTCTTGAAAGTAGATAAGTGTCTCAATATAAACCCTGTTAGTGCACTGCAATATTAAGTTTAACTTAAATATAGATAATAACTTAATTACAATTAAAATTCTGAATACATAATATCAACATGTCAATTACTATACCTATTAATAATAATTATTATTTTTATATGAATTACAATTTCATTTCAATTCGAAAAATTCTTTTAGGGTGTAGAAACTATTCTTAACTAAAAAGTCTTTTAGTTTATTACAAAATGTCTTATATTTTACTATTTTCCTTCGTAGAGGGATTTTAATGCTCGAATCAATTGGTTGTTTACCCCATACCAGGACAAGGTTGACCACAGATCATTCCTCGACACTCTATCATAGGCTTTCTCCAATTCGATAAACGCAGAGTACACCTTCTGGCTTTTGGCCAGGCATTTTTCTGTGATGCACCGCAAGGAGAAAACTTGATCCACACACCCCATCCCCTTTCTGAACCCTGCTTGCACAACCCACATTTTCTCCTCAGTCTCTTTCTATCAGTATCTTCGCATACACGTTCCCAACTACACTGAGAAGACTGATTCCACGATAGTTTCTGCAGTCCTGCCGCGAACCCTTTCCCTTGTAAATTGGAACGATAACAGCTTTAGTCCAATCGTCCGGCACCTTGCCGTGTTTCCAACACAAGTTAAAGAGTCGATGCAGCATGGTTGCAGCAACTCCGTCACCGCTCCGAATCATCTCAGTAGTTACCCCTATCATATCCCGCAGCCTTACCCAGTTTCATACTTTTCAACGCATCCACAATTTCTGTCGTACTTATCTCACTTTCACTACTATTAGGGTCGGGAGTAACCTCAGAGTTCTGTGACTCTACCGTGTCCTTCTCTTCTCTATCAAACAGACCTTCAAAATATTCCCCCCATATTTTCAATACATTTTGTTCACCTTTCCCGATTTTGCCATTCTCGTCTCTAATAATTCCAAGCTCAGATGCTGTTGTTGAGCCTGTTGCTGTTTTTACAGCTTTCCAGAACAAATTTCTGTTGGTTCTGAAATCTTTAGAGAACCTTTTATCCATCTTCTCTTGCAACTCATCTTTCTTTCTCTGGATCACATTCTTTACCTCTTGCTTAACTTGACCATAGCAACGTTTGGCCTCTTCTTTCTTCTCGTTCAAATCCCTTCTTGCATTATTCTGTTCATTCCCTATCGCTACTAAATCAAGCCTAGCTTTCTTCTTCTCGTTCACAGCTTCTTTCACTTGTCTGTCCCACCATGGGGTTTCATTTATTCTTCCTTTCTTTCTTTTTGTTTCACCACACACCTCGGTGGCTGCACCTATCATTTCTTCTTTCAGACATCTCCAAATCACTTTTATATCGTCCTCAATCACTACCTCATCTTCACTAATCTTCTCTTTTAAGATACATTTGTATCGATCTCGCACTTCTAAATCTTGGATATTTTCAATTTTTATTCTCTTTAGTTCGGTGGTAGAATCAGAGCAGTAGTGTCGCCATCGTCTGAAGAGGCCTTTGAAACGACTTATAACGAGGAAATGGTCTGTGCCTACACTGGCTCCTCGATATGCTCTGGTATCACTTTACTAACTATTCTTTTATCCACTACTAGCGTTTGCCCGCGGTTTCGCCCGCGTACTCTAAGCATAATTTTTAACCGTCTTCAAAAAAGAGGTTCTCTGTTTGACCCGTATGTATGTATGTACGTATATAGGTATGTATGTATGTTTGTCCACGATTATCTCGCGTTTGGCTGAACCGATTTAGACGAAAATTTTCAGAAAAGTAGTTGTTACATTCTGGGGGTTTCGGTATACCTACGAAGTTAGGTGATTGTGATTCATTAACAGATGAAAAGTCAGTATACATTCTGAGAACCGGCAAACTGTAGAATTTCATTTGATTTTGGCAAAAATAAGGATCGAAAACTATTATCATACATTTCCGAGAGGTCGAGGGGGAATGGGTCGGGCTGTCTTAAATGGCCCTTAGTAAAAGTATCTGTGTACTACAGTAACACCAATAGAAGGTCTGGTAACGACCAAGCAGCAGTCATAAACTCTGGTACTCTAAAGTACGAGCAGAAATACAGCTAATTCAATATCAAGTGCAACCCTTATTTTTCTTAAGTTTAAATTTAATTGGTAGGTTATGCCAGTTTCCATTGGAGCATCAAAAAAGAAAATTTGGCTTCACTTCCATTCGCACTCCTTACTATTTGCACGTACAACTGACTTTTGTTCATCTGTTAATGAATCATAGTTAGTCCTGACTAACCCCTCTAAAGCTATCAAACCATACCTAAAACTCTGTTAGGATACGCGGGGCTCGTTCCGTACCTCAAAAGCAAAAAGAAACCCTTATTCACGTGTGGCTGTCTGTCAGTCCGTTACAACCGATTTGCTTTAAAACTACTGGACCGATAGAATTGCAATATGGCACAAACTATCAAGAATTTTCATGTCCATAATATTAAATTAAAACCGGCTGTGGGGAAAGTGTCGGATCACGCACAAAGAAGGGTTCCGTGCCGACACCTGCTAGTTCACATTTAAACTACTATAGGAAACTCACGGCACTTAAGTCCTTTTGTTTGGGCAAGACTGTTTTTCAACGATATTTCAAAAAACGGTAAACCTCTCTTGTTGAAACCAAAAGTCGCTGAAAGTATTTACTAATATGCACCATCTCAATAATCATATTATAAAAAGGAAAGATTTGATTGTTTGTTTGCATTGAATAGCTACACTATTCTTGGGTGACATTGACATGGGCTATAATATATTTAAAAAAAAAAAAGGATTCTTATTAAAACTCCAATAATGTAAAGGTGTAAAAAAAAGTACCTAAAATATTCTTTACATCGCGTGCGCTACGAAAACTATTGATGATAGAATAAATATTTGTTAATTATTTGTATGGGCCGGGCTGCTAGTATGTAATACTAATCTAAAGATTGATTTAAATGGAAAAAATATAGAAACCTCTATGTCGTTTTTAAAAGCCAATCCATAGATAGATACCCCACACGCCTACATCGTAACATTAAACTTTTTTTTACAATCCCTGGCATGTATGGAGTGCCTAATTTTACCTCGGATTCGTATTAAGAGACCTCTCGGACGCTCAGATATCGATTTTGAACGAAATCGGGACGGAAAAAAAGAAAATCAATATGGCCGCCACCTTCACAAATTTTACCTTGGATTCGTATTAAGAGACCTCTCGGATACTCAGATATCGATTTTGAACGAAATCGGGACGGAAATGAAGTAAATCAATATGGCCCCACTTTTTCCAAATTTACCTCGGATTCGTATTCGGGGACCTCTCGGACGCTCAGATTTCGATTTTGAACAAAATTAGGAAGAAGATGAAAAAAATCAATATGGCTGCGACTTTTTCCAAATTTTACCTCGGATTCGTATTAAGAGGGTACGAACGAAAAGTTGGTGTTTTAGCAAACTTTAGGTTTTTTCAAAGGCCATATTTTTGTTCAAATGCTTACATTGCTAACGTAAACTACTGTTTTGTATAGATAAACTCTTATTCTAGACCATAGCAATGCTATAATTCTATTTCTATAAACGGTTATTTAAAACAACCAGGTTTTTGTCGACGTGTTTTCCAAAAACACGCGTCAGAGCTATCTTTCAGCTAGGATATTTCCCTTTTACTCGTAAACTTACAAAAATGTTCTAATGTCTACTTTTTTCAATAGGATATATAGTCTTTTAGTACATAGCAATCGCAATAGTTCTAAAATATATGTTTTTACTATTAAAAAAAATTAGTACAGAATGTCTAATTTGGCTTGATTAAACATTTTTTTTCTCACGTATTTGATGATGTTATCGAAGTAAAATATTTTATTATAAAACTGCAGGAATTGTTTTATTTTGTGTATTTTTTTCAACGCTCATAGATTAGCCATTTAATTTAGTCCATTTTTTAAAAACCACTATATAACCGCGCGCGAAAACTTCGTTTGATCCATTACGCGCCGGGCCTTCCCAAAGAACGGACGTATCGCTCTCGTCGCTGCCTAAAGGTCGATGACCGAGCGTACCCGACACGCGCCTGAGCTTTAATGCGTCCACTACATATTGATACTTGGTAAGTAATATTACATGCTAAGTAAGTTTATATAATTTATATTTTCTTAATGAACTAAAGCTTTTATTTAACTTGTACTGTTCTTATGTAAGTAAGTATATAAATAAATAAATTTCCATTAAAATTTGCAATCATTTTTTCAGCTACTTGCCGGTATTGGATTAAGCTGAAATTTGGCATACTTATGTAAGTTAGATAACAATATATTATCATGGTACCACCGAGCTGATCTGATGATGTCCACAGAAGGTGGCCATGGCAACTCCTAAACTGCACAAGATAAACACGTCGTGTTTGAACTTATTCGGACCGTCTCAACAAGTAGTTGACGATTGTCGAAAAAAGTAGTCAGCAATAAAATATTTTAACAAAAATTACATTATTCACAGAAACTTATTTCAGAAATGGGCAATAAACGCAAATTATTTGAAACGAAAAAATTCAATAATACTGCGGACAGACCGGCAAAAAGGTAAGTCACAATGCTACTAAATATTTTTCATACGTATTATTTATGTTTATACTGCCTAGGTGTTATGTAAGTTACAAACGTATAATTTTTTCTTTGAATATATCATTCTCGGCTTGTTATCACGCTGCTGTCGTAGCATTTAACACCGTTAAGCTTCAAACCAACTTATACTAGTGGCTTCGTGAGCTGTAGACCTCGCATTTTTTTTTCTAAAGGTCAAAATTTCAATCGAGAAATGCGACCTGTAGAGAAAAACATTCGGACATGCATACGATAAAATTTAGTATATTTTTTCAAATTTCAAAATTTCCAAAAACTGACACGTTAAAAATATTCTATATAACATTTTTGATGAGAAATGCGACCTGTACAGGAGATAATCCGGACAGACAGACACAGACATACGAAAGAATTTTTGTCGAAACCTGAAACGGAGACGCTTCGCTCCGTTCACTCGCTCGGTCAATAAGACCAACTTTGACAAAAGTCCCTCAAAGTTTTGGAATTGAAACGATGTGACCGTGTGTTTTACCGTAGACGTAATCATCGGTCGGGCTTAAAGAAAAAAATCGTGTCCCGAAATGTTGAAACCGGCCCAGTGCACGCGGACCACGCACAATAAGGGTTCCGTACTGACACCTCCTAATCTACATTTAAAACCACAATATAATACATTTAATCACATACGATAGTATCTTCATAGGAAACTTACGACACTTACGCCCTTTTGTTTAGGCAAGACAGTTTTTCAGCAATGATTCAAAAACTGTTAAACCTACCTTGTTCAAACCAAAAATCGTGGAAGGGATTTGCTAATGTATATTATCTTGATTTTTGTCATAATTTTAAACTTCATCGTATGGAAATTAGAGGGTAGGGGACACACTTTTTACTACTTTGACCGCTAATATCTCACCAACGGTTGACTTAAATGAAAACAATTTTTAGAAACCTCTATGTCATTTTTGAAGGTCTATTCATACCCCACACGCCTATGTACATTGAATTTTTTTTTACATGTATAGGGTTTGGAAAATTCTTTTTTTGTTTGAAACTGTATACTTCAGGGGTGGTCCCATAGTTATCAAGTAAGAATCTGATCATAGGGTCCTAGGGAACTCTTCGAAAACTTCAAATATTTAAGGTGCACCTATAGCGATTTGGGTATTTTGTATAGTAATACGTGCATTCGCTTTTATAAAGCACCATTTGGTGAAGACTGACAAAAAGTAATGATATCTCATCAAAAACATAAATGTGAAAATGGCCACTTTTCTATGCAGTATGTTATAATACCATGAAAGCTGTTGGATATTTAAGAAAACTGCCAAGTTAAAGCTCAAAATGCATTAAGCCGCAGTAAATTAGTTTTACTAGAAACAATGTAGTGCCGGACTTGGCACCATTTCAGAGAATCTAAGGTACTTGGCACCCATTTAGATCTCAATTCTTTTGTCAGTGAAGACGACCACCAAGCATCGCATATTCTTAATATTGAACTTGGCTCCCATTTTCACATTTATGTTTTGATGGGTCAATATTTTCTACGATTTTTAGTTTGAACAAGATAGGTTAAATGGTTTTTGAGTTATTGCTGAAAAACTGTCTTGCCAAAAGAAAAGGGCGTAGGTGTCGTGAGTTTCCTATGAAGATACGACCTTTTTTGATTCAATGTATTGTATAGAGGTTCTAAATGTAGATATATAAGGAGGTGTCGGTACGGGGCCCTTCTTTGTGCGTGGTCCGACACGCACTTGGCCGGTTTCATTTTGTAAAGATGTGATGTATATTTTTTTTTATTTTTATCACAAGGTCGTAATGGTAGGTTAGGCTTTTCTCTTTGTCTAGGTTATTCTGTACAAATTCAAACATTTTCTTCCAGGTTTGCAAAAGGAGAGCTAACACCAGCTCTGCTCTGCGCAACTCGTTAAGTCTCACGTTTACTCGTACTCCTGAAGCAAAGTCGCGGCTATAATACTATTTAATACTCTTGATGTCATGGAAAACGTGAATAAAATTAAATGATTAACAAAAACTTTATTTCGTTTTCAGCCAAAAAATATATGTCTATATGCGGTATGGACAGGAGCAGAGTTTAAGACTGTAAGAATTAATAAAGCTGACCGGTTTTGGAAGGAGAAAAAGGAGCCAAAATTAAAGTTATTTTATCAGAAATGTCTTTTCCCCGGAATGGTTGATGGGAGAAACAGTAGGTCAATGCCAATTAGTAACATACGTACCTACGAGACACTTAATAAGTGCGTACATAATTTTAATAAAATAAAACATGTTAAACTCATCAGATTTTATTTTTTTCCTAGCTCACTATAAAGTAAAAGTATAACAATGATCAAGAAGTGTCGGATCAACCGGCGTCACTCGAACCGCACGCACACAGTAAACATTGTAGTGTGGGTGGTAATCATGGCCGCTCGCAGGCGATCGCGACTATGATGAGTTGTAACGAAATGTTCGTACCCTCTTAAGAGACCTCTCGGACGCTCAGATATCGATTTTTAACGAAATCGGGTACCGAAGGGAAAAAATCAATATGGCCGTCACTTTTTCCAAATTTTACCTCGCATTCGTATTACGAGACCTGTCGGACGCTCAGATATCGATTTTGAACGAAATCGGGAAGAAAATGAAGAAAATCAATATGGCTGCGACTTTTTCCAAATTTTACCTCGGATTCGTATTAAGAGACATCTCGGACGCTCAGATATCGATTTAGAACGAAATCGGGACGAAAATGAAGAAAAGCAATATTGCCGCCACTTTTTTCAAATTTTACTTAGGAGTCGAATTAAGAGTCCTCTCGGACGCTCAAATATCGATTTTTATCGAAATCCTATCGGACGGCACTGATTAATAAATCCACTTACAATACATTGATTCAAGAAAGGTCGTATCTTCATAGGGAATAAACGGCACTTCATTCGCCTCCTTATAAGGAACCTACATGCCAAATTTGATATCTCTCGAACCAGCAGTTTGGGCTGTGCGTTTATATGTCACTCACTCAGTCAGTCAGTTTCTTCTTGCAATTTGGCACAAACTTTCAAAAGTCTTCATGTCTGATATATTAAATTTCAATATCGATGCCATTTTCGTAATTAACGTCCCAAAAAACCATGAAACGACACCCATATTAATATTTAGACATTTCATCCCCCTCGCACCCCAACAGGGGGATGGTATTTCACGTCCTCCACGTAGGATTTTAAAATCATTGTTGTTTTCGTAATCAGCAACCCGATAAACCATAAAAACAATACCCATGTCGATTTTCAAAATTTGTCACCACATTTCCCCCTTTTAGGGGTTGATTTCTCAAAAAAAAAACCCCCTTAGGGGTTGAATTTTGAAAAATCCTTTCTTAGTGCACCCCTAGACCTTATAAGGAACCTACGTACCAAATTTGGAATCTCTAGGACCAGCGGTTTGGGCTGTTCGTTGATATAGTGTCAGTTTCTTCTTTTATATATTTAAACTAGCATTTGCCCGCGGCTTCGCCCGCGTACTAAGCGAAATTTTTAACCGACTACGAAAAACAGGTTAGTATGTTTGTCCACGATTATCTCGCGTTTGGCTGAACCGATTTATATGCGGTCTCCAGAAAAGTAGTTGTTACATTCTGGGGGTTTCGGTATATGAAGTTTGGTGATTGTGATTCATTAACAGATGAACAGATGAAAAGTCAGTATACATTCTGAGAACCGGCAAACTGTTGAATTTAATTTGTACTTGGCAAAAATAAGGATCGAAAACTATTATCATACATTTCCGATAGGCCGAAGGGGAAAGGGCCGATGAAATAAAAGCATGTCTTAAATGGCCCTTAGTAAAAGTATCTGTGTACTACAGTAACACCAATAGGGCTGATAACGACAAAGCAGCGCGCAGCGGTCATAAACTCTGAACCTTTAAGAACAGAAATACGGCTAATTCAATATCACGTGTAACATTTATTTTTCCTAAAATTAGATTTATTAGGTAGGTTTTGCCAGTTCCCATTGGAGCATCCAAAAAGAAAATGTGGCCTCACTTCCATTCGCACTCCTTACTGTCAGTCCGTCTGTTACAACCAAGTTGCTTTTACTGGACCGATTGAATTGCAATTTGGCACAGACTATCAAGAATTTAGAGCGCTCGTGGCCCAGCGGCACCCACCTACCGCGTGCGGTATGCGAGGTTAAGCAATGTGGGCGCAGGTCAGTTCTTGGATGGGTGACCGCTTTGAGTGGTTACTAACTGACTCTCGTGCTTTGGACGGCACGCTAAGCCGTTGATCCCGGCTGCTGTCTACGACAGCAATCGTTAAGCCAAGTTAGAGGCCTTCGGGCGGCTTACGAACTTCTAACAGTCAAGTTGCCCACTCATTTGACAAAGGTGGGTCGAAATTGCACCACGTCCGTAGGGAGTACCCACCGTTACCCTACACGTGACCCCTGGGTGGTGCTAAAAGTGCAACAAATACTGGCAACCGTACTTGTCTTCTCGAAAATCTCACGGTTCGTAAATAAATGCCATACGATTAAAAAAAATCTAAAGGTTGATTTAAATGGAAAAAAATATCGAAACCTCTATGTCGTTTTTAAAAGCAAATAACCCACACGCCTATATAGTAACATTAAACTTTTTTGCATACAGGCATGTATGGAGTGCCAAATTTTACCTCAGATTTGTCTTAAGAGACCTCTCGGACGCTCAGATATCGATTTTGAACGAAATCGGGAGGAAAAAAAAGAAAATCAATATGGCCCCCACTTTCACAAATTTTACCTCGGTTTCGTATTAAGAGACCTCTCGGACACTCAGATATCGATTTTGAATGAATTCGGGACGAAAAAGACGAAAATCAATATGGCCGCCACTTTTTTAAAAAAATTTACCTCAAAATCGTATTAGGGGACCTCTCGGACGCTCAGATATCGATTTTGAACGAAATCGGGTTGAAATGAAGAAAATCAATATGGCTGCCACTTTTTTTCCAAATTTTACCTCGGATTCGTATTAGAGGACCTCTCGGACGCTCGCATATCGATTTTGAACGAAATCGGGTTGAAATGAAGAAAATCAATATGGCTGCCACTTTTTCCAAATTTTACCTCGGATTCGTATTAAGAATTCTTTCGGACGCTCAAATATAGATTTTGAACGAAATCGGGACGGAAATGATAAAAATGAATATAGCCGCCACTTTTTCAAAATTTTACCTCGGATTCGTATTACGAGACCTCTCGGATGCTCAGATATCGATTTAGAACGAAATCGGGACGAAAAAATAGAAAATCAATATGGCTGCGACTTTTTTCAAATTTTACCTCGGAGCCGTATTAGGGGAGCTCTCGGACGCTCAGATATCGATTTTGAACGAAATCGGGACGGAAATGAAGAAAAGCAATATGGCCGCAACTTTTTGCAAATTTTACTTTGGAGTCAGTCGTATTAGGGGACCTCTCGGACGCTCAGATATCGATTTTGAACGAAATCGGGACGGAAATGAAGAAAATCAATATGGCCGTTACTTTATTCAATGTTTAGGTACCTCGGATTCCTATTAAGAGTCCTCTCGGACGCTCAAATATCGATTTATGTCGATATCGTATCAGACTGCACTGATTAATAAAACCACTTACAATACATTAAATCAAAAAAGGTCGTATCTTCATAGGGAACTCACGGCACTTAATGCACCTTTAGACCTTATAAGGAACTTACATGCCAAATTTGGTATCTCTCGAACCAGCAGTTTGGGCTGTGCCTTGATATGTCACTCACTCAGTCAGTTTCTTCTTGCAATTTGGCACCTACTGTTAAAGTTTTCATGCCCGCAATATTAAATTTCAAAATCAGAATTTGTCACTAGTTTTCCCCCTTTTAGGGGCTGATTTCTCAAAAAACCTGAAACACCACCACCACCACCACCATATCAGCTCTAGGACGTCCACTGCTGGACATAGGCCTCCCCCAATTTCATGGGGGGTAAATGCCATAATCGCCACGCTTGGCATGCGGGTGGGCGATCGCAGTATCTCCACCGCACTCTAGGAATGCTGCTGCCCATTCCCCGGTGGTCTTGGTCGTAGTTTAAGGACATACCCGGGGACAAAAAATCTGAAACACATGTTTACTCATTTATCGTTAGAAATACTCCTGTGAAGTTTCGAATAAAATAATCTAACTAATACCCCATACAAACTTCGGAACCCCATTTCACCCCCTTAGGGGTTGAATTTTGAAAAATCCTTTCTTAATGTACCTCAAGACCTTATATGGAACCTACATACTAAATTTGGAATCTCTAGAACCAGCAGTTTGCGCTGTGCTTTGATATGTCAGTCACTGAGTCAGTCAGTTATTTCTTGAAACTTGGCACAAACTTTCAAAAGTTTTCATGTCCACAATATTAAATTTCAAAAACGATGCCATTTTCGTAATTAACGTCCTAAAAAACCATAAAAACGACACCCATATTAATATTTAGACATTTCATCCCCCTCGCACCCCAACAGGGGGGATGGTATTTCACGTCCTCCACGTGAGATTTTAAAATCATTGTTGTTTTCGTTATACGTCAGAGTACAGTATTATGATCATGATAACGGAGAAATTATATCTACAACTTCTGATACGCAAATTATAAAAAATTCAATTCCACAAGGCAGTGTCGTTGGTTGTATCCTATTTATAATTTACATCAACGACCTACCTAAAGTAATAGATGAGTCTTGCGTGCTGTTTGCAGATGACGTATCTCTTCTATTTTCATGTCCGGACGATCAAAACCTAAACCAAACCCTAGACAAGACATTATCTAATGCACAGGAATGGATGGAAGACCACCACCTAAAAATAAACTTTGCTAAAACAAAATTAATTCAGTTCAGGCCATACCAGAAAAATCCCTTAAATATAAACTACATATTTAATGGTATCGCGCTAGAGTGTGTAGACAATTTTACGCTCTTAGGCTTAGATATTGACACCAACGTCAATTGGAAGGCACACGTGCAAAAAGTAAAAACTAAAGTTTCTCAATTTATTTACGCCCTGCGAGAATTAAAAAAAGCCACAGATTTTAATACTGCTCTTATGGCGTATTACGCGTTCGTTTCCTCCCGCCTTAGCTACGGTATATTACTATGGGGAAATAGCACAAATGCAGATGATTTATTCATACTCCAAAAAAAGTGCATACGCATACTTGCAAACATTAAAAATACCGAAAGCTGTAAACCTTATTTCCAAAAGTACGGTATTCTCACTTTAACATTAATTTATATATTTGAAGTTTGCAAATTTGTTAGAAATTACCCTCAGTTATTTAATAGACTCGCCGACCAACCGCGACGATACGAAACCAGGTATAAACATAAAGAAAATAAACTAGCACGCACTGTATTATCGAAACTAAAAATGCATAGTAATAGCCCTAACGTAATGTGTATAAAGATATTTAATAAAATTAGCAACGAGATAAAATGCCTTAGTTCTGGAAACATCTTCAACCACCATCTAAAGACGTTCTTGATAAAGAAGAGCTATTACTCGTTAAATGAATTCTTGGATGACAAAAATGAATAAATAAATAAATCAGTTTTGTACCTACCTACACTGCATATTAACTTGATTTGAAGTAATCACTTGAATTAAATATTGTTATTAGATAAGTTAGTATATAAGTACTATTGTGTGTGCCCTGGCAGGGCGTCATGTACAGACTTTCTCAAAATGTAACCAAACACCAACATTATTGTACCTACATGACTATACAATGAATAAATGAATATGAATATGAATATCAGCGACCCGGTATATCATAAAAACAATACTCATATCGATTTTCAGAATTTGTCACCACCTTTCCCCTATTTAGGGCTTGATTTCTCAAAAAACCTGAAACACGTATTTACTCATTTATCGTTAGAAATACTCCTGTGAAGTTTCGAATAAAATAGTCCAACTAATCTTGTTTCCCCATACAAACTTCGGACCCCAATTTCACCCCCTTAGGGGTTGAATTTTGAAAAATCCTTTCTTAGTGCACCCCTAGACCTTATAAGGAACCTACGTGCCAAATTTGGAATCTCTAGGACCAGCGGTTTGGGCTGTGCGTTGATATGTCAGTCAGTCAGTCAGTCAGTTTCTTCTTTTCTATATTTAGATTACATAATCTAACATACTCTTGACGTTGCCTCTTTGCCATGTATACATATGGATTCTCTTGTGACTAAACATGGTATTAGTCACACTGAGATTCCATTCTAAACATAGCTCAAGCAGATTTTCGCCGTTTTCATTCACTTTTTCATCGCCAAACTTTCCTAGAATATTTTCGTATCCAGATCTTCTTACGCCAACCCATCCATTAAAATCACCTAACATAACTCTTCTCTCATTATAATTACACATTCTTAACACATCCCTTACACTCTCCCAAAACTCAAGACGTTCCGCTTGGTTCCTCTGTGACCCGCAACCCGCAATCATCTACTGGTGCGTAATAGGACGAACAGGCGCGTTAAACCTACTTTGAGCCTGATCCACATGAGTCTTGGACTAATACTCTTTTAACTTCATTCACTCACTCATTCATTCGCGCAGAAATGATGAAACCCATGCCCTTACAGCCACGTTCGGTATCTAAGACTCCTGACCAGTACGCAGAGTAAGGGCCATGTTTCGTGGCGTCACACCCCTTCCGCTTAGTTTCACTCACACACAACAGATCGATTCGTCTTTCATTCATCATACCACATACTTCATCTATATTTTCATCCATACCTCCTTGAACATTCAACGTAGACAAACGACATTCCTCAGACCACATTTTGCCTACCCGTGGGCCAGGCGTGACGGGTGGCAAACCACGTCGCCGTCATTTTTAATGAAATCATTTTTAGTCATCGTAGTGTTCCCACGAGCAGCAAGGGAAAAATTTGTCCATCCTAGCAGAGCCCCGCTTGCCAGGATAAGGCGAAAGAAAGTACACTGGAGTCGCCCGGTCCCAGGACTTATTTGGCACACTCGCGGCTAGGCTCGCCCCTAGCCATGCATCCATCGGCGCGGCAACCTTGGATTGGCACTTGGTGTATTTTTTTATTTCATTGCATATGTTTGAGAAAAGAACTATACAAATCTCGGCGAGAAACGTTGGGCTGCAGGCCGCGTATCTCTATCCGTCTATATTTACTTGGCCTGCAACCCTTCGTTTCCCGGTCTTTATAGTAATGTACTATTATACAAAAGGCGTGGGTCGGCAAAGTGGCGTAGTGAAGTCTTTTGCATAATTTGTCAAAATAAACTTGTTCACGAATAGCTCTTTCGCTGCCTCTGCAATAATGTACTATTGCTGTAAAGAGACAAATTAAATTCAAATTCCTTTAACTTTGATAATTCATTAATTCAACTCCATCAAATAAAATTATTCTTACAGGAATCGAACGACGACCGTCACCTCAACGAAGCATGGGACCTGTACTACCACGTGTTCCGCCGCATCACGGCGCAGTTCCGCACACTCGCCTCGCTCGAACTTCAATACGTCAGTAGGAAGCTGCACACGTGCCGGGACTTCGAGCTAGCTGTTCCTGGCTCTTACGTTCCCAATGAAAAGATAATCAGGATCTCCCATATACACAGCCATTTGCAGGTAAGAAAATTATTGATTTCATAGTTTCGCTCGCTCCTCTCGCACGACCTGCAAACGTCGGCAATTATTATTTCATTGAGAATATTGAGTTTTTACAGCTAAACTAGTAACTCGCCATGGACGCTGGGGTGTCCCGAAGGGACAGACTACAATTAACAAAAACCGAATACTCACTTTTATCGAAACTTGAAACCAACAGAGACTAGGTGACCTTCACGCTGCATCAATTGCTGTAGGTTTTTGCCAATCGCCAACCATTCATGTCATTGGACCGCAGAGCGTCTTATGCTAATGAATACATGTTTTAAATAATCAGTTACTGAAACAGATTGTGGCCAAAGTATAATACCACTGACTTGCAATTATATATCCTTTTAACCAGGTAATAAAATCAAAGCAGCGCCCCCGCCGTCTAACAATCCAAGGTTCCGACGGCAAACAATACATGTTCTTGCTGAAAGGTCACGAGGACTTACGTCAAGACGAGCGCGTCATGCAACTCTTCGGACTTGTCAACGCGTTGCTGCAAGCCGACACCAACACGTACCGTCACGATTTGGCCATACAGGTATAGTGGAAAAACCTTGGTCACAGTTCGGTGGCCCATTTTAGGAAGTTACAAGTTACAATATAGCCTTAAACCCTATTTTGAGAAGTAGCTTATATTAATAATCCCTGATCATAATCATCCTCGCGTTATCCCAGTACAGTTGCATCCTGAAGGATGCCCGGTGTCCGCTACCTAATATTATAATAATAATGCATAATTATGTTTCAATAATAACATGTCATTTTTATTTCTATAATATAAAATAAATATCGACTTCGTTATCTACTACTACTATCTTACTACCTACTTTTTTCTACTATTTTATTAAATAGAAATAAAATCTAAACTGGCAACTCTGATCAAATGGCAAGTCTTTGTTGATAGAGCGCCTATGTTGCCGCTGGGTCCCTGGGCATCGTCTCATGAAGCTACAATTTTACAAGTCTAAACTGGCAACACTGAGGCGCTAGCGGCTAGATCAGTAAGGGCTGACCATTTGTCAATTGTTAGCAACACATTTAAATGAAATGGGGCTCAGGTGAATTCAACATCATCTTAATGTTATAAAGGATTTATAGGGCTATACAAATTTCTTTCTTTATCTGTACAGAGATACGCGGTCGTCCCGTTGTCTCCCAACTCGGGGCTGATCGGTTGGGTGCCGCAGTGCGACACGTTGTACAACCTGATCATCGACTACAGGGAAAAGAAGAACATTAAGATGGGACTGAATACGGAACAGCAGATCATGCTGAAGATTTCATCGGATTTCCCGAAGCTCATGCTGAAACACAAGGTTATTATATTGTGGCTTATTAATTTATCGGGCTCGAAGGACAATCAGTCTTTTTTTAAAGGATAACAATCATATTATTTATTAGCACACTCATACCCAGAAGTTAGAAATTGAGAAAACAGTTCTCAATCACGATAAGGATACCATCCTCGTAAGTCATCGTGTACTAAAAAGTCGTGTATAAAACTTGTACAAGTACAAATTACGGAACAAGTTTGGAACTACAAGGGAAATAATGACGGTTCTAAATTTGAAATCGTTAAATACTATCCGGTACAGTCATCATTGTCATGTTTTTTGTAGTTTTATTATAATAATATTCTAACAAAAACTAATTTACGGTGTCACTTTCTAGAACAACATTTTTTTACTATTCCGCCAAAAACGTGTAAGTCTTCTAGTGATAATGCAATGTATCCTCTTGCGTATTTAGCGGAATAGCAAAGGAATATAGTTTTAGAAATAATCATGGAATTCCGCAAAGTAACACCTGATTCTATCAATCAGGTGGAAGTATTCGAGCACACCCTATCCCAAACGTCAGGCAACGATCTAGCACACCTTCTCTGGCTGAAGAGCCCCTCGGCTGAAGTGTGGTTCGAGCGGCGCACCAACTACACGCGCTCGCTCGCCGTCATGAGCATGGTCGGCTACATACTCGGCCTCGGCGACAGGCATCCCGCCAACATCATGCTGCACAGATACACGGGCAAAGTCCTGCATATAGACTTTGGAGATTGTTTTGAAGTGACGCAAACGAGAGATAAGTTCCCGGAAAAGATTCCGTTCAGGTTGACAAGGATGCTCGTCAATGCGATGGAGGTAAGTGCAAATGCACCTATAACTTTGATATAGAAGAGATGGTAAGAGCATCCATTTCCCCATTACGAACACGTAGATTTAAACTGTAAACTCTACCACAATAAGATTAAAGAAACTAAAGGTCATCACGTCATCAGGTGAGACTAATAGGGGTCAATCGTTGGTCAGTTTTCTATAAAAATAGTTCCTGATTTATTTATTAGGAAGGTATACTTTGCAGACATCATACAATACATGATACAGCTCATTCGCACGTGTTTAGTAGCTTATAGGCTATAGGTAAGCTACATAAGTGCAAACAGGTTGATCAGTAATTTAGTGCATAATTGACCATGTGTGCACAAACAACACTAGTAGTGAGAGATTAAGATTCAACTAGGGCTCGATTTACTACAACGGGATGTTTTGTATTCCGGTAATTCATCATCATCAGATGCTAGTTAAAAGACAAAAAGGCGTTTTGAAAAATTGACAAGGTTCTGAAATATATACTCATCCAGACTAACGTTATAGGGGAATTTCAATGTCTTAGCATTATGATTCTAAGTAGCACGAGCCCAAAAAGTCCATACCTATTCTGAGAAAAAATAAATTAAAGAGACTTCTATTTTATCCCACAGGTGACCGGCATCGAAGGCACATACCGTTTCACGTGTGAAGCCGTGATGCACGTCCTTCACAAACACCGGGATAGCGTAATGGCCGTACTAGAAGCGTTCGTCTACGATCCCCTACTCAACTGGCGACTCGTCGACAACTACCGGCATTCCCTCACCGAATCTACCTTCTCTTCCGACATAGACTCCTCTCTCTCGCTCCCGAGCAGGAGTAGGAACCATCTTCACTACGAGTCGGTGGAAATGCCCCCCGAAGCGAACCTCAACAAGCGCGCCCTGTCTATACTCAATAGAATTAAAGATAAGTTAACAGGCAGGGATTTCCCTCAGATAGAAGCGGTGGTCAGCGTTCCAAAACAGGTTGATTTACTCATCAAATCGGCTACAAGTAACGAAAATCTGTGCCAGTGCTATTTGGGATGGTGTCCCTTCTGGTAGTTTTTAAAATTGTAAATAACTGCTGGCGTTAGCGGTATAGGTGAAAAACTTAAGAAAATGACCTGTTGTATATTTAAAATGTGTAACACAAATAAAACAAATGTCTATTCAAACACTACATACAACAGGTCATTTTCTTAAGTTTTTTACCTATCCACGTGTAAGTATTTTCCAAACAAACGAGAGTTAAGATCCGCGCCAATTTGCATAGAAAATGGGTTCGTTCAGCTAGAACCCAAAAACTAACCTATCTTTAATGTCTGTATGAAGTTTAACTGAGATATGTCTTGTTCCAGTATCAATAGGCGCAAACATAGTTCTGCTAATTTTTGTCTGAGTTTTGAGTTCCTTGTGTCGTGTATTCAGTAGCTTTATTGTAAATGTTTTAAGTTTAATATAATAATCATTACTGCCCTGTTTGTAACTAAGACTGATGTTAACATATTATTTTACTTCTGTCAGTGTATATCGTATCTTTACATAAATCCTACTCAAAATTTAAACAAGGCAGCGCTTACATTAAACTAAATGTAAAACAAACTATATTGCGCGCCACCTTACGATCTAGCGAAAGTTATTCTTCGAAAAAATATGTTTACGGAAATGGAAACTCGCAGTATTGTTTAGTTACGATTGCAGTATTTGAAGATTACTTTTCCTTCCATTGTACATATAGCTAACAGCTTATTGTGGCGCCTCGCAGAATCGGTCTTTAGGAATCAACAATTGCAGTGTTTACGTTGACTCATCGCTGGGGATTCCTTAGGCTTCCAATAAATGTGACCTGCTGCATGGCTAAAAAATCGTATTCTGTTCCTAAACAGTATTGTTTTCTGTAACGAGAGTAATTCCTACCCACCCTATGGAAAAATTAAAACAACACAGTAAGTGAGTACACAGAAGTGGGGTGCGCCTTTGTGGAATAATGAATGCATTTTTTATTCACAGTGTTTTGTTTTCATACGGTCACTAAGAATACCAGTCTGTAGTAAAACTTTATTTAATTTGATTACTGGTCACACTGGACTGTTATGTCCCGGGAGATCCATAAAGGTACAAGTTCGTAGCAGACAGCAGTAGGCGACGTGTCGCCGCGACACTACTGGGGTGTTACTCACAAACCGACTCGTCCCTACCTCTCAACTTACACCTCACCCGTTTTTACATGGAAACTGTCAAAATTTGAAGTCAATGATGTCAAAACAATGAAGACTATAAAATTAATGAGATCTATGTATATGCAATCGCCATACCTACTCCCGTTATTATACTGAGTGGAACAGAACGATGGACTTTCCTGTAAACAGGGAATAGGTTAGCTTTGGTACTATAGGCAAATAAACTATATTAATATTCGTAACCGTTATCGAGTTATAGCTTGTTTAACATCAATTAAAAAAATAGCATGTTTCAACCCTATCTTATAAGAAAGTTAGTGGCACTTCAAAATACAAATACTTAAATGGTAATGTAAAAACAATAGGGTTGTTACTCATATTAAAAGCCATTATTTTAATGATATATTTTTTTCTTTCTAACACAAGTTTCTAATGATTAAAAGTCGATTGTACATCATTTAAATGACAACATACTTTCAGGAAAGTCCGTGGTATTGTTCCTCCCTGTCCATAGAAGCAATGATTTTCAGTAATTCCGTTCTGAATCAATTTGGAAATGGTCGGATTGATCCTAGATTCAGACCTGTATTTTTTATTTTATTAAAGTACTATATAATTGTAGTCTACCTTGAGTAGTCTATCTATGTATGTTCGCCCTTGACACTTCGATACCTAGTCGGAAAGGAAGGTAGTTATAATATGCTTTGTACAGTGATAACTTTATTATGTTAGATATGTGTAAGATTAATTTAATGTACAAAATTGACTTATATTAAATATGACAAAGTCTTTCAACTTTCATTTGAAGTAGACCTTACTCGCACGAACCCAGTGCACACTGGCGTTTGAATGGCGATTACTAATAAAATCGGTCAACGCGCGAAAGGAGGGAAAAAGCAGTTGTAATAAGTAGGGCCGGGCCTAGGGCGGAAGACAGCAAATCCGCCAGTGGGAACAAGCTATTCAATTTGGAACGGAATCGCCGAACAGAATCGCCAGTATGCGCTGGTAGATTGACTTATATTATTTAATAACATCTACTCTTCCACTCTTCATACAGCAGAATCCAGTGGGTAGCTGTTTCACAATAATAAGATTCGATCGTCTGAGTTTGAGACACGCTAAACCGATATCGACACTCACAAACTACAACTCCTAAGTCTACGTGATGATATTATCTTTTTGGAAATTCACAAACGAAAGCGGCAGTAACTTGGACAGTTTAGTGCACAGAACTTGGTCCATGGTCGGCTTGCAGAGGTACACGTCCGTATCACCATCTGTCGAGACGAATTCGCTGAGGGACTGGCGGCAGAAGCCACAAGGTGCTGTGAAGTTCTGCTGGTGAGCCACTACGGCCAACATTTTGAAATTTGTGTAGCCGTCGGATACCGCTTTGGGCAACGCAGCTCGCTCAGCGCATAATGACGGTGCTAGCGCCGCGTTTTCTATATTGCAGCCGGTGTACACCTTTGAATCTTTTTCGGTGAGGATGGCGGCCCCTACCGCGAAGTTAGAGTAAGGGCAGTAAGCCCTTTTCCGGATCTCTACGGCATCCCTTATTAAACTCTGCACGGTTTCACCTGGAACAGGAAAAGATTATGTTTTTAATTTATTTACAACACATCATTTTAAATTTAACACAAAACGTTGCAGAAATTGATTAAACGATTTTTACTCAATCTCGATACAACTAAATTACCCCCAATGGCTTAATTTTATCATAATTACCTATTATAAGACATTATGACATACCTAAGCCTAAGTCATTATCAGCACGACTCTACTAATAATTCTTACTCAAGGTGCTTGAGATTAGTAGACCATTTTTGAGAACATTAGGTACCTAATATATCTAATGATACTCATAAGAATACCAAATGTTACAATTTATTCAAGGGAAAAGTTCCTATCAACGTTTCAGTTTCGTACATTCATTCACTCAGAGAAGTTGGTAAGTACATGGATAATATATAAGCGTCGCACCACGAGCTTATGCTTTCCCCTATAGTCCTGATTAAATTATTTTAGTTAGAGGTCTCGGCTGCGTACATAAGCAGAAAAATACCTAAATCAAAGAGACATCGACTGTTGAAATAGGAGATTATAATGGCTAAAACACCATATAAATTATAATATAAGTATAAACCATCTTAAGAACGCGTAGCAGGAAACCTATAAATGTCC